>CP142456.1:7500-2662500 GCA_038049695.1 Cinnamomum chago
CTAGGCACATTGAATGCTGTCCAAGGTATTGAGTCCTTGTGGATTCGGATTTGCCAGAATCCTGATTTGCAGTCAAATTTGCTGAACCAGGTTCTTTTGTCTATAAGTTGGAAAAGATTGTTCTTATCTGGAATCTTATAGGAGTCCGGGACGAGGTTATTGTTTAAGGCTCTGTAGTCGATGACCATCTAGCCTTTCCTCGTTTTTGTTCTACATGTTTGTAAACAAAGAATGCAGGACTTCCATGAGGGCTATTTGAGGGGTGAATCAGCTTTTGCTCAAGTAGCTCTTTGATCTGGGTGGAGAACTCGTTAATTTCTTGGGCAGAAGCAGGAAATACTTTGTCGTTGATAGTTCTCTCTGGGTCTTTTAGGTTAAGTATGCATTCATACTTATCCTTTTCCCATTGTGCTATGGGGTCTTTTCCTAGCACTGGGTTAGTGAGTTCCTGTAATGCCTTCATGACATTTTTCTTGGGTAACTCTCTGGGCTTGGTGGTTTTTAACAAGATCTTATGATGCTTCTTGTTAACATTCACCTCTACATTATGGTTTCTTATCTGGTCTAGATAAGTATCCATTTGTGCTTGAATATCACAACTAACAGAAAAGCTGATCTTGATTCAGTCTTCAACTTGCACAGAACTGACCTAATCCTATTTTCACAATAGATAAAAGTCATAAGTGAAGGATATTCACACTTGCCCAGAAATAGCAATGATTGGAGGGTAGTTGCTATGCACAATGGGTAGTTTCAAAAACCAAGGATTCAGTTTACCAACCACCCAGACAATCTTGCGGGAATGAGAATGAAATAAATATTAAATGATAGAAAGGTAGATTTGAAATCTATAGATAGCCCAATACTCAATTAAAAGATGGGTCCCTTGGCCTTAATATTTCGTAACAAATGATTTAGATCTTTGATTCATGTGCCAATCTTTGTTGATTATCCATCTGGTGTGGGCCTTAACTGACAAGTGCTAGAGGTTATTTATTGATGAGCTCTGCTTGGAAGAAATGAATTCGATTAGAAATGGACCCCATAGACATCGAACGTGTGTGAGAATAAGGTTGAAAAGGAGATACGTGATATTAACTTAGACACGAGAAAGGTTTGTATGGGCTCCAGCTATACCGATGCTATTATGGGAGGTAAAGTCGCATTTTCCACTTTTCCTCCTCTCTGAGCGGACGAAAAGTGGCGTGCAGCTTTCCCGCTGCTATTAGGGGCGGTAAAGTCCCATTTGCCACTTTTCCTAGTCTCTGAACGGAGGAAAAGTGGCCCTGCAGCTTTACCGCTGCTACAAGTGGCGGTAAAGTCTCATTTTCCACTTTTCCTCCTCTCTGAGAGGAGGAAATCTTGACTGAAACGGTCATGTTGTTGAAACCGATTTTTTACCTTTTTTTTTTACATCTTGATCTTGTCACGGGTAGGGGCATAGGTCCAAACGATATATAATGGAAGGCCATATATAATTAACTTTTAAATAGAATAATATTAAATCACAACAAATACACGATATATTTCTTGTTTGGTAAATTTACTTTACTTGTGAAGTGAAGTTAATGGTTAATATAAGAGAGAAAAAAAGTAAAGGTTCTGTAAAATCAAATGGTAGGAGATCAGTTTTTTGAGATTCCCTTTTAGAAGGAAGAGCTTTTTTATTTATAAGGTTGCTCGTGGATCGGGCCGGGCCCCTTTTGGTTGCGAATGGGGTTTAGGCTATAATAGATGGGTCGTGCTCAATTTTCTTTTATTTGAACTAAGTGGTTAGGAGCTCGAATACCAACCCGGCCCAAATATACATATAATTATAAGGGTGGGAGTAGTGAGGGGGGCCCTCAAACCCGCGACCTCTCACAGATGGTGATATGATCAGACCAGTTGAGCTGGCCTTTGAGCTGGTAAGAAACTCATTTCTATGTTTCTATAAGTCTAACATCGGTCGGGCTCGGGCTTCATCATTTCCATGCGGGCAAGGCTATGGCCAGCAAGTTCAGACCCAACCGAAGCTTCAACAAAGCTTAGGTTTCTAGTTTAAAAGTCGGGCTGTTTTGGGCATTCGTCGGCCCAGCCCAGCGTGGTCCATGAAAACCCCCAGTTTTTTTTGTTTTTTTCATTCAGAAGCTTGAGAATAGATCTTTTTTATTTTTTGTTAAATGGACGAGGTGGTTTTTGAGATTTACAATCTTTTGATTTGACCCGCTCTCCTTTTTTTTCTCTTGAATTAAGCCTTCGCTTTTACTTCACTGGCAAAGTAAGTTCACCAAATATGAAGTAGATAGCGAGTGAGAAGTGAACAAATAAGGTGGTGTCCACCCGTGATTAAATCCGATAGTAAATAATTAATATCATCTTGGTTTTTATAATATATGAGAGAGACCGGTTTCCAATTCAAACTTGAAGCTGACTTTTTATTCAATTTTGACCATCTTCCTTATTTTGACTATCTTAATGACAGATAAAGAGTTTCTTAGCCAAAATGGGTGGTGATACATGGAGCCGAACATTAACTGAAGTAGGCAAAGGAGAAAATCCATAGATGTCCCTCGTAGTTGTGTAACTCCTCCACATCTAGGGTTCCAAACGGGTATCTAACTCTCTGATTACTCAAAACATCGGAACTGTAAAAAAGGGGGTCTAGAACCAATTTTAGGTTCCGATTCAAGAACGGGTCCGGGTTCGGAACCCAATTTTGGTTCCGATTGATAAATGGGTTCGGTTCCGGGTCCATTGAGGTTCCGACACGTGGACATGGGACCCAGATGAGCCTTTAATATTGCAAATAGTACCTCAAAATCAGTTTTTTTTTTGGGTCATTATTAGGTATATTACTTGATGTTGTAGGTGTGATGCGCTGTTAAAAGTTGAGTAATTTGCTTATTTTAATAAAAAAAAGAAGAATAAAGGGAAATTAGAATCGATTTTGGAAATAAATTCCAGTCCCGTAGGTGGACCCGGTTCCGAAATCGAATATGGGTTTTCCTATCAGAACCGGGACTAGATCCAAAAAAACAGGTTCCGAGTCAAAACAAGAGACGTTATTTAGAAACGGGGCCGGGTCCACTACGGATCAGATCCGGAGACGTCCCGTTTGCAACCCTATCCACATCTCTTTCTTTGAGAGGGTGGCGGACCCAGGAATTTTATTTGGGCGGGGCTAAAATTTTCTAGAGTTTGCTAGACCTTTTTCCACATCAACAAATGGTGAAAGAGAAGTTTGTTGCACTTCAGAAAAAAGAAATAAGTAGTTAAAAATCAATTTCTATAATTTCATACGTGAAAGGCCTTTTGATATGATAAATGAAATTGAATAGCTAATACTGTCTAATGGGGTTGCGTGGATAGAATCCTAAACACCCTCTCCATTCTTATATGGTTTTCTTTTTTTTTTTACCTTAGGGTATCCCTAGATTTGGTTGGATTGACAGTGTCCTAATCAAGCCAACACCCGATTGGGGTATTCTTATATATTTTAACTTGTCTTAGTTTGATGAGCAACATTGAGCTTTCCAAAGACCCTTGGGCATATAATGAGAAAGAAGAGTAGAATATTAAAGTGGAACCAAATATATTATCTATCATTAATAATATTTATTATATAATCAGATTAAGTCGTCCTCGATGACTCCAGGAATCACATTGCCCCATTAACTCTGCTAACAATATTATAAATGTCTTCCAGAGATGGTTAGGACTTCTTTATCCCTCTACTGTGGTCAAGGCATCATCTTTTCAACTAATCAAATCACCAGAACGTGGACCCATTAATCAAAAACCAAGGATTCGGTTTTCCAACCACCCAAACAATCTCGTGGCAATGAGAATGAAATAAATATAAAATGATAGAAAGGTAGATTTGAAATCTATAGATAGCCCAATACTGAATTAAAAGATGGGTCCCTTGGCCTTAATATTTCCTAACAAATGATTTAGATCTTTGATTCATGTGCCAATCTTTGTTGCTGTCCCATCTGGTGTGGGCCTTATCCGACAAATGCTAGAGGTTATTTATTGATAAGCTCCACTTGGATGAAATGAATTCGATTAGAAATGGGCCCCATAGACATCGAACGTGTGAGAATAAGGTTGAAAAGGAGATACGTGATATTAACTTAGACACAGGAAACGTTTGTATGGGCTGCAGCTATACCGGTGCTATTAGGGGAGGTAATGTCACATTTTCCACTTTTCCTCCTCTCTAAGCGGAGGAAAAGTGGCGTGCAGCTTTCCCGATTCTATTACGGGCGCTAAAGTCCCATTTGCCAGTTTTCCTCCTCTCTGAGTGGAGGAAAAGTGGCGCAATAGGTTTACCGCTACTACAAGCGGCGGGAAAGTCCCATTTTCCACTTTTCCTCCTCTCTGAGAGGAGGAAATCTTGACTGAAACGGTCGTGTTGTTGAAACCGATTTTTTACCCTTTTTTTTTTACATCTGGATCTTGTCACGGGAAGGGGCAAAGGTTGCAAACGATATATAGTGGAAGGCCATATATAAATAACTTTTTAATAGAATAATATTAAATCACAACAAATACACGATATATTTCTTGTTTGGTAAATTTACTTTACTTGTGAAGTGAAGTTAATGGTTAATATAGAAGGAAGAGCTTTTTTATTTATAAGGTTGCTCGTGGATCGGGCCGGGCCCCTTGTGGTTGCGAATGGGGTTTAGGCTATAATAGATGGGTCGTGCTCAATTTTCTTTTATTTGAACTAAGTGGTTAGGAGCTCGAATACCAACCCGGCCCAAATATACATATAATTATAAGGGTGGGAGTAGTGAGGGGGGCCCTCAAACCCGCAACCTCTCACAGATGGTGATATGATCAGACCGGTTGAGCTGGCCTTTGAGCTGGTAAGAAACTCATTTCTATGTTTCTATAAGTCTAACATCGGTCGTGCTCGGGCTTCAGCATTTCCATGCGGGCTAGGCTCTGGCTAGCAAGTTCGGACCCGACCGAAGCTTCAGCAAAGCTTAGGTTTCTAGTTTAAAAATCGGGCCGTTTTGGGCATTCGTCGGCCCAGCCCAGCGTGGTCCATGAAAACCCCTAGTTTTTTTTTTTCATTCAAAAGCTTGAGAATAGATCCTTCTTTTTTTTTTGTTAAATGGATGCGGTGGTTTTTTAAATTTACAATCTTTTGATTTGACCCGCTCTCCTTTTTTTTCTCTTGAATTAAGCCTTCACTTTTACTTCACTGGTAAAGTAAGTTCACCAAATATGAAGTAGATAGCGAGTGAGAAGTGAACAAATAGGGTGGTGCCCGCCCGTGATTAAATCCGATAGTAAATAATTAATATCATCTTGGTTTTTATAATATATGAGAGAGACCGGTTTCCAATTCAACCTTGAAGCTGATTTTTTATTCAATTTTGACCATCTTCCTTATTTTGACTGTCTTAATGACAGATAAAGAGTTTCTTAGCCAAAATGGGTGGTGATACATGGAGCCCTCTTCCTACTTTAACTCTCTTACTGATAAGAGAACATTAACTGAAGTAGGCAAAGGAGAAAATCCATAAATGTCCCTCGTTGTTGGGTAACTCCTCCACATCTTGGATTGCAAACAGGTATCCGACTCTCCGATTGCTCGGAAGTTCGGAACTGTAAAAAAGGGGTCTAGAACCTATTTTAGGTTCCGATTCAAGAACGGGTCCGGGTTCGGTACCCAATTTTGGTTTCGATTGATAAATGGGTTCGGTTCTGGGTTCATTTAGGTTCCGACACGTGGACACAGGACCCAGATGAGCCTTTAATATTGCAAATATTACCTCAAAATCAGCTTTTTGGGGGAGATTTTTAGGTATATTACTTGATGTAGTTGGCGTGATGCACCGTTAAAAGTTGAGTAATTTGCTTATTTTAATAAATAAAAAAAAGAATAAACAGAAATTAGAATCAATTTTGGAAATAAATTCCAGTCCCGTAGGTGGACCCGGTTCCGAAATCGAATATGGGTTTTCTTATCGAAACCGGGACTAGATCGAACAAAACAGGTTCCTAGTCAAAACCAGAGACGTTATTTAGAAACGGGGCCGGGTCCACGACGGATCCGATCCGGAGACATCCCATTTGCAACCCTATCAACATCTCTTTCTTTGAGACGGTGGCGGACCCAGGAATTTTATTTGGGCGGGGCTAAAATTTTCTAGAGTTTGCTAGACCTTTTTCCACATCAACAAATGGTGAAAAATAACATTTGTCACACTTCAGAAAAAAGAAATAAGTAGTTAAAAATCAATTTCTATAATTTCTATAGTTTCATACGTGAAAGGTCTTTTGATCTGATGAATGAAATTCAATAAGTAATACCGTTTAATGGAGTTACGTGTATGGAATCCTAAACACCCTCTCCATTCTTATATGGTTTTTTTTTTTTTTACCTCAGGGTATCCCTAGATTTGGTTGGAATGACAGTGTCCTAATCGAGCTAACACCCGGTTGGGGTATTCTTATATATTTTAACTTGTCTCAGTCTGATGAGCAACATTGAGCTTTCCAAAGACCCTTGGGCATATACTGAGAAAGAAGAGTAAAATATTAAAGTGGAACCAAATATATTATCTGTCATTAATAATATTTATTATATAATCAGATTAAGTCATCCTCGATGACTCCAGGAATCACATGTGGGCCATTAACTCTGCTAACATTATTTTAAATGTCTTCTAGAGATGGTTAGGACTTCTTTATCCCTCTACGTGGTCAAGACATCATCTTTTCAACTAATCAAATCACCAGAACGTGGACCCATTAATCAAAAACCAAGGATTCGGTTTTCCAACCACCCAAACAATCTCGTGGCAATGAGAATGAAATAAATATTAAATGATTGAAAGGTAGATTTGAAATCTATAGATAGCTCAATACTGAATTAAAAGATGGGTCCCTTGGCCTTAATATTTCCTAACAAATGATTTAGATCTTTGATTCATGTGCCAATCTTTGTTGCTGTCCCATCTGGTGTGGGCCTTAACCGACAAATGCTAGAGGTAATTTATTGATGAGCTCCACTTGGATGAAATGAATTCGATTAGAAATGGGCCCCATAGACATCGAACGTGTGTGAGAATAAGGTTGAAAAGGAGATACGTGATATTTACTTAGACACGGGAAAGGTTTGTATGGGCTGTAGCTATACCGGTGCTATTAGGGGAGGTAAAGTCACATTTTCCACTTTTCCTCCTCTCTGAGCGGAGGAAAAGTAGCGTGCAGCTTTCCCACAGCTATTAGGGGCGGTAAAGTCCCATTTGCCACTTTTCCTCCTCCCTGAGCGGAGGAAAATTGGCGCTGCAGCTTTACCTATGCTACAGGCGACGGTAAAGTCTCATTTTCCACTTTTCCTCCTCTCTGAGAGGAGGAAATCTTGACTGAAACGGTCATGTTGTTGAAACCGATTTTTTACCTTTTTTTTTTACATCTTGATCTTGTCACGGGTAGGGGCATAGGTCCAAACGATATATAATGGAAGGCCATATATAATTAACTTTTAAATAGAATAACATTAAATCACAACAAATACACGATATATTTCTTGTTTGGTAAATTTACTTTACTTGTGAAGTAAAGTTAATGGTCAATATAAGTGAGAAAAAAGGTAAAGGTTCTGTAAAACCAAAAGGTGGGAGATCAGTTTTTTTAGATTCCCTTTTAGAAGGAAGAGCTTTTTTATTTATAAGGTTGCTCGTGGATCGGGCCAGGCCCATTTTGGTTGCGAATGGGGTTTAGGCTATAATAGATGGGTCGTCCTCAATTTCTTTTATTTGAACTAAGTGGTTGAGAGCTCGAATACCAGCCCGGCCCAAATTTACATATAATTATAAGGGTGGGAGTATTGAGGGGGGCCCTCAAACCCGTGACCTCTCACAGATGGTGATATGATCAGATCCGTTGAGCTGGCCTTTAAGATGGTAAGAAACTCATTTCTATGTTTCTATAAGTCTAACATCGGTCGGGCTTGGGCTTCATCATTTCCATGCGGGCTAGGCTCTGGCTAGCAAGTTCGGACCCGACCGAAGCTTCAGCAAAGCTTAGGTTTCTAGTTTAAAAGTCGGGCCGTTTCGGGCATTCGTCGGCCCCGCCCAGCGTGGTCCATGAAAACCCCCAGTTTTTTTTTTTTTTTCATTCAGAAGCTTGAGAATAGATCCTTCTTTTTTTTTGTTAAATGGACGAGGTGGTTTTTGAAATTTACAATCTTTTGATTTGACCCGCTCTCCTTTTTTTTCTCTTGAATTAAGCATTCACTTTTACTTCACTTGTAATGTAAGTTCACTAAATATGAAGTAGATAGCGAGTGAGAAGTGAACAAATAGGGTGGTGTCCGCCCGTGATTAAATCCGATAGTAAATAATTAATATCATCTGGGTTTTTATAATATATGAGAGAGACCGGTTTCCAATTCAATCTTGAAGCTAATTTTTTATTCAATTTTGACCATCTACCTTATTTTGACTGTCTTAATGACAGATAAAGAGTTTCCTAGCCAAAATGGGTGGTGATACATGGAGCCCTCTTTCCTATTTTAACTCTCTTACTGATAAGAGAACATTAACTGAAGTATGCAAAGGAGAAAATCCATAAATGTCCCTCGTTGTTGGGTAACTACTCCACATCTGGGGTTACAAACCGGTATCCGACTCTTCGATTACTCGGAAGTTCGGAACTGTAAAAAAGGGGGTCTATAACCTATTTTAGGTTTCGATTCAAGAACGGGTCCGGGTTCGGAACCCAATTTTGGTTCCGATTGATAAATGGGTTCGGTTCCGGGTCCATTTAGGTTCTGACACGTGGACACGAGACCCAGATGAGCCTTTAATATTGCAAATAGTGTAAAGTCCGGGGACCCGAACCCTAGAGGGGGGTGAATAGGGTGAGCTCCAATTATGACCAATTTTAATCAAATTTACCTTCTTTAAAACAAACTAATCACATGTGATGATTAATCATACAAGATGTGGAAGCTAACAAAATAATCACCACAAAGCAATCACCATCACACAAGTATTTATAGTGGTTCGGCCTCAATGCCTACATCCACTACCGGCTTGTGAACCAACACCCCACCGGATTTCCACTATTTATGCTTTTCAATAGGCTAAGCAATAACCTTTACAATATGCTTTCCAAGGCTAAGCAATAACCTTTACATTGATGTTTTTCAAGGCTTAACATCAACCTATCCATTATGCTTTTATAGGCTAAGCAATAACCTCTTCAACCACAAGGTTGGTTATCTCTCTAAATTAGTGTCTAAATTACACTTGATGGAGATTCAATTTAACTCATTACAATGCCTCTTAATTAGGCGGATATGGAAGTGAAAAACTAATACACACTCACACTATGAATGCAAAGATGAACGTACATGAAGTGTGTGTGTGTGTGTGGTTCTCAATCATTTTGAAAATGAAAGCTCATAAATGTATGCCTAAGGCTTTTGAAAGTTTTAGCTCAAAAATATTTATGATTGAGGATGGAATGCAAGTCACATGTTAAAAGTAACAACTTGTTAATGATGTCAAAGATACACAAGTTGTATGAAATGAATTAGCTCTAAACATGTGATGCATAGGGATGTCAATCAAATCAACAATGTAGCTCAAAACATAAAAATAGATTTGATTGAAATTAGGGGACAAATCATATGTAATTATAAATACAACTTGAATATGATATACCTATCAAAGTAAGGCAAGTTGTGAAACTTTAAAACAATAATATACATATGATTTGTAAAGATGTTGAATCCAAAACATAAGATACATTTGAAAGAGATTTTCTTATGATGGAAAAACAACAACCAAAGATTCAACCAAGTATATGAATCATGTTACATATTTCATTAACATGATCTACTTAGATTTACCAAAGATAAAGTACTACTTGGATTGAATCAAATGGTGATGCATCCAAAACAATAGATCTATTCAAAGTATAAAACATGCTAAGGATACAACACATCATAGTTTATCATGTTACTAAAGATTTACCAATGATAAAACAAAACATGAAAACATATGATTTGTAAAGAAGTTGAGTCCAAAACGATATGAAAGTGATTTTCTTATGATGGAAAACAACAACCAAAGATTCAACCAAGTATAGGAATCATGTTACATATAATTTCAAAGGTTCTTTCATTAACATGATCTACTTAGATTTACCAATTCAAGTACTACTTGTATTGAATCAAATGGTGTTGTATCCAAAACAATAAATCAACTCAAAACATAAAACATGTTAAGGACACAACACAAACATAGTTTAACATGCTAGAAATGATTTACCAAAAATAAAACAAAGCATGAAAACATATGATTAAGGAAAGTAAAGCCTACTTGGTGATTTAACTTCATTAATCCAAGCTTTAGCTTTCCTAATGCTCCCCTTCATCCCTTGGTTCTTTTCCCTTGAATATGCCTCAAAACCCCTCAAGGAGGGCCTTAAAATTCCCAACTTTTGGCAAAGGAAAGAACTCATATTTATAGCAAAAAGTGCCCAACGGATAGTCCTCGGTCGACCTGCACACAGGCCTCGGTCGACCGGGATCACACAACGGTCAGAAATATGACCGTTGGTGCGCCCAGGCCCTTTCTGCCTGCAGTGTTCCCGGTCGACCGGGACATCTGCGCCGGTCGACCGGCGAGACTGCCGGGCCACCCCCCTTTTGACAAAAATTCCAATTTTTGCACATTTGAAGGTATTTCTTTGGGAGGATTTTTGGGCCACTAAACCAAGCTAGAAAACATGTTTTAAATCATTCTAGGAGGTTTAAAAATATGAAATATAAAAAGCCTAAAATGATTCAAAACTTTAAAACCAAAGGCTAGCTTGATTTGATAAAACTCTTTTCTAAAACAAATGCATCCAAGATTTAAAAACAAATCATGCATAAATCAAAACTTTTACAACTCTTAAAAACAATGCATGAATAAAACAAGATTTCAAGTTTATCTAAAACAATGCAAGTGTGTAAATCAAATGATGCTTGAATGATAATGCATCCATCAAATTGTAATCTACAAAATTCCTAACAAATAGTACCTCAAAATCAACTTTTTTGGGGAGATTTTTAGGTATATTACTTGATGTAGTAGCCGTGATACACCGTTAAAACTTGAGTAATTTGCTTATTTTAATAAAAAAAAAAAGAAGAATAAAGGGAAATTAGAATCGATTTTGGAAATAAATTCCAGTCCCGTAGGTGGACCCGGTTCCGAAATCGAATATGGGTTTTCCTATCGGAACCGGGACTAGATCCAACAAAACAGGTTCCGAGTCAAAACCAGATACGTTATTTAGAAATGGGGCCGGGTCCACGACGGATCCGATCCGGAGACATCCCGTTTTGCAACCCTATCAACATCTCTTTCTTTGAGACGGTGGCGGACCCAGGAATTTTATTTGGGCGGGGCTAAAACTTTCTAGAGTTTGCTAGACCATTTTCCACATCAACAAATGGTGAAAGAGAAGATTTGTTGCACTTCAGAAAAAAGAAATAAGTAGTTAAAAATCAATTTCTATAATTTCTATAGTTTCATTCATGAAAGGCCTTTTGATCCGATGAATGAAATTCAATAGGTAATACCGTTTAATGGGGTTGCGTGTATGGAATCCTAAACACCCTCTCCATTCTTATATGGTTTTTTTTTTACCTCAGCGTATCCCTAGATTTGGTTGGAATGACAGTGTCCTAATCGAGCTAACACCCGGTTGGGGTATTCTTATATATTTTAACTTGTCTCGGTCTGATGAGCAACATTGAGCTTTCCAAAGACCATTGGGCATATACTGAGAAAGAAGAGTAGAATATTAAAGTGGAAACAAATATATTATCTGTCATTAATAATATTTATTATATAATCAGATTAAGTCATCCTCGATGACTCCAGGAATCACATGTGGGCCATTAACTCTGCTAACATTATTATAAATGTCTTCTAGAGATGGTTAGGACTTCTTTATCCCTCTACTGTGGTCAAGACATCATCTTTTCAACTAATCAAATAACCAGAACGTGGACCATTAATCAAAAACCAAGGATTCAGTTTTCCAACCACCCAAACAATCTTGTGGGAATGAGAATGAATAAATATTAAGTGATAGAAAGCTAGATTTGAAATCTATAGAAAGCCCAATACTGAATTAAAAGATGGGTCCATTGGCCTTAATATTTCCTAACAAATGATTTAGATCTTTGACTCATGTGCCAATCTTTGTTGCTTTCCCATCTGGCGTGGGCCTTAACCGACAAATACTAGATGTTATTTATTTATGAGCTTCACTTGGGTGAAATGAATTCGATTAGAAAAGGGCCCCATAGACATCGAACATGTGTGAGAATAAGGTTGAAAAGGAGATACGTGATATTAACTTAGACACGAGAAAGGTTTGTATGGGATGCAGCTATACCGGTGCTATTAGGGGAGGTAAAGTCTCATTTTCCACTTTTCCTCCTCTCTGAGAGGAGGAAAAGTGCCGTGCAGCTTTCCCGCTGCTATTAGGGGCGGTAAAGTCCCATTTGCCACTTTTCCTCCTCCTTGAGCGGAGGAAAATTGGCACTGCAGCTTTACCTATGCTACAGGCGGCGGTAAAGTCTCATTTTCCAGTTTTCCTCCTCTCTGAGAGGAGGAAATCTTGACTGAAGCGGTCCTATTGTTAAAACCGAATTTTTACCTTTTTTTTTGGGGGACTTTGGTCGAAGGTCCCTCAACTCCTCAATTTATTGCAAGCAGTCCACACAAAAAAAAATGTCCAGCCAAAGGTCCCTCATACACAATTTGGTACGTAAAAGGTCTGATTTGCCCTTACATTCATTCTGTCTTTATTAAGATAAGGCCAACGAAAGCGTTACACTCATATCGGAAAAAGGGGTTCGAATATTCTGAAAGAGAAAAGAAACGACGAAGAAGGCGACATTCTCGTCTCTGTGACTACATGCAACGAGTAACAGTAGATTAGATAAACATTTCAAAAACTTTCCTTAGATTAACTGTTTCATTGCAAGTTAGATTTTGCATCAAAGATATCTTCGATTTCGACAAGAGGAGATACAAGAAAGACGACATAAAAACCCTAGTTGCAGAAGACGGTTCCACAACTACAAAACTGTTTCCGAAAGCATACAAAGACAGTTCAAAAATACTCATTTCCATTGTAAGTTCAAAGTTTCTCACTCTTTTTTGTTTGGAAACCCTATCTTACTGTACATCGCCGATTTGAATGATTTTCTACCATTCTCTCTACTTCCTCTTCCCCAATCAGGAAATGGCCAGAACGAAGTCCACAATACTTTCAGAAAGCCAGGGGCAAAAGGAACAGACAGTTGAAGGTATCCAGATTTAGATTTTTTTTCTTTTTTTGGCTTATAATGTCTGTCATTTTTGTATAAATTAGAAATGTTGAACCAAATTTATAACATTCATTGCTACATTTTGGTTGAACCAAATTTTTGTATAAATTTGAAATGTTGAACCAAATGTCTGACTTATATATGAAATTATCTGAGTCCTAGATGAAATTATCTGACTTATATATGAAATTATCTGAGTCCTGCATGAAATTATCTGAGTTCTGACTCAAATTATCTGAGTTTTGTATGAAATTATCTGAGTTCTGACTCAAATTATCTGAGTCCTGGTGAAATTTTCTAACTTATGAATGAATTTATCTGACTTCTGAATCAAGTTATATGAGTGATTGGTGAAATTATCTGAGTTCTGACTCAAATTATGAGAGTCCTGTCTGAAATTATCTGAGTCTAGATTGAAATTATCTGAGTTTTGCTACATATTTAGCTGGGTAATGTGATTGATCTGTCAAGCTAATGATTCCAGATAATCTCAGCTCTAATGCAATTTCAATATCAATTTTGAACAATGACTAAATGATTTAGACACATTTTGAAAGTAATTACTTATAGAAGCAAGAGCACATTAATCAAATTTATCTGAGATTAAGATAAATTTATCTGTGTATTGAGCAGATGTATCTGTGTTCTATGTCATGCAAGAATCAATGTCTATTGACTTTATCTCAGATTAAAAGCAATAGAGTGTCATGCTGGACTAAAAATTCAACAAGACTTTTGTGTATTTCAAGAATTTATCTGAGATTATATCAAATTTATCTGAGTTTATATCAACTTCATATGAGTTTAAGATAAATTTATCTGTGTATTGTGCAATTGTATCTGTGTTCTGTGTGATGTTGAATCAATTTCTCTTGGCTTTATCTGATATTAAAACCAAGAGAGCGCCTTTTATGTATTTCATGAATTTATCTGAGTTTATATCAAATTTATCTGAGTTTAAATCAAATTTATCTGAGTTTAAAATAAATTTATCTGTGTATTGTGCAATTTATCTGTGTACTGTGTGATACTGAATCAATGTCTATTGACTTTATCTGAGATTAAAAGCAAGAAAGTGTCATGCTGGACTGAAAATTCAACAAACCTTTTTCCTATTTCATGAATTTATATCAGATTATATCAAATTTATCTGAGTTTAAGATAAATTTATCTCTGTATTCTGCAATTTATATCTGTTCTGTATTCAGTTGTTTTAATCTTTTGGTGATATGAATCTGAGTTATTTTACTATATGCATGAGTAAAAAACAACAAGAGAAAGAGGGTGGAAGATAAACCATCAAACAAAAAAGAAGTCAGTAAAGACATAGATGCTGAGAAGCCTAGCGCTCATTACCAGTTCAGATCAAATTTGGTCTCAACTGTTTCACTCATCCAAAGCATCAAACAAATGATCACTGAAGTCCACAGAGTTGAATTAAGAAAGACTCCATTCTGGAGCCTTTTAGAATGCATGCTGGACAACAAATTATCTGAACAGATGTGCAGAAAGAATGACAAGGACATTATCTTGATCCTTGATACATACAACGCACAACAAAGGCAATTCAGATTAGGAAGGTCCTATGTGCCACTCACTGCAAATGATATATCATTGATATTTGGCGTACCAAACGGAACAAGAGTGCTTGATTTAAAGTGTTCAAAAAGGAAAACAACTGAATTCATATCTAGAAGATTCCATGGCTGTTCAAGGGTGTCGGCTCCATAAATAAAGCAACAGCTCCTTCTAGCATTGAGTGGAGAATCAGAAACTGACATTGCTGATGTTGCTAGGCTACTGTGCCTGTATATCCTTGTCGGACTCTTTTTTTCAACCCACGGAAACACGATAGGATGGGCATATGTGGGCTATGTTGAAAACTACATGGATATGAAGCACTATGCCTGGGCAGAAGAGATTACAAAATTTCTCATGGAGTCGATACACAACAGAAGCCGTGGTTCTGACAGAGTAATTGGTTGCCTTATTGCATTACCAGTATGATATACAACTACAAATTTACAAATTTGAATTTCAATATTCAAAGAATTATTGACATATATGTTTTATAATTCTGTAACAGTATTGGTTGTGTGAGCATGCAACGATGATCACACCAAATGATTCGGTGCATTTCCCACGAGTACTAAAATGGAATCTAAGGGCACTGACTATGGCACTTAGGAAAAGGGCCCTTCATTCACTACTGGCTACTGAGGTATTTTTCACAATTTTCACTATCTAATTTTATCTAAGTTTTTAATCTAACATGTTCTTTGTAACATTCGTATCAAATGCAGGTCCTTGGGGACGAATTAGATATCACACTGCTTGAAGTGCAGCGATTACAGTCCTTGTTGGACAGTGGCGCTCGTGACAAGGACGTTGTGATGGAGATAGAAGGAGAACAACAACTTACAGAAAAAGAAAACAGTAATGGAGAAGAAAAATCAGAAGAAGTAGAAGTAGAAGGAGAAAATTTGGATCAAGGAGATGATGAAGACGATGGAAATGAAAATTGCGAGCATGACTTGGAAGAAGGAGATCAGGGAGAACAGAACAAGATGATTGAAGCCACCCAACCAGATATTGACATACTGACAGACACATTGGTTGTATCTGAGTTGGAAGAGCAGCTGCAAAACAGTAACAGCGAAGAAACAAATTTCCCTGATGTGGCAAAACAGTCTACATCATTTGGTGCAGAGATGGCGGGCTATGAACAAACGTCCTTACAAACAGATCTGCTGGTTGCAAACATCTTAGCTGACATAATTGCCAGCACCAGCAACACAGAATATGAAGAGCCATCTGAAGCACATTCTGGATCCTTGCCACAAGCTGGTGATACAGACCCTAGCCCTATACAACAATCACAAACTCCCAAAAACAGCGAGATCAAAAATCTTACTGATGAGCGTGACAGGGCAAATTCTTTAGTCATCCAACTTACTAAGGAGAAGACAGAATTACAAGAGCAGATCCAACGGATGGCTATTGAACTTGAAAGGACATCGGCCGAAAACAACAGCATAAAAAAGCAGCGGCTTGAAACTGAACAAATCATCACCAGCTTGCTAAAAGAGAGGGATGATGCTCTATTGTTGGTTGAGCAATTGACAAAGGAGAAGGCTTCGCTTGAAACACAAAGTGTGGACAAAAATCAGACTTTAGCGGAGTCAACTCGAATGGTCAGCTCCCTCAAAGAGCAGCTGAAACACACCATCAGTGTGTCAAATGTACAGTCCTCAAGAGCTACAAATGCAGAAAATGAGGTAAAGGGCTTGAAGAAAACGTTGATTATTCTGGGATCATACAACTTCAAACTGCAGAAGCTCTTGAGGGAAATGACAATTGATTATGCAGAGAAAGGATTGCAATGGGCTGGGAAGACTCTAGATGATATCTTCGAGCCTGCAAGAAAAACTAGTACCCAAAAGAAATGGTTTATAATGGCAGATAAAGCAGCGAAGCAGGCTGCAACTGATCGTAATGTTGCAGAAAATGTACCTGAGGTACTTCAGGTACACGACCATGCTTGTTTAAATAAATTTTTATTTGCATTGGATTCATGTTTTGCATATCTATCAATTTTATCTGACTTCTGTGTCATTTTATCTGACTTTTAAAACAATTTATCTGAACTTGTATCAAATTTATCTGACTTCTGTGTCATTTTATCTGACTTTTAAAGCAATTTATCTGAACTTGTATCAAATTTATCTGACTTCTGTGACATTTTATCTGACATCCTAAGAATTTATCTGAGTTTATATCAAATTTATCTGACTTCTGTGTCATTTTATCTGAGTTTATATCAAATTTATCTGACTTCTGTGTCATTTTATCTGACTTTCTAACAATTTATCTGAGTTTATATCAAATGTATCTGACTTCTGTATCAACCTATAAAACTTTTCATTAAGTTTATCTGACTTCTGTGTGATTTTATCACACTATCAGCAAAGTTATCTGATGTTATATGAAAGTTATCTGCCCTTCATCAAATTCTAATTTGATTAATCTATATTTTTATAATTGAAATATTGATCAGATCATGCCTTCTGATGCACAATCAAAACCAATTAAGGAGGTGAAACAGTCCTCCATGGTGAAAAGAATCAAGAAAAGAACGGCGACGAGGAAAATGAACCCATCAAATGTCCCCTTCACACTCCCCAAAAATGCGGTCACTAAGCTCCTGAATGCATCTGACGTAGAGAAGCTGAAGGAGATTTTTGAAGCTGAGGGCAATTCGTAAGTCGCATACCTATGCACCTAAGCAACACCACTGTTGAATTTAAGAAACCTTAATGAAAATGTAGACTAATTGGGCCCTTTGTGCAATTGGATTTGCAGTGCACTCGTTTGGGGAGGTGAGGGCATACAGCCTGTATCTTATGAAGACATAGTAGCAGTTCTCAGCAGATCAGAAATGTCAAGCACTGTAAGCATCACAACACAGACACATTGACAACATATCCCTACATTTTACACAAACATAATATGGTAGTGTTCAAACAATATGCCTCACATTATGTGTCTCAAATTGAACAGGTTATTGACTGCTACGCTGAGTTGCTATATAGAGAACAGAGTGAAATCCAACAGCAACTCACAACTGTCCAACGCACAGAAACGCTGCCTCGTGACAACTCTTACTTCGTAACAAGTTTATGCTGGGTAAAAGACAATAACTGTCTTGACCGTGTCATCATTTACTTTACTTTTATATATAATAAACAGTTACTAAACATGTCTTAATGTAGAAAATTGTTACTTCCTCGTCGCCGGAAATGAGGGAAAAGATACTGCACCCTCAGATCTCCCCAAGCAGAACTGCAGAACACAGATTCGTGCTTTTTCCAATGAATTCAAATGGAAAAAGGAAGGATGCTGAACCCTTCCACTGGACACTGTTGGTGCTGGATCAGAAAGAAGGAGATTGGCTACATTACAACTCCTTACGACCAAGATCACCTAAAACAGTGGATCATTACTTTGAGGATGCACGACTTCTGGTATGTCTCACTTTCTTGGTCATTATTTTTTCAAAGATACCGTTAGAATAATCGAAACTGACCCAAAAATATGGAATGTTTTTTTTTTCTGCAGAAACAGTATGTGGAGAATTACAATTTTGTCACAGTTGAGGAGACGCAGCCATATGGAGCTCCATTGATAAGCGTCGAAGACGCCCCACAACAGAAAATGGGCTCGTAAGTATCATTGTGCAACTACAGTAATTCAATTGACTTGACGGTGCCTTACTTACAATCGACTAACAATATCATGTCCTGTTCCAGTGTTGATTGCGGTGTGGTAGTTTGTTATCTTATGAAGCAACTTACTCACAAACAAGTAATTGTTTCGAAGCTGCCACAATGTGTAATTGACGGATTAAGGGCAGAGATAGTAACCAAGTTCCTAAACGACAAGCATTGCAGCTGGTCACTTGAAAACTACCAAGCTAGGCAACTAGCTGCTGATGACGACTTCGAGAGCTGACGAAGAAACTACAGCAATGAGACAAACAATTTGTTTCCAATCAAGTTGATGTATTTTATGTAAATCTCTTTATATGAAAAGTGAATGTTCAACAGACTTGTGAATGTATTTTTTTGGTTCACATGAACGTTGGACAAACATTTCTGTCAATGTAATTCTCACATTTGTGAATGAATGTAAATAGAATAATTCCTGTCAATGTCTTCGTACGTCAGCACTATGCAATCTTTTGTTTCTAATCTCTGGTGGAATTTTATCTGACTTCTGATAGAAATTATCAGAGTTCTGACTGAGATCATTTACGTTTTGAATGAAATTATCTAGGTTCTAATTTTCATTATCTGACTTCTGGTCAAATTATCTGAGTTTTGTATGAAATTATCTGACTTTGGATGAAATTATCTGACTTCTGAATCAAATTATCTGATTCATGGATGAAATTATCTGACTTATATATGAAATTATCTGAGTCCTGGATGAAATTATCTGAGTTCTGACTCAAATAATCTGAGTCCTGGTGAAATTAATCTGACTCATGAATGAATTTATCTGACTTCTGAATCAAGTTATCTGATTTATGAGTGAAATTATCTGAGTCCTGACTCAAATTATCAGAGTCCTGGGTGAATTTATCTGACTCATGGATGAAATTATCTGAGTCCTGGTGAAATTATCTGACTTATGAATGAATTTATCTGACTTCTGAAGCAAGTTATATGAGTGATTGGTGAAATTATCTGAGTTCTAACTCAAATTATCTGACCTCTGAAACAAATTATCTGACTCATGGATGAAATTATCTGACTTATATATGAAATTATCTTAGTCCTGCATGAAATTATCTGAGTCCTGGTTAAATTTATCTGACTCATGAATGAATTTATCTGACTTCTGAATGAAGTTTTTTGATTCATGGGTGAAATTATCTGAGTTCTGACTCAAATTATCAGAGTCCTGGGTGAATTTATCTGACTCATGGATGAAATTATCTGAGTCCTGGTGAAATTATCTGACTTATGAATGAATTTATCTGAGTTCTGACTCAACTTATCTGACTCATGGATGAAATTATCTGAGTTCTGCTACATATTTAGCTAGGTAATGTGATTGCTCTGTCTACCTAATGATTCCAGATAATCTCAGCTCTAATGCAATTCCAATATCAATTTTGAACAATGACTAAATGATTTAGACACATTTTGAAAGTAATTACTTATAAAAGCAAGAGCACATTAATCAACATTAAATGGAATCTCTATTTCACCTTTTTATTCACTAATCAGAATTACATCAGATGTATCAACAATATTACACCTAACCTAAATTCAATATCTAATTCAATGAAATGTCAAAGAAGAGGCTCCTTGCACGATTTCTTATTGTGGCTGCCAATCCGACCACATCGCCCTCATTTTATCTGCCGTGTGATCTCCCCTCTTGACAAGATCCTCTTTTTTTTCGGCCTGCCAGCTGGTCGTTTAACAACAGGTGGCAGAATAACGACTTCGGTACCTTTTGTCTCTGGCATTCCCACGGTTGGAATTGGGAAAATCTGCTCTTCATACGAAGCCCTATATTTATGAGTGTGAAAATAATGATCAACAAAGACACTCAATTCCTTTCCACTCTTTTGAATCGCCGCACAAGCATGGGCGCAGGGGAACCCATTGATCTGCCACTGATAACACGAACATATGTGATTAAAAATGTCAACGGTCACTGACGGGTAAGAATGCACATCGTAAACAGTTTCACTCAAACGGCTGACCGTCCACGTCCTTCCAAGCCGGATAGTAGCATCAAGCCTCTTATCCATGTCCGGACAGATGACTGACTTCCATCTACTGGAAACTTCCTTCCTACTAGCCATCTGCTCCATTATTTGAACCCTTATTGTGTCAACCATCTTTGTAATTGGAAGATGGCGAGCTTCTCTAATCCATGAGTTGAAAGACTCAGCGGCATTCGAACACATCTCACCATACCGCTACCCTTTAAAATATGCATTGCTCCATCTTTCATGAGGCAATCCACAGAGAAATTTATCTACATTAGAACCACCTTCATGCCTCAACGACTGCAGCTTTGCGTGGAAGGCAGGGATGGTTGGCGCATATGCACATTCCCGCAGCATCATAACCATTCTCTCTCTAAATGCATTAGTGTAACCACCAGACAACTTGTCCCTCAAATTCGCCTTAAGGTGTTGGAGGCAATACACATGATGGGCAAAATGAAATACCTTTGAGACAGCCTCTATCAGACCCGGATTTCTGTCGGAAATAAATGTAATAGTGCGATCTGACATAATGATTTTCCTTAAATTCTGCAGAAACCATGTCCAATTGTCCTCCGTCTCTGAGTCCACGACCGCAAAAGCAAGGGGGAACAAACTTGTCCCATGAATTAACAAATTTTCACAACTCAGATACTATTCAGAAAATCAAAACATGCTGATCATTCGTATAAATATAAATAAATGAGTCAATAATATCAGAAAAAACAGCATTACAACTTACCTTGATTTCCAATCTTCCCCGTCGCTGCCAACAGGTTTCCCTTGTACCTGCCCTTTAAGAAAGTACCATCCAGAAATAATAAAGGACGAATATGATTAAAACCAGCAATTGAAGCATAGAACGACACAAAGAGACGCTTGAAACACATAGTTGATTCGTCATAATCTAGCACAAAGAGGCTTCCTGGATTTACCTCCTCCGCCACCTTAATATACCAGCGAATATGGTCAAAAGGTAGCGACGAATCACCATACAACTTATTTCTAGCCCTTTCCACACCCCACCATGCATGATGATATGTAATGGTAAGCCCATAATTCGCCTTAAAGTGGTGCACGACATCAATGGGTCTGGTGAGCGGCTTCTCACGGATATGATCCACTATTAAATCTACAACTGTCTCAGAATTCATACGGCTGTTCTTTGACGTTCGAACTGCTGCACCACATGTATGCTCATTGTTTAGTGTCCTGATACAAAAATGGCCACTAGACTTTTCAATAGATGCATGAACACGCCATCTGCATCCCATTGAATGACTGCGAGAGCATTCAGCTGTCACCCTCACCTTATCATTTTTTACATATACAAATTCAAACCCAACCTCAATTGAATATCTGCACAATACACTTCTAAACTCCCCAACACCACCCTCAAACCTCTGCCCCACATCTCTAATACCACTTGCCCAGCCGGAAGACAGCAACATCTTCTCCTTGTGGGTACAAAACTATGGAAGAAGATCTGTCTCTATATCTGTATCCTCGTACCCCACTAATGGTAAGGCATCTTCAGCTAAATGACCACCAATTTCCTCTTGATCATCGTCATCTGATTCCTGCGATTCTGATACAAATACATCAACTGTCCCCAATCCCATTGAAGAAGCCAGCATGGACAAGCTCATTAGATCCGAATCGCTGTCCAGCAAACACTTTGGGTGGTCAGGCAACGCATAAGTAAAACAAACCATGTTCATTGTAAGATTTCTCCACTTCTTACAAACTTGACGAATGAAACCATCATAGCTCATACCCCGACTCAAATGAATAACAGTCGTAAGCATGCCATACTTACAGAGAAGCAATAACGGCTGTGACATCTGTAAAACAACGAGATTCAATGAATATAAATGGACACTATCATTGCAAAAACTGTAAATGACTCAGATAAATGTTGGCTCTAAACTCAGATAAATTGTACATAACACAGATAAATTGTACACAACTCAGATAAACTCAGATAAATTGTATATGACTCATATAAATTGTACACAACTCAGATAAATTTTGGCTCTAAACTCAGATAAATTGTACATAACTCAGATAAATTGTACATAACTCAGATAAATTTTGGCTCTCAACTCAGATAAATTGTACACAACTTAGATAAATTGTACATAACTCAGATAAATTCAATACAGAAATCAGATATTGTGTATATAACTCAGATAAAATTACACAAACTACGATTTGTCTGATTAACAGTGAGATAAGTTTCATGCTTAAAGTCAAATATCTTATATTACATTACTTCTTCCACAATGCAGCTCTGAAATAAGACTGGTAAATAAGTCATGCTCTAGCTAATCTAAATGCATGACCATCAAATCATTTCTACATCAACTGAGCTGATACAAATTGAATACTTCATCACCAACAAAACTAAAGAAACCTAACTATCAACACTAGAAAAGAAAAATGAAAAACTTCAAGTCCTTATAAAAGATAGAACTGCTACACAAAAGTTAGATCTGAAATCAACTTCACGTCCATATAAAAGATAGAACTGCTACACAAAAGTTAGATATGAATCTGCTATACAGTAAATCAAACTACACAGCTAAAAACCAATAAGAATAGAACTGAGCATGCGCATCAGAAATATATATATATCTACACATTCAGATAACAAAAACTGCATAATCTCTGATGTAAACAGAAAAAATCCCTTACCTCAAAAAAGATGAATCCCTTCCCAACGTTTGGATCTGGTTTCTGCTTCCAAGCCAATGAACTGTTTCCCAGCCAATCAATATACGAGACTATAATCCAATTACAATAGAACTCCTACCAAAATATTGATCTGCAATCTGCTCCGCAAACAATGAATCTCTCTCTCGTTAGATTTCTACATTCAGATTCAATATCATAAGCGATTGCAAGTTTAGATTCAAAAAACGAGATCTGCGCTGGATGACAGGGGCATATCAGTAATAACTTCCCCACTTATGCACTTAAATCGTGGCTAAATATTAGTGACACGTTGGGGACCACGCCACTGCATGCTGCGACGGTTACAGGGGTAAATTAGTCTTCAAAATTGAAACCGTGTGGATAGAGGGACCTTAGGCTGCAAACATCCTAACTGCTTGGACCAGAGCCTTTAAAAAGAATCCGCCTGGACTGGAGGCTGGAAACATTCCATTCGAGGGACCTTTCGCTAATTAATCCTTTTTTTTTTTTGCATCTTGATCTTGTCACGGGTAGGGACAAAGGTCCAAACAATATATAATGGAAGGCCATATATAATTAACTTTTAAATAGAATAACATTAAATCACAACAAATACACGATATATTTCTTGTTTGGTAAATTTACTTTACTTGTGAAGTAAAGTTAATGGTCAATATAAGTGAGAAAAAATGTAAAGGTTCTGTAAAACCAAAAGGTGGGAGATCAGTTTTTTTAGATTCCCTTTTAGAAGGAAGAGCTTTTTTATTTATAAGGTTGCTCCTGGATCGGGCCAGGCCCCTTTTGGTTGCGAATGGGGTTTAGGCTATAATAGATGGGTCGTGCTCAATTTCTTTTATTTGAACTAAGTGGTTGAGAGCTCGAATACCAGCCCGGCCCAAATTTACATATAATTATAAGGGTGGGAGTATTGAGGGGGGCCCTCAAACCCGTGACCTCTCACAGATGGTGATATGATCAGATCTGTTGAGCTGGCCTTTAAGATGGTAAGAAACTCATTTCTATGTTTCTATAAGTCTAACATCGGTCGGGCTTGGGCTTCATCATTTCCATGCGGGCTAGGCTCTGGCTAGCAAGTTCGGACCCGACCGAAGCTTCAGCAAAGCTTAGGTTTCTAGTTTAGAATAGATCCTTTTCTTTTTTTTTAAAATGGACGAGGTGGTTTTTGAAATTTACAATCTTTTGATTTGACCCGCTCTCCTCTTTTTTCTCTTGAATTAAGCATTCACTTTTACTTCACTTGTAATGTAAGTTCACTAAATATGAAGTAGATAGCGAGTGAGAAGTGAACAAATAGGGTGGTGTCTGCCCGTGATTAAATCCGATAGTAAATAATTAATATCATCTGGGTTTTTATAATATATGAGAGAGACCGGTTTCCAATTCAATCTTGAAGCTCATTTTTTATTCAATTTTGACCATCTTCCTTATTTTGACTGTCTTAATGACAGATAAAGAGTTTCCTAGCCAAAATGGGTGGTGATACATGGAGCCCTCTTTCCTATTTTAACTCTCTTACTGATAAGAGAACATTAACTGAAGTATGCAAAGGAGAAAATCCATAAATGTCCCTCGTTGTTGGGTAACTACTCCACATCTGGGGTTACAAACCGGTATCCGACTCTTCGATTACTCGGAAGTTCGGAACTGTAAAAAAGGGGGTCTATAACCTATTTTAGGTTCCGATTCAAGAACGGGTCCGGGTTCGGAACCCAATTTTGGTTCCGATTGATAAATGGGTTCGGTTCCGGGTCCATTTAGGTTCCGACACGTGGACACGGGACCGTGATGAGCCTTTAATATTGCAAATAGTACCTGAAAATCAGCTTTTTTGGGGACATTTTTAGGTACAATACTTGATGTAGTAGGCGTGATGCACCGTTAAAAGTTGAGTAATTTGCTTATTTTTAATTAAAAAAGAAGAATAAAGGGAAATTAGAATCGATTTTGGAAATAAATTCTAGTCCCTTAGGTGGACCCGGTTCCGAAATCGAATATAGGTTTTCCTATCGAAACCGGGACTAGATCCAACAAAACAGGTTCTGAGTCAAAACCAGAGACGTTATTTAGAAACGGGGCCGGGTCCACTACGGATCCGATCCAGAGACGTCCCGTTTGCAACCCTGTCCACATCTCTTTCTTTGAGACAATGGCGGACCCAGGAATTTTATTTGGGCGGTGCTAAAATTTTCTAGAGTTTGCTAGACCTTTTTCCACATCAACGAATGGTGAAAGAGAATATTTGTTGCACTTCAGAAAAAAGAAATAAGTAGTTAAAAATCAATTTCTTTAATTTCTATAGTTTCATTCGTGAAAGGCCTTTCGATCTGATGAATGAAATTCAATAGGTAATACCGTTTAATGGGGTTGCGTGTATGGAATCCTAAACACCCTCTCAATTCTTATATGGTTTTTTTTTTTTTACCTCAGCGTATCCCTATTTTTGGTTGGAATGACAGTGTCCTAATCGAGCTAACACCCGGTTGGGGTATTCTTATATATTTTAACTTGTCTCGGTCTGATGAGCAACATTGAGCTTTCCAAAGACCCTTGGGCATATGCTGAGAAAGAAGAGTAGAATATTAAAGTGGAAACAAATATATTATCTGTCATTAATAGTATTTATTATATAATCAGATTAAATCATCCTCGATGACTCCAGGAATCACATGTGGGCCATTAACTCTGCTAACATTATTCTAAATGTCTTCTAGAGATGGTTAGGACTTCTTTAACCCTCTACTGTGGTCAAGACATCATCTTTTCAACTAATCAAATAACCAGAACGTGGACCCATTAATCAAAAACCAAGGATTCAGTTTTCCAACCACCCAAACAATCTTGTGGGAATGAGAATGAATAAATATTAAATGATAGAAAGCTAGACTTGAAATCAATAGATAGCCCAATACTCAATTAAAAGATGGATCCATTGGCCTTAATATTTCCTAACAAATGATTTAGATCTTTGATTCATATGCCAATCTTTGTTGCTTTCCCATCTGGTGTGGGCCTTAACCGACAAATGCTAGAGGTTATTTATTGAAGAGCTCCACTTGGATGAAATGAATTCGATTAGAAATGGGCCCCATAGACATCGAACGTGTGTGAGAATAAGGTTGAAAAGGAGATACGTGATATTAACTTAGACACGAGAAAGGTTTGTATGGGCTGCAGCTATACCGGTGCTATTAGGGGTGGTAAAGTCGCATTTTCCACTTTTCCTCCTCTCTGAGCGGAGGAAAAGTAGCATGCAGCTTTTCCACAGCTATTAGGGGCGGTAAAGTCCCATTTGCCACTTTTCCTCCACCCTGAGCGGAGGCAAATTGGCGCTGCAGCTTTACCTATGCTACAGGCTGCGGTAAAGTCTCATTTTCCACTTTTCCTCCTCTCTGAGAGGAGGAAATCTTGACTGAAGCGGTCCTATTGTTAAAACCGAATTTTTACCTTTTTTTTTTTTTTGCATCTTGATCTTGTCACGGGTAGGGACAAAGGTCCAAACAATATATAATGGAAGGCCATATATAATTAACTTTTAAATAGAATAACATTAAATCACAACAAATACAGGATATATTTCTTGTTTGGTAAATTTACTTTACTTGTCAAGTAAAGTTAATGGTCAATAGAAGTGAGAAAAAAGGTAACGGTTCTGTAAAACCAAAAGGTGGGAGATCAGTTTTTTGAGTTTCCCTTTTAGAAGGAAGAGCTTTTTCATTTATTAGGTTGCTCGTGGATCGGGCCAGGCCCCTTTTGGTTGCGAATGGGGTTTAGGCTATAATAGATGGGTCTTGCTCAATTTCTTTTATTTGAACTAAGTGGTTGAGAGCTCGAATACCAGCCCGGCCCAAATTTACATATAATTATAAGGGTGGGAGTATTGATGGGGGCCCTCAAACCCGTGACCTCTCACAGATGGTGATATGATCAGATCCGTTGAGCTGGCCTTTAAGATGGTAAGAAACTCATTTCTATGTTTCTATAAGTCTAACATCGGTCGCGCTTGGGCTTCATCAATTCCATGCGGGCTAGGCTCTGGCTAGCAAGTTCGGACCCGACCGAAGCTTCAGCAAAGCTTAGGTTTCTAGTTTAAAAGTCGGGCCGTTTCGGGCATTCGTCGGCCCCGGCCAGCGTGGTCCATGAAAACCCCCAGTTTTTTTTTTCTAATTCATAAAGCTTGAGAATAGATCCTTTTTTTTTTTTTGTTAAATGGACGAGGTGGTTGTTGAAATTTACGATCTTTTGATTTGACCCGCTCTCCTTTTTTTTCTCTTGAATTAAGCATTCACTTTTACTTCACTTGTAATGTAAGTTCACTAAATATGAAGTAGATAGCGAGTGAGAAGTGAACAAATAGGGTGGTGTCTGCCCGTGATTAAATCCGATAGTAAATAATTAATATCATCTGGGTTTTTATAATATATGAGAGAGACCGGTTTCCAATTCAATCTTGAAGCTCATTTTTTATTCAATTTTGACCATCTTACTTATTTTGACTGTCTTAATGACAGATAAAGAGTTTCCTAGCCAAAATGGGTGGTGATACATGGAGCCCTCTTTCCTATTTTAACTCTCTTACTGATAAGAGAACATTAACTGAAGTATGCAAAGGAGAAAATCCATAAATGTCCCTCGTTGTTGGGTAACTACTCCACATCTGGGGTTACAAACCGGTATCCGACTCTTCGATTACTCGGAAGTTCGGAACTGTAAAAAAGGGGGTCTATAACCTATTTTAGGTTCCGATTCAAGAACGGGTCCGGGTTCGGAACCCAATTTTGGTTCCGATTGATAAATGGGTTCGGTTCCGGGTCCATTTAGGTTCTGACACGTGGACACGAGGCCCAGATGAGCCTTTAATATTGCAAATAGTACCTCAAAATCAACTTTTTCGGGGAGATTTTTAGGTATATTACTTGATGTAGTAGCCGTGATACACCATTAAAACTTGAGTAATTTGCTTATTTTAATATAAAAAAAAGAAGAATAAAGGGGAATTAGAATCGATTTTGGAAATAAATTCCAGTCCCGTAGGTGGACCCAATTCCGAAATCGAATATGGGTTTTCCTATCGGAACCGGGACTAGATCCAACAAAACAGGTTCCGAGTCAAAACCAGATACGTTATTTAGAAATGGGGTCGGGTCCACGACGGATCCGATCCGGAGACA
Source organism: Cinnamomum chago (assembly GCA_038049695.1). Lineage (NCBI taxonomy): Eukaryota > Viridiplantae > Streptophyta > Magnoliopsida > Laurales > Lauraceae > Cinnamomum > Cinnamomum chago. The sequence goes on from CP142456.1 coordinate 36,029, forward strand.
TCCCGTTTTGCAACCCTATCAACATCTCTTTCTTTGAGACGGTGGCGGACCCAGGAATTTTATTTGGGCGGGGCTAAAACTTCCTAGAGTTTGCTAGACCATTTTCCACATCAACAAATGGTGAAAGAGAAGATTTGTTGCACTTCAGAAAAAAGAAATAAGTAGTTAAAAATCAATTTCTTTAATTTCTATAGTTTCATTCGTGAAAGGCCTTTCGATATGATGAATGAAATTCAATAGGTAAGACCGTTTAATGGGGTTGCGTGTATGGAATCCTAAACACCCTCTCCATTCTTATATGGTTTTTTTTTTTTTACCTCAGCGTATCCCTAGATTTGGTTGGAATGACAGTGTCCTAATCGAGCTAACACCCGGTTGGGGTATTCTTATATATTTTAACTTGTCTCGGTCTGATGAGCAACATTGAGCTTTCCAAAGACCCTTGGGCATATACTGAGAAAGAAGAGTAGAATATTAAAGTGGAAACAAATATATTATCTGTCATTAATAATATTTATTATATAATCAGATTAAGTCATCCTCGATGACTCCAGGAATCACATGTGGGCCATTAACTCTGCTAACATTCTTATAAATGTCTTCTAGAGATGGTTAGGACTTCTTTATCCCTCTACTGTGGTCAAGACATCATCTTTTCAACTAATCAAATAACCAGAACGTGGACCCATTAATCAAAAACCAAGGATTCAGTTTTCCAACCACCCAAACAATCTTGTGGGAATGAGAATGAATAAATATTAAATGATAGAAAGCTCGATTTGAAATCTATAGATATTCCAATACTCAATTAAAAGATGGGTCCATTGGCCTTAATATTTCCTAACAAATGATTTAGATCTTTGATTCATGTGCCAATCTTTGTTGCTTTCCCATCTGGTGTGGGCCTTAACCGACAAATACTAGATGTTATTTATTTATGAGCTTCACTTGGATGAAATGAATTCGATTAGAAATGGGCCCCATAGACATCGAACGTGTGAGAGAATATGGTTGAAAAGGAGATACGTGATATTAACTTAGACACGAGAAAGGTTTGTATGGGCTACAGCTATACGGGTGCTATTAGGGGAGATAAAGTCGCATTTTCCACTTTTCCTCTTCTCTCAGCAGAGGAAAAGTGCCGCGCAACTTTCCCGCTGCTATTAGGGGCGGTAAAGTCCCATTTGCCACTTTTCCTCCTCCTTGAGCGGAGGAAAATTGGCGCTGCAGCTTTACCTACGCTACAGGCAGCGGTAAAGCCTCATTTTCCACTTTTCCTCCTCTCAAGTCTTGACTGAAGCGGTCCAATTGTTAAAACCGAATTTTTACCTTTTTTTTTTTTAACATCTTGATCTTGTCACGGGTAGGGACAAAGGTCCAAACAATATATAATGGAAGGCCATATATAATTAACTTTTAAATAGAATAATATTAAATCACAACAAATACACGATATATTTCTTGTTTGGTAAATTTACTTTACTTGTGAAGTAAAGTTAATGGTCAATATAAGTGAGAAACAAGGTAAAGGTTCTGTAAAACCAAAAGGTGGGAGATCAGTTTTTTTAGATTCCCTTTTAGAAGGAAGAGCTTTTTTATTTATAAGGTTGCTCGTGGATCGGGTCAGGCCCCTTTTGGTTGCGAATTGGGTTTAGGCTATAATAGATGGGTCGTGCTCAATTTCTTTTATTTGAATTAAGTGGTTTAGAGCTCGAATACCAGCTCGGCCCAAATATACATATAATTATAAGGGTGGGAGTATTGAGGCGGGCCCTCAAACCCGTGACCTCTCTCAGATGGTGATATGATCAGACCCGTTGAGCTGGCCTTTAAGATGGTAAGAAACTCATTTCTATGTTTCTATAAGTCTAACATCGGTCGGGCTTGGGCTTCATCATTTCCATGCGGGCTAGGCTCTGGCTAGCAAGTTCGGACCCGACCGAAGCTTCAGCAAAGCTTAGGTTTCTAGTTTAAAAGTCGGGCCGTTTCGGGCATTCGTCGGCCCCGCCCAGCGTGGTCCATGAAAACCCCCAGTTTTTTTTTTTTTTTCATTCAGAAGCTTGAGAATGGATCTTTTTTTTTTTTTTAAATGGACGAGGTGGTTTTTGAAATTTACAATCTTTTGATTTGACCAGCTCTCCTTTTTTTCTCTTGAATTAAGCATTCACTTTTACTTCACTTGTAATGTAAGTTCACTAAATATGAAGTAGATAGCGAGTGAGAAGTGAACAAATAGGGTGGTGTCCGCCCGTGATTAAATCCGATAGTAAATAATTAATATCATCTGGGTTTTTATAATATATGAGAGAGACCGGTTTCGAATTCAATCTTGAAGCTCATTTTTTATTCAATTTTGACCATCTTCCTTATTTTGACTGTCTTAATGACAGATAAAGAGTTTCCTAGCCAAAATGGGTGGTGATACATGGAGCCCTCTTTCCAATTTTAACTCTCTTACTGATTAGAGAACATTAACTGAAGTAGGCAAAGGAGAAAATCCATAAATGTCCCTCGTTGTTATGTAACTCCTCCACATCTAGGGTTACAAACCTGTATCCGACTCTTCGATTACTCGGAAGTTCGGAACTGTAAAAAAGGGGGTCTAGAACCTATTTTAGGTTCCGATTCAAGAACGGGTCTGGGTTCGGAACCCAATTTTGGTTTCGATTGATAAATGGGTTCGGTTCCGGGTCAATTTAGGTTCCGACACGTGGACACGGGACCCAGATGAGCCTTTAATATTGCAAATAGTATATCAAAATCAGCTTTTTTGGCAACATTTTTTGGTATCTTACTTGATGTAGTAGGCGTGATGCACTGTTAAAAGTTGAGTAATTTGCTTATTTTTAATTAAAAAAGAAGAATAAAGGGAAATTAGAATCGATTTTGGAAATAAATTCCAGTCTCTTAGGTGGACCCGGTTCCGAAATCGAATATGGGTTTTCCTATCGGAACCGGGACTAGATCCAACAAAACAGGTTCCGAGTCAAAACCAGAGACGTTATTTAGAAACGGGGCCGGGTCCACTACGGATCCGATCCGGAGACATCCCGTTTGCAACCCTATCCACATCTCTTTCTTTGAGACGGTGGCGGACCCTGGAATTTTCTTTGGGCGGGGCTAAAATTTTCTAGAGTTTGCTAGACCTTTTTCCACTTCAACAAATGGTGAAAGAGAAGATTTGTTGCACTTCAGAAAAAAGAAATAAGTAGTTAAAAATCAATTTCTATAATTTCATTTGTGATAGGCCTTTTGATATGATGAATGAAATTGAATAGGTAATACCGTTTAATGGGGTTGCGTGTATGGAATCCTAAACACCCTCTCCATTCTTATATGGATTTTTTTTTTTTTACCTTAGGGTATCCCTAGATTTGGTTGGATTGACAATGTCCTAATCGAGCCAACACCCGATTGGGGTATTCTTATATATTTTAACTTGTCTTAGTTTAATGAGCAACATTGAGCTTTCCAAAGACCCTTGGCATATACTAAGAAGGAAGAGTAGAATATTAAAGTGTCACCAAATATATTATCTGTCATTAATAATATTTATTATATAATCAGATTAAGTCATCCTCGATGACTCCAGGAATCACATGTGGGCCATTAACTCTGCTAACATTATTATAAATGTCTTCCCGAGATGGTTAGGACTTCTTTATCCCTCTACTGTGGTCAATACATCATCTTTTCAACTAATCAAATTACCAGAACGTGGACCCATTAGTCAAAAAACAAGGATTCGGTTTTCCAACCGCCCAAACAATCTTGTGGGAATGAGAATGAAATAAATATTAAATGATAGAAAGGTAGATTTGAAATCTATAGATAGCCCAATACTCAATTAAAAGCTGGGCCCCTTGGCCTTAATATTTCCTAACAAATGATTTAGATCTTTGATTCATGTGCCAATCTTTGTTGCTTTCCCATCCGGTGTGGGCCTTAGCCGACAAATGCTAGAGGTTATTTATTGATAAGCTCCACTTGGATGAAATGAATTCGATTAGAAATGGGCCCCAAAGACATCGAACGTGTGTGAGATTAAGGTTGAAATGGAGATACGTGATATTAACTTAGACACGGGAAAGGCTTGTATGGGCTGCAGCTATACCAGTGCTATTAGGGGAGGTAAAGGCGCATTTTCCACTTTTCCTCCTCTCTGAGCGGAGGAAAAGTAGCATGCAGCTTTCCCACAGCTATTAGGGGCGGTAAAATCCCATTTGCCACTTTTCCTCCTCTCTAAGCGCAGGAAAATTGGCGCTGCAGCTTTACCGCTGCTACAAGCAGCGGTAAAGTCTCATTTTCCACTTTTCCTCCTCTCTGAGAGGAGGAAATCTTGACTGAAGCGGTCATGTTGTTAAAACCAATTTTTTACCTTTTTTTTACATCTAGATCTTGTCACGGGTAGAGGCATAGACCCAAACAATATATAATTGAAGGCCATATATAATTAACTTTTAAATAGAATAATATTAAATCACAACAAATACACGATATATTTCTTGTTTGGTAAATTTACTTTACTTGTGAAGTGAATGTTAGGGATTTGGTAGATTCCAATTTGATGGATGCATTTTCATTCTAGCATCATTTGATTTACACACTTGCATTGATTTAGATAAACTTGAAATCTTATTTTATACATGCATTGTTTTTAAGAATTGTAAAAGTTTTGATTTATGTATGTTTTGTTTTTAATCTTGGATGCATTTGTTTTTTAAATGAGTTTTAGAAATCAAGCAAGCCTTTGGTTTTAAAATGTCGAATCATTTTAGGCTTTTTGTGTTTCATGTTTTTAAACATCTTGGTTTGATTTAAAACATGTTTCCAAGCTTGATTTATTGGCCCAAAAAATCCTCTCCAAGAAAAACCTTCAAATGTGGAAAAAAAAGGATTTTTGGTCCCAAGGGATCAACCTGTAGTGTGGCAAGTCGACCTGGCCAGGGACCCGGGTCGACCTGGCACACTGCAGGTCGACTGGGTCCTGAAGCATCAATGGTCAGAAATATGACCGTTGTGTGTACCAGGTCGACCCGGCCCTGCTGCCAGGTCGACCCGGGACTTGCCGTTGGGCATTTTTTTCTATAAATATGAGTTCTTTCCTTTACCAAAAGTTGGAAATTTTAAGGCCCTCCTTGAGGGGTTTTGAGGCAAATTAAAGGGAAATGAACTAAGGGATGAAGGGGGTCATTAGGAAAGCTAAAGCTTGGATTAATGAGTTAAATCACCAAGTAAGCTCTACTTTCCTTAACCATATGTTGTCATGCTTTGTTTTATTTATTGGTAAATCTTTTGTAGCATGATATACTATGTTTTGTTGTATCATTAACATGTTTTATGCTTTGAATTGATTTATTGTTTTGGATACATCACCATTGATTCAATCCAAGTAGTACTTTATCTTTGGTAAATCTAAGTAGATCATGTTAATGAAAACATCTTTGAAATTATATGTAACATGATCCATATACTTGGTTGAATCTTTGGTTGTTGTTTTTCAACAAAAGAAAATCATTTTCAAATATATCTTATGTTTTGGATTCAACATTGTTACAAATCATATGTTTTCATGTTTTGTTCTAATTATTGGTAAATCCTTTTTAGCATGATAAACTATGATTTGTTGTATCCTTAACATGTTTTATGTTTTGAATTGATCTATTGTTTTGGATGCACAACTATTTGATTCAATCCAAGTAGTACTTTATTTGGTAAATCTAAGTAGATCATGTTAATGAAAGAATCTTTGAAATTATATGTAACATGATTCATATACTTGGTTGAATCTTTGGTTGTTGTTTTTCATCATAAGAAAATCTCTTTCAAAATATATCTTATGTTGTGGATTCAACAACTTCACAAATCATATGGACTTCTGTTTTAAAGTTTCACAACTTGCATTACTTTGATAGGTATATCTTTTTCAAGTTGATTTTATAAGTTCATATGATTTGTCCCCTTATTTCAATCAAATCTATTTTTATGTTTTATGAGCTACATTGTTGATTTGATTGACATCCCTATGCATCACATGTTTAGAGCTAATTAATTTCATACAACTTGTGAATCTTTGACAACATTAACAAGTTGTTACTTTTAACATGTGACTTGCATTCTTTCCTCAATCATAAATGTTTTTATGAGCTAAAACTTTCAAAAGCCTTAGGCATACATTTATGAGCTGTCATTTTCAAAATGATTGAGGACATCACACACACACACATCATGTACTTTCATCTTTGCATTCATAGTGTGTGTGTGTATTAGATTTTCATTTTCATATCCGCCTATTTTTGAGGCAAATGTAATGAGCTAAATTTGTATCTCCATCAAGTGTATGTTAGACACTACTTAGAGAGATAGCCAACCATTTGGTTGAAGAGGTTATTGCTTAGCCAATAAAAGCATAATGTATAGGTTGATGTTAAGCCTTGAAAAACATCATTGTATAGGTTGATGTTAAGCCTTGAAAAACATCATTGTAAAGGTTATTGCTTAGCCTTGAAAAGCATAATTGTAAAGGTTATTGCTTAGCCTATTGAAAAGCATAAATAGTAGAAATCCGATGGGGTGTTGGATCACAAGCCGGTAGTGGATGTAGGCATTGAGGCCGAACCACTATAAATCCTTGTGTAATGGTGCTTGCTTTGTGGTGATTGTTTTCATTAAACTTCCGCAATTTGTTTGATAATCATCACTTGTGACTAGTTTGTTTTAAAGAAGTTAAAATTGGTCTAAATTGGTCATAAATGAAGCTCACCCTATTCACCCCCCCTCTAGGGTTCAGATCCCCAGGACTTACAGTGAAGTTAGTGGTTAATATAAGAGAGAAAAAAAGTAAAGGTTCTGTAAAACCAAAAGGTGGGAGATCAGTTTTTTGAGATTCCCTTTTAAAATGAAGAGATTTTTTATTTATAAGGTTGCTCGTGGATTGGGCCGAGCCCCTTTTGGTTGCGAATGGGGTTTAGGCTATAATAGATCGATCGTCCTAAATTTTCTTTTATTTGAACTAAGTCGTTGAGGGTTCGAATACCAGCTCGGCCGAAATATACATATAATTATAAGGGTGGGAGTAGTGAGGGGGGGCCTCAAACCCGTGACCTCTCACAGATGGTGATATGATCAGACCGGTTGAGTTGACCTTTGAGCTGGTAAGAAACTCATTTCTATGTTTCTATAAGTCTAACGTCGATCGGGCTCGGGCTTCATGATTTGCATCCGGGCTAGGCTCTGGCTAGCAAGTTCGGACCTGACCAAAGCTTTAGCAAAGCTTAGGTTTCTAGTTTAAAAGTCGGGCCGTTTTTGGGCATTCGTCGGCCTAGCCCAGCGTGGTCCATGGAAACCCCCAAATTTTTATTATTTTTCATTCAGAAGCTTAAGAATAGATCTTTTTTTATTTTTTTATTTTGCTAAATGGACAAGGTGGTTTTTGAAATTTACAATCTTTTGATTTGACTCGCTCTCCTTTTTTTCTCTTGAATTAAGCCTTCACTTTTACTTCACTGGTAAAGTAAGTTCATCAAATATGAAGTTGATAGCGAGTGAGAAGTGAACAAATAGGGTGGTGTCCGTCCTTGATTGAATCCGACAGTAAATAATCAATATCATCTGGGTTTTCATAATATATGAGAGAGACGGGTTTCCAATTCAATCTTGAAGCTAGTTTTTTATTCAATTTTGACCATCTTCCTTATTTTGACTGTCTTAATGACAGATAAAGAGTTTCTTAGCCAAAATGGGTGGTGATACATGGAGGCCTCTTTCCTATTTTAACTCTCTTACTGATAAGAGAACATTAACTGAAGTAGGCAAAGGAGAAAATCCATAAATGTCCCTCGTAGTTAGGTAACTCCACATCTAGGGTTGCAAACGGGTATCCGACTCTCCGATTACTCGAAAGTTCAGAACTGTAAAAAGGGGGGTCTAGAACCTATTCTAGGTTTCGATTCAAGAACGGGTCAGGTTTCAATTCAAGAACGGGTCCGGGTTCGGAACCCAATTTTAGTTCCGATTGATAAATGGGTTCGGTTCCGGGTCCATTTAGGTTCTGACACGTGGACACGGGATCGTGATGAGCCTTTAATATTGCAAATAGTACCTCAAAATCAGCTTTTTTGGGGACATTTTTAGGTATAATACTTGATGTAGTAGGCGTGATGCACCGTTAAAAGTTGAGTAATTTGCTTATTTTTAATTAAAAAAGAAGAATAAAGGGAAATTAGAATCGATTTTGGAAATAAATTCCAGTCCCGTAGGTGGACCGGGTTCCGAAATCGAATATGGATTTTCCTATCGAAACTGGGACTAGATCCAACAAAACAGGTTCCGAGTCAAAACCAGAGACGTTATTTAGAAACGGGGCCGGGTCCACTACGGATCCGATCCAGAGACGTCCCGTTTGCAACCCTGTCCACATCTCTTTCTTTGAGACAGTGGCGGACCCAGGAATTTTATTTGGGCGGTGCTAAAATTTTCTAGAGTTTGCTAGACATTTTTCCACATCAACGAATGGTGAATCATATGTCAAGACCTATGTTTCCTCTGAGCAGCCTACACTCTAGACTCAGTTGTGGATATGTTAGTATGTATCTGATGTATAAAAGCAAAGCAACTTATCCTTGCTAATATCCGTGCGTTGAGGTGTGCACGGTGCACTAAGTCATCCATTGAAAATCATGTGAGGGCCTGAACAGCTATTTGCCCTTGGTGGTTGGTTTAAGTGTTTCAAAGTAACTAACCATTATCGAATCAAAAGCATCAGGTTCAGACTTCAGAGGAAAGATCAAAGACACCCTTGATTTATCCTGCCCTTTTGTGGGCACTCCTCAGCAGTCAGCAATATATAAAAATTACTAGCAAGGGGTTTCAGGTTCGACAAATTTGAAATCTGCTATCCCATCATGGATTTTCTAATAATCTATAATCGAGCTAACCCCAATCAAAGACCAGAGGCAAAATGGCATGAACTAATGCTGACGCAATCTCAGTGCACCAAATACACGTAACAAGTCAATCAGCGTTTTTTATAGTTTTATTATCAAGGGTTCAACAACAGACCTCCAATCCCTCCGCATAGAACAATGGCACAAGATACAGGAAAATATCATTAGATCTTTCAATTGAAGGGGGGAAAATTACAGACCTGATGAGATTGCTGCACGCCTACACCGATCAAACAGGAAGTGATACACTGATACAAGGGGCTTTTGATTGCTGCACACCTGCACCGATTCAAGCCCTTTCTCTGTTTGCAGGGAGCCGTATTCGAAAGACGAAGAACGAAAATGGTTAGGACTGGAGAGGTTTTCGGAAAAGGGGCTAGGGAATAAAAGGGGCCCATGTGTCTCGACTTTGCCCTCAGGATTATCCAAGTTAATAGGTGGGAGTGAGAAAGTGGGAGGCTACAGATAGTCTCATCTTCCACAGAGCGTTCTAGGTTTGGAGGAAGGGTGTTACAAAGGGGAACTTGTGCAGGGTTGAGGAGTGGGTGATCATGGTTGGGAGGAATCGGGCTGCTAGAGCTCCCTTCTTCACCCCTAGCTATTGGAGATGCTGAACGTATCCTCCCTCCTCTCGAACACATGACTTCTTGACTTCTGGATCGAATGGGAACATTGTGATATGTAATGAGAGAAGGAGAAAGAGATGAGAGTTGGAGAGAAAACAGATACCTCAATGGGAGGATCGTCTGTCTATTTATAATATCATTATGCCCTAATCAAGGGGTCTAAACATGCTAATTAATACAATCAGAATAAAGAATGAATCAATCTCCTAATCTATATAAGGAAATAATACAGAGAAATCAGCAACATAATCTAATCACAGAATCCCACACATGGGATTTTATATACAACTGAGTGGGCTGGGCCCCTAATGGGACTGGGCCTGCGCCTAGTGGGCCTAAGCCACATTATCTTCTACACTCCCCCTCAAATTGATGTGGTAATATAGAAAACAGCAATTTGCTAGTGAGATCATGATGGCGCGGTTTGGGAAGTGCTTTGGTGAAGATATCGGCCAACTGGTCATGAGTAGAGACATGAGGCAAGGTTATCTTCTCAATGACAACAAGCTGACGGATGAAGTGACAATCAATCTCAATGTGCTTCGTCTGTTCGTGAAATACTGGATTATTAGCAATTATGGTAGTACTGGTATTGTCCCCATGAAGAGGTGTAGAACTATCAACACGGACACCGAATTCATAGAGAAGACGGCGGAGCTAGATGATTTCAGCACTGGCGGACGACATTGCCCGATATTCGGCCTCAGCAGAAGATTTTGATACGGTGGTTTGCTTCTTGCACTTCCACGAAATCAAAGAGCCGCCAAGAAACATACACCAGCCAGTGGTAGAGTGCCGAGAATCAGGGCAACCAGCCCGGTCGGCATCTGCATATGCTGATAATTGCAGATAAGTATCAGAAGGGTAGAAGAGACCATGATTAAGAGTGCCTCTAACAAAGCGGAGTATGCGCAAAGCAGCAGCAAGATGGGGTTTGTGAGGATTGCTCACAAATTGGCTAACCGTATGAACTGTATGAGAAATATCAGGTCGATTCATAGTTAAGTAGAGCAAACTACCAACTATCCGCCGAAAAATAGAGGGATCATCCAAGGGGGGGCCATCCTCCGTACTGAGTTTGTTGTTTAATTCCATCGGCGTATCAAAAGTGTGAGCATCATCAAGTCTTGCTGAGGTGATCAAATCAGCAGCATATTTACGCAGATGGACTCGAATGCCTCATTTGGTACGCGAAAACTCAAGCCCCAGAAAGTAGGTGAGAGGACCAAGATCCTTCATTCGGGAGTGGCGAGTGAGATGGTGCTTGAGATCCGTAATGCAGGAAATATCATTGCCACTGATAATCATATCATCAACGTAGACTAAAAGGAATGTGTAACCCTTCGGTGTCCATCTAAGAAATAGTGAACTGTCAGAATGACTCTGACGAAACCCAGCTTGAAGAATTGCTGCCCGGAATTTATCAAACCAAGCCCTGGGAGCCTGCTTAAGTCCATAAAGGGATTTTCTCAACTTGCAAACATGCTGAGGAGGACAAGCATATCCTGGAGGAGGTTTTAAGTAGACAGTCTCTTTCAAATCGCCATGAAGAAAAGCATTTTTGACATCCATTTGCCATAGAGGCCAGTTGCAGGCTGCAGCGACACAAAGAAGAGTACGAACGGTGGTCATTTTAGCCACTGGTGCAAATGGCTCCTCATACTCAATGCCATACTCCTGCTTGTAACCCTGCGCAACCAATCTGGCTTTGTAGCGATCAAGACTCCCATCAGAGTTAACTTTGACAGAGTAGATCCATTTATTGTCAATCACAGAGGCTCGTTCGGGAGTCGGTACCAAGTCCCATGTGTTGTTTGCTTCAAGAGCAAGCAACTCCTCAGTCATAGCATCCTGCCAGTATGCAATCTTCAAAGCCTGTGAATAAGAGGTTGGTATAGGAGCACTATCCAAAGTAGTGAAAAGAGCAGGAAAGCCATATCTGTCAGGAGCAGCAGAAGGACGACTAGAGCGTCGCAAGGGTATGACACTATCAGAAGAGGAAGTATTAATACCTGAGGGTGCAGTAGGCAGCATTGGGATAGGATCAGGAGGAGGAGGCCCCATAGGAGGAACCGTGTTACGCCGGACATAGACATTGGTTATAGGTGGTGGAGAAGTAGTCGCAGGAAATTGTGGCAGATAAGACACAGCAATAGGATGAGTATCCAAACGCAAAGAAAAAAAAGGAATGTGTTCCAAGAAGATCACATTACGAGATATTCACATGCGTTTCTCGGAGTGGTCATAACACATAAATCCCTTGTGTTCAGCACTGTAACTTAGGAAGATACATTTGGCAGCCTGTGGAGACAACTTAGTGCGCTCTGTAGGTGGAAGATGGACAAAGCACAAGCAACCAAAAACACGTAAGTGAGAATATGAAGGGGTATGACCAAAGAGAGCTTCATATGGAGTAGTCTTTCCTAGAACGGAGCTAGGATGACAATTGAGGAAATACACAGCAGTCTGTGCAGCATCACACCAAAAATTTGGAGGAACTAAGGATGCAAGTAAGAGAGTACGAACAGTTTCAAGAATATGCATGTTCTTCCTCTCCGCAACACCATTTTGCTGTGGAGTATGTAGCTAGGATTTTTGGTGAAGAATTCCTTTATCAGAAAGGAAGGCAGAAAAATCATGGGACATGTATTCTCCACCGGAGTCAGACCTAAGAATTTTTATTTCTTTTTGAAATTGTGTTTGAACCATTTTGTAAAACTTTTGAAAAAGAGAAACTACTTCAGATTTGAAGCGCATGAAATAAATCCAAGTGAAACGGGAATGATCATCAATGAAGGTCACATAATACTTAAAGCCTGTCCTACTCAAGGTGGGTGCAATTCCCCAAACATCAGTGTGAATAATATCAAAAGATGATAAAGGACGAGAACTATGAATAGGAAAAGGCAAGATATGACTCTTACTCAAACAACACGTTTCACACTTTGAGTGAACTAAAGAGGACACCATTTTATTATCAATAGTGGGTTCTAAACAACCAATTTTGAACAAAGAAGTAAATAAGCATTGTTCACATTACCAAGACGACTATGCCACATAGTCCACATTTCATTGAAATTAGGAGAAGAAGAAGAAAAGAAGGAATGATGTCCGATGTCCAATGTCCAGCAAAAACAGGCGACCATGTTTACTTCCTGTCGCGATCACCTTCCTAGTTTGCCGCCCCTGTATGACACAACCAGTGGAAGAAAAGTTAACTAGGTACCCATCATCAATAAGTTGTCAGACAGATAAATTGGTTGATAATTTGGGAACAAAGTAGACATGGGGAAGGTGAATGGACTAGCCAGAGACACTAGATAAAGTAGTAGTACCAATCCCCGAAATAGGTAATTGGTCTCCATTAGCAGTGGTGATTTTATCTTTGCCAAGGTAATGTGAGAGTTTGTAAAGCTACCTTCTACAGAAGTCCTGTGGTTCGATGCTCCTGAATCTAAAAACCATGTGGATGGGGTGATAGATGAAGACAGAGAGACTGAAGAATGAAAAGCAGGAAATGCTATAGGAGAATGAGTTTGATACCGACCACCAGTAAAGCCCATAGATGCGTATGCTGAGGTCACCGCGTTCTGAATTAATTCCTGAATCTGGGTAGGAGTCATGGAGACGGCCCCAGAAGAGGTGTTTCCCGTATCAGGGAAAGGTGCTTGAACTTGGAACGCAGCTGGAGCATTTTGTTTAGGCAAGGTGGAAGGATTCTGCTTTTGCTGGGGCCCATTCTTCCACTGTAAGCTACGATAGTTATCAATAAGATGACCAGAGCGTTTGCAATATCTGCAAACTGAAAGTCCTGGGATCCTAACCCTAGAGGGGGGGTGAATAGGGTGAGCTTCAATTATGATCAATTAAGACAAATTTTAACTTCTTTAAATTAAACTAGTTACAAGTGGTGATCAAGTAAATAAATGCGGAAGCTTACAAAAATAATCACCACAAAGCATGCACCATCACACAAGGATTTATAGTGGTTCGGCCTCAATGCCTACATCCACTACCGGCTTGTGATCCAACACTCCACCAGATTTCCACTATCTATGTTTTTCAATAGACTAAGCAATAACCTTTACAATGTTATTTTTCTAGGCTAAACAACAACCTTTACAAGATGCTTTTCTAGGCTAAGCAATAACCTTTACACAATGCTTTTCTTAGGCTAAGCAATAACCTTTACAAGAAAAAGATTTCTCTTAAAGAAGTGTCTACAAAAACACTCAAAGAGATACAATTTAAGCTCAATATATTTGCCTCTAAAATAGGCGGATATGAAAGTGAAAAACTAACTCAAACAAACACTAAATGAATGCAAAGATGTATGCTCATGATGTGTGTGTGTGTGTGATAACTTCAATCAAGTTAAAAACAAGGCTCAATCAAAATATTCTCAAAGCATTTAAAAGTTTAAAGCACATAAAAAGATTTGATTGAAGTTTAATGCAAATCACATGTATGAATATCAACTTGTTAATGATATGAAAATCAAAGACTCACAAGTTGTATGAAATTGATTAACTTAAAACATGTGATGCATGTACAATGTTATTTTAAAAACAAATAAATTTAACTAAAGTTCAAATGAATGAAAACAACAAATAGAGTTTCAACCAAGTAAATGAATCATGCTAAAAGAAATCAAAGATTTTAGCTAAGCATGATTAATGAAGATTTTAAAACAAACTTGGTTTGAAATCAAAGTGAAGAATCCAATCCAACTTAGATCAAAGATTAAAAGAAGAATGGATTCAACACATCATAGTTATAATGCTAAAAATCATTTACCAATAATTTAAACAAAGCATATAACATATGATTAGTAAAAGTAAAGCTTACTTAGAGATTTAACTTCATTGATCCAAGCTTTAGCTTCACTAATGACCCCTTGGTCTCTCTTAGTTCATCCCCTTTCCTTTGTCTCAAAACACCTCAAGAGTGGCTCTTGGTTCCTCTCTTTTTCAACAACTTTTCCAAAGGAATGAACTTGTATTTATACTAAAAAATTGAGTTCCTGCATCTCCCCGGTCAACCTGCCCTTTCCCGGTCGACCTGCCCTTCAACGGTCATAAAACTGACCGTTTGAAAAAGGAGCCAACGGCTCTTTCCCGGTCGACCGGCCACACTGCGGGTCGACCCGGGCCTAGGACCAAAATTCCCTAAAATCGCATTTTTCAAATAGCTTTCCTGTGGGAACTTTTGGGCCATTGAATCAAGCTTGGAATCATGATTTAAATCAAACTAAGAGGGTTAAAATCATGAAACATAAAAAGCCTAAAGTGATTTGAACGATTTAAAACATAGGCTAGCTTGATTTGGTAAAACTTCTTTTCAAATCTAATTGCATCCAAGTTAAAAAACAAAACATGCATAAATCAATATTTTTACAAGTTTAAAAACCAATGCATGTATAAATCAAGATTTCAAGATTTTCTAAATCAATGCATGTGTGTAAATTCAAATGATGCTAAAATGATAATGCATCCATCAAATTGCAATACACAAAATTCCTAACACAAACCAATTTCTTCCGACAGTTCTTGGCAATATGACTAAAGCCTTTACATTCATAGCATTGAGCTGGCTTCTGATTCAGGGCTGCTAGAAGAGCAGAATCAGCCGGAAGAGAAGCGAGGAAGGCCTTTGGTTCTTCAATAATCACACGCTGTGAGTTTAGGTGAAGTTCTTCTCGAAGGACCTCTTGGAAGCATGTATCCAGGTTCGCAGAGACTTCTCAATTCATGAGAGCAGACCGAACAGATTCGAATTCGGGTTTGAGATTCATAAGGAACTGGCTGATGTGAGTCTCTTCTTGTAATTTAAGAGCCTCAGACATAAATCCCGAAGAGACATTTTGAACAATCATAGCATCCCTCTCAGTCCATAGGGTGATAAATCCATTGAAGTATGCCTGCACAGATTTATCTCCTTGACTGAATTTAGCAATTTCACTATCTAATTGAAATTTGTGGGCTTTATTAGTTTGATGATAAATGTTCTTGAGATGAGCCCACATATCAGCTGCGGCAGTATATGCTTGAAGAGCAATGGCAAGAGACAGATCAATGGAGTTAAGAATCCAAGTGACTACCTTTAGGAGTCCGGGACGAGGTTGTTGTTTAAGGCTCTGTAGTCGATGACCATTCTAGCCTTTCCTCATTTTTGTTCTACATGTTTGTAAACAAAGAATGCAGGACTTCCATGAGGGCTATTTGAGGATTGAATCAACTTTTGCTCAAGTAGCTCTTTGATCTGGGTGGAGAACTCTTTAATTTCTTGGGCAGAAGCAGGAAATACTTTGTCGTTGATAGTTCTCTCTGGGTCTTTTAGGTTAAGTATGCATTCGTATTTATCCTTTTCCCATCGTGCTATGGGGTCTTTTCCTAGCACTGGGTTAGTGAGTTCCTGTAATGCCTTCATGACATTTTTCTTGGGTAACTCTCTGGGCTTGGTGGTTTTTAACAAGATCTTATGATGCTTCTTGTTAACATTCACCTCTACATTATGGTTTCTTATCTGGTCTAGATAAGTATCCATCTGTGCTTGAATATCACAACTAATAGAAGAGTTGATCTTAATTCTGTCTTCAACTTGCACAGAACTGACCTAATCCTGTTTTAACAATAGATAAAAGTCATAAGTGAAGGATATTCACACTTGCCCAGAAATAGCAATGATTGGAGGGTAGTTGCTATGCACAATAGGCTTTTTAAAGAATACATTAATGCCTATGTCCAGTTTATCCACTCACTACCCGAACATAGTATGGTTTCCCAGGAAGCCATTAACTATGCATATCAAGAGGATTTAGTCCCTTTCCCAGTTCGTGCTTATCTGCTCTACATCAAGACACAGGACCAGCTCATCCACAAGTGATCGAGCTATTAGCAGAGAATACTGAGAATCGTAGGACTCTCAGAGGTATTTTATCACAAGATTAACTCGAGGCACAGACCACTCCTAGGTTTTATCTCCAAAACCTAAAAACTTTCTTAAAAGAATTTCCCTTCCACCATTAGAATCCTGAATATATAATCCTTATCCTTCAAACCATCAAAGAAGGAATAAGGAACTATGGGACGGAAGAATTCTTTAGAAAAGTTTCCCCTAGCTTGTATACCAGTTATACAAAGCAAAGAGAATTGATCGTAGAAGTATATATCTGTATGAGACACATACAGTAACACCACAGATACTTCTTATGGCAGCAATTTAGAGAAGCTTATGGAATAACTCCACAAAGTTATTTCACAAAAGCTTTTAAACAGCTTAAAGACCACCAGCAAATCTATGACACCTCAATACAAAAGGGATGTATAGATTTTGCACAACATATAAGGGAGAAGTCATCTCCAACAAGCAGAGCTTCTACTTCAAGTTCCAAATGAATAGTTTGAGACCTCCATTAATATCCCGTATATATTCATGGATATACGGATATAAAGAGGAAGATAGCTATGTTCCCCTACAAAGAGAACATAGGCCTAGAGATGAATGTTGGGAAGAACATATGTGCTATAACCACATATCCCATATTTCCCAAAGAGAAGGACAACAACCTACTCTTGCCCAGATTGCTTCACTAGGTAACCACCTAAGTGACCATGTTGATTGGTTATTTGAAACCATTGGAAAGGTAAGCCTAACCTAGGCTAAAATCACCAATGAATTTAGACTAAGGCTAGATCTGATAGATAACACCTTAGCTAAAATTGATAACCAAATCCCATAAAACTTTGGAGAAACCTTCATACAACTCTATGAAGAATTGATGGCTGCCAAAGATGCTGAGGACAAGCTTATCCAGTACCTGGAAAGAATGTCAAGAGAAATATAAGAAATTTATCTAAAAACTAAGGCTATTGAAAGAGCCACTAGCGCAGATCTAAATCCTGGCCAATGAATATTGCCAAATACGAGCAATTGCAGTACCAATTACTACAGCAGCACAACAATTCTTGGATAGAATCGAAGAGATTGTTACCAAACAAAGGCACAGTTATATCATTAGAAGTGGAGAATTAAACACTCTCCAACTGACTCAGGCAATAGGAAATTCTCATAATTTTCTTACATTTAGATTCATTCAGCTCCGAGAAGAAATGATATTGTGTACCAGAAACACTGACAATAACCAAGAAATTGTCAGGAAAGGACTAGAAAGGTTCTTTCAAGTTTTTACAGAATATCAGCACAATCTTAGACAATGTTTAATTAATATTGCAGCATAGATTCAAACTATCAAGGATATCAAAGATCTGAAAGACAAAACCCTTGATGGTTTTCAACAAAGTCTTATTGACATCAAGAATATTACAGCATTTGAGTTTTCTAACCTAAAACAACAGGTAGAAGATGTCCAGGTACGCCTTAATACTGCCCAGCATACTTATCCTTATCAGGGAGTGAAAGATGCCATTAATCAAGGACAACAAAAGATTGTAACTATGGCACAAAATATGAGAGATGAAGTCTTACAAAACTTTGATAGAAATATCAAACTTATGGAAGATGCCTGCTCAACATTATTATCTAGCATTGATCCAATTAAAACTGCTACTGATAATATGCGCAGAGAAAACCATAATGACCATAATTCTCAGGTCCTTATGCTCAAATAAATATATGAGAAAATTGCTACCATCCAAAGGAATTTATCAAGAGTAGAAGACACTACTAAAGCACAGGATAAGAAAATTGATTACCTCATTGAACAACCCAAGAGGAATAACAATATTCTTGGAAAAGTTTGTGCTCTTTCACAAATAAAAGAAAAAAGCACCCAAGCACAGCTAGCTCCTCCTAACCCCCCGTTAGGAACTCCAACTTCTAATATGCTCCAATTAAAGCGTATTGGGAAAAAGCTCAAGAACAAGATTTTCGATGAAAAACCTGAAATAAACTGGGGAAACTTTGGTGACAAAGAATGGCAAATCGTAGAGCATGCTTTGCAAAACCAAACTCTACCTCCAGTCAGGCATGAAGATCTCTTCATAAAAGGAGAAAATCCTAAAGGAAGAGAATATGAGATAACCAAGTTTGGAAGCTTGGTTGATGTCAAAAAATTATACACAAAATATAATGTTTTTGACCAAGCTTAGATAGACATGAGAATAAGGAAAGGATTTAGGTATCTTTCTCATGGCTTATTCCAATGTAGGATTCAAGGACTACATAGTCCCAATCATAATATTAAAGTTTGCATAGTTCTTGTAGACGAACGTGTACAAGATTTTAAAGATAGCATTGTTGGGATAGGCAATTTACAGTTTCATGATAATATTGCCTATTTCAGTGTTATTCCCGAATTTGTGCTACCAATCATGGCGGCTAAATACATTAAGTTGATTATTGGTACTAAAGGATATGAGAAATACATAGTTTCATAAGGAATCCTATCAGTCCAATATCAAAGCAGAGTTATGTTCACAAACTATGCTCAAGATGGTTTGTTAACTCACACCCAAAAAGGAAGGCAGAATGAAGAAGTTTTTATTCGAACTTCTTGTGGAATAAGCAGAGGAATAACCGACTATACCTTTCAAAAGGTACCTACAAAAGGTATGTTGGAGAACATTGGTATGTGGAATTTCCCAGAAATTCTACCAGTCTAGAAGAAGTACAATGTCTTAGACTTTGTACATCAAAATGAGAATAATAATATTACTCTCAAATTTGCAGAGCCAGAGATTGTTCAAAAACAATCAAATAAAGAATTGGAAGAAGAATTTAGTTCAACTAAATTAATGTTCTAAACTCCTGAGCCCAAAAGAAGCTTTTCAAATCTTACTACTCCACCAAGTAATAAGAAACCTATAATTAAACTATTACAGAGATCAGCTTCCTCTTCAAGTTTTGACTCCAATCCCGTAAGATTGAATACTATGGATTTTGGAAAAGCCCAAAACTTTGAAGAATTAGATTCTATGATTCAAGGAAAACCCATTCCTAAAAACATAGAAGCTCAACCAATTCATCTTAATGTCGCCAGCATAGACGGAGATGAAGAAGAAGACAGACCTCCTGAAAGGAGGATAATAAATTATAAAACTCCTGTCTTCACTAAAACCCATAAGTTCGACAAAAAGGATAAACATCCTTTTGAAGGAAGAACTAATATGGCTGCAGTGCCGATCAACCCTTCGGGAGAAGAGCTTAATCTTGATGGTGTAAGAGACAAGAAAAAAGCTCTTAAGCGGTGGAAAAGGCAAATGGAAATTTGTTTTGCTGTCCATCCTGAATGAAATTTGCAGAGTTGCCATAGTTATGCAGAACTCTCCATGAAAGGAGATGTGTTTAACCATATACAGTTCCTAACGAAAGGAACTACTCCAGAGCATCAAAATCTTCTCCACAAATATAGAGAAGAATATGCTGATAAAAGAAACGTAGATGGATACGTTTTCTTAATTAAGAGAGAATTCATTGGTTAGACAAAGACCATAGTTTTCAACAAAGAGCAAGAACAAGCTAAGTTCAAGCTAGCCCAACTCAAAATATGTAGCCTAAGCTACATAGAGGAATATACAAACAATTTTCAAAAATTGTTTTATATTTGTGAAGATGATTCCCTAAAGGATGAATACTTTAGGAAAATCCCCATCATAGGTGAATTTATTCTCCAACACTACAGAGAATGGAGAGGAAAGTATGATGGAATCCGATATCTTAAGGATAACACCTTAGGAGAAAGGATCAACTTCACCATGGATTATATTGCTCAAAAGAAAAGGAGCAATAAAGAGCAAAAGCTTATTAAAAGGGCTTTCTCCAAGATCTCACTCAAAGATGAAAGAGATATAGAACTCCCTATCCAATGGGGGTGCTCTGAGCACAGGTCTAAGCATAAGCATAGACATAAGAAGAAAGTCAAACATCGAAGAGATGTAGACTTCTATCCAAACAAAAAGAAGTTTAAATTCAGAAAGTCAAAGACTTTTAAGAATCCTGAAAAAAGGAACAAAAACTTCAAGCAAAGAAAATATTGGAAGAAAGAAAATTCTCCCAATAAAAGAGTTCCTAATTATAGGAAAAATTAGAGCTCCAACAACAAGAAGGAATGTTGGACTTGTGGAGAAGCTGGACACTTTGCTCCAGATTGTCCCAAACGGGATAAAAAGATTCTCATATGGTTGAAATGATCATACCATATGTTGATTCTCAAGATATAGACATTTTATATGCCACAGAAATAAGAGACATAGATGAAGAATTAGTTCTTTTAGTAATAACTGAAAGCAGTGAGAGTGATGAAGAACAAATTCTATCATCATCCAGCTCAGACTCAGAATCCTCTTCTGAAGATTCTTATGAAAACATAAGACTCAATACAGATCGTATTAAAGGAATAGAAGAAGGAGAAGGACCATCTGAAACCAGAAACCCATATAGTCTTTTTGAAAACCAAAGAGCTAAATGGAAGACTCATAAATGAACCATGAAGGAATGGAAATGGAGGACAAGTCCTCTTCCAAATGAAATTCCAATTGAATTTGAAGTCTTAACTTCTATAGAATTCCATATATGTGAAGATTGTGGATATTCCACAACCACAACATAGAAGGAAGAAGATATTCTTTTCGTTTGTAAAAGATATAATCTACACTTCCATAAAACCTGTTTTCTCAAAGTCATTGATGAAAATAGAGGAATGAAAGCCAGAAACCAAATCTTAAAGATGTTAGGAGATTTCTGGAGTGAAGTTGAAGAATATAGATTTCTTCAACTCCTAGTAAAAGAAAAGGTAAAATCTTCAACTCCTCTTCTATTAGAAGAAGAATATGAAGACCTTGGCACAGACAGTGAATATGTTGATAAAGGCAAATGCATCAAAATCAACAATTCTATAAAGGTAAATATTCACCACCGTGGAGATCTTCTCTATACTAAACTTGCTATTGCAAATTTAGGTGACAGGGAAATAGAAGCCCTACTCGACACAGGCTCAAGTGTCTCCTTTGTAAAAAAGGGAGTTATCCCATAAGCCTATATGGTTACTCTCAAAGAGGAACTTGCAGGCATTGGTGCAAATAACCTCGAATTCCCTATTAGAAGGAAAACTCGACATTTGCTACTAAGGATTGGCAATTATTTGCATAAAATATGTTTTCTAGGAATAGAACACATTAACAACATAGACTCCATTCTTGGAATGGATTTTTTTTAAGGCATGACCAGCTATGCCTTCCATCCACCCCCAGAACCTTGATTGGTTCTTCCTGTCCAAGGGGTCGACCCTGTTATCTTGGTCTCCTACTCTAAGCACCGAAAGGGCACACCTCAGAGTTTTGACCATACAAATCGGGGTGAGACGGTACAGGAGAGTCACAATACTCCCCTAAACCCAAAACCCTAAATCCTAAACCCTAAACCCCAGACCCTAGACCCTAGGCCCCATACCCTAAAACCCTAGACCCTAAAACCCTAGACCCTAGACCCAAGACCCTAGACCCTAGACCCTCACTCCTAGACCCTAGACCCTAAACCCTAGACCCTCACTCCTAGACCCAAGACCCTAGACCCTATACCGTAGACCCTACACCCTAGACCGTAGACCCTAGACCCTAAAACCCCAAATCCCAAACCCTAAGCCCCAAAACCCAAACCCTAAACCCCAAACCCTAAAACCTAAACCCTAAACCCATAACCCCTAAACCCTAAAATATAAACCCTAAACCCGAACCCCTAAACCAAAAACCCTAAACCCCTAAACCCTAAACCCGAAACCCTAAACCCTAAAGAAGAAAACCCAAACCCAAAACCCGAAACCCTAAACCCTAAACCCAAAACCTGAAACCCTAAACCCTAAACCCGAAACCGTAAACCTTAAACCCTAAACCCTAAATCCGAAACCTGAAATCCCAAACCCTAAACCCTAATGATGCATTTATCTCAAGAAGTTCCTGAAGAAACTGGTTTACTTTCAAAAACATCAAAATGATTGGGTACCACATTGAGATTGTAAGTGAAGGTAACAAGGAATACTTATGCATCGTTACTCGTACTGGAAGTTAGAATCAAATACTAGAAAAACTAAGTGCACTCTCCTTAGGATTATATTATACGACAATCTCCAATGTATTACATTCTGTTATGAGCAAAACAACAATGTCAAGCCCGAAGCTTAAACTAAGCCTGAAGTTTAGTGATCCTAAGACTTTAAAGCTTTGGCATGATAGGTTATGTCATCTTGGGGCTACTATGTTGAGAAAAATTATTGATAATTCATTTGGGCATTCCTTAGAGAACCATCAATTGACCATACCTAGTGGGTACTTATGGACCCCGTGTTCATAATGAAAATTGATCACCCGACCTTTTTTGTTAAAGTTGCATACAAATCCCCATCCTTTCTGCAAAAGATATAAGGTGACATTTGTAGACCCATAAATCCCATTAGTGGACCTTTTAGGTATTTTATGATTTTGATTAATGCCTCCACCCGTTAGTCGGATGTTTGCCTACTTTCAACTAGGAACGTAGCCTTTGCCCCCTTATTAACTCAAATAATCAAACTTAGGGCTCACTTCCCTGATTATCCCATTAAAATATATAAGACTTGATAATGCAGGAGAATTTACATCACAAGTTTCTATGATTTTTTTTCATCTCTAGGAATTGTAGTTGAACATCCTGTCCTCAATGTCCACACCCAGAGTGGCTTAGCTAAATCCATAATTAAGCACATCCAACTCATTTATATGACTTTGCTGATGTAATCCAAATTACTAGTTAGTGCTTGGGGGCATATTATGTTGCAGGCATCAATGTTAATTAGACTTTGACCAACGGCCTATCATCAATATTTTCCTGCAAAACTTATATCAGGACATTAACCCAATATTTCTCACTTGCGAAAGTTTGGTTATGCAGTTCAAGTCCCAATACTACCCCCTAAGCGTACTAAGATGGGACCACAATGTAGATTGAGAATCTATGTAGGCTATGACTCTCTCTCGATTATTCGATATTTATAACCAATGACAGGAGATGTGTTCGCTGCTCATTTTCTCGATTGTCAATTCGATAAGACAATATTCCTGCTGTTAGGGGAGATAAAATAGGTCCTGAAGAATGTATTGTTCCTGTAAAACAACCCGTTCCTGAAGAACGACGAGAATTAACATGGAATACTTCCACTCTATCTCATCTAGATCCACGAACTTCACAGTGTGAAAATGAAGTACGGAGAATTGAACACTTACAAGAAATTATAAACAAATTACCTGATATATTAAACAATGTAGTAAAGGTGACAAAGTCACATGTGTCAGCCATGAATGCACCTGCTAGGATTATTGTCCCTAAAGGATAAAGTCAAATTACAACAACAAAAGAATCTGCAATACGCTAGAAGTGTAGTAGACCTATAGGCTCAAAGGACTCAGCTCCGCGGAAAATGAGAAATGAGCAATCATCATTATGTCCTCCCGAAGAGGCACGTAACGCTCATGAAGAGGTTCATCTCGAACACGCACATAACATTCCTGAAGAGATTATGGTAAAATCCGTTCTTTCTAGAATAATGAAAGTCCATGATGAGACTTTGGAAGCCCCTGAACAGGCATCGGTATCGGATCATGAAGAGATCTCTATACTTTACAATTATTCAAGAGAGAGATGTAATATAAATGAAATTGTCATCGATGACGTATTTGTATATGCGGTAGCTACACAAATATCAAAGGAAGCTGATGATGATGATTGGAACACAGAGCCACGTCCTATAAATGAATGTCGATAAAGAAAGAATTGGCAAAAATATGAAAGTGCCATCAAAGTAGAGTTAGAGTCTCTCAATAAACATGGTGTGCTCGGACCTATAGTACAAACCCCAAAAGATGTTAATCATGTAGGTTACAAGTGGGTGTTTGTAAGAAAAATTAATAAAATGAATGAAATTACCAGATATAAGGCACGATTAGTAGCACAAGGTTTTCTGCAGAAACTTGGGATTGATTATGATGAAACATACTCCCATGTTATGGATACAACAACATTTAGATGTCTAATAAGTTAAGCAGTTTCTCAAAATTTAGAAACGAGACTCATGGATGTTGTAACTGCTTATTTGTATGGGAACTTAGACACAGAAATCTGTATGAAAATCTCGGAAGGATTTTTTTTACTTGAAGCAAAGCCAAATAGTATGTACTTGATCCAATTAAGACGATCATCGTAAGGCTTGAAATAATCCGGAAGAATATAGTACAATCGTCTTAGTGAATACTTGTCTAAAAGGGGGTATAAAAACAATCATATTTGCCCGTGTCTATTTATAAAGGAATTATTGAAGGGATCTATAATAGTAGCAGTTTATATGGATGATATAAATTTGATAGGGACTCCAGAAGAGCTCGAAAAAACTGCTAATTATTTAAAGAAAGAATTTTGAAATGAAAGACATTGGAAAAACGAGATTCTGTCTCAGCTTGCAAATCGAGAGAAATTCTAATGGGATGTTGGTCCATCAATCTAACTATACCGAGAATGTTTTAAAAAGATTTGGTATAAACAAGGCACATCCATTAAGCATCCCCATGGTCATCTGGTCTCTAGATATAAAGAAAGATCCATACCATCTCATCAAGGAAAATAAAGAAGTACTGGGTCCCGAAGTACCATACTTAAGTGTTGTTGGAGCCCTAAAGTACTTGGCACAATGCACTAGACCAGATATTTCATTTTCTATGAATCTACTTACTAGATATAGCTCCACACCAGCTCAAAGGTACCGGACTAGTATTAAACACATTCTATGATATTTGCGTGGAACAACTAATTTGGGAATATTTTATTCTTATGATCGTAGAGATTCTAGTTTTGTAGGATATGCTGATTCGGGTTATCTTTCTGATCCTCATAAAAGTCGATCATAGACAAGTTATGTATTTCGTAGTGGTAATGACGTCATTTCTTGGCGTTCTACTAAATAAACTTTGGTAGCTACTTTCTCCAACCATGTTGAGATTTTAGTTCTTTATGAAGCTAGTATGGAATGAGTATGGCTTAATATTTGATTCAGTATGTTCGTAGTTCTTGTCAATTACCTTCTACTGTAGGTATCTCGAACATTATCTATGGAGATAATGAAGCATGCATAAAAGAGATTCTAGAATGTTTCATTAAAGGAGACAAGACAAGATTAAACATATATCACCGAAGTTCTTATTTACTCATGAACTTCAGAAGAACAATGAAATTAAAGTCAAGCAAGTTTGTCCGAGTAACAACTTGGCTGATCTGTTTACCAAATTTTTGTCAAAATGGGTATTCTAAAAGTTTGTACATAAGATTGGCATGTGTAAAGTTCATCATCAAACTATGTGAATTGTTGCTATTATCAAGGGGAGTTAGTTAATCAGGGGGTATCCTGAAGTATGCTACCCAGGACATCTGTGCGTTGTACTCTTTTTTATTTTCTAAGTTTTATCCGACTGAGTTTTCCTGGTTAAGGTTTTAATGAGGCAACATTATGCACATCAAACACTAGTTCAATGATCTTAAAAAAAGTTGTACTCTTTTTCCCTTTGTTTTGATTTTTTTCCAATAGATTTTTCTTTAGCAAGGTTTTTAATGAGGCAACTGTCATTGTGTGGTGGTCATCGAAGGGAAAGTGTTATGAGATATGGATCATGGTGGATGCCCACATGAGATGAATTAGGGTTAGAATCCTATTGTGATTAGGTTTCTTAAATTAAGATGTTACTTTGCGTATAAATAAACCTCCTCCATTGTACTTGTATACATACTTGAGATAATAGAAAACTCTATATCTCTTTTCTCCATCTAATCTTCTTTTTCTAAGTTTTCTCCTTTTCCAACTCATACATGAATTTTTGGAATTTTGGAAAAGAAATTGGCAAAGGGATTTGAAATTCCACTTCTGGGAAAGGCTTGCCCGCTTGGATATATAGTGAATTGAAGTATGGTGGGGTGAAGCATCAAATCAAAAAAGAATAAAATATAAGGTGTTATGATGGTGTTTTATTTTTAATTGTTTGGTATGAAATCTTTTTCATTTTTTGTATAGAAAAATGGATTTTTTTATATCTTTGAGTGGAAAAAGGATGTTAGCTTTTTACTTTTCTTTAAAAAAAAAATTAAAAGGAAATTTTAAATTGTGTACTTTGTTGTCTGGATTCACTCTACTCTAACTTACCTAGTTAGTTGCCAAACAGATGGAGAAATTGAAATTCCACTCTGGATGGAACTTTGAGAATGAAACGGCCCTTCGAGTCTCAGAAAAACCGAACTCGGATGGGGTTGAAACTCGAGGGTGTGTAGGGTTCTTGTCTAAGAGGTTCTTGTCTTGTGGGAGAAAAAAAAGGCGAACCTCCTTTCCTCGAAGGGAAGGAGAGGGAAGGAGAGGGAATGGCCTTTTCGTCCTATGGATTGTCGTCCATGTGGTGTTCTTCTTCCTCTCCTCGATTGCCACCGGCAGGCCGGGGGCCCTATAATAAAATCTCCAGGCTGTCCCTTCCCACTTCCACGGTCTTCCAACACCTGAAGAAACGGCCCGATGGGCCAGCCATCTCGGTCTCTTTCGGAAGCTCTCCCTCTTCATTCAATTCCCTCCTCCGTCCGCAGCCAGGATCAGGATCAGGAGGAGGAGGCGGCGGCGGCGACAACAACGGAAATGACCGAAATCCGTTCAACTCTGGCGAGGGCTGGGGTGGTGGCTCTCCCTATTCTTCCTTCGTCTTCCTCATCCTCCCATTCTTCTGCCGTCCCTTCCGCTTCAGTCTGCTCGACACAGGCAAGGGCGCCCTTCTCGCCCTCTTGTCTCTGCTGGGTTGCTTCTGCCACTCGCAATCTGCCCTGGCAAGATCGGCTTCTGATGGCGTATGGGAAGTGAGAGGAGGCAAATGGACGCGGGTTGTATCGGATCATTCGAATGACGCTTTCCTCCTTGCCGATCCCCTTAAAGCGGCGGCGACGGTATCATCATTCATCTTCAGTCCTTGGCGTGTCTTCCTAGGGCTGATGCTCCCGGAGGGTTATCCCCATAGCGTTAGCGGCGATTACTTGGAATATTCTCTTTGGAGAGGAGTGCAGGGCGTCGCCAGCCAAATCAGCGGTGTACTCGCCACTCAGGTACTTACCCATGTACTGCGGAAGCAACCGATCTCCCCCTGGTCCCGAAATCACTGGTCCTTCTTTTGTTTCAACTTCAAGCATTTCCTTTGGCTCTGCAATCTTTCTATGTATTCATTACTTCATTAAAAAAAATTTTGCTCTAAGCTCAATTATAAAAAAGAAAGAAGAAGAAATGGCTCTCTGCTCTTGCTTTCGGCTTGCTTCAATAAAGAGGGATTTTCTTTTTCATTTTTTTTTTTTTTTTGGTATAACAGTAAATTTTAGTTATTGGAAGAAAAAGATAACAAAACAGGAGAAAAAAAAAAGTTTAACCGAAACACTCCTTCCCTTGCAAGGCCATGCGCCACATCACTTGCTCCCCGATTAAATCTTCGGAATTCATAGGAAAATGGCTTGTGTAGAAGAGCATTGAAGGGGTCGACAGGAAGTGATCATGTGTGGAGAGCCAGTGGTGACTTGGCACCCATCGCACTTTATCAAACGAGATCTTTGAAACCCTCAAATCATTATCTCATTGGAATCTTTTATTGGTTGCTTCCCATTTTTCACACATGGGTAGTTCATATGGAGACCTTTCAAACCCCCTTCTAGGTTAGCCACAGAAGTTGGACACTTTTGAAGCTTGGAAGGGTCTGGTTCTTCCTGAAAATGAAACTATGTGTCCCTATACCACTCACATAGTAGAGTAGGGTGGGCACAGAGGGTAAAATAGGTTACTACCTACTCATAATACTAGCATTGCATCAAATCCATTGAATTGGGCTCATTGTTAGATTTACATATATTCTGTTATTATTTGATACAAGTGCAGTGGAGTGTGATCCTGATGGGGCCTATTTGGGATAGTCCTTAGTCATGTTCTTGAGAGCATTGATCATAGTGGATGAACTTCGGCAAATGTGTGTGTATAAAATTCTAATGATGATGTTGATTTGATGGCTTCTAAATTTAAAGGTGTATCCAATGGTGATTGTGACTTTGATTTGAACCAAATTTGATCCATTGCTAAGACCCTAAGTGTAATCAATTCTAGCGGTTGGATCCTATCATGTACAGATAATGGTTTAAAAAGGCGGACTCAGGACTCGACCTAGCTAGTCGGGTTGAGTCCCAATAAAACCCACTAAAAAAAAAGAGGGAAAAATAAGGAAAAAAATATAAAAACTAAAATGGGATGGCCTAGTAGTCCCTCCATCCATGTAGATAGTTTGAATCTTTTTATTCTTTTATGTTAACGATAGATTTTGCTATTTTGGTGAAATAATTCAATAACTTTAAGTAACATAATCATAATGAGACAGACAAACCATTTAATGGAAATTAAAAGTAAAAAAAAGACATCCATATTCCAATTTCCATATCAATTATCAACTATCAAATTCAAGTTTCAATTAGCATATAAAAATTAAAAACCATACCTTAGCTCATTCTTTTTAAATTTAATACCACTTGAATGCCTTGTGGGTTCTAGATCTTCGTTGTCGTCATTTTGATTTTGACGATAGTATTGAGAAATATCAAAATGAAAGAAGCCTTGCCCCACTCTTGGAGTTGGAGGACCTTGTCTATATTTTGATGTATCCATAACTTGAGGATTTGCATGTGGTGGTGGTTGTTGCACTTCCGGGGGTACCATTAAGATTCCATACTACTGTTGCCTATATCCATGCAAAGGACCACCGTGCTCACCATACCGCTGCCCATACTCATACGAAGGATCATGGTGTGAGTGTCCATAATATTGCTGCCCATACCTGTATGAACTATCTAAATATGTGAGTTAAGGACTTAACGCCATTTGATGCGGCTGAGGATATTCTTTTGATGGTTCGCTTCCTTCATTTCTGCCCCACCCACCAACAGGCTCACTTTGACCACCATGTAACGAGTCATATACATTAATGTTGTCCTCTCCACCTCCACCTCCACCATCACTACCTTCTTATGCTTGCTCGTTCTGGCCTTGGTCACCTTGTGGTGAGCCACTCTTGCTAGAAGATGATGTTTTGCATTGTCCTCCTCCTCCTTCTTCTTCTTCTTCATGAGTGGCCAACTTTTGACTTTGAGATTGTGTATGAGTGCTTCTCTTATCCAACTTTTGACTTTGAGATTGTGTATGAGTGCTCCTCTTATCCTTTGACTTCTTTCTGTATTGGAGAGTTGGGTCCTTAATCCATTGTCTGGCTTTGGAGAGGGGGTCACCTGAACCACTAGTTGAATGTGATGTTGATTTATCTCTATCCCCCGTAACATGTTCCGAAGTAGAACGTGTCATCTCTGGCTCACGGCTATGACCACGTTGCTGGCATTGTGAGCGCCTAGTGATGACGTTGCTACATTCTTTCGAAAGGGATGTTGCAGTGGTGAAGCATGTCCTTCTTGATTGGACTCAAACTCATCAAATCAGCCATTGCTTCATCGAGGAAATCTATGTTAGACGTCACCGGATCCTCTCTTTAAAATGGGAAACGTATCATGTCTTATCATATCCAATACTTCACTTTTTGTGTAAAATTTGTTTCTCTATCGTGTCTATGGCGTGTCCCTATCGTATCCATGCCGTATCTGGGCATCATAGGTTGGATTTAATAAATTGGGTCCTTTCCTTGAATTATGCTACGGGTTCTATGAGATGTAAATGATTTGGCCATATATCAATTTTATTTAAAAAGCTAACATGCACTGTTTTGGTTTACAAAACTAGAGCTGAAGTGCTATGATGGGGTTTCATCTGGGGCCCATTGAGGCTATCATCAACCACACTTGCATCGGACAGAAAGATCATGTTGGATAAGATTTCTCCAAAAAAAAAAAAAAGAAGCATGGTATCCCAAGATATCTATGAATGGTAAGAAATAGTAAAGAGTGGAAAAAAGATGGAAGGATCGCCTGCTAGCAATGGAGGCGGCAGAAAGCCTCTCCCTAGCCGATTTCAAAGGATGAGGGAAGGGTGTTTCTCTGTGTTTGTTTCAAATCTCCCTGACCAGATCTCAAAGGCTGAGCTAGAGGCTTGTTTTGGAGAGTTGGAAGAATAGTGGATATTTTCATTCCATTGGAGAAAGAAAGTAGGAGAAGCAGAGGCTCTGCCTTTGTAAGATTTCCAACGAATAGAGAGGCTGAAAGAGCAGTCGACATGGTTCTGGGCAGATCATGGGGTGAAAAGAAAATTCACGCTAATACGGCTAGATTTCAAGCAAATGGAGTGGGTAGGGAGGAAGCTGTAAATTCCAGATTGGAAAAGAGGAAAGCTACAGACCTGCAGAGAGATGAGAGACCGTGGCTTAGGCCTGTGGTACGCGAAATATCTGGTATGGCGAAGCAGCACCAACAAAGAATAGAGTTGCAAAGGTGGATTGTAGACAAGGATGAAAATAGCAACGCCCGCCACCAAACCGCCACGAAGCGGGCGCTGCGTCGCAGTGTGATTTGAAATACTTGCCAAAAAAATTTGAAACTTTTTTAGAAAATTCAGAAAAATTGTAAAATGAAAGAAAATGTGGTTCTTTTGCAAAAGTAAGCAAGAAAATGGGGTGTAGCGGTGCCCTTAATATATGAGGTCTTGTATCGCTATATAAATATAAAATAATAGTAATGATTAGTTTTTTCACTTGTATTCATGTTTCTTAGTCATGCTAACTAAGAAAGTAAAGAAAAGCTAAAAAAAAAAAAAAAAAAAAAACCTAGAACATGAAATAAAGGCATAAGACTTAAGAGTTAGGTCATTAGTGAACATTGAACAATCAAATGATCAATACTTCAAGCCTCAAGGTTCAAGGTTCAAACTTCAAATTCTATCAAGTGAATGAAGTTATCAACAATTCAACACTCAATAGTTCAACACCAATTTAGAAATGACAAATAGTAGAGAGTTGGTGAAGGAAATAGGAATACCTTGGTCGCCACCAAAAGGAACGTCTACCAAGATTCAAGGCATGGTTATCCTCATCATCCCCATCAGTGTTATCATTTCTATTTGCACCATATTGCATTTGATATTGATGAGCATTGGGATTCACAAATCCAAAGAAGGCAGCCGCATCATCGTAACTTGGGGGAGGAGGTGGATATCTATTATATTGCATTCCACCATAGTCACCATATGAGTAGGACTCTGAAACAGAAGACTGTTCTTCTCCTTGTTGCATTTGACCATATGGAAAATAGTCAAAATACTGTGAGGGTCCTTGTCCACTATAACTAGGGTTCGACGAATCAGCCCATGATGTTGCTTCTTGTCCTCCAACACCTCCACCCATATTTTCTTGTTCATTACTACCTCCAGGAGCAGGTGGTGAGACTCTCCAACGCTGTTGATAACCATAGTTTCCTTCCATTCTTTCCGGAAAGTCCTGTACATCCTCTACAGGAATGACATCTTCTTGATCATGTTAGTAGTATTCACTAGTAGCACATGTCCCACTAGGGTCTTCTGCTCCATCTCCCCCATCTCCTCCACCATGGCTACTCGAAGAGACGGTGGTACTTGTCCTCTCAGATGATGAGACAACATGAGCAGGTTCTTTTCCTTTAGATTGTGGGTGCGGCTGTGTACATGAGCCTTCTCCTCCAAGTGGGGCACCCTCTGCCTCATCCATATCTTCATCACGCAGATCTCTAACATCCTTCTGAAAGCCCGGATCTGAATCTATCAATGGATCCTCTATCTCGGCTATCCATGGGAGTAGGGGATCGTCCTCTCTGAACATGTGATCCAAACTAATATGACAATAACTCGGATCATCCCTTGCCTTCCGTTCACTTGTTCTGTTTCTCAACTTCAAATTGTAATGACAATATACAAGCTTGTTGAGTTTTTGCATGGTAAGCCGATTCCTGGACTTTGTGTGGATCAAGGAGAAAGTGCTCCAATTCCTTTCTCAGTTTGATGAAGTTGTAACTTGACTAAGGATGCGAACAGCCGCTCTCCTTAGATTTGGAGTATTTTCTCCAAAATTCATCCATCAATCGGCTGAAATTGAATGTAAACAAATAAAATTAGATATTTCTTAAGTCCTTCCAAGTTCCATTCAATTGAGAGATAAATAACAAAAGCCTAATAGGTTGGGTGATTGGGTCTTTTGTTCATACCAGGTGACATCTTTCCAATCGCCCTTATTGCAGGAGGGTCAGCAAAGCCTCCTCTCCTTTGTGTGTATGTAGATATCTACATTGTGAAAATTAGGAATAAATCAATAAACCATACATGCTTAACAAACCTATCTCAAGCATATACATATGTCATCTCAAATCTCAATTACTAACTCATCTCTTGGATGGCTTGGATTTGATCTACTCCCAACAATTTTTTCAACACTTGCCTTAATCCTACACTCAACTCCGTTTCTATTGCATCGTTGTCGTGTTGGGCATTGGAGTAGTAGAATTCGGGATTAAGGAAATAACCTACATTGATAACAAGTTGAAATGTAAAATGACTAAACATCAATCAAAGAGAGCTAGCTTGCTTTAAAAGCATCGAATAGTGATATTGTTATTGAGTACCTGCAGCATGCAGTCGATGGTGTAGCTGGTCGTTCCACCGGGCATCAATAATCTTATATATTCATCATGATATCTAACATTTTCCATGATAGCTTGCTTAACCTGATCCATTGCTTCATATATATATCCCATTGTTGGCTTGTCATCACCATCTACAAGCTGCAAGACTCTAACTAAAGGCTCATAAACCTTTAATAAATTAGACACTTTCTTCCAATTTTTTTTTGTCCCAAATCAAGTTAGGGATCTCGAATTCCGGACCACTTGTTGCATTGCCCCATTTCGAACGAAGCCATTCTTCTGATGCAAACATCTGAATCAGTTTTGTTAGGGCTCTCTATCGCAATGAAATGGGTATCAAACCTAGTTGATCCTGGACGTATCAAGGCATGGTTATTTGTGAATCTTTTCATCAAGCTCAAAAGCCATGAATGATCATAAATAAATCTGGTAATGCCTCTACATGCCTTGATAACTTCAGCAATTTTCTTCTTTTTTCCAATCTCTTCCATAATGAGATCTATACAGTGTGTTGCACATGGATTCCAAAACAGATGAGTCATTTTCTTCTCCAACATCTTACTGGCTGCCTTGAAATTGGCGCCATTATCTGTAACAATCTGTACAATATGTTCCACTCCCACACTCTCTCCAACCTTATCCATAAGAGTGTATATATATATTTAGCTGTCTGTCTATGTTCAGATGCATCCACGGACTTCATAAAGACACACCCAGCGACTGATTATATCAAAAAGTTTATTAATTGTGTTTGTGTGCCGCTGGTCCACCCATCACAGATAATGGTGACCCCATTCTGTTGCCACATGGGCCTACAGGTCTCCACCCATGCATTTATTTCTTTATATTCTTCTTCAAGATATTTAGTGCCCACATCATAAACAGAGGGCAACTGTATTTCCCGCCTAGCTTCAGCGGCAACATCAAGAATTGTTTGGAAATAGGGGGAATCTATTGCTGTAGGTGGTATGTTCTTGTGAATTAGCCATTTTGCTGTAGCTTTGGCTAACCTATCTCTTGCACCTTCATCACCCATTTCATAACACTTGATATATTTGGTTGTTTAGCCCCCTCTTTTCTATGTGCTAGAGGATCAACAGGGGGAGGAACTGCTCTTCTAGTAGAAATAACTTCTACATCAACATCCCATTCTCGGGTGCTAAATGCCATATACATGCCCCCGCAATGCCTTGCCCCTGCTTGGCACAACAGATGAGCCCCCTGCATCATGATATTTGTTGCTTCCAGCGAATGCACGACGTTTATATTCTTCTTGGTGACTCATGATGGACTCTCGGCGTGTAGCCTCCATCTGTGCATCTTCATCATCAAAACTTTGATCCCCAAATACATCATAACGGGCAACATCAACATCTTGCTGCCTCTTTTCTTTTTTTTCTACTTTTCTAGCTTTGTTTTGGCCAACCAAAGCTTTCATTTGTTCCCTGACTTCCCTTGGTTCTTCGGTACAGTTACCAGAAATGTTTTCCTAGTGGTGCTTGAATCTTGTAATGCCCCCATTGGTCACCTTCCCACAAAACTTGCATTTGATTTTCAACCTGTTATTCTCAACTGCCTCACCAAAGCTCTATGTGGGATCAATATCACGAGGCATTTTAAGTTATCAATTGGCAAATACAAATGCACAATAGAAGACTGAATACCTATAAATATGAACAAGTAGTATGTTAAAAATTAAAAAACAAAAAAGCATGTTAGAGGAAACATATATCTAACACTTAGGAATCAATCTCTTGACATTTAATTGGTATTTCATTACTTAAATTACAATTTTTTTCAAAAATTTAAAAAATTCAAAAATAAGAAAATAAAATAAAATTAGGAAAAGACAAATATATGTTGGATTGATCTATGCCAAACATAGATATAACATTTATGGGCCTTATTCAAAACAATATAATGGGTAATGAATTAGTTAAGGCATTTTTTCCTTCAAAAAATAAATAAATCCGAAAAAAAAAGAAGGGAAAGACAAAGAAATGTTGGATTGATCTATGCCAAACATATTCAAAACATTTAGGAGCATTTTTCAATGCATTCGATTGACATTCCATTACTAAAAATATTTTTTATACAAAAATAAAAAAATCCGAAAATAAAAAAATGAAAAAAATTGAAAACCAAGCAATATATGTTGGAATGATCTATGGGAAACATAGATCTAAAATCTAGGAGCCCTTTTAAAGACATTTGATTGGCATTCAATTACTATTTTTTTTTTCAAAAATAAAATAATCCGAAAATAAAAAAAGGAAAAAAAGAAAAAGAAAAACAAGCAATATATGTTGGAATGATCTATGGGAAACATAGATCTAACAATATGTAGCTATTTTCAAGTTGTTTCATGAGCTTTCCATAAGTGATAATGTGTTTTTTTTTTAAATAACATAAATCCAAAATAAATAAATAAATTATATATATATAAACAAAAGATCTGCATGCAAGATCAAAAGGAAGCATGGATCTACAATAAAACAAGACAATGATGCCATTATGTTGTGAATACTTGTGATTCATAGGCCATAGTACTTACTAGTTAGAGAGATAATCTCAAAAGTTGAAAAAAATCACAAAGAAATGCATACCTAGATGAAGAATCTTGTTTAGAATCCTTAGAATGGTTGGATCCTTTGATTTGGTAGCAAGAATCTTGAACAAAGGAAGTTGGGACCACTAGAGGGCTGTAAGAGGGGTTTTACAGTAGTGAAAGAGGAAAAGAGGAGTAGATTAAAAAAAGAAGAGAAAAAAGTCATCATAAAACCCAGCTGGTACGTATCGTCGTGGTGGCAAGCGTGGCGGCCGCCACGGGCTGCCATGGTTGCGACGGCTGATACATCGGCCGTAGCGTGGCGGTGTCCACCGCTACGACCGATATATCAGCCGCCACGTTATTTACATCCTTGATTGTAGATGATGGGAGGGAGAAAGGGGTGAGAGTAGCCCCTTGGGTGGTGAAGGAGCAAAAGAAATCTCTCTTTAGCGGTTTAGTCGGGTTCTTGAAGAACAAAGAAAGTGAGCTGTTGCAGGCAGAGACTTGGCTAAAAGATGTTAGACAAGATCCAAATTCGAAACAAGCAAGCCGTGTGGATGCAGTTCCTCTCAGAGAAAGAAGTTGACGAGGTTCTTCAAAGCGCTGCTCGAAAGAAATCCCTTCCCCTTTTTCTGTGCTAGAGAGATGGATGGAAGCGATAGGACCTCCCCCAAATCCCCTTTGGGTGACAGTGAAGGGTGTTCCACTCATGTTTGGCATGAAGATATTTTTAGGATGATAGGGAATTGTATTGGACGTACCGTGGAGGTAGGCTAGAAAACCAGCTCTAAGTCCTGAAAAAAGGGGGAATTAAGGTGGTATTGGAAAATGCAGAGTCTGCCAATTTTGCTCCCTCTGTGGGTGGAGGAGCTTAAGTATTCTGTGCGTGTGGAGAGGGAGGAGGGATGTCGGATTGATTGAAGGATCTTGAGGAGGAAAAGGGAAAATTAAAAGCGACAAGAGGTTGCACGTGTTATAGTTGCAGGGGCAAGTGGGAGACGAGGGAAAGATGAAGTGGAGAAGACGATGACTTTAGCCTTCAGTTTTCAAAATTTGAAACACCCGCCCCAGGTGAAAAATAAGGAGGGTCCTCGTGGGTCTCGCAATGGGTTTTAGGCCAAGCCAAGAAAGGATATGCTAAGCCCGAATTTTGGGCTGGGTAGAAAAAGCGTTAATGGTCCCGATAAAGACTCGAGAACCTTCCGTCGACATAAAAAAGGGCTGGATTTGGGGGAAGGGTAGGAGAAACACAGGGAGTAGAGGAGATCAATTGAGTTTGTGAGACGAGTAGCCCTTCAATCTCTCCAAGAACAACCAGATGAAGGACGACAGAGAAAGACATGACTTTTGGCAACGACAACGATAGCAAAAGATTTTTCTCTTCAGAGGAAGCCTGTAACTAAGAGGAGACCTTGACATATTCAAAATAGGTGGTACTGTGCTCGATTGGGCCCCTCGAAGGAAGAGATACTCCTATAAAGGAGAATAAGTCAAGGGCTTTTGGAGGAGACCAGTGCAAATGCCCATCGAGAATAAATGATGTGAAATTGAGGGGGGGGGGGGGAGGCATGGGCAAGGAGATGGAAAGGGACTGGGATACATGGAAAGTGTGCAGAAGAGTTGATGTTGGACATTTGAAGGACGCTGAGGGATGAATCTCAAAACATAACTATGCAGGCTTTGCCCCGCTCACCTTCGATGCAGACATGTAAACAACCATGAGCTTTCTGTTGGCATTGATAAGGTATTGATGTCTACTCCGGAGAAAGGCATTGAATCAAAGGAAATCCATGTCGAGGAGAGCCCTAACCAAACGGTCCAAATGAAAGAGATAGAGAAGGCATCTAACGGCCTCGGTCATGGAGATTATGATTATCTAAATGACCAAGAACATGAATCGCGTGGAAAGAAAATAGAGGTATCGGTAGATGAGGATAAAGGTGGATGGGCCATGCTCATAAAATTTGCTAAAGAAAGGGAGGAACTAAACAGAGGTGAAGAAAGAAGAGGCAAAACAAAAAAGAAGGGTATTAGAGAAATCAACAATCTAGGGTGCTCTATCAACTATGGGAAAACCAAGGAGAGGGAAAGGGAAAGGCATCGTTAGAAATTTGGGGAAGGAGAAGTAAGGGGGATCACTTATGTCAAGAATGAAGATTGTCTCTTGGAATGTAAGGGGCCTTAGGGGAGCCTCTCGAAGGCTGGTAGTGAAAGACTTGTTGAGGAGGCAAAAGGTGCAGATTGCGTTGTTACAAGAAAATTAATTGAAAATGGCCAAATAGTCAAAGAAGTTTGGGGAGCAGATTCATCAGCTAAGCGGCTGTAGATGCGGTGGGTTCTTCTGGAGGACAACTTGTGTTGTGGGATAGTAGGTCGGTCTCCATCATCAACGATGGGAAAGATGTTTTCTCTGCGTCAGTGCTAGTGGAAGACTTAGATAACAAGTCAAAGTGGTTGATTACATCAGTTTATGGCTTGATGAGAGAATCAAAGAAGACATGGTTTTTGGAAAGAACTAGATGTTGTTAGGGGGAGATGGGGAGGAGCTTGGTGTATTGGAGGAGATTGGAACATCATTTGGTTCCCCAGTGAAAACTCAAGAGGAGGATGCTTGACAAAGGAGATGTCCTCTTCTCGGATTGGATCAAGTCTCAATCTCTGGTGGACTTACATCTTAAGGGAGCTGTCTTTACTTGGTCAAACCATCAAAACCCTCCCCCCATGTCAAGACTGGACAGGTTCTTGGTCTCTAGTGAATGGCTGGACTTGTATCCTGAGGTTTGTCAGAGAGCCCTTCCAAAGCCTGCATCTGATCATAGCTCAATTTTGCTTGATTCAAATTGTGAAAGGTGGGGTCCTGCACCATTTTGTTTTGAACTCATGTGGAAGGAGGAAAAGAGGTTTTCGTAGATGGTGATGGATTGGTGGAAGCAGATACAGGTGGAGGGTTGGGTGGGTTACAGACTAATGGTGAAGCTAAAACTGTAAAAAATTAAGTTAAAAGATGGGCTAGAGAGAAGTTTGGAGATGTAGAAGGCAACTATTCTTGAAGAAATTCAATTAATTGATAATAGAGGGGAGATGGGGCAACTGTCTTTTGAAGATTTTGTGAGGTGACTAAGTCTCAAAGAAGATTTCTAGTGTAAGGTGAGTGAGGAAGAAATAAAGTGGAAACAAAGATCAAGGTGCAAGTGGTTACAAGGAGACAATAACACTAAGTTTTTTTTTCATGGGATGGCCTTCACCAAAAGAAGAAAGAAAATAATTTTGTCACTTATGGATGGGGAAAAGAGGCTGGAAGGCAAGGATGAAATTGTCAAGCACACTGAGGACTAATTTTTTGCTCTTTATTCCCAAGAGGTTTTGGAGAGACTGTCCTTAGATAATATGGAATTTGAGGAAGCCCTGTGGTTAGAAAGAAATTTTGAAGAAGAGGAGATTCGGAAGGCAATCTTTGATCTTGGTAAGGATAAAGCTCCGGGTCCGAATGGCTACCCCATGGCCTTCTTTCAGCAGTTTTGGGGAACCTTGAAAGAGGATGTAATTGCCTTCATGAATGAGCTCCACTCTAGGGGCAGGCTGTCTAAAGGAATGGGCGCATCCTTTATTGCACTAATTCCTAAAAAAGAGGGAGAAATTGGCATTAAAGATTATAGGCCCATTAGCCTTATTGGAAGTGTCTACAAGATTTTAGCTAAGGTTTTGGCAAGAAGACTTTAGAAGGTGTTGCCCAGTATAATTTTATGGAGCAAGGAGGCTTTGTTAAAGGGTGGCAAATCTTGGATGGTGTCCTTGTAGCAAATGAATGTGTCCATTCAAGAAACAAGGACAAGACCCCTAGTCTTATTTGTAAACTGGACTTGGAAAAGGCCTTTGACAGAGTGGATTGGATGTTCCTACAGTACCTTCTTGATAGAATGGGGCTTGGCAACAAATGGAGAAGGTGATTCACGAATGTGTTTCCTCTACCTACTTCCCTTCAGAAAGTGAAAGAAGCCATGGAGCGCTTCCGAGGGCATCACCTCGCCCGGAGAAGATCTTCATCAGACACGGCCTTCTCCCTCTTCGTCTCCAATCTTCCTCCTGAAATCTCAAAGACAGAGCTTCAAGTGATGTTTTGCAGAGCAGGTTCTGTTATAGACACCTTCATCCCTACCGATAAACCCTCTGGTAAGCAGAGAGGCTTTGGCTTCGTCAGATTCAAAACAGAGAGAGAAGCCAACCTAGGTCTTGAGCTTGTCAACGGGAGATCTTGGAGAGGCTACAGAATCCTTGTCGACAACGCTCGCCCTCGAACAGCTGATCCAATCGCTGATGGCCTCTCCAAGACTTTAGGGCCCCTGCACCATCAACCCTACAATGAAAAATTAGGGATTCCGCGACATCAACATCCCAATGCTTGGATTCGCCCTCCATCGTGCCTTGTCGACTCAAGTGCAGGGTGGATAGTGAAGAACGGACATTCCCACTTCATCCGAGTGGCCCCTTCGCTTGTTGAGTCAGAGATGAAGGCTCTCTGCCATAGCTTGATTGGTTTCCTCCAGGAAAACGTCTCTATAGATGCTGTAGCTCGCTGGCTTACTTCTCACTGGGGCAAATCGGCAGCCAGGCTAAGATTGCCAGACGATGATGTTGTCCACATCCAACTCCTCTCAAAAGAGGAAGTCTGCCAAGTCCTGAGCTGTGTTGCAGGTTCATCCTCCAGCCCGTTTGAAGCCCTCGACAGATGGATGGAGATTATTGGCTCCCCCCCTATCACCAAATGGATTCGCTTCTATGGCATTCCGTTACAAGCTTGGAACGAAGGTGTCTTTCGTCTCTTAGGCGACTTCGTCGGTTCAACCATAGAGGTCGATCGCCACACTTCGGAGAAGACGAACCTCGTCTACGGGCGTGTGAAGGTTCGAACCAGCAGATTATGCAAACTCCCGTTGCTGATTCCTCTTTCCGTCGGAGATCTCTTCATCTCTGTTAGGGCAGAAGAAGATCACTCCTCCTCCGTCGCACCCATCAGTGATGAAACCTCCATAGCAGCAAGCAGCGCCGATGACGGTGCTCTAGGGTTCGCCGAGGAAGTCGACCTCTCTAACCTTGCCAAAAGAAGCCTCCAGAATCGAGCTGCGGGTCGCAAGCAGGCTGGATCTGGAAGGTCCAGGGCCTCATTAAGGTCTAAGGCTGAAGCATGGACCTGGCCCACAGAAAAGTTAAGCCCTGTGGGCCATGGGCTGACGAATGGAGCCAACTTATGTTCATTCCTTAGCAATTTGGGCCGGCCCACCTCCTCAGCCCCAGCTTTTGCCTCTTTTAAAAATCGTAAAGTTTCGAAGCCCCATTTCTTCCCAGGAAGTCCTGAAGCGGAAGTTGCATCATCTCGGCCTTCCTCTCCGGCCAAATCGAAGTCGAGTAAGTTCTCCTCTGCCTCTTCCTCAGGAAATCCTCCGATCCCCCACAGACTCTCGGAAAGCAGCCATCCAGAGGGCAGATATAAATCCCTGTTAGTTTCGGACGCCCAGCGGGAGGAGAAGACTGATGCTCTTCGTTTGATCGCTTGCTCCTACGTATCGGACTTCGACTCTTCCCTCCTCTCCTTGCACAGTGCCGGCAACCGTTCTCTCTGCCTACAAAGATTCTGCCATTTCTCCCTCTCGGTAGAATTCTGATGAAGACCTCAGCATCTCTAAGAAGACCAACTCCATCAGTTCTCTGCGTGTAGATCGAAGCTTCCTGCAAGAATCCCCAAGTTCGTGGTTATCTCAAAAAATCAGAGCCTGTGGTGAGGAAATTGGCATCACAGTAGACAACAGCAATTGAGGATGCGACAGTCTAATTGCCTTTGCAAAGGATAGAGATGCCGCCCTCAGGAAACCTGTCACCTATAAAAAGAAGTAAAAAAGAAAAGGAAGCAGAGAACTCCAGAATCTATCGTGCTCCATTAACTATGACAGCCGTCCTCCTGTTCACTGAGTCAGTGATTCCAGCCAGTGTTGTCAATGAAGGCAATATCCTGGAATGTTCGGGGATTAGGGAATTCCTGTGAAGCGGGCAGTGATTAATGAGATAATTCGCACTTACCGAGCAGACCTTCTGCTCCTTCAAGAAACAAAGCTCAGTTCAATGTCTCAATCAGTTAGTAGGGACCTCTGGGGAAATAACAATTGTTTGTGGATCTCCCTTGACGCAGTTGGAACCTCTGGAGGCATTCTTCTATGCTGGAATAGTCGGCAGTATATTATGAAAGATCACTTCATTGGTATCTTCTCTGTCTCAGCAGTGATTGAAGATTTGGCTAATGGATCTTCTTGGATCGTCTCCTCTGTTTATGGCCCTACTGACCGTAGACTTCGTGGCAGTTTTTGGTGCGAGCTTGACTCCATTCGTAACAGATGGGTTGGTCCTTGGTGCATTGGTGGTGACTGGAACGTCACTAGATTCCCTTCAAACAAATCAGGGGTTGGTAGAATTTCAGCTGACATGAATTCCTTCTCAGATTGGATCAACTCCCACTACCTAGTTGATCTTCACTTAGGGGGGGCTAATTTCACTTGGTCTAATCACCAAAACCCTCCAACTA
This sequence comes from Cinnamomum chago, assembly GCA_038049695.1. Lineage (NCBI taxonomy): Eukaryota > Viridiplantae > Streptophyta > Magnoliopsida > Laurales > Lauraceae > Cinnamomum > Cinnamomum chago. The sequence continues at coordinate 78,353 of CP142456.1, forward strand.
TGTCGCGTCTAGACATATTTCTGGTCAGCGGGGATTGGATTGATCTGTATCCTGAAGTTTGCCAAATCGCCCTTCCAAAGCCAATTTCTGATCACTGTCCTGTCCTTCTTGATTGCAAATGTCTTAAATGGGGACCCTCTCCCTTTCGCCTAGAGACAATGTGGTTGGAAGACAAAAACTTCATTGCCCTTATTAAGGAATGGTGGAACAACTACGATGTCATTGGTTGGGGCAGGTTTCAGATTCGCCAAGAAGCTAAAGCAGTTGAAGTTAAGCATCAAAGACTGGAGGACAACCAATTTTGTGTCTGTTGAAGCCATTAAGGCCACTCTTTTAAAAGAACTACAATCCATCGACTCTAAGGAAGAATCCCATGGGCTTTCTGAAGCGGATATCGCTATGAGATTGAATCTAAAAAATCTCTATGAGCGCAAAGTTCGCGAAGAAGAGATTAAATGGAAACAGAGATCTAGATACCGCTGGCTTAAGGAAGGGGATAAGAATACCAAATTTTTCCACAGTTTGGCCACGATCAGAATGAGGGGAAATAAGATTAACTACTTGATAGACTCCAATGGCAACAGATTAGAGGACAGGGATGGGATATCTAGCCACATTCTTAGTTTCTTTCAAAACTTGTATAAAAAGGATGGCACTTGCAAGCCTTCCTTAGACAATCTCCACTTCCCCTCCATCAGCGAAGAGAATGCGAATTGGTTGGAAGATGAGTTCCACGAGGAAGAAGTCAAAGCGGCGGTTTTTAATCTAGCTAGTGACAAAGCTCCAGGCCCAGACGGCTTTCCAATTTCATTCTTCCACAGATTCTGGGACCTCCTTCGGGTTGACATTATGGCCTTTATGAAGGAATTTCACTCTAGAGGAAGGCTTTCCAAATCGATCGGTGCCTCTTTCATTGCCCTTATCCCAAAGAAGACAGGGGCTGACAGTATAAAGGACTTCAGGCCAATTAGTCTTCTAGGCAGCATTTACAAAATCTTAGCTAAAGTGCTTGCTTCTAGACTCCAAAAGATTCTCCCTTCCATCATCTCCCTCTCTCAAGGTGCCTTTGTTCAAGGTAGACAGATCTTAGACGGGGTTCTTGTTGCCAATGAATGCATCCACTCTAGATACAAGGATAAACTTCCCGGAATTATTTGCAAACTCGACTTGGAAAAGGCCTTCGACATGGTGGATTGGGACTTCCTCCTATACTTGATGCGCAGAATGGGCCTTCTCTTAAAATGGAGGACCTGGATCAAAGAATGCATTTCGTCTGCCACCTTCTCCATCTTAATCAATGGTTCCCCGAAAGGTTTCTTTCCAGCTGAGAGGGGCTTACGACAGGGGGATCCCTTGTCTGCCTTCCTATTTGTCATTATAGGAGAAGCCCTTAGTCAGATGCTGTCGAAAGCAGAAGCATGCAACTTGATCCACGGTTTCAAGCCTTCTCACAATGCTCCTCCTGTCTCCCACCTCCAATATGCAGATGATACTCTCCTTTTCTGTGATGCTGATGAAGACCAAATAAAAAATTTGGTTGCAATTCTCAGATGCTTTGAAGCTGTTTCGGGTCTCAGGATAAACTTCTCAAAAAGCTCCATCCTCGGAGTATCTACCGAAGACTTATCCCTCCGTCACTATGCTACCATATTGGGGTGCAAAGTTGACTCCTTCCCATCCTCCTACCTCGGTCTTCCCCTATGCTTGGACAAAGTGCCTAACTCTGTTTGGAACCCAGTGATTGAGAGGATCGAGAAAAAGTTATCTTCTTGGAAAGCAAAGTATTTATCCCTGGGAGGTAGAATAGTTTTGATTCAATCTGCTCTTGCCAACCTTCCTATCTACTTCATGTCCATCCTTAAGTGCCCGGCTGCAATCATTGACCGCATCGAGAAGCTTCAAAGAGATTTTCTTTGGCAAGGCCGCGAGGACTCCAAAAAATTTCACCTAGTGAATTGGACAACGGTTTGCTCCCCCAAAGGCTTGGGTGGCCTTGGAATAAGACCTTTAAGGAAGATGAACCAAGCTCTGTTGGGTAAATGGCTTTGGAGACTTGGAGTTGATTCAGAAGGCCTTTGGAAAAGCATCCTGGTAGCGAAATATAAAGTGAGAAGAAATGGTTGGGAAACCTTACCTCCTTCAAGAGGAAGTTCGAAATTCTGGAAAGGGATATACAGTTCCAAGGCTTCTTTTACCCAATCTATCCGCTACCGGGTTGGCAATGGTGAGAAAATCTTCTTCTGGCATGATGTTTGGGCTAGTGAAATCCCTTTAGCGCTTCAGTTCCCTGATCTCTATAGATGTGTCAGAAACCGGAATGCCAAGATTAGTGACTACCTTGACACAAGCAATTATAATCAATTGTGGTGGCCTATTTTTAGAAGGAATCTTTCCGAGGATGAAGAAGCTAATCTCTTAAATCTTCTTGAGATTCTCAATGGCATAGATGGCTCTAGAGAAAGGCAAGACAGCAGGATCTGGACACATTCTAGTGATGGCTCTTTTTCGGTCTCCTCTTTCTTCTCCGCCTTATCGAACACTTCTATGGCTTCCCAAAGCTGGCATCGTTTATGGAAGATTAAGGCCCCTCCTAGAGTCATTGCTTTTACTTGGATTGCTCTCCAAAAAAAGATCTTAACAATGGACAATCTTCGCCACAGACATATTATCCTTGTCAATGCTTGCTCCCTCTGCCTAGCGGACGAGGAAACAGTTGATCATCTTCTGCTTCATTGCAAGCAGACGAAAGGCCTCTGGACAGCCATCCTGGAGGAGTTTAATTGCAGTTGGGTCATGCCGCAATCCTTACCTGATTTGTTCCTTTAGTGGGCTAACCCGACTACTACTTCCAAAGGGAAGATCATGTGGTGCATTTCCTTTTTGGCTTGCATTTGGACGATTTGGAAAGAGAGAAATAGGAGATGTTTTGAAGGGATAGCTTCCTCCCAAGAAGAATTAATCCTTAAAATGAAATTCTGCGTTGCCTCGTGGACCTCCAATCTTCCAGAGTTTCGGGGCTTATCTAGTGATGCTATTATGTACAAATGGAGGGAAGTCACCTCGGTTTGATCTGTTTCCCTTTTCCTCCTCCTTGTCTCTGCTTCCCCTCCTCTTGGGAGGTGGCTGTTTTTTGGGGGTTTCTCCCGGCCGCTTCTCAGTATAACTCTTTTATACTGTAAAGCTCTTTTGTATTTCTCTTTTTCCTTTTAATACAAGTTACCATTTCAAAAAAAGATAAATGGGACTTTAAAGGGCTACCTAGAGGCGCAAAGGGACCCCGTCTCACCCTTCTTGCTTGTCGTGGTAGCTGAGGAGTTAGGTAGGATGGTGAAACGGGTGGAATGCATGGGCCTAATTAGAGGCATTGAGGTTGCAGGGGATGTAAATCCCATTTCCCATCTTCAATTCGTGGATGACACATGGATTTTTTGTGAAGCCAATGAAGATCAAGTAAAAAATGTCAAGGCAATCTTGATATGCTATGAAGCTATATCGGACCTTAAAATTAACTTCTTCAAAAGCGAGTTGATTGGTATAAAGGGTGGCTGATTCTAAGATGATTCAGTTTGCTAATATTCTGGGATGTAGAGTGGGTTCCCTTCCAACTACCTATTTAGGTCTTCCCCTATGTTTGAGGATGGCTGATCAAACTCTATGGAAAAGAATGGAAAAGAAGCTGACAATGTGGAAAGCTAATTACTTATCGTGTGGAGGATGGGTGACTCTCATAAGGTAAGTATTGTCTAGTCTTCCAATTTACCATATGTCTATATTTAAATGTCCAGCTTCAACTGCCAACTTAATAGAAAAGTTGCACCGAGATTTCCTTTGGAATGGCAAAAGTATGGAGAAAAAATTCCACTTGGTGGATTGGAAAACTATTTGCAAGTCTAAACTTGAAGGGGGATTCAGATTCCGGTCAGTAAGGCTGATGAATCAAGCTTTGTTGGGTAAATGACTATAGAGGTTAGGAAATGAGTCTGGAGGCTTATGGAGGCAGCTGGTATTGGCTAAATATGGAAGGGTGAGAAATGGCTGGGAGCTTAAAGAAGGGAACTATAAAGCTTCGGCCATATGGAATGGGATTACCTCCACCAAAGCAAGCTTCATGAAGAATATTAGATACCAAGTAGGCTCGGGAGAGAAGATTCAATTTTGGCTTGATGTTTGGGTGGGTAACACCCCATTGGCTAATCTCTTTCTAGACTTGTTTTGACGTGTCTTTCCAGAATTGTTTCAACGTGTCTTGGATAAAGAGGCTTAAGTTCTAAACTACCTTGACAGGGAAGGATCAGGAGCCAAGATAATGTGGGGACCTACCATTAGGAGGAACCTGAAGGAGATTGAGGAAAACCAGTTAGCACTTAGCATCCCTTTTGGGTTTGTTAAATGCCATATCCATTCCAGAGGATGGAGAAGATGTTAGACTGTGGAGTGCCTTTAAAGATGGATCTTTCTCTGTATCCTCTTTTTTCTCGGCGATCACCACAAGGGAGAAAACAAAGAACTTATTCGCTCGCATCTGGAAAATAAAGCCCCCTCCCAGAGTGGTATCTTTGGGTGGCTAATTATTCAAAAGAAAATCCTAACCATGGATAATCTTAGAAGCAGAGGGAAGATCGTGGTGAACGCATGCCCCATGTGCTTGGAAGAGGAGATGGTAGATGATCTTACTCTAACTTGCAGATTTGCTAAAATTGTTTGGAATTTGGTTCTAGGGTGGTTTTCCTGTAGCTGGGTTTTTCCTAAGTCCATCCAAGATCTCTTTACATCTTGGAAGCCTCCTATTGGTCATCCTAGAGGTAAGGAAATGTTGAATGTAGCTTTGCTTGCGGTTATCTTGGCCCTCTGGAAGGGAAGGAATGCTAGATGCTTTGAAGGGGCGGAGAAGAGCTGTGAGTCTTTGTGTGAAAGGATTAAATTCTCTATAGCAAGCTGGGTGTTGATAAATCCCATTTTCCATGGTATCTCATTGGACCAAATCATGCTAAGTTGGAAAGAAGCTGCCAGGTTGTAGTGTTTGTTTTTTCTTTTCTTTTGTTTCCTTGTAATCAAGGATGAAAAAAGCGGCCAGCCGCTACACTTTTTTTAATTTATCGGCAATCACAACCGTAGTGGCCGGCACATTCCCGTAGCGGCCGCTACGATCGCTATTTTACAGTAACGGGCGCTACGACTCGGATACAACTTTCAGTCTGAGAGAGAGAGAGAGACATGCATGATATGTTGCAGAAAAGAAAAAAAAACAGACAAACAAAGAGAGAGATCGAACATTCTAATAGAAAAAAGCAATGAAAGAAAGGAAAAGGACTGACCTGGTTCTTCTTCCTTAGTAGCATGCAACCCTTGATCTTCCCTTCCCCGATTTCCTTTCACAGAAACTTGCTGAGATCTTGCTGTTGCAGAAAGTTGAGATGAATCCCTCGCCAAAGATCATGTTGCTGTTGAAGCTCAAATCCGTCGCCATTTTCGTCGCTGCTCCTACTCCTTCCCTTTCTTCTCGCTTCCTTTTCTTTTCTTTTCTTTTTTTCCTCTTCTTTTTTCCTCTTATTCTTCTCCTTTCCCTCCTCTCTCTGCTTCTCGACCCTTCTTATGTTTGTACGAAGAAAAAGGGCAGCAGCCCTAAACAGAATCTCTTCATTTTTTATTCTTTGAGATTCATGGTCCCATGTGTGGCCCATCTAATTAAAAAAAAAAAAAACAGACCATCAAGTGTCCCGTGGGACCCCTTTTATAATTATTTGAAAGTATCACCTATGGCCAATAATCCAAGTGTTATGGTCCTCACCTGGATGCCCACCTAAATTAAAGATGTGCACCATCAATTATATAAGAAAGCAAAATTTCACTTTAAAAAAACTGACGGAGTATATCCAAATTTCACTCTAATAAAAAAGTGGGCTCTAGCCAAATTCACTGTGATTGTAAATAAGGCTCTAATTTAATTTGATTCTACTATAAAATAGGGCCTTAGCCAAATTTCAATTTAATACGAAATGCGATCTTAGCCAAATTTCAATCTAAGCAGGAAGTTGGACCCGAGTTAGATTTCATTCTAATAGAAAATAATACCTTAGCCAAATTTCAATTTGATAGAAAATGAGTTATAACCAAATTTTACTCTAATAGGAAATAGGGAGCTAACCAAATTTTACTCTAACAAAAAAATATGACCCAAGCCAAATTTCAATATAATAGTAATAGGGAATGAGTCACAGTCAAATTTCTCTATAATAGAAAATAGGGCCCTAGCCAAATTTTTTTTTTTTTATTATTGCTAACCAACATAAAATCATGAATACATATGAATGAAACAATAGATCAATACTATTATTTTATAATCATACAACAATACAGGACCTCATACAATGAGGGGACCGCTACGCCCCCTTATTTTAGTTACTTTTGCAAAAGAAACCCTTTTTCTATCATTTTCCAATATTCTAGATTTTCTAAAAAAAATTTAGGTTTTTTTGACGATTTTTTTGAATCACACAGCTATGCCGCTACATAGCGCCCGCTTTGTAGCGTTTCGGCGGCCGGCCACTACGCTTGCCGCTACTGCTATTCTCATCCTTGCTTTTAATGCTTATCTTGGTGGTGTTTCTTGTATCACCAGCTTTCCTTTTTTTTTTTTTTTTCTTTTGGGTGTTAAGCTTGTTAGTAAAGTTCTCATATACTGCTTGCTTTTCTCTTTAATGGAAGTAGCCATTCAAAAAAACAAAAAGAAAAGATTTCTGTAAAAAAATCATCCCAATGGTTTCTCTAAAAATTCATCCTAGTTAGCTGATGGTAGGCATTAATTTTAAAGGTCCTAAGGTTTAACTGTGCAAAACATGTGTTACTCGATCCAATGGTTTTTACTTTTGTGATCAAGATCAAATTTCACTCGGTGATCATAGCCCCCAATTGAATCACATTATAACCCATATAGTTGGAGCCCCATGCTAATTTGTTGTTTCATATATCCCACTTCCGAGTGTGCATAGCTGATTCTCCTGCACAAGTCGCACAGGAGATCATCACTTATCGTCATCATTTCCTATAACTTTTTTATGGAGTCATCCAGCATCTTTGAGCAATTCATGGGGTTCACATATTGCTTTTCTTACCTCCTTCGCACATGCTCACATTGTACCCTCATGAATCATTATGCACCAGCCTTTGATCCAGATTGGAGTTGCTCTTACTTTTGCACTAGAAGTACAATTTTTTTAATGGGTAGAACTTTAGGGCCACAAAATCCTCCCATCTTAATCTGGTTTTGATGATTTTTAGCACTTAAAGGGCAGAGAGTGGATTTATCACCATGCTCATGGGAGTTGAATTGTTTCAGTTGGGGAATGGGTACATGAATCTAAAACTCAGCCCTATCCTTGTTTATGTTGAGTTTGAGCTCTTTGCCAATTAACACCTAATAATTTCAGCTGAAATGAACCACAATTGACCACTAGGGAGCCAACTAATCATTTAAATAAATAAATAAATATATATAAGAAGAGATTTTTTTAACTTCTTATATAATTTTTTTAAGAGGGACAAAAAAATCTTAATATGAAATGGATTGGAGCTGAAGGAAAAGGAATTGAAGAGTGAGATGTTCTGCTAATAGGTGAGATGACAGAAGGTGGGTGTTGTAGCACGTAGGTTATAGATTATAGAAGAAGGCCAAGGGGTCCAATCAATCTAAGCAACTTATTCAGTACATGGCTAAATATTGTTACATCAAATGCACCATAGCAGCAGTCCTTAAGTTTCTGATTTATACAAGTACAATCAACTTAGCAAGAGGTAATTCAATTGCTTAGCAACCTCACCACGTGAGAAGCCACTTTGCTCTAGGAGAGGGAGGGGGGCCGTGTCAAGTTCCTGAAAAGGAAGAGGGATTCAATCTAGGCATTGTTTTCCTGGTGAGCATCCAAGGGTGACTCAAGCCATCTTTCAGACGCCTCAAAGGATCATACTTGGTTCATGTCGAGACTCGAGATATTGATTCCTTCATACACTAGTTTGAAAGATGTCAATTGGCAACGCCCTTAAAAAGATTTCGTCGAGATCTTGGTTCTGCTCTGTTGAACTTCCTAATTCGGTTTTGAATTCAAAGATTTCGGCTGAATAGGTTAGAATTTCATTTTTCAGCTGAAATTTGACGAAGGAGTGGATTTTCTTTTTCCATCATCATAATCAAAGCCTTTTCCCAACTATATTGGGGTCGGCTACATGAATTCTGTTTCTCCATTCCGATCTATCCTAAGCCAAATCTTCATATATGTTGCACCTTTTCATATATGTTCTTACTACTTCCATCCAAGGATGAAAATAGCGGTAGCGGCGGGCGTAGTGGCCCGCCGCCAAAACGCTACGAAGCAGGCGATACGTAGCGTAGCGGGGCGATTTGAAAAAATCGCCAAAAAAATCTGAAAAATTTCCAGAAAATTGTAAAATGAAAGAAAATGTACTTTTTCTACAAAAGTAACGAAGGTAAGGGGGCGTAGCGGTCCCCTCACTGTATGAGGTCTTGCTTCGTTGTATAAATAGAAAATAATAGTAATGATCATTTTTTTCACATGTGTTCATGTTGCTTAGTTATACTAACTTAGAAACTAATGAAAGGCTTATAAAAGAAAAAACTATGTCATGAAGTCAAGACAAATACATCTGCCAAAGGGGGTGTCTAATAGGATGTACTTAGAGAAGAATCATTGAGAAGAACTCTCTATATCGACTGTAATTCGGCGAAATCATATGCTTTTTGGTGTTCTTTTAAACATAAAAGGGTAGAAGAATTGTGTAGAAATGTTATTTGGAGAGAAGAAGAAAAGAAATAAGTTTTATTATGCATTTAAAAAAAAATTGGAAAGTAGAATTTTTCTCACCCCGTAGCGGTCCCGTAGATGACGTAGCGGCCGCTACGGGTGCGACGGCCGATAAATCGGCCGTAGCGTAGCGGTGGCGGCCGCTACGGCCGATATATCGGCCGATACGCTACGTATCGGCCGATATTTACATCTATGCTTCCATCTACGTCCTCTTTGGCTTATCCCTTCCCCTTGGTGGGCCATCAACCTGCATGGGTAAACTTTTCCTCATTGGCACTATTGTTGGCCCTGCGTTGGAGATGTCCAAACCATCCTATTGATGTTACACCAAAATCCTCTCAAACATGCTCATTTTTATTTATTCTATCCTTCCTAGTTTTACCACAAATCTGTTGCACACCTATCCATCATTCATCCCTTTCACATCATTGATCATCGCTAGTTTCTAATTGCGTATTAATGGTGGAGACATTTGCCTAGTGTGGCATTACGTTCTGGACTAATCATGGCACTACTGATTTGATCCTGATTGACTCCACATATTTTAATCTGCTTAATAATTAGGTTGGATCTGGATCCATTCAGATCCTTCACCATTTATTTGATCCATCTTTGCAAGCGTAATTACTTAGAAGGTTAAAATATTGTATAATCGTTCATTCACATGACCCTATTTTCAGATCTTCCATTCCATCATATAACTCAAAACCTAGAGCTTTGCATTGAACGACTATAAAATGATGATTCCTTTTGTCATCTTGCAGTTTAAAAATACTGGTGTACTTGAATTGGATCTGGATCCACATTCTACTGTATCTGGTCCAGATACTGTGCTATGGATCCATGTCAGTTTCTGATCCCGAACTTGATTGAGGCCCCTAAACTATTAATCATATCCTGATCACTGGATTCCACCCATTTACCGCCCTACAAATGGCACAATCTGAATATGAGAAGAAAAAAAATTCCATCGTTCTCAGATAATGAATACTTTCTCAAAAGGCATATTCTATCCATCCACATGATTTCTTGATGAAATTTTTGTGGTTAAAATGAAAAACATGTGATTACGAAGCAAATTTTATGTTTCCCTTTATTCATCTTGCATATTCTGAGCTTAAACTAATTTCTTCCCCTTATATACCATTCTTATCTGTTCATCACTCAGGCTTTACTTTATGCTGTTGGATTGGGAAGAGGTGCAATTCCAACGGCAGCAGCTGTGAATTGGGTACTCAAGGATGGGATTGGATATCTGAGCAAAATTTTTCTATCAAAATTTGGTCGCCATTTTGATGTTAATCCTAAGGGATGGAGGTTATTTGCAGATCTTCTGGAGAACATTGCCTATGGATTGGAGCTACTGACTCCTGCATTTCCTTGTCATTTTGTTTTGATTGGAGCAGCTGCTGGAGCTGGCAGGTCAGCAGCTGCATTGATTCAGGTATAGTTAAGAGTTCACTGTATGAAATGTGGTGCTCTACACAATGTTTTGCATATTCTGTAGTTGTTTCCTTTGAACTGACTACGATATGCTCAATATTTGCAGTTTCTAGACATACTAGCTTCTTTCTCCCTCTTTCCTGTTAATTGGAAATTTGGCATTGCTTAAGTTGTTGATTTCTACTGCCTTCCCTAGATGCTGTGTTGCTACCATGTTTTGATCACATGCTAAAAGCATCTAACCTCTCATAACAGGCTGCGACTAGGAGCTGTTTTTATGCAGGCTTTGCTGCCCAAAGGAATTTTGCAGAGGTAAGGCTATAATTTTTAATGAAAATGCCGGTGTGAAGTCTATATTGGAAGTAGACTACAATGGATGTGCCATTTTATGTATTCTGTTTGTCTTTTATAGTGTTGCTGCTTTCAAATATTTCAGTCAATTCTATTTCTAAGATTTATGTTTTGTTAATGCAGTAATCTTTTTTTTTTTTAATTCCCGAAAACCTTATGACAGGTAATTGCAAAAGGTGAAGCTCAAGGAATGGTGAGCAAGTCTCTCGGTATCGTGCTTGGGATAGTTTTGGCCAACCACATTGGTTCCTCCACACCGCTAGCTATTTCCTCTTTCATTATAATTGCCAGCATCCATATGTTTTGCAATCTGAAGTCATATCAATCTATTCAATTAAGGACTCTGAATCCATATCGTGCAAGTATAATGTTTTACCCTCCTATTTACATTTTTCCCAATTATCAGGAAATAACAGTTTTTTTCCTGGGCAACCTATTATTTTAGTGAAGCATGCCACATATACATAGAGCTATGCCTATATGGGCAGCACATTGTAAACAATCCCTTGCTGTATAGGACATTGTTAAACAATCTCTATATATCTCCATGCGCAGATTATCTGTCTTTGGTTGTTTCTTCTTAATGTTCATCAATAGAAGTATCGGATTCTAAAAAAAGGAATTTCAGCGTCTAAGAGAGTAGAACAAGGACTAATGATGTGATATCAATAATTCGATCTAGAAACTTTTCAATTTACTTTGGAACTAGATTTATGTGTACCAATGCAGATGTTTTTTATTCCGTTTTCAATGGCACTTGTGCTGGATAGGGTCAGAACCATGTGCCAGAAAGGGAAAAAAAATGCTAGCTGCTTGCACAACTTAAATCACACTGTCGCTTCACCTTAAATTTTTTTTTTTTGAAGCTGACACGTGTCTGACACATCTAAACAGCTACTAGGAACTGTATGATCCTTTGATGTGGTTTGATAGTATCCTCAAAGTTGTGTCTGTACATGATAATCCATACCGTTGACCCGATGGGTTTCAATGTGGATGGGCATTCCCTCAAGAACTAAACCATATTGGAAGATCCTCTTCCCACCCATTCAATACTTGACCCTTGTTATATGTTGGATGTTGACCATTTGCATGTGTGTTTTTTGTTCAAATTTTTAGTTTTTTTTTTTTTTTTTTAATTTTTTTTTAATTTTGTTTTGAGGTGTTTCTATTTTTCATTTTGACTCTCAAATTTGAGGCTGCTGATCTAATAGTTATGGTTTTACGTGATATTTTTCGTGTATGTCCCACCCAATGTTGCTCACAATGAACCCCACTTGTCAGGGCTTGAGGTATGCAAAATCTTGTAAGCCTGAAATGTTAACCATTTCGAACTGTAGATGTTTTGGCAATTCTTAATTGTGTTGGGTATTCATCTGAAGGGGTTTTATGGGTTCTACAGAAAAGGTCGAAAAGAGCGATGGTTTTTATTTCTGGTTGTTTACCATTGTTCCTGGGAGTTGAGATCAGTTTTTCTGCTCCTGATAGGTGCACTTTGATTTTCTACCATTTAGAGTTGTTTGGAAGCAAACAAGGAAGATGATAGAGAACCCCCCTCCCTCCCTCTTCCCTTTCCTCTTCCTTTTCTTTCATTTTTTTCATTTTTCTTTTTTGGCGTATTTGGGCACTGATTTGCTCCTATTTCTTGGTTTTGTGATGGTTTCTGGCTGACTGTTTTTGGAAGGTCGTATGACTTTGGGGTTTAAATTCAGTCATTGGTTATTTCTTGGTTTGAACCACACAAATAGATGAATATCTTATCAATCATATTGCTGCCCACTTTATTGAACAATGGAATAGCCCGGTCTAGTTACTCATACAAAAGTTTTCTCAAACTACTCTTTTGTCTTGGATTATACCTTTAAACAGTTGCTGTGCTGAATTGAGTTTGGAAAGTATAAATCCAGATTAGGGATAACTCTTTTAGCTTGAATTAAAACATTTTGTGCTGGTTTAATAGGATTTTCTTTTTTTGATTGGGAACATGACTTGAACTGGACTTGCATTGCCATGGAGGGGTATCCTACACAAACAAGTGCACAAGATATGTGATTTCATTTTCTTTGTTTGTAATATAAATATATATTTTGACGAAGAATCTTCTCCTACAAGCAGACTGCATACCTCACGGGGCCTACTTAGATGCATGTCTATCAATAGCAGGAGTTCAGATGGAAAGGTCTCTCTATGGACAAAAGGGGGAGCCAAAAAATCAGCCTCATTTGATTATTTTTGCCCTTGATTTAACAGGCTTTAGGTTTGATGGCATCATAGCCATGGATCTTTTTGAAATTCAATCCAGTGGTTAGTGAAGGTTCAATGATTGTAAAACTGGAACTGATGCACAACCTCATTGGGGGCAGAAGGACATTCTTTTAGTACAAGAGTAAGCTAGTGTAAGGGACTGGACTTGCAATGCTTTTGCTTATCATTGTTTGAGAGGCTTAATAGTATTTTTGGCACGAAATCCTTGTTGGTGTAAGCCAACTCATAACCTTGTCTGTGTGATCTTGACCATTATTTGGACTTGATATCATGAATTTTTTTATCCTTTTATATGTTTTACATGTGTTTGGTTGGTCCATCTACACTTGCTTGATCCTCCACCATTAATTGGTTTTTTTTTTATGCCTTTTCATTTGGATTATTTTCTTGATTGAAATTGCTATTGAAGAAAAAGTTCTAAAATGTTTGGGAGAATCAAAACCTAATCATCATTAGATATGCTTGACTCCTCTAATTAGAAACAGATTTGAACCTGATTTATGGTCTATTTAAACTTTTTATTTTCGAATTTGATGGGATGGATTTACAATTGTTCCATGTTTGATTTTTTTTTCCCAATCTCTTGCTAGAATCTAAAGCCATTTTGGTTTATTTGTTGTGAGATGTGATTTAAGACCTCTTAGGTTATTCCAACCCCTGATTTCTTTATCCACCCAGAGTAAATATTTAAGTCATGATAGGGTAATACATTGTTGAACAAGCCTTTTGTTGTTTCTTTTGGTCTTCTGTTCTTTTTTAAGGTTATGATGCATTAAATAGGTTGATAATTTTTATATGTTTTTCTTTTGGGATTTATTCTATTAGGTTTGGTTTTTAGTGAATATCTATTGAGCGGACAAGTTCCTCCTGTAGAAGAGGTCAACAATGCAGAACCACTTTTTCCAAAGCTAGCACTATTTAGTGCCGACCACATGCAAAAAGTGAGTGATTCTCTATTGTTTCTTTTGTTATTTTTTTAATGCTTAAGAGATTAGGAGAATATTACTTACTGTTTAGTTTTTTTTTTTCTAATGAGTTTCCATGCAATTGAGTGTTTGACATTTCTACGTCTTACTATCTTATTGGTAAATCAACTTCCAATTTAGGTAACATATTTCTACCTCATCAAAACTCTGCCAGTTTTTAGTTGTTACTGCCAGTCCCCTACCCGGGTACAGGAGGAGGGCTGCATTAGGTAGGTTGACAACCTGCGTAAAATTTTGTCACAACCCAAACATGAATTCTGAAATAACATAGATGATGATAAAGGCGAATCCCCTCAGCTACCTGTGGTCTACACATCTGGAATGAGTAATTTTCTTGCTTGCGTATATTGTGTAAAACTAAGTTCCAAAATTGTCTTTGGCTATATTCCCTAAGGCTTTGTTATAGTTGTGTTATTTCTCCTATGTTATTGCAAACAAAGTGATTAAACTCTTAAATTGTCATCTCCTTGCTTACTAGTGATGCAGTGCAGTCCAATAAGAAGAGGGCCCACTAATGGGCCACACCAAGGAACCTTCCATTGATTTGCTTTCCTTAAAAAGATTATTAATTTTTGTGATTTGATTTTATTTAAATTTAAGAGAGTTTAGTGATTTGATGTAATCAAAGATTTTAGAGAGTGATATTAGTGGTCATTAGATTGCTTTGATCCTGTTAGAGAATAATTAGAGTGATTTTAGCAATCATGCATTAATTAGATTTTTCCTTATTAACTCATTCCTCTATTATAAATAGGGAGGAGCTCCTTATTGCAATGATGCTATTGATAATAAAATTTTAGAAGTGTTCACGTGAGTTCTTCTTTGGGTGTTTTCCTATAAGTTGCCTTAGGTCTTGAGTCTAATGACTCGATCACGGCCCACTAATGGGCCCTCTTCTTCTTCGACCGCACTGCATCAACTAGTAATCTCTATAGATGGCCCTTCCATGCCTTGAGTGAAACTATCATCCATCTTCTCGTATGGCTCAAAGCGCGGTGCCATAGTTAAATCTATTACTTCCTCGGGCTGCCAATTTTGTGATTAGTCCATAAAGTTGCCTCCGGAGAAGACTCAAGTCTAGAAGACTAAGTCATGGAATGTGTTTCTAATAAAGTCATATTCCCAGTATGTGCCAACCATCACGTAAATTGGACCTTAGAATATACCAAGAAACAAGCCCTGGGACCTTGAACCAAACCGGTAAACTATGTTAGGTCTAAGTGGTTAGAGAAGCTCACTTAATTATAGGCTTCTTAGGATCTTCGGTGGGCTAGGGGACCCCTTCGGGGGCCCAAGACCTTTCTTCAGTCTAAATGCCAGAGAGATCTTTTTTTAGAACTAATGGTCTCGGGCATGGATGAAAATAGCGGTAGCGGCGGGCGTAGCGGCCCGCCGCCAAACCGCTACGAAGCGGGCGATACGTAGCGTAGCGGCGTAGCGGTGCGATTTTAAAAAAATCGCCAAAAAAATCTGAAAAAATTCCAGAAAATCCAGAAAATTGTAAAATGAAAGAAAATGTGGTTCTTTTGCAAAAGTAAGTAAGAAAAGGGGGCGTAGCGGTGCCCTCAATATATGAGGTCCTGTATCGCTGTATAAATAGAAAATAATAGTAATGATTAGTTTTTTCACATGTATTCATGTTTCTTAGTCATGTTAACTTAAAAAGTAATGGAAAGCTCATTAAAAAAAAATTAGAACATGAAATGAAGGCATAAGAATTAAGAAGACTTAAGAGTTAGGTCATTAGTGAACATTGAACAATCAAATATCAATACTTCAGCATTCAAGGTTCAAATTCAATCAAGTGAATGAACTATGAAATGATCAACAATCAACATTCAACACCAATTTAGAAATGACAAAGATAGTAGAGAGTTAGTGAAAGAAATAGGAAATTAGGAATACCTTGATCACCACCAAAAGGAATGTCTACCAAGATTCAAGGGGCTATGGTTATCCTCATCCACATCAGTGTTATCATTTCTATTGGCACCATATTGAATATGATATTGATGAGTATTGGGATCCACAAATCCAAAGAAGCCAGCCGCACCCACATCATAGGAACTTGGAGGAGGTGGAGGTGGTCCAGGTGGATATCTACCATATTGCGTTTCACCATAGTCACCATATGAGTAGGACCCCGAAGTTGAAAACTGTTCTTCTCCTTGTTGTACTTGACCATATGGAAAAAAGTCAAAATACTGTGAGTGTGAGGGTCCTTGTCCACTGTAACCAGGGTTCCACGAATCAGTCCATGATGCCGCTTGTTGTCCTCCAAAATCTCCACCCATATTTCCTTGCCCAGTACTACCTCCAGCCCCAGGTGGTGAATCTCTTCGACGCCGTTGATAGCCACGGCTTGGATCAAATCTTCCAGATGGAGGTAACTCCTGTACTTCCTCTACAGGAATGACATCGTCTTCATCATGTTGATAGTATTCACTAGTACCACCTGTCCCACTGTCTCCTCCTCCATCTCCTCCAGGACCTCCACCATGGCTACTTGAAGAGACTGTGGTGGAACTAGCTTTTTCAGAAGCAGGTTCTTTCCCACTCCTCTTAGTCCTACTACTTGTACCTTCTCCCTGAGGTGGCTGACCTTCTGCAGGTGCCTCACCCATGTCCTCACCTATCACCTCTTGAACCGTTGCCTGAAACCCCAGATCTGAATCTAGCAGTGGATCCTCTATCTCGGCTAGCCATGGGAGTAAGGGATCGTCCTCTCTAAATATGTGATCCAAATCAATGGGACAATAATCAGGACTATCCCTTACCCTTCTCTCTCTAATTCTGTTTCTCAACTTCAGATTGTAATGACAATATACAAGCTTGTTGAGTTTCTGCATGGTAAGCCGATTCCTGATCTTCGTGTGGATCAAAGAGAAAGTGCTCCAATTTCTTTCACAGTTGGAAGATGTTGTAGTTTGACTAAGGATGCGAACAGCCGCACTCCTTAGATGTGGAGCACTCTCTCCAAAATTCATCCACCAATCAGCTGAAATGCAAAAAATAAATAAAGAAAATTAGATCGTATCAAAAGATATCTAGTTATCTACAATGTGGATATGTCTTTTGTTCATAGTCATACCAGGTGGCATCCTTCCAATCGATCGTATCACAAGAGGGTCAGCAAAGGTTCCTCTCCTTTGTGTATATATAGATATCTACAATGTGAAAATTAGATATAAGTTAGTAAACCCCTACAACATAATTAAATTATCTTAAGTAACCCCCCACTCACCTCTTGTATGGCATCAATTTGATCATCTGGACCTAACAATTTCTTCAACACCTCCCGTAATCCTACCCGCAAGTCCGTATCTATTGCTTCGGTGTGTAGTTCGACATTGCGGTAATAGAATTCGGGATTCAAAAAATAACCTACATTATAAATATGTAGAATGTACTGTGAGCAAACAAGATAATAAATACATTAGTTAGGAAAACAAAAAAGTTTCAAGGAACAAAGATATATATTAATTACCTGCAGCATGCAATGGATGGTGCAACTGATCGTTCCAACGGGCATCAATGATCTTTATATATTTCTCGTGATATCTAACATTTTCCATAATGTTTTGCTTTGCCCGATCCATTGCTTCATATATAAAGCCCATTGTCGGCTTGTCATCACCATCTACAAGCCGCAACACTTTAACTAAAGGCTCAAAAACCTTTAATATCTTCCTCACTTTCTTCCAAAATTTATTGTCCCTCATCAGGTTTGGGACTTCAAACTCCGGACCACTAGTTGCATTGCCCCATTTCGAACGAAGCCATTCTTCTGATGCAAACATCTGAATGAGCTCCGTTCTAAACTTTACAAGGCTTTCCATAGATAGAAAATGGGTTGCGAACCTAGTTAATCCTGGACGCATCAAGGCATGGTTATTTGTATATCTTTTCATCAAGCTTAACACCCATGAATGATCATATATAAATCTTGTAATTCCTCTACATGCCTTGATCAATGAAGCCACTTTTGTCTTCCTTCCAATCTCTTCCAAGATGAGATCTATACAGTGTGCTGCACATGGGGTCCAGAATAAATGGGTCCTCTTCTTCATTAATTTCAAACCTGCTGCCTTGAAATTGGCACCATTATCTGTAACAATCTGTACAATATACTCCTCTCCCACACTCTCTACAACTTTATCCATAAGAGTATATATATATGTGGCTGTCCGTCTATGTTCAGATGCATCAATGGACTTCACAAAGACGGTCCCAGCGACTGAATACACCAAAAAATTTATTAATTGTGTTTGGGTGCCGCTGGTCCACCCGTCACACATGATGGTAACACCATTCTGTTGCCACATGGGCCTAAACTTTTCCACCCAAGCCTTTATTTCTTTATATTCTTCTTCAAGATATTTAGTGCCCACATCATATACGGAGGGCGCCTGTATACCTCGCCCAGCTTCTGCGGCAACATCAAGAATAGTCTGGAAATATGGGGAATCTACTGCTGTAGGTGGTATGTTCTTGTGAATTAGCCATTTTGCTGTAGCTTTGGCTAATCTATCTCTTGCAGCCTTCATTACCCCTTTCACAACACTAGATATTTTTGGTTGTTTAGCTCCCTCCTTTCTATGTGCTAGAGGATCAACAGGGGGAGGAACTGCTCTTCCCGTAGAGATCAACTCTACATCAACATCCCGTTCCCGGGTGCTAAATGCCCTACGCATGGACCCCACAATGCCCTTACCCCTGCTTGGCACAGAAGCAGATGAGCCCCCTGCATCATAATATCTGCTTCCAGCAAATGCACGACGTTCATGTTCTTCTTGTTGACTCATTAAAGACTCTCGGCGTGCAGCCTCCATCTGTCTATCTTCCTCCTCATTAAAGTATTCATCTCCGAATACATCATAGCGGGCAGCATCAACATCTTGCCGCTTCTTTTCTTTTATCTCTATTTTTCTAGATTTGTTTTGGCCAACCAAAGCTTTCATTTCTTCCCTGATTTCCCTTGGTACTTCGGTACAGCCAGCAACATTGCCAGAAATGTGGCCCAAATGGTGCTTGAATCTTGTAATGCCTCCATTGGTGACTTTCCCACAAAACTTGCATTTGATTTTCAACCTATTATTATCAACTGCCTCACCAAAGCTCCATGCGGGATCAATATCACGAGGCATTTTAACTTATCAATTGACAAAGACAGATAGTCTGAACTCTGAATACCTGGCTGACTATAAATATGAACAACTGAACAAGTAGTATGTTAAAAATTAAAAAAAATAAAGAAACATGTTAGAGGAAACATATATCACAAATCTAGGAACCATTTTCAAGACATTTGATTGGTATTCAAATATTAAAAATTATTTTTTTTTTCAAAAAAAAAATAAATCCGAAAATAAAAATTAGAGAAAAATCAACAAACATTGAAAATGTGATGGATTGATCCATGGGAAACATATATCTATCATTTACAAGCAATTTCCAAGTGGTTTCATGGGTTGTCCATGAGTATTCAATTTTTTTTTTTCAAAAAAAAAATAAATCCGAAAATAAAAATTAGAGAAAAATCAACAAACATTGAAAATGTGATGGATTGATCCATGGGAAACATAGATCTATCATTTACAAGCAATTTCCAAGTGGTTTCATGGGTTGTCCATGAGTATTCAAATTTTTTTTCAAAAAAAAAAATTAAATCCGAAAATAAAAATTAGAGAAAAATCAACACACAATGAAAATGTGATGGATTGATCCATGGGAAACATAGATCTATCATTTACAAACAATTTCCAAGTGGTTTCATGGGTTGTCTATGAGTATTCAATTTTTTTTTTCAAAAAAAAAAAAAATCCGAAAATAAAAATTAGAGAAAAATCAACAAACATTGAAAATGTGATGGATTGATCCATGGGAAACATAAATCTATCATTTACAAGCAATTTCCAAGTGGTTTCATGGGTTGTCCATGAGTATTCAATTTTTTTTTTCAAAAAAATAAATAAATCCGAAAATAAAAAGTAGTGAAAAATCAACAAACAATGAAAATGTGATGGATTGATCCATGGGAAATATAGATCTATCATTTACAAGCAATTTCCAAGTGGTTTCATGGGTTGTCCATGAGTTTTCAATTTTTTTTTTCAAAAAAATAAATAAATCCGAAAATAAATAGTAGAGAAAAATAAAATAAAAATAAAAATGTGTGCATGATGAAAGGGAAACATGGATCTCATCATATTACAAGACAATGAAGCTTTTTATAATACCTAGACTCTTAGAAAGAGATGAATAGATGATCTCAATTCTCAAAAGTCAAAAGACTAGAAAAAAATAAAAAGAAAAACATACCTTGTGGAAATGGAATGGAAGCTTGGGCCTTGGATCTTGTAGACTTGTAGTTGTTAATCACTTGTTTGTGTTTGATTCCTTCAAATTTGGCTCTTGTGGTTGAAACTTGAAAATGAGATGGTTTGGAGGCACACACAGCATATGGAAATGGAATGAAACACTTGGAAATGAGCTAGGGCCGGCTGTCAAGTGGCTATATAAAGTCACAGAAACGTAGCGGCCGCTACGCTTTGTGGCGGTCGTAGCGGCCGCTACACAAAAATATCGGCCGCTACGGTGCGTTTTCCCGTAGCGGCCGCTAAATACAATGTGGCGTGGCGGTATCGGCCGCCACGCCCGATATATCGGCCGCTACGCTTCGTAGCGGCCGATATTTACATCCTTGGTCTCGGGGGACCAAAGCCGGTGGTGTCAGTCTACCGAAAGACCCCTTCGGAGGACCAAAGCTTTCATTTGGTTTATTTTCTAGAGAGTATGTTTTTGAGGCTCGTAGGGTCTCGGTGGACCGAAGTGTTTCTCGGTCAACCGAAACGGATCTAGATCCGAGTCAAACTAGTTGTTGAGCGTGAGTTATGTTGCCTATTTTAGCACCTCGGGTGACCGAAGCTCAAAAAATCATATTGAGCATTCAAGCTCATTAGAGAGAGTTTTTGTGGAATAGATTGTGATCTAGGTTAAGCTCTTCATAGGATTATTTACAAAAACCCTAGATCCCATAGCTGTTACGATCTATTCGGTTTTTCTACATTGGGAGATTATCGTCACCAAGGATCGGTTGTTGAGGAGGCTAAAGCTCAAGTCTAGACTCCAAATCTCAGCATCAAACGCGATTATCAATTAATATTTACATTTACTTGCATTTGATTTACTTTTCATATATTCTCAGAGGCTGTAAAGAGTAGACCTTCGTGATCGAACCTCTATAATAAAATAGATTGGTGGAGTACAACTGTGTGATCGAACCACCGCATCAAAAAATCTAGGTGGTATGGGTTTGAGTTGCACTTGTTGGAAAACCTTGAACAGTGAATGCAAGGAGACCGTGGGTAGGTGCTCTTGGAAGTGGACGTAGGTGAAGGGATTGAACCACTATAAAATCGTTGTGTCCATCTCTTTATTGCTGTTATGTTCTTTATGCATGCTATGGGATGTGTGAGCAAAATGAATGTTTAGCTTGAATATCAACACATCTGCTATTAAATAGTTAGAATTAAATATACTTTCTCTGTTGTTGATTTAATTACCAGATTTGCTCTTTTGGTCATTTAATCGCTTCCGCAACATACTTCATCTTGATTAATTGATTGTTATGTGTTATCCTGGTAAGTTTAAAATTATCATAAGTGCAAATTTTCCTTCTTCTCTCTTTCTTCCCCATCCTCTAGGACTTGGACATACTCTATTGAGCACACTTTCAAAGCGTAATTGGGGCAATCCAACTTCAACATGGAACTTAGACGTAGCCCCACACATGGTTCTCATGCTTGTTGCTGCCCCTCGTACATATCTTGTATGAGCCAATATACCCATTGGGATACTTCTTTTTCTTCAATCTGCAAAGTAATTGCCTCGGCACCCTAAAGTACGCCTAAATCAATCAAAATAATGTATATGTATTTCTCTCTGTAATTTTCCACCAGTTGTCCTAATAATAATGAAAAAAACGTATGCAGTAAACTTACCTGGGCATAAATACAAACTGGTTCTTAATATTGCTTGATTCGTAACATAGGGATTTTGTATATTCTCTCTCAAAGTATCATATATTATCTCCCAAGTATCATCGTTTGACTCATAAGTTTGATGGCTCTGTAAAAATCTGAAATCTCCTTTGTTCTTGCAGAAAGGGTGATCCGCTTTCTTCATTCATGGGACATTCTTCCCATACCCAAAATTCTATTGAACAGTTTGGTTAAACCATCTATCCTAAATTTACCCAAATGAATCTATAGGTATATCATTTGGTCTTGTTGATCTGTTTTCCACTATCCTGGCTGAGACCTTATTTACTTTTAGTTTAGACATTTTATTGACCATTCCTTAATTTTATTCTACATGGTTTACTTATATATTTTATGATCTCTTCTTTTATCAAGACCCTTTTTCAGCTTAGCATATTCTTACATGCTAAGGACCTCAAGGGTTCCTTTCTTTGATATTGGCAAGCTCATAGATGATCTTCTCTCCTTGCTTTGTAATCCAATTGCACATACAAGTTATTGTAAATCAAATACTTATATTCAAAATGTTTTTACCGGTGTTTTTGCTTGCTTGTACCTTTGCAAGTCTTCTTCCTTTTGTGTTTTGTACTTCTTGAAGTGTTTTCTTTTAAGCAATAATCTTTGAGACTTTTGAATTCCACCTTCGAGTTTCCATGCATATAGTCTTTCTTCTGTTTGGACTTCCCAAGAACCTCTTTGGCAACCTGTTTAATACAGAACATTTGGTCCCACACTTTATTTAAGTTCTTGTCGCAGTTCCATTTGCCTTGCCTTCGAGCTCTTATCTCAGAACATTTTTAAATTTTCCCTTTTCAGATTCTGCCAACTTATTTGGTGCTTCATTTCTTATTTGCTATTCAAATGCTAACAACAATATCCAAAATAAAGAACCTAAAGTTTTGAAGTTGATCTATACAACCTATCCCATCAGTCAGTCCACACTCCAGTTTGGCTGGTATCTTCATGCCATGAAAATTGCATGATAAATGAAGCTCCCTGGCTTGGCTGGATAGCACCTGATTAATAAAAAAATAATTGCGTATTTTGGGGCCTTGCTACCATGTGAGAACCAAGAGGGGCTTTATTCGGGTCTTGCAGTGACTGTTAACAGGTTAGTGCTGTATTCATTCTGCTTCCACCGGTTGAACATCCAAAGCTTTCTTGACTCTGACCTTGGCTAGAGCGTCCATCACTGCCCTTTAACGCAGAGGCCTAGTTCTTGTGATCGCCCCTCCTCATAAAGGGGAGTTTCTGCCCCAATCTCATGTCCAATATGAGAGAGACCAGTGGAGACTTTTTCGCCGCTTTAAATGCAATGATTGATTACTCTATCCTAAATTTTCTCTTCTTTTCTCCTACTTTTTCTCTCCTTTCTATAAGGCTCATGAATCTCAAAATAATTGAGGCAAAAACGCTCCTTTTTTTAGGGCAAAATAGTTGGATATAAGATTACATATGTGGTCCCACTTATAAAATCTAAACCATTGAAAGATGAAATGCTATAAATCTATTTCAAAACAGTTGGACATGAGACTACATATGTGGGCCCACTTTTAAAATCTAAACCATTGAATGATGAAGTGCTACAAATCTATCTCAAAATAGTTGGACATGAGATTGCATATGTGGGCCCATTTTTAAAATCTAACCATTGAGTGATAAAATGCTACAAATCTATCGACGAGCATGTGGGGGGAAAGATATGGGGAGGATACTTCGCTGTTTCATTTAATGAAAGAGAAAAATAGGAAACAAACTTCTGTATCCTTAATGATACTTAATTAGTTTCCTAAGAAGAGATAAGAATGCCAATTCATGCCACCTCATCAACTCCTCATTAACTCCCCTCTTCTTCTTCATCGATATTTGGAGGGGGCGTTTTTCTTTTGATTTTTAAAAACGCCTGGGCATTTTCTAGCGCTCCTCATATATATATATATATACATGTATATATATATATATATATAGATGCTCTTATGAGAGATATCTCTCACCTTATATGAGAGATAGGAGTGGGGGCCCTCACATTTAAGATGTTGGCGTTAGATATGGATGTGAGGCCCCCACCCAATCTCTCATTTAAGGTGAGAGATATCTCTCATAGGAGCATCTCCTATATATATATATATATCATTGAAGCCTTGACCAACTATGTTTAGGTCGGCTACATGAATTTTATTTCTCCATTCCAATCTATCCGGGGCCAAATCCTCACAAGTTTCACTTCTTCAGATCTATTTTTACTACATCCATTCCCGTCCTCTTCGGCCTACCCCTTCCCCTTGGTGGGCCATCGATGTACATAGCCAAACTTTTCCTTATTGGCGCCGTTGCCGGCATGGCATGCATTGGACTTGCCCAAACCATCTCAAATGGGTTTTTCTAATTTTATCTTCTATTGATGATGCTCCTAAATGCTCTCGAAATTGCTCATTTCTAATTTTATACTTCTTAGTTTTACCACACATCCACCTCAACATTCTCATATCTGCTACATTCATTTTGTGCAAGTTTTACTTTTTGATTGGCCTTTGCTCCATAGGTTATAGTTGGTTTAATCACTATCCTGTAAAATTCTCCCTTCAATATTTGGTTGGCATTCATCGGTCATAGAGCACTCCAGAAGCAAGTCTCCATTTAAACCATCCCGCTTTTATCCTATGTTTAACATCTCCATCAATTTCCCCATCCTTGCTAATTATCAAGCCAAGGTAATGGAAAGAATCTCTTTGTGGTATCTTTTAAGCTTCAATTCGCACTGTAGTTTCAGCCTATGATACCCATCTATAGACACGATTACCGACACAGATATGGGGAATAGGGGCTCGACACTCCATTTTAAAGAAGTTAGGATATGGATGCGGGTACGACATCACTTAAGATTCATTTCAAAAAAGTTTTATTGCAGTTAAATTTGGCTATGGCCTATTAATTAGCATTACACTTATTTTATACAGGTTAAATTGTTAATAGGTGGGCTCATTGTGGATCCAAAAATTTCAAAGTTACAGTGGAATCTGGCTAAACCAATGTGTAAGTAGGACATTTAAATTTAAATTTTCTGATTTTTAATAAAAAAAAATTCCATTTTGGAGCCCATGAAATCAACAAATTATAGAAGATAAAATGGTGAAGCCCATTTACTTAAAAGCAGAAACTATAAGGGATGAGATTGAGCCCTTGAGTTTGTGCTCATTTAATATTTTTTTGGAAGGCTCGATTTATCTAGGGCAAGAAAGAGCTCTGCCTTTTTATATAGTGGAAGACTCCAGAAATGGAAGGGAACGAAACGGAATGAAAGAAGAAGGAGAGAGAAAAGAGGAGGAGGAGAGGGAGAAAGAAGAAGGAGAAATTGTTGCCGCGGCGATGACTCAGCAATGGATGCGGACTGTAGCGACGCCGCATCCACAATATTGTAGTCGCGATGAAATATACACTTTATGCCTCACTCTCACATAGGTACGCCCTCTTCCTCTCTCTTCCTTTTTTTCCTCTTTCTGTAACCAGACATCTTTCTCTCGTTCTTTTCTTTTTTAAATTGCAAAAGCTTTATATTTGGGATATGGTTGGGATACGTCTCCAACCATATCTTACCATATCCCATACCTAGATCCGTGTTAGACCGTATCTATATGGGTACCATATGTGAAATGCCATATCTGGGTATCATAGGTTTCGACTCTTTGTAAATGCCCACCGAAGTTGCAATCCATATATTCTGTCTTCGTATGACTTATTTTAAAGCCTTTGGATTCTAAAGCCTCCTGCCATCTCGAGTTTTGCATGCATACCACCTCTTGATTCATCTGCCAGTACTATATCACCTGCAAACAACATACACTAAGGTACTTCCTCTTAAATTTGAGCAGTTAACTCATCCATAATCAATGCAAAGAGGTAAAAGGCTTAGAGCTGACCCCTGATGCAAACCTATTGTCACTGGAAACTCACTTGCGTCCCCACAGGTAGTTCTCACACTCATTGCCGCTCATTCATACATGTGTTTAATAATTTCAATATAACCTCTTGGAACATTCAATTTACTTAATACCCACCAAATTAAATCTCTAGGTACCATGTCATAAGCTTTTCTACATCAATGAAGATCATATGCATATTTTTCCTCTTTGCTCGATAGTTTTCCATTACTTGCATAAGTGAGAAGATAACTTCCATAGTTGACCTCCCTAACATAAAACCAAATTGATTTTTAGATATCTTGGCCTTTTGTCTAAGTCAATGATTCATTACTCTCTCCCATAGCTACATAGTATGATTCATAAGTTTAATCCCACAGTAGTTGTATCTCGTTCTTATATATAGGTACTACAACACTTTTTCTCCATTCGGCCGGCGTCTTCTTTGTCATTAATATCTTATTGAAGAGCGTAGTTAACCAAATACCCCAAACTTTTCCGAAGTATTTCTAAGCCTTTATTGGAATGTCATCTAGACCTGTAACCTTTCTTGTCTTCGTTTGTTTCAATACTTTCATCACTTCCTTCCACCACCCTAATTATGTGGAAAAAAGTATGTTCTCTTGTTCTTATGTCTCCTACATAGTCTTCATTTAAAAGTTTACTAAAATATTCCTTCCACCTTTTTTGATATCATTGTCCTTCACTAGAGCCTTTTGGTCATTGATTTTAATACATTTGCCATGGTCTAAGCCTCTACTTTTCATTTTCCTTATTTTTGCAAGCTTAAAAATATTCTTCTCTCCTTTTGTTCCCAACCTATTATATAAATCATCATATGCTTTGAACTTTGCATCACTTACAATTTTCTTAGCTTCTTTCTTTGCCTTCTTATATATCTCATAGTTTTCTATATTCCTAGTCTCTTGCCAAACTTTGTAGCGTCTTTTCTCTCGAACAGTTTCCTGATCCTCTACACTCCACCACCAGGTTTCTTTATTATAGTGTCTTTTCCCTTTTGACTCTCCAAGCACCTCTTTAGCAACCTTCCTAATACAGTTAGCCATTTGATTCCACATCGATGTAGTTTCTCCCTCAAAATCCCATTCTCCCTCAACCACTTTATCCTTAATTATTTTTGCTTATTCTCCTTTCAGATCTCTCCACCTTGTTTTAGGGCACATTTTATTTACTACTTCTAGTGCAAATATCTAAAACTACTAACTTATGTTTTGTGGTCAAACTCTCTCCTAATATAACCTTACAGTCTTTACAAGCCAACCGGTCATGTTTTCTAACTAGAAAAAGTCTATTTGGCTCTTGCTAATTCCACTTTTATAGATAATTAAATGCTCCTCTCTTTTTAAAGCAGGTGTTTGGTATTACAAGGTCAAATGCTAATGCAAAATCCAAGATAGTGTCTCCTAACTCATTCTTTTCTCCAAATCCTTGTCCTCCATGAACTCTCTCATACCCTCCATTATTCTTTCCTACATGCCCATTTAAGTCCCCTCTTGGGAATATCTTTTCACTAGTTGGGATTTATTGTAGTAAGCCATCAATCTCCTCCCAAAATTGTCTCTTGACACATTCATCATATGCACTAATGATATGAATTATGTCTTCCTCTAACACTAGTTTATTTGTTATAATTCTATCACCCAACCTCTTTACCCTCACAATTTTCTTTTTCAAATCATTATCTACAACTATACCCATTCCATTTCTTGTATTGCTCTTTCCTGTATAAAAGAAGTCTATAACATTCAGTGAGCTCCTTAGCTTTATCCCTTTTCCACTTTGTCTCATGTAGAAACGTTACACTATCTAATCTTCTTTTCATTACTTTGACCAATTCCATGCTCTTGCCTATCAAGGTTCCTATATTCTAAGTAACAAGTCGAATCTTCCTCTTCTTCTGGACTAACTTCTTTAACTACATGCCTACTTTCCACTGCAACTAGGTGGCGTTGCTTTGCGTCGTTTAAAGCGGGGAGTGCCCTAACATGATCTAGAAATGTTCTTATCTCAGAATTCATTGTGACAATTTTTCTCTGGCTATCATCCTACCTACTGGTTTGGGCCTACTGGTGTATGTGTGATTATCCTAACCCCTTGATCAAAGGCCCAAAGTTTTGGCAAAGGTGCACAGTCAATCCAATCCATTTGCATGGGTGCAAACTTGATGCGGGTTGGATCCATGATCGACCAACCCACCGGGCCCAAGCCTACTAAAGCCCAGAAAGGGAAGCTTTCCAGATCGTGCGACATTTTCTTAGTAGCTAAAATATAGGGATATTATAAGATTTCCTTTTATTTTTATTTTTTATTTTAGCTTGATTGGAATTGTTTCTTAAAGTAGACTAATATCTAGGCTATATAAAGAGTTGTAGCCCCTCTCATTCATTTATGCATTGATTAATAGAACTTCTTCCTTCGGAATTTCCCTCAGTTGTGTCCGTAGTGTGAGACCAGGACATTTTGGATCCCATGGATCCCTATCCCTAAGCCTTTGGCTTGGAGATTAGCCCGTTGGCTATTCTCCTCTTTCCCACGCCGTGTCGAAACCATGGTTTAAAGAATCGGCATAGTCTGAGTCGAGTCCCTTGGACTCGGACTCAAATGCATGGGACTCGGGCGAGTCCCACGAGTCGACTAGGTCAAAAAAAAAAAAAGGGAAAACGAAGGCGGGGACAAGAGGATAGTACCAGACAAAAAACAAACAAAAAGGAAAGTGCAAGACAACTGGCCAGCACTGGAGAGAGAGAGAGAGAGAGAGAGAGAGAGAGAGAGAGAGAGAGAGAGAGAGAGAGAGAGAGAGAGAGAGGCCCTTGAAATTTGAAATAACAGTGCAATCTCCTGCTGGTTCTGTTGCAGCTAACACTGTTACAGAGCTGCCTACTGCCTATTACTGTTGGCCTACTGCTGCCCACTGCTGTTGCTGTGCTGCCTACTGCCTATTACTGCTGGTCTACTGTCTACTGTTGCAACAATGCCGTTGTTACTGCCTACTGCTGACTGTTATTGCTGATGGGCTGCTGCTAGGGTGCTAGGTACGCTCTCCTCCCTTTTTTTTTTCTTTTCTTTCCTTTGCCCAGCCAACCCACCTCTCTCTCTCTCTCTTTTCCACCCACATGGAACACCTCTATTCTTCACTTATAGTTGACTGGGTTCTTTTTTCTCTATTTTTCTAAATATTTTTCTTGGCTTGACAAGGAGCTGAACATGACTCGGCTGAGTCCCAGCCGACTCGCTTGAGTTAGGTCCCGAGTCCTGTTTTTTTTAACCATGGTGCAAACCCAATGGGTCTGGTGATTATTAAGAGGGGAGAAGGGGAAAGAGAAGAGTGGGGAAAAAAGGGGTGTTGGTCCAATCAGGTGGGCCCCACTATGAGGCGCGCATGCATGGGTGTGCACCAAAAAACTGTTTGCAGTTGATAACTCACATTATATATCAATATAAATAAGTCTAAGATTTCAGATCTAGTTATTACAAATAAAAGCAGCAGTCAATGTCATTAATCATTGGACTGACATTTTGGCTTGGATGCAACTCCTACTTGCTGGCCTTTGAGCCCAAAATAAGCAATTCACAACACAGTAGGGATGCTGCATCTTAGTTGTTGGATTCTTTTTTATTTTTTAAAAAAAATCGAAGAATATGTGGCTGTTGGTATTTTGAATATTCATACCTTTTGTCAGGCTCTTGGCATATTGGACAAATTTTTTTTTTTTTTTTTTTTTTTGTACATTCTACATCTGAGGTGTGATTGCTTTTGGGGCTGAACTGCTGTTGTCGTGAAATTTATTGGTAGTTGTCGAATTTAGTTGGACTTTTTAATATTTGGGCCAAATTTGAACTTGGCTAATCTGAACTTAACCTTTGTTAGACCCGAACTGATCTAGTTGTGCATTCAAATGCGCTTGATCTATCATCTTGTTCGCACCAAATTTGATATTGGAGCATCTAATTACATTGGTGGTGACCTGGTTTGCATCAAAATGTCACAACCATATAACTGCTGATGTAATACCTGGCATTCTGTTTTTACCAGTTGGTTCTGCTCTCTCTCTCTCTCCCTCCCCCCAGGCCTTAGGGTTAGGGCTTGCGTGGGTGCCGAAGCATGTGTCCGTAGATACCTCAAATCGTCTCCACAGAGACTTCCAACACGAGGACGCACCTCTCCGAGGGAAGAAACCCACGATAATTCTATTCAATAACCAAGTCTGAGATTTTCATTTCTATAATGCCATATATATAGGAAATAGAACTTAGAGCCTAAGAAATCTAATCAAACTAGGAAACTAAATAAATTGGCAACCTAATCCTAATTACAATTCTTTAAATAAAATTAGAAATCTACTAATAAAAATAAAACGTATCTAAACTATTTTTGGGCGAGACCACTTATGGCCCATTCTGCATCATTCCCCTTAGGTTGAAAGAAGAGTTTGACCTCAAACTCAGGTCGTCTTCATGTTGCCTCTGTAGAAATGGTGTATATGAAGCACTTTGTGGCACGGGCCGTTGATATCTTCTTCAGTGATTCTGGTTTCTTTGGATGGAGTGTAACTTCCTTTTCACCATACATGAATGTGTACGTATTGTCACGCATCCCATGAGTGCCATTCTTGTCATACATCCATGGGCGACCCAAGAAAATATCACCACTATCCATCAGGAGCACATCACACCAAACTGTATCTTTATAATCTTCACCAATGGGAAAATTGACTTGGCATGTATGTCGCACTTGTTTCATCACCTCTCATTAGCCATTTGACAAAATAGAGACGATTGTGCTTATAAACCTCAACTTCAAGCAATCAACAAGAGTTTGGGAGACGATATTTTCACAACTTCCTCCATCAATCACAACTGTGCAATGTTGCCCATGTACTGTACCCGTAGAGTGAAAAATATTTTTCCACAACCATTTCTTCCCAATAGTGGATGTAAATTCCTGGAGGACCAAGAGTGCTTCGCCATCCTTTTCGGCGTCTATTTCCTCCGCTTCCTCTGATTCTTCGTCTTTAGGATCATCTTGTGTTTCCAGTTCATCATGTGCACCTTCCATTCAGCTTATTCGTTTTGCACATTCAAACGAACGGTGCCCCTTTTTGCTTGCAATGAAAACATGTGAACCTATTCTGATCTTCAAATTTAGAGGAAAGGTTTTCCGAGGAACTAGCACTTGGATTAGAATCTGGCTTTTGATGGGGTCCTTTGTGTAGGCCATTTGGACACACTAAACTTTCGAGCTTAATAATTGGCAATGTCTTTGGCCTTAATGGCATGTTGGATGATCTCATCAGCATTATCAAAATTCTTTGAATGCAAGGATATATTGTATGTCGATTCTCAACCCATGAAAATATTGGTCAACCAAAACATCATCATCCTCATTCAAGCCACAACGAGCTTGCATTGTCAAAAACTCTTCAGAATACTCAACAATCATCCTAGATCTTT
This sequence comes from Cinnamomum chago, assembly GCA_038049695.1. Classification (NCBI taxonomy): domain Eukaryota; kingdom Viridiplantae; phylum Streptophyta; class Magnoliopsida; order Laurales; family Lauraceae; genus Cinnamomum; species Cinnamomum chago. The sequence goes on from CP142456.1 coordinate 109,648, forward strand.
GTTTCAAGTATTGAAAACTTGAACGTTGATCTCTTGAGTAATTGACGGGAAGGAACTTTTGCTACAACAGATTTTTCATCTCAATCCATGTCTCAATGGGGTCTATGTTTTGGTTCCTTCTCTTCTTTTGCAACTCGGCCCACCATAATGCAGCATAATTGAGAAGTCGAGTTGCTACCAGAGTGACTTTACGACCCTTAGTCATTGGCTTATGTGTGAAACTATTTTTGACGCACACTAACCAATCCATAAATTCATCCGGTTTCAATTTTCCATTATATTCGTGAATCACGAATTTAATTCCTTAATCTCGATCAACATTGACTGCTTGTTGATCTCGTTGATTCCGAACATGTGCTCCATCTCGGTTAACATCCGCATGCCTATTATTTTCCAAATTTGTTATTCCGGTATCCATTTTCAAATGAGTTTCTTGGAGTTGGGCAACCGTTGCGGATAGTTGATTAAAATTTTCCAATGACTCCGCAGCGGTTCTAGTCAAGTCCTCCATGGTCATGGACGAAGACTCCACTTCAGCCTTTTCTTATGAACCATCATTTTTTTTATGCAATAAAAAAAAAAGTTGAATGACCTGATGTGTAGATCTGCCATCCACGAAAGCATAAGCGAAAATGGATCTAAAATTTGACTGCTCCAATATCGCGAAAAGAAGATTCAACCGTTGATCTGGTCAAATCTACCGTTGTCTAATTTTGGAGATGCAGTGATGATGTCAAGATGCCATATGTTTTTTCTTTAAATCTTGTGGTTGGGTCGAATTTGACCTGAACTTAAGCCCGGCCTGTTCATGTCACGTGGAGTGGGACTCGTGGTGGGTCTCCTCAGTCTCAATGCAGTGAAGGAAAAGAAAAGGGGTTCGGTCCCCTTTTCATTGCTTCTGCTCTTCGACAAGGTTGAAAGGGAAGAAGGATGATGATGGCGACGGTGATCGGCCATGGTTCCGATGAGGAGGGACTATGCAGACAACGAACAAGTATGCTCTAATCCCTTCTCTTTTTTATGGGTTTCGGTAATGGAGGTGAAGGGGTGGGTGGTGTTCGGCTAGGTTGTGCGGGGCAAGGAGTAGGTGGGTGGGATAGGATTTGGTTTCGGGTGTGTTGGCTGGTTCTACAGCCAACAAGTACTGTGGAATGTCCAAGAGGACGAGAACCCGGAGACCTATCTCCACAGCAAGCTCCTTAATTTGACCCGGCCACAAGGTTCATTTCAGCGTCACAAACCTTTTTGCTTCCACATCAGAAGTCTCTTTCCAATATTTATTTTATGAAAGAGTGAAAATAAAAAAAATAAAAAGATCATTTTTTTACTTTTTTTTATTTGATCGGATCAGAAAGAAACTTTGGGATTGTTGAATCACAAACGAGATAAATATACAAGGCAACGGAACCGTCATAGTATTTTTTTTATTACTCTGAAAGGAAGGAAGGTAAATGGATCATTCAACGATCTGGGTTTGATAGATTCGACTTGTCTCTTTCTTCGGTAAAAAAAGAGAAAGAAATTCCATTACAGAGCCGTATGCACAAAAGATGCTTGCGGTGGTTCAATTCGATGTTGAGGTGATTTGGGGTTCGGATTCAGCAGTGGCTTTTGTTGGTTGGGTGGGTGGGGGTTGGGTTAGGGATTTGGTTTGGGTCTGTTCTAGGAATGGGATTGGCAGGAATTTGGGTATTTGGGTTTTCGGTGGATTTGGGGTGTTGGAAAAAATGGTTTCGATAGGCTCATTGGATTGGCAGCGGGCTTCAAATGGGTATGGGGATTGGCAGTGGGGTTCGACTAAGTTTGGAGAGGTTTTGGGATTGGTAGTGGGGAACGAATGTGGCAAGGCAATGGGAAGATTGGGGTAAGGAGGGATGGGTTGATGGATAGGCTCCGATTGGTGACCGAAGATTGATCAGCGTGACATGGATCTTTGGTCTAATACCAAACTAATGCAGGCCATAGGGTTAGGGCTTATGTGGGTGCAGAAGCACGTGTCCGCGAAAACCTCAAATCGTCTCCACAGAGACTTTAACACGAGGATGCTCCTCTCCAAGGGAAGAAACCCACGATAATTCTATTCAGTAACCAAGTCGTAGATTCTCTACAATGCCATATATATAGGAAACAAAACTTAGAGCCTAAGAAATCTAATTAAACTAGGAAACTAAATAAATTGGCAACCTACTCCTCATTACAATTCTTTAAATAAAATTAGAAATCTACTAATAAAAATAAAACATCCCTAAAACTATTTTGGGCGGGACCACTTATGGCACGTTCTGCATCACTATATATATATATAAATATACACACACACACACTAGCGACGATGGACCGTGCTTAACCCGGGCCAAACAATAAAAATATATTTAATTTTATTAGTCTTTTTAAAATAGTAATGATAGAAAATAAAGTAAAATAAAGAAATATATTATTTAACAGAAAGACTAAACGAATTTATTCGTAAGATTTAGGTTGAAATGCTATTGTCATCTAACGTAGAAATTGTTATAAAAGAACTATATAAGTGAGAAGAATGATGATGATAATTGAATTTTCTTATTATAAAGTCCAAAAAATAAAAATAAAACACCACTACATGATAGATATATGGCGGGAGGCTATACTTGCCTTATCTCATACGGTTTACTTACCTTGTACAAATTCTAACCTTGTGGAGTTGGTTCCTTGATTCTCTAGCAGCCATGATATCCTTACATACCTTTCTCAATTTGGTGGGCCCTGGATGTAAGCCAATCATAGGATTAGAGACACCCCGATCGGTGTTTATCCTTAGGAGGTCATGCATGTTACACTCGTCAGACTTGCAGTGGGCGCACTCCTTGCATTCCCCTGTGAATACAGGAAGAACACGGTCCCCTGCTTTAGATCTCTCACGCCCACTCCCACACTCTCCACAATCCTAAAATCACAACATAGACTAACATATAATTTCACCCGAATTAAGGACAACATTGACATATCCAAATAACATCAGACAATACACATTTTAATATAATAAGAAAACGTAGATGACAACATTGTTGGATTGATAATACTAAGAACAATACCAACAAAGCCAAAGCAAGAAAACCGAGCCTGGAAAGAAATAAAAAATGGGGAAGATCAATACAAACAAGATATGAGGGAAAACTGGAGTTTGGCCCTGCAAAATCCGCAACACTCATTTCATTTCAATAAATTCATCACTATAAATCAATCCAAAAACAGAGAAAGGATTCTCATTTTCCCTTTTCTTCTCCATTGAATAAATTGATACATTGCATCTATATCCAATAATTTATCCACATACCTTTCTCCTCCACACCACATGCACCATCTCCCTCGCAAATACATGAGAATTGGTTATGATGTTACCTAATGGATTTGAAAATTTGAAACCGCTATCTCTTATTTTGAAACCGACCTGCACAAGATAAGGTTGAAAACACGGTTAAAATTATGCATGAGATGAGGTTAGAAAGTGTAGATGGGGATTAAAAGCAAATGCTAAATTTTTTGCACAAGATAAGGTTGAAAACCGTATGAATGATTTGGCAGTTCTGATGGATGTTTAAAGAGGGGATGATATTTTGCCCCGGCCCAGGGGACAATATTTTTCCATTATCAATACAACAATCTTGAGATCCTAGTCTCTATCTTTTCTCCCTTTGAAAGAAAGTTTGGACTCCCTCCCACTCTGGGTTCACTCGGTTCGTACAGAATCCCATAATGGCCAGACCTACAGGAGACAGTGTCACAATTATGGGTATGGATGAGCTGGGCCTGGTGAGTCCGAGGCTTGTGAAAGGAGATAATATCTAACCAAATATAGGTTACTACCCTTAACTAACAGATAAGTGAAACTGTAAGGAGATTTATGGCAATGAATTAAAGAGATTTTAAATGAAAGAGAAATTCTAGGGAGGAGCATTCTGGTTTGGGGTAACAAAGGATAAAGATAGAAATTTTTTAGGGAGGAGCATTCCGTTTTGGGGTAACAAAGGAGAAAGATGAAAAAAAGTTGGAACTATTGAAGTTTTGTTTGAATTTGAATAATGTGATGAGATAATTGTGACTATGATTTGGAGAGGAGGAGATCTGGAGAGGTGGTGGCCCACATTAAACCCAAGTGTCTGTGTGTTTTTATGAGTATTTTTTAAAAAGGAGGAATTATGGGTGCTGACGCGGTGCCCTGTACATCTTCTCTCCCTATTGCTTTAATATATATAATATGCATAAATGCACTTCGGTAATCATCAGGCATAATAACAAATGCTCAGGCTGTACCATAATATGCCACAGCTCTGATTTCATGTGATCATTCCATGTATTGCACTCGTGCCATTTTCATCAGGTCCAACAGGTGCTTTCAGCGGAAGCAAAAGATGCAGCGGCTCAAATTGAGCAGCGGCTGCAGATTGGATCCAGACTTAGTGAAGTCATCTGCAGCAAGGAGGATGCACTTGCTCTATTTGATCTATTTGGAGATGAAGGATACATGTTGACAGAGCATGAAGGAAGTTTTTGTGTAAGTAGAAAACAAAAGAGGGATATACTATTTTTCTTTCTTTCTTTCTTTCTTTTCTTTTCTTTCTTTTTTTTTTTTTCATCGTCATTGCCGGTATTACTTTATAGGTGTTGTTATTCTGAAACTTCATATAATTTTTTAGTGGTTTTTCTTTTGGACACCAGGTATTACTTAAAGAGAAATCTTCACCACATGACATGCTTAAATCGTTGTTCCATGTTAATTATCTGTACTGGTTGGAGAGAAATGTGGGGATCAAATCAAGAGGTGCTGTTAGTGACTGCATGTTGGGTGGAAAGTTGCAAATATCATTGGATTATGTTCAAAGGGAATTCAACCACATTAAATATGATGGGCAGCTAGCTGGGTGGGTCACTGAAGGACTGATAGCAAGGCCATTGCCTAATAGGATTCGTCCAGGCCATACAACATCTACTCAGTAAATACTTTGGCTGGAAGGGGTTGGTTGAGCTGTGGTGCACAGTAGAATTTAGTGAGCCTGAGCATTCACATCGTTGAGATGGGCTTTTTTGTCTTTATTTTTTATTCTTGGATACTGCTAAAATATAGATCTAAAGAAGTAGAGTTTCATTCCTTCATTTACTTTCTGATTTGGTGAGTTTTTCAAATTGATCCATGGCAAGCCATTTTTCAGATTGATTTATATGCTTTGGGAAAACTGGCCTTCCCTATATGGGCTGTTTCTAGTTTCATTACACATTCCAAGACCTCTTTTTTTTGTGTGTAACTCTCTCATTATCCTCTCTGTTGTTTTATCCATTCTTCCAACTTTGCACAGCCATCTTGGAATTTGCATCTCAGTTCATGTACTTTTTCTATTTGTATCTTTTCTACTCAACATTTGACACTATATAATGCAGGTCTTGGGCCTGTTTGGTATCATTCTTCAGAATTAATTTTGTAGTTTTTAGAAGAATATAGAGAAATAATTTTAGATTCATTAGCTGACCATTCCAAAAAAAGTTCTAAATTTTTTTCTAGAAAATATCTTAAGCAGCAATAGAAAATATGAAACGATTAAAAATTGTTTTTCTGGAGGAAGGTCTCCAAATTGCATCTCTCGTCTTGTTTAAATCTCATGGCCAGGTATCAAACCCAAGTCCCCTTGAACCTATGATGCCCAGATACGGCAGGGATATGTTATAGACACAGTAGGGCACGGATTTTACACATAAAAAGTGAAGTATCAGATTCAATACGTCATGATACGTTGCCCATTTTGAAGTATCCATCCATCATAGCCTTGAACTCAATCCAACTTGATCTACTAAAACATCTCTTTCTTACAATTCACCACTCCAACTCCTCTCCGAAAAACGGTTTCTTCTCTCTCTCTCTCTCTCTCTCTCTCTCTCTCTCTCACGCAGGATAGACCCATGATCTGTGGTTCGGTTAGCCTTTTGGGCCCACTTTAGGACCATTTTATGATTTTGTTTAATTTCTTTCATGTATTTGGTTATTTTACAATTCACTTAAGTTGTTTTTACTTTAATCTTAGCCAATGGTTGTTTTAATAGTTGAGATTAGATCTAGGGTTAGTTTTTCTCCTATGTATAGCATTGTAGTGCCGATGTGGCTTTTAGATTTTATGAACAAAAAAAGGAAGAATTCAAGTGCTTCTATATTCTGTCCTGCAAAAGGAATGGCGTGAGGCCAACAGCTTGAAGCCGCATATCTTCAAGTGTGAAGCCCTATTGACTCCATCTTCCCTTACCGGCCTCGCATCTCTTCCTCGTTCTGCATCAATTGGCATCAAAGCCAATGATCAATCCACTTGGATTCAAAAATCAGCTCTCCATCATCTCTACAATCCAAAACTTTAAACCCAACTCCATAGCTGGCCACTATTTTTGTCCCTATACTCAGCCAACCCAACAACTGTTCCCAAACCCAAACCCGTTGAAACACATCCCTCAACTGAACCCCAATTCGTTATTCTCTAATAGCTGAATATCCTAAAACCCATAAATTCATTGATCGATCAGCCCAACCTAAGCACCTTTGGTCAATCACTATAGATACGAAATCCATGTGACTGAACCTTACCTAAACCATATATTCCATTACCACCCCCATCCAAACCACCAAACCCAATGGTCGTTAGCCATCTTCCCTTCCCACATCCATCTCACCTCTTAGACCCTAAATCCTATTGTTCGGCGCCATCAATACCCAATCCCCTTTGGCCAAACTAACTTCTCGACCAAAACCCAACTATAGTGCCACTCCTACCATCAAATAGTATTGGCCGAGCCTCCCTTAGACCTCTCCCAACCAGCCGAACCCATATGCCCCTTATCTCTATTAGCTGAGTCTCATTGCTCATCTCTTTTACTTTGGCTGAACCCAAGAGCCCATCTCACAATGACTGAACCTTCATTGGAGTATAATTGAAAAACCCCAACCCTAGAAAAAACAAGAAGAGAGGGATCGAGAATAGGAGGAGCAACAACAGAGAGAGAAAGCGTACATGGCACCTGCAAGCTCCACCCGCAATTTCATCGGCGTCATTGTCATTGTCTTTGTCAATGCCATTAGCCATCATCCTCACCTTGGCCGTCAATCGTCGTCACCGCAAAAGAGTTGTCATCGTCAATGCCCAAGTCATCGTCAACAAGTAGAGGCGAAACAACAGCTGTAATAAAAGGTCTCGACAACCCCCCACCCACCCCGCCCGCCTCTCTTTCCCCTTGCTTCCCTTTTGTTGTGATCGAGTTCAAGACAGTCCAGTCCCAACAGTTGGCCTCTTCAATTGAGTTTAAGTCAGTCTGACACAATAGTAAGCATGGTTTAAAAAATTGGTCGAGCCTGAGTCAACTTGAACTAGGCACATATCGAGTCGAGTCTTCTTGGACTCGGACTCGGACTCGAATCATGTGACTTGACTGAGTCCTAATGCGACTGAGCCAGTCCTGTGGGAGTCGACCCTCCAACCATTTTATTTGAAATTGAGACCCGGCCTGACTCGGCCTCGGCCATGGCCAAGTTAGGTCCCGAGTCCAATTTTTAAAATCTTGGTAGTAAGTGAAAAAAAAAAGGTTTGCAACTGAGCCCAGGCCAATCGTTTTATACAGAGCTGATGGTGAAGTGGGCTCGTATTCATGTAAATTTCAGCCATTCATCTTTGACCAATGATATCAAAGTCATCTGGAATCTGATTGTCGATCCGTCTTCACAAGTATATTCCTATCAAGAAGATCTACACGGCAAGTCAATTTGATTTTTGAAGAGCATTAAATTTTAAGTCCCTTTTGCATCCAAGTTGATATGAAAATGCCAAACGTGGACTCTCCAATGACCTTCAAAGAATTATGTATGAGTATACATATGGAGATTGGTTTTTTGAGAATGAAGTATACTTTAAGCAATTCCTTTCTTTGTAACTAGGAGACTTGACCGTTGATGAATATACCTGCTAATTCTCAAAGCTGCAATGTTTATGTGAATTGAAGGATAGCTAAACACATGATTTGAATCACTTTACCAGAGGTTTAAGGCCGGACATATTGGAAAACATGAATTCATGCAAAGATATTTATGAAGCATTTAGAGAAGTAACCTGTGTTGAGCGCGTGTTTAGATGGTCTCACGTGCAACAATCTAAGTCTCAACAAGAAATGGAAGTTCTGATTGCATTGGAACCCATGGCAACGAATATCAAGACTGACATTCAGAAGCCAGAACAAGAATCAGAAAATTCCCCGACACCCTCAGATAAAGTAGCGTGTCCAAATCCAAAGAAGATCATACTTTGGAAGAATTAGAAGAAAAGGGTCCCGAATTTCATTCTTTGGACAATGGTGATCACAAGATGCAAACAGCAAGAGAAGAAAAGGTGTACATTGAAAATTTGGTTAGTAAAGAGACTAGTCATATGATGGATCTAATTGTAAGCCCACTTCCAAAAAGGCGCTTTAGATCATCAGAAGAAAAATGCATTTTTCCTGAGGTTGCAAAAGAAGATTAAATCATTGAGGTTGCCCACATTTATTTCATCTTTGGGGATAAATGGATCTAATTGTAAGCCCACTTCCGGAAAAGCACATTGGATCATCGAAGGAAAATGCATTTTTCCAGATGTTGCAAAAGAATATCAAATCATTGAGGTTACCCTTATTGATTTCATCTTTGGGGACAGACTGTCATTCTTAAAAGATTGTGATCCACTCATACCAAGTCTACAACTAATGCTTCCAATAGTCATATCACATACCAGAGCTGAAATAAAATAAGCAACACCTCCAATTTACTTTTAGGAGGAGAAAGAGAATGTGTCAAGCTTTGAACCCACTCAAAGAACATGAAGACCAAGAAGAACACCAGAAAGTTGTATGCTTGACTTTCGATCCTGGAGGACATCTACAAAACTCGAGGTGGAGTTATGTCCAAGGCAGGGAGAGGCTGACGCATGATAGACCCATGATATGTGGGTCGGCCAGCCTGTTGGGCCCAGTCCATTGGCCCACTTTAGGACCATTTTATGATTTTATTTAATTTCTTTCATGGATTGAGTTATTTTAAAATGTCTTAGTTGTTTTTGCTTTAATCTTAGCCATTGGTTGTTTTAATGGTTGAGATTAGATCTAGGGTTAGTTTTTCTCACATATATATAGCATTGTAATGCCCCTTTGGATTTTAGATTTGATGAATGGAGAGCGAGAGAGTGATAGAATCTGCATTCTCTCCTATGAAAGGAATGGCTTGAAACCAATGGCTTGAGCCTTGTATCTCTTCCTCATTCTGCATCTCTCTCTACCCGAAATCAGCCCCTTCTCTCCGATGTAGTTGGATGATCAGCCCAGCGCTTCTCTTTCCCTCATCGCTCCTACCCATCAGGGTATGATCCCCCATCTCTTTTCTTCTCTTTCTTTCACTCTCTCTTTCTCTCTTGCCTACCCGTCTCTATCTTCGATGTAGTTGGATTTCTCTCTCTACACATCATCTCTTTCTCGCTCTCTCAAACCCCCCCATCTCTCTCTCTCTCTCTCTCTCATCTTCAGTGTGTTGGATCACATAATACCCGAATAAACAGTCTATATAATAGAAATATATTATAATTTTTCTACAACGTATGTAGTTATGCTAGGATAGATCGGAATGGAGAAACATATTTCATGTAGCCGATCCCAACTTAGTTCGGACAAGGATTTGATGATGATGATGTATGTGGTTCTGCCCTTTTTAATTCTCACATGGGTTTTGTTCACAAATTGCATTTTTTAATTGGTTCGTTTTGGTAAGATCTTTTATTGGGTTTTATGTGATAGTGTGTAAATGAGTTTATTTTTAACGGTAAAATTTATTAAAGAAAAGAACCAAGCAAAACATGTTTATGTAAATGGAATCATGTTAGGTATTTCGAAACAGAAAATTTAAAACAGCACAGGTTGAATGATTCAGTTGAAATAAACAAAGATTTTATGTATCTAGACATAATGTCTCTCTTAGATAATAGCGAGCAAGTCAGTTGCAAGGTGCACATTGTCACAACTACAAGATTGCAGATTCAAGTCATGTAATGCAAGAGCCCAAAACTGATTGAATATTTTTTATGAAAATAGAACATTTGACTATATAATGTAAGGAAGCTGATTTTGTGTAAATAGGTGGATCAGAATTTTGTAGTAATGACATTATTAATTAAGAAAGCCATTTTGATGCTTTCAGGGAGACATAAATTGCAATTGAATGCGAACCCACAATACCCAATCTTCAATCAAACAGAAAATCCACACACAAGGAGAAAACAAAAGTAGATAGCTTACCTTTTCACTAAATCCACTGTCAAAATACCTTCAATCATTGGGAGAATCCTAAAACCAAAGAAAATAAAATAAGTGCAGGCAATGCAGCTTGTATTTAATATCATAAAAAATCCAAGACTGCTTGGGTCGTTCCTTTACATGAATATAAATAAGACAAAAAAAAAAAAAAAAAAACCTCTAAACCCCACAGAATTCATCTCTGCCTAATCTATAAACAAGATAAATCTTGATAGGATAGCAATCCTATCGTAGTTAAAAGAGGAAAGGGCCGCCAACACACTGATAGCAATCCTATCAGTTGCCAACATCACTCAACCATCAATGTGTTGGCAACTGAGTATTACACACAGGCCTAGGGATCGATCCCTGGGTCTTCCACTTGAAAGCATCACTCCTAACCGGTAGCCCAACTCAGCAGAAAAAAAAAGGGTGGAAAGGTTAGTTTCTTGGATCATTGTGTTGGACAAGTTGGCAGAAAGTGTTGTCATACTTGTCATACCTTTAACAGTGGAGAAAATCACTCACTAATCTAACAACCTCTTTCCTAAAGAATCTCTTGACAATTCAAAAGGGCTTAAATATAAGAAGGCTATATCTAACTGAACTTAGCACAGGTCCTTAAAGAAGGAAGTGATCTTTTGATTCGGAAGCACCATGTGAGGGCTGGTGGGACCTGCTGTATGATAGAAGCTGCTCGGTGACTCCATCAGACCTGTTTGGCGGCTGTCCCAGCTAGATTGTGTCTGATTTGGGCCTAGTTCAGGTGGGTCAAGTCCCACTATCATACGTCCCACTTCAATAGAGCTGCTGGGCTTATTTGGGGCTGGATTAACCAGCTGGACTGATCCAAATAGGCCAGAATTGATCTGACTTGATTCCTCAATTAATTTAAAACTATTATAATGGATTCTGACATTTATCTTGGACCCATCTTGACCATCCAATTTGGATCTTTGGTATTTCTACTTGATCGAGCCCTGGAAAAAGTGGATCGAGATCCCATTTGGTTGATCAAATGGATGTAAATACTTTGGGGCCTATTTTATAAATGGATCCTCTAAAATATGCCATTTTGCTCCTGCTTCACATTTGATCTTTTATGCAAGTTTTAGGGATAGCATAAAATAGAAAACAAAAGGCAGAGCAATGCCTTACGATAAATGTTAAATGATGAATAAGCTTGAAAACGTGGAATTGGACTCTGATGCCATCTTTTGGAAAAAGATAATGAGCAATCATGAGTAAGTGGTATTGGCTTGTTTTATGAAGTTAATGAGTCACATGTTCAATTTAGTTCATGCTTATAAATGTTAGTGAGAATTAGAGTTCTATAACATGATCAAAGGTATGCATTTTGACTTATTTCAATTGTCTTTTGATTCTACATTAGAGCATCATGTTTACTGCAAGACATTTAAATACATGGAATCTTGAACTGTTATGATAAACTGAGCACTGTATGTTGTATTAAAGCTGTAATGTTGTTGACTGTTCCTGTTGGTAGTTTCTACTTTTTTGTGTACGGATTCTGATGTTGTTTTTGCTCTTATATATATATTTTTGGCTCAGATGTCTCAGGGAATCATTTCTTCATAAGATTGCTAGCTATGTAGTTGATATTTCATTTTCATTTTGGTTACGATTTTGAAAGTTAGATTGCTGGTTTCAGGCCAGGTCAGATCTTGAAATGCCAAAGAGTCCAATGGTCCCTTGGACCATGCCCCACATAAGTCTAAACAATCGCCCCATATGTCCTATGTCTTAAACTTCGTCTCCTTCTCTCTGTCTAAGAATTGCTCTTCTTTTGAGCCTTCTCTCTTATTTTCTCTAGCCATCTTCGCATTGCTTCATCAGTTTATTCTTCTTTCCAATCACCTGCAAACTATCCCAATCTCAAGAAGTCCCTCTCAATCTGGTCCAGCTTAGATGCCAGTAAGGGTTTTTTTTCCGTTTTCCCTTTTTAACTTTTCCCCTTTACATGATTTAATGTTGGAAATCGATTATTTCTTTATTTTTTTTTCCATGACCCATGGTGAAAAAGGTAATCAGGACCTTTGCATGTTTCTTCTTGCACTTTAATTGCAATTTCAGACACTTGTCTAACATTTCACAATTATGCTCTCCATCTTGTATTCTTGCTTCTAGGGAAGCTAGTGATATTATTGGGTTTTTTTTTTTTTTTTTCTTTTGCAAAGGGCATCGTTTTTTCAATTGACCATTATCCCCCCCACTCAAACAAAAATCCTGGGTCTGCCACTGTTGCCAAATACCAATCAGGTAGAAACTTTGGCAGAACTGATGGTATTCTTTCAATTGTGCATTTGGAAGGCACAAAATTATATTTTGCATAAGGGAGGAGGGTCTTTTTTACTTGCTTTATATTGGCATCCTTGTTGGTTGGCAGTGATGCAATTTAGAGCAGAAAAAGAAGTAAAATAGTATCAATTCTTGCCTGATTTAGCTTCTTATTTGTTTGCTGCCTCAAACACATATTTGGGCAGAATAACCATCCATGTTGGAAGAATACATTTAACTACTTTTGATTTGGCTTCAAACCGTGTATGGAATTGAATGCACTAACAGTTCAACTGGAAGTCACCAAATTGTTATTTACTGCTACTCTTTAGTATTTACTTTTAGAGTCTGTCACACACGAAAAAGGTACTAAATCTTGTTGGACATGAAAGAACTGTGACTACTGTGTGTTGGTAGCTCCATTATCTCATCTGTCAGTGGTCAGCTTTGATAGTTCTTACTCCACTCATGTGTACCTCATGCCGAACACATGCAAATATGAGGTAAGGTAATACAATGTCGTCATCTCCACTCAATTGAACTAGTTATTTCAGTTACATTTCATGGTGAATCTAAACACAACCCAAGGCACAAAACAGGGAGTTGGGACATAAATTTATTCTCTCTCCCTCTCTCTCTCTCTCTCTCTCTCTCTCATGCGGAGAGGGGAGATATAGGGCTCCAGCTTGCCTCTGACCAATTTTTAGCCGTTTGTAGATTCATTGTTGAGGACTCCTATGGCTGTATCCGCATGATTATGCATGGGTTGTATTTAGATTCACTGTTGAGGAAGTGCAGGCAGGCAAAACTGCCATTCTGCATGGGTTTCTTTTCTCTGGGTACCAACGTGTCTGTTTACTTCCTGCATCTGGAAGATGGATTAATATCTTCTGGTGTCAGGCATTTTGATGTATACTCTGTTGCCAGACCTCTTGAAGTGTGAAAGAAGAATTGTATATCCCATAGCGACTGCTTTGAAGCTTGGAAATAGAAAAAGTTGTTATGGAAGGAATAGAGCTGCGTTGTTTCAAACCCAACAAATAGACATCATGGGCATGCGTATACGTATGTGGCAGATGCCAAAAGACAGACGATCCCATTCTCCATTTCTCTATGAACCCACAGCTTCGACTATGAATGCTTCTCTCTTGTGATTGATTGACCCTTAGGGCAACCCACACAGCACCAGAAATTATAGAAATAATGAAGTAGATGCACAACAAAGAAGTCCCCTAAAGCCTGTACATGGTCATTTGCCTATGAATATATATATATATGATAGGGCCCACCTAGAGCCCCACTGATCATGAGACTTGGGGGGATGAAAAGAAACATCTTGGATGCGCTTATATATCAAGTTTAGGATCAATTCCATGCCTCTAACGCCTTCATCTCTGGCTCACATATTTAACGACTTTTTATTAAAGAAAAAAATGACTCAATCCAACAATTCAATCTATTCGGATAAGTGAAAGTCAATGGATCTTGTGCTATTCAAAAGTCCCATGTGTGTGGATGGTTTGGATGTATCATAAAGTCGGCTCCACTTCGTTGTCCATCACCATAATATAGTGAGGGTAGATGTGAATGAATATTTTCCATATATATAAAAGGAATTTTACCATAAAAATGCCCTTAGAGTGGGTGAAGACCAAAAAGACCCTGGGGACCCACTTTCCTTCAAACGAAACCCTTGAAAACTCGTTCTTTTTTTTTTTTTTCTTGTTCTTCCTCTCCTCCTCTATCCTTTGAAATCTCCCTCAGAAAAGCCACTATTTTCTTCTTCCATCTCTCTCCTCAATACCCATTGTTTGTTTTCATCTCTGTGTGGGGGCATTTCCTAATGACAGGATTGTATGGGGTCATTTCCTAAGGACAAGATAGTCCCTGGCCTCGGTATTACCAAGCTCGCTAGAAACGTCAGGTCGGAAAAGCCCTGAAGCCCATCTCGGTGACCACATCTGCAGAGGCCCACCTCGGTCTCGGCCTTAGCTTGATCTCGGCCCTCCTGTCATTCAGCCATAAATGCGGACCATAAATGCACTGTCATGACGGTAAATGACGAACTGACAAATAGAGTGGGCGTCGAACCTAGATAAGTGGCAAGAAAACGGTTCCTTCGGAAATGTATTGTTAAGTCCCGGTCTTATAGCCAGAAAATTACCGATCTCAGCTACTTAAAGATTTGGAGAACGGGTCAGGGACAAGGGGCCTCAATTTCGTTCAATAGAGGTGGCCAACATGAGTCTTCTCAGGGATAGAGGATTAAACACACGTATATTATTGCCAGAAAAGATGGAAAGACAACTGGGGAAGTAAACGCCTGGGGTCTCGGGCAGAGGAGCTGCGGAGGAAGGTTGAGCCTGAGCACCTTCAGCAAGATTCGGGGGCGGAGGAGTAGGGCCCAAGGCTTCAGGAGGGGCTTCTGGAGGGTTGGAGTCGGGATCTGATTCAGGACTGGGTATGACGGATTGAAACTGGGGAAGGTTCGCAAATATAGGGTCGTCCTCAGGGACCCCATATTCCCGAAGCGCTTCCCTGCACCCCATCTCATACAGAACTGGGCTCAGGTCCTTGATCTGAGCCACATACTCCGCCGAGGCCCAATCCACTCCTTCTTTATAAGCTCTAGCAGCCTGAGCCCGCAGAGAGGATTCGGCCTCGGCCTGCTCCTTTTTAGAAGACTCGAGCTCGGCTTCCTTCTCGGCCAGGTCGGTCTCCTTCATCTTGAGCTCGGTCTCTAGTTCGTGCACCCTCCTTGCCTTAGCTTCGGCCGCGCCCTTCAAATGATTTCGGCATGCGACTTAATGATTTCGACCTTCGTCATTTGTTGCTCTGTTGCGAGCTCGGCGATCTTCTCCTCCGCCTTTTTTAACTCCCCCGCGTTGGCTTCCAGGGCTTCTCCCATCCTCCTTTTCTTGACATCCATCTCGATGACCCTTGAAGCCGTCTTCTCCATCCTCCCAGAATTATTTGCAGCCTCTGCACGTTCTGTAAAGAAAAAGGGCATCAAAACAAGCGACAAGGTATAATGCTTAAAAAGACAGAGAACTAAAAGTCACCTCGATCGACGCCTTCATCGTTGAGTAAATCAGGCTCAGCTGCCCGGCTGTATTATGCTTCTCCATATCCCTAGGGAGAGCGCAGGCCCTAGCAACTGCCGAGATCATCCCAACGGTGGTCCCCATCCGGTCTTCCACATTCAAAGGCTGGCCGGGGTTGACCTCGAGGTCGGGCCTGAAGGGGGGGCGGCTTAACAAGCTGAAGCTGCGGGGCCATTCCAGAAGCCTACTCTTTCTCGCCCTCCACGCGGGGCCTCTTTTCAGGAGGGGGCCTCTCACCCTCCTTCCCATTCTCGGCCACCTGCGGCCGAGTTTCCTTGGTCGGCTCCACCGACCTCCCCCTCTTCTCCTGCTGGGGGCCTTGCGCGCCTTTACTTTTCGCGGAGGAAGAGGCCCCTGCTACGCCCGAAGGACCGAAGGGGGCGCTGGCCGAGGACCCCGGGGCGGCATCGGGCCATCTGGGGGCACGCCTTGGAGCAGGAGGGGCCCAACCTTTGAAAACAAGGCTCCCAGATCCTTCAGAGGAGGTCGCTGCCCGTCCATTTCTTCTTCTTCTGGGTCTTGGGAGGAAGGATGGTCTTCACTGACCCGGGTCGGACTGGACGACTCAGGGACCTGGCCACCGATCTCGGCTAGGGTAAGCACTATCTACCCTATTGGCTCGGAGGGGATCTCGGCAGTCTTCTTGGTGTAAGACCGGTACCTCGGCCTATATTTTCTCGAGCCAAACGTCGTTCCTCTTCCAACGATCGAGGTCGGCTTCCTTCCTTCTTCGCTGAACACCTGTACAGAAGACAGAAAGAACACATCAGCTTGGCGAATCAGTAATAAAGCAACACAAACAGCCTGGGGGAAGCGAGTATTTACTGGGGGGGGGGGGGTCCCAAGTCTCTGTGGAACCTGGATTCTTCGCTCCACCTCGGTCTCAATCGCCCCAAACTCCCAGTGCCCCGAGACGAGCATGCAGTCTTCCCCAGCATACTTGCTCGAGTCCTCCAGAGCGTTGATCAGAGGCCGGCGTCTCGCCTTCACCCGAAGGTAATACGTATCCTCACCCCCCGCGGATTTACAGATGTCGTACACATCCTCTATATCGTGCACGCCGAGGTTAATGTCAAGGATTTGGTTCAACTCAGCGACACCCATGATTATTTTGAACCTGTTCGGCATTAATTAGAAGGGGCAAAGCCGCCATGAGCTGAGGCAGGAACGGAGAAGGGTATGAACGGGGAACCTGACCCCGACTTCGATTACGGCCACCAGAGGAAAGGGCATCCATTTTTTGAAACAGGTAAGGCCGTCAAAGAGGCCCTGGAGGTCGTCAGGCTTCACCAGAACGTCGTCTGGTATCTTATACGCTTTCCAGAGCCCCTCCAGAGCTTGGGAGCTCTCTAACTAGTGACTATAAATCCTCATTTCCTAAAAAACTAGAAAGGAGCGGAGAGCAAAGGGGGAAGAGATCTAAAAACCCTAGGGGACAAAAACCCTTTAGACAAAAGGCAGTAGATGTAAGAGGAGGATAAAGAAGAAGAAAACTCACAGAGGAAATATAAAAGGTTTCGAAAACGAAGGTCTCCGGATTTGTTGAGGTTGTGATCTCGGCAGAGCATCTTCTTTACCAGAGTCTTCTTCCAGGCGATAGCAGAGGTACGAGAAGAAAGAAGAGGGGGCATCCCTATTTTATAGAGGGACGCACCTCTTAAATGTCACGCGTGCGAAACGACGCTTCGGACTCTCCACACGTCGCTTCGATCCAAACAACAACCAAACAAAAGGTGACATGTGGCACCACCAGTTCATCTCCCATCATAACTCTGGCACATTATTTATGACCTCGGGCATATGAAGCGACATCCGCGTGCCCACCTTGGTAGAATAATAATGATATCTCATTTATTGCCTAGGGCAAACGAAACGGCATCATAATGAGGATCAGACGTAATCAAGGTGCGTCAAGACAGGGGCCAGCACATCCTTTCGATCTTAGCTCCCGACCTCAGAGAGAGTTCTAAGAGGTCGAGAGCTAGGGGCAATTGTGTGGAGGCATTTCCTAATGACAGGATTGTATGGGGTCATTTCCTAAGGACAAGATAGTCCCTGGCCTTGGTATTACCAAGCTCGGTAGAAGCGCCAGGCCAAAAAAGCCCCGAAGCCCATCTCGGTGACCACATCTGCAGAGGCCCACCTCGGTCTCTGCCTTAGCTTGATCTCAGCCCTCCTGTCATTCACTCATAAATGCGACCATAAATGCACTGCCATGACGGTAAACAGCGAACTGACAAATAGTTTGGGCGCCGGACCTAGATAAGTGGCAAGCCTTATCTCGATGTCACATCCACAGACATAGGGGAATGGCCCGATGGGACGTCCCCTTTTTACCTACCCCCACTTAGGAGATAAAAGTACAAGCCGATGGGACTTTCATCTCCCCCTAAGAGGCCCAGTCCGATGATGACCCTCACGTCTATATAATGCATGAAGAAAAACTACAGGAAGTATGCAAGAAAATCTGATCTCTATACTCTTCCTTCCCCATTTTTCCTTAGTTCACTTACAAAACTAACTCAGGCATCGGAGTGCCTTCGACTGCTTGCAGTCAGGGGCTCTAACATTTGTTTTTCCTTTTAGATTCCTGGAGGCCGATCATTTCCCAAAATCATCAAATCAAGAGTTTAACTCTCTCCTAACCAAGTCCGTAAATTTTAGGCACTTACAATCTCTCTCCACTCTTTTTTTGTCATTTCATAGCTTCGTGCTCCTTCTTCTACATGTGGCAAAGAACGTGTTGGCTAGGTAGGAGACCGGAGCATTTAAGGCGGCATGGAGCCTACATGGCAGTTGTGGGTGCTATTGGTTGGCGGTGCTCTTATGGAGAAGAAGGTGAAGAGGCTTGGGTTTGGATCTTTTCAGCCATTGAGTAATTTATTAGTGAGAAAGACCTGAGACGCAGAGTCATTCCTAGCAGGGGGAAGAAGAAGAAAATAACAAATAAAAAGAATGAAAAAGTGACTGAAGGACCTTTACAGTATATATTAAGATTTGAGGGCTATTTCTTTTCTTCTTCTTCTTTTTTCCCGTCTCCACCCACTTTGAAGAGGTTTTTTCTAGGTAATAAAATCAATTATATTTAATTTTAAAGTAGGACCAATTTATTTTGGGGTAAAATTTGAGAAAATTCCATTAATAAGAGGGGCAATTATGTTAATCGGCTTGGCTTGGATTGGATGCTCAGGAGAAAAGGGGAGGGGTTAAGTTACGCGCAAATCCCACTCCTGCAAACTGAAGCGCAGTTTCGGATTTTATATATAATATATATATTTATATTAGGAGCATCTCTTACTTTACTATGAGGGATAAAGATAGGGTCCCTCACATTTAAGTTGTTGGCATTGGATATAAATGTGATGATCATTTTTTTTTATATTTTATATAAAGTTGTTAAATTTGTGGACCACGAATGAAGAGATTAGAGGTATTAGATTGACTTCAAATTTGATATGTATGTTAGCCTCACTTGGATCTTTCGGTCCCCCTCCATCCCATGACCAATGGGGTCTCTCAGTGGGCCCCAACTAGGCTGTCTGTACCTAAGATCGTATGGACCGTCCTTATGGGATCGGTTCCATATATATTATTATATATTAAAGCAAAGGGGGAGGTGGATTGTGAGGGGTGCCGCCTCATCCCTAAAAAATCTCTCCTTTCAAAGAAATATGCACAAAAAACTCACATTGTTTTAAGGTGCCACCTCACTTTGGGCTACTCTCTCTCCTAAAACCTCTCTCATAAGAGAATTTTACAAACGTTTGAATTTAAATCTTATTTCTTGTCATTATCCAAATTATAAGTAAATCTTTACAGTCAGTTTGTTTTCTTTTCCTTAGATCTTCAATCATCAATGGGTCCCATATTAAATATGTTTTGTGGGCCCTACCGATGAATGAAATCTATATTTCAAGATTGGACTCCAGTATTGGATGAAATCCCAATGGCCTTCTCTTAACCCCTTTTTTCTAAGAGTGGGCCCCACTGATAGAGGGAGGCAAGCCTGTTGGCCATTGTCTGATTTCTTAATAGATGCAAATCAATTAGTGGTCCCCGCACAATTAACTTATTTCTGCAGTGGGACCCACTCATGGATTCTGAATAGATATTGGTTTTCTAGGTCAATATGTATCCGTAGTGGGCAATCAGACAGGGTTGATATCATACATAAGCTTAATTTCTTTGATAATTGTTAGGATGCGATTCGTCTGCATATGAGTTAGAACTATTAAAAACATACTATGATGACTCATATCTATATCCACGTATTCTCATCTCATAAAATGTACATCTTTTATGTTTTTTTTTTCTTCTCTTACACTTGTTCGGCCCCCTCTCTTTCAGTTTTTTTTCTTATACTATCAATTATCTATGGGGGCCAACTGTTCCATCACCATAAATCCAGATGTGGTGTGCGGCCCATTGAGGATGAAATCATTTGATTTTCATTTCCTTTCTTCTTATCTTCCCCTTTTTCTTCTTCGAATGCAGAGCCATCTGTGGATCTTACACGTTAATAACATTTCAAGGGTGGCCCCCACTGATAGATCAAATACGTTAATTTTTTTATCCTTTTCTTTTGGTTCTTTTTAGTAGATGTAGATCCATCCGGTTTGTTTCCTTTTTCTTATATTTTCAATCATCAATGATATAATATATCCGTCAATGAGATGGTCGTAATGGTCAATGCCTTTAAATTCAAGGGGTCGTCGTGTTAAGTAATTTTACTTTATTTTATATTTATTTTCATACATAGAAAAAATTTTAATATTCAAAGATATTAAAAAAACTTATTTTATAGTTATTTTATCTTAACAATATTTCAAAAGAATTCTTAAATTTTAACGTATTTTCATTTTGCCTTTGTTGCGAGTGTATATCTATCTACTCTTATAAAAGAGAGGAAAATGGTGTACTTTTTTCACTCACACTTGCCCAATCAAATGCAAATTGTGGGGCCCACCCTTATATAAAATTTTATCTTTATCTTTCTTTTTTTTATCTTTATCTATACCGTTATATAAAAGAGATTTATATTTCTCTATCTCTACTCTTATATTATAATATTATATTTTATTACTCTTATATAAGAGAGAAAGATGATGTACTTTTTCCCTACACATGCCTAACTAATAAAAGGCAAGTTATGGGGCCCACCCTTATATAGAATTGATGTACTTTTTTCACTATACATGCCCAATAAAATGCAAGTTGTGGGGCCCACCTTTATATTTATTCTATTATTATATTTATATATATCTATCTACACCCTTATATAAAAGAGAGCAAAGTGTAGTACTTTTTCACTACACACATGCCCAATAAAATACAAGTGTGGGCTCCACTTAGTATTATTATTAAATATATTTCTATATCTATACCCTTATATAAAAGAGAGCAAAGTGTAATATTTTTTCACTACACACCTGCCTAATAAAATACAAGATGCGGGCCCCACTTAGTTAGATTTTTCACTACACATCTGTCTAATAAAATGCAAGATGTGGGCCCCACTTAATATTATTATTAGATATATTTCTATATCTATACTCTTATATAAAAAAGAGCAAAGTGTAGTACTTTTTCACTACACACCTGGCCAATAAAATGCAAGATGTGGGCCCCACTTAGTATTATTATTATATATATTAACTTATATTTCTATACCCTATTATAAAAGAGAGTAAGATGTAGTATGGTTTCACTACACACTTGCCCAGTAAAAAGAGAGTAATATATATCTAAACCCTATTATAAAAGAGAGTAAGATGTAGTACGGTTTTACTACACACATGCCCAATAAAAAGAGAGTAAAATATAGTAAGGGAGGAAATAGAATGAAATAAAGGAAAGAGATAAGAGAGAGTGAATTGGATGGATAAACATGGGGACATAATGGGAATTTTTCAATTTGTCTACAATAGACTTACGGTCAGGCTTGGATTTAGAGGGGTTTTGAGGATCCGGATCAAGATGAGCTAGAAGACTAAAGTTTAGAAATTAAAAATATCTACCCAACGGTACCATAATGTCAAAAATCTACAATTACAAAAAAGCCCCTAAATTTTCTGGAAAATTGTTAACTACCCCATACTATACCCAAATGAATCCGGATCTAGACCAAACTTGGCACACACAATCATAATAATTTTTTTTAATCTCTTCTATTGAGTAGATGTTAATAGTTTGAACATAATAAAATTTAGTTTTAATACATTCCAATAAATCGAGTAATTTTTTTTTCGGTTTCTTTTTTTTAAGGTGGTAGAGAAAGGAAAAGGAAAATGTGGATAAGGTTAAAATCTATTTCAAATCAATATCTCAAATGTTATTTTTTTGTTTTCCTCTTCTTTTGTTAATTTTCTTTTAACATTCTTCTTATTTAGATACTACAAGTTTTTCAATTCAGGAAATTTTGTGGATATGAGGTTTTTCCTCTATGAGTAATTGTGTAAAGAAGAACATGACATTTTAACAGATTCTTTATTTACTCTTAGCTTCTTTTGGAATGGATGGAGTTTTCATACATATAAGTGAGCACCATCTACTGAAATTATTATCGTTTGATTGTCTTCTTCAAATTTTTTTTAATGCTGCAATAAAATCTTCATTCTAAGAAAAATGAGTGCAACCAGAGTTAAGAAAATGATGATGAAGAGTTGTTTTTTTCTTTCTCATTCCTATTTGGGCCAAAGTTAGGCTCATTGATAGCATTCGTGCTCTGATAATTGTGCGTGTTTTGTGTTTCCTTATGGTAGAACTTTGTATTTAGTTCTCACTTAATGTTTGGAATATGAATTTGTGCATATCATTTAAAGTGTAAAATTGATACTGTTTTGTTATGTGAGATAGGAAAATGGAAAACTCAAATAGAAAGTGTCATGGTTGAGAAAAACAAAGTAGACAATAACTAAAAGGACAATGCTATGAGGCATGAAAAAGCTTTCCATTATATGTCAGAATTTGTTTTCCTTCTCCATAGAATCGAAAGGGAAGGACTTTTTTTTAAGCAGTAGAGGTGCTAATATTCAAAAGGCCAAAAACATAATCATATTTATATAAGAATCTGACATTTTATTTTATTTATTTTTCCTGTTTTCATTTATATTAGTTAAATTCTTACACTTTAGACCAATGCTTCTTCAATCGTCACCCTTCAAACCTCTCAAGAGTGGGATAAGACCAATAAGCATTCATTCATGGTTCTCATTGAACCATTTTGTTCACTAATTTCTAAATTTTTATTCAGTTTTTTTTTTTTTTTTTGTCTTTTGTAAAATTAATTGTGAGATATGGTGCTATTGAAGAATCTTTTCAAAGGAAAAATATTTCAAATTTTATCATTCAGAAAGTTTTTTTAGTCTTTCTTGGCACTATTTTGTCCACCCCGATTAATAAACTAAGCTAATGTGAGAAAAATAAAAGATTTTAACTATGCACTATCTACTCCATTATGTGGTTCATGGTGTACATACTGCCTTTTAACTGAAAACTTAAATGCCATGTACTTTTTCAATAATAAACATTAAACTAAGACGGGATGAAAATAAAAAAGAAAATGAATAGTGTATTTTATAATGGATCAAAAGAAAATGAATCAAGTGTATTTTACTTACTACCTTTTGGTGTTTAATACTTACAATTTTGTGAGCACTTTAAATACTTCGTCATCAGCTTAAAAATCAGTTTAACTAGCTTGTTACTTTTGTTATTTTTGCTGGTGGCCAATTGGTGGTTGTGTTATAATTCAAATACCAAATTGACTACACATGAGAAAATTAACATTCTCTTATTCTTCTTCTTTTTACTTGAAGCAATGCTAATTGTGCAAATAGTTTTTATTTTTTTTATTTTTTGGTGGAACTAAAAGATACTTGAGTGGTATTTGTATTTGAAATTTAAAAGTTAAGAACATCAGAGGGCTCCGAGAGGTTTCCAGAAGATATGAGATTATTTTCTTTATACGGATGTAACCCTTTGTTATTATTTTTTCAATATTAACATTTTAATCTTTTGTGTACTAATCTTAAATATTTGTAATTTGATGTTCCTTCAGTTGTATATTATTTATTGTGACCTTTAAAAAATGTATAAGGGCCTCCAAAACTTATAAGCACATCCTATATATACAAGTACTTCGTTTGCATTATTGTTTTATGTTTAGTTTTTTCTTTTTCTTTTTTAGAAAAAAAGTAGCAACTGACAAAATATCATAAATAAGAAAGTGAAAATGTACAAACTTAAACTCATTTTATGTCCTCCCTATTTTTTTCTCTCTTTTAATCAAAGTTACCATGAAATTTTTTTTACTATTCTTTTCCATTTTGCTTCATGTGTTTGTATTTTATTTAAGTAGAATAATTGAGCTTTCAATCTGACATAATAGTTGTATTAATCTTGATTTATACCCCTGTTGGAAGAATAATCACAAGTTGGATAATATGATAATTACTACTAAATATTGGTTCTCTTATGATATTAGTGATTGCTAAAGATAATTCTATAAATGCAATTTAGTGGTAGGTCTTATAGATTGCTATCGTAAAATTGTTGTTGTTATGTATAATTTTTAGTTTCTTAATATACAACTTTTGTGATTTTTTTTTATTATAAAAGAGCATTTCAAGAGCATGAATATATTTATTTATTAGTGCTCTTACTCATGAGGTTTAAATTGAAAAACTTTGATCATTTTCTAACATATTTATTTCTTTAATCATTGTAAGTTTCTTCTTGTTATTGTTGTTGTTCTTCTTCTTTTCTTCATATATTTCAATGAAGCTTCATGCCTTTTCTTAAAGGGAAAACAAGAATCTCATAAAAACTGCTTGTTATGCTAGCATTACTACTAACTTCAGAGTCAGTGAATGAAGTGATCGTTTTAAGTGCAAACAACTAAAATAAGTATTTGATGCTGAGCTGCAACAAATTCAGTTTGTCTTTGTTCGTTTCAAATTTTTCTTACTTTGATCAGCACTCCCATCCTCTATACAAAACAGAGCAGAAGAGTTGATCTAGAATACTTGGGTTACATTCTTATGTATTTCTTATGAGGAATGTCCAATTCTTTTGGTAGATTTGTATTTGTAGTTTTTTATTTTTATTTTTATTTTTGTATTTTTTTTCCTTATGGATATATCTATTTGTGAGCTTTCATTTAACTGAACCTCTATGATTACTTTGTATGATCATTTTCTTACAGTGTATAAAATATAACACTTTGTATTAAACAAAAGAAGATGCTGACTCTTGGAGAGGTATTGCCTCTTTTTACCTGATAGTGGTCCATCTTATAAAATAAAACAAAGCACATGTTAAATACTAATATTGATCAACAAGTGCTCTGCAAATCTTATTCGTCAGAGTTCATATCATAGTTCCACCATTGTTAATCCCCGTCGCTTGAGGACGAGCCGGATTACTTCATTATTCTTGATGGTCCGTGTGAGATGTTATTCTTGTTTGTAAGTTATGAGTAAAACCATCATCTCAGTTTTTCTATTCTATTGTCCTTCGGTATGATATAATTAATTTTTTTCCTTTAATAGAATCTGATTTTGTAGTGAATGTATAATGTTCATGGTAATTGGTTAGAATAGTAAGCCCATCTGGTTCTTAGTTTTTATTTTTACTTTTTATAAAATTGCATGTTATCAATTTGACTATGCTTTCGATTGGACTCCAACTTTATCAGGTCAAGTCTACCAGAAAACTGATAAGTCGACTTGATGGGTTAAATAAAGTAAATTTAAATTTCTTTATATACATTCATGATAAAATATCTAGAAATATGTGATTTATATATTTAAAAAGTTATATAAATTTCATATCGATTGTCTTTTGAGATCTCATTTTTCTCACTATATCATTATTTTATTATTTTCAAATGTATAAGAAAAAGTAGTGTCAGTTGTATTGAGACATTACACGGGCCTTATAATTTACAATCACTCATTTTTTTGTTGAAATTTAATTTTTAAATGTATTAGAACTTCTACTAAATTTTTTGAAAACTTTATTTTTTAAAGATTTATTTAGTGCATTGCTCGTGCAGGCTCCACTAGTTTATAACAAAAGTTTGAAGGAGAGGAAGGAGAAGAAAATAATTCCCGTGCAAGCAACTATACAAGCTGAAAAAGAAGACAAAAAGGAAAAAAGAAGAAAGGAAAAAAGAAAAAAAAAAAAAAAGAGAGTGTGCAGCAGCCGCAGGAACGAGCGGCCGGGAGAGAGGGAGAAGAAAGAAAAAAAAAAAAAAAAACCCTCGTCGCATCTTCCCTCACCACAAACATTTCTGCGGCCTCAGTCAGTCTATATGATGTTACTTTGATGCTGCCCTTCCATCCATCCGTCCGTCGGTTCATCAACAACGAACGACCGCCCCGCTATCCTCCTCTCTTTTTTCCTTCGCTCGCTAATGTGTCTTCTTCTGCTGCTGGGGGAGTGAGAAAGTTTCGGACGAGGGGAGGGGGGCGCAGCAATGGAAGCTTCTTTAGGGCTCTCTGGTGCTGCTCCAAAGCCCACCACCCTCTTTTTCCACCGCAACTTGTCTTCATCATTCCGTCCCCTTCTTGGGGGTTCCTGTTCCTTCTTCAGGGAGAAGAGCCGCCTTTTCGCCTCTCCTTTTTCCGCTCCCGCGTCGGCTTCTGGACCCCAGCACCAGCAGTCGCATATTCGAAACAGAAGAAGCAATAGGAATAGGATGCTGCTCATCAAGGCGGCCGCCGCTTCTTCTTCTTCTTCTCGAGTTGCTGCTCCCCCAGCCAAGCACAAGCACAAACAACAGGAGGAAGAGGACGAGAACGAGGGGCAGCAAGGCTCCATCAGCGTCAGGACCGTATGTCAGAATGGCGACCCCCTCGGCCAGAAGCATCTGGGCAAGTGCGTCATGAGGTGGATCTGCCAAGGGATGAGGGCCATGGCGACCGATTTCGCATCTGCAGAGGCCCAGGGGGAGTTCTCCGAGGTCAGGCAGAGGATGGGGACCATGACGGGGCTCACCTTCGTCATCCAGGCCCAGCCTTACCTCAACGCCGTCCCCATGCCCAAGGGGTTCGAAGCCATCTGCTTGAAGGCCAGGACCCACTATCCCACCCTCTTGGACCACTTCCAGAGGGAGCTCAGGGACGTGCTCCTCGTCCTCCAGGGCAAGTCCCTCGTCCAAGACTGGCGCAAGACCCAGTCCTGGACGCTGCTGAAGGACCTCGCCAAGTCAGGTATATTTATTTATTTATTTATTTTATGTACTTATTTATTCCTAGGCATTCAGCCCTCTCAAGTCTCAGCTGTCTGTTTGCTTGGTGGCAAATGCTCAGGAAGCTCTTCCTCCCATTTAGGTCTTTGTTGATTTATCACTTTCTCGAGTGCTCACTCAAAAGATGCTTAATACCTTTTGCAGCGCAGCACCGGGCGATCGTCCGGAAGAAAGTTCCCCAGATGAGGCCCCTGCACAGCGGCTTGGGGATGGACCTCGAGAAGGGCAACCTGATACAGGAGAAGATCGACGAATTCGTGAAGCACATGTCAGATCTACTTCGCATCGAACGGGACTCGGAATTGGAATTCACTCAAGAGGAGTTAAATGCTGTTCCTATGCCTGGAGAGAATTCTGAATCATCAAAGCCAACTGAGTACTTGGTCAGCCATGGACAGGCTCAGCAGGAGCAGTGCGACACCATTTGCAATTTGAGTGCAGTTAGCTCTTTCATCGGTGAGCAATAATGTCATGTCATTTTTATACTAGGGTTCCAAATAATTAATAATTGGGAAAAGTTATATAAACCCCACGATTATATCCAGTAGAACTTTTAATGATAGAAATAGCAGAAATCAAATAAAAAGGGGCAAAGGCTGCGAAGCACAGAGGTGCAATGCATGAGGAACCATTTGGATGTTCCTAGCTTTTGTGCATGTTAGGTCAGACGGTAGAAAAACAAAATTAAGAAAATAAAAGATTAAAATACTGACCACAATATTGAATATACGGTGTCTATGCAACAGGTCTTATTGTTAAACCCGATTTTGAATGGGTCAAGATCGCCGACCACTGATTGACCCATATGTAGGTGATCGGGTTTGGGTTTGGGTTAGGCAAGTCAATTTTTGGGTCAGGTTGGCGGCACCCCCATGGAGGTTATTTGCGATGTTTCTACAATATGCTTCTCTTCCATTTCAGGAGGAGAAAGAAGACGAAAATAACAATGAAAGAAAAATCATCTGTTTGTAGAATGTCACAAGAAACAAACTTAGAAAGAACCGACTGAGATCCCAAATCACACAATGGAGGGCCCTACTTGAATAACATGTTCGCATAGTTCCTAATCCAAGAAACAATACCAATGACGAGTATAGAATCAAGACCATAGCAATGCACATCCGTAGTTCCTGACAACATGATAGTGAGCAAAGAAAACTAATTTTGGTCTGTAAAATTGATTGCTCTCATTGTGAGAGTCCACCGTATATGTTACATTGTCCTTACCGCTGCCTCTGATTAGAGCTGATTCACATAATTACAATCTAGGGAATTTTACTGATTACTTCCCCTTAAATATGGATTCTATGAGCTCATGACAAATGACCAGAAAAATGCCACCAGAGTCGAGGACTCTAGTACTTTTATTTTTTGGATAGTCGTACCCTTATCCCACGATATCATGGGATACTAAACATAGCCTCACCCACCTCTCCTCTTTGTCTGTGTTCTTCTTCTTACAACTCTACCCACCACCTCATTTTTTCTCTCGGAACAAATTTAGTTTTAGAAAACAAATCCCACATTGCTTAATTAGTAATTGGGACCCAGCAGATACCCCCCCTCCCTCTCTATCCAAATTCAAATTCATTAACAAAGCCATGATTTCAAGGGATATATGAGTAAGTTTAATAATACAGTTGTTAATTTTCAAAAGAAAAAAAGTTTAATAATACAGTTGTTAATTTTCAAAAAAAAAAAAAAAGTTCAATAATACAGTTCTCTTTAATAATTAGGAAAACTTTTTTTTTTTTTTTCTCTTAGCACAAATTAAGCTTTGGAAAACAAATTCTACAATCTTAATTGCCTTTTTTTCTAAGCTTGCTAAAATTATTTATAAGCCAAGTAAATTTTATTGCTTTTTTTCTAAGCTTGCTAAAATTATTTATGAGCCAAGTAAATTTTATTTCATTGAGGCAGTCAAAGATTGTAGAATTTGTTTTCCAAAGCTTAATTTGTTGTAAGAGCAAAAATCAAGTTTCCTAACTTTTTTAAGACATACTATATTATTTAACTCGCCTATATATCCCATGATATCATGGCTTTGTTCATGAATTTGGAAAAGAAATTTTGGTATCTGCCGGGTCCCAATCCTGATTAAGAAATGTTGAATTTGTTTTCCAAAACTTAGATTGTGTTGAGAGAGAAATAAAACCAAATGGTGGATGGGACTGTAAGGAGAAGAACGTAGACAAAAAAAAAAGAGGTGAGTGAGGCCTTGTTTCAGAAAAGTATGAGCGGTATCTCATGATATCATAGGATTAGGGTAAGTCCATCAAAAAAAAAAGAAAAAGGTAGTAGTGTCAAGCAACTCTGGTGACAGTTTCTAGTCTTTTTTTATGAACTTGTAGAATCCATGTTTTAGGGGAAGTAATCGGCAAAAATCCCTACAATCTAATGAGATGATAATACTACTATTTCAGGTATCTTACATGATATGGTAGTTTGTAGGACTATCTTTTCACATGATATACAAGATATCCATATACCCTCGTTCAACATAAAAAATATCATTATCATCATCATCAAAGCCTTGTCCCAACTATGTCGGGGTTGGCTACATGAATTCTATTTCTCCATTCCAATCTATCTTGAGCCAAAGCCTCAGATATTCATTCTTGGGTTGTGACAAAATCTTACACCGGCTATCAACCTACCTAACGCAACCCTTGTCCTTTACCCCGGGGTTGGGACCAGCAATAAAAAAACTGGCGGAGTTAACAAAATTTTCCTTATTTATGAGGCATTATTTAGGGTTCTTTGCTTCGTTATTTTTGCTTAGTCTAGAAGCACTTGTTGACCTAAGGTCACATTTGGCAACTAAATCCTCAAGGTGAAGACTTCCGCTTTCCATAAAGTCGAGGAAAACCCACGTTTGACAATTGTAAATTCTTGAGGATTTGGGCCATCCGAGATCCTTATCTTTAAGGTTTCTTAGGTCGTCCCCCTCCCTTCTCCCCCATGTGGAAATCCTCAGCTGAAACGGGGAGGGTACCTGTTACCTATCGTGACCAAGGAATCCTCAACTATACACATCCTTCGTGAGGAAAGCCCTTTTCCAGGGGCAATGAATATTCTCAAATCTGTGGATTCCTCACCTGTAATAAAATGTGACCTGAGAGTTGCATTTGCTAGGAACTAATTTCAGTGCCACTCATGTCAACAGGATTAGGAGGGATGCATTTGGTTTTATTCAGAGTTGAAGGTAACCATCGACTACCACCCACTACCCTTTCTCCAGGCGACATGGTTTGTGTTAGAACGTGTGACAGCAGGGGTGCTGTAGCAACTTCATGCATGCAAGGCTTTGTAAACAATCTAGGGGATGATGGTTGTAGCATCAGTGTGGCCTTGGAGTCGCTCCATGGAGATCCTACCTTTTCCAAACTCTTTGGCAAGAGCGTAAGAATTGATCGCATTCATGGGTTGGCTGATGCCCTCACATACGAGGTATTAATGATAATCCGTTTAACTGTTTTACTTGAGAATCATTAGAAGCTTGGTTTCACTTAGTGTTTGATGTGTAAGACTTGCTAAATCATGGGTTTTATGGTTTTTAAATTATGCAAATAAGCTTGTGCTTTTACATCCTTGGAAATTTGTTGAGACTAGGGAATTGGTATTGCCATAGTTTAATTATAAGTTCTGATTTTAAATTTATTACAGACATGAAAGAAGTGTGAAGATTGAAGAAGAGGATGTGTGTGTGTGTGTGTGTGTGTGAGAGAGAGAGAGAGAGAGAGAGAGAGAGAGAGAGAGGTTGAATTAGGTTGATTTGTCCTCTATACACCTGTACAATATATGGTCAAAATTCAATAATCCCTACACAATATATGCTCAAAATACAATATATTGTTCATCAAGTATAGATGTTAATCATGCTTAGCTTGCCTAATAATTCTTAAAATCTACCTTTTCCAAGTGCCTTGGTGAACAAACACGCTAGTCAGTATTCAGATTTGACAAATATAGAATGAATACTTCTGGTGATGAAATTATGGGTGGTCCACATCCAAATGAGTTGTGGCACATTAAAGTTTATTTTCTTGTTTTTCCATAATGATCATTTTTAATCCATCAAATGATGTCCATATGACATGAAATCTGTTGGATGGGTTATTGAATTTGCTTTCTAATGGGCCCAAGTGTGTACAATTTTGACTAGTATTGAGAAAGTTATGGCCCATTTTCTGATAGGGTTGAGGATGATAATGAGTTCAAGGGTATTTGTCATTTTTCTTGTATTATCTTTAAATGTCAAGCTTAAAACATCTATTGTGGCTGTAGATGGTTTCGATTCATCCTAGTATTGTTGTCTATGAGAAGTCTCTCTCTCTCTGTCTCTCTGTCTCTCTCTCTCTCTCTCTCTCTCTCTCTCTCTCTCTCTCTCTCTCTCTCTCTCTCTCTCTCTCTCACACACACACACACACAGAGGACTGGCACATTGACACATCCATTCTAGTCTCTGTTTTTGAAAAAAAATTAGGACTTACATGGTGGAGTTGATTTTTCCTTATGTTTGTTGAGTGGGATGTGTCACTATTGGTATGTTGCCTATTGAGTGTTGCTTTTCTTTTCTTTTCTACTTATACTAGTGGAGCCCTACACGTGCAATGCACGTGCACCGAACACACAGTTTTACTAAGAAAATCTTAAAAAAATAAAGTTCTTAAAAAATTCAGTAGAAGCTTCAATACATTAAAAATAAAATTTCAACAGAAAATGAGTGATTGTAAATTGCAAGGCCCGTGCAATGTCCAGATACAGCTGACACTACTTTTTTCTATACATTTGAAAATAATAAAATAATGATATAGTGAGAAAAATGAGATCTCAAAAGACAATCGATATGGAATTTATATAACTTTTTGATGATATAAATCACATATTTCTAGATATCTTATCATGAATGTGTACAAAGAAATTTCAATTTTCTTTATTTAACTTGTCAGGTCGACTTATCAGTTTCTCGGTAGACTTGACTTGCTAAAATTGGAGTCCAGTCGAAAGCATAGTCAAATTGATAACTGACAGTTTTATAAAAAATAAAAATAAAAACTAAGAACCAGATGAGTTTACTGTTCTAACCAATTACCATGAACATTATATGTTTCACTACAAAATCAAATTCTATTAAGGAAAAAAATTAATTATATCTTACCTAAAGACATCAGAATAACAAAATTGAGTTGATGGTTTTAGTCTTAACTTACATAGAAGAATAACATCTCACACTAACCGTCAAGAATAATGAAGTAATCCGGCTTGTCCTCAAGCGACAGGGATCAACAATGGTAGAACTATGATATGAACTTTGACGGGTAAGATTTGCAGAGCACATGTTTATCAATATTAGTATTTAACATGTGCTTTATTTTATTTTACAAGACAGACCACTATCAGGTAATAACTCTCGAAGAGTCATCATCTTCTTTTGCTTGATACAAAGTGCTATATTTTATACCCTGTAAGAAAAGGATAATACAAAGTAATCATAGAAATTCAGTTAAATGGAAGCTCACAAATAGAGATATCCATAGGGAAAAAATATCAAAAAACAAAAAATTACAAATACAAATCTGCCAAAAGAATTGGACCTTCCTCTTAAGAAATACATAAGAATGTAACCCAGGTTTTCCAGATCAACTCTTCTGCTCTGTTCTTTATAGAGGATGAGATTGCTAATCAAAGTAAGAAAAATTCGAAACGAACAAAGACAAACTGAATTTGTTGCAGCTCAGCATCAAATACTTATTTTAGTTGTTTACACTTAAAACGATCACTTCATTTATTGACTCTGAAGTTAGTAGTAACGCTAGCATAACAAACAGTTTTTATGAGATTCTCGTTTTCCCTTTAAGGAAAGGCATAACGTTTCATTGAAATATATGAAAAGAAGAACAAGAACAAGAAGAAGAAGAAGAAGCTTGCAATGATGAAAGAAATAAATGTGTTAGAAAATTATCAATGTTTTTCAATTTAAGCCTCATGAGTAAGCGCAATAATAAATAAATATATTCATGCCCTTGAAATGTCCTTTTATAATAAAAAAATTCACAAAAGTTGTATATTAAGAAACTAAAAATTGTACTGAACAACAATAATTTTATGATCGCAATCTATAAAACCTACCACTAAATTGCATTTATGGAATTATCTTTAGCAATCACTAATATCAGAAGAGAACCAATATTTAGTAGTAGTTATCACATTATCCAACTTGTGATTACTCTTCCAAATCAAGATCAATACAACTATTATGTCATATTGAAAACTCAATTATTCTAACTAAATAAAATACAAACACATGAAGCAAAAGGGAAAATAATATTTAATTTTTTTAATGGTAACTTCCATTAAAAGAGAAAAAAAAATAGGGCAGACATAAAATGAGTTTACGTTTATACATTTCACTTTCTTATTTATGATATTTTGTTAGTTGCTACTTTTTTCTAAAAAAGAAAAAGAAAAAACTAAACGTAAAGCAACAATGCAAACGAAGTATCTGTATATATGAGATGTGCTTATAAGTTTTGAAAGTCCCCATACCTTTTTCAAAGGCCATAATAAATAATATACAACTGAAGGAACATCAAATTACAAATATCTAAGGTTAGTGTACAAGATTAAAGGGTTAATATTTAAAAAATAATAACAAAGGGTTACATCCGTACAAAGAAAATAATCTCATATCTTCTGGAAACCTCCCGGAACCCTCTAATGTTCTTAACTCTCAAATTTCAAATACAAATACCACTCAAGTATCTTTTAGTTCCACCAAAAAATAAAAATAAAAATAAATAAATAAATAGAAACTATTTGTACAATTAGCATTGTTTTAGGTAAAAAAGAAGAAGAAGAGAGAATGTTAATTCTCTCGTGTGTAATGAATTTGGTATTTGAATTATAACACAACCACCAATTGGCCACCAGCAACAATAACAAAAGTAGCAAGCTAGCTAATACCTTTTGTCGCGACTTTTAAACTGATGGCGAAGTATTTAAAGTGCCCACAAAATTGTAAGTATTGAACACCAAAAGGTAGTAAGTAAAATACACTTGATTCCTTTTCTTTTGATCCATTATAAAATACACTATTCATTTTCTCTTTTATTTTCATCCCATCTTAGTTCAAGGTTTATTATTGAAAAAGCACATGGCATTTAAGTTTTTAAAGTTAAAAAGCAGTATGTACACCATGAACCACATAATGAAGTAAATAATGCATAGTTAAAATCTTTTGTTTTTCCCACCTTGGTTTAGTTTATTAACCGGGGTGGACAAAATAGTGCCGAGAAAGACTAAAAAAACTTTTTGAATGATAAAATCTGAAATATTTTTCTTTCAAAATGATTCTTTAATTGCACCATATCTCACAATTAATTTTACAGAAGACAAAAAAAAAAAGAATAAAAAAATTGGAAATTAGTGAACAAAATGGTTCAATGAGAACCACAAATGAATGCTTATTGGTCTTATCCCACTCTTGAGGGGTTTGGAGGGTGACGATTGAAGAGGCATTGGTCTAGAAGTAAGAATTTAACTAACATAAACTAAAACAGGAAAAAGAAAAAAAAAATGTCAGATTCTTATACAAATATGGATTAATTTTTTTGCCTTTTGAATATTAGCACCTGTACTGCTTAAAAAAAGCCCTTCCCCTTCGACTCTATGGAGAATGAAAACAGATTCCGACAGATAATGGAAAGCCTTTTCATGTCTCACAGCATCGTCCTTTTAGTTATTGTCTTCTTTGGTTTTTTCAACCAAGACACTTTGTGTTTGAGTTTTCCATTTTCCTATCTCACATAACGAAACAGTATCAATTTTACATTTTAAATGCTATGCACAAATTCATATTCCAAACATAGAGTGAGAACTAAATACAAAGTTCTACCATAAGGAAACACGAAACATGCACAATTTGGAAGCCTGCAGTTAAGATTCAAGAAATAAAACAGACGTATATTTAAAACTATCAGAGCACGAAGGCTATCAATGGGCCTGACTTTGGCCCAAACAGGAATAAGAAAGAAAAAACCAACTCTTCATCATCATTTTCTTAACTCTGGTTACACCCATTTTTCTTAGAATGAAGATTTTATTACAACATTAAAAAAAAATTTGAAGAAGAAGACACAATCAAACAATAATAATTTCAGTACACAGTGCTCACTTACATGTCTGAAAACTCCCTCCATTCCAAAAGAAGCTAAGAGTCAATGAAGAATCTGTTAAATTATCATGTTCTTCCTTACACAATTATTCACAGAGGAAAAACCTCATACCCACAAAATTCCCTGCATTGAAAATCTTGTAGTATCTGACTAAGAAGAATGTTAAAAGAAAATTGAAAAAAGAAGAGGGAAAAAAACAACATTGGAGATATTGATTTGAGATAGATTTCAATCTTATCCACATTTTTCCTTTCTTTTCTCCACCACCTTAAAAAAAAAAAAAAAAAGAAATAAAAAAATTTACTCGATTTATTGGAATAAATTAAAAAAAAAAATTATTACGTTTAAAATATCAGCATCTACTCAATATAAGGGATTAAAAAAATTATTAGGATCGTGTGTGCCAAGTTTGGTCTGTATCTGAGTTCATTTGGGTATAGTAGGGGTGTAGTTAGCAATTTTCCAAAGAATTTAGGGGGGCTTTTTTGTAACTTTAGATTTTGAGATTATGGTACCATTGGGTAGATATTTTTAATTCCTAAACTTTAGTCTTCTAGATCATTTTGATCCGGATCCTTAAAACCCCTCTAAATCCAAGCCTGACCCAAAGTCTATTTTAGACAAATTAGGAAATTCCCATTATGTCCCCATCTTTATCCATATATAAAATACATATACATAATAAATATATATAAGGGTAGGCCCCACAACTTGCATTTTATTGGGTATGTATGTAGTGAAAAAAGTACATCATCTTTCTCACTTTTTTAGACATTTTATAAGAGTAGAAATTGGGAAATTCCCATTATGTCCCCATCTTTATCCATATATAAAATACATATACATAATAAATATATATAATGGTGGGCCCCACAACTTGCATTTTATTGGCCATGTGTGTAGTGAAAAAAGTACCTCATCTTTCTCTTTTTTATAAGAGTAGATATAGATAGATTTTATGGTATTTGAAAACAACCTTTTTTGTCTGTGCAATTCTAGAATTTAGTTTTCCTGTCCAAACTCTGCCTGTGAGATTTTGGGCTGCATCAGTTGGTACTAGAGCAGAAGTTCCTGCTCCTTCTGAGACTTTTCTTCATGGCATCTGTGGAGAAAATATTACCAGGTCATGGAAGACTGATGAAAGATCAAAGATTTTTATTTTTTTGAATAATAAGTTCAAAGCAATTATCAAATCAACCTACGAAATGCACATATAGACAGGTTGGAGAGGCTACTAGCCTAAACCTTTGTGAGGTTAAACACAAGGTAATTTTTTTTTATTCATATAGCCTTGATTATGAGTGAAAGGCGAGATTATACACACCTGTTTCATGGATGTGCTCTGTGTAGAGAGTCTCTTCTGGTATGTGCATTCTGGCAATATTAGTATTGAAAAGAAAGAGGAGATACAATAATTGATGAATACCCTTGCAATGATAGTAGTGATAACTGTTGGAAATTTACTAAAATAGAAGGAAGCATAAA
The DNA here is from genome assembly GCA_038049695.1 of Cinnamomum chago. NCBI lineage: Eukaryota > Viridiplantae > Streptophyta > Magnoliopsida > Laurales > Lauraceae > Cinnamomum > Cinnamomum chago. The sequence continues at coordinate 146,283 of CP142456.1, forward strand.
AAAAGTGAGTGAAATAATTCTTTATATCTAGACAAGTCTTTTTATAGTAATAGGACAGTATTAAACCTAAAATAGGGGCATTCTTGGAGGGCATTTTCTGTGAGCCTACACATTTGGAAGATCTTCAACAACAATAATATCATGAATTCTTCGTCATGAAAATTGAAAAAACTGATGAGTGTGAGCCAAAAGCTAAGGCAAAAATGGAGAAGATAGAAGAAGCAAACTTTAACGCTAGTTATTACCCCACCATTCAAATGAGTCGTGGCACCATTAATTTTTTTTTCGTGTTTCCATTAAATCTCTCTTAATTGATCCTTATCGTTCATAAGGATAAAGATCCATATCCGTCAATTGGGTCAGCCCATATCAACCCAGATATGGATCTTTATCCTCGTCAAAGATAAGGATCAACTAAGAGAGATCTCTTATGTATATTACTCTGTTAGTGGGATATTTGATGTAAATTACCCATTCAAAAAAAAAAAAAAAAAACAATCAAAGGTATTGTGATTTGTCACTAGTATCTTGTCTTTCTCAGTCTGGTAGAGTTCTGCTATGTTTAAATTTTTAAGTGAACATAGAAGCTCTGGGGTTGTTAGCCATGAAGCTCATTGATTTAATCTTTACAGCATTACGGTGGAAGGAGATTTAACTTGTGCTCTTAGATGGGCCCCAGGTATATGCAGTGCCCTTGGTTTCTGGCGGACACTGTCGAGGAAGTGAGGGACTTATCTAAAGTGTCGGCGGCCTCGTCCACTTACATTGAAAGAAGTCCTAGTTTGGAAGCAGACATCTTGACCAACCCATAAGCTTAAGCTAATAGGTGGAAGGCCTAAATAGGTATATGAAGAACTGTCAAACCCATTACTTGAGCAATGTGGGATGTGGGACTTCCCAACACCTTACGTAGAAGAAGTAGCCAAAAACATCAATCCTTCATTAATCATTCATTAACTAACAAAAGGTCTTTACAATGCTTTTTATAAAGAAAACCTCGCCCTTAAATAAATCTCAACTATCCAATTCATCCTACGGTCAAGATCATAACTTCTAACTAAAATATTAAAACATTACATCAATACATTCATAATTAAATAAAGCAAACTAATTAAATAAATAAACTTGGGTGGGCTGCATGGCTCACGTGACCGTACAATCACTTGGATGGGCCCCTCATATGGGCCCACTTGATCTTCAATTCTCTTCTTTGCCGGTCCCTCCCATGTGGCACATCCCAATATGAGGTCTTCCTAGTTTGCCACATGGGGTCTTCATCATCCCAATCAAATGTTATATCGGACAAAACCCAACCGTTGATCCTTATCAGAGTTTAGAACCAACGGTAGATCCTTGTTGGAATCATGATCCAACGGCGAATCTTTTCCAGAATCACGATCCAATGATGAATTTGTGATCTTTTCTGGAATCGCAATCTGACAGTGGATTTTGGCCAAAATCATGATCTAACACCTGGCAAGGATCATCCAACCATGAGGAGGCATGTGTGTGTGTCTTTTGGTCTTTCTTCCTCTTACAGAATTTGTGTGGAGGAAGTACGATGTCTGCATCAGTTCTTGATGGCAAATATAGCAGGCCAGGTTTGAAGGTAGTTATGTTTCCACCCAGCGAGAAGGCTTCATCATAATCAACACTATGTTCTTGTTTGAAACCTTGGGCTACTAATCTGACTTTGTAGCAATCTAGCAACCCATTAAATTTAACTTTGATGGACTAAATCCATCTGCTTCTGATAATCGAGTCATTGACTGGAGTAAGGACATGATCCCTAGTCTGACTCACTTTGAGTGTAACCCTTTTTCCATGGCATTCTGCTAACATTCTTTTTTTTTTTTTTTGGGTGCCTGTGTTTAAGAGGTGGGTTTGGGGGCACAGGGGAAACCAATTGAAAAAAAAAAAAAAAAAAAGCTGGAGTGATGTAGCCCCGGATCCTCGATCGGTAAGATAGATCAATCTCCCACTAGATTGATCAAATCGAGAGATGGATTCAGCCACTAGGGCACACTTAAGACATTAAAACACACCATAATTGGAAAAAAAAAAAACTCTGAAACCTTTGATTAATTGAAATAAGCATGCCTTACAATGAGGGTTGATCATCCTTATATAGAGTAGGATTGATCTTTGCTTGGACATTAAGACTTTCTAATATTCAAGATGTCTAAATAAAACAGGAAAGTAAATAATAGTAATTCTAATAAAAAAAATACAGAAATAGGAATAAATTTAGAATCCCACAGTAGCTCTCGGTCATAGTTGGGCCTATGGGCTAGACCCAATGGACCAGGTTGAACAATGATCAATGGTTTGGCCCAGTTGACTTGGGCCTGTTCTTGGTCCATACTGCATCATGGAGGAGTCATACTATGAGATTATGATCTAGGTCATCAGACGACTCAGGAGTTACACAACTGGAGGCTTCTTCCTTTGATGAACATACACCTTTTAGGGGAGCAGAGGATGGAGGTTTAGAGAATGAAGATATGAGATGTTAGAAGTTTTGGTTTCAGGAGAACAACAATAGAAAGGGACATGTAAAATGAACACGATATGTTGTGATCTTTTTTTGTTGTAAAATGAACACGATATGTTGTGATCTTTTTTTGTTATCATTGGGTTCCATAGACTTTAGTTTATTACCACCTAAAGCCCAAATAATTTTTGTAACAATGATTAATTCAGATCTCTGCATGACAAGTTCATCTTCAACTACATGTGTTGATATGTCATTGTCAACAAACTACTCAACAGCCCCTGTAAGAGTATCCAAGTCCATCTGCATTATTCCACCCCCATAATTCAGTTCTTTGACTAATCTGTTCAAGTTTCATTTTTGTATCAAAATCATCTCTATTCTTTTTTTCTTCTCTAATCCTCTCACTGCTACTTGCTTTTCCCACCTTGCCAACCTCCTAATGTGCAATGTAATTATCTTCATTGGTCACAACTGTTATCCCCAGCTACCTCTTTACCTTTCTTCTCATTCATGTCTCTTACGTCAGACTCCCTGCCTTATTATACGCTGCACCTTTTTGTGCCTTCCTGTCCCTCCGATCTAACCATTGGAAAGAGTATATTATCTCTCCTCTCCTTTGAGAGACATTACCAGTTGAAGCCCGAACTGGTGCAGCCTATTAACTTCATCCCCGTCGTCATCAACTGGTTCTTTTCTGGCATCATTCCTTTTCTATTGTTTTCCTCTGTCTTCATATACTCATGATTAGGCAGTTGATCGAGCTGCATGCACTGCATGACCCCATCGGTTGAGAGAAGTGCATACTTTATATTTTCAGTTTATCATCCCAAACCAAAAGCCATGCTCTCTATGTATTTAGTTACTTAAGATATCACAACTGTCTTTGAGAAACCTCCCAGATCAGCACCAGCTGAAATTCTGTTCCTTGGATGGGAGACACAACATGCAATGTGTAAACATGGGATTGGAGATGTGAACTGGAATCCGCCTCTGTTGCATGTGTTTTTTCCGTGGAGAAGACATCTTCACAGGATTCATCCACTGCCAGCTTTCTATTGCAGGATGTGAAGTGGGCTCCGATGTGAAGTGGGCTCCGCTTCTGTTGCTGTCAGTTGTGTTGCTGAAGGAAAATTTGTGAGGTGAAAGTTGTTTCTTTCTGCCAACACACTTATGGTTGAGTGGAGTTGGCACCTCGGTATCACACATGCCCGGGGATTGATCACTGGGTCTTCAGTTGGTTGTATCACTCTTGGTCAGCAGGCCAAACTAGAGAAAAAAAAGAAGAAGAAAAAAGAAAAAAATTGTTTCTTTCCAACTTTCATTCGGAGAAATTGATCAATTCTTGTCCTCAAGTTAAAAACTAACCACTTTGGAATCATCTATAGAAAATGAGGTTTCTATTGAAACCATCTTGCTCCAAAGCCAATACTAATTTGGATATACTCCAAATCACTGTAAATTCCACAAATCCTCTTTCCAAAAAGTCTACTATGCTTACCGTTGGTGTCAATCTTTAAGAACATATAGTTTTCCATGTTCCAGTAAATTACAGCACATTCATCTTTGGTGATTTTAATGTTGTATGAATATGTTGTGATGCACTGTTAAGTAAGTTATCACCCCATCATTCAAAAAAAAAAAAGAAGTTACGTTATCACCCAGATTGCTTATTAAATTGATACATCTGTTTGAAGTTATCACCTAGATTGCTCATCAAATTCTTTCTAACATGATACATCTGTTTGTGACATATCTTTGACCGGCTGGTCTTAAATGGTTCACGTGGTGTTTATTGTGGTTAAAAACTTCTAACTGCATGTACGAAGTCTCTTTACATGGACTTGTGCTCAAAACTATGATTTTATATGGTGAAATTCTACAGCGGAATTGCGAAGCCTTAATGCTGCTCCAGAAGAATGGTTTGCAGAAGAAAAATCCTTCAATTGCTGTCGTTGCCACTCTTTTTGGAGATGAAGAAGATGTTATATGGCTAGAACAGAATCATCTGGCTGAGTGGGGGGAAGTGGAGCTAGATGGATTACTAAAGGATGGAACATATGATGAGTTCCAGCTAAGAGCAATTGCTTTGGGCTTGAACAGGAAGAGACCATTTCTGGTAATTCAAGGGCCTCCAGGAACAGGAAAGACAGGTTTGCTTAAGGAACTGATAGTACTTTCTGTTCAACAAGGTGAACGGGTGCTTGTTACAGCGCCTACTAATGCTGCTGTGGACAATATGGTGGAAAGGCTTTCAAGTGTTGGTTTAAACATTGTGCGTGTTGGAAATCCTGCACGAATATCTAAGGCTGTGGCTTCAAAATCTTTGAGTGAAATAGTCAATGAAAAACTTGCAACCTTCAGAAAGGAGTTTGAGAGGAAGAAGGCAGATCTCAGAAAGGACCTGAGGCACTGTTTAAAGGATGATTCTTTGGCTGCAGGTATACGCCAGCTTCTAAAACAGCTTGGAAAGACTCTGAAGAAGAAGGAGAAGGATACTGTGAAAGAAGTACTATCTGGTGCACAGGTCGTACTTGCCACAAATACTGGAGCAGCTGATCCTTACATCCGAAGACTGGACAATTTTGATCTGGTTGTCATAGATGAAGCTGGACAAGCAATTGAACCTTCTTGCTGGATCCCAATTTTGCAAGGAAAGCGCTGTATACTTGCTGGTGATCATTGCCAATTAGCTCCAGTAATTCTATCCAGAAAAGCCATGGAAGGTGGACTTGGTGTATCTTTACTGGAAAGAGCATTTGCCCTGCATAAGGGTGTTCTTGCCATGAAGTTGAGAATCCAATACCGGATGAATGATGCAATAGCCACTTGGGCATCAAAGGAGATGTATGATGGATTGTTGAAGTCCTCATCAACTGTGTCTTCCCATCTTCTTGTTGATTCTCCATTTGTCAAGGTATGAAAAGTTTATTCAGGGTTTTTCAACTTTTACCTATCGCTATTACCAGTATCACTACTAGATGTTTAGTCCAGCATCTAATGTGTGGATCTTTTTTATCTTAGACTTTCTCTGCATTAAAGCCCACCTATTGAAAATTTAAACCGCTCTACCATATGATATAGGCTCTGACAAAATCTCGATTTTATAGAAGATGGGCCTACTTTCAAATTGATCTATGATAACTGGATATTTGTACAAGCCCAGCACATCCATGTTGGACCGACACGACACTCGTATCAATACTGATACTTCTAGGGTACGTGTTTAGCATATCCCACCTTACCAAGTCTGTTACTTCATATAGGTCTTATTTTATTTTATTTTTTACTTCTCAACATGAGAAATGTTAAATAAAAATATAAACAATGATAATTTCATTGATTAAAAGTGTTCTAGAGAAAAAATTAGGGCAGTTGTATCCATGTCCATGTCCTAGATTTCTAAAAGTGCAGGGTTGTATCCCTAATACCATGTACCCATGTCTGTATCCATATCTAGGCATCATAGATCAAACAACTAATCAATCTGATAGTGGGCCCATATCTTATTAAATTGAAATTTGGCTAGGTTATATACCAAATGGAGGCATTTACTTTGAGCAATTTAGATTTTTATTGGTGGGCCCTGATGTGGAACCTATGGATTTCCCGTGAATCAAGATTTTTTTTTTTTTTAAATTGTACCCTAATAATATGGCCCACTTAAGAAAAATCTAAATCACTCTAATTAATGCCAACACTTGATCAATCTGACTGTAGACTCATCTATCAAATTGAAATTAGGCCAGGGCTTTACCAGACGGGGCTTTTATTTTGATCTGTTTAGATCTTTTATTCGTAAGCCCTAATGTGGGTTTAGGGTTCAACAGAACCTGTGATATGCTAATCTAGAAAGCTTAAGAGTTTATATGCATTTGTTTCTAGGAGTTCTAGTATTTCTCATGCTTCATTATTCCAAAAAATTTGTGTTGCAAACCATCACGTTGGAAGTTGTTGTGTTTTAATTGCAGGCTACATGGATAACTCAGTGTCCCTTACTCTTGCTGGATACACGAATGCCATATGGAAGTTTATCTGTTGGCTGTGAGGAGCATCTGGATCCAGCTGGTACAGGCTCCTTCTATAATGAAGGGGAAGCAGACATTGTTCTGCAGCACGTCTTCTCTCTTATTTATTCCGGTATGAACTTTTATTAGCTTCAATATCATCCACAATTTTTGTCAGCTTCATGATCTTGGCACTTGTCTATATATGAACGTACTTCACAAATCATCTTCCATTGAGTTGAGAAGCCATGACATGACATATTTTCTGTACCATACTTTGGATCCTTTTTATTTGGTTCTTTTTCTCTCCCATTTATATTGCCAATTCTTTTATTCTGTCCAGTTGCTATTTTTTGCTGAATATCATCATTCTATGCTATTCAGACCATTATCAAGGTTGGTTACAATCTTACAACTTGAATCATTAATAGTGAGGAGGCCTACGGTAGAGGCGCATGCCCAGGATCAAACACCGGCTCCAATTCACCTTGCCCAACTTGTTTTACGATCCGTCATTTGTATTTTATCTTAAAAGATGTTTACCAGATCAGTTTTTTTTTTTTATCGGATTTTTCCTTGATCAGTTAAGATAGTTTTCAATGTTCTTTAGTTATCTTTTAGATATTTTAGGATATCATTATAGCCTCTTCCTACCAATCCCACAACTGCTTGGGATTCGGGAAAAACCTGAAATCCAAATAAGTTTCGTAACGTGACTCATGATTAAAAAAAAAGGAAAAAAAAAAAGAAAGAAAGAAAGAGAAATGATCCTAGCCCTGAACCTAGGTCTGATACCAAGTTGAAATTTAGGGATTACATCCGTTATTAACAGCCAATTGCTGTTGATAAAGTACAACCAAAGATGTCTCACTCAAACTAGAAAACCTAATCATAACCATGCTAGGAAGCCTAATCACCCAAAGACATGTTCTGAGTTGAAACTCAGAATTGCAAAGAACACCCTGCCTTATTTATGAATAATAAAACAGCCCCTGAATGAGTAAAAGATCAGTGTTGGTGGACTGTTTTGGGCTCCTTATTCTTGAGGAAACATCTACACATGTGTTCGATCAAATGCTTCCATGAATGTCATAGCCTGCTCAACCACTTGATCATCAAATTCATCTGCATCAGATTCCAATGACGCAGAAATTTTGGCAATCTTGGAAGTTCTTCGCATTTATCAACACACATTTCAGCTCAGTCTCATAGTGGAGAGCGACTATCAATGTGGTATCTTGGGCAAGAACGTTAAGCGGGCCTTAGAAGATTTAAAATTTCAATAAGATTAAGGTCTTATTTACTGGGTCTTGTATTTCTTTTCAGCATGTTAGTAGGAGTGCTAAGGCGGATCCGTTAGCCAAATAAGGGGTGGATTGATTATGTAATTTAAGTGCTATTATAGGGTAGTCTTTGTTTGGGGTTGCTTGGTATATACCTCTTATACAGGCACCCTATTGTGTTGACTATGAGTATAGATGCTATACTAAATTTCCGTATTAATATATTACTGTTACCTTTTTAAAAAAAATGATCTTCATTGAAATCGCCATCAGGCATGATTAAAAACTTGTTCAATGGGTAGCTAAATCAACCATCTAGTGGCAGCAAATTTTGGTGTTTCTACAATGTTTGGAACTCAAATTGGTCTTTAGCAATATAGGACTCGGATATATGATTGCTTCATCATTGTAATTTAATACCTTCATAAGGTTTCTTCTTCTCTCCAAGAGCAAACCAACCTCACTTCAGTCTGGTTCAATGTTCATAATTCTTTTTTTCCTATTTCATTATGTCAGTAGTGATGGTTTATGATATTTGGGCTTAGTAAAATTTTAAAGACATGGTTTGAATTGAAAATATATGGATTGTAGTTTTCACCTGATCAAACATGCATCCCATGCTTTCTATTTTTATATTTTAGACAACCGTTTTTATACCTAGCTATTACTCAAATTTCCCACTTGAAATATTATGTTTTTTGTTATTGTTAGCTTCATATGCATGTTTGTGTATAAAATTGTTTTTGAACTTTTTGGACCAGTTCTGCCCCTTCCATTTTTAGTTTCTTTTTAAACAACAATATCTACATGCAGGTGTTTCTCCAATTGCCATCGCAGTGCAATCTCCTTATGTTGCTCAAGTACAGCTTTTGAGGGACAGGCTTGATGAGTTGCCGATGGCTGTGGGTGTTGAGGTTGCAACTATTGACAGCTTTCAAGGTCGGGAAGCTGATGCCGTAATTATATCAATGGTAATTCATTATTGGCTTTATATTCAACATGATCTGGGGAAATGACTAATAGAAAAGTATCCTGCGATGCTCAGGGAGTGCGGAGTGCACGCAGAGGTGAGAGACTGAATGTTTGATCCCCGGTGCCACATGAACAAGTTTCTTCTTTTCACAATCACATCTATTTTGGGTGGGTAGGCTTTGTGAATTATACTTTTGCACTCAACCCTATTTGCTGCCATTTTCCAATAACTCCTTGGTCCATGAAGTCTCTTCTGACTAGTTTATGTAAGCTCTTCACTTACCTTGCATCCTTTCCTAGTTTTTTTATTTTAGCAAGTATCCCTTCAATACATCTTAGAGGGGTTATTTCAGGACTTCCTTTTACATGCTTGTACCATTTCAAATGCATTCCTTGATTTTCTATCATCTTGTAAACATGTCACTTTAATTGAAGTGGCACTCGAAGGTCTCTTGTCTCCACCTTTCTCTCCCAACATTGATCCTTTTTTATACATTCAACACAAACCCTCAGTTTTGCTCAATAGTTGCTTCTAGATACCAAAGTCTACCATATGATGGCACTACATTATTTTCAATTCTTACCAAATCATCTTCTGTACTCCAGATCCACTTAAGCTTTCATGCTATATATTCTAGCTTTAATCTGCTAATTTCGACCTATTTGATTCAAAGCCTTTCTCTAAAATTCTAGCATATCATTTGCTTCCTTTCTTATCTCACTGATAAGTATCACTTCATGTACTAAAACCTGGAAAGTGGAAAGTACACCTTGAAGATGTACGGTTAAGGAGTCCATAACTAAGGCAAACAAAAAGGGGCTCAAAGCAGACCCTTCTTTTAATCTAACTCCAACTAAGAACTCTGGCATGTTCATAGATATAGTTCTCAAACTTGTTACTGGCCCATCACTCGTCTTGTATAATTACTATGTATTTAAGCCAAATTAGCCGTCTCAGCGGTTTCCAAATTAGCTGTCTCAAGTACTCTGTCATGGCCTTCTCTAAATGAGTAAAAACCATGTGTAGATTTTTCTTGATCTCTTTATACTTTTTGGAGAGATCTCTTAATATGAAAATGGATATAGTTGACATAAACTGACATTGGTTCTTCGAAACATTTGATTCCTATTAAAATGGCTTATAAGTTGATGAATTGGTAATTTGCACAATTCTGAATATCCCTTTCTTTCTTGTAAAACAGGACCACAATGCTCTTTTCCATTCATGAGGCATTTTTCTGGTCTACTTCTTTATATTTCTTGATCCTAGCAAAGGCTATCAATACTATTCTAAATAATTCTTTGAGCATTCTTGGTGTGCTTTTTTTTTTATTTTATCGGTAACGGTAAAATTTCATTAAAGAGAAAGAAGGTACAACTTAGAAAAGTCAAATAAAAAGACCAATCAAAGGTGCACCGGTACAAGAGAAATATACCAGCCACGAACCACAACTACATTACTGGAGCACTAAAAGTACAGGACCGATCTACCCTTTCTTAGCTAGACAATCCGCCATTTCATTTGCCGATCTACTAACGTGCTGAAATGAAACTTGTAAGCTTGAAACTAGAAGATTGATTTCATAGAAAAGGAATTTCATTTTCCAAGATCATTTCATAGATTTCACCCAAGAAATGGCACTAGCTGAGTCACACTCCACAATTAGGTTTTGTTGATATGAGGAATGATAAATGCGAAGAGCTTCCATTATGGCCAGAACTTCTACTTCATTAGAGTCTTTGATCCCAACATGCTTGGAAAACATATAAATAACCTCCCCTTTGTGGTTTCGTAGGACACCCCCAATACCAGCCAAACCTGGATTTCCTTTAGCTGCTCCGTCTACATTGAACTTTAGAACTCCAAATGGAGGAAGGCACCAGCAAACTAAATGTCTTTAAATAAGAGTTTATTCACTTGCATATTCCATACTAAATGTCTTTAAATTACATATCCATCAATCGTACTATGTTACCAAGGCTCTTATAGTTTCATCTTTAATGCACCTCATGATTGAGATCTCTAGGTTTTCTCGCTGATCTTGGCAAACTTATAGATTCCCTTTGCGGCCTCATTGGTTCCTAGCTGTTCACATACATTTGTTGATGAGCATACAGGTGAGAGAACGATATTTGCTGAAGTGAATGCATGCATGTTGGTGGCACTGACTTTTGTGGGCAACAATCCACCAAAATTTTTCTTGATTGGTCACTTTAACCATTTTATACAAGGACAATAAGTGGATAATGTTGGTAAAGCCGCCCCCCGCCCCGCCCCCCCCATGGATAAGTTCCAGTTGATCTGAGTTTTGGTAGAAAGCTAATCCACAAACTCCCCTGGTATTTGATATGGACCACTTCATGCCATGCATTCCCTGTGATGCTTTGCCGCATTCATCTCTAATTGGAACAATAATGTAGACATGGCTTGAAGTAGACCCACCAGACACCATGTGATGCAGGCCAGACCCATGGTCTGCCAACTAATTGGGCTCAGTCCACAAGCCCAATAGGTCATTCATTTAGTTAGAGTTTTAATTATTTAAGAGTCTTATTTAGAGAGTTGTTATTTATGTAGAAATTGTTAAAATTAGGAGTTTTATTTGGATTGTTAAGCAAGTTATTTCCTATACTATTTAGGAAAGCAAAGTCCTATTAGGAAAGGGGATGTCCAACCCTTCCTATATATATGTAATTCCTATATTAGGAGAGTAGTTCAAGATTATTCAATAATAACGATTGGTTTTGTTTGGTTTGTTCTTTCTCTTCAATGGAAGAATGTTATTGAGTTCCGAGAGGAATTCGGCTAATTCCCTTCTGCGGAGTTGATCCTCATTGGAATCCGTCCAAGATTCGGCAAACTCTCTTGCAGGGCTTGTCTACACCTGTTTTATCACTGCTTGCGGATCCAAGCTGCTTCACCATGGGTTATAAGGATCAGCCATCTACCGAAATTAGATACATTGGGTTATACACTTATACTCATAGTTATCAGAATCTTATGATTCGTATCCCGAATCTTAAGGAAAATGATTCGTATCTATACAACGAATCCCATTTACAAATGAATCTTAGGATTCAGGTGTGAATCCTACGATTCAATACCTGTTTCATCGAATCTTACGATTCAAGCGATTCAGCTAAGCAAGAATAGCTACAGCAACTAAGTTTATAATAATCTTTTACCGTTTTTCTTTCTTTATTTTTTTTCTTTTCTTTTAGTGCTTTTATTTTTAAAAGGTTATGTAGCAATTAACGAAACCTCCCAAGAATTTTTTGCACCTTTGATAGGTTTTAAAGATGAATAAAGAACACACATTTAACTAAAGCATTCGACTGTACCATGGTCCTTGTCTAAATCTTCTTCTTCTTTTAATCTATTTTGGTTTTTTTAACGCTTTCTTAACTTCAAGAGATTTCCTGCTGTGTAAAATTGATGGTATGGATTTTATTTTTTATTTTTATATTTTGATTTATTATGCACGCACACACAACACGCACACACACACACACACATATATATATATATGGGAGATGCTCCTGTGAGAGCATCCCTCATCTTACTATTATAGATAAAGGTGAGAGATGCTCTCATAGCCTAAGCTCAATCTTAGGTTAAGTTAACCTCAAGTGTGTGGTGGGGCCAACTTGGGGACCCGCATAGGGATGGGGGTGGGGGGGATTTCAAGGACTCCTTGGGATATTCCTTTTTTGCAAAAAATCAGTCCCAACCGTAATTTCTATCATCTCCATATGGGCCCAAAAGTTTAATGGTCAATAGTCCATTCGGATCAATACATAGTCAATCCAACGGTCCAGTAAATTCGGATCTGACCGAAAGTTGGTGGACATGTGCAATTTAGAGGGGTCATGTGTTTGGTCCATTTGGATGGACCAAAAGTTGGCCTCACAAGCATGAGCTTACGAAATTTTATCCTAAGCTTGAGCTTAGGAGAGCCTTGCTCTATATATAATGTCATGATGTTCTTGATATGATTGTATGACAAACTTGTTATTATGTTCATATTGCTATAAATGGAACATAGATGGTTATAAATATGTACTTTTTTATTTTTATTTTAATTTTTACTCATTTTTCATTTTATTAAAAAAAATCCTACGATTCACGGTATGATTTGCGATTCAATTTGATTCATAGGTATGAACGATTTGCGATACAATTCCGATTTTGGAAACTATGCTTATACTAGCTATCCGATTCAAGCCGACTATTTTGAGTCGTGGTTTTTATTTCAACCATCCATTTTACTCAGATGAGATAGGTAATAAAAAAAACCGATGAAACTAATCTTTAGTAGATGTCCAATCTACAAATGTATTTCTAGTGGCCTGACGCAATATGCATAAGCACAATCTGATTGATTGTGAGCCCCAATAAACCAAACCACTCAATAATCCAGCAAACAGTAGATTATGCAGAAAACTATTGAAATCCCAAAGAAATAAACAAGCATGGAACAACTAAAATCGACCCAAATACCGACCTTAAGGCCTTCTCAATCACCTTTAGTATCCACATGACATGAGAGGGATAAAACAAAGAGCAACTGTTGCTTTTGCGAAATGCTATTCACAGGTACTGTAGCATGAACAGCGACTGATGACCATTATATCTATACATAAAACTTAAAACCATGCAAAACCTTAGGAAAATCCTACTAATTAGACTCGTCCTTTTTTTATATTGGTAATGGAACCTTTATTAAAAGAAAAGAAGGCAAAAGGCACAAGAAATAGAACAAGAAATACAAGGTTATAAAAATATTATACCCCACCCACCAAAGCGAAAAAACCCAAACAAAACCACCCCTAAAAACAAAAGATTACATAGATAAACCCACCCATGGAGAAGCTCTATCCACTCCTTGTTTAGCCAAAGCGTTCGCCATGTTCTTGGCACGCCTCAACACATGACCAAAAGAGACGACCAAAGAAGAGGAGATCTCCTTTATTTCATTGAAGTGAAATTGGAATTTCCAAGGTCTAGAATTGGGGCTTCAAGAGCCACCCCACCGCATTAGTAGAATCACTCTCCCCCAACAATGGGCCATGGAAAGAAGCCGAAAAGATTTGAAGAGCTTCCAAAATAGCTAACACATCCGCTTCATTGGAATCTCTAATTCCCACACTTTTAGAGAACATAAGCAACTCCTCACCCTTATCATTACGAAGCACCCTACCAATACCCGTCTGCCCTTGTTTGCCTTTCGCCGCACAATCGACATTAAATTTCAATATACCTCTAGGAGGAATCCAAAAAATGAACTTTTTAACTATAGGAGCACCGCACCCCCATGCAAGCTTGCCAATTGTGAAAGATTTCTAAAATCCTTCCTGACCAAGGCCCACTTGGCAATTGAAAAAAGAAACCAAACCCTCCAAAGAAGAGGTAGAGTTTCTAAAAACCCTCTCATTCCTTTCTTTCCACGCTTCCCAAAGGATTGCGAATGGAATAATACGCCAAAGCAGCATACTCCAACGCAAAAAGGTCCCCACACCCATGCCTCCACCAAGCTTGTTTGGGTCCCTGGGAAGCATCACAAACCCCACACAAGTTGATGAAGTAGAAGTGTAGAACCAAAGATAGGAAGTCACCTCGCAATGAAGAAGAAGATGATTAATATATTCCCTTTCTTTCCCACATAGAACACAAGTATCTAAAATAGAGTCCAACAAAATGCCCCTCAAGGATGAAAATGGCTATGTAGCAGCCGATATACTGCCGCCACGCTATCTAGGAAAAATCGGGTATCGCACCTGTAGCGGCCCGTATAGGCCGCTACGGATGCGTAGTGGCCGATACAAGCCACCACGTTGCTGTGGCGCCGCTACAGTGAACAGTGAAGGAAGAAGAAAGGAAAGGAAAAAAAAAAGAAAAAAGAAAAAAGAAAAAGAACAGGAAAATAGGAAATAAGGGGGAAAAATAAAGAAAAGGAGGAAGAGAGAAAAAGCAATTTAGACTACATACCAGTAGGAGGCGGCAGCTGCAAGCGGCGGCGGCAGGTGCTCCTCTTCCTTCTTTTTCTTCCTTTCCTTTCCCTTCTTTTCTTTTCTTTTCTTTTCCCTCTTTTTCCTTTCCCCTTTCTCCCATTGTCTCTCAATCCTTCATTTCACACGAAATTGGGCACTAGGCACTGGTAAGTGGCAGCAGGCAGCATATGGGCCCTTCCATCTGATTTAGTTAAGGTAATTTATGGGGCCCACAGTGGCCCACCTTATAAAAGATTTAAATAAAATATAAATGGCCCCTCAAAAGCTATTGTCTTCTTAACTATTGATGGGCTCCACATTGATGCCCAAGTATTAAATAAAAAGGGCATGTCTTAACCAAATACAACTTAATTGAAATTAGAGCCTTAGCCAAGTTTCTCTTTAATTAGAAATACAACCCAATAAAATTTCACTCTAATTGAAAATAAGGCCATAGCAAACTTTGACACTAACTAGAAATGGGCTCTAGCTAAGTTTCACATTAATTGAAATTAGGTTTTAGCCAAATTTCAATCTAATAGGAAATACTAAAATAAGGCCTTGACCAAAGTACACCTTAATAGAAAATAAGCCCTTTTCATTTTAATAGGAAATAGGCTCTACTCAAATTTAATTATTAACAGAAAAATATTTATGAGCTTTTCATTACTTTCTAAGTTAGCATTACTAAGAAATGTGAATACATGTGAAAAAACTAATCATTACTATTATTTTCTATTTATATAGCGATACAGGACCTCATATATTGAGTGCACCGCTACACCCCCTTTTCTTACTTTTGCAAAAGAAACACATTTTCTTTCATTTTACATTTTTTTGGATTTTCTGAAATTTTTTCAAATTTTTTGGGCTATTTTTTTTCAAATCGCTCCACTACGTAGCGCTCGCTTCGTAGCGGTTTGGCGGCAGGCCCTCTACACTCGCCGCCACCGCTATTTTCATCCTTGATGCCCCTCCTAAGATTATCTGCCATGGAGATCATCCCTGTCATTGCTATCCAATAGAAAGCCTCAACACGAGGAAGCACCAACCCCAACCATGTTGGGGATTGAACACCCACGCACGATCTACAAGACAATCAATCAAGCACACACCACAATCCACGACACGCAAATTTACGTGGTTCGGCAAACTTGCCTACGTCCACAGGAGATTCAAGCCAGTTTACTATTCCTGGAGATCACCCACAAGAAGAACAACCCTCTTCTTGTGATACACAAGAGTACAATCCCTCACTGTGTCTCTTAATCTCAGACAATCTCAGAGTCTCTACGTGTACAATGCTCTTACCACCTAGTATAAATACATGAAACCCTAAACCTTTAGACACCCACAACCATCGGATCTGGCCTTATAATAGGTGGTCCAGATTTCATCGACAAATTACAGATGAACTCTTGTAAATAAGCAATATGTCTAGATCAGGCTTCACCAACCCATCAATCTCCCACTTGAAGACTGATTATACTGAATGGCTTTTGACAGAAGAACACGGCTACAAATCTCGATTCCTCATCTTCATGCCTAAATACTAACTGAAGCTAAGCACAACTTTAGTTTCTCTATATTCACCACCTTTGTGAACATGTCAACAGGATTCTGACTTGGTATTTTTCAATGAAAGTAACCATTCAAAAAAAAAAAAAATCAGCACGATTCTGACTTGGTTAAATCTTCTCTAGTGTCGGCACTTTTTCTTCCAGAAGCCACCGTATGAAGTGTTACCTAATGCGAATGTGTTTGGTTCTTAGATGAAAGGCTTAATTCTTTATAAGATGAATGGTACTCTTGTTGTCACTGTAAAGTCTGCTGGTCTATTGATTCTTATCCAACTCTTCCATTAACTCTTGCAATCAAATCATTTCCTTGCTAGCTTCTATAGCAGCAACACGTTAACTCCTACAATCAAATCATTTCCTTTGTAGCGGCAACATACTCTACTTCTGTAGTTGAAAGTGCAACGACATCCTGTAATTGAGACTTCCAACTGATTGTTGCACTATCTAATTTAAAGACATCCCGTAGTGCTTCTACTTCTATCAAGATCTCCTACCAAGTCCGAATCAACATAGCCCTATAATCTAATCTCTGATCCTCCAAAACACAATGCTGCATTAGCGGTACCTCTCAGATATCTGAGAATCCACTTAACTGCCTCTCAATGCGTTTTCCTGAGGCTGCTCATAAATCCGCTTACAACTCCAACTGCATGAGCAACGTCTGGTCTAGTGCAAACCATAGCATGCATCAAGCTGCTAACAACTGAAGCATATGGGACCTTGGACATGTTCTCTTTCTCCTATTCGGTCTTAGGAGACAACTCTTTCGAGAGTTTGAAGTGGCTGGCTAGTGGAGTGTTAACTGGCTTGGCACCCTACATGTTGAACCAAACATTTTCATCATATTTTGCCTGAGACAGCTTCAATGTGTGATTTGTTCTGTCTCTAGTGATTCTCATGCCGAGAATCTGATTTGCAGCACCCAAATCCTTCATCTCAAATTCATGTGGCAACTGTTTCTTTAAATTGTTTATTTCCTTCATGTTTGAACCTACAACAAGCATATCATCTACATACATACAAAAGTAGAATAATGTAACAGTCATCAAAACTTTTGAAATAACAACAATGGTCCGCATGACATTGTTTATAACCTCTGTTGCACCTAAACCTGTCAAATTTAATGTACCATTGTCTTGGAGCTTGCTTCAAACCATATAAACTCTTTTTGAGCTTACATATCATTTCCTCCTTTTCCGAGACAACATATCCTTGTGGCTGATGCATGTAGATGTCTTCTTCCAAGTCACCATAGAGAAGTGCAGTTTTCACATCTAAATGCTTAAGATGTCAATCTTCTACTAATCAAAACACTTCTAATTGTTTTGAGCATTGTGTTAGTAGAAGATTTACATCTTAAGCATTTAGATGTGAAAACTGCACTTCTCCATGGTGACTTCGAAGAAGACATCTACATGCATCAGCTACAAGGATACGTTGTCCTAGGAAAGGAGGAAATGATGTGTAAGCTCAAAAAGAGGGATTGGCCGAGTGGTTAGGACAACGGTTCTTCCCTCTTCCGGAGCTAGAGGTCTTGGTATCGACCCTCGATTCCCCCTTCTTCAAGAATCGAAGGTTGAGTTCACTAGAGCTACCACTTTGGGGCTACATGGGTGTTTACCCGGCTTCCCTCTGGGCCCGGTGGGATTAGTCCAGCCCAAAGGGTTGGGAATCCTCCGATAGAAAAGAAAAAAAAAAAGAACACTTCTAATTGTGTTCAATTTAACCACAGGAGAAAATAACTCAAAGTAATCAATACATGCCTTTTGCTGGAAGCCTTTTGCAACTAACCTAGCTTTGTATCTCTTGCTACCATCATGTTCTTCCTTCAACCTGTACACCCACTTGTTGTACAATGCTTTTTTTCCCTCAAAGTAAATGAACTAAATCCCATGTTTGGTTTGACAATAAGGGTTGCATCTCATCTTCCATGGCTTGTTCCCACCTAGCCCGATTTTCAACCTGCAATGCTTCATAACATTCTAGCTCACGACCATCAGTTAACACGAAGTAATACAATGAAGGTGAATAACGCTGTGTAGGCTTAGGAGTTCTAGATGACCTTCTTACTGGGGCAGGTGTTTTAGGGTCCACCTGCGGGTTTTCATTTTCATACACTTCAAGTGCATCATTCTCAAAAGTGTCAGCCAGTTCTAAATATTCAGTATTGTCCTCTTGCACCTTGTCCTTACTTTTATGCATAACTTTCTCATTAAATATAACATTTTTACTCTTGAAGGTTTTTTTGTTTTCTTCATCCCAGAAGCGGTAACCAAACTCATCAGGACCATATCCAATGAAAGTGCATTTCCTAGATTTGGAATCTCGTTTCTCTCTATTTTCAGCATCAACATGAACATAAGCAAGGATGAAAATAGCGACGTAGCGGCACTTGTCGCTACGCTAACTTACATTTATCGCCTCTCGCATGCATATCGGTGCCACACACCCAGCTCAAACCTCCCCCTCTCCCTTCTCTCCTCGTTTTGCTTGACCGATAGAACAAACAACAACAAAAAAAGGAGAAAAAGAAGAAGAGAGAGAGATGAGTTGCAGAGGTCATATCTGATACATGGAGGCACCAACAGCATCACGGCATGACCGTAGCAGCGGCAACAACAGCAGGCAGCATCGATGTAGAACCCTCCACTGCTCCAACTTCTTCCACACTGCTCCAGCATCGCACAAAACCCAGGGTAGGTGCTCTTATTCTTCTTCTTTTTCTTGTTTTTCTTCTCCTTTCCCTCTTTCTAGTCTCTATTTTTTGTTTCGTATGAAACCTAGGGCAACAACAAATGCTCATTATCGGGCTGCTTGCATCGTCCCATACTCCATCTTTTGTTTTATTAAATGGGTAAGTTATGGGCCCATCTTATGAAAAGCACAAATGAGAATTAATGGGCCATTCAAAAAAAAAATTCCATTAAAAATGCTAAACAAAAAAAATAAAAATAAATAAATGGGCCATCCAAAACAATAAAAGCTGAAGAACCCCTAATGTAACCATTGGTGGGCTCCACAATGAGGCACCAACGTCAAAATAAGTCATTATGTCACGACCCAACTCATCCAGTATAATATTGTCCGCTTTGGGCCAGAGGCCCTAGCTTAACTCAAAACGTGTTATACTAGATAAGGAGAGCCCACACATAGCCCGTTCTCTAGACACTCACATGAGCGTTGTGGGACTTTACCATCCCTCACCCTCAGAGGAGAGCCGTCCTCAACTCTGATATCATTTGTCACAACCCAACTCATCCAGTATAATATTGTCCGCTTTGGGCCAGAGGCCCTAGCTTAACCCACACGGTTTTTTTTCTGAGTCAGAGGCCCTAGCTTAACTCAAAATGCGTCATACTAGATAAGGATAGCCCACACATATAGCCCAGTCTCTGGACACTCACATGAGCGATGTGGGACTTTACATATTGTAGCCAAATATTACTTAATTGAAGTTATCACCTGAATCAAATTTCACTCTAATTAGGAATAGTGCTATAACTAACTTTCAAACCTACTGAAAATAAAGTGCAGCCAAATTTCACACTAACTTAACATTAGGCTACTCTAATAGGAAATAGGGCCCAACCAAAGTTCACTGTAATTAATAGGAAATAAGGCCCTAACCAAATAACACTCTAATAGAAAATGTTCCCTTTATAGCAAAAGTTCACTCTTATTGTTTGCTATTGAATTCCTAAGACCTAACTCTTAAGTCTTTTAAGTCTTGACTCTTGAGCCTTTACTTCATGACTTAATTTTTTTTTTTTTTTTATGATTTCATTAGTATCTAAGTTAGCATAACTAAGTAACATGAATACATGTGAAAAAAATGATCATTACGATTACTTTCTATTCATACAGTGATACAGGACCTCATACAATGAGGGGACCACTGTACCCTCTTATCATAGTTAGTTTTGTAAAAAAAATATATCATTTTCCAATATTCTGGATTTTCTTAAATTTCAAATTTCTTTTACGATTTTTTCAAAACGCATCGCTATGCCACTACGTAACGCCCACTTTATAGCGTTTTGGTAGCAGGCCGCTACCACTATTTTCATCCTTGAACATAAGAGATACAACCAAATATCTTTAAGTGTGAAAGGTTTACCTCTTTTCCAGTCCAAGTTTCCTCGGGTAGTCCATCATCCAAAGCTACTGAAGGCCCCGGATTGATCAAGTGTGCAGTAGTATTCAGTGCTTCAACCCAAAACTGCTTAGGCAATCCAGTATGTATCCTTACTACTACGCAATTGTCTTGTTCATGAGCTCTACCACACCATTTTGCTATGGTGTATTGGGAATGGTCTTCTCTCACCTAATTTCATTTTTGGCACAATACTCTTCAAATTCTTTGTTGCAATATTCTCCTCCATTATCAGATCTTAGACTTCTCAGTTTCAAACCTATTTCGTTCTCAACCATAGCTTTCCATTTTTTGAAAACATCAGACTTGTGTTTCAAAGGATAAACCCATTCTTTTTTGGTAGCAACACTTCCGTGTGTACCAATTCCAACCTTTCTGACTTAGGTGGCCTATCTACTTTAGAGAATGCGACTTTCTTCTGCTTTCTGAAAACACAATATTCACAGAACTCCAAGTCTAAGGACTTGAGTCCTTCCAGCTTACATTTCAAATGAAGGATTTTCATCCCTTTTCTCTCTCATGTGTCCGAGTCTAAAGTGCCATATGTTTGAGTCAATGCCCCTATCTGCAACTGCATTGGAACTTGTAGAGCTGTTGGCCAAGTAAAGAGTTCCTTCTTTTTTGCCATGAGCAATAACCATACTTCTTTTCGTAACTTTCTAGAAATTATCTGCAAATATAGTTACGTATCCAGAGCTTGCAAGCAGACCAACTGATATGAGATTTCTTTTCAAGTTGGGTACATGTCTGACATCATTCAATTTCCATGTGCTTCCGTTTGGAGACTTGATCTGAACATCTCCCTTACCAATTATGTCACAAGGTTCATCATCACCAAGATAGACTTTTCCAAAGTCAGCTTACCATAATTTTTGAGATATTCTATATGTGCAGTAGCATGAAAGGACGGACTAGAATCTATGACCCAAGGTTCAAATTTATATTCAAATGCAAGAATTAAAGCATCTTGAATAGTATCACCTGCAACATTTGCGGAAGCTTCATTGTCCTTATTATCGTTCTTTTGCTTGTATTTCTTTGGTTGAGCTCTGCAGTCCTTTTTCAAGTATCCCTGCTTGCCACGATTCCAGCACTCGATTCTACTTTTCGAAGATCTTGACGTACTCCTTGATTTTGATCTTCCACGACTTTGCCCTCTCAGATGACCTTCCTCTGTTCTCCACATTCAATGCACTACTTGATGACTCACCTGAAGGTTTCCCGCGAATTTCCTAATCGAGGATAGCACTCAAAACATCATCAAATTTCAGTATGGTTGATTCTGAAGAATTACTCGGTGATGTAATTATACCATCCCAACTGTTTGGTAAAGAAGATAAAACCAACAAAGCTCAAATTTCATCATCGAATTGGATGCCAACTAAGGATAACTGGCTCATGACCGTGTTAGACTCATTCAAGTGTTCATACATTCAGAAAACCCCACCTTCAACCATCTTCATGTTAAACAATTTTCTCATCAAGAAAACTTTGTTTGAGGCGGATGGTTTTTCATACATTCGTGAAAGAGCAGCCATAACATCTTCAGTGGTTTTCTCCTCTGATATATTGAATGTAACTGACTTTGATAGAGAGAGTCGAATCGTACCTAAGGCTTTTCTTTTGAGTACCTCCCAAGCGGCAAGTATAAATTCTTTTGTTAGAGATCCCCAATCTGCATCTTCCAAAATGCGAAGTCTGCGCCATTAAACTTCTCGATTGTGAGCTTTGTATCGTTCATCATTGCTCTCACTCAAACCAAGCTCTATCTATTGATGATTTTTTTTTTTTTTCTGTCAGACTATCAATCTGCACCGTCTAGCTTGTAGATCTCGTCGATACGAATCCAATAAAAAAACGGAGAGGAATTCTGCATCAGGATGGCGGAAATCACGAATCAATTATGGCTGCCCAATTGGTCAATTCTGATCTTTACCATATAGATGACGTCATCCTGATGTCGCTGATGATGTCAGTGCCTGCTGCAGACTGTTGTTATTGTTGCTTGGATTCAGAAGTGAGTCAGGTCGAACTGACCTAAACTGACCTGATCTGAGACCGACCCACGCGTTAGGTCATCTTCTTCCTCTCTTCCCTACTTCTGTTCTGCGACAAAACAGGAACCTGCTGGCAGCAACCCAGGCTTCGGTGCCCTGCACTCTCAAGGCGATGGCGATTCTTGTCTCTTCTGGTTCCGGCGACGGCGTAGAGGGAGACTTCTTCGGCCCTAATTTCAGATCTCAGACGAGATCTTCTCTGTTCTGGCGATGTACTGCAGCCTGGGTTCTTCCAAGCAGAGACTGAATCGGCCCTAATTTCCGATCTCAGACGAGATCTTCTCTGTTCTGGCGATGTACTGCAGCCTGGGTTCTTCCAAGCAGAGACTGAATGTCTCTGCAACTAGGCGACAATCAGTGAGAACTCTCTCTCTCTCTCTCTCTCTCTCTCTCTCTCTCTCTCTCTCTCTCTCTCTCTGTGTGACACAACCAGAGGAGCCTGGTTCCCCTTCTCTCTCTCTCTCTCTCTGTGTGACACAACCAGAGGAGCCTGGTTCCCCTTCTCAGGTAATGTGAAGAGGGCAGCAATCTTCTCCGGTGTTCGTGCAATCAACAGAGATGCAGTTCTCTGTTTCTACAATCCTCTGCAGGTCTTCTTCCTGGAACCCTCTGTAATATTCTGCAACCAAGCAACAGGTTGTGATCCTCTATCTGTGTGTAGTGATGGCCCACCAGAGATCACCTACCGCAATCACCTGCTCTCTGCTTCCCGGAAACCCAAGGATTCCCAACCTCCGAGATCCAATCCGATCTCAACCTTGGATCGCACACAACACCAAGCCCTAGGAAAACCCTTGGCTCTGGCTCTAATACCAAATGTTAGTGATTGAACACCTGCGCACGATTTATGAGACACAATCAATCAAGCACACACCACAATCTACAACATACAAATTTACGTGGTAGGGCAAACTTGCCTACGTCCACGAGAGATTCAAGCCGATTCACTATTCATGTAGATCACCCACAAGAAGAACAACCATCTTCTTGTGATACACAAAAGTACAATCCCTCACTGTCTCTCTTAATCTCTCTCAGACATTCTTAGAGTCTCTACGTGTACAATGCTCTTACCACCCAGTATAAATACATGAAACCCTAAACCTCTAGACACCCACAACCGTCGGATCTAGCCTTATAATAGATTGTTCAGATTTCACCGACAAATTACAGATTAACTCATGTAAATAAACAATATGTCTAGATCGGGCTTCACCAACCCATCAAACCATACTAACGAACAAAATGCTCTTGGGTGAGTAGCTGCCATAAGCATTAAGTAAAAGGCCTTGGTCGAAAAAGCCCCTAAGGTGGATGGCTTTCAAATCCGCCTATCCTTGCCTTACCTGCAACTCGTCCCATTTTATTTTTTTTGTTTTGAATGGTCAACTCATCCTATAATTATAAGTCCTTACAATGGTTTCCTACTCAAACATGCAAGAAATAGAAAGAAATAAGGAGACATCTACAGAATTTCTGAAATCTGATCGTTCCAGAGACAGAGTTTGTAGTAGATATGATGTGGGGCTCACATGGGCCATGCTTTGGAAATCAGCAACCCATAAGCTGGAAGTGCACTCTTGGGCAAACCTGGTGGTGCTTGTTTCCTTTGATTTAGTTCAGATCTGGCCCACCAAACAGCAGCTTCAAAACTGGCACACACGAGGCTTCTTTTAATTTTGTATATGCTGAAAAAATTGCAAAACAGCCCCTATGTTTCTGTCTATTCCCAAAACAGCCCCAAAATTTCATACTTAAGCATACTTACAGGCTGTTTGGGTCCAAGTTTTCAATCAATACTTGTCAGGACCCTTGCGAGCCTTCTTCGGATGCTTGATCCGCTTCATGTAGGCTTGATCCGCTTCATGTAGGCTTGATCCGCTTCATCTACTGAATTTACACTGTCCAATGCTTCAATCTACTTAACACAGACAATTGGAGCATCTTCCTTGTAGATTTGATACTCATCAAATACGATTTTCTCATCAAGACCATTATTTTGAGAGATATTGAAGATCCTTAACATGATTATTCATGGGTAGCATTATCATCTTCATATACATCCCAATTCAGTGTATCAAGATCCTTTTCATGATCTTTATCCGACTCATCATTGTAAATCGGATCCTCAAAATCACTATTGTCATCCAATCCCTCATCATAAATCAAATCATCTTCATCACCATCATAAACTGCTTCCTCCAATTCGTCTTCTTGATGTTCCATATGCCATCATCTTCTTACCGGAGGCTAACTATGGAACAGACTGATAAATTCTTCAACATCCGATTCATCATTAAAATTCTCGTGATGATTCGGATACTCCTGGCGTTGGGTCAGCCATTTAACTTGCATTCTTATTTTCTGAATCTTAATTTTTCTCGGATCTGTGGTTCATGACCCACGTCGCTCTCAACCTCTTGCTGCATTTTTAGGAAGACGATGTCAAAACAAACCCAATCAAAAGGATCGTTTTGCTTTGATACCAACTAACGTAGTATGCGGAAGCACAATCCAATTGATTCTGAGCCCCAATAAACCAAACCACTCAATAACCCAGCAAACAGTATATTATGCAGAAAACTATCAAAATTCCAAAGTAATAAACCGAACAAGGAACAACTAAAATCAACCCAAATACCAACCTTAAAGCCTTCTCAATCACCTTAGTATCACATGACATGAGGGAGAGGGATAGAACAAAGAGCAACAGTTGCTTTTGCGTAATATCATTCACGGGTACTGTAACGTGAACAGTGATTTACGCCCATATTATTACATGACTTAAAACCACACAAAACCCTAGGAAAATCCTACTAATTAGACTACTATAATTACAAGTCCTTACATATTTCCTACTCAAAAATGCAAGAAATAGAAAGAAATAAAGAGAAATGTGCAGAATTTCTGAAATCTGATCACTCCAGACAGTTTGTAGTAGATCATTGTGGGGCTTACAATCAATCAGATCGTGCTTCTGTGTACTGCATCATGGCCCCACCATGCCATGCATTTGCTTTTGACAGATGCCCACATCCTACTGCCCAAACAGAAGTGACCTTACTAAACAGTACACACTACCCGACTTGACCAATGTAGAGCTCAGCCTGAAAAAATCCAAACCACCCAAATCTCCTCCAGGTGTAGGGACCAACCCAATTTCTCTTAAAGCAGAAGTGATATACAAGTTAAATTGAACTTGTGTAAAATATATCATACACGATAAGCCTAGCGGCATATATGAGTCCAAAATCTATATTTGACCAAGCCGCAAATGCCAGGGATTCCATTCAAGACTCACTCCATTTAATTACATTTAAAACGCTGTATCAACCATTGATGGAATTTAGATTTCAGTTGCATTATTCTTCTCAATTTGATGTTCACAGTTAAAATATATGACATCTGATGTTCTGTTAGGTTCGATCAAACAACCTAGGGGCTGTTGGATTTCTGGGTGACAGCAGGCGGATGAATGTAGCGATAACAAGAGCACGCAAGCATG
The DNA here is from genome assembly GCA_038049695.1 of Cinnamomum chago. Taxonomy (NCBI): domain Eukaryota; kingdom Viridiplantae; phylum Streptophyta; class Magnoliopsida; order Laurales; family Lauraceae; genus Cinnamomum; species Cinnamomum chago. Next base: position 172,325 of record CP142456.1, read on the forward strand.
TCGCAGTTGTATGTGATAGCTCAACAATATGCCACAATACCTTCTTGGCTAGGCTCTTGCGTCACATTCGACGATTTGGAAGAGTTAAGTATGCTGAACCAGGTACCTTTGGTGGATCTGGACTAAGCATGAATCCAATGCTTCCCTCCATCAGTTGATTCCTGGGAGAGTCATATTTATTTTTTTGGGGAGGATAACTGTATGTATTTTTAGATCCCCCCCACACCAAGGAGCAGCATTGCCCTATTTGATGTCTAAATCTTTTTTGGGCTGATAATTTGAAATGTGTCTGTTCTTGTTCTAGCACCTGCTACTAGCACCATTGGCTCACGGGGGTTTTAAATTGTACAGGCACCATAAAGAAGTGCATTTCTGTATATATAACCCACCACATCAGTTGCGTATGCATATTGAATTGGTAGTATGTGCATCAACAGCATAACAGGAATCTTGGGGTTTTGTTCGCCATTGTATTTGCACTATAGTACAGGCTCGCTGACAATCGCAGTTGTTGAATGTAATGTTTCATGGTAGATGAGAGAGTACAATTATCTGGACATCAACAACTTTAATAGGAATGATGAATGTTGTGTTCGTGTTTGGGCCAAACTGGGGATCCGGATTCTTTATTTTATAGGCCCAGTACATACATCAGGCTGAGTTCAGGCACACCAATGGTCAAAGCTCTCCAACTCTGTCCACTAGTCAATAATGTGTTGGTATGAGTCCTAGTGTCTTTGTGATCTTGTACTAAAAAATAAGTAAACAAATAAAGGAATCACCTTACTATGAGAGATAAGGTGGGGGCCCTCATATTTAAGTTGTTGGTATTGGATATAGATGTGAGAGCCTTCACCTTAAACATCTCCCATAAATAAATGATTGATCCATCAACAGATTCGCCACAGAAGGGACCATTTCTTCAAACCGATGATGTCCTTCCTGGTGGTAATCTAATAAACTGGAAAAAAAAAAAAACGGTAGCTCATACAAGCGCTGAGATAGAGTACAATGTGATGGCACACGGAGCATGTGAAGTGATATGGATTAAAGTTTTGCTAGAAGGTCTGAGAATCTGTGTTCGACTGTACAACTGTTCTAGCAAAAAGGAAAAGTAATATATACAGGGGTTTCAAATTACGAGAAAAGTAATAAAACCCAAATTACTCAAATCTAATGGTTTCAGAATTTTTAGCAAGTAATGGTTGGATGAGCAACAAAGTTGGGCTTATGGCAATTTAGAGGGGTAGTGTGTGTGTGAAGGGGATAACTTGTTATATTCGACCAATGAATCATTGCCAAATACATCTAGTGACAAATCCAAATTAGTGCATCGAGCTTGCCGAACTTGAATTTAGAATTAATCGAATTAAGAAACAAACCAATTAAGATTTATGATTTAGGGTTTGGGAGTTGGGTTTTGGGCTAACTTAAATCCCAGACGATTGATTTATAGAAGGACCAATTTGCTGTCCGCATATATGACCTGAATTCCGCTTAACCCAACTCTGTCCCGGCCCAGACCGACTGTTGAAGCTGATAAATCCATCCCATTGGCATGCAATTGCAAAAATGGGCCCTTCATGATGATGCCAACAGCGTCTTGTCCCTGTGCTCGAACGAGAATATCTACTTTCTGAGACTTCTGTGGCTGGTGGGATTAGATGCGTCAACTCCCATTTGTTGTAACGGCCCCACCATATTAATAATGGTGAAAACGAAGGAGGATTCCCATTTTTAAGCGTTATTTCGGTGGGAGAGGGGATCTGCACTTCCTACCTATCCTGGTTGGAAAGTGGTTCCGCAGAAAATGGAACACAAGATTCCTCCTCCACGGATTTACACAAAATGCACTGTTTGGTATTTTACTAGAATAGTAAAAATAAAATAAAATCTTTATTTTTTAAACAAAATATCACGTCAAAATCACTTTAATTTAAAATTTCCTCTATTTTTTTTAAAAAAAGAAAAAAAATCAACGACCTTTATCCACTAAAAAATAAAAAAACTCCATTTTTCTATATAAAAAGTCAAAAAGATTCCATACCGAACAAGAAAAATAAAATATCATTCTAACCCACCTATATTTTATTTTTTCTTAATTTGATGCTTTACTTCACTTCACTTATTTTAAAAATAAGATTACCAAACGTTAAAGTAAGAGCCTGATCTTCTTAGGATGAAAAAGTGTACAAAGGAAGAGATCTCCCACATGAAGTTTGGTGAGGTTCTTTAGAAGAGTGGACATATATTTTGAGTGGTTGAGATCTTTAGTCAATTGGACCCACTGAATAAACACACTTGGGAAGAGATCAAGACCATGAGAAAAGACTATTAAAGAGGTAAGAGTATAGTATAGAGAAATGTGTGTTGCCAGATTCCAACCAACCGTTTCAGAATTGAAAAGTATATCCACTTTCTCTGGTCTCTACTAATGCTTCAAGATTTTGATTGGATTGATTTGCATAGGTGTATTAATATAGTATCAAACCAACTGGTCGTAAGTTCGAATCGTAAAAGGAACGCAAAAATATACTTTGACTACGTTCCACAGGACTTTTCTATCATGTAAAAAATTATTTAATGACTATTTGTAAATCTTCCTCTTGTTGAAGTCTAGCTCCACCCTTGATATAGATGCCAATGAACCACCTATTGCCCTTTTACGCAGGGAACACATCAGAAAAGTCTGGGTTTAGACCTTCCGTTTGGACCGAAAGACAATCAGGGTTGGGGTTTGGCTGTCTGGTGCATACCTGAAAAATTGTGTATATGAGTTATATTTATAATATATTTTAAATAAATATTATATTAATGGTCACTGTGGCCTATGCGCTGATTGCTAACAGTTTTATTCAAACCTGAGGCCTTGAGATTAACCTCCCAACAGCAGGCCATTAAACAATGAAAAAAAAACATTTTTATTAAGTTGGGACGAGAGCTAGCTGAGTTCGAATCCAAGCACAGTACATGAATAAGAAAAAAAACGAAATTTTCAATAAAGTATAAAATTTTGGCTCATTTAAAATAAAAAAAATACATGAAGATTTAAATATTTAAAAAAATATATTAAAAATTTTCACAACTCTTTCAATAGTGATATTCTCCGTGATAAAGTTTTAAGAAACTATAAAAATACCCATTATGGAAAACAATTTATACTTTTTTGAAGTATTCTTTGATAGGAAGAGATGCTTGAGTTTCTAGACATTTAATATCAGGCAAACAAACAGCACTTTAACAAAAGCCTCTTTTCAACTGTAGATTTACCAAGAAAAAAAAATATCAATCAACGAGTGAGTAAAGTTCAAATGAGCATCAGATTAGACCCCGTGACGGGAGGAAAAACTGAACTTCGTGAAAGGGGTAAAGTTTTCAGAGGTGAAACCAAATAGGCCCCACAACGCACGTGTTAGGATAGAGCGAACAATGCCGATATCAGCTCGATCGAGGCGTCTGCACACTCTTGTTTATCAGCCACACAAGCATCCATCCAATCCAATTCATCATATCCCGGACATGCTTTTCATATCTGCCCCGCAGGCAGATGGATATTATGTTTTATACTTGCCAAAAATGAGATGGGATCAATAGGAGGAGATAAGGCCAGTGAAGTCTCTGTCAAGCCTCAATCTGTTCCACCTTGCTATATGATTTATTATCTAAATCAAGCAACAAGAGCAGAATGAGAGCACTCACGCACTCACTCACTCGCCAGTAAAAGAATGGATGCCTTGCCCCCTGCTTCTGCTGCTGCTTGCTTTTTGCGGATCCCCATCGGCCCATTCCGACAAAATCCAAAGACCCACCACGTTTCTCTTGGGGCCACTCCTGCTACATCTCAAGTCCAACGAGGGAAGAGGGTGCTCTCGGTCGCAGCGACGACCACCACCACCACAAAGACTCCCGAGATCCAACGTCCCGGGCCTCCCGGCGGCAGCAGCAGCAGAAACAATAATAATGAAGAGAGGCCTTCGTCATCCTTACGTCATGATGCTGTTGTGAACAACAACAAGGCAGCGACGACAACGCTACTCCAATCGGGACGGACGACGACGAAGAGGACAAGCCGTCGGCCAGAGCCCTCACTGACTGCCACCATCTGCAACGCATTCGAGGAAATCATCAACAACTTCATTGACCCTCCCCTCCGCCATTCCGTCGATCCAAAGAACGTCCTCTCCCACAACTTCGCACCCGTAGACGAGCTGCCGCCCACCGACTGCCCCGTCGTCGAGGGCGAGCTCCCAGACTGCCTCGACGGTGCCTACATCCGCAACGGCCCCAACCCCCAGCACCTCCCCCGCGGGCCCTACCACCTCTTCGACGGCGACGGCATGCTCCACTCCCTCCGCGTCTCCGGGGGCCGAGCCACCCTCTGCAGCCGCTACGTCCGGACATACAAGCACAACCTCGAGCGCGAGGCCGGCGCCCCCGTCATCCCCAGCGTCTTCTCCGGCTTCAACACGCTCGCCGGGGCTGCCACCCGAGGCGCCGTCACGGCGGCGAGGGTCCTGAGCGGGCAGTACGACCCGAGGGAGGGCGTCGGCGTGGCGAACACCAGCCTCGTATTCTTCGGCGGCAGGCTCTACGCCCTGTGGGAGGCGGACCTCCCCTACGCCCTCCGGGTGACCCCGGAGGGGGACATCGAGACGTTGGGGCGGTGCGACTTCGGCGGGAGGCTGTCGATGGGGATGACGGCCCACCCCAAGGTGGACCCGGAGACCGGGGAGGTGTTCGCTTTCAGGTACGGGCCGGTGCCGCCGTTTGTGACTCTGTTCCGCTTCGGGTCAGACGGGTCCAGGAAGGGCCCGGACGTACCCATCTTCTCGATGCTCCAGCCGTCGCTCCTCCACGACTTCGCCGTAACCAGGAGGTACGCCCTCATCCCGGACATACAGCTGGGGATGAGGCCCGCAGACATGGTGGTGGGGGCGGGGCCGCCCGTGGGGTCCGACCCCTCCAAGGTCCCGAGGATCGGGGTCATCCCGAGGTACGCGACTAGCGAGTCGGAGATGAGGTGGTTCGAGGTGCCGGGATTCAACCCCATGCACACCATCAACGCGTGGGACGAGGAGGATGGGGACGCCGTGGTGCTGGTGGCCCCGAACGTGCTCTCGATCGGCCACGCACTGGAGCGGATAGAGCTGGTCCACTGCGCCGTGGAGAGGGTGAGGATCGACATGAGGACAGGGGTAGTGACCCGGACGCCCATCTCGGCCAGGAACCTGGACTTCGGGGTCATCAACCCTGGCAGGGTGGGAAGGAGGAGCCGCTACGCCTACATGGGCCTAGGGGACCCAATGCCAAGGATCGCCGGGGTGGTGAAGCTGGACCTGGTGGAGGGATGCGAGGTGGGGTTCCGTAAGTACGTGCCCGGGTGCTTCGGGGGTGAGCCGTTCTTCGTGCCCAAGAGCAGCAGCAGAAGGAGCGGCGATATGGATGAGGAGGACGACGGGTACGTGGTGTCGTACGTGCATGACGAGGGAAGGGACGAGTCGAGGTTCGTGGTGATGGACGCCAAGTCTCCCACCCTGGACATCGTGGCCTCCGTCAGGTTGCCACAGCGGGTGCCCTACGGCTTTCACGGCCTCTTCGTCGGACAACACGACCTCAACAAACAAACAACACACAGGAAACACAAGTGAGAAGAAGAAGAAGAAGAAGAAGAAGAAGAAGAAGAACCTCTGGATAGCCAATTAAGAACAAGAGAGAGAAAATAAAAAGATTATTATCATATCATCCGTCCACTGTACGAAAGTGATAAATAACTGTTGACAGAAAGAGATCAAGAAAGACAGACTTGTACTTAAGTCATCAATAATATAGATAATTTCTAATTTGCCACAAACAATCTAAACGGAAGCTTTTCTCCGCTGTGTCTGTCCAGTAACTCCAGTTACTTCATATGATGTATACGAAAATCAAACAAACATGATAAATAGAGGCTCCAGTACTGGTCCAATAAACTCTGCTGATTGTATTACCCGTTTGGCAAAATTGAGCTCTAATTTTATAATTAATTATAAATTTGAGTTTAATTTTGATTTTAATTTTAATTTTAATTTAAGGAGAGGTTTTAGAAATTTAGGAGAAATTTTCGATTTTAATCATCTAAATATAGAGTCCAATACATTCAACACATTTATCTACACATTAGACTTTTAAATAAAGATGGTTGCTCCTGTAATCTCAAAATATTCTTTCTAACATATAAGGATACACGTTGCATAGATCTATGGTCATAAACTATAAATCCATAGTTATAGATCTATGGTTAAATAATTAATTTAAAATTAATTATTTAAAATTAGTAATTATTTTTTTAATATTATAAATTATATTGCCTGCGATAAGCGCTGGCATGTTTTGCTAGTTATTATATATTATAGACGTAGGCATCAATTTCGAAATTGGAGTCCGATTTGCTAATCGATTGCAAAATTGGACTCTAATATCAAATCAATTTGAGAAATTGGATTTCAAATCAATTTCGAGAAATAAGCTCTATCAATTAATTCAGAATCCACTTTTGTCAAACTTCTTTATGTAAATTCAAATTTTAATATATATATATATATATATATATATTATGGATAGGTGATTAAAGAGTCTAGATGGAAAAATCCACATTATTCATTAAATCTATCCAACAAAGTTAAAATGAGTCTTCTTTATGTGGATTTAGAATTTTAATATATCTATTATGGTTAGAAAATCCTTAATACATGTTTGTGATTTTTAAAAGTGGATCATTAATAGTGATTTATACATATGGGCTACACATACAATAAACTTTTTTAAAGTGGACATTATATTATAATTCCTAAATACGGGGCCACATGCAATTTTGCAAATGTTAATTTACAAAGACTTGAAGTTTCATACTCATTTATATAAAAAGTAATATTTACTTTGTATAAATGTCTGGCTGGGCCATGCTTCGAATCGTAATAAATGGTATAGTTGTTTGTTTTATATTTATTTTCATATTTGTTTGTTTTATATTTATTTTATCATTAATTAATATCTCATAAAATAGCAACAAATTGGACGTGTTTTTATTTCTGGGCCGGGCTTAGCGCGGGCATGCTTTGCTAGTTATTATTATTATATAATATAGGCATGGCATATGCATTAATTTTGAGATTGGAATCCGCAATTAATTTGGAAATTTGAATCTCAATTTCGATTTTAATTTTGATTGGAAAGAAATTTTAAATTTTCTTGAAATTTCTATCGAGAGTCCACTTTTGTTAACTTTTTTTTGGTGGATTTAAAATTTTAGGAAAAAAAAAGCAGTATACCTACCTGTACCTTGGCCTTTTTGCAGAGTGCCCCATGAACTTTGATATTTTGGACTAAACCTACCTATAGTTTTAGTTGACATGCAAAATGAACGGATTTTGTTAGTATTAACAGTATAGGTTGTATAAAATGTGTTTGGTACATACTAGCGTCAAATTACTCGCCCAAAAAGACCTATTTGCCCCTGAACCAGCCTATAAAAATGGAAATGCACTAGACACGCTCTCAGTCATTTGTTTTCCAACCATATCAAATGGCTTCTTCTCAAAACTCATGTACCCATTGTTCTCGTGGTCAATACTCTCAACTTGATGGTGAAATTCGTTACTGTCACTACGAGCATAGGGCTGCTTTAGAACTTTCCGAGCACAGCGCAACATGGGGAGGAGGTTTCTTGGTTGTGCACTATATGGGGTTATGCTGTCAACCATCTGATTGTTCTTCTTGATGTCTAGTCAACCATGCTAGTATTAATGTTTTTTAGTTTCAAATTTTTTTCAGATCCAACCAACGTGTGGATTTTTTGAATGGGTTGATAGAGAAATTAATCAAGTACAGAAGTTATTGGATAAGATTGATGTGCTGGAGAAGGAATTGAAGACAGCTTGTCGAAGAGAAAAATGTTACCTACGTGTATTGCTGTGGACTTGGGCTTGAATTGTGTGTTTTAAGTTTATGTGTTACCTACTTGTGACTTGGTTCCCTATAGCTGGGTTGGAATTACCATGATCATATGTATCAGTTGGAATATTTTAATGAAAATGGGTTGGTGAAGTTTGCTTGTCAATACATGCTTTGTTCACTCCTTATTTTGCTATGAGCTTTAATTAACCTGTAATAAGAAAATCATCATCCAAATAATAAAAAAATGGTCATCTATGCTGCTCCAAACAGTCATCATCATCCAATATGTCAATCCAAACAATAAAAAATGGTCATCTATGCTGCTCCAAACAGTCATCGTCATCCAAACAGTTTTTTGAAATAGTCAATCAAGTTTTCTTAAAACACCATCATCACCCAAATAGTCATCTATGCTGCTCCATAATTAAATTTACAACATCATCAAGACAAAAGTTTTTTAAAACAAAACCAACGTAACATCTTACAACATCATCCAGACAAAAGATTTTTAAAATAGAATCAACATAACATCAAGCTGTTAAGCTGCCTTTTCCTGCTCCAATCTTCCCTCTACCTCTGGGTGTTGATGTAGACCTCACTGCTTGTAGCTTCCCTCTACCACTTGTATTACTTGCTGATGAAAGTGGCTGTGAAGCTGGCATCGGCTGAGAAGAAGCTTGTCTGACTCTCCTCTGATCAATCAAGATTTTCAATACAGTAGTGAGTAAATGTATATAATCAAGTTAGAAGTATAAAACATGGGTGAAAACACTATACCTTGTGTGCTGGCATAGGCTGTGATGCTGGCTGGGAAGCTGGCATGGGCTGAGAATTTGGCTGAAAAGGTGGCATGGGCTGTGATGCTGCCATGGGTTGTGATGCTAGCTAGGAAGCTGCCATGGGTTGTAATGCATAATGAAAGAATCTTGAATTTGGATGCACTGGTCCCTTGCAAGACTTGGCATTATGGCATGTTTTCAAGCATCTAGCACAAGTCATTGTCCTGTTCATTTTAAAAACTCTACTAGAACTATGTAAGTCATATGCTTCCCTCCTCCTCGACTTCTTTGGCCTACCTGCAGGTCTTCTATACAATGGAGGAGCAACTGATTCCATTCCACTTTGTACCCAATCATGCATGCCAGGTACAACGTGTATCATACAACTATATGCCTTCAAATACATCTCTTTGTTGTAGCATTCATGAATATAATCTTCAGGCTTTCCTTAATTCATGTATATATATGCTATGGCATGCTTACAAGGTATCCCAGTGAAATCCCACATTTTGCATAAACATGTTCTACTCTCAATGTTCACAACAAAAGTTTTGGTAAAACAGTCCACCTTAAACTCATTTTTGCCTGACAGTTGGGAAAACAATGTTTGCTGTCATTTTTATTTTTTTTCTAACTTCTCCAATGTCGCAGGACAGACCGTCTCATCATATTTGGTCATTTCTTTCAACTTCACTTGAGTTCTGGTCATAAGTTTTCTCCTGACACACTCAAGCAAATCAACTATTGGTTTCTCCCTAACTTTAAGTATGTAACTGTTGAAAGACTCACAAATGTTGTTTGTTAATGCATCACATTTGGCCCCTGTAGAAAAATGAGATCTGGCCCACCTGTTTGGATTAACAATAGTCAGCCAATTATATGCAGCTTGGTCCATCTCTTTCACCCTCTGCATATGACTATCAAATTCTCTTGGTGATCCACATAATGCTGCAACCCACATAGCATCTTTCAACAATTTGCCTCTAAACAGTTTTTCGAAGTTATCATACATATGTCTTAGGCAGTGTCTGATTTCAGCAGTAGGAACTACTATCTCAAATGTTGCATCAAGCCCTTTCTGTCTATCAGACAAAAAAATCTAGCCCATGTCACCCCCATTTCCAATGTCATCAATTAATGATTTCAAAAACCAAGTCCATGAGTCCAAATTTTCAGCCTCTACAACAGCCATTGCAATTGGGAACATATTTTCATTCTTATCTCTACCCACTGCAGCCAACACTTGTCTACTATAACTACCTTTGAGGAAGCACCCGTCTAGACCAATTATGGGTCTACATCCACTCAGGAACCCTACCTCTTGTGCCTCGTAACAGACGTACAATCTCTGGAAATTTGGAATTCTATCCATGTGAGGTCTTTATTTCACCACAAATATCCTTGTGTTGGGATTGTATTTCTAGACAGTGACACAATAGTCCCTCAATCTAGTGTACTGGACTCTGATATCTCCAGAGATGTTATCTGATGCCTTCCTCTTGGTTCTATACAACTTATCATTCGAAAAATCCACCTTCAGTTCTCTTCTCAGCTCTTTTCGCATTGCAGGAATTGACCATTTCGGATTGTCACTCATCCTCTGCTGGTATTTAGCAACTATATAGCTGGAAGTTACCAAGTGATTCTCAAACCTCATACCACATGCATGTTTGGGTTAAATGTCTTAATTTGAAATGTCTTCTCACCCTGCATGGGTGATGCATGAATTCTAAATCCACAATCAAATTTACAAACAGCCGTGTTTTTCTTATTCTCATTTTTTAAATATTTAATGTCATAGCATTGGAGGAGTGTGATGGGGATAAGGCTCCGGGTCCAGATAGATTCAACTTCTCTTTCATTAATGCTAGATGGGATTTTCTCAAAGATGATTTTGGTGTTCTATTGTATTGGTTTCATCAAAGGGGAAGAACCAATAGGGAGATGAATGCAACTTTTTTTATCACTTATTCCAAAAGTTCCTAACCTAGTGGAGTTAAAGGATTATAGACCTATTAGCCTCGTAGGTTGTGCTTATAAACTGTTGTCTAAGATTTTAGCGAACCGACTAAAGAGTATCCTTCCTCAAATTATTAGTCCCTTTCAGGGGGCCTTTGTTGCATGGAGACAAGTTCTTGATGGAGTGTTGATTGCTAATGAGCTCATTGACTCCAGGAAAAAATCTAAGGAAGAAGGGGTGTTGTTCAAAATTGACCTAGAAAAAGCTTATGATCATTTGGAGTGGGAGTTTCTAGATTATATGTTGTTCAAGTTTGTTTGGCTTTGGAGGGATCTGGCGTGGATGGATTCGCGAGTGCATTTCTACTACTTCCTTTTCTGTTTTGGTTAATGGCTCTCTGTCAAAGTTGTTCAAAGCTTCAAGAGGTATTCGGCAGGGGGATCCCCTACCTCCGTTCCTATTTACAATTATGGTAGAAGCCTTGAGCTTACTTTTGGTGAAAGCAAAAGATGTGGGGGCTGATTGAAGGCTTTGAGATGGGCCGGAGTGGCGAGGTTATCACGCATCTTCAGTTCGCAGACGATACCATTCTTTTCAGTTCTTCAAGGAGGGATGAGATTCTGGCTCTTAAGAGAATCCTTCGTTGTTTTCAATTGGTATCGGGTTTGAAGATTAATATCTCAAAGAGTATGCTGGTGGGAATATGGTGCTCGGAGGAGACCACTCGGTCTTTGGAAAATATTATTAACTGTAAGTCTGGGAAGCTTCCCATCATATATCTTGGATTGCCTATTGGAGCTAAGCCTAGATCTAAATCTTTATGGGATCCGGTGATTGAAAATTTTAAGAGAAATTTGGCTTCATGGAAGAAACTTTATTTGTCTTTAGGAGGGAGAATAACCCTTATTAAAGCATGTATGCCCAATCTTTCAGTTTACTACATGTCTCTCTTCAAAATGCCAAAGGCAGTGATTGAGAGGTTGGACCACATTCGGAGGGCTTCTTATGGGAGGGCCATGGGGAGAAGAAGAAATTGCAATTAATGAAGTGGAGTGAGGTGATCAAGCCTAAATCCAAGGGAGGTCTTGGTCTTTGTAGTTTGGAGAATAAAAATTGGGCTTTGTTGGCTAAATGGTGGTGGAGGTTTGGGGAGGAAAAGGAGGCTCTTTGGCGGAGGTTGATTGCTACTAAATATGGTGAGGAGAAATGGGGGTGGTGGCCTAAGCCTAGGCCTAGTTACCGTAGATCAGGTATTTGGAGGGCTATTGCCTCAATTGGGGATGATTCTAATGTAAGGGGGGAAACTTTGTACAGGGAGGTGGGCTTTCTGGTGGGGGATGGTAAAGTAGTTAGGTTTTGGTTGGATGATTGAGTGGGGATTAGGGATCTCAATGGGCGGGGGCGGGGGCGGGGGGCATGGTCTCCATCCCCGTACCCGCTTAAAAAATCTTCGTCCATCCCCGGTCCACCCCCGCTAACGGGTATAATTTTCATCCCCATCCCCGTCCGCGGGTAAATTTATAATCCCCGTCCCCGTCCCCGCTTCCCCTGTACCCACCTAAGCCTAAGCCTTTTTTTTTTCTAGCCTTCCCCCAGCTTCCTTGCAACAGGAGATCACACCTGAATCAAGGGTATGAGAAATATTATGACACCTTCAGTACACGAACATCAATAGAGAACTACTCCTATAAAATCATATACATAACAGCGAAATCAAACCAATCATTGCTGCCACGAACACCTGATACATACATTCCTATGAAAAACAACAGCACCTAAATCACTAAATGTCATAACACCATAGGTACACTACATATATATTTATTTATTTATTTAGCGGGTAACGGGGACGGGGCGGGGCGGGGCGGGGGTAAGGGTAAGTCCATCCCCACCTCCATCCCCGCACGGGTTTATACGGGTATCCCCGTATACGTCCACCGTCCAATACGTATAATCCATCCCCGGTCCAAACGGGGCGGTTTGGACGAATACCCGTTTTTCCCCGGTCCACTGCCATCCCTAGTGGGGATAGGATCCTTGTGTGGCTTGTTTCCTAAGCCTTTTAGATTAGCGGTCAATAAAGAATCTTCTGTGAGTGAATGCTTTGAGATGAGGAATGGGTGCTTAGTGTGGGTGGTGCCATTTAGGAGGACTCTCCGGCAATTGGAAGGGGGTCAATATGAAGAGTTGTTAAGTATTCTTGCTAACACCTTTTTTTGTAGGAGTTCCAAGGATTCTCGGATTTGGAAGCCTTCCACTTCTGGGGAGTTCTCCACTAAAGCTTTCTACTCGGCGTTGGAGGGAACTCATTCACATAGGGCCACCTCTTCCCTTGTGTGGTTAGGTTTGGCTCCTCCTCGGGTCGAGGCTTTTTGTTGGTTGGCAGTTGCAGGAAAAGTCTCCACAGTTGATAATCTAAGAAGGAGAGGATTGGCATCTAACAATATCTCAAATACTTGTGTGATGTGCTGTAAGGAGGAGGGGTCCATAAATCATCTTTTTCTTCATTGTGAGGTGGCCTTTAGAGTTTGGAGCAGCTTTATTAGCAAGTGTGGTCTTTCTTGGTGCTGTCCGAAGAATGTTGTGGATGTGGTAGAGTCTTGGTTGGGTGGGTGTTTTGTGAGGTGTGGCCGATTCTTATGGAGAATGATACCATTTGCTATCTTATGGTCAATTTGGAAGGAAAGGAATGCTAGGATCTTTAGGGTTATTTATCATCATCAATAGATTTGATATCCAAAATCACCTTTAAGATTGCACAATGGGCTTTGGTTAGAAAGGAATTCTCTAATTTTACCTTTAACGATATTATTTCTAATTGGGGAGCTTATATGGGGTGTGGCTTTTTTAAGGAGAGGAGAACAATCCCTTGGTATCCTCCTCCTTTAGGGGTCTTTAAGTTTAATGTGAATGGTGCTTCAAGGGGTAAACCAAGTCCGGCCGGGATTGGAGGGGTGCTTCGGAATTGTAAGGGGGAGGTCTTAATTATGTTCTCTAAGTATGTGGGTGTGTGCGATTCCAATGAAGCGGAGGTGCTAATCATTCTTGAAGGTCTTCGTCTGTTTTCTAGTAGATATGGCGGTACGCTTATTATGGAAAGTGATTTCTCTAATGCGATCGCATGGGTGTCTAAGCGGAAGACTAATCCCTGGAAGTTTCATTTCCACCTGAATGAAATTAGAGAATTATCTGTTGGAATCAATGTCTCCTTCCGTCATGAGGTTAGATCGGCAAACTCCATGGCAGATGTGTTAGCCAAGCAAGGGATTGATATGATGCTTCCTTGGGGGGGTGTGACTATGTAATTGGTTGATAGGTTGCTTCTTTGGGTGGGTGTGTTTTTGTTAGTTGGGTTGGAGGTGGTGTATTTCTTCTGCACTCCCACTTCCTCTCTTTCTTTGGTCTTTTGTACTTTGTACCTTCTTTCTTTTGAATGAAATCTTTCGTTACCATTCAAAAAAAAATATTTAATGTCATAGCCTTGCCTTACAGGCCATTCAACAAGTGCTTGTCTGAAAACTTGTGGACTTGATAATATCATACCAACTTTAGTTGATGATTCTCCATATCAATCAGCTCATTAAACTCAGGCCATTTAAACATGTTGTTCTCATCAGATGAGTTGCACAAAGAGTGAAGATCATCCCCATCCTCATCATCTGTAACTCAATTCTCACCAACTGGTACTTGTCGTTTTCCTTTCTGCACCTCTTCCACATTCTCATAAGATCTTCTGAAGATATTTTAATCTTATGGCTTCTCAACATCCTCATATAACTTCGGTGGCTCATCAGGATCTAATCTCTTCTCTTCACTTTCAACCTCACTGTCATCATCTAGTTGATGCTGCTGGTTTTTATCATCCTCAACATCAGGATGCTGATGAACATTAGAGTCATTATGACCAACACTTGTCTGATTTTGGCCATCATCGTCATTGCCTTCATCAACAGAAGTTTCATCCTCAACATCAAAATGGTGATGAACATTAGAGTCATCATGATGGCCATGTGTCTGATTTTGGTCATCATCACTGGCTTCATTAGCAGAAGTTTCATCCTCAACATCAGCAGCATAGTCCTCCTCACAGTGAAGTTTCCTACTAGCTGATGCTACTTTTTCTGCAGGTAACTGCTTCAAGGGATCTTTGGTGTGAATATTTTGCATCAAAATCTCCCCCTTAGGTGACACTACCATCAAATGTTCATGTCCCATCTCTACATAAATAGTCAACACCTTATTGTCCTTATAATGTTTTAATAGAACAACTATATCCCTGTCGGATTCAATTCGCCTCAGACCACCATCAAAATCCAATCCCGGCACCTTAAAATACAGTGAATTGTTCCCTGTGTACCCTAATTCTATCACATAATCCCTAAACTCAAAAAATGATGTTTTATCAATATTAAAATCCCTGACTTCATCTACTAATGTATACACTATTTGGTGGGTCTGAAAAATAACCACCATGGTGGAATTGAATTGTAACTTCATTAAACATTTGTATGTAAACGCCAATTATTTGAGGCAAATTCATGTACAATAACAAAGAAAAATCCATGTGTGACAGAACCATATGATTTCTAAGATAAGAGACAGCTTATCTAACATATGCATATAATTTTTCCTATCCTTAAAAAGAAGAATAATATATCAAGCCATGGTCAATTGTATCAAATGGATGTTGGGTCCATTATATCAAGCCATGGTCAGTTATTTCAAGCCATAGTCCATCTCTTTCATCTCTCTCTTTTCTGATCCTTCAGGCCATGGTGTCAATCAATGGAATTTAAAAGAGTGCAGATCTCACTCTTGCATCATCTGAGAAGGGCCAACTAAACAAATGGTTCAGATGCAAGTTACCCATCTTAAAGATGGGCCCCACAAAATGGCATCCTTGTTCTCTCTCTTTCCTTGTCTTCTTCTTCTTCAACCTTCACACCCACATACAGTATATCAAGCCATGGTCAATGTATCAAATGGATGTTGGGTCCATTATATCAAGCCATGGTCAGTTATTTCAAGCGATGATCCATCTCTCTTTTTTCGGTCCTTCAGGCCATGGTGCCAATCAATGGAATTTAAAAGAGTGTAGATCTCACTCTTGCATCATCTAAGAAGGGCCAACTAAACAAATGGTTCAAATGCAAGTCACCCATCTTAAAGATGGCCCCACAAAATGGCATCTTTGTTCTCTCTCTTTCGTTGTCTTCTTTTTCTTCATCCTTCACACCCATATACAGTAGAGACCTTCTCACTCACTTCATCCTTAATTACCAGAACCAGATCCAATACATAATCATCGAGACCCACCTCAGATATAATAACAGTGCAGACAATGGATATCCCACAAGGTGTGACTGTGGTCCTCTCCATGTTTGACTGCCACCATGGATATCCCACAAAAGTAGCAGACAGGTGGGGTTTCTATTCCACCAACATTCAAACAAAAATAATAAACAAAAGAAACAAATTTTTTCAAGAGGGGACCATTTTTTACAACGAAAGGTCTTACACTTTTCTATATGAGACATTCACTATATGAGACAAAGAAATTCAAACTTCACATTAATCATGGACGTCGGACAAACCCTCAAACAACTGTAAAATACATGCATGTAGAGCTATGAAATTAGGATGTTTGTTCAAAATCCTAAACCCTAAATCATCGGCAAGGCTTGAAACCACCACATGCATCAAAATATACATGATTAAGGGTATGAGATCATACCTTTGAAACCGCTGATGGTCTTTCGTGCCTGGATTTATTGTTTTTCTTGAGGGATCTATCGATCATAGGGAAGGAGGGGCGGTTTCGCATAAAATCACCAGCGAAGATGAACCCTAATCGCAAGCGAAAAAGGAGAAAATGAGCAAAAATTGCGAAGAGTAAAATGAATATATGGAGGGCTAAAGTCGTCATTTCCTATATTCCGTCACGACCATTTGTATTTGCATGTCAACTAAAACTACAAGTATGTTTAGTCCGAAATACCAAAGTACATGGGGCACTCTGCAAAATGCTAAAGTACAGGTAGGAATACTACTTTTTTCCCAAAATTTTAATATATATGTTATGGATAGAAGATTAAAGAGTCTGGATGATGCAAGAACTCCACCTTGCTCAAAACTCTATCCAACCAAGTTGAAATGACTCTTTTTTATGTGAATTTGAAAATTTAAAATTTAAAATGAGTTGTTCTAGACTCTTTATCCTCTCTAAATTAGATTTGGTAATAAATTAGATTTTCCCACAAACACATAGTATCAAATTTGTTGCCCTGCCATTGCCCCATAGGTTCAACTTCTTCTACGTTGTAAAAACTTACCTATGGTGGTTCACACATTATGCATCTTGGATAAAAGATCAAAGATGAATGCATCATGCTCGCATCACATATCATACATCTATCTTGGGCTCATTAAAGTGAGCGTATACACTTACCCACTAACACAACCTGACTCTAACCACTGAAGTTTGAGTAAAACTGAAAGGATAAGCACTCATGAACCTACACCTATAGAAATTTTGCAACTTTCAAAATGAATGCTTCCCTTTAGTGGGATGTTCCAAGAAATTTTATTAATAGAAGTTGGTCCAGTCTACCATAAGAGTGAGCATATGAGTATATGACTAGGGGCGGACCCACATTATGGGCATTAGACCCCGTTAGGATATGGAAAATGCCCAAATATGTAATGGGCTGCTGGCCATGCCCCCCTCATTGCAAAAGGTACGCCCCTACCCGCTTTTATTCTCGATAGTCAAAACCCTTTCTAGGTTTTTGAACGTAGAGGAAATGACCAAATCTTTATATAGGCTGCATGAACTCAAATATGGATGGATATAATAGACCCATGTATTGTTTACATTGACCTTTTTTTTTTAATTCTGTTTCTTCTCTTTCTTCGCTTTGGGTCGAATTAGGTTGACTAGGTTGAATTTGATGAACGTATATTAAGAGTGGGTGGGAGTGGGAGTCGGACTGGACATGAGGCAAGGGATTCATTCATGAGAGCTGCTAAATGCACACTTATTTTTACTGTCTTGCAAAAGGTATGCCCCTACCCTCTTTTATTCCCGATAGTGGAAACCCTTCCCCTTCCTCATATAATTCAAATCCCAAGTACAACACAATTTCTTGTGGGGCAAAATATCATTTTATTTGAATATATTACATGATATGAACATGTTATTCCATTGCTATATTCCAATTTCTTTTTACAAATTTCTATGTTTTTGGATGTAGAAGAAATGACCAAATCTTTATATAGGCTGCATGAACTCAAATATGGATGGATATGATAGACCCATGTATTGTTTACAATTTTCATTGACCCTTTTCATTCTTTTTCTTCTCTTTCTTCGCTTTGGGTCGGATTAGGTTAACTAGGTTGAATTTGTTGAAAGTATATTAAAAGCACGTGCGGCAAGGGATTCATTCATAAGAGCTGCTAAATGCACACTTATTTTCGCTCTCCCTACACTATATTTTTTTAATGACTAATACATCGTTGGATTAAATTTCCTAAAAGTACATCCCTTATTTTTCAATTAGCTTTAAACAGTCGGTGCAGAGAGAAGCAGTGTGTGGAGAGCAGAACTCAATGTATGCTTTTAACATCTCTGCTCATTCATTCCCAATTTCCGAATGCCTGCTGCCCTCCTCACAAGTCACAAGGTGTTTCCGCTCCTTACCCCTCTTTCTCAAACCATCGTTTATCTCCTTCCTTCTGATCCGTTGGCGGTCTTGTGGTCTTGGGCGGAGGAGGAGGAGCAGGAGCAGGAATTAGGAGGATGGACATGCAGGAGGAAGGAGGCGGAGGCATGCGGCTGAGCAAGCGGTTCTCTGACAAGGGGGGAGAGGTGGACTACAAAACCAAGGCCGGGACGGCTTGGAGCCATTCATACCTCAACCAGAAGCCTTGGCACCCCCTCTCTTACCCCAACCAGCGCCGCAAGTGGATCGCCGAGCAGACGGACGCCCAACGCGATCGCAGGGCTCAGGAGGTCGCCAGAGAGGTATCTGCGCATATATATCCCTTCCCTCTTCTTCTCTTCTCATCTCCAATATTATTATCACATCCCTTTGCTTTGTTTTGTATGATATATTTCCTCTCTCTCTGTACGCGCAGTTCGCCCAGGAGCAAGAGTTCTTCCGACAGACGGCTCTCATCTCAAAGAAGGAGAAGGAAAAGGTATGACACTGGATCCACTGCCCTTCACATGGACAACATGAAATCCAAATTACTATGAAATTGATTACGAGGTATGCGCAGACATCCCCAAGTCTCTGCTATTTTATCATAGACTGGTACGAGGGGGGGGGGGGGGGGGGGGGGGGGGGTTCGGTTTGCAGCCCACCTAAGATTTCAGCCCAAAAAAAAAAAACTAAATTTTTAATTTTCGCAGATACCAAGCTTCCTTATTGAATATGTTAAAATGAGCACACTGATGGTCATCCTCAACATTTGTAAGAAACTTGAGGAGTCTCAAGATACAGCTACTGTGTTTTATCAGAGGAATTTGTCTCCTATTTAGGTTCATTGCCTCCCAAATCTTCCATTCTTCTTCCCTTTTTCACGTGGTTGATGACTGAAACATGCTTTTTGTTGGGTTTTTTAAGATGGGTTTTTCTTTTCTTTCTTTTTTCCCTTTTTCATGTGTTTGATGACTGAAACATTGTTCCCCCCCCTTCTCGTGGGTTTTCTCCTCCTTATCATTCTCTCTTTGGATGATGACTGAAACATGATTTTTGTTGGGTTTTTTCTGGTGGGTTTTCTGACTCCTCGTGATTTTCTCTTTGGATGATGCCTGAAATATTTATATTTCTTGTAAAGTTTGACAACATTTCAATAAAAGTTTTATCTTAGCCCAAAGAATTTTTTTAGTGTAACTTAAGTGCAGCCCCCCAGATTAGAAGTCCTGGATCCGCCCCTGGACTGGTAAAAGGCTAATAGGTGTTGGATATAATAGATCTGCAGAGGAAGGTGAATGGATTAGCGGAGCTCTGATGAATGACACTCACTTCAGCTGTTGGGGTTACTCCTGGTGGCGACAATCCTGCTATCTCAGGCTAAATAGCATCAATTGCTGACGTGGTTACACTTGCTGTACCCTGGCCTGTGGTTTCCCACGCTATCTATACTTCACTTGAAAGTGTTTGCAGTGAGAATAAAATCTATCTCCTTGACTTGTACCTTGGCTTCTACCACCATTTGTAGTAGAATTGGCATTATTACCTTGGTCTCCTTGCCTTGACTAACATTGAAAGCAGAATTATCAGGTGGAATTGGGGACATGAGAACTCTTTGCTTTTCATCCCTGAGTAATAACATCTATACCCCCATTTAGTTAGGGAAATTCCTTACTCCCAAGAGTCTGAGCGCGAATAGGCTCAAACTTTGGATTTCAGCTGGCCATTAAATCAAATGTCTGATTAAGCCAGCCTATGATGCACTTGGGTTGCATGAACATCACGGATTTATCCTGTAAAATATCTCTATTCCCCGCTGGTCGTAGGTTACATTTAGAAGCCCTATTTATGTGTAACTTCCACACTCTACTTGGCGTAGCCCGGATCCACAATCGGGATAATAGACCAATCTCCCGAAGGATTAATCGAATCCAAGATGGATTCTGGCCAGTAGGGCACAAACAATACCATAAAACAATCCATAACTCACGATTTACTTAGATAGATTCTTGATTAATTGAAAATAAGTTTGGGATTTTGGGAATTGAAAGGGTGGTTTGGTCCATGTTTTGGATGGAGGAGGGTTCTGTGGGTCGATGAAGTTTGGGTTTTGGGTTGAGTGTTGGGCTTTGTGATGGGAATGTGGGAATGGGGCTGAATTCGGTAGATGGAGAAGGCTTAGAGATGGGTAAGTTTGGGGTTCGGGATATGGGGAAGTCGGGTTTAGTAAGTTTGGGGCTTGGGATACGGAGAAGTTGGGTTTGGTTTGGTTGGTTGGGTCGGCAGGGGCTTTAGGGTTCGTTGGAATGGTTTGGGTTTGGATCTTAGGGTTTGGATGAGGATTAGGGTTCTAGTTAATTGGATTAGGGATTGGCAGTGAGTTTTCGGAAGACTATGGATTTAGGGTTTGGATGTGGGGGTTTTCTGGCGAGTGGGATATTGATGATGATGATGGAATGGATGGGTGGGTGGCAAGATGATGGTTCGGTGGTGGATGGAAGATGACAATGGAATGTGTAGGGGATAGAATCCGGAAGGGACAGTTGTCCTCTTGGCGATCGCTCTTCGGCTCTGATACCAAATTGGCGCAGCCCGGATCCACAATTTGGATAATAGACCAATCTCCTGAAAGATTGATCGAATCCAAGATGGATTCCGGCCACTAGGGCACAAACAATACCATAAAACAATTCATAACTCGTGATAAACTCAGAGAAATTCTTGATTAATTGAAAATAAGCATTCTAAATACAATGAGGCCTAACATCCTTATATAGAGGAGTTGGCTTAATCCCTAAGCAACAATATTTTCTAATATTTGAATAATGCCCAAAATAGGAAACATACTAATATAAATCTTAAACAAACCAAACTCCTAAATAATACTCCTAAATAAAGGGATGCCCCCCTTGGGCCTATAGACTGGGCTCAATGGGTTGGGCAACCTATGGTCTGGCCGGTAAAAATGGTTTCTGGGAGGTTCCCCTCCACCCCCGATGATGATGATGATGATGAGAATAATAATAATAATCATAATAATGAACCACAGCCATTGATTTTGTCCGCAAAAGACATTTCTTGCAATTTTTTCCGTTTACTAAAGCCCATTTTCTACTTTCCTTTTTTTCCTTAACTAAAACAATGAGGAAAAGGTTCTACCTTTGTTGTTGAAGACCTGAGTGTTTCTCCTTCCAAATAATACCAAACAATCTTCCAAATATACCAAACAAATCTCCTATGGGATGTCCCCTCTGCAAATCCTCAGAGTTCATGGTAGATTCATCAGAAGCCCATTGCAAACCATGTAGGTGCAACAAGGGATTAGAATGATAAAAAAGGTGGTATATTGTCTTTTTAGATGCGAAGCAAAACTATCACGCATCCCATGCACTCATTTATGTTTCCTTTATATTTTTATTATCATTTTATTCTTGGCAACCTGAGGATTAGGTTTCCTTTGCTCGATAAACATTTCAAATTTTCTATATTTAATTAGATAAAATGCTACATGTGTATGGAATTATGGATGCCCGCTAATTTGATATAGGTGGAGATGATGAAAGCGGTGAGCTTTATGTATGTACGTCCACCTGGTTACAATGCTGAAAGTGCCAAAGCTGCAGAGATTGCGGATGAAAAGAAAAGGCTGGACCATGTCGATGCGTCTCAAGATCCATCAAATGATTTTCAGTCTGTCAAGTATGATAATGATTTATTCATTTGTTTATATTTTCCATTAACTAAATGCCCATCAACTTTTTTAATTTTATTTTAATTGTTGATGATTGAACCTTGCAGCATTATGGCTCTGTTACCATTTTTTTATAGATTATGTACATCTCCAAATCCTAATACATGAACTTTTGACTTGAAGGCTCGAAGCTACTGCTGGTAATCATCAATCAAGTGCAAATAAAAAAAAGACTAGACCTAAAGATGTTTTTGGCCGGGCTTTACCAACTGAAGAGGACTTCGATGTTTTAAAAAATGCTCCACGGTAAAGTCTAAATGTTCTTACATTGTTTACTGAAGAGAACATTTTTCTTTTATACTGAGAATAGCGACCTTTTTTTTTTTTTGTGGTGGTGGGGGGAAGTTGATCTTTCCCTGCCGCTTCTCAGTATATAGATATTTTATAATGTAAAGCTTTTGATCAATACAAGTTACCGTTTAAAAAAATAATTTTTTTTATTCTAATCTGACTGTTATACACTGTTTTTTTTTTTTAATGGTGACTGTTGGATTGAAAGAACATGAAAACACTGTTTCTATTAAACCATTAAACTTTGAAGCTCTGAACTTAAAGGTCAAGATCATCCAATCAGTTTGATATTTGGCTCAGCCGTAATCCACATACCTTTCCATTCCTCTATGATTGTCATCCATTCAGGTGGTTTCCATTGTGCATATAACCAGAAACCATAGATAATTAAGTAAAAGCTTGAAACCATATTCCCCCAATCAGGCTAAAACGGCAGTAGCCGTAGTACATTGCTGATTAGGCTAATTGGGATTGATGTTATTATCCATTCTGCATTGTCTTTTCTTGTTAGAAAGGCATTTGAAAGGCCTATCAATCATTACCATAATCATGTTGTTTGGACAGTGGAAACAAGTAAACACCAGTACACCACTTAATGTGGTGAAAAATATTAAATATACTACTAAACCATCTCAAACATTTTCTCGAGTGTAATATTTACAATAAAAACCCATATTGAGTCCCCCTTAATAAAGAGGGTTATGACCTCAACTGGCATCCCAACCACTTAAAGCCATCAAATTTTTCTTGGCTGCACAGAATGCATAACCTTCTGTCAACCAGGATTTGCACCTCATTAACTGATATTCTGGTCACTATTTTAATATCTCTCTCTTAGATTTGGATTTTTATGTTTGGCATTTCTGTTTAAATATGGTCAGGCTGGAGACAGGTCTTCCAGCAAGGCTGAAGCCATTTGGAGTTGAAGTTCGCAACGTAAAATGTGCAAGGTGTGGAACATACGGTCACCAAAGTGGTGACCGTGAATGCCCTTTGAGGGATATGATAATGCCTAATGAGGAGAGTCGGTTGAAGAGAGATGATCCGTTGACAGCTATCCAGGCACATACTGAAACTTCTGAGGTGAGTATTGTGTTATTTCACTTAGTATCTATGATTTAACATGGATAACAGATATTAATGGTGTTCCAGAACATTCTTAAGATTCCAAGGTCTTCCCCAGAAAGTCTATCTCATTATTTTTTATGTTTTTGGTACCACTGATTAGTTGAATTGCACTTGACAGGTGGTTGGTTACTTGTTTTGAAGATTGGTCTTTGTTTTTTAAAATGAAATTTGTAATAGGAAAACCATGTGCAGTGTCTTCAATCATGTGCGAGTGTGTACTGATTAAATAGAAAATCCTAGGTAATACCTTTGAACATTATAATTGATTTTCTCAGCTTCTATACTTATTCTAATGGCTGATCTGTTGAGGCAGATAGGAATATTAAACATCTTGAGGCACACACCTTAAAGCTTAATGTACTTGAGGTTCACATCGTCAGTGGCGGGCACAAATTTAAAAATAATAATCATCATCATCAAAGTCTTGTTCCAACTAGGTTGGGGTCAGCTACATGAATTCTATTTCTCCATTCCAATCTATCCTGATCCAAAAGCATTTTTTTTAATAATGCATAATATTTTTCGATTTATTATTTGGCTCTTTTGTTCTTTTGTCCTTTCCGTTTCTTTTTTTTTTTTTGCTTCTCTCAGTTAGGAAAAAAAAAGCATTTTTAGAGCTTCGTTCATTCCAGTTTGAAAGATATCTCATCTATATCGTCTCATTCATTTTGTTCTTAATTCTCTACTATTTCAAGGTTTTTTTTTTCTGATATGGTTATTGATTTAATATATTGAAAGGAAACATTACAAAGGAAATGCTAGGCCTCAAAAGCAACATATATAGAAGAGCCCAAAGCCCCAACCACAGAAGAAAAAATCTACAAGATTTACTCCAACACCTTCACAAGTCCTATGTAGATACCTAAAAAAAATTCCTTCGTAAACAAAAACCCCAAAAACCCAAGTGATTGTTCTTGCACATGCTTCCATAGACACTCTGCTAGAGGAATCTGCTTTGTCATTAATAAGTAAAAGTGCAATCCTTAATCTCTAACCAAATTGACCAACATACTGCTAGCAATGTACAATTTCAAAGATATGCACCATGGTGGTTACTCTGTCCAAACCAAACTGCCAAAGTTCTATGAATTCCATTAAAGTCCTAAGATTGAAGGAGAGATTTTATAAGACATCGATTAGACCAGCTATGATCTATGGAGCATAATATTGGCGAATCAAGAAGTATAATATGCACAAAATGAGAATGTTGAGAGATGGATATATGGTAAAACTAGGAAAGATATAATCAGGAATGAGCGCTTTCGCAAGCATTTAAGGGTAGCATCAATAGGGGATAAATTAAGAGAGACTTGTTTGAGATTGTTCGGTCATGTCCAATGCATGCCAGCAACGACACCGTTAAGGATTTTTATTTCTAGCACCAGTTTCGGCCTTGGTTGATACAACCAATAATGCCGCCACTATTTTGAACCAGGGTCAGAGATCTTTCCTTCTTTATGGATGTGGATTCTATTTCTTTTTCTAACTACTTCGGTCAGGGAATATTTGCATGCTGAGTCCCATTAGGGTGGGAATATTTGCATGTTGGCTCCCATTAGGGTGTGTAACTTAATGAAGTGGAGACTAGGGCTCTTTGCACGGAGATTAATGAAATAGTCACCAGTAGCATTTTAAAACTTGTCTGAGGTCCCATCAACTTAGTCAATACCGAGTCACCTTGCAACAGACTCATCCGAATCCATTGGGGGAGTGAGTGGCTGCCTTGATGGGGACAAAGGAGAGCTAAGAGCTAAACAGAATTGGATCCTCAGAAATCCCAACTAGCTGCAGCATTAGTAACAAAAAAAGCCCTTCAAAACATCCTCTCTCTCTCTCTCTCTCACACACACACACACACTCACTCTGAGAGAGAGAGAGAGAGAGAGAGAGAGAGAGAGAGAGAGAGAACCCAACCCCTCCACCACCCTTTTCTACTTAAATGCATCAAAGGTCCCATTTCTATCAAGATAACATAAATTCAAGGAAAGCTCCAAATAGAAATACTCATCCTTTTGCCATGACATAGGAGGAGAGAGTAGAAAAGAGGTAGTGGTAGTGAAACTTTGCCGCTTCCTCTATGATGTCGTCTTCAACACTTCCAATCCTTCTCGAACCGCTTTGGAGGATGTACTTGCCCTATTTAACCTCTACCCCAAAACCCATCTCCTCAATTTCCCCTTCTCCCGCCCCCTTCTGGCATTGTTGTTGTTTCTGCTACTACAACAATAGCTACATCTTCATCCTACCAAAGATTAGGAAAAAAAAAAAAAAGAAGAAGAAAGGGACTCGACCAACTCGGCTTGGCCATGGCTGAGTTAGGGACCGAGTCCATTTTTAGGAACCTAGCCACTAGTATGGCAAGAGGCTCAAGCCCGATCCTCTAGATTCAACCTTATCTCTTTTAGTACTTTTACTTAACTAGCCCTTAAAAGTAGCACTAAAGAGGATGTATGCATGCCATCTTTACAATGAAATGAATTGCTTCTTTTTCTTTTTTTTTTGAAAAAAGTGACTATTTCATTGCTCAAAGGGAACTATACAGTATTGGAGAAATGTACTGACTCAAAAAACCCTAAGGAACTGGGAAAGAGGAACAAAGCAAAGGCTAAGGGTTAAAGGCCAAAAAAGGTGGGCCACAACGGCACAACCCCAAAACTACAAAAAGGTACAAAACAAAAATAGTCAATGCGGGTTTAAGAACTCCCTCTTTGGCAAGCTTATTTGCTTCTTCGTTGGCCGAGCGCTTGATATGGTGGAAGGAGATATTTAAGTCCCTCGAAAGCTAGACCACCCCTTCAATAATATCGGCAAGGTACCAAGTAGGAGTCGAGCATTGATTTTCCCATCGAATGACGCAATGAGAGTCCCCTTCAACAAATAACCATTGAGGATTGAGATTTGACGCTTCACGTAGTCCGATTCTAAGGGCCAACAATGCAACTTTGTTACTTGAGCAGAAACCAGCTGGATCGGAGTAAGGAAGAATGTGGTTCCTTCTGTATTACGAATGACTCCTCTAATGCGTGTGTAGCCAGCGCTGCCAAAAGCACTACCATCAAAATTGAGCTCAACAGCACCTGGAGGGTGAGGGCACCATCTAGGAGTTACCCGATTTTGGTGAGGATGAGAGAAAGCCAACTCCTTCCAATTATGAACAATGGAATTGACATAGATGCCTTTAAACAACGGATTGGAGGAAAACCCATAGAGCCACTAAATATTTAGCTTTATCCGCCAAAATGTTCACATCCGTGATCCACCTTTAAAGCACCTGAAATTCCTCTCTTTCCAAATGGTAACCAGGAAAGAGACACTCCACATAATCCTTTCCCTTTTGGACCCCACGTCTAATGTCCATAACTCAAATAAGGACGGAAGGGAGTGGGGGATGGGAGTAGAGGCATGGAACCAACCTAAGACCGACCTCCATAGGTGCTGAGCTATAGAACAATTTAACAGTTAATGATCAATAGATTATTCACCTGCCAAGCACATAGGGCATGTATACTCGTCGGCGTTTAAGGTTGTCCATTGTGAGAATGCCTCCAAGCAAAGTAGTCCACCCAAAAGCAATCACTCTTGGAGGGGCTTTCATACTCCAAAGACTTGCCCAATTAGTATGTGTCACCACAACTTCTCTGGTCATAGAAACAAAGAAGGGCACAACCGAGAAGTCGCCATCAGGAGAGGGCATCCAAATTCTTCTTTCTTTACCATCTCTAGGAATGAAAACATTGCCAATCAGACTTAGCAAAGACAGAACTGAGATTCCTCCACCTCATTTAGATTCCTTCTGCAAACAGGCCCCAAATAATGCCTTCTCCTCTCCTCTCCATATAATCAAGAACCCTGGCCTTTTGATTGATAGCACAATAGAACAATTCAGGAAAGGCAGACGATAAAGGAAGATCCCCCGCACCCAAAGATCCGTCCAGAAGTGGATTTTATCCCCTTTGCCTACCCGGAATCTGATTTGCCTTCTGAACAACTCTTTAGCAGCAAGGATCCCTTTCCATAAGGTAGGCAGAGAAATGAGGAAGAGGATCACGGACTAGCCAACTGTCCCTAGAGATAACACACTTGGCAGGGGCGGACCCACGTTTTTAAAAATCCCTTATAGGGCTATGGAATGTATGGGCCATGCCCTAGGTAAAAGCCCATCCCATCCCCACCTATTTAAGCCCATGGCTCAGATGCACCCACCTCCAGGCCCAACGATTGAAATTCTTCTCCATTTGAAAACCCCCAAGTCTCCAACCCTCGTCTCTCTCCAACCATCATCCCTCCCACTGAAAACCCTCTCCATCAAAGCAGCAAATCGGAAATCTGTAGTGTGATCACACCTCCCTCTCTAGCCAGCTCTCTCCCTCCCTCTCCCTCTTTCCTCTCCCTTACCAGTTACCATTGACTCGGCTCTCAAATCTTAATAACATCGTCCACTGCTCTGATCTCTCCTCCATTCCCGAACACATCCTCATCACCCTCTTCTCGGTATGCTCCCTCCCGCTCTCTCTATATCTATGTCTCTGTGTTTTTGGTGATTTTTCAGTAAACAAGTCTCTCTATCTCTATGTTTTTGTTGCTTTTTAAGTAAATGGGTCTCTGTCTATGGCCTCAATCTTCCTGTTAACTAAGGGTGGAACTTGGGGGTCTCTGTCTATGGCCCCAATCTTTCTGTTAACTAGGGGTGGAACTTGGGGGCTGGCAAGGGCCATGGCCCCGCCAAAGATCCGAGAATCTCCAAGTGAAGATATCCTCTGGCCCCCCCTTTTTAGACTTGTGATTTCCCAAGATTCGTTGTGATCCTCATCCCACATTTTCGGTTCTGATTTTGCAAAGAAATAAAGAAAAAAACGAAGGAAGGAAAGGAAGGAAAACACCGGAGGAAAAGGAGGATTTTCTTTATCTCTTCCCTGTTATGCGACCAAAAGCCTCCCACACTCCACAGACTTCATCCCGCCCATCTCCCACGCCTAGCAACAGCAACGTTCCCGGCTCCCGCCCTCCCGCACAGGCCCTTCCTTCCCAACAGCACTCACGCCCAGCAGGCCAGCACCTCCTCCAAGTCCCAGCAATCAGTACCTGCAACTGCAATCAGAACAGTTCTTCCTTGTTCTGCAACCTTTATTGAAGCCTGCAATCAGAAACCCCCGTTTTTATTCAAGGAATCTCTGCAATAAAAACCCCCATTTTTGAATCTCTCTTAACCGATATGCACTACGATCTGCAACCTTTATTGAAGCCTGCAATCAGAAACCCCCGCTTTTATTTAAGGAATCTCTGCAATAAAAACCCCCATTTTTGAATCTCTCTTAACCAATCTGCACTGCGATCGACACTGTCAGTGACAATCACCACTGGGAGCTGCCTCTTCCTCTCCTCTCCCCCACCTGCATCTCATCACCATCGGTCCATCTGTACCAATCCCACCTTGTCATCTTGTTTTCAATGTCAACAGTTATTTGTGACATTTTGTGCATTGATTTGTTACATTATATTTTTTTATTTATTTTTTGATGTGTCATATAAATCACACGATTGGTCCATTGGATATTTGTGCATTGTGTTTTCTTTATTTTATAGTAATGAGTTGAATTCTATTTAGTTTCTCATTTACTGCAGTTAATAATAAATTTTTTATACGATTTTAATTTTTGTTTTTTTTAATTTATTTATAGGAGTCCTGACCATAGTTAAATCATCAACTATTGATTCATTTTTTAAGAGGAAAAATGCTCAAAATTTAGAGGAAAAAAAACTTTGCAACAAAATGGAAGATGAATTTCTTACGAATGATTTAATTGTATATATTGAAAAGGAGATTGCAGAGAAATTCAGTACCGAAACAATAATTGATGATTTCAACTCAATGAAAGAACGTCGAGCACAACTTCAATAATTTGATTATTGCATATTTTATGACTAAATTTTTACAATTTTGTTTAAAGTTTTTTTTCTTTGAACCCCCCTAAACAAAATTCTTGGTTCCGCCCTGGTTAACAGAAGGGGTTTCTTTTGTTTCTCTTATGCTTAATGCTTTGCCAGTGTACTTTTTTCTATGTATGTTTATTAGATAATGGGCCTCTTTTTGTTTGTTTGTTGTTGCCTTCTCTTTTTCCTCTCTGTAAATTTGATTGTGCCTTTTACATAAAACCAAAATTAATGAAGCTTGTAATAGCTTTAGAGGAAGTTAAACGAATAGGAAGTGCTGGGGCAAACTTTTGTAACTCTGAAATTGAAAGAAGTTTGGTTTGACCCTATTATAATTATTTTTTCTGTAGAATAAAAAAAAAAAAACAGATTTTTTTTGTTTGCTATTTTATAGGCTCTTAGTTCGAAATGATAAAGATTTATGGCCTTTTTAACATGATTTTAGGTGCCAACTTTTTTTTTTTTTTTGAATGGTTACTTTCATTAAGAGGAGCAAACAATACAAGAGAAAAGTACTGACAGCAAAAGAACGCAACACAGGACAAACTAAGGCCCTGTCATAGGAAAGGCTACATCTTTCCAATGAAACACAATTTGATCTAAAGAATATCCCTTGAAAGAAGGGAGAATAGACACCCAAAAAGCTACCAAAAACTTTGATTTCTCCACCAAAATGCTTTCACTAACTGCAATTCCTTCAAAACATCTCGAGTTTCTTTCCTTCCAAATTGTCCATATCACTGCTAGGAAAGACAATTGCCACGTTGTTTTGCCTCTAGGGTACCCAATTGGAGCCTTCCAAGCTTGGAAAAGCTCGGTGAGAGAGTGAGGAAGAGCCCAGCAGCAACCAAACCCTCCTATTAAAGCCATCCAAATAGTCTGAGCTGATTTACAGTTTCGCAAGAGATGGTCCACGGATTCTTCGTCCTTCAAGCACATCGGGCAGCTATTCACTATGGTCATCCTTCTCCTTCTCAAAAGGTCCATAGTAGGGATCCTTTTCCTAAGAGCAAGCCACCCAAATACTAGCACCCTAGGAGGAGCTTTCATTTTCCAAATGTCATACACCCTACTCGTCTCCCTTGGATTGATTAGGATTGTCTTCAAGAAAGAAGACACTGAAAATGAACCATTTTTAGAGGCAATTCACACCCTATCATCTGCTTTGCCGTCTTGAATGGTAAGACTGTTCAGGTAATTCAGGAGATCAAATAACTGGGATTCTTCGTTGTCCTTCAAGTTCCTTCTGAAGGTGGGACACCAAACTCTCTAGCCTCCAGATGTACTCATATAAGAGCTGACCGTTGCTTCCTTGTCTTGAGCACACCTAAAAAGGTCTGGGAATTAAACACAGAACTCCCTCTCACCTACCCACCTGTCTTTCCAAAATAGTATCCGCTCCCCCGATCCTATTTGGTACCTTATATTCTCCATGAAAAGACCTTTAACCGAGAGGATACCTTTCCATAAAGCAGATGAATTCCAAGGGGGATCCTGGACATCCCACCCATGTCTTGGAAGTTTGTATTTCCATTCCAACACCTGTCTCCAAAGACCTTTTGATTCATCTCCAATCCTCCACCGCCATTTGCCTAGAAGGGCTTGATTCATCTTCTTTAGGGGTCTAATTCCCATGCCACCTTCTTCCTTCGGCTTACATATGGATTCCCAATCTACCAGGTGAATCTTCTTCTGAGAGCTTGTGCCATGCCATAAGAACTCTCTCTAACTTCTTTCCAACCTCTTTATAATTGAGTTCGGGTATCTAAAGATGGAGAAGTAGTAGACTGGCAAGTTGGAAAGGACAGATTTGATGAGGGTTACCCTTCCACCTATTGATAGGTAATTTGCTTTCCAATTAGACAACTTCCTCTCTACCCTTTCCACAACTGGGTTCCAAAGAGATTTAGTAACCCGCCCCGAGCACAGAGGCATTCCCAACTATGACATAGGAAGATCTCCAGTCTTGCATCCCATTATAGCTGAAAGTTTAAGGAGAAGTGGCTTGTAACCCGCCCATATTTGATTTTAGGTGCCACCTTGATGTAATTAAATCTCCGTTGTCCATTGATTTGTATATTCACAGTGGTTTGTGTAAACACCTAAACAGTTACATTATAAACAATTTCAATAGATTTATTCCATATCAAGGGCAATTGTAAAAACTTTATTTTATAGGCATCGACGATGAGACAATCATGCAACACTTTCAAAACATGAAGAACCGGCGGGAGCAATTGTAAAAACTTTATCTGTGAGTTTAGATATGACTTTTGATGAGAAAATGTGAGTTAATACATTTAAATATTTTGTATTCATTCAAATTCAAGACATTCTCTTTTGCTATTGTTAATGTGAAGAATCAAGAAAGTAAAGCTGTACAGTAAAATAATAAGTTTGACCCTTTCAATTGACCGTCATCTGCACCCCTTAAACAAAAGTCCTGGGTCCGCTAGTGACACTTGAAGTAGTGACTTGTTTCCACAACCCTTGAGACTCATCCCCAATTCTCCACAGGCAAGAAGAGCCAAGTTCATCTCCTTCAAAGGTCTAATGCCCAGACCCACCCTCTTTCATTGGCTTGCAGACCTGCGACCACTTTATTAAGTGGAATTTTTTCTTCTCTTTACCATGCCAAAGAAAATCTCGTTGCAGCTTTTCAATACGATTTACAACCTATAGATGAATTGCTTCCTCTTCCTTCAGAAAATCCTATAGTGTTAGTCCACCTCTGGCATAGAGCAACTCCGCCGTCAAATCCTTGTGCGAGCAAATTCATAAGGTTTTCTGTTGCATGCTCTTATTGCACTGCCTCTGGGCTGTGCCATTTTGGGTATCAAAGCAGGTTACAATCTGCCTGTTTGGTTGCTAGTTAATTTACCTCTCCTTCTCCAAAATACTGCCTGACCGCACCTCCCTGCAGCCTTGAGCTCCCATCAATCATTGAGCTGCACAGTTTCTCTGAGAGCCAGAGGGCAGAAGCAAAATACTGAGTTCCACATGTCACTCCCAGTACCTGATGATCCATGGGCGTATCTATGGATTTTGTACTCGGGTTGCTTAAGACACCAATAGGCCTTAATTCTAGCTGCCACACATTGATTTTCAAAGATGAACCACTTCCCACCTTGTAAATGTACCACAGATGCTACCCAAGTTACAAATATCTTCTTCAGAGAAATAGTAAGATTGCACAATTCCAATGACCATTATGTCAAATCGTGATACTCATTTTGTTGGCCATTTTCGGAGAACAGTATCATCCATAGATCAATGGATAAATGCAGGTTGATAACTAGTCACTAGGGAGCCTGCTGAGGAGTTTAGTTGGAGAAAATATATTGAACTGAGATTCAACCTTGCCACACGTGAGATTTTTTTATGACAGTTACTGGAGATCCTCGCATGTTTTAGATTGAGTTCTCTTCCCTCATCCAGGGATGTCCAATGTTGATTTTGAAGTCCTTGTTATTCGTATCAAGGAGATCCACAGACAAGTCTGAGGAAACCTTCAAAATGCAGGGCAACAGTATTAAGGTAAAACAAATCTTTACGGAAGACACAAGTTCAGAGAAGGATAATCGGGTCATGATCTATATTCATTATGAACAGTTTCTAATAAGACTTGTGCAACAAATTGAAACAAAGGAGGTACGATCCATGCCACATCTTAGAGAAACTAAACCCAAATGCCTATGGACTGGAGTTGCCACCTGAGTGGTCAAGAAGCCCTGTTTTCATTGTTTGCACTCTTATCTGTACATGGAGATCCAATGCAAGTTGCAAGCCTGCCAACTGACCCGCTGGATACATGCAGCTTTGCCCCGTAGAAAATAGATGTACTTGATACTTAATCAATCCTTTCTCATCTGAAGTCGTGACATCCTTGTGCACTTGAAGAATAAGCCGAGTTCTGAAGATACATGGGTCTCCAAATCAAACATCAAGCCGTTGGATAAAAACCTCCGCAAGGAACTCACTCAAAACTCAAGGTCAAGTTTCCCTTGGTGGAGGGGAATGATGTAGTCTCAAGCATGGCAATAGGCCCAAGCCCAATCCTCTAGGCCAAACCATGTCCTTTGTAGTACTCAAGTAGTTCTAAAAGATGTATACATGATCTTTACAATTAAATGAATGATTGCATCCTTACAAAAACCTAGAGAGTTGCCGCCTTGCTGTTAGTGAGTTCACCGTCATACTCAGACATCACAATTATACAATACAGATATGCAAGAAATTGCTACTAGAATATACGAACAATTGAGTATCTTATCACAATTATTTACATAATTTTTTGTTCTTTTTCCTTATCTAGGTGTTTTTCCATAGCAAAATGCAGATACAAATTTTGGACATGGCAATTAAATATTGAAATAAAAAGAAGAGAAAAGAAAAGAAGAAGAAAATGGATTATCCTTGTTTCATTGATTGCCTCTTGTTATATATTTAGGGTATTTGGGGGCATATGTTTAAATAAACCTGGGATTAGGGTTCATTTCCCTTTATTTTCAATTATTAAAGTAACCATGTCCTTCCAACTTTGATGGAAGGAGCTGGTTGTCAATTCATCTTTGGTGATAAGATTCTTGTGTAAACTTGTGTTTTTTCCTTTGTTGATTTTTTTCAGCAGAGATTGCCGGTATAACAATTCTTATCAACCCAAAGTGGCCTATAAGAGGTTCTAATCCCAGAACTAAATCTACCTGGTATCTCACCTCTGTGTCCTTTCCATGGATGTTTTCGTCTTTTTCACTACTCTTTTAGACTAGTTCTGAATTTTTACTTGGCATATTGTCATGTTTAAAGTTGTGTAGATTTATTTCTCCATAATTTGTTCCTCGGAATAAAGGACTTTGAATTCTATTGCATGTCTTACATTGCCATTTTTAATCTCTTGTTTTTATTTTTGTACTCCTTTTGTAATGGTCTGTTTGTGAAAATTGAAGCCACTTGTGATGGTGAATGGATTTTAGTTTGCTTGTGCCTTTCATGTGAAAGCGTGGCCACCTGCCATTTCTTTCTAAAAGACAACATAGTCCGTCATACATGGATGCAGCATTGTGTGTTGAGTAGAACTTTTACACTGAAGAATCAGATGCAGATCTATCACTTATTTTGAGAATATGGCTTCCAGTGGATTTGATCTTTTAGCTTGGCCTGTGTTCTTTTGCAGCCTTTGAAGTGGGAGCTGAAGCAGAAACCGGGTATCAGCCCCCCTCGAGGCGGATTCAGACCTGATGATCCAAATCAGCAGATAGTTGCAGAGGACATATTTGATGAATATGGAGGTAAGCTCATTTGTGAGAATACAACCAGTAAACTATGAGTTAGGTTTATTGGCTTAGAGTTTAGTGACCCCTCGTGTGTAGGATTCTTAAGTGGAGGCAGCATCCCTGATCTCCTGACCAACTTCTCATCAGCAAACAAATATAAGAAGCCTTCCAAAAATAAAAGCAAACACAAGAATCAGTCATCTGTAGCTGGTAGTGATTGGAAGGTTCATCACAGGATTCGGTCATTGTCACCTTCTGACTCTGACATCGATAGGAAAAGGAAAAGCAAACACAAGAACCGGTCATATGCTGGTAGTGGTTCCAAGGTTCATCTCAAGATTCGATCATTGTCACCTTCTGATTCTGACACTGAGAAGAGAAGGAAAAGGTCAAATAAGAAAAAAAGGAAAAGGAACGGGCCCTATTCTGAATCAAGTGCATCTGAAATCTCAGATTCCAATCGACATTCTAGAAGAAGCACACACAAGCACCATTGAATAAATTTAACATTGTGCAGGTTAAAGATTGAACTCTCTGGTCATGGAGAATGTACTTAATTAAAAGCATTGTAAAAATGAGTATTATCTGCTTAATGAAGATATGAACGTTATTGATGAGGATGACTGATGATTGATGAAGCATCTGAAAGCTTGGCTCACCATGGTGAATCCCTGTGGGTCATGATGTATTAAGATTTATTTAGTTATTTTATGCACCCAAACTCTACAAGTGGGGTCTCGCATGGTTTGGTCATCATGAGCTTCGATCTTATGGAGTTCATTGTTGCTGGCAGATGTTGCAAGATAAATATCTTGCAGATTGTACTTTCTAGATATTCTGAACTGTAGTTCAATATTTATTTTTCTCTTATCGAAATCTGTTTTAAGGCTACTGACCAAAGGCTTATGAAGAATGGCTTCTGCCATTTGGGAGCTTGCTTATTTTGCAACTTTTTGTTACCTAATCGCCTGCAACTCCCGAGTATCTGAAGTTGGTTGTTGGATGGGGCCCACTTGGATCTTCACAAGCAGAATGGACTCCTATAGTCTCTTTACATGGCAAACCCATCCATTTCGGCTGAGCTGGAGTGACAGTTTTTTTTTTTTTTTTTTCCCATGAAAAGTTACAGGTAAGCAGACTCACATGCAATCAGATTGACAGGTACACCAAACACAAGGGTATCCAAACACCGGAGTAATAAAGAACGGTAAACTAATGCTAATTCAAGCCATAACAATTGCAAGAATCTGTCTTCCGTAGAGCCTGAGTTAATCAGGGCTAGGCCCCTTGGGAATCTTAGTTCTTCATTCATGTACTCCTTTCCTATGAATTATCTATAGCTAGCTTGTGACTAAACATGATGGCCAATCTTTATGTAAATGACTTGAGGAAGGTTCCCCCACTGCCACTGAGTCACAGGGATAAGGAAAAGTTGAACTTTACTCCCAAGTGTATCTTATACTCTGATGATTATTCTTCGATGTGTATGGATATAATGAGTAGTCTTAATAGGGTTAGTGTTCATAGTTATATTTTGGGGGTGGTGAGAAATTGTGAGTGTGAAAT
The DNA here is from genome assembly GCA_038049695.1 of Cinnamomum chago. Classification (NCBI taxonomy): domain Eukaryota; kingdom Viridiplantae; phylum Streptophyta; class Magnoliopsida; order Laurales; family Lauraceae; genus Cinnamomum; species Cinnamomum chago. The sequence goes on from CP142456.1 coordinate 208,636, forward strand.
TCTAATTTCTCTTCTGGGCACGGAAGGCTGCAAAAAGCTTACTGAGGTGGAAGTCCTTGTAATTCCTTTTAGCCTCGGGGGAGATTATGAAACTAGCGTCACTGATGTGGACAGTATTTTGACATATTTATAGAGGCCTGAGGAGAAGTCTCTCTCTCTCTCTATATATGTTCTTGGAAAAACAGGGAGTTATTTCAATTAAATCAGTTTTTTTCTTTCTTTTTTTTTGAAAAATGTAAAGTGTTCAGAGGGGAGCCACTTATTCACATTAACACATGTTAAAAAGATTTTTCTGGTTCAAGGCTTAGGCTTCATGATGGACGCCTAATTTTAACTCCAATTTAGTATCGTACCTCATGAAATCAACTCTTACTTAGCATTGGTCATTAATCTAGTATTGTTCAGCACCATAGTGATATTGTGTAATTCTGTATTGATGAGTATAGGAATCGTTTTGGTACTATGCTTATTCTATACTGCTTTCACTTCAAAGTTCAAACTCTAAAAGGAAAAAATGAACGACTTTATATATATATATATATATTGTAAGTGCAAAAACAAAATACTCATAAGATCAAGAAGCCTCCTAGGACTTACTCAATGCATGGAAGAGATAGCTGCGTCGGCCAGAACCTGAAAAAGAAGAAAGACAAGGGTCAGAGGACCCTAGCTGTGGGCAGCGCAGGGCTCTCCGATGCTTAAGTCAGCGAGAGTGACCGGAGAAGGAGAAGAAAGAGGTCTGGTTGTCTGTGTGAGGATGCTTACCTTCCTCTGTTCCCGCCTTGCACCTTATATGAAGGATTGTTTGCAGGACGTGTGTTACTGGGCCTCCTGATGTGACTAGGGTCTAGTCAGCCCATATAGTCATTAATGAATGTCCATCACAACCCCCATTGCATTTAATGAGGGTCCGATCAGCCCATATTGCATTTAATGCAAGTCACGTTGGGCCTGATCTGTTGGTGGCTGAAGTCCCATCGAATCCCTTCCTCGGGCCCTGTCCTGATGGGGCTGTGGCTAATGGATACAAGTGTAACTCTGCGCAGCCGAAACTGGATGGGGTGTGCGGCCGAACTGGGCATCACCGTCCCGATGTCGGCAGCCAGTGCCGAGACCGAAGTAACAGTCCCCATGTCCGAGACCGAAACGGACGTGTTTCCGCCGAAGCTGAAAGGAGTTGGTTCGCGAAGTGGTCCCCACACAATAGCCCCTCAGCTCTTGGCCTCTAGGGCTTCCTTAGGCTTTGAGGTTAAGAGCTGAATGTGCCTTCCGAAGCCACTTAGCACTTACCCTGCATTTATTTCCCAGACGGTCTCCAGCTAAGGATTCTGACTTGTTTGCCGCCATCGCTTCGTTCGCCCGAGGCAATAAAGGGGGCAATAAATGCCAGGATTATGATTGGCATTGGAGGGCGAACCGTCAGCGCCACGCGTTGTCACCCGAGAGGCTTCCTTGTCACTTCGAGGAGGCGTGCGACGCAAGCCGAGGCGACACCCCTGCACGCGTCCCGTTTCGAATTCCGGAATGGCGCCCATCTCTGTCCTTTATATTCACTTCGATCATCTTCCTTCGCCATTTTTGCTCTCGATCTTCCTTGCTCTCTGCTAGAAAATCTCTGCCCTCTGCTAGAACCAGCGCCACCAGGCTAGGACCAGCACTATCGTCCCAGGACAGATCCCCTAGTTGTCTTCCTGTGGCCTTCGTCTGCAATCTGTTCATCAGGCTGCTTCCGTTGAACTAGTGAGTCTCCTTCATTTTTCCTTGTTTGTTTACGTTTCTGGCTTAGCTCCTAGGGCTTTCTGTCTTTCATCTTTTTGTCTGTCTCTTAGAACCTCCATTAGGATTCCTTAGATTTAGAAATGGGGGCCTTCAGCTACTGGATAGATACCCCCGCAACCCTGGCGGAGTTCAGGGTGGCCTACCTGATTCCGGACGATGTCCGGATCATGGCCGCTAACCCCTCTGTCTATGCGTTTCACAACGGCTGGATGCCGTTCCCTCTGATCGCCATTATCGAGGGTGGGGTCAGATTCCCCCTTCATCCCCTCCTCAGATCCTGCCTGCATGCCTGGAATCTTTGTCCTTGTCAATTAATGCCTAATGGCTATAAGATCATCATGGGCGTCGCCGAACTGAACAAGATCCTAGATATCAATCTCGGCGTCCATGACATAGAAGACGTATATGACATCTGCAAGTCTCGGGAGGGTGGCACTTATTACCTTCGCGTCAAAGCGAAGTGCCAGCCTCTCGTCACGGCGTTGGAGGACTCCAACAAATACGCCGGGGACGACCGCCTGAGCGTCTCGGGAAACTGGGAGTTCGGCGAGGCCGAGACCGAGGCGACGAGGATGGTGCCGGTTCCGCGAATCTTCGGGACTCCACCGAGTAAAAATTTAACCCCTGCTGGACTTCGGATTTTTCTTTTACTTGAGTTCTGCTGCCGGTTCTTAACTCTTGGACATTTCTCGCAGGTCTCTCCCAGCGCAAACGCGAGGCCCAACTAAACGGTTGGAGGAGACACGCGCCTTGGCTGAACAAGGTGTACCGCTACCGTGGTCACCATACTAGGGCTGCCTATTCCCTCCTAGGGTACGAACCGAAATACGTGTCGTACACACGGAAGTCCGGTCGCCCAGGAGACATAGTCCTCGCCCTTGCCGAGGCCGCGAGCGCGGGCGTTTCGGTCGTCGAAACATCTACATCGGCAGCTACAGCCGAGCTCGACCCCATCGGGGAGGTTGAAGACTACCCTTCCAGCGCCGAGGAGATGGAGAGACGTAGGCCCTCCTACCAACTACTGAACCTGGCGGACGCTGTGTTCGGCGGGAGGACGGCAGCTCCCAGGGCCGAGCCGACCCCCTCCGGCGCAATCGTCCCTTCTGGCGCCGAGGCCCCGCCCCTCTGCCGACTCAGAGCGGGAGAGGCCCAGGAAAAGGGCGAAGGGGAAGGAGCCGGCTCAAGAGGAGCGACAGCGGCAACGCCCCCCCAGGCTGCTAGGGAGAGGGCGACGAATGTAGCGCCAATCCCGGCGTTACCCCTGGTGGAGCGGCGTCCCGAGCCCCAGGCCGAGTCCCAAGCAGCAGCGACCTCGGCCGAGCCGGCAACCTTCGTGCCGGACCTTGAGCTGCGAAGGGGGAGGCCCCTGAATGTCGAAGACAGGCTGGTGGGGAGCCCGGCTGTCATCGCGGCGCTCGGCCGAGCTTGTGCGCTCCCCAAAGACATGGAGAGGCACAAATCAAAGGATAGCCCCCAGCTGCTCATGAGAACGATGCAGCACTCTCTCGCGGTGAGTGCCGAACTCCTTCGGTAATGGGTGTTTCTGAATTCTCACTTCGTACTAAGTTGCCCTCGTTTGCTTCTTTGCAGGCCGTCCAAAGGCTTCAAATAGTCATGGCCAGAATAATTGAAGATGACGGTCGGCTGAGTCGGATGACGGAGGAGAAAGAGAAGGTTAAAGCAGAGTGGAAGGCAAAATGCCTGGAGTTGGCGGTGGTGGAGGCGAAGAAGGCCGAGCTTGACGCTCAGGCCAAGCTGATGAGCGGCGAGCTTTGCAAGATTAAATCAGAGCATTATGAGCTGCAAGGCAAACTCATCGCTGAGGAGAAACGAGCGGCGGGGCTGGCAGCTGAGCTGGAGGGGGAGAAAAAGGCAAGGGAAGATCTTCTGGCATCTACCCAGGCCGAAATTAGCGCTGCCTTTCTGGATGGAGTTGCGGACGCAGGTCGTAACTACACTGAGCAAATCCTGGGGCTAAGCCCAAAAATATTCCAGCTCGGTTGCCGCACCGTACTCAAGGAGTTGGGATATCAAGAAGACCATCCAATGTTTGTGAATCCTCCTGAGTTTGGGCAGACTGCCCTCGCAGCCCCGCCTTCAGCCGAGACTCCCGTTCCACCGCCTCCAGAGACTCCGGCCGAGCCTACACCGAATACTCCTTCCGAAGCTGCTCCTTTGGATGACGCTGCCGCTCCTCCAGATGACGTTGCTCCTCTGGGGGATGTTGCCGTGGTCATTATTGAAGATACGGAAGCCGGGCCGTCGACTTGAGTGTCATTTGTCATGTCATTTGTTATGAAGAATGTAAAATTTGCTTTGCTTTTTGTCTTGTGAAATCGAAAATGTAATGAAAAATGTGATCTTTGATGTACATATTGATGATCTATCAATGGACTTTTGATTCCCTTCCCGTACTTGTCTCCTTTGTGTTCTTATGATGTTATGTTTGGCTTTTGGGCTTGGCTTGTTTCTTTTTCACACAATTCCGTTTTCTATTTCGCACAATTCCACACAATTTCACAAGTGTATGGGCTCGGATTGAAATGAACCGATTAGGTTAGGACACATCATTGGCGTTAGTCATCTAGGCAGCATAGCCGTCATGCCCTGACGGGAATTGTGCCATTTCGGCTTTGCGTCTAGGTGGCCGGGTGCCAACCTTACACTCATCATTGGCCGTTTCGGCCTTCACGTCTAGGTGGCTGGGTGCCGACTTGAGACGATTTCATGGCGTTTCGGCCTTCACGTCTAGGTGGCTGGGTGCCGACTTGAGACGATTTCATGGCCGTTTCGGCCTTCACGTCTAGGTGGCTGAGTGCCAACCTGAGACATTGGTCATTTCGGCTACTCATCTGGGTGGCTGAGTGCCAACCTTAGACATTGGCCATTTCGGCTACTCATCTAGGTGGCTGAGTGCTAACCTCAGACATTGGCCATCTCGGCTACTCATCTAGGTGGCTGAGTGCCAACCTTAGACATTGGCCATCTCGGCTACTCATCTAGGTGGCTGAGTGCCAACCTTAGACGGTACTCCACATTCACACCATTGTCACTGTCATAGGTCACCAGATCGCCACAAATTGAGAACAAATGTAGTTCCATTAAATCCAAAAAATCCAAAGTTTTGTACAAGTGCAGACTAAAAATAGAATTTTTTGAGGTGTGATGCATTCCATGGTCTCGGTAGTGGCTGTCCTTCCATGTCTTCGAGCCGATAAGCCGACCGCCCAGCGATAGAAGTGACTTTAAACGGACCATGCCAATTCGGTGCCAGCTTGCCTTGATTCGGGTCCTTGTCCCCCGGGAGTGCCTTCTTTAGAACCAGCTCTCCTACAGAGAATTTCCTCTCTCTGACATTCTGGTTGTAGCCCCTGGCTAACTGTTGCTGATAGGCCGCCAGCCTGATTGCAGCTGCTTCCCTTCGCTCGTCGGCCAAATCCAGCTCCCTTGCCATGTTGGTTTCGTTCTGACCTTGGTAAAAAAGCTTAGACCTCATAGTGGGCAGGCCAACCTCCAGGGGGATGACCGCTTCCATGCCATAGGCAAGTGAGAAGGGAGTAGCCGAAGTGGAACGCCTTGGAGTAGTTCGGTATGCCCATAGGACGCTTGGGAGCTCCTCCACCCACCTTCCCTTCGCTTGGTCTAATCTTTTCTTGAGCCCATCAAGGATTACCTTGTTGGAGATCTCAGCCTGGCCATTGCTTTGCGGATAAGCTGGGGTGGAGTAATGGTTCCGGATGCCGAGCTCCTGGCAGAAGGTCTTGAAGAGGTTGGAGTCGAACTGAGTTCCGTTGTCCGAGACCAACGCTCTAGGGATGCCGAACCTTGTGATGATATTTTTCCACACGAAACTCTTGGAGTCCCGCTCCGTGATGGATGACAGTGGTTCTGCTTCGATCCACTTGGTGAAGTAATCTGTTGCCATGATAAGCCACCTCTTGTTCCCCGGGGTTCGGTGGAGTGGTCCCACAATGTCGAGCCCCCATTGGGCGAATGGCCACGGGCTAGAGAGCGAGCTGAGGTCCTGCGCTGGCTGATGGAGGGAATGAGAGAACTTCTGGCACTTCTCACACTTCCTCGCATATACCTGCGCGTCCTTTTGCATGTACGGCCACCAGTAGCCCTGGCTGATGGCTCGATAAGCCAGGGATCTTCCTCCAATGTGGCTTCCGCAGATTCCTTCATGTATCTAAAAAAGGAGGTCTTCAACCTTACTTGGATGGACGCACTGGAGGTACGGTCCCGAGAAAGATTTTCTGTAGAGCTTGACCTCGGGAGATAGCCAGAACCGAGCTGCCTTGAGTCTGACTCGATGGGCCTCGCCGCTGTCCTCGGGAAGCCTGTCGTCTTTAAGGTAGGCGATAATGGGGTCCATCCAGCTCGGGCCGAGACCAAGGCATAACACTTCCCGAGGTGGACGGAGCTCAATGCTGGGCGCAGCTAACGATCCGACTTCGATGCTCCTCTTTCTTCCTGCCTCAACAGTGCTGGCCAAGTTTGCTAGGGCGTCGGCGTGAGAGTTTGCTTCTCTGCCTATTTGCTTGATTTCGGCTGACTGGAACTGTGAGAGCAGCTTTTTTGCCAGGGCCAAATACGCGGCCATCCGGTCGTCGCGAGCTTGGTAGTCCCCAGTCAGCTGGTTTGCCACCAACTGCGAATCACTGTAGACCACCAGCTGTTGAGCTCCGAGGGTTTTGGCACTATTCAGTCCGGCTAAGAGGGCTTCATACTCAGCTTCATTGTTTGACGCCTTGAAATCTAGGGTCAGAGCATGCTCGATGACCAGTCCTTCTGGCGATTGGAGAACAACTCCTGCTCCGGCTCTTCTCGAGGTGGAAGACCCGTCGACGAAGACTTTCCAAACTGGGGTATCGGCTTAGCATTGTGATTGTTCAGAACCCGTGGGCGCCTCATGCTCCCTGCCCCCCAGTTCGGTGCCGAGCTGGGTTGGTGCCGAACTTGAATCAAACTCGGCCAGGAAATCTGCCAGAACCTGGGATTTTACCGCTGTCCGGGGCTGATACTGAATCTCATACTGCCCCAGTTCGACAGCCCATCTTGAGATTCTTCCTGAAAAATCAGCTTTTCTAAAAACAGACTTAAGTGGATGTTCCGTAACAACCACTATTGTATGTGTTTGAAAGTAATGAGAGAGCTTCCGCGAGGCACTAACGAGTGCCAACGCGAGCTTCTCGAGTGGTAGGTATCTGGTCTCGGCATCAATCAGGGTTTTGCTCGTATAATAGTCGGGTTTTTGGACTGTATCCTCTTCTCGGATGAGGACCGAGCTCACTGCATGATCCGAGACCGCTAGATACAAATACAGAGACTCTCCACGAACCGGAGTTGACAGTAGGGGGGAAGCGAGATAGGCCTTGAGTTCCCGCAAAGCCTGGTCGCATTCCGGGGTCCACTGAAATTTGAAATTCTTCCTAAGAAGCTGAAAGAAGGGTCGGCACTTATCTGAAGATTTGCTGATGAAGCGATTTAGTGCCGCTGCCATCCCGGTAAGCTTTTGGACCTCCTTTGCCGAGGTGGGACTCTGCACCCTGAGGATAGCCGAGATCTGATCTGGGTTCGCTTCTATTCCTCTGCGCGTGACCAAGCTTCCCAGAAATTTGCCAGATCCCACGCCAAAAGCGCACTTAGAGGCATTGAGTTTGAGCTTGAACTTCTTCAAAGTGGCAAAGACCTCAGCCAGGTCTGCCAAATGGTCCCGCGCTTTCTCAGATTTGACCACCATATCATCGATGTAAACTTCAATGGTCTTGCCGAGCTGACCATGGAACATTTTGGTGACGAGTCTTTGGTAGGTGGCGCCCGCATTCTTCAGCCCAAACGGCATCACCTTATAGCAGTAGGGGAACGCTGTCTTTGGGACAGGCTTTGTTGAGGTCGGTAAAGTCGACGCACACCCTCCACTTGCCAGTCTTCTTCCTGACGACCACCGGATTGGCTAGCCAGGTCGGTTATTGAACCTCTCTGATAGCGCCGGCTTCAAGCAGCTTATCCACTTCCTCGACGACGGCTTCGGTCTGCGGGACCCCAGTCTCCGTGCTTTCTGCATCACAGGTTTGTGATTAGGGTCAACATTTAGTCTATGACACATTACCTCGGGGTCGATGCCAGGCATCTCTTGAGGTGTCCAGGCGAAGGCATCTATGTTCTGCACCAGGAACTGGGCCAGTTCGGACCTCTCCGGCTCCTCGAGTTGACTGCCGAGCAGGAAGAACCGATCCGGGTCCTTCTGGTCGATCCGGACTTCGGTCAATTCCTCCACGCTCTTCCTGCCCGGATCTCGACCGAGCTCATCCAGCTTCTCCTCCAGGTTCTTCTCCATCTCGGCCACATTGACCTCCTTGGGCTCTCGCTCCCCGGGTACCACAGCTGTCAGGCACTGCTTAGCTGCCTGCTGATCTCCTCTGACCGTGATGATTTCAACTCGGCCGCTCTTCCCCTCCCACGGAAATTTCAGCCTCTGGTGGAGGGTGGAAGGGACTGTTTCCAGACTATGGAGCCAGGACCTGCCCACTATAGCATTGTAGGGCGAGGGTGTGTCGATCACCATGAAGGTTGCCATGACAGACGCGCCACCGGCCTCGACCTTGAATGTCACCTTCCCCTTGGGGTAAACTGGTTTGGCGCTGAAGCCGATAAGGGGAACTCGGGCCTCTTGCAGATCCCTCTCCGTCAGTCCCATCCTTCGGAAGCTATCGAAATAGAGGACCTCGGGAGAACTGCCGGGGTCGACGAGGACCTTCTTCAAAGTGCAATTCTTCACGCCCTGCTTAGAGCAATCAAACTTCAGAGTAACGATCAGGGGGTCGTTGTGGGGGAGCTGCACCCTTCCAGATCTGCATCAGTGAACCTGATCTAGGAGACTCTCCCTCCGAGCCCTTTTCGGTGCTGAGCCGAGTTCGGCGGCCATGACCTGCTTGCCGTGAGAGGCTTTCCTGGCTTCGGCACGAGCTTGGTTACTCCCCTTGGGCGGGGGTGCCAAATGGATGACGTTAATGATCTTCTCCAACCCGTCGCTGTCACGACCTCCTTCATCTCGGCGCGGGGCTCGGGTGTCGGCCCTGGTTTCTCTCTTGACAAACTCTTGCAGGTGTCCATCCTGGACAAGCTTCTCCAAATGCGACCGCAGTATTCTGCATTCTTCGGTCTTGTGGCCGCCCTCCTTGTGATAAGCACAGAACTTCGTCTGATCTCGGATAGAAGGGTCGCCTTGCATGGGCTCTGGCCAGCTGAAGTACGGCATGGTCTTGATCTTATACATGATCCTGTGGATAGGCTCCTTGAAGACCGTGTTGACTGCCCGATATGCGTCCTCGGATAGCCTGGGCCTTTTGCTCCTTGCCGAGGCGAACATCTGAGTCCTTGCCGAGCTGGAAGGTGCCCAACGCCTGTCCGACTCACCTCTTCGTCGCTCGTCTCGCCGAGGCTCATCTCTTCGAGACGGTCCCCCGTCCTTCTTGGAGGGCCTCTCACCTCGGTCCTTCTGCGCGGTTCCATGATTTTCCCGAGCACGGACCTGGTCGTCCTCTTGGGCGATGTACCGGTTGACGATGGACATGAGCGCTGCTATGGAAGACACCGGGTTCCTGGCCAGGTCCTTGCGAAGATCGCAGTCTGGCAGCAAGGCATTCTGAAATGCGAAGACGGCAACTTCGTCCTTGGAATTCTCAATCTGACTGTAGACCGTCCAGAACCGCTTTGCGAACTTGGTGACGTTCTCTCCCTGCTTCATCTTCATGGCCATGACGTCTGCATCTGTCTTCGGAAGGACTCTGTAGGCCTGGAACTTCTTCATGAAGGACTGCTGGAGTTGCTGCCAACTCGAGACGGACCCCTCCAGGAGTGCACAGAACCACTTCAGGGGGAGGTCACCCAAACTGGAGGAGAAGACTCGACAGTTCAGATGGCCCTCGTCTCCCCAGACAGACATCCTCTGGGAGAAGTGCCTGAGATGTGTAGCTGGGTCCGAGGTCCTGTCATAAGTGACGAACCTTGGGACGGTGAATTTCTTCGGCAGGGGATACTTCTTGATATCGCGCGAGAAAGGAGACGCACCGATATCAATGGAGTCGTAGCAAAAATCTTTTTGGTCTCGGCCGAGACCAGCTACCTCCAGATTACGCTGGACCGTTTCCCTGATGCGCGCATCCAACCACTCCTGATCATGATGCCTGCTCTTCGGAATGGTTTCGGACATCTTCCTCGAGTAGCTATGGTTGGCGCTCGAGCCTTCGTCTCGGGTTCGGTCAAGCCTTTTCTGATTCAGATGGTCCCTCAAGTCTTTCTCGGGGGAGTCGGGGCGCCTGCTGCGAGATACCCTCCTCTCGTGCTGTCGCTGTGAGCGCTGTTGTCGCGACCGCTGCTGCTGCCGTGACTGCAGCTGCTGCTGAGAGTGCTATTGATGTCCTCCTGAACCCGTAGCTCTTTCCAGCCGCTGCTGGAGCTGGAGGATCAGAGCATCCCTCTCCTTGATGGCCTCGTTCTGTGCTCTAATCTCTTGGAGAGTGGAGTCGAAGTCATTACTGGGATTATATTCTTCATCCTCAGAGTCCTCTACATCCTCAGCATCCTCTACCTGACCAGAAGGACGTGGTCCATCGCCCATTGGAGATTTGCTCCGCTGATCTCGTCCCGTCAGGAGGCCTCCTGCAGGTTGCTGCTGAGAGTTTCTCTTCCGGAGAGCAGACTCCAAGCGAGGATCACGCTCCTGAACGTTGATTCGGACGAGGCCACGCTCGACGTCATCCTCTACTACTGGTTCCTTCCCGGACCTCTTCTTAGCAGGGAGGAGGTCAGAGGACGGTCCTGCACGCCTTGTCTTGGATGTTTCTCCGCCTTTCGCAGCCCTCCTCGTCATGGTGAAAGGGAAGATTGCAGAAATCGTCCCCACAGACGGCGCCAATTGTAAGTGCAAAAACAAAATACTCACAAGATCAAGAAGCCTCCTAGGACTTACTCAATGCATGGAAGAGATAGCTGCGTCGGCCAGAACCTGAAAGAGAAGAAAGACAAGGGTCAGAGGACCCTGGCTGTGGGCAGCTCAGGGCTCTCCGATGCTTAAGTCAGCGAGAGTGACCGGAGAAGGAGAAGAAAGAGGTCTGGTTGTCTGTGTGAGGATGCTTACCTTCCTCTGTTCCCGCCTTGCACCTTATATGAAGGATTGTTTGCAGGACGTGTGTTACTGGGCCTCCTGATGTGACTAGGGTCTAGTCAGCCCATATAGTCATTAATGAATGTCCATCACAGCCCCCATTGCATTTAATGAGGGTCCGATCAGCCCATATTGCATTTAATGCAAGTCACGTTGGGCCTGATCTGTTGGTGGCTGAAGTCCCATCGAATCCCTTCCTCGGGCCCTGTCCTGATGGGGCTGTGGCTAATGGATACAAGTGTAACTCTGCGCAGCCGAAACTGGATGGGGTGTGCGGCCGAACTGGGCATCATCGTCCCGATGTCGGCAGCCAGTGCCGAGACCGAAGTAACAGTCCCCATGTCCGAGATCGAAACGGACGTGTTTCCGCCGAAGCTGAAAGGAGTTGGTTCGCGAAGTGGTCCCCACACATATATATATATATGTTAAAACTAGTCCAGTCACAGTCTCCTAGACTCCTACGATTTCATATCAGTCCTCTCAGTAACTTCTTCCATTTTCTAGGTTGTGGAGAACGGTGGTTTATATTTTACTCCTTTTATGACATCTCTCGTAATTCTAAGCGATAGAAAAATAGCGATGAGTCTCAGCTCGCAACTCGCACATGCAACACTCACCTGCATTTGACTCATGTACGTACATGTGAGATGTGCAGGCCACGCCAGCCAGTTCGGCTTGACATGCACAGGCACAACAACTACAAGAGTGGTCTAAAACCACAGAACGGAAACACTTTCAGGAATGTATATGAATTTATAGATGAGTGTGTGGGGAAACTCTTAATGCGCAAGTTAGGCAAAGGCTAGCAATAATGTCAGCTCGTGCTCCATTTCGGCTATACGCGCCTCGGCACGAACACTGGAGCACTTGCCGAGACCAGCACTGATGACCATTGTCTCGGTCATATGCTTCGTCAAACGATATATGCATCTTGGCTATAGCCGAGGTGACGAGCTGCTATCCGAGACGGGTACTAACAGTCACGCCTTACATAAGGACACGTGGCAGGGTACAAGCGCGCCCTCATCAAAACTCTGATAGAGCCACATCTAATGGTTTGCAGCCATATCAGGACATGGCCCAAGAAAGGATCCGATGGGACCCAGTCGCCAACAGATCAAGGCGAGATCAGACTCAATGTGACTAGCATTTAATGCAGCATGGGCTGATCAGACCCTCATTTAATGCAATGTGGGCTATGATGGATCCTCATTAATTACTCTATGAGCTAATGAGACTCTAGCAGTCAAATCATTAGGCCCACTAACAGGCACCTAGGATTTTTCTCATATAAGGTGATTTCCCACCCAAAACCAGGTACACATACATGCATGCAATTTCTTAGTCGTTACTCTGCCTCTCTTCTTCTCCGACCTTTGTCCCTGCACTAACTTAGGCATCGGAGAGCCCTGCGCTGCCCACAGCCAGGGTCCTTTGACTCATCTTTCTTCCCTTTCAGGTCCCTGAGGCAGATAGCTCTCCAGTCATTTGGATAAGTCTTCAAAGGCTCCCCCTAATCTTGTGAGTTAATATTTTCTGCACTTACAATTGACGCCGTCTGTGGGAAAAAGATCAAGAAAGCCTTCCCTGACACGTGACTAAGAGAGCTACGAAAGGCGGAGAAACATCCAAAACGTGACGAACAAGACCGTCATCTGTCATCCTTCTTGCTAAGAAGAGGACTGAGAAGCAAACTGTTGCAGACCACTACGATGAACGTGGTTTCGTCCCAGTCAACGTCCAAGAGCATAATCTTCGCTCGGAGTCACTTTCGAGGGGAATAACAGCGTCTCTCCGGCGATGAGACCCTCGATAGCAGCCTAGAGAGGATCCTCAGCCGGGGTAGGTCCCCAGTAGTGAACAAGCCAGTTCTCTCCGATCATCCTGAGGACGACGGAGATGATGATGACGAAGATTTTGATCCTACCCTTGAGGAGATTCGAGCACAGAATGCTACCATCATAGAAAAATATGCTTTGATCCGCCAGCTCCAGCAGCAGCTGGAAAGAGTGACAGGCTCGACCAGGCAGCAGCAGTCACGACATGACGAAGGGAGCGTTTCTCGTAGCAGGCATACTGCCCCCCCCCCCGCGAGAGAGATCTAAGGCTTCATCTGAACGAGAAGAGGCGTGATCGAGTTCGCGATGAAGGCTCGAGCACCAGTCACAGCCATTCAAGGAGGGTGTCGGAAACCATTCCATAGGTCCGATACGACAACCGGGAGTGGCTCGACGAGCGCATCAGGCGGATAGTCCAGCATAACCTGGAGGAGGCCGGTCTCACCCGAGACCAACGGGATGCCTGCGAGTTCATTGATCCTGGCGCGTCCCCCTTCTCTCGCGACATCAGGAATTATCCCCTTCCGAGGAAGTTCACTATCCCGAGGTTCGTCACTTATGACGGGACTTCGAATCCGACCGCGCACCTTCGACACTTCTCCCAGATGATGTCTGTTTGGAGGGACGAAGGTCACCTGAACTGTAGAGTATTCTCCTCCAGTTTGGGTGACCTCCCCTTGAAGTGGTTTTGTGTGCTCCCAGAGGGATCCATCTTGAGTTGGCAACAACTCCAGCAGTCCTTCATGAAGAAGTTCCAGGCCTACAGAGTCATGCCGAAGACGGATGCAGATATTATGGCCTTGAAGATCAAGCGAGAGGAAAACATCACCCGGTTCGCCAAGCGATTCTGGACAGTCTACAGCTAGATCGAGAACTCCAAGAATGCTCTGCTGCCAGACAGTGATCTTCGTAAAGATCTAGCCATGAACCCTGTGTCATCCATAACAACACTAATGGCCATAGTGAACCGCTACATTGCTCAAGAGGACGACCAAGCCCGAGCTCGGGAGACCTTCGGGATCATGCAAAGAGACCGAGATGGCAAACCCTCGAAGAAGGACAAGGGATCGTTCCGGAGGGAAGAGCCGGACAGACGCTGGACACCGGCCAGTTCGACGAAGGCTCCAGCATCCACCTCCGGGGGAAGTAAGAAGCCTAGGTTATCCGTTGATCCCTATAGAGCTGTGAACACCATCTTCAAGGAGCCCATTAATAAAATCATGAATAAAATCAAGTCAAAGCCGTTCTTCAGCTGGCCGCAACCCATGAGGGGAGACCCATCTTCCCGAGATCAGAGCAGGTTCTGTGCATATCACAAGTAGGGCGGACATAAGACCGAAGAATGCAGAATACTAAGGTCACACTTGGAGAAGCTTGTCCAAGACGGACACCTGAAGGAATACATCAAGGCGGGCGCCAGGGATCACAACTAGGCTCCACGCCGAGACGAGAGGGGCCAAGACAGTGATGAGTCTGAGAAACTCATAAATGTCATCCATCAAGCTCCCCCTCCCAAGGGGAGTAACTGAGCTCGCGCCGAATCCAGACAAGCCTCCCACAGTAAGCAGGTGATGGCGGCCGAACTCGGCTCAGCTCCCAAGAGGGCTCGGAGAGAGCGGCCCAAGATCTGGTTCTCAGATGCAGAGTTGGAAGGGGTCCAGCTCCCCCATAACGACCCGCTCATTGTCACCCTGAAATTGAAGGATTGCACGGTGCAGAGGATCTTCGTCGACCCCGGCAGTTCGTCCGAGGTCCTCTACTTCGGTTGCTTCAAGAGGATGGGCCTGACGGAGAAGGACCTGCAAGAAGCCCGAACTTCCCTCATAGGCTTCAGTGCCAATCCGGTATACCCGAAAGGGAGGATTACCCTCAGAGTCCGGGTCGGCGGAGCATCCGTGATGGCAGACTTCCTAGTGGTTGAAGCGCCTTCCCCCTACAACGTCATAATGGGTAGGACCTGATTCCACAGTATGGAAGCAGTCCCCTCTACTCACCACCAGAAGCTGAAGTTCCCATTGGAAGGCAGAAATGGCAAGGTGGAGATTGTTACAGTTAGAGGAGACCAGCAGACGGCCAAATAGTGCCTGATGGCTGTAGTGTCCAGGGAGAGAGAGCCCAAGCATGTCAACATGGTCGAGATGGAGAAGAAATTAGATGAGGTTGGCCAGGACTCGGAAACGAAGAGCATGGAAGATCTGACCAAAGTCAGGATTGACCCAAATGATCCAGAACAATTCTTCTTGCTCGGAAGCCAGCTTGCAGAGCTAGAAAAGTCGGAGTTGGTCCAATTCCTGGTGCAGAACAGGGAAGTCTTCGCCTGGACGCCCCACGAGATGCCTGGCATTGACCCCAAGGTCATGTGCCACAAGCTAAATGTGGACCCTAGCCACAAGCCAGTAATGCAGAGAGCTCGCAGGTTTAGGGTACCACAGACAGAGGCCGTGATCGAGGAGGTGGACAAGCTGCTGAAGCCGGAGTAATTAAAGAAGTCCAGTACTCGGCCTGGTTAGTCAACACGGTGGTTGTCAAGAAGAAAATGGGCAAGTGGAGAGTGTGCGTTGACTTTACTGACCTCAACAAAGCTTGCCCCAAGGACAACTTTCCTCTCCCAAAGATTGATCAGATGATCGACGCCACCGCTGGACATGACAGAATGAGCTTCCTCGACGCATATCGCGGCTATCACCAGATACCAATGTATTGGCCGGACGAAGAAAAGACCGCCTTCATAACACCCAAAGGCACCTACTATTACAAGGTGATGTCGTTTGGGCTGAAGAACGTAGGAGAAACCTACCAGCGACTCGTCACCAGGATGTCCCAAGCTCAGCTCGGCAAGACAGTCGAAGTCTACATTAACGATATGATCGTCAAGTTCAAGCAAGCACATGATCATTTGGAAGACCTAGCTCAAGTTTTCGACGTCCTGAAGAGGTTCAAGCTCAAGCTCAATGCTTCTAAGTGCGCCTTCGATGTCAGTTCCGGCAACTTCCTTGGAAGCTTGGTCACACGCAGAGGGATTGAGGCGAATCCAGATCAGATATCAGCCATTCTCAGAGTGCAGAGTCCCACCACTGCGAAAGAAGTCCAGAAGCTCACTGGCATGGCTGCCGCATTGAATCGCTTCATTAGCAAATCCTCAGATAAGTGTCGGCCTTTCTTTCAGCTTCTTAGAAAAAACTTAAAATTTCAATGGACTCCAGAATGTGACCAGGCTTTGCAGGAACTCAAGGCCTATCTCTTTTCACCCCCTTTGCTCTCAACTCTGATACATGGAGAGGTTTTGTACTTGTATTTAGTGGTCCTTGTCAGAGAGGAAGACAAAATGCAAAAGCAATTTATTATACAAGCAAAACCCTCATTGATGCCGAGACCAGATATTTACCATTAGAGAAGCTCACGTTGGCACTCGTTAGTATTGGCACTCATCAGTGCCTCATGCAAGCTCTCCCGCTATTTTCAAACCCACACTATAGTGGTTGTTACGGAACATCTACTTAAATCTGTTTTTAAAAAGGATGGCTTTTCAGGAAGAATCTCCAGATGGGCTATTGAACTGGGACAATACAATATTCAGTATCAGCCCAGGACAGCGATCAAGGCCCAAGTGTTGGCAGATTTTCTCATGGAGTTCTCTCCGAGTTCGGCACCAACCCAGCTCGGAACCGAACTGGGGGGCAGGGGGCATGAAGCGCCCACCGGCTCTGATGAACAATCGAAGAGTCAAGCCCTTACCCCAGTTTGGAAAGTCTTCGTCGACGGATCCTCAACTTCAAGAAGAGCTGACGCTGGAGTGGTCCTCCAGTCTCCAGAAGGGCTAGTCATTGAGCAGGCTCCGACCCTGGATTTCAAGGCGTCAAACAATGAAACTGAGTATGAAGCCCTAATAGCAGGACTAAAGAGTGCCAAAATCATCGGAGCTCAGCAGCTAGTGATCTTCAGTGATTCACAGCTGGTGGCGAACCAGCGACTGGAGGCTACCAAGCTCGTGACTACAGGATGGCCGCCTATCTAGCCCTTGCAAAGAAGATGCTCTCTCAGTTCCAGAAGGCCAAAATCAGGCAGATAGACAGAGAGTTAAATTCTCACGCCAACGCCCTTGCTAACTTAGCCTCTGCTGTCAAAGCAGGAAGGAGAAGAAACATTGAAGTAGGATCGTTGGCCATGCCCAACATAGAGCTCCATCCACCTCGGGAAGTATTGTACCTTGATCTCAGCCCGAGCTGGATGGACCCCATCATAGCTTACCTGAAGGACGACCAGCTTCCCGAGGACAGAAGCGAGGCACACCGAATCAAACTCAAAAGTAGCCCGGTTTTGGTTGTCTCCTGAAGGCAAACTATACATGAAATCATTCACATGCCCATACCTCCAGTGTGTCCATCCGAGTAGGGTCGAGGGCTTCCTTTATGAAATACACGAAGGGATCTACGGAAGCCATATTGGAGGGAGATCACTAGCATACCGAGCTATCAGCCAAGGTTACTGGTGGCCATACATGTAGAAGGACACGTAGGTATACGCTAGAAAATGTGAGAAGTGTAAGAAATTCTCCCATTCCCTCCATCAGCCAGCACAAGATCTGAGTCCGTTTTCCAGTCCTTGGCCATTCGCCCAATGGGGGTTCGACATCGTGGGACCACTTCACCGAGCTCTGGGGAATAGGAGGTGGCTGATCGTAGCCACAGACTATTTCACCAAATGGATCGAGGTGGAACCATTGTCTTCCATCACAGAGCAAGATTCCAAGAATTTGGTGTGGAAGAACATCATCACAAGGTTTGGTATTTCAAGAGCTTTGGTCTCGGATAATAGGACCCAGTTCGATTCCAATCTCTTCAGGAACTTCTGCCTAGAGCTCGGTATCCGGAACGACTACTCCACTCCGGCGTACCCGCAGAGCAATGACCAAGTAGAAATCTCCAACAAGGTGGTATTCGATGGACTGAAGAAGCGACTCGACAGAGCCAAGGGAAGATGGGTAGAAGAGCTTCCAAGCGTCCTATGGGCTTATAGAACAACTCCAAGGCGCTCCACTTTGGCGACTCCTTTCTCCCTAGCCTATGGGATGAAGGCGGTCATTCCCTTAGAAATCGACCTCCCAACTCTGAGATCCGAACTCTTCGATCAAGGCCGGAATGAGGCGAACCTAGCTCTGGAGCTGGACTTGGCCAATGAGCGCAGGGAAGCAGCAGCAATCATATTGGCCGCCTATCAGCAACAGCTGGCCAGAGGCTATAATCAGAAGGTCAGAGAGAGGAAATTCTCAATTGGCAAGCTAGTTCTGAAGAAGACACTCCCAGGCGATAGGGATCCCAATCAGGGCAAGCTGGCACTAAATTGGCATGGACCATTCAAATTGATTTCTACTGCCGGACAATCAGCCTATAGACTTAAAGATATGGAGGGCCGACAGCTACCACGACCATGGAACGCGTCACACCTTAAGAAATTCTATTTCTAAATCTGTACTCTGTACTTGGAAGATTTTCAAGATCAATGAAATCAAATTTCTTGTTGCCCTATTCAGAGTCTGTAGAACTTGGCGACCACTATCGGCAGCTCGGCTACAGCGCCACTGATGAGATCGCCTTAGGGTCGGTATATATACCCCCCAGGCGTGAAGCCATTACGGCCACTGATGAGATTCCTTAGGGTCGGTATATATACCACCCAGGCATGAAGCCATTACGACCACTGATGAGATCGCCCTAGGGTCGGTATATATACCACTCAGGTGTGAAGCCATTACGGCCACTGATGAGATCGCCTTAGGGTCGGTATATATACCACCCAAGCGTGAAGCCATTACGGCCACTGATGAGATTGCCTTTGGGTCGGAACGAGTTCTACCCCGGCATGAAGCCATTTCGGCCATCTAGACTGCCCTAAGGTCATTAACCCTGCTCGCACGAATCCATTTCAGCTAACAAGAGGGTTTCCACTCAAAACGGTGTCTAAAGGCCGGTGTATCACAGAATCAACCCTGGGTACGTATCAAACGTATTACTAAACCTCCTGTGCATCAGAATCGTTACATGACAGTGGTGGAACCGTGTCGAACATAGGTGACAACGGAAAGTCACACCTATCTCATAAGGTGTTCCAGCCCGGCCGTGACTCCGATTCGGGTCGTATCTAATTCGGATCGTATATAGCCGAACTCAAACACTTTATGCATGTGAAACAATAGAAGCGGCGCACATAACAAAATATATATATACAGAACAAGACAAAGGAGACCACAATGAAGCAGAAACTCAATTTTATTGATTTTTTCCTGGGTATAATCGAGTCTTTACATCTTACAAAAAACAAAAAAAAAGAGATACATTATTGAGCAGAAGAGCTGGGGGCAGAAGCGTCGGTCCTGGCCTCGGGTTGGACTGCGGGCTCTATGACAATGTTGGCTCTGGGAGTCGACAGGCCTGGAAAGCTGAGCGGTTCCACGAATGACGAGTGGTCCTCCGTGATCCCCACCTTCTTCAGGGCAGCGCGCCATCCTTTCTCCCAAGCCTTGTCTCTTACGCGCAATACCCAAGTTTCATAATGTGTAGTGGCTTGCCTCACCGCGTCCGCAAATATAACTTCAGCTTCGGCTTGAGCAGCTTGGGCCTTAGCCTCGGCCTCGGTTGCCCTCTGCGCCTCGGTTGCCCTTTGCGCCTCGGCCTGCAGGTCACTCTTCAGCTTTTCCACAGTGGCCTCGAGCTCGGCAACCTTGTTCTTCCCCGCCTCTACCTCGGCCTTGGCGCCCTCCAGTTCAGCCTGGAGCTCGCCCTTCTGTGCCTCCAGCCGGTTAACCTTCTCGTTACAGACCCCCAGAGCTTCTTCCAGTTGTTTATTTTCTCGGTCAAGCAAGGCGATCAAGGGGCTCTGCTTATTGTATCAATCGATGACTACCATCGATTTTTGCACCGTCTGTCACGGCAAAGGAACAGAAGTTAGCCAAAATGAAACACTTGATAATAAGGTTACAGTTGAAAGATCGGAAATATGGCTCACCTGGAGGCTAGACTGCAGCAGCGACGCCAGCAGCCTCGGGTCGCTGTACCCCATGTAGTGCTCCACGTCCGCCGGCAGGGAGCACGCTTTGCCGAGCGCCTCGAGGACGAGAAAGTTGGGCCTCTTATGGATTTTGTCCTCGACGGTTATAGATTCGCCCGTGGCGAGGACGAAGCTCGGCTCCCAGGGAGCTGGCGGCAGTGTCGAGCCCGAGCTCGCCCCCTCCTCTCTCGGCCTCTTCCCCAAAATGCTCCCAACTTGCCCCGCCTCGGGTGAGGATGGTCGAGCATCTGGATGTTCCAGCTGAACCAGGGCCTCCTCCCCCTCATTAGCAGGGGCAATTCTTGGCCTGTCGGCGGAGGTCCCTACAGCTCCTGGGACCACAGGCGCGAAGCCAGGGCCTCCAAGTCCAGGTACTCCACCGTGCGTGACATCTCTTCTGAGCTTGGCGCAGAACATTTGGAGCGTCTCACGAGAGGGGACCCGTTCGACTCCTGCTCGGAAGTAGAAGCTTCGGCGCCGGATGCGACCCTGCTGGCGACTTCGGGCGCTATCCGAGAAGGTCCCACTACGGTCTCGGGCTCCCTTCTCTCCGGGCTCTCCTGCGAAGTCTGCTGAGCAACCTCAGCTCTTTTGTAATAACCCCGATACCTAGGCTCATAGCCCAGAAGCGCCCAGGCCGCCTTGTTCGAAAAGTCAGTGCACCTCGAGACCCTCTAGTGCCAGGCCTCGTTCTTCCTCCAGCCGACTTGCCCGACTTTCCTCTGTCGAGCGGCTGCACGGTTAAGAAAAGCATCAGATCGGAAAAATTTTGAGAATGGAAGACAAAATTGAAACTAGAAGAACGAACTCATACTTGGAACGACCTTGGGGCGACGTGGGACTCGGTAAGCTCCGACCTCCTCGGCGCCGAACTCCTAGTCCCCAGCGTATTTGTAGGAATCCTCGAGCGCCGTGACGAAACTCTTTCCGTTTGGTTTGACTCAGAGGTAATAGGTATCCTCCTTGGACTTGCAACTATCATAAACGTCCTCTATATCGTGGACGCCGAGGTCAATGTGGAGGTGTTTATTGAGCTCAGTTGTGACCATGATGATTTTGTAGCCGTTGGGCATCAGCTGGCAGGGGGTAACGAGCTGCTATCCGAGACAGGTACTGACAGCCATGCCTTACATAAGGACACGTGGCAGGGTACAAGCACGCACTGATGGGACATATACACCATCCAAGCAGTCCGCCCTCATCAAATCTCTGACAGAACCACATCTAATGGTTTGCAGCCATATCAGGACAGGGCCCAAGAAAGGATCCGATAGGACCTCATCCGCCAACAGATCAAGGCGAGATCAGGCCCAATGTGACTAGCATTTAATGCAGCATGGGCTGATCGGACCATTATTTAATGCAATGTGGACTATGATGGATCTTCATTAATTACTCTATGGGCTAATGAGACCCTAGTAGTCAAATCATTAGGCCCACTAACAGACACCTATGATTTTTCTCATATAAGGTGATTTCTCACCCAAAACCAGGTACGCATACATGCATGCAATTTCCTAGTCGTTACTCTACCTCTCTTCTTCTCCGACCTTTGTCCCTGCATTAACTTAGGCATCGGAGAGCCCTGCGCTGCCCACAGGCAAGGTCCTTTGATTGCTCTTTCTTCCCTTTTAGGTTTTTGAGGCAGATAGCTCTCCAGTCATTTGGATAAGTCCTCAAAGGCTCTCCCTAATCTTATGAGTTAATATTTTTTGCACTTACAATGAGTAAAAAGATTTCTGAAGGAGGGGCTCACCAAATCAACCACACAAACACAAACAAAGAAAACCAAGTTAAAAAGGAAAAAAAAATCTAATAAAATACTAACAACCAAATCCATCTATTTCCCAACTGCCCACTTAAGAGTAACCTTTTTAAGGGAGTGCGGATCCCTGTCTCTGTTTCAATCAATCCTGGAGCACCACCTCTGTAAAGAGGCTGCAATTAAAAGGTACAATTAAGTGGTTGCAATTAGTGACAAAAACAAATCTCATGGATCTTTTGAACTTCAGTTTCTCTACCTTGCCATCTGGAACATCCCTGGACTCATGGATTGTGCTAGTTTCAATCATCAATATCATTGCAGCTTTGCCCTTGCCCCATCCATCTGAGGACCTCAAATCCATCAATCACCGTCTGATGATGCGAACAAGTTTCAACCGCCTGGCCAAGTTAACTACATTTTGAATGCCACAAACAAATTTTTTTGGTTATCATTTTTACTTACAAACAAAATTTTTAACACCTCCACTCTAATAAAATTTTTATATTTCTGAGAAAAAAAAACAACATTTGTACAAAATAAGTGTAGTAGATATGAGAATGTTAAGAAGAATGTGTGATATAATTAGAAATGAGCATATTTGGAAGTAATTAGGGGTAGAGTCAATAGCTAATGAATTAAGAGAGACACGCTTAAGATGATTTGGATATGTCCATTGCAGGCCTGCTACGACGCCGATAAGAAATGTCTTTCTATGGAAGTTGATGGCCCACTGAGGAAAAGCGATTGGCTGAAGAGTACATGGATGAAAGCAAGAAGGTTAGATGTGAAAAAAGTACAACCTATATAAGGATTTGGCCCCACGATAGACTGAAATGAGGAAATTGACTTCATATAGCCAACCCCAGCATAGATGGGAGAAGGATTTGATGACGGCTTGTGAGGCCCCACCCTTTGTGGGCCCTCTAATTGCTATTTTATAGGTTAATTAATGCTAATTTATGCTAATTATTGCTAATTACTATTTAATTGGGCTAATTAGGGGTTAATCAGGGCGATTAGTTAGACTAGCCTAGTTGAGTTAGCTTTGTAGGTTAGTTGGGTGCTTGTGTTAATTTTAGGCTAATTAGTGTAGATAGGCCTTAGTATAGATTTTAATTAATTAGAGGAGGGTTTAGTGTTAATTGTGCATCCTCTAGAAGGTTCCAGCCCAAAGACCAGCCTGCCCCTAACCCTAACCCTAATCCTATGATAACCTAAAGGGCATTCCAGTCAATAATCCCCCTCCCTAGGCTATAAGTAAGCTCTTATCCCAATGCAAACCCTAAGCAAAAACCAGCCCCCTTCCCAAGAACAATTCCATTACTGTTCATTCCAATTGCCCCTCTTCTTTCTCCCTCAATTCCTCCCTTCGTTGAGCTGAGATTTGCAACTTTTACTGTTGTGCTTGGAGATTATTTCAGAGAGCCACAGTTGCTGCTTCATCCTTCCTCTTCCTTTCTCATTTCATTCTTCCAAGCTGCTGCCGTGGTTCTGTGTTGGAACTCCTTCTCTGTAACTGCTGCTGTTGCTGTGATTGTGCTGGAGAACCCTTGGAGCTACAGCAGTTGCTACATCATCTTCTCCCCCTCTCATTTCTTCACCTGAGCTAACTGGTTGTGCTGGGAGAATCACTACTGCTACTGTTGCAGCCACTACTCTTCATTTCCTCTCTTCTTTCCTCTCATTTTCCTTTCCTCTGAGCCACTGTTACCAGACTGTTACTGCTGGGATTTTTCCCTCATAGCAGCAGCTGCTACTTCACCTTCTTTTCTCTCATTCCTTCACCTGGGAGCTGCTGTCACTGTGCTGGAAGAATCCTTAGGAGCTGCTGCTGTATCCTCTTCTTCTTCACTTTCTCTGTTCAGCTGGGATTCTGGGATTTTCTATTGCTCTCTCTCTACAAACCTTCTCATTTACAAAAAAAGGCAAGTGCTCATACTCCTAGCTTAGAACATGTATTTTATTTCGTGATTTTAGTAGCTTCAATTCATAAATGTGATTAATTGAGTCTTAGTTATCACCTGGAGCTCTGTTTTGTTGTTTTGGATGAAATGGCATTGATGGATGGGGGTTTCACCCCCCATTTGGAAGATCAATGGGCCACAAGGTTGCCAATTAGTGGGCATTTGAGTGGTTTGATGTTTGGAGATGATTTGGTGAAGTTTGGGACTGATTTGAAGTGATTTGGATGGAAAAAGAGCCAAAACGGAAAATCTGCAGAAACTGTTTTCGTGTTCCCAATCGACCGGCAGACTCGACCCGCAGTGTTCCCGGTCGACCGGGACCTGCAGGCCGGTCGACCGGCAACACTGCAGCTGTAACTGGACAGCTCCCAGTTATTTTTTTTTCTTTTTTTCTACAGGTCTAAGATCTCTAGTGTTCCCGGTCGACCTAAGAACACTGTATTTTTGGGAAAAACTGGCCCTCGGCCATTTTCTTGCATAAAATTTATCTCAGTTAGCCAGGATGACCCGGCCTTGTCCAGGTTGACCTGGAATACATTGTTTTTGCAAGAATTGACTGAAAGTTGGTTTTTCACCCGAAACTCAGACTCTTCACACCCAGATCAACCTGATACTTAGGATTTACATTTAGAAAGTGTTTAAAGCTGGGACATCAATCTTTCTAAGGTTTTTGAGTATTCGGTCAATCACGCAGGCCAGGGGTTTGACCGGACAAGCTGGAAACCTTTAGAAATGAAACAAGTTTTCCAAGAAGCCTGATTCAGATTAGTCAGCGACCTCAGTTGATCCACTAGGCCAGGGGATCAACCGAGCTCACTACACATCAGGTTCACCTGGAAAACCCTGATTTTTCAGTTTTCAACATTTAGGAGTTGTGATCAGTTGTGGGGCCCATTGACCATCCAAATGAGCGTTTATCGATATTCTAAGCCCGAGTCAACGGTGTGGCTCAACCTTGACTCGCGAGGACCACTGATTAGTGTTTTGGTTATTAATCTAAGATGATTCGACCTCTAAGAGTTGTCAAAGATGCCTGTAACCACCTAAGCACCAAACACAGTATTTTATGGCATTAATGACTTCGTTTAGAGATCAAATCACCGGAGATGGACCGAACCTAATGTGGCCCATTACCTAGGATTGGACCGTTGTATTTTCCCTATTTGATTCCTTCATTGAAGTTCATACTTCACATTTATTATTTATTGTCATTCTTAGATTTTTAGTGTAGCTGTTTGCTATTAATTTACATAAATGGAGGACCTGAACCTAGGATATCTTAGAGGTGACCCGATAGTGTGATTTGGGAGAACATTGACCCGTGTCTGTGTCTAGGCGGGCTCTTATTAGGCCTAAGTGTGGAGATATGTACCCCTGGTTGGAAGAGGTAGTTTCTTTTGGGATTTTAAGTTATGATGGATTAGAATTAACTGTTTATCAGTATAAATGGATAGTTGCCTCGTTTGGACCAGGCCATGTGCTGATGGGCCTTGGTATGGATCCAACGAGTGGGCTTGGACCTTGAACGAAATCCATAGACTGAATTGGTATATGCAGACCTCTTTGAGACATTATTAGGACCTTGTTCACGCAAGGCAAAGCCTAGACAGACACAGACCCTTAGAGTATTCTCGAGTCGACATGAACATTCACTCGGTTGATATAAGCTCAGCCTGTGGACTGATCATCCCCGGTAGGAGCTAGTTGAGTGTTGAGAAGCTATCATGATGAGCTATGTGGTTAAGACGGACGGTGTGATACCGTGTCCGGTCTTGAGTGATGAGATGATGAGTTGATGAGTGATTTGCGGGATTAGTAATTCCCAGCACTGGTGAGATTTCCCCGCCGCAACTGTGTTCAGTATGTGAGGGCCGCGACATAATATCCTACGGTATTCCAGCTCGTGTGAATGTGCCATTTTGTTGTAGTAGTTTAGATGTTTATAATTATCTTGATTCTCTATGATTATCATGCACAACTGCCTAGTTCACTTCCTTGCTATTCATTTAATTTATTTTACCTGTCTCTATTCCTTTGATATACATGTTCTATGTTAGTAGTATGCTGTAACTTGCCAGATCTTTTAGATCTGACCATTCATTGGTGCTTAGGCCTTGACCCAGAGATCCCAGAGGACGCACTAGCGCTAGTTGAGGCACCGATCGCTGGAGAGTTCTCGTGGGGCCCGGCCGACACGGATGTCGAGCCGGAGGGCGGAGACTATTTACCAGGGTTTTGAGAGTCCTCTTTATTTTGGGTTTGAGAGGCAAATTTTGTAGTAAGTTGGGTAGAATTAAATATGTATTAACTTTGATTAACCACTGATACATTTTAATTAGACTGTAGTTCTGTTCATACTTTACTTATATATCGATACCTATTGCTTCCGCTTATTTCTTATGCTTCCGCAAGTTAACTGTTATTATTATATGGTTCAAAAAGTTTTAAATTGGACCTCATTGCGGCCTACGATCTTGGAAGTTCTCGGATTTTCCGGGAAGTAGCGCGCCAATTTCGAGTATTCGAACGATTATATCGGTATCTGGAATTGGGGCGTTACACAGCTAATCACCAACATTGAATTAGTTAATTACCTTTTTTTTTAGGTTGGGTTATGTTGGGCTAATGATTATTAGTGATACTTCAAATTTGAGGGATTGATCCTATGCATACAGGTGAAACTAAGATGGCAACACCACTTAATCATGAGTGGATTGGCATCTCAAAGTTGAACTAATCTGGTCAGATTTCTGAACAAAAAAATCCGACAAAAGTTGTGAAGTTCTCATTTCTTCTATTGAAGCTTGACACTAATCCAAGATTGCTATGCCTTCCGGTTGATCATGCTTTTCAAAACTTGTGAAGTTGAAAAGTGGGGTACCTAAAATATACTGAGCTTCAACACTAATCCAAGCCCTTACATATATTTTATATTGTGAAATACTTTTCAAAACTTCACAATTTTCTTCAACAGTGGCGTACGAGTACCACGTCCAGTTCTACCCAACAGGTTGGACTTACAATAATATCAAATAGGGATTGGTTAACAAACCTTTCATTTCAACCGTCCATCTTTTGTTGGAAAATATATTCCCATTCAACCATCCATTTGTTTGAGTTTTTGCCCAACACCCGCAGAAGGTTGAGCAAATGTTGCCTTCACATCTGACCCATGACCATGAGATAAGAAAACAATTTACAAAAAGAAAGGAATTTTAAAAAAATCAACTTGCATAAAAGGCATATAAAATATCAGACATTGGGTTTAGGTTGCATCGAGTACTGTGTAGTAAATATTATGACCACCGATATTGAACTCATAGGATTGGGTAGTCCATAAAGACTTGTAGATAAACCACACCTCTAGGATTAACAAATCGTGAAAATAACTGGTTCACTGTTTTTAATTGTTCATTCTGCCATTTTCTTCTCCCCTTTTAGATCATAATTCTTACTCTGGTTCACAAGAAAATGAAAAATCCACAGCAGCTAAGAAATACAAAGGGGACTGGTTAGCTTGAGCAAGTTGGTGTGAAAGATTGAGAATTGAGCACATGTGAATTGGCCTTGGGTGAAGCTCGAATTGAAAAGAAAAAACTTAAAAATAAAATAGAGGGCCATTAGCTCATGTGAACCTGCCAATACCTTGTTGAAGCAAATATCTAAACCAGATTTCTTGTGTTCCTGGTTTTTCATACCTTTCCACAGAGTTTTGACAATGAAGGGAACAGGGAAAAGAAACAAAGCATGTGGTTGGAAAGTGAAGAGGAGGAACACAATCTAGAATAAGGGATGCATGTTCAAAATATAATAGCACCCGATAGCATTTTCCATAATGTCCGGTGCACAGGTTTTCAGCCGAGAAGATGATGAATCCATTTCTCCACAACAGAAGGAAAGCCATATCAGGGCCTTGGTGTATCATCTGAACCAACTAGAGAATGATAAGACTCCGTCAACGCTAATGTTCAGTGCCCCTCCAAAGGAGCTGACATTTCAGGAACAACCCCAGCACCAGGCCCAGACATCTGCCTGCCCACAGACCTGAAATAGATTTACTGATTAGAATACTAGGCAATAATTTCTTGAACAAAGTAAGGTTTTTTATGAATTGAAAAGGTTTTTTATGAATTGAAGCTATATATGCTTAAAATGCAAAAGGCTGACATCACCGACATTTTTTTTTGCTGTTTGACATCACCGACATTGATGATGGTTAAAGAAGAGACATTTATTATTGAACCGAAGATGTTATGATTCAATGTGTGTGGGATATTTTTAAGATATCGAGATTGTCCTGGTTTCGGTAAAAGTAATGGCTAG
The DNA here is from genome assembly GCA_038049695.1 of Cinnamomum chago. Lineage (NCBI taxonomy): Eukaryota > Viridiplantae > Streptophyta > Magnoliopsida > Laurales > Lauraceae > Cinnamomum > Cinnamomum chago. Next base: position 236,518 of record CP142456.1, read on the forward strand.
ACATGTCTTGGTCTCGGTTTTATGCATCTCGGCAATAGTGCCAAAATGCTTCCATATTAAGGTCATGCCTGACCTCGGTACCATCTTTAGTTCGATTCAGTTAGCCGAGACGAGCGCTGACTCGTAATCAGTTACAACTGTACCTCTATAAAGACTCAACCACGTTATAGAACGTGTTGAGAGATAACGACATGCATCAGATAGAGATAAGAAGTTATCATTATCCGGTGGTTACGTCCATAATCCTTGAAAGAGTGGATCCACAACTTCCATGAAATCAGGGTAAGGTCTGATGAGACTTTACCATTAAGAAATCAGGGTAAAGTGCGATGGGACCCTACCATTAATGTACTAGGGCAAGAGTCATAGGACTCCCGGCCTATATATACAAAGAGCTAATCCAGAAGAGCTACGCATATATACACTCAAAACTATGTTTCTCTCTTCTACCCTTTGTTGAGTTACCAAACTAACTTAGACATCGATGTGTCTTCCGCCGAGAGCAGCCAGGGCCTCTGATCTCTGTTCTCTTCCTTCCTTTCAGGTTTCAGGCATTCAATCTTTCCCAAGAGACTCTACAGAGATCCTATTCCATCCAAACAAGTCCATAATTATTTAGGCTCACACACAATGTATCTATGAACCTATTTGTATCCTGACCGATGAAGCGGGCACATAAGGATGTAGGGATTGCTGGGGACTTGCTATTTATGATCACTAGCTGTGATGAATTCTGATCATTATCATTTGGAATTGGAGTTTCATCGGTTATGCTGGGGTTACTAAAGAATCGAGTCCCTTGAATATACCTGTAGTAATGGAAATCTTAGTGAGAATTAACTCTTATGTTGCAGAGGTATGCATCATACATGAAAACAATCACCAAACAAATGGATCACATGACAATTTCTTTTACACATGGGATATCAAAATGCATTTTAGTGACACATGTGAGACGTTACTACGTTTGGTTTGAAACAATTTTCACATGAGTATGATTGTAAAAAATTCTCATATATATATATATATAATTTTACAAAGACTTATTTAGTACTAAAACTAAATGTTTTGAGGTTTAATGAGTTAATGAGAAATTTGAACGGTTTTAATATAAAAATCTAGGCCCACGAGAGTTGCAAATAATAAAAATTGGCAAATGATTTGATAGCGACATATCCTTGCATAAATTATACCTGCACCTCTCTAGCTAAGGACATTGTGTGACCTTTGAAAAAAATAAAAGCAATTAAAAAAAAAAGTCCTACTTATACACCATTTTCACCTCATTTAAATATGTTGACACATAAATGAGCACACACAAATTAATGCGGTCATAAGTGAATATTTAATTGGTATATTATCTAAATATTTAAATAAATGACCACTTAAGATCCCCTTTAAGCTTCTAACTGATTCCAACCATTTATTAGCTCATCAAATGCATAAAACTTAAAAGAGATATTAAGCTTTTAAGTCATTTTCAAAAGAGTACTTAATGTATATATTTCAAGAAAGTAAAAAAAAGGTTTTCAACAATTTCTTTCAACCAAGCCCTCTTTATAAATCTTTTTTTTTTAGAAAGATAAAAAAAACCATTTTTTCAATTTTCATATTCTTTCATTAAAAGATAATTTAAAAAAAATAACTAAGTCTAACCGAAATGGCCAAATGGAGTTCTCTTCAGACTCGTCTATGCATCGTCTATGCACGGATGGTTAGAAAAAGCCAATTTTGGAGAGGAAATATGTTAAGAAAAGATTAAAAAAAATGTTCTGAGAAGGACTTGATTAAAAGAATTATGTAAAGTGTTTATACTATTTTTTGAATATTAAGAATTTTAGTACTTTTCTTAAAATCTCCCCTAGTTATTAATATCGTATGCGAGGGAGGAAAAAGGAAAAAAAAAAAAAAAACAGCGGGCGCGCGAAGAGGAGATCGGGGGCAATGGCAATGCATTCGCAGCGGGAAGCAGTGGGTACCTTGGTGTCCTCCATCGTATCCCAAGTCCTAGCAATACTTGTGCTGCTACCCTCCTCCTCCTCCTCTTGTTCTTCCTCTTCGTCTCCTCCTCCATTCCCTTTCCTCTCCTCTCTCCTCTCCCATCATCTCTCTTTTCTCCTGCTCTTCCTCACAACAACAACAGCAACAACCACCGAAACCACTCCTGATACCACCGCCCTTTCTGATTCTTCCTTCATCTCACAATCACCACCACCTTCTCCTCCGTCTCCTTCGAGAAAACGAAAGAGAAGACCACCCAACTCCGAAGATAACAACCCAAACAGGACGACCCAGCAGCAACAGGAAGACTGCGGAGGAGGAGGCCCGTTGTTCTCCTCATCTTCTTCATCATCATCATCATCCATCCGCAATCATCGCGATGATGCCGTCTGCAACACATCGTCCCCCTTTCTCCCCCTCTCGCTCTCGGAGGATCCCTCCTCTTTCAACCTCTTTTTCCGCATGACCTCAGCCACCTTCGAATGGCTCTCAGGACTCCTCGAGCCTCTCCTGGAATGCCGCGACCCCGTCGGATCCTCCCTCAACCTCTCCCCCAACCTCCGCCTGGGCATCGGCCTATTCCGCCTCGCCACCGGCTCGGCCTACCCCGACATCTCCCGCCGCTTCTCCGTCTCCGAACCCACCGCCAGGTTTTGCACCAAGCAGCTCTGCCGCGTCCTCTGCACCAATTTCAGGTTCTGGGTCGCCTTCCCCAACCCCTCCGAGCTCCGATCGGTCTCGGCGGCCTTCCAAGCGCTCACCGGGCTTCCCAATTGCTGCGGCGCCATCGAGTGCACCCGCTTCGAGACCCAAAGGGGCGAGAGCGTCGCCGCCCAGATCGTGGTCGACTCCGCCTCCCGGATCCTGAACATTGCTACCGGATTCCGAGGGCGCCGCCACAAGGACGAGCCCGCCGTCCTCCGGTCCTCTTCCCTCTATCAGGACGTCCAAGGAGGCCATCTCCTGAACTCTCCACCGGCCTACCTTGAAGGGGTCGCCATCCCTCAGTATCTGATTGGAGGCAATGCTTATCCCTTGCTCCCTTGGCTGATGGTTCCATTTGCTCACTACCCCACACACCACCACCACCACACCTCTGCCTCTGCCCCTTCTTCTTCCGGAGGAGGTGGAGGTGGAGATGATTTCACTGTGGTCCATCAATCTGCGCGCGGGCCCGCCCTGCGAACCCTCGCTAGCTTGAGGAATTGGGGCATTCTCAGCCGCCCCATAGAAGAAGAAGAGATGAACATGGTGGTCGCATGCATCGGGGCATGCTCTATACTCCACAATGTTCTGCTTATGAGGGAAGACTTCTCCGCACTCTCGGATGCGCATCCGATGGATGACCGTCATTCCCTGCATGATTGGAGGAGTCGTCCTCGAGAGGAGTCCAGCTCGGGGGAGCCCTCCACTGACAAGGCTTGTGAAATACGAAATGCTCTGGCCGCAAGAGCAAGAGAGAATCGTGCTGATTTGAATCAAAGAAACGAGCATCAGCATCAGCATCAATGACTACGCAGCGGGCGCACGCTTGTACAGGCAATTTCTAAAACTGGTACGAAATCAGCTCTGTTTTCTTCCTTCTCTTTGATGTAGTGTTGTTATACATTTTGAATTCCAGTGCAGTGATTTTTTTTTTCCCAATTGACAGACGCAGATTGTCGTGTAAATTTTCTATTAATAAAGCCCCCAGCAAATAACCTTATACTTCAGTGTGATTATTAAGCTAATAGTGAAACCCTCATCTGTGTATTGAAGTTCTCACATTCTTTCATAGTTCAAAATGGTTGATGGCAGCTCATCATATGCATTTTATTTTTGCTAGTAATGGATAAGATTTTATTAAGAAGATGGAAACATGAAACTCAAAAGTACAAACGCCCTGAGACAGTACACTGAGTGTAGTATTGTTGCTCCCAATCACACCCTCGAGCTCAAAGATGCTTCAGCTCATCTCTATAATCAAATTGGACTTTTTCCATACCTTATTTAGCCAATGTATCTGCTATTTCATTGCAAATTCTCCTGATTCGTTCCAAATTAACAATTGTTTTCCAAACTTAAAATCCAGATCACCCTGATGATGAAAGACTAGTGCAATAGCATTCCTCGATCTCTTTCAATTATTAAATTCTCCATATGCATTTTTTACTTCATTCCCTAGGATTAACACTACTTCAGATAAGACCCAGACAACTCAATATGGTCAAGAGTGGATGAGTCGCTCTGCCAACTCATGTAATTCAAGGGGTCGTTTTGGCATGGAGAAAGGAAGCAAAGAGAACTATTTGCAGTGCAAATTTGAATTGTGTACGATTTTCTCCTCCTCTTTTTATTCCAAACAGTTTTTGCTCAAGTCTTTTCTTTTGAATGAGCAAGTCCGGCCTCTCTGATAGTGAAAATAATTTTATATAGTTCTATGCTTGGAGTAGCTCATTTTTTCCCCTCGTTCTTTCTTCAAGCAAGACGCTTGATTGCAACTTAACACTTAAACCTGAGGAGCATTATTGTGGTCCATATCTCATACAACACTAAACATCCAAACATTATAAGAGAGATACTGATGTAAGCAACAAAACTGACAAAAGTAAAACAAAAACACAAACACAGCATTTTACCTACATACAAGTCTTCATGTACTCCCTTTTAGCCAAAGAGTCAACGATTCCACTAGCTCCCCTTAATATATGATGAAACTCAACCTCCAAGGGAGGGTGCATGTCCTTATTCTCATTTGATATGGATTGAAACTTCCATGGGCAGTAGCGGACCTAGAATTCTCGTTTGAGTGGGACGGATAATGGTCAATTGAAAAAGTCAAAATCAACGACAACTACCAATAATCAACGCCAACTACCCATTATCTCTCTTTTACCAAAAAAAAAAACAACCATAATCTCCAATTATTTCATGCTTTAAATACATGATTCTTTGTTTTTTTTAATAAATTAAATATAAAGAATTCACATCCTATTACTGACACTCAATTCCTATATAAACTTTTTAACTACAACATCCAATTCCTTAAGAAGCACGAATTTAGTAATTTTGTTTTCAAATTAGTGGGCTAGAGAATTCCAAAGACGTATTGTATTAATCATTATCATACAAAATTAAGCTCCTAAGAGGTCCCATATCATATGAATCTAAATGAAACCACCTGTATTTATAAATGAAAATTGTCAATATAATTATAAACATCATATTGTGATTCAAGAAAAAAAAATCAATCATAAATCAAACCCCATTAACACAAACATCATATTAGCAATTAGCAAAAATCAAAAGAAGGAAAAAATTGTAATATTAGCTGGACAGAACAATGATAAGATTACAAACATCTTTTTTTAAGTTTTTTGGGATTTGGGATCTTATGATGGTGAGAGAACAAAGCACCTAAGAAATACTCTTGCAATAGGTAAAGTGGAAAAACAAATATCCACTATAAAGTCGATTCCAAGAGCAAGACTCGATTAAGAAGAAGAGTACAATCAATGGAATTCTTTTGCAAGAAGGCATTTTGCCCATATATATTTGATTCGAAGGCAGATATCTCATCACTGTCTTCAATTTGTAGAGAGAGAGAGAGAGAGAGAGAGAGGTACTGTTGGTGATAAGGAAGAAAGAGAAGAGAGAATTAGATAAGAAGGAAGAGATCGAGATCGAGAGAAGGCGAACCTTTGTGTCATGTGATTGTGCTAAAGCCAGAAGGGGAAGAAGCACAGGAGAATGATTGAGCGGTGGGAGAATAGGATTTTGAGGAAGGTTTTCCACTTGAGATCTTGAGACCGAGAGGGTTTTTTGGATACCTGGGTTTTTTTTGTTAGTGTTTTCCGGATTAGGGGTGGGGCGACAGCCGGCAGCCTTACTAGAATGGGCCATGGGTGATCATCTGGCACATGCTGCCTTTTGAACGTTTTGGATCGGACCTGGGTGACTGCCCTAGGTGAGTATAGCGTGGGTCCGCCCCTGTCCATGCGCCGTCCGCTTTCTTCAAGGCTTGACAAATAGCATGTGAAGAATCACTCTCTACTGACAATCATATCGAGAAAGATGCTTTGGAGACTCTTGAAGCTTCTCTCATTGCAAATCTTTGCCTCGCAAGTATCCCTCACCCCAATTGCTTATGATAAAACCACTTATATCTACGATTTCCATTGAGTAGAACACCCCTCATATCCTTGGGGCTTGCTTTGCCACTAGCTACGCCATCCACATTAAATCTTAAAATCTAGCTGGGGGAGGATTCCACTTCATCAATTTTTTTCTCCTTTCATTTCTGCACTGTAGACATGTTCCTAATTGGCTATGAAGTCTCTTTGTGTAAGGTCAAAGAAATTGTTTTTCTTATTATAGTCCGTGCTTTGATTTTCACCTTCACAACATCCATTGCTTCTTTAGGTAAAGAATCTCACATTTCTTGAATTCTTTCTTTCCAACTTTGATCCACATGTCCACAAACACGAAATGACCCACTTCCCAAGATGACTCCACTATGCATAGATACTCTAGGATTCACCTTATCAGACTGCAGAACAGAATAATTCCATAGTTGGCTAGAAATCTCAATGAAGTAATTGATGGTCAATGATCTCCTTCACCTTGCAAAGTGAACAAATATTTCAAGTTGAGTCTTTCAGCAAAATATATGTTATATTTCAAATTGAGTCAAAAGAGAACACACGATCAAAGTTATCGTCTGTCCAGATACTTTGCCCATTATTTCCAACCAACAAAACTAGGAATGTCAATGGACCTTCGGTTACCCTGTTACCTAAAAGGACTCGGCCTGAAAAATCTTGGTATGGGCCCTCTTTTTGGACCTGATTGATGATCGTGTCTGGGTATGGTCGGGTACATACTGAATATCCATTTACCTTACTGATATTATTAAAATAATATATAAATTTATGCATTACTGATTAACAATATTGTAATTATATTTGATATTCTTAATTGCAGATTTTGTCATCATACTGGCTGCAGTATAGATGGTAGGAGTGACATATTTCAAATCCTCGAATGTGAGTCCAATTCTTATTGGCAATATCATTATATTTTGAAGCATTATAATTTTGAGTCATATATGGGTCTAGATGGATCCTTCCAAGTTTGGCCTGTGCAACTTTATTAACTTAATTGGAGTTGGGCCCACCATGGACCCCACCTGAACCAGACCAAAATTCACATCCCTTAACAAAAATGCCTCCACTCTTGAAAGGGCAATGTGGGGAAGCACACATTAAAACATAAAAACACGAGATCCAAATAAATGAGTGCACAAGAGACAAGAAGATATACATGATTCACCTTTAAAGGGGTATGTCCATCGGTGAAGTGGATAATGGTTTCACCATTTCAAGAGGGAGAAGATAACAATGCAGAAAAAAAAGAGAGATTAGAGTCATGAACACTATATATTCCAAAAACCCAAAAAAAATCTCATAAAAAAATCTCTCACCAAAAGGCCTCTCAACTTTTATCACATGAATCATGCTCTTACAAGATACCCATGAATGTCAATTGTCAAGTCCCTCTCCTATGGTGAGTTCAACAACCAACTCTTCTTTTCTCAAAGAGTGACAACTCACATGTGCATATCCTCTCTTACGTGTAGAGAGAGAGAGAGAGAGAGAGAGAGAGAGAGAGAGAGTAGCTAAATAGACTCATTTCCGACTAGAATCACGATCAAAATAGGAAACAGGTACTGTGAAACCTTTCCTAAAATGCTCCAAGCCTTAGATTTTCAATAGCTATACCCTGCCATAAAAGCAAAGATGGAGCCAGGTGCAGACTAAGAAACAAGAGTCTTATGGAAAGACTTGGAAGAGAAATTCCTAGAATGACAGTGGTTGTGCATGCATATGTAAACATTTGTCAATAGGCTCAACAACGACATATAGCTCCTCCCTTTACACTTAATCAGTATCTCCTATCCCTAACTCTCTAAACAACTCATAATATCATCACTCACTATAACTTTTTGTTTGGAGCTACCCCATACAGCTCTAGATATTTGACCATCAAAGTACCATCCCTGACCTACTTATCATACCCAAGAATTATCACGTACTTATCATACCCTAAATTATCTCCATCTCCCACACCTATTATAAAACCCACCCCAATTTTAAAGATGCAACCCATTTGCTCCATTTCCTAAAACCAAAATCGCGCCCCCACAAACCTGACATCTTTGACCTAGGGACATCTCTCCTTTAATCCTCACCGTATTTACCATATTTATTAGCAATCAGTCTTCTCAATAATGATGCCTTATCTTCCCCAAGGCCCAAACTCCACCATTTGTCTAAGAAGAGTCCAATTTTTATCCACCATCCGTCTATCATAGGTTTGCAATAGGGTGATGGTTTTCCTATTTGTGGGTTATGCTGGAGAAATTAGAAGAGCTGCCAAAGGCATGGAAATTTGGAGTAAGATCAGAGAGGCAGAAATTTATGGTGGTTTCCTTCGCCACAGTTCTTTGATCAATATGGAAGGAGAGAAATGCTCGTTGCTTTTAGAATATTGCAGTACTCCTAGGAACCATAGTTTCTATAGTTCACAGAAGTGTTACCCCATGGGTGTTCTGCCTCACATGCTTTTATGGAGTGCCCATGGTCACAGTGGACCAGAGGTGATCCAATATTTTTGGTGGGAGGAGGTTATATCTCCTAGATGGGACCCACCATCTAGAGGACTCCTAAAGCTAAACTTTTGGCACTTTGATTGACAATCTGGCCCTGGCGGGAGCTGAGAGCTTGATTTCAGCAAATGACTTCTGCTCTTTTGCGGGTGCAGTTTGTATAAAATTAGTAAATGTAGCAGAAACAATAGCACCGCTGATTGGAATACAGCAGGCCATTGCTAAATGAATTGACACTGTCATTGTGGAAGGTGACTCTCTTGGGAAAAGCATGCTTCGGATGTTCCATGGAGAATAGAAAATATGGTGAACGAACCTGTGGACTTACAGGTTAATATTTTGTTGTCTTTCCTACTTGTTCATAGAGGAGGGAATACACACGCTGTTACACTTGCTAAATAGGAAGTTTCTCTTGAAAGGTTTGGCCATTATAACGGCCTGAGTTCAGTCTGCTTTGTTTTGGTTTAGTCTAATTATTATCCTATATGTGCGTGGGGCGGATTTCTTGTTCTGGGGTGCATTTTTGTTTTAAGCTCTAATTTCTAGTGCTTTTGGGGTCTCTTCCGTTCGCTGTCCTCTTTTCTTGTATACAATCTATATACAATCAATAAAATTCATTAACAATTCAAAAGAAAAAGAAAAAAATTACAGGTGTATTTGATAAAAGAGAAAATCCATGATACCCAAGTATGGATGCAGATGCATGATATGAGGATGGGCATGATACGGGGATGGGAGGTATGATTCTGAGTTTCTGAAATCCTTCTTGAGCGATATCGTTAGGGCTTTAAAAAAAAAAAAACCCTTCTTCCTTGATTGATATCAATCTCGTTCTGGGAGGCATTTCTTTTCTTTAGAACGTCTTTTGTAATATTTTTCTTTGGAACATTTTTAATTGATCAAATTATATCTATTTGTGTTCCTTTCAAATATTTCTAGGGATTTTTATGAAAAAATTAGTCCTAAACCCTGATTAAATTAATTGATTAAGAAAGACACTAAAACATTGAATTGACCAAAAGACCACTTTGCCCCTGGAACGATATCGTTAGGGCTTTCTTTAAAAATCCTTCTTGATCGATATCATTAGGGCTTTCAAAAAAAAAGCCCTTCTTCCTTGAACAATATTGTTAGGGCTCTTTTAAGCTTTTTCCCATATTCTTTTATCTTCTTCCCCGGTTTTCTTCACCACACGATATTCTTGGCTGATTTTCAGTTCTTACCCAGTTAAAAGAAAGAAAAAAAGGAAGGAAATCCATCGTCTTCTCTCTCCCCTCCTCTTTTGCTCTGTGTAACTCGAAACTTCTCAATTCCTACAATCTCCCCTTTCCAAAACTCCATTTTCGATCTTTTTCCCTTCTTCCCCAGAACAATATCGTTAGGGCTCATTAAAAAAAAAGAAAAAAACCCTCTTTGTTGCTATTCCTCTCTTGTTCATTGGTCTTGATTTCTCTTCTTCACAATTCCCACTAAGGTGGCTGACAAACGACAACGATCTTCCTCAATGCTCTTCATATTTGGTTGCTCGTACTCATTGTCCCACTTGCACTATAGTTTTTTTCTCCATGCTCCCCGTTGTGGTCTCTGTCGTTCTCTTTCTCACCACCACTCTCCAACCATTGCAACTAAAAGACATGACTGAGGTGAGTTTTCTTACTCTTTTCACCATATTTTTGGAAAGGAAAGATTGTAGAAAATGCGAAATTTTGAGGCGCTAAGAGCAAAAGAGGAGAGGCAAGAGAAGACGATGACTTTTTTTTTCTATCAGGGAAATGAAGATTGGCCAAGGATATCGTTGGGGGAAGAAGAGGAAAGAAGAGGAAGAAAGTTTGCGGGAGCTTAACGATATCGTTTGGGGAAGAAGGATCAAGATTTTTTAAAAGAGCCCTAACAATGTTGTTATGGGGAAAATTGGTCTTTTGGCTATGTATGGTACCTAATTCGATGTTTTTGTGTCTTTTTCTTAATCAATTTAGAATTAATTTTTTCATAAAAGTCCCATATTTCTATGTTAGAAAAAAGAAGAAGATGGATATAACTTTATGAATAAAGAACCTAGTGCGGTAAGATACTCTAAAACAAAAGCAAGAAAAGGGAAAAAGAGGCCCAACAGAGATTGAGCATAAAAAAAAGCATCAAGGATGCTCTTTGTTGGTGCCATATCTCGAGCCCGTGAACTAATTGATTTCAACTGAAGGTTTGAACTTTGAATCATCCAACCATTTGAGTGGCTAAAAACACTACAAGATTCATTTTGGCAGTGGGTAATCTTGCGAAGAAAGGGGTTAGATTATGTAGTTTTGGCGAGGACTAATTTTGTTGTTTCTCTGTCTTGAGTTTGGTGGGGTTGTTTTCTGCCCCTTTTTCTTTCTATTTTGTTGTTCCTCTACGGCTGTGCAGTTGTTCAGTACGTCCCTTTTACTGTTTTAGCATTTATTAATAAAATCATAGTTATTTGTCATTAAAAAATAAAGGCAAGAGATTGAATTTTTTTTTTCCTAGTTTGAACCCAGATGATTTTATTTTATTATTATTATTTTTTTTACCAAAGTAAAGCGACTCCGTTTTCATTTTGGGAATATGACTTCTTCCTGCCCATCTTTGGTGGAGATTGTTTTAAGTACCTCCTCTTTTTAACCTATTTTAGTTTTTTTTATCACTTCCTTTATTGAGTGCATCATCATGCAACATATGCGTGCGCCAGTGATTAAAAAGAAATCAACCACAATTATGTCTGAATTGCTATCCTTTTACTCTGCAAATAAACTCAGTGATTACAATGGGTGTGAACAATCAGACACTGTGGGCCCTACCGTATCTTTGTTCTCCTTTCATACAAGCTATCAATGTGGTGCTTGCTAATGTCATGTCTCAGAATGCTGCAGTGGCGGCTTCTCCTGTTATCTCCTTTACACGATATCCAGGACCCATCAGCACATCCCAGCCATCTGGTGGTATAGCTACCATGACGTTCACTGTGCACTTGGATCACCCATTTATATGTGTGGGGCGTGTGGCTTTGCATGCTATTATGTCTAACTGAATTCTTGAGAATTCTGTGACATAAATGGCTAAAAGTGGCTAAATTGAGGAAACAAAGATGAGGATTGATAAATGATCATCAACTAATAATAATAATTATTATTATATATATGAAGGGAAGTGGTTTCAAATTGAAATCAGTTCCAATTGATCCAATTTACCAATGATCGCTTTTTGGACCCAACCTAATCCGTGTATTTTTAATGACATGGTAAAAAATTAATCTGGTTTATGCGGAGATTCGAACTCAGGACAATATGAATTTTAAAAGAGCAACCCTACCACTACACACAGAGCATCTTTTTGTTAATAGTTATCAACAAAAACTTAAAATCAATTAATGAGAAAGGGACCCGGCCCCACTTTGGAATATTGACCGTGAGTTGGAATTTATCTACGAGGTATTTATAAAAATAACTATATTTTTAAAATATTGACCCCTGTAAATACTGTTATTATTTTCATACTTATGCATTGTACTTTAAGCATAGATGATCAAACTTTTGAAATAACTATTTTATATGATTTCCTACATAGTCATTAATTTTCTACGACAATCATTCTACTATAAAACTAAACTCAAATGAATATATAATATATGGAATTGATCAACAAAAATACTAAGTTTCATAATTAATAAGAAAATAACATTATTATTGAAAAAAGAAAAACTCGCGACAGCAGCATGGAGCTAAAAAGGTGGAAAACTTTCCATGCAACTGATGTGCTACCATGTACGCTTGCTGATGGAGAAAGAGTGGAGTTTTTTTTTTTTTTTTTTTTTTTTTGTGGCTTAAACTTTTATAAATTGTGATGTAAATGGAGTGGAACACTACGATAGACCCCATCTATTAAAAATCACAATCTAAGGCTAACATTTTTGTTATTTATGGGATACCTCAAATTCTCAACTTATTATGGGTTATTGCCACGGTCAAATTGATTCTCTAATAAAAAAAATACAAAATGCTAGAGTTTTCCAAATATATATATATATATATTTATTTGGACTCTCCATCATGCCTTTTGTCTATTAAGAAACTCTCAATATCATCATATTTCTATCAAGGCAATAGCATTTGAATGTTAATAGGTCTCAGTGTCTATAAGTGTCATTAATCTAAGGAATTTCAAGTATTTGGTTATATGATTTTTTTCTTTTTTTTAGAATATGAAATGCTGATTTCTGGGTTATCTGGTTTATTTAATCCTTAATCTTTTTTATTTAATCCACTCCCGGTTCTGGGTTGTTTGCTTTCTTTTTTATCTATTGATTTTGATTGTACACTTTTTTTTTAAAGAATGCAGAACTAATGGTAAAAGGAATCTCCAATAATATTGGTCCATCTAAATAAAGAAATAAGCTCATTCTTATCATCATCATTTTCTACTTTCTCCAATATAATTCTATTTCTCTATGTCAACAAGAGAACTTTCATTTTTTCCATTCATTTACTTTTAAGTTCATTGTATTTTTTTAGAGCAACTTCAACCATTTTTTTATTTATTTATGTCTCTTTTTAGTACCGTTTCATGTCTCATTTGTATGCTTAGTTTAGATCGGTGTTCAACTCATTTTAAAATGGGAGCATCTTGAGACAATTGGTGCAATTATTAAATATTTCAATTTGAGAGGTAAACCTTTTTTAATTCATTTACTTTTGAGTTCATCATATTTTATTTTAGCAATTTTAGTTATGTCATTTTAACATGATTTATACAAAAGAATCATCATTTTAAAATTTCTATAGATTTGCAATATTTTTATGGTTTGTATTTGTATGGTTTTCATAGATTGTGAGTTTCTTTTTTTTCTCATTTTTTGTTTTAACTTTTGGGTATTGGGTTCTCCTTAGTTTTTTTTTCTTTTAAATCACTTTTTATCATGGGATTTTCTATGAATTCTCATTTTTTGTTCTATTTTTTATTTTTTTAATGCTTATCATTATGAGTTAATTATTTATTTTACTTCCATTGGGTTCTTTAAGTTCTCTTTGTGAAATATTTTTATGAATTTTTTTTATTTCTTTTGTGGCTTCAGATTTCTATTTTTGAGTATTAGATTATCATAAGTTGGTTTGGTTCTTCTAAATTTCTTTTATCATTATATTGTTTATGAATCCTTATTTATATATATATTTATAGCCTTTTTAATAAAGTTTATTTCGTTTTCTTTTGTATTTCTTTTATTATAATTTCTCACTTGTGATGGGTTTTTAGTTTTTTTTTTTTTTTATGATGGTTTTTCATGAATTTGTGGGTTCTTTTGTATTTGCCCTTCTGTGCTCCATTTTCTAGAGATTTTTTTTTTTTCTCATGAGTGTTTGATTCTTTTAAATTGCTTATGTTATTGAGTTGATTATGGATTTTCATTTCTATTTTTTATTTCTATGTGTCTTTCAAATTTCATTGGGTTTTATTCATAGTTTATATTGTTTGTTTGTTTTATTTTTTTTAATTTTCTTGTTTATTAATTCATGGGCTTGTATTTTTTTTAAAATTATATGGTATTCGATATTGAATTCTTATGGACTTCTTTTCTTTTTTCCTCTCTCTTATATTAAAACCTTTTGTATTTAATTTTAAAGAAACTTATCATAAATTTTTTTTATAAATTTTAATATTATGATTATATTAGCACGGGCGTGTTTTTCTAGTCTCCCATTTAAAGGAGAAAAATGGATTTAGAAGAAATGAAACATAAATTCCCAGCCATCACTCTTGTAAATCAAATCATCTGGATCTCCATCATATATCCCTCAGGGCTCTCCCGTAATTCAGGGGATTCAATTCAGTGCGAACAAATGGGCCTATGGGCCTTTCAATTTTGCAATTGAATCCAGCATGTGTATTTCTGTTTGTGACGATTTGGGAATACTAATCTCATCATGATGCGGGAAATCTGTCGTAGTCAGATTAGACGAAAAGACCTCTCACACATCTCTATAAATTGGGTGTAAACGCTCGACTGAGACATAGATAAGATCTCGAATATCACCATCACCACTGGTCCTCAACTATTTTCCCTTGTTTGGATCTCATCGCTCCAAGAAAATAATTCTCTCTTAACTTTCTAGAAAAGAAGATTAGATTTTCTCCAGGGGGTAGAGAAAACACCCATTTAGTGATGGATTAAATTTTTTTTTTTTTAAATGGCTCTCTTCTACGAACTCTATTAAATGCAAACACAATGCAGAATTATTACCAGTGCTGATTCTACACAGGGTATTTCTTTTCTTTTTGAAAATGATTCTCCACAGGGTATTCTCCATCATTACTCATTTTCCTACCTAGTGGGAGACCTCCCCTTGCCATTTTCTCCCATTTGGCCGTATCATGAATTGCATCTGCTTTTAATATAGAAGGAGATGAAAAATTGAAAATCACCATAGGAAGGACACTTTAAGTGAGACCCACGACATAATGTGCTCAAAGAAAGAAAGCCATAATGCTATGTTTCACAACATTATGATTGTTATGATCATATAAGATCTATTGAAGTTTAACATGAAAATATATCACAGATGGGGATGACATTTTGATTATCAATAAGTGAGTCCCACGACAAGAGTTTCATACTTGCCACTCACAAGAAAGGTGCGGGAGACACTTGGATGATTTGTACTGGCTTGTTCTTTTGCATACGGCACTCTTGCATAGGCTTGTCAATAGGACGGGATAGGTCTGGGCTTGAGTTGTCTAATCCCGTCTTGAATATTGGGCAAGCCTATCAGGGGTTGTCCAATTCCGACCCTAAATTAAATGGTCCTATGTCAAATCTTGTCCCGAGTGGGCCCGAGCCGAGGCTTAGCATGATCTTGAATATAAGCTAGACAAGTTTTTTCAACTTGATTCTCCACAATTCCTATTGGTGAAATTAAGTGAAATGTCTTGGTTCTTTAAAAATTAACTTTAAAAAAGGGACACAATTCTCATCATGAATCATTAAATCCACCCCAAAAGCAACCAAATAAATTATAACCTATATTATATATATTACCTATATGCTGTCTCTATGATGGAACCCACAAATTGGTGTTTACTTTTGTATGGTAAGTCAGAGGATTGTTTAACATCCTTTATTGTAAGTTTTGCATAAGTTCCCTTTGATTGGAAATTTAGTAGAAATGAGATAGCATTAAAATATCTTACATGAACCAAAATCTAAAATCAAGAATTGAACTTATCTTGTCATAAAATTATATTATTGTTATAAGATATGGATCTTGGGTGGATGCCCACTTAAGATGAGTTAGAGTTAGAATTAGGGTTCCTCTCTTATGAGGTTACTTCGCGTATAAATAGGTTTCTCTCCTTGTATTTGTACATATATAATGAGATTACAGAAAAGCTCTTTTTTCTCCCTCTAATCCTCTTTCTCTTAGTATCTCTCTTTTCTAATACGTTATCAACACGAAACTCTAAGAGAAGGAAAAAAAAACCTTCTTCTTACCCAAAGAGAAGAGAAATCCTTCCCTGCACGGATTTTCATTGCGAAATCATTCCCTGCGTAGATTTTCATCACAAAATCCTTCCTAGCGCGGATTTCTATTGTAGATTCCCTACGCAGATTTCTTCCTAACAGGGATTTCCATCGCAGATTCCTTCCCAGCGCGGATTTTCATAGCGGATTCTCTGTGCAGATTCCTTTCCAGCGTGGATTCCCATCGTGGAATCCTTCCTATCACGGATTTCAGAAAAGGGTAATATTTTTCTTCAAATACAGTAAGTAGTAACTAAACCATTTTCCAAAATCAATTCAGTAGAATACATGCAACTAGTTTACAATGCTTGTTTACAATAATTATAGTGTTTGGTTACTGTTTACATTCTTGCATGATTTTTCTTTTAATTTAAATTTATCAATACTATGAATGGATCACAAAATAGAACTAGAAGTTCTAAATCTGAACTTGAAGTTCATCGATCTATGGACCAGCAGTCCTAGAAGTTGGAATACTGATATGAACTTGCAGATTCATATTCATAAATCCAAACCTAGAGTTTTTTTTCAAATCCAAACAAATTATAAGGCTATAAAATCAAACCTAAAGATTTAATAGATACTGAAGTTCTGATCAATTGTTAGAACCAGAAGTTCTACTTCAAACCTGAAGATTTGACAGAACTTGCAGTTCTAATTTCATGTATTATGAACTTGAAGTTCTAAATCAAGCCTGAAGTCTTGAAAGAACCAGCAGTTCTGATTATCAAACTTGAGAACCGAATGTTCCAACTTTTCATTGGCCAACTTATTTGTCAATGCTTAGCAGTTCTAATTCATGTTTTATGAACCTAAAGTTCAAATTCAAGCAGAACCAGTTGTTCTGATTCTTAAAGTTGAGAACCTGATGTTCTGACTTTTCATTGACCGACCTATCCCACATGATCAATCAAGCCCAAGGATCCGATGATGGACCCATGGGCGACCTTATGGGTGTTGGACTCACACGAAACGAATCCCGTATGGCCAAACTGATCTGGGGGCATGAATCCTGTCGGCAACGTCGATCAACCCTGAATCTTGGCCTGATGACTAAAAATCCACTCACTAATGGTGGATGATGATAGAATTGTTCCAACTTTTCAATGGCCAACCTCTGAATAATGAGGCATTTATATGGGGAGCACCCCTTGGCATGGTCTAGAAGACTAATAATTCTTTGAACTTTCACAAACTTGATTTTTAGTTCATTTGATATGCATGTTTCTTAGACTTTTCCTTTATGATGGGGATCTTTATTTTTCATTAATGTCCTAATTTATGGTGAATGGTTTAATTATTTCAGTTTTATCATGTGATTGTATAGTTATATTGATTTATTATTTAAGGTATGAATCATGGAACTAAGGACAATTTAGGTTTGGTAGATAGTGCCATAACACATACCATTCTAAAAAATCAGAATTCTTACTCAGAATTGTTGTTCATTCCACGAAAGGTATCCACCATAGCTGGACCTGTGCAGATAATTAAAAGCTCCAGAAGAGCCCACATAATGTTACCTAATGGTACCCATCTATTCATTAAAGATACTTTGTTCTCAAAAAGTCCCCAAAGAAACTTGATTAGTTTCAAAGACATCAGAATGAATGGGTACCACATTGAGACTGTAAGTGAAGGTAACAAGGAATACTTATGCATCGTTACTAGTATTGGAAGTCAGAAGCAAATACTAGAAAAACTAAGTGTACTCTCCTTAGGGTTATATTACACGACAATCTCCAATGTTGAATCACATTCTGTTATGAGCAAAACAACAAAGTCGAGCCTGAAGCTTAGTGATCTTAAGACTGTACAGCTTTGACATGATAGGTTAGGTCACCCTGGGGCTTCTATGTTGAGAAAAATCATAGATAACTCTTTTGGGCATTCCTTAAATAATATTCAATTGACCATATCTAGTGGGTACTTATGTACCCCATGTTCATAAGGGAAATTAATCACCTGACCCTCTCTTACTAAAGTTGCATTCGAATCCCCATCCTTTCTACAAAGGATACAAGGTGATATTTGTGGACCCATCAATCCCTCTAGTGGACCTTTTAAGTGTTTTATGGTTTTGATCGATGCCTCCATCCGTTGGTCGGATGTTTGCCTACTTCAACCCGTTCCTGAAGAACGGCTAGAATTAACATGGAATACTTCCACTCTGTCTCATCTGGATCCATGAACATCGCAATGTGAGGATGAAGTACGAAAATTTGTGCACTTGCAAGAAATTGCAAATAGATTACCTGATGCATTTAACGATGCAGCAAAAGTGACGAAGTCAAATGTGTCAGCTATAAATGCACCTGCCATAATTAATGTCTCTGTAGGACGAAGTCAAAATACGGCAGCAAAAGAATTTGCGATACCCCAAAAGCGTGGCAGACCTATAGCTTTAAAGGACTTAGCTCCGCGGAAAAGGAAAAATGAGCAATCATCATCATATCCTCTCAAAGAGGCATGTAACGCTCCCGAAGAGGTTCCTCCCGAAGATGCACATAATGCTCCTGAAGAGGTTACGACAAAATCCGTTCTCTCTAGAATAATAGAAGTCCCTGGTGAGACTTGGAAGCCCCTGGTGAGACTTGGAAGCCCCTGAATAGGTACCGGTACCGGAAAGTAAGAGAAATCTTTATACTTTATAATTATTCAAGAGAGAGATGGAATAGAAATGAGATTATCATCGATGACGCATTTGCATATGTGGTAACTACACAACTATTAAAGGAGAATGATGATGATGATTGGGACACAAAACCACATTTTATAAATGAATGTCGACAAAGAAAGGATTGACCACAATGAGAAAGTGTCATCAAAAGAGAGTTAGACTCTCTCAACAAACGTGGTGTGTTCGGACCTATAGTAGAAACCCCAAAAGATGTTAACCCTGTAGGTTACAAATTGGTGTTTGTAAGAAAAATGAATGAGCTGAATAAAATTACCAGATATAAAGCACGATTAGTGGTACAAGGTTTCCTGCAAAAACCTGTGATTGATTATGAGGAAACATACTCCCCTGTTATGAATATAACGACATTCAAATACTTGATAAGTTTAGCAGTTTTTCAAAATCTAGAAATGAGGCTCATGGATGTTGTAACTGCTTACTTGTATAGGGATTTAGACACAGAAATTCACATGAAAATCCTGGAAGGATTTCCTTTGCCTGAAGCAAAGCCAAGGAGTACGTACTCAATCCAATTAAGGCGATCATTATACGGCCTGAAGCAATCCAGAAAAATGTAGTACAATCGTCTTAGTGAATACTTGTCTAGAATGGGGTATGAAAACGATCACATTTGCCCGAGTCTATTTATAAAGAAATTCTTGAAGGAATTTGCAATATTAGCAGTTAATGTGGATGATATAAATTTGATAGGGACTCCAGAAGAGCTCGAAGAAACTGCTGATTTTTTAAAGAAAGAATTTGAAATGAAAGACCTTGGAAAAATAAGATTATGTCTCGGATTGCAAATCGAGAGAAATTCTAATGGGATGTTGGCCCATCAATCTAATTATACCGAGAAGGTTTTAAAATGATTTGGTATGGACAAGGCACACCCATTAAGTACCCTCATGGTTGTCTAGTCTCTTGATATAAAGAAAGATCCATACTGTCCCATCGAGAAAAATGAAAAGGTATTGGGTTCCGAAGTACCATACTTAAGTGCTATTGGAGCCTTGATGTACTTGGCACAATGCACTAGACCAGATATTGCTTTTTCTGTGAATCTACTTGCCAGGTATAGCTTCGCACCAACTCAAAGGCACTAGATTAGTATTAAAGACATCCTACGATATCTGCGTGGAACAACTGATTTGATAATATTTTATTCTTATGATCATAAAAATTCCAGTTTTGTACGATATGCAAATTCAAGTTATCTCTCTGATCCTCATAAGGGTCGATCACAGACAGGTTATGTATTTCTAAATTGTAATGCCGCCATTTCTTGGCGTTCTACTAAACAGACTTTGATAGCTACTTCCTCCAACCATGCTGAGATTTTGGCTCTTTATGAAGCCAGTGAGGAATGTGTATGGCTAAAATCTTTGATTTAGCATGTTCGTCGTTCTTGTCAATTCCCTTCTATTGCAGGTAACCCAAATATTATCTATGAAGATAATGAAGAATGCATAAGACAAATTCGAGAATATTTCATTAAAGGAGACAAGACTAATATAGCACCGAAGTTCTTCTTCACTCATAAACTTCAGAAGAACAATGAAATTAAAGTCAAGCAAGTTCGTTCAAGTACCAATCTGGTTGGCCTGTTTACAAAATCTTTGCCAAAATCAGTATTCCAGAAGTTTATATATGAGATTGTCATACGTAGAGTTCATAATCAAACTATGTGAATGGTTGTTATTATCAGAGGGAGTAATTTATCAGGGGGCATCCTGAAGTATGCTACCTAGGACATTTGTGCGCTGTACTCTTTTTCCTTTTTTAGGTTTTATCCCACTGGGTTTTCCTAGTTAATGTTTTAACGAGGCAGCATTATGTATGTCCAACACCAGTTTAATGATATTGAAAAATGTTGCACTGTTTTTCCCTTCACTTTGGTTTTTTCCCATTAGGTTTTCCTTAGCAAGGTTTTTAATGAGGCAACTATCTTTGAATGGTGGTCATCCAAGGGGGAGTGTTATAAGATATGGATCTTGGGTGGATGCCCACTTAAGATGAGTTAGGGTTAGAATTATGGTTCATCTCTTATGAGGTTACTTTGCCTATAAATAGACTTCTCACCTTGTATTTGTACACACATATAATGAGATAACAGAAAAGCTCTCTCTTCTCCCTCTAATCCTCTTTCTCTTAGTCTCTTTTTTTTTTTGACAATTATCACCTAATTTGCTCTTAGAAGAGGTAAAATATCAAGTGACAAGATATTTCATAAAATCTAAAAAGATTATGAGAATGACACTTGGTCAAAAGACTCAAAACAAACATGAATCATGAGGCAGGAGACTTCACCTCAATAGATTACTTCAATTTCTCCTTCATCACAATTCTCCTCACCTACAAGTTTATTAAAAATGAGTGAAATGTGCTTGCGGGCGGGTTGGGCAGGCCAGGGCTATTCTGCCCATTCCGAGTCTCATTTTGGCTGGACTTTAAAATCATTGGCCAAGCCCAGTTTGCTGGGCTCAATTTTTTTTAAAAGCCCTATATTTTCGAGCTTGGAACGGGCGAGGTACCCCATTTTAATGGACTCAATTGGCATGCCTACTATTGCACTTATGCAACTTGAGATTCTTAATCATTGTCATCCAATCAATGTGACGTCCTACTTGAAAGACATAACTAAAAAATCCCTTGTTGTAGCTAGTCGTGTGAGACTCACATACCGTAAAGTCACTTTATATATATATATATAAGGAGATGCTCCTATGAGATATCTCTCACCTTATATGAGAGATATAGGTGGATGCCCTCACATTTAAGTTATTGGCATTTGATATGGATGTGAGGGTCTCGACCCAATCTCTCATTTAAGGTGGGAGATATTATATATATATATGGGAGATGCTCTTAACCTTACTATGAGTGATAAGGTGGGGGGCCTCACATTTAAGCAGTTGGCATTAGATATGGGTGTGTCTACCAACTTTCGGTTATATCCGAATTTACTGGACCGTTGGATCGACTATGTATCATTCGAATGGACTATTGACCATTAAACTTTTGGGCCTATATGGAGATGATAGAAATCACGGTTGGGGCTAGATTTTGAGGCTAGATTTCTTGGGGAGGTTTTCAAAAAGGTATAAAAAAATTTAATCATTTTTTAAAAGAGATTTTTGCATATACCCCCTAAGGTTTGTAGGATTTGTAAATAGGCTCCTGCTTTTTCATTTTAATACCTTTCGTGTCTCCAAAATCAATAGCCTTCTGTCTGCCAAAAGTTTTTAGAGTGAAATGACACTTTTGCCCATCTCTTTATCCCTATATGCATAAATTTAAAAGCTTGAACTTATTTTCCTTTGAAGCTTGAAACATTAATAATTATATTTAGTGGGAGAGAATAACCGCACATAAACCTATTTCTATCAATAGAGGGTCTATTTCATTAGATTCAAATCAATCATAATGACAATGAAAGCCTATGCTAATAGTTGGTTATAATTGATTCAATCCATGCATAACCCTCCGTTAGACTGATGAAAGTTTCAAAATACATGATTATGCTTCATCTGTATTAAAGAGTTATTAAGAGTAACAGTTGGGATTTGGGATAAAATAATGGTGTTTTTGTAAATAATAATCTACTAATTTTTGCTTAATGGATGCAATATCAAAGCTGTCATTTTCATAAAAGTTCAACACAAATCTCATGGTGGTTATCCATTCTCATTAGGAATACTGATTTTGGGGACATGAAAGGTATTGAATTGAAAAGGTAAGAGCCTATTTACAAACACAAAAATCATAGGGGCTTATTTGCAAATCATACAAACCTTAGGGGTATATACAAAAAACTCTTTTAAAAAAGTGCAAGAGGATTTGGATATTTCAGAAAAGGTATAATTTTTTTCCACAAATCTTTCAATCAAATCCTCTCCATAATTTTTTTTTGAGAAATGACAAAAATACTCTTCCCTTATTATAGGTTTTTATCTTTTCTTAACCTCTTTTCTCCCCAAAACTAGTCATTTTGATTTTGATGATCATAACTTTGTAATGAAGCTAGTTTTGCAGTCACTTGAAATCTATGCATAAAGGTAGTTGAAGTGGGCCCCACTAGGTTATTTGGGGTTGGACTTGAACATCTCTCTTATAATGGAGTGGAGTAAAGCCTGCATTTTCCAGATAAAGGGTCACACCCAAAATTCACTTTTTCAAAATTCCCTTTGGTTTTTTTTTTTTTTAAGTAAAAAAGCAGCCTCATTTTTCTACTTAAAAGACAAAGAAACACCCACCTTTTACATAGAAAGTAAAAAAGATTTCCAACCAAACAACTAAAGACAAAATATCATCATAACTCATTTATGTTTTATTTTTTCTTAGTTTTTTAGCCTTTACTTTACTTCATTCTACATGTAAAGTTCCCAAACAGGTTTTAGAGAAGAAAATTGAAAATAACATAAGAGTGTTTTTGTCATTTTTTTTAAAAGAATTATTTAGAGGACTTGGTTGAAAAAATTGTGGAAAACTTTTATATTTTTTTAAAAATATTCAAATCTTCATATACTTTTTTGAAAATGAGCTAGAAGTTTTATACTGTTTTGAAATTTCCCTCTTTTTTTTTTGTTTTGTTTTGAGGATTTCATGGAAAAAACCCCTTAAATGTCGGGAGAATGAAAAAGGCCCTAATAAATATGTGTGAATGGTAATGGCCTTGTGGGCCAGTTTGTATTTTATTAATAGTGGAAGCCCAACATCGATGTCGATGCTCCTTTTTTCTTTTGTTTGAAGCGAAGCGTCAATCTTAGTGAGATCTCCCTCACTAGGTGCATCTCCACCACATCCACGTATTGCAAGATCTTATCATGCTGCAATGCGTTCTTGATCAGTGGCGTAAATGAGTAGGCTGCTACCAATAGAAGTTGAGGAGGTGGCTAAAGAATGCTGAGTGGCGGCGGGAGAAGAAGGTGTCGGTGCAGGACTCGCAGATGGAGATGGTGTCACGGTGGTCGGGGTCGAGGACGTCTGCAGGAACAAATGGCAGCGGTGGAGAGGGTTGGAGAAGTGCAGGAGCATTGAAGTGGTGCAGTGTTGTGGACTTGGGGAGGGGCGTGAGGCGCAATTGTTGGACCCATGAGGAAGGAAGAAAGGCTTTGATAGATTCCTCATCGGGAAAGCAATTTCTAGTGTCTATGAGAGGGAGAGGGAGAGGGGGACTGGGATTGAGATTCCTCCTTCCCATGTTACTTTTGTTGCCAACAGAGTTGTTTAGAGATGGCATTGAGAAAAAGAAGAAGGAAAGGGGAGAAAGTTGCGATTGTATTCATGAGTTGATATGTTTGTATGAGAAGAAGATACAATGATGGTGTGAGGGTTCTAGTGAAGATGATGGGCTCGTGTTTTGTGATGGAGGTCAGGTTTGATGAGGCTCTTTAGATCGTGAGAAGAAAGATGGAATGACAGTGGAAGATAGATTATAGTATTGGAGGAAGAAGATGTAGGTGCTAGTTTGAGTGGAATAAAGATATATAAATAAATGATAGAGATGAAGATTGGTGTTTGAGCGTGTTGAAGATGATGGAGGTGTTAAGGATGGTGGGTTGGACGAGAAATGGAGTGGGGAGATGGAGAACGAAGAGGAAAAAAAAGACATGAACAATGATAGCAATAGCGACTGTGTGGGCATAACAGCTAGTGGTCAAAACGCTATGCAGCGGGCAATATATAACAGCATAGTTGTGTGAGTTTTTTTAGTGGAAAAAAAAAATCGAATCTTGTGTTTTTTTTATATTTGAAACTATATAAAGGTAGAGACAACTATAGAAAATGCTATTGAGGAAAAAAAAATAGTGTTATAAATTAAAACTACTTAGCTTTATTAGATTTTAGACTGTAGCGCCTAGCGGCCTCAACCACTTCAGTCGCTATTTTAAATTATGGAATGAGTGTCAAACATTGATAATCAAGTCAACCACAAACTTATATTGAGCATCAATATCGATGTTCAATTGAAAATAATACTTTTACAAATAAACAAGAGGAATTTACGAGCCAAATCCCCGTAGGACCACATATGTCCTACCAGACCCTGCATTACATTGGACACGAGAGGGGTCATTATGTGGCCTTTTTATTATTCTTTTTTTTTGTCGTTTTGCGATATGGTCGATATCGACCATCCCTAATGGTCGATATCGAACATTATGTCAGTAAGATTTTCTTCAACATGTAACTGTCTTATTTGCTGAACACAACAGAATGATCGATATCGACCATATTGCGAAATAACAAGTAAAAAGACGAATATGGATTTTTTCCCTTGGAGGAGGAGGAGGGAGGATCACCTCCCGTATCTGAGAAACCCTAGCGAGAACCCATACACTCCTCCCGTATCATCCAACATCTCCATCAAATCCAAGCTTCTAGATCTTCTCCCCAAATCCAGTTCCCCATCCCCTCTCCAAATTGACATCGACGCAATCCGAATCTAGTCGACCAATCACTCTCATGTATATAATTCCCATTAGTAAAGGGAGAAAAGAAAGAGAGAAAATGGGTGAGTGAAATGGGTTGTTGGCATTTTCTGCATCATCTCGTTCTTGTATGACTGACAATAACAACATCTAATCCGAACCCCAATTGCCCTAAGAATTGTGGTCTCATTAACATTTCATACCCTGTTGGCATCGGAGATGGCTATAGAATAGATGGGCTTTGGTTCAATGTATTCTGTAACAAATCTTATCACCCTCCAAGACCCTTTTTCATGGAATTATGGGTAATGCAGTTTGTCAATCCTCCCTCCCCATCCGATGAAGATGACTCCATGCTTGTCGCCCTCCATTCCTTCGTATCCTCCTTCTCCCTGCATATCCTCATTCTCCCTGCATCCCCTGGCCACACCCACCGCTATGGAGTAGCACCAGCAATCAAGGGAGAAAACTCAGATTCGTCTGTTTTTTTGTTATTTCGCGATATGGTCGATATCGACCATTCTTCTGTATTCAACAAATAAAAAGAAAAATGACAAAAAAGAAGAAGAAGAAGAAGAAAAAGGCCACTTGATGACCCCTCACGTGTCCAATGTGATACGAGGTCTTTATATGACGTATGGGGTCCTACGAGGATTTGTCCCATAATTTTTTCAAAAAATAATAAAAATAATACTATAACAGGCGTTGATATTAATAACGAATGCACATTTTAGCGTTGATATTGTCCCTTTGGAAGGAAAGAAAGAAAGAAAAAAGAAGAAAAAAAGGGTAACGGGAGGGCGTTTCCTGTTTGTAAAGATTTTCTTGGGGGTTTTTTATTTTTTATTTTTTATTATTATTATTATTATTTTTTTTTTTTTTTACGGACATATTCTGATGTAAGTGGGGTTTTTCCGTAATTTTCTAAACCGGTTGATTAGAGCGGATAAAAGAAACCCTTGCGAAGACAGCAGGGTAGAGGAGGGAAGAGTTGAGAGAGAGAAAGAAAGAGAATAGCCGCAGCAGTATACAGAGACGCAGTAGAGGACGAGGAAGATGATGATGACGACGACGACGATTGCTCAGGCGTCGCTGCAGCAGCTGATGCGTCCGCACATCTTCTGCTCTGCCATCCGAATCGGAACTCCTCTCATCATCCGCCCTTCTCTTAGATTCGCAGCACCAGCTCCTCCCCTCACGCTCCGACACGCGAAGGAGCTCCGAGTGGGCGGCCCTCCTCCTCCTGGGCCTGGGCTTCCAATTCCCGTAGGAGATGTTGTGAGGAGGAGATTCAGCGTCCACGTCTCCAATTCGGGATCCATCGACTCGCCCATGATGCAGTCCATGGAGAAGAAAGTAAGTCCCTTTTCTTTCACCATCTCTACGTCTCCGTTCTCTCTCTCTCTCTCTCCCTCTCTCCCTCTCTCTCTCTATATATATATATATATATTGGATGGATGGTGTTTGTTTCTACATCCTTTATTCTTTCTTTAAACGGATGAGAAGAAGAAGAAGAAGACCCAGACCGCACTTCCACTTTAAATAGGAAAAGACCAAACCAAACGCCTTTTCAAAAAAAAAAAAAAAGGGGGCATGGGGGCATTTTTTGTTCGCAGTGAAACACACGCATTCGCCAACGATTATAAATAGGGTTTTGTATTCGTAATATGCGGATTGACTATAGCAGATGTTGGAGTGGGTTTTGATTTGATTTTTCTTTATTTTTTGTTTTAAAACTTTATGGGGGGCATCTTTGTTCTCTTTACTTTTAACAGCACAACTTTCTTTCCATCTGATCTGAAACATATAGGCAGAGTATCAGTTATTAGCAATAGGATGATATCATGTTAAAGTAAGGATCGTTAGAAGTTAATTATGATCATAATGAAACTGGGAGATACTTATTACTGAATTTCCAGCGTTGCACGGATGAACAATACAATCTATTGACTTGATTGCATGTCTTTCTCTGAATGAGAGCTAAAGGATGCCGATCCGGTTTTATTTTGTGCAAGTTTTTTTTTTTTATGTCCTTTTCTCTTTGCAGCAAAATTATCATTTTCTTATTCATCTATTGATTATTGCTTTGCCTGCTCCACATACATCAATAGATCAAGGAACAACTAAATGCAGATCAAGTCACTGTCAAGGATGCTTATGGAGATGGAAGACATGTTAGGTGATTTCTTGTCTTTCTGTTATCATAGGCGCATATAACATGATACATAGAACTGAATTAGTTATATATTCCCTTTATTATATATATATATATATATATTTTATTCAATTCTTATTCAAAACTCTGTGTGGCCTTTTACTGGCCTTTTTGGTTGATATGAAATATTAGAATTGTGATGAACCAAGCAAATGGTTAGATGGGCGTTGAGTGGAAGTGCATGTGTTCGAGTCCTCAAACTTGGAAAAAAAAAAACGAACGAAAAAAAAAATGGTTAGTTCGGTGACTGATGTTAGTTTATTTCTTTGAGGCATAGGGCTGAGGCTTAGCAGAATAGCCTTGTTGTAGCTGCAATGGAAGAAAAGAAGGCACCATAAAAGCCATTAGTCCCAAGCATACTCACTGCAACCAACAGCCGTCAAATTATTGCAAGTGTTAGCTTTGTAGGTTTAATATCTTTAGAAATATAGCAACATTCATCGTTTCTCTTCTTGATTATTTGTTCATTTATTATTATCTGTTAATGTATGGGGGTGGGCTGATTGCTGCTCTTGTAAAATGATTCCCATGCGTTTTTTTGGTATGTTGAATGGCATGCAAAGCCACTCTTTGCTGCAGAAGAACCCTGTAATAGCATCATTCATGTTAGACTCTAATGCTTACATCAAGTTCAATGAACTGGTTTTTCAATGAACAACCAATCATACTCATTGTTTCTTGTAGAGATAACATTCTGGTTGCTTTTTTGTCATTGTCTGTTGGGGGGCTGTTGCCTGAAGAGAGCGGGCGGAAGTGGGATGCGAGGGGACTGATGGAAAAGAGAGGAGAAGAAAAGAATGGAAGAGAAAAAGATAAAAGAAATAGTTTAGTATCATCTGCCCAGAACTGATGACATTATATATTTCATTCAAAGTATTTATTATTATTATTATTTTTTTGAAAGGTAAGTACTCACACACTTACCCAAGCCCCTCTCCATCAGCGCTACAGCCAGGAATTGATCCTTGGTTGTTTCTGTGGAATGGAGGTGCTTCACTAACTGAGCTACCAAATTAGGATGCATTAGCACAAGCAAAAAACATCACTTGTAAAGATATAAAGAGAGAGATAAATAAAGGCATTTTCTAGTGTTTACAATCTCACTTACCCTCATGCAAACTCTTTTGGGAGGCCCACTAGGATGCATGCCAGTCAAGGGATGGGAAGTTATAGGTATGGGCTAAGGATGTGCCCTGAAAATGATCCTAATCCTCAAGTGCCTTGAGTTCAGTTAGTGCCAATTTGAGAGGGCCGGTGTAGGGGTGCAGCTTGGGTCGGGCTAACCTCAAGCCTTCATGGCCCAACTGGTATCCTTGGGTTTGGGCTCAGGCCTTTTTTTTTTTTTTTTTTTTTAAGCTCAAGTGAAAGTGAAACTCAGACCACACTCAGGCTTGGCACTAAGGTATCCTAGTGAAGCTCATATCTTGATTTCTACCCTTTTATACAAGTATAATTTCAATACTATACGCATCTTATACTAGTATTGGGCCCAAGATCATTTAAGACAGATTTTCCCTAATCACATGTCAATATTTAATTTAAATGTTTCAAAGTGTTGAATATTTCTGGAGGTTCTTCACACTTGACGATGAGGGTCTTGCAGACATAAGGGCTGTCTCTCTTGTGATACAAAGCAGAATTATCAAGAGTCCCATCATTTTGCTACTGGAGTTTCAAGTTGTTAAACAGGGCATGGCCTGGACCGGCTCATCCCATCAAAGTAGATTGATATCAGCACTCTTGTCTGTTCTTGTTCTGAATTCTCTTTACTCTGTTTAAGATCAACGGTGGTAACTCAAGTGTGGAAATTTGTCTTCCTGCAGCCTCTGGTGATCTCGGTAGTTTACTGATGATTGCTGGCCGTGGCATCATGGGGACCCACTTGCATATTCAGATGGATCTAAGATGTGCACCATCTGTGAACCCTCCTGATCATAGTTAAACGATGTGGTTAATTGGAAATTTTGTTGGTACTATATTTGTTGGTTCTGCTCTATAATGGTCGAGAGGCAATGTTGTCATGGGTGTGCCTAGGTGCAAGGTGCAAGGGCACATGGCCTTGTGGTGCCTTGATAACCCCCTAGGCACTTGTGCATACATGGGCAACCTAGTCGATCCAACGATCTAGTAAATTCGGATTTGACCAAAAGTTGGTGGACATGTGCAATTTAAGGGGGTTGTTTGTTTGGTCCATTTGGGCCCAACAAGCATGAGCTTACGGAAGGCTATCATAAACTTTAGGTTAGGAGAGCCTTCGCCATATAAATATAGGAAGATACTCCTATGAGAGCATCTCTCACCTTACAATGAGAGATAAGGTGAGGGCCCTCACATTTAAGCTGTTGGCGTTGGATATGGATGTGAGAGCTCCACCTTAATACCCCCCCAAGTGCAATCAAGTAAATATCCTTTAAAGAACCCTAAAACATGTAACATAATTGGATTTCTCAAAAATAAACCTTCATTTCCTCATGTAAAAAGTGTGTGTGTGTGTGTGTGTGAGAGAGAGAGAGAGAGAGAGAGAGAGAGAGAGAGAGAGATGTTTTTACTTGATTGAGATTTTGTTTTTAAAAAGAATTAAACACTTGCATCATGTTTCATATTGTATGCTTGTGAGTTGTATCTCTAGTTGGGATTTAGTATTTTTCTTGAATGAAGAAAGAAAATAAGAAAGAATAAAGTGTAAATAAGAAAGAATAAAGTGTATGTGTGTGTGTGTGTGTGTGAGAGAGAGAGAGAGAGAGAGAGAGAGAGAGAGAGAGAGAGAGAGAGAGATGTTTTTACTTGATTGAGATTTTGTTTTTAAAAAGAATTAAAACACTTGCATAACGTTTCATATTGTATGCTTGTAAGTTGTATCTCTAGTTGGGATTTAGTATTTTTCTTGAATGAAGAAAGAAAATAAGAAAGAATAATGAATTCCTTTGTTGACTTTTGTCTTTGGTGAACTTGTGCTCATTCAATTTTTATTTATTCAATTGGTAAGTTCATTGTTGTCTGCTTATAATGGTTTACATGTTTCTTTTTCCCATTTTATACACAAACCACTTGGGATTGCTCATTCCTGTGGGGCCCACTTGGATGGGTGTGATGGAAAGTCCTATAATTGGTTAGGGGTGGCCCAACAAATCAGCCTGATTGGCCATCACAAAGCCAATTAGGCTGATCATATGGTGCTCACATTAAAAGCATGAGCTTAGTCACTTAGCTAATCACTGGAATAATAGTTACATAGATATTACTTTAGTTGGGGTGTGCGTAGATATGAAATGCCTATGAGAATTGAAGCGCTAGAGTTAGCACAAATATATTCTTTCTGATACATTGACTTAATAATTAGTAAGGATGGAGAGGTTGAAGAAGTTATCCAACATAGAATAAAAACGGGATGGGTGAAGTAGAAACTTGCTTTTTTAAGTGCTCTGTGATCGGCACGTACTAGCAAGATGGAAGGAATTTTTTTACAGAACAACGATTAGACTTGCTATGACCTATTGATCAGAATGTTGGCCAGTCAATAAGCAACACTTGTACAAAACGAGTGTAGTAGAGAAGAGAATGCTGAGATGGATGTGTGGTAAAACTAGGAAAGATGGAATTAGAAATAAGCGCATTCAGGACCATTTAGGGTAGCATCAATAAGCGATAAATTAAGAGAGACTTGTTTAAGTTGGTTTGGACATGTCCAATGTAGGTCAGCAACAATGCTTGTGAGGAGAGTCTTTCTATGCAAGTTGATAGCTTGTGAAAGGGCAAAGAGAACATGGATGGAAGTAGTAAGGTTAGATATGAAGAAGTAAAATTTATCAGAGGATTTGGCCCTGGATAAACCGGAATGGAAAAAGAAAATTCATATAGTCAACCTCAACATAGTTGGGACAAGGCTCATGATGATGACTGACGGTTGTATTTTTGTTTAGCGTTTTTATGTTTTAAGTTGTGCAAACAAACAGACAATTATTATATCTATATTTTATGTGGATGCTATTTTTATAATTTAGGCTATATTCTTCTTTTTTCTATTGAATCTATTCCTTTTTTTAAAGTATGTGCCTAGATAAGTTAGTCGTACACCTTTCCCTTGCCTAGGTGCCTCAGGCTGCAACTGGCCTTGGCGCCTCGATAACATTGATCAGAGTGTGCTTATGATATCTGCATTTTCTGTATTAGATCTCACTGCGGTACTCTGTAATTGATGGAATTGGAGACAATCAGTGAAGAAGGGAATCAATCAGGATGCTCTGCACCTCTGACTTGCCATGGCAAAAACCCTTCTGCTTGGAAACCTATCTCTTTTCCCATTTTCTTATTACATATCTCTAAGCTTTTATGTGATGTCTACTTGATGTATTTGCTCACACCACATGCCAAGTCTACATGTGGTGACATGTGAGCAGCACAGACCTGTGTGGGCTCCAAATCAATCCTCCTTTTGTATGAGATGAGGTCTGGAATTTGCACATGTCCTGTCCACGCATGTAACAGCAGTAGAGCAGGTGTGTTGAGATGGGATTTAGATTCTTATCTGTCCAGTTATCCTCAGTTTCATACAAATAGCTGAATGCGTTTCTGCAAGATGGATATGTTTATTGTTCGTTCTGGCTCAATCTGCGGCTGATGTGAACTTTACATTGAACTTTTCTAAGCATGTGTTGGTTAATATCAATATATATGTACGCTTTGCACACTAAGATGTTGGCTAGAGCAATGTACATGCTCTTAACATCTGCTGGTTCTTACAACCCCTCCTACATTCAATTTCTTTTTGGCAGCATCAATGTTGTCTCTTCTGCTTTTGAGGGACAGTCTGCTGTGAATAGGCAGAGGATGGTGTACAAAGCTATATGGGAAGAGCTCCAGAGCACTGTGCATGCTGTTGACCAGATGACCACCAGAACTCCATCTGAAGCAGCCAAAAACGAATAGAATGCAGCAGAGATGTGACAGGCTTCTGAAATTCTTCTTGTGAGAGAGGCCATTCTGATGTATTGCCTTCAATTTTTATATTGTAACACTCACATGAATTGAACCAGTAAGAATTTCATCCGAGTGCATCATTGGGATTTGCAAGTCAAATGGTGGGACTTTCCCCCACTTGAAAATCTACTGTCTGGTCCTACTATGTCTTTACCAAGAGTTGCCATCCTTTCAACAGGGACAAGCACAAAGGTCAACTTGATTTCCATCTGGAGAGAATAACTGGACGAGATGGTGTTCCAAGAACGACCACAAGAGGACCCAATTTTCCATTTGGATTGCAATTGCCCTTTTTATATTTATTTGTTCTAGCATTTCATGTAAATTGTAGAAGCTGTCTGCTGAGGGTGACTTGACTTAAAAAGTAGGATAGTGCCAGGGAATAGCCTAAAATCTTCAAAAAAAGTTCAGTTGCGTCTATGTTTGTGTTTTAACAGTCAATCTTCAGATGCCATGGCCTTTTGTACTAAATTGTCTTGAAGTTGGACAATGCCATGACAATAGCCTACCTTTCAATGGGCCCGCTGCTGTATAGTAGTGTGTGTGCTTGGTCAATCATACTTTCTTATGATGCCAGGACCTGCTCCTGTTGCCGTCTTGATGCATTTTGTTTGCTTCCTAGTTGGCTGTGATCCACAGTCAAAAAGATAAATGGTGGAACTGGGGCAGGTGAATCAGTGTGTAGTGATTTAGATTTTTTTTCAATCGGGAAGCACTTGCTTGAAGCTCTTGAGGGTGTTATTGATTTTTTTTTTTTGTAAGCATCTGTTCCAAAGATTTATCTGCAGCGCAAGGAAGCACGACCAGTGACTGTGAGATCAGGACTTACCTGGAGAAGCAGCTAGCGCATATATACCAACGATCATAAGCCATACAATTCTCTTGCAATCAATCACACGTTGCCGCCTCTGGAAGAAGAAAAAATTGAATTATTTTTCGCCTAACCCTGCAATAAATCATTTCCTGAGAAAGTGGGTAGGAGCTTGCTCTTCCGCCCGATGCGAAGTTCCATCAGTGGTGGAGGGTCCTCTGTTTTCCAATCACTGGGCGATGTGAACACAAGACTACAGTTTAGGATAATCGCAAATAAGAAGTCGCATAAGACCATTTGTTTAGGAGGACAGGGACATTCATATGCACTGTTCAACTGTGATGATGAAATAAATAAATAAAATTTGCAAAGACATTGCATGTATTTTTCCTTCTGTTGTGTTGGGAGCTGTCAGCATCACCGCTGGTCTGTCTGGAACTGACAGAATTGTCGACCATCCTGTTGTGCCGAAGGGATGGTGCGGAAGGTCGGATGAGAACACCTCTGGGGAGGGAGTTGAAGAATTGCAGAGACTCCCCTCATCTTGGACTAGTAATGGGCCACATCCAGATCATCTTCCCTTTTCACAGCACCGGGGCTACTACTACTGTTGTCATTGCTGTATGCAGCAGATGATTCTGAGTGTGGCGGCGGCCAATCTTACAGCAGGGCAACTACTATCGGAGTAATATTTGAAGAGTGTGGGGACGTCCATTTTGAGTGCCTCCGATTTTCAAACGGTGGGCCACACCAGGGGTTGTACTCTTCAGCTCAGGAATTCTTTAAGTGATGCTCAGTGGAGTCCACTCGCAGAGGTGGGCTGCGACCTGTGCTCTTGTAGTAGCCTTGACTGATGATTTTTAGACTAAATGCACTTTCACTTGAAGCATTCTCTTTTTATCCAACACACAAGTGCATACCATCCCCAGTCCATAGTAACTAGTAAGAGGTGGCCAACGGCCACGGACATCTAGGGGCCTCGACGGCCCCACATTGGGACTCAGGCAGCTACTGAGTCAACAATCCTTCTAGACTGTTGGTCATGGCTCCCGGCCTAGCCCAACAGCCTTGTGCATCAGGTCAACCTTGTTATTATTGGTGGAGAATATTAGGGTCAAAAGCTAATTGACGGCGAATAACATTGGAACTTCCTTCACCTCTTGTATTACTTATTGGACCAGCCAAGCCAATTGGAACTGTTTGTGCCAACACCTTCTTTTTCATAATTAGACATCCAAATTCCAATCCTGCAGTACGCAGGTCCAAATACAGAGTGCACAGGAAAAATAACCAACCCAACCAACCTTTTAATTTACGTTGATTATTCTACCCAAAAGATTCACTTCAATCCAATCCCTCAACAGACTTAGAAACGGTCCTTTTTTTACTATGCAAGCATCATGCCATATGGGGCGTTTGGAAACTCTTTTAGAAGTATCAGCCTATTCAGGACCACGACGACATCATGGATTTTTCCCCCCCTCTTGGTATGAATTTTCAGAGCACCCACAAAGAATCCAATCAGTTTTGAGTCCACGCGGTATTCTTGAGACAGACATGGTTAGCCCGCTTTGAGGAAGAGCAAAGGGCCATACTGTACTCTCCACTCTGTGGACCAAATAGGGACCACCTTAAAAAGATACCCAAAAATCATGGAAGATGGTCTCATCAGGTGTTTTTGATAGATGGTTTTACTATGTATTTGGTGGTCAGGTGACGGACGAGAACAAACATTTCTCATTATATACATACGTATAAGCAAAAATTTGCCTCTACTAGTAACTGCCAACAACAAACGCACATCAAGAACAGAAATGCCAAAAACCATCTGCAGAGCAATTGAAATCATTTGGTTAATCTGCTCCCAAGTTCTGATCTTCTACTGTTGTCCAACCCTTACTACTTTAGGGTTTTTTATTTCGTTTGTCAATGTTGAGTTTGGATAGAAGATAGAGACCACCAGATGACAGAAGAATCGCAGCTGAGAAGCAAAGCAAGTCTGTAGAATAGCACATGACTACCTTCTTGCTCTTCTCAAACAAACCAACCAAAAGAACCGTCACTATTACATGGCCCAGCTTGGTCTTAAGCTCATTGATGGATTTTATTTCTAACCACCTGGGCCTTTCCTGCAACAAGAAGAAGAATTGGAGGTGAGATAGAAAAAATAGAGATTCACAAGACTAATCATGGATTGAAACAAACCGTAAGAGTGAACAGGCCAAAGAGATTTGATCTGTAGGCGGCTTTCTCAGTAGGATGTGATAGCTCGTGAGTCTCTGCAATGTCAAGATTACTGATGAAGAGCTCATAAAGACCCATTCCGAAGACGAGCATTACTGTTCCTAACAGATAAATATCTGAAAGTCACATTAAATGTGTAAGTTCTAGATCAATTTAGCCAGACCTTAAGCACGCAAAATTTTTATGATAGGAATGTGTATAAAGACATTGAAGTTCCAGGTTCTACAACATTATGACACAAACACACTTCCTCTGTCCAATGTGCAGAGAGTTGCACATTAGAAAATCTTAAGATTGAGGACAACTGCTACAAACAGTTTTTCAAACCTAATTTTCTATAGGAGCTGGGAAATTGTGGCTTCAAAAGTATCTTCTAGGCTCTATTATGAACAAATTTTGAGCCTATGAAATACTAAAATCTTTACTTTTTCCTTTTTGAATGGTATAGGCCTAGAGTCATATATAACAGACAGCCAATTGTTTTGGGACCGGTCGTTACAGCAATCAGGTAGATGTTGGGTCCATTGAGAAACCTAAGCAGCATGGTGTGTTAAAAAACCGAGTTCCCCTAACTTGTTGATCAGGTTTGATTCTTATTTTATTTTTAAAAGTTCTTTGTAACTGGAGAAAACCCATAAAGCGGGAGTTGAACCCCCATAGAGGTTTATTTATTGAGGGAAAACAGTTATTTTTCAAGAACCAAAATAACTCTCTCAGTCCCAACTAGCTTTACAAGTAAACTTAGATTCAAGGTAAAATCATAAACCTTGAAAATGGCTAAAGCAACTCTAAGAACTATAGTTATATATCCAAAAGTATGTTATTTATTGTGTTCAAGGTTGAAAAGGCTGGCCAAAATCAAATTGTTTCACCCAATGCATAATGGCTTTTGTGTGCAGCCCAAAATGTATTGGAACTCCATTCTCACCACCTTCAAAGCAAATTAAAAAAGATATACATTTTTAATAGTGTTTTGAATATTTTACAAAAATCTTTCCCGGTAAAAAGGCCGTAACAAAGTGATATATCAGAAAAAGAACTGATATGTTGGCCGATACGTAAAGGTTTCAGCTTTGGCTAATTCAAGGTCCGAAACCATGTTATAGGTTTGTGATGGTAGAAGGTCAGCTTTTTTCTAGCTAGTAAGCTCTATTTGCTTTTAATACTATCTATCATGTGATCATTATCATATGGCTTTAAAACACATGATATTACAAAGAAGTGGTGAAGAAACTCACCTATGGCTTCAAACAGCATCACAATCACCTTTCCACCCCTCATGTAGTATTCTGTGAAAGCACCCACCACGTAAACACAACCCTGCATAAGGTATTAGGTGTAAGTTGTAACATCATACCCCCACCTAAATTATGCTCCGAGTCCTCACATAAATGAAATCAAAATCTAGTTTTATAATAAAATGGTTATAAGATCAAATATCACAGCTCATGTGATCCATTGCATAAGTGTGCATGCACTCAATTATATAGACGCGCGACATTCTACTCATTTAGGGAAGTTGTCACTTGGGGAGCATTCACGTGGCAAAATTTCACTGAGAAGACAAGTTTTCCGTGGATAAATGCAAATCCGATGTTTGGTGCAGAAATTTTATGCAAATATGTGAGGAAAAGTGTCCATGCTTTTGAGGATTTTAAAGTCCAAGGGGGTGGGGTTGAACCCATGACTTTTTCAACCAATCTCTCCAGCACTACAAACAAAAATTGTGGATTGAAGGTGTTAGACCCCGACCCAAACTAATCGCGATTAAGGCTAATTGACTGAGATTTATACTAACTAAACATGAATAAATGGGTTAATGGAGATTAATGACCAAGAGAGAGAAATTGGTCTCAAATGATGCATTAAGCATGATGAAATGAAATGGAATCGGTTAAAGTGAGTGTAGACTCAAACATGTTAGGCTAAGGACTTTTCCGTAAATACGAGTTTTCGCGTATTTCGTCAAATACGGAAACCCTTGATACCAACGCGTGTATCTCGAGTAGTACGTCAACTTTCATAATAGACATGACCCCATTTGACATCAAATGGACCAAATGAGGTTTCATTTGACTCAAAATGAAATAAATGGAAATGGGAGGGGGCTTTAGTGTGAGACATGCTTATATTAGAATGGAATGAACCTTAGCATTCATTTCACTCTCAAGAAACCCTAGAGTCATTTTCCTCTTCTCCCTTCTCTTCCATTTCCTTCATCAAATGCAAGATTAAGAAAGGTGCTTGTGGTTGGGTGTGTGAAGCATCAACTTCATCTTCTTCCTTGAGTATTTCCCATTGTTGAAGAGAAAGAGCTTGAGAAAGATCCCAAGATTTCTCTCCTTGAGCCACAAGTGAGTAGTTACTCTCCTCTTAGGATTTTCTTA
The DNA here is from genome assembly GCA_038049695.1 of Cinnamomum chago. Lineage (NCBI taxonomy): Eukaryota > Viridiplantae > Streptophyta > Magnoliopsida > Laurales > Lauraceae > Cinnamomum > Cinnamomum chago. The sequence continues at coordinate 274,438 of CP142456.1, forward strand.
GTCTTGTTGGTTATTTGAGTTGATTTCTAGCCCAAATAGCTTATGGGTTTGTACATTTTACATTTTCATGGAGTTAGGGTTTCATTTGGAGGTTTCATCTTAAAGCCAAACCAAGCCAAGGAAAGAGGATTTTTACCATTGAACTTCATAAGAGGCAAGTATATGCATTTCTAGTGATTTATGCTTTTATAGAACTTGTATGAACTCAAGGAGTTCAAAAATGGAGATTTGGTTCAGGATTTCTGAAGCTCGAAAAATGAGTTCTGAGTGAATTTCGGTTAGCCGCGAGGCTAACCGCGCAGCTAACCGCCAGAAAACCCGAAATTGGCGAGTTTCTGGAAAGCTAACCGCCAAATTTCGGTTAGCCGAAATTGGAATTTCGGCTAACCGCGAGGTGACCGCGAGATGACCGAAATTGGTGAGAAAATTCTGTTCGAAAAATCAGCTTCTGGAAAGCTGACCGCGGGCTGACCGAATTCAGTTCGGCTAGCCGCCAGCCGAATTTTCGGCTAGCCGCCAGTACAGTTCGGCTAGCCGCCTGCACAGTCGCGGCTAACCGCCAGGTAGCCGCCGATGTGACCGAAAATGACCATTTTATTCATAGTGAGTAAGATTTTGGCCAATCGCGAGGACCGTTTTGGGGGACTCTAATCGAGTCCAGTGAGTTTTGGATTTGAAGAGAAATTAAGATCACTTAGGTGGTCATAGATACTTCTCGCATAACTAAGGTATATTAGTAATATCGAAACCTCCACAAGTGCTAACTAAGGTTATCTTAATGCATAATCAACTAAGTAATGTCGTCAAAAATAACACGTGCATTGATGACCAAAGTTACACTCAAGGTTGGTTAGAGGATGGATTGAACATTCGACTGATATGGATATGAATTGTTAATGTGTATGGCACCACCTAGTGGTTTCCTAACTCATCATTGAATTGAACTAAGTAAATTGATAAATGAATGATTAATCCTGCTGCAGCAGAGGTACTTGGGGCGTTCCGGAGCTCCGTGGTGATGCTAGTTGTCCCTGGCCCGGACACTAGTAAGTCCCACATATTCCAATCATAGCTACGGTTATTGATTGATGCCTTCCGTTTGGAAGATGAATCCTTCCTTTGAGGGAAGATGGTAAATTGAATGAATCCTTCCTTTGAGGGAAGATGGTGAATGAAATGAAATGAAACAACAAAATGAAATGAATGAAAACCACGATAGTGGATGTCTATTGGCTAGCTCTTAGACTTACTTATCGCTATTACATGAATTATCTAGAATTGTCTGGAATGGTAGTTATTTCCAAATGAGCTGAATGACTGCGTTATACGTACTAACATGCATTATCACAAGAATTGTTTATACATGTTGAACCGTCGTGTTCATTAGTGTTATTGATGACATCACAGGCCCGATTGTCCCTGCCGGTCCTACAGCGGCCGCGGCGCCAGCGGAGGAGACCGCTCCGGTACCTCCAGGAGGCATAAACGAGTGGAATGGCCGGAATACCGTTTGATGGGTATTCGAGTGCGATAAGGGTTGTAACATTTTGTGAAACATTTTGAATAGTCATTTTGTACATTCATTCTTGGAATGTAATTAATTAGTACTGTATGGTGTTTTTGGTATACACCGAATGTCACAAGACGATGAGAATGATACATGTATAAGTACCTTATTCTTTTGTATACATGTAAATCGAAGTTTGATATTGTCAATGCATATGTTTCCGCAGAAAATTCTATATGTGTTTGACAGGTTGGAGATTGATATCCCTTGTGGATTCCGTTTTAACTTCGGTTAACTCGGGGTTTACGGGTGTAAGTATGAGATCACGGCTCGGGGTTACCGTGATTCGGGCCCGGGTCGTGACAGAAGGCTTGCAGAATCCATACCCAAAATATCTACAAAAGTACATAACAAATTCCACAAACCATGGAATCCATGGTTTTTTTTTTTTTTTTTCAAACATGCCCTTACACTAACATCTTCCACTTGACCATAAGAGCCTAAACACCATAAGGTTTCACTTCCACTGTTCATGGTTTCGATATCATAATTATATCATTGTTCCTAACTCAAGCATCCTTGAGTCCCGTCAAGCTTAATGCTTAAAAAATAATTATGCAATTGCTCATTTCGTGGAAGGACCAGCTAATTATATAGAGCCCCTAAGAGGAGCTTAAACACCACCCAACACATAAGCCATTTAGATCAAATGATCAGAAAGAAGATACAGTTGACTCTTTTGCACGAAGGGTCAAGTTCTCATCAATGTCAATGAAAGGAATTTCCACACGAGTTAGAAAGTAACATAATTTGCAAAATCTAACTCAAGCCATTCCATAGAGCATGAGATAACTTTCAAACCAACCAAACCTCGGTCCTCACCCAACATGGAAAAACCACATGCACAAGGAAGACATCCTAAATTTCATTATACTCGTCAATCGTCTTTTAACATTTGTGAACCCATGGTCGTGCTACCACCACAATGTTTTAGAGCTATAAAATATCCATTCTACAAGGTAAGAATCACACAATTATAACAGCCAGGTAGAGTTGTAATCAGATACTTTGGCATGCTTGGGGTATGAAAGAAGAAGAAACTTGTATCAGTAATCTTCCCCTTAATTTATCACCATGACATAGCCGTTTCTAAGAACCTAAAAAATATAATTGCCCTAAAATCAACCCAACCATGGCCACATTTCCATCCAGTGGCATCAACTCTACAAATTCGGCTGCCCCAGAATCCCATCCAGATTTCATCCATCCAAATCGGATGATCAAAACAATGGCATGGCACGTACTGATTATATGATTCTCAGCCCATGAGGAGACTGTTCGTTCCCAACCTCTTTTATCTGACTAGAATCGCATTTGAAGCAGAGAGCGTTAATAAAAAAGGAAGTTATATCTGGTAGCTAGAGAAGACATTGACGGGGAAAATGGAATTGGTCCCGTACATATCAAATTTGATGATTCTATAATTAATCGCATGTCCTGCAGCAGATGATGATGATGATGTGAAGTTGGGAACATATATACATACATACATGATACATATATACCTTGAGAAAGCACAACAAAGATCCCAACAAAGAACCCCAGACTCCGAGAAACGTCATGAACCGGAACCCATATATGGCCTGCAAATGCAATTTAATTAAACGAGGAGACAAGTTCAAGTTCAAAGTTGCACTTGCACAATATCCAACGGCTAAGAGCCAGTGGGGCAAGTCTGTAAGTCTATATCTACAAATATAAATATATATCTATCTATATTTCTATCATCACCATCACCACGTTCACCTTCTCAATGCCCTCTTCCAGAGCACGCACCCTCCTCTCGGAAGGTAGTTCGACTCGCTTGCATTCTGACTCGAGGGTGGAGCGGCATGTTATGCTGTTGCTGCTGTTGGAGGATCTCGAGCTAATGAACACCAACGATGATGCCGGGAATCTGGAAGATTTCAGGTGCACGAATGCATCGTCTGTGTCAGTTCCTCCCGCCCTTTTTGCGTGCGGAATTGGACAAGGACCTTTGACGAGAAGGGAACAGGTGGTTTTTGCCGGCAGACCCAACAGACATTGCAGAGGAGGTTTGATCATTATTGTATGTATCCCAATTCCACAGAGAGGAAGAGGAGAAGAAGAAGAAGAAGAAGAAGAAGAAGAGAGAGAGAGGTAAGTCTTGAATCTTTTAGACTCTTGAGCCGTTCGTTCGAGCTTTATCTACGACAACAACATTAGAAAAGACTTGTTAAATTAAAAAAGAAAAACGAAAAGGAAAAAAAGAAAACATTAGAAAGGACTCGCCCGAAGAGATGCATATGAGGTTGAGGTTGAGCCGTCGAGGTTGAGGTTGACGTTGAAGAAAAAATAAAACAAGACAAAAAAAAAAAGAGAGAGAGAAAAAGGCGTCGGGCCAGGTGTAAGAGCAGCAATGGATACTTTTCATCCTCTTTTCTCAAGAGAAACGGCAGCCCCGATTCTTCCCGTCATTTTCGTTGGAGATAACCCGAAGTCCTGTGAGACAGAGTACTTCGTACCAATTTTAATCTCATGGATTTTCAAAACTGTAAATCTAACAGAAGTTAAAAATGATACTTAACGGGTCCTTCTCCTAAAAACAGGAATACGTTAATTTTGGTAATAGTACCGGCTTCGCTTATCTCGATTTTGGTATCCAAATTTGATAAAAGTATAAGATACATTCAACTCGGCAACAGTATCAGTCGGCATCTAACTTGAGCTAGCTTCGATAAAAGTACCAGCTGACCTCATCTCGACCTTGGCAACAAGCATTTCGGCAACAGTGTCAGAATGTCTCCATCTCAGCATCACCCTCAGTTCGGCACTGCCAACTAGGATGAGTACAATGTCATAATTGTACATCATAACGCTACGGCGACGTTGCAGAACATACTGACAGACAATATAGGCGCCAGATTATGATAAGGGGCTAGCCTTATCAGGCGATCACGTCCACATTAATATGAGGATTCGGCAAATGATCCGATGGGACATTGCCTCCACCTACCGCCATTAAAGAAGCATGACATGGGGCGACGGGACAGTGCCTCTACATACTTCCATGAGAGAAACATTTCTCTATATGCATGAGGTAAATCCACAAATCACGGACTATCATATACATTCTTACTCTGCACTCTCTCTTCCCCCTTACTCACTCATCCTTTATTTAGTGATTGCATTAACTTAGGCATCGGAGTGCCTCCGGCTAACAGCAGCCCAGGCCTCTGACCTTTCTCTTCCTCCTTCCCTTTCAAGTCCCAGGCGGTTAATCTTTCCCAAAGAAGTTTTACAAGCAACATCAGAGCTTATTACCTATCTAACCAAGTCCGTAATATTTAGGCACTTATAATTGGCGCCGTCTGTGGGAAACAATTAAACCAAATCTACAAAAACCATGCCTCCAAAAACCGGCCAGAAATGGCGAAGGTACATCAAAGACCCGAAATGACTCATCGTTACCACCTCCAGTGCCGCCACTAGAGTTCCCACCGCCACCGGTGTTTCCGCTACAAGACTCACAACCTCCGCACTCCAAGATGCCCCTCCGAAAGGGAGATCTGGCTGAAAATCTATAGCGTTGAGTATAGAAGGACCCTATATGATGTTAGTGGGCAAGTCTCCTCATTTGGCTAATGATGGTGATGACAACAACGCCCTTGTCGCTGACATCAGGACCCAGAACCTTATCATCCAAGAGCAGGATGAGCTGATTCCTCAGCTCAAGAGGCAACTCAAAGAGAAGAAGAAAACCCGGGTACCGTCCCGCAGACAGAACCCAACTCCCTCGGCTAATAAGGACTTGAGGCAAGTCCTGACCAATAAAAGAAGAGACCGAGGTGACGAAGAAGGTTCGAGCAGCAGCCATCTGCACGAAGAATCGAGGAGATCACGCCAGGAGCTAGAGAACGGTGGAGTCAAGCAGGCGGTCAGCGCAACATGGCAGAAGTTGGCTTCGTCCGAGACCGACTAAACACCTACGACGCCGAGGACCAGGGCATGTCTCCCTTCTCTCAGGAGGTAAAAGACTTCTCCCTCCCTGAGAGATTCAGTGTCCCAAGACTCATCTATGATGGAGTCTCGGACCCCACAGCGCATCTTCGACACTTCACCAAGTGGATGTCAGTCTGGGGCGACGTCGGTCACCTGAACTATAGAGTATTCTTTTTCAGTTTAAGCGACCTCCCCCTCAGATGGTTTTGCGCACTTCTGGAGGGATCGATTTCGAGCTGGCGGCAACTCCGAAACTCCTTTGTCGAGAAGTTTCAGGGCACCGAGTCATCCCGAAGACAGGTGGCAACCTCATGGCAATCTGAATGAGGCAGACTGAAAACGTTACTTAGTTCGCCAAAAGATTCTGGACAATCTATAGCCAGATCGAAGACACCAAAGATGATGTGGCCATCATGTGCTTCCAGCAGGCTTTGCTCCTAGGCAATGATCTCCGCAAAGACCTCGTCTGGTCTCCCGTAGTCACAATGAAAGAATTGATGGCTAGGGTGAACCAGTTCATTAAACAAGAAGAGGATGAGGCCCGAGCTCATGAAAGCTTCGGCCTCTCGTGGGAAGACCAGCCCCCCAGAGGAGACAAAAAATTCTCCAAGAGGAAACCAGACAAAAAGAAGGACTCGACAAGCTCGGCAACCTTCTCGGCCTCCACCTCTAGGGGCAACAGGAAGTCAAAGTTCAAGCCAGTCAAGCCAGCCGTCAATTCCTACAGGGCTGTAAAGACAATCTTTAAGGAGCCTATCTATAAGCTCCTTAGCAAGATCAAAACGGAGCCTTACTTTAAATGGCCGTAGCCGATGAAAGGTGATCCGTCCACCCGGGATCAAGGCAAGTTTTGTACCTACCATAACAGAATGGGCACAGGACCGAGGATTGCATGGCCCTCAAGTCCCATCTCGAGAAGCTCGTCAAAGACAGGCACTTGAAAGATTACATCAGGGAAGGTGGAAGGGTCAACCGAGCTCATCAGCGCAGACCAGATGAAGATCAGGATAGTGACGAGTCGGAGGGCATTATTAATGTCATTCACCTGGCCCCCGCACCTAGAGGGGGTAACCAAGCTCATGCCGAGGCTAGGAGGGCTTCACACGGCAAACAGGTGATGTCGGCCGAGCTGGAACCTGCGTCCAAGAAGGCCCGGAAAGAGTGACCCAAGATCTGGTTCTCGGACGAAGACCTTGAAGAAGTCCAGCTCCCCCATAACGACCCACTAATCCTCACCCTGAGGTTGAACAACTTCAAGGTGAAACGAATTCTTGTGGATCCCGGGAGTTCGTCTGAGATCCTCTATTTTGATTGCTTCAAGAAGCTTGGTCTTAAAGAGGAAGATTTGCAGGAAGCCCTTACTCCCCTGGTGGACTTCAGCTCAAAGCCGGTGTACCCTAAGGGAAAGTCTCCCTAGAAGTCCAAATCGAAGGATCCTCCATGACAGCCGACTTCCTGGTGATGGATGCACCATCCCCATATAATGCAATCATGGGGCGAACTTAGCTGCACAACATGGAAGCAGTGCCCTCCACCCATCACCAAAAACTCAAGTTCCCGTTGGAGAACGCGAGTGGTCAAGTTGAGGTGATCACAATACGAAGAGATCAGCAGATGGTCAAACAGTGCTTGATCACTGTGGTACCTGGCGAAGCAGAACCACAGCAGGTACATATGGCCGAACTCAAGGCTGAGCTCGGGGACGTCGGTCGATCAGCAGAGCAAAAGAGCGTTGAAGATTTGACCGAAGTCAAAATCGTTCTCGACGACCCCGAGAGATATTTTCTACTCGGGAACTAGCTCCCTGAAGATGAAAGGTCTGAGTTGCTTAACTTTTTGTTGCAAAACATGGATGATTTCTCCTGAACGCCATACGAGATGCGAGGCATCGACCCCGAGATCATGTACCACAAGCTGAACGTGGACCCCAAGCACAAACCTGTAGTTCAAAAAGATCGCAGAACGGGGGTCCCACAAACGAAAGCAGTGATCGAGGAAGTCGAAAAGCTCCTGGAGGCCAAGGCTATTCGAGATGTGCATTACCCATAATGGCTGGCCAACACAATGGTGCTCAAGAAGAAGAACGGAAAGTGGAGGATCTACGTGGACTTCACCGACCTTAATAAAGCCTGTCCTAAGGACAGGTTCCCGCTCTCGAAGATTGACCAGATGATCGACGCCACTGCTGGACATGATAAGATGAGTTTCCTCGATGCCTATCGAGGCTACCATCAAATTTCGATGCACGGGTCTAACGAAAAGAAGACCGCGTTCATAACACCTAGAAGCATCTATTATTACAAAGTGATGCCCTTTGGGTTAAAAAATGTTGGGGCAACTTACCAAAGGCTGGTAACAAAGATGTTTCAGGCCCAACTCGGAAAAACAATGGAGGTCTACATTGACGACATGGTTGTCAAGTCCAAAAGGTCACAGGACCACTTGGCGGACCTGAGTCAAACATTCGTCATTCTCAAAGAGTTTCAGCTCAAGCTGAACGCTTCCAAGTGTGCATTCACTGTCAGCTCCAGAAAATTCCTGGGAAGCCTGGTCATCCGAAGAGAAATCGAAGCCAACCCAGAGTAGATCTCGGCGATCCGGGCAATCCAGAGTCCGACCTCGGCGAAACAAGTTCAAAGGCTCACATGAATGGCAGTTGCACTGAACCGCTTCATAAGCCGAGCTTTGGACAAGTGTCCCCCCTTCTTCCAGCTTCTGAAGAAAAGCTCAAAGTTCCAGTGGACTTCGGAGTGCTACAGAGCTCTGCATGAACTCAAAGCCAACCTGTCTTCGCCACCCCTGCTGTCTACACCGAAACAGGGCGAGGTACTTTTCCTCTACCTGGCCATCTCGGATCATGCAGTGAGCTCGATACTAGTCAAAGAAGAAGGCAAGCACCAGAAGCCTATATACTATACGAGCAAAATCCTACTTGACGCCGAGACTGGATACCTTACACTTGAGAAACTTGCATTAGCACTTATCAATGCTTCTCGCAAACTCTCTCATTACTTCCAGACGTACATAATACTGGTTTTTATAGAACATCCGCTTAAGTCCCTTTTCAGAAAGGCGGACTTCTCTGGAAGGATTTCAAGATGAGCCGTCGAACTGGGCCAGTACGATATCCAATATCAACCCGGAGCGGCGATCAAAGCCCAAATTTTGACAGATTTCATTATAGAACTCACCTCTCCTAGTTCGGCACCGACACAGTTCAATACCGAACTGGGGGGCAATAAGATGATGAGGTTACCGAGACAGAACAAGATCGATCTTGGAAGCAGTTCCTTGATTCAGCATGGAAAGTCTTCATCGACGGATCCTCAACCTCCAGGAGGGCTGGCGCCGGCATTGTGCTACAATTTCCAGAAGGCATTGTCATCGAGCAAGCCTTGACACTGGACTTCAAAGCATCCAATAACGAAGCCAAGTACGAAGCATTGATCGCAGGGCTCAGTAGCGCTCAAATCTTGGGGGCACGGCAACTGGTGGTCTTCAATGACTCTCAGCTGATGACGAGCCAACTGAGCGGAGACTACCGAGCCCGAGAAGAAAGGATGGCAGCCTACTTGGCACAGGCAAAGCAGCTCCTCTCCCAATTCCAGAAAGCTGAAGTCAAACAAATCGACAGGGAATCTAATTCCCATGCTGACTCTCTCGCCAACCTAGCCTCTGCCGGGAAGAAAAGAACTGTCGAAGTGGAGACACTAGAAAAATCGAGTATAGAGCTCCAACCACCTCGGTAGGTTTTGTGCGCTGACCTCGGCCCAAGCTGGATGGACCTAGTCATAGCATTCCTAAAAGATGACCAACTCCCTGAAGATAGAAATGAAGCTCACAAGATCAGACTGAAAGCAGCTCGATTTTGGTTATCTCCAGATGACAAACTTTATAGGAAATCTTCCACCAGACCTTACCTCCAGTGCGTTCACCCCAGCAAAGTCGAAGATTTCCTCTAAGAAATCCATGAAGGAATCAGTGAAAGCCACATTGGAGGTCTGTCATTAGCCTACCGAGCTATCAGCTAAGGTTACTGGTAGCCATACATGCAGAAAGATGCTAGCTTTATGCCAGGAAGTGTGAAAGATGCCAAAAGTTCTCACATTCTCTCCACCAACCAACACAAGACCTGAGTCCGCTCTCCAGTCCATGGCCTTTCGCTCAATGGGGCCTCGACATCGTCGGACCACTCCTCCGAGCTCCAGGGCATAAGAGGTGGCTAATAGTAGCTATTGATTATTTCACCAAATGGATAAAAGCAGAAAGACTATCTTCCATCACTGAGCACGATACAAGAAACTTCGTATGGAGGAATATCATCACAAGATTTGGAGTACCGCGTGCCCTAGTCTCGGACAACGGAACGCAGTTCGACTCCAATTTCTTCAAGAACTTCTGTCAAGAGCTCGGCATCAGGAACTACTACTCGACTCCTGCTTATCCATAAAGCAACGGTCAGGCGGAGATCTCGAACAAAGTGGTGCTCGATGGGCTCAAAAAGAGACTTGACCGATCCAAAGGGAGATGGGTGAAAGAACTTCCCAGCGTCCTTTGGGCGTACAGAACTACTCCAAGGCGTTCCACTTCGGCAACTGTCACGACCCCGGACCGGGATCGGGACATTACATCTGTTGTGATTGTGAATAGATAACCACAACATCTGTCTAATAACAACATACGTTTATTTAATTTCCCACAGGTGTCCGCGGTGAGGTCATCACAACCATAGATGAATATTTCTTTTAAGCGCGGAAGCGTGTAGCAAATCAAATAGTCCAACTATCCTTGGTCATCAAGACAATAACACAAGTCTAAAATACTGTATCAGAATGAGCAATGAACATTAGCATGTTACCCAAAGTAGGTTAAAGTTTATACAAATAACATTTAATTACATTTCCCCAAAAATAGAGGCCCACAAGGCCAATATAACAAACTACCAATCCAAAGAATGGTTAAACAGTTTTCCAAAATATAAAAATTCTCATAACCATCAAGCGTCTACATGACGTCATCGGCACGCCACTCCACTAATTGCTGCGGTTCTACGATCGCCTCCTCAAGCTCCTCCTCAGGATATCCAACAACGGGACCTGAGTACCAAAGAGTGGGTCAAACACGACGGTTTGGCAAATGGATAAAACGCAATGACAATATGATAATAAATGAATTTACCTTTAAAACATGCAAACCTGTTTAAATAACAATTTCTATGAACGAGATAAAATATTTATTCAATTACAAGGATGCAATGTAAAACATGTAAGGTGACCAAGGAAACGGGAAACAAGCAAGATGGCAACCACACGAAGCTAAGTCCTCTATCACGTGATAGAGCAGTAACTAGGCACTGATCTCAGTCACTCGAGGTGAGGAGAAACAGTGGATCTCATATAAATACATATACATATACAATACTATACATGACCACGGTAGCGAGCCGGGCATCGGGGACCACAGTAGCAATCTGCGGCATTGGGACAAGACCACGGTAATAATCGGGTAGCGGGATCCAAACTGCAGCTGGCGGGACAAGATGGGGATCTCCAAGTCGATGGATCAGACCAACAGGGTTATCCAAGCTTAGTAGTGCCGACTCATAGGTCAAATACAATCGAGACATATGCAGTAAATCAAGTACAAATACATAAACAAACGGGCAAGACGGGGGCGCTCAAGGGCACGTTATCATATCATGTGGTGCAATGCACTTCAAGACAAGTAACTATTTCAAGTGTAATTCAATACTTTCGGGAAAACAAGGCATGTAGTGTAAATCTCGGGATCGATAAAGTACCATAAACAATTGAGATTTTGGGTAAAGCATCGGTTCAAGAATTATTTGAAATGAATAGGGATCCCGTATGTCAATCTAATAATAATTTGGTACTCTTGAGTTTTGGGACATTCCGGGCTCCTTATACACTTTGAATTTTCAAAACTTCGAATGACATCCTTGTGATATAGTTTCTTTCTCGGATGGCCTCATGCAATGCCTAGTGATTCTCCTTCGACCGACAAAGCTCAGCGCTCGAGCGAACCGGAGAGTTCGCTCGAGCGAGGAGCTCTCCGGAACCTGAGAAATTTCGGTCACTTGGCGGTTAGCTAGCGGTTAGCCGCCGCTGGGATGGGCGGCTAGCCGCTGGCTGACCGCGCAGCTGACCGCGGCTGGACTGAAAAATGCAGCTTACTGGAAAACTAACCGCCAAGGTGCGGTTAGCTGGCGGTTAGCCGCCGATGGGTTCGGCGGTTAGCCGCTGGCTAATCGTGGAGCTGACTGAGTTTTTCAGGTGGAGAAGTGTGCTCTCTGGAAAAGCAACCGTGACATTTCGGCTAGCGGCGGTTAGCTGCCAGTCACCAGACGGCTAGCCGCCAGGTGCGGGAAACACCCACTGTGTTCATATTTGAGTCCTTTCTCCTCCTCAAAACCATTCTCCCCACTTCCACTTAGTCCCTGCAATATAACTGAGCTAGGAGCTCCTCCAATGCACCTATCTATGCCTCTCCCAAAACTCCAATATGTGATCATTCATCACCTCATTCTTCCACATCAAGTCCGATACAAAGGAAGGAGAAAGGAAACCATTTCACAAACATTCATTTAAGATATAACCAAAAGACAATAAATGCTAAACCAACATGTTTACAAAACATTAAATGACTTAGCTAATATGCATTCAAGCATTCATTTCAAAAATAAATGCAAGCCAATAATTATGAGTGAAATGACAAGTCAACCACATTCTTCATGGAAACCATTGAAAGCTCATAAAAATCAAGTAATCCACTTGCCTTGTGTCTTCAAATCAAGAAATCAAACTCCTATACTCTTCCAAGCCAAAGGTCCAAGCTATGAACAAAAATCCCCAAAAACAAACCCTAAAGGAGTCAAACAATGAAATAGAAAGGGAAACCTTACAATAATGGAAATGAAGCTTCTCTAAGGCTAGAATAATACCAATCTAGAAGAAGGGAAGGATTACTTACTTGTAAGGTCCTCTAATGGCAAGATTTAGTTCAATGAAGATCTCAAAGTTGGTGGATTCTTCTACAAATGGTATCAAAAGGAAGCTTGCAAGGTGGGGAGGAGAATGATAACTTCCATTTCTTGATTGATGCAAGCTTGGTGTGGATTGGAGGTGGAGAGAGCAAGAGGAAGAAGAAAAGTTGCCAAAAGCAAACCTTAGGTTCTTTTTGTGCTGGAAAAAGGGAATGGGAAGATGGGTTCTCCTTATATGGCAAATGGGAATGGGTCCCACTACTAAAGACATTCAAGGGCTGAAATATTGTCTTTCGGGGCTTCTAATGAATTCGACGAAGAAGAAAGAAATGATCGCCGAAATATCTAGTTTTCAAAAAATATATGTTTCGCGGGTTTCGGGAATATCAAGTTTTGGGTATAGATTTTGTGTGCAATGACTGTTTTGCCCTCAAGGCTATGAAATCGGGTTTCGGGATCTCAAACAGGGACGTGATCAACATGAAAGTTGTAGAGCTTATCAATGCGAATAAAATGAGATTAAAATAATGAATGCAAAAATCTCCGATAAATCCTCAAACATATGCAATGTCATGAAAAATGAACCCCCAAATGGCCCTACTAATCCAAAGCAATTAAAACTCCCCAAAACTATATCAAAAGCTATTCCAAACCCAGCTTAGCCAGAATCACTAACTTAGCTTAGAACTAACACGAACTTAATTAGCACTAGTCGGGGTCTTACAGCAACACCCTTCTCCCTCACATATGGAATGGAAGCTGTGATTCCCCTTGAGGTCGGCCTTCCAACCCTGAGGTCGGAACTTTTGACCAGGGTCAGAACGAAGTAAACCTAACTCGAGAACATGACCTAGCTTAGGAAAGAAGGGATGCAGCAGTTGTCCGCTTGGTTTCCTACCAGCAGCAGTTAGCCAGAAGATACAATCAAAGAGTCAAAGAGAGGAAGTTTTCAGTTGGAGAACTGGTCTTGAAGAAGACGCTTCCAGCAGACAAAAACCCCAATGAAGACAAGCTGGCACCGAACTGGCATGGGCCATTCAAAGTGATCTCCGCAGTAGGGAAATCAGCCTACAGGCTTGAAAGCATGGATGGTAAAGAGTGACCACGACCATGGAACGGCATGCATCTTAAGAAATACTATTTCTAAATTGTACTCAATTTCTGGAATCAATAAAAGTGAATTCTTGTGGAATGATATACTTCGTTGCTTTCGATCAACACCTTGCTGCGGAACTCGGTGACCACAGCTCGGTTATGGAACCAGCTATCCAGAACTCCAAAGTTACAGAACTTGGCATATATTCCAACTCGGTTATGGAACCAGCTCTACAAAACGCCAAGTTACGGAACTCGGCGTATACTCCATCTTGGTTATGGAACCAGCTATATTAAGCACCTTGTTATAGAACTCGCTGGCTTCAGCTTGGTTATGGAACCAGCCATATCAAATGTCAAGTTATGGAACTCGGCACAAATCCCAGCTCAGTTGCTGAACCAACTATACAAAACACCTTGTTATAGAACTCGATGGCTTCAATTTGGTTATGGAACCAGCCATGAAAATTGCTGTCACAAAACTCAACAACTATCCTAGTTCGGTTATGGAACCAACTATACTAGAATTCCGGCTTTTAAACCGAGTTCGATTAAAGTTAACTTGCTTCTGGTTATTGAACCGAGGTTGTACGCCTAGTGATTACTTAACGGTTCCGGTTATTGAACCGAGCTCAATTGTTATATTCTCGTACCGAACTCATGTACTTGAATCATCCAAAGAAATTGTCGAAAAAAAAGATTGGAGACAAGATGAAAAAGTAAAAGATTGTATTCATTATAGAAGTTACAATTTTCATTACAAAAAATGCAAGGAGAAATACATCAAAAGGTTCAAGGGACAGCCTCGACGTCCCCGATCTCAATTTCGGCCTCGGCATTCCCTTTCTCGGCTTCGAACGCAGTCGACTCAGGAGGAATTTTGGTCAACACAGGGGGTACTTCATGAGAAGGAACTCGACTCAGTTCCGGCTCTGGGGGTTTGAACTTGGGTGGATTCTTTAATAATGGATGATCTTCAGAGACTCTAGTCTCTTTCAAAGCACCTCTCCACCTTAGCTCCCAAATTTTCTGGCTCAGATCCAGAACTTGAGCCTCATATAATTGTGAAGCCACTTCCACCCCCTCTTCGTAAGCAGAGCCATCCTCGATCTTAAGTTTCTCCTCGGCATCCTCCTTCTACTTCTTAAGCTCGGCGGCAAGCCGTTTCTGCTCCTTAGCCTCGACCTTCGCCGTTTCTAACTCAATTATGATGATCCGAACCATCGCCTCCCTCTCCTCCTCCCTTAGTTTATTTTCCTCCAAAGTTGCTTGGAGGGCCCGCTTCTCCTCCTCCAGCCTCGCAATCCGAACTTCGGCCTGCCGAGACCTTTCCAACTAGACTTGGGTTCTTTGCAGCACCTGAAAAGGAGACATATTGTCAAGGCACGACGACCAAGATGAAGCAGAAAAAACTCATTAAAAACTGAGTCTTACCGATAGTGCTGACTGCATATTCCACGCCGCCAGCTAAACGTCATTGGCCTCCCTGTGCCTCGCCATATCCTTTGGCAAAGCGCAGGCATGGGCCAGAGCAATAATCACGTTGGAATTCCCCCACATCCAG
Organism: Cinnamomum chago; assembly: GCA_038049695.1. Taxonomy (NCBI): domain Eukaryota; kingdom Viridiplantae; phylum Streptophyta; class Magnoliopsida; order Laurales; family Lauraceae; genus Cinnamomum; species Cinnamomum chago. Next base: position 289,630 of record CP142456.1, read on the forward strand.
TCCTCCACCGTCATCATCCTCCCAGGCTCTACCATAAAGCTCGATCTCCATGCTGCCGGCCCGGGAAGCTAAGGTGTCGCGGTGCTTCTAGGAATGTCTCCAGACGGGCTCTCGACCCTGGCCCTTTTCTTCGGTCGGGTCTCTTCTTCTTCCTGTTGACCCTGCTCCTCTTGCCGGACTTTCGAGGTCGAGACAGGATTGTCAACAACCTCGGTGGACGAGCCCGGTTAGGCTGAAGCAGTTTGGCCACCAAAGACGAGGGAACTCAGATTTTTGACCACCAGAGGACGTTTCGGTACCATGTCCCATGTTCTGTCTTCTGAGCTCGAGGAGGCGTATGATTCAATAACTCGCTCAAGATCGGCTTCCCCCAAATCAAAGTGTGGGACTGAGGCTTCGGCAACCCATGTCTCTTGGCGATCAGCACGGGTCAAGGCTAGCACCGGTTCCGAACTCCTCGATGGCTTGCCCTTTCTCCTTTCAATAAAGGAGTGGTACCTTGGTTCGTACCCGAGCAACGCCCAAGCGGCCCGACCTCTGTGGCCCTTATATCGGTAAACGGCGTCGAACCAAGCGTTATTCTTCTTCCACCCAGCTCGCTTTAGCTTCTTGTCACCTTTCGCTAACGCCTACACAGGAAAACAGAGCGTCAGGTCGACAAAAGCAGGAAAAAGCAATATAAAAAGCTCAGGAGTTCGGTATTTACTTGGAAGAGCCCCGAGACGACGAGGGATCTTGTACGCCCTCTCAAAATCGGTTTCGGCCTCTCCTCATTCCCAGTTGCCCAAGACGAACAACTGATCATCTCCGGCTTATTTATTTGAGTCCTCCAAGTCCTGGATGAAAGGCACCCTTCTTGCCTTCACCTGGAGATAATATGTATTCCCCCCCCCCCCTCGGACTTACATAGGTCATAGGAGTCCTCGATATCATGAACACCAAGACCGATACCCAAAATCTTATTCAGCTCGGGTACACCGATGATAATCTTCAAGCTGTTCGGCATCAATTGGCAAAGGCAGAGACACCACTTGCTCAAGCATATCATAAGGAGGGGGTGCACAGGAAACTTGACTCCGCCCTCGACTATCGACACCAGCAGAAATGGCATCCCGCCATCCCGGAAAGAGCGACCATCAAAGGGGTCCTCTGGGTTGTCTAACCTAATCTTTACGTTGTCTGGAATCTTGTACTTTGCCCTAAACTCCACTACAGCCGCTGGAGTATCTAACTAATTCCTATAGATCCTCATATCTAAATATGAGAAGATGAGAAGACTGAGAGAAAGGGGGCAGAGAATCGAGAAGGCACCAGAAACCCTAGATAGGGTAAAGAAGAAGCAAAGCCTAAAGGGACCTTAGAACAGAAGTAAGAAAGAGCAGGCGAAGACTTACAAACGGCGAGGAGAGGTCCTAAAGGCGTTGGACTCTGGTCAGAAAAAGCTAACAACAAGAAGCTCTCCCTCTGCAAAATATCTTCTAAACGAATGCAAGGCAAAAGTGAAAGAAGGAAAATGGGGCACCCCTATATATAAGAGATACGACGCCCTTTTCAAATTTCAAAAAACGCGCGTGCTAAGTGTAATGCCCAAATTCCGGATATCGATAAAGTCGTTCAAATACCCGAAGTTGGCGCGCTACTTCCCGAAAAATTTGAGAACTTCCAAGATCGTAGGCCCACAGTGAGGTCCAAATTAAAACTTTTGAACAATATAAACTCAATGGTTAACTTGCAGAAGCATAATAAACAAAGCGGAAGCAATTTGGTATCGATATATATTAAGTAAGAGCGGAACAGTAGTCTAATTTAAAAGTATCAGTTGTTAATATCAAAGTTAATACATTTTTGTTAGCTACCCGGCTCACCTACAAAATTCTCTCAAAACCCAAAATAAAGTAAGTGCCCTCAAAACCCAGTTAACTCCTCTCCGCCCTCCGGCTCAACATCCAGGTCGGCCGGGCCCCATCCGTAATCTCCGACAATCGGCGCCTCTACTAGCGCAAGCGCATCCTCTGCGATCTCTGGGTCAAGGCCTAAGCACCAAAGATGGGTCAGATCTAAAAGATCTAGCAAGTCACAGTATACTAACAACATAGGACATACATATCAAATGAATAGAGACAGGTAAATAAATTAAAGAATAACAAGGTAAAAGAACTAGGGAGTTGAACAAGATAAGCATAAGGAATCGAGATAAATATACAACATCTAATCTACTATAAAATGGCACATTCACACGAGCTGTAATACCGTGGGATATTATGCCGCGGCCCTCCCATACTGAACACAGTTGCGGCGGAGAAATCTCACCAGTGTTGGGAATTACTAATCCCGCAATTCACTCATCAATCTCATCACACTCATCACTCAAGATCGGACGCGGTATCACACCGTCCGTCTTAACAACATAGCTCATCATGATAGCTCCTCAACACTCATAATAGCTCCTACCGGGGATGATCAGTCCATAGGCTGAGCTTAAATCAACCGAGTGAATGTCTATGCCGACTCAAGAATACTCTAAGGGTCTGTGTCTGTCTAGGCTTTGCCTTGCGTGAACAAGGTCCTAACCAAGTCTCTAAGAGGTTCATACATCGAATCAGTCTATGGATTATATTCCAAGTCCAAGCCCACTCGTTGGATCTATACCAAGGCCCATCAACACATGGCCTGGTCTAAAACAGTCCATACGAGGCAATCATAACCATATTTACTGATAAACAACTTATTCTAATCCATAAAGAGTTATAATTCCAATATAAACTACCTCTCCAGTCTAAAGGTTCACATAACCATACTTAGGCCCAATAAGGGCCCGCCTAGCCACAGACACGGGTCAGTGTTCTCCAAATCATACTATCGGGTCACCTCTAAGATATCCTAGGTTCAGGTCCTCCATTTCCATTAATTAACAGTTAATAACTACACTAAGGATATAAGAGTGACAGTAAATAATAGAAGTGAAGTATGAACTTCAATAAGAGAATCAACGGGGAATAACAACAGTCCAATCCTAGGTAATGGACCACATTCAGATTCGAGTCCATCTCCGGTAATTAGATCTCTAAACGAAGTCTCAGATGCCAAATGATACTGTGTTTGGTGCTCCTGAGGTTACGGGCATCATTGACAACGTTTAAGGGTCTAATCATCTTAGATTAAACGACCAAAACCCTAATCAGTGGTCCCCCACGAGTCAAGGTTGAGCCACACCGTTGACTCGGGCTTAGTACATTGATAAACGTCCATTTGGATGGTCAATGAGCCCCACAAATTATCACAACTCCTAAATGTTGAAAACTGGAAAATCAGGGTTTCCCAGTGTGCTGGGTCGACCTAGCACACTGGGGGATTGACCCCCAGGTTGACCTGATGTGTAGTGTGCTCGGTCGACCTCCTGGCCTAGTGGGTCGACCGAGTGCACTGGAAAAGCTATGTCAGGCCTCCTGGAAGATTAAGTTTGTTTTCAAAGGTTCCCAATGTGTCCGGTCAACTTCCTGGCCTGGGTGGTTGACTGCATACACCGAAAATAATGAAAAGAGTGATGTCCCAGCTTTAAACATTTTTACTGCTAATCCTATGTACTAGGTGAAAACCAACTTCCAGTCTGCACTCCCTGAGTTTCAAGAGAAAAACCCACTTTCAGTCATTTCCTACAAAAACAGTGCACCCGGGTTGACCTGGGCATGGCCAGGTCGACCTGGCTAACTGAAATGGATCTCTGCAGGAAAAATTAACTGAGAGCCTATTTTTCCCAAAATTTAGTGTTCCCGGTCGACCTGGGCAGGGCCCGGTCGACCTGGTACACTGAAAAACTCAAACCTGCAGAAAATTTAACTGTGAGCTGTTTTTCCCATATTTTTAGTGTTCCCGGTCGACCTGGGCATGGCCAGGTTGACCTGGTACACTAAAAATCATTCCTGCAGGGTTTCTTAACTGAGACCTGTTGCTATAGTGTTTTTAGTTTTCCAGGTCGACCTGGTACACTGCAAAAATCCTGCAGAACCCAGTTTTCGGGATTCTTCCATTTTTGGTCCGTTTTTCCTCCAAAACACTTCTAATCCTTCCCAAACTTCACCAAATCATTGAAAAACACAAAACCACTAAAATGTCCATCATCCAACACCCATTTAGGCCCATTGATCTTCCAAATGGGGGTGAAACCCCATTCATCAATGTCCAACCATCCAACATAACTAAGCTCCATGGTAGTTCTAACATAATGAAAATAACTGAACTGAAATTAAATGAATCAAATGCACAGAATATACAACATAAGTTAAGAGTATAATGCACTTGCCTTGCTTGGATTAGAAGGTAGTAGAGAGAGAAAAATAGAGGAAATCCTATCCAATGCAATAAGGAAGAAGAAGATGAAGTGGCTGTAGCTCCTAGTATTCTCCCAGCACAATAACAGTAGCTCAGGAAGAGAAATGAGAGAGAGGAAGGAAGAGTGAATAGTTGCTAAGGGATTTGGGGATTTGTGCTGGATTTATAAGGTTTGAGGAGGGGCTAAAGACTGAAAAGCCATTTAGGGTTGCATAGGATTAGGGTTAGGGTTAAGGGCATTAGGGTCTTTAAGTGGAAAGTTCTAGAAGGTGCTTTTGCAGAAACCCCCCTATGGTTAACTCAAACTCCTAGCTAGGGCCTCCCTACACTAATAAACCCTAGAATTACACAAGACACCCTACTAACTCAATTACTAATTCAACTAAGTCAGTCTAACTACAACTTAGGGAATTAACACATAACTACCCTAATTAACCCCTAATTAGCATAATTAGTCACTAATTAATATAATTAGCTAATAATTAGCAATAATTAGTATTTAAAATATCAATTAGAGGGCCCACAAAGGGTGGGGCCTCACACTAAGCGTCACCTCGGAAGCTGTACGCATCACTTCAAATTAATTGGGCAGCCAACCAGATGGCACTAAGTGGTGTCTCCAGTCTATCTCCTGTAATGATTCAAACACCCTATTAATTACCTCGGGCAAAGGAACTGACATCAAGATGGGATGCGAATTAAATCCCCAGGACTCTTCAGTCATATCACTTAGTTCCCGACCTCAAAGAGTTGGAGAAGTCTACGAGGTCAAGAGCTAGGGGCAGTTGTGTGGGGCCTTCTCCTAAGAACATGACTACGCTAATCTCGGTAACAGTACTGACTTGGCTTATCTCGATTTTGGTATCCAAGCTCGGCAGGAGTACAAGATACATTCAACTCGGCAACAGTGCCAGCTAGCATCCAGCTTGCGCTAGCTTCGGTAAAAGTACCAGCTGGCCTCATCTCGGTCTCGACAACAAGCATTTCGACAACAGTGGCAGAATGTGTCCATCTCGGCATCACCCTTAGTTCGACACTGCCAACTAGGATGAGTATAAGGTTATAATTGTACCCCATAATGCTATGACTACGTTGCAGAACATATTGACAGACAAGATGGGCGCCGGATTATGATAAGGGGCTAGCCTTATCAAGCGATCATGTCCACATTAATGTGAGGATTCGGAGCATGATCCGATGAGACGTTGCCTCCACCTACCGCCTTAAGGAAGCATGGCATGGGGCGACATGACAGTGCCTCTACCTACCTCCATGGGAGAAACCTTTCTCTATATATATGCATGAGGTAAATCCACAAATCACAGACTATCATATACATCCTTTGCACTCTTTCTTCTCCCTTACTCACCCATTCTTTGTCTAGTGATTGCACTAACTTAGGCACCGGAGTGCCTCCGGCTGACAGCAGCACAGGCCTCTGACCTTTCTCTTCCTCTTTCCCTTTCAGGTCCCAGGTGGTTAATCTTTCTCAATGAAGTCTTACAAGCAACATCAGAGCTTATTATCTATTTAACCAAGTCCGTAATATTTAGGCACTTACAAATACATAATTGTAATTAAGAAAGTAAATCCAATTATAATATATTGGCAGAAAAGAAGAGAAATGTTGATGATTGTCATATGAAAGTAGAATAGAGGCCGATCAAAGCTAGTATTTAACACTATGTCCTTTAAGACAAATTTCGCTCCCGCGTTTGTTTGTTTGTACGCATAGACCAGATGGGTTTAAATAGGCCGCAAGACTTCATCCATGGGTTGCATTAGTACAATGACAGTTCAAGTGAACAGACATATAACCCCTTTAGACACACCCTTCCAGTTTTGGACACACGTTGAAACGAAATTTTATCAAATAAAATTGAGGAATTTACGAGTAAAAGCCTCATAAGACCCCATACAACTAATGAGGTCCCAGAATCACCATATAGATGGGATGGGTCCTCTTGGTGTGTTTTTGTCTCTTTCTTTTTTATTTTATCATTTAGCGATATGATCGATATCGACTATTCTATCAATCAGGTTTTCTTCAACATGTAGTTGTCTTATTTGCTAAACACAACAAAATAGTCGATATCGACCATATCACAGAAAAAAAGACGAATATGCAGGTCCACCTGCAAATCCTCCGCCCTCGCCCCCTCTCACTCCCCTTAGGTTTTGTTAGACAAATTGATTTCCTAGCTTTTCATTTTCTCCCTTTCTCTCCTCTACCTATTTGGATTCATTGAATCCCCCCTCACCCCTCTCTCTCATTCTCTTCTCCCCTCCCTCCCTTTCTATCAATAGCATTTCATCGAACATGTCGTCTTCAACCTTCTCATTTCCTCACTGCATCTGCATAGATGAAGAAACTCAAACCCTTTGGACCTTCATCCACCAATGCCAGAAAATGGAGCGACTTCCTCATCTCCCTCACCTACTTCTCCATCCCTCTTAAGCTCTTCTACTTTGCCTCCTGCTCCTTCATCTTCCTATTTCGATGGATCTTCCTCCAATCTGGTGCCTCCATCGTTCTTTACGACCTCACCCGCTTCCTCAATGTCTTTGCCTACGCACCTCACTCATTCCCACTCATGCTTTCTCACAATCTTGACCCCATCCACTGCATTCACCGCTCTGGAGCAGCACCAGCAACCAAGAGAGAAACCCAGTTTCTAATTGGGTTTTGCAAATCGAGAGCAACCACCACATAATGGTCAATATCGGCAATCAAAATAATTAATATCGACCATATCGCTAAATGACAAAAAAAAAAAAAAAAAAAAAAAACACCAAGAGGACCCCTCCTGTCTATACGATAGTTCTTGGAACTCATCAGTGGTATAGGGTCTTATGGGGCTTTTACCCATAAACTCCTCAATAAAATTTCTCCAAAAATAATAATGTTTAAGTGACCGAAATTTCTAACAAGGTACTACCTGTTGTGCAGAGTTTCTTTGTTAGGATTTTAAATTTCGGTCATATAAGACGCCATAAATAACCTTTGGAATTCTTAGAGTTTTAATCCTTCAAGAAGAAGACAACATTTAATGAATCCTATGATTTTTGGTAGATGGGGCTTATTTCTTTGCTAGATCATGTGTTTGTTTACATTCACGTGTGAAAATTGTGTGTACATATGGGGTCATTTTCAGATGGGCTAAAGAGTTGTGAAACTATTATACACCTCTCTTGCCAATGTAAGTGACCTATTTGATAGATTATATTTTCAAATTCATCATCATTTTTTTAATTTATTTATTGTAACTCCTGTGGGCTTCAAAACTTCAACCCAAATTGTTTTAGTTTTTTATAATGGCCCATTAAACCACAAGAATTTAGTTTCATGAAAATTATGGATATATAATATGAACTGTTCAATGTTTATTCACTTAGAAATAGCTATCCCAAAGAAAAACAATAATGTGTTTCATATGTGTGAATTTTGTATATGTAAAATTCACATCTGCATTTCGAGAGATGTGTGAAAAGGCCCAACTTTTTTATTATTATTTTGACAAATTGTTCCATAGGTCGTAGTATCACGATTATGAATGAATCAATCCAAATGTAGTAGAGTATGGGTCTGTTTGGCAATTCTAATATGTTTGTAATTGATCTGGCTCAAATAGATTATTTCAAATAGATCTATTTCAAATAGACTCCTTTCCAAATAGACCGTTTGGTAACACATCCAGTATTTTTAATTCAAATAGATCTATTTGATAAAACTTGTTTGGTAAACATAAAAAGAAGAGCTTATTACAGGGGCATTTCTTTTCTTTTCCCAAAAAGTCAATTTAGGAAAGAAATTCAATTTGACATCCATTACAAATTATTTTTAAATTCATTCAAACAATGTATTATTGCGTCGGTAAAAGCTTGAAAGCTAAAAACAATTTTTTTTATTTATTTGATTTTTAATTTTATTTTCCTGTATATACAGGCATTAGGGCATCATCACAACTTCCAACCTTTGTCATGTGAAGAAATTGAAACTGCCAATTCCATTATCCAAGTCCAAAATCTACTACACACCCAACATTCATTTCCATTCCGAAATCATCAAAAATATGCAACAAGAAAATTCATTCAACTTCATATTAATATTCAAACATCCTTTCAACATTGAAAGGACTTTACCATGAAAAAATTAAAACCCATGCTAACATGCTACTCTGTCCAACATTCAAATGCCAATTAAAATTTACATATTCATATATGATCATTTCATTGTTGCACCATTCCAACACCTGCAACCTTTTGTAAAAAAACTTCTTGCATCCCATTTTAACATATAGCAATCGGCAGCAGACAGCATTGAACCGGATGACTTGATCACAAAAGTTGAAGTGAAATCCTCAATTTTCATTCAATCTGCATAAAAAAAGAAGAGCAAGATTGACATATGAGATGCATGTGAATATGATTCCAAATTTTGTTTAACATATCCATTTCCATATTTATGCTCATTTCTTTATCAAATATACTCCAGAAACTATGTTCCAAGGGCATTTGCAATTTACTTGAAACTCCAACCAATTTGAATTTTTCTCTGACAATTTGTCATTATATGGTTGCATTGAGACAATATATGCTTTGCACATTTACGAAAAAGGAAAGGAGTTCATATTTGAGACAACGATAGGCTATAGTGAAATGGCTGTAAAAAAAATTAGTCATATAGTAACATCAACCATCAAGAAATATCTTTGTTCTTTTGACACATGCATAAACAATGAAGAGTAAAAAGCTTTGCTTGAAAACATGCTACAGAACCAGGAAAATTGACCCAATCAATAACAGACTCATCATCTTCTATCAAGGGAGTTGAGTGATGTGCCAGACACAGTAGCTTAATAACAATCGACTAGATCTAATTCCCTCATAGGAAATGAGATGCCATGAAAACCAAAAGCGAAGGCACATATACTGATTGGTTAATAACTAAAGAAATTAGAAAAGAAAAAAGCATACCTGCTGTAGTTGGAGAAACTGCGAGGAGAGAAAGGGCTGTTGTGATTGAGATGAGAGAGGACGGCAGACCGAAGGAAAAAGAAAAGAAAGAGAAGAGAAGAAATGACTAGGCTTCCTCAGTCCATATGCAATCCCTCTGTATAGCCATCTTCTAATCAGGCTATTTAAATGTCAAGTTGGGTTCAGGTTAACATCTCCAACTCGATTAATAAACAAGCCAGAATCAGGTTGGGCCATACATGTTACCTAGAGTGATCATGACCCGAACCCAGAATGAGTCACGACCAATTGCCTCCCTTAATTTAATCCAAATTCCTTTTGCATGCAGCTGCAGTAACATGTCTTAAATTTGAGCCAAACAATGGTAGGCACAATACCATATAGTGCTTGACCACACATTTAGCAACCCAATGAGCAAGATTATTAGCATTCTAATGAATGAACTTCACATCAGAAAACTAAGGTTAGTATTTTTGGTTGGACCCTACTTGGCAACATGTTTCCTTCCAAACATTATAAATAATACAAGCATTTTTACCAAAAAAATGCAAGCCCATCTACAAGAAGATGGTGGAAAGGAAGAAGGGAAACAAAAAGATAAGAGAGACAAAAGGAGGCATATGGAGTTGAAGAGGTTATATATTTACCAAAAAAAAAAAACAGAAGCCCATCCACAGCTATTGCAAAACCACCCCATCATCATCAACATCAAGAGAATCGTTTCAAGAGAGACAAAAGGAGGCATATGGAGTTGAAGAGGATATATATTTACCAAAAAAATACAAGCCCATCCATAGCTATTGTAAAACCACCCTAAAAGATGTCCTCATTTATCACTTGTCTTCTGTTTTTTAAAGAGTGAATTGAAGACAAGGAAGGAGATGTCACTATCATCATGAATGAAAGAGGGCATCTGCTATTGCATTTCTAACTTCTGACATCTCCATCTGTTCTGCAATATCCACCACTACATCAGTGTTGGAGGTGCTACTATCATCATTATCAATTGCCTATAAAGATATGTCTTCATTCTCTTACTCTATAAAGAGTGTATCAGCAATAGCCTCTTTTCTAATAAAGTTGTGCACAACCATTGCAGTGACTACTATACTCCTTTGTACACAAAATGAGTAGGGAGGCATCCTTTTTAAAATTGGGAAACGATCTTTCAGTACTCCAAAAGAACGTTATATTACATTCCCTAAAGATGAATGAACATAATTGAAATGTTCCTGCTCATTACGAGGACGACCACCGGCCTGAAAATTTGATAGCCAATACCGAACATTACGGTATGGAGCAAGAAAACTACGAATATTCATAAATCCAGTGTCAACAATATAATATTTACCTGAACAAAAATATATATATAATGATAAAAATAATGTAATATGATTTATAATTGACTAATCATTAAGTACCTAGAGGGGCATGTGGAAAATTCATATTTGGCTTATAGATAGTATCCAATAAAATATGTAAATCATGTGCAGTGCCTTCCCAACCAGCAATAACAAAAGTAAACAACATATCAAATGAGCACGTCGCTAGAATATTTTGTTAGCATTCTCATTTTCTTCCTCTATAAGGTACTTGGTTCTCAATGGGGATCACAATATTTATGAGTGTACCATCTATTGCCCCAACACAATCCTTCAAAAAAAAAAAAAGAAGAAGAAATCAACATAAGATTTAAAAAAAAAGGTCACTCTATTGAAAAATAATTGAAAATATAATTAAGGGTAGGATTATACTTTAAAATATGGATAAAATCAAGTATTATGCAATATCTCCTTTGGTATTTGGTCGTATAAAGGCGGCTTTATAATATCCATTGAGAGGTGAATCATTGCTACTAAAATTGCATGAAAGTGACGATGGATAGTTTCACCTGAGTGTTGACATCTATCTTGCAAAATTCTATTCCTATGATTTTGCCCAATTGTCATTAGAAATATGGCCACTTTCTCCTCTACTGAAACAAATCGACTGTCATCAAGTAGCATTTTCTCTCGTAAAACCACACAAAATCGGAAGAAAACATGTTTCTCCCTACGCAGTAGCTCCAAACATACTCTTCGATTGCCTTCCAAAATGCCCTAAACGAAAACATGGCCTGATAAAATTGAAGTCCTGCATGACTCTATCGATATGTACATCCGTCGCTTCTTTACAAGTAATAAAGCAAGAAATGCTATAACTTTTCATTTCCTTGGTGTCATAATCTCCTACATTCATGCCATCCAACAGTAAAAAAAGAAAAAAAAAAAAAAAGGAAAACCAAAAGTTCATACATTCATTCCATCTCATAATAAAAAAGAAAATCATAAGCTCCTACATTCATTCTCATAATAAAAAGAAAATCATAAGTTCCTACATTCATTCCATCTCACAATAACAAAGAAAATCATAAGTTCCTACATTCATATCGTCTCATAATAAAAAAGAAAATCATAAGCTCTTACATTCATTTCATCTCATAATAGAAAAGAAAATCATAAGTTCATATATTCATTCAATCCAACAAAAAAAAAGAAAAAAAGATAATAAATAAAGGCTACAAAAGTGGTGAGTCATGTGTTCTAACATTCATCCCATAATGCTCACATAAAACCCATCAAGACCCATGCTTCATTATCATCTTCAGCCAGTAAAGGCGGGCATCATTACTTTCAAACGACATGAAAATATCTCTATTGTCCTTGTCTTTAAATGCCCTTGTGCTAAAAAAATACAATTTTGAGGTCACTTGGATATTTGGTATTTGCTTTAAAATATCAATACAATCCTGCATAGTAGGACCTCGCTTCCTCTCTTCTTCTTTCCGCTCTTCTTCTTTCCTCGCTTCTTCTTTCCTCTCTTCTTTTTATTTTTTTGTCTTCTTCTTTCTTATCTTCTTCAAGTATAATTACTAGACGCTCCATATTCTCATCATATTTATTGTTCCTAACATCCCTCCTACTCCATGAAGGACAAGGACGTTTCCTCCGAGCACTTGTCATTAGCTCCTCTGTCGAGATATACTCAAAAGTCTCTTCCTGCACATGATTCTGGGTATTGTCCATATGAGGTGGCGGAGAGGACATCTGTGTAATCAATTCTTCTGGAAAGGAGCCAGAAGATGGTGTCCAAGTCTCTTCTCCCCTAGCCTGGGTTCTACCAAAGAGAATTCCCATTTCATTCGGGAATGACAAAGGTCTAGTCCTAAAAATTTTCACTTCGGGGTGCCCCTGCATTAGATGTTAAATATTTATTTTTATATAATAAGTAATATATACTAAAAAATGTCAAATAAATATTACCTTTAGATACTCATCCCATCTCTTGGGATCCATTGTAATTGTTTGAGTTGCTTCATTGAGCCCAACACCTGTTTGTCCACATAATGTTATCCAAGCATTATATTGTTTTCTCATTTCATCCCATTGATTCTTTAATTGTTTTTGTCCATACAAAATTTCAGTTTTCTCCTTACAACCCTCAATAATTCTTATCCATGATTGTGTTTTTAGATTTGAGCCCGGTCTTACGCCTTGCAATACTTCTACAATGCATAAGTCAATGAAAATCTTCTTCATATTATCTGACCAAACATCCCTGCTCATCTCCGCCTTGTCCTTACCCTTATGAGATGGAACCCTTGATTCTGCCATCTACACCTTGTTAAAATATTTAATCAAGAATAAATAAATGTCAAATCAATCATAGAAAAAGAAGCAAATGAGTCCAACTTGAAACAAAACAACTATATTCCTTACAAAATAGTGGCCCCCAAAAAGCAAGTTATAAATAAGAACCATGTCAAGGGAAGTGGAGATAACTGAACCTAGGTATGGTTTTCAATTTCAGATTGGTTTCTATGTTTTTTTTTCTGTGTAAAGAAACAACAGAGAACACACAAAGAGAAGATTTCTTTGAAGTGGGTACTGAAAAAAAAAGACGGAAAAGATTTTTAAAACTGAGAGACCCACCAAACTAATAAGCTATGTTTTCATTTATGTTTTTAACGAGGTTGGTGTGATTTGGTATGCATCAAAAGCATTTTGTAACAGAGAAAGACAAGCAACTGCCATTCCCATATGTCATCTATTAACTGTTGATATGCCCTGTTTGTACCATACATGACCAAAGATCTCTCTCTATCTCTCTCTTTCATACAGGCCCTACGAGGCCAATGTGCTTTTGTTTCTATTTCAAAAGCATCCAAGAAAGATAAAAAAAATATATGACCAGATAACAGAATCAATTGAAGAGAAATACAAGGCAACTACGTTCAAGTGGTAAATAAGCAATAGGTAGGAATAACTAAACATCCAAGATACAAAAGAGATAAAAAAAAGATTGAATAATTATAATACAAGATAGCAGATAAATAAATAAATAAAAAATCATGATTTGCAAACACTTTGGAGGAGATCAAACAAGCATCAAATATATGCACATTGAAAAACCTAAGACAACTCACAAAATCAAACATAAGTTCTTCTCTACTATGGCCGTCGATCTTCTAAACACAAAAGAAAAAAAAACCCCAAACCTAATAACAAAGATGAAGAGAGGAATAGAGAGACAAAGCAAGAAAATCACAGACACAAAAGAGAATATTAGTATAGAGGTACCTTGTCGTTCTTGATAGAGGAATGGAGAAGAGGCGGAGAAAGGAAGAAGACGAGTCTCCTAGGGTTTTTTTGCAAATGAGGATCGAGACTCATCTCTGTTGCAAAATAGAAGTAGGGTAAACTTGTCAATCCCAGAAAAAGAAGAGAGCAAACTTGTCCGAAAATAAAGTGGAATGGCCTACCCGCTTCAGGCGTTTTTATCTGTCTCAAGTAACACCGTTTTTGGCCCATTGTAAAATAGCCAGCAAATGTCTATTTTCTATTTGAAGTAGACATATAAACTGGTGCATCCAAACTGTCTAATGTCTTTCTCAAACATTTTTAAGATATATGGCCGTCAAACATAAGTTCTTCTCTACTATGGGCGTCGATCTTCTGAACACAAAAGAAAAAAAAACAAAAAAAAAAACCCCAAACCCAATAACAAAGATGAAGAGAGGAATAGAGAGACAAAGCAAGAAAATCACAGACACAAAAAAGAGAATATTAGTATAGAGGTACCTTGTCGTTCTTGACAGAGGAATGGAGAAGAGGCAGAGAAAGGAAGAAGACGAGTCTCCTAGGGTTTTTTGCAAATGAGGATCGAGACTCATCTCTGTTGCAAAATAGAAGTTGGGTAAACTTGTCAATCCCAAAAAAAGAAGAGGGCAAACTTGTCCGAAAATAAAGTAGAATGGCCTACCCGCTTCAGACGTTTTTATCTGTCTCAAGTAGCACCGTTTCTGGCCCATTGTAACAACAAATGTCTATTTTCTATTTGAAGCAGACATATAAACTGGTGCACCCAAACTGTCTAATGTCTTTCTCAAACATTTTTAAGAGATATAGGCCCTGAAATTAGATATGCCAAATGGGACCTATGTCTTTTTTCTTTTAGATAAAAATGAATCGACTCAAATGTAGATTGTTGACCAACTCCATACCGTACCAAACAATAATCCGCCACAAATCACAAAAAGAAGTGTCCCTTGGATCTTACTATTCATCACACAAACTAGCAATGGCCAATCAATGAGAAGCCACATTTTTGAAGTCTTCTAATGTTTGTGAGCAATGCCATCATAGTCTGTGTTTCTTTGCTGGAATTCGAGGAATTCCTGAAAATTCGGACAAGGTGGAATTCCTGGATGCTCCTTTGAACTTGAGCATCCAGGAAAAATATAAAGAAAGTGAAATTTCTAGATTCCTAAAAGTTAAAAGAGACCTTTTATGTAGCTGGAATCTAAAAATGCTAGTAAAGAAATATGAAATTTTTAGAGGACAACCTGTCACATCATATCTATAAAAATTTCTCGATAAAATGAATTCTTGGCAGAAATTCCACTAAATTAAAGCCATGAGCTGAGCTGTTGCGGATTTTATGCGCTGGGCTGGGCTGTTGGGTTCTTTCATTGGGGCTTTGAACTTTGATTCTATCATGTTACTCACATGATAATAATCGAATCTGTTGAGATTAGATTACCACTGATATAATATCCCTTAACCCGCACCGGCAACCATTCCGCGATCGAAAATCCCTACCCCACTCCTCACACACCTTCGGAGTCGAGGTTTCCGCTTTCCACTTCCCCTCTTCTTCTGTTTCTTTTGTTTTTTTTTTTTCCTTGTTCCTTGGTTCCAAGTCTTATACCTCTGTCGTCTCTCTCCTATCTCTCGTGGTTCGATTATTTATTATGTTTGGTGTGGTGTTTCGACTATAGCCAGCCAGCCAGTTAGGGTTTCACATGTCTTGAAAAAAATATATATTCATCAACTATTTACTTCCCCTCTTTTCTTGTTGGTTTTTTTCTCTTTCTAGGTTTTAAGGTTTTTTTTTTTTTTTTTTTCTGGTTTGTATTGGAATAGATAAGGGCGTGGGGGAAATAAACATTGGATGGAGGGAATGATGTTTTCCAACAACAGTCTTACCACCACCGCCACCAATAATGGCTCTCTCTTCCCTTCCAAACCCAAACCCAAACCTATCATCATCCAAGAGCACCCTTCCTCCTCGTCTGCCGTGGTCCAGCTCCAGGCCATACCCTCTTTCCAGAGATCCCAGCCCTTCCCATCGCATCTGGACGCCCACGGCCTGTCCCCGAGGGTGAAGGCCCTCTGCGAGATCATCGCCAGAGTCCCCGTCCCCGAGCTCGAAGCCGCCCTCACCCACTGCGGGGTCCCGCCCCTGCCCGAGTACGTGGAGGAGGTCCTGAAGCTCTCCTACGGCGCCCCCGCCTCCGCCGTCAAGTTCTTCCGCTGGGCATGCCTCTCCTCCAACCCCAGCCCCTTCTCCTGGAACCTCATGGTCGACCTCCTCGGGAAGAACCGCCTCTTCGAGGCCATGTGGGACGCCATCCGCACCATGAAGGAGGAGGGCGCCCTCTCCATGGCCACATTCGCCTCCGTCTTCGGCAGCTACTGCATCGCCGGCAAGCTCAAGGAGGCCGTCATGACCTTCGACGTCATGGACCGCTACGGCATCCCCCAGGACGCCGTCGCCGTCAACTCCCTCCTCAGCGCCATCTGCCGGGAGGACGGGCAGACCTCCAACGCCCTCGAGTTCTTCGAGCGGATCAAGGCCAAGATCCCTCCCGACGGGGACACCTTCGCTATCCTGCTGGAAGGGTGGGAGAAGGAGTGCAACGTGGCCAAGGCCAAGAACACCTTCGGAGAGATGGTCATCCGCATCGGATGGAACTCCCAGAACATGTCTGCCTACGACGCCTTCCTGACCACGCTTGTCCGAGGCTCCCACGCAGAAGAGGCCGTCAAGTTCCTCAAGGTCATGAGGAGCAAGAACTGCCTCCCGGGCATGAAGTTCTTCAGCAACGCCCTTGACATCCTCGTCAAGCTCAACGATGCGGGCCACGCCGTGGAGCTCTGGGAGATCATGGTGGGCAGCGGCTTGGTGCCCAACCTAATAATGTACAGCGCCATGGTGACCCTGCTCTGCAGCAACGACGACGTCAACAACGCGCTGGACATCCTCGATGAGATGCCCTTCAACGGGGCCTTCCCAGACTCTCCCATCTACAACATGATATTCCAGTGCCTGATCAGGAAGAGGATGGTGCGTGAGGCCGCCCGCTTCTTCACAGAGATGACCAAGAATGAGTGCCTCCCGACCCATTCCAACTGTGTCGCGGCCATCAAGGTGTTCTTCGATGGGGATGACCCGGAAACGGGTATTGAAGTGTGGAACCACATGATCGAGAACCAATTCTCTCCGTTGGAGGAGAGCTCAAATGCAGTGCTCGTCGGGCTTCGCAATTTGGACAGGTTGTCTGAAGCGCGGAGGTTTGCAGAGGAGATGCTCGACAGAGGGATTGATCTGGATGAATTTACCATGGCAAAGTTGAAAAATGCTTTCTACAAAGCGAGGATGGAGGATGCGTATGATCGTATTGAAAAGAGGTGGAAGGGACGTTAGAGTTGCTTGCTTGCAGTCTTGAAAGTATATAGTATGTTTTGGTTTTTAGCATAATCACTTGTGTCTTCTTTTGCATATGTTTTGGAATTCAAAGACGAGGAGCAACTACAACTACGGGTGGGAAATGCTGTCTGTTTCAGCTGTGAATTTCCAGCACTTCTGTCTTTAATTTTAATTATCTCTCTCTCTCTCTCTCTCTCTCTCTCTCTCTCTCTCTCTCTCTCTCTCCTTCCTTTACAACCCCTCCAATTATTATTTTGTGAAACTCCCCCTCCTTTTGATTAGCTTCACCCTTTTTACCTTAATGGATCCTTTCGGCTCATTTTTTCCCTCTCCTGGTTGATATATTCAATCTCTAGTTTCACTTGCCAAACTACTTACTTCTTTTGATCTGGTTTGTGAGAGGAGGACCTGTGATCTGGGCCTTCCTCTACGTGGTTTTGGGGAGAGAACTCTGCCCTTTCAATGCAACTATCAATGATATAAATCACATTTTCTTTTCTGTGATTTTTCCATGGCATGCAGGAATTGGTTGTGGGAGGCTGCAATTGGTGATTCTTCTTGCTGCTTTCTGTTTTTTTGTTAATTGTTTAGGGCGTGCTTTTATGTTTGTGTGCAGGATGTGAAGAAGAATGCAGAGGGCTAATGTTTCCATTTGTTCCTCACAATAATTACATTGATTTTGATGATTTTCTTGGCAAATTTTACCTTTTGGTTCAGTTCATAGATTTACGTTTACTCTACAACATTTTTTGATCTATTGTGATTGATAATGGAAAGGATTAGAACCCTATCTCCAGCAGTTATTTTATTCTTCGATGAGCACTGCCTGTAGCTTTTCATGACCCTTGCCTATCTAGAGCTTAGTAGGTCCATGGATATTCGCTTAGGTTTCTTGGAGTGCATTTCCATTGTGGCAACGTCTCCATTACACCTTACCAAAAAAAAAAAAACGTAAAAAGTATCCACTGCTATTATCTAGTTGTTTTAATATATGATGCCGAGATGTAGACACATGTACGGATACAGGTATGACATCACTTAAGATACATTTTGTAATTATATTTATGAACCATAATAGATTAAAACAAAACATAGTTAATTTTTTTTTTAAATATAGCTTGCCCCAAGCCCTGCCTATTTATAAAATTTGGCCTAGGCTCTAGTCTAATTTTATGAAACCTGCCCTAGGCTTAGGGCCAGCCCATGTAATAAAATCTGCCCCATGGCCAGCTTAGAGCCAATCCTGCCTCTGTCCCTTTAATAGCCTCCTATTCCCGAGTGAGTCTTTCTCTCTTTTCGAAAATCGATGCCCTCTATAATTGAGAGCCCTTCTCTCTTTTTGAAGTCGAACGAAAAGGGAAAAAAGGAAAGGAAGAAAGAAAGAAAGAAAGGAGGAGGAGTAGAAAAAGAGGAGGAAATGGAGAGGAGCGAGATGAGTGGCGGCGGCAGCGGACATGAGGGGCGAGTAGCTGGCAATGATGAGTGGCGATGGCAATGCTAGGGCACATATAGGTAGATTTGTCTCTTCTTCTTCATCTCTTTATCTTTCTTCCTCCTTTCCTCTTTCCCCTTGCAACTCCTTTCTTTAAGGACAAGACCCATTTCTTCCCTCTCTCTCTTGGTTGCACGAAAGGGAGACTTTTTTTTTTTTTTTTTTCATAACATGCGAGAAAGTTGTGTCCTGAAATATTTACACTAGTATCCCAACTGTATCTTGCCGTATCCTGTGCCCCGATTTGTATTAGATAGTATCGGTACGGGTACCATAGGTGAAATGCCATATCCAAATATCATAGGCTTTAATATCTCAAAGTTGAGTTGTCTGGCACAATTTCTTGGCTCATATCAGGGAGATCTACCTTAAATAATCACCTACTGTAGCACTCTTGAATTTGACTTAAGTGGGCCAACTTGACATAAACTCACATGGTTATACACACACATATATGAAGTTACCAAATAATCAATTTTATGACTCCCACTTTATTTATGGTTTTCCATGGTGATAGAGAAATTAGGCTGTAAGGGGTTGTAAATTGAAAGATGATGCCACCCATTTCCACTGCTCCAACAAATAGAATCAACCTGCAGGCCCAAGAAATTTTCTGGGGTACTTGTATGGTTTTGCAATTCTGCTGATGGGCTCTTAGTTGAGTTCGGATTGGAATTTGAATTGGGATTTTCTGGGAATTCTTTAAATTGCACCCTTGAGACATTGGAACTATTGGAATTCATGTTTTCCTGTGGATTGGTGAAGTGCAAACTCCCAATGACGTCCAGTATTTGGTGGTCCTGATTGATGATCTTATTTATTGTGTAAGGAGCAATGAATTGAAACTCCGAGTGACGTCCAACATCTGGACGCTACGAGAAAGAAGAGAAATGGAGAGAGGGATAAGAAGTCGTTGTGACCTGTGAGAAAGAAGAGAGATGAGAGGTCATTGTGACTTGTGAGAAAGAAGAGAGAGATGAGACACGTGAGAAGAGGGAAGAGGAAGGGGTGGAGTTAATGACCCTCATTTTTCTCCATTCCATTTTGGATACGTTGTGAAAGGATTAGTGTTTATGAATTGGGAGATCGTGGGCCGTATTGATGAGTCTAGAGAAGCTTTATCTAGAATTGTAGAAGATATTGACAAAGTAGGGGAAATTCGGGAGTTAAAATTAGAGGAGGTCGCTGCTAGACAAGAAGCTATGACAAAGATATGGGGCTACAATCGGATGGAGGAAATATCCTAGTGGCAAAAATTTATTTTAAGTTGGCATAAGGAAGGGGACAAAAATACAAGATTCTTTCATAGAATGGCTAGTTTGAGAAGCAAAGTTAATTTTGTGGGTAACGGTAGAGTCCTTGAAGACTCTCATGAGATTATGGATGAGGTAGCATGTTTTTTTGAAGACTCTTACTAGAGAGAATTTGGCGCCAGGCCTAATCTGGATGGCATATCCTTCCCCATGATGTCCTAGAGGATCGTTGTTGGTTGGAAAGAGAGTTTGAGGAAGTGGAGGTGAGCAAGGCTTTGGAAGATTGTGGTGGTGAAAAGGCTCTAGGTTTAGATGGCTTTACCTTTGCTTTCATCAAAGCAGGTTGAAAATTTCTCAAGGGGGATCTTCTCGCTATGTTATTTGAGTTTCATAGGAGGGGCAAAATTAATAGGGAGATGAATAATACTCTTCTAACTCTTATTCCTAAGGTGCCTAATCCAGTGGACTTGTATCACTGCAGACCTATTAGTCTTGTGGGGTTTTATAAACTGCCGGCTAATATATTGGCGAATAGAAGGTTCTTCCTTTAATCATCAGTCCTTTTCAAGGGGTGTTTGTGGTAGGAAGGCAAATCCTTGATGGGATGTTGATTGCTAATGTGCTTATAGATTCGAGGAAGAAGTCAAAAAGTGAAGGTGTTATCTTCAAAATAGATTTGGAGAAAGAGTACAACCATGTGGATTGGAATTTTGTTGATTACATGCTATTCAGGTTCGGTTTTGGAGAAACTTGGTGTGGGTAGATTTAGGAATGCATTTTCTACTACATGCTTTTCAGTTTTAGTTAATGGACCGCGCTCAAAGTTATTTGAAGCTTCTAAAGGTATTTGTCAAGGGGACCCTCTTTCTCCATTTTTTTGTTTATTCCGGCTGTGGAGGCATTAAGTGTCTTTTTGGTGAGAGCTAGGGAGCGGGGGGAGATTCATGGTTTTGAGTAGGATCGAGGTGGGGAAGCCATTACTCACTTACAATTTGCAGATGATACCATCCTTTTCAGCTTGACTAGTGTGGAACTTTTGGCTCTTAAGAGGATCATGCGATGTTTCCAGTTGGTTTCGGTTTCGGGTCTAAATGTTAAATTATCCAAGAGCTTGCTTGCGGGGGTTAGTTGGCCTGAGGAAATGATCAGGTCTTTTGCGGATTTGGTTCACTGTAAATCAGGAAGATTACCCATTGATTATCTTGGCCTTCCTATTGGGGCTAAGGTACGGTCCAAGGCATTGTGGGATCTGGTTATCTACAAATTTGAAAGGAAATTGTCCTCTTGGAGGAAATATTATTTATCGTTGGGTGGTAGGATCACATTGATTAAACCGTGCTTATCTAATCTCCCGTGTACTATATGTCTATGTTCAAGATGCTGAAAGTTGTGATTGAGAGGGTGGGTTGTATTCGCAGAAATTTTCTTTGGGAAGGACTAGGGGATAAGAAAAAACTACATCGAATGAGGTGGAGTGAGGTAATTAAGCCAAAGTGGAGAGGAGGGTTGAGTCTTGGCAATTTGGATAAAAAAAATGGGGCTCTATTGGCTAAGTGGTGGCGGAGGTTTGGGGAGGAGAGGGAGGCTCCGTGGAGGGGGGTTATTGTAGCAAAGTATGGGGTAAATAAGTGGGGATGGCGGCCTAATCCTGGCTCGAGGCACTGCAGGTCAGGTCAATGGGGAGGTATTGTGTCTGTTGGGGGTTAAGTCAATAGTGAAATTTTGTCCAAAGGGGTGGGTTTTGTGGCGGAGTAGGGGATGAATTTGAGGTTTTGGTTGGATGATTGGGTGGGGGTGGGTTATTTATGTCTGTTTTGTAGGATTTTAGATTGGTGGCTAATAAGGAGTCTTTTGTTAGTGATTGTTACGAGGAGGGATGGAGGCACTATGTGGTGGGCGTCCTTTAGGAGTTGCCTCCCTCCTTTAGAGGGGGCCTAGTATGGGGAGTTGCTGAATCTCTCTCTAATGTTGTTTTGTGCAGGAATTCAAAAGATTCTCAGATTTGGAAGCATTCCATACCTGGGGTTTTCTTGGTGAAAGCTTTTATCTCAGCTTTGGAAGGAACACGACTTTTTACATCCCCTACTGCTTTAGCTTGATTGGGTCTTGCTCTTCGGGTTGAGGCATTTTGTTGGTTAGCTATCGCTGGGAAGATTTCTTTGGCAGACAAGTTAAGAAGAAGAGGTGTAACACCGACAAACTTCTCAGATATTTGTGTGATGTGTTTGAAAGAGGAGGGATCGGTTAACCTCCTCTTTCTTCATTGTGAGGTTGTGGCCAACCTTTGGAGTCATTTCATTGCTTGGTGTTTCCCGGAACCTACTGTACAAGCAACTCAATCTTGGTTGGGAGGTTGTTCTGGTGTTTGTGGCGAACTCTATGGTGAATAATTCCCTTTGCTATATTATGGACTATTTCGAGGGAAAGGAATGATAGAATTTTCAAGGGTATCTCCTCTCCTCTAGTTATGTTAATTGAGGGTGTCACCCTTAGAATTGCAAAATGGGCTTTGGCTAGAAAGGAGTTTTCCAATTTTCCATTAATGATATATTTGTAAATTGGGAAGCTTGTATGGTGTGTGGTCCGACTAAGGTAAGTAGATCTACTCTTTGGTCTCCCCCTCTTGGCATGCTCAAATTCAATGTTGACAAAGGGGAGGTTATATTTATGTTCTCTAAGTATGTAGGAATTTGTGATTCTAATGAAGTGGAAATGCGAGCTATCTTGGAAGCTCTTCGGTGTTTCTCAATATCTTTTCATGAAAGCCTTATTGTGGAGAGTTACTCTTCTAATGCGGTTTCATGGGTGTCTAACTGGAAGGCGAATCCGTGGTAATTCAAATTCCTCTTCAATGAATTCTGTGCTCTATCATCTTCCATCAATGTTGTCTTTCGCTATGAGTCTAGATCAACCAGCTCTATGGCAGACGCTTTTGCAAAACAAGGGGTTTAGATATCTACCCCATGGGAGGGAATTGTTATGTAATTGTGGGGTGAGTGGGGGTACATCTCTCTTGTACCTTCTCTCTCTTCTCCTTCTTTCTCTTTGTATCTTTTGTCTTTGTTACTAAAATTTCTTGTTACCATCTCATAAAAAAAAAGAAAAAGAAGAGCTTAGTGTTTTATTGCCTTTGGAAAGCCATCTAGATTATGACCTTTGCTTCCATTGGATTCCCTAATTTTCTTGTGGAGATGATTTTTGAGAAGCTCTCTTTGGTCTCGGTCATCTATGCTCAATTGATAATCTTGGTCCTCTATGCTCAATTGACCACCTTCCTCCTTTTTGTCAAACTAAAAAAAACAATGTAGAAATGATGCAGAATGGGTTTTTTATTTTTTTTTATTTTTTTTTATCAAGATTTCGAATAAATTGAATCCAACATGAAGCAAATTCAGCACCACAAGAAGGCCCGCAAGGGTTTAATCAAGTTTTGATTGAAGTTTGGGCCCAAACAATTGTAAACATTAAATAAAACCACATTTTAGGGACCATTTTGGTATAACAGTGAATGATAGGAAACATTTAAAAAAAATTAAAGCTTAAATAGGGGCTATACATAGGGATGCAAATGGTCCGAGTTATGGGCTAAAACCACACTGGAACCGTAATTGATTCCTAATGGACGGTTCTGGTTGAGGGCCTAGTTCTGGCTCAGAACCAGCTTTTTGATTTTGGACCCGATTCCAATAAGTGGTTTGGGATCCTGTTTCGGAACTGTTTTTGACTCCAACCTCTTCATCTTCACCAACCTCCTCTCCATCCCACTCAATGCCAAAGGCCATCAGTTAAATCAATGCACATTATTATAGAGCATTATAAAAACAATTACCGAACTACGCTCTTCTTGCTCAGAGCAGATAGCAATAGTGGAGCAATTGCTGGAGTTGGAGGAGTAACAATAGGCGTCGCCATTGATGTTGGAACTAGAGACGGTGCGCCGGGGGGAGGAAACTTGACCGACATGAATGCGCGTGTGTGAGAGAGAGAGTTGGTTGTTGTTTTTGCTTGTTGCATCATTTCACCTTTTCCTCTTTAATTTATAGAAAGGGCAAATGAGGTAGGTCCCATGTCCATGGGTCGGAACTTATATGGACCCGAAATTGGACCCATTTACCAATCAGAACATAAATTAGGTTCATGCTTGTTTATGAATAAAAACGTAAAATAGGTTACAAACCCATTTTTTATTGGTCGGAACCTCTGGGTTATTGCAGAATCCGAGACCCATTTGCATCCTTATTTGTTTGTGCAGCTTTTGGGCCTATGGTTTGGTGGGCCAAAACCGACCAATCCGGTTGCAACCTTGACTATAGAGGCCGCCCGATGGGTCTCCATTGGATCATGTAAGCTATTTGATCAAAGAGTGGGCCATGGTGCCCACACAACCTATCTTGCAAGGTTCGTTTGGACTGAGCAGAGTTTTAGAAATTTCCCAATCTTATTTGACTTTCTTAGCATTTGTAGATTGTTTTTTTATTGGTGTCAACATCTAAAAGTCCTAGTTGTAGTAGGAAGTTGCTTTTTAGGGTTTGCTAAGGTTTTTGGAGGGTTTTTTTAATGCATTATATAAGCAATTCAATAGTTGGGTAGTTTTTAATTTTTGATTGAAGCACAATGTTTTGCTTTTTTCTCCATTTTCTTCTATTATTAATTTCCGATTGATTTTGGTGTTTGTGCTTGTATGCTAGCATATTAGGTGGGTAATTCCTACTTTTCTCTTGCCTTTACAAGTCCGAGGAAGCAATAATCACTGGAACTGCTATATAACAATACTTGATAGGTTGAATACTGTCTTGTGGGTTCCTTTGTGTACTCGTGACTGCATCAAGTGGTATCACGGTCGCTTTTGTTTGCCGTTGACGCCCACATCTTCTACTTTTGAAGAAGTCCTTGATCTCAATGAATCATAGAGGAAGAGGCGGAGGTTGTGCTACGGGTGTTGTGCGAGAAGAGGATTTGCAAGGGTACATTGATGCCGTTGACACTGGACTTGGAATGATGGAAGTACGTCTATCCACGATCACATAGTAACTTGTAGATCTAGGAGGGGTTCCTACATATCTAAGCAAAGAGGAGGATTTGGATGGAAATGTTCCCTTCCATCAATGACTCCTGCGTGGTGATCACCGTAGGCATAGAAGACCAGAAGTCTGGGGATGATGATCTCAATCTCAAGGTCGAGTCCCCAAGTGCCACAATAGTTTTTGTGATGACTTCATCGAGTGGATTGAATCCATCAAACATGCCTTTGAATATCGGGTGATCTTGGATGATTGCGAAGTCAAGATTGTAGCTATGTGGTTGGAGGCTGAGCTTCGGCTTGGTGGGATTAGATGTAGGCTGCAAGAGAGGTGTGGAAAGTGCAAAGTGAAGTCATGGGAGAATATAAGTTTCTGATGTGCAAGCCCTCCTCTCCATCGATTATGTGCATTCCATTTTCCGATGCATGTAGCATATCCGACAAGGGGACTGGACAATAGAGGAATATGCGGAGGAATTTCACCAACTCATCAATCTTAATGATTTGAACGAGTTGGAAAAGCAGATGGCGGTATGCTTCATTGACGGTCTTAGGCCTGCCATTTTCGAACTAATGGGATTCAGACCAATCTTCATCAATGTAGAAACATGCTAACAAGCAAGCCTTGTTCAGGACTCAAGAAACGAGAACATTGTGGAGTTCCGTTCTCAAGCCAATCTATGGGTAGCGACAATCGCTCTTAAGTTGAGCCGATCTAGCCATTAGGTGCTAGCCAAGGACCTGCATTAAGAGCTCGCAATAACAGGGCAGCAATGGGGAGCGGCCAAAGAACTGTTCGTCGTTTTAGATGCAATGCATAGGCCATACTTCCTTAGAGTGTTGCTAACTGCAAGGCACCTTAGTGGGCACTTCAAAGGGTCAAAGAACACCATCGCTGAACCCGAGAGCGAGGTGAATCCTGAAGAAGCTGAAGATGTCAAGTATGATGACAACAGTGATGGAAGGATTGTATTGGACGGAGCGGAAACTTTGATGATTTGAAAGAGCTTATTGACACCAAAGGAAGACAATGATTCAAATTCTCTAATATTTGATTAAACTTTGATGATCTGAAAGAGCTTATTGACACCAAAGGAAGACAATGATTCAAATTCTCTAATATTTGATTGCTTCCTAGTTGATATGATCACCCATTTTTTGACGAATGTCAAGATGTCGATATCGAGAAGATGCCGACCATTGATGTGTATCCCGATGATGAAACCTTCAATGTGAACTTCAGTTCCATTTCCAGTATGATGATCTTGAAGCAAACACTCAAGATATCATAGAGCATTTTGATCTTTTATTATACATAGATGGATACACTGCAATGCATCATTTTTGAATATCCATTTGAGGAAAAGTCCTTTAATTCCAGTGTCACAATGCACTCATCCAAGATTTGATCATGCATCATTGTTTCAATAAATATTGGGCTGATTGGATGAGCATGATACTTGGGTTATGTAAATACCATTTGGCGACAGCTTCAAGAGTAGAGACTTCTCACATGATTTGTGAAATTACAAATAGTTCTTAGTTCTTACCTATAGGATCGACGTGGCATCCTAATTCAAGGATGATTGCTTTCCAACCGAGAGAGAATGATGAGGAATGGATTTTTTTATCAAGATTTTGAATAAACTGAAGCCTACATGAAGCAAATTGAGCACCACAAGAAGGCCTGCAAGAGTTTGGGCCCAAACACCCTAAAAATTAAATAAAATCACATTTTAGGGACTGATTTGGTAACAGTGAATGACATGGACTGTTTTCCAAATTTTAGAAAAATTGAAGCTAAAATAGGGGTTGTATGTGTAGCTTTTGGGCCTATAATTTGGTTGGCCAAAACTAACTAGTAACCTGGACTACAGAGGCCGCGCCCAAGGGGAGTCTAAAATCAATATTGCTATTTTATTATCATACAATGATGTAGGAACTCTATGCAATGAGGGGTGCCTTGTCCCAATTATGTCGGGGGTTAGCTACATTAATTTTGTTTCTCTATTCCAATCTATCCTAAGCTAAATCCTCGGATATGTTCCATTTCTTCAAATCTATTCTTACGACTTCCATCCACGTCTTCTTCGGCCTACCTTTTCCCCTTGGTGGGACATCAACCTGTACAGAAAAACTTTTCCTCACCAGCGCTGTTGCTGGCCTGCATTGGACATGTCCAAACCGTCTTAAACAAGTTTATCTTATTTTATAACCTATTGATGTAATCCCTAAATGCTCCCTAAAATGCTCATTTTATATTCTATCTTTTCGAGTTTTATGACACATTCATCTCAACATTCTAATATCTGTTACACTCATTTTGTGTATGCGTTGCTTCTTTAGTGGCCAACATTTTGTTCCATGGGTCATAGCTGGTCTAATCGTTGTCCTATAAAATTTTTCCTTCAATCTTGTTGATCTGTGCCGATCACAAAGCACTCGAAAAGCAAGTCTCCATTCTTATTAATTATGAAGCCAATGTATCGTAATGAATCTTTTTGTTGTATCTCTTGAGCTTTAACATTCACGGTAGTTTCACCTCTTTGTACATTTCTACTGAAGTAACAATCCATATGTTTTGTCTTTATATGAGTTATTTTAAAGTCCCTGGATTCTAAAGCATCCTGCCATTTTTCAAGTTTCTTATTCACATCATCTTTTGATTCATCCACCAACACTGTATCACTATATCATCTGCGAACAACATGCATCAGGATACCTCCTCTTGAATATCAGTAGTTAACTCGTTCATAACCAATGTGAAGAGATGGGGCTTAAGGTTGGCCCCTAATGCAAACCTACGGTCACTGGAAAGTTACCTAGGTAGTTCTCACACCCGTTGCCGCTTCCTCATACATGTCTTCCATAGTTCCATGTGGATAGGCTTTCTCTAGATTGACAGAAACCATATTAAGATTTTTCCTCTTCTCTCGGTATTTTTCTATTAATTTCTTAAGTAAAAAGACAGCTTCTATAGTTGACCTCCCTACCTAGCATGAAACCAAATTGATTTTCAAAAATCTTAGTCTTTTGTTTAAGGCTTTGCTCCATTATAGTGACTCATAAAGGAAAATCACACGATAGTTGATATAGTTTTGTCTATTTTCTTTGTTTTTGTATATAGGCACTACAACACTTCTTTAGTCATCTGGTATTTTCTTTGTCATTAATATCTTATTGAAGAGCCTAGTTAACCAAATCCACCCAATTTCTCGTAGGCATTTCCAAGCCTCTATTGAAATGTTATTTTGGCTTTGTAGGCTTTTCTTCCTTCATTTGTGTTGAAGCGTTCTTCACTTTTACTATAATTCTGCAGTGCGGTAAAAGGTATGCCCCATTAACAAAGTATCCTCCCTTGTTCTTATGCCTCTTATAGAATCTCCATTTAAAACTTTGTTGAAATATTCTCTCCATCTGCCTTTAATATCAGTCTTTAACTAAAATCTTTTTGGTCATCGAAGTCCAATGACTGTATAATGCACTTCATTTACTTCTAATTTCCTTGTTTAAGTAGCTTAGCCTGCAACTTATGTCCTCTCAGTTCTCTTGGAAGTCTACGGAGAAGGTTTCATCTTTTGTCATATCCTCTTTCAAATCAATGCAATAGGATCCATGGTTTGTAATTTTATTTTTAAGATTTGTGTAACTTTGAACTTTGACAGTTTTTTTTTAATATTTTTTGTCTTAAAAGTTTTCCGCAAGTATTGGGTCTGTTGCACTTGATTTTGATTGTGATTTACTTGTCAACTTGAGATCATCACCATACAACAGTACTATATTATCATTGAGTATGAAGTTAGATGTTGGTCTGACCCTCTGTTAGACCTTCTATCCATGGCCAGTCATGGACTGATAGAAGTGATTACTACTCAGAATCCTCTGGATTCACATGGGCGGCAATTCTTGTTGGTTGTCTAATCTGTGTGGCATTCACCCATTTGATCATTTTTGTGACATGTTGCAGTGTAGCAATGAAAATCTTTTTGTTGGGCCATGTTGTGTGGGGATGCATCAATCTGCACTCAAATTGGACCCCACAAGGATTTGAGGGTTATGAACATTTGCAAGAGTGTTTAACATACAGCTTTAGAGTCAGATTAGGGATATGCAATACACAGAGACTCAAGAAGGGGACCCTGATTGGAGGGAATGAATGGTTCATGGTTTTGAAGACAATGAGGCTGCATATGGACTCTACTAATGTCAGTGATGTTGGAGAAAGAGAAAAAAATTGCAGTATGATGGGAAATAGGTGGATGATTTCTGTTTATGTGAACATCCAATTTCTTAACCCAGTATTCATATGGTGGATCTTGGAGATAATTTTGACCATACATTCTTTGAAAGACTAAAAAGACAGGTACAACTGAAACACAATGTTCATTGTATTTTGATTTTCCTTGTAAGAGACTGCACCACATGTTCATCTTTTTTTTTTTTTTTTTTTTAATAGCATAAAATAGCATGTAACACCTGATGGGGTTATTCTTCAAGAATGAAAAATAAAAGACGCATGAGCTGCATTGCTTTAATTTTTTTTTTTATTCAGACTTGATTGCAGACACCAAAAGTATGAAGAAAAATAGATTGTTAAGACAATATGTATACCTGTAGAGATATGGGTTTTGGGTTTGATTGGTTGGCTACGTTATTCAGCAAAGTTTAGGAAGAGGAGGATAATATTTATACTATGTTTTTATTGAAGAGACTGCTAGTGATAGGTGTCATTGGCTGTTAATTTGACGAACGTTGTTATATATATATGTATATATGATGGTGATGGGCGGCGGCACATGATTTGAGCAGATTTGGATTTGATTTGAGCACATGTTTATGTACCTGTTTTTGGACCCCTATTGGCATTGAGCCCTTGGTGTATGTTGCTTGTAGAACATGTGGTGCACTGGTGCTCATAGTAAATATAAAATCAGAAAACAGGCAATGATAAACTAGAAATTCAGTGAACACCTTTTGATTAAATGATGTAAAAGTTAGCAAATCACAAGCAGAATATATGAAGTGTATCTGAGAGTGATGAAGAAGAACTGCTAAGAATTGAAAAGAAATTTGTGCCTTGGTGTGATGGGACTTTAATCCCTGGGAGTAACAATTGAGAATAACAAAGGGTTTGAGTTGGATATGGGTAATACGATCAATGCTGGGTGGGCAAAGTGGTGACCAGCCAGTGGATTGTTATGAAATCATCAACTGCCAACTTCAACAGCCAGTAGATTCGATTTATTATATGTTGCAAAATAATTGAGAAGCACGAGTTCTTATTTCAGAGATGCACATGACAAGACAAATGCGTGCAGTTACTAAGAAAATCAAGTAATATTGTTTAACTTGCTTTTAGGACAAACACAGAAGACCATAAACTCCCATTTGCACATCTTTTTAGGTTACATGTGAAGGGAACTAGGAAATGCGGGAGACCAGAAACGAAGCAGTAGTAGAAGACATGATGTTACTAGGAAGGTGTCTTCAAATATGGTTTGAGTTGAAAATTAGAACTGATGCAAATGGGAAATGATGACGTTATCTTATTTCTAATGTTCTGTATTTTGGTCTAAAGAAATACGCCCTGTATTTCAGTGATTTTTGTAAAAGTCTACTTGGGGGACCGAACCTTGGCCCGGTCCCCCATGAGGACCACAGGATCCCTCAGTGGTCCTCATGGGGGACCGGGCCAAGGTTCGGTCCATATAGCACCCCTCGTGATTTTTAGCTGCCCTGTTGAGAAAATATCCCCTAAACGCTTTAACCCTCTCAAACAAATTGTGTTGCCGGTCATCTTGATCAGATTAGTGGTTCCCACCAGATGATCAGACGAGGGGCACCGGAACTAGAT
Source organism: Cinnamomum chago (assembly GCA_038049695.1). Lineage (NCBI taxonomy): Eukaryota > Viridiplantae > Streptophyta > Magnoliopsida > Laurales > Lauraceae > Cinnamomum > Cinnamomum chago. Next base: position 320,586 of record CP142456.1, read on the forward strand.
GTTTGCGGACAACATAGTTGATACATTTAGAAAAGCCTTGAATCTAAAAACTGTATCACAGCAAGAGAAGCATAAAAGTTAGAACAGCCAGGACTGAGGCTAGAGAGAAGAAAACACTATTAAGTAAATCCTCTTGTATGGATATATATTAAGCACCCAAAACGATAATAAAATGGGGGCTGATATAAAGCAAGAGATGCAGTAACTGCCTGCTCATACCATTCAACAAAAAAAAGAGAGAGAGAGACTATTCCAACTCTCTAGGAAGGGTTACATCTGCTATAACGAAATAACTTGCTACTTGCAAGTCCAATTTATATATATATATATATATATATATATATTCTTAGATTTCTCAGTAAAATAGCTACTTGTGAAGTTGAAAATGCAAAACAATGGTATATTCTCGAAGTTGAGCTAGTGGTAAATATTGGTCTCTCTCGTGGGTTAGATCGCTTGCTAGGTGTGCCACTTGCCATAGTGGCAAGCATTTTATTCTTTTTAAGGTAAATACAAATAGTAGCGTTTGAACTTTGGTCTTTCCTTTGATGTGGCGGGTGCCTTACAACTACTCCAAACTGTGGGTTGGAGATCATAGGATACATCAATCGGATGGTGATTATTTGACAGTGGAAGTTGTTTGTAATAATCAATTTACCTTCGATGTAATATTTGATGCAATTTATTACGGCTCACATTACATGCAACATTGCAACCGAATTATGGGCAATTGCCACCTAAATGCTAACAATTTTTTATGGGTTTGATTGGTTCTGTTACAGTAGTGTCCTTCAGTCTGTGGGCTTGACCAGCGCCAGGAATTGATCCACAACCCATGTGTCCATTATTGATGGCTACAATTGTTAAAACAGATTGTTTAGGTATATGAAGGCTTTTTTTTTTTGAACTATGGTCACTATCCTTTTTGATGATGCTGACTTTGACAGATTGCATGCATGCTTTAGTCCGTTGGAGGTTGTTTCTTTCTTCTTCACGGGGTAACTTGTGAAAATTAGCTTGTAATAGAATCTTTGAATTTAACGGTGGTGGTCATCTCTCTTTCAATTGCCTTTTTCTTTTTTGCTACATAGACGATTTGGACTCTGCACTCAACTCACACACACACACACACACACGTTCTTTTAATGAGCTGAGCTACAGCTGGGTATTTTGTGTGGAAACCCACAAACAGAAACCCATAAAACGATTAAGAGAGCTAGGCGGGAAGAAAAGAGGAATTATATAGCATCATGGAATCCGAAAAAAAACAAAAGGGAGGGGAGATTATATTGCATCAAGTTCATGGTATCAAACAAGGTGATAGCCTATGGTTATGCAAAATTGCTTCATCAAAGGGCTGTGTGCCGCTGCCAATTTTCACCTACAAAAGGGCAATTCCTGCCATCCAAAAAGTGGGACTACCCTAAATTAAAGGTAGGGACAAAAACTTCCACACGACAGCCATGCTGTAGGAGAAAACACCCACCGGCATTACATCAGTACTACTATACTGACGATTTGCCATTTGATGAACTACGGTACGGCCTACATAAGGTGCCATAACTATTGGCCAAAGACAGACGCAGTGAAAGAAGTATTGGACCTAGCAAAAACATCTAGACGCCTCCATTCACGTCAAGCATAGTGCGAATGCATCAGCATATTATTTTGGTGCCACAATGTACGGTTGTTACTCGTCATCAGAACACAGACCTTTCATGACTTGTTTTCGTTTTGATTTTTGACCCGCTGGTTTGCTTGTCGTAGCCTTTTGAGTCTTTGTTCTTGTTCAGGTTTTGGCTTCCGGGCCTCGTAACTTTATAATGAAAGTAGTCACTGAAAAAAAAATGTAATCAACCATGTCTGAGCTTTCTCAGTTTTTAACTGGGGAAGGGGAAGGGGAAGGAGGGATTCCTTCAGTATAAATCCGAACAGACTCTCTTAGAGATGATGGAAACAAACAAACCGCTATCCCTGAATCACAATTCAGAAGCAAAGCACATAGGCTCACACAACCCATGGTGATAGCTCCAATCAATCGCCCCGACAACCTTCCATGCTTTATCTACAGTCTACAGAGAATGATGATGGCCCCCCTTCTTGGCCTTCCTCCTGAATGGCCTGCATGCTACCATGCTTAGGTCAACTGCTGCTGCAAGTGCCATGAAGACGGCCGCATCTTCCACACACGTGACATGCCGCGTGGCTAGCTGCACCAACGGCTTGCTACTCTTCCCTTCCCCATTCACCTTGCAGTTCATGACAAAACCCCCTGCGATGGGTGGCGCCAACGATGTGAAGTCCCCGCTGCTCTGAGGGCTTGGCACCGGCATCATCCCTCCTGCTGTTGGTGCCTGCTGCCTATCCATGTCAATGGAGAACTCCCCACCCTTGTCAGCACTGATTAACATATCCGACACCACAAGGCCCTGACCCTCCTGGCTCTCGGTGAGAAGGTGGAGGCGACAGCAGACATGGTCCCTGCTTCCACCACGCTCACGCCATGCCTCCAGCCGTCCCCATGGCTGCCAGCCTGTAGACCCAGATGATTCTGGCCGCAGGATGAGCCAACCACCTGGGTTAGAGCGGGCAACGCGGTCACACCCTGTCGATGGCACAAAGGGAGTTGCCATGAATGCAACTGCAACGGCGGAGCCAGAAAGGTCATGGATCATCACCCTCCAACCTTTCCTCTCACGCTCATGATCAATGCCATCGGCAAAACTCGATTGGTAGTTGTTGCTCATGGAGTCCAGCTGAGATGCTCTGGTTGTTAAAACATGAAAAAGTTTGAATTGTTAAAAATCCTGCCCAACGAAATTCCAAGTCAAACATTAACAAAGTATAGTAAATGATCAAGGAAAATTCCTGAAATTTGAACCAACATCATTTTCCACCATGCAAGATAAATGGTAGTGAGTAGGCTATAACTTTTAACCACCTATTAATATTTTGGACTTACTTGGCCCTATTCGGCCATTTCGATCCCAGTTTGGATTGTTCGACAGAATAGAAATGATCAGATTCTGGCCAAACAGGGAAAATAGTGCAATTTTTTTTAATAAAAATGCTCTTCAATTTGATTTAGGCATTGATGTGCCCCAGTAGTGTAGTTATCATGTGAATGTGTTTATCCATTTAATTTTTTAAGCTGTGACATTGATAATTAGAGACGAGAACTGAAAATGGATGTTATAATTTCACTTTGTGACATGTACCCTCAAAATTTTGGGCAAAATAGGTCCTTCAAACTTTCCACTCATAGTGAAAAAGTTAAGGTGGTCAACAAAAGCCTATTAGGCAAAGAGGCAGTGTCTATTTTAATTTCATTATAGAAAATTGGGTAGGAACATTGAAAGAACTATGTAATGTTGACCAGGTAAGTGGAAGATAGATATGTTCAATTAACAGAGCCAAACTGGCAAGTAGGAACAACTCAGGTTTGAGTCGTACACTCAGAAATGATCTTGAAATTTGCCAGGCAAGCAGAGGAAAGATATGTTTAACAAAGAAGCCATTTCGCCAAGTTGGAATGACTAAGAGTGCATGTCTTCTGTAGGCATACCTAGAATGACAGAGGATCTAAGGATATAAATGCGACTGGGACTAAAAACTTAAAAGGCACGATCAGTAGTCGCCGAATTTTGTTCTCTTTATCCTTTTCAATTTGACAAACTACAGTCAAGCTGTACTAAGCATTCACACCATTGCTAGGAAAGCTTAACCACAGGATTAGCATGAATGAAACAAACATTGATGAAGCTGAAAAGCATGAGGAGTTACTATATTCTTACCGCCTGTCACGACTAAATTTGCAGCTGAAAATAGGCTGCTTGATCGTGCCTTGAAGCTGAACAATCTGGGGGCTAAGTGCAGTCTCATCTTCAAACTGGAAGACATATCTTGGATCAGGATCCAGTTTCACTTTCAGATGCAGCTCTGGTCCTGGTTTCCCAGCCTCCTGCTTGTTCTTGCCTATGCCTATCCAACCATTGTGAAGCAGCAGAGACTTCCCTTCACCCCACTCAGGACCCACTCGAACCCTAAATGTCCCAATCTGTTGCTTTCTACTGCTAACACCACAATGAGAACCTTGCCTCCCTGTGAAAACTGTGACTTCAAGATATGCATGTGGAGCTTGGAAACATCCTGGAGCCAAAAGTGCTTTCACATCAGATTCTTCGAGATAAAAGCTAGAGGCAATGCTGTGAGGATCCAGAGTTGCTCCAGGGGAGGATATCAAGGGGACTGATGCTGTCTGAACAGGGAAGCCACGGAGACGAATCTCACACAAGCATGGAGAAGATGCTGAATGGATTTCGGCTCTAACAGCCTTTGAAGCTGCAAGGGGGATTCTCAACCCCAGAGATCCAATTGACAACCTCACAAAAGTTTGTGGATCCATTCCTCACAAGTCTTTATCCATATTATAAACTGAGAATCCTGTTACAGTCATAGGCATAAGGACTGGGATGACAAAAGTTGAAAAGTGTAATGCATCTTATAGAAAATATGTAAAACCAGGTTCAGTTAAGCATCTCACTTGCACGTGCAGAAGGTTTTTCAAAAGCAAGCCAAACTCGTTGTGGAGAGAAGAATAGAGCATTTCTTCTATTCAGTGGTTATTAAGGTTTACAAGTTGCAAATGAAGAGAGATGTCGTCAATCACATATATGCAATTCTAGGCAGAACTTCATTTGTCCATAAATATAGATATACTCTATGATGCCCAGATACGGTAGGGACATGCCATAGACATTGTAGGGACATGGATTTTACCTATAAAAACTTAAGTATCAAATACAATACGACACGATACGTTGCCCATTTTGAAGCATCAGTGCATCATAGTAGATACTAATACTTATGTAACTATGGTTATGTTGATTGTTCTATTATAACAGCTAAGTGACCATCAGTTTTTTTATTTTATTTTTTATCATCACTAATGTTAAAGCAACTGATAAACTAAGCACCTAACCCTTCAATAGAAAAGTCCTTTTTTTCTTTTTTTTTCTTTTTGAAGGTACTCAGTCTTTGTGTGCATTAATTGTTTTGGACGCTTTCAACTTTCTAATATGATATTCAATGTATCATCATTATTGTCATCGCCACTATTATCATAGCTCTAGATTTATCTTCTCCGTTTAGTGCGTGTGTGCACGACGTAGTTGAAGCTGTTGCAGGGGTATTTACAAGCTTCTTTCCATGTACTTTTCTCGAGCATTGTTGCAAGGTAATAATCATCTCTTCCCTGTTTGTCCACCTTCCCATTTTAAGATAGTGAAAATCCTCTTCTGTTTCTTAGGCTTCTGGTGCTTCTTCTAAAAGTGGACGTTCAGATCATCAAGAATGAATTCCTCTTAAGCTATAAATGGTGGAGCCAAATGGACTCGAATTCATGAAGAGGAGGGCAATCCAATTGTCTACAAAATAGTCGTGTTGGAAACCTCCCATGTAGATGAAAATACAAGGTAAAGATTGTGGAAATGCCGACTATCACCCATAAAAGATCAACTGGAAGGGTTAGCATGGATACTGGAAAACCCAAACCTTTACATCTGATAGGAGAAGGAACAGTGCTTTATCAAGCTAGATGAGTAGGAGGCAGGAAAATGAAAAGCCACTTGGCCAGAAATGCGTGAGAAATAATAACCTCAAGACCAGAGACTAATAATATGTAAGATGAGGGGAAATGTTGGCAGTGTAAGTTTGGCATTTTCTCGCCTCTTGAGGAAAAAGTTGACAATAATTCCTTGATGGAACTTTTTCGTATACAACAATAAATCATCACTTCACTACTTTCCCATAAGGCAAAGAAGACAACTGAGCCCCACTCACCCCTAGGCATGTTGGATGGCTCTTTTCCTTGTGCTGCTAACCAGATCAAAGAAGAGCCCAAACTAAAAGACCAGAACACTTCCCCGAATGTTATCCTTTACTGGATTCCAACCATCATCAGCCCTCAATGCCTGGAAGACGAGGGCGGCTAACCGCGCAGCAAAGTACTCATCCATTGGTATGGTTGGCTGCCATTGTGTGCACCATCTTGGCCATCACCGTAATCGGCGCAGGCCTTGCCATGCTGGTGGGCTACCTGATTCTCCAGCCCAAGATCCCCTACATCCGCACCACGTATGCTCATCTGGACACGCTAAACTACGACAGCAGATACGGAAATCTGGACACACAGATCACCCTCCACATCACCGCCGTGAACAAAAACAAGGTCCATGCTAGATTTTCTGACATCAAGTTCCTTCTCCGTTTAGATGGGGTGCCAATAGCCCAACTACGAGCTGACCCATTTGATGTGGCCAAGAATGGCACGCTCACCCTGCCCTATGTTGTCCAATATTCATCACCAATTCCGTTGGGAACAAGAGTGATGGAGGAGCTCGATGAGTCATTGAAGCAGTAAAAAGTATCATTCAATCTGAAAGGCGATGCAAGGACCAGATGGAAGGTGGGAATCATTGGCTTTGTCAAGTTCTGGACGCATTTGACCTGCCAACTCGTTTTCTCTACCAATGGAAGCAGCATAAACTCAGATTGCAGCTCCAAGTCTGCCAAATGATATATGTTTCCGAATCTGCTTTGCTTCGCCTTGCTTGCTTCTCTTTCTCTTGCTCTTTCTCCTCCTCCTCTTCTTCTTATTATTAGTATTACCACTATTAGTTAATTCTCGTCTTTCCTAGTTAGTTCTCAGCACTTCAATTTGGGAAATAGTAGCAGTACCTAGTATATACTCTACTCTACGGCAATGTTATCAAATTAAAAAAAAAAAAGAAACAGTAGAGCAGCTTTTGTTTGTTTAGATGGTCTAAGAACTCAATGCACCGCAAGAGCATATTATATTTCTTACATGTAATCTGTCATTACATCTAAATCTCTGGGAAATCTGCATATTGTTAGCTGATTAAGGTGCATAAAAAGAAGCAAGGAGGGTATAGAATTTCCTAGTGAGACAGCATTTGATCCACCAAAGAATGAGTTTTTCTTTCTTTCGATTGTGTTTTCCCTTTCTCTTTTGGCTTAGCGTCTACGACCAAAAACATCCATGAGAAGAATGGAAAGTTACAATTTAAAACAAGTGTCAGAGTACAAAACAAAACCAGTGCACGCCGGTAGGTCAAAAGATTCATGATAGTAAAGAAAAAGGTACGGAAGGTGGGAGGAAAGAAAGAAAGAAACCAAAAGAAAAAGTGGGGAACGCACCTTTTTTTTTTTTTTTTTTTAAAGAATCTGCTTTTTCTCACGCCTCAGTCCTGGACGAGCAAACTGGCTACGCAAAAAACGAAAGCTCGGATCTCCATGAGAAAACGCCTCTCTCTCTCGTCTCGCTCGAGAAGATACAACAAGCATCCCATCGTACCGGGGCCGGGGTGGGTGGGGGGAAGAAAGGTAATCCTCCTCCTCCTCCTCCTTCTAAAAAGAAGAAAATCACGTCATCCTCAAAATAATCGGGCCTTTTCTGCGACAAAATCTAAAGGAGAATTATTCATCTTCTTCTTTCTCTTATCTGGGACGGGAGGGGAAAATAATGGATTTTTCGCCTTAAAGTGCGCGCATTTCTCCTTATTCCCAGCTCAAATTAGAATCCGGCCGTCAAAATCTCTGTCGATATATATAGAGGAAAAAAAAAACCCTCGGATACCGATCACCGTCGATTGCGATTCAAGAATATATATATATATATATATATATTTGGAGAGAGATATATAGCATTTGAAAAGGTAGGGTGGTGGCCTGGCAAAAGGTGGAGAGTCCGATAGATATAGAAAGGGTAAATAGGAATTCAATTCAAGGAAATGCCAATCTCTTTTTTATTTTATCAATAAAAGAGATAGGTTGAAATGAATCGGATACAGCTGTATTCGAGCATACAAGACATCGCTTTCTTTCAAAGATATGAAGGGGGGGGGGGGACTTTTTGGGGAGCAGCAAAAGTGTCAAATGCGACGATAAGGACAAGGAAAGATAGAATAAGATTATTATTATTATTATTATTAGTAATCGGTAACCGGAATACGAAAGGGAAAAACCAAGGAGCATGGCCGTGTGAAAAAATTTTCCAAAAAAAAAAATTAAAAAAACTAATCGAAATTCCGGATGGAGAATTGAATTGGAGCCTAAAACAACAACCCTCTCTCTCTCACTAACGGTACATGGACCGTTTTTAAAACCCTCATCTGATCCGACGGTGAAAGAAAGACAGACAAATTAATAGGTACCTATTATAAATAAATAAATGAATGAATTATAAGAAGAAGAATTTTTTTTATTTACCGCCAACAAATCTCAAATGTTCCCCGGCAAAGCCGACTGTGGGTGCTTTTTCTTTTCTTTTTCTTCTCTTCGGCTCGCAAGCCAAACCATTGGATCCAAAAATACCTTCTACACACATGTTGCAAAGGACAACGATCATAATAAGGATGTGGAGAGTAGGTTTGAGTTCTTGGGAGAGAAATTCTGCATTTCTATTTCCCATGGATGTGGGGGAGAGTCAAGATTTCTTTATTGAAGAATATTGAATTATTTTCTTCTGTATGAAAATAAAATAAAATGTTAGCACTAGTGGGAAATGATAAAAGAGTGAATGGGAAAAGAAACCAAAACAACTTTCCTTTCCTTGCACAAACATGCCTTGTACCACTGCATCAGGATTATTAAGACTTTGACTTCTAGAAATCCCCCATTGGAACTCCACACTGGGGTCTGATAATTAAAAACAGACAATTTAAAATAAATGAATGCCCCTCTTTATGGAGTATCTTTAGAATTTACCCCAATAGGGGCTGATCTTATCAGTTGTCAATGGATATGCATGAGATTCTTTTAATTACACTTTTCATAAAATGCTCAGTCTTACTGTAGACCAACTCTTATTCAGTTAATATGAGGAGAAGAACTTTATTTTAAGTGGCTTGGAATTTCAAAATAGAAATTTACCTTCAAGATTAGTGAAAGAGATAAGGAGATCCGTCATATTTTTCGAGGGTTCTCAGTTGTCACCGAACCTTTAATGTGATGGGCTGTCCTATTTACAACAGGTAAAACAGTCAGATGGCGACGATTGTTAGCTCCACATGGGTCGCGTCCATGATTTAAAAAATCGGCCGAGACCGAGCCGATATCTCACTGAGATATCGGTCTCGGCTCAGTTTCACAGTCATCTCGGCCCATCTTGGCCGAGATGACCATTATCTCGGTTTTTTTAATATCTCGGCCGATATATCGGCCGAGATGTATAAAATCTCGGGTTTTTTTTTTTTTTTTTTAGATGAAGCGTAGAGGTTTGTCACTTACTCACTTGTGTAATTGTGTTGTTTTCTTCATTTAGAAGTTAGATCTATATACTTTCATGCTAGATCTACTCATACACATGATTTTTCAATTTTTTTTCAATTTTTTTTATTTTCGGATTTTTTAATATTTGAATTATAATATATCATTTGTTGGGGATTTCATCATAAATATGTTGTTTTAATGATTCATGATCATTATATGGTATGTAAATGATAGATCTACATACTTTTATGTTAGATCTATATATTTAGGATTTTCAAAATGATATTATTAATTTTTGTTTTCCAAAAAATAATTGTTGTTACTTGTTAGGATATTTGTGATACCAAAGGCTTATTAATAGTATGTAGATGATATATCTACATCTACTCATAGTCATAAATAATGTTTGCATTATATGAAATACTGAAAAAAACGACAGTGAACTACGAGTCTGTAACACAGACAGACTCAAAACTTAAGGTGACCGAGATTTTGATTTATTGTTGTTACTAATGGAAATAAATGTAGTTTTCCAGCATTTTCTAATATTCTGGATTTTTTGGATATTTTTGCGAATTTTTTTGGATTAAAAAAAAATTCACACCGCGATGACCGCGACGGACTGATATCCGCGACCGATACCGATATCATATCGGTTTTTCGGCCCGGCCGATACCGCGACCGAGACCGAGATTTTAAACCATGGTCACGTCCAGCGGGAAGCGGGCCCGCCCGTAGCGGCCAATCCTTACGACTACGAGGGCACTGATTCTCTTTATTTTATATATATTAGCAACAAAGTCAAAATGAAAATATATTAAAATTTAAAAAAAAAATTAAAATATTATTAAGATAAAATAAATTTAAATTAAAAAAATTGATTATCTTTGAATATTAGAATCTTTTAACATGTAATAAAAATAAATAAAAAATGGAGTAAACTTACATAAAATAATGCCAATCGATTGAATTTAAAGGCATTGAGCATTACACAAGTATGAATACGTGTCTATATAGGATAGCTTTACTAACCTAAAACTTAGGATAAGATAAGCTTATGTGTGTGGTGGGGCCCACATGTGGGTGGGGATGAGCGACTTTCAAGGACTCCATAGGACCCTTCTCTTTGTAAAAAAAAAAAAAAAATAGTCTCAACCCTGGCTTCTACCATCTCCATCTGGCCCAAGAAGTTTTAATGGTCAACAGTCCATTCGGATTGGTACACAGTCGATCCAACGGTCCAGTAAATCCAGATCTAACCAAAACCTAGTGGATATGTGCGATTTAGGGGGCTCGTGTGTTTGGTTCATTTGGATGGACCAAAGGTGGGCCCCACAAGCGTAAGCTTACATAATTAAATGGATAGGTATGGTGCCCGGGTTAAAAACATATAATAAAATATGTGATTATTTTCTAAGGTATTATTAGAAAAGAATAGATTTTACAGAAATAAATAAATAATTTATATTTATTATATATAATATATATATTTAATATTTTATTTCTTTAATGTGGCATTTTATGCAATGAGTTTACCACCAAAACCAAACCTAGCCCATTATTTATTATGCAGGTGTGTGTGGCCATGTCGTTCAATGGAAGGTCATGGAGCAGGTTTGAAATTAATTCAATGAGACCCACTATAAAGTGGCATAAGTTTAGGATGTCAAAAGAGGTGGGTATAAAATTAGTATGACCCAATCCTAACCCACCTCATTGCCATCCCTATATGAGACCATCCAAGCCATTCACAAAGCTTACCAAGCCCTCAAAGAAACATAGAAGGATGACCATCCTCTTAATATCATTATAAATTCAGTATGAAGGAGTGCGTTTGTTTTCCTAAATTGAGTTCTTTAATCATATAACTCCAAGGGGTAGCTCAGTTGGCCTAGGACTACGGTTTGCACCCGGAGGTTGTGGGTTCGAAACTGCTCTACCACACTAGGGCCACAGGGGAATTTTACCCGGCTTTCTCTCCTGGACTCGTAGGGATTATTCTAGCCCAAAGGGCTAGGAACCCTACGTTATCAAAAAAAAAAAAAAAAAAAAAGTTCTTTAATCATATGAACTCCAACTCCTTCCTAAATTCAGTCCAAATGAGTGCATTTCTTTTATTATAAAACCTAGTGATGCCTTAAAAAAGAAATTAGCATGATCAACAATATGCATTTGCAGATGCATATTATTTTCTTTTTGGGCCTATTTGTTTCCCCATTGATCATCCAACTCCCTTGGTCCTCCTTGAATCTAGGTTAATTTCCATGGATCAATGGCGGGTGGTGGGTCACTTTAAGTATACTTCAAGACTTTGTAAAGTAAAATCTCTCATGTGGGGCTTAGGGATTTCTTATAAGATTAACATCGGTAAAAATCTCAGAACTTCATGTATATCATTGGGTTATGAGTTTTTATGTGATTAATGGCACATGGTGGGCCACTTCAATTAAGCTTCATGCCTTTGGGAAGTAGCAATCTCACATGTGGGGCCTATAGTGCAAGCCGGGTAGCCAATTAGAAACCAAAAGGCGTGGAAACTAATAGCAATTCCAAACCAATAATTATGTGGGGCCCACCTTGTGGATCTCAATCACATGGATAAGAGGAGTGGTTAGACAAATTTTAGGATGAATTAAGATTAGAGAGTGATTTGAGGATTAAGATAAGAAGATAAAATAGAAAAGTTAGGAAAAAAGAGATTTTAGGGGAAATTAGAAGGACTTTAGAAATATAGGTTTATGAAACCAAAATTTTAATTTAAATGGAAAAATTTAGGGAGGAGATTTGGGAGGTATAGTGGCCCACATTAAACCCAAAGTTCTATGTGTTTTTATAAGTATTTTTCCTGAAATGAGAACTCATGTGGGTTCTGACGTGGCTCCCTTCACATCCCACATCTCCGTTTGCTTTAATATAATATATGTATATATATATATATATATATATTCGCTATTATATTACTTATCACCAGCATATCAAAATGAAGCCACCAAGACGACGACACCGATTGATTACTTAGTTGGAGTTGATTATTTACTTTAGTCATATTTTGAGAAGTTGTTTTAAGATGAAGTTATATTGGTCATTATATTTGACTTTTAAATTCCATTTTTTTTACTACATTAAATTAGTGATGTAATTTAAGAACTTAAGAATGCTTGTGGTCCGATCGATCCTATCCATGTGAAGTGTGTGTTTAATATTCCATTGCATTTGACCAATCTTACATGATTGAATATCAATAGACTCCTCACGACTCGTACTTCAGATTTCGGATCTGACGGCTGGATGTTGATTAAGAAAAAAAAAAAGTCAGTCTGAAATTCAGGTTGTGCCGGTATCTCTCTTGATTTATTTTTTGATTAATAAAGTTATAAAGAGGCATGGTTAGAAGACAACGAAGAAACCACATAATCAAGGATCAGCACTGTGTCAAGTCTTGATCCGGGCCCGTCTAAAACTCTAATAAGAATAAATAGCTCCCCAGTCTCCACACCTGAGTCTATAAACAAATGAGTCTAATGTCTGGGTCCGGCCTCAAAAGAGACCTAGAACTCTGCCCATTTTGAAAGTGGGTCCAGCTCATTTAAAACGAGCTAATAAATATGGACCCAGGTTCAAGATTTAAGACCGAGAATGGATTTATATACAAAAAAAATGAGAAATTCTTTATTGTATGGCATATGCATGGTTTAAAATAGCGGTCGCAGTCCCCATTGCGGTAGACTCTGAAAACCAGTATGACGTTGCATCGCATTGTGTTCATGGTCATCGCGGTCTATCACGGTGTGAATCTTTTTTTTACCCCACAAAAATTCGAGAATATGCTCAAAAATCAAATACATTATAAAATGCTAAGAAATAATATTTTTTTCTACTAGTAAAGACTTTAAAATAAAATCTTGCATTGTTGTCTTATACGAAACTTATAAAGTTTGTTATGAATTAACTAGATTTACACATAGACATACATAAATATATATAAGTTGAAATATCACAAAATTTACAGAATGCATCACAACCTTAATTTTGAACTAACCATAATTCGAGAGTGCATTTTAGGGTTGTAAATGGGTGGGTTCCAATCCGGGTCCACGGGCCCGAAACCATTAGTGAGAAAAAGAGCCCACACCCAGTTTGGAACCGGTTTTTTGGTTCCGGAACTGTAACCATTCCATATATGGGACGGATCTGGGTCCAAATCCGGGTCAGATAGAGAATGATTTAGAAGAAACTAGCTAAATGATTCTTTTAAAAACTAGCTTTTATGAGAATTTTTCCAAAAATTGATGTAATATGTAGGGTCTTGGGTTCACATGTTAGAACCAAAGTGGAGCAAGACCCGGACCCATTTAGGTCACGGGTCAGAAAAACAATAGATCCAAACCCGTTTACTTATTGGAACCTAAATAATGACCCAAACCCAATTATTAATGGGTCAGAACCTCCGGGTAAACGAAGAATCGGGGACCCATTTGCATCCCTAATAAATTTCAAGTTTCAAGTAATATTTACTACTACATCAAGATGAATTAATTAATTAAAACATTAGAGTATGAACGTAGGGATATTGTGGTTGAGGAGGGAAGAAGCCTTCATATGATAATCCACCAAAATCTTACAAATCACTTGAGTTTTGGTGAAAAAAGGGATTTCAAGAAATCTAGCACAATCTCAGGAAGCTCCACAAATGAATTAGGAAAGAAAGAAGTGAAAGAAAGCAGAAAGAAATGTTTTTAAAAAAGAAATCACTGTCGGCCGTTATTTTGACTGTTATGTCCGTTATTATTGTTATGGACTGTTATTAGCATAGGTCGTTAACATTTCATTACATGTGTTATTAAACGGCAACGGACGTTTTATTAAACCATGGGTATATGCATGTTTTATGTTACCTTTTTTGGGTATGTATATGCAATATGCATGATATATACATATAGCATAGAGGATTTTACGGGATAAATCTCGAAATATAGCCATATATCCCGAAGGGTCCTGGCAAAATGTGTAGCACTGATTAGGTCCGTCAAGCCTTATTTCCTTCTTTTTTCAACTTTGATAGGAGCGACGCGTGTCTGATGAGGGCGACACTAGCGTCGCTAGTCAATGTCTAGCGCTGCTCGTCAGCGCATCTCCTAATGCCCAGCGTGCTCGTGTCTGATGTTTGCTAGTGGGGGAGATGGAGAAATATACACAATTTGTTATATTGTCACTCGTCAGAACATCTTATAATGTCTTCTTCTTCCTCTCCTCCTATTTCTCCATCTCCCCCACTAATGACTTGAAATCTTTCCTCAAAAAACAAATTTCTGACTGAAAAATATGAAGGTGTCTTTTGGACATGGAAAATGCAGGAGGACAACGCTGTAATAATTTTGAAACAGTAAATGGTTTCCCTTTTCTGGTCATCCAAACAGACCATTTGAAAGAGTTTTGAAAAGTTTTTTCTTATTTGTAAGTGTTTGGGAATTCACACTTGAAACAACCAGATTTATGTACCTAACTATTCGATTTGGAGATTGTAACTAGCATTTCCATGGTTCGCATGCTCGGATCCTGTTGAATCTAGCATTGGGTTTGAAATGATTATGCTAAAAAATACAATCTTTCCAAAGAAAACAGAGGTGCAGAATTTTAAAATCCAAGAAAAACCAAACAACGAACTCTCATCATAAAAAAGTTGGTTATTGAAACATAAAAGAATTGATTTATGAAACAAAACTTTCATTGCATTCAACCTTCCTTCTCAAGAAGAAGTTCGATTGGTTCTCGACATGAGTACGTATTGAATTGGGTGGAAATTGATTTGACTTTTTTTTTTTATTTTTTTTATTTTTTATGGAAGGAACCAAACTGTTGAAGTTGGTGATGGAGGGCAGCCCTATAAAAAAGTGGAGGCGGAAAAGGAAGGTGGTTCGGGCGCTTTTCTGAGCTGGCGGTGGCTGGGCGTAGGCGTTGTGGTGAAAAGACGGGTAGTATTAAATTTTTAGAGGGATTTTAGAGTCAGTTCCCTCTTTTTCATGCCTCGATTTTTTAGTTTCCTTTCTTATTTTCTTTGAAAGGTCTCAAGACTCAGGTGTCACACAGATGTTGTGGATGAGAGGGAGAAACAAACATTAGGCGGCGCTAGACATTAGGAGATGCTCCGATGAGCGACGCTAGCATCGCCCTTGTCAGACACGAGCGCGCTGGCATTAGGAGATGCGTTGACGAGCGACGTTAGACATTGACAAGCGATGCTGGCGTCGCTCCTATCAAAGTTGAAAAAAAAAAAAAAACGAATGAGTACTGACGGACCTAATCAGTGCTACAAATTTTGCTAGGACCCTTCGGGATATATGGCTATATTTCAGGATTTTTCCCGTAAAATCCTCTATAACATATAAATAGTACTAATGAGAGGTTTAATAGGATACTGACTTGGGTCGAGAATGGCCCATTAAGGATTTAGGAGCATGAAAATGCACCCATGGCCCATCGAACCAGATGCAGCCTAAACGAACTCGATCTAGGCCAGAATCATGTCCATTCTAGTTTCAACAAGAAAGATATTCATCTTAAAGGGGGAAAAAATGAAAAAGGAAAAAAATTCAGCAACAAGACCATTGTAAAGTGACTAGGAACATCATAGTTCACAACTAATAAAGCATGCTATAAAAGGTTTTTATCAAAAAGAAAAAACAAACATACAAACAACTTTGCAAATAGGAGAGTTTACATGATCATGGATTACCTTTTGGCAAAATCCTATTCGTTTTTCAACAAATCATTCAAAAGGGTCTTTTACTAAAGTGGTAGAGAGTTAATGACCAAAGGTAGATATATATGTAAAAGGGACCAACAAAATTCCTAACATGTTAATCTTTAGGGTGAAGAATGTGCACATATTGTTTTATATATATATATATATATATATATTTATATATATATATATATATGAGATGCTCCTATGAATGATATCTCTCACCTTATTATGAGAGATAATGTGGGGGGGCCTCCAATCCATATCCAATGCCAACAACTTAAATGTGAGGTCCACTAAGCAACCCATCTAAACCTAGCAACCAATGGGAACCCCCTGATTGTCATTGATCCAAAGGATTGACACACATTTGACCGACCGAACTGCTGGATTAAGGGTTGAATATTTTTTTGATATGAAGCTATTAAACTTGTAGGCCATGGATGAAGGGGTTAGGGGCATGGGTTTAGGGTCAAACTTGATACTTGGGGTATTTTCACATAGATCTTTCCATCTTCCCTGGTCCCATCCCCAAATGGGGCCCACAATTGAGCCCCACAAAAAAGTTTTCAAATAACATGTGGGAACTAGTTCTCACCTGAACATTAGAGAAATTCTCAAACCCTATCTCAAGATGGGAGTTTCTGCCCCTATCTAATAGCCAATGATTTAAGAGAATCTATAAAAGATACACATTTGTAGGAGAATATTTTGGAGAGAGAATGGACAAGTGTTTTCTTGATGACATGTGACACACACTATCATTGGCTAGAAGTGGGGCTTTTTTTGGTGAAAAATGCACGGGAGTTTTGTTGCGTAACTATATATATATTTGGATTTATTCAGGTGAGAATGCCACTTATTATAATACTGGAACCGGGTAGAAAATGCTTGAGCAATCAAAGGAGGGTTGATTTTTAAGTTCGTCAACGCTCTGGTTGGACTCACTGATTATTTAGACTTGGTCTATTTACAATTGAAGAGTCTAACACAGATTGTGAGTGTCTAAAAATTACGGACTTAGATTACGTGAGTGTGGAACTCATGATAATGATGTTTAAGCTTCTTTGGGGAAACAGATTGCCTTAGAACCTGAAAGGGAATGAGAAATAGAGGTCAGAGACCCTGGCTGCCGTCAGCCGAAGGCTCTCTGATGCCTGAGTTAGTGCTATCATTGAACAAAAGCTGGAGAAGAATGGCAAGTATGCTATTTTGCATGGTGTTCCATAACGCGTTATGCAATGTGTGATATTGTGTCCCTAAGAAGGGATTGGTATCCCTGTATATGTAGAGATTTCTCATGGCGCACCCTTAGTGGGGGTAGGTAGAGATACTGTCTAGTCGAATCAAGAGATGACCTCTCATATCAATGTGGATGTGATTGATCAAGACGACACCTGATCATTATCTGGCACCTGTCCTGTCTGTCAACACGTTCTGTAACGTAGCCATAACTTTGTGGAAGTACAATCATGGTTTAGTACTCCTCTCTATGGACGTACCGAGCTGAAGATAATACTGAGACCAGATTCGGATGCATCCTGACACTATTGCCGATGTGCCTTATACTGAGACTGAGATGACCCTAGTCGGTACTCTTACCGAGGCTAGTTCAAGCTTGGCGCTAGCTAACACTGTTTGCCGAGCTGAGATGAGATGTCTAGCTGGTACCGTTACCAAGCTAGATGAATCTTGTCACTATTACCGAACTTGGATACCAAGATCGGGATGAGTTGAGCTGGTACTGCTACAGAAACTAGCGTAATTCTACTCTTATGAAAACACCCCACACAATTGCCCCTAGCTCGTGACCTCTTGGAATTCTTCAACTTTTTGAGGTCGGGAGCTGAGTATCGTGTTGAGAGATCTGAGGTATCAATTTGAACTTCATCTCGGTGTTGGCTGATGATATCTGATCTTTATCACGAAGTCTATTTGCCTGCCCGAGATGATAAATAGCACGTCGGTAATGCTTCGTCTGCCCGAAGTGATAAATATTAGATTGGTGACGCTTCATCCGCCTGAGGCAATAAATAGCACGCTGCTATTTTGCCTTCCCAAAGCAATAAATAGAGCATCTGGATCTCAATGGGAGATGAACTGGAAGTGCCACATGTTTCCATCTAGTTGAACGGGCGCCATTCCGTCTATAAATAGGGTTTTTCCTCCTTCGTCTCTTCACTTTTGGCATTCATCAGAGAGAGATTTGCTACAAGAGAGAAGAAACCCTGCGAGAGTCCTGCTGGAATCTTGATTTAGCGAAACCAAGTCCGGAGTCTATCTCCTTCTTTCCTTGTGAGTCTTATTTCTTACCCCTTTCTTTGCGTACCACCTCTTTTCTGTTTAGGGGTTCTACTCTAGGGTTTAGGGGTTCTGCTTCTGCCCTTTCTGGTATCTCGATTTGTAGAAAAATGGGATCTTATAGGAGTTAGGTGGACACCCCTGAGGCCATGGCTGGCTTCTGGGAGATGTATGGGATCCCAGAGGACATCCTAACCAAACTGGATAACCCGAAGAACCTCTTCAAGGGTTACTCCTTCCGGGATGGCTGGATGTCATTTCCGTTAGTTTCAGTAATAGAGGGAGGGGTTAGGTTCCCCATCCACCCTCTTCTTAGGGCCTGTTTGGCGACATGACACCTTGTCCCATGCCAGCTGATGCCCAATGGCTACAAGGTCATAATGGGCATCGCCGAGCTCAACAAGATATTGGGCATTAACCTAGGTGTCCATGACATCAAGGACGTATATGACCTCTGTAAGTCCGCGGGGGACGGTCATAGTTACTATCTCTGGGGGAAGCCGAAGTTGGAACCATTAGTCCACGACCTGGAGGACTCAAACAGACATGCTGGGGACGACCGTCTGCTCGTCTCTGGCAACTGGGAGTTCGGCAGGAAAGAGACCGAAGCGGAGAAATTGTACAGGATTCATCGACACTTCGGGGTTCCTCTAAGTAATTACCGAGCTCAGAGTGCTCTTGTTTTCTTCCTTTTGTTGTCTTGCCGAGTTGATGTTATCTTTTGTCGTGCAAAGATTAGCTAGAGAAAGCTGGGAGCTGAGCGCCGGTTGGAAAAGAAACGACGGCTGGCAGAGACTCGTGTGCGAGTATCAAGGCCACAACGGGCGAGCTGCCTGGTCCTTACTCGGATACAAGCCGAGGTACCATACCTACATCAAGAGGAAGGAGCTCGCGCCCGTCAGCTCGGAAGCTGCCGATCTGGCCAAGCTCGTTGAGAGCTATTCGTCCCCCTCCAACCGAGCAGAAGAAAGGGGAGCGGAGATGGAGAAAAGACGCCCTGTTGTGAAGGTGAAAGACCTAGGGATGAAACTTTTTGGAGGTCGAGCTCCCTCCACCTCTACAATCTCGAGGAGCGCCGGGTTCCTACTGCTGGTGGTGCTGCTGGAATTGCTGGTCCAGCTTAGCAGTGCTCCGTCGAGACCTCAAAAAAGGGAGGCTTGGCTGAGAAGAGGTCGCGGTCTGAGGGCTGCGGCTCGGGAGCTCGGCAGCACGCTGTTGAAAAGGCTAGAGAGAGGGCCCCGAGGGAGAAAAGGCCCAGGGGCGAGGCTCATCGGAGAAGGGCCCTGGGCAAGCCTCGGCCCCTCAGCCCGTGGGGGCGGCTTTGTGGAGGCCAAGCCTCCAGCTTGGGCCTGGGAGGCCCATGATGGTGGAGGACCGTCTAACCAGTAGTCCTTCAGTCGTTGCCGCTCTCGCCAACACGTGTGCCTTGCCACTCAACATGTAGAGGCACAAGGGAGCGGATGATGTGAAGCTGCTGGCCTCGTCTCTGCAGTCAGTCTTCTCGATAAGTTTCCATTACAGATCTCTAAGTATCCTTTGATCTTGCTAGTTTTTTCTCTTGACGCCTTGTTTCTCTGCTCAGGTTGCACAGAGGGTTTAGGTGGTCCTGGAGAGGGCCCGTGAAAGCGGCTCCAAGGTTGAAAAGCTAGAAGCAGAGAAGAAGAAACTTGCTGCGACTTTGGAGGGGAGTAGTCAGGAGCTGAAGGCGGCGAAGGAGAAGATAAATAGCCAAGGGGCAAAGCTCGAGTTTGCGCTCAACGAGCTCAGCAATGTGAAAGCCGAGACCCAGGAGCTAAAAGGTTTGGCCGCGGTCAAGGCTAAGCGGATCTCTCACTTGAGGCCGAGCTAGCAAAACAGGATGCCGAGCTCGAAGTGGTGCTCAAGGAGAAAGCTGATCTTCATCCCTCGCTCCAAGCTGAGATTGAAACATCTTTTCAGGACGAGGTGGATGCGGCTACAAAATAGTACGAGGCCCAAGTCGAGAATATCAGCTCGGAGCTGTTTGAGCTCGGGTGTCGAGCTGCACTGAAGAAGGCAGGAGTCACAGAGGATTACCCTGTTTATCAGGACCTGCCTAAGTTTTCTTGTCCTGAGCCCGAGCCGAGTTCTGCCCCCACTGCTGAGGCTGCTACAGAAGCTGTCCCGATTCCGCCCGAGGCTACTCCCCAAGCCACCACGACTGAGCCCTTTGATGTCAACGTGGAGGCTACTGCTTCTTGAATCTCTTATTGATGTACTTTTTTCCTTTTCTTTCTTTGTAATGAAAGTGTAAAGATTTCTGTAACTATTCTTTCTATCAATGAAATAGAATTTCTTTTTCCATACTTACCTTCTCATTTCTTCTTTCTGAACATATGTGTGCTTGACTTCTGTTCCATAACTGGGCTCTTAGCACAAACGCCTGACTCTTCACCAAGTAGTTGAGTTCGGTTCAGTAACCCGAGTATTGGGCAAATGACTTCGGTTTCATAACTAGAAGTGACTTAGGCTAATCGAATTCGGTTCAACAACCGGAATTCCAATTGCACTCAAGTTTAAATAACTTTAAGAAGGTCCTGCACCTTTAGAGATATAAAACTTTTAGCTGGTTCCACAACCGAACTAGATTCTCATAAGAAGCCATCAGGTTCTTCATCTGCATAGTTGATTCCATAGCCGAATTAGGATAGCCACCAAGTTCCATAACATGGCGCGTTTCGCATTTGGTCCCGTGACCAGGTTGACAGGTTCTGTAACCGAGCCGAGATTTTGGCCGATTTCCATAACTGGGCACTTTGTATAGCTGGTCCTGTAACTAGGGATGGCAACGGGGCGGGGCGGGGACGGAATTGGGGTGCCCCGTCCCCGCCCCGCCCCTTTTTTACCCCGCCCCGCCCCGCCTTCGGGGCACAATTTTGTGCCCCGTCCCCGCCCCGCCACACCCACGGGTTCCCCGCCCCGCCCCGCCCCGCCACTATAAAAATTTTAAATATGCAAGAGATGAGATTCGAACTTGGGTGGGAAGGTAACTAGAAATTTGTCTTACCACTAGACCAAACTTCATTTCTTGTAATGCTTTACCTTATTTAAAATATATTCATATATTCAAGATTGTTACACACATATACATATATATGTATATGTATATGTATATATATACACACATACATATACATATATATACACACATACATATTTATACACTTGAAAATATCATATATGCTTTGAGACATTCTTTATAAAAAAGACAATCTCTCTCTAAAATATCATGATCTCCATCAATACATGGTTTCACTTCATTTCTGGTGTTGAACTCCACTCACTAATAAAGAGGTAATCGTGGGTTTGCAATTTATTTGCAAGTTGCAAATCACTCAAAAAAAAAAAAAAAAAAACCCTCAAAACAAAGATAAGAGAAATGACCTATCAATATGTGGATATGGTTATTGTAGTGTCAAACAACCTCAGCCGCTTTAACTTTCCAAGCATGTGGATCATATTAGCTTAGGTAAATAATTACTTATTTATGTGACACTTAACTTGCAATGTTAAATCATTAGTACAATGATTCTAATCATACTAAGGTTGATTACATATAATTAAAATTAGTATAATTTATAGTGTTGTTAGTATAATTAGAATCATATTAAGTTACTAACTATAATTTACCTTGCCATTTCTAATCATATAAGTTATTATAAGCGTATAGCATGATATATTTTGTAATATTATATCAAATTAGTATAATTTATATTGTTATTAGTATGATTAGAATCATACCGATTATAATTTACCTTGCTATCTCTAATCATCTATATTATAATAAGCTTAAAGCATGATCTATCATTCTATTATATTCGTTTTATTTAATATGATTTATCATGTCACAATTTAACATTATATATGATTAAAGTCAAATAAGCTTAGATAGATTTTTTAACAACTTTAATTTCATTAAATTTGAATTAGAAGGAATGTGATCATATTATATGCTTTTATAATGTATAGGGTTCAATTAATTATATGTTTAACTTTAAAAAAAGTCTTCAATCAATCTACTTAACCCTTAATAACAACATAAAATCAATCTATACATTTACATATAAATATGTTTATTTATTATAAAAAAAATCTAAAATATATATTTAAGAGGATTATTAATCAATGGGGCGGGGCAACGGGGCGGGGTAACGGGGCGGGGCAACGGGGCGGGGAAAAGGGCAAACCCATCCCCGCCCCGCCCCGCCTTCGGGGCATGGTTTTATTCCCCATCCCCGCCCCACCTAAGGATCGGGGCGGGGAAAACCCGTGCGGGGCGGGGCGGGGCGGGGCAAAATTGCCATCCCTACCTGTAACCGAGCTACAGGCTCTTCTATGCTGGTGCTGTCACCGAGCTGAGACTGCTGCCGAGTTCTATAACTACGACGTTCTGTGCAGCTGGTTTTGTAATAGAGCAGTGGTCTCTTCCGTGTTGGTGCCGTCACCGAGCTGAGACCCTCGTCGAGTTCTGTAACAGCGGCATTTTGTGCAGCTGGTTCCATAACCGAGCTGTAGAATCTTCCATGCTGGTGTCGTCACCAAGCTGAGACTACTGCCGACTTTTGTAACTGCGGCATTATGCATAGCCGATTCTGTAACCGAGCTGTAGTCTCTTCCGTGCTGGTGCCGTCATAGAGCTGAGACCCTTGCTGAGTTCTGTAACAGTGACATTTTGTGCAGTTGGTTCCCTAACCGAGCTGTAGTCTCTTCCATGCTGGTGCTGTCACTGAGTTGAGACTGCTGCTGAGTTCTGTAACTGCGGTATTCTGTGCAGCTGGTTCTGTAACCGAGCTGTGGTCTCTTCCATGCTGGTGTTGTCACCGAGCTGAGACTGCTGCCGAGTTCTGTAACTGCGGCATTCTGAGCAACTGGTTCTGTAACCGAACTGTGGTCTCTTCCATGTTGGTGCCGTCACCGAGCTGAGACCCTTGCCGAGTTTTGTAACTTGGCGATGATTAGAGTTGTCGTGATTAAGACTGTCCGAGCAGCAGTTGGTGCTATCACCGAGGCTACTGTTGGAGCTATCAAGATCGAGACTATCCGAGCAGTGGCTGGTGCTATCACCGAGGCCGTTGCTAGAGTTGTCGCGTTTGGAGAAGCTGAGCTGAGGTTGGTGCAATCACCGAGTCTGCAGTTAAAGCTTCCAGCGAGTTAGCGCTTCTACCTGAGCCGTGGTTGGTGCTATCGCCAAGGCTACTGCTGGAGCTGTCGCGAAAGGAATTGTTCGAGTTGTGGCTAGCGGTATCACCGGGCCGGGACTTGAGGATGAAGACAGCATGGCGAGTCAAGGAATTGCTTCCAAGACTGTCGCTTCTTTTTTGGGAAAACTTATCCCGCCAAGGATCGAGGCTCTCGAAGCTCGAGCAAAAGCGTCGTTCTGGTTCACCCTGGCGATTAATGCTTCCACCGTGACCACGGAGAACCGAGTGAGGTCTTTCTGAAGCTCGTTGCCTAGCAATGGAGCTTGTTTGAAGGATGCAAGGGCCACGGCCTCGGGCCCTGGTATCAACAAGGAACGGATCTTCATCATCATCGGTGTCGCGATGCACCTGGTGGAGGAAATGACAAGACCTAGTTGCTGCTAGAGCTTTGCTCCGCAGGGGAGTCTCCAGCAAGGTAGCATTCTGCTGGGGGTGCTTCGATGGAGGAGCGTATCGCTGGGGAGGTGCTGTCACCCCCTTTACTGATGAATCTGTCTGAGTTATAAGTCCTTTTATGCCTGCCGCACCAAACTCTCCCCGGGACTCCTTCGACGGGGGGTGGTTGGTGATGGTGGCGGGGTTTTGTAGATCCTTCGCTGCTTCTTGATGCATGACATTTTTTATCATTTCCCACAGACTGCGCCAATTGTGAGTGCCTAAAAATTACAAACTTAGATTAGGTGAGTGTGGAACTCATGATAATGTTGTTTAAGCTTCTTTGAGGGAGACAGATCACCTTAGAACCTAAAAGGAAAGGAGAAATAGAGGTCAGAGACTCTGACTGCCTTCAGCCGAAGGCTCTCCGATGCCTGAGTTAGTGCTATCACTGAACAAAAGATGGAGAAGAAGGGCAAGTATGTTATTTTGCATGGCGTTCCATAACGCGTTATGCAATGTGTGATATTGCGTCCCTGAGAAGGGATTGATATCCCTAATATGTAGAGATTTCTCATGGCGCTCCCTTAGTGGCGGCAGGTGGAGATGCTGTATAGTCGAATCAAGAGATAACCTCTCGTATCAATGTGGATGTGATTGATCAAGATGACGCCTGATATTTTCCGGCGCCTGTCTTGTCTGTCAGCACGTTCTGTAACGTAGCCGTAATTTTGTGGAAGTACAATCATGGTTTAGTACTCATTTCTGTGGACATACTGAGCTGAAGATGATACTGAGACCAAATTCGGATGCATCCTGGCACTATTGCCGAGGTGCCTTATACCGAGACCGAGATGAGCCTAGTCAGTACTCTTACCAAGGCTAGTCCAAGCTTGGCGCTAGCTGGCACTGTTTGCCGAGTTGAGATATGATGTCTAGTTGATGCCGTTACCGAACTAGATGAATCTTGGCACTATTGCCGAACTTGGATACCGAAATCGGGATGAGCTGAGCTGGTACTGCTACCGAAACTAGCGTAATCTTACTCTTAGGAAAATACCTCACACACAGACTATATTCCACGGGTGACATTTTAAGGAAATTGGTAAGGCCCGAGTTTGCCTGTATAAAGCTTTTTTTTTTAGCAGATAAAGCTCAGGTCTTGGATTCAGGAACCAGCCCAAATTAATATATTATTTTGAGAGATTCAAACAAATCGATTTTGTGTGATATTTTGAGAAAAGAAAAAAAGATTTCACACATTCCTCTCTAAAATCTCTCATACAATTACCTATCCAACTCATTCACACAGTTTCCAATCTTATCACCTCATCTCATACATAGTTTTAGCGGTTATTCTTACTCCCAATCTACACTTTCCAACCTTATGTCACTCGACTCACTCATAACTTTAACAATTATTCTTATATGTTATGATATATTTATATCAATCTTACTATTGTCCCTAACTGCCTATATCTCTCTCAAATTCTAACTTTTATGTCATATGGTTTACTGCCATCCAAATATCTCTGCCACCCTTCATACCTCTACGGCTCTGTCCATCCATTCTCGTTTTCTGTCGTCACCGCTCTTTATATTTTATCTTCACCGTTTTCTTTATCGTTGCAAGTAAAAAAAATTCTATAGAGATCTAAGGCAAGATCCTTTCACACTCCGGTACATGTTTCAATCAAATATGTTTTTTTTTTTATAGAATTTTTGTGTTTTAGATCAATGACGGATTCGGTTGCGTTGGTGGCTCTTTTTAACTTTTTCCATTTCTCCGAAGTTGTGCCGGTTGTGGTCATGAATCCTAAATGTGGTGGCATTCGTTATGGGGCTTACTGTGGATACTCAAGCCTTTCTGGTAGTTCTAAGATGTTTTTCTTATTGGGCGCCGTCAAAGATGTTAAGCTGCGACCGCCATTTCTTTTATTGATTGCTACATTGGTTTCCTAATATTTTTGTTCCAATTGAACTTATATGTTTGTTATGCTGTCTCTAAATCATCAATATACCTAGCCCGTCAAAAAGAAGAAAAAAAAAAAAGAGCATCATTGATCCACACGCCCATGCTTTTAACCAATTAGATAGGACTAATGAGTTGTATTTGCATTAATTGCTGTTATTTGCATTGATTGTGGTTATTCCGAAAATGGCCACGAATACACAAAATTCTTGCAATGTGAAACGTCACTTTTGGAATTTCATGGCTTAAACGGCTAATTTCATTGTCTTAAACGGCTAATTTCATTTTTCTGGGGCTCATACACTTTTTTCATTGTCTTCAATATCAGATGATGTGGCATTAGTCAATTGGGTTAGTGAAAGAGGCAAAAACGCCCCTTTCACATGGGGCGATTTGGAGAATTTCCATGTGTGTATTATAGGAATTCTTAAAAACTCCCCTTTTTTCTCCTATTTTTTTTTAGGGCATAGAGCCCACCTTGAGTCAATCTGATAATTTTACACATACTACTCCTAATGAATTGGTATAAAGCACACACCTAACACACATCTAACTTTTATTCATTATTGGATTGAAATAGTATAAAAGTGATGCATTTAAAACCATGCATTAAACTTTGGGGCCATTAATCAAGGGATTAGACTAATCTAATGAAGTTAAGATTTCAAACCCAACCCTACCACGTATTGTGGGCAAGTGAATGATGAGCCGACAATTCTAAATACAACGCAGCAAGCATTGATGGCCTCCTTGTTTACTAGAATTGGAAACATTTGTGGCTCATTTCATTTTTATTTTTATACGATGTAAGCTTAGGCTGCAGCAATTAATTGGAGTAAAAAAGGGGTGTTTTTACAATTGGGCATTTTAGAGAACTCCCTAGAAACTTTCTAACGTTACTCCTCAAACGTGTGTTTATATTATATGTGGGGAGTGTTAGAAAACTCAGGGGGGCTGTTTTTTTTTTTTTTTTTTTTTAAGTGGGATGGGGGCATTTGGTTTGAGGTCCCTCAACTTTGATTTTTATTGCAAACGGTCTACATTTTTTAAATAGTTAAAAAATCCGAAGTGCCCCTTTAATACATTCTGTGCGGTATACAAAAAAGGAAAATTGATTTCTTAAGCGTTTTATTTGGAGAGAAAAAAAGGGAGAAAACCAGCCAGTTTTGCGAAGATTATTCGACTGCACAAATCAACGATTACACGTGGGACTGGGCAAAACTCAGATAAATTTATTTGAGAAGGGGAAATCATCTAGAAAATTGCACATGGGATTGGGCAAATTTTAAATAAGTTTTTTTCAAACTCGGATAAATTTGTTCCAAACTCAGATAAATTTTGTCCAAATTCAAATAAATTTGTTCGAAACTCAGATAAACTTGTCTGAAACTTAGAAAATTTGTATGAATTTTACCAGAAGTTCAGATAAACTTATATGAGTTTGAAACAAACTAAGATAAGCTTATATATCTTTTCAAAGAAACTCACAATAAAAAAAAGAAAAAAAGAAAGGATATATAGTAGCCACGTGAGGAAAAAAACACAGAAACTCTTGCGCACAACTAAAACGAACCCATTAAAAGGAGTCAATATTGATCTTGTCTGGGGCAAAGATCAATTCAATACTTCTGATATATCTTGGTGTAATTCTTCTCATATGTCTTGTGGGGCAACGATCACAGAAACTCCCACGCATAGAAACTTATCAACAATGAGGTGATGATTGGAAAGAGAATCTATGAAAGCTTTTGCAAGTAGTGCCTCTGCTGCAGCGAATTCTACATTGGTGTAGAAGGCTTGTAATTGTTCCCTCCCATTTGAGTTTTGAAACTTGATATATTTCATCTCATTTGAATTTCAAAACTTGATCCAAAATTAGAAAATAAAATCCGTTAGACAGTTTGATGCGTTTAAAGGGGCAAATCAGCCATTAAATATCATGTTAAGGAGCCTAAAATTAGGGAATAAATGCGTAACATAACTTCAAATGGTTAGAAGGGAAAATCAGTTATGCAAATGTATGATTTGGCATAATTAGAGACCTTCGTATGCAATAAATCTAGGCGCATGGAACAGAGGCTTTAATCGCAATTCATATGGATTAGAATCCTTAAATGCTAGTATTTAGGGACCTTTCGCTAATTTACTCTCTTTTTTTTTTTTTTTTCAAAAAGTGCCCCCTCCCAATTGGGCCCACTATGGTGTATGACAACTATGGAATATTACTAAATGGAATAATCTAGATGAGATCAACCTATGTGAAAAGTTTTGAGTCCATCAGATTATCTTAACCCCTTGATCCATAGTCCCAAAATTTAATAGTTTTAGAAGCATTACTTTCTTGTGATTTCAACCCAATGGTGAGTTTATACCAATTAACAATGAGTAGTATGTGTGAAATGATTGAACTGACTTAAGGTGGGTTCAGCGGTCTAAATATTTAGGGGAGCAAAAAGGGAGAACTTTTTTAGAATTCCTATGTATATCCATCTCTAATCTCTAAGCACTCAGGAAATTAGAAAAATTAGGGGCATGATCGGCAAATAAGGAGAAGTGATGTGCAGAGAGCGAAGGCAACGACCATCATAGGAGTCGTTGTCCCCAATTCCGTGTATGATATATGAGCGGTTAGTAGTAGGTATGGTGATGACAACACAAGTAATATGTTATTGCTGCCATGACCTAAACTCAACTTATGAAATTCTGACTAGGTCAATCCATTTATATGGAACAACTTATGAAATTCCTTTCAGTGGTTAAAAATGAAGATTAAAGCTGAATTTTAAGAAATGAGCATCAAATAACATCTTATTTGTATTCTATTTTTCTAAAAAAAAAGGTTATTTGATGTTCATTTTTACATATTCGCTTTTAATTTTCATTTTTAACCACCTTTATTTGATGTTCATTTTTACATATTTGCTTTTAATCTTAATTTTTAACGACCATATATATTTAACTCCTATGAATTATAATACAAACAAAAGTACTCGTAATCTCTAAGCAATTATAGGAAATTCAAGAAATTAAGAGCACGATCAGCAAATAAGGAGAAATAATGTGCGGAGTGCGAAGGCAAGGAGCATCAAAGGAGTCGTTATCCCAATTTCGTGTAAGATGATGGTTAGTAGGTATGGTGATAACAACACAAGTAGTATGTTATTGCTGCCATGATCAGAATTAAACTTATGGATTCCTTTTAGTTAATTAAGTCAACCCATTTATATGGAACGACCCTAGTGTATATACTATTACTAAAAATTAGTGTAAATGCAATTCTTTACGTTAGATGTCCTCTTTGTACCCAATATATGACTTCAAAGATTCTCTAAAAATATCAAAACACCAATAAAGCCAAAGAAACAACACATTTCTACCCAGATTGTAATATTTCCAAGGGAAAATCTCAAAACAAGGCTCAAGTTATGCCCAAATTTCAAATCAGGAAAAAAAAAGAAAAAAAAACCCTGACATTTCAAAACAAGACTTGAGTTTTTCATTATCATTTCAAATCAGGACATCCGACGAGAATATGTGTTTTTCGGCAATAATTCTCATGGCATCCCCTCTTCTTCCCTCCCAACCTACAGCCTCACCTCAACCTCAACAAGACTCTCTCTGAGGAGGCCCAGGAGGGAGAGGAGGGGGCCGAAGAGGTTCCTCCAAGGTTAGAGGAGTGGCTGGATAAAGGCCCTATGTAGTCACTTCCTCCATAGAGCTATGTTAATTCTTTTTGGAAAAATAGATTTTAATGATCTCTTAAGTCATTTATAGTTGTTGTATAAATCTTTTTGTATGGCCTCACTTGGAAAATACTAAGTATACTTTTCATAATTATCATTTTGTATAGTGTTATAGGGTGAATTTTTATGATCCCTATTTTGTTTATAATAAAAATATTTGTTGTGTAAATATGGAACTTTAATAGGACTGTTCATGGAATGGTACTAAGTTTGTGAATATTTGAGATGCTTCCGCTAGTAACTGTTATGGATAGGTGTTGGTGAGCTAGCCTTACAAGTGGAAAGAGTGAAGTTTTTATCCTTTATGTATTGTATTTGACTCGAGATAGGTATAATATCACGAGAGTACGCGTGTCGTACCTCGGAAATTACCCATGGGCCAGGGTAATTTGGGACCGAAATGTGACAGTGGATTTCTTCACTCCCATCTAACCGTAGATTTCTTTTTTTAGGCTTGTCTTCACTTCTCTCTACAAGGGAATTGCGTAAATAAGCCCTAAAAAATGTGGAATATGAGCTGACGCACTACAAGTGGGCGTGTAAAGTCTACTCACTTGCTCAGTTGATTATGGCAATAAAATTGATTTCATTTTCTCAAATAACATATCTTCTAATTTTATTTTAAGAATTGATCTCACTATAAGATTGGGTACATAACTGATAAAATCATGTTATCAGCTATGTCTTTAATCTTGCTGGAGACCTGCCCAACTCTTAAATTGGAAAAAAGCACCTTTAAAAATGGATCAACCCTATTCTAATTATAGAATTGGGGTGCATTGCTTTACATGGGTTATGCGTTGCTTGAATTAAGGGATGATGACTGAATAGAAGAATAATATAAAATTAAATTGGGATTATCAAAGATATTTTTGTACGAGGATCAAGAGTGGACCAATTATAGTTTGTTACGTTATGATAGGTACTTCCCGCTTGTGTATAGGACAACAGTCCTGCTGTATGATAAGTTGCCCGCGGACCATGATGGGTACTCTGCTCAACCGTGGAAAAATTTGCATAGAGGATCGGTACTCCACAAAATTGGAATGATCAGTATTGACAGACAGGGAGTTGGTATGTGACTGGGACCAAAGCCCAAGGTGAAGTTGTCCTGGGATTCAAAACTTGAGGGAAGAAAAGCCTTCTGAGTTCCCATGCTCCCAATTACAACTGGGTCAAGGTCTCTAGTCATCTTATGATCTTTTGCTGTCTTAACCGGATTTTTTTTTATCTGCTGAAGGAATAGGTCTTTGTTGCATCGGCAAATCTATATTACTAAGGTAGTTTCACTTAAATGAAGACACAAGTCTTCCTTCGTATAAAGACATCTTTCCTCCTTCGTTAAGCTACCTGTCATGTTATACTCTTCCTCCACTAACTTTCACATAACTTCCTTAAGAAATTCTTCAACTTCGTCTCCTCCCTTTCCCTCACAACCTGATTCAACCACTCATTTACCCGTTTCAACCACGACAGCACCACAACAACCCGGCGAACTTTTCCTCCATCACCAATAGAAAGGTCTCCAAGGGCTTGAAACCCCAAATCCAATGCCTCTCCAACAAAGCCAATAAACCATGTTTGCATCTCCCATCGCAGATTCTTCACAAGCTCCATCGTCCCCTTGACTCCATTCCCTCTAACCCATGTGGTTGGATCCGTTGTTTGATATTTTTGATAATATCTTTGGCAATTACATCATAATATATTATAATATTTCATTACAATATTTCCCACATAATTTCTTTATCATGGTAAATGGGATATTCAAGACACGGGAAATATATTGTAATAAGATGTAGGTATACTGAAATAAATGTGGAACACGGGGTGTTGATAAACACCATTATTGTACAATATAAGGTACATATTATATCCATTATTGGATTTTAAAAATATATTAGAGATATTTCATTATTAAGTCATATCTATATTAGTATATTAATATATTAATAATATATATATATATATATTAAATAGTATAATTTAATATATATTTAGAAATATAATTAGATATAATTTTATATTTTATAATTATATGTAATTTAACAAGCCTGTGATTAAAATAGTATGTCCAAAAATGAATATGTACGATGACTCTTATAATATATTTAAGAATATAAAGGATATTACCTTTTGTACACAAGAATATAAATGTGTATCCAATTAATTGGATAGTATTGATATACTTATTAATATTATATCAATATTAATATAAATATTATCTGAAGGTAATATTTGTACCCGTGCTTATATATACATAATATACACCTTGGTCCTGATACAAATATATATGCACACCCGTATTTAAAATTTAATAATTTATTAAATGACGTGAATATTATTATATTCATTTTTTGACCTAATATATTAATAATGTAATTTTATTATCTCTAATAGTACTATAGATATATCTACAATATATATTCAAAATAGTACTATAGATAAATCAGGGATAATATATTATAAGATTGTATATATTAGTAATTACATATTTTTAATTGTTATAAGATATTTAATAGTCTATTGTTCGTTTGTACTATTCTTAACCTACTATTTTTCTCTATTCTAATAATATACCACTTAATAGTATATTTTTTCCAATATATATATAATTAATGTACAAGTACCTATTTATATATTGATATAAACTATAACTATATACATTACCACTATAACTTATATAGTGGCAATAAGTCAATACTTTTATTAATATATTATAGGGTAACAAGATATCAATATTCTCCGATGTTATAATATTAAAATATTGATCATTATTAAGGGACATGAATATTAAAGTTTACACTAGAACAGTAAATATCTAACACGTTTATGGCCGTGTGAGTATATGGGCAACACAATTATTAGTATATTCAGGTAATGAATAAACTAATAATATATATCTTATTGGACAGGGAATGTATCGTCCGGTGGCCAATCCGTGCTAGCAAGTTATGAATATGGTTTGTAAACAATTTAAATAAATAATGCAAATATACCCAACACATATATTAATTATATAAATATTCATTTTTTACTCAGGATTAACGTGCTAGCCACAATATTTCATTATAGGCGGCAACATCACCTTAGTAAGGTGGATATCATTTTACACCTGCCCTAGCAACACCCCGTGCTAGGGTACGTTATCAACCTATTGAAACAGTATTAACATACGATAAAACATGTATCCACCTAATTGTTGCTAGGGCAATAACCCGTGCTCGTTCAAAGTATATTAAATATCAATGTTATCATTCTCTACATAAGGCCACTCAAATGATTTGGTCCTCCTTTGATTATGTCCACCACTATAATCTTGGGTCATTTTGCCTCTTCCTCTTCGGATCCCCGTTGGTACAAGAAACTGATTTTCCTACGTTGATACCGGGACCCAGGTGGGTCATTCGATGACCCATTTGATCCGTGAATCCGAAGGAGGACCCACGGGCGACCCAGTAGGTGGTGGGCCATCAGAGAGGGGAGAGGAAAAAATTCAGTGGTCCGTGCATAGCACGGGGGTTTTGCTAGTCTATATATAAGGGAATGTTTTTATCCCTTCCTTTAACCACAGGCCTCCAAAGTTCCATCTCTCAATTCATGGCATACATGAAGACGGTTGTCATGATCTGCTCCACTCTCCACTCTCCACTCTCCACTCTCATCTATCCTCTAAAGTAACTTCAGTATAACTTCCTAAAAAAAAAGGTCCCATTACATAATTGACCTGATACTAAAAATACAGATAACATTGGGAAAAAAAGGACCGTTAGAAGATAATCCCGTGGGTCCTCCTTCGACTCCACATATCAGATGGGTCATCGAGTGGCCCACCTGGGTCCTAGTATCAATGCAAGAAAATCAAGCTATCACCGAACCTTCTCAACCAAACACCCAAATAAATTCAAATTCCCTAAACAAACAACTTGGGTCCTTGACCAGATGGAAGATCAGATCAACTAGTGTGTCCCATAACAATCTGCTGCAAAACTGATTTTGTTCTTAAAGCACGTCCTCTCTCTCTCTGATCAGACGCTGGATGGTGGGCCAAACAGGGTCCACCTCACACGGGTCCACCACCTATTGGGTCGCCCGTAGGTCCTCCTTCATATCCACGGATTAGATGGGTCATCGGGTAGCCCACTTTGGTCCCGGTATCAAAGTAAGAAAATCAAGCCATCACCGAATCCTCCCAACCAAACACCCAAATAAATTCAACTTGGGTCCTCGACCAGATCAGAGATCGGATCAACTAGTGGGTCCTACAACAATCTGCTGTAAATTGATTTTATTCCTAAAACACGTCATCTCCCTCTCTTTGATCAGACGCTGGATTTTGGCCCACCTCGCACGAGTTCGCCCCCTACTGGGTTGCCTGTGCGTCCTCCTTCGGATCCACGGATCAGATGGATCATCGGGTGGCCCACCTGGGTCCCGATATCAAAGTAGGAAAATCAAGCCATCACCGAATCCTCCCAACCAAACACCTTGGAATAATCAGAACCAAACACTCAAATAAAATCAAACCTAAAACATGTCCTCTCCCTCTCTCTGATCAGACGATGGATGACCCATCTCGCACGAGTCCACTACCTACTGGGTTCGCTCGTGGGTCCTCTTTCGGATCCATGGATCAGATGGGTCATCGGGTGGCCCACCTGAGTCCCGGTATCAATGCAAAAAAATCAAGTCCTCACTGAATCCTCTCAACCAAATACCCTGGAATAATCAAAACCAAACACCAAAATAAATTCAAATCCCCCTAAACAAACAACTTGGGTCCTCATATCCAAACAAGTTGAACAGCTGTAAAACTGAATGAGCTTAAAATCTACCCAAACAATGACTGAAACTTGATTAGATTTTATCTTAAACAATTGCTGAAATTGGGCTGGGTTACAACCAGATTTCGAAAGCAAATGGGTTAAGATTGGGTCAAAAACCACCCCAAATAGATAAATGTGGTGGGCTGAAACACAGACTAAAAGTGAGTTCTAAATGGACTGAAACTTGGCTTAGCAAACTACTATGAAAATGCTAAAAATCAGTTTCGTGAATAGACTTAAAATTAATCCACAGTTTGGCTACAAATATAGTGGATTGGCTAAAAAAAAAAGGTTTTTAATGAATACAGGCCTGGACCCTTGACCAAGTAGGCTGAAAAAAATGGCCAAATAAAAATGGGTTGAGGTTAAAGACTCAACCCAAGTTTGTCCTTAGAAAGGGGTTAAAATTAGCCCAAGTATGGCTTTAAATGGGCCAATATGTGATCGGGGCCTAGTGGGACCCAATATCCTGTCGCCCAGATGTAACTCTAGATGAGGGGGCTGGATTTGTCAGGTGTGAAGGCCTGGGCCATCCAGCACCTTGATCAGGGGGAGGGCATGTTTGAAGAATAAAAAATTGTTTGAGTGTCTTAAATTGTGGGACCCAATGGGAGATCTGATCAGGTGATTGTGTTTTTTTATTGTCTTTAATCAAACATTCACATTTAATTAAAAGGCTTGGGCCATCCAACACCTTGATCAGGGAGAGGGCATGTCAGGAAAGGAAAAATAAAACATTCAAGTTTTTTGCACCTCCATCTAAACTTGATGGATTGGAAAAATAAAAAAAAGGGACTCCATGCCAGCAATGTTTTTAACATGTTCTTGACGAGGCATTGATTTTTTTTTCCAAGTCTACAGTTAACTATATCATCAGACCATCAAGGCTCTAAGAAAAAATCCATCCCCACACGCTAAAAATCAAATTAGTAACAAAAAAAATGACTCAACTGTTTATTAATTAAATTATTTAATAAAAATAATACATATGAGTCTGTGCATTTAGTGGTTTTATAGTCCGTGCATAGCACGGGGAGTTGCTAGTGCTAACTAAACAAATGGCCAAAAGCAGGCCCTCTTTTTGGAATAACTAACAAAACAAGAAGACTTGAACCAAAAAGAAAACAAAAACTTTTTCTCAAATGGCGAACGTGTTCATTGCATCTTCTTGTGAACCTTCCTGCAAGATTATAGGAGTTGATTTATTTTTGGGCTTATGATATAGTCGCTACAAGAAAATGTATTTTTAGTGTTGAACTTATAGCGGGGGCCATTCCCACTTTTATCAACGGCCTCTTGCCTCCACTAAAAGTTTCCCGCCACTCTCACTTTTAGCAGGGCAATAGCATTTTTTCTTGTAGTGAGTGATTTATATATAGTTTTATACTTGGGGAGCGTATTCCCCGGGAAGGTTTTTTATTTTTTTATTTTTTGTAAACACCCCTCTTTAGTTGGGCCCACTATAGTGTTAGACAACTAATGGAATGCAACTTGATGGAATAATCGAGATGAGATATACTTATTTAGAAGAATTCAACTCCATTAGATTATCTCAATCCCTTGATTCTTAACTCTAATATTTAATGATTTTAGAGGCATCACTTTCTTGTAATTTCAATCCGAGTAAAAGTTGGATGAGTATTAAATATGTGAATGATTGAATTTTCTTAAGGTGGGCTCCATGCCCTAAAAACATAGGGGAGTAAAACGGGGTGTTTTAGAAGGGGGTAGGTTTTGAGAATTCCTCTTTATATTTGGACTTATAATATAGTTTTTATTCTCTTTCATTTTTCTTCTTTCGATATTTCTATTAGACGGAGACGGACCACATTTGCCATTTTTCATGTAAGGGGTTGATGTGTAATATAGTTTACACATGGGAATTCAGCTGGAAGAAGTAAGAATAGAGTAATCACTAATATAAAATCTCTTTAATTGTGTTTAGATTTTAGATGAAAGAATCCGGATCCTGCAAGGGTTTAACCCAGGGCAAGCAATCATGAATGGAGCTATCGTGGTTTGCCATCCCAAAGTTGGACAGACTGTCCGGAATCTCCTTTTGACTTTTGTCTTTTCTCTCTTCAACCCCGTCGCTTGGACCGCTCATTTCTCGATCTTTTTTTCATTGGGATAATGGGATCTCGTACAGGCAATTGATAATAGCGTCAATAATGCGGTCCCTCGTGATGAGGCCGGGGACAATGGAAACTGATCTCCTCCTTGGTCCAGGCCAATCAGGGGTATCATATGAGGTTGAAATTTCACATAGATTTTATTTTTTAAAAAAAATATTATTTTTCTATATGATACTCCCTGATCGGTCCTTTCCAGTTTAGACCAAAGAAGGGATCCGGATCCAAATATAAAATGGATGGACCAAACAACCGTATATCTTGCACGTCAATCCATACACACTGCAACTTAAATTTGTTGCCTTCTTCTTACTAGCAGATATAAAAAGAGACAAAAAAAAAAAAAAAAAAAAATCCAATCCACTCATTTACATGCCTGTCTCTACGCGTAGTTTCCGTACGTCCTGCTTGCAGTGAGCGTAGAATGATATTATATTATTTGTTTTACCAATGAAAAGATAGATATATCCTTTTTAACGTAAATCGCAATGGATTTTCTACACATGCACATGATGCCATATGATTCCAATTTCAAGGTGGGGATGATTAAGTAATCAGAGTGCGGATATGATGAGTTTGGAGGAGGAGGAGGAGGAGTCCTCTTTCCCAGTTGTTGGCTCGCTGATCATCATTTCGAGTTCACCAACGAATCTCTCCATGGCGGGACCCGGCAGGCAGATGGGGACCACAATCCCATCCTCCCCCGCTTTGGTATTGCGGAATGGGATGTAGAAGCTGGCGACCCCAGGGATGGCCCCCACACCCCCCTTGGCGGGCCCACCATAAACAGCCTTCCCCCACCCGAAATCCACTTCCCCGAAACCAGCCCGGGTCACATCCGACACCAAGAAGGTGCGCACCACCGTGAAGTGGGGCCGGCCCTTGAGCACCATGAGGTCCGCCACAGACTGCATGTACTCCTGGCTCACGTCCGACTTGGCCTTCTTCACCAGCTCCAACGCGTACCCCAGAGGGTTCCGGCACACCTTACCCGCCGGAGACACCGCCACCGGGAAGGCGAAAGCGTTCCCGTAGTACCCGGCCGGAAGAGGCGGCTGGAACTTGGCGCGGGCGTTGACGATGCAGAGGATCCTCACCTCCTCTTCGGGGTCCGGGCTGAGGGCCACCGTCCGGCACTTCCAAAGGCACGCCGTCAGAAGCTCGAAGGTGGAGGATCGGCGGAGGTGGTGGGGGACGCGGCTGCGGAGGGCGGCGATCTGGCGGGGGCCGAAGAAGAAGGAGCGGTGGGCCATGTCGTCGAGGGGGACGATGGTGCCCTTGGTGTCGGCGACCTCGTCGTACTCCCGGTGGACACAGGTGACGCGAGGCGGGTCCCGGGCGTTGAGAAGGTGGCGCTGCCACACGGGCAGGATGGATGGTGCACGTGAGCCTCGGGCCATCTCGCCCACTGCGCTCATGAACTGCACCAGCCCAGCAGCGTCGCTCATGACGTGGTTGAGTCGGAGGGCCATGATGAAACCCCCACAAGTGAGACGGGTCACCTGCATTAATTGCATATTAGCATGACACAACACACAAATATGAATGTATGATCGAACACATGATTAATGGTATTTTTGTTTGAATGCTACAAAATTAAAAAAAAATAAAAATAAATAAATATATATATATATATATAATTTGGAAAATTAACCAGCCCCGTCAAATTAAATTAAGAATGAACTTGGCCTCTCCGTTGAGAGTTCTACTACAATACCCGGCAGCAGCTTCCTAGCTGCATGCTCAAAGATTTGTACTTGATTTAGAATTTTGGAAATAATTAAGCAGTTACACTTCATGAGGCTGAGGCAACAGTTTGGACCAAGAAAGAAAGAAATTAATTAGTGGGAATCACCGTGCCTGAATCAAGATCAAGGGGCAGCCGAAGACTCCTTGAGAGCCTGGGACGTCATAGAGGAGCTCCTCCAGGCATGGGAATGGCGGTTGGAGCGCGTCACCGAAATGGTGGAGGGCGATGTCCGCATCGGCCTCTATGAACA
This sequence comes from Cinnamomum chago, assembly GCA_038049695.1. Lineage (NCBI taxonomy): Eukaryota > Viridiplantae > Streptophyta > Magnoliopsida > Laurales > Lauraceae > Cinnamomum > Cinnamomum chago. The sequence continues at coordinate 359,187 of CP142456.1, forward strand.
TGGCTCCTTCGCCTGTGCACTCCACCAACAGCTTACGTCCGGGCCCCTCCCTCAGCCTACCCGCAAAGGGGTAGTAAAAGACGAGGGCCTCGCCCAGGGCCTCTCGGATCACCCGAGCTGGGTCTCGCCCTTCCATGGACGGATCCCTGCGGTAGAACTGGATGACTGGGATCTGGAAGCGGAGGCCTTCTTGGTCATCGATGTCCGAGACGGGCTTGAATTCGTGAGGAGTAGGCTTAGATGGAGGGACCAGCACTGCTTGGCGCCTCTTCACCTTGAACAAAAGAGGAGGAGGAGATGAAAGTGATGGAGCCATAGGGGTATGGGTTGATCAGGGAGATATTGGTTTTAGTTAAATGCTAATGCAGCTCTTGAGCACTACCAAAGACCCAATGGTTGAATTTATAGTACAAGATCTACTCTGTTTGGTAATGGATCAGTAAGTGCGTTCTCTCTCTCTCTAGTCGATATTCTCTCTCTGCTATTATTATACAAAGAAGATACCCTCAAGCTTCTTGCTTTATCTTATCTCCCCAAGGTGTGAACAATATAATGCGTTGTTTGAACTTTGAAGTCGCGTCAACCTTTCAATGACTCCCATTTGGCGGGTGGGCCATTTCATTCTCAGATGCCACTATCATCTTAAATATCTTTCACAGGAGATTATCATCTGATGGGAAGAAAAAAGGAAAAGTAAAAATGCCATTTAGTGATTAATAATATGGGGAATTTGTTATAAAGTAATAGTACATGTAAACTTATACAAAGTCATTGCAGATGCCATTTGGTGGTTCACGTTTATCGTGCAATATGTATAGGAAATCGTGTGGCACGTATGCTATGGGTCCCACATCAAATCAAGTAGGCAGATGCTAACAGAGAATACAGTCCCACTTAATGTAAGTCTAGATCTTGTTCCACTAATAAGACTCCCAATAGGATTAGTGGATGTGAGTCTCTTGGCGAAAAAGTCTCTAGTAAGTGTGACTCTGTAGGACTTGTCTATATAAGATAATGGAGACAAAAGGCGAAGAGATTCGTGGAGCTTCCCATAGGAAAGACAAGAGGCGAAGAGATCCGCGGAGCTTCCCAATCGACGGAATGCACATAGATCTCCAACCGCGTGTTGGAGTCTCCGCATCCAAATTCATCAGTATGTGCATCATGCCTCGCAAGCTTTGTTGCAAGATTTTTTGTTGGGCCCTTCAATATTTGACTGACACTATGCTTTTTCTCTTTTCTTTCAAAGGTAAAAAATACAGCAGCCACACTAACAAGTCAAGTAGAAAGTTATATAATTTACTATCTCCCTCTTTATGTTATTCCACCAAAATCTATTCTTGAGATTTATATACATTTTAGTGCTACTTAGATGCATAGAATATCTGGCATGATCTATCTCTGAAATAGAGAACTCCTTTCACTAACACGAAGTTTAGTTTCGTTGCAATATTATCCTTAATTCTTACCAATTCAGGATCTTCAAATTGTCTATCCTTGATTTGCTGGATAAGAATCGGTTCGAATACGAACATTGCTGCAACCATCACTCTATTGTCCACCATTTCGATGGACACATCCAAATCCCTAAAATTTTCAATCATACTCCATTCACCTACTAATGATCCCAAGTCAGTAGATTTCCGACTCAAAGCATCCACTACGACATTACCTTTTCCACGTACATATGTGAATCGAAAATCGTAGTCCTTGATGAGCTTTAACCAACGGCGTTGCCTTAGATTGATATCCTTTTGAGTGAACAAGTATTGAAGGCTTCTGTGATCGCAATGGACTTCAAAAGTCTCTCCATACAGATAGTGTCTTTATTGCTTCAAAGAGAATACAACAGCCGCGACCTCTAAATCATGCGTAGCTAATTCTTTTCATGTTTTTTCAACTGACGCGAACCGTAGGCAATTACCCTACCATTTTGTATCAATACACATCCCAATCCAATACCTGGGGCATCTGAGCAAATCTTAAATCCTCCTCCTCCTTCAAGTAAAGCCAGGATTAGAGTTGAAATCAACTTCTGTTTCAAAGTCTGGAAACTAGACTCACATGCATCATTCCATTGGAATAGAATGTTCTTCCGAGTCAATTTCGTTAACGGTGTTGCTATCTTAAAGAAGTCTTTGACGAATCTCCTGTAATAGCCCGCCAGCCCTAAGAAGTTCCAAACTTCCAGTACATTCTTCGGATCTTCGGACTTTGTCAATTGGTAACTGCCTTGATTTTAGCTGAATCAACAGTTAATCCGTCTCTGGTAATTATATGAACCATAAATGCAACCTTTTGCAACCAAAAGTCGCACTTTTCTAGTTTTGCATACAACTTATTCTCCCTCAGTATCTACAAGGTTGTTCTCAGATGATGTGATTGCTCCGGTTCCAACTTTGAATATATCAGGATGTCATCAATGAAGATCACAACAAACTGGTCTAGATACGAAGTAAACACTCTATTCATTCAAGCCATAAAAACTGCAGGTGCATTTGTTAAACCAAATGGCATCACTAAAAATCCATAGTGACCGTAACGAGTCCGGAATGCAAGCTTCTGTACATCTTGATCTTTAACTCAAATCTGATGATATCAAGATCGAAAATCAATCTTGGAAAAATACTCTGCACCTTAGAGTTGATCAAACAACTCAGCGATTCTTGATAGTGGATACTTGTTCTTGATGGTCATTTGATTTATCTGCTTATAGTCGATACATATTCGCAGGGTTCCATCCTTCTTCTTCGCGAACAATAGAGGTACTCTCCAGGATGAGACACTAAGTCTGATAAAAACTTCGACTAACAAATCATGTATCTGCTTCTTCAGCTCATACAATTCTGATGGCGCCATTCTATACGGTGCCTTGGATATCGATGCAGTACTAGGCACAAGTTCTATCGTGAAGTCTACTTCCCTTGCTGGAGATAAACCCTACACTTCATTTAGAAATACGTCTGGAAATTCACAGACTACAGAAATATTTCTTAACTCCTGTACATGCTTCTTCTCAAAGATGAAAGTGATGTAGCCCTCACAACCACTATGCACCATTCTTTCAGCCTTGAGTACTGAAACTAGCCTGGTATGATATTTCTTTTGGACTCCTTCAAAGAGTACACTGGCACTAGTTTCATCAACTTTGAAAGTGATGATTTTGTGGAAACAAATTAAATAAGTCATGTACTTCGTATGCCAATCCATGCCAAAGATTACATCAAAATCATTCATTGCTAATACAACCAGATCAGTTGGCATTTACACTTCGGCAATTTTAACATTGCACTAGGGGATATATAGTTCACATACTACTCTTTCCCATAAGGGAGAAACTACAGTAAGATCATATGATGGTTGCATTATTTGGTTTCGTATATCATAAGAAAATGAAGGTGCTACAAATGAATGCGTAGATCCGGGATCAAATAATGCAATTGCATGTCTATTATCTATAAATATTGTACCTTCAACCACGTTAGATGCAACGTCAGCTTGTTCTTGATTAACAACATAAGCCATTCTAGCCCTTTGTGGCCTATTTGGTTGTTACTATTGTTGTCTCTGCCATTGACGTTGTTGGCCTTGACGTTGAGGCTGATGTTGTTGTTGTCTAGGAGGAGCGGGCAAAGCCAATCGCGATGGAGGAGTAGGAAGTGTTGTTTATCCTTGAGTAGGCTGCTGATATGGAGCTCTATCATCTCTCCTAGCCCTTGGAAATTGTGTCATTCTGTGTTCCAAAGAACCACAGACTAGGCAAGCTCTGGTAGTCGTCCAATACAACTCAGTTCTGTGACCTTTGCCACAAGTCTCACAGACTGGCATATTCTTATTTTTCTCATTCCTTGCAACATGTCTCTACTTCTACCTCTTGTCCTTGGATTGTCCTCCCTTCTTGAACCATGACTCACCACTCCTTTTGGTGTTCACAACCGTCTTCTCTCTGTATATTTCCTCAGTTGTAAACGCCCTATCAGCAGCATCATCAAACGGAGTAGGCTTCTGACCTGCCACTACTATCGTCTTGTACTCTAGATTGAATCCATTGATAAACCGTTTAATCTTCTTAGCCTCAGTATCTACCAAGTCGGTAGCATACTCAGATAGCTACAAGATCATCTGTGGACATAAGCAGACACGGTCAGTTGACCTTGTTTCAAGTTTAGAAACTCTGCTTCCTTCTGCTGTTGCAAATGTTCTGGAACAAACTTCCTTTGAAATTATTTCTTGAAAGTCTCCCATACATATGCTGCGGACATTCCTTTGAATGCGTTTCTAACACTCTTCCACCATGTCTTTGCTAACCGTCTTAACATAGTAGAGGCAAGCAAAACTCTTTGCTGGTGAGTGTAGACGATCGTATCAAACACATCTTTGATGTATTGTAGCCATTCGTCAGATTCATTACATTTTCAGTGCCATGGAATTTCGTTGCTCCTCTCTTGTGGAGCTGCTCAAAAAGGACATTAGGATCATTTTCCTTATGCTGCACATCCACTTGAGTCACAACATAATATTGTTGTTGGACTGGTGGTACCGGTGTAGTCTGCATTTGAGCCTACATTTGGCTTTGCACTTGTAACGTGGAAGGTATACCCATTTGTGCCTCTTGGCTTTTAGCTATTTGCTCATTGCTTCTGGCTAGCTGCTCCAAAATAGTAGCAAATCGAGCATCAGCATCAGATATAGGAGGGGAAGGTAGAACAACCTCTACAAAGTCATCGTTCCCAGATACTGATCCAGATTAGATGATGTAAACAATATAGAAGGTAAGATTCACATCTCAATACTTCCATCACATATATATCTCATATAGTTAGAGCAATAAATCACAAATCTAAGGTTGTATTTGTTACGAAACTTAACGTTCCTCACTTCGTTCTCTCATTTTCTAAGTCTTTTAAAAGTTTTTAACTTAGCTTTTTAAACTCGCTCTGATACCATATAATAAGTATGTCACAACCTGGGCCCTAGATCTGATTACTTCGGACAAACCCCGAGTCACGAATCCATACTTACTCCCATAAATTCCAAATTAACAGTAGTTAAAACGAAATCCACAAGGGATGACCATACATGCATACCTGTCAAATGTACATTTTCGCGGATTATATAAATACATTGACAAAACAATTAAAATTGGACAAGTCCTTTACATTAAAGTAAAGTTCAATATACACATTTCATTTCCTAATTAAGTCAACCATTGCACATTCAAATACAATGCAGATGACTACTATATACATTTCAAAAAGGATTAAACAAAAGTATTTCCACAATGTTATAGTTCTTTTGCACTCTGATTTATGTCTATTCGATCAATCCTCTTGCAGGAATCGGATTGGCCTCCTCTGTAGGCGGTGCGGCCTCTACTAGATCGGCATAGACAATTGGGCCTATAATGCCATCAATAACATTGTGAACATGACGGTTCAACAATGTATATAGAGATTTATGATAGTACATGCTATCATACATAATAAATTAGTTTATCAACTCTATAATCAATAATCAACTTTAGACAATTCAAATCAATAACGATGACCTGTACATTCAGAGTCAAGTAATGACAATGACTACATTGTCAACTACAATAGTATCATTTCATTTCAGTTCTTCCAAAAGGAAGCATTCATTTCATTCTCATTTTCATTTTTCATTTTCATTCAGTGTGTTACATTCAGTAATCTTTCATTGATATTCATTAATATTCATTAAGTGACTTTTCATTTCAATAATTTCTCTTTATTAAGTGACTTATCATTTCAATAATTGTGGGATCTACTAGTGTCTGGATAAGAGATCACTGGCATCAGCACGGAGCTCCGGAACACCCTCAGTCCATCTACTACAATAGGATTGTTCATTAATTCATTTCATTAATTCATGTAAGCTCTATAACGATCTTAAGAAACTACTATGTAGTGCCGGACTCAGGAACCAAATTAAAAAATTCCATTCAAACTTCTAAACCAAACATTCAGGTGAAACGCTCGTTATCTAATGTACGTGTTATTCTTAATGAAATCACTTTAATTGAAATTTGTACATTAAGATAACCTTAGCTAACACCTATGAAGGTTTATATACAATTGAAGAATTAATACATACCCTTGCATAATGTTTAAATTCATCAACAATTCATCTTTCTTTTCCATAAGACTTAACAATCTTCAGTTACACTATAATTAGCCTAAAGACTAAGTTATAAACCTATTTACACACATGGAAAGAGTTTTTTATTCAAATAGAACCACCTCAGTCTGGACTCATTTTTTGGTCATCCGGTCAAACAAAATTGTAGACCACTAGATTCTACGTTTCAAGAGTTTTCCAACGATATATTGAACTCCAAAATCTGACGTATGGATAAAAAGTTATAGTCATTTAAAAATCTGCCAAATTCAATGGTTTGCCAAGAGTTCAAACGTTCAGTACAAGAGTCCGAATGTTTGGGCGCAAAACTTTCCAAGCCAAAAACTAACAAGGCCAAGAGTTCGAACGTTTAGTACAAGAGTTCGATCGGTCGAGTGCAAAATTTTCAGAACAAAACCTGTAAAGTTCTGTTTTGTACTAATTTTTTTCCCACTTTTCCTACTCATTTTCAAGTCTTTCCAAAGACCATTGAAACATGATTTGAGCCTCTAATGCTCCATAAACAATTTAATCACCATAATATAACCATTTCATCTCCCCTAATACACTTATATGACATAAAATTCTAAAATCAAATGGAAATTATTCACAAAACCAAATTAATGGACAATTACAAGCATATATACAAAAGAACTGATTATACTTGCCTCCCTTTGAGATCAATTGACAAAAACACCTTTTTTTTAGCTTGATTTGAGATGATAATCCCCAATTCAAAACCCTTTTTCAACCTAACATCCAAAAGCCATGCAAACATGGGATTTCTATGAGCTACATGTGCTAAAAAAACCTTTCATAAACACCAATAGAACTTGAAAGTTCTGTAAATACATCTAAGGCACTTACTTGCAGCTTTTGTGAAGAGAAATTTGCACTTTCTCTTAAAATTTCACTCCAAGCTATTGAAGGATAAGATGAAGAAGAAGATGTCTCTTCAATCAACACACATGCAAGCTTCAATCTTGATGTTTGATGAAGAAAATGGAAGGAGAAAGAAGAGAAAATAAGAGCCTAGGGTTGCCTTGTGCTGGGACAAACGAATGAACTCAATGTTGAGTTCATTTGGCTTATGTAATGGACTTTTTGCACTTAAGCCCCCTTAGCTTCTCTCATTTACAATTCTAGTCAAATGAAGACTCAATATTTGATCCAATTCACGTCGAATGGAAGCGTGCCTATTACAGAAGTTAATATACTCTTTGAGATACATGCGTTGGTATTAAGAGTGACTGTATTCGACAAAATAAGTGAAAATCCGTATTTACGAAAAAGTCCTTATTTCCTTATTTGAGTTTAAAATCAATTCAAATCATTCAATCTCATTCATTATCATTTCATTAAGCCCAAATCATTCGTTTAAGGCCAATTCAATTCTATTTGGTCATTAACCATCATTAGTTTAATTAAACATAATTAATTAGCAATAATTTCAATCAATTAGAATTAATCTTGATTAACTCGGGACAGGGTGTAACAAAAGCCCTAGGCACTTAATGAGGAAACCAGAGGAGAAAGAGAATGAGAGTGAGAGTGAGAGGGGCTGGACATCCCAAGCTTGGGCGTGGAATATATATTGGATGTCCAGTCCACTTCCTCATATATATAGGTTTTGGTAAACCTCCTCTTTAACTAAAACTAGAAATCTCACTTCTGTTTCTCTTATGTGTCCTAGTCTTCATTTCCTTAAAAGTTCCAATTGGAGTACAACTTTCTATTTTTAGAGCTAGCATGGGGACCACTAGGGATTCCTTAGAATTTCGTTCCTACTAAAACATCTGGGCCTTACATCTCATATGAACTCCAGAGCCACGGTTAATTACAAATAACTCCACTAAATAAATGTAATTGCACTCTAGTCTTAGGAATATTTACAAGAAGACCCTAAACTTTTCAATTATTGCAAGTAGGCCCCTCCATAAATTATTTCCATGTATACTTTGGAATTAAAATGTCCAACCAAATTGGGTCCATCTCTTATTATCCTTGTGACCCAATTAATCAAAACAATTATTAGTACCATTTGATTAACTCTAAATCAATATGGGTGCCCACTTACCAGTGATAAATTTCATTAATTGATACAAAGGATATTTTCATCTTAGAGGATAGATTCCTTCTTGAGAATAAATGTTTCCACAGTCTCACTACCATTTATCAAAGATACCGAGGTGTCGACTTACAGTTAGCCGCACTCAATAGTACCTCAATGTAAATGTATATATAGCAGAAACTTAAGTCTATTAATCTCTCGGGATTGCTTGGGAATTTTGAGAACATTCCTTAATCAGAGACAGCTTTTGCATAAGGTTGCTACTCATGGTCTTTCAATACATCAAATGTACTAGCACAACAATCAAGAGTCTTACACTCTGATGGTTGAGACAAACCACACTATCTCATAGTGATTATGGTGCTACAACATTTTCAGATAAGATGAAGAAGAAGAAGAAGAAGATTGTGAAAACACTTTAAGTATAAGAGTTGTAATCTATGTATCATGTATATGAATCTCACCCACACACATGGATTATATTTAATATAGTTCTGAGCTTCGGTTCATCTCATGAACTATCATGTCATTTTGTATTGGTTATGTGCAAATTTCAAATAAAATACCATTCATCACATGAGTAAAGCATGAAATTATTAATCAATTATTAAAATAAATCAATTTACTCACATCATCCCTTGAATTGAAGACATACAATCTAATAATATTTATATTATGTATATATATTTATTGTAATTTGTACAAATTCAAGTAAAATAACCCATTTTTGAGTAGCTTAGTTCAGAGCCTAAGCACAATTCTAAAACTACGTACATGTGAATTAGGTTTTCACACCGGCTGAACTCCAATCCATACTCGAACTAGCCTAAGTTGTGCCCCCGGGGCCTATTACTCTACTAAAATTTCTTAGAATAATTCGATATGTATGTGAGATGGCTTATCCCCCGAGATTTGAAATTCCATATTTCTTTTATCAGAATTCAAATTCCAACTACCTAACCACTGTAGGAGATAGCTTTTAAAGAATTTGAAACTCTCCTAACAAGATTTCTATGAGCCATACGTGGGTGAGCATCACAACCGCCAGATGCTTGGCACAAGGGGGAAAATACTACTACGGCTTGTCCTGCAAATTTTTGTGAGTGCTCACTTATAGTATTCAAACCAATCAAAACAAATGCGTTCCAATGTAATCTTGATCCACCCAAATTTCATTCTGTTTTCGTCACGTCTAGCTGCTACTGGTAGAGTGGTAGTTAGTAATACTCTTCAAAAACCTGGGATGATCTTGGACATGCGTGATACGAAGGTCCCAGTAATACTCTTCAAAAACCAGGGATGATCCCAGACATGCGTGATACGAAGGTGCCAAGACCACTTAACAGTGAATGTGTTGGCTACCTAATTAATTTTATTCTAGTGGGAGTTGGTCCAACTATTAAAGCAATATTTACAACTAAAACACGGGAATAATATGTCCAGCAGAAAGTCAAGGAAAACCACATGTAAAACAATTGTTGGAAAGAGATTTTGTCCCAAGGCAATGCGCTTGGATATATTATGAATCTTCAAGACTTGGGTTTTACATCAGAAATTGGAAACAACTGAAATGATGAATGAGCACATAGTATAAGCTACAAAAAAAGGGTCAAATAGTAAAACCAGTTAGTTATGTTCTGTGTGGGGTGTTTTCCTAAGAATATGATTATGCTAATATCCGTAACAGTACCGACTTAGTTTATCTCGATCTCAGTATCCAAGCTCGGCAATAGTGCCAAGACACATCCAGTTCGGTAACGGTACCAACTAGGCATCTCATCTCAGCTCGGCAACAATGCCAGCCAGCACCAAGCTTGAGCTAGCCTCGGTAAGAGTACCGGTTATGCTCACCTCGGTCTCGGTATAAGGCACATCAGCAACAGTACCAGGATGCGTCCGAATTTGGTCTCGGTATCATCTTCAGCTCGGTACATGCACAGAGATAAGTACTAGACCATGATTGTATTTCCATAAAGCTATGGCTACGTTGTCAAAACGTACTGACAGACAAAATAAGCCCCGGTTAATGATTAGATGTCGTCTTTATTAATCACATCCACATTGATACGAGAAGTCATCTCATGATTCAACTAGACAATATCTCCACCTACCCCCACTAAGGGAGCGCCAATTGAAACCTCTACATATACAGGGGTAAGAATCCCTTCTTAGGTACGCGATATTACAACGCAATGCGTTACAGAACGCTACACCATGCAACACTAGCATACTTGATTCTCTTCTCCATCCTTTGTTCAGTGATAGCACTAACTCAAGCATCGGAGAGCCTGGGTCTCTGATTTCTATTTCTCCGTCATTTTCAGGTTCTAAGGCGATCCATCTTTCCCAAAAAATCTTAAACAACATATTATGAGTTTCATACTCACCTAATCTAAGTCCATGATTTTTAGGCACTTACAATTGGCGCCGTCTGTGGGAAAAGATAAAAAATGCCATGCTCCGTAAACGACGAAAGATCATCAAAGCCCCATCACCATCATCAACAATCCCCCGTCGAAGGAGTCCGGGGGAAAGTCTGGTGCAGTAGGCGTAGAAGGACCTGTAACTCAGACAGGTTCATCAACAAAGGGGGTGACAACACCTCCCCAACAAAACGCTCCTCCACTGGAGCACCCCCAGCATAGTGTTACCCAGTTGAAGACTCCCCCGCAGAGCAAAACCCAAGCAGCAACCAGGTCTCGTCATTTCCTCCACCAGGTGGACTGCGACAGTGATAATGGGGAAGAACCCTTCCTTGTGGATACCAGGGCCCAAAACCTTTTCATCCAGGGACAAGATGAGTTGATCCACTGACTCAAATGTCCGCTCAGGTTTCATCCTTTATGATGGAGACTCGGACCCTGCGACACTGATCCGGTATTTCGTCCAGCGGGTGTCGGTATGGGACAACCTCCCCCTAAGGTGGTTCTGTGCGTTCGCAGATGGATAGATTTCGAGCTGGTGGCAGCTCCGAAACTCCTTCATGGAAAAGCTCCAGGCGCGCAGAGTCATCCCAAGAATAGACACCACTGACAGAGCGGCTCTCACATCCTTCAAACAAACTTGGTAGAAGCTCCAGCTATGGCCTCGGTGATAGCACCAGCCTCGACTCAGCTTCTTTAATCTTGATAGCTCCAGCAGTGGCCTCGGTGATAGCACCAGCTACATCTCAGACAGTCTCAATCTTGACAACTCCAGCAATGGCTTCGGTGATAGCACCAGCCACAGCTCAGACAGTTCCAATCTTGACAGCTTTAGCTGCGGCCTCGATGACAATGTCAGCCTCAACCTAGCTTCTTTGAACATGAACCAAAGCTTCAGTGGTGGCCTCGATGACAGCACCAGCCTCGGCTGCACAACTTTAGTGTCGGGCCTCAGTGGCAGCACCAGCATCGACTTACAAAGCCCCGGCAATGGCCTCGGTGATAGCTCTAGCCACGACTCAGACAGCTTCCCTCACGGCAACTCCAATTCATGCTAAGTTACAGAACTCGGCAGAAGTCTCAGCTCGGTGACAGCGCCAGCATGGAAGAGACTACAGCTCGGTTACAGAACCAGCTATACACAATGTCAAGTTACAGAACTCAGCAGAAGTCTCAGCTTGGTGACAGCATCAGCATGGAAGAGACTACAGCCCAGTTATGGAACTCGGCCAAAATCTCGGCTCGGTTACGGAACCAGCCAGCTCGGTCATGGGACCAAACGCGCAACGCTCCAGGTTATTGAACTCAGCGGCTATCCTAGTTCGGTTGTGAAACCAACTATGCAGTTAAAGAACTCGTTTGCTACTCTTAAAAGCTAAGTTCGATTACAGAACCAACTAAAGTTCTTCTGTCATCAAAATACATGTACTTCTTAAAATTATAGAACTTAAATACAATTGGAATTCCGGTTGCTGAACCGAATTTGATTAGCCAAGACACTTCTGGTTATGGAACCAAAGTTATTTGCCTAGTGGTCACTCAGTTTCGGTTACTGAACCGAACTCAACAACTAGGTTAAAAATTAGGCGTTTTTGCTAAGGGCCCAATTATGAAACAGAGGTCAAGCACATACATGTTATTTTCAATGGAAAAACCGAAGGCAAGGTATGAAAGAGAAATTCTATTAATTGATTGAAAGAATAGTTACAAAGTTCTTTACACTTTTTCATTACAAAAATAAAAAATAAAAAATACATCAAAAGAGCTTCAAGAAGCAGTCGCCTCTACATTAACATCGAGGAGCTCAGTCGTGGTAGCTTGAGGAGTAGCATTAGGCAGAGTCGAGACAGCTTTTGGAGCGACCTCTGAAGTGGGGGCAGAACTCGGCTCGAGCTCAGGGCGAGAAAATTTGGGTAGGTCCTGATAAAACTGGGTGATCCTCGGGGATCCCCTGCCTTCCTCAGTGCAGGGAGACACCCAAGCTCGAACAGAACCGAGCTTATATTCTCGACTTGGGCCTCATATTCTCTTGTCGCTGCATCCACCCCATCCTGAAAAGATGTGTCAATTTTAGCTTGGAATGAGGCTTGGATTTCAACTTTCTCCTTGTGTGCCACTTCGAGCTCGGCCTTAAGTTCAAGAGCCCTCCTCTCCTTAGCCTCAGCCGCACCCTTCAGCACGTGTGTCTCGGCCATCAGCTTGCAGAACTCGAGCTCTGCCCCTGGCTATTGATCTTCTCCTCCGCCGCCTTCAGCTCCTGACTACTCCCCTCCAAGGCCGCCACGAGTTTCTTCTTTTCTGTTTCCAGTTTTTCGACCTTGGAGCCGCTATCACGAGTCCTCTCCAGGACCACCTGAACCCTCTGAGCAATCTGAGAAGAGAAACAAGCGTCAGAAGAAAAGCTAACAAGATCAAAAGCTGCTCAAAATCTGTGACGAAGACTTACCGAAAAGATCGATTGCGGAGATGAGGTCAGCAGCGTCACATCGTCTGCTCCCATATGCCTCTGTATGTCGAGTGGTGGGGCACATGCATTGGCGAGAGCAGCGACGACCGAATGATTGCTGGATAGACGGTCTTTCACCGTCATTGGCCTCCCAGGCCCGAGCTGGAGGCTTGGCCTCTACAGAGTCGACCTCGCAGGCTAAGGGGCGAAGGCTTGTCCACGGCCCTTCTCCGACGAGCCCTCGCCCCTGAGCCTTTTCTCCTTCGGGGCCCTCTCTCTCACCTCTTCGGCAGACCGCTGCCGAGCTCCCGAGCTTTTGGCCCTCAGACTGTGACCTCTTCTCCGCCCGGCCTCCTTCCCTTATAATCTCGGCAGAACGCTGCCGAGCGGCACCAACAACGGGGGCCCCGGTGCTCCCCGAGACCGTAGAGGCGGAGGGAGCTTGACCTCCAAAAAGTTTCGCCCCCAGGTCTTTCACCTTCAAGACTGAGCGTCTTTTCTCCATCTCCTCTCCCCTTTCTTCTTCTCAGTTGGAGGGGGACGAGTAGGTCTCAACAAGCTGGGACAGATCGCCAGCCTCCGAGCTGAGGGCGATTTGGATGCCTGGCCACCTGAAGCCCTTCGGCCCTCAGCATCGGGCAGAGCGAGCGCGGGCTCCTTCCTCTTAATGTAAGAATGGTACCTCGGCTCCGAGCAAGAACCAGGCAGCTTGCCCGTTGTGGCTTTGACACTCGCGCATGAGTTTCAACCAACTGTCGTTTCTCCTCTAGCCGGCGTGCTCAGCCCCCAGCTTCCTCTGGCTGACCTCTGCGCGATAAAGAAAGCATCAGCTCGGCAAAACAAATGAAGGAAGAAAACAAAAGCACTCTGAGCTCGGTAGTTACTTGGAGGAACCTCGAAGTGACGAGGAGTCCTGTATGACCTCTCCACCTCGGTCTCTGCCTCACTGAGCTCCCAATTACCCGAGACAAGTAGACGATCATCCCGGGCATGTCTATTCGAATCCTCCAGATCGTAGATGAAGGGCTCCATTTTCAGTTTCCCCTAGAGGTGATAGCTATGACTGTCTCCTGTGGACTTGCAGAGGTCATATACTTCCTCGATGTCATGGACACTGAGGTTAATGCCCAAAATCCTTTTGAGCTCGATGACACCCATTATTACCTTGTAGCCATTGGGCATCAGCTGGCATGGGCCAAGGTGTCATGTCGCCAAGTAGGCTCTAAGAAAAGGGTGGACCGGGAACCTAACCCCTCCGTTTATTATTGAAACTAAAGGGAATGGCATCCAGCCATATCGGAAGGAGTAACCCTCGAAGAGTTTCTTCGGGTTATCTAACTTGGTCTGGACATTTTCTGGGATCCCATACATCTCCTTGAACCTAGCCATGGCCTCAGTGGTGTCCACCCAATTCCTATAAGATCTCATTTCTCTAAGAATGAAGATATTGGAAGAAGCAGAGGACAGAAACCCAAACCCTAAGGCAGAAACCCTAGCAGAGAATAGAAGGTGTGCAAGGAAAGAGATGAGGAAGAAGACTCATAAAGAAGAGACGATCTTCGGACTCGGATTAGATAAGACAGAGTTCCAGCATAGTTTCTTCTCTCTTGTAACGAGAACTCTCTCTAATGAATGCCAAAGTAGGGACTTACAAAACGAAAAACCCTATTTATAAACAGAATGGTGCCCGTTCAAATTTAGGAAGGCACGCGTCGCTTCGAATTCGCTGAACGACCAACCAGATGGAGACACGTGGAATCGCCAGTTTATCTCCCATTGTGATCCAGACGCTCTATTAATTGCCTTAGGAAGGCAAAACAACAGCGTGCTATTTATCGCATCATGCAGACAAAGCGACACCGACGTGATATTTATTGTCCCAGTCAGACGAGCAGACTTCATGATAAAGATCAGACGTCATCAACCAACACCGAGACGAAATTCAAATTGATATCTCAGACTCTCCCAACACGATACTTAGCTCTCGACCTCAAAAAGTTGGAGAACTCTAAGAGGTCACGAGCTAGGGGGTAATTGCGTGGATTGTTTTTCCAAGAGTAGGATTACGCTAATATGGATAACAGTACCGACTTAGTTTATCATGATCTCGGTATCCAAGCTCGGCAATAGTGCCAAGGCACATCCAGCTCAGTAACGGTACCAGTTAGGCATCTCATCTCAGCTCGACAATAGTGCCAAGGCACATCCAGCTCAGTAACGGTACCAGCTAGGCATCTCATCTCAGCTCGGCAACAGTGCCAGCCAGCACCAAGCTTGAGCTAGCCTCGGTAAGAGTATCGGTTAAGCTCACATCGGCAACAGTGCCAGAATGCGTCCAAATCTGATCTCGGTATCATCTTCAGCTCGGTACGTCCACGGAGATAAGTACTAGATCATGATTGTATTTCCATAAAGCTACGGCAACGTTGCAGAACATACTGATAGACAAGATAGGTGCCGGATAATGATCAGGTGTCATCTTTATCAATCACATCGACATTGATACGAGAAGTCATCTCATGATTCGACTAGACAATATCTCCACTTACCCCGACTAAGGGAGCGTCAGGTGAAACCTCTACATATACAGGGATAAGAATCCCTTCTCAAGTACGCGATATTACAACGCAATGCGTTACGGAACGCTACACCAACACCAGCATACTTGCCTCTCTTCTCCATCCTTTGTTCAGTGATAACACTAACTCAGGCATTGGAGAGCCTTCAGCTGATGGCAGCCAGAGTCTCTGATTTCTATTTCTCCTTCCTTTTCAGGTTCTAAGGCGATCCATCTTACCCAAAGAAGCTTAAACAACATATTATGAGTTTCATACTCACCTAATCTAAGTCCGTAATTTTTAGGCACTTATAGGTTCGTACTCTACTCAGGTGATAGAGGATGTGGGGGCCGGGTATCAACTGCCTCACTACAAATAGACACGTGCACGATGGTAGGAAGAATCACCACTCTCCTCAACAGTTTAAAGCAATACTAGATGAAAGTTGTGAGACTTTGGTATGTTGCCGTAACACATCCCCTCAACACCTTCCCTTCTTCATGATCAAACTCGTACAATAATTGCATTTGATGGCGAGGGACCTATACAATGAATTAAGGATCATTAATTGATCAAACTCGTACAATACTTGCAAATATGTTTGTGAGACACCTCCCTTTCATGAAATTAATCACGATCAATCCCTAGCTATACTTAGGAATATAAACGGGTCGGTTCTGGTACGGGTTTACGATGGACCCAAAACTCGAACCGTAAATGAGAAGATTGAACCAAAATTGGAATCGGTTCCATATATGGGATGGGTCCAGGTCCAGGCCCGCGTCTAGATGTAGAATGATATATATGAAAAAAAAATACTTGGTTTTTAGGAGGATTCTCAAAATTTAGGATAATATGTGGGGTCCCGCATCCACGGATCGAAACCAAGGTGGAGTTAGACTTGGACCCGTTTAGGTCACGGGTAAAAAAAAGAGGACCCAAACCTGAATTTTATCGGGTCGGAACTTCCAATAATTGAATAATCGGGTACTCATTTACATCTCCAACTATTTTATTGAAGGTGAGAGACAGACTTGAGGGAGCGTAAATATTTACTAGAAAAGAAAATATTGGTATAATAATTAGCATAAATCTCCCTCCGGAGAAAATAGGATACAGTGATATATTAATTATGTCCTGAAAAAAAAAAAGCAGCAGTTTACAGCGTTGGATGATGTTGTAAATACGTATAATCCACTCCCACTTAATTTTAGAAGTCCATCCCTTATCCAATCTAACAGTTGCTACTGTTCAAATGGGCTGATCATCATTACCAATCCCAATTATTATAGTGATCACGTGTGGCCTACCTTCTCAGTTCGTCCCTACTTTTATTATGACCGTATCTCTTTTAAGTTTTTAGTGAGATCTCTCACTTTAATTCTTCGTGCAGTGAAACCATCGTCATCATGAACAAGCTCTTGGTTTCGCTTTGTAGTTGGACTTCAAGACCAGTCACGGATTCTAAGGATGCTACAGTACTGCTTGCTAATAAAGTAAAGTGAGGTGAATAACCAAATTGAAAGTCAAGAAAAGATGAGGGGTCAAATTAAAAAATGATGGCGTTTTGTCATGTAATGAGATGAGAATGTAGTTTTTTATATTTATTGTTTAAACGAAAATGGTTTTTTTGTCTTTTTAGTAGGTTGTAAAAAGTAGTTTTTTTTTTTTTTTTTACTTTTTATGTAAAAGTAGAGGTGTTTTTTTAATTATATATCGTATTTTTATTTGACAATTTTCTTTTATTGTCTCTTGAAATGGTCATTCACATCACTTTACTAACAGAGTGAATTTACCAAGCTACCCCAGATAGAGGTATTCATGATGTCCAAATATGGATGCGGAGGTGGACATGGACGTGGTCCACATAGATACCAAAAGTGGAGACTTGACCCTTTGGGCTTTTAAAAGTCTAGGATACAAATATGGATATAATCTTTTTTCTTTCTTTTGAACACATCTAAATTATTGAAATATCATCATTTATGTTCTTTTCTAACATATTTTAAGTTGAAAAAATAACTAAACTACAACTATTTAAAATAATGGAGTTGGTTAGTAGGATATTTTAGACTTAATTATACCGTATAAGTACTGGTGCATTGAGTACTACTACAAGCATTATATCAATCCCGGTATAGATAGACAAAACTGTTAGGGATTTTGTAATTGCAATTTGATGGATGCATTTGCACTTTAGCATCATTTGATATTTCACACATGCATTGATTTAAAATATCTTGAAATCTAGTTTTATACATGCATTGGTTTTTAGTTTTGGAAAAGTTTTTGGTTTATGCATGTTTTGGTCATAAACTTGGATGCATTGGTTTTAGAACCCAAAACTCTTTTGAAAACCTAATTCTTTGTGCATTATGTTTGGAAAATCATGTTGAGAATTTAGGTTTGAGCCTTGCATACTTTCTTCACAAAAAGAATCTTTTTTGTATGCATTTTCATTTGAAAAGAGTTTTTACAAATCAAGCTAGCCTATGGTTTTAAAGTTTTCAAATCATTTTAGGCTTTGGGTGTTTCATGTTTTTAAACATCTTAGAATGTCTTAAAACATGTATTCTAACTTGGTTTAATGGCCCAAAAAATTCCCAACCAAAATTACTTTAGAAAAATACATTTTTGGGAAAACAGGACCTTTAGCGGCGGAAAAACCACTTTTAGCGGCGGTTTCTGTGTCCGCCGCTAAAAGCAGTTTTTCAAACGGTCATTTTTTTGCCCGTTGTGTGATCCCGGTCGACCGAGACCTCTTTGCCGGTCGACCGAGGACTAGCCGTTGGCAACTTTTTGGCTATAAAGTCCATTCATTTCCAACCTTCTTTGGTGCTTGAACCATGAACCTTTGAGACCATTTTGGAGCCAAAGAAAGGGGAAGAAGTTGGAAAGGCTAGAGGGCCATTTGGAAATCAAATGCTTGACTTTTCATAAGGTACACATTACTAGTATTTTGATTTCCATTAAAATGAAATCCATGCATGCCTAATTCTTTGTAATTTCACTTATGCATGATTTCTAGAGATGTTTAGCAAACTCAAAATCATCCTTGGTAAATTAGATTGGTTTGCAAACTCTCCTAACTAAATCACATGCATTCTTAGACTTTAACATTCATACAACTTGTTTAAGTTCATTTCTTAAAGTTGTTTGAATTTCTCATGTGATTAGTTTTCTCTTCAATCATCATTTTATAAGCTTTGTTTTTAAAATGCATCATGCATTTAATTAAGAGATTCATTGTAGAAATTGATTGAAGAAACACACTCATACACTTGTGCACACACTTTAGCATATTTGGGTGTATGGTTGTAATTTGTATTAAACTTTCATATTAGCCTATTGAAGAGGCAATTTCATTTGAGCTTAAATTGTAATCTCTTAGAGTGATCTTTTGGAAAGACACCTTCTTAGAGAAATCTATATTTGTAAAGGTTATTGCTTAGCCTAAGAAAAGCATCTTGTAAGGTTATTGCTTAGCCTAAGAAAAGCATTTTGTAAAGGTTATTGCTTAGCCTAGAAAAGCACATAGAGAGGTTGTTGCTTAGCCTTGAAAAGCAACATTGTATAGGTTATTGCTTAGCCTTTGAAAAAGCATAAATAGTGGAAATCCGGTGGGGTGTTGGATTCACAAGCCGGTAGTGGATGTAGGCACGTTGGCCGAACCACTATAAATATTGTGTTGTGGTGTTTGCTATGTGGTGATTGTTTATTTGAGCTTCCGCATATTGATTGATTATTCATCACATGTGACTAGTTTTTATTAAGAAGTTAAATTTGTTTTAAATTGGTCATAGTTGTAGCACACCCTATTCACCCCCCCCCTCTAGGGTTAGGATCCAAGGACTTTCAATTGGTATCAGAGCCTCGTGCTCTATTTTATAGGATCAAGTGTTTGGAACTCTTGATTAGGTGTAAAAACCTAGAGTTAAAACCCTAGAGTTGTCCTTTGCATGAAAATCATTAGAATGGACTCCACTATGATAGACTTTGTAGATTCTTCTAGACCCCTCATTCTTCCTTCTATTGGAGATTCAAACTCTAAATTAAATGAATCTCAATGTGACATAAAAGAGGAAGAAAATGATTATGATGAAGATGATCTTCAACAAGCCTATAATGAATTATATACATTATCTTCCAAGCTTGATAAGAGAAATAGAAGTTTAAGAGAAGAATCTATGAAACTAAACAAAGAGCTAGACTCTTCAAAAGATGAGCTTAGAGAGAAAGAAGAAGTCATAATTTGTTTAGAATCTAAGTTCATGATCTCTTTAAATAATCTATCTAACATTCAAGATGAACTAAGAGATTTAAAGATGGATTATGAAAATGTCAATAAGGAAAATCTAAAACTAAGAGATCAATTACAAAGGCAAGGTAAAGACTTTAACAATCTTGAATCTAAATTGACTATCTCTAAGGAAAATTTATCTAATGCTCAAGATGAATTAAATGAGATTAAGATAAATTGTGATGAGCTTAAAAATGAAATTTTGAACCTAAGAGATACAATTAAAAGACAAGATGAAAACATTAACTATTTAAAATCCAAGTTGACAATTTCCAATGAAAATTTGTCTAATGCTCAAAGTAATTTAAAAACAAAAGAACTTGGATCTAATATGGTTGATGAACTTAAAATTGAATTAAAACTTGCCAATGAAGAGCTAAGAAAATATAAGGAAATTGAAAATGAACTTTCAAAAGTTAAAAATGAAAATTCAATCCTTATAACCAAAGTCACTCAACTTGAAAGTTATAAACAAAAGTATGAGTGCAAGTTTACCCAAAGTGAAGATAGACTTGAAAAATTATTTAAATTGGGTAAGCCTCATGGAGATAGGACGGGTCTAGGATTTAATAGGAATATGACATATGACCCTAAATTCACCAACACTTTTGTGAAAGGTGAGTCCTCTTTCTCTAGCACTCTTTGTCACTTGCCTAAAACAAAATGTGATTATTGTGGCAATGAAGGACACTTTAGGTTTGAGTGCAAACTAAGAAGAAGCAATGTGTCTAATCCCATCTTTGAACCAAAGAAAGTAAAATCATACTTGAAGGGTAAGACACTAAAAACCAAGGAGTCTCCCAAGATAGATTCTAAAAAGCTTAAACAAGTTAAACCAAGCTTGAAAGAATCTAAGAACAAAAAGCTTCTCAACCTACCTCCCTTATATGAACCCATGAAAGAACTTTTGAAGAAAATTACAAAGTTAAATCTAAATTTCAAAAGTTAAAGAAAGGGAGAAAATAAGAAGAAAAGAAAAATGAATCAATCCCCTAAGAAGAAAACTCACCAACCTCAAAAGACTAATCACAAATCTAAGCTAAACTTAGTCAAATCTAAATATCTTGGTGATAAGTTTAATTTGAAAATCTATCAAGTCAAATCTCCTTTAGTTGGTGAGAAGTCCAAACTAGACCTCAAAGTTCAACCCTCTCAAGACCTTAGGTGGATTCCTAAAGTTATTTACTTAGACAAACCTTAAGGCCTTGAACCTCCTTGACCAACCTATTCTTTAATAGTTAAATCACTTTGTTGGTCATGTTGCTTTGCATTTTGTTCTTCTATAGTTACATCTATTAAAATGCATTGTTCCATTATGATCAATTGATTTTGTCTTTATGCACCATTCTTGTTACATATCATGGTTTTCAAAATCCTTTGATTATAATTTCATCATGTTTTATTTGCTTTTTGCACACTTATGTCTTGCATTGCATTTCTTTACATGATCAATTGATTGTGTTTTTAAAGGCTTTCATAGCTAATTCATTCATGATCAATTGTTGTCGAATCATTTGTGTAGATGTCTTGGTAAGATTTTTTTTTAACAAATGATTTGAATCAATTCAAGTTTTCCATGGATTCCTAAGTTATATTTTCATATGGAAAATCATTGTTTTGAAAAATCAACTTGTATGTGTTTCAATTAAGTTATATCTTTTAAAATACAATGTTGAAAATTGATCTTCAAAATCATTCTTTTTATGCTCATTGTTGGATTTTGTTTTTCAAAATGATTTGAAGATTGTTTGAATGGAAATGCCTATAACATCATTAGTTATATTCTTCTAAAGCATGTTCCATGTGTTCATTTCCTTTTCTTTTGGTTTCATTATCTTAGAAATGGAAATGTATGTTGTTTGCATCCTTGCTTGTTTATTTACATTCTTTTTATATGCAAATGACTTTTGGTTCCATGTATGGTTGTGATCTTAGTTTTTTTTTTGTAGAAACCATACT
This sequence comes from Cinnamomum chago, assembly GCA_038049695.1. Taxonomy (NCBI): domain Eukaryota; kingdom Viridiplantae; phylum Streptophyta; class Magnoliopsida; order Laurales; family Lauraceae; genus Cinnamomum; species Cinnamomum chago. The sequence goes on from CP142456.1 coordinate 381,082, forward strand.
AGAACCCAAATCCATCCTCTATGCCTTATAGTCATATCTATTTGGATGGTTATGATGTTGATTCATGTGATTTCTCTAATTGATTTCATCCTTTTACATGTTTCAACTTCATAAGTAGTGTTCTTAATCATATGAAACTCTTTGAAACCCATTTCTCATATTTCTATATGTTTGATGGATATCTTAGATGTTGAATTCATATGATTTTGACACTTTGGAAATTGCATGCATTACAAAGTAATATTATTTTGCATTGCAATTTACCTTGTTCATCACTATGCTCAATAGTTATATCTTTAAAAGTGATGGATTTGCATTTATGATGCTTGATGGAATTTTGTGTTTGTCACATCCTTGCTTTTAATCATGTTGTCATATTCAATTGGTTTCATTTGGTATAACTTTCCATTGATTTCATATCCAATTGATATCTTATCTTGTGTATGTGATAGACCATGTGTACATTGGATTGAGCTTGGTAGTTATATAATTGTTCCATGTCACACACCATTAACATCATGATGTTCATGATTGCCTCCTCACTTGCTCTTATAGGTATATCTCATGACCACCATGTTTATGTGTTCATAATATTGGTTGGTTATTAGTTGAGGTTGGCTTCATGATTGAATTTCATTTCACTCATTCTTGCACTTTAATAGTCATATCTAGTAATTGAATGAAATGAGTTCAAAACTTTCATAGCATATGATTTTCATAGTTATATTGATTGATGCTATGTTTGAGTAAACCCCATATCATGGATAGCTCTAATTTGGATTTCTCATAATAGTTATACTTTTAAATCCATTTTAGAGTGATTGAGTTTATAGTCACATCCTTTAATCTCAATTGATATGTTTATTTCAATTGGTATCCATGATCGTTTCTCTCATTAGACCTTGCTCTCTTTTGGTAATTTGATCATATGAGCCTTATAGTTAAATGAATCTAATCCTTTCCTTGAAGTTGACCCTCACTTGGTTAAACCATCTACTTCTTGAATCTAATAGTTAAATCTTTGTCAAGAGTTTGACAAAAGAAGAGAATGGATTGAGGGGGAGTGTAAACCTTCATAGGAAGTATTAGTTTTGATCAAATTCACCCTTGGATAGCCCTTGAGCCCTTAGAGATAACTTCCATACATGATAGCCTGTTATGAATTTCATTTTCGATTCCATTTGTTAACAGGTGCTACTAAAGGTATTCTTCTTGTCTCATGTGTGTAGGTACCTTTGCAATTTAATGTCAAAGGGGGAGAGAGAGTTCAAGTGTGACTCAAAGATCTCCTACTCTTCAAAGGGGGAGAGAGTTCGAGAGTTCAAGTACTCGAAGATCTCCTATCCATCAAAGGGGGAGAAAGAACTCAAGTTCTCAAAGGGTGAAGAGAATGTCCAAGCTTCCTAAGGAGAGTTGTGTATGATCTTCTACAAAGGGAGAGAATGCATACCTTGCCAAAGGGAGAGAGAGGCATGGTCAAAGGGGGAGAGCAAATAGAAGAAAGAAAGCTTGGAGCTAAAGAAGATGCTTGGCCAAAGAGAGGAAGATGAAAAGAAAGCTTGAAGAATGATCAAGCACCAAGCATCATGAAGAATGAAGAAAAGAGCCCAAGAGCCCAAGCTAAGAGAATGAGCATCCAAGAAGATTTCAAGACTTGTCCAGCTGAGGGGGAGCTGAAGACTTAGTGTGTAATTTCAATGATGAGTAAGTTGCCATCAAATTGCAAAGGGGGAGATTGTTAGGGATTTTGTAATTGCAATTTGATGGATGCATTTGCACTTTAGCATCATTTGATATTTCACACATGCATTGATTTAAAATATCTTGAAATCTAGTTTTATACATGCATTGGTTTTTAGTTTTGGAAAAGTTTTTGGTTTATGCATGTTTTGGTCATAAACTTGGATGCATTGGTTTTAGAACCCAAAACTCTTTTGAAAACCTAATTCTTTGTGCATTATGTTTGGAAAATCATGTTGAGAATTTAGGTTTGAGCCTTGCATACTTTCTTCACAAAAAGAATCTTTTTTGTATGCATTTTCATTTGAAAAGAGTTTTTACAAATCAAGCTAGCCTATGGTTTTAAAGTTTTCAAATCATTTTAGGCTTTGGGTGTTTCATGTTTTTAAACATCTTAGAATGTCTTAAAACATGTATTCTAACTTGGTTTAATGGCCCAAAAAATTCCCAACCAAAATTACTTTAGAAAAATACATTTTTGGGAAAACAGGACCTTTAGCGGCGGAAAAACCACTTTTAGCGGCGGTTTCTGTGTCCGCCGCTAAAAGCAGTTTTTCAAACGGTCATTTTTTTGCCCGTTGTGTGATCCCGGTCGACCGAGACCTCTTTGCCGGTCGACCGAGGACTAGCCGTTGGCAACTTTTTGGCTATAAAGTCCATTCATTTCCAACCTTCTTTGGTGCTTGAACCATGAACCTTTGAGACCATTTTGGAGCCAAAGAAAGGGGAAGAAGTTGGAAAGGCTAGAGGGCCATTTGGAAATCAAATGCTTGACTTTTCATAAGGTACACATTACTAGTATTTTGATTTCCATTAAAATGAAATCCATGCACGCCTAATTCTTTGTAATTTCACTTATGCATGATTTCTAGAGATGTTTAGCAAACTCAAAATCATCCTTGGTAAATTAGATTGGTTTGCAAACTCTCCTAACTAAATCACATGCATTCTTAGACTTTAACATTCATACAACTTGTTTAAGTTCATTTCTTAAAGTTGTTTGAATTTCTCATGTGATTAGTTTTCTCTTCAATCATCATTTTATAAGCTTTGTTTTTAAAATGCATCATGCATTCAATTAAGAGATTCATTGTAGAAATTGATTGAAGAAACACACTCATACACTTGTGCACACACTTTAGCATATTTGGGTGTATGGTTGTAATTTGTATTAAACTTTCATATTAGCCTATTCAAGAGGCAATTTCATTTGAGCTTAAATTGTAATCTCTTAGAGTGATCTTTTGGAAAGACACTTTCTTAGAGAAATCTATATTTGTAAAGGTTATTGCTTAGCCTAAGAAAAGCATCTTGTAAGGTTATTGCTTAGCCTAAGAAAAGCATTTTGTAAAGGTTATTGCTTAGCCTAGAAAAGCACATAGAGAGGTTGTTGCTTAGCCTTGAAAAGCAACATTGTATAGGTTATTGCTTAGCCTTTGAAAAAGCATAAATAGTGGAAATCCGGTGGGGTGTTGGATTCACAAGCCGGTAGTGGATGTAGGCACGTTGGCCGAACCACTATAAATATTGTGTTGTGGTGTTTGCTATGTGGTGATTGTTTATTTGAGCTTCCGCATATTGATTGATTATTCATCACATGTGACTAGTTTTTATTAAGAAGTTAAATTTGTTTTAAATTGGTCATAGTTGTAGCACACCCTATTCACCCCCCCCTCTAGGGTTAGGATCCAAGGACTTTCAAAAACATATATAGTCATATGAATATCATAAGGTGCCCGTTTGGTAATTTTCTTTTGAAATAAAGATAAAGAAAAATATCAAATAAAGAGAGAATAAAATATGAATGGAATATGATTGTATTTTGCCTTTAGTTGGTTGATAGGAAATCTTTTTGACTTTTTGTGCAAAATATGCACTATTTTTGTCATTTTGTTGAGAATTGAAGATGTTTTTTTACTCCTAGCTTTCTTTTTTTTTAAAAGAAAGAGAAGATTTTAAAAATATATACTATTAATGTAACTCCTTATTCGAAATTAAAGGATTTACATTACTCCTACTTTAATAGTAAATCCACAAACGGCAGTGATTTCACTTGTCTGCTGGTGCAGGCTCTTGTGCTTCACATAATTTGGGTGTTGTGAACGGAAATGGCAGAGGTTGTTGTCTGGGTGGGCTCGAACCGACCATCGAGTGAGAGGAAGGTATCGAGGGTCGTCATGCTCAAAAGCTTAAAGAGTCGTGACCGTGGGCCCAGGCGTGTAATCGGTCTGTGATGGTTACCAGAGCCCAAGGTCAAGTCGTTGTGAGTTTGACAATTTGACCAATGAAGGCATTCCCATTATGTGCTCCGATACAATTGGGTCAAAGGTCTCGATCTAGTCTACTTCTAAATTCTAATCTTTTACTGTCTCGTGTATTATTCGTCTGTTGAAGGAGCAAGTCGTGGTCTTCCCTGTTTTATAAATTTCCTGGCAAATGCTAACCAAACATCAGGCCCCACTCCCAAAATAAAGAAGACTTGAAAGGATAAAACAAGCGTTGACTCGAACCAAACGGGGAACATGCTTATTGCGTCTTCCCACTAACCTCTATGAACCTTCCGGCTGGAGTTGATTTAGACCAGAAGACTTTTCTTTTCCTCTTCATTCTAATTTGCTATTGGACAGAGACGAAGCACATGACATGTGGGTTTTGGTTTTTTCTACTCAGTGCATTGTGTAACAGAAATTAAGGTCGCATGGAAAAGTCCCCTGGCTGCTTAGGAGAATGGGTGTATAAGTGGAGATCGTAACTTCCATTCTTCAATTGGGAAAAAAATGTTTCAAGTATGATAAAAAAAACAAACCCATAAATAAATGAGCCAAACAAATATAAATTCACGTGCTTCATGACAATATCTGATGATCATATTCATCACATTAATTGGGTTATAAAAATTAAAATCACCCTTTGTAGCTTACTACATGTGCGGAAAGTAACGCGCGGGCAGATAGATAGGAATGATGGAATGAAACAATCCGATTACAAATCTCAAAATCTGAATTGGCAAAGAAACTCACCAACATGATTGTTCAAACGAGATTGTTCTCAAATTTTGAATTGAAATTTCCAAAGCTCGTCTTATTTGGCTGCATTGTTCTCTCATATGTACCCGTTTAAAGGGTGGGCGCCCTCACATCCATATCCAATGCTAACAATTTAAATGCGAGGGTCTATCCCTTGCTCTCATAGTACCATGAGAGTAATTCTCACAAGAGCATCTCTTTTAATTCTTGTGTGTATTTTCTCTCTTCTGGATTGTTTTCTTTTGTTGTGTTCTTTCGGGGGCTTGCCATTGTCAAGCCATTGTATATTATTTCCCTTTTAATTCAAATTTGCAATACAGCAGAAGAAAATTAAAAAAAAAAAGAAGAATGTTATGCCCATTTAGTATGAAGGCCCTATGTAAAGTCCCAGAACTATAGGAATCTAATTAGTGTAGTTAATTGCATCGTTAATCAATTAATTAAGCTCGTTTAGAAGCCAAACATGAACGGTTAATCATTAGGATCGTGTGCGCGAAGTTTTGTTAGGTCCGAGTTCGTTTAGGTATAGTATGGCGGTTGTTTGTAATTTATGAAAAGTTTGGAGGGCTTTTTTGTAATTTCAAATTTTCAAGATTTTGGCACCGTTAGTAGATGTTTTACATAATTCCATAAACTCGTCCATCTGCATTACGTTGATCCGGAACCTCAAACATAATCAAACATGGACCCGAGCATCATTTCATTCAAATGGACTTAAATGCAAATCCTCCAAATTCCCACCCTTATATTACCGACTCCAAATTTAGCCCTTATCTTCAATTCCTGTACACCATCTCCATCTCTCTGTATTTCTTAATTCCTTTCTTTCTTTTTCATTTTTTCATCACATCATGTTGCCAAGTGAATTTCAAGCCTCCATCATCATATGATTCATCATCATCTTCATCTTCACAAGGGCCTCACCATCTTCATCATCATCTTCATTTACAAAAAAATTTATATGACTCTCATTCGGCTTTGGAGATCAAACACAAGAAAAATAATAAACTAAAATAAATAAAAGAGGGGGAATGGAGGAGTGTAGACACTGCCGATGGAATCTCATTTTGTCCGGTAGTGCCTATGTCACGCCCCCAAAAGTGAAACCATGGTTATGCGTGAGATTATGGTCAATTTAAAACTTTTTCCAATAATACACACAAGCCAAATGCCCTAATCGTGTCCCATCTGGATCGAAGACCGCTGTGAGGTACAAACATTTTTTCCTCGAATATATTAAACGATAGCGGAAGCTTCATAAAACAAGAGGTATCTTATAGATGTATAGTTTAAGAGCAATATACTAAGTATCAAAGTTAATGTTGGAGTTTAAGACTATTACAAAATATTAATTACAAGTAAAAAGGCCAAACTAAAACTAGGCTTAAACAAAAGTATAAAGAAACCAAAAGATGAAGTTAGGAGGATAATCATGAAGCTCTCGTGTACGGGGTCATCACGGCTATACAATGCCGTCCGTACTATACTCTAAGAAGTCATCAGGCTGATCTGCCTGAACTTCTTCCGTCGTCTCCTCCTCAACGGGGTAGTAGAGCTCGGTACCTATGCACCAAGAGTAGCATCATCAACACAACGGTTGGCAAAGCAATATGTATATAAATCACATAGATATGCAGTACTAAAGAGAGTAAACGATAAACATGATTATAAGATATGCATAGTACTCTGATCGGAAGAGATACATTGCATTCGAATCATAAACAACTAACAAAGTAGGCGATCCACATATGCTAATCTATATCATCAATTGGGATAAAACCCAATATCCAATATCCAAACAACTCGTAGCTCAAGTACTCCGGCTCCGAGAGCTCTGGCACTATCTTGCTTTGAGGACCAAGTAGCTCAAGTAGCTCGGGCTCCGTGAGCTCTGGCTCTATCTTGCTATAACAAAACAAAACAAACATCTCGAGGAATAAATAACTCTCAGCTCAAGTAGCTCGGGCTCCGTGAGCTTTGGCTCTATCTTGCTTCGAGGTGGTATCGGGTTCTCCCACAGTCGGTGCCCCAACTGTGTTGAACGTTAACAGCTGAGTGGTGCCTGACACAAAGAATCCTAAAACATCGGTGAAGGGCTAGGCTTCTTGCGCGAACAAGATTCAATATCAATAGAGAACTACTTTATTCCAAATCAAATCGAACTCCAAAACAAATATCAATAGTAGTCCTCTTTAAGCCTGACAATCAAAGCTCCCCAGCCTTAACACTTCAAACGAACATCGAAACAAACGAAACAGCAAAGGGGATCCTAAATCCATCATCTAAGTTCTCAAAATAATCCTCTAATAAAGCAAAGCAAACAGAACTAAAGAACATGCTCATCACATGTAGAAGATAGTACCCGAAGGTACCATTCGGAATCAAAGCGAATAAACAATCCCACCCTAAGTAAAGTGTCAACCCTGAAGCATCGCACAACATATTCTGTCAACGAAGGGGTTAGGGTTCACGATACTCGGACGAACAATCTTCGTGCATAGATTTAAGAAAGAGTATCCCGTTGTCCCATACCATTCAAGATTGAATTAGGTTGACTCTCGATACAACCGAATCCATAGTGATGAATGTCGGCTCAAGACACCCTCACCATAAGTCAAATGAGTCCACAAAGGGGTATCCAAAGGTTCCACCAAAGTCCACCCAAAACAGGATAAAAATCCCTTCATAAGGGAAATCTGCAGAAATTCTGCAGAAGGGCAGGTCGACCCCCCTCCTTTGGCAGGTCGACCCCCTTCACAGCAGCCAGGTCGACCCCCCCTTGGTAGGTCGACCTGCTGACCTGCGAAAACAGGGTGCAAGCCCTGTTCTAGGCTGAAATGGGACTTTTCCCATTTCTCTCTTCTTGGACCTGATAAGCAAAATACTTATGGATAAAAACACACTAATTAAGATCCAAAAAAAAACTACCTAATCACCTCATCAAATTCTAAATCCATTCCATTCAAACTATAAGCCAATTTATCATGTTTTCAACATTCTAAAGTATCAATTGAGCCAATGACATCTAAAGCATGATTTCATCAAACAAATCAAGGTAAACAAACATATCAAGCATTAATATAGCTATTGACTTGCCTTAGTGATGTGATGGACTCAAAATCAAGAAGAAAGTTGGAGAAACACAACTCTAAGAAGCTCCAAAGGTTGAGACAACTCTCCAAACCCAACAAGCTCCTACAAATGCATGCCAAGGATCAAGGTGGGTCTTCCTAAACCATTTCTAACCAAGGGAGAAGATGATGAAATGGTTTTCAAGCTTTGGAAGCTTACCTTTAAATGGGTTGTGGATGAAACACTTAGAAAAGTGTATGGTTGGACTCTTGAAGGCTTGAGGAAGATGATTGGTAGCTTGGTTTCCTTCGCCGGAGCTCCGGTGCTCGTCAACGGAGGAGAAGAAAATGAAAGGAAGAGAGGAAGAGAAGAAGAGTCGGTTACTGTGTTGTGGTAGTTGAGTGGAGTGAATGTTGAGTGAAATGAAATGAATTAAAAGAAGATAAGATGAAGATGGGTTGGTAGGATACTTTAAGTAAATGGGTTTTGGCCTTGGGCTTTGGGTTTTGGTCTTTGGGTTTGAGCTTTGGGCTTGGGCATTGGTTGATGGGTCAAGTTCCGGGTCGGCCTAAGTAACCATTGGATGAATTTCGGGCATCTTAGACACGTCGAATCGAAACGCGACCGAAGGCTAAAGTTCATGAAACGACGAAACCTACCCAATGCACCCAAACTCACAAAACTCATAATCTCTTGTATTCCCTGAAACCCTACCCAATTATCAAAAAGACTCTCTATCCTATCCAAACGTACTCCGAATCGTGCGAAACTTCGCACACGAGCTTCGGCGTTAAACCCAACTATTTAGACTCTAAACTAACTTACTAACTAAACACACAATTAATTATAGTTAATAGGCCATTAGGGGGCGGGATGTTACAGCCTAACAGTCTTATGGACTGCCCAGAAGTAGCTTGCAGGTTGCCCTTCTCTATTTAATTCTGTCCGGTGGTGGTTTGCAGAGTTTTCCAGCATGTTCTCGTTCTTTCTAGGATTGTTATAGAGTATCTTGACAAGTTCATTGTGTTCTTGAACCCGAGACATAATGTATTTGCCCCTCAGACAATCTTTATGATTTATCACTTGTTTTCTCGGATGCGAAGTGTGAAATTTCGAGGGAGTTGTCGGTGTGAATATGATACGAACTTTCAACAACCTCGAGATATGGTGCTCAAAAGATTATGCACGGCTCAAAAAAGGAAGAAAAACAAAACAAAGTAGATAATCTCAAAAGGGAGATTGCATCTAACACAAAAGTGTTTTAAAGAGATAATCAACGATGATAATTTATTCCAAACTTCCATTTAAATACAGAACTGAACTTCAACAAATACGAAAAAGAAAACAACTGAACAATGCATGACTGGTACATGACTCCTGTGTGGGGCAATTCTTAATACGCAAGTTATGCTAAGTTCAGCAATAATGTCAGCTCTTATACTTCATTTTGCCTATGCGCGTTTCGGCTCGGACGCTGATGCGCTTATCGAGACCAACACTGGTCGCCACGATTTCAGCCATGTGCCTCGTCTTGAGTCACGCATCTCGGCTGTAGCAGGATGACAGACTACTAACCGAGACAGGAATTGACACCCATGTCCCGCCTTAGGACACATGGCAGGATACGAGCACGCGCTGATGGGACAGATACATCATCTCAGCCGTCCAGATTCCTTATAAAATCCCTGACAGAGCAACATCCAGTGGCTGCAGTCATATCAGGACAGGGCCCAAGAAAGCATCCGATGAGACCTTTGCTGCCAACAGGTCAAAACAAGATCAAGCCCAATGTGTTTGGCATTTAGTGCAATATGGGCTGATCGGACCATCATTTAATGCAGTGTGGGCTATGATGGATCCTCATTAATTGCTCTGTGGGCTAATGATACCTTAGCAGTCAAATCATTAGGCCCACTATCAAGTATCTAGGGCTTTTTCCTATAAAGAGAATACCATCTCAAACCAGATACGCATGCATACACTCTCCTAGCCGTTACTCTGCCTCTCTTCTTCTCCAACCTTTGTCCCTGTACTAACTCAGGCATCGGAGAGCCCTGCGCTGCCTACAGCCAGGGTCCTTTAACTGTTTTCTTTTCCTTTTTAGGTCTTTGAAGCGACTAGCTCTACACAATCGATTTGGTAAGTCCTAGAAGGCTCCCTCTAATCTTGTGAGTTATATTTTTTTCAGTTACAATTGGCGCCGTCTGTGGGAAAGATCAATTGTAAAGTCTTTCCTGACACCATGACTAAGAGAGCTGCGAAAGGCGGAGAAACATCCAAAACACGCCGTGCAGGACCGTCCTCGATCATCCTTCCTGCCAAGAAGAGGTCTGGGACGAAAACCGTTGCAGATGACTTCGACGAACGTCATTTCGTCCCAATCAACGTCCAGGAGCACCATCTTCGTTCGAAGTCACCCTCGAGAGGAGTAACAACGTCTCTCCGGCGAGGAGACTCTCGATAGCATCTTAGAGAGGATCCTCTGCTGGGTCGACCTCGACGGAGCAAGTCCCCAATAGTAGACAGGCCGGTTATATCCGATCATCATGAGGATGACGATGATGAAGATTATAATCCTGATGAAGACTTTAATTCTACCCTAGAGGAGATTCGAGCACAGAATGCCACTATCCGGGAGAAAGACGCGTTGATCTATCAACTCCAGCAACAACTGAAGGAGAGAGCAGCGGGCTCGACCAGACAGCACTCACGACGACGTGACAAGGAGAAGGTTTCTCATAGTAGGCAGACTGCTCCTCCCGAAAGAGACCTGAGAACTCACTTAAATCAGAAGAGGCGTGATCGAGCTCATGATGAAAGCTCAAGCACCAGTCGCAGTCATTCGAGGAGAGTGTCAGAAACCATACTAGATGTCAGATACGACGACTAAGAGTGGCTCAACAAACGTATCAAGCAGGTGGTCCATCATAATTTGGAGGTGGCTGGTCTCACCCGAGACCAGCGAGATGTCTGTGAGTTTATTGATCTTGGCGCGTCCCCTTTTACTCGCGACATCATAGATTACCCCTTCCAAGGAAGTTTATTGTCCCGAGGTTCGTCACTTACGATGGGACCTCAGACCTAGCTGCACATCTTCAACACTTCTCTCAGAAGATGTCTGTTTGGGGGGACGAAGGCCATCTGAACTGCAGAGTTTTTTCCTCTAGCTTGGGAGACCTCCCCCTGAAGTGGTTTTGCGCACTCCCAGAGGGATCCATCTCGAGTTGGCAACAGCTCCAGCATTCCTGCATGAAGAAATTCTAAGCCTACAGAGTCATGCCAAAGACAGATGCGGATATAATGGCCTTGGAGATGAAGCTGGAAGAGAATATCACCTAGTTCACCAAGCGATTCTAGACGGTATAAAACCAGATTGAAAACTCCAAAGAAAAAGTGGCGATTTTTGCCTTCCAAAACGCTTTGCTGCCAGACAATGATCTTCACAAAGATCTGGCCAGAAACCGTGTGACATCTATAATGGCACTAATGGCCAGAGTAAACCGCTTCATTACTCAAGAGGACGACCAGGTCCGAGCTAAGGAAAGCTTTGGTGTCGGACAGAGAGACCGAGATGGCAAGCCTTCAAAGAAGGACAAGTGATCGTTTCAGAGAGAGGAACTGGACAGACGCTGAATGCCCGCCAGCTCGGTGAAGGCTCCAGCATCCACCTCAAGAGGTAGCAAGACGCCCAGGCTGTCCATTGACCCTTACAAAGCCGCCAATACCGTTTTCAAAGAGCCCATCCATAAGATCATGAATAAAATCAAGTCAAAGCCGTATTTCAACTGGCCGCAGCCCATGAGGGGAGACCCATCTGCACGTGATTAGAGCAGATTCTGCGCTTATCATAAGCAGAGCGGACACAAGACCGAAGAATGCAGAAAATCCTGAGGTCGCACCTAGAGAAGCTTGTCCAAGATGGGCATTTGAAGGACTATATTAAGGCGGGAACCAGGGATGATAACCGAGCTCCGCGCCGAGAAGAAAAAGGCCAAGACAGTGATGAGTCCGAAAGGCTCATAAATGTCATTCACCTAGCTCCCCCTCCAAAAGGGAGCAACCGAGCTCGAGGCGAGTCCAGGCAAGCCTCCCATGGTAAACAAGTGATGACGGCCGAGCTCGAATCTGCTGCAAAATGGGCTCGAATAGAGCAGCCTAAGATATGGTTCTCGGATGGGGATTTGGAGGATGTCCAGTTCCCTCACAACGACCCACTCATTGTCACTCTGAAGCTAAAAAACTGTAAGGTACAGAGGATCCTCTTCAACCCCGACAGTTCATCTGAGGTCCTCTACTTCGATTGTTTCAAGAGAATGGGACTTTTAGAGAAAGACCTGCATGAGGCCCGAACTCCTCTGATAGGTTTCAGCCCCAAGCCAGTGTACCCTAAGGGGAAGGTGACCCTCAGGGTCCAAGTCGGAGGAGCGTCCGTGATGGCAGACTTCCTAGTGGTTGATGCGCCATCCCCCTATAACGCCATAATGGGCAGGACATGGCTCCATAGCATGGAAGTAGTCCCCTCCACTCACCACTAAAAGCTGAAGTTCCCGTTGGAGGATAGAAATGGCAGAGTGGAGATAGTCACGGTCAGAGGAGACCAACAGATGGCCAAGCAGTGTCTGATGGCCGTGGTGCTTGGAGAGCGAGAGACCAAACAGGTCAACATGGCCGAAGTGGAGAAAAAGTTGGACGAGGTCAGCCAAGACCAGGAGACGAAGAGCGTGGAAGATCTGACCGAGATCAGGATTGACCCGTATGATCTGGAGAGATTTTTCCTGCTCGGGAACCAGCTTACTGAGCTAGAAAGGTCCGAACTGGTCGAATTCTTGATGCTGAACAGAGAAGTCTTCGCCTGGACGCCCTATGAGATGCCTGGCATCGACCCCGAGGTCATGTGCCATAAGTTGAATGTGGATCACAACCACAAGCCTGTAATGCAAAAAGCTCACAGAGCTGGGGTACCACAGACAGAGGCCGTAATCGAGGAGGTGGACAAGTTGCTGGAAGCCGAAGTGATCAGAGAAGTCCAATACCCAGTCTAGTTGGCTAATACAGTGGTGGTAAAAAAGAAAATAGGCAAGTGGAGAGTGTGCGTCGACTTCACCAACCTCAACAAAGCCTGCCCAAGGATAGCTTCCCTCTCCCCAAAATTGATCAGATGATTGACGCCACCGCTGGCCATGCTAGGATGAGTTTCCTCAATGCGTATCCGGGCTATCATCAAATATCGATGTATGGACCGGATGAGGAGAATATCGCCTTCATAACACCTAGGGGCACCTACTGTTACAAAGAGATGCCATTTGGGCTAAAGAACGCAAGAGCGACCTATTAGCGCTCGTTGCCAAGATGTTCCAGGCGCAGCTCGGTAAAATCGTTGAAGTATACATTGATAATATGGTGGTCAAATCTAAGCAGGCGCAGAATCATTTGGAAGATCTAGCCCAAGTTTTCGACATCCTGAAGAAGTTCAAGCTGAAGCTAAATGCTTCCAAGTGTGCTTTTGGTGTTAGCTCCGGCAAGTTTCTTGGGAGCCTAATCATGCGGAGAGGAATTGAGGCCAATCCAGATCAAATCTCAGCCATCCTCAAAGTGCAGAGTCCGACCACCACAAAAGAAGTCCAGAGGTTCACCGGCATGGCTGCCGCACTGAATCGCTCCATCAACAGATCCTTAGATAAGTACCGGCCCTTCTTTCAACTTCTTAGAAAAAATTTGAAATTTCAATGGACTCCAGAGTGTGACCAGGCATTGCAAGCACTCAAGGCCTATCTCTCTTCACCCCCCTTACTTTGTATAAACTTTGTATTTATATTTGGCTGTCTCGGATCATGTGGTAAGCTCGGTCCTCGTTAGAGAGAAAGATAAGCTCCAAAAGAAAATTTATTATACGAGCAAAACCCTCATTGATGTCGAGACCAGATATTTACAATTAAAGAAGCTCGCGTTGGCGCTTGTCAGTGCCTCGTGAACGCTCTCTCATTATTTTCAAACTCACACCATTGTGGTTGTTACGGAACATCCACTTAAATCTGTTTTCAAAAAGGCTGACTTTTCAGGGAGGATTTTCAGATGGGTCGTTGAGCTGGGTCAGTATGATATTCAATATCAACCCAGGACGACGATTAAAGATCATGTGTTGGCGGATTTCATCGTGGAGTTTGTCTCTTTAAGTTCGGCACCAACCCAGCTCGACACCGAACTGGGGGGCAGGGGACATGAGGAAGTACTGATGGTCCCGGCTTTTCTCTTTTTCCAAAGCTGCCTCCGCCCAGGGGCTGACGGGGTACGGTGGAGGGAAAGAAAGGAAATGCGGGCAACGGTTTTTTTTTTGTACGGGTATGCCAATTTCTCTTTTATACTTGGAATTTAGAAATGGTGATCCGGAGATTCACTTTCACAAGTAAAAAAGGAAATGAAACTTTTTTCTAGTTTTCCATTGCAAATATACTTTAATGAAAGAGACAATTTTTGAATGCCGTGAAAGGCGTTTTTCATTTGTTTGCCGTGAAAGGCATTTTTGTGCCGTAGAAGGCGGTTTGGTGCCGTTGAAGGCGATTTGGTGCCGTAAAAGGCGATTTTGCCGTAAAAGACGATTTACAAATCTCATCAAAATAAAAAGACAAGAATTGTGATTTTTTTTGTCTCTTAAAAAAATACAATTCACAACAGAAAAGTAAGAAAAAGGAATCTAACTTCTCATGCGATTGTGGGAGGGCTCGTTCAGATCAACGGTCGCGAGTCATGTATGGGCTCCGCCATCGTCCTTCAGATGAGAACTTAGTGCTTTGATTCTTTGGCTTGGCTCAAACCTCAATTTTTTAGAGGATAAAGACCAAGGGAAGGTCCTATATCCAATAAAAAAGAGAGTAGACGGACTGAAAAGCCACATCTAGCCATGTTGGAAATCAGGAGAGGAACCTTGGGGGGAATGGCCCCCCAAGGGGCTTCAATCACCTTGTAGAGTTTTTTTTTTTTTTTTTTTTTGCAGCAGAGCTTCTTCGCAAAGTGTCTGGATTTTCAGAGACTTCGGATCTTCAGGCAATTTTCTGTGTCTTTTTCTGATGGATTTTTCTTGTCCTTTTCGGAGAGTTTTTTGGATAATTTTTCTTCCTCCTTTCCTTTGGAATGACCCTCCTATTTATAGGCCTTTGGTAGCCATTTAGGAGAGTTTATGAGCATTTATTGTATTAATGCTCATGATGGGAGGAGTTACAAGTTTTTAATTTCTTGATTTGGTAACTCCTTTTTCCTTGAATTTGATTGGCCGATGGAGAGTGATGGGCATTTAATCACCTTTAATCTCCATGATAATGGGAGTTTCATGATTTTAATGTCATGATTACTTGGACTTGTAAGTCCCATTTGCTTGCTTCTGATTGGGCCGTCCAAAATAATAAGTTAATGACCGCATTAACTTGCCATAAACGGGTCATTTAACTTCATTAATTGAATGCCCGGGCGCTTGAAGAGTCGCGGGCCGTGCCGCGTCCTTTGGGATTCTTCTTGTGACGATCACCAATGGACCCACATGCTATTTGATGTCGGATGGTGATCCAATTTCAAACATTGGTTGATGTCAGCGGGCCAGCAACATCTGTCCAGTCGATTTCACGATCGGGCTGGCAGAAAGCGTGCTTTCTTGGTTAGCCGTTTGGTGATTTTGAGGCGTGCGATGATGATCACATGCTTTTGATGGTAGATCTGAGATGTTGGCGAAGATCAGTTGATTCCGAGCACCAAAAATCAAAATTTCAGAAAATCACAGGGGTCGAAAATCTCGAAACGCGAAAAGTACCTGAAAAACGGGCATTTTGGGCGAAATCCGGCGACACGGAGTTCCATGGTCGCCGGCGACCATGGGCTTGGGTCGCCGGCGACCATGGGCCTTGGCCCATTTTTTTGGCCGCCTTTCAGTCGTCGTTTTTCGTCCGTTTTCGCTTCTATTTTCTTCTTAATTTTTCTTGGAATTTCCTCTCATTTATTGGCTGAACTTACTTCAAGAAAACCTGACGGGAAGCCGTGCAAATCGGATTGCAAAGTTTCCCATTTTCTGAAAAGCCGAAGACTTTGCTGTGGAGAACTCCCGATTTTTTGTCAAGCGTCGAAACTAGGTCAAACGATGTCGGAATGACTTGAAATTCGACGTGTAGCTTCTTGAGCAGTAGAGGAGACCAACCATAGGCTTTTGTTCAGGTTTTGAAGCCACTTGGGGTCCCGCAAACGTTTGACTTTGATTTCACCACGAGGGAAATACTGAGCTTTGACTTCTGGTCAAACGATGTCCGATTGACCTGAAATTCGACGTGTGACTCCCTCATCAGTAGATAAGACCAACCATAGGCTTTCGTTTAAGTTTTGAAGCTGTTTGGGGTCATGCAAACGCTTGACTTTGATTTCACCACGAGGGAAATGCCGAGCTTTGACTTCTGGTCAAACGATGTCCGATTGACCGGAAATTCGACATGTGACTCCCTCATCAGTAGATAAGACCAACCATAGGCTTTCGTTTAAGTTTTGAAGCTGTTTGGGGTCATGCAAACGCTTGACTTTGATTTCACCACGAGGGAAATGCCGAGCTTTGACTTCTGGTCAAACGATGTCCGATTGACCTGAAATTCGACGTGTGATTCCCTCATCAGTAGATAAGACCAACCATAGGCTTTCGTTTGAGTTTTGAAGCTGTTTGGGGTCATGCAAATGCTTGACTTTGATTTCACCACGAGGGAAATGCCGAGCTTTGACTTCTGGTCAAACGATGTCTAATTGACCTAAAATTCGACGGGGAGCCTACTTGAGTCATTTTGAGATGATCCACAAGCTCCGAATTGGGTGCCATCGTCCCGGGGTGCTCTGCTGCCGGTAGGCTTGATTTTGTTTCCGAGCATCGAAACTGGATCAAACGTCATCGGAATGACCTGAAATTTGTTGTGCAGCCCTTTAGAGGTATGTAGAAGCTGCCCATGTGCTCTGTTTGATGAGTGACGACCTTGGTAGTTCTCGCTACCTAAGGGCTTGATTTTGCTGCTCGAGAGTTGATGGAGGGTCAAACGGTGTCGATTTGACTTGAAACTTGACATGTAGCCTTTCGGAGGTATTTTGAGACCATCCGTAGGCTCTGATCGAAGATTTGGGGTCTTCGACACTGTCGCCTCCGGGAGCTGTTGGAGAGGTGAAGCTAGGCCAAATGATGTCGGAATGGGCCGAAACTTCATGTGTACCTCTCTTTTGGCTGTTTTGAATGACCTTGCAGTTTTTGTTTGATTCTGACAAGATTTGATGCTTGAAGTGGCGCCTGCCTATTTTTGGTAGGATGCGGCTCCATGTAGCTTTTGATGTGAAGAGGCAAAGTGACATTTTTGGTGTCAACAAATGCCCCCCTCGAGGTACAGCGACGATATAGCTTTTGCAGTCGGTGTGCCTCGAAGAGAATCTTGAAGAAGAGCTTCTGACTTGACCAAGAGTCTTTGAGCATTTTTTTTTTTTTTTTAGAGTAGCCTTTTGAGCTTACAGGGGATTTTATGGTAGTGAGAGGGATCACGTACCATCTCAAGGCAAGATTTTGTAAATGACATTTGGATTTGGATTTGGTTTTGGTTTTTTGGTTTTGATTTTGACCTTGTGACCTAACAAGCTGTATGTGGCAGGTTAGGGGGTCCGGTTTTTGGTTTTGGTTTTGATTTTGTGACCTAACAGGCTGTATGTGGCAAGTTAGGGGGTCGGGATTTGATTTTTTTGTTTTGGTCTTGTGACCTAACAGGCTGTATGTGGCGAGTTAGGGGACCATGGTTTGGTTTTTTGGTTCACTCTTTGAGTCCATTGGAGTGGTTTGGGCTTTTGTGGAATGTCAATTTCAAGATTTTGGCTTAATTTGGTTCATGAGGTGGGATGGTTTGGATTTTTGGAAACTCATGAGTCTTGGGATTTTTGTATGGTCCAATCAACTCAAAAGAGGCATGGAACCTTTTTTTTTTTATGCTCTTGGTAAGAGGAATTTTGACTAAAAGCCACTTTTAGTGCCTAGGTGGTCAAACCTGGCTCATATGGGCTAACCCATGGGACCTTAAGCTTTGAAAGATGGCTTAGATCTCACATGGTGTCGTTTTTGTAGAGAATATCTAAAAATATCTCCCTTGGGTGGAGAATATCTAAAAATATCCTTACTTTGAGAGATTTTCTCAAGTTTCCTTGATTTTGGGAGAGATTCTCTCAAAATATCTTTCTTTGGGAGAGAATATCTATCATTCCCTTTCTTTTTGGAGAAAATTTCTCAAGGAATCTTTGTTTTGGGAGAGAATATCCCAAGTTTCCTTTTCTTTTGAGAAGGTTGTCAATTTTTAGCACTTACCTCCTTACTTCTTTCCTCTTTTGGTTTGCTCTCTTCTATAAAAGTAAGGGAGGTGGGATCTCTTGCTCCTATTGCTTTCTTTTTGCAAAAGTCTTCAAGAGAGCTCCAAGATCTCCTCTTCTTCAAAGACCTTCAAGTTCTTCTTCTTCTTCTCCATGTCTTCAAGTGAGTTTTTCTTTCTCAACAAGGAATTGCATGTAAAAGTAGAAAAAAATTTCTTTTCTCTTTTTTTTTTCTTTTTTTTTTCTTTTTTTTTCTTTTTTTTTTCATGTGTTTCCTTTTTTTTTTTTTTTCACACGCTTTTTTTTTTCTTCCCTTTTTTTTTTTTTTTTTTTTTTTTTTGCTACTGACTTGCCAGAGGATTCATACTTCGAGCCATCTATGGATATGGCTTTCGACGATGCCTCGGATGAGCAGATGAAGGCAGAAAGTACTCCACCAGTTATGGAAAAAGGTATTTCATAGTGATAATCTTGACATTGATTTTTTTTTTTTGACAAGATCATCATATTCATACCTTTTCTTGTGTTTTTTGCCAGCAGGTTGTGAAGCAACAGGAGAAGTTCCTTCGTCTTCCTCAGGGCCAGAGCAGGAGATGCCAGCAGCCGATCCAGAAGTAGGGGCTTCTTCTACCAGTCCCGTCATGGCGGAAGCGGGACTTTGTGGTGATATTGCTTCTTCAGTGGCTCCGATTGGAAAGAGCCTTTTGATTTCTTCTCCACCACGACCTAACATGGGCAGTCAGCCAACAGATCGTGGTGAATCTTCATCTGGGCCATCCCTCCAATATGCAAAGAAGGTGTTGAAGAGTGTATTGAGCTCATGGGTTGAAACTTTCTCTTCTGGCCATTTGGAAGCTGGTTTTGGCATGGTCAAGCATGTACAGGACATCCTTGCTGACAGTGCAGAGGTCGGTCTGGACGTTGCAAGTGCCAAGGCCTTTGTTGATGAAGTCATTGCTTTGGGTGACAAATGGACTGAGACCAAGAATTTCACAAGCGGTGACTTCTTCAATGAGATGTTTTTGCAGCCATCCGGTAAGATCAAATCTGAAATGGATGAGATCTCACGGGCTCGGAAGCAATTCATTCGGGAGAGGAACGTTACCGAGTTGGCTATCATCGAGCTAACACATGACCTACACTGTCTTGATAGGGAGGTCACAGAAGCTAGGCAGCGCCTTGAGCAATTGCAAGAACAAAGTGCTGCCAAATGGACTGCCATTGTATAAGCCCGTGCTAAAGAGGGAACTCTGATTCGCCAGGTTGAAGAAGCCGGTAGCAGCCTCCAGAGAAAGACTCAGGAGTATGAGCAGTGGCAAATTCTCTAGGAAGAGCTTCCTCGTGCCGAAGATAGGTCGCGGCGTTCTGCCGCGTTTTATGGCAAGATCTTGAAGAAGCGCGGCCTGGAAGCTTTAGAGGCTAAGGCCAAGAGTCTGCTTGAGGAGCTGGATCTTTGGTTGAAGACCATGCTAGACTGAGCTCTTGATTTATAACAAATTCTTTTCTTCTTTTCTCTCCTTCTTTTTTTGGTACCTCTATGTAAAACATTTTTGGTACTCTATGTACCTTTTACTTAAATTCTTTTTGGTGAAAATAAGCAAAGGTTGGGTGAGAATGTTTATTTGAGAATTTTGATCAAAAGATTGTCATTTTGTGAAAATCTTTTGTCAAAAGGGTTGTTTTGGCATGAAAGCCAGATTTTGAGGCAAAAGCCAGGGTTTTTTTTTTGTGTGGTTTGAAAGCCGAATTTCGAGATGGCATGAAAGCCGAAATTTGGGTTTATGGCATGAGAGCCAAAATTTTGGATGGCGTGGAAGCCGAAATTTTGAGGTGGCATGAAAGCCGATTTTGGTGGCGTGAAAGCCAAATTTTGGGATGGCATGAGAGCCAAAAAAAATTTGGATGGCATGAAAGCCGAATTTTGAGGTGGCATGAAAGCCGATTTTTTTTTGGGGTGGCATGACAACCGGTTTTCGTGGCGTAAAAGCCGATTTTTTTTTAAAATGGCATGAAAGCCGAGTTTGAGATGGCATGGGAGCCAAAGATTTTTTGTGGCATGAGAGCCAAGATTTGGTTTGTGGCATGAGAGCCGGTTTTATTTTTGGTGTAAGAACCAGATTTTGTTTTTGGCATGAAAGCCGAAATTTCTTTTTGGCATGGAAGCCAGATTTTTTGTTTTTGGCATGAAAGCCAGATTTTTTTTTTTGAAAACCGAGTTTTGTTTTGTTGGCATGGAAGCCGAATTTTGATTTTTGGCATGAAAGCCGGATTTTTGATTTTTTGGCGTGAAAGCCGGATTTTTGGCATGGAAGCCGGGTTTTTTTGGCGTGAAAGCCAGGTTTTTGGTTTTCAAAAATGTAAGTATCGACTAAAAGTCGCCTCCCTGCTGAATGGTATTGCAAGTATCGATGGAATGTCGCCTCCTTGCTCATTCGGTTGCGAGTATCGATGGAATGTCGCCTCCCCGCGGATTTGGGTGCAAGTATCGACTAAGCGTCGCTTCCCTGCTTTTTTTTTTTCAAAAATTTTGTTTTGTGGGTATCGATGGAATGTCGCTTCCCCACGATTTTTGAATTTTGAGGTTTTCTCGAACCTTTGTTTTGTTTTTTGTTTGTTTTGAAATTTGGGTTGTGGATATCAACTGGAACGTTGCGTCTCCACGATTTTTGAAATTTTGGGGTTTTGGAAGTATCGAATGGGTGTCGCATCATTCCGATTTTGGGTTTTGCAACTATCGATTGAACGTCTCTTCCCTGTGGTTTTTGAAAACCATTTTTTGTTTAAAGACATGAGGGTCGTAAATTTTGACTCAAAACCATTTTGGTGGTAAAAGCCGGGGTGGACTAGGGCTGAAATCCCTAGGTCCTAATTTTGTTTCAAACCATGAATTTTGGATTCAAGGATCGAAAATTTTGGTCAAGTTTGGGAAGAGGCTCCTAAACTTGGATTTTTGGATTTGCTTTTTTTTTTTTTTGAACAATGAAACGACGAAAGAAACATTGTTTTGAGGGTTTTTTTTTTTTAGAAATTTCAACAAGAGGATGAAAATTCCAAAAGGAGTGGGTTTGACGAGCAGATACCTAGGAATAGGCTTTGGCCGTGTAGACATTGCTCTGACCCGGTGGGGAAAGCCTTCAAGGGTAGTACCGCTTCAAGAACTTTCCATTGATGGGCAGCATACACCTGTCACCCTCCATATTTAGAAGAGCGTATGCGCCGTTGGAGAAGATTTTGTCGATGACGAAAGGTCCCTCCCATTTTGGTTCAAATTTTCCTTTGGATTTGTGAGCAAAAACCATAGGTCTTCTTACTGTAAGAACCAAGTCTCCCTTTTTGTAGGCGCGTTGCCTGACCTTCTTGTCAAAAGATCCTGCCATGCGTGCTTGGTAGAGTTCAATGTTTTGTAGAGCTTCGAGCCGTCTCTCATCGAGATTATCTAGCTCTTGAAGTCTCAATTTGACATTGCTTTCTTACGTCATGTCATTTTGTAGAGATACCTTTAAGGAAGGAATTTGAACTTCCAAAGGGACAACAGCTTCGCATCCAAAGACCAAGGAGAATGGTGTGCTATGGGTTGGTCCTCGAACGGTGATTCGATAGGCCCACAAAGCTTCAGGCAGTTTGTCGCCCCAATCTCTTTTGTGACTAGAGACCATTTTCTTGAGGATTTTGCAGAGCGTCTTGTTGAAGGCCTCTGCTAGTCCATTCGCTGCCGGATTGTACGGAGTTGAAGGACAACTTTGGATTTTGTATTTGTCGCAGAACCTGTAGAATCTGTGATCCCGGAATTGCGGTCCGTTATCATGGATGAATCTTTTAGGTATGCCGAAGCGACAAATGATGTTCGTGCGCAAGAACTGAAGGACTGATGAGGTCTTCATTTCACTAAGCGCGAATGCTTCTGACCACTTGGAGAAATAATCCGTAGCGGCGAAGATGAAGCGATGACCTTTGCTCGATGGAGGGGAGATAGGACCTATGATGTCCATACCCCAGGCTTCAAAAGGCCATGAGATCGCTGTAGGATGCAGCCATTCTGGAGGCATGTGGACATAGTCTCCATGAATTTTGGCATTGTTGGCAGCGCTTAGCAAATTGCATTGCATCAGCCACCATGGTAGGCCAATAATAACCTAACCTTTTTATCTGATCGTAGCGCTTAGGGCCAGCCTGATGGGCTCCACAAAGACCAGCATGTACTTCTTTGAGTGTTTCTTCAGCTTCTTGTTGTGACAAGCAGCATAGAAGTACTCCGTTGTAGGATTTTTTATACAGCATTTTTGAAGGAATATCCAAATGAAAGTTCGGGGCTCGTCCTGGGATGCTTACCCGTTCTTTTGGATCTTCAGGTAGGATTCCGAACATTATGTAATCAATGAACGGATCTCTCCAGTCGCCGATCAGAGGTTTAAGGACGGAGATCCGACTTCCAACCACTTGGTGGCATTCCGCAATTGCTTGATGTGTGTTGAGAGGAGGGAGAATCCTTTTTTGACACAGTGTAACTTGCATGTTTTCCCCTTCTTGGATTGCCATAGACGCAGCAAGTCCAGCCAGGGCATCTGCACGAATGTTTTCACCTCTGAGGATGTGGGTGATGTGACAGATGTCGAACTTTTGTCGAAGCGATTGTGCCTTGTTGTAGGAAGGCAACAGATCGGGCTTCCTGACTTCAAATCTCTGATTCATTTGGTTGACGATCAGTTGAGAGTCTCCAAAAGCTTCCAGCGTAGTGATGCCGGATTCGAGGGCGAGTTCCAATCCTATGATCAGGGCTTGGTACTCAGCTGCATTGTTTGAACATGGTTCCAGTAGCGAGAATGCATGCGGAATCATGTATTTATCGGGACTAACAAAGAGAATGCCAATTCCCGATATTTGATTTCCCTTTTCATTTGTCCTGGTTGCGCCATCGAAGTACATGTGCCAGGAAGCATTTGATAAGGAAGTCTCCACACTGTAGACCGGTTCGTCTGGGAGGTCATCCCTGAGTGGAGAATCTTTAGGCAATGGATGCTCCGCGAGGAAGTCTTCTAGAGCTTGGCCTTTGATTGTTTTTTGTGGTACATACCTAATGTCAAATTGTGACAGGAGGATGGACCATTTTGCTAGTCGGCCATTGAGAGAACCTGCTTTTGTGACAAGGACCTTTAGGAGGTTGATCATCGAAATCAAGTACACTGTGTTGGCTAGCAGGTAGTGACGCAGTTTTTGTATGGCGAACATTACTGCCAAGCATTCTTTTTTGACTGGAGAGTAGCAATGCTCTGCACCTACCAACATGCGGCTAAGGTAATATAGAGCAGCTTCTTTTCCCTCGTCATTCTTTTGTGCGAGTAGAGCGCCTAAAGAACAGTCAAGGGCTCTTGTGTACAAGAGGAATGGTTTTCCAGTTGTGGGGGCAGCCAACACTGGAGGTTTAGTCAGGTATGACTTGATGTCTTGGAACGCGGCTTCACATTCAGCATCCCAGACAATATCGACACCTTTCTTCATTAACCGAGAGAATGGACGGCACTTCCCTGATAGGTTGGAGATGAACTGTCGAATGTATGCCAATTTTCCTTGGAGCCCTTTTAATTGTCTTAGGGTTCTTGGAGATGGCATTTCTAGGATAGCCTTGACTTTGGTGGGGTCAAGCTCTATGCCAGCTTTCCGTACTATGAATCCGAGAAACTTACCCGATGAAACACCGAAGAAGCATTTGAGGGGATTCATTCGCAGTTTGTGTTTGCGAAGTCGGAGGAAAACTTCTCGAAGATCTTTGAGATGGTCTTCTTTTCTTTTGCTTTTGACGGCGAGGTCATCGACATAACATTCGACAATCTTGTGCTGCATATCTTGGAATATAGCCCTCTAATATGTAGCGCCGGCATTCTTCAGACCGAATGGCATGACAGTGTAGCAATACACGCCAAACGAGGTCCGAAATGCTGTGTGTTTTTCATCTTCATGATGCATCTTTATCTGATTGTAGCCAGAGAAGCCATCCATGAATGTCATTCGCTCGAACCCACAGGTGTTGTCGATCATCACCTCTGGTATAGGGAGCGGGAATTCATCTTTTGGGCATGCATTGTTTAGGTCTCTGTAATCAATGCAGACCCTGATTTGCCCATTTTTTTTTTGTCACGGGGACGATGTTGGCCAACCATTCAGGATGTTGTTCCTCACGAATGAAGCCAACGCTTTTGAGTTTTTGAGCTTCTTGTTCAATTTTGTCCATCACATCAGGACGGAACCTTCTTTGGCCTTGTTTGACAGGCTTGATATCTTTTTGAAGATTGAGTTTGTGGACTGCTATTTTGGGGTCTAAGCCAGGCATCTCAGCGTAAGACCATGCAAAACAATCAATGAACTCATGAAGAAACGTGATATACTCGGGTAACTCATCATCCTTTATATTCTTGCTTATGAATACAGGACGTGGGTTATCAGGTGTTCCCAAGTCTATCTTTTGAATAGAATCTTCAGTTGGAAGGTTTGAAGGTGGTTCCTCCACAACATTTTCGGAGGCTTCCAGCCCAACAAAGCCTTCTGGAGTTCCAAAGGTATCTACAGACCACGGCTCTGCTTTTGTCCATGGGTCTTCTTGATTGGTACTTTTCTCAAGATTTGCTATGAGATGGTCCCAATCACCTGTTGAAACTAGGTCGAAGTAGGGCACTTCTTTTGGAGATGATGGTTCTTCTGGGCTAGAAAATCGTGTATCCGTATCATCGGTCAATTCCTCTTCATCATCCGAGAAATCATACCAATTGGGTGAGCTTCCTAAATCTTCGACGGGTGACTCTTGAAAGAGATATCCGGGGAGATCGATGTCTTCATTAATATGAGATGTTGAGGCTTGGTCGGCAAGAAGACTTTGCAGCCTTTGTGTCAACTGTCTCAAGGGAGCGTCAGGATCATACCCCAGCCCATGTGAAGACCTTTCTATGTGGCGGTGGGGTTTCCAACCTTCCAGTTGACTTTTGGTCAGGGTTGGTTCCAATGGCGTGATAATACCACGGCCACCTCCCAAACCGATTGGGTTCTGAGCATCGTAGCCCATTTTCTTCATGATAGCTTGTGCCATTGGACTATACAGGGATAGTTTAGGCATACCTTCATTTTGGAAAGGTTTAAGCGAAGAATTTGATGAAGAAACTCCCGATTTATGGAAGAAGATTGGCTTTTCTTCTGTTGATGTTGCTGGAACAACGAAAGAAGCAGATGCCGGATCTTCTATGTCAACGGTTGTCTCCATCGGAGTGAGAGCGGGCTGGACTTGTTGATCATCAGCTTGGCTTGGCGATGTGTCGTCTTCTAGCTCTGAGTCCGAATCCGTGTCTTGCAAGATAGACATGAAGGAGACAGCAAACTTGCCCCCAGCCTTTTGTTTTGTCTTCTTTGCTTTGGTGGTGATCACCAGAGGCTTTGAAGACTTGAGGGAGACCATGAAGGGAGATTGATTATTTTCTTCGGTTTTGATAGAGGGTTTGTTTTCTTCCGGTGATTGCTGAGGAGCCTTGCCTTTGTCTTTCTGGAGATTTTCGGCAAAGGGTGCTGTTTCTTCCTCCCTTTCTTCTTTTTCATCTTTGTACATCTGAGCACCTGCGAAATAGACTTCTTTGCCTTTGAAGGGCTTTTTGTCTGCAAACACTCGATGTATCAAGCCGTCATTGCCAACGAACTTGATGCACTGATGTAAAGTCGAAGGGACAACACCATTCTCGTGTATCCAGGGGCGTCCGAGAAGGATGTTATAGCATGAAGGGGTCTTTATTGCATAGACAGTGACCTTGGAGATAAGATCACCGATTTGCAACTTGAACCTGATTTTGCCGATCGGCCTTTGAGCGCTGCCATCATATCCAAAGATGGACACAGACGTGTGGCTCAGCTTACTAGGCAGAATGCCCAGTTCTTCGAGTGCCGAAGTGGAGATGAGGTTGAGTGTAGAACCTGGATCGATCTGGATTCTGCGTACTGGCACCTCTTTGATGTACCCGGTGAAGTACAGGGGTCGGTTGTGCTTTGTCTCGCCTAGCAGGAGGTCTTCCTTGGTGAAGGCGATGGTTGCACTTGCTGCTTTTTGAACCAAGAGGCATTCGATGCAGGATCCCTCAGTTTTCTTCTTTTCTCCTTTTGAGGGAGTTTTTGATTTTTTGACCCTATAGTCCATTTCGATTTGTAGGACTTGTGGGGCATGTTTGTCGACATCCGCATCCAG
The DNA here is from genome assembly GCA_038049695.1 of Cinnamomum chago. Classification (NCBI taxonomy): domain Eukaryota; kingdom Viridiplantae; phylum Streptophyta; class Magnoliopsida; order Laurales; family Lauraceae; genus Cinnamomum; species Cinnamomum chago. The sequence goes on from CP142456.1 coordinate 407,482, forward strand.
CATTTGTAGTTCTGAAATGAGACTATCACGAGTCTGTGGTGACATTCGTAATAAGTCTAGGATGTGCAGACGTGCAGGTATGTGTTTGAAGTGCTGAATTAAGTCGTACTTGAAAGCCTCCTTGGGGCCTGCATTTTCATTATTCTTGCCACTAGGGGCGTTTACAGCTTGTTTTCCCGAAGGATTTACATAAGAAGCAGAAGGTTGGTTGTAGTTTTTGTGGTAATCCCAGTCAGAACGGGTACCTCTACCAACTTCAAGAGCTTCTGGAGAAGGGTCTTTGTTTGGAAGATCACCCTCGAGATCGAGAGGTTGTTCCTTCTCATTTGTTGAAGATGTCTCTGTGTCAGCATTGTCATCTTCAGTAATTGTGTTGCATGGAGCATTTTCCGGGAGCAAGTCCTGAACAACATCCAGCAACTTTCCTTCTTTATCGAATATTTTGTCGGTCTAGACATCACCGATGAGATCGGGCATTTGGGACCAATTGACCAGATTTTCTCTGAAGAAGATTTCACCGGCTGTAATTTCTTCAAGGTGATCAGTCGGAAGAGGTTTGAGTTCCGATGTCACTGTTCCAGGAGACGAAGCCTGAGAAGGTGTGGTTCCAGAAGAATTATCATCCTGAGCTATTGCATTGCAAGTAACTTTGACGGAAGATGCCTCCAAGATGAACTGTTGCGAATCAGATTCGTCCTCAGATGTAAGAGGATCATCGATCCAACAGCTTTCTTCGTTTTCCGGGGTTACCGGAGGAGATTCCTGTAGATTTTCAGGAACTTCCGGTGCTGGGTTGTGACGAAGCTGGTTGATGCGACCTTGTTCTTGCTCTATAGCAAGGTGCTGCAAGATCCTTGCGTATTCATCGAGATCAGGCATGGGGGCCAAATCTTCTTCTTCGTCTGCTCCTTGTGGTTCAACATGGTTGGGTTCCACTGGAGTATTTTCTTGGACAGCCTCTTGGTCTTCTTCATCATCAGACCAGGATCCTTGCAGCTGTAATGGGTTATACCAGATTACTGGCATAAGATGAGATTCAGGGATCCATTCCTCGTCGGAGAGATATTCTCCTGTTTCGAGGGATTCCTCCCACTCATCGATGTCACTAGCGGTGTCACTGGACTCGTATCCATCCATGGGGAATCCGACCACCGAGTTGCAAGAGTATGATGCCCCCTGCGTAGTTTCATCTTTGAGGTGCGGTGGCATGAAATCACCAAGAGTGAATCTTCTTGCCGCCTTTGAAGTCTTGGGAGGAGACTCTTCTGTTGCCCCCAGCGAAGCGGTAGAGGAGGTTTCTGCCTTTTCAGCGACTTCTTGCTTTTTCAGAGCTTTCTCATGCTGTTTGAGTTTGCGGAGTTGTCTCCTGGCTTGCCTTCGCTGTTGAGCGGTTGGCTTTTTTTTTTACGACCTCATCTCCTAGGAGATCGGGGTGTACCCATATGGGCTGTCCGTCTGATGTTGGATATGGAACCAACTCTTGGGATGTTTGGGTCATCTTTATCACCTTGAAGGAAGTAGTGATCTTCTCTTTTGGTGATTTTTGTTTTTGTCCACACGACACCATGTTGACGGAGGCAGACCCATAGTTCTTGTCGAAGGTGATGACTTCGTTTTTTCACATCTCATTTATCTTCTCTCTCACAACAAAGCATTGATTGAGAGGATGCGAGACCATCTGATGGTATGGACAGTACCGAGGATCGTTGGTTTTGCCAACATCGCCCGGTCTTTTGGGGTCAGGCAAGGTGAGTTTACCGTTTGCGAGAAGTGCCCCAAAAATTTCTTCAACATCTTCATCGAACGGGTATTTCTTCTCTACTCGTTCTTTGAAGGCATCAGAGAGTTCAGGCTTTTTACCTGCAGCTTTGTTTTCAGCTTTCTTTGGCGGCTGAGGAGCTGACTTGGTTTGTACATTGAGAACCTCTTTTTTCTTTAGCTTTGAGGTTGCAATGGTGGTCGACTCTTTCTTTGATGATTTTTGACTGTTGAGGTCTTTGATCACCGTTTCAGCCTCCATAGAAGCTTCTAGGAGTTCACCTAGGTTTTTTGATTTGTTGCCGATGATCATGGAGCGGATTCTTGCTCTCATGTTGTTACGGCAGATGTCGACTAGCGACGCTTGTGGCAATACATCTGAGCATTTGTACGCCATTGCCTTCCACTTGTGAATGAAGTCGTATGTTGACTCACTCTCTCCCTGTTTTAGGCTGCAGAGCTGCGCCATAGTAACAGGATGATCCTCACCTTTGAAGTGGGTTAGGAAGCGTGTCTCCAGCATGGCCCAATTTTGAATGGAGTCCTCCGGCAGAGTGGAGTACCAATCAAAGGCCGTACCTTTTAGGGTACTTGCAAATAGGCGGATTTTGAGGGCATCTTGATCCGCAATAGCTCCTGTCAAGATCTTGAAATGGATGACGTGTTGTCTGGCTGAACATTTCCCCGTATATGTTTGGAGAGTAGGTTGCTTGAATTTTGTAGGGAACGGGACCGAGTCCATCCACAAGGGATATGGTGGCTTGATCCCATGCTCCTTTAGTGTATCCTCTTCTTTTGCTTTGGCGAGGATATCGTCAACATCCTTTTTGGTAAGGGCGCGTGACTCACTGTTTTCCGCATTTTCCTCGTCGCCTTGATGGCTCGGAGGAGCTTCATTGTTTGGCGGATGTTGGATAGTGAGAAGGAGGTTTTCCATTAGGGCCTCTATTCTCTGCTGTCCTTGTTCCAGCTCCTGGATGCGTGCAGCTACGTCATCATGTGGCGGAGGTTGCTCAGCATTTGTGACCAAGATGTTCACTCTTCGAGAGTCGAAAGAGGATACAGTCTTGGTGACTGAGCTGGAGCTCATTCTTTTAGATGAAGAGCTCGAGGAGTGATTACTCCGGTGTCCTTGACTTGAAGGAGCGGGAGAATCTTCTTGATGTCTTCTTGTCCGAGTGACGCTGCGAGTCACCGGTCGTCTGACATGGATTTTAGTTGCCGACTTTTGATGTCTTCTGGTTTTTCCCACCATATGGACAACAGCAACTTGATTGGGTCTTTCTTTTTCAACCCATTTTTTGGAGACCTGAAGTGCAGAATGCTGGGTTCTTTGCTTCTCTAGTCTCTTTTGTCGATATGCCACGCGGCGGCGCATACGACGAGTAATTTGAGCTTCGGTTAGCTCTGGTTGCGCTCTGGCAATGAAGGACGTAGTCCCTGGTGTGCAGCAGCCGAGCTTGTCTTCTTTGAAGACTGGCAGGGACAGGATCCGGACGCGGTCCTTTGCCTGTCGCAGCGAAGCCTTGAATTTGGCGAGTTCGGCCCCTGTTGAGAGGAAGGGTCGACTCGCAGGAGTGCAGGCCTTTACAGGTTCTTGCGGAGGCCTTACGATGCACGATTTGATTTTGGGCTTGTAGGAGCAAGCCGGCTCGAGCTGAGTAGGTTTTGTTTGGCGGAGGGTAGGTTTCTCCTTTTTCATGTAAGCAAGCGGGTAGAACCGGTTCTCCTTGAGAGGGGCCAGGTATGCTGGCTTTGTAGGTGTTTGTGACCTTTGGGTGAAGGTCTTGGGGACCAAATCTTTGAGCATACCTGGTTTCTTGGTATCACTGTAGTGATACGTTGAGGGGCGGTTCTCTGCTTCTTGGCAGGTGCAGTTTCTTCTGCGGGTAGTGGGAATGGTCCCAATGACCCGAAGACAATGGTTCGGGGAGTAGAGTTTGACCCGGTGTCTTCTGAGTTGCCGAGGGAAATGACGCTTCGGCAGCTGGCAGGGCGCTTGTAAGTGCGCTTGGTTTGTTTGTCTTGGAGCATGAGCTGGTACTTGTTCTCATCGAAGGTAATGGTTAATGAAGCTGCCATTGTTAGTTTTTGGAAAACTTTTCTGAAACAAGACCATATCCATTAGTAATCACAAGAATATGGTGATCATAAATGGAAAATACTATGGTTTCGCCTCTTCAAGTCGCCCGAGGGGTCATGGCCCAGCCCAAGCAACATGAGGAAGGCAGAAAAGCCATAGAGGGCACAATTGTTCTAAACGCAGGTAGGGTCAGCTCAGAATGAGCGTCCCAGTGACTGCTAGAAGCAATTGTGAACCTTAATTCAAATTACCGAGAAGCAAAGCTCACTCAAGGTAAAATGATATAAGGTTGAGATACAAATGTGTCGGTTGCGAATACAGTAGACCCGAAAGGGCGTACTAGCACCGCTAGGCACAAATGTTGCAAATCGCATCCTTGGAAAGGACACGAGATAGGATTTTCGAAAGGTCAAGATTGGATTCATAAAAGAGAGCAAATGGTATTCCAATCCGAAAATGAGCTCAACATTTCTGCGAGCTCGAAAGTCCGAAAAGGAAGGAACCAGGATTTCTCAAATGTGAATCCAAAAGTGACGGAAGTTTGTTTTTTTTTTTTTTTTTTTTTTTTTTTGAAGATTTAAAAAAAAAAAAAAAGAGTTGACATAGATCTCCAATTCGATCTTATGAAACCTCAGTTGATAGATCAGCCCCCAGGTAAGGGTAGGATTACTTAATGAACCCGTTTGGAGGACCCTTGCCTAGAACAATCTAGCTGTCTCCACACTCTGGACAAGGCTTTTCTTAGATCCACTTTGGTCAAAGAACGCAATTGGTGCAACCTTAGTGGTTTTTTTTTTTTTGAAAGATTTTTTTTTTATGGATTCATAGAAGAGAGCGAATGGTGTTCCATTCCGAAAATGAGTTCAACATTTCTGCGATCTCGAAGTCCGAAAAGGAAGAAGCCAAAGTTTCTCAACTTAAACCCAAAAGGGAGAAATCTGAAGTTTTTTTTTTAAATCGATTTTTTTTTATGGATTCATAGAAGAGAGCGAATGGTGTTCCATTCCGAAAATGAGTTCAACATTTCTGCGATCTCGAAGTCTGAAAAGGAAGAAACCAAAGTTTCTCAACTTAAACCCAAAAGAGAGAAATCTGAAGTTTTTTTTTTTTTTTTTTAAATCGATTTTTTTTTTGTGGATTCATAGAAGAGAGCGAATGGTGTTCCATTCCGAAAATGAGTTCAACATTTCTGCGATCTCGAAGTCCGAAAAGGAAGAAACCAAAGTTTCTCAACTTAAACCCGAAAGAGAGAAATCTGAAGTTTTTTTTTTAATCGATTTTTTTTTGTGGATTCATAGAAGAGAGCGAATGGTGTTCCATTCCGAAAATGAGTTCAACATTTCTGCGATCTCGAAGTCCGAAAAGGAAGAAACCAAAGTTTCTCAACTTAAACCCAAAAGAGGTAAATCTGAAATTTTTATAAATCAGATTTTGTTTCTTTTTGAGAATTTTTTTTTTTAGAAACAAGAAAGACTGGAGATAAACTCAAAAGACGAAATTTCCGAGAATCCCATCTCATGTGTTTTTTTTTATTTTAGATGTAAGATCCAACATAGGCCACCAACTAAAAAGGAGCCAAAGAATCCAAGCATCGTGTTCTCAAATGAACAAGGTCCCACCGGGTGTGCCAGCTTGATGGTCCCGGTTTTTCTCTTTTTCCAAAGCTGCCTCCGCCCCGGGGCTGACGGGGTACGGTGGAAGGAAAGAAAGGAAATGCGGGCATCCGTTTTTTTTTGTACGGGTATGCCAATTTCTCTTTTATATTTGGAATTTAGAAATGGTGATCCGGAGATTCACCTTCACAAGTAAAAAGGGAAATGAAACTTTTTTCTAGTTTTCCATTGCAAATATACTTTAATGAAAGAGACAATTTTTGAATGCCGTGAAAGGCGTTTTTCATTTGATTGCCGTGAAAGGCATTTTTGTGCCGTTGAAGGCGATTTTGCCGTAAAAGGCGATTTGGTGCCGTAAAAGGCGATTTTGCCGTAAAAGGCGATTTACAAATCTCATCAAAATGAAAAGACAAGAATTGTGATTTTTTTTATCTCTTAAAAAAATACAATTTACAATAGAAAAGTAAGAAAAAGGAATCTAACTTCTCATGCGATTGTGGGAGGGCTCGTTCAGATCGACGGTCGCGAGTCATGTATGGGCTCCGCCATCGTCCTTCAGATGAGAACATAGTGCTTTGATTCTTTGGCTTGGCTCAAACCTCAATTTTTTAGAGGATAAAGACCAAGGGAATGTCCTATATCCAATAAAAAAGAGAGTAGACGGACTGAAAAGCCACGTCTAGCCATGTTGGAAATCAGGAGAGGAACCTTGGGGGGAATGGCCCCCCAAGGGGCTTCAATCACCTTGTAGAGTTTTTTTTTTGCAGCAGCAGAGCTTCTTCGCAAAGTGTCTGGATTTTCAGAGACTTCGGATCTTCAGGCAATTTTCTGTGTCTTTTTCTGATGGATTTTTCTTGTCCTTTTCGGAGAGTTTTTTGGATAATTTTTCTTCCTCCTTTCCTTTGGAATGACCCTCCTATTTATAGGCCTTTGGTAGCCATTTAGGAGAGTTTATGAGCATTTATTGTATTAATGCTCATGATGGGAGGAGTAACAAGTTTTTAATTTCTTGATTTGGTAACTCCTTTTTCCTTGAATTTGATTGGCCGATGGAGAGTGATGGGCATTTAATCACCTTTAATCTCCATGATAATGGGAGTTTCATGATTTTAATGTCATGATTACTTGGACTTGTAAGTCCCATTTGCTTGCTTCTGATTGGGCCGTCCAAAATAATGAGTTAATGACCGCATTAACTTGCCATAAACGGGTCATTTAACTTCATTAATTGATTGCCCGGGCGCTTGAAGAGTCGCGGGCCGTGCCGCGTCCTTTGGGATTCTTCTTGTGATGATCACCAATGGACCCACATGCTATTTGATGTCGGATGGTGATCCAAATTCAAACATTGGTTGATGTCAGCGGGCCAGCAACATCTGTCCAGTCGATTTCGCGATCGGGCTGGCAGAAAGTGTGCTTTCTTGGTTAGCCGTTTGGTGATTTTGAGGCGTGCGATGATGATCACATGCTTTTGATGGTAGATCTGAGATGTTGGCGAAGATCAGTAGATTCCGAGCACCAAAAATCAAATTTTCAGAAAATCACAGGGGTCGGAATTCTCGAAACGCGAAAAGTACCCGAAAAATGGGCATTTTGGGCGAAATCCGGCGACCCGAAAAATGGGCATTTTTTGTCAAGCGTCGAAACTAGGTCAAACGATGTCGGAATGACTTGAAATTCGACGTGTAGCTTCTTGAGCAGTAGAGGAGACCAACCATAGGCTTTTGTTCAGGTTTTGAAGCCGCTTGGGGTCCCGCAAACGCTTGACTTTGATTTCACCACGAGGGAAATACCGAGCTTTGACTTCTGGTCAAACGATGTCCGATTGACCTGAAATTCGACGTGTGACTCCCTCATCAGTAGATAAGACCAACCATAGGCTTTCGTTTGAGTTTTGAAGTTGTTTGGGGTCATGCAAACGCTTGACTTTGATTTCACCACGAGGTAAATGGCGAGCTTTGACTTCTGGTCAAACGATGTCCGATTGACCTGAAATTCGACGTGTGACTCCCTCATCAGTAGATAAGACCAACCATAGGCTTTCGTTTGAGTTTTGAAGCTGTTTGGGGTCATGCAAAAGCTTGACTTTGATTTCACCACGAGGGAAATGCCGAGCTTTGACTTCTAGTCAAACGATGTCCGATTGACCTGAAATTCGACGTGTGATTCCCTCATCAGTAGATAAGACCAACCATAGGCTTTCGTTTGAGTTTTGAAGCTGTTTGGGGTCATGCAAAAGCTTGACTTTGATTTCACCACGAGGGAAATGCCGAGCTTTGACTTCTGGTCAAACGATGTCTGATTGACCTGAAATTCGACGGGGAGCCTACTGGAGTCATTTTGAGATGATCCACAAGCTCCGAATTGGGTGCCATAGTCCCGGGGTGCTCTGCTGCCGGTAGGCTTGATTTTGTTTCCGAGCATCGAAACTGGATCAAACGTCATCGAAATGACCTGAAATTTGTTGTGCAGCCCTTTGGAGGTATGTAGAAGCCACCCATGTGCTCTATTTGATGAGTGACGACCTCGGTAGTTCTCGCAACCTAAGGGCTTGATTTTGCTGCTCGAGAGTTGATGGAGGGTCAAACGGTGTCGGTTTGACTTGAAACTTGACATGTAGCCTTTCAGAGGTATTTTGAGATCATCCGTAGGCTCTGATCGAAGATTTGGGGTCTTCGACACTGTCGCCGCCGGGAGCTGCTGCTTAGCTGTTGGAGAGGTGAAGCTAGGCCAAATGATGTCGGAATGGGCCGAAACTTCATGTGTACCTCTCTTTTGGCTGTTTTGAATGACCTTGCAGTTTTTGTTTGATTCTGACAAGATCTGATGCTTGAAGTGGCGCCTGCCTATTTTTGGTAGGATGCGGCTCCATGTAGCTTTTGATGTGAAGAGGCAAAGTGACATTTTTGGTGTCAACAAGTACTCTCGGAGACTGATGAACAATCTCAGAATCAGTGCCTTGCCTCGGCTTGGAGAGTCTTCATTGATGGGTTCTCAACTTCTAGAAAATCTGGCGCTGGTGTTATCCTCCAGTCTCCAGAAGGACTGATTATCGAGTATGCTCTAACCCTGGACTTCAAGGCGTCAAACAACGAAGCTGAGTATGAAGCCCTAATAGGAGGACTAAATAGTGCCAAAATCCTCGGAGCTCAACAGCTAGTGGTCTTTAGTGATTGGCAGTTGGTGACGAACCAGCTGACTGGAGACTACCAAGCTCGCGACGACAGGATGGCCGCCTACCTAGCCTTTGCAAAAAAGCTGCTCTCTCAGTTCCAGACAGCCGAGATCAGACAAATAGGTAGAGAGTCTAATTCTCACGCTGACGCCCTTGCTAACTTACCATCCGCTGTCGAAGCAGGAAAGAGAAGAACCATCAAAATAGGATCGTTGGCGAAGCCCAGTATAGAGCTCCATCCATCTCGGGAAATCCTATGCCTTATTCTCGGCCCAAGCTGGATGGACTCAATCATCTCCTACCTTAAGGATGACCAGTTTCCCGATGAAGGATTACCAGTTTCCCAATGACAAAAGTGAGGCTCACCAAATCAGACTCAAAGCAGCCCGGTTCTGGTTGTCTCCCGAAGGCAAGCTTTACAGGAAGTCATTCACAGGCCCATACCTTCAGTGTGTTCATTCAAGCAGAGTCGAAGAATTCCTCTTTGAAATACACGAAGGGATCTACGAAAGCCATATGGAGGGAGGTCATTAGCGTACCGGGCTATCAGCCAGGGCTACTGGTGGCCGTATATGCAGAATGACGCGCTAGTATACGCCAAAAAATGTGAGAAGTGCCAAAAAAATGTGAGAAGTGCAAAAAATTCTCCCATTCCCTTCATCAACTGACACAAGATTTGAGTCCACTCTCCAGCCCTTGGCCCTTCACCCAATGGGGGTTGGACATCGTGGGACCACTTCACCAAGCCCCGGGAATAAGAGGTGGTTGATAGTAGTCACCGACTATTTCACCAAATGGATAGAGGTAGAACCATTGTCTTCCATTACGGAACAAGACTCAAGGAATTTCGTATGGAAGAACATCGTTACGAGGTTTGGAATTCCAAGAGCTCTAATTTCGGACAACGGGACCCAATTTGATTCCATCCTCTTCAGGAACTTCTGCCAAGAGCTCCGCATCCGGAACCACTACTCTACTCCAGGTATCCACAGAGCAATGGTCAAGCAGAGATCTCTAATAAGGTGGTACTCGATGGGCTAAAGAAATGGCTAGACCGAGCTAAAGGATGGTGGGTAGAGGAACTTCTAAGCGTCCTGTGGGCCTATAAAACGATTCTGAGGCGCTCCACCTCGGCAACGCCTTTCTCTCTTGCCTATGGGATGGAGGCGGTCATCCCTCTAGAGATCCGAACTTTTCGATCAAGGCCAGAACGAAATAAATCTAGCCCGGGAGCTGGACCTAGACGACGAACGCAGAAAAGCAGCAGCCATCAGACTGGCGGCCTATCAGCAACAGTTGGCCAAAGGCTACAACCAGAAGGTCAGAGAAAGGAAGTTCTCAGTTGGCGAGCTGATTCTGAAAAAGACCCTCCCGAGCGATAAAGATTCAAATCAGGGCAAGCTAGCACCAAATTGGCATGGACCATTCAAAGTGATTTTCATTGCTGGACAGTCAGCCTATAGACTTGAAGATATGGATGGCCGACAGTTACCACGACAATGGAACGAGTCGCATCTCAAAAAGTTATATTTTTAACCTGTACTCAATTCTCAAGATCAATGAAAGCAGTCTTCTTGTTGCTCGATTCATAGCCATAGAACTTGGTAACGACTATCGGCAGCTCGGCAACGGCGCCACTGATGAGATTGTCGTAGGGTTGGTATACACCACCCAGGGATGAAGCCATTACGGCCACTGATGAGATTGCCTTAGGGTTGGTATACACCACTTAGGCATGAAGCCATTACGGCCACTGATGAGATTGCCTTAGGGTTGGTATACATCACCCAGGCATGAAGCCATTACAGCCACTGATGAGATTGCCGTGAGGTCGGTATATACCACCCAGGCATGAAGCCATTTCGGCCATCAAGATTGCTTTAAGGTAAGTACGTTTCACCCAGGCACGAATCCATTTCGGTCGAGGAGGCTCCTCGGGTTGATATGCCCGAAGTCTTTCCACTCAAAAGTGTTAAAAGGTCATTGACTGACAATCTTAACTCCGGTCATGCACCGAGTATGTTGTGAACAGTACTGAAATTACAGTTTTCCAGCACATTAAAAAAAAACGCTAGATGCCGTATCAGGCGTAAGCGGCAGTGGAGAGGGATAGATGTTATTCCCTCTCTCAACCAAGTGTTTCAGCTCGGCCAGTCCCTCCAGTCCGAATCAGAGATCAAGCCGAGCTCAAACACTTGTGTAAAAGTGAAAAGCAAAAACACAGCAAAAAAAATATATAATAAAAGAAAGAGACGAAGTCCACAGTGAGGCAAAAATTCAATTGTATTGATTCATTAGATATTACAATTGTGTCATTACATTGGATATTTAAAAAAAAAGAGAAAAAAGTACATTATTGCAGAACTAGCAAGAGGCCTTCAAGAGTCGGGGGCAGGGGCGTGAAAGTCCACGAGGATCCTAACCCTAGAGGGGGGGGGGGTGAATAGGGTGAGCTACAACTATGACCAATTTAAACCAATTTTAATTTCTTAACTTAAACTAGTCACAAGTGATGATTAACAATCAAAATGCGAAAGCTAAACAAACTCAATCACCACATAGCATGCACCACAACACCAATGTTTATAGTGGTTCGGCCTCAATGCCTACATCCACTACCGGCTTGTGAATCCAATCACCCCACCGGATTTCCACTATTTATGCTTTTAACTAGGCTAAGCAATAACCCTTACAAAATGCTTTTCAAAGGCTAAGCAATAACCCTACAAGATGCTTTTCAAAGGCTAAGCAATAACCTTACAAGATGCTTTTCAAAGGCTAAGCAATAACCTTACAAGATGCTTTTCAAAGGCTAAGCAATAATCTTTACAAAGTTGATTTCTCAAAGAAGGTGTCTTTCCAAAAGATCACTCTAAGAGATTACAATTTAAGCTCATATGAAATTGCCTCTTGAATAGGCTAATATGAAAGTTTAATACAAATTACAAACATACACTTAAAACAAGCTAAAGTGTGTGCACAAGTGTATGAGTGTGTTTCTTCAATCAATCTTAACAAAGAAGCTCTTAAATGAATGCATGATGCATTTTAAAATCAAAGCTTATAAAATGATGATTGAAGAGAAAACTAATCACATGTGAAATTCAAACAACTTTAATAAATGAACTAAACAAGTTGTATGAATGTAAAAGTCTAAGAAAGCATGTGATTTAGTTAAGAGAGTTTGCAAACTAATCTAATTTACCAAGGAAGATATTGAGTTTGCAAAACAACTCTTTATAGGCTTGAAATCATGCATAAATGAAAATACCAAGGATTTGAACATGCATGAATTTCATTTGAATGGAAATCAAAATAACTTAGAAGATGTACCTTTTAAATACTCATGAGTTTGATTTCCAAATAGCCCTCTAGCCTTTCCAACTTCTTCCCCTTTCTTTGGCTCCAAAATGCTCTCAAAAGTTCATAGTTCAAGCCTTGAAAAAGGTTGGAAATGAATGGACTTTATAGCCAAAAAGTTGCCAACGGCTAGTTCTCGGTCGACCTAGACACAGGTCTCGGTCGACCGAGAAAGCACAACGGTCATATTTCTGACCGTTGGCCTGAAACAGTTCAAAAACTGTCCATTTGCCCTGCAGTGTTCTCGGTCGACCGAGACCCAGTTCTCGGTCGACCGGCGACACTGCCGGGACACCCCCAAAAATTCCAACTTTTGCATTTTGAAGATATTCTTTGTGGAATTTTGTGGGTCACTAAACCAAGCTTAAAAACATGTTTTAAAACATTTAAAAACATGAAACACACAAAGCCTAAAATGATTCAAAGGTTTAAAACCAAAGGCAAGCTTGATTAGTAAAAACTCTTTTCAAATCAAATTGCATACAAAACTGATTCTAAAGGTGCTGAATGTATGCAAAGCTCAAACCTAAATTCACAAGAAGATTTTCCAAATCTAATGCACAAGGAATTTGGTTTTCAAAAGAGTTTTGGGTTCTAAAACCAATGCATCCAAGTTTAGAACCAAACCATGCATAAAACACAAACTTTTCCAAATCTAAAAACCAATGCATGTATAAAGCTAGATTTCAAGATATTTTAAATCAATGCATGTGTGTGAATTCAAATGATGCCAATATGCAAATGCATCCACCAAATTGCAAAAACAAAATACCTAACAATCTCCCCCTTTGCAATTTGATGGCAACTTACTCATCATTGAAATTACACACTCTGTCTTCAGCTCCCCCTCAGCTGGACAAGTCTTGAAATCTTCTTCTTGGATGCTCCTTCTCTTAGCTTGGGCTCTTGGGCTCTTTTCTTCAATCTTCTTGATGCTTGGTGCTTGATCATTCTTCAAGCTTTCTTATCATCTTCCTCTCTATGGCCAAGCATCTTCTTTAGCTCCAAGCTTTCTTTCTTCTATTTGCTCTCCCCCTTTGACCATGCTTCTTTCTCCTCTTGAGAACTTGAAAGCTTTCTCCCCCTTTGATGGATAGGAGATCTTCGAGTACTTGAACTCTCGAACTCTCTCCCCCTTTGAAGAGTAGGAGATCTTTGAGTCACACTTGAACTCTCTCTCCCCCTTTGACATTAAATTGCAAAGGTACCTACACACATGAGACAAGAAGAATACCTTTAGTAGCACCTGTTAACAAATGAAATCGAAAATGAAATTCATAACAGGCTATCATGTATGTAAGTTATCTCTAAGGGCTCAAAGGCAATCCAAGGGTGAATTTGATCAAAACTAATACTTCCTATGAAGGTTTACACTCCCCCTCAATCCATTCTCTTCTTTTGTCAAACTTTGACAAGATATAACTATTAAATACAAGAAGTAGATGGTTTAACCAAGTGAGGGTCAACTTCAAGGAAAGGATTAGATTCATTTAACTATAAAGCTCATATGATCAAATTACCAAAAGAGAGCAAGGTCATTAACGATCATGGATACCAATTGAAATAAACATATCAATTGAGATTAAAGGATGTGACTATAAACTCAATCACTCTAAAATGGATTTAAAAGTATAACTATTAAGAGAAATCCAAATTAGAGCTATCCATGATATGGGGTTTACTAAACATAGCATTAAATAATTTAACTATGGAAAGCATATGCTATGTAAAGTTTTGAAAATCATTTCATTCAAACAATAAATATGACTATTAATGTGCAAGAATGAGTGAAATGAAATTCAAACATGAAGCCAACCTCAACTATAACCAACCAATATTATGAACACATAAACATGGTGGTCATGAGATATACCTATATGAGCAAAAGAGGTGGCAACCATGAGCATTATGATGCTAATGGTGTGTGACGTGGAACAATTATATAACTATGAAGATTAGTCCAAAGCACACAAGGTCTATCACATACACAAGATAAGATATCAATTGGATATGAAATCAATGGAACAATATACCAAATGAAACCAATTGAATATGATAACATGAGTAAAAGCAAGGATGTGATACACTTCCATCAAGCATCATAAATGCATATTCATCACTTTTAATGATATTCCTAAAGAGCATAGTGATGAACAAGGCAAATTGCAATGCAAAAAGATATGACTAGGTAAAGCATGCAATTCTCAAAGTGTCCAAATCATATGAATTCAACTACTAAGATATCCATCAACCAACATAAATGTAAGGAATGGATTTCAAAGAGATTCATATGATCAAGAACACTACATATGAGGTTGAAACATGTACAAGGATGACACCAAGAGAATCTACATGAATCAACATCATAACCATCCATAAAGAAATGACTATAAGGCAAAAAGGATGGATTTGGGTTCTAGTATGGTTTTTACAAATACTACCAAGGTTACTACCATACATGGAACCAAATAGTCATTTGCATATGCAAGTAATGTAAACAAACAAGCAAAGATGCAAACAACATACATTTCCATTTCTAAAGATAATGAAACCAAAAGAAAAGGAAATGATAATCATGGAACATGCTTAAAAGATTATAACTAATGAGATTAAAAAGCATTTCCATTCAAACAATCTTCAAATCATTTTGAAAAACAAAATCCAACAATGAGCATAAAAAGAATGATTTTGAAGATCAAGAATCAACAATGTATTTGAAAAGATATAACTTCATTAAAACACATACAAGTTGATTTTTCAAAACAATGATTTTCCATATAAAGGTATACCTTATAAATCCATGGAAAAACTTGAATTGATTCAAATCATTTGATTTACAAAAAGGATCTAACTAAGACATCCATCAAATGATCTAACAACAATTGATCATGACAAATTAGCTATGAAAGCTTTTAACATCACAATCAATTAATCATGTAGAAATGCAATGCAAAACATATGAGTGCAACAAGCAAATCAAACATGATGAGATTATAATCAAAAGATTTTGAAAACCATGATATGTAACTAGAATGGTGCATGAAGACAAAATCAATTGATCATAAAGAAGCAATGCATTTTATGAAATGTAACTAAGAAAGAACCAAAATGCAAATGCAACATGACCAACAAGGAGATTTAACTAAAAAGGATAGGTTGGTCAAGGGGTTTCAAGGCCTTAAGGTTTGACTAAGTAGATAACTTTTGGAATCCACCTAAGGTCTTGGGAGGGTTGAACTTTGAGGTCTAGTTTGGGGTTCTCACCAACTAAAGGAGATTTGACTTGATAAATTCTTTTAGACTTAACATCAAATCTTTGAGGTTTGACTATTTTAGATTGATGATTAGTCTTAGAGAGTTGGTGTGTTTGTTTCATAGGGGATTGCTTCAAATTTCTTTTCTTCTTATTTTCTCCCTTTCTTTGACTTTTGAAATTTAGATTTAACTTAGTAAATTTCTTCAAAAGTTCTTTCATGTTTTGACTTAAGGGAGGTAGGTTGAGAAGCTTTTTGTTCATAGATTCTTTTAAGCTTGGTTTGACTTGTTTAACCTTTTTAGAATCTATTTTTGGAGACTCCTTGTTAATTGGTTTAACTTGTTTAAGCTTTATGGAGTCTTTCTTGATTTTTAGTGTCTTACCCTTCATAGATTTAGATTCTCCATTTTTGAGTTCAAAGATGGGTTTAGACACATGGCTTCTTTTCCTTAGTTTGCACTCAAACATAAAATGTCCTTCAATGCCACAATAATTACATTTAGACATGGGCAAAGAAGTGTGAGTGCTAGAGAATGAGGACTCACCTTTCACAAAAGTGTTGGTGAATTTAGGGTCATATGACATATTCCTATTAAATCCAAGACCCGTCCTATCTCCATGAGATTTACCCAATTTGAATAATTTTTCAAGTTTCTCTTCACTTTGGGTAAACTTGCACTCATACTTTTGTTTATAGCTTTCAAGTTGAGTGACTTTGGTTATAAGGATTGAATTTTCATGTTTGACTTTTGAAAGTTCATTTTCAATTTCCTTATATTTGATTAGTTCTTCATTGGCAAGTTTTAATTCATTAACAACTTTAGATCCAAGTTCTTTGGTTTTTAACTTACTTTTGATCAACTTGGCTTCTAAATTGTCAAGGTCTTCATCTTGTCTTTTAATTGTATCTCTTAGGTTTAAATTTTCATTTTTAAGCTCATCATAATTTATCTTAATCTCATTTATTTCATCTTGAGCATTAGATAAATTTTCCTTAGAGATAGTCAAATTAGATTCAAGATTGTTAAAGTCTATATCTTGCCTTTGTAATTGATCTCTTAGTTTTAGATTTTCCTTATTGACATTTTCATAACCCATCTTTAATTCTTTTAGTTCATCTTGAATGTTGGATAGGTTATTTAAAGAGATCATGAACTTAGACTCTACACAATTTATTACTTCTTCTTTCTCTCTAAGTTCATCTTTTGAAGAAGCTAATTCTTTGCTTAGATTTTTAGATTCTTCTCTTAAACTTTTGTTTTTCTTCTCAAGCTTTAAGGATACTTCATATAATTCTTCAAAGGCTTGTTGAAGATCTTCTTCATTATATTCTTCTTCTTCATTTAGTTTACATTGAGATTCTTTTAATTGAATGTTTGAATCTCTAATAGATGGAAGAATGGTAAGTCTAGGAGAATCTACAAAATCTAGCATAGTGGAGTCCATTCTAATGATTTTCAAATAAGCACAACTCTAGGGTTTTAACTCTAGGTTTTTACACCTAACCAAGAGTTCCAAACACTTGATCCTAAGGGATTAGAGCACTTGTCTCTGATACCAATTGAAAGTCCACGAGGATCCTAACCCTAGAGGGGGGGGGGGGGGGGTGAATAGGGTGAGCTACAACTATGACCAATTTAAACCAATTTTAATTTCTTAACTTAAACTAGTCACAAGTGATGATTAACAATCAAAATGCGGAAGCTAAACAAACTCAATCACCACATAGCATGCACCACAACACCAATGTTTATAGTGGTTCGGCCTCAATGCCTACATCCACTACCGGCTTGTGAATCCAATCACCCCACCGGATTTCCACTATTTATGCTTTTAACTAGGCTAAGCAATAACCCTTACAAAATGCTTTTCAAAGGCTAAGCAATAACCCTACAAGATGCTTTTCAAAGGCTAAGCAATAACCTTACAAGATGCTTTTCAAAGGCTAAGCAATAACCTTACAAGATGCTTTTCAAAGGCTAAGCAATAATCTTTACAAAGTTGATTTCTCAAAGAAGGTGTCTTTCCAAAAGATCACTCTAAGAGATTACAATTTAAGCTCATATGAAATTGCCTCTTGAATAGGCTAATATGAAAGTTTAATACAAATTACAAACATACACTTAAAACAAGCTAAAGTGTGTGCACAAGTGTATGAGTGTGTTTCTTCAATCAATCTTAACAAAGAAGCTCTTAAATGAATGCATGATGCATTTTAAAATCAAAGCTTATAAAATGATGATTGAAGAGAAAACTAATCACATGTGAAATTCAAACAACTTTAATAAATGAACTAAACAAGTTGTATGAATGTAAAAGTCTAAGAAAGCATGTGATTTAGTTAAGAGAGTTTGCAAACTAATCTAATTTACCAAGGAAGATATTGAGTTTGCAAAACAACTCTTTATAGGCTTGAAATCATGCATAAATGAAAATACCAAGGATTTGAACATGCATGAATTTCATTTGAATGGAAATCAAAATAACTTAGAAGATGTACCTTTTAAATACTCATGAGTTTGATTTCCAAATAGCCCTCTAGCCTTTCCAACTTCTTCCCCTTTCTTTGGCTCCAAAATGCTCTCAAAAGTTCATAGTTCAAGCCTTGAAAAAGGTTGGAAATGAATGGACTTTATAGCCAAAAAGTTGCCAACGGCTAGTTCTCGGTCGACCTAGACACAGGTCTCGGTCGACCGAGAAAGCACAACGGTCATATTTCTGACCGTTGGCCTGAAACAGTTCAAAAACTGTCCATTTGCCCTGCAGTGTTCTCGGTCGACCGAGACCCAGTTCTCGGTCGACCGGCGACACTGCCGGGACACCCCCAAAAATTCCAACTTTTGCATTTTGAAGATATTCTTTGTGGAATTTTGTGGGTCACTAAACCAAGCTTAAAAACATGTTTTAAAACATTTAAAAACATGAAACACACAAAGCCTAAAATGATTCAAAGGTTTAAAACCAAAGGCAAGCTTGATTAGTAAAAACTCTTTTCAAATCAAATTGCATACAAAACTGATTCTAAAGGTGCTGAATGTATGCAAAGCTCAAACCTAAATTCACAAGAAGATTTTCCAAATCTAATGCACAAGGAATTTGGTTTTCAAAAGAGTTTTGGGTTCTAAAACCAATGCATCCAAGTTTAGAACCAAACCATGCATAAAACACAAACTTTTCCAAATCTAAAAACCAATGCATGTATAAAGCTAGATTTCAAGATATTTTAAATCAATGCATGTGTGTGAATTCAAATGATGCCAATATGCAAATGCATCCACCAAATTGCAAAAACAAAATACCTAACAATCTCCCCCTTTGCAATTTGATGGCAACTTACTCATCATTGAAATTACACACTCTGTCTTCAGCTCCCCCTCAGCTGGACAAGTCTTGAAATCTTCTTCTTGGATGCTCCTTCTCTTAGCTTGGGCTCTTGGGCTCTTTTCTTCAATCTTCTTGATGCTTGGTGCTTGATCATTCTTCAAGCTTTCTTATCATCTTCCTCTCTATGGCCAAGCATCTTCTTTAGCTCCAAGCTTTCTTTCTTCTATTTGCTCTCCCCCTTTGACCATGCTTCTTTCTCCTCTTGAGAACTTGAAAGCTTTCTCCCCCTTTGATGGATAGGAGATCTTCGAGTACTTGAACTCTCGAACTCTCTCCCCCTTTGAAGAGTAGGAGATCTTTGAGTCACACTTGAACTCTCTCTCCCCCTTTGACATTAAATTGCAAAGGTACCTACACACATGAGACAAGAAGAATACCTTTAGTAGCACCTGTTAACAAATGAAATCGAAAATGAAATTCATAACAGGCTATCATGTATGTAAGTTATCTCTAAGGGCTCAAAGGCAATCCAAGGGTGAATTTGATCAAAACTAATACTTCCTATGAAGGTTTACACTCCCCCTCAATCCATTCTCTTCTTTTGTCAAACTTTGACAAGATATAACTATTAAATACAAGAAGTAGATGGTTTAACCAAGTGAGGGTCAACTTCAAGGAAAGGATTAGATTCATTTAACTATAAAGCTCATATGATCAAATTACCAAAAGAGAGCAAGGTCATTAACGATCATGGATACCAATTGAAATAAACATATCAATTGAGATTAAAGGATGTGACTATAAACTCAATCACTCTAAAATGGATTTAAAAGTATAACTATTAAGAGAAATCCAAATTAGAGCTATCCATGATATGGGGTTTACTAAACATAGCATTAAATAATTTAACTATGGAAAGCATATGCTATGTAAAGTTTTGAAAATCATTTCATTCAAACAATAAATATGACTATTAATGTGCAAGAATGAGTGAAATGAAATTCAAACATGAAGCCAACCTCAACTATAACCAACCAATATTATGAACACATAAACATGGTGGTCATGAGATATACCTATATGAGCAAAAGAGGTGGCAACCATGAGCATTATGATGCTAATGGTGTGTGACGTGGAACAATTATATAACTATGAAGATTAGTCCAAAGCACACAAGGTCTATCACATACACAAGATAAGATATCAATTGGATATGAAATCAATGGAACAATATACCAAATGAAACCAATTGAATATGATAACATGAGTAAAAGCAAGGATGTGATACACTTCCATCAAGCATCATAAATGCATATTCATCACTTTTAATGATATTCCTAAAGAGCATAGTGATGAACAAGGCAAATTGCAATGCAAAAAGATATGACTAGGTAAAGCATGCAATTCTCAAAGTGTCCAAATCATATGAATTCAACTACTAAGATATCCATCAACCAACATAAATGTAAGGAATGGATTTCAAAGAGATTCATATGATCAAGAACACTACATATGAGGTTGAAACATGTACAAGGATGACACCAAGAGAATCTACATGAATCAACATCATAACCATCCATAAAGAAATGACTATAAGGCAAAAAGGATGGATTTGGGTTCTAGTATGGTTTTTACAAATACTACCAAGGTTACTACCATACATGGAACCAAATAGTCATTTGCATATGCAAGTAATGTAAACAAACAAGCAAAGATGCAAACAACATACATTTCCATTTCTAAAGATAATGAAACCAAAAGAAAAGGAAATGATAATCATGGAACATGCTTAAAAGATTATAACTAATGAGATTAAAAAGCATTTCCATTCAAACAATCTTCAAATCATTTTGAAAAACAAAATCCAACAATGAGCATAAAAAGAATGATTTTGAAGATCAAGAATCAACAATGTATTTGAAAAGATATAACTTCATTAAAACACATACAAGTTGATTTTTCAAAACAATGATTTTCCATATAAAGGTATACCTTATAAATCCATGGAAAAACTTGAATTGATTCAAATCATTTGATTTACAAAAAGGATCTAACTAAGACATCCATCAAATGATCTAACAACAATTGATCATGACAAATTAGCTATGAAAGCTTTTAACATCACAATCAATTAATCATGTAGAAATGCAATGCAAAACATATGAGTGCAACAAGCAAATCAAACATGATGAGATTATAATCAAAAGATTTTGAAAACCATGATATGTAACTAGAATGGTGCATGAAGACAAAATCAATTGATCATAAAGAAGCAATGCATTTTATGAAATGTAACTAAGAAAGAACCAAAATGCAAATGCAACATGACCAACAAGGAGATTTAACTAAAAAGGATAGGTTGGTCAAGGGGTTTCAAGGCCTTAAGGTTTGACTAAGTAGATAACTTTTGGAATCCACCTAAGGTCTTGGGAGGGTTGAACTTTGAGGTCTAGTTTGGGGTTCTCACCAACTAAAGGAGATTTGACTTGATAAATTCTTTTAGACTTAACATCAAATCTTTGAGGTTTGACTATTTTAGATTGATGATTAGTCTTAGAGAGTTGGTGTGTTTGTTTCATAGGGGATTGCTTCAAATTTCTTTTCTTCTTATTTTCTCCCTTTCTTTGACTTTTGAAATTTAGATTTAACTTAGTAAATTTCTTCAAAAGTTCTTTCATGTTTTGACTTAAGGGAGGTAGGTTGAGAAGCTTTTTGTTCATAGATTCTTTTAAGCTTGGTTTGACTTGTTTAACCTTTTTAGAATCTATTTTTGGAGACTCCTTGTTAATTGGTTTAACTTGTTTAAGCTTTATGGAGTCTTTCTTGATTTTTAGTGTCTTACCCTTCATAGATTTAGATTCTCCATTTTTGAGTTCAAAGATGGGTTTAGACACATGGCTTCTTTTCCTTAGTTTGCACTCAAACATAAAATGTCCTTCAATGCCACAATAATTACATTTAGACATGGGCAAAGAAGTGTGAGTGCTAGAGAATGAGGACTCACCTTTCACAAAAGTGTTGGTGAATTTAGGGTCATATGACATATTCCTATTAAATCCAAGACCCGTCCTATCTCCATGAGATTTACCCAATTTGAATAATTTTTCAAGTTTCTCTTCACTTTGGGTAAACTTGCACTCATACTTTTGTTTATAGCTTTCAAGTTGAGTGACTTTGGTTATAAGGATTGAATTTTCATGTTTGACTTTTGAAAGTTCATTTTCAATTTCCTTATATTTGATTAGTTCTTCATTGGCAAGTTTTAATTCATTAACAACTTTAGATCCAAGTTCTTTGGTTTTTAACTTACTTTTGATCAACTTGGCTTCTAAATTGTCAAGGTCTTCATCTTGTCTTTTAATTGTATCTCTTAGGTTTAAATTTTCATTTTTAAGCTCATCATAATTTATCTTAATCTCATTTATTTCATCTTGAGCATTAGATAAATTTTCCTTAGAGATAGTCAAATTAGATTCAAGATTGTTAAAGTCTATATCTTGCCTTTGTAATTGATCTCTTAGTTTTAGATTTTCCTTATTGACATTTTCATAACCCATCTTTAATTCTTTTAGTTCATCTTGAATGTTGGATAGGTTATTTAAAGAGATCATGAACTTAGACTCTACACAATTTATTACTTCTTCTTTCTCTCTAAGTTCATCTTTTGAAGAAGCTAATTCTTTGCTTAGATTTTTAGATTCTTCTCTTAAACTTTTGTTTTTCTTCTCAAGCTTTAAGGATACTTCATATAATTCTTCAAAGGCTTGTTGAAGATCTTCTTCATTATATTCTTCTTCTTCATTTAGTTTACATTGAGATTCTTTTAATTGAATGTTTGAATCTCTAATAGATGGAAGAATGGTAAGTCTAGGAGAATCTACAAAATCTAGCATAGTGGAGTCCATTCTAATGATTTTCAAATAAGCACAACTCTAGGGTTTTAACTCTAGGTTTTTACACCTAACCAAGAGTTCCAAACACTTGATCCTAAGGGATTAGAGCACTTGTCTCTGATACCAATTGAAAGTCCACGAGGATCCTAACCCTAGAGGGGGGGGGGTGAATAGGGTGAGCTACAACTATGACCAATTTAAACCAATTTTAATTTCTTAACTTAAACTAGTCACAAGTGATGATTAACAATCAAAATGCGGAAGCTAAACAAACTCAATCACCACATAGCATGCACCACAACACCAATGTTTATAGTGGTTCGGCCTCAATGCCTACATCCACTACCGGCTTGTGAATCCAATCACCCCACCGGATTTCCACTATTTATGCTTTTAACTAGGCTAAGCAATAACCCTTACAAAATGCTTTTCAAAGGCTAAGCAATAACCCTACAAGATGCTTTTCAAAGGCTAAGCAATAACCTTACAAGATGCTTTTCAAAGGCTAAGCAATAACCTTACAAGATGCTTTTCAAAGGCTAAGCAATAATCTTTACAAAGTTGATTTCTCAAAGAAGGTGTCTTTCCAAAAGATCACTCTAAGAGATTACAATTTAAGCTCATATGAAATTGCCTCTTGAATAGGCTAATATGAAAGTTTAATACAAATTACAAACATACACTTAAAACAAGCTAAAGTGTGTGCACAAGTGTATGAGTGTGTTTCTTCAATCAATCTTAACAAAGAAGCTCTTAAATGAATGCATGATGCATTTTAAAATCAAAGCTTATAAAATGATGATTGAAGAGAAAACTAATCACATGTGAAATTCAAACAACTTTAATAAATGAACTAAACAAGTTGTATGAATGTAAAAGTCTAAGAAAGCATGTGATTTAGTTAAGAGAGTTTGCAAACTAATCTAATTTACCAAGGAAGATATTGAGTTTGCAAAACAACTCTTTATAGGCTTGAAATCATGCATAAATGAAAATACCAAGGATTTGAACATGCATGAATTTCATTTGAATGGAAATCAAAATAACTTAGAAGATGTACCTTTTAAATACTCATGAGTTTGATTTCCAAATAGCCCTCTAGCCTTTCCAACTTCTTCCCCTTTCTTTGGCTCCAAAATGCTCTCAAAAGTTCATAGTTCAAGCCTTGAAAAAGGTTGGAAATGAATGGACTTTATAGCCAAAAAGTTGCCAACGGCTAGTTCTCGGTCGACCTAGACACAGGTCTCGGTCGACCGAGAAAGCACAACGGTCATATTTCTGACCGTTGGCCTGAAACAGTTCAAAAACTGTCCATTTGCCCTGCAGTGTTCTCGGTCGACCGAGACCCAGGTCTCGGTCGACCGGCGACACTGCCGGGACACCCCCAAAAATTCCAACTTTTGCATTTTGAAGATATTCTTTGTGGAATTTTGTGGGTCACTAAACCAAGCTTAAAAACATGTTTTAAAACATTTAAAAACATGAAACACACAAAGCCTAAAATGATTCAAAGGTTTAAAACCAAAGGCAAGCTTGATTAGTAAAAACTCTTTTCAAATCAAATTGCATACAAAACTGATTCTAAAGGTGCTGAATGTATGCAAAGCTCAAACCTAAATTCACAAGAAGATTTTCCAAATCTAATGCACAAGGAATTTGGTTTTCAAAAGAGTTTTGGGTTCTAAAACCAATGCATCCAAGTTTAGAACCAAACCATGCATAAAACACAAACTTTTCCAAATCTAAAAACCAATGCATGTATAAAGCTAGATTTCAAGATATTTTAAATCAATGCATGTGTGTGAATTCAAATGATGCCAATATGCAAATGCATCCACCAAATTGCAAAAACAAAATACCTAACAATCTCCCCCTTTGCAATTTGATGGCAACTTACTCATCATTGAAATTACACACTCTGTCTTCAGCTCCCCCTCAGCTGGACAAGTCTTGAAATCTTCTTCTTGGATGCTCCTTCTCTTAGCTTGGGCTCTTGGGCTCTTTTCTTCAATCTTCTTGATGCTTGGTGCTTGATCATTCTTCAAGCTTTCTTATCATCTTCCTCTCTATGGCCAAGCATCTTCTTTAGCTCCAAGCTTTCTTTCTTCTATTTGCTCTCCCCCTTTGACCATGCTTCTTTCTCCTCTTGAGAACTTGAAAGCTTTCTCCCCCTTTGATGGATAGGAGATCTTCGAGTACTTGAACTCTCGAACTCTCTCCCCCTTTGAAGAGTAGGAGATCTTTGAGTCACACTTGAACTCTCTCTCCCCCTTTGACATTAAATTGCAAAGGTACCTACACACATGAGACAAGAAGAATACCTTTAGTAGCACCTGTTAACAAATGAAATCGAAAATGAAATTCATAACAGGCTATCATGTATGTAAGTTATCTCTAAGGGCTCAAAGGCAATCCAAGGGTGAATTTGATCAAAACTAATACTTCCTATGAAGGTTTACACTCCCCCTCAATCCATTCTCTTCTTTTGTCAAACTTTGACAAGATATAACTATTAAATACAAGAAGTAGATGGTTTAACCAAGTGAGGGTCAACTTCAAGGAAAGGATTAGATTCATTTAACTATAAAGCTCATATGATCAAATTACCAAAAGAGAGCAAGGTCATTAACGATCATGGATACCAATTGAAATAAACATATCAATTGAGATTAAAGGATGTGACTATAAACTCAATCACTCTAAAATGGATTTAAAAGTATAACTATTAAGAGAAATCCAAATTAGAGCTATCCATGATATGGGGTTTACTAAACATAGCATTAAATAATTTAACTATGGAAAGCATATGCTATGTAAAGTTTTGAAAATCATTTCATTCAAACAATAAATATGACTATTAATGTGCAAGAATGAGTGAAATGAAATTCAAACATGAAGCCAACCTCAACTATAACCAACCAATATTATGAACACATAAACATGGTGGTCATGAGATATACCTATATGAGCAAAAGAGGTGGCAACCATGAGCATTATGATGCTAATGGTGTGTGACGTGGAACAATTATATAACTATGAAGATTAGTCCAAAGCACACAAGGTCTATCACATACACAAGATAAGATATCAATTGGATATGAAATCAATGGAACAATATACCAAATGAAACCAATTGAATATGATAACATGAGTAAAAGCAAGGATGTGATACACTTCCATCAAGCATCATAAATGCATATTCATCACTTTTAATGATATTCCTAAAGAGCATAGTGATGAACAAGGCAAATTGCAATGCAAAAAGATATGACTAGGTAAAGCATGCAATTCTCAAAGTGTCCAAATCATATGAATTCAACTACTAAGATATCCATCAACCAACATAAATGTAAGGAATGGATTTCAAAGAGATTCATATGATCAAGAACACTACATATGAGGTTGAAACATGTACAAGGATGACACCAAGAGAATCTACATGAATCAACATCATAACCATCCATAAAGAAATGACTATAAGGCAAAAAGGATGGATTTGGGTTCTAGTATGGTTTTTACAAATACTACCAAGGTTACTACCATACATGGAACCAAATAGTCATTTGCATATGCAAGTAATGTAAACAAACAAGCAAAGATGCAAACAACATACATTTCCATTTCTAAAGATAATGAAACCAAAAGAAAAGGAAATGATAATCATGGAACATGCTTAAAAGATTATAACTAATGAGATTAAAAAGCATTTCCATTCAAACAATCTTCAAATCATTTTGAAAAACAAAATCCAACAATGAGCATAAAAAGAATGATTTTGAAGATCAAGAATCAACAATGTATTTGAAAAGATATAACTTCATTAAAACACATACAAGTTGATTTTTCAAAACAATGATTTTCCATATAAAGGTATACCTTATAAATCCATGGAAAAACTTGAATTGATTCAAATCATTTGATTTACAAAAAGGATCTAACTAAGACATCCATCAAATGATCTAACAACAATTGATCATGACAAATTAGCTATGAAAGCTTTTAACATCACAATCAATTAATCATGTAGAAATGCAATGCAAAACATATGAGTGCAACAAGCAAATCAAACATGATGAGATTATAATCAAAAGATTTTGAAAACCATGATATGTAACTAGAATGGTGCATGAAGACAAAATCAATTGATCATAAAGAAGCAATGCATTTTATGAAATGTAACTAAGAAAGAACCAAAATGCAAATGCAACATGACCAACAAGGAGATTTAACTAAAAAGGATAGGTTGGTCAAGGGGTTTCAAGGCCTTAAGGTTTGACTAAGTAGATAACTTTTGGAATCCACCTAAGGTCTTGGGAGGGTTGAACTTTGAGGTCTAGTTTGGGGTTCTCACCAACTAAAGGAGATTTGACTTGATAAATTCTTTTAGACTTAACATCAAATCTTTGAGGTTTGACTATTTTAGATTGATGATTAGTCTTAGAGAGTTGGTGTGTTTGTTTCATAGGGGATTGCTTCAAATTTCTTTTCTTCTTATTTTCTCCCTTTCTTTGACTTTTGAAATTTAGATTTAACTTAGTAAATTTCTTCAAAAGTTCTTTCATGTTTTGACTTAAGGGAGGTAGGTTGAGAAGCTTTTTGTTCATAGATTCTTTTAAGCTTGGTTTGACTTGTTTAACCTTTTTAGAATCTATTTTTGGAGACTCCTTGTTAATTGGTTTAACTTGTTTAAGCTTTATGGAGTCTTTCTTGATTTTTAGTGTCTTACCCTTCATAGATTTAGATTCTCCATTTTTGAGTTCAAAGATGGGTTTAGACACATGGCTTCTTTTCCTTAGTTTGCACTCAAACATAAAATGTCCTTCAATGCCACAATAATTACATTTAGACATGGGCAAAGAAGTGTGAGTGCTAGAGAATGAGGACTCACCTTTCACAAAAGTGTTGGTGAATTTAGGGTCATATGACATATTCCTATTAAATCCAAGACCCGTCCTATCTCCATGAGATTTACCCAATTTGAATAATTTTTCAAGTTTCTCTTCACTTTGGGTAAACTTGCACTCATACTTTTGTTTATAGCTTTCAAGTTGAGTGACTTTGGTTATAAGGATTGAATTTTCATGTTTGACTTTTGAAAGTTCATTTTCAATTTCCTTATATTTGATTAGTTCTTCATTGGCAAGTTTTAATTCATTAACAACTTTAGATCCAAGTTCTTTGGTTTTTAACTTACTTTTGATCAACTTGGCTTCTAAATTGTCAAGGTCTTCATCTTGTCTTTTAATTGTATCTCTTAGGTTTAAATTTTCATTTTTAAGCTCATCATAATTTATCTTAATCTCATTTATTTCATCTTGAGCATTAGATAAATTTTCCTTAGAGATAGTCAAATTAGATTCAAGATTGTTAAAGTCTATATCTTGCCTTTGTAATTGATCTCTTAGTTTTAGATTTTCCTTATTGACATTTTCATAACCCATCTTTAATTCTTTTAGTTCATCTTGAATGTTGGATAGGTTATTTAAAGAGATCATGAACTTAGACTCTACACAATTTATTACTTCTTCTTTCTCTCTAAGTTCATCTTTTGAAGAAGCTAATTCTTTGCTTAGATTTTTAGATTCTTCTCTTAAACTTTTGTTTTTCTTCTCAAGCTTTAAGGATACTTCATATAATTCTTCAAAGGCTTGTTGAAGATCTTCTTCATTATATTCTTCTTCTTCATTTAGTTTACATTGAGATTCTTTTAATTGAATGTTTGAATCTCTAATAGATGGAAGAATGGTAAGTCTAGGAGAATCTACAAAATCTAGCATAGTGGAGTCCATTCTAATGATTTTCAAATAAGCACAACTCTAGGGTTTTAACTCTAGGTTTTTACACCTAATCAAGAGTTCCAAACACTTGATCCTAAGGGATTAGAGCACTTGTCTCTGATACCAATTGAAAGTCCACGAGGATCCTAACCCTAGAGGGGGGGGGGTGAATAGGGTGAGCTACAACTATGACCAATTTAAACCAATTTTAATTTCTTAACTTAAACTAGTCACAAGTGATGATTAACAATCAAAATGCGGAAGCTAAACAAACTCAATCACCACATAGCATGCACCACAACACCAATGTTTATAGTGGTTCGGCCTCAATGCCTACATCCACTACCGGCTTGTGAATCCAATCACCCCACCGGATTTCCACTATTTATGCTTTTAACTAGGCTAAGCAATAACCCTTACAAAATGCTTTTCAAAGGCTAAGCAATAACCCTACAAGATGCTTTTCAAAGGCTAAGCAATAACCTTACAAGATGCTTTTCAAAGGCTAAGCAATAACCTTACAAGATGCTTTTCAAAGGCTAAGCAATAATCTTTACAAAGTTGATTTCTCAAAGAAGGTGTCTTTCCAAAAGATCACTCTAAGAGATTACAATTTAAGCTCATATGAAATTGCCTCTTGAATAGGCTAATATGAAAGTTTAATACAAATTACAAACATACACTTAAAACAAGCTAAAGTGTGTGCACAAGTGTATGAGTGTGTTTCTTCAATCAATCTTAACAAAGAAGCTCTTAAATGAATGCATGATGCATTTTAAAATCAAAGCTTATAAAATGATGATTGAAGAGAAAACTAATCACATGTGAAATTCAAACAACTTTAATAAATGAACTAAACAAGTTGTATGAATGTAAAAGTCTAAGAAAGCATGTGATTTAGTTAAGAGAGTTTGCAAACTAATCTAATTTACCAAGGAAGATATTGAGTTTGCAAAACAACTCTTTATAGGCTTGAAATCATGCATAAATGAAAATACCAAGGATTTGAACATGCATGAATTTCATTTGAATGGAAATCAAAATAACTTAGAAGATGTACCTTTTAAATACTCATGAGTTTGATTTCCAAATAGCCCTCTAGCCTTTCCAACTTCTTCCCCTTTCTTTGGCTCCAAAATGCTCTCAAAAGTTCATAGTTCAAGCCTTGAAAAAGGTTGGAAATGAATGGACTTTATAGCCAAAAAGTTGCCAACGGCTAGTTCTCGGTCGACCTAGACACAGGTCTCGGTCGACCGAGAAAGCACAACGGTCATATTTCTGACCGTTGGCCTGAAACAGTTCAAAAACTGTCCATTTGCCCTGCAGTGTTCTCGGTCGACCGAGACCCAGGTCTCGGTCGACCGGCGACACTGCCGGGACACCCCCAAAAATTCCAACTTTTGCATTTTGAAGATATTCTTTGTGGAATTTTGTGGGTCACTAAACCAAGCTTAAAAACATGTTTTAAAACATTTAAAAACATGAAACACACAAAGCCTAAAATGATTCAAAGGTTTAAAACCAAAGGCAAGCTTGATTAGTAAAAACTCTTTTCAAATCAAATTGCATACAAAACTGATTCTAAAGGTGCTGAATGTATGCAAAGCTCAAACCTAAATTCACAAGAAGATTTTCCAAATCTAATGCACAAGGAATTTGGTTTTCAAAAGAGTTTTGGGTTCTAAAACCAATGCATCCAAGTTTAGAACCAAACCATGCATAAAACACAAACTTTTCCAAATCTAAAAACCAATGCATGTATAAAGCTAGATTTCAAGATATTTTAAATCAATGCATGTGTGTGAATTCAAATGATGCCAATATGCAAATGCATCCACCAAATTGCAAAAACAAAATACCTAACAATCTCCCCCTTTGCAATTTGATGGCAACTTACTCATCATTGAAATTACACACTCTGTCTTCAGCTCCCCCTCAGCTGGACAAGTCTTGAAATCTTCTTCTTGGATGCTCCTTCTCTTAGCTTGGGCTCTTGGGCTCTTTTCTTCAATCTTCTTGATGCTTGGTGCTTGATCATTCTTCAAGCTTTCTTATCATCTTCCTCTCTATGGCCAAGCATCTTCTTTAGCTCCAAGCTTTCTTTCTTCTATTTGCTCTCCCCCTTTGACCATGCTTCTTTCTCCTCTTGAGAACTTGAAAGCTTTCTCCCCCTTTGATGGATAGGAGATCTTCGAGTACTTGAACTCTCGAACTCTCTCCCCCTTTGAAGAGTAGGAGATCTTTGAGTCACACTTGAACTCTCTCTCCCCCTTTGACATTAAATTGCAAAGGTACCTACACACATGAGACAAGAAGAATACCTTTAGTAGCACCTGTTAACAAATGAAATCGAAAATGAAATTCATAACAGGCTATCATGTATGTAAGTTATCTCTAAGGGCTCAAAGGCAATCCAAGGGTGAATTTGATCAAAACTAATACTTCCTATGAAGGTTTACACTCCCCCTCAATCCATTCTCTTCTTTTGTCAAACTTTGACAAGATATAACTATTAAATACAAGAAGTAGATGGTTTAACCAAGTGAGGGTCAACTTCAAGGAAAGGATTAGATTCATTTAACTATAAAGCTCATATGATCAAATTACCAAAAGAGAGCAAGGTCATTAACGATCATGGATACCAATTGAAATAAACATATCAATTGAGATTAAAGGATGTGACTATAAACTCAATCACTCTAAAATGGATTTAAAAGTATAACTATTAAGAGAAATCCAAATTAGAGCTATCCATGATATGGGGTTTACTAAACATAGCATTAAATAATTTAACTATGGAAAGCATATGCTATGTAAAGTTTTGAAAATCATTTCATTCAAACAATAAATATGACTATTAATGTGCAAGAATGAGTGAAATGAAATTCAAACATGAAGCCAACCTCAACTATAACCAACCAATATTATGAACACATAAACATGGTGGTCATGAGATATACCTATATGAGCAAAAGAGGTGGCAACCATGAGCATTATGATGCTAATGGTGTGTGACGTGGAACAATTATATAACTATGAAGATTAGTCCAAAGCACACAAGGTCTATCACATACACAAGATAAGATATCAATTGGATATGAAATCAATGGAACAATATACCAAATGAAACCAATTGAATATGATAACATGAGTAAAAGCAAGGATGTGATACACTTCCATCAAGCATCATAAATGCATATTCATCACTTTTAATGATATTCCTAAAGAGCATAGTGATGAACAAGGCAAATTGCAATGCAAAAAGATATGACTAGGTAAAGCATGCAATTCTCAAAGTGTCCAAATCATATGAATTCAACTACTAAGATATCCATCAACCAACATAAATGTAAGGAATGGATTTCAAAGAGATTCATATGATCAAGAACACTACATATGAGGTTGAAACATGTACAAGGATGACACCAAGAGAATCTACATGAATCAACATCATAACCATCCATAAAGAAATGACTATAAGGCAAAAAGGATGGATTTGGGTTCTAGTATGGTTTTTACAAATACTACCAAGGTTACTACCATACATGGAACCAAATAGTCATTTGCATATGCAAGTAATGTAAACAAACAAGCAAAGATGCAAACAACATACATTTCCATTTCTAAAGATAATGAAACCAAAAGAAAAGGAAATGATAATCATGGAACATGCTTAAAAGATTATAACTAATGAGATTAAAAAGCATTTCCATTCAAACAATCTTCAAATCATTTTGAAAAACAAAATCCAACAATGAGCATAAAAAGAATGATTTTGAAGATCAAGAATCAACAATGTATTTGAAAAGATATAACTTCATTAAAACACATACAAGTTGATTTTTCAAAACAATGATTTTCCATATAAAGGTATACCT
Source organism: Cinnamomum chago (assembly GCA_038049695.1). Taxonomy (NCBI): domain Eukaryota; kingdom Viridiplantae; phylum Streptophyta; class Magnoliopsida; order Laurales; family Lauraceae; genus Cinnamomum; species Cinnamomum chago. Next base: position 439,599 of record CP142456.1, read on the forward strand.
TATAAATCCATGGAAAAACTTGAATTGATTCAAATCATTTGATTTACAAAAAGGATCTAACTAAGACATCCATCAAATGATCTAACAACAATTGATCATGACAAATTAGCTATGAAAGCTTTTAACATCACAATCAATTAATCATGTAGAAATGCAATGCAAAACATATGAGTGCAACAAGCAAATCAAACATGATGAGATTATAATCAAAAGATTTTGAAAACCATGATATGTAACTAGAATGGTGCATGAAGACAAAATCAATTGATCATAAAGAAGCAATGCATTTTATGAAATGTAACTAAGAAAGAACCAAAATGCAAATGCAACATGACCAACAAGGAGATTTAACTAAAAAGGATAGGTTGGTCAAGGGGTTTCAAGGCCTTAAGGTTTGACTAAGTAGATAACTTTTGGAATCCACCTAAGGTCTTGGGAGGGTTGAACTTTGAGGTCTAGTTTGGGGTTCTCACCAACTAAAGGAGATTTGACTTGATAAATTCTTTTAGACTTAACATCAAATCTTTGAGGTTTGACTATTTTAGATTGATGATTAGTCTTAGAGAGTTGGTGTGTTTGTTTCATAGGGGATTGCTTCAAATTTCTTTTCTTCTTATTTTCTCCCTTTCTTTGACTTTTGAAATTTAGATTTAACTTAGTAAATTTCTTCAAAAGTTCTTTCATGTTTTGACTTAAGGGAGGTAGGTTGAGAAGCTTTTTGTTCATAGATTCTTTTAAGCTTGGTTTGACTTGTTTAACCTTTTTAGAATCTATTTTTGGAGACTCCTTGTTAATTGGTTTAACTTGTTTAAGCTTTATGGAGTCTTTCTTGATTTTTAGTGTCTTACCCTTCATAGATTTAGATTCTCCATTTTTGAGTTCAAAGATGGGTTTAGACACATGGCTTCTTTTCCTTAGTTTGCACTCAAACATAAAATGTCCTTCAATGCCACAATAATTACATTTAGACATGGGCAAAGAAGTGTGAGTGCTAGAGAATGAGGACTCACCTTTCACAAAAGTGTTGGTGAATTTAGGGTCATATGACATATTCCTATTAAATCCAAGACCCGTCCTATCTCCATGAGATTTACCCAATTTGAATAATTTTTCAAGTTTCTCTTCACTTTGGGTAAACTTGCACTCATACTTTTGTTTATAGCTTTCAAGTTGAGTGACTTTGGTTATAAGGATTGAATTTTCATGTTTGACTTTTGAAAGTTCATTTTCAATTTCCTTATATTTGATTAGTTCTTCATTGGCAAGTTTTAATTCATTAACAACTTTAGATCCAAGTTCTTTGGTTTTTAACTTACTTTTGATCAACTTGGCTTCTAAATTGTCAAGGTCTTCATCTTGTCTTTTAATTGTATCTCTTAGGTTTAAATTTTCATTTTTAAGCTCATCATAATTTATCTTAATCTCATTTATTTCATCTTGAGCATTAGATAAATTTTCCTTAGAGATAGTCAAATTAGATTCAAGATTGTTAAAGTCTATATCTTGCCTTTGTAATTGATCTCTTAGTTTTAGATTTTCCTTATTGACATTTTCATAACCCATCTTTAATTCTTTTAGTTCATCTTGAATGTTGGATAGGTTATTTAAAGAGATCATGAACTTAGACTCTACACAATTTATTACTTCTTCTTTCTCTCTAAGTTCATCTTTTGAAGAAGCTAATTCTTTGCTTAGATTTTTAGATTCTTCTCTTAAACTTTTGTTTTTCTTCTCAAGCTTTAAGGATACTTCATATAATTCTTCAAAGGCTTGTTGAAGATCTTCTTCATTATATTCTTCTTCTTCATTTAGTTTACATTGAGATTCTTTTAATTGAATGTTTGAATCTCTAATAGATGGAAGAATGGTAAGTCTAGGAGAATCTACAAAATCTAGCATAGTGGAGTCCATTCTAATGATTTTCAAATAAGCACAACTCTAGGGTTTTAACTCTAGGTTTTTACACCTAACCAAGAGTTCCAAACACTTGATCCTAAGGGATTAGAGCACTTGTCTCTGATACCAATTGAAAGTCCACGAGGATCCTAACCCTAGAGGGGGGGGGGGGGGGTGAATAGGGTGAGCTACAACTATGACCAATTTAAACCAATTTTAATTTCTTAACTTAAACTAGTCACAAGTGATGATTAACAATCAAAATGCGGAAGCTAAACAAACTCAATCACCACATAGCATGCACCACAACACCAATGTTTATAGTGGTTCGGCCTCAATGCCTACATCCACTACCGGCTTGTGAATCCAATCACCCCACCGGATTTCCACTATTTATGCTTTTAACTAGGCTAAGCAATAACCCTTACAAAATGCTTTTCAAAGGCTAAGCAATAACCCTACAAGATGCTTTTCAAAGGCTAAGCAATAACCTTACAAGATGCTTTTCAAAGGCTAAGCAATAACCTTACAAGATGCTTTTCAAAGGCTAAGCAATAATCTTTACAAAGTTGATTTCTCAAAGAAGGTGTCTTTCCAAAAGATCACTCTAAGAGATTACAATTTAAGCTCATATGAAATTGCCTCTTGAATAGGCTAATATGAAAGTTTAATACAAATTACAAACATACACTTAAAACAAGCTAAAGTGTGTGCACAAGTGTATGAGTGTGTTTCTTCAATCAATCTTAACAAAGAAGCTCTTAAATGAATGCATGATGCATTTTAAAATCAAAGCTTATAAAATGATGATTGAAGAGAAAACTAATCACATGTGAAATTCAAACAACTTTAATAAATGAACTAAACAAGTTGTATGAATGTAAAAGTCTAAGAAAGCATGTGATTTAGTTAAGAGAGTTTGCAAACTAATCTAATTTACCAAGGAAGATATTGAGTTTGCAAAACAACTCTTTATAGGCTTGAAATCATGCATAAATGAAAATACCAAGGATTTGAACATGCATGAATTTCATTTGAATGGAAATCAAAATAACTTAGAAGATGTACCTTTTAAATACTCATGAGTTTGATTTCCAAATAGCCCTCTAGCCTTTCCAACTTCTTCCCCTTTCTTTGGCTCCAAAATGCTCTCAAAAGTTCATAGTTCAAGCCTTGAAAAAGGTTGGAAATGAATGGACTTTATAGCCAAAAAGTTGCCAACGGCTAGTTCTCGGTCGACCTAGACACAGGTCTCGGTCGACCGAGAAAGCACAACGGTCATATTTCTGACCGTTGGCCTGAAACAGTTCAAAAACTGTCCATTTGCCCTGCAGTGTTCTCGGTCGACCGAGACCCAGTTCTCGGTCGACCGGCGACACTGCCGGGACACCCCCAAAAATTCCAACTTTTGCATTTTGAAGATATTCTTTGTGGAATTTTGTGGGTCACTAAACCAAGCTTAAAAACATGTTTTAAAACATTTAAAAACATGAAACACACAAAGCCTAAAATGATTCAAAGGTTTAAAACCAAAGGCAAGCTTGATTAGTAAAAACTCTTTTCAAATCAAATTGCATACAAAACTGATTCTAAAGGTGCTGAATGTATGCAAAGCTCAAACCTAAATTCACAAGAAGATTTTCCAAATCTAATGCACAAGGAATTTGGTTTTCAAAAGAGTTTTGGGTTCTAAAACCAATGCATCCAAGTTTAGAACCAAACCATGCATAAAACACAAACTTTTCCAAATCTAAAAACCAATGCATGTATAAAGCTAGATTTCAAGATATTTTAAATCAATGCATGTGTGTGAATTCAAATGATGCCAATATGCAAATGCATCCACCAAATTGCAAAAACAAAATACCTAACAATCTCCCCCTTTGCAATTTGATGGCAACTTACTCATCATTGAAATTACACACTCTGTCTTCAGCTCCCCCTCAGCTGGACAAGTCTTGAAATCTTCTTCTTGGATGCTCCTTCTCTTAGCTTGGGCTCTTGGGCTCTTTTCTTCAATCTTCTTGATGCTTGGTGCTTGATCATTCTTCAAGCTTTCTTATCATCTTCCTCTCTATGGCCAAGCATCTTCTTTAGCTCCAAGCTTTCTTTCTTCTATTTGCTCTCCCCCTTTGACCATGCTTCTTTCTCCTCTTGAGAACTTGAAAGCTTTCTCCCCCTTTGATGGATAGGAGATCTTCGAGTACTTGAACTCTCGAACTCTCTCCCCCTTTGAAGAGTAGGAGATCTTTGAGTCACACTTGAACTCTCTCTCCCCCTTTGACATTAAATTGCAAAGGTACCTACACACATGAGACAAGAAGAATACCTTTAGTAGCACCTGTTAACAAATGAAATCGAAAATGAAATTCATAACAGGCTATCATGTATGTAAGTTATCTCTAAGGGCTCAAAGGCAATCCAAGGGTGAATTTGATCAAAACTAATACTTCCTATGAAGGTTTACACTCCCCCTCAATCCATTCTCTTCTTTTGTCAAACTTTGACAAGATATAACTATTAAATACAAGAAGTAGATGGTTTAACCAAGTGAGGGTCAACTTCAAGGAAAGGATTAGATTCATTTAACTATAAAGCTCATATGATCAAATTACCAAAAGAGAGCAAGGTCATTAACGATCATGGATACCAATTGAAATAAACATATCAATTGAGATTAAAGGATGTGACTATAAACTCAATCACTCTAAAATGGATTTAAAAGTATAACTATTAAGAGAAATCCAAATTAGAGCTATCCATGATATGGGGTTTACTAAACATAGCATTAAATAATTTAACTATGGAAAGCATATGCTATGTAAAGTTTTGAAAATCATTTCATTCAAACAATAAATATGACTATTAATGTGCAAGAATGAGTGAAATGAAATTCAAACATGAAGCCAACCTCAACTATAACCAACCAATATTATGAACACATAAACATGGTGGTCATGAGATATACCTATATGAGCAAAAGAGGTGGCAACCATGAGCATTATGATGCTAATGGTGTGTGACGTGGAACAATTATATAACTATGAAGATTAGTCCAAAGCACACAAGGTCTATCACATACACAAGATAAGATATCAATTGGATATGAAATCAATGGAACAATATACCAAATGAAACCAATTGAATATGATAACATGAGTAAAAGCAAGGATGTGATACACTTCCATCAAGCATCATAAATGCATATTCATCACTTTTAATGATATTCCTAAAGAGCATAGTGATGAACAAGGCAAATTGCAATGCAAAAAGATATGACTAGGTAAAGCATGCAATTCTCAAAGTGTCCAAATCATATGAATTCAACTACTAAGATATCCATCAACCAACATAAATGTAAGGAATGGATTTCAAAGAGATTCATATGATCAAGAACACTACATATGAGGTTGAAACATGTACAAGGATGACACCAAGAGAATCTACATGAATCAACATCATAACCATCCATAAAGAAATGACTATAAGGCAAAAAGGATGGATTTGGGTTCTAGTATGGTTTTTACAAATACTACCAAGGTTACTACCATACATGGAACCAAATAGTCATTTGCATATGCAAGTAATGTAAACAAACAAGCAAAGATGCAAACAACATACATTTCCATTTCTAAAGATAATGAAACCAAAAGAAAAGGAAATGATAATCATGGAACATGCTTAAAAGATTATAACTAATGAGATTAAAAAGCATTTCCATTCAAACAATCTTCAAATCATTTTGAAAAACAAAATCCAACAATGAGCATAAAAAGAATGATTTTGAAGATCAAGAATCAACAATGTATTTGAAAAGATATAACTTCATTAAAACACATACAAGTTGATTTTTCAAAACAATGATTTTCCATATAAAGGTATACCTTATAAATCCATGGAAAAACTTGAATTGATTCAAATCATTTGATTTACAAAAAGGATCTAACTAAGACATCCATCAAATGATCTAACAACAATTGATCATGACAAATTAGCTATGAAAGCTTTTAACATCACAATCAATTAATCATGTAGAAATGCAATGCAAAACATATGAGTGCAACAAGCAAATCAAACATGATGAGATTATAATCAAAAGATTTTGAAAACCATGATATGTAACTAGAATGGTGCATGAAGACAAAATCAATTGATCATAAAGAAGCAATGCATTTTATGAAATGTAACTAAGAAAGAACCAAAATGCAAATGCAACATGACCAACAAGGAGATTTAACTAAAAAGGATAGGTTGGTCAAGGGGTTTCAAGGCCTTAAGGTTTGACTAAGTAGATAACTTTTGGAATCCACCTAAGGTCTTGGGAGGGTTGAACTTTGAGGTCTAGTTTGGGGTTCTCACCAACTAAAGGAGATTTGACTTGATAAATTCTTTTAGACTTAACATCAAATCTTTGAGGTTTGACTATTTTAGATTGATGATTAGTCTTAGAGAGTTGGTGTGTTTGTTTCATAGGGGATTGCTTCAAATTTCTTTTCTTCTTATTTTCTCCCTTTCTTTGACTTTTGAAATTTAGATTTAACTTAGTAAATTTCTTCAAAAGTTCTTTCATGTTTTGACTTAAGGGAGGTAGGTTGAGAAGCTTTTTGTTCATAGATTCTTTTAAGCTTGGTTTGACTTGTTTAACCTTTTTAGAATCTATTTTTGGAGACTCCTTGTTAATTGGTTTAACTTGTTTAAGCTTTATGGAGTCTTTCTTGATTTTTAGTGTCTTACCCTTCATAGATTTAGATTCTCCATTTTTGAGTTCAAAGATGGGTTTAGACACATGGCTTCTTTTCCTTAGTTTGCACTCAAACATAAAATGTCCTTCAATGCCACAATAATTACATTTAGACATGGGCAAAGAAGTGTGAGTGCTAGAGAATGAGGACTCACCTTTCACAAAAGTGTTGGTGAATTTAGGGTCATATGACATATTCCTATTAAATCCAAGACCCGTCCTATCTCCATGAGATTTACCCAATTTGAATAATTTTTCAAGTTTCTCTTCACTTTGGGTAAACTTGCACTCATACTTTTGTTTATAGCTTTCAAGTTGAGTGACTTTGGTTATAAGGATTGAATTTTCATGTTTGACTTTTGAAAGTTCATTTTCAATTTCCTTATATTTGATTAGTTCTTCATTGGCAAGTTTTAATTCATTAACAACTTTAGATCCAAGTTCTTTGGTTTTTAACTTACTTTTGATCAACTTGGCTTCTAAATTGTCAAGGTCTTCATCTTGTCTTTTAATTGTATCTCTTAGGTTTAAATTTTCATTTTTAAGCTCATCATAATTTATCTTAATCTCATTTATTTCATCTTGAGCATTAGATAAATTTTCCTTAGAGATAGTCAAATTAGATTCAAGATTGTTAAAGTCTATATCTTGCCTTTGTAATTGATCTCTTAGTTTTAGATTTTCCTTATTGACATTTTCATAACCCATCTTTAATTCTTTTAGTTCATCTTGAATGTTGGATAGGTTATTTAAAGAGATCATGAACTTAGACTCTACACAATTTATTACTTCTTCTTTCTCTCTAAGTTCATCTTTTGAAGAAGCTAATTCTTTGCTTAGATTTTTAGATTCTTCTCTTAAACTTTTGTTTTTCTTCTCAAGCTTTAAGGATACTTCATATAATTCTTCAAAGGCTTGTTGAAGATCTTCTTCATTATATTCTTCTTCTTCATTTAGTTTACATTGAGATTCTTTTAATTGAATGTTTGAATCTCTAATAGATGGAAGAATGGTAAGTCTAGGAGAATCTACAAAATCTAGCATAGTGGAGTCCATTCTAATGATTTTCAAATAAGCACAACTCTAGGGTTTTAACTCTAGGTTTTTACACCTAACCAAGAGTTCCAAACACTTGATCCTAAGGGATTAGAGCACTTGTCTCTGATACCAATTGAAAGTCCACGAGGATCCTAACCCTAGAGGGGGGGGGGGTGAATAGGGTGAGCTACAACTATGACCAATTTAAACCAATTTTAATTTCTTAACTTAAACTAGTCACAAGTGATGATTAACAATCAAAATGCGGAAGCTAAACAAACTCAATCACCACATAGCATGCACCACAACACCAATGTTTATAGTGGTTCGGCCTCAATGCCTACATCCACTACCGGCTTGTGAATCCAATCACCCCACCGGATTTCCACTATTTATGCTTTTAACTAGGCTAAGCAATAACCCTTACAAAATGCTTTTCAAAGGCTAAGCAATAACCCTACAAGATGCTTTTCAAAGGCTAAGCAATAACCTTACAAGATGCTTTTCAAAGGCTAAGCAATAACCTTACAAGATGCTTTTCAAAGGCTAAGCAATAATCTTTACAAAGTTGATTTCTCAAAGAAGGTGTCTTTCCAAAAGATCACTCTAAGAGATTACAATTTAAGCTCATATGAAATTGCCTCTTGAATAGGCTAATATGAAAGTTTAATACAAATTACAAACATACACTTAAAACAAGCTAAAGTGTGTGCACAAGTGTATGAGTGTGTTTCTTCAATCAATCTTAACAAAGAAGCTCTTAAATGAATGCATGATGCATTTTAAAATCAAAGCTTATAAAATGATGATTGAAGAGAAAACTAATCACATGTGAAATTCAAACAACTTTAATAAATGAACTAAACAAGTTGTATGAATGTAAAAGTCTAAGAAAGCATGTGATTTAGTTAAGAGAGTTTGCAAACTAATCTAATTTACCAAGGAAGATATTGAGTTTGCAAAACAACTCTTTATAGGCTTGAAATCATGCATAAATGAAAATACCAAGGATTTGAACATGCATGAATTTCATTTGAATGGAAATCAAAATAACTTAGAAGATGTACCTTTTAAATACTCATGAGTTTGATTTCCAAATAGCCCTCTAGCCTTTCCAACTTCTTCCCCTTTCTTTGGCTCCAAAATGCTCTCAAAAGTTCATAGTTCAAGCCTTGAAAAAGGTTGGAAATGAATGGACTTTATAGCCAAAAAGTTGCCAACGGCTAGTTCTCGGTCGACCTAGACACAGGTCTCGGTCGACCGAGAAAGCACAACGGTCATATTTCTGACCGTTGGCCTGAAACAGTTCAAAAACTGTCCATTTGCCCTGCAGTGTTCTCGGTCGACCGAGACCCAGGTCTCGGTCGACCGGCGACACTGCCGGGACACCCCCAAAAATTCCAACTTTTGCATTTTGAAGATATTCTTTGTGGAATTTTGTGGGTCACTAAACCAAGCTTAAAAACATGTTTTAAAACATTTAAAAACATGAAACACACAAAGCCTAAAATGATTCAAAGGTTTAAAACCAAAGGCAAGCTTGATTAGTAAAAACTCTTTTCAAATCAAATTGCATACAAAACTGATTCTAAAGGTGCTGAATGTATGCAAAGCTCAAACCTAAATTCACAAGAAGATTTTCCAAATCTAATGCACAAGGAATTTGGTTTTCAAAAGAGTTTTGGGTTCTAAAACCAATGCATCCAAGTTTAGAACCAAACCATGCATAAAACACAAACTTTTCCAAATCTAAAAACCAATGCATGTATAAAGCTAGATTTCAAGATATTTTAAATCAATGCATGTGTGTGAATTCAAATGATGCCAATATGCAAATGCATCCACCAAATTGCAAAAACAAAATACCTAACAATCTCCCCCTTTGCAATTTGATGGCAACTTACTCATCATTGAAATTACACACTCTGTCTTCAGCTCCCCCTCAGCTGGACAAGTCTTGAAATCTTCTTCTTGGATGCTCCTTCTCTTAGCTTGGGCTCTTGGGCTCTTTTCTTCAATCTTCTTGATGCTTGGTGCTTGATCATTCTTCAAGCTTTCTTATCATCTTCCTCTCTATGGCCAAGCATCTTCTTTAGCTCCAAGCTTTCTTTCTTCTATTTGCTCTCCCCCTTTGACCATGCTTCTTTCTCCTCTTGAGAACTTGAAAGCTTTCTCCCCCTTTGATGGATAGGAGATCTTCGAGTACTTGAACTCTCGAACTCTCTCCCCCTTTGAAGAGTAGGAGATCTTTGAGTCACACTTGAACTCTCTCTCCCCCTTTGACATTAAATTGCAAAGGTACCTACACACATGAGACAAGAAGAATACCTTTAGTAGCACCTGTTAACAAATGAAATCGAAAATGAAATTCATAACAGGCTATCATGTATGTAAGTTATCTCTAAGGGCTCAAAGGCAATCCAAGGGTGAATTTGATCAAAACTAATACTTCCTATGAAGGTTTACACTCCCCCTCAATCCATTCTCTTCTTTTGTCAAACTTTGACAAGATATAACTATTAAATACAAGAAGTAGATGGTTTAACCAAGTGAGGGTCAACTTCAAGGAAAGGATTAGATTCATTTAACTATAAAGCTCATATGATCAAATTACCAAAAGAGAGCAAGGTCATTAACGATCATGGATACCAATTGAAATAAACATATCAATTGAGATTAAAGGATGTGACTATAAACTCAATCACTCTAAAATGGATTTAAAAGTATAACTATTAAGAGAAATCCAAATTAGAGCTATCCATGATATGGGGTTTACTAAACATAGCATTAAATAATTTAACTATGGAAAGCATATGCTATGTAAAGTTTTGAAAATCATTTCATTCAAACAATAAATATGACTATTAATGTGCAAGAATGAGTGAAATGAAATTCAAACATGAAGCAACCAACCAATATTATGAACACATAAACATGGTGGTCATGAGATATACCTATATGAGCAAAAGAGGTGGCAACCATGAGCATTATGATGCTAATGGTGTGTGACGTGGAACAATTATATAACTATGAAGATTAGTCCAAAGCACACAAGGTCTATCACATACACAAGATAAGATATCAATTGGATATGAAATCAATGGAACAATATACCAAATGAAACCAATTGAATATGATAACATGAGTAAAAGCAAGGATGTGATACACTTCCATCAAGCATCATAAATGCATATTCATCACTTTTAATGATATTCCTAAAGAGCATAGTGATGAACAAGGCAAATTGCAATGCAAAAAGATATGACTAGGTAAAGCATGCAATTCTCAAAGTGTCCAAATCATATGAATTCAACTACTAAGATATCCATCAACCAACATAAATGTAAGGAATGGATTTCAAAGAGATTCATATGATCAAGAACACTACATATGAGGTTGAAACATGTACAAGGATGACACCAAGAGAATCTACATGAATCAACATCATAACCATCCATAAAGAAATGACTATAAGGCAAAAAGGATGGATTTGGGTTCTAGTATGGTTTTTACAAATACTACCAAGGTTACTACCATACATGGAACCAAATAGTCATTTGCATATGCAAGTAATGTAAACAAACAAGCAAAGATGCAAACAACATACATTTCCATTTCTAAAGATAATGAAACCAAAAGAAAAGGAAATGATAATCATGGAACATGCTTAAAAGATTATAACTAATGAGATTAAAAAGCATTTCCATTCAAACAATCTTCAAATCATTTTGAAAAACAAAATCCAACAATGAGCATAAAAAGAATGATTTTGAAGATCAAGAATCAACAATGTATTTGAAAAGATATAACTTCATTAAAACACATACAAGTTGATTTTTCAAAACAATGATTTTCCATATAAAGGTATACCTTATAAATCCATGGAAAAACTTGAATTGATTCAAATCATTTGATTTACAAAAAGGATCTAACTAAGACATCCATCAAATGATCTAACAACAATTGATCATGACAAATTAGCTATGAAAGCTTTTAACATCACAATCAATTAATCATGTAGAAATGCAATGCAAAACATATGAGTGCAACAAGCAAATCAAACATGATGAGATTATAATCAAAAGATTTTGAAAACCATGATATGTAACTAGAATGGTGCATGAAGACAAAATCAATTGATCATAAAGAAGCAATGCATTTTATGAAATGTAACTAAGAAAGAACCAAAATGCAAATGCAACATGACCAACAAGGAGATTTAACTAAAAAGGATAGGTTGGTCAAGGGGTTTCAAGGCCTTAAGGTTTGACTAAGTAGATAACTTTTGGAATCCACCTAAGGTCTTGGGAGGGTTGAACTTTGAGGTCTAGTTTGGGGTTCTCACCAACTAAAGGAGATTTGACTTGATAAATTCTTTTAGACTTAACATCAAATCTTTGAGGTTTGACTATTTTAGATTGATGATTAGTCTTAGAGAGTTGGTGTGTTTGTTTCATAGGGGATTGCTTCAAATTTCTTTTCTTCTTATTTTCTCCCTTTCTTTGACTTTTGAAATTTAGATTTAACTTAGTAAATTTCTTCAAAAGTTCTTTCATGTTTTGACTTAAGGGAGGTAGGTTGAGAAGCTTTTTGTTCATAGATTCTTTTAAGCTTGGTTTGACTTGTTTAACCTTTTTAGAATCTATTTTTGGAGACTCCTTGTTAATTGGTTTAACTTGTTTAAGCTTTATGGAGTCTTTCTTGATTTTTAGTGTCTTACCCTTCATAGATTTAGATTCTCCATTTTTGAGTTCAAAGATGGGTTTAGACACATGGCTTCTTTTCCTTAGTTTGCACTCAAACATAAAATGTCCTTCAATGCCACAATAATTACATTTAGACATGGGCAAAGAAGTGTGAGTGCTAGAGAATGAGGACTCACCTTTCACAAAAGTGTTGGTGAATTTAGGGTCATATGACATATTCCTATTAAATCCAAGACCCGTCCTATCTCCATGAGATTTACCCAATTTGAATAATTTTTCAAGTTTCTCTTCACTTTGGGTAAACTTGCACTCATACTTTTGTTTATAGCTTTCAAGTTGAGTGACTTTGGTTATAAGGATTGAATTTTCATGTTTGACTTTTGAAAGTTCATTTTCAATTTCCTTATATTTGATTAGTTCTTCATTGGCAAGTTTTAATTCATTAACAACTTTAGATCCAAGTTCTTTGGTTTTTAACTTACTTTTGATCAACTTGGCTTCTAAATTGTCAAGGTCTTCATCTTGTCTTTTAATTGTATCTCTTAGGTTTAAATTTTCATTTTTAAGCTCATCATAATTTATCTTAATCTCATTTATTTCATCTTGAGCATTAGATAAATTTTCCTTAGAGATAGTCAAATTAGATTCAAGATTGTTAAAGTCTATATCTTGCCTTTGTAATTGATCTCTTAGTTTTAGATTTTCCTTATTGACATTTTCATAACCCATCTTTAATTCTTTTAGTTCATCTTGAATGTTGGATAGGTTATTTAAAGAGATCATGAACTTAGACTCTACACAATTTATTACTTCTTCTTTCTCTCTAAGTTCATCTTTTGAAGAAGCTAATTCTTTGCTTAGATTTTTAGATTCTTCTCTTAAACTTTTGTTTTTCTTCTCAAGCTTTAAGGATACTTCATATAATTCTTCAAAGGCTTGTTGAAGATCTTCTTCATTATATTCTTCTTCTTCATTTAGTTTACATTGAGATTCTTTTAATTGAATGTTTGAATCTCTAATAGATGGAAGAATGGTAAGTCTAGGAGAATCTACAAAATCTAGCATAGTGGAGTCCATTCTAATGATTTTCAAATAAGCACAACTCTAGGGTTTTAACTCTAGGTTTTTACACCTAATCAAGAGTTCCAAACACTTGATCCTAAGGGATTAGAGCACTTGTCTCTGATACCAATTGAAAGTCCACGAGGATCCTAACCCTAGAGGGGGGGGGGGTGAATAGGGTGAGCTACAACTATGACCAATTTAAACCAATTTTAATTTCTTAACTTAAACTAGTCACAAGTGATGATTAACAATCAAAATGCGGAAGCTAAACAAACTCAATCACCACATAGCATGCACCACAACACCAATGTTTATAGTGGTTCGGCCTCAATGCCTACATCCACTACCGGCTTGTGAATCCAATCACCCCACCGGATTTCCACTATTTATGCTTTTAACTAGGCTAAGCAATAACCCTTACAAAATGCTTTTCAAAGGCTAAGCAATAACCCTACAAGATGCTTTTCAAAGGCTAAGCAATAACCTTACAAGATGCTTTTCAAAGGCTAAGCAATAACCTTACAAGATGCTTTTCAAAGGCTAAGCAATAATCTTTACAAAGTTGATTTCTCAAAGAAGGTGTCTTTCCAAAAGATCACTCTAAGAGATTACAATTTAAGCTCATATGAAATTGCCTCTTGAATAGGCTAATATGAAAGTTTAATACAAATTACAAACATACACTTAAAACAAGCTAAAGTGTGTGCACAAGTGTATGAGTGTGTTTCTTCAATCAATCTTAACAAAGAAGCTCTTAAATGAATGCATGATGCATTTTAAAATCAAAGCTTATAAAATGATGATTGAAGAGAAAACTAATCACATGTGAAATTCAAACAACTTTAATAAATGAACTAAACAAGTTGTATGAATGTAAAAGTCTAAGAAAGCATGTGATTTAGTTAAGAGAGTTTGCAAACTAATCTAATTTACCAAGGAAGATATTGAGTTTGCAAAACAACTCTTTATAGGCTTGAAATCATGCATAAATGAAAATACCAAGGATTTGAACATGCATGAATTTCATTTGAATGGAAATCAAAATAACTTAGAAGATGTACCTTTTAAATACTCATGAGTTTGATTTCCAAATAGCCCTCTAGCCTTTCCAACTTCTTCCCCTTTCTTTGGCTCCAAAATGCTCTCAAAAGTTCATAGTTCAAGCCTTGAAAAAGGTTGGAAATGAATGGACTTTATAGCCAAAAAGTTGCCAACGGCTAGTTCTCGGTCGACCTAGACACAGGTCTCGGTCGACCGAGAAAGCACAACGGTCATATTTCTGACCGTTGGCCTGAAACAGTTCAAAAACTGTCCATTTGCCCTGCAGTGTTCTCGGTCGACCGAGACCCAGGTCTCGGTCGACCGGCGACACTGCCGGGACACCCCCAAAAATTCCAACTTTTGCATTTTGAAGATATTCTTTGTGGAATTTTGTGGGTCACTAAACCAAGCTTAAAAACATGTTTTAAAACATTTAAAAACATGAAACACACAAAGCCTAAAATGATTCAAAGGTTTAAAACCAAAGGCAAGCTTGATTAGTAAAAACTCTTTTCAAATCAAATTGCATACAAAACTGATTCTAAAGGTGCTGAATGTATGCAAAGCTCAAACCTAAATTCACAAGAAGATTTTCCAAATCTAATGCACAAGGAATTTGGTTTTCAAAAGAGTTTTGGGTTCTAAAACCAATGCATCCAAGTTTAGAACCAAACCATGCATAAAACACAAACTTTTCCAAATCTAAAAACCAATGCATGTATAAAGCTAGATTTCAAGATATTTTAAATCAATGCATGTGTGTGAATTCAAATGATGCCAATATGCAAATGCATCCACCAAATTGCAAAAACAAAATACCTAACAATCTCCCCCTTTGCAATTTGATGGCAACTTACTCATCATTGAAATTACACACTCTGTCTTCAGCTCCCCCTCAGCTGGACAAGTCTTGAAATCTTCTTCTTGGATGCTCCTTCTCTTAGCTTGGGCTCTTGGGCTCTTTTCTTCAATCTTCTTGATGCTTGGTGCTTGATCATTCTTCAAGCTTTCTTATCATCTTCCTCTCTATGGCCAAGCATCTTCTTTAGCTCCAAGCTTTCTTTCTTCTATTTGCTCTCCCCCTTTGACCATGCTTCTTTCTCCTCTTGAGAACTTGAAAGCTTTCTCCCCCTTTGATGGATAGGAGATCTTCGAGTACTTGAACTCTCGAACTCTCTCCCCCTTTGAAGAGTAGGAGATCTTTGAGTCACACTTGAACTCTCTCTCCCCCTTTGACATTAAATTGCAAAGGTACCTACACACATGAGACAAGAAGAATACCTTTAGTAGCACCTGTTAACAAATGAAATCGAAAATGAAATTCATAACAGGCTATCATGTATGTAAGTTATCTCTAAGGGCTCAAAGGCAATCCAAGGGTGAATTTGATCAAAACTAATACTTCCTATGAAGGTTTACACTCCCCCTCAATCCATTCTCTTCTTTTGTCAAACTTTGACAAGATATAACTATTAAATACAAGAAGTAGATGGTTTAACCAAGTGAGGGTCAACTTCAAGGAAAGGATTAGATTCATTTAACTATAAAGCTCATATGATCAAATTACCAAAAGAGAGCAAGGTCATTAACGATCATGGATACCAATTGAAATAAACATATCAATTGAGATTAAAGGATGTGACTATAAACTCAATCACTCTAAAATGGATTTAAAAGTATAACTATTAAGAGAAATCCAAATTAGAGCTATCCATGATATGGGGTTTACTAAACATAGCATTAAATAATTTAACTATGGAAAGCATATGCTATGTAAAGTTTTGAAAATCATTTCATTCAAACAATAAATATGACTATTAATGTGCAAGAATGAGTGAAATGAAATTCAAACATGAAGCCAACCTCAACTATAACCAACCAATATTATGAACACATAAACATGGTGGTCATGAGATATACCTATATGAGCAAAAGAGGTGGCAACCATGAGCATTATGATGCTAATGGTGTGTGACGTGGAACAATTATATAACTATGAAGATTAGTCCAAAGCACACAAGGTCTATCACATACACAAGATAAGATATCAATTGGATATGAAATCAATGGAACAATATACCAAATGAAACCAATTGAATATGATAACATGAGTAAAAGCAAGGATGTGATACACTTCCATCAAGCATCATAAATGCATATTCATCACTTTTAATGATATTCCTAAAGAGCATAGTGATGAACAAGGCAAATTGCAATGCAAAAAGATATGACTAGGTAAAGCATGCAATTCTCAAAGTGTCCAAATCATATGAATTCAACTACTAAGATATCCATCAACCAACATAAATGTAAGGAATGGATTTCAAAGAGATTCATATGATCAAGAACACTACATATGAGGTTGAAACATGTACAAGGATGACACCAAGAGAATCTACATGAATCAACATCATAACCATCCATAAAGAAATGACTATAAGGCAAAAAGGATGGATTTGGGTTCTAGTATGGTTTTTACAAATACTACCAAGGTTACTACCATACATGGAACCAAATAGTCATTTGCATATGCAAGTAATGTAAACAAACAAGCAAAGATGCAAACAACATACATTTCCATTTCTAAAGATAATGAAACCAAAAGAAAAGGAAATGATAATCATGGAACATGCTTAAAAGATTATAACTAATGAGATTAAAAAGCATTTCCATTCAAACAATCTTCAAATCATTTTGAAAAACAAAATCCAACAATGAGCATAAAAAGAATGATTTTGAAGATCAAGAATCAACAATGTATTTGAAAAGATATAACTTCATTAAAACACATACAAGTTGATTTTTCAAAACAATGATTTTCCATATAAAGGTATACCTTATAAATCCATGGAAAAACTTGAATTGATTCAAATCATTTGATTTACAAAAAGGATCTAACTAAGACATCCATCAAATGATCTAACAACAATTGATCATGACAAATTAGCTATGAAAGCTTTTAACATCACAATCAATTAATCATGTAGAAATGCAATGCAAAACATATGAGTGCAACAAGCAAATCAAACATGATGAGATTATAATCAAAAGATTTTGAAAACCATGATATGTAACTAGAATGGTGCATGAAGACAAAATCAATTGATCATAAAGAAGCAATGCATTTTATGAAATGTAACTAAGAAAGAACCAAAATGCAAATGCAACATGACCAACAAGGAGATTTAACTAAAAAGGATAGGTTGGTCAAGGGGTTTCAAGGCCTTAAGGTTTGACTAAGTAGATAACTTTTGGAATCCACCTAAGGTCTTGGGAGGGTTGAACTTTGAGGTCTAGTTTGGGGTTCTCACCAACTAAAGGAGATTTGACTTGATAAATTCTTTTAGACTTAACATCAAATCTTTGAGGTTTGACTATTTTAGATTGATGATTAGTCTTAGAGAGTTGGTGTGTTTGTTTCATAGGGGATTGCTTCAAATTTCTTTTCTTCTTATTTTCTCCCTTTCTTTGACTTTTGAAATTTAGATTTAACTTAGTAAATTTCTTCAAAAGTTCTTTCATGTTTTGACTTAAGGGAGGTAGGTTGAGAAGCTTTTTGTTCATAGATTCTTTTAAGCTTGGTTTGACTTGTTTAACCTTTTTAGAATCTATTTTTGGAGACTCCTTGTTAATTGGTTTAACTTGTTTAAGCTTTATGGAGTCTTTCTTGATTTTTAGTGTCTTACCCTTCATAGATTTAGATTCTCCATTTTTGAGTTCAAAGATGGGTTTAGACACATGGCTTCTTTTCCTTAGTTTGCACTCAAACATAAAATGTCCTTCAATGCCACAATAATTACATTTAGACATGGGCAAAGAAGTGTGAGTGCTAGAGAATGAGGACTCACCTTTCACAAAAGTGTTGGTGAATTTAGGGTCATATGACATATTCCTATTAAATCCAAGACCCGTCCTATCTCCATGAGATTTACCCAATTTGAATAATTTTTCAAGTTTCTCTTCACTTTGGGTAAACTTGCACTCATACTTTTGTTTATAGCTTTCAAGTTGAGTGACTTTGGTTATAAGGATTGAATTTTCATGTTTGACTTTTGAAAGTTCATTTTCAATTTCCTTATATTTGATTAGTTCTTCATTGGCAAGTTTTAATTCATTAACAACTTTAGATCCAAGTTCTTTGGTTTTTAACTTACTTTTGATCAACTTGGCTTCTAAATTGTCAAGGTCTTCATCTTGTCTTTTAATTGTATCTCTTAGGTTTAAATTTTCATTTTTAAGCTCATCATAATTTATCTTAATCTCATTTATTTCATCTTGAGCATTAGATAAATTTTCCTTAGAGATAGTCAAATTAGATTCAAGATTGTTAAAGTCTATATCTTGCCTTTGTAATTGATCTCTTAGTTTTAGATTTTCCTTATTGACATTTTCATAACCCATCTTTAATTCTTTTAGTTCATCTTGAATGTTGGATAGGTTATTTAAAGAGATCATGAACTTAGACTCTACACAATTTATTACTTCTTCTTTCTCTCTAAGTTCATCTTTTGAAGAAGCTAATTCTTTGCTTAGATTTTTAGATTCTTCTCTTAAACTTTTGTTTTTCTTCTCAAGCTTTAAGGATACTTCATATAATTCTTCAAAGGCTTGTTGAAGATCTTCTTCATTATATTCTTCTTCTTCATTTAGTTTACATTGAGATTCTTTTAATTGAATGTTTGAATCTCTAATAGATGGAAGAATGGTAAGTCTAGGAGAATCTACAAAATCTAGCATAGTGGAGTCCATTCTAATGATTTTCAAATAAGCACAACTCTAGGGTTTTAACTCTAGGTTTTTACACCTAATCAAGAGTTCCAAACACTTGATCCTAAGGGATTAGAGCACTTGTCTCTGATACCAATTGAAAGTCCACGAGGATCCTAACCCTAGAGGGGGGGGGGGTGAATAGGGTGAGCTACAACTATGACCAATTTAAACCAATTTTAATTTCTTAACTTAAACTAGTCACAAGTGATGATTAACAATCAAAATGCGGAAGCTAAACAAACTCAATCACCACATAGCATGCACCACAACACCAATGTTTATAGTGGTTCGGCCTCAATGCCTACATCCACTACCGGCTTGTGAATCCAATCACCCCACCGGATTTCCACTATTTATGCTTTTAACTAGGCTAAGCAATAACCCTTACAAAATGCTTTTCAAAGGCTAAGCAATAACCCTACAAGATGCTTTTCAAAGGCTAAGCAATAACCTTACAAGATGCTTTTCAAAGGCTAAGCAATAACCTTACAAGATGCTTTTCAAAGGCTAAGCAATAATCTTTACAAAGTTGATTTCTCAAAGAAGGTGTCTTTCCAAAAGATCACTCTAAGAGATTACAATTTAAGCTCATATGAAATTGCCTCTTGAATAGGCTAATATGAAAGTTTAATACAAATTACAAACATACACTTAAAACAAGCTAAAGTGTGTGCACAAGTGTATGAGTGTGTTTCTTCAATCAATCTTAACAAAGAAGCTCTTAAATGAATGCATGATGCATTTTAAAATCAAAGCTTATAAAATGATGATTGAAGAGAAAACTAATCACATGTGAAATTCAAACAACTTTAATAAATGAACTAAACAAGTTGTATGAATGTAAAAGTCTAAGAAAGCATGTGATTTAGTTAAGAGAGTTTGCAAACTAATCTAATTTACCAAGGAAGATATTGAGTTTGCAAAACAACTCTTTATAGGCTTGAAATCATGCATAAATGAAAATACCAAGGATTTGAACATGCATGAATTTCATTTGAATGGAAATCAAAATAACTTAGAAGATGTACCTTTTAAATACTCATGAGTTTGATTTCCAAATAGCCCTCTAGCCTTTCCAACTTCTTCCCCTTTCTTTGGCTCCAAAATGCTCTCAAAAGTTCATAGTTCAAGCCTTGAAAAAGGTTGGAAATGAATGGACTTTATAGCCAAAAAGTTGCCAACGGCTAGTTCTCGGTCGACCTAGACACAGGTCTCGGTCGACCGAGAAAGCACAACGGTCATATTTCTGACCGTTGGCCTGAAACAGTTCAAAAACTGTCCATTTGCCCTGCAGTGTTCTCGGTCGACCGGCGACACTGCCGGGACACCCCCAAAAATTCCAACTTTTGCATTTTGAAGATATTCTTTGTGGAATTTTGTGGGTCACTAAACCAAGCTTAAAAACATGTTTTAAAACATTTAAAAACATGAAACACACAAAGCCTAAAATGATTCAAAGGTTTAAAACCAAAGGCAAGCTTGATTAGTAAAAACTCTTTTCAAATCAAATTGCATACAAAACTGATTCTAAAGGTGCTGAATGTATGCAAAGCTCAAACCTAAATTCACAAGAAGATTTTCCAAATCTAATGCACAAGGAATTTGGTTTTCAAAAGAGTTTTGGGTTCTAAAACCAATGCATCCAAGTTTAGAACCAAACCATGCATAAAACACAAACTTTTCCAAATCTAAAAACCAATGCATGTATAAAGCTAGATTTCAAGATATTTTAAATCAATGCATGTGTGTGAATTCAAATGATGCCAATATGCAAATGCATCCACCAAATTGCAAAAACAAAATACCTAACAGGGCGTTGATGTCGACCTCAGGCTAAGTAGCAGGCTCTATGATAATGTTTACTGTGGGAGTTGACGGGCCGGGAAAGTTTGGCGGATTCACAAAGGACGGGTGGCCCTCCAGAATCTCCACCTCGTTCAGAGCAGTACGCCACGCCTTCTCCCAAGCCTTGTTCCTCACGTGGAGCACCTTGGCCTCATAATGTGACGTCACCTGTTTTATTGCATCCTAAAAAATGGCATCGCCTCGGCTTCGGCTTCGGTCGCTCTCTACGTTTCGGCCTGGAGGTCGCTCTTCAGCTTTTCTTTTGTGGCTTTAAGTTCGGCAATTTTCATTCTCCCCGCCTCAGCCTCCAACTGAAGTTTGGTGCCTCCAACTGATTCGCCTTTAGGGTGCTGCCCCCCAGAGCTTCTTATAACTCTCTTCTCTCTCCATCAAGCTCGGCGATCAGAGGACTTTGTTTATTAAACCGATCGATGACCACCACCGATTTCTGCAGCGTTTGTCAAAGGCAAGGACAGGTATTAGCCGAAATGGAACACTTGTGGAAAAAGTTGAAACAATGAAAAGATTGAAAACCGAAAACTCACCTGGAAGCAGGACTGCATCAGCGACGAAAGAAGCTTCGGGTCGGTGAGCCTCGCATAGTGCGCCATATCCGGCGGCAGGGTGCACTCTCTGCCGAGTGTCTCGAGGACGAGAGAGTTGGGCTTCCTGTGGATGGAATCTTCGACTGTCATATGTCTGCCCGTGTCGAGGACGAAGCTTGGCTCCCAAGGAGTTGGTGGCAATGTTGTGCCCGAGCTCGTCCTATAACGTCCCAATTCCGGATACCAAGAAAGTCGTCGGAATACCCGAAGTTGGCGCATTACTTCCAGGAAAATCAAAGAACTTCCAAGATCGTAGGTCCGCAATGAGGTCCAATTTAAAACTTTTGAACATTGTAATAACAACAGTTAAATTGCGGAAGCATAAGAAGTGAAACGGAAGCAATGAGTATCTTAATATATCAAATAAGAGCAGAACTATAGTCTAGTTTAAAAGTATCAATTGTTCAAAACCAAAGTTAATTACATATTGACCGCTACCCAGCTCACTACAAAATCGCTCAAAAGCCCAAACAAATGTAAACTCTCAAAGCCCAGGTAATGGTTCTCCACCCTCCGGCTCGACATCTGGGTCGGCCAGTCCCCAACCGTAATCTCCGGCTACAGGCGCCTCTACGAGCGCGAGCGCATCATCCGCGTACTCGGGGTCGAGACCTAAGCACCAAGGATGGGTCAGATCTAACGATCTGGCAAGTTACAGTATACAAGTAACATAGGACAATATGTATCAAAAAGAGTAGAGACAGTTACACAGTTAAAAGAATATCAAGATACATGATCTAGGCAGTTAAGCAAGATAAACATATGGAATCATGGTAAATATAACATCTAGTCTAATACGATATGGCACATTCACACGAGCTGCATACCGTGGGATATTATGCCACGGCCCTCCCATACTGAACACAGTTGCGGCGGGGAATCTCACAAGTGCTGGGGATAACTAACCCCGCAAATCACTCAACAATTTCACCACACTCATCACTCGGGGAGACTGGATTCAGTATCGCACCGTCCGTCTAAAACATAGCTCATCATGATAGCCCACTCAGCACTCATAAATAGCTCCTACCAGGGATGATCAGTCCAAAGGCTGAGCTTAAATCAACTGAGTGAATGTCTATGCCGACTCCAGGAAACCCTAAAGGTCTGTGTCTGTCTAGGCTTTGCCTTGCGTGAACAAGGTCCTAACAATGTCTCTAAGAGGTTCCAATATCCAATCAGTCCATGGATTACAATCCAAGTCCAAGCTCATTCGTTGGATCCATACCAAGGCCCGTCAACACCTAGCCCCGTCTAAAACAGTCCAAACAAGGTAACAAGTCCATTTTTACTGATAAACAGTTCATTCTCAACCAAATGAGTTATAAGCCTAATACAATACACCTCTCCAATTCTAAGGGTATAACACATCCATACTTAGGCCGTAAAAGGGCCCACCTAGCCACAGACACGGGTCGTTGTTCTCCCAAACACACTATCGGGTCACCTCTAAGATATCCTAGGTTCAGGTCATCCATTTTCATTTAATTTAACAGTCATCAGCTATAGTAAGGATATAAGAGTCACAGTAATAAGAAAGGTGAAGTATGAACTTCAAATATGAGAATCAATAGGGAAAATAACAATAGTCCAACCTAGGTAATGGTCCACTTTCAGATTTAGGGCCTCATCAGATAATTGGATCCCTAACTGCAGTCTCAGATGCCAAAAATGTTATATTTGGTGCTCCTGAAGTTGTGGGCATCTTTGACTACATTTAAGGGTCGAATCACTAACAATTCAAATCTCTAAACCCTACTTGGTGGTCCCCACGAGTCAAGGTCGAGCCACACCATTGACTCCTGCTTGACACATTGATGGAAGTTCATTTGGATGGTCAATGGGCCCCACAATCGATCAATCATAAAAATAAAGGCTAAACTCACAACTTAGTGTTCACAGTGTGGCAGGTCGACCTGGCAAGGGTCAGGTCGATCTGATCCACAGGAATCAAAGTTGGGACTTGGTTTAGATTCTGGAATTCCCAGTGTACCCGATCGACCAGGTGGTCAGCCAGTCGATCTGGTACACATGTGTACCTGAATCAACAGATTCCATGCCAAATCTCAACTTTTGCACTAAAGTCTGGGTCTGATGGAAAATCAAGGTCATACACAAACTATTCTAATTGGGTTCATTAAAAACTAAAAGGCATTAATCTAATTCTAAAATCTAATGTAATTTCTAAAAGTATAAATCTAAAGGGGTCCAAACTCAATTTAAGTTAATTAAAGACTAAGAGGTCTTTAATTTCTAATTTCTAAAACTAAAGAGGTCAAGAAATATTATTTTAAAGGTAATACGTTAATTATTCTAATTTTTGTAACATATGGGCTAAGGTATTAAATTAAAAAGTTGTGTTATGTCATAACATCATCTCACCCCTCTCCCCCATATCATCAGTGCTTTATTTCTCTCCTATTCCCATTCAACTTCAATCCAGAGGACCACTCATCCCATCCCATCTTCCCATTTGAGAAAGAAAGTCCCCAGGTCAACCACTCACGTTTCCGGCATCACTCTCTCTCCCTTTTGTATTCATAGGCTACCACAAGACACTACTCCCCTACTGTTCTAGAAAATAAAAAGGAAGCTACAAAAAACAAGTGGACCTACTTTTCCCCATGCTCCCTCGGGCTACCGGACCACCCATCTCTTCCTCTTCACTTATCCAAATCGCTTCTGTAACGAGCTCTCCAACACAGCAAACACAGACGCCTCGCCTGGGATTTGGAAAATATAGAAATCGTGGGCCCCACTGATCAAGGGCCCACGATCAGCCCTCATCATCCAGGTCACCCAAGGCCCCACAACAGATCCTAAGGTCCTGATTTTGCATTAAGTGATCCTACCGGGCCCCACAACCTGATGTTCATATAATAAAAACCCTTTTGTGAATGACGCCCAGTTCTGTGAAATCCTAAAATGTGGGGCCAGATGGGATCCAATCCCTATGGGACCACCTCCTCTAGGGTCGCCCGTGGGTCATCTATCAAATCCACGGGTCGGATTGGTCATCGGGTGGCCCACCTGGGTTCCGATCTCAACGTCAGAAACCAAAATCTCACTGTTCCGTTAACAGTGACCTGTTACAGTCACCGTCTTCATCCAATTTCTAACCAAATAGATTCTATTCACCTCCATTCATCAAATAATCAAATAAAATTATAAAAACACTTCAATGCCCAACCATCCATCAATCCATCCGGCCATTGATATTCCAAATGAGATAAACTCACCCATCAATGGCCAATAACCATAAAACAAGCTCAAAAGGTAGCTCTAAACATAAATAAATCAATTGAATTGAAATTTAAAGAATCAAATGAGAGAAACATGCATTCTATGATAACTTGTATAGGGTACTTGCCTTGTAAAAATGAAAGGTTGTAGAGAGAGGAAGAAGAAAACCAAGCTAAGAAGATGAAATCCCAGCTCCTAGAGTCTTTCCCAGCACAAAAACTAACTCAGAACTTAGAGGAAGGAGAGGGGAAATGAAGAAGATGAAAAGTAGCTATGGTGCCTTGGGAAATGTGCTGGATTTATAGGATTGAGGATTGGGCTAGAGACCATAATACCCTTCTAGTTTGTATGGGATTAGGGTTAGGGTAGAGGGCTTTTAGGTCTTTAGGTGGGAAGGTTCTAGAAGAGACTTTTATGGATACCCCCCTATGGTAACCACTAATTCCTAGCTAGGGCCTCCACTCATCAGCTCACCTAGAAATTACAAAAGACCCCCTATTAACACTATTACTAAGACAACTAGTTAATCTAACTCAAACCTAGGTCAATATACATCTACCCTTACTAACCCCTAATTAGAATAATAAACTAATTTATACTATTAAATAGTATTCAAAAATTCAAATAGAGGGCCCACAAGGGGTGGGGCCTCACACGTCCTCTCCTCTCTCGGCCTCTTCCTCGAGACACCTCCCTCTTGCCCGGCTTCGGTTGAGGATGGTCGAGCTTTCGGATGTGCGGATTTCACAAGGGCCTCCTTTCCCTCATCAGCAAGGACCGCGATAGGCCCGCGGGCAGAGGTCTCGCAGCCTCTGAGACTACAGGTGGACGGGACTCAGGAGCTTCGTCCCCAAACGCCAGGGCCTCTAGGTCCAAGTATACAGGGACGCGCGACATCTCTTCTGGAAGCGGCGAGGAGCGACGAGACCTTCTCCATAGAGGGGTCCCACTGGACTCTGGCTCAGGGGAGGACCCTTCGGCACCGGAAGCAGCCCGGCTGGTAGTCTCGGTCACTATCCGAGAAGGACCCCCCGCTTCGACCTCTAGCTCGCTTCCCTCCGGACCCTCTCGGGGTGGCTGTCGAGGCGGTTCGGCTCTTTTGTAGTAGCCGCGGTACCTTGGCTCGTAGCCCAGAAGCGCCCAAGCCTATATGTTGGAGAAGTCCGTGCACCGAGAGATCCTCCGATGCCAGGTCTCGTTTTTCTTCCAGCCAATTTTCTTCGAAAATTGCTTCCTTTCTCGAGCAGCTGCACAGCCCACAGAACGTTAGTCCGGCAAAGTAAAGAAAAAAGACAGAATTAGAACTAAAAGAACGATATTTACTTGGAACGGCCCCGAGCCGACGCGGGACCATGTAGGCTCTGCCCATTCCGGCGCCAAACTCCCAGTTGCCCGAGACGCACAAAAGGTCGTCCCCCGCATACTTGCTGGAGTCTTCGAGCGCCATGACGAAGCTCTCTCGTGGGGCTTGACTCGGAGGTAATAGGTGCCCTCCTGAGACTTGCAAATATCATACACGTCCTCGATGTCATGGACACCGAGGTGGATATCTAAATGCCTATTGAGCGCAGCCGTGCCCATTGGGCATCAGCTGGCAGGGGTTAATGGACCAAACGATGAGGCAGGTTCTAAGAAGGGGATCTAAGGGGAACCTAACCCCGCCCTCTATGATGGCTATCAACGGAATAGGCATCCAGCCACCGGAGTACGAGCGGTTCACATGATCTAGAGGATCCGCTCACTGGACGAGAACAACATCCGGTATGCTGTACGTCGTCCTAAACCCCTCTATGGCTACTGGGCTCTCTAACCAGTTACTATATACCCCCATTTCTAAAAGAAAAAAGAGAAAGGGGGAAGAGAAGGAACCAGTAGGAAAGCAGTAAAGAACTAAATCAACTTGGACTTACTGACACGATGAATCTAACCGGAGGGCGGTCTCTAGTCTGGGTCTCTCCCTCAAGTTGTCGGAGGTTCTTCTGCTCTGTAAATCTTGGGAGTCCTCTTTCGAAAATGAGAAGTAAGAAAGGGGAAGAAGATGAAGACACAACTATTTATAAAAAAGGGAAGCGCCCGTTAATGGCTCCGTTTCCGAAATTCAAAAATGTCGTTTCGAAAGGCTGCACGCGCACCCTGCCAAACAGCATGGAAAATCAGATGGCGACGCGTGTCATCGACGGTTTATCTCCCATAATAATTAGGGCATGGCATTTACTGCCCCTAGCATGCGGAGAGAAGTTGGATAAGGACCACGTGTCAACGGCTAATGTCAATGCAAGAATCTTTCGCGGTTTTTCGTGATTATAGCTTCCAACCTCAAGGAATCCAGGATCCTAAGAAGTCGGAAGCTATGGGGCAATTGTGTAGGGCAATTCTCAATACGCAAGTTATGCTAAATCCAGCAATAATGCCAGCTCTTATACTTCATTTCTGCTACGTGCGTTTCGGCTCGGACGCTGATGCGCTTGCCGAGACCAACACTGGTCGCCACGATTTCGGCCATGTGCCTCGTCTTGAGTCACGCATCTCGGCTGCAGTTGGATGACAGACTACTAATCGAGACAGGCACTGACACCCATGTCCCGCCTTAGGACACGCGGCAGGATACGAGCACGCACTGATGGGACAGATACACCATCTCAGCCGTCCATAATCCTTATCAGATCCCTGACAGAGCAACATCCAGCGGCTGCAGCCATATCAGGCCAGGGCCCAAGAAAGGATCCGATGAGACCTTTGCTGCCAACAGGTCAAAATAAGATCAGGCCCAATATGACTGGCATTTAATGCAATATGGGCTGATCGGACCATCATTTAATGCAGTGTGGGCTATGATGGATCCTTATTAATTGCTCTGTGGGCTAATGAGACCTTAGCAGCCAAATCATTAGGCCCACTATCAAGTATCTAGGACTTTTCTCCTATAAAGAGAATACCATCCTAAACCAAGTACGCATGCATACACTCTCCTAGCCGTTACTCTGCCTCTCTGGTCTTCCAACCTTAGTCCCTGCACTAACTCAGGCATCGGAGAGCCCTGCGCTGCCCACAGCCAAGGTCCTTTGATTGTTTTCTCTTCCTTTTCAGGTCCTTGAAGCGACTATCTCTACACAGTCGATTGGGTAAGTCCTACAAGGCTCCCTCTAATCTTGTGAGCTATATTTTTTGCACTTACAACTCGTACAATTACTCCAAAAGACTTGTTGCCACTAATACCTACGGTTTCAACAACTTCCCTATATGGAGAACCTCTTACCCAATCAAACTACTAAAGAAATAAGAGTAAATTAGCGAAAGGTCCCTCATAGAGGTCTTGTAAAGCCTTTAGTCCATACAGTCGAACATATTTTGGCGAGAGGTCGCTAGACAATATTTTCATGATTGATTTGCCCTCTCAACTATTTAGATGAAAATTTTGACTAATTTGCCCTCTCAACTGTTTAGGAGAAAATTTCGAATTTAAAATTTTAAAATTTTAAAATCTTCCATTATCCCTCGTTTATGGGGCAAAGTTCAACAGCAAGCAACCGGAATTGTTCCTGCATCTTCTTCCTCTTCGGTGATGGACCAGCTGCAGCGGCGATGGAAAAGACCGCCTTCCCGACTTCTGGTCTTTTCCTTCCACGGCGATGTGAGGGCCGTAGTACTCCCTCCTCCGGCATCGCACAGTTGTCCTCGGTGATGTGGGGTCTAGCCGAAAAAACAAGAACCAAAATCATGCCTCTATTAGCTAGGAGGAGCCGAAAAAATCATGTTTCTTCCTCAGAGACATGAGGGTGGCAGCGCAAGCCAGAGTTGCAGTTGAAGATTACACCAAGCAATATAAACTAAGGCTTCAATTTCCTTTTTTTTAATAATGGTCATCAGTTTCCATTTTCTGCAACTAAATGAAATCCTTATCATCTACTGACGGTTTGGATCGACACACATCAAGACCAATTACACCTTTAGATGAGTAGAGAAATCACATCCCATTTAGTTCGTCTTCTTCATCCCCTATTAGAAATAAGGACCCCGAGCCATTTCACTTACAATCTTTTCGTTTGTTAATTCTCTCACCAGAGAGACAGAGCTCTTTCTTCCTTCTCACTCTTCATTTTCTTCTTAATTTCGTTCTTTAGATTCGTCAATCGAACAACTGTCCTTTCTCCATCCATGATTATGATGACTCCTCCATCGTTGGATGTACAAATCAGAATCCCCCTTTCTTCTTCTCTCTAATTCTATTACATATTCATGTCTCTCTCTCTCGCCTACGTATAGGTACGGTTCAAGTCTAACTAAACCCAGTTTGGAAGCCCAGTTCAACAGTAACTAGCAGCCGGTGAAGGCTACCGATCTCGTTGTTGCCGCCACTGTAGCTTTCCGATCGTTGTCGAAAGAAGGTGATGGTGCTGCGCCATCGCCAGAGAAGGAAGGTAGCATCGCTATTATATCGTTTTTGGCAAATCTATACTAGTTTTAATAAAATTTGTCTGAGTTTTTTTTAAAATTTATCTAAGTTTTTGTCAAATTTATCTGAGTTTTTGATAAATTTATATGACTTTTGTCAATTTTATATGATTTTTTGATTTTTTTTGTCAAATTTATTTGAGATTTGCGCAAACTTATTTGAGTTCTGAAACAAATTTATCTGAATTCTTGATAAATATGAGTTTTGGGCTATTTATCTGAGTTTTGAAACAAAATTATCTGAGTTCTGAATAAATCTATCTAAGTTTTTTTGGGAGTGAGCACAAAGTTCTTACACGGAAAATAGGAGAGATCTGGTATTTATTCAATGGGTTCGCATTTCAAGCGTCATGGATGCAGGTTGTTTATTATTTTTTTACAACCCCTCTATCTGGCCTTAGATGGTTTTAAACTGAACAAAAGAACAAAAGTACATAAATTACACATGATACATGACAAAAAAGATTGCAAAATGGATTATATGAGTCCATGTCTGAGAGGTTCCTGTCTGTTCGGACATGGGTTTCTGCCTATGCAGATTTTTCTTCTTCTCCCCTGTTTTCTTCTCCAAACTTCATTAACACCTCTGTCATGGGTTTAGAACGGCCCTATTATGTATATGGATGGGTGAGAAACAAATTTTGACTGACAGTAATTTTTTACAATCACCACTCGTTTATCAAGGACTGTATATGTGCAGTCCGAGGGAGTTACTGGTTATATGCCAGTAGGCATTCAAGGTTGTGTCATTCCAGCCATATCGGTACGAAGAACCAGAATGAAGACAAATCTCAAAAAGAAACACCCTTGCTCCTTTGAGTGAGAAAGACAATGAAGAATGATTGAACAATCATTTTGGGTTGAAAAGAGAGTTTGAATATCAGTCTCTTCCTTTGGAGGAACATCTCCAGAGGTTGAAGACTGAATTTTGTGTGGCTAAAATGGATGTTTCAGAAACTAGAGACAAAACTTCACCTCCAAGAGATGATCTAAAAAAGGGGGGAATTCTTCTAAGTTTGTGGAGGGTTGGAGAGAGTTAGATGCATTTGGAGAGGGTAGGAATGGTGTTCATGCTTTGAATGGCCACCCAAAGGCCCTATTTATAGAGTGGGAGGGCGGTTGCAGGGAGTTATAATTCAAAAATGGCGCCAAACATTTACTGCAGGTCCATGTCCAAGACAAACATGAAGTTCATGTCTGAGAGGACAAACATGGGTTCATGTTTGACAGCCATTCAGAGATGGACTCCATTCTATGGGAAATGGGTCCAAATGATGTGTAAATGTTCTGAAGTTTTGGGGAATTCATCTTGCGATGATTTCTAGACTTTGAGGAGTTTTTCATCATTGTTTGAGCTCTGGAAAAAATGGTCTTTGGACTTAATGTCTGTAAACCCTTTTTTCCTTGGACTTTGATATCAAATGATCTACGATTGACTTGAAATCGTGGAAAACCTTCTTGAGACATGAGATAGATCATCAAGAAAGATTTCATCTTGGTTTGACCTCTACAAATGGGTCAAAGTGGATCCTGGTGGTTCATATCTGAAAGTCATTCAAACATGGAGGGTCAGTATGTGAGAAATGAGTCCAAATGACACCAATTGCTTTCAAATCTTGGGGAGACTCCTTTAAATTTCATCCTTAGTCTATGGAATAGGTTTTATCTTGATGGAGTCTCTGAAAGTTTCTGATGTGGGCATTGGCCTTCCATGTATGCACAAATTTGACTTGAGTTCACTTTACCTATTATTTGCTTGGATTTACACCCAAATGGTCTTAATTTGTTTTTTAACTTGTGTTTGATCTTTTGAATCAGCTTTTGTCCTCTAAAAGTTGGTGGAATGTGGGATTTCAATTCATGTCTGCGAGCTAGGGTTTGTAGGTCTTTTGCATATATACCTATCCAAATGACCTTAGATTGCTTTGAAACTTTGGAGAACACCTTGAAAATGCATTCTCTGACCCTAAGAATGAGATTTATCTTGATTTGATCCCTCCAAACTATTATTGGAGTTCATGTTTGAGAACTCAGAGAACTTATTAGAATCCATGTATGAGCATCCTGAAACTCTCATAGATGGAGTTGATTTTCAATGTTGAGCTTCTCCTTGAACTTCAAATGACTTTTGAAGCTTTTGCTAGTCTTCATTCATCCGAGTAATACGTCCTTGATTTCATGTTTGTGATGCAGACTTTCACGCCTGCCCTTGTCTAATTAGATCTGTTTGGGGTGCATGTGTGATTTTTTACATGCCAACATGGTCATGGCCAGCCAACTGAGTCATCAAAGGCTAGTTACCTTACAGAAAGTGAAGTTTCTAGTGAAAGTTGGGCAGAGTTTGAAGCTAATTGCAGAAAGTGCTTGGTGAAGAATACTACTGCAAGTGCTATTTTTATATGCTTGGGGAAGGAGGGAGCAGTTGCAAGTCTTGGGGAGAGTGGAGGCAGTGTAGAATGTGAGAAGTTAGGTGCAGAAACTTCATTGTTGTCCACGTCCAGGCAGTTTGTGGAGTTTTCCTGTTGTGGGACTCAGTCAAAAGAGTAGAACGTGGGTTGCAACGTGCAGGAGCTGCCAAGAACCAACTCTTGGTTGTGGTCGAGTGATGCGCGCAACGTCGGTTGTGCTTCATTAGAGATGTCAAACGAGCCGGGCCGAGGTTGGAGCGGGCCACGAGCCGGGCCGTGTCGGCCCGCCAGGGAAATACCCTGGCACGGCACGGCCCGCCATGGGGAGAGTTGGAGCAGGTCGGGCCAGGCGGGCCTACTCTGTTTTTTTTTTCAGTATAAAAAAAAAAGAATACAAGCACGGCACGCTGATCACTTTCATTTAGTGGGCCCCATTATGGATCCCACTTACATATGACAACAACTAAATATCAATACTTTCTAGAAGCTTGGTTATTAAAATTTGTATGCAAATCCAACCAGTCTCACACATAACATGGTCCACTCATTTATGTAACTAATAATAACTAATAAAATAATTTTTTATGGTCTGCAATTGATGTTCATATAGCATTCCACTTGAACAGTGGATGCACATGATGCCAATCAGATGGTCATGTCCTCCTATTGCACGAGCTTGGTAGTGGAACACTTTGATTTTCATGGTCACATTTTCAACCTAAAAAACCTATTCAAATCTTTATAAATATTCTAATTCCACGAGCATAGTAGTTTTTCCCACTCACCTTGGACTGAGTAACCAAATTAAGTCAACATATTTTGAGGTGCGGGTTGGGCTTTCATCCAAGACTATATTTTTCAATTGAATATTTATGTGATAAATTTCCTACGACACAATAAGAAATGGAAACATTAATTTCATTTGATTTCTGCATTCATATAAAAGAAATGGCAACATTAGTTATCAAATACAAAAAGGGAAAATAAATATTTGTAGGGAGTTGAGAAAAGACAAACTTGCACATAGATTCTTTCAAATTTGGCCGATGCTTGCAAGAAGTAAATTGCAAGTTGAATGTGGTTTTTTTTTTCTTTTTGAAATGGACTTGATGTGGTTTTAATCATATAATCATCATCATTAAGCTAACATCTCATCTAAGGTTAGTTAAATGTTTCTTTTCTTTGAATAAAACTTAAAGTTTAATTTGACAAGTCTTAAAAGCAAACTACTACTTTGATTTGATGCAATCTTTCTTTTGCTTAGACCTTTTAGATCAGCACATTTTAGCAAAATTTTCAGATGCCCAACTATGTTGGAGTGTCAATTCCAAAGAGGTCTCTTTAAGGCTCCTAATTATCTCTCCTTTGTCAATTCCTATTCCTTTAATTCAATTTACTTCAATTTACCATACATCCATACACACACGTCATGTTTGACTTACACCTTTCAGTGTAGTTGATGAGCAATTTTGAACCATCATCGCCTTTTATAGATGCAACTAAGCATAAAGTTTATTTAAAAGTCTTTATCAGATAAATATTTACCAATTAATTTAATTTTTTTCTGATAGGTAATTCATTGTCTAAAAGCATCAAATTTTTTTATGAGATATTGAGCAAAGTCCAAGTTACCAAGATTGTTATATACCAGTCGGATAACCACAATGATCAATATCAAACAAATTCTATAATTCTATTTCTCAAAACCTAGATCTGCTTGAATTATTATCCAAGTTTACATAATCAAATATCTAGATCACTAAGAAGTTAAGGTTGGAATATGGAAATCAGATTAAGGGCTTGAAATATTCGAGGGTTAGAGTATTATAAATAATACTAATAAAGTTAGAAAAAGAATAGGAGGGTTAGAATATTATAGACTTTGTAAAATTGAAAATGACACAAAATACCCCTTATATGACCGTTTTATGGCTATTTTGGGGGAGTAAAATGAATATTTTTTTTTAAAAAGTCACTTTTGGGTGGGCCAGGCGGGCCGTGCCTTGCAGGCTAGGCGGGCCCATCCTGGCGGGCCATAGAGGGCAGCCCATGTGCCAGGCAGGCTCGGGCCAATGGGCCCAGCCTCCTCGGCCGACATGGGCTGTGCCGGGCCACATGCCGTTGACTGGCGGGCCTGGCCCGGCCCATTTGACATCTCTACTTCATACATTGCGCTCAAAAGTGCTTCAATCGTTGCACTTGGAAGTGTACAATGGATTGATCCAAAAGTGCCTGTCTGACCTGCTCAGAAACGGGCAGTAAGTATGTCCGGAAATGTTGGACAATGACTTTCCATGGCATATTTCTTGAGATTTTGACCTCCATTTGTTTTGGAATTTTGAGGGGATCTTCTTGATGATGCTTCTTGACCTTTCATGAGCTTTGACCTCTGCATTGACTTCCGAAGTTAGTCAAATTTTGACGGCTTTGATTTTTGAATTTTCCTGAAAACTTTATTAATTTTATGTGTCAACCTATGATGTTCAGATACTAGGGCTGTCAAAATGCCACGTGACCTGTTAAAGTGACACAAACCCACACGATATTAATGGGTTGGGGTGAGCTCCTAATGGATTCTGGTCATTAATGGGTCAAACCTGTTAATACGTTAAGTTAACGGGTCATGTACGAATTAAACCAGTAACTTGATAACAACACGCTTAATCCATTAAGTTTTTTTAGTCCCTAAGTGTAGATAGAATTAATTTATATTCATAAAGAATAAATAGAAATTTATTATTTTATAGTGGGGCTTTAGGTGGGATCCACTCGAGATCCTCACTTACAGTTTTGTGTGGCTTATATATATTTATCCTTATATATTTTTGTATGGATTTTCTTTTAATTTTTGAAATGACTTAATTACTTAACGGGTTAACGGGTTGCGTCGTGTAACCAATTAAAATAACGCGTTGTGTTCGGGTTGGATTTTTTGACCTGTTAAGTTAACGGGTCGTGTACGGATTGAGGTGATTTTAACACAAATTCATTAACCCGTAACCCGAATTCATTAACATGACTCAATTGACAGCCCTACCAAATACGACAGGGACACGCCATAGACATGGCAGGGACACGGATGTTACATGTAAAAAGTTAATTATTAAATACGATACAACACGATTTATTGCCCATTTTTAAGTATCCGTGCATCATAGGGGTTAACAATGTGGCCCCCATCTAATCATCCTAACCCCAACATCAACGGCCAAAATGTTTAAGCCTTTTAAAAATTTACCAATTGATCCAATGGTATAGACCATTTGAATGGGAGTAAAAAAAATGGAGAAGGCATAATTCAAAGGTGTCCCATGCGTGTAGTCCATTTGGATAGTCATCAGGTGGGACTCATTATAAGGTGTGCAAAAAATAACTAGTGTGCACTGGATAAGTACCACATACATACAGATATATATATCAAAGTAAGGTGAGAGCATCTCTCATAGGGGATTTTACCAAAAAGATAACTTTAAGTGACCACTGCACAAAACAGAGAAATTTAGCTAGTAGTGCACCAAACAAGGAATCTGTACAGAATTAGTAACGTTTTTCACAATTTTTTTTGTGGTTGCATTCGACCTTCATTTTCTGTGTTAAGGGTCAACTGTGACCCTCGCTATAACAAGTGAGGGTCGCCGTCGACCCTGAGCAGATATTACCCCTTCATCTTCTTCTTTCTTCCTCGAGTGTTCAAGTTTTCAATTAAAGGAAGAGAGATATGGAAAATCTGATGGAGCCAATCGACCTAAGCCCCAGAGTGAACTTACACAAAGGGATCTATACAAGGAAGGCCCCATCTAATTGGACCCAAGATTTATCCAACTTTTCATTATCGCTACCCCTTTTTTAGTAACTTGCATAGGTTTTTTCCCATTAGAGACAAAGTAATGAAAGTACTCATCGAATGTTCCTAATTGAGAAAGGGAGATTCTCCTCTTTCCTCTGTTTTTAGCGCATCCACCCTTAAGTGTCAATTAAATCCACCATTCAAATCCTTGCATTGAACAAGTACGCTAGGTCACACTGCCTCCTTACGTATTCCATTCGTGTTGCCCCTCCTGGGCTGCACCATATTTGGTAGAGTTTCAACCTACTTGGATGCAACCAGCTCCACCATTTATCAACCTTCCTAGCTAGCATCTAAACATTCTATCAAGCAGTTGTTCGTCTTCTTCTCCAACCTAATTAAATCCCCAAGTCCCATTTCCAAACCCCACAGGCAACTCCTATTTCATCTTAAGTGGCCCTACTCCCTGCAAAAACACCACCATCAGCAATTTCCCAATCCAACCAATCAAGGTTTCATATATATAAGTGAGAGAAGGGAAAGAAAAATTATATCATTGCCTTGCATCACCCATATCTCATCCAACTAACCTTTTTATGTTGTGGGTGTTGGAGCTTTCGATTAAAGGAACTCGAGGAAGAAGGAAGAAGATGATGGTCGATTGCGACCCTCACTTGTTATAGCGATGGTCGACAACACAAAAAATGAATTAGGTCGAATGCGACCACAAAAAAATAGCGAAAAAAGTTACTTTTTCTGTACAGATTTCCTGTTTGGTGTACTACTGGCTAAAGTTTCATATTTTGTGTAATAGTCACTTAAAGTTATTTTTTTTATAAACCCCATATATATATATATATATATTCTTGTGCAAGACAATTGTTACAATCCACTGGTGATAGAAAGATCCAAATAGGATCACTTTAAATATGAAATTTTAAGTCAATCCAATTATCCTAATCCAATGATATGTGACCCACAAATTTAATGGTTGCTAAAAAAAATAAAAAGAATTGACACTAAATCAAAGAATTTAACCCATTTGGATTGGTGCAAATTTGTTGGGATCAGCGACAGATTAAAGGGGTTTAGATGGTACATACCGATTGATCATAAAGTGCGCCCTAGTACTATTGTGTATTGCACGGTATCATATGCACGTGATTGGTATAATTATTTTATTTTTTTATTTTGGTAAAAATTTTGGTTTAAGTTTAAAGCAATGGATGAAGATGAGAATTTTTGGTATGCCGGGTTCGTCCCTTTTTCTCATCCATGAACATGATCCACCTCATACAGTGATTAGCCCAAATTCCGTCCAACGAAAATGCAATGCACTGGTATATTATTATTATTATTATTATTATTATTATTATGGGTAAAAGGGATAATCAAACACAGGCACTCAAAATCACACACCAATGTCCTGAAAAAAAAAAAAAATTAATAGTAAAGCAGTCTTCACTCTTCACAGTAAATATTGTAAAGGAGAATTTACTCCATCCAAACCAACAACTAAAAGAAGGACCCTTTTGTATTTCACTGGGTCCAGCATGACCAGCGGTGATGCACAGTGCGTGCAGGGGAGTGTTACTTGCTACTTAATAATAGTATAGTAAAGTACTCTTGACAGTGCTTCCAGCAACAAAGGCCCTGCAAAAAAAGTCCTGAGGCTGAGTCCCACTCTCATTTCCTTTTCACAATATTACAATAGAATCATCGCCAGTGTGGTCCGCCAAGCACTTTAGATTTCTTTCTCATTGATGGACTTAAGAGCACACAGAGATTCTAAAAGGATCGATGCTATTCATCTCACAAACAGTCTAATTAGTCTTAGACTGTTGTTAATAATAATTATGAAACTTATAATTAGATTGCTGATTTGATGAATTTGGAGGAGGAGTCGTCCTGTTTTGTTGTTGGCTCGCTGATCATGGTTTGAAGCTCAGCGGCGAATCTCTCCATTGCGGGCCCTGGCAGGCAAAGTGGGACCACAATCCCGTTGCGGAATGGGACGTAGAAGACCGTAAATCCAGGGATGGCACCCGTGCCACCCTTTGCGGGCCCGCCATAAACAGCCTTCCCCCACCCGAAATCCACCTCCCCAAACCCGGCCCGGGTCACATCGGACACCACGAAGGTGCGCACCACGGTGAAGTGGGGCCTGCCCTTGAGCACCATGAGGTCAGCCACCGACTGCATGTACTCCTGGCTCAACTCCGACTTGGCCCTCCTCACCAGCTCCAACGCGTACCCCAGAGGATTCTGGCACAGCTTCCCCGCCGCAGATACAGCCGCCGGGAAGGCGAACGAGTTGCCATAGTACCCGGCGGGAATAGGTGGGTCGTGGAACTTGCCGCGGGCGTTGATGATGCAGAGTATCCTCACCTCCTCGTCTGGCTCCGGGAGGATAGCCGCCGTCCGGCACTTCCACAGGCATGCCGTCAGCAGCTCGAAGGTGGAGGAGCCGCGGAGGTGGTGGGGGACGAGGCTGCGGAGGGCGGCGATCTGGCGGGGGCCGAAGAAGAAGGAGCGGTGGGCCAAGTCGTCGAAGGGGATGGCGGTTCCCTTGGTGTCGGCTACCTCGTCGTACTCCCGGTGGACACAGGTGACGCGTGGTGGGTCCCGGGCGTTGAGAAGGTGGCGCTGCCACACGGGCGGGATGGATGGTGCACGTGCGCCTCGGGCCATCTCGCCCACTGCGGTCATGAACTGCACCAGCCCGGCAGCGTCGCTCATGACGTGGTTGAGTCGAAGGGCCATGATGAAACCCCCACACGTGAGACGGGTCACCTGCATTAATTGCATGGCACCACAGGAACACCCGTGAACAGAAATACCAAGTACTGCAATTTTTTATTGTAAGATATTCATGGGGTCGTTGAAAGTTTTTAAGTTTATTAACTTTTTTTGGATGGGGTCGTTGAAAGTTTTGAGTTTATTTATTCAATCCTGCTAGGCACCCCGACTGGGAGGAGTCCCGGGGTCCGTCCGGGGCACCCCAGACGGGCCTCCTGGAATCCAACGGACTCCAGGGGTCCCTGGTCCGTCTGGAGCACCCCAGTCGGGGTGCCTAGACTTTTTCTTATTTATTTTTTCTTGGATGGGGTCGTTAAAAGTTAAATTCCCTTCTCACAGCGATGCAGCCTTTTCTGCTAAATGTTGCACCTACTTGTTGTAGGGCCTTTTTTCTTTTTTACTTCTTCACTCCTTTCTCACTTAGTTATCATGTGGTATTTAAAAGCTTTTATTGGAATGATGTTGTTCCTAATTGAATGAAGTTTAATTGTTGTTTTATTTTGTCTTAATGAATGAAATTCTGATTTACCAAAAAAAAAAAAAATGGTATTTAAATGGATAGAACCAATACCGACCCAGCAACGGTCGTGCACTATATAAATCTAAGAGTATTAATTAAATAAAAGACACTAGAGCAAACACACGCCTTATACCAACTATTCAAGTTATTTTTCAAAGGGAGCCTCTATTAGCAGCTCCTGCCCGATCTCCCTCCCTACCGACGACTAGGAGGGGGGGAGAGGGAAGGAGAGAGAAGAAGAAGGGGGGGGGGGGAAATAGAAGGGGGAGGGAGGGGGCTGCCGCTGCGGGGTAACGATTGTTCTCCATACCCGTTAGTGACTGGGAGGGAGAGAGAAAGTGGGTGGAGGGAGAGAGTGAGGAGGGGTAGTTTAGGAAAAAAATTGGTGCGATAGGGAAAGAACTTTCCTCAATACCAATAAAACCTCCATT
This sequence comes from Cinnamomum chago, assembly GCA_038049695.1. Lineage (NCBI taxonomy): Eukaryota > Viridiplantae > Streptophyta > Magnoliopsida > Laurales > Lauraceae > Cinnamomum > Cinnamomum chago. Next base: position 478,946 of record CP142456.1, read on the forward strand.
TTTCAAAATTTTCACATCCCATGGCTTTACCTTCCCTCTTTTTATAGTTGGTAATATATTGTAATAAACCATATACTTACCCCTACCCAAAAGCTTAAGTTAATATGGGTGGAAGGCACATATAGATATATTAAGATATGTCTAAGTCCTTTTTTAGGCAATGTGGGATGTAGGACTTCCCAACATATATATATATATATATATAATGGTTGAAGAAGTTAGTTTATACATTTAATGGAAAGGAAAAATATAAAAGTTGTTTTTATAACTTAGAATAAAGATTAATTTGTATGCGTTTGATTGACTAAATCATAATTAATCACCTGAATTAAGATCAAGGGGCAGTCGATGATGCCTTGAGAGCCTCGGACGTCGTAAAGGAGCTCCTCCATGTGTGCGAATGGCGGTTGGAGTGCATCGCCAAACTGGTGAAGCCCGATATCCGCATCAGCCTCAATGAACAAGACGCCTTCTCCTGTGCACTCCACCACCAGCTTACGTCCGGGTCCCTCCCTCAGCCTCCCAGCAAAGGGGTAGTAAAATACGAGGGCCCGGCCCAGGGCCTCTCGGATCACCGGAGCCGGGTCTCGCCCTTCCATGGTGGGGTCCCTGCGGTAGAACTGGATGATTGGGATCTGGAAACGGAGACTCTCTTGGTCGTCGATGTCCGAAACGGGCTTAAATTCGTGGGGTGTAGGCTTGGAAGGAGGGATCAGCACTGGTTGGTGCCTCTTCACGTTGACGTTGAAGACAAGAGGAAGAGATGATGATGGAGCCATTGGGTAAGGGTTGGTCAGGGATTGCAGTACTGCTTGAACTCTTCCACTGCGCAATGGTTATGAACATATATATAGAACAGGACCTACACGCAACAAGACCTACATGGAGTACTGGAGACGAGTAAGGCCACGTGGGTAGGACCAATTAGCTGTCTGCCCGGTAGATATCGAATTATGAACCTACGGATCGATCACAACATGGTCGGTCAGCCTCGCTATAAATGTGCAGAATTGATTTTCATCACGGATTTATAGATTCATATTGAAACTCTGCTTTCCAAGTGACTATTTGAAAGTCTTTGTATTGAATTTATCTTTTTCTTCTTCTTTTGTTGGGTTGAATTCTATTGGATCTGCATGTTTAATTTCATGATATTTTCAGCTTTGGCTACGTTTTCAAAGTGATGATGCCAAAAAGTGGCTTTCGGGCACCACCGGTCAAGTGATGGGTAATTAATGTAGAAATTAATGAAGAGAGAGAAGGTTTATAGTGGTTCGGTCAGTGTGACCTACGTCCACTTAAATGGGCTGCTTTACTACTTCGAGGAGGAGATTACAAGGTAGTCAAATACAATGATAGTGAGAAAAAAAACTCATCCTTCCTCCGTTAGTAGGACTCTCCTTTTATAGTCTTTCCCCTGCGGGTGGGGAGGATCTCCCGCGATCTCAAACGGTGTACGCTCCAGTTTGGTGGAGTCTCCCGCACTGTCCTCAACAGATGAGCAGATAAGATCTCTTCCGCGGGACTTGGTAAAAGCCGGTAGATGGAACGACGCGTGTGCTGACTCTGTCATTCGATGGATCCGGACCCGGCCCTCAACGGGTAGATGATGACCCGGGCTCATCATGGACTTGGATCAGTTGGTCTTGACCCGCTATCGTGGACCGAGCTATTTGAGCCTAACTCGTCACTACGGACCGAGTCATTTGGGCCTGTCCCATCACAAAGTGTCCCGATTTCATCAGAAAAATAGCGTAAGGGCTTTCTTCTTGTCAAAGGGAAAAGAGAAAGGGTTGTCTTCATCTTCTTTAAGCTTTCTTCTTGTTTTTGAGTTGCAAGTTGCAACCATGGGGCATCAAGGAGTGGAAGAAACGGACGATGTAAGGAGAGAAAACGTCGTCGCTGCGGCCGTGCAAGGAGCAAACCAGCCCGCGCCGGAGACGTCCGCGCCCGGGGCGCCCGTCATGCCTGCTCGCCCGCCTGGGGCGGTTGCTGCCAGCGCTCGCCCGCCAGGCGCTGGGCCTGCTCGCCCGCCTGGGGCGCCCGGACCTGCTCGCCCGCCAGGCGCTGGGCCTGCTCGCCCGCTTGGGGTGCCCGGACCTGCTCGCCCGCCAGGCGCTGGGCCTGCTCGCCCGCCTGGGGCGCCTGGACCTGCTCGCCCGCCTGGGGCGTCCGGACCTGCTCGCCCGCTTGGGGCCGTGGCACGCTCGCCCGTCGCACCTGGGGCCGCCACCTGCGCTCGCTCGCCCAGGGACGTCGCTGCCTGCGCACGCCCGCCCGGGGACGCCGCCTGTGCTTGCCTGCCTGCACGCCCGCCCGGGCCGCCCGCCTGCGTGGGTCGCCCGCTTGGGCCCGCGCCCGGGGGGCCCGCGTCGCCAGCTGCCGCTGCACGCCCGCCCGGGGCTGACCCTACTCGCCCGCCCGAGACTGAGGCTGGCCATGCTCGCCCGCCCGGGGCTGGGGCGCCTGGGCCCACTCGGCCGCCTGCTGTGCACTGGGCGCCTGCTGTGTCTATAGCGTCCACCGTAGCTGGGTCACCCGCGCCCAAGGGGTCTGCTGCTGATGGTTTGCCTACTGTTGAGATGTGCACGATGCGGGACACGAGCGAGGGAGATAGTGTCCATCAGGAATTGGACGAGATAAACACTAGAGCATCTGCCGTGGTCACAGCACGTCTCCGTCGTCGTAGAAGATATCGAGGAAAAGTGGCCATCGACGACGACGGGTCCAAGGTGAGTACCATTTTCAGCTCGATTAATGCTGATAGTGATCTTTTTAGGATAGTGTCTGCCTATCATATTCCCCCTACTATATTATGCCGTCGGGCTCAGGCGGATGAGCCTGCTTGTGACGATTCCTCGGATGAAATAGTAATTTACGAGGAGATGCTTGAGGCGGGATTGAGGTTCCCCATGCTCTCTTCCATTTGCCGAATTCTCCACTATTTTTCGTTGACCCCTGGGCGTTTAGCGCCAAATGGATGGAGAGTTTTGCTGGGTTTTCTTGCATTGTGGAAGAGAGTACATGACGAGGACGCTTCTCCAGTGGAGTTCCATGCTGCTTATAACTTGAGCGAGTCCCCGGCCCCTAACAGGGGATGGTACTATTTTACCTCTAGGAGCGGCAAGTTGTTCACAGGATTGCGCTCAAACTGCCATGGTTGGAAATCTCGCTTCCTATTTGCTGGTGGAGAGTGGGCATCCGAGACAGACAGAGTTTTGGTGCCAACTCGATGGGGAGAGGCCAAGAGACTTGGTAAGCTACTCCTTTGTTGCTTTTTCACCTTTATTAGTATTTTTTATGTACTCACTTGTTGCCTTTTGTAGATGCACCGGTGCTCTCTACCAGTCAGGAGCGGAAGTTACAGGCTGTAAAAGACCATCACGAAAAAGACTTGGGTGTTCTCTTACCCAAAGAAAGTGGTGGAGTTAGTGGCCCTTCTCAGGCGCCTCCCGCGAAGAGAAAGAGTATTTAACTTCTGCGTTTCATTTCTCTTTTCTCTTTTTTTTTTTTATGTACAAGTAACATTTTTTCTTTTGCTGCAGTGGATAGGGGAAGGATCGGGGCTCTCCTTTCAAGTAGGAGTGGCCCTCCTTCCAAGACGGCGAGGGCAGACAACGCCACAAGAGGAGACTCTCCGCCAGTGTCTTTTAGGGCCAGTTCTCTCTCATCTGCCCCTTTATTGGGGGCACGGCTGTGTTCTCAAAGGGCGGCCTCTACAACAGTGTCCACCAGCCAGCCACCTCTTCTACTCCGATGGCTATTCGAGAGTCTTCATTTGCTGCACCTTCTGCCCCTCATTCATGTCCCCAACGTCCGGGGAATCCTGCAGGGGCTGATCAGAGTCATATGTTGGGCAACCCGCCGGTGATCCGGGAGAGGCTCGCGAGATTTGTGATTCCTCATGAGGTTTCACGGATTACTTCTTTGGGTACTGAGAGGGTCATAGATACCTTCCTGGAGGGCCTGGCTCAGGTAAATGCTTTTCCTTTTCCCCACACTTTCAATATTTTTTTTTCTTATTTCTTTTCGTATTGCTCCAGGCTTCTACTGCATCCGTCAGCTTGCTGTCAAAAGCCAAACACAACAGCCAGTTGATGCGAGAGAATGAAAATCTGCGGAAGGTGTACTCCATTGCTCAGCAGAAGATTGCTGCCCTTGAGGCTGATAGGGAAGTCGATCTTGGGGCGGCCCGCGAGAGGGCGTCCAGGTTAGAGACTGAGCTCTCGTCAGCCAGCGAGAGGGCTACTAAGGCGGAAGGTGATCTCTTGACTGCCCGCGAGAGGGAGTCCAGATTCGAGACTGCGCTTTCGTTAGCCCGTGAGGGGGCGAGGAGGGCAGAGGCTGAGTTGGTGGAGGCCCGCAAGAGGGCTTCACTCAGGGAGGCTGAGTTGGTGGAGGCCCGCGAGAGGGCTTCACTCAGGGAGGCTGAGTTGGTGGAGGCCCGCGAGAGGGCTTCACTCAGGGAGGCTGAGCTCGTGCAGGCCCGCGAGAGGGCGTCGCTCAGAGAGGTTGTCGTGGCAACAGAGATGGAGGCGGCGCGCGGTAGAGCTGAGTCGAAGCGAGCGGATGATGTTGCCAATGCCTTCATCGATGGGTATGAGGAGCTCCGAGGGAAGATTACTGCTGCTTTCCCTGCCCTTGACTTTTCAAGCTTTTTACCCAGCGAGGAGCCTGATGATCCAGAGGATGGCGAGGAGGATGAGGAGGATGATGAGGACGACGAGGGGAGCGATGAGAGTAGTTAGGATGTAGGAGATTTTGCCATGCTTCATTACATGTAGCTTTTTTTTTTTTTTTTTTTTTTTTTTAAAGGCAGTTATGTAGCCTAACACTTGGAATGAATAAAATACAGGACTTTATTTATCCATTGCTCATGGTAAAGAACATGTTACAAAGTGTTATAAAGAATTGAACTACCCCTTTCATTGCTTTTTTTTTTCTTTACTGGTAATATTTCTTCAGATGTTCTGCATTCCACGGATGATGTAGGACTTTCCCTTCCGAGTCCTGAATCCTGTAAGTGCCAGGTCTTACCACCTCCGTTATGAGGTAAGGACCTTCCCAATTCGGGCCCAGCTTGCCTTCCCGAGAATCCTTAGTAGCGAGGATGACTTTTTTGAGGACCAGATCTCCGAGTTGGAGGGGGCGAGGCTTTACCCTTGAGTTATAGTATTTTGCCATGCGCCGCTTGTACTCAGCATTGCGGATGTTGGCCATCTCCCTCGCTTCATCCACCAAATCAAGGTTGATGCGCAGTCCCTCCTCATTGGTGTCTGGGTCATGGTGCCGAACTCTAAGAGAGTGGACTCCAATCTCAACTGGGATGACTGCTTCAGTCCCAAAGGCGAGAGAGAAAGGGGTTTCCCCAGTTGGAGCTCTTGGCGTGGTCCGATATGCCCATAATACCCCTGAAAGCTCGTCCACCCAAAGGCCCTTTGCTCTTTCAAGCCTTGTCTTCAAATTTCGCAAGACCGTTCGCACCATGACCTCCGCCTGCCCGTTTGCCTGTGGATGTGCCGGGCTGGAGTGGGGCTGCTTGATCTGAAGGTCCGAGCAAAACGAGTTGAAGAGCTTGTTGTCAAATTGCTTTGCGTTGTCACTAACGATGGCATGTGGGATCCCAAAGCGGCAGACTATGTTTTTCCAGACAAAGTCCTTTACTTTGGAGTCTGTGATCCTTGCCAAGGGTTCCGCCTCCGCCCACTTCGTGAAGTAGTCGATGGCGACCACTACAAATTTACATTGCCCTTTAGCCAATGGAAGGGGGCCTAGGATGTCGATCCCCCACTTGGAGAAAGGCCATGGGCTCATGATGGTAGTGAGTTCCTCTGGTGGCTGCCTTGGCACAGTGGCAAAGCGCTGGCATTTGTCACACTTTCTGGCAAATTCTTTGGCATCCGCAAGCATGCTGGGCCAAAAGAAGCCTTGCCTGAGTGCTTTGTGAGCGAGGGAGCGCCCGCCCGAGTGGTTCCCGCAAATTCCCTCGTGGATTTCTCGCAGGGCATAATCAGCTTCTTCGGGAGAGAGGCACCTCAAAAGGGGCAACGAGTAGCCCTTCTTGTAGAGGACATCCTGCAAGAGTGTGAACTTGGAAGCTCTCATCCTCAGCTTCCTCGCCTCGAGGGGGTCCTCTGGCAATGTACCCTCTTGGAGGTACGCCCTTATCGGGGTCATCCAGCTCGTTTCAACTGCAGCACAGTTGATGTTTGAAGTACTTTCATTCATCTGGCTTGGTTCGAGCTGGTGCCCAAGGAATGTTGGTTCGCCTGGTGAGGTCTCAATGGACGAGGCGAGCCTGGCTAGTGTATCGGCGGCAACGTTACTCTCCCGAGGGATATGACTGATTTGGAAGTGTTGAAATTGCGGGATCAATTTCTTCACTAGGCTGAGATAGTCTTGCATTCTGATTTCCTTTGCTTCGAATTCTCCATTTACCTGATTCACTATTAGTTGAGAGTCGTTGTAAGCGATGAGGTGCTGGGCGTTCATCTCCAATGCCAATTTCAAACCAGAGAGGAGTGCCTCGTACTCCGCTTCATTGTTGGAGGCTGGAAAGTGAAACTTTACTGCACATTTGAGGGGTGTGCCATCAGGGCTGATTAATACAAGACCCGCTCCACCTCCATTGCTGGTCGCGGAGCCGTCAACATAAAGTTTCCACTACGGTACCGATGAACTCTGAGCATCAGGATGAGAAGGAGGAAGCAACGGGGGGCCCGAAGTAGGCTTCGCTTGGGCGCCCAGGGCTATTGGAGATGCCTGGGCGCCCAGGACCGCTGGGGAGGCCTGGGCGCCCAAGCCTTGGGCGCCCAAGGAAGCTGGAGAGGCCTGGGCGCCCAGGGCTGCTGTGGAGGGCTGGGCGCCCAAGCCTTGGGCGCCCAGGGTTGCTGGAGAGGCTTGGGCGCCCAGGGGTGCTGGAGATCCTTGGGCGCCCAGGGCAAGGGATGCCTGGGCGCCCAGGGCTGTCTGGTCTTCTGCGGAGGCTTGGAGATCTCGAGTTGTGTGGGCGCCCTCTTGGTTGTCCTCCACTGGTGGCGACCCACCTTGTATGGACGAGGATAGTTCGTCCGTCTCTCCCTCTGCACGTGTAAACTCAGCTACAAAGTCTGCCAAGGCTTGCGCTTTGATGGCCAACCTTGGCTGATACTGGACATCAAACTCCCCCAGCTCTACTGCCCATTTGACTAGCCTCCCGGATACATCCGGCTTTCCTAGTACTCTCTTCAAAGGTTGATCAGTGACAACAACAATTTTGTGACTTTGGAAATAATGACGCAGCCGCCTTGCTGTCGATATGAGGGCGAGTGCCAGTTTTTCCAGCTCCGTGTATCTGGACTCTGCCCCTCGGTATACTCTGCTTACATAATAGATGGGCCTCTGGGCTCCATCATGATCTCTGATGAGGACAGAGCTGACTGCTGAGGGGGAGGCAGAGAGATACAGGTATAACACCTCTCCTGGTGCAGCATGTGAAAGAAGAGGGGGAGTGGCCAAGTAGGCTTTAAGCTTCTGGAAGGCCTCCTCCGCCTCGGGTCCCCACTCGAAAACCTTCCTGAGGATTTTAAAGAAAGGCAAGCACTTGTCTGCAGACTTGGAGACAAATCTGTTAAGTGCTGCCACCCTTCCATTGAGGCGCTGCAGCTCCTTGGTGGAGGTGGGCGACCTCATGTCCAATATAGCCCTGATTTTGTCGGGATTTGCCTCTATTCCCCTTTGATTGACCATGAAGCCCAAGAATTTTCCGGACCCCACTCCGAAGGCACACTTCTCGGGATTTAACTTCATGTGATAGAACCTGAGAACACTGAAGGTTTCTTGGAGATGATTGATGTGATCTGTGGCGGCAAGGCTCTTCACCAGCATGTCGTCCACATAAACCTCCATGGTACGCCCAATCTGGGAGTAAAACATTTTGTTCACCAGGCGTTGGTAGGTCGCCCCTGCATTCTTCAGTCCGAAAGGCATGACCCTATAGCAATAGGTCCCTTTCGGGGTGATGAATGACGTCTTCTCTTGGTCTGGGGGATGCATGTTGATCTGATTGTACCCAGAATAAGCATCCAGGAAGGAGAGAAGTTCGTGACCGGCAGTGGCGTCGATGAGGAGGTCGATCCTAGGCAACGGGAAGCAGTCCTTCGGGCATGCCTTGTTAAGGTCAGTGAAGTCAACGCACAGGCGCCACTTCCCATTGGATTTCGTCACCATCACAACATTAGAGAGCCATTCGGGGTATGCTACCTCCCTTACAGCTCCATTTTCTATCAGCTTCCCGACCTCCTTGTCCATTGCTTGGGCCCTCTCAGTGGAGGCGCCCCTCAGCTTTTGTCGGACAGGCTTGTGCTGGGGGTCGACATTGAGGCGATGAGTGGCGATTTTGGGATCAATCCCTTCAAGATCTGCATGTGACCATGCAAATATGTCCATGTTGTTCTTCAGGAAGTTGGTCATGCGGCGGACCATGTCTTCAGGGAGAGAAGAGCCAATGTACACTTTCCTATCAGGGAGGTCTTCATTTAAGACCACAGTGGTGAGTGCTTCAACTGGTTCTCCCCTCTCAATGGTGGAGTCATCCCTTGGATCAAGGGTCTCAATCTGCAACGCTTCCTTCTGCTTTTTATCTTTTACTGAGGAGACGTAGCATTCCCTGGCAGCCAACTGGTTTCCCCTGACCTCTCCGATTCCATTAGGGGTTGGAAAGCGGATGATGAGGTGATAGGTAGAGGGAACAGCCTTTAATGTATTGAGGGCAGGTCGGCCCAATATGACGTTGTAAGCTGACGGGCAGTCAAGCACTAGGAAGTCGACCATGATTGTGGAGCTTCGGGGTGCCACTCCGGCGGTGACTGGGAGCTTAATCGCTCCCAGGGGGTACACCTTCTCTCCTGAGAAACCAATAAGAGGTGACTTAACAGGTCGGAGCCTTTCCCTACCTAGGCTCAACTTGTCATAAGCGTCTGCATACAATATGTCAGCGGAGCTGCCACTATCTACCAGGATTCTATGCACCTGGAAATTGGCGATGGTCATGGATATTACCAATGGGTCGTCGTGGGGGAGCTGCACTCCTTCCAGGTCTCTATCCGAGAAGGATATGACCTCGCCATCCCCTTGTCGGGGTACTTTGGACGGACGTGCTTCCTCAGTATGTCTGGCTTTTCTGGAGTGGGCCTTCATTGCTGAGAGTGACTCCGCCGATCCTCCGGAGATAGTGTGAATTTCTCCGAAGGGCTGCTGATTTTCTTGATGACGAGGTGGTGATGGTGCTTGAGCTCTCCCAGCAACATATTGGCGCAGGTGCCCGCGCTGGATGAGGTCCTCGATCTGCTTCTTCAGCTCGTAGCAGTCGTCGGTATCATGACCATGGTCGCGATGGAAGCGACAATATTTGTTAGGATTCCTGCGGTTTGGGGGAGACTTCATTTTCCCTGGCCATTTAACCGCGGGATCATCTTGGATCTGCAACAAGATGTGTCCGACGGAGGCACTGAGGGGGGTGAAGGCCTGCCTATCCCTCTGAGGAGCTGGACCAAGCCTCTCTCTGGCTGGTACCCTCTCCGTTCTGCTTCTCTTGTTGCTGCTGTTCTCCTTCCTATCCTCTCTGTCTCGCTCCTTCCCCTTGCCTTCTGGTCTGGAGGACTCCCCTCGCCTAGCCCTGGTGATGTCCTCTGCATTCATGTACTTCTGGGCTTTTGCCAGCAGTTCAGGAAAGCTCTTTGGCCGGCGTTTCATCACCGAGAATAGGAAGCTCGAAGAACGGAGGCCTCCAATGAAGGCTGTCATGGAGACCTTGTCATCTGGCTCTTCAACTTGGAGTACCTCCTCGTTAAAACGAGTGAGATAGCTCCTGAGGCTTTCGTTCTTATCCTGCTTTATGCTGAGCAGGTGTGTGGCGGGCTTCTGGTGGCGACGTCCTCCAATAAAGTGAGACACGAAGGACTTACTCAATTCTGCAAAGGTGGAAATGGAGGTTGGGGCTAGACTGGAGAACCATTGCCTCCCGGAACCCTTTCAAGGTGGTTGGAAACGCTCTACACATGATCTCGTCAGGGACGTTGTGTAGTTGCATTAGGGTTTTGTACGTTTCCAAGTGATCCAACGGGTCCTTGGTCCCATCAAAAGTTTCCATGGTCGGCATTTTGAATTTCTGGGGAGGGGGTAGTTTGCCACAGAGGATTTGAATGGTGTATCCGTTCGTTGTACCAGATACTCAATGGATTCTGGTACCTGTGCCTTCATAGCATTGAAGACGTTGCCAATCTGATCTTGCATCTCTTTGAACTTCTCATCCCAAAGGTTGGGAGCTTCTCTGGATTGACCTTGGAACTGGCTCTCGTCCTCCAAGCTGTAATTTCCACTTCCCATCTCCTGGAAATTAGGATCCTCCTGATTGGAAGCAGAGGGAGGAGGTGGAAGTCCACCGCGATTCGACCCGCCCGGGGGAGGGGGTACATCGAGATGAGCACGGCCTTCAGGATCAACCAGTAGTCTTCCGTGTGGGACGACCGGCGGAGCTCCAGCAGATGTCCCATGGGCGTGGGCATCATGATGACGGGCGCCCAGGGCGCCATGAGGATGGGCGCCCTGGGTCTGGGCGCCCAGCTGCAGTCCTCAACCCTGGGCGCCCAGGGGTTGGGCGCCCGGGTGATGGCGGCCTCGGTTGGCGCCTCGGCCCCGGGCACCGTGTGGACAGGCGCCCGGGTGAGGTGCCCCTCTGCGTGGAGCTACCAGTTGCTCCGAGAGTGGTGCTTCCTGCGGTCCTGCACCTAGCGCTCCTCCCTGACTCGCCAGCATGAGCAGTATTTGTTGATTTTGAGTTACCAACTGCTGCATGGTCTCCAGCATCTGCTGGGGAGAGGGAGCGGGAGCATTCGGTGCAGGGTTGGTCGGTGGAGGATTACCCTCGCCCTCGCGCGATGGGTTACCATCTTGTCGTCTTGTTGACCTGGTGATCGGCATGGCTTTTTGAAAAAAGGAAACTATTTTCGTTTCCCACAGACGGCGCCAAACTGATGATGCCAAAAAGTGGCTTTCGGGCACCACCGGTCAAGTGATGGGTAATTAATGTAGAAATTAATGAAGAGAGAGAAGGTTTATAGTGGTTCGGTCAGTGTGACCTACGTCCACTTAAATGGGCTGCTTTACTACTTCGAGGAGGAGATTACAAGGTAGTCAAATACAATGATAGTGAGAAAAAAAACTCATCCTTCCTCCGTTAGTAGGACTCTCCTTTTATAGTCTTTCCCCAGCGGGTGGGGAGGATCTCCCGCGATCTCAAACGGTGTACGCTCCAGTTTGGTGGAGTCTCCCGCACTGTCCTCAACAGATGAGCAGATAAGATCTCTTCCGCGGGACTTGGTAAAAGCCGGTAGATGGAACGACGCGTGTGCTGACTCTGTCATTCGATGGATCCGGACCCGGCCCTCAACGGGTAGATGATGACCCGGGCTCATCATGGACTTGGATCAGTTGGTCTTGACCCGCTATCGTGGACCGAGCTATTTGGGCCTAACTCGTCACTACGGACCGAGTCATTTGGGCCTGTCCCATCACAAAGTGTCCCGATTTCATCAGAAAAATAGCGTAAGGGCTTGGGACCTAATCGAAAACTTTGATTCTTTGAAATAGAGCTGCTTAGTTTAATTATATATACCTGTTTTGAAATAGAGTGGTTGAAAATAGGCTTGTTAAAACTAAACATTTTGTCACCGTTTAGTTCTAACTTAATTAAGAAGCCTCAAGATACCACAAATTACGCAACTTATCTTCATTATATAACCAAGGAACGGCCAAACAGGATCAATGCCATCATAGCAAAAGTTGTAAGGCATGGCCTGAAGGGCAAGCACACTATCCAAACAGAACTGAACAGAAGGCTTTGTATATCTCAAATCATGACCTTAGTTTGACATGCCCGACAATCTGATTTAGAGGCATTGAATCAGAAACTTCTACTCTATGAACCAAGGATTCTTCAGTTCAAGTCCTTAATTGGTTCATATGGTTCAAAATGCATGATGAAGCGGGTTCTAGTTAGTGTGAAAAAAATTATAAATTTTGGGGTCCCAATGTATATCATTTTATAATTATTTTTTAATGTTACACTGGTGGTAACACGAGAGGAATCTCTAGATTTTGAGGGTATCTTACCACTTATCCAACAGGAAATGTTTGATAATAGGTAAGGAATATGTGAATATGAGGATATATATATATGGGAAAGTTTCAAGTGTATCTATTCCTCATCATAGGGTGAGAGACACTTCCCATTTTTACACATGAAGACAAGGAAGTGTACCTCACCCTATGTACTTGAAAAGTAATTTTTGTACTTGAAAATGTCCAATTATAAAAGTATGGGATGGATGCACTTGAAACATCCCCTATAGATAGATATATATATATATATATATATTAGTATGCCCTCTTAGCTTTGGCATCCTTTTCTCGGTCAGACCTGAGAGTCCTCCGATGTGAGGATCTCAAATGGCACCGTTCTTCAGGAATTTAAACGTGCCATTTGAGGAAAAAACAAGAAGTTTTCTCGGATAATTAATTTTTCAGCCAAACACGAAAGTTATCACTTATCATCGAGAGCAGGGCAGGCGTTATGCATGTGTAATTGTGAATGTAAGGGGTGATGGAGATTGGAGATAAACGAAATGAATTGAGTAGGGCTGCCCAACCGGAAATCCGGTCCGGTTTTTGGACCGGAATCCGGTCGGACCGGATTTCCGGTCCGGCTTAAATGAGAGGACCGGACCGGACCACTTATAAGTGGTCCGGTCCGGTCCGGTCCGGTCCAAAACAGTCCGGTCTGGACCACTTAAGTGGTCCGGACCGGTTTCATTAGTTTTTTTTTTTTTTTTAAGTTTTTATTTTTTTTTTTCATTTTCAGCCAATTTCTTGCCTCTTTTTCCAAATGTAAGAAACTAGATCTTCGATTTCACTATGGTATTTGACTTGAGAATTTTTTATACTTAAAGTTTTGTATTAAAAAAATTAAAAAATATATATATATTATTAATCCGGTCCGGTCCGGTCCAGACCGGTTTTTAAAAGGTCCGGACCGGACCGGACCGGATCCGGTCCGGTCCGGTTTTCCGGTCCGGTCCGGTCTGCGGTCCGGTTTTGTGCAGCCCTAGAATTGAGTGGTGAATGTAGACTATTGTAGAGGCAATCGTGTCTCACGTGTTTAGCCACGAACATATGTTTATTTATTTATTTATTGTGGCTGAAGTTTATCTAGAGGTACTTGCAGTTGCATCACAGTCGGATCCGGATAAATAGGGACCGACAGGTGCGGGGGCGGAAGGAAAGAGAAAAAGAAATTCTCTTTCCTCCGCCCCCCTTCCGCACACCCGCATGGCAGTCCCTGTTTCGGGATCTCTTTCCATCACAGTCGGGATGCTGTCGGCTATCACCATCTTTGTTGCCGAGTTTTCTTGGTGGGGCTGCCGCGTGGCAGCTCTTTCTCTGGCAGCCATTCCCAGTATCTCGTGTGGCAGTATTCGTCATTTCGTAAGGGTGTTTCATTTTATTTGGCTAGCAAGTGTTCGTCATGTTTTAAGGGTTTTTCATTTTATTTCTGTGGTAAATATTTAAGCATCGCCCGTCATTATTAATCATGATTTAAAATCACTGTATCCGCACCGCTGCTATCCATAGAGCTACAACCGATATGAATTTCCCAATAAAGAATGAATTTAGTGATTGAGCATTTTCTGAGTAATTGAGAGTCCTGTTTTCATTCAAATTGTCGAGTATTTGATCCTCGGAGTTTTCTCCCTTGAAGCAATCATCTTCCTTAGCAGGTGGTCTTCTCCCCAATATGTGTTTTGTGATCACTCCCGCATCAGCTAAGTCTATGAAGCATCCGGCCTCTTTAGCTAGTACCGAAAAATAAAAATCAACAATAAATCCCTCCTATTTTTATTTTTTTTAAAGAGAGGATGGATGCCTCATCACCAATAGCTCTGTGGACTAGGTTTGGAATAATGTTTGAAAAGTATGTAGGACATAATTATTATTTTTAAATCATGAAAAGTATGTTGGAAATTTGATTCAAGTACATACAGTAATAGTTCAATATTTAGGATACAGTTCCTCACAACAGTGAAACAAAATAACAGTAAATTAAAACTACAGAATGTAATCTTGTAATGAAAATCCACTTACTGTTTGAAGGCATAAAACATAGAACTTTTGTTGAAGTTAAGTGATCCGAAAATCCTCAAAAGAAAGTTGATCAAGGCTAGTGTTTGACACTATATCCTTAAGACAAATTTCGCACCCGCAACGGTGCTAACGGGCTTCAATGGCGTTTGTCTCCCAAGATACAATGATCGATCCACACAGTAGCAGCACTACAAACTATGTGACAGGCAAACCAATCGTACAATAGAACTCTCTCTTGACTCAGGCTGATGCCTCAAGTGCAATGCAGTTGCAGTGAATGAAATGAGCAAGAAGGCATGGATAAAATGATATTTATAGCCTGCTTCATGTCTATTCATAGGGTTGCATCTGTTTAGTGAACAAATGCTTCTCTTTGGACACACTTTTTCATATGTGAACGGACACATCGCTTTGGACACACCCTTTCATGTGTGAATGGAAACACATCACTTTGGACACACCCTTTCATGTGTGAATGGAAACACATCACTTTGGACACACCCTTTCATATGTGAATGGATACATCCCTTTTGGAAAAAAAAATCTTCAAAAATATATAAATGGGTAATGGACCGAGCCAGGCCCAACTCACGTGAAGCCCAAGCCCAAGCCTGGTTCATTTCGAGGTGTTTAGAAAGCAATTTCTCATTCACTCCTTAATTGATTAGAGCAACCCAATACATGTTTTTAATCTACTCATGGGTAGATTACATTCCCATGTATTCCCACCTAAAATGATAAGTGGGTTCCACTTAGATTTTGGCTCAAAGTTTGGCTCAAAGTTGACAAATATATATAGTGGTGCTCTTAGCCATTTTTCCAATAGGAAAACTCCTCTTAGGCTGAGTGGAGAGGAAAAAGGGCTCAAAGTATAGTTATTCACCGTATTGTCGTCCTGGGGCCCATTTTCCGTTTTTTCCTTCTTAAAGTTTCATGAGCAGGCCGGGATATCCCCGCTCGTATGTTCTTTAAAATTCATCCAAATCTCTTCTTCTCCATGAGTTTTCTTCTTCCTCCTCCTATTTTCTTTTTCGTAAGCTTTCATCTTCCTCCTCTACTATTCTCCTCCATGAGTTTTTTTTTTTTCCTTTTTCATGATCTCCTTCTTCCTTCATTCATCTTCAACCTCTACTCTCCTACATCAATGGCGAGCACTGGCCACCACAAGGTGACCCCGAGTTACCTCTCTTCCCTCCCTCTTCCCCCTTATTCCCTCTTTGCCTCTTTTTATTCCTTTTTCTTCCTCAACCATGGCCAACCCCAGCTGGACCCTATTGCTGCCCTTTACGTTTGCAAACCCCATTTAATTAGGACGCTTGTTTCAAACTCTTTAAACTAAATCAAAATTGTTTGTCTGACTTTATAATGAAATTATAGTGTAGTTCTCGTAACAAATTAATCAAAACTTACTTTTATTTAAAACTTTTCAAACCCTTCTAAACAGTGTGAGAGACACTGATAAAGCCTGAGATGGAAGAAGAAAAGAAATAGTACCCACGTGATATTCCCCACCCAGCGCATTTAGCACACTCAGTTAAAAAGGGATATCCCCAGCCAGCATAACCAAAACACTCAATTACGCGAGTGTTTTAATTTTGATGAGCAGGGATATCCTCGTTCAGTCGTTCATGAGTGGCCGGGGATATCCCCACTCACCGAAAAATGTGAAAAGATGACAAAAATGGTATCCCCTCTCATGTATAAATTAACGGGGATATCATCGCTTAGCGAAAACGTGGGAAAAAGGACAAAAAAGTGGTGGGAGGACCTATATGGTCTATATTAAAATTTAAAGGCATTTTTGGTCTTCAGCGAGTTTAAAGGGATTTTTCGGTAAAATCCTCTCTTTTTTAATTTCTCTAGCAATTATTTAGGCATCGTCCATTCCTTTTAACCATGATTTAAAATTACGGTATCGGTACCCCTGTTGTCAATAGAGCTACCACCAATATGAATTCCCTAAGAAAAAAAGGAATTTAGTGATTGAGCATTTTCCTAGTGATTGAGTCATGTTTTCATTCAAACTGCCGAGTGTTTGATCCTCGAAGTTCTCTCCCGGCCCTTAGGGGACAAGCAATCCTCTTCCTTAATAGGTAGTCTTCTCCCCAATATGTGTTTTGGGTTCACTTATGCATTAGCCAAGTCTATAAAGTGTGCGGCCTCTTTGACTATTACTGAAAAATAAAAATCAACTATAAATTCCTCCTTTTTTTTTAATACCAATAGCTCAGTGGATTGGGGTTGTGAATAATGTTTGAATAGTATGTAGGACATGATTATTCTTAGATCATTGTAAATAATAAATAAAATGTAGGATTTCCATATTCCTCTGATTTTTATTTTTTTATTTTTTGTTATTTTAGCCCAACATACTCATTTTCCAACAATATTATGGAAATATCACGACACTAAGGAAAAAGTAACATTTAAGCATCTAAATCTAACACTATATAATAATTTGAAACTTTTCAAAGTATTGTCAATATTTGTAACTATGGTTGGAGTCGGCCATACAAGTGCGGCACTCAAAGATTTAGACTCCTACAGCATTTTTGTTTGTAGGAAATATGAGAATATCAATTAGGAGTATCTAAATTGTCCAAATACTATTTCCTACTTAGATTCACAACTGCAGAGTACCACAATATTTTAGGAGCTTAAATTTAGATACTTCTACGATCCAAAAGTGACAATTCACCGAATTGGGTCTTTCGAATCTTAATAATCAAACGAACGCACACCCCCCTTATAGTTAGAGGAGCTAGCTATGAGGCCATCTTTCTGTTTAAGGGTTAAAGTATATTAACACCAAGCAAAGAATTTTATAATTTGGGAGATTCTTTGTCAATATCAAATCCTTGTTACCAACACACTCATGGTTGAGTTGGTATTGGCACCTTAGTCTCACACCCATGTCCAAAGATCGATCCTGGGTCATCAAATAAAGTTTCACTCTTAGATTGGATAACTAACATAGCAAAAAGTATATATCAAAACGTTGTCATTTGCTCACTTGACACAAAAAGTATATATCAAAACCTTGTCATTTGCTCACTTGACACAAGGGTGGTGTCACAGCCCCGAACCCGATTGGGGATTAAACCGGATCTGGGGTGTGAAATTTAGGGCTAATTAAAAAAATTTGCCCTTAATGCCCAAGGATCGAAGTCCGCTGTGAGGATTGTGTGGTTGAGCCTCATTAACAAATTAGTCAACGGGACTTGTCCGGTAAACAAATTCATCAAACCTGTAGAGATATCAAAGCAAGTACAGTATTCATCCCATTATATATTCAAGTTTCAAAGTATAAAACATATAAAGTTTATAAACATCAGGACCGTCCCAAAAACTTAGGTCCTGGTACAAAAGATATACAAAAGTATAGAAATCTCCAAAAGATGAGGAGTGGCACGGTAAGATATCCATGTGTGACGCGCACTAGTGCCAGGAGTGATGATGCTAAGCTACATCATCAGCACCCCACTCTCGTACCTCGTCCTCCTCCCCCGGTTGAGGATCTTCTGGGATTGCCTCGGCATCCGGGTCTGCGTAATAGTAGTAGGTGTCATCTGCACACCATGGAATAAAAGATCAACAACATGTTGGCAAGAAGATAAGCAATATACATTATTCATAACATGTTCCAAATGAGAATAAAGATAAGTACATTATTATAAGATAACAAGGTACAAGCTATGTATAAGGCATGAGTAATATAAGAGTCACGTAACAATGTAAGTCCTAACAAGATAATCAAGAATAACCATCCATGAAATGCAATGTCAAGCAAGAGGAGACTCCGAGGATGTCCAAGCCACCTCCCGGGGGTATAAGTGACGTCCAAGCCGACTACGAATACCCAAAGTCTGGCTCTAGGGGGGTTCTAGCTCCCAGTCCTAGGAATAGCAGTATGGTCCAAGCCCGCTCCCAGCTATTCACGCCATGGACGCCGTCCAAAGCCAACTGTCCACCCTAGTCTCCTGTATCCAGCACACTATATAATCCTCAGTCTACAGCTGGTCATGAATGCAAGATGATGATGACGATGATGATGATGGTTTGTATACGACACAAGTTCCAAGACAAATACACGTGGATAGGTTTCTAAGTACAAGATAACAAGCCGAGGGCTACTCCAAGTCAAGCCAAGATACAAGTCAAGTTTCAAGTCCCATGAGTAGTCCTCTTTCAAGTCTATCCACACGTGTTTATCAATACAAGACAGGGTATCTAAGGATACACTCTAAGTCCGGTCACATCCTAATTTTACAAGTTAAGTTACAAGTTATACAAGTATAAAGATAGAGTGTACAAGGTACGACAAGCTACGGATACAAGATTCGTGAGTCAAGAGTGAAGAACAAGCCAATCCTAGTTCAAGAGTTGTCCATCGTGTACCGAATGTATCCCCAACGGAGTACGTAGGGAGGATGAGTCAATGATGTCCTAGTTTGGCAGGCCCATAGTGTACGGAAGTTGTTGGACACCAATTAACTCATTTCCACACACATTCGGCCAAGTTACGTTAATATACGGAAAATCTCGGATGTTAAGTTCATGAATTTGCACATTTATGCATCATATTAAGATGAATTAGAGATTTAATTAGGTGATCTACATCATTATTCATCTAAATTCATCATTCAATGCATTTTCACCTAGAATCTAAATTTTCATACTTTTCATACATTTTCTGCATTAACTTAGACTGTTTTACAAATTTTCTCTGAAGAGTCCCAATTGGAGTAGAACTCTGTCCAGATGAGTCCCGCTTCAATATGGGCTCTTCAGTATTTAATGTGTTGAATTAGAATGTGCAGAAAATGAGAATTACAAGCCTCTGTCATGGAATTGTCATCCTGTGCCCTGCATTGCTGATCAATTAAAGTAAATTAAAGAATTCACCATGTGGACACTACACACAAGCCATATGCAAATCAGTCAAAGGAGGGGTCCACTCATCATGTCAGTTGAAGAATCCTAACTACAGTAGAAGACTTCTCATAGGGCCCACTGTTTAAACAGATGAAATGTCCCACATGGCAGGGTCCGCGATAATTGCAAATTTGAAATTATTAATAGATAATTTAAAGAGTACAATTTTGATTGGAACAAAAGAAGAAGAGTTTGAATCATCCACATCTGATGTCCTTTCGAAAATGAAAGTTGTGTAGAGATAGAATCCATTGCAAATCAAATTTTAGAAGTTAATCTCGTTTTCTCAGGACAACTCATCTTCAAATGGCCATAACTTTCAATCCGACCGTCGGATCGATGAAATTTACCTACCGTTAGAAAGTTTATTCAGAGTAGATATCCCTGGAGCCCAAGAATGTACAAATCAGAGCTATATTGACAAAGTTATGGGCCCGGAGATTTTCATGTTCATTTTTAGACGGCATTGCAGTTAAATCCCCACCGTTGATTATCAATTGCTGTACATCCATTGTGGGACCCCATCTGAAGATTAGCCAAGCCATCCAGAGGTTTCCAGAAGCTTCCAACTCATTCAAATTCAAAAAAGGATTAGAGATATACCTTATCAATGAAGAAAAAATCAAATATGCAGAGAATGTGTCCAGATTCAATGTATCTGATAGATAACTGGAGAAATAAAAGGAACCAGAAAGTAGCATACGGGAGTAACTCCCTCCCTTCGACGTCCCTAAATATTCTCTCTATTCTCTCTCTTCTTCCCTACTTCCCTTCTCTCTTTAGAAAAAAGAAAAGAAAAGAAAAATCTTTGGGTATCTGATAGATTAGAAGTGTGAGAGAAAATTGTAATTGCCATGAAATTCTTAATGAAGATCATATCTTTTGCAATGAAGGAGTAGATTTTTCTGGATCGGAGCACAAAGTGAAGTTAAGTAATTTTATTTTTGTTCTATGTCTTTAATTTAATTATTTTGTTCCTATGATGCATTGTTTAATAGAATAATAGATCTGCCTTCGCGCCACAGGCAAACCTCTGCTTTATATTTTAAATAAATTTCTTTTTGATCAGTTAATCTTCTTTTGATAGGATATACTTAGGTTTTTATACCTTTAATATTTTATACTTAATTTGTTAACTGATGCTCAAAGTAATTTATATTTTTATGAGGTGATGGAGATCTTGGGTTCTTTTATTTAAGAATTGGATTTAAAAATATATATATCTTCCAGATCAGAAACATTGAGTTGTTTCTGATCTGAGTTATTTGCAAGACAAAATACTAAATTAAAGTATGTGGATTGAGAAATAAAATTAATTAATGGATTCTTTGTTGCTCCGATCTACCTTTATCATTATTATTATCTGTTTATCTTGCATAGTAGCTTTATCTCTCATTCAAATCCTGATTTATTTTTATTTTCATTATAAAAAAATTGATTTTAAATTTTAACTTAGTAGTGCTCCCTATGGGATTCGACCTGTACTTGTCACTGTCTCAAAAAGACAACTGTGCACTTGCAGTATTAAAAGATTGAAATTAAATTCACATCACGTTTTCGGCGTCGTTGCCGGGGAGCCAAATCTGAGTTTTTATTAAAAATCTGAATTTTTTTTATTTTTATTAGATTCATATGCATGCTCATATTTAGGTTGTATTAGTTGTTTAGTCATCTAATTTGCATTAGTAGTGTTCTTTGTAATTAGTATTAGTTAGTATTTCACCTTGCTAATTTTTCAGACTTTTCTGATTTTTTCTGATTTTTCTGATATTTTTTTTATTAATTGAATTTTCGGAATAAATAATTAATTAATAAAAAGCCAAAAAAATATTTTTTGAAGGATTTCTTTTAATTCCGAATTTCAGTAAATAAAAACAAAAAAAAATTATTTTAGATTGGTTTAACTAGTGTCCTGATTAGATTAGGATTGGTAAGATAAAGTTTAAAATCTTTAGGATTAGTTGTTTTGATTAATATGCTAACTTTTGAATTCTGAAATTAGGTAGTTAGAAATTTTAAAATTATATCTCTTAAGTTGTTTAGATTAGTTAGAGTTTTAAAATCTAAAATTTGAATTGGATAAGATTGGATTTCATATAATTGAAAGCTTTTTGAAAACTCTAACCATATCTAGACACTTGTTTGGACAATTTAGAATTTCTGATTTTTTTATTTTGTAGATAGAATTTTTGATTTGTTTCAATAACTTAGAATCAACTTTGATAGAGTTTTTATTAACTTGGTGTCTTTTGAATTTTCTTTTTTTTAAAATTAGGATAAGATAGAATTTTGAGTTGATTTGTTAACTTAGAATTTACTAACAAGAGATTATTTTGAATACATTACCTTGGTAAGAGGAGAGTTGCATAAAAACAGGAAACTGCGTGGATTTGCTCTAAGCAAACAAGTTGCTCTCAGAATTACTAATAACAAATTGCTCTCAGAATTGTAAAATTTCCAAAAAAAAAAGAGGCGTGGGCCCGCTGTAAGAGTTTTTAAACTTTACCCCACGAATCTTTAACTTGCATGTGAGGCTTTGGTGATTTAAATTTCAGCAAGTATGATTGTATGATTGACACACCAAGTAAACTGGACCACACACACTTAGTTAAGGGCAATTACCCCAATCAGATAAGGACTGGATTTCATCACCAGATTCTTGCCCAATTAGGTTTAACCATCTCTCACATAGTAACCTAAACATTAATTAAAATCAAGTAGAAACGAGACCATAGGACTCGAGCTCATTAGAACGAAGACCACAAAAGGTTGCACCAATTACGCTCTTTGGTTAAGTCGATGTCTAGGTAAGTCTTGTCCCTACCAAAAAGGGTGGTAGTCTCTGTTCTAGGAGTTTGGTTCTTAAGCAGGACCCTTGCCAAGTGCATTGTGGCCCCACCACTCATCCTGGGGACTTACCTGGTCAATTTGACTTCATAAGACCGGATTGGAGGCCTTAGTGCACTCTTCAAACCAGTTAGGAGCTGTCTAGTGAGTTAGGTTAATCCTAGGATAATTTCTTGTGCTCAATCTTTGTGCTTGACTGCTTGTGCATCATCTAGTAAGACCAATATGGCCCCGCATATAGATTAGGCTTGCATTTCTTTAAGGTTGAACCTAATGCATGCACTCTAGACCTGAGAGAGAGAAACTGTGGGTACGCAAGAGAAAAAGGTTAGTCAGGATAGAGCCCGAATTAGCCTTAACCATTGTTGGAAAGTCTTCCATCTTTGAAGAAATTATTAGGATGGCTGATCAATTGGACCCACCCATGACTTTGAAGGACTATATGTACCCCACCAAGACAACTCAACCGTCCTGCATCACCCTACCTCAGACCAATGCCACATTTGAGCTGAAATCTGGTATAATTTAGATGCTCCCAGTATTTTGTGGGCTAGACCTGGAAAACCCATATCAACATGTTAGGGAATTTGAGGACATTTGTGGGACCATAAGAATCAATCACATGACTGAGGAGGCCCTTAAACTTAGATTATTTCCTTTTTCCTTAAAAGAGAAGGATAAAACTTGGCTTTATGCCTTACAGGTCGGGTCCATCACTACATAGGCCAAGCTAGTCGAAGAATTTTACAAAAAATTCTACTTCAAGCAAAAAATTGCTTCGATTAGGCAGGCCATAAATGGATTCCATCAAATGGAAGGGGAGACACTTTACAGTTATTTGGAACAATTCAAGGACATCTTAATCCAGTGTCCCCACCATGGATTTGAAAAAATCCGATTAGTCCAAATTGTGTATGAATGCATGGTTTACCCAACCAAACAAATGGTGGAATCTTTCTGTAGTGGGAACTTTACACAGAAGGCAGCAGAATAAGCTTGGACATTTTTGGAAGATACCGCTGAGAATACATTGCAGTGGGCCCCAATCAAGAGGGAGCCCACTAAAACCACCATTCCTAAAAGGGGGGGGTGTTCAAACTTGAACCCAAAATTGAGACAGAGGCCAAATTAGCCACTCTGGTAAAGAGAATAGAGGCCTTAGAGCTGAACCAAAAGCCCACTCCAAACACTTTGGAGTCATTAAGATATAATCAGGCCATGAATGGAGGGATTGACCCAACAACTTTGGGTCATACCGAATCTGTTGAGGAGGTTAATGCACTATATCAAAACACTAATTTTGATAATCGTCAAAGGTATGACCCGTACTCTAACACTTACAATCCAGGTTGGAGGGACAACCCGAACTTCTCTTGGACCAAAGGCCCAACTCAAGGTGGCCATCTCAGTCCACTCAATTTCAGCCAAATCAATCTCAAGTTAATGCGCCATTCGGTTTTCAAAAACCCAATTTCAACCCCAATCCATTGACCCAGAGGGTAGATTCGTTAGAAGAGGCCATGGAACTCATGTCTCAAACCACTACCCAATTGTCTCAGAGTACTACTCAATTCCAACAGACCACTACTCAACTTTTGAATGGCCACACTCAAACCCTTGCAAAATTAGAATATCAGATGGGCCAACTGGCTAACTCCATCAGTGCCAGAGACAAGGGAACCTTCCCTAGTCAACCTGAGCCTAATCCCAAGGGCCAAGTTGTTCATGATCCTAAAGGAAAAAGCCTGGAACAAGTCCAATCCATCATCACTCTTAGGTCGGGTACACAGGTTGATAGCAAGGTGGAACTACCCAAGGAACCTGAGGAAGAATCAAGTGAGATAGTGGAAACTGAGGAGCCAAGTGCAAATGTTAAACCCATATTAGAACCAAAGAACCCAGTCAATGCTGAACCATCACCTAGTGAGCCCACTTCTAGGACCTATGTTCTCAAGGCACCATACCCACAGAGGCTAGGCCCAGCAAAATCAACTGTTCAGTTGGATAAAATGCTTGACGTATTCAAATAAGTGCAGATTAATATCCCACTACTTGATGCTATCCAACAGATTCCGGCCTATGCAAAAATTTTAAAGGGCCTTTGCACCTTCAAAAGGACTACCAATATGCCCAAGAAGGCTTTTCTAGCCCAACAAGCTAGCTCAATCATTTCCTGTCCAATTCCAATCAAATATAAGGACCCAGGGTGTCCTACCATTTCTTGCCAGATAGGGGACCATCACATAGAGAAAGCTTTGCTAGACTTGGATGCAAATATAAACCTTCTTCCATACTCTGTTTATGAAGAATTAAGTTTAGGGGAGTTGAAAAGGACCCATGTGACATTGCAATTGGCTGATACATCGATTCGATACCCCAAGGGGGTAGTGGAAGATGTTCTTATCAAAGTCGGAGACTTTGTGTTCCCTATCGATTTTGTTGTCTTGGATACCAAACACACATCTGGGGCTGAGCCCAAAATTCCAATAATCTTGGAGAGACCATTCCTTGCCACCTCAAATGCCTTGATCAATTGTAGGAATGGAGTGATGCAAATTTCTTTTGGGACTATAACAGTCCAAGTGAATATTTTTAATGTCAGTAAGTAACCTCCTGATGAGGATAATGGGGTTTTTCACATTAGTTACATTCATGAATTGGTGGAAAATCACTTACCCCATTTGAAACTTGAAGATCCACTAGAGGCTTGTCTGGCCCACTTTGGAAGTGATTTTGATGTGGATGGACATATTGAGGAAGTCAATGCACTGTTAGACTCAACCCCATCCATGGATTGCTCTAGGTGGCAACAGACGCATGAGATTCTGACTCCATCTACTTCCCCACCTGTCCCATCAATTGTAGAGCCCCCTAAGTTAGAACTCAAGCAGTTGCCAGATACCCTGAAATATGTGTTTTTAGGCCTGCTAGAAACCCTTCCAGTGATTATAGCTTCATACTTGGACCCGGTCCAAGAGGAAAAACTTGTGAAAATTTTGGATACATACAAAGAAGCTATAGGGTGGTCCATTACAGATATTAAAGGAATTAGCCCATCTGTGGTCCAGTATAGAATCCGTTTGGAAGAAAATGTAAAAACTTCTCGTGAACCACAGAGGCGGCTAGACCCTGCAATGAAGGAAGTGGTCAGGGCAGAAGTTTTAAAATTACTTGATGCAGGGGTGCTTTACCCCATAACTGATAGTGCATGGGTGAGCCCATATCAAGTGGTACCAAAGAAATCTGGAATTACAGTGGTTCAAAATGAAGGCAATGAATTGGTACCCACTCGAATACAGACTGGATAGAGGGTATGCATTGATTATAGGAAGTTGAACTCAGTCACTCGAAAAGATCATTTTCCCCTCCCATTCATAGATCAGATGCTCGAAAGGCTAGACGGTCATGCTTATTATTGTTTTCTTGATGGTTATTCCGGTTACAATCAAATTCCAATTGCACCCGAGGACCAGGAAAAGACCACCTTCACCTGTCCGTTTGGCACTTTCGCTTACAGACACATGCCCTTTGGGCTATGCAATGCACCGGCCACCTTTCAAAGGTGCATGTTGAGCATATTTTCTGACATGGTAGAAAGATTCATTGAGGTTTTCATGGATGATTTTTCGGTCTTTGGCAACTCTTTTGAGGAGTGCTTACATCATTTATCCCTTGTGCTTAAAAGATGCAAAGAAAAGAATTTAGTCTTAAATTGGGAGAAATGTCATTTTATGGTAAAAAGGGGTATAGTTCTGGGACACATTATTTCTGATGATGGAATTGAGGTGGACAAAACAAAAATTGATTTGATCTCCAAATTGCCACCACCAAAATCAGTTAAGCAAATTCGATCATTCTTAGGCCATGCTGGTTTTTATCGTCGATTCATCAAGGATTTTAGTAAAATCGCTAAACCTCTATTCCAATTGCTGACAAAAGAGGCCCCGTTTGAATTTGATGAGAAGTGTCTAAAGGCCTTTGAGAGACTAAAAAAGGAACTAACTTCGGCCCCTATAATTCAACCACCTGACTAGACCATTCCATTTGAGCTAATGTGTGATGCATCCGATACAACTATTTAAGTTATTTTGGGTCAACGGGTTGGGAGGTTACCTCATGTGATTTACTATGCAAGTAGGACCCTCAATGATACACAGCTAAATTACACAACCACCGAAAAAGAATTGCTAGCTGTGATTTTTGCCTTGGAGAAATTTCGGTCCTACTTAATAGGATCCAAAGTCATCATCTACACGGACCATGCAGCTCTGAGATACCTTCTATCCAAAAAGGATGCAAAAGCCCGATTGATCAGGTGGATCCTTCTGCTACAAGAGTTTGATTTGGAAATAAGAGATTAAAAAGGATGTGAGAATGTTGTAGCAGACCATCTTTCGAGGATACCTTTAGGGCCATCAGATGAGGTCCCACTGAATGAAAATTTTCCTGATGAACAATTGCTCAGTATTTCCCAAATCCCCTGGTTTGCAGATATAATCAATTACCTTGTTACAGGGGAGATGCCTGCCCATTGGTCACAACATGATCGATCAAAATTTCTAGCTGAGGTCAAGTACTTTTTCTGGGATGACCCGTATCTTTTTAAATACTGCCCAGACCAGATCATCAGAAGATGCATTCCTGATCGTGACCATTACTCGGTCATTTCCTTTTTCCATGATCATGCTTGTGGAGGCCACTTTAGTTCGAAAAAGACTGTTGCAAAAGTTTTGCAGTGTGGATTTTACTGGCCCGCTATCTTTAAAGATTGCCACACTTTCTGTTTGAACTGTGAGAGGTGCCAAAACCTTGGCAAGCTCGATCAATAGAAGGAACATGATGCCCTTGAATCCCATACTTGTGGTGGAAATTTTTGATGTGTGGGGAATTGACTTCATGGGGCCATTTCCAAATTCCTTTGGAAATCTTTACACTTTGCTGGCAGTAGACTATGTTTCCAAGTGGGTGGAAGCCATACCAACAAAGAAGAATGACCACTATGTGGTGATTAAGTTCGTGAAAGATCATATATTTTCTCGCTTTGGTACCTCTAGAGCAATCATTAGTGACGGAGGCACTCACTTTTGCAACGTCCCTTTGAGCATTTGTTGAAAAAATATTCTATCACCCATAAGGTTGCTACACCTTATCACCCACAAACAAGTGGCCAAGTGGAAATTTCAAATAGGCAAATTAAACAAATTATGGAAAAGACGGTCAATCCCACTCGGAAAGACTGGTCTTTGTGATTGATTGATGCACTGTGGGCCTATCGAACCGCTTACAGGACACCTATTGGGATGTCCCCATATAGGTTGGTCTATGGTAAGGCTTGCCACTTGCCTGTTGAATTGGAGCATAGAGCTTATTGGGCCATTAAGAAGTTTAATTTTGACTTACCCACTGCAGGTACTCTGCGCAAATTACAACTCAATGAGTTGGAAGAACTTCGAAATGATGCCTATGAGAATGCCAAGATCTACAAGGAAAGAATGAAGTTGAAACATGATAAGTCAATTTTAAGAAAATCCTTTGAACCAGGTATGAAAGTCCTTTTGTATAACTCCAGATTACACCTGTTTCTAGGGAAGTTACGAACCCGGTGGACTGGTCCATTCATTGTTAGGACTGTTTACTTTCATGGTGCTGTGGAAATTGGAAATCCCAAGAATGGGGATGTTTTCAAGGTGAATGGTCAACGGTTGAAACCGTTTCTAGAACTGAAGGATAAAAACGTTGAGGATACCCTTCTCAAAGACCCAATTTACCAAGACTAATCATTTTTTATCATGTCGGGCTGACGACATTAAACTTAGCGTTGTTTGGGAGGCAACCCAATTTTGGAAGGTAATTGAGCTAGTTGATCACATTCTTTTGCAATCACCCCACATGGTAAGATGTTCTAATTTTCCTTATTGTTCATTTTCACATTACACATGCATTCATAACATTGAGGACAATGTTAGGTTTGGGGGTGTGAGTTAGAACTTGACATGTGATCATTCGTTCAATTTTCATTCTACATTTTCTTTTTCGCTTTGCTTTGGTTTTTAGGAGATTAAATAAAAAATAATTTTTTTTTGTTATGTTAGAGGGAAGCTTTCGATAGAATTTTTATTAGCTTTTATTGGCTGAAGATATTTATTTTGGGGAAAAGAAAACAATGGTTCACCATTTTATTTATGGAAAGGGTTTTTGGAGAAGTGCTGAGTTTTGATCCCTCACTTTTAAACAGGTGGTATACGTTTTTAAGATTTTGAATGTGAAGCTATGATTTCCGTTTTTTCTTTGATAAAAAAAAATGGAAAATCAACCCTTAGTGTACAAGCCTTCCTGGTTCAATGGGTGGATACATGGAAAGGGCGACCTATTGTTGGGGACCGCAAAAAAAAGAATATATAAAAAAAAGTGTAAAGAATAAAAAGTTTTGTGACTAGTTTGGGTTTGTAGCCTTTTTAACCCGAGCCAGTAAGCCCGTAGGGGTATTTACATCCCTAGTGCCCTAAAGACATCTGTTTTGGGAGTCACTGTCCTAATGCTCGTTACATGGGTTAATTAGAAAGCTTAAGGAACCTAGACATTGCACAGTCACATGTGTGTGTTTGAAAAAAAAATGCGGCCTTTGAAAAAATAGTAGTGCGAAAGCCGTCATTATTGATTTGAGAGGAAGACTGTTTTTCTTTATTAAGATTAGGCAGCCCAAATTTTAAAATAAAATAAAATATATTCACGGAAATTATTAGTGGATCATTTGATGCTTATTACGTATACATACTTTTCACCGTGCACGATCAATTAGCATGATTTCGAGAATTTCTGACCAAAAGATAGGATTGGTGAACTAAATTTAAGATTTGTCTTTGAAAATTTCGAGAACCGAGAATAGTCTGTGTCTAAAGATTTTCTCTTGGAAGAAGTTTCCCTGGATTTTGATAGGTTTTAAACATCTTTTGCAAAAATATATATATAAAAGAAAAAAAAGAATTTTGTGGGTATATTCACTACAAACCCTCACGAGGCACAACTCATCCACTAGGGAGAACCTAGGGGTTTAAGGGGTTGTTGCATACGCTAAATGCAACCGAGAACACCAGCGAAAGTGGTTTTGTTTTCAAATTTACTTTTTTTCTTCGACTAGGTCAAAGAACTTCAAGCCTTTTTGCTCGCAACTATTGCTAAGGGACTAGCAAAATGCTGGTTTGGGGGCGTGTTAAGTTCATGAATTTTCACATTTACACATCATATTAAGATGAATTAGAGATTAATTAGGTGATTTGCGTCATTATTCATCTAAGTTCATCATTTGATGCATTTTCGCATAGGAATCTAAATTTTCATACTTTTCATACATTTTCTGCATTAACTTAGACTGTTTTGCAAATTTTCTCCGAAGAGTCCCAATTGGAGTAGAACTCTGTCCGAATGGGTCCCGCTTTAATATGGGCTCTTCAGTATTAAAAGAAAAGAAAAATCTTTGGGTATTCTGGAGCCCTGTTCCAGAGCTAGATTAGAAGTGTGAGAGAAAATTGTAATTGCCATGAAATTTTTAATGAAGATCATATCTTTTGCAATGAAGGAGTATATTTTTCTGGATCGGAGCACAAAGTGAAGTTAAGTAATTTTATTTTTGTTCTATGTCTTTAATTTAATTATTTTGTTCCTATGATGCATTGTTTAATAGAATAATAGATCTGCCTTCGCGCCACAGGCAAACCTCTGCTTTATATTTTAAATAAATTTCTTTTTGATCAGTTAATCTTCTTTTGATAGGATATACTTAGGTTTTTATACCTTTAATATTTTATGCTTAATTTGTTAACTGATGCTCAAAGTAATTTATATTTTTATGAGGTGATGGAGATCTTGGGTTCTTCTATTTAAGAATTGGATTTAAAAAAAAAATATCTTCCAGATCAGAAACACTGAGTTGTTTCTAATCTGAGTTATTTGCAAGACAAAAGACTAAATTAAAGTATGTGGATTGAGAATTAAAATTAATTAATGGATTCTTTGTTGCTCCGATCTAGCTTTATCATTATTGTTATCTGTTCATCTTGCATAGTAGCTTTATCTCTCATTCAAATCTTGATTTATTTTTATTATAAAAAAAAATAGATTTTAAATTTTAACATAATAGTGCTCCCTGTGGGATTCGACATGTACTTGCCACCGTCTCAAAAAGACAATTGTGCACTTGCAGTATTAAAAGATTGAAATTAAATTCACATCACCGGATAACCAGCGAAGCACGCCAAGCCAACCGTGCTCCATTTTTATTTCCCCCAATTGGTCATGCAAGGGTAGGGTCAATGAGTTCCAACCTAGGGTCCAAACTATGTTTAGAATCCCTTTCCACAAGAGATAAAGGGTTGGTTCTTTGATCCAATACCAACTTCCTTTCTCAATCTCTGATGATCAAGATTAGTATACCATTGGATTCTATGTCTCAAGAGCTTTCCAACGGTATATAGAACTCCAAATTCCAACGAACGGGTCAAAAGTTATGGCCATTCGAAATCTGCCAAAATTCATGAAATCTGTCCCAATGCGGTTAGCCGAATTGGCCTATGTGGCTAGCCAAATTGGCATGTTCGGCTAGCCGAAAAATTGACCGAAGGTGGCCAAAAATACCCTGTAAAAACATGGTTACTGGAAAAGTAACCGAATGGTGACCGAATTGCCTGCAGCTAGCTGAATTCTGGGCAGAACCACGAGTCTTTTGAGCCAAAAATTCAATCATTTTGAGTTGCTTCTTCTCCAACCTCTTCCCAAACTTTCCAAAGGCCATAACCTGCACAAAGAGCCACCATGCTCTCCTCCAAACCACATTTCATCCATTCATCAAGTCATCCACCCATAATAAAATCCATTCAAGCCATTAATCCAATTTTAGCATGTGTAATCCAATTAACCATGACAAGCTTGGAATTTAGGGAAAATCTAAACAATGAGTTAACAAGAACAATAATAATACATGCATGCCCAATATATAAAGCAAATCTACTTGCCTTCACCAAAGAGAGTGAAATAATGGAATTTGAGAACATTGAGGAGGAAGAAAGCACCCACACACACTCTAGCCAAAACAACTCTCCCAAGCCTCTCTTCTACACTCAAGGAACACAAAGGAAAAGAAAGAAAGGAAATCCATCAACATGCAATCGATTCATAGCCATGAGAAATGAAATGGAAAGGGAAGAAACTTACCAAATTTGAGGTCTAAGGAAAGAAGAAGAGGAGAGGAAAACAATGGTGTAGTTGGATGTCCTTGGAAGGGCCTCTAAGCTCCACTTGCAAGATGAGAGAGTGAAGGATGAAGAAGAGAGAGTTGCAGCAGTGTTGAGTGAAGGGAGGAAGAAATGAATGATAGGGCTGGGTTGGGGTTAAAATGAGAGGTGGAGAACGAAATGTCTGAAATGCCCACCTAAGTGAAATGAGAGAAATGCAATTATTTGAGGGACTTCGGGGCGTCGAATCGTGATGAGTTAAGAACAAAAAGTGACGAGCGCAACGAGATATTTCCAACTCACCCAAATTCGGGAAAAATGGAATTTTTCGGAAAAATACCCAATTTTCCTATTGATCACAACCTAACCCCCTATTAAGACTAATCGCACTCGGAATCAAACAAAACTTCGGGAACATCTTACTAATGATAAAAGAAACTCGCTTAGCCACTAAACCTGCCTAATTAGCTAGAATCATAATTAATTAGGCTAATCGCCAATATTAGGAAGTTAAACACCCTATTAAGGTCGGGGACCTTACAGGTGGCTCGACCATTAAGGCAAGAAAAGCCTTTGCTTTAGGCCCCCCCAAAAAATAGGGTAAATTAGCCAACAGTCCCTGAGAACGGTCTTCTAAGGCATCAAGGACAACAAGTTTTTCTCTAATGTCTCTAGTCCAGACAGCTGAAGATATTTTGGTGAAAGGTCCCTAATATGCCACATCATATATTTTCATGACTAATTTGCCCCTTTCAACCCTCATTCGTGAGCCAAGTTCTCTCTTATTCTCTGTTGTCCCAGAGAACTCCTTCTTTCTTGTTCTCTCTCATTTTTCATTTTTCGTTCCTTTTCATGTTATAGAGTATCGTTGTAGAGCACCTTTCGTCGCCATCATGACTTCCGATTCTCTCTCTTTCATTTCTTCAAAGATAGAAACGGTTTTGGAATCTCTCTCTCTATCCAAATCTCTTTCTCTACAACTGATTTAAAAGAGAGCAGCTTGCTCTTTTGCTTGTTTTCCCTCTCTCATTTTTCTCGATTGGAACATGGTCATCAAGTGTTCTTGTTTTGGATTTCGATTTTTATTAAAATCTGATTTTCCATATTCTGTCTTTTGGTATCGCCGAGTTCAGATGAATTTTTCGGAAACTCTGATAAACTGGACAAAAACTCAGATAAATTTGCCAAAACTCAGATAAATTTATCTGAGTTTTCGGCAAACTTACCTGAACTTCTGGCAAAACTCAGATAAATTTATCTGAGTTTTCGGCAAACTTACCTGAACTTCTAGCAAAACTCAGATAAATTTATCTGAGTTGGTAAGAGAACCAACTACTTTAGTAGGCCCTGAATACAAGGCTTGCCCAACCACTAACAAGTCTGGACTAGAAGGGATTTCCACATTTTGGTGCCTCCCTGATGATCATGACCATCAAAGCAGGGTCGTCAAATAGACGGTGGAGTTGGAAAAAAAGGGTCGGTGGTCCAAATTGGAGGGGCAAAATCTGATGGTACCACTACCACTACTCTGCCAATATTTGGAAAGTCACTACAATTTGACTAACAACCTAAGATAAGAAATTGTAATTGGGGATTGAAAAGAACACGTGGGGCCCACTGTCAGAAGATCATGACCGTTAACTTCATGAACCCAGCTTGGCTATGGGTTAAGGTCTCATGGAGGTCCCAAGTGGAGAGCAAATGATGAATCACAACAGAAATGCATGTTCATGTTAAAAAGAAAAGAAAATGAAAGGGCCCAATGTTTCCAGAGAATGGTGTATGCAATTGCAAGTGCATACACTGTGATCATGATCTATCTGATCCGTAGCGTGGACAGGCTGGACTACTGAAAAGTAGGTCCAATGTTGTAGCTGTTCTGTCGACAAATAAACCAACATGCAAAACTCAGATAAATTTGTCAGATGTCTGCTTTTGCTGACGTGTACATGAGCTTTTTTTTCTTTTTCACTGCCTCATTTTTATGAGAGGACTTCCGTCGGTACGATAAAATATCGTGGACCTTAGGCTACAAAAGCAAATGATGAAGGTCCTATCGCCAAAAGCCCCAAAAAAATAAGGCCCCGTAGTATCACATTCTATTAAAGTTATTTTTTCACATTCTAAAAAAATATAAAAGCAACTTCCATAGTTTTTTCTTCACTAAAAAATAAGGCCCCATAATAGTAATCAGTATCACATCTCACTAAATCCATTTTTTCACAAACCAAAAAGTATTAAAGCAACTATCATCCTTATTTTTCTCTACACAATGTCTTTTTAAGTTTCAATAAATATCAAAAAGCCACCTAACCAATTAGGTTATTCAAATGAATGTTTCTCTAATAGATTGATGTTTCTCTTGCCATATTAAAACGTCTCTATCGAAAATTCAATCTCCACCAACGTTTTTCCATTTAGGTACTCTTAACTCTCTCACCCTCTATGTCTCTTTCATAGATTGTCTTTCTCTATAACTACTTTTTTTTTTTTATTTCAAAAGCAATCTTCTTTAAGGATCTGCTTATTTGGTTTTATCTTTTTTTAATAATAATATATGTGGATATGTTATGTGGACCTGGGGCGGCAAAACTCCAAACCGGAATATGTGATATATGGGCATGCCCATGTTACTGGTAAGCCATCGCCCCACGTTCTACTTGGGAAAGAAAAAAATCCTATTTCCTCTTCATCTCTGATTTCTCCTTCAGCATCCTTCTTCCCCTCTGGCATAAGTTTGGGCAAAACTATCTGCCATACTCAGGTCATTCTCTCTCTCTGGCAACAATATGGCAGGTATTCCCCTCTCTCAATCTCTTCTCTCTTCTCTATCCTCTGACTTTCTCTCTCTCTCTCTCTTCTCTAAAATCATTGTTTGGTACAATGAATTGATGGGAAATGGACTATTTTCATATTTTTAGATCCTCTCGTAGGAAGTCTAGAACTATTTAATCTCGATACTTTAACTTTTGGATTTGTTTGAATTCCTATCTTTGATTTTTTATTTTCTATATTTATTTATTTTTATAGGTTCTTTAGGCATTTGATTGTTGGATAAGATTGATTGTTCGTTAAGAGCAGAAGACACCTTCAAATCAAGATCCAAAACTTGAACCTTTTTTGTGGGTTTTGGAAGAATCTAAGAGATGAGTGTTTTTTTTTTTTTTTTTTTTTTTTTTTTTTTTTTTTTTTGCTATTTGTATGAATTTTTTAAATTTATTTCATTTTAATTCTTGAGAATATATTTGGATTATTATTGGTTTTTCTCTAGATTAGATCTCCAATGTAGGACTTGGTATAGAAAGAAATATGCGAAACCGATTAGCTATTTTTTTGCCAGTTGTATATATCAACGTCTCTATGTAAAATCCATTGCCCATTTCTTATTTCTTACTAACATATTCTACCATTAATTTAATTCGGTTGGAACAACTTGTTAGGTATATATTGACTAGGCCTGTCAATAGGACGGGCCGAGCCTACGCATGGGTTGTCCAATCCCTTCCCGAATATTGGACGCGCTGCTGGAGGTTGTCCAATCCCTACCCTAAATTGAGCAGGCATATGTCAAATCCCATCTCGGCCCGGGTCGGGCCTAGTCTTTAGCACGATATTGAATATAAGATCAACATTCTCTAATTATTCATATACCGTTACCGGACTTTGAACCTTCCTCCTTTTTTCCGAGCTTGGGACTAGCAATGCATTGCAACAAGCAACATGGCGGAAATTTTTTTTTTTTGGCCCGTGATAGTAGAATATCAGAAAATCAATAGAAATGAGTATCATATGTTAGTCAAGTAATGTCTAGAAGAACTCAATAGACCCATAAGGGGCCCTCTCCAATACAGGGGCCTAAATTGCAAAACCATGGCCTAAAATCTATATGCAAATACTACAATCACTTGTGATTTGTGACCCTCTTCCTACTCTTCAAATTAGAACTAAAACTTACTCTACTTTTATTGAAATGCTCAACTTCTTTTTTCTTTCTTTTGTGATAAAATCGAGGACTGAGGAAGAAAGAAAGAAAAGCAAATATTTATTCTATAACTCATTTTTCAGTATATTTCTCTCTGAATCCAAGCCCGTGCATAGTAGGGCTAGTTAATAAAAGCAAATCACGATTTTTAAAGATGTTATTACTTTTATGCTTGAAAAAATATTGTAAGTTCTAGTAGCAAAACAAAGAAATGAGATGTAAGGAAGAAAACAAAAGGCATCTACAACTTAACAACATAGCAGCCACTACATGAATATATATACTAGATCTAGTAGAAGGTCTTTATGAGGGCAAAGTTACAAAAATAACCCTCTTAATTAGCCTTTTTTTTAATTGTTATGGGAGGCAGATTTCATAAAAATATATAAAAATTAGTAAAATAACCTTACGTGCGGGCTGGGCTGGGCTGGACCTAGACAGGCTTGGAATGCTCTGCCCATTCCCAGTCCCATATAGGCCGGGCTTTCAAATTGATTGTCCAAGCCCAGCCCGCTGGGCTCAAACTTTTTTAAAAGCCCCAAGTTTTCGGGCTTGGTCCGGGTCGGGCCGGGTACCTATTTCAACGGGCTAAATTGATAGGCCTAGTATTGACCATCATCCACCTCACCCAAATGAAAATCCTGAATCCGCCACTGGTTGGGTAAGCCATATAGACTTATCAATTACAAGTTTTAGAGTGGTTCATACCAATCTGGATGATTCATTAGTAGGACCTTAACCCCACGTGCTTTCAAGAGCGACCGTGTCATTTTGTATGTGTTCTAAAGTTATGCACGTCATTTTCAGGAACTCACTTGCAAACAAGGCAATCATCGGTGGGAAAGGTCTTAATGTTTCTTTACAAGCTATATGTATTAAGAAAATGAGAAACATCAAGTGATGTATTATATTGGATTCCATTTTATTTTATTTTTTTTGCTATCGGAGGGTTCCCAACCCTTTGGGCTGGACTAATCCCTCCGGGCCGAAAGGAAAGCCAGGTAAACTCCCATGTAGCCCCAGTGTCGTAGTACTATTTCGAACTTACAACCTCTGGGTACAAACCGTGGCCATAGTCCAACTGAGTTACCCCTTGAGATTTATTATATTGGATTCCTTAAGTTTGTCTAAATCCCAGTGATTAGATAAACCCGCTTTTCAAAATTTACACGATCAATTCAAGGGCCTATAAGATTCTGATAAATATCAAATTTTGGCTTGTGGCAATTCTTAGGGGATAGTGCATGCACATACTCATACTTAGTCATATGAAGCTATGTAGCACCACAACTTGCGTATTCTTTGCAAAGTAATGATAAGATCATCTCTTAAGATTTTACCCCTTATTTATATAGGGAGTAGATCTAGTATGATGAACTCACCTGGACCTACTTGGGGCCATGACCATCATGGTGAAGCTGGGGGATGGAAAAGTCTCAAAGATACCTATTAGCATGCAAAATATGAGGCACATTAGATCATTTTAACTATAAATTATTATTATTATTTTTTAAATTGAATCCAATCGTGAGGAAATGTTTGATGAAAACAAAATTGGACAAAATTTCAGATCAAGGAGGAGAATAAGATTAAGAAAGAAGTTTGATTGATGAAAGGTGGGCACAAGTGGGCCCCATAGAACTCTACTTGCATAGTTTACCATTCCTATTATGGACAACTGTGCAACTCAAGAAGAAAAACACGTAACAATTAGTGGGGACTATACATACGACCCATCAACCAAATCATGGGTCAAATCAATTTCTCTTCCAATTCATGGACCATGTTAAAATGAAGGGAGAATTTCAAACAAGTATAAAAGTTTTTCCTGATTTTTAAAAAGGTACAAATAAATTTAAATATTTTAAAATAGTATAAAAGTTATCCATTAATCTTTCAATCAAGTCCTCTCCGGCAACTTCCGGAGACTTTTCATGTATTTTTTTTTAAATGATGAAAATATCCTTAATGGAAGCACTGAAGAAGGATTCTTGTGTTTTGAAAATTCCTCAAAAAAGTATAAAACTTTTACCTAAAACTTCAAAAGAGTACATAACTTGTTGCTCATTTTAAAAAAAGTACAACACAAATTGATTATTTCAAAAAAGTATAAAAGTTTTCCATAGTTGTTTCAAAAGTCCTCACCATTGTTTCAAATTGATTATTTTAAACGGGCATTCGGCGACGGGTGCCTGAACATTTCAGTTTATGGCCTTAGATCCATAATCTTTTTTCATAATGTGATAAATCATTTTTCCAAATTTGAAGATATAAAATGTTTAATTTACCGTTTCATTAAATCATATCCCATGATTGGTGGGATATCCCATTAATAATGGTCAACTATCATTTAATTGGCCACGATTAATGGAATCCCATCAATGAGATTTTTAAATAAATTCTAAAAAACACAAATATATTTCAAAATAACGCAAGTAAATTTCAAAAAATGCAATAATTTCAAAAAGCGCAATAAATTTAAAAAAATCAATAAATTTCAAAAGAACGCAAAGAAATTTAAAAAGATGCAAATAAATTTCAAAAGATGAAACTCAATTTCAAAATATCCAAATAAATTTAAAAAAAATGTAAATAAATTTCAAAAGAAGAAAATAAATTTCAAAAGAGGTAAATAAAATTAAAAAAAATGTAAATAAATTTTAAAAAATGCAAATACATTTGCCAAAACTAAGATCAACCAATTTTCCAAATTTCAATTTTTTTTTCAAAAACTCAAGTATTTTTGTCAAAACTCAGTTCAATTTATTTCAAAAAAAAAATTCAAAAGACACAAATAAAATTCAAACACACAAATATATCTAAGAAAATAAAAATAAAATTTCCAAAAACACAGAAAGATTTGTTTAAAAACTCAGTTAGAATAATCAAAATGGAGATAAACTTAAACTCAACTATATTTTTCAAAAACTCAAATAAATTTGCCAAAAACTCAGATAGATTTATTCAGAACTCAGATAAATTTGTTCCAGAACTTAGATAAATAGCCAAAAACTCAAATAGATTTGTCCAGAACTCAGATAAATTTGTTTCAAAACTCATATAAATTTGTCAAAAACTTAGATAAATTTGACAAAAACTTAAATAAATTTCACAAAAACTCAGATAAATTGCATAAAAACTAAGATAGATTTGCCAAAAATGATATAACAACCTTGATTGAAATTTGGGCTATCAAATGCAAAACCGAAGAACATTGTCTTCTTCGATTCGAATTGCACACAACATTCTCTTGTTGTTCATCTATCTCTTTCCGTCCAACCAAAGAACCTTTCTCATATCAATGAAATAAGAGGAGAAACTGAGTGGTGGAAGAGAGGGGAGAGAGAGAGAGAAGAGGAGAAGATGGAGATGAAGAAAGGAGAGACCATAGTCCTCTATCCCTCTCCAGGCATAGTGACCAATCCTAAAACAGGGTTGCAAATATAAATTATTCCCCGCTATTATCTCTGCTTGAAAAAGCAGAGATGTTAACCGAGTATCGTATGCACTGGGACAAAAAGGCTAAGTTGTGTTGTTTCCTAAATTCCTAAACTAATCCTAGTATAAGACAAAGTTCTGATTATTAAACTAATCCTATTAGAAAGCAAAGTGTTGGTTTGATGGGTTTTGATTTCTAAATTAACAAATTAAAGACAAGGTTGATTCAATCAGAGAAAAGATCTAAGGGTACGAATCCACTCTAACCTCGCACAATGGCAAGTATAGACTTAGGGTTTCACTATCAACGTTATAGAGACTCATCCTGGTTA
Organism: Cinnamomum chago; assembly: GCA_038049695.1. Lineage (NCBI taxonomy): Eukaryota > Viridiplantae > Streptophyta > Magnoliopsida > Laurales > Lauraceae > Cinnamomum > Cinnamomum chago. Next base: position 517,885 of record CP142456.1, read on the forward strand.
CAAACCTTCAGAGTTAACAAATAAGGGATGTGGACGTAAATCGGGGCATAACCTATCTCTATGGCATAGATTATCCTAGATCTAACAAACACATTCATTCAAGCATAATTATATGACTTAGTATTCAAATCTACAAGATTAAAATACCAAAGAAAGAGATATTGCATTCATAAAATCCAATCAATGGATTAACATCTTGTCATATAACCAAAAGCGTTTAAAATAAAACCCTAAACCTATACACCACCATAAATAAGAGATTAGGGCTTCATCGCAACCCAAAGATAAAGGTTTAGTTACGCATGGAAGACGATTGGCGAAGAATCTCTGATGAAATCCTCATTGACGCTCTTCCAAAAGCTCCAAAACCTTCCTCCAGACCTTCTCCCAAGATGTGTGTCTCCCCAAAAACGAGTTTGGGCTTTTATTTATAGGTTTTGGGATGAAAAAGCTCTTCAAAATGTGCATAAGGCGGACTCTCATACGGTCCGGACGCCAGGAATTTTTCTCCTTGCGCACCTCTCTATGACCAGGCGTCCGGACGCCCGGAGCCAGAGAGCTTGATTTTTTGGGATTTTTGCATTTTTCTCCAATTTGCGCCAATTTCATTCCAATGCACCTAGAACACCCGTAAACAAGAAAATAACATAATTAGACTCATCAAAGCGTATATCAAAGTCTAAATTAAGGGACCTACATGGTGCATTTTATGCTCTTATCACATAGGCCATCTCATCTCCATGGTAGAGCTTGGAAAGCACATTTTAGAGCTCAATCCACCTTTCTCCATCACCATCCTCATCACCCAAACCTCTTTCAACGTCGGCTCCACCACTCCTTACGTACGCAACATGGAGTCATCCTAACCCTCCATCACCTTCATCCACCTCCCTCCCATCTCCCTTCCCATAAACGACTCCACCTCCCCACACCACAAGGCTCTCATCTTCCGCCTCATCTGCCTCAAGAAACCCTCATCCACCAATCCCTCCTCTCCCTCCCCCTCTCCCTCTCCTCGTCTGTCCTCGTCATCCTCTACGACCTCTTCTGCCACGCAATTCTCGATGTCGCCTCCCAACTCCACATCCCTTGCTACTGCTTCTTCACCTCCAATCAAGCAGTCGTGGATCACTTTGAATTTCAATCCGGAACTGAGAAACCAGATCTATTTGAGACTTACAGAAAACAGGACAATGTCCTTTTTGTTTACTTGAGAAAACGGAACCAAATTTGCAACAATCCGATCTCTCTATTACAATCAACTGCGACTCCGGTCTGTGTTGCCGCCCTCACTTCTCCAAGGAAGAAACATGATTTTTTTCTCCTCCTAGCAAACAAGGCACGATTTGGGCGGCATGTTGTTGATGGAGGACACATTCAAAGAAGAAGAAAAGAAAGAGAGAAGAGAAAGAAAGAAGCTAAAACAAGAATAAGAACGTTTGTGTGGGCATGTTGGGGTTGGGGTTTAAGACACCCCCACTGCCGGAAACCACCCACATCAGCATCTTGTTTGTTTGGCTGGACCCCACATAGTCGAGGACAACTGTGCGTAGAAATAACATAGGGACGATGGTGTTGAGTTATGTGCATAAAAATAACAGAGGGAGAATACAAGATTTGAAAGTTTAAATTTCAAAACTTTATGCCTAAAACGGTTGAAAGGGCAAATCAATCACGGAATATGTGATCGTACGAACGTAGGGACCTCTGGCTGCAAAATTGTCTAGTTGCATGGACCAAAGCTCTTAAACAGAAATTACGTGGACCAGAGCCTCTAAACGTTCCACTTCAGGGACCTATCGCTAATTTACTCTATTTTAAAATACAAGAATCCTTCTTTGTTACTTCCATTAAGGGTATTTTTGTCATTTAAAAAAATACATGAAAAGTTGCTAGAAGTTGCCGGAGAGGACTTGATTGAAAGATTAATGAAAAACTTTTATACTATTTTGAAATATTCAAATTTGTTTGTAATTTTTTAAACATAAGGAAAAAATTTTATACTTGTCTGAGATTTCTATCCATAATATAAAAGCCACAGTTGGCAACAGTTTGGTCAACTCACTCGTTTGTCTTTTTCTGCCCTTTGATGACTATCACCCACGTACCCCTTTTCATCTCTCTACAACGTCTCTCTCTTTCTTTTTTTCTTTCTTTTCCCTTTTCCATTTTTCCTCTTACCTATATGGAGAATCCATCCATCAATTTCATCATCCATTTCCTTCATCATGTTCTCTCTCCTGCTTCCAACCAAGAAAAAAATGTTCCATTTCCTCAGCAAAACCCCATCAAACCACACCTCTCAATCCATCTCCTCCAAAACCCATCTCTCAAAACCCTCTCCCAAGCAAACCCACCAACCCATTTGATCCAATACCTCACAGACTCCTGCCATCTCTCCCCATAAAGCGCTCTCTCTGCAACCAAAAAGGTCCACGGCAAAATCCCACAAAAAGATTCCATCCTCACACTCCTCAAAGACCATGGATTCTCCAAAACCCACATTCAAAATCTCGTCTCCAAGCACCCAGAGATCCTCTTCGTCGGCATCGAATTCAATCTCATCCCCAAGATGGAGTTCTTCAAAGCAACAGGCCTCCCGGCTCCAGTCATCGTAGAGTACCTCTCTTCCAACCCAGTGATCTTGTCTTACAGTCTTGATAATAGAATAAAACCAGTTTTGATTTAATTCGTAGCATTTCGAGCACCCATGAAGTGTTTGCCAAAATGCCCAGACACTCAAACTGTCTGTTTTGTTTTGGTTTGGATAAATTCATCGTGCCCAATGTGACCCTTTTGCAGAACTACAATGTACCAAATGATCGGATTTCCAATATGTTTATGATGAATCCGAGGATTTTCACTCTGAACTTAGATCGATTTGGAGAGATTGTGAGGTTGGTTAATGAAACTTCTCTCTTTATTTTCCCTATTTTCACCCTCCTTGCTGCCAATGTGAATCAGCCCCACCCATCTCACCATTTCTTTCTCCCTCTGTTTTCTTTATTTCACACTCTCTCTCTCTTACTTTCTTTCTCTCATTCTCTTTCTCACTCCACTCACTGGCAACATGAGGTATTCCCCAACCAATTTCATCATCCCACCATTTCACTGTCCCTCTCAGTTTCTTTCTGTTTTCCCTTCTTTCTTTCATTCTGTTTCTTTCTTTATCCTTGCCAAAGGACCACCGAGGCCTCCATCATCGATCAAGTGGACCCCACAACGTCATTTCAATTTCTCTCTTAGGTAAGCTTCTTTGTTTTAATTAAGTTGGGTTAATTGGGTTTTTCCACTAATTAGTGTTAGATGAGTTTGTTAGCATGTTAGATTGTGATTTGTAGGGTTATTTATGTGAGTTTGTTTCTAATTCATAGATTTTGGGCATTTTGAGCTAAGTTGTGGATTTGGCCATTTTGGATTTCCTCACCCAAAGGCAAGTGATTATGTATTTATTTTTATGGATATATGCATGTGTTTTTTTTATGGAATTGTAACTTTGAAATGATGGTAGAGGGCTGAGTCCCTAAAAACTGATTGCAGGAAAAGAAGGATTGGGGATAATTTTTCTAAAATCAGGGAAATAAAGTAGTTAGATATTTTAAAATATTTTGATTGCAGATTATTGATTTGTAAACTCCATTTTCATGAAATTTGTTAGAACATAAATTCTCTGGAATTGTATAATAGGGTGCAGTGAAAATATATGCTAAAAAAAATGACGTCTAAAAAGGAAAATAGCTTGCTTATCTATGCTTTTCCTTCCATAAGATTATCCTGTATGCGGCAAATATCAATGAGATGTGAATTGCGTATCCCATGGGCTCTTCCTTTGCTTAGACATTGTCCAAAGCTCACCATGGTTAGATGACACCATTAAATTTTCTTGTCAATTTGTATTCTATTGATTAGCTATTTAGAGGTCTGTAATAGTCTTCTTTATGGATCTATACAATTAAGTTAATGGACAGTTTGAATCTACTTGATATAGCGCCATATGCATGATTAGAGATGTGAGTGATTGTATTTTTTTATTAGGAGAGATGATTAAGCCCCCGCTTTTCCATGTTCTCAGTTTTCACTACTACTTACAAGATATGTGCAAATTCTGGATGAGGATAAATTGAAAAGTATGTTTTGGACAATTCATGATTCCATTTATTTTATAGTATTTTTTATCTGAATCAAATTATAAATTATGATGTGAACTTGTTCTTAATTATTTTAATTTTGTGAAAAGAGCAGTGCAATTGAGTGGTATCAAGAAGCAAGGAAATGGAATCAGATTTGATATGGGAGATGTCCTGGTTGGCGATCAAACTGCTGGTAATGAATGCGCAACTTATATTGTATTCTTGTGTTGTGTTAATGCAAAGTGCCTTTGTTTGAGGTTATTATGGAAATCTTTTGTGTCCAATAGTAGGTATCTATACTTAGGGTTCCTCTTTCTCTTTGTCTCAGTCTACATCCCCTATGAAGGAATCACGAAGGCCATCTCATCAATCCCTCTCACAACTCACTTTAAAATGATTTCCCACCCATGAATGCCTCCTCTTATCTCACTCTCTCATTCTCCATCTATTTCTCATCTCCTCCGCCCCTTTCCACCGAAGGCCCGCTCTCTCCTGCACTTCTGTCTCTCTCTACCTTTGCTCTTTTTCTTAAGGTATGTGTTTTGTTTTCAAGCTTTTTTTCCACATTATTGGAGCAGCATAAATATGTATGTCTTGGTTTTTGTTTTTCCCCCTCCCTTTTTCACACTTTTTAGGTTGAGCTTCAACAGTTTGTATGCATTTTTCTTTCAATATTTTTTCTTTTCTCATTGTTGTAGCACTATAGTATGTGCATAATGCCTTTTTTTCCTTCTTCCTTTTTTCTAATCTTAAGTTGAGGATGAAGTGTTTGATCACAAATTTATAAAAGTTGAATCTTAATGACTTTGGTTTTTTTCCCTTCCTTTAAAAATCCTTAGTTGAGCAAGCATGAAATGTTTCATTAAAAGTCTAAAAGAAATTGAATCTTAATGACATGACTTTTTCAAAGGGTTTTACCCTATTACAAGTGTAGCGCCTCCTCTCTTACCATGTTTAATGTTAGGAAGCTTAATGATCTAAGAAATTATTGTCTCTGCCTAAAGAATTATATTCAGTTTCCAAAGTGGTTTAATTGTTTTGTATGGAAGGAATCAGGTCAAATCACTTGAGATATGCTATATTTTTTTAATTTTTATTTTTCCTTTGATTTAGTTGTAAAGTGTAATAACACCACAAATATATTTTATTTCTTAATTGAAAGGAAATATTTTCAATTGAGTTTTATTACTTCCTTGTAAAGAACAAATTTCACTCACTTCCTCCCTAATAGCGATGCACTGTAGTTTCTTTTGGAAATTATTTCCTCATGAATTCAGTGGTAAGTGTTAATACTTAATATGTTGGAGAATTGGATCTAATTTTCAGATTGCTGAATTCTAAAGCTATGTTCTTGCCTTAGATGGTGTAGAAATGCTGATCCTATCAACCAATGTCTTGATCATAAAGCAGACAATCAAAAGGAACCCAAATTTCTTTTTACACTTGCTAAGGTAGGAGACTTGATAATCATTGTTAATTCTCTGTTCACACTTAACCAAATAAGTGGCCAACTTATTAAGCACGAGGAGTTGTGGGATTTGTCTGCATCATCAGCAATTGGTCAAGATAATTTTTGACAGGTCATCAACTTTTCCCTATCATTGAGTCGGGAAAAGATATGGTGGACGTTGTTAAGGACATAACATGCAATTTATCAATGCAAAAAGGAGAACTTAGAGATCTTTCCCAACCTGATCCTACATGGTAATTTGTTTAACTATTTTTTAAATGTTTCATTTCAATTTCTGTTATTAGATATGGTAAAAAGTCAATATTCTACGTCTTTGTCATCCTTTGTTTTTATGTTGAAAAATTCCTTTTGTTTTATTTTTTATTTTTATTTTTTTTTGCTGAAAGCAAATTAGTATTTTTAGACCCACCAATATATTGGCATTATATGACAAGCTATCCTTGTATGCGTTCCAATACGTGCATTAAGAAGTTTACCTCAAGAATGCTTGCTGACGACGTATTAAAAAATATATGCCGAGTCTCCACTGTAAGTCCATTGGGATCCGAACCCTAGAGGGGGGTGAATAGGGTGAGCTTCTTTTATGACCAATTTTAACAATTTTAACTTCTTTAAAACAAACTAGTCACAAGTGATGATTATCAAACAAAATGCGGAAGCTTAAAGAAAACAATCACCACAAAGCAAGCACCATCACACAAGGATTTATAGTGGTTCGGCCTCAATGCCTACATCCACTACCGGCTTGTGATCCAACACCCCACCGGATTTCCACTATTTATGCTTTTCAATAGGCTAAGCAATAACCTTTACAATATGCTTTCCAAGGCTAAGCAATAACCTTTACATTGATGTTTTTCAAGGCTTAACATCAACCTATACACTATGCTTTTAAAGGCTAAGCAATAACCTCTTCAACCACAAGGTTGGTTATCTCTCTAATTTAGTGTCTATCATACACTTGATGGAGATTCTATTAAGCTCATTACAATGCCTCTTAAATAGGCGAATATGGAAGTGAAATACAAATACACACTCACACTATGAATGCAAAGTTGAAAACAAATGAAGTGTGTGTGTGTGGTCCTCAATCATTTTGAAAATGAAAGTTCATAAATGTATGCCTAAGGCTTTTGAAAGTTTTAGCTCATAAAACATTTATGATTGAGGATGTAATGCAATCACATGTTAAAAGTAACAACTTGTTAATGATATCAAAGTTACACAAGTTGTATGAAATGGATTAGCTCTAAACATGTGATGCATAGGGATGTCAATCAAATCATCAATGAAGCTCAAAACATAAAAATAGATTTGATTGAAAAGAGGGGACAAATCATATGTAATTATAAGGACAACTTGAAAAAGATTTACCAATCAAAGTAAGGCAAGTTGTGAAGCATTCAAAACAATAATACACATATGATTTGTAATGATGTTGGATCCAAAACATAAGATACATTTGAGAGAGATTTTCTTATGATGGAAAAACAACAACCAATGATTCAACAAAGTATATGAATCATGTTACATATTTCATTAACATGATCTACTTAGATTTACCAAAGATAAAGTACTACTTTGATGAATCAATGGTGATGTATCCAAAACAATAGATCTATTCAAAATATAACACATGCTAAGGATACAACACATCATAGGTTAACATGTTACAAGATTTACCAATGATAAAACAAAACATGAAAACATATGATTTGTAAAGAAGTTGAATCCAAAACATAAGTTAGTTTTGAAAGAGATGTTCTTATGATGGAAAACAACAACCAAAGATTCAACCAAGTATATGGATCATGTTACATGTGATTTCAAAGATTTTTCCATTAACATGATCTACTTAGATTTACCAAAGTTAAGTACTACTTGGATTGAATCATATGGTGTTGTATCCAAAACAATAAATCAACTCAAAACATAAAACATGTTAAGGACACAACACAAACATAGTTTAACATGCTAGAAATGATTTACCAAAAATAAAACAAAGCATGAAAACATATGATTAAGGAAGGAAGAGCCTACTTGGTGGTTTAACTTCATTAATCCAAGCTTTAGCTTTCCTAATCTTCCCCTTCATCCCTTGGTTCTTTTCCCTTTTGATATGCCTCAAATCCTCTCAAGGAGCGGCTTAAAATTCCCAACTTTTGGCAAGGGAAAGAACTCATATTTATAGCAAAAAGTTGCCAACGGCTAGTCCTCGGTCGACCGACAAAGAGGTCTCGGTCGACCGGGAAGGCACAACGGTCAGATTTCTGACCGTTGGAGGTTTCAGTTCAAAACTGCAGATTTTACCTCCAGTTGTCTCGGTCGACCGAGACCTGCCTCTCGGTCGACCGGCGACACTGCCGAGACAGCCTCCTGTCGGATGTGAATTTTGATCCCCCAGGGGAGGGGAATCGCCATTCATCTATATGTGCTATTTAAATTTTTACATCGAAAATGAGGATTCCGACTACCCTCAAAATCGACGGATCACGATCGCCAGCTACGGTAACGGCCGTAACACCGTTCTTTGGCAAAAGCCAAAGAAAAAATGGGAGAAAAAAAGTGGGTGGGTTCTTCTCTCGTCTAATGTGCTGCCGGCAACACACGACGGTTTTCCTGTCACATTAATTTGGGTCCTTTTGGGTCTCTTTAATACTGGGTCAATTCAGGATTATGAGTAAAAGTCCAAATAAGGTTAATCCTCACATAGCATAATCATAGTATATCCAAGTAAAACAAAATAATTAAAATAAAGAAAATGAAAGGGGGGAGGTGCCAAATATTTAAGAAGAGGATCGACCCCGTTCCCGAGTACCCCCTTCTAATCCCTTGGCAAAATAGGGTTTAAAGGCTAACTTTTCAAATCAAAATGACGATGCAAATGAGACTTTGACTTGTGATTTCTGTGTTTTTCGTGTGCGATACACGAGTGATAAAGTGAAAAGCCGATGGGCTGTAATTGATTGAAGGTGGCCGATGGGCCGGTGTTTGTTTTAGAGGGCCGATGGGCCGTGATTGATTTAGAGGTGGCCGATGGGCCGAAATAAAAGTATGCAAAGTGTGTGAAATCACTCATCTCATCTAATTATTCTCATTTATTCAATTTTAGAAGTCAGTTCTTTATTCCCTTTTATCATTAAGTTCGATTAAATATTTGGCACCTGAGGTGGAGGAAGAAATAAAGGAAAAATCTTTTTTGGTTGATTTTGTTGGTTTTATAGTTTTTAGGGATTTTCGATATTGGGGCTAGAAGGGCCTACCTAGGAAATTTTACTTGGATTTACTTGATTAATGCTTTATTACTGATCATCGGATTAACCCTAACCTAAGGTCCTAGACCGCCCACATCAGCTCTCCCGGTCCCCTAACGGAACAGGAAAAGTGATGGGATGAAGCCTAATGCTCTAATCTATCTAATGAGGAAATCTGATATAATCCTAGGGTGCAAGTAGCCTAAGCTCGATAACTCTGCCTAAAGAATTTGGTTAATCTTAATTAATTCGGTTTGTTTTAAGTAAGAGTTGATTTATGTTGAAGGTTAGTTAAGAGTGATTTAGGGATGCTTTAAAGTTCTGCTTAAGCCGTTTAATGCTCTGGGATTTCAAGTTTTAATTCGAGAAGTGAAATAATGTCAAAATCGACGAAAAGGTTTGTGGAAGACTTGGGCGCCCAGGGGGTGGCGCCTAGGTCTCTCTGGTGACTTGGGCGCCCAGGCAGTGGCGCCCAAGTGGCTGTTTCTTAGTGGTTTGGCTAGTGGCGGTGGTGTCGTTATTATCTTCAGAATCCCGGGGATGCTTACTTGTTGAATTCTAATGTTCCAAATTGTTTTAGTTCTTTGGTGTTCAAAGGTCAAAACTAGTCGGGTCCGGATTTGGAAACAAAACCAAGAATTCGCGTTTTAGTCCAAACGAAAGGATAGGCGCCAAGGGGGTGGCGCCTAGGTGATTGTCTGTCGGTTTGTAAAGGTTTTGGATGCTGAGTCTGAATCGATTAAAGTCTTAAGTATTTTAAGTTAAAAGTGTTTTAATATGTGGATTGGGATTGGTTTGAATGTTAATTAATTAGGCTAAAACGTTGGTTGGGGTTCTTATGAAAACAGGTAGGCTGGGCACCCAGGGTGTGGCGCCCAGGTGGAAATGGAGGATGGGCGCCCAGGGGGTGGCGCCCAAGTGGTTTGTTCTGTGGTTTGGGTCGGTTTCGTATTTTTTAGGTTGGTTTGAGGTTGAACTTTTATAGTTTGATGTATTTTAAAATAAAAGTGTTTTTCTGTGTCGTTAGGATTAAATTAAGTTCTAATTAATTAGGTCCTTTTGTGACTCGGGAGGTTAGGCGCCCAGAGGGTGGTGCCTAGGTGGATAGTCTTTTAAGTTTTGAGTTGGTTTGATGATCTTTAAGTTAAGTTGAAGTCGGACTTCTGACTTCAATTGTTTTAAATTCAATGGAGTTCTGAAGTGTTGATTGTGATTAAGTTCGGGTTTAGTTTCAAGTGGGGCTTCCAAGTGACTGGGTAGGACAGGCGCCCAGAGAGTGGCGCCCAGGTGTCTCGGAAGGATGGGCGCCCAGGAGGTGGCGCCCAGGTGGACTGTTTTTACGGTTCGAATTTGTTTTATGTTTTTGAGTGAATTCAAGATTGAGTTGATTGAAGTTTCAAGTCTTTTAAATTGACAGTGCTTTAGTGTATTGATTTGGGTTTAATTAGTTAAGTTTTAACTTCGATTGATGGTCTCCAAGGGAATGGTGTAGGATAGGCACCACAGGGGTGGTGCCTAAGTGGATTGATAGGCTGGGCGCCCAAGGGGTGGCGCCCAGGTGTCTGGTTTTTTGTTTCGGTTTTGTGTTGGTCTCGTGATTTTAAGTTGTTCTGAGTTCGAGTTGATTAGGGTTTTAGTTGTTTCTTAAGTTAAAAGTGTTTTATTATGTTAATTAGGATTAAGTTTGGTTTGTGACTAATTAGAAGTTGTAATTAAGGGGTTCCTTAGTGATGGGATAGGATGGGCGCCAAGGTGTCTTGGAAGGATGGGCGCCCAGGGGGTGGCGCCCAGGTGGTTTGTTTTGGGTTTTGGTTGGTTTGTGTTTTCGAATTAATTAGAGGTTAAGTTGATTAGGATTTTAATTATTTCAAGTTTAAAATGTCTTACTATGTTGATTCGGATTAGTTTAAAGGTTTTAATTAATTGGCTTAAACTTTAATCGGGGTGTCTTAGAGAACGAGGAGGTTGGGCGCCCAGGGGGTGGCGCCCAAGTGGCTGTGGAAGGATGGGCGCCCAGGGGGTGGCGCCCAGGTGACTGTGGAAGGATGGCCGCCCAGGGGGTGGCGCCCAGGTGTCTGATTTTTAGATTTTAGGTCTTTTATGTCCTTAGTTGCTTTTAATCCGAATTAATTAGGCTCTTTAAAGGGATTAAAGGTGTTCTTAATGATTTGATGGTTCTGAACTTAATGAATTATGATATCCTAGTTAATCTTAGGGTTTATCCTACTTAGGCGCTAAATCCGATAACTTAGACTATCTAACTATTATTTTTGGGTTTTCTGAATATCTTTTAATTTGTTTTTGGTTTCCCCTCTGATTTACTAAAGAGTAAGGAAAGAGAAGAAGTGATTTTATGTTTTATGATTTTTTTTTTTTTGGTTTTTTGTATGATTCTACGATTCAAATGATATGATGTGAAGTGTGACAAAGATGATAATTCGGAGTTCAGAACACATCAAACAGCCAAACACATCACTATCAAACAGTTTCTAAGTAAACTAAATGCAGAAGATCGGAAGTTGTGCACGAAGGTGGAAGAATCCACTTGGGCGCCCAGGGGGTGGCGCCTATCCTGCTCAGTCAGGGTTTTCAATGGATCACAATGAATGCACAAAAAAAACTTAATATTTTCAACACAACTTCCGATATTCAGCGACTGATGCGAATTCCTAATGCGAACTACTAATGATGCAACTAGCAAATCTACGAGAAAACGATGCAACGGGCGAAGGTTTAGACCCCGAACCCAGTATCAGAAGGGTAGGCGCCCAGGGGGTGGCGCCCAGCCTGTCCAAGAGAGGGCAGGCGCCCAGCCTTTCTGCCAAGGGCTTTTCGCGATCTCTTTGATATAAATGATGATAATGATGCTGTTAATGCGAGATCTAACCTAATTATGCAATTAGAGTTACGAAATAATGCAGATCTACTATATTAGGATGAACCTAAACATGTTTCTAGTATGATGAGATGCTATAATATCAGTTTTAACACAAGCTAATGTAGATCTATGATGCTCAAATGATCCTAGACATGTTTCTAAGCATTTATGCTAATGGAATGCAGTAAAAGAAAGGGGAGATCTAGGAATACCGGTAGATGACGCGTTTCTCAAGTTCCTAGAACGAAGCTTTCGCGAAGTCCCATAGCCCCAATTGAAGATATGGAAGCCTTCTTCTCTACCTCTTCTTCTTCTTCTATAGATCTGAAACTCTTTCTCTAATGGTGGCTACCTCTTCTTCTCCTTCCTTATTCTCTATTTTCTCTCTTTTTCTTTTGGGTAGCTCCCCTTGCTAATGGGGGTTAAGAGGGATTATATAGAGGCTTTGGGACAAGTTTAGGAGGGCTAGGGCTTCATTAATTCGTGCTTCTAGAAGGTTTCACGCATCCCAAGGCGGCTTAAGTTGTTTTAGGGTGAATTAGGGTTTGAGAGAGAGGGTGGGCGCCCATGGGGTGGCGCCCACATGGACTGCGCAGTCTGGGCGCCCACAGGGTGGCGCCCAAGTGGAAATCAGGGCTGGGCGCCACATGGGTGGCGCCTAAGTGGAGTCGGTTCATCTGCAGTGCATGGTCTCTATGTTTGCGTGGTCCCGGTCTACTTTCAAGCCATTCTAGTGGAATTCGGAAGGTGGGCACCCACCATGAGGTTCCTAGGTGGCCCTGGGCAGTATGGGCGCCCAGCATGGGGCGCCTATGTGGAATTCAGCAGCCTGGGCGCCACCTGGGTGGTGCCTAGGTGATTTTGACATCTTCTTGCGACAAACTTCGGAAGCTCATAACTTTTGACCCGCTTATCGGATTTGGACGTTCTATATATCGTCGGAAAGCTCTCGGAATGTAGAATCTTGTGGTCTGTAAGTCTTAATGGTCAGAGGTCAGGAAAATAAGGGACACTCGGATCAATGATCCCAACCTCCTAATTCATGCTAACCATACCGTACTTAGGCAAACTATGTGTAGTTTCTCTAAGAATAACTTGAGTGTCGTTTATATAATCTGGCAAGGGTTTGGAGTAGTGTTGTAGTCCATGCCTGGGATGAGTAGTGGGTTGAACTCGAGATCTCAACGCGATTCGGCCTTTTCTCTCACGAATTTCTATAGGTCGAACTAAGTCTAAAATTATCAACAAGCATCTTCATCGTCATTAATTAATCTAAATTACGCCGTTAACCATTCAATTATGGGTGAAATGGGGGCATCATTATATATGATAAGTGTTTAAGGCTATCATAGGGGGCCAAAATGAGGTGTCTACAGTATGCCCCTCTTTGGAGAACAGCACGTGGGGAGTTGTGCTCCAAAGAAAGTAGACACATCACTCATGACTCGCGGGAGCTTTTGAGCTCGCGGGAGTGGCCGCCTACGGATGTATGCAATTGCAAATTTGTTCTAAAGGTGAGGTTCACTTTTCTAGGATCGATCCTGATTCAGGGGAAAAACAAAAAAAAGAAGAAGTTATGTGCCTACTGATTTGATTGGAAACCCGAGATCTGTGCCTCGGTGCCCGTGGTATTGCCACGTGGCGGGTTGGGAACTGTGCCCCGGTTGCTTAATTTAAAAGAGATGGTGGGAACTGTGCCCCAGTGGTCTGAATCAGAAGTCGATCTTTCGATTAGCTATGTCACTATTAAAATTTCATTTGTTCTTGCAATAGAGTTTTTTTTTTCTAGTTTGTCACATATAATGTCTTTTGACTTTCATCCATAGTTGAATGCTTAAGGCATAGTTAAAATTAACTAGCAATAGTGGAGATCTTGAAGGCAATCACAAACATAGTTCAAGCAATGGTGTGGGGTGTATGTGAGAATGAGATGCATTTTTTTTTTTTTTTTTTTTTTTGAAAAGAGATTTTATTTTGCAACTCGGGTATGCATCGAAAAAACTAAATCAATGGAAAATGTTCACCGGAATAACCGTCACTCTTTAGGGATCTTGGTCTTCACCCAAGCTTGGATGAGAACCTGAGATAGATTCGATCATCGGTTCGTGCTTATCATGGAGAGTTTCGAGTTACACGGATTCCATTTTCAAACGTCAAGATTTGAGTCGGCAAACACCACAATTCGTGACAACACGGTATTATGGTCGCCATACCGATTATAAGCGCTTAAGGGAGGCCTACGGCGACTCAATTTCCAGACGTGGAATAAAATCGCGAAAATCCATAGTTAGGTGTACTTACCTCAAGAGCTTTTCATAAATCCGACGATGGAGCTCATTGTCGCTTTCCTTCGTTGTCCATTCGCAGAAGTTTGTGTCATTCATCCCCATCAGCGTGTTTGAATCACTTTTGTTATTCTCATTCATGGGTTGTAAATCTGCAGTGGATAAACACTAAAAGATTCTGCGCTCTTGCTTGTTAGTACTCAATTTTATAATTTGCAGAAATAGTAATTTTAATTGCTACTGATGGAGATGACATGGAATGCGATGCACAATATTAGATGTATGTGTGATGGGACTAGAATGTATGCAATGAGTTCCCATGTGAAGGGGTGATGTCAAGTGAGCATTCCTTCTATTTTTTTATTTATTTGTTTTTTTTGTTTTTTTTGTTTTTTTTTTTGGCCACTCAGATATTGTGATTACTCTCTTTCAGTTATTATTTGTTGTTACCTTTGTTTGATTTGATTAGTAATTATCAAAGAGCCATTTTGGTTTTGGAATCTATGCATTGTGGGGTCCTCTGGGCCAAAACATAGGGTTGGGCGCACATGGAAGGGCGCCCAGGTGTTCCTGTGCACTTGGGCGCACCCCTATGCGCGCCCAAGTAGTCTCTCCTACCTGGTTTAGAGTTCTTGTGAGGTGGTTACACGAGGTGCCCTTCACGGTGTAGAATTGAAAGGTGAAGAACTTGGGCGCCACTAGGAGTGCGCCCAAGTGTCATTCTCCTTCTTGGCTTAGAATTGGAAAGTGAAGAACTCGGTTATGTGAGGTGTCCTCCGCGGGGGAGAATTGAAGAGTGAAGAAATTGGGCGCCACTAGGAGTGCGCCCAAGTGGCATTCTCCTTCTTAGCTTAGAATTGGAAGGCGAAGAGCTTGGGCGCCACTAGGAGTGCGCCCAAGTGGTGTTCTTCTTCTTTTGAAGCTAGGACACTAACCTATATAAGGAAGGGCTGCCTATGGGTTTCTCCAAGTTTTCTACACCTCAAGCTTCGAGTTCCAGGGTCTTTTGGTCTCCCTTTAGTCTTCAAGTAAGCACTTTTCCCTCTCTTTTGGTCTTGAATTATGCAACATGTTTTCTAGTTGTTTTGCTCTTCTCTGAGGGATGATGGGATGTGCTTTCATGTTTCAATCTTAGATTAGTTCTGATTCTAGCAATGCTAGTGTCTTTTTTTTTTATTATTATTATGTTGCACTGCATTATTGATACTTGTTTGAGCTAAAAGGACATGTTTCTGGTTTCTTAAAGACCTGAAAGTGATCTGTCAGTACCCTCGGAGAATTTGCCTCACGGATCTCAAGGATTATGACGAATAGTTTTGGGTTAAATCGGACCCACATGAGATGAAATCCCTATGATAAACTTGGGCGCCACCCCTGGTGCGCCCAAGTGGTCTTCTTTTTTTTTTTTTTTTTTTTTTTTTTTTTTTTCGCTATTATTCTCGTGGAGTCTCTAAGGCTGGGTGTTTTTTGTTCGCAGGTTTAACTTCATTAAATGGCTGGTTTCTCCGTCTTTTCATTCACCATCGGCGTTGGGGCAGGTCCTGATGCTTGCAAGCCTTATGTGCCAGGGGAGGAATACTGGTCCCCTGGAACTGAGATGATGGGTTACCACGACTCCGAGGACCGAGCGGAATTCTATCTCGAGCATGAGTCGTCCATTCCCGCTATTTATGACTGTGTGTTTGAATTTGAAAAGATAATGGATCAACGTCTTGCTGAAGTCAAACGCGAGGCGTATGATCTGTTAGTCATGAAATACAAACGAATTTGCGGGATGTATGAGGACTTGTGCGTCGTTGGGAGGACTGCCCTTGGTAGGTTGCGAGGTTATACTGGGCTCATGGAGGGCTTACCGGGTTTCGTCAGCGAGGTGCTTCAGTCCCTCTTATGGAGCTTGATAGACCTCAGAGCAATGCTGGGGGTTTGGGAAGCTACCAAAACTGCAAGTGAAAGGGCCCCAATTGATGACTTCAATACTCTGCAACGGCGGATGGATCAGCTGGAGCCCATGACCATGTCTTGCCCCCATGAGGCTGAAGCGTGCATTCCCAGGCGTTATAGGAAATATTTCGAGATGCAGAACACTACACTTTCAGCGCTCATTCACCCAGTATATACCGCCCTTCAGGACGACTCTCGACAGATCCGAGAGATTTGTGATGCCCTTCGTAATCCCCTAAATAATCTCAATGAAATACAAGGGCAGCTCGAGGCTCACATCGCAGGGATGGAGACGCAGATGGCTCGTTTCCCAGTCTTCAACGGCATGATTCACCCATTCTAAATGACTCACCAGGAGTCCTTATTTTAGGCTAGGTTGTGATTAAGAGGTTGGGTCATTAGGACCGCTAATTGTAGTTATAAGCCTCAAGTAGGATTTGGAGGAGGAAATGATTGCCTCTTTTGTTTTAGTTTGTGCCTAGGGCAGTTAGTTTAATTTGTCACTCCACTGTTAACCAACTCCTATCAAAATTTTAATAAAAACAATATAGATTTTATAATTCCCTTTTTTCTCTTTATGTTTATTTTTATTTTATTA
This sequence comes from Cinnamomum chago, assembly GCA_038049695.1. Taxonomy (NCBI): domain Eukaryota; kingdom Viridiplantae; phylum Streptophyta; class Magnoliopsida; order Laurales; family Lauraceae; genus Cinnamomum; species Cinnamomum chago. The sequence continues at coordinate 534,442 of CP142456.1, forward strand.
TGCAATGATGCTTTAGTCTTAAATAATGGTGACTTCTCATTGCTGTGATATTATGATGATGAGTTATGAGATTTAATCACTGATGTAGGATGAATGGGTGGTGACCAATTGCTATTATGGATCTCCTTTATGTACTGTAATTGAGTTCATGATTATGGGGATGTTTAAGTTTCTTAATTAACCCTTCTCTTTATGTTTATGTCAATTTTTTTTTTTTTTAAGAGATACAGGGTTATGCTTTTAGGTGTGTCCCCCACAGAGATGGACCCCACCATATGATGGGGCTGGGCCATCTAGCGCCCAGCCTTGTGCGTGCTTTAGGTTACAGGGTTGCCCCCTTTTCCCTCTTTCTTTTGTTTTCATTTCATTCTCTATTTCCCTCTCTTTCTTATCTTTCGTTCTTCACTTCTTCTTTCTCTTTTGAGCGTGAGTTCAGGTGGAGACAGAGGAGCTGGGAGTGGAGTGGATAGAGGAGAGGTGCGAGGGAGGTGCGGCGCAGGCTTGCTGGCGCTCAGGTAGGTGGACCGTCCCTTCCCTCTTTCTGTTCTTTCTTCCCTCTTTTTTTTTTTTTTTTTTGAATGCTCCTGCTGCCATTTCAGGTGAAGGACGAGTGGGTTGAGGGGAAGGAGAAGGAAAGGGAGAAGAGAGGGGAGTGTAGTTCTTCCTGAGTGGCCCAGGTATGTGAATCTAGTCTTCTTCTTTTTTTTTTTTTTTTTTTTATTATTCGCCTTCTCTTTCTCTGTGTTTCTCTTTTTTTTTTTTTTTTTTTTTTTTTTTTTTTTTTTTTTTTTTATCCATTGCTGCTGCCTTCAGGTGGAAACCGAGTGGGGGAGGAGTAAAGGAAACGGAGAGGAGGAAGGAAAGGGAGGAGAGAGGAGGTCAGGTAGGTCGCTCCATTCATCTCTATTTCCATTTCCATTCTCTTTCTTTTTTTTTTTTTTTTTTTTTTGAACCTGTAGCTGTTGCTGCAGGTGTAAAGACGATTGGAGGAAGAGAAAATAGAGAGGAGAGGAAAGAGGAAGGAAAGGGAGGAAACAGAGGACCAGGTACGTGTTTCATTCCCCCCTTTTTTTTTCTTTTTTTTTTGAATCGGTTGTTGTTGTCTGTTGGTGAAGGACGAGTGAAAACAGCAGTGGAGAAGAAGCCGCACAGGGTCTAGAGCGTCCAGGTGTGTGGGTCCCGCCCCCTTTCATCTATGCATTCTTTTTATTTTTATTTTTTTTTTTGGTTGCAGAATGGGGTTTTGGGGCTCGGTTTTGGCCAAGGGCGGCCATGGGAATGGTGGCTTAAGACGAGGAGAAATGTCAGAGCTGTCTCCATTGTGAGGTTGGCCATCCAGCCCTCATGACTCTAATTTGAAAGATTGCATAGTGAGGAACCTTTGGCAAAATCAGTCTGGATGGAGGATGGGTGTCTGTTGTAACTAGTTAGGACTGACGAGATGATGAGGAGTGGAGTTTGGTGCCACCCATGGAGGCTATTGAGTGCTGTGAGGATAATTGAGTTTATTGGACTCTTCTGTTAACCTTAAATGAGAATGTGGCGAACGTGATTTCGGATTTCTGACATAGATTTTGGCCATAGCAGGGGACGGCTTGGACATATATATATATATATATATATATATATTATATTTCTATGCATTATCCCTCTGTCATTGTTATTCAAGGATTGGTCTAAATTTGTGGAGTGTTTCTTTAGTCTTGTTCCTGATGAGATGATGATGATATGTTTTATGCTGGCTTTTATATGTGTGACCGTGTTTAAAGATCCTCTGTTCTTTTATTCCCCCTCTCTTTTGGTTTGCTTATTTGTTTGCATGGAAGAGTGAATTTGATAATGGAGGGGTGTGATAATCGTAATGGGACAGTGTACAAAATCAGGGGGTTGCTTCAACTCGGATGGGGTTCACCTTACTTGTCCTCATTATCATTATTATTATCTATTATTGTTATTGGCTTTACTCGCGTTCTTTGATTAATTCACTTCAGGATTGGATTGGCCAATGTTTTCTAATTTGATGTCTCTCATATATTCATTTTAGCTGTTCTGCACAATCTTTTATGTGACATCTTCAAAGCTAAAACTTTTCCTTTTGCCCATGTATTTCCAACTCCATGGTTTCTCATTTATGCTCTCTCTCTCAGTTATTTATTTATTTAATGAAGTTCACCACCTTTAAATCAGAAACATTAGTAACCATCTTGGACTGATCTGTCTTTTGGGTTTACATGGATTGATGCTATATTTTCATGCTCAATCTCTCATTTTGGCATTAAACACAGGTTTATAGACGGTCATGACTGGAAGGGCTACTAAGCGTGCCTCTCCGCCAGCGGATGTTCCGGAAGGGGTCGGGGTAGATCCGGTCACTATTCCCCCGAGAAAGAAACACAAGGAGGGAGATAAAGTGGAGAAGAAGCCTCATCTTGGAGATGAGATAAGAGCTGGCCGGGTAAAACTCGGTTGTCTTTATAAACCTCATACTTTGTTGGCTTCCGCTATCACTGATATTCTTTCCTCTGACGTTTGTGTTGTAGCCTGTCCCTTTCGCTCGGGCTAGAGTCAGCTGGTTACAGACGAGGGACTGGTGGGCTGAGCTTCCTGATCGCTTAAAAGACCGGGTGCGAGCGATGGGGTTCGGTGACTTTATGTCTATCGTTGCCTTCCGCACCGACCGCGCCCTCATTTGCGCTCTCTCTGAGAGATGGAGAGATGAGACACACACTTTTCACTTCCCGCCCGGGGAAATGACAATCACATTAGAGGATATCGCGCGATGTTGGGGTTTGAGGGTGACGGGCCTCCCTGTTTTCTCGAGAGCGAATGACGCCAAGGCCTCCATCACTCGATTACGCCTGCATAGGATGTTTGGGGCACGCCCCCAATCCGGTGTGGGGCAGATTGATGCAGAGTGGCTGAGGGAGGCGTATAGCCCAGAGAGGAAGAGGATCTTAAATAGTGAGTATTCTATTATTGCCTTTGTGGCCTTCTATCCTTCAGCTTCCATTATTTTTACTAATCGTTTCTCCTTGCTTCATCTCAGAGTGGGCTAGGAATCAGGCGGACTTCTTCGCTAAGCTGAGGGCAAGGATACCGGATCTGGAAGGTTTGCCGGTCAGAGGACGTGAGGGAGGCTTAGTCCCTACAGCGGCCGGGATTCGGGCTGATGCCGGTAACACTTTGTTTCTTTTCCCTTAAATTGATTTTAAATCCAAAATACCCATGAGACTCGCGCCTTACTCTTCATCGACATCATTCAAAATTTCTTTGGTAGGTGAGGGCCCCTCCTCTGGACGACCTCGAGCTGCAGGCAGCCCCGTCGATGATGACGTAGCAATGGTGGATGCCATCAAGCTATCCCTGCAGAGAAGTCCGTCATGCATCGATCATACCCAGGGTGGGGTATAAAAATGTTCAAGCGCCGCCATCCTTGCCTAAGAGAGATAAAAAACTGGAGAAAGAAAGGTAGGAAGGCTACCTTCGACGTGGATGCTAGTGCCTGGAGTGATTATGAGGCATATTGGAAGATGACCTCACACCGGTATATACTCCCGGAGTCATATTCTTGTGGGGCCTCATATTCTATTAGTAATTGTGCAGAAGCAGCCGAGGCCTCATCATTGATCCGGGTGAGCATTGAAGTTTCATTTGCTTTAATGTTGTCTCCTTTCATCGTGACTCACATTGTTTTTCTTCCTTTATTTCTCAGGAGGGGATACCGGCTGTAGCGGGGTATTGGCAAGCACGTCCATCATCCGAGGGACGGGGTGAGGTGAGTTTTTTTTTTTTTTTTTTTTTTATGAAGTCACTAGTTTCGCTTATGAGCTTCATGATCTCGGAGATACATGTTCTTCTCATCCCCTAACTATAATTCTCGTGTGTAACAGGGGACATCCGGGGGTGCAGCGCCCGATGCAGAATCCATTCTCAGGGTAGAGATACTTCGACTGTCTCACTTAGTGGAGAACAATGTATGACTTCTTGACTTAGTGTTTGGACCAAATGGTGTTCACCTCCATAGCAATGCTAATCATTTCTGGGGTAATGGCATGGTTCATGCTCTCATAGGACGCAGCGTTCGCTCGATTGAGGGCCTCATTGTCGGCCGAGAGGGTACGAAAATTGTCAAACTTAATTGGCCGCATGCGACTTTGTTTGTATCTCCTTTACTAACAGTGCTTTGGTAATAGGAGCGCCGCCGGGAAAATGAAGCGGTCATCGAAGCATTGGCGGATTCTCATGAGGTATGGGGTCACGAGGTTGATTGTTCATCTTGAATTCATATTCATGATCTTTGGTCACTGTGCAGGGTGGTAGGGATCAGGACACATCTGAGGCCATGAGGATAACATTGGAGGGTAGGCTTCAGACACTACAAGCTGAGGTGGATCGATTGCAGGTTGGTGAGGTTTATGCTTCTACTGCGTTCCTCTTTCGTATAACAATCGATTCCTAACTGTTCGCCTTTATGATCTTTAGGAGGAGGCTCGTAGTGAACGTGATAGAGCGCTTGCGGAGAGAGTTGCCTTAACGGCACAGGTATGGGCCCTACTTATGTGATACTTCAATCTCAATTTTCCATTCGTTGCTGATGTAGTTTGTAATTTTGTGATTTGCAGGTTAACGAGCTACGTGTCAAACTCGTGAGCTATGAGGCCTCTACGCAAGTGAGGGCCTTTTCTTCCTTTTAAATTCCATGTCTGCTACTACAAGGTTTGGTCAATGTAATATTTCTTTAGAATGTCGTCTTGCAGAGTGGCGCTATCGTTGCTTCCGTTCCTCCGCGTCTCAGCCCGGGGGAGGAGAGGGCTCTTATTCAGGATCAGTACAACGAGCGCATGGATCGCATGGCTTACTGGTTCGAGTTGAAAAGGCTACGAACCCAGACTAGTCGAAAAAACTTTTATTCTTTTCAAGACTTCTAACTAAACATTTTTAACATGTGACTGTGCAATGTCTAGGTCTCTTAAGCTTTCTAATTAACCCATGTAACGAGCATTCGGCCAATGACTCCCAAACCAGGTGGCTTTAGGGCACTGAGTATGTAAATACCTCTACGGGCTTACTGGCTCGGGTCAAAAAGGCTACAAAACCAAACTAGTCACGTTTTTTTTTTTTTTTTTTTTTTTTTTTTTGAAATAAAAAGCTTTCATGACACGGGCGATCCCACCTTCAAACCTTTACATTGGGTGACTTCAGCCGTGCAAAATTTGTGTGGGGTAGACTCACCATTTTGTGTGCTTTTTAGGTGCTAGTGTGTGTTTGAGTTCCAAGTTTAATCAATGTGCATCTCTTCGGTCCTCCTACGGGATTTCTTCAACTACGCTAAGGGGCAAGGAGGGTCATACTCCGCAAGAAGTAGGGAAGGGTCAAACAGTGTACCTTTTCAGGTACATAGCATTCCATGGATCGGGGAGCTCTTCCCCTTCTGCATTTACTAGTCTGTATGCATTTCTAGAATATACTTCTTTAATTACATAAGGACCTTCCCAATTGGGTCGTAACTTACCTCTGGGATGCAGAAGCTGGGATGGAGTGATGCGCTTTAGCACGAAATCACCGACTTTGAATCTTCGCTCTTTGACATGCTTGTTATAGGCTCTAGCAATCCGCTTCCGATACACTTGTGCATGCTCTGCTGCCTTCATTCTCTTCTCATCGAGTAGGTCTAGCTGAAGTAGCAGTGCTTCTCTCCTCTGGTCTTCTGTTATATCTTCATTTAACTGGACACGTAGTGACGGGTGAAGGACCTCGAGTGGAATGACTGCTTCCGTTCCGTAGGTTAAAGAATATGGGGTTTCTCCTGTAGGAGTTCTTATAGAAGTCCGATACGCCCACAACGCTTCAACCAAACGGTCTGGCCAATCACTACCTTTGGCGGTTTGCACGGTCTTCTTGATGATTTTCAGTAAGGTCTTGTTGGTTGCTTCGGCTTGACCATTGGCTTGGGGATAATATGGGGTTGAATGATGCAGTTCTATATCATATTTTGTGCACAACTCATTCATTTGTTGAGATATAAATTGGGGGCCATTGTCTGTTATGAATACTTTAGGGATGCCAAACCTGGCTATTATATTCTTTTTGATGAATTTAACTACAGAGGTTGCCTTAATATTGACATATGCCTCTGCTTCTGCCCATTTAGTGTAATATTCTGTAGCTGTTAATATGAATGCCTTATTTTGTGTGTTTTCTAGTGTAGGGGCCAGGGGTCCTATGTCATTATAATCTGATGCGAACACGTCTTGGTATTCTCTTAGGGCTTCAAGGATCTCAATCTCTTCGTTAGGTTCCAGGCATGCACTGATTTGGATTTGTTTGGGTCTCTCTTTCGTCCCCAAGTTTATCTCTTTTGTCTTTTCAGCAGCTGCTTGTGTTTCCTCATCAAACTTTTTGATTACTCTCCTAAATTCCTCAGAGACTTCATCATCCCCTTCTTCGGCGTCCACTAGTTCATAAACACCCATTCCATCATTAATGTTTGCATGCTCTGTGGAAGGCTCGGGCTCTGAAACGACAGGTAGAGATTCGCAGCCTAACTTATTGATGTTGGTCATAATTTCCTCTAGTCGAGACTGTTCTACCGGTGGTATCTTCCATCGCCTTAGGTTGCCCATATTCTGATGATGACTAAAGTCTTCTACTCCTACGGCTCCTATGTTTTTGGGTTTTCTATTTTCTAATTTTTTTGGGTTTTTGGGGTTTTCTATTTTTTTGGGATTTTTGGAATGATATGGTACAGATGGGATCGAGGATGGGTTATCTACCGAGGAGGATCCTCCCCGCTGGCGTAGCCAGGTGGTGGGGCGGTATACCACTTCGTGATCATTGAGGTCATCGGTTTCCCAGATTTTGCGGTTTTCTTGAGAGGGGTCTTCTCGCCAGTGGCGCCAGGCAGCCGGCCAATAGACCACTTCTTCGCTAGTAGAGTCTTCGATTTCCCACGTTTCGCGACTTTCCGGGATTTTGGCAATCGGCGTTTTTTTTTGGGTAAATGAGTTGACTCGCTCATACTCAGCATGTTACATGATAAGGTATGGGATCTCAGGTCAATGGTGTGGTCTATATTGTTCACTTCCTTTAGCGGATGGAGCTCTCTCCAAGTGCCGAAGATTTCCTCGTAAGTCTCGCTTTCGGAAGATGTCGAATCTCCCCAATCCTCTACTAAAACGAACTTGCCTTTATCATTTGGGTCTAAATTGTAGCATCCCTCCCTAGTCGGTGGTGTGTTGGGATCTAGGGCCTTGTCGTACTTCACAAAATGTTCGTTTAAGGTCCAGTCCTCCCGTTTATACCTTATGTCATCGTGTGTGTCGTACCCTAACCCTTCTGCTCTCGCTCTGGGGTCTGGTATGTAAGGGTCGATAATTCCTTCTCCGTTCCTGCCTAGTCCAAATCCGGGTTGATACCCCATCTTTTTCATCAGGGTCCATCCTCGATCTTGACCTTCGTTGTCCACTGTAGGATTCTGCAGGCAAGATAGTTCGGAGAACATACTTTGCATCAGGTCCGTATCCATTAAGGAGATGAGAGGGTCGACCCTGTATCCATGAATTTTGACTTCTGGCGTAATAGGAGCGGGTTGTAGGGTTGGGAGTATCTGAAGTTCTTCCGGTTCAATGACAGGCGGGTCCCCCATTAGTTTCATGATCTTGCCTAAGTAGGGGAATTTGACGCATTGATGCCTGCTCGACATGACGGCGTTCATATGATTCAGCCACCGGCGTCCTAAGATTAAATTAAAAGTGGCGGGGATATCCATAATATAAAATTCTTCCGGCATTGAGAGCGGGCCTGCTTGCACTAATAACATAATTTTTCCACAAACCGTTTTCTTATTCCCGTCATAGCCGGTCACAACCATAGGGGCTGGAGTTAGGTCTTTTACTGTGAGTCCTAAAGCTTTGTAGGTTTTCAACGGACAAATATTCAGTGATGCGCCAGTGTCAACCAAAGCTCCTGACATTTCCTTCCCCGCTATCTTGACTGTTAGATGTAAAGGAGACGTCCTCGCCTCAGGCGGTATCTCCTTTAATTCTTCCTCAGTAAAAGTGATGGCAGGGAATGAAGCTCCCGGGGCCAAGGCCGCGATAGATGTCCTTAATTCCTCTGGAGTTATGCCTACCGGGACTTGTAAGCGCGTAATAGCCTCGAGTAGTTGTTGCTGATGCTTGGGGGATGTCTTAATTAAATCAAGGACGGACACCTTAGCTGGGATCTTAGTGAGGTGTCCTAAGAGGTCATACTCTATCCCCGTTTCTATCGAAGTATAAGCTCTTTCATCAACAGACTCCTCAACCTGATCATTGGGATTTTGCGAATCTAAGTTTTGAGTAGCTGGATGAGGAGGTAGCCGGGGAGGACGGATCCGTCCAGATCGTAGGTGGGCCTGAGGTACGTTTGTATCTGGGTGAGGATCTGGCTGTGAGTTCGTGATGATGGGTGATCCTCGATCGTCCGGCTCATCAAAATTTACCTTGTAAAGGTCAGGGGAGTCAACGACCGCATCCATCCCTGAGTTAAAGATTTTGAATTTGGTTTTCCCATCCCATGGCGTAATGTATTTTCGATAATCCTCCTCTTCAAAGAAATCATCATGACATGGTTGGCTATGGTGTATACTCCCCTGAGCTGGGACATCAATGTGCTTGTGCTCTATTACGGCGATGTTTATTAGTTGGGCCTGTGGGCCCTGTCCAGAGGTTGATGCTCCATGCTGAGGTAACGGGTTCGTATAGATCTGCATGTTGGGAATATTCTGCGCTGGATTAGCGGTTGAATTTTGATTAGGAGTGGCACCTCGCAGGTCATTCCCGCCTATTGGCCTAATGTTACCCCAATCAATTCTACCTTCGTCATTGAGGTCATAGATCAAATCTCTAACCGTGTAGCATTGGGTGAGGTCATGACCCGGCATCCTATGGTAGGCGCAAAACTTGGTCTTGTCCAGGTGTTCGGACCATGCCTGCGGTCGTTCCGGTGGGAGTTGGAGGGCGTTCTGGCTTAAAAGAGACCAGAAGACAGCAGTCCATGGTTGAGGAAGGGATGGGTAGTTTGCCCTTTTAGGTCCGAATCTTCTTCTATTTCCGTTGTTCGGGTTATTTTGGTTGCCGTTGTTGTCTCTATTGTAATTGAAGGGGACAGTACCATAGTTAGGTTGAGGATTCACGTTTCGATTTTGCGGCGGAGCCGTCAGATTTTGAGCCGGTTGCATAGGATTAGGATTCTGATTTTGATTCATTGGAGGTCCTTGGTTCCTTGGCGGTTGGTCAAAACTTTGGTTATTCCTCGGAAGGTTCCGGTAGTTCTGATTATTTCGTGGAAAATTTTGGTTATTCCTTTGGTAATTCGGGTTAACACCTTGGAAACTAGGATTGCCATTCTGCGCTTGGTTTTGATGTTGGTTAAAGCTAACGTTGGTACGCTCTTGGTACGGTCGGTAGACCTCTTCCTGATTCAAGCTTACCTCAGGAGTTGCGCGGCTCTCTGGTTGGGTGGTTGTGCCTACCCTACGTGTGTTCTTCTTATGGTCAATGATGGTGTTCAACACACCCTCGTCTAAGTTTTGTTTCATCCTAGACAACCTACGGTATAGGCCACTCCAACTAACAACCTCTCCGATTGTCATCAAAGCCCTCATCGGATCCTTCATATTTGATATAGCCATTCTCACCTGTTCTTCTTCCTGCATGTTGCAGTCCGATCGTGCGAATTGGTTTTGCCACCTTACTGCGAATTCCTCATAGTCCTCGTTGTTCTTTTGTTTGAGGTTAGCCAAGTCATGCCATAAGGGTTTGTTTTTAGTTAAGTGCTGGTATCGCGCTAGGAATTTCTCTACCACATCCTCGAAAGTATTAATCTCATGGGACGGCACGGATGTGTACCAAGTCAGTGCATCTCCGGTCAATGACTCTTGAAAATAATTTATGAGCATGGAGTCATTGTCGGCGATGGCCCGACATTTGTTGCAAAATGAGACTAGGTGATGCTGAGGGTCAGTCGTCCCATCGTAAGGTATGAATTTTGGAGCTCTAACAGGGAAAGGTGATTTCTCTTTTTCTTCCTTTTTGGTAAAGTCGTAAAATCCTAATTTCTTACCAGTTGAGCTCGAGGATTTCTTCTTAATTTCGTTCTTAAGTTCCTCTACGTTTTTCTGCAGTTCTTTGAATGCTAAAGGATCCAGGTATTGAATGGTTTGCGACTGATGCTCTCTTTGTGGTTCTAGCGAAGTAGGGGCATAGGCCGGTTCTTGAAATTGGCCCTGGAAATGCGGCTGCGGGATAGGCTGATAACTTTGGTTCAACTGAGCTCCCCCATGAGTAACTGACTGTCCTCTGTATGGGTCAACTCTCGGGTTTAAGGTAGGCGGTAGATAAGCTTGCTGATAGCGCGGTTCTTGATAAGAATTTCTAAGGCCCGTGGGGTTAGTAGCTTGCGCGTTCTGGATTAGGGGATTCTGGTCCGTATTGGGCACCTGATAGATCGGGACTATTCGATTTTGATAAGTGGGAGGCCCCCCCTCGTATTGAATCGGCTGGGGATATAACATACTAGTGTCGGACGTTACAGGGTTGTAACGAGCTTGGTTCATTGGTGGAGGAGTCATTACCTGGAATTGGGGTCGGGCCATCTCATATTGTCCGTAGGTATCTGGTGTTCCTACATGGATTAAAGGGTTTTGGTGCAAGGTATTAGATGTTGCCGACTGACCCACGTTCACTGGACCACGACTCACCTGATGATATGGGCTTTCATTTATTGCAAGGGTCTGAGAAGGGGCGATGATTCTACTTGGGGTTATGATAGGTGCATCAGTAGGCATCCCGTACTGCGGGATAGAAGACGTAATTGGCTCCGTCTGACTAATTAGGGAAGAGTAGGGTATAACCTGTGAAACCATAGGATCGCTTGCGAGGAGAGAGTGATCCCTTGACGAAATATTATCGTGAACCCTATATCTTATAACCTGGCCAGTGGGGCTGACTAAGTCCGTGTAAGTAACCCCTGAATGCGAGGAATGTTGATTCCTCCCTGACGAAGGAGAAGGGGTGGACGTATGGGAATGATTCCTCCCCATTGTAATGGTATTAGCTGGTAGCGGGCCTCCTTCGAAAAGGGACCGTCTTATCTGTTGTGAGTCATAGCTTGAAGTTGCTAAGGATCCATCGAATACCCTAGAGGGTTCCGGATTTTGCAGGGTTTGGTGTGACCCGCCGGTGGTGCGGATCACTAGTGGGGGTGAAAGGGGTTGAAAGTCGGACATTCCGAATGTCTGGCCCTCCATTTGTGAAGAAATGTTTAGATGAGAAGAGAGAGAGAGTAAAGGGAAGAGAAGAGCACGCGTTATGTAATCTTGTTGGTGAAGGTTTGTTCTTATGGTGTAATGGGGGAAAGCTTAGTGGACGGTCCATTGGAACCTCAGGTTTAGTTTCAGACTAGACTCATAATAACCCTAAACTGAATGGGACACGGACATCTGATCATTGATTGGATGTTCGTGTCTTATAATAAAATTCCAGGAAAACCCAAATAAGTGACAGGAAAACAAAAGAGGTCCCATCACGATCGCCAGGCTGTCGGATGTGAATTTTGATCCCCCAGGGGAGGGGAATCGCCATTCATCTATATGTGCTATTTAAATTTTTACATCGAAAATGAGGATTCCGACTACCCTCAAAATCGACGGATCACGATCGCCAGCTACGGTAACGGCCGTAACACCGTTCTTTGGCAAAAGCCAAAGAAAAAATGGGAGAAAAAAAGTGGGTGGGTTCTTCTCTCGTCTAATGTGCTGCCGGCAACACACGACGGTTTTCCTGTCACATTAATTTGGGTCCTTTTGGGTCTCTTTAATACTGGGTCAATTCAGGATTATGAGTAAAAGTCCAAATAAGGTTAATCCTCACATAGCATAATCATAGTATATCCAAGTAAAACAAAATAATTAAAATAAAGAAAATGAAAGGGGGGAGGTGCCAAATATTTAAGAAGAGGATCGACCCCGTTCCCGAGTACCCCCTTCTAATCCCTTGGCAAAATAGGGTTTAAAGGCTAACTTTTCAAATCAAAATGACGATGCAAATGAGACTTTGACTTGTGATTTCTGTGTTTTTCGTGTGCGATACACGAGTGATAAAGTGAAAAGCCGATGGGCTGTAATTGATTGAAGGTGGCCGATGGGCCGGTGTTTGTTTTAGAGGGCCGATGGGCCGTGATTGATTTAGAGGTGGCCGATGGGCCGAAATAAAAGTATGCAAAGTGTGTGAAATCACTCATCTCATCTAATTATTCTCATTTATTCAATTTTAGAAGTCAGTTCTTTATTCCCTTTTATCATTAAGTTCGATTAAATATTTGGCACCTGAGGTGGAGGAAGAAATAAAGGAAAAATCTTTTTTGGTTGATTTTGTTGGTTTTATAGTTTTTAGGGATTTTCGATATTGGGGCTAGAAGGGCCTACCTAGGAAATTTTACTTGGATTTACTTGATTAATGCTTTATTACTGATCATCGGATTAACCCTAACCTAAGGTCCTAGACCGCCCACATCAGCTCTCCCGGTCCCCTAACGGAACAGGAAAAGTGATGGGATGAAGCCTAATGCTCTAATCTATCTAATGAGGAAATCTGATATAATCCTAGGGTGCAAGTAGCCTAAGCTCGATAACTCTGCCTAAAGAATTTGGTTAATCTTAATTAATTCGGTTTGTTTTAAGTAAGAGTTGATTTATGTTGAAGGTTAGTTAAGAGTGATTTAGGGATGCTTTAAAGTTCTGCTTAAGCCGTTTAATGCTCTGGGATTTCAAGTTTTAATTCGAGAAGTGAAATAATGTCAAAATCGACGAAAAGGTTTGTGGAAGACTTGGGCGCCCAGGGGGTGGCGCCTAGGTCTCTCTGGTGACTTGGGCGCCCAGGCAGTGGCGCCCAAGTGGCTGTTTCTTAGTGGTTTGGCTAGTGGCGGTGGTGTCGTTATTATCTTCAGAATCCCGGGGATGCTTACTTGTTGAATTCTAATGTTCCAAATTGTTTTAGTTCTTTGGTGTTCAAAGGTCAAAACTAGTCGGGTCCGGATTTGGAAACAAAACCAAGAATTCGCGTTTTAGTCCAAACGAAAGGATAGGCGCCAAGGGGGTGGCGCCTAGGTGATTGTCTGTCGGTTTGTAAAGGTTTTGGATGCTGAGTCTGAATCGATTAAAGTCTTAAGTATTTTAAGTTAAAAGTGTTTTAATATGTGGATTGGGATTGGTTTGAATGTTAATTAATTAGGCTAAAACGTTGGTCGGGGTTCTTATGAAAACAGGTAGGCTGGGCACCCAGGGTGTGGCGCCCAGGTGGAAATGGAGGATGGGCGCCCAGGGGGTGGCGCCCAAGTGGTTTGTTCTGTGGTTTGGGTCGGTTTCGTATTTTTTAGGTTGGTTTGAGGTTGAACTTTTATAGTTTGATGTATTTTAAAATAAAAGTGTTTTTCTGTGTCGTTAGGATTAAATTAAGTTCTAATTAATTAGGTCCTTTTGTGACTCGGGAGGTTAGGCGCCCAGAGGGTGGTGCCTAGGTGGATAGTCTTTTAAGTTTTGAGTTGGTTTGATGATCTTTAAGTTAAGTTGAAGTCGGACTTCTGACTTCAATTGTTTTAAATTCAATGGAGTTCTGAAGTGTTGATTGTGATTAAGTTCGGGTTTAGTTTCAAGTGGGGCTTCCAAGTGACTGGGTAGGACAGGCGCCCAGAGAGTGGCGCCCAGGTGTCTCGGAAGGATGGGCGCCCAGGAGGTGGCGCCCAGGTGGACTGTTTTTACGGTTCGAATTTGTTTTATGTTTTTGAGTGAATTCAAGATTGAGTTGATTGAAGTTTCAAGTCTTTTAAATTGACAGTGCTTTAGTGTATTGATTTGGGTTTAATTAGTTAAGTTTTAACTTCGATTGATGGTCTCCAAGGGAATGGTGTAGGATAGGCACCACAGGGGTGGTGCCTAAGTGGATTGATAGGCTGGGCGCCCAAGGGGTGGCGCCCAGGTGTCTGGTTTTTTGTTTCGGTTTTGTGTTGGTCTCGTGATTTTAAGTTGTTCTGAGTTCGAGTTGATTAGGGTTTTAGTTGTTTCTTAAGTTAAAAGTGTTTTATTATGTTAATTAGGATTAAGTTTGGTTTGTGACTAATTAGAAGTTGTAATTAAGGGGTTCCTTAGTGATGGGATAGGATGGGCGCCAAGGTGTCTTGGAAGGATGGGCGCCCAGGGGGTGGCGCCCAGGTGGTTTGTTTTGGGTTTTGGTTGGTTTGTGTTTTCGAATTAATTAGAGGTTAAGTTGATTAGGATTTTAATTATTTCAAGTTTAAAATGTCTTACTATGTTGATTCGGATTAGTTTAAAGGTTTTAATTAATTGGCTTAAACTTTAATCGGGGTGTCTTAGAGAACGAGGAGGTTGGGCGCCCAGGGGGTGGCGCCCAAGTGGCTGTGGAAGGATGGGCGCCCAGGGGGTGGCGCCCAGGTGACTGTGGAAGGATGGCCGCCCAGGGGGTGGCGCCCAGGTGTCTGATTTTTAGATTTTAGGTCTTTTATGTCCTTAGTTGCTTTTAATCCGAATTAATTAGGCTCTTTAAAGGGATTAAAGGTGTTCTTAATGATTTGATGGTTCTGAACTTAATGAATTATGATATCCTAGTTAATCTTAGGGTTTATCCTACTTAGGCGCTAAATCCGATAACTTAGACTATCTAACTATTATTTTTGGGTTTTCTGAATATCTTTTAATTTGTTTTTGGTTTCCCCTCTGATTTACTAAAGAGTAAGGAAAGAGAAGAAGTGATTTTATGTTTTATGATTTTTTTTTTTTTGGTTTTTTGTATGATTCTACGATTCAAATGATATGATGTGAAGTGTGACAAAGATGATAATTCGGAGTTCAGAACACATCAAACAGCCAAACACATCACTATCAAACAGTTTCTAAGTAAACTAAATGCAGAAGATCGGAAGTTGTGCACGAAGGTGGAAGAATCCACTTGGGCGCCCAGGGGGTGGCGCCTATCCTGCTCAGTCAGGGTTTTCAATGGATCACAATGAATGCACAAAAAAAACTTAATATTTTCAACACAACTTCCGATATTCAGCGACTGATGCGAATTCCTAATGCGAACTACTAATGATGCAACTAGCAAATCTACGAGAAAACGATGCAACGGGCGAAGGTTTAGACCCCGAACCCAGTATCAGAAGGGTAGGCGCCCAGGGGGTGGCGCCCAGCCTGTCCAAGAGAGGGCAGGCGCCCAGCCTTTCTGCCAAGGGCTTTTCGCGATCTCTTTGATATAAATGATGATAATGATGCTGTTAATGCGAGATCTAACCTAATTATGCAATTAGAGTTACGAAATAATGCAGATCTACTATATTAGGATGAACCTAAACATGTTTCTAGTATGATGAGATGCTATAATATCAGTTTTAACACAAGCTAATGTAGATCTATGATGCTCAAATGATCCTAGACATGTTTCTAAGCATTTATGCTAATGGAATGCAGTAAAAGAAAGGGGAGATCTAGGAATACCGGTAGATGACGCGTTTCTCAAGTTCCTAGAACGAAGCTTTCGCGAAGTCCCATAGCCCCAATTGAAGATATGGAAGCCTTCTTCTCTACCTCTTCTTCTTCTTCTATAGATCTGAAACTCTTTCTCTAATGGTGGCTACCTCTTCTTCTCCTTCCTTATTCTCTATTTTCTCTCTTTTTCTTTTGGGTAGCTCCCCTTGCTAATGGGGGTTAAGAGGGATTATATAGAGGCTTTGGGACAAGTTTAGGAGGGCTAGGGCTTCATTAATTCGTGCTTCTAGAAGGTTTCACGCATCCCAAGGCGGCTTAAGTTGTTTTAGGGTGAATTAGGGTTTGAGAGAGAGGGTGGGCGCCCATGGGGTGGCGCCCACATGGACTGCGCAGTCTGGGCGCCCACAGGGTGGCGCCCAAGTGGAAATCAGGGCTGGGCGCCACATGGGTGGCGCCTAAGTGGAGTCGGTTCATCTGCAGTGCATGGTCTCTATGTTTGCGTGGTCCCGGTCTACTTTCAAGCCATTCTAGTGGAATTCGGAAGGTGGGCACCCACCATGAGGTTCCTAGGTGGCCCTGGGCAGTATGGGCGCCCAGCATGGGGCGCCTATGTGGAATTCAGCAGCCTGGGCGCCACCTGGGTGGTGCCTAGGTGATTTTGACATCTTCTTGCGACAAACTTCGGAAGCTCATAACTTTTGACCCGCTTATCGGATTTGGACGTTCTATATATCGTCGGAAAGCTCTCGGAATGTAGAATCTTGTGGTCTGTAAGTCTTAATGGTCAGAGGTCAGGAAAATAAGGGACACTCGGATCAATGATCCCAACCTCCTAATTCATGCTAACCATACCGTACTTAGGCAAACTATGTGTAGTTTCTCTAAGAATAACTTGAGTGTCGTTTATATAATCTGGCAAGGGTTTGGAGTAGTGTTGTAGTCCATGCCTGGGATGAGTAGTGGGTTGAACTCGAGATCTCAACGCGATTCGGCCTTTTCTCTCACGAATTTCTATAGGTCGAACTAAGTCTAAAATTATCAACAAGCATCTTCATCGTCATTAATTAATCTAAATTACGCCGTTAACCATTCAATTATGGGTGAAATGGGGGCATCATTATATATGATAAGTGTTTAAGGCTATCATAGGGGGCCAAAATGAGGTGTCTACAGTATGCCCCTCTTTGGAGAACAGCACGTGGGGAGTTGTGCTCCAAAGAAAGTAGACACATCACTCATGACTCGCGGGAGCTTTTGAGCTCGCGGGAGTGGCCGCCTACGGATGTATGCAATTGCAAATTTGTTCTAAAGGTGAGGTTCACTTTTCTAGGATCGATCCTGATTCAGGGGAAAAACAAAAAAAGAAGAAGTTATGTGCCTACTGATTTGATTGGAAACCCGAGATCTGTGCCTCGGTGCCCGTGGTATTGCCACGTGGCGGGTTGGGAACTGTGCCCCGGTTGCTTAATTTAAAAGAGATGGTGGGAACTGTGCCCCAGTGGTCTGAATCAGAAGTCGATCTTTCGATTAGCTATGTCACTATTAAAATTTCATTTGTTCTTGCAATAGAGTTTTTTTTTTCTAGTTTGTCACATATAATGTCTTTTGACTTTCATCCATAGTTGAATGCTTAAGGCATAGTTAAAATTAACTAGCAATAGTGGAGATCTTGAAGGCAATCACAAACATAGTTCAAGCAATGGTGTGGGGTGTATGTGAGAATGAGATGCATTTTTTTTTTTTTTTTTTTTTTTGAAAAGAGATTTTATTTTGCAACTCGGGTATGCATCGAAAAAACTAAATCAATGGAAAATGTTCACCGGAATAACCGTCACTCTTTAGGGATCTTGGTCTTCACCCAAGCTTGGATGAGAACCTGAGATAGATTCGATCATCGGTTCGTGCTTATCATGGAGAGTTTCGAGTTACACGGATTCCATTTTCCAACGTCAAGATTTGAGTCGGCAAACACCACAATTCGTGACAACACGGTATTATGGTCGCCATACCGATTATAAGCGCTTAAGGGAGGCCTACGGCGACTCAATTTCCAGACGTGGAATAAAATCGCGAAAATCCATAGTTAGGTGTACTTACCTCAAGAGCTTTTCATAAATCCGACGATGGAGCTCATTGTCGCTTTCCTTCGTTGTCCATTCGCAGAAGTTTGTGTCATTCATCCCCATCAGCGTGTTTGAATCACTTTTGTTATTCTCATTCATGGGTTGTAAATCTGCAGTGGATAAACACTAAAAGATTCTGCGCTCTTGCTTGTTAGTACTCAATTTTATAATTTGCAGAAATAGTAATTTTAATTGCTACTGATGGAGATGACATGGAATGCGATGCACAATATTAGATGTATGTGTGATGGGACTAGAATGTATGCAATGAGTTCCCATGTGAAGGGGTGATGTCAAGTGAGCATTCCTTCTATTTTTTTATTTATTTGTTTTTTTTGTTTTTTTTTTTTTTTTTTTTGGCCACTCAGATATTGTGATTACTCTCTTTCAGTTATTATTTGTTGTTACCTTTGTTTGATTTGATTAGTAATTATCAAAGAGCCATTTTGGTTTTGGAATCTATGCATTGTGGGGTCCTCTGGGCCAAAACATAGGGTTGGGCGCACATGGAAGGGCGCCCAGGTGTTCCTGTGCACTTGGGCGCACCCCTATGCGCGCCCAAGTAGTCTCTCCTACCTGGTTTAGAGTTCTTGTGAGGTGGTTACACGAGGTGCCCTTCACGGTGTAGAATTGAAAGGTGAAGAACTTGGGCGCCACTAGGAGTGCGCCCAAGTGTCATTCTCCTTCTTGGCTTAGAATTGGAAAGTGAAGAACTCGGTTATGTGAGGTGTCCTCCGCGGGGGAGAATTGAAGAGTGAAGAAATTGGGCGCCACTAGGAGTGCGCCCAAGTGGCATTCTCCTTCTTAGCTTAGAATTGGAAGGCGAAGAGCTTGGGCGCCACTAGGAGTGCGCCCAAGTGGTGTTCTTCTTCTTTTGAAGCTAGGACACTAACCTATATAAGGAAGGGCTGCCTATGGGTTTCTCCAAGTTTTCTACACCTCAAGCTTCGAGTTCCAGGGTCTTTTGGTCTCCCTTTAGTCTTCAAGTAAGCACTTTTCCCTCTCTTTTGGTCTTGAATTATGCAACATGTTTTCTAGTTGTTTTGCTCTTCTCTGAGGGATGATGGGATGTGCTTTCATGTTTCAATCTTAGATTAGTTCTGATTCTAGCAATGCTAGTGTCTTTTTTTTTTATTATTATTATGTTGCACTGCATTATTGATACTTGTTTGAGCTAAAAGGACATGTTTCTGGTTTCTTAAAGACCTGAAAGTGATCTGTCAGTACCCTCGGAGAATTTGCCTCACGGATCTCAAGGATTATGACGAATAGTTTTGGGTTAAATCGGACCCACATGAGATGAAATCCCTATGATAAACTTGGGCGCCACCCCTGGTGCGCCCAAGTGGTCTTCTTTTTTTTTTTTTTTTTTTTTTTTTTTTTTTTTCGCTATTATTCTCGTGGAGTCTCTAAGGCTGGGTGTTTTTTGTTCGCAGGTTTAACTTCATTAAATGGCTGGTTTCTCCGTCTTTTCATTCACCATCGGCGTTGGGGCAGGTCCTGATGCTTGCAAGCCTTATGTGCCAGGGGAGGAATACTGGTCCCCTGGAACTGAGATGATGGGTTACCACGACTCCGAGGACCGAGCGGAATTCTATCTCGAGCATGAGTCGTCCATTCCCGCTATTTATGACTGTGTGTTTGAATTTGAAAAGATAATGGATCAACGTCTTGCTGAAGTCAAACGCGAGGCGTATGATCTGTTAGTCATGAAATACAAACGAATTTGCGGGATGTATGAGGACTTGTGCGTCGTTGGGAGGACTGCCCTTGGTAGGTTGCGAGGTTATACTGGGCTCATGGAGGGCTTACCGGGTTTCGTCAGCGAGGTGCTTCAGTCCCTCTTATGGAGCTTGATAGACCTCAGAGCAATGCTGGGGGTTTGGGAAGCTACCAAAACTGCAAGTGAAAGGGCCCCAATTGATGACTTCAATACTCTGCAACGGCGGATGGATCAGCTGGAGCCCATGACCATGTCTTGCCCCCATGAGGCTGAAGCGTGCATTCCCAGGCGTTATAGGAAATATTTCGAGATGCAGAACACTACACTTTCAGCGCTCATTCACCCAGTATATACCGCCCTTCAGGACGACTCTCGACAGATCCGAGAGATTTGTGATGCCCTTCGTAATCCCCTAAATAATCTCAATGAAATACAAGGGCAGCTCGAGGCTCACATCGCAGGGATGGAGACGCAGATGGCTCGTTTCCCAGTCTTCAACGGCATGATTCACCCATTCTAAATGACTCACCAGGAGTCCTTATTTTAGGCTAGGTTGTGATTAAGAGGTTGGGTCATTAGGACCGCTAATTGTAGTTATAAGCCTCAAGTAGGATTTGGAGGAGGAAATGATTGCCTCTTTTGTTTTAGTTTGTGCCTAGGGCAGTTAGTTTAATTTGTCACTCCACTGTTAACCAACTCCTATCAAAATTTTAATAAAAACAATATAGATTTTATAATTCCCTTTTTTCTCTTTATGTTTATTTTTATTTTATTATGCAATGATGCTTTAGTCTTAAATAATGGTGACTTCTCATTGCTGTGATATTATGATGATGAGTTATGAGATTTAATCACTGATGTAGGATGAATGGGTGGTGACCAATTGCTCTTATGGATCTCCTTTATGTACTGTAATTGAGTTCATGATTATGGGGATGTTTAAGTTTCTTAATTAACCCTTCTCTTTATGTTTATGTCAATTTTTTTTTTTTTTTTTTTAAGAGATACAGGGTTATGCTTTTAGGTGTGTCCCCCACAGAGATGGACCCCACCATATGATGGGGCTGGGCCATCTAGCGCCCAGCCTTGTGCGTGCTTTAGGTTACAGGGTTGCCCCCTTTTCCCTCTTTCTTTTGTTTTCATTTCATTCTCTATTTCCCTCTCTTTCTTATCTTTCGTTCTTCACTTCTTCTTTCTCTTTTGAGCGTGAGTTCAGGTGGAGACAGAGGAGCTGGGAGTGGAGTGGATAGAGGAGAGGTGCGAGGGAGGTGCGGCGCAGGCTTGCTGGCGCTCAGGTAGGTGGACCGTCCCTTCCCTCTTTCTGTTCTTTCTTCCCTCTTTTTTTTTTTTTTTTTGAATGCTCCTGCTGCCATTTCAGGTGAAGGACGAGTGGGTTGAGGGGAAGGAGAAGGAAAGGGAGAAGAGAGGGGAGTGTAGTTCTTCCTGAGTGGCCCAGGTATGTGAATCTAGTCTTCTTCTTTTTTTTTTTTTTTTTTTATTATTCGCCTTCTCTTTCTCTGTGTTTCTCTTTTTTTTTTTTTTTTTTTTTTTTTTTTTTTTTTTTATCCATTGCTGCTGCCTTCAGGTGGAAACCGAGTGGGGGAGGAGTAAAGGAAACGGAGAGGAGGAAGGAAAGGGAGGAGAGAGGAGGTCAGGTAGGTCGCTCCATTCATCTCTATTTCCATTTCCATTCTCTTTCTTTTTTTTTTTTTTTTTTTTTTGAACCTGTAGCTGTTGCTGCAGGTGTAAAGACGATTGGAGGAAGAGAAAATAGAGAGGAGAGGAAAGAGGAAGGAAAGGGAGGAAACAGAGGACCAGGTACGTGTTTCATTCCCCCCTTTTTTTTTCTTTTTTTTTTGAATCGGTTGTTGTTGTCTGTTGGTGAAGGACGAGTGAAAACAGCAGTGGAGAAGAAGCCGCACAGGGTCTAGAGCGTCCAGGTGTGTGGGTCCCGCCCCCTTTCATCTATGCATTCTTTTTATTTTTATTTTTTATTTTGGTTGCAGAATGGGGTTTTGGGGCTCGGTTTTGGCCAAGGGCGGCCATGGGAATGGTGGCTTAAGACGAGGAGAAATGTCAGAGCTGTCTCCATTGTGAGGTTGGCCATCCAGCCCTCATGACTCTAATTTGAAAGATTGCATAGTGAGGAACCTTTGGCAAAATCAGTCTGGATGGAGGATGGGTGTCTGTTGTAACTAGTTAGGACTGACGAGATGATGAGGAGTGGAGTTTGGTGCCACCCATGGAGGCTATTGAGTGCTGTGAGGATAATTGAGTTTATTGGACTCTTCTGTTAACCTTAAATGAGAATGTGGCGAACGTGATTTCGGATTTCTGACATAGATTTTGGCCATCGCAGGGGACGGCTTGGACATATATATATATATATTATATTTCTATGCATTATCCCTCTGTCATTGTTATTCAAGGATTGGTCTAAATTTGTGGAGTGTTTCTTTAGTCTTGTTCCTGATGAGATGATGATGATATGTTTTATGCTGGCTTTTATATGTGTGACCGTGTTTAAAGATCCTCTGTTCTTTTATTCCCCCTCTCTTTTGGTTTGCTTATTTGTTTGCATGGAAGAGTGAATTTGATAATGGAGGGGTGTGATAATCGTAATGGGACAGTGTACAAAATCAGGGGGTTGCTTCAACTCGGATGGGGTTCACCTTACTTGTCCTCATTATCATTATTATTATCTATTATTGTTATTGGCTTTACTCGCGTTCTTTGATTAATTCACTTCAGGATTGGATTGGCCAATGTTTTCTAATTTGATGTCTCTCATATATTCATTTTAGCTGTTCTGCACAATCTTTTATGTGACATCTTCAAAGCTAAAACTTTTCCTTTTGCCCATGTATTTCCAACTCCATGGTTTCTCATTTATGCTCTCTCTCTCAGTTATTTATTTATTTAATGAAGTTCACCACCTTTAAATCAGAAACATTAGTAACCATCTTGGACTGATCTGTCTTTTGGGTTTACATGGATTGATGCTATATTTTCATGCTCAATCTCTCATTTTGGCATTAAACACAGGTTTATAGACGGTCATGACTGGAAGGGCTACTAAGCGTGCCTCTCCGCCAGCGGATGTTCCGGAAGGGGTCGGGGTAGATCCGGTCACTATTCCCCCGAGAAAGAAACACAAGGAGGGAGATAAAGTGGAGAAGAAGCCTCATCTTGGAGATGAGATAAGAGCTGGCCGGGTAAAACTCGGTTGTCTTTATAAACCTCATACTTTGTTGGCTTCCGCTATCACTGATATTCTTTCCTCTGACGTTTGTGTTGTAGCCTGTCCCTTTCGCTCGGGCTAGAGTCAGCTGGTTACAGACGAGGGACTGGTGGGCTGAGCTTCCTGATCGCTTAAAAGACCGGGTGCGAGCGATGGGGTTCGGTGACTTTATGTCTATCGTTGCCTTCCGCACCGACCGCGCCCTCATTTGCGCTCTCTCTGAGAGATGGAGAGATGAGACACACACTTTTCACTTCCCGCCCGGGGAAATGACAATCACATTAGAGGATATCGCGCGATGTTGGGGTTTGAGGGTGACGGGCCTCCCTGTTTTCTCGAGAGCGAATGACGCCAAGGCCTCCATCACTCGATTACGCCTGCATAGGATGTTTGGGGCACGCCCCCAATCCGGTGTGGGGCAGATTGATGCAGAGTGGCTGAGGGAGGCGTATAGCCCAGAGAGGAAGAGGATCTTAAATAGTGAGTATTCTATTATTGCCTTTGTGGCCTTCTATCCTTCAGCTTCCATTATTTTTACTAATCGTTTCTCCTTGCTTCATCTCAGAGTGGGCTAGGAATCAGGCGGACTTCTTCGCTAAGCTGAGGGCAAGGATACCGGATCTGGAAGGTTTGCCGGTCAGAGGACGTGAGGGAGGCTTAGTCCCTACAGCGGCCGGGATTCGGGCTGATGCCGGTAACACTTTGTTTCTTTTCCCTTAAATTGATTTTAAATCCAAAATACCCATGAGACTCGCGCCTTACTCTTCATCGACATCATTCAAAATTTCTTTGGTAGGTGAGGGCCCCTCCTCTGGACGACCTCGAGCTGCAGGCAGCCCCGTCGATGATGACGTAGCAATGGTGGATGCCATCAAGCTATCCCTGCAGAGAAGTCCGTCATGCATCGATCATACCCAGGGTGGGGTATAAAAATGTTCAAGCGCCGCCATCCTTGCCTAAGAGAGATAAAAAACTGGAGAAAGAAAGGTAGGAAGGCTACCTTCGACGTGGATGCTAGTGCCTGGAGTGATTATGAGGCATATTGGAAGATGACCTCACACCGGTATATACTCCCGGAGTCATATTCTTGTGGGGCCTCATATTCTATTAGTAATTGTGCAGAAGCAGCCGAGGCCTCATCATTGATCCGGGTGAGCATTGAAGTTTCATTTGCTTTAATGTTGTCTCCTTTCATCGTGACTCACATTGTTTTTCTTCCTTTATTTCTCAGGAGGGGATACCGGCTGTAGCGGGGTATTGGCAAGCACGTCCATCATCCGAGGGACGGGGTGAGGTGAGTTTTTTTTTTTTTTTTTTTTTTATGAAGTCACTAGTTTCGCTTATGAGCTTCATGATCTCGGAGATACATGTTCTTCTCATCCCCTAACTATAATTCTCGTGTGTAACAGGGGACATCCGGGGGTGCAGCGCCCGATGCAGAATCCATTCTCAGGGTAGAGATACTTCGACTGTCTCACTTAGTGGAGAACAATGTATGACTTCTTGACTTAGTGTTTGGACCAAATGGTGTTCACCTCCATAGCAATGCTAATCATTTCTGGGGTAATGGCATGGTTCATGCTCTCATAGGACGCAGCGTTCGCTCGATTGAGGGCCTCATTGTCGGCCGAGAGGGTACGAAAATTGTCAAACTTAATTGGCCGCATGCGACTTTGTTTGTATCTCCTTTACTAACAGTGCTTTGGTAATAGGAGCGCCGCCGGGAAAATGAAGCGGTCATCGAAGCATTGGCGGATTCTCATGAGGTATGGGGTCACGAGGTTGATTGTTCATCTTGAATTCATATTCATGATCTTTGGTCACTGTGCAGGGTGGTAGGGATCAGGACACATCTGAGGCCATGAGGATAACATTGGAGGGTAGGCTTCAGACACTACAAGCTGAGGTGGATCGATTGCAGGTTGGTGAGGTTTATGCTTCTACTGCGTTCCTCTTTCGTATAACAATCGATTCCTAACTGTTCGCCTTTATGATCTTTAGGAGGAGGCTCGTAGTGAACGTGATAGAGCGCTTGCGGAGAGAGTTGCCTTAACGGCACAGGTATGGGCCCTACTTATGTGATACTTCAATCTCAATTTTCCATTCGTTGCTGATGTAGTTTGTAATTTTGTGATTTGCAGGTTAACGAGCTACGTGTCAAACTCGTGAGCTATGAGGCCTCTACGCAAGTGAGGGCCTTTTCTTCCTTTTAAATTCCATGTCTGCTACTACAAGGTTTGGTCAATGTAATATTTCTTTAGAATGTCGTCTTGCAGAGTGGCGCTATCGTTGCTTCCGTTCCTCCGCGTCTCAGCCCGGGGGAGGAGAGGGCTCTTATTCAGGATCAGTACAACGAGCGCATGGATCGCATGGCTTACTGGTTCGAGTTGAAAAGGCTACGAACCCAGACTAGTCGAAAAAACTTTTATTCTTTTCAAGACTTCTAACTAAACATTTTTAACATGTGACTGTGCAATGTCTAGGTCTCTTAAGCTTTCTAATTAACCCATGTAACGAGCATTCGGCCAATGACTCCCAAACCAGGTGGCTTTAGGGCACTGAGTATGTAAATACCTCTACGGGCTTACTGGCTCGGGTCAAAAAGGCTACAAAACCAAACTAGTCACGTTTTTTTTTTTTTTTTTTTTTTTTTTTTTTTTTTTTTGAAATAAAAAGCTTTCATGACACGGGCGATCCCACCTTCAAACCTTTACATTGGGTGACTTCAGCCGTGCAAAATTTGTGTGGGGTAGACTCACCATTTTGTGTGCTTTTTAGGTGCTAGTGTGTGTTTGAGTTCCAAGTTTAATCAATGTGCATCTCTTCGGTCCTCCTACGGGATTTCTTCAACTACGCTAAGGGGCAAGGAGGGTCATACTCCGCAAGAAGTAGGGAAGGGTCAAACAGTGTACCTTTTCAGGTACATAGCATTCCATGGATCGGGGAGCTCTTCCCCTTCTGCATTTACTAGTCTGTATGCATTTCTAGAATATACTTCTTTAATTACATAAGGACCTTCCCAATTGGGTCGTAACTTACCTCTGGGATGCAGAAGCTGGGATGGAGTGATGCGCTTTAGCACGAAATCACCGACTTTGAATCTTCGCTCTTTGACATGCTTGTTATAGGCTCTAGCAATCCGCTTCCGATACACTTGTGCATGCTCTGCTGCCTTCATTCTCTTCTCATCGAGTAGGTCTAGCTGAAGTAGCAGTGCTTCTCTCCTCTGGTCTTCTGTTATATCTTCATTTAACTGGACACGTAGTGACGGGTGAAGGACCTCGAGTGGAATGACTGCTTCCGTTCCGTAGGTTAAAGAATATGGGGTTTCTCCTGTAGGAGTTCTTATAGAAGTCCGATACGCCCACAACGCTTCAACCAAACGGTCTGGCCAATCACTACCTTTGGCGGTTTGCACGGTCTTCTTGATGATTTTCAGTAAGGTCTTGTTGGTTGCTTCAGCTTGACCATTGGCTTGGGGATAATATGGGGTTGAATGATGCAGTTCTATATCATATTTTGTGCACAACTCATTCATTTGTTGAGATATAAATTGGGGGCCATTGTCTGTTATGAATACTTTAGGGATGCCAAACCTGGCTATTATATTCTTTTTGATGAATTTAACTACAGAGGTTGCCTTAATATTGACATATGCCTCTGCTTCTGCCCATTTAGTGTAATATTCTGTAGCTGTTAATATGAATGCCTTATTTTGTGTGTTTTCTAGTGTAGGGGCCAGGGGTCCTATGTCATTATAATCTGATGCGAACACGTCTTGGTATTCTCTTAGGGCTTCAAGGATCTCAATCTCTTCGTTAGGTTCCAGGCATGCACTGATTTGGATTTGTTTGGGTCTCTCTTTCGTCCCCAAGTTTATCTCTTTTGTCTTTTCAGCAGCTGCTTGTGTTTCCTCATCAAACTTTTTGATTACTCTCCTAAATTCCTCAGAGACTTCATCATCCCCTTCTTCGGCGTCCACTAGTTCATAAACACCCATTCCATCATTAATGTTTGCATGCTCTGTGGAAGGCTCGGGCTCTGAAACGACAGGTAGAGATTCGCAGCCTAACTTATTGATGTTGGTCATAATTTCCTCTAGTCGAGACTGTTCTACCGGTGGTATCTTCCATCGCCTTAGGTTGCCCATATTCTGATGATGACTAAAGTCTTCTACTCCTACGGCTCCTATGTTTTTGGGTTTTCTATTTTCTAATTTTTTTGGGTTTTTGGGGTTTTCTATTTTTTTGGGATTTTTGGAATGATATGGTACAGATGGGATCGAGGATGGGTTATCTACCGAGGAGGATCCTCCCCGCTGGCGTAGCCAGGTGGTGGGGCGGTATACCACTTCGTGATCATTGAGGTCATCGGTTTCCCAGATTTTGCGGTTTTCTTGAGAGGGGTCTTCTCGCCAGTGGCGCCAGGCAGCCGGCCAATAGACCACTTCTTCGCTAGTAGAGTCTTCGATTTCCCACGTTTCGCGACTTTCCGGGATTTTGGCAATCGGCATTTTTTTTTGGGTAAATGAGTTGACTCGCTCATACTCAGCATGTTACATGATAAGGTATGGGATCTCAGGTCAATGGTGTGGTCTATATTGTTCACTTCCTTTAGCGGATGGAGCTCTCTCCAAGTGCCGAAGATTTCCTCGTAAGTCTCGCTTTCGGAAGATGTCGAATCTCCCCAATCCTCTACTAAAACGAACTTGCCTTTATCATTTGGGTCTAAATTGTAGCATCCCTCCCTAGTCGGTGGTGTGTTGGGATCTAGGGCCTTGTCGTACTTCACAAAATGTTCGTTTAAGGTCCAGTCCTCCCGTTTATACCTTATGTC
This sequence comes from Cinnamomum chago, assembly GCA_038049695.1. Lineage (NCBI taxonomy): Eukaryota > Viridiplantae > Streptophyta > Magnoliopsida > Laurales > Lauraceae > Cinnamomum > Cinnamomum chago. The sequence goes on from CP142456.1 coordinate 561,903, forward strand.
ATCGTGTGTGTCGTACCCTAACCCTTCTGCTCTCGCTCTGGGGTCTGGTATGTAAGGGTCGATAATTCCTTCTCCGTTCCTGCCTAGTCCAAATCCGGGTTGATACCCCATCTTTTTCATCAGGGTCCATCCTCGATCTTGACCTTCGTTGTCCACTGTAGGATTCTGCAGGCAAGATAGTTCGGAGAACATACTTTGCATCAGGTCCGTATCCATTAAGGAGATGAGAGGGTCGACCCTGTATCCATGAATTTTGACTTCTGGCGTAATAGGAGCGGGTTGTAGGGTTGGGAGTATCTGAAGTTCTTCCGGTTCAATGACAGGCGGGTCCCCCATTAGTTTCATGATCTTGCCTAAGTAGGGGAATTTGACGCATTGATGCCTGCTCGACATGACGGCGTTCATATGATTCAGCCACCGGCGTCCTAAGATTAAATTAAAAGTGGCGGGGATATCCATAATATAAAATTCTTCCGGCATTGAGAGCGGGCCTGCTTGCACTAATAACATAATTTTTCCACAAACCGTTTTCTTATTCCCGTCATAGCCGGTCACAACCATAGGGGCTGGAGTTAGGTCTTTTACTGTGAGTCCTAAAGCTTTGTAGGTTTTCAACGGACAAATATTCAGTGATGCGCCAGTGTCAACCAAAGCTCCTGACATTTCCTTCCCCGCTATCTTGACTGTTAGATGTAAAGGAGACGTCCTCGCCTCAGGCGGTATCTCCTTTAATTCTTCCTCAGTAAAAGTGATGGCAGGGAATGAAGCTCCCGGGGCCAAGGCCGCGATAGATGTCCTTAATTCCTCTGGAGTTATGCCTACCGGGACTTGTAAGCGCGTAATAGCCTCGAGTAGTTGTTGCTGATGCTTGGGGGATGTCTTAATTAAATCAAGGACGGACACCTTAGCTGGGATCTTAGTGAGGTGTCCTAAGAGGTCATACTCTATCCCCGTTTCTATCGAAGTATAAGCTCTTTCATCAACAGACTCCTCAACCTGATCATTGGGATTTTGCGAATCTAAGTTTTGAGTAGCTGGATGAGGAGGTAGCCGGGGAGGACGGATCCGTCCAGATCGTAGGTGGGCCTGAGGTACGTTTGTATCTGGGTGAGGATCTGGCTGTGAGTTCGTGATGATGGGTGATCCTCGATCGTCCGGCTCATCAAAATTTACCTTGTAAAGGTCAGGGGAGTCAACGACCGCATCCATCCCTGAGTTAAAGATTTTGAATTTGGTTTTCCCATCCCATGGCGTAATGTATTTTCGATAATCCTCCTCTTCAAAGAAATCATCATGACATGGTTGGCTATGGTGTATACTCCCCTGAGCTGGGACATCAATGTGCTTGTGCTCTATTACGGCGATGTTTATTAGTTGGGCCTGTGGGCCCTGTCCAGAGGTTGATGCTCCATGCTGAGGTAACGGGTTCGTATAGATCTGCATGTTGGGAATATTCTGCGCTGGATTAGCGGTTGAATTTTGATTAGGAGTGGCACCTCGCAGGTCATTCCCGCCTATTGGCCTAATGTTACCCCAATCAATTCTACCTTCGTCATTGAGGTCATAGATCAAATCTCTAACCGTGTAGCATTGGGTGAGGTCATGACCCGGCATCCTATGGTAGGCGCAAAACTTGGTCTTGTCCAGGTGTTCGGACCATGCCTGCGGTCGTTCCGGTGGGAGTTGGAGGGCGTTCTGGCTTAAAAGAGACCAGAAGACAGCAGTCCATGGTTGAGGAAGGGATGGGTAGTTTGCCCTTTTAGGTCCGAATCTTCTTCTATTTCCGTTGTTCGGGTTATTTTGGTTGCCGTTGTTGTCTCTATTGTAATTGAAGGGGACAGTACCATAGTTAGGTTGAGGATTCACGTTTCGATTTTGCGGCGGAGCCGTCAGATTTTGAGCCGGTTGCATAGGATTAGGATTCTGATTTTGATTCATTGGAGGTCCTTGGTTCCTTGGCGGTTGGTCAAAACTTTGGTTATTCCTCGGAAGGTTCCGGTAGTTCTGATTATTTCGTGGAAAATTTTGGTTATTCCTTTGGTAATTCGGGTTAACACCTTGGAAACTAGGATTGCCATTCTGCGCTTGGTTTTGATGTTGGTTAAAGCTAACGTTGGTACGCTCTTGGTACGGTCGGTAGACCTCTTCCTGATTCAAGCTTACCTCAGGAGTTGCGCGGCTCTCTGGTTGGGTGGTTGTGCCTACCCTACGTGTGTTCTTCTTATGGTCAATGATGGTGTTCAACACACCCTCGTCTAAGTTTTGTTTCATCCTAGACAACCTACGGTATAGGCCACTCCAACTAACAACCTCTCCGATTGTCATCAAAGCCCTCATCGGATCCTTCATATTTGATATAGCCATTCTCACCTGTTCTTCTTCCTGCATGTTGCAGTCCGATCGTGCGAATTGGTTTTGCCACCTTACTGCGAATTCCTCATAGTCCTCGTTGTTCTTTTGTTTGAGGTTAGCCAAGTCATGCCATAAGGGTTTGTTTTTAGTTAAGTGCTGGTATCGCGCTAGGAATTTCTCTACCACATCCTCGAAAGTATTAATCTCATGGGATGGCACGGATGTGTACCAAGTCAGTGCATCTCCGGTCAATGACTCTTGAAAATAATTTATGAGCATGGAGTCATTGTCGGCGATGGCCCGACATTTGTTGCAAAATGAGACTAGGTGATGCTGAGGGTCAGTCGTCCCATCGTAAGGTATGAATTTTGGAGCTCTAACAGGGAAAGGTGATTTCTCTTTTTCTTCCTTTTTGGTAAAGTCGTAAAATCCTAATTTCTTACCAGTTGAGCTCGAGGATTTCTTCTTAATTTCGTTCTTAAGTTCCTCTACGTTTTTCTGCAGTTCTTTGAATGCTAAAGGATCCAGGTATTGAATGGTTTGCGACTGATGCTCTCTTTGTGGTTCTAGCGAAGTAGGGGCATAGGCCGGTTCTTGAAATTGGCCCTGGAAATGCGGCTGCGGGATAGGCTGATAACTTTGGTTCAACTGAGCTCCCCCATGAGTAACTGACTGTCCTCTGTATGGGTCAACTCTCGGGTTTAAGGTAGGCAGTAGATAAGCTTGCTGATAGCGCGGTTCTTGATAAGAATTTCTAAGGCCCGTGGGGTTAGTAGCTTGCGCGTTCTGGATTAGGGGATTCTGGTCCGTATTGGGCACCTGATAGATCGGGACTATTCGATTTTGATAAGTGGGAGGCCCCCCCTCGTATTGAATCGGCTGGGGATATAACATACTAGTGTCGGACGTTACAGGGTTGTAACGAGCTTGGTTCATTGGTGGAGGAGTCATTACCTGGAATTGGGGTCGGGCCATCTCATATTGTCCGTAGGTATCTGGTGTTCCTACATGGATTAAAGGGTTTTGGTGCAAGGTATTAGATGTTGCCGACTGACCCACGTTCACTGGACCACGACTCACCTGATGATATGGGCTTTCATTTATTGCAAGGGTCTGAGAAGGGGCGATGATTCTACTTGGGGTTATGATAGGTGCATCAGTAGGCATCCCGTACTGCGGGATAGAAGACGTAATTGGCTCCGTCTGACTAATTAGGGAAGAGTAGGGTATAACCTGTGAAACCATAGGATCGCTTGCGAGGAGAGAGTGATCCCTTGACGAAATATTATCGTGAACCCTATATCTTATAACCTGGCCAGTGGGGCTGACTAAGTCCGTGTAAGTAACCCCTGAATGCGAGGAATGTTGATTCCTCCCTGACGAAGGAGAAGGGGTGGACGTATGGGAATGATTCCTCCCCATTGTAATGGTATTAGCTGGTAGCGGGCCTCCTTCGAAAAGGGACCGTCTTATCTGTTGTGAGTCATAGCTTGAAGTTGCTAAGGATCCATCGAATACCCTAGAGGGTTCCGGATTTTGCAGGGTTTGGTGTGACCCGCCGGTGGTGCGGATCACTAGTGGGGGTGAAAGGGGTTGAAAGTCGGACATTCCGAATGTCTGGCCCTCCATTTGTGAAGAAATGTTTAGATGAGAAGAGAGAGAGAGTAAAGGGAAGAGAAGAGCACGCGTTATGTAATCTTGTTGGTGAAGGTTTGTTCTTATGGTGTAATGGGGGAAAGCTTAGTGGACGGTCCATTGGAACCTCAGGTTTAGTTTCAGACTAGACTCATAATAACCCTAAACTGAATGGGACACGGACATCTGATCATTGATTGGATGTTCGTGTCTTATAATAAAATTCCAGGAAAACCCAAATAAGTGACAGGAAAACAAAAGAGGTCCCATCACGATCGCCAGGCTGTCGGATGTGAATTTTGATCCCCCAGGGGAGGGGAATCGCCATTCATCTATATGTGCTATTTAAATTTTTACATCGAAAATGAGGATTCCGACTACCCTCAAAATCGACGGATCACGATCGCCAGCTACGGTAACGGCCGTAACACCGTTCTTTGGCAAAAGCCAAAGAAAAAATGGGAGAAAAAAAGTGGGTGGGTTCTTCTCTCGTCTAATGTGCTGCCGGCAACACACGACGGTTTTCCTGTCACATTAATTTGGGTCCTTTTGGGTCTCTTTAATACTGGGTCAATTCAGGATTATGAGTAAAAGTCCAAATAAGGTTAATCCTCACATAGCATAATCATAGTATATCCAAGTAAAACAAAATAATTAAAATAAAGAAAATGAAAGGGGGGAGGTGCCAAATATTTAAGAAGAGGATCGACCCCGTTCCCGAGTACCCCCTTCTAATCCCTTGGCAAAATAGGGTTTAAAGGCTAACTTTTCAAATCAAAATGACGATGCAAATGAGACTTTGACTTGTGATTTCTGTGTTTTTCGTGTGCGATACACGAGTGATAAAGTGAAAAGCCGATGGGCTGTAATTGATTGAAGGTGGCCGATGGGCCGGTGTTTGTTTTAGAGGGCCGATGGGCCGTGATTGATTTAGAGGTGGCCGATGGGCCGAAATAAAAGTATGCAAAGTGTGTGAAATCACTCATCTCATCTAATTATTCTCATTTATTCAATTTTAGAAGTCAGTTCTTTATTCCCTTTTATCATTAAGTTCGATTAAATATTTGGCACCTGAGGTGGAGGAAGAAATAAAGGAAAAATCTTTTTTGGTTGATTTTGTTGGTTTTATAGTTTTTAGGGATTTTCGATATTGGGGCTAGAAGGGCCTACCTAGGAAATTTTACTTGGATTTACTTGATTAATGCTTTATTACTGATCATCGGATTAACCCTAACCTAAGGTCCTAGACCGCCCACATCAGCTCTCCCGGTCCCCTAACGGAACAGGAAAAGTGATGGGATGAAGCCTAATGCTCTAATCTATCTAATGAGGAAATCTGATATAATCCTAGGGTGCAAGTAGCCTAAGCTCGATAACTCTGCCTAAAGAATTTGGTTAATCTTAATTAATTCGGTTTGTTTTAAGTAAGAGTTGATTTATGTTGAAGGTTAGTTAAGAGTGATTTAGGGATGCTTTAAAGTTCTGCTTAAGCCGTTTAATGCTCTGGGATTTCAAGTTTTAATTCGAGAAGTGAAATAATGTCAAAATCGACGAAAAGGTTTGTGGAAGACTTGGGCGCCCAGGGGGTGGCGCCCAAGTGGCTGTTTCTTAGTGGTTTGGCTAGTGGCGGTGGTGTCGTTATTATCTTCAGAATCCCGGGGATGCTTACTTGTTGAATTCTAATGTTCCAAATTGTTTTAGTTCTTTGGTGTTCAAAGGTCAAAACTAGTCGGGTCCGGATTTGGAAACAAAACCAAGAATTCGCGTTTTAGTCCAAACGAAAGGATAGGCGCCAAGGGGGTGGCGCCTAGGTGATTGTCTGTCGGTTTGTAAAGGTTTTGGATGCTGAGTCTGAATCGATTAAAGTCTTAAGTATTTTAAGTTAAAAGTGTTTTAATATGTGGATTGGGATTGGTTTGAATGTTAATTAATTAGGCTAAAACGTTGGTCGGGGTTCTTATGAAAACAGGTAGGCTGGGCACCCAGGGTGTGGCGCCCAGGTGGAAATGGAGGATGGGCGCCCAGGGGGTGGCGCCCAAGTGGTTTGTTCTGTGGTTTGGGTCGGTTTCGTATTTTTTAGGTTGGTTTGAGGTTGAACTTTTATAGTTTGATGTATTTTAAAATAAAAGTGTTTTTCTGTGTCGTTAGGATTAAATTAAGTTCTAATTAATTAGGTCCTTTTGTGACTCGGGAGGTTAGGCGCCCAGAGGGTGGTGCCTAGGTGGATAGTCTTTTAAGTTTTGAGTTGGTTTGATGATCTTTAAGTTAAGTTGAAGTCGGACTTCTGACTTCAATTGTTTTAAATTCAATGGAGTTCTGAAGTGTTGATTGTGATTAAGTTCGGGTTTAGTTTCAAGTGGGGCTTCCAAGTGACTGGGTAGGACAGGCGCCCAGAGAGTGGCGCCCAGGTGTCTCGGAAGGATGGGCGCCCAGGAGGTGGCGCCCAGGTGGACTGTTTTTACGGTTCGAATTTGTTTTATGTTTTTGAGTGAATTCAAGATTGAGTTGATTGAAGTTTCAAGTCTTTTAAATTGACAGTGCTTTAGTGTATTGATTTGGGTTTAATTAGTTAAGTTTTAACTTCGATTGATGGTCTCCAAGGGAATGGTGTAGGATAGGCACCACAGGGGTGGTGCCTAAGTGGATTGATAGGCTGGGCGCCCAAGGGGTGGCGCCCAGGTGTCTGGTTTTTTGTTTCGGTTTTGTGTTGGTCTCGTGATTTTAAGTTGTTCTGAGTTCGAGTTGATTAGGGTTTTAGTTGTTTCTTAAGTTAAAAGTGTTTTATTATGTTAATTAGGATTAAGTTTGGTTTGTGACTAATTAGAAGTTGTAATTAAGGGGTTCCTTAGTGATGGGATAGGATGGGCGCCAAGGTGTCTTGGAAGGATGGGCGCCCAGGGGGTGGCGCCCAGGTGGTTTGTTTTGGGTTTTGGTTGGTTTGTGTTTTCGAATTAATTAGAGGTTAAGTTGATTAGGATTTTAATTATTTCAAGTTTAAAATGTCTTACTATGTTGATTCGGATTAGTTTAAAGGTTTTAATTAATTGGCTTAAACTTTAACCGGGGTGTCTTAGAGAACGAGGAGGTTGGGCGCCCAGGGGGTGGCGCCCAAGTGGCTGTGGAAGGATGGGCGCCCAGGGGGTGGCGCCCAGGTGTCTGATTTTTAGATTTTAGGTCTTTTATGTCCTTAGTTGCTTTTAATCCGAATTAATTAGGCTCTTTAAAGGGATTAAAGGTGTTCTTAATGATTTGATGGTTCTGAACTTAATGAATTATGATATCCTAGTTAATCTTAGGGTTTATCCTACTTAGGCGCTAAATCCGATAACTTAGACTATCTAACTATTATTTTTGGGTTTTCTGAATATCTTTTAATTTGTTTTTGGTTTCCCCTCTGATTTACTAAAGAGTAAGGAAAGAGAAGAAGTGATTTTATGTTTTATGATTTTTTTTTTTTTGGTTTTTTGTATGATTCTACGATTCAAATGATATGATGTGAAGTGTGACAAAGATGATAATTCGGAGTTCAGAACACATCAAACAGCCAAACACATCACTATCAAACAGTTTCTAAGTAAACTAAATGTAGAAGATCGGAAGTTGTGCACGAAGGTGGAAGAATCCACTTGGGCGCCCAGGGGGTGGCGCCTATCCTGCTCAGTCAGGGTTTTCAATGGATCACAAAGAATGCACAAAAAAAACTTAATATTTTCAACACAACTTCCGATATTCAGCGACTGATGCGAATTCCTAATGCGAACTACTAATGATGCAACTAGCAAATCTACGAGAAAACGATGCAACGGGCGAAGGTTTAGACCCCGAACCCAGTATCAGAAGGGTAGGCGCCCAGGGGGTGGGGCCCAGCCTGTCCAAGAGAGGGCAGGCGCCCAGGGGGTGGCGCCCAGCCTTTCTGCCAAGGGCTTTTCGCGATCTCTTTGATATAAATGATGATAATGATGCTGTTAATGCGAGATCTAACCTAATTATGCAATTAGAGTTACGAAATAATGCAGATCTACTATATTAGGATGAACCTAAACATGTTTCTAGTATGATGAGATGCTATAATATCAGTTTTAACACAAGCTAATGTAGATCTATGATGCTCAAATGATCCTAGACATGTTTCTAAGCATTTATGCTAATGGAATGCAGTAAAAGAAAGGGGAGATCTAGGAATACCGGTAGATGACGCGTTTCTCAAGTTCCTAGAACGAAGCTTTCGCGAAGTCCCATAGCCCCAATTGAAGATATGGAAGCCTTCTTCTCTACCTCTTCTTCTTCTTCTATAGATCTGAAACTCTTTCTCTAATGGTGGCTACCTCTTCTTCTCCTTCCTTATTCTCTATTTTCTCTCTTTTTCTTTTGGGTAGCTCCCCTTGCTAATGGGGGTTAAGAGGGATTATATAGAGGCTTTGGGACAAGTTTAGGAGGGCTAGGGCTTCATTAATTCGTGCTTCTAGAAGGTTTCACGCATCCCAAGGCGGCTTAAGTTGTTTTAGGGTGAATTAGGGTTTGAGAGAGAGGGTGGGCGCCCATGGGGTGGCGCCCACATGGACTGCGCAGTCTGGGCGCCCACAGGGTGGCGCCCAAGTGGAAATCAGGGCTGGGCGCCACATGGGTGGCGCCTAAGTGGAGTCGGTTCATCTGCAGTGCATGGTCTCTATGTTTGCGTGGTCCCGGTCTACTTTCAAGCCATTCTAGTGGAATTCGGAAGGTGGGCACCCACCATGAGGTTCCTAGGTGGCCCTGGGCAGTATGGGCGCCCAGCATGGGGCGCCTATGTGGAATTCAGCAGCCTGGGCGCCACCTGGGTGGTGCCTAGGTGATTTTGACATCTTCTTGCGACAAACTTCGGAAGCTCATAACTTTTGACCCGCTTATCGGATTTGGACGTTCTATATATCGTCGGAAAGCTCTCGGAATGTAGAATCTTGTGGTCTGTAAGTCTTAATGGTCAGAGGTCAGGAAAATAAGGGACACTCGGATCAATGATCCCAACCTCCTAATTCATGCTAACCATACCGTACTTAGGCAAACTATGTGTAGTTTCTCTAAGAATAACTTGAGTGTCGTTTATATAATCTGGCAAGGGTTTGGAGTAGTGTTGTAGTCCATGCCTGGGATGAGTAGTGGGTTGAACTCGAGATCTCAACGCGATTCGGCCTTTTCTCTCACGAATTTCTATAGGTCGAACTAAGTCTAAAATTATCAACAAGCATCTTCATCGTCATTAATTAATCTAAATTACGCCGTTAACCATTCAATTATGGGTGAAATGGGGGCATCATTATATATGATAAGTGTTTAAGGCTATCATAGGGGGCCAAAATGAGGTGTCTACAGTATGCCCCTCTTTGGAGAACAGCACGTGGGGAGTTGTGCTCCAAAGAAAGTAGACACATCACTCATGACTCGCGGGAGCTTTTGAGCTCGCGGGAGTGGCCGCCTACGGATGTATGCAATTGCAAATTTGTTCTAAAGGTGAGGTTCACTTTTCTAGGATCGATCCTGATTCAGGGGAAAAACAAAAAAAAGAAGAAGTTATGTGCCTACTGATTTGATTGGAAACCCGAGATCTGTGCCTCGGTGCCCGTGGTATTGCCACGTGGCGGGTTGGGAACTGTGCCCCGGTTGCTTAATTTAAAAGAGATGGTGGGAACTGTGCCCCAGTGGTCTGAATCAGAAGTCGATCTTTCGATTAGCTATGTCACTATTAAAATTTCATTTGTTCTTGCAATAGAGTTTTTTTTTTCTAGTTTGTCACATATAATGTCTTTTGACTTTCATCCATAGTTGAATGCTTAAGGCATAGTTAAAATTAACTAGCAATAGTGGAGATCTTGAAGGCAATCACAAACATAGTTCAAGCAATGGTGTGGGGTGTATGTGAGAATGAGATGCATTTTTTTTTTTTTTTTTTTTTTGAAAAGAGATTTTATTTTGCAACTCGGGTATGCATCGAAAAAACTAAATCAATGGAAAATGTTCACCGGAATAACCGTCACTCTTTAGGGATCTTGGTCTTCACCCAAGCTTGGATGAGAACCTGAGATAGATTCGATCATCGGTTCGTGCTTATCATGGAGAGTTTCGAGTTACACGGATTCCATTTTCCAACGTCAAGATTTGAGTCGGCAAACACCACAATTCGTGACAACACGGTATTATGGTCGCCATACCGATTATAAGCGCTTAAGGGAGGCCTACGGCGACTCAATTTCCAGACGTGGAATAAAATCGCGAAAATCCATAGTTAGGTGTACTTACCTCAAGAGCTTTTCATAAATCCGACGATGGAGCTCATTGTCGCTTTCCTTCGTTGTCCATTCGCAGAAGTTTGTGTCATTCATCCCCATCAGCGTGTTTGAATCACTTTTGTTATTCTCATTCATGGGTTGTAAATCTGCAGTGGATAAACACTAAAAGATTCTGCGCTCTTGCTTGTTAGTACTCAATTTTATAATTTGCAGAAATAGTAATTTTAATTGCTACTGATGGAGATGACATGGAATGCGATGCACAATATTAGATGTATGTGTGATGGGACTAGAATGTATGCAATGAGTTCCCATGTGAAGGGGTGATGTCAAGTGAGCATTCCTTCTATTTTTTTATTTATTTGTTTTTTTTGTTTTTTTTTTTTTTTTTTTTGGCCACTCAGATATTGTGATTACTCTCTTTCAGTTATTATTTGTTGTTACCTTTGTTTGATTTGATTAGTAATTATCAAAGAGCCATTTTGGTTTTGGAATCTATGCATTGTGGGGTCCTCTGGGCCAAAACATAGGGTTGGGCGCACATGGAAGGGCGCCCAGGTGTTCCTGTGCACTTGGGCGCACCCCTATGCGCGCCCAAGTAGTCTCTCCTACCTGGTTTAGAGTTCTTGTGAGGTGGTTACACGAGGTGCCCTTCACGGTGTAGAATTGAAAGGTGAAGAACTTGGGCGCCACTAGGAGTGCGCCCAAGTGTCATTCTCCTTCTTGGCTTAGAATTGGAAAGTGAAGAACTCGGTTATGTGAGGTGTCCTCCGCGGGGGAGAATTGAAGAGTGAAGAAATTGGGCGCCACTAGGAGTGCGCCCAAGTGGCATTCTCCTTCTTAGCTTAGAATTGGAAGGCGAAGAGCTTGGGCGCCACTAGGAGTGCGCCCAAGTGGTGTTCTTCTTCTTTTGAAGCTAGGACACTAACCTATATAAGGAAGGGCTGCCTATGGGTTTCTCCAAGTTTTCTACACCTCAAGCTTCGAGTTCCAGGGTCTTTTGGTCTCCCTTTAGTCTTCAAGTAAGCACTTTTCCCTCTCTTTTGGTCTTGAATTATGCAACATGTTTTCTAGTTGTTTTGCTCTTCTCTGAGGGATGATGGGATGTGCTTTCATGTTTCAATCTTAGATTAGTTCTGATTCTAGCAATGCTAGTGTCTTTTTTTTTTATTATTATTATGTTGCACTGCATTATTGATACTTGTTTGAGCTAAAAGGACATGTTTCTGGTTTCTTAAAGACCTGAAAGTGATCTGTCAGTACCCTCGGAGAATTTGCCTCACGGATCTCAAGGATTATGACGAATAGTTTTGGGTTAAATCGGACCCACATGAGATGAAATCCCTATGATAAACTTGGGCGCCACCCCTGGTGCGCCCAAGTGGTCTTCTTTTTTTTTTTTTTTTTTTTTTTTTTTTTCGCTATTATTCTCGTGGAGTCTCTAAGGCTGGGTGTTTTTTGTTCGCAGGTTTAACTTCATTAAATGGCTGGTTTCTCCGTCTTTTCATTCACCATCGGCGTTGGGGCAGGTCCTGATGCTTGCAAGCCTTATGTGCCAGGGGAGGAATACTGGTCCCCTGGAACTGAGATGATGGGTTACCACGACTCCGAGGACCGAGCGGAATTCTATCTCGAGCATGAGTCGTCCATTCCCGCTATTTATGACTGTGTGTTTGAATTTGAAAAGATAATGGATCAACGTCTTGCTGAAGTCAAACGCGAGGCGTATGATCTGTTAGTCATGAAATACAAACGAATTTGCGGGATGTATGAGGACTTGTGCGTCGTTGGGAGGACTGCCCTTGGTAGGTTGCGAGGTTATACTGGGCTCATGGAGGGCTTACCGGGTTTCGTCAGCGAGGTGCTTCAGTCCCTCTTATGGAGCTTGATAGACCTCAGAGCAATGCTGGGGGTTTGGGAAGCTACCAAAACTGCAAGTGAAAGGGCCCCAATTGATGACTTCAATACTCTGCAACGGCGGATGGATCAGCTGGAGCCCATGACCATGTCTTGCCCCCATGAGGCTGAAGCGTGCATTCCCAGGCGTTATAGGAAATATTTCGAGATGCAGAACACTACACTTTCAGCGCTCATTCACCCAGTATATACCGCCCTTCAGGACGACTCTCGACAGATCCGAGAGATTTGTGATGCCCTTCGTAATCCCCTAAATAATCTCAATGAAATACAAGGGCAGCTCGAGGCTCACATCGCAGGGATGGAGACGCAGATGGCTCGTTTCCCAGTCTTCAACGGCATGATTCACCCATTCTAAATGACTCACCAGGAGTCCTTATTTTAGGCTAGGTTGTGATTAAGAGGTTGGGTCATTAGGACCGCTAATTGTAGTTATAAGCCTCAAGTAGGATTTGGAGGAGGAAATGATTGCCTCTTTTGTTTTAGTTTGTGCCTAGGGCAGTTAGTTTAATTTGTCACTCCACTGTTAACCAACTCCTATCAAAATTTTAATAAAAACAATATAGATTTTATAATTCCCTTTTTTCTCTTTATGTTTATTTTTATTTTATTATGCAATGATGCTTTAGTCTTAAATAATGGTGACTTCTCATTGCTGTGATATTATGATGATGAGTTATGAGATTTAATCACTGATGTAGGATGAATGGGTGGTGACCAATTGCTCTTATGGATCTCCTTTATGTACTGTAATTGAGTTCATGATTATGGGGATGTTTAAGTTTCTTAATTAACCCTTCTCTTTATGTTTATGTCAATTTTTTTTTTTTTTTTTTTTTTTAAGAGATACAGGGTTATGCTTTTAGGTGTGTCCCCCACAGAGATGGACCCCACCATATGATGGGGCTGGGCCATCTAGCGCCCAGCCTTGTGCGTGCTTTAGGTTACAGGGTTGCCCCCTTTTCCCTCTTTCTTTTGTTTTCATTTCATTCTCTATTTCCCTCTCTTTCTTATCTTTCGTTCTTCACTTCTTCTTTCTCTTTTGAGCGTGAGTTCAGGTGGAGACAGAGGAGCTGGGAGTGGAGTGGATAGAGGAGAGGTGCGAGGGAGGTGCGGCGCAGGCTTGCTGGCGCTCAGGTAGGTGGACCGTCCCTTCCCTCTTTCTGTTCTTTCTTCCCTCTTTTTTTTTTTTTTTTTTGAATGCTCCTACTGCCATTTCAGGTGAAGGACGAGTGGGTTGAGGGGAAGGAGAAGGAAAGGGAGAAGAGAGGGGAGTGTAGTTCTTCCTGAGTGGCCCAGGTATGTGAATCTAGTCTTCTTCTTTTTTTTTTTTTTTTTTTATTATTCGCCTTCTCTTTCTCTGTGTTTCTCTTTTTTTTTTTTTTTTTTTTTTTTTTTTTTTTTTTTTTTATCCATTGCTGCTGCCTTCAGGTGGAAACCGAGTGGGGGAGGAGTAAAGGAAACGGAGAGGAGGAAGGAAAGGGAGGAGAGAGGAGGTCAGGTAGGTCGCTCCATTCATCTCTATTTCCATTTCCATTCTCTTTCTTTTTTTTTTTTTTTTTTTTTTGAACCTGTAGCTGTTGCTGCAGGTGTAAAGACGATTGGAGGAAGAGAAAATAGAGAGGAGAGGAAAGAGGAAGGAAAGGGAGGAAACAGAGGACCAGGTACGTGTTTCATTCCCCCCTTTTTTTTTCTTTTTTTTTTGAATCGGTTGTTGTTGTCTGTTGGTGAAGGACGAGTGAAAACAGCAGTGGAGAAGAAGCCGCACAGGGTCTAGAGCGTCCAGGTGTGTGGGTCCCGCCCCCTTTCATCTATGCATTCTTTTTATTTTTATTTTTTTTTTTGGTTGCAGAATGGGGTTTTGGGGCTCGGTTTTGGCCAAGGGCGGCCATGGGAATGGTGGCTTAAGACGAGGAGAAATGTCAGAGCTGTCTCCATTGTGAGGTTGGCCATCCAGCCCTCATGACTCTAATTTGAAAGATTGCATAGTGAGGAACCTTTGGCAAAATCAGTCTGGATGGAGGATGGGTGTCTGTTGTAACTAGTTAGGACTGACGAGATGATGAGGAGTGGAGTTTGGTGCCACCCATGGAGGCTATTGAGTGCTGTGAGGATAATTGAGTTTATTGGACTCTTCTGTTAACCTTAAATGAGAATGTGGCGAACGTGATTTCGGATTTCTGACATAGATTTTGGCCATCGCAGGGGACGGCTTGGACATATATATATATATATATATATTATATTTCTATGCATTATCCCTCTGTCATTGTTATTCAAGGATTGGTCTAAATTTGTGGAGTGTTTCTTTAGTCTTGTTCCTGATGAGATGATGATGATATGTTTTATGCTGGCTTTTATATGTGTGACCGTGTTTAAAGATCCTCTGTTCTTTTATTCCCCCTCTCTTTTGGTTTGCTTATTTGTTTGCATGGAAGAGTGAATTTGATAATGGAGGGGTGTGATAATCGTAATGGGACAGTGTACAAAATCAGGGGGTTGCTTCAACTCGGATGGGGTTCACCTTACTTGTCCTCATTATCATTATTATTATCTATTATTGTTATTGGCTTTACTCGCGTTCTTTGATTAATTCACTTCAGGATTGGATTGGCCAATGTTTTCTAATTTGATGTCTCTCATATATTCATTTTAGCTGTTCTGCACAATCTTTTATGTGACATCTTCAAAGCTAAAACTTTTCCTTTTGCCCATGTATTTCCAACTCCATGGTTTCTCATTTATGCTCTCTCTCTCAGTTATTTATTTATTTAATGAAGTTCACCACCTTTAAATCAGAAACATTAGTAACCATCTTGGACTGATCTGTCTTTTGGGTTTACATGGATTGATGCTATATTTTCATGCTCAATCTCTCATTTTGGCATTAAACACAGGTTTATAGACGGTCATGACTGGAAGGGCTACTAAGCGTGCCTCTCCGCCAGCGGATGTTCCGGAAGGGGTCGGGGTAGATCCGGTCACTATTCCCCCGAGAAAGAAACACAAGGAGGGAGATAAAGTGGAGAAGAAGCCTCATCTTGGAGATGAGATAAGAGCTGGCCGGGTAAAACTCGGTTGTCTTTATAAACCTCATACTTTGTTGGCTTCCGCTATCACTGATATTCTTTCCTCTGACGTTTGTGTTGTAGCCTGTCCCTTTCGCTCGGGCTAGAGTCAGCTGGTTACAGACGAGGGACTGGTGGGCTGAGCTTCCTGATCGCTTAAAAGACCGGGTGCGAGCGATGGGGTTCGGTGACTTTATGTCTATCGTTGCCTTCCGCACCGACCGCGCCCTCATTTGCGCTCTCTCTGAGAGATGGAGAGATGAGACACACACTTTTCACTTCCCGCCCGGGGAAATGACAATCACATTAGAGGATATCGCGCGATGTTGGGGTTTGAGGGTGACGGGCCTCCCTGTTTTCTCGAGAGCGAATGACGCCAAGGCCTCCATCACTCGATTACGCCTGCATAGGATGTTTGGGGCACGCCCCCAATCCGGTGTGGGGCAGATTGATGCAGAGTGGCTGAGGGAGGCGTATAGCCCAGAGAGGAAGAGGATCTTAAATAGTGAGTATTCTATTATTGCCTTTGTGGCCTTCTATCCTTCAGCTTCCATTATTTTTACTAATCGTTTCTCCTTGCTTCATCTCAGAGTGGGCTAGGAATCAGGCGGACTTCTTCGCTAAGCTGAGGGCAAGGATACCGGATCTGGAAGGTTTGCCGGTCAGAGGACGTGAGGGAGGCTTAGTCCCTACAGCGGCCGGGATTCGGGCTGATGCCGGTAACACTTTGTTTCTTTTCCCTTAAATTGATTTTAAATCCAAAATACCCATGAGACTCGCGCCTTACTCTTCATCGACATCATTCAAAATTTCTTTGGTAGGTGAGGGCCCCTCCTCTGGACGACCTCGAGCTGCAGGCAGCCCCGTCGATGATGACGTAGCAATGGTGGATGCCATCAAGCTATCCCTGCAGAGAAGTCCGTCATGCATCGATCATACCCAGGGTGGGGTATAAAAATGTTCAAGCGCCGCCATCCTTGCCTAAGAGAGATAAAAAACTGGAGAAAGAAAGGTAGGAAGGCTACCTTCGACGTGGATGCTAGTGCCTGGAGTGATTATGAGGCATATTGGAAGATGACCTCACACCGGTATATACTCCCGGAGTCATATTCTTGTGGGGCCTCATATTCTATTAGTAATTGTGCAGAAGCAGCCGAGGCCTCATCATTGATCCGGGTGAGCATTGAAGTTTCATTTGCTTTAATGTTGTCTCCTTTCATCGTGACTCACATTGTTTTTCTTCCTTTATTTCTCAGGAGGGGATACCGGCTGTAGCGGGGTATTGGCAAGCACGTCCATCATCCGAGGGACGGGGTGAGGTGAGTTTTTTTTTTTTTTTTTTTTTATGAAGTCACTAGTTTCGCTTATGAGCTTCATGATCTCGGAGATACATGTTCTTCTCATCCCCTAACTATAATTCTCGTGTGTAACAGGGGACATCCGGGGGTGCAGCGCCCGATGCAGAATCCATTCTCAGGGTAGAGATACTTCGACTGTCTCACTTAGTGGAGAACAATGTATGACTTCTTGACTTAGTGTTTGGACCAAATGGTGTTCACCTCCATAGCAATGCTAATCATTTCTGGGGTAATGGCATGGTTCATGCTCTCATAGGACGCAGCGTTCGCTCGATTGAGGGCCTCATTGTCGGCCGAGAGGGTACGAAAATTGTCAAACTTAATTGGCCGCATGCGACTTTGTTTGTATCTCCTTTACTAACAGTGCTTTGGTAATAGGAGCGCCGCCGGGAAAATGAAGCGGTCATCGAAGCATTGGCGGATTCTCATGAGGTATGGGGTCACGAGGTTGATTGTTCATCTTGAATTCATATTCATGATCTTTGGTCACTGTGCAGGGTGGTAGGGATCAGGACACATCTGAGGCCATGAGGATAACATTGGAGGGTAGGCTTCAGACACTACAAGCTGAGGTGGATCGATTGCAGGTTGGTGAGGTTTATGCTTCTACTGCGTTCCTCTTTCGTATAACAATCGATTCCTAACTGTTCGCCTTTATGATCTTTAGGAGGAGGCTCGTAGTGAACGTGATAGAGCGCTTGCGGAGAGAGTTGCCTTAACGGCACAGGTATGGGCCCTACTTATGTGATACTTCAATCTCAATTTTCCATTCGTTGCTGATGTAGTTTGTAATTTTGTGATTTGCAGGTTAACGAGCTACGTGTCAAACTCGTGAGCTATGAGGCCTCTACGCAAGTGAGGGCCTTTTCTTCCTTTTAAATTCCATGTCTGCTACTACAAGGTTTGGTCAATGTAATATTTCTTTAGAATGTCGTCTTGCAGAGTGGCGCTATCGTTGCTTCCGTTCCTCCGCGTCTCAGCCCGGGGGAGGAGAGGGCTCTTATTCAGGATCAGTACAACGAGCGCATGGATCGCATGGCTTACTGGTTCGAGTTGAAAAGGCTACGAACCCAGACTAGTCGAAAAAACTTTTATTCTTTTCAAGACTTCTAACTAAACATTTTTAACATGTGACTGTGCAATGTCTAGGTCTCTTAAGCTTTCTAATTAACCCATGTAACGAGCATTCGGCCAATGACTCCCAAACCAGGTGGCTTTAGGGCACTGAGTATGTAAATACCTCTACGGGCTTACTGGCTCGGGTCAAAAAGGCTACAAAACCAAACTAGTCACGTTTTTTTTTTTTTTTTTTTTTTTTTTTTTTTTGAAATAAAAAGCTTTCATGACACGGGCGATCCCACCTTCAAACCTTTACATTGGGTGACTTCAGCCGTGCAAAATTTGTGTGGGGTAGACTCACCATTTTGTGTGCTTTTTAGGTGCTAGTGTGTGTTTGAGTTCCAAGTTTAATCAATGTGCATCTCTTCGGTCCTCCTACGGGATTTCTTCAACTACGCTAAGGGGCAAGGAGGGTCATACTCCGCAAGAAGTAGGGAAGGGTCAAACAGTGTACCTTTTCAGGTACATAGCATTCCATGGATCGGGGAGCTCTTCCCCTTCTGCATTTACTAGTCTGTATGCATTTCTAGAATATACTTCTTTAATTACATAAGGACCTTCCCAATTGGGTCGTAACTTACCTCTGGGATGCAGAAGCTGGGATGGAGTGATGCGCTTTAGCACGAAATCACCGACTTTGAATCTTCGCTCTTTGACATGCTTGTTATAGGCTCTAGCAATCCGCTTCCGATACACTTGTGCATGCTCTGCTGCCTTCATTCTCTTCTCATCGAGTAGGTCTAGCTGAAGTAGCAGTGCTTCTCTCCTCTGGTCTTCTGTTATATCTTCATTTAACTGGACACGTAGTGACGGGTGAAGGACCTCGAGTGGAATGACTGCTTCCGTTCCGTAGGTTAAAGAATATGGGGTTTCTCCTGTAGGAGTTCTTATAGAAGTCCGATACGCCCACAACGCTTCAACCAAACGGTCTGGCCAATCACTACCTTTGGCGGTTTGCACGGTCTTCTTGATGATTTTCAGTAAGGTCTTGTTGGTTGCTTCGGCTTGACCATTGGCTTGGGGATAATATGGGGTTGAATGATGCAGTTCTATATCATATTTTGTGCACAACTCATTCATTTGTTGAGATATAAATTGGGGGCCATTGTCTGTTATGAATACTTTAGGGATGCCAAACCTGGCTATTATATTCTTTTTGATGAATTTAACTACAGAGGTTGCCTTAATATTGACATATGCCTCTGCTTCTGCCCATTTAGTGTAATATTCTGTAGCTGTTAATATGAATGCCTTATTTTGTGTGTTTTCTAGTGTAGGGGCCAGGGGTCCTATGTCATTATAATCTGATGCGAACACGTCTTGGTATTCTCTTAGGGCTTCAAGGATCTCAATCTCTTCGTTAGGTTCCAGGCATGCACTGATTTGGATTTGTTTGGGTCTCTCTTTCGTCCCCAAGTTTATCTCTTTTGTCTTTTCAGCAGCTGCTTGTGTTTCCTCATCAAACTTTTTGATTACTCTCCTAAATTCCTCAGAGACTTCATCATCCCCTTCTTCGGCGTCCACTAGTTCATAAACACCCATTCCATCATTAATGTTTGCATGCTCTGTGGAAGGCTCGGGCTCTGAAACGACAGGTAGAGATTCGCAGCCTAACTTATTGATGTTGGTCATAATTTCCTCTAGTCGAGACTGTTCTACCGGTGGTATCTTCCATCGCCTTAGGTTGCCCATATTCTGATGATGACTAAAGTCTTCTACTCCTACGGCTCCTATGTTTTTGGGTTTTCTATTTTCTAATTTTTTTGGGTTTTTGGGGTTTTCTATTTTTTTGGGATTTTTGGAATGATATGGTACAGATGGGATCGAGGATGGGTTATCTACCGAGGAGGATCCTCCCCGCTGGCGTAGCCAGGTGGTGGGGCGGTATACCACTTCGTGATCATTGAGGTCATCGGTTTCCCAGATTTTGCGGTTTTCTTGAGAGGGGTCTTCTCGCCAGTGGCGCCAGGCAGCCGGCCAATAGACCACTTCTTCGCTAGTAGAGTCTTCGATTTCCCACGTTTCGCGACTTTCCGGGATTTTGGCAATCGGCGTTTTTTTTTGGGTAAATGAGTTGACTCGCTCATACTCAGCATGTTACATGATAAGGTATGGGATCTCAGGTCAATGGTGTGGTCTATATTGTTCACTTCCTTTAGCGGATGGAGCTCTCTCCAAGTGCCGAAGATTTCCTCGTAAGTCTCGCTTTCGGAAGATGTCGAATCTCCCCAATCCTCTACTAAAACGAACTTGCCTTTATCATTTGGGTCTAAATTGTAGCATCCCTCCCTAGTCGGTGGTGTGTTGGGATCTAGGGCCTTGTCGTACTTCACAAAATGTTCGTTTAAGGTCCAGTCCTCCCGTTTATACCTTATGTCATCGTGTGTGTCGTACCCTAACCCTTCTGCTCTCGCTCTGGGGTCTGGTATGTAAGGGTCGATAATTCCTTCTCCGTTCCTGCCTAGTCCAAATCCGGGTTGATACCCCATCTTTTTCATCAGGGTCCATCCTCGATCTTGACCTTCGTTGTCCACTGTAGGATTCTGCAGGCAAGATAGTTCGGAGAACATACTTTGCATCAGGTCCGTATCCATTAAGGAGATGAGAGGGTCGACCCTGTATCCATGAATTTTGACTTCTGGCGTAATAGGAGCGGGTTGTAGGGTTGGGAGTATCTGAAGTTCTTCCGGTTCAATGACAGGCGGGTCCCCCATTAGTTTCATGATCTTGCCTAAGTAGGGGAATTTGACGCATTGATGCCTGCTCGACATGACGGCGTTCATATGATTCAGCCACCGGCGTCCTAAGATTAAATTAAAAGTGGCGGGGATATCCATAATATAAAATTCTTCCGGCATTGAGAGCGGGCCTGCTTGCACTAATAACATAATTTTTCCACAAACCGTTTTCTTATTCCCGTCATAGCCGGTCACAACCATAGGGGCTGGAGTTAGGTCTTTTACTGTGAGTCCTAAAGCTTTGTAGGTTTTCAACGGACAAATATTCAGTGATGCGCCAGTGTCAACCAAAGCTCCTGACATTTCCTTCCCCGCTATCTTGACTGTTAGATGTAAAGGAGACGTCCTCGCCTCAGGCGGTATCTCCTTTAATTCTTCCTCAGTAAAAGTGATGGCAGGGAATGAAGCTCCCGGGGCCAAGGCCGCGATAGATGTCCTTAATTCCTCTGGAGTTATGCCTACCGGGACTTGTAAGCGCGTAATAGCCTCGAGTAGTTGTTGCTGATGCTTGGGGGATGTCTTAATTAAATCAAGGACGGACACCTTAGCTGGGATCTTAGTGAGGTGTCCTAAGAGGTCATACTCTATCCCCGTTTCTATCGAAGTATAAGCTCTTTCATCAACAGACTCCTCAACCTGATCATTGGGATTTTGCGAATCTAAGTTTTGAGTAGCTGGATGAGGAGGTAGCCGGGGAGGACGGATCCGTCCAGATCGTAGGTGGGCCTGAGGTACGTTTGTATCTGGGTGAGGATCTGGCTGTGAGTTCGTGATGATGGGTGATCCTCGATCGTCCGGCTCATCAAAATTTACCTTGTAAAGGTCAGGGGAGTCAACGACCGCATCCATCCCTGAGTTAAAGATTTTGAATTTGGTTTTCCCATCCCATGGCGTAATGTATTTTCGATAATCCTCCTCTTCAAAGAAATCATCATGACATGGTTGGCTATGGTGTATACTCCCCTGAGCTGGGACATCAATGTGCTTGTGCTCTATTACGGCGATGTTTATTAGTTGGGCCTGTGGGCCCTGTCCAGAGGTTGATGCTCCATGCTGAGGTAACGGGTTCGTATAGATCTGCATGTTGGGAATATTCTGCGCTGGATTAGCGGTTGAATTTTGATTAGGAGTGGCACCTCGCAGGTCATTCCCGCCTATTGGCCTAATGTTACCCCAATCAATTCTACCTTCGTCATTGAGGTCATAGATCAAATCTCTAACCGTGTAGCATTGGGTGAGGTCATGACCCGGCATCCTATGGTAGGCGCAAAACTTGGTCTTGTCCAGGTGTTCGGACCATGCCTGCGGTCGTTCCGGTGGGAGTTGGAGGGCGTTCTGGCTTAAAAGAGACCAGAAGACAGCAGTCCATGGTTGAGGAAGGGATGGGTAGTTTGCCCTTTTAGGTCCGAATCTTCTTCTATTTCCGTTGTTCGGGTTATTTTGGTTGCCGTTGTTGTCTCTATTGTAATTGAAGGGGACAGTACCATAGTTAGGTTGAGGATTCACGTTTCGATTTTGCGGCGGAGCCGTCAGATTTTGAGCCGGTTGCATAGGATTAGGATTCTGATTTTGATTCATTGGAGGTCCTTGGTTCCTTGGCGGTTGGTCAAAACTTTGGTTATTCCTCGGAAGGTTCCGGTAGTTCTGATTATTTCGTGGAAAATTTTGGTTATTCCTTTGGTAATTCGGGTTAACACCTTGGAAACTAGGATTGCCATTCTGCGCTTGGTTTTGATGTTGGTTAAAGCTAACGTTGGTACGCTCTTGGTACGGTCGGTAGACCTCTTCCTGATTCAAGCTTACCTCAGGAGTTGCGCGGCTCTCTGGTTGGGTGGTTGTGCCTACCCTACGTGTGTTCTTCTTATGGTCAATGATGGTGTTCAACACACCCTCGTCTAAGTTTTGTTTCATCCTAGACAACCTACGGTATAGGCCACTCCAACTAACAACCTCTCCGATTGTCATCAAAGCCCTCATCGGATCCTTCATATTTGATATAGCCATTCTCACCTGTTCTTCTTCCTGCATGTTGCAGTCCGATCGTGCGAATTGGTTTTGCCACCTTACTGCGAATTCCTCATAGTCCTCGTTGTTCTTTTGTTTGAGGTTAGCCAAGTCATGCCATAAGGGTTTGTTTTTAGTTAAGTGCTGGTATCGCGCTAGGAATTTCTCTACCACATCCTCGAAAGTATTAATCTCATGGGACGGCACGGATGTGTACCAAGTCAGTGCATCTCCGGTCAATGACTCTTGAAAATAATTTATGAGCATGGAGTCATTGTCGGCGATGGCCCGACATTTGTTGCAAAATGAGACTAGGTGATGCTGAGGGTCAGTCGTCCCATCGTAAGGTATGAATTTTGGAGCTCTAACAGGGAAAGGTGATTTCTCTTTTTCTTCCTTTTTGGTAAAGTCGTAAAATCCTAATTTCTTACCAGTTGAGCTCGAGGATTTCTTCTTAATTTCGTTCTTAAGTTCCTCTACGTTTTTCTGCAGTTCTTTGAATGCTAAAGGATCCAGGTATTGAATGGTTTGCGACTGATGCTCTCTTTGTGGTTCTAGCGAAGTAGGGGCATAGGCCGGTTCTTGAAATTGGCCCTGGAAATGCGGCTGCGGGATAGGCTGATAACTTTGGTTCAACTGAGCTCCCCCATGAGTAACTGACTGTCCTCTGTATGGGTCAACTCTCGGGTTTAAGGTAGGCGGTAGATAAGCTTGCTGATAGCGCGGTTCTTGATAAGAATTTCTAAGGCCCGTGGGGTTAGTAGCTTGCGCGTTCTGGATTAGGGGATTCTGGTCCGTATTGGGCACCTGATAGATCGGGACTATTCGATTTTGATAAGTGGGAGGCCCCCCCTCGTATTGAATCGGCTGGGGATATAACATACTAGTGTCGGACGTTACAGGGTTGTAACGAGCTTGGTTCATTGGTGGAGGAGTCATTACCTGGAATTGGGGTCGGGCCATCTCATATTGTCCGTAGGTATCTGGTGTTCCTACATGGATTAAAGGGTTTTGGTGCAAGGTATTAGATGTTGCCGACTGACCCACGTTCACTGGACCACGACTCACCTGATGATATGGGCTTTCATTTATTGCAAGGGTCTGAGAAGGGGCGATGATTCTACTTGGGGTTATGATAGGTGCATCAGTAGGCATCCCGTACTGCGGGATAGAAGACGTAATTGGCTCCGTCTGACTAATTAGGGAAGAGTAGGGTATAACCTGTGAAACCATAGGATCGCTTGCGAGGAGAGAGTGATCCCTTGACGAAATATTATCGTGAACCCTATATCTTATAACCTGGCCAGTGGGGCTGACTAAGTCCGTGTAAGTAACCCCTGAATGCGAGGAATGTTGATTCCTCCCTGACGAAGGAGAAGGGGTGGACGTATGGGAATGATTCCTCCCCATTGTAATGGTATTAGCTGGTAGCGGGCCTCCTTCGAAAAGGGACCGTCTTATCTGTTGTGAGTCATAGCTTGAAGTTGCTAAGGATCCATCGAATACCCTAGAGGGTTCCGGATTTTGCAGGGTTTGGTGTGACCCGCCGGTGGTGCGGATCACTAGTGGGGGTGAAAGGGGTTGAAAGTCGGACATTCCGAATGTCTGGCCCTCCATTTGTGAAGAAATGTTTAGATGAGAAGAGAGAGAGAGTAAAGGGAAGAGAAGAGCACGCGTTATGTAATCTTGTTGGTGAAGGTTTGTTCTTATGGTGTAATGGGGGAAAGCTTAGTGGACGGTCCATTGGAACCTCAGGTTTAGTTTCAGACTAGACTCATAATAACCCTAAACTGAATGGGACACGGACATCTGATCATTGATTGGATGTTCGTGTCTTATAATAAAATTCCAGGAAAACCCAAATAAGTGACAGGAAAACAAAAGAGGTCCCATCACGATCGCCAGGCTGTCGGATGTGAATTTTGATCCCCCAGGGGAGGGGAATCGCCATTCATCTATATGTGCTATTTAAATTTTTACATCGAAAATGAGGATTCCGACTACCCTCAAAATCGACGGATCACGATCGCCAGCTACGGTAACGGCCGTAACACCGTTCTTTGGCAAAAGCCAAAGAAAAAATGGGAGAAAAAAAGTGGGTGGGTTCTTCTCTCGTCTAATGTGCTGCCGGCAACACACGACGGTTTTCCTGTCACATTAATTTGGGTCCTTTTGGGTCTCTTTAATACTGGGTCAATTCAGGATTATGAGTAAAAGTCCAAATAAGGTTAATCCTCACATAGCATAATCATAGTATATCCAAGTAAAACAAAATAATTAAAATAAAGAAAATGAAAGGGGGGAGGTGCCAAATATTTAAGAAGAGGATCGACCCCGTTCCCGAGTACCCCCTTCTAATCCCTTGGCAAAATAGGGTTTAAAGGCTAACTTTTCAAATCAAAATGACGATGCAAATGAGACTTTGACTTGTGATTTCTGTGTTTTTCGTGTGCGATACACGAGTGATAAAGTGAAAAGCCGATGGGCTGTAATTGATTGAAGGTGGCCGATGGGCCGGTGTTTGTTTTAGAGGGCCGATGGGCCGTGATTGATTTAGAGGTGGCCGATGGGCCGAAATAAAAGTATGCAAAGTGTGTGAAATCACTCATCTCATCTAATTATTCTCATTTATTCAATTTTAGAAGTCAGTTCTTTATTCCCTTTTATCATTAAGTTCGATTAAATATTTGGCACCTGAGGTGGAGGAAGAAATAAAGGAAAAATCTTTTTTGGTTGATTTTGTTGGTTTTATAGTTTTTAGGGATTTTCGATATTGGGGCTAGAAGGGCCTACCTAGGAAATTTTACTTGGATTTACTTGATTAATGCTTTATTACTGATCATCGGATTAACCCTAACCTAAGGTCCTAGACCGCCCACATCAGCTCTCCCGGTCCCCTAACGGAACAGGAAAAGTGATGGGATGAAGCCTAATGCTCTAATCTATCTAATGAGGAAATCTGATATAATCCTAGGGTGCAAGTAGCCTAAGCTCGATAACTCTGCCTAAAGAATTTGGTTAATCTTAATTAATTCGGTTTGTTTTAAGTAAGAGTTGATTTATGTTGAAGGTTAGTTAAGAGTGATTTAGGGATGCTTTAAAGTTCTGCTTAAGCCGTTTAATGCTCTGGGATTTCAAGTTTTAATTCGAGAAGTGAAATAATGTCAAAATCGACGAAAAGGTTTGTGGAAGACTTGGGCGCCCAGGGGGTGGCGCCCAAGTGGCTGTTTCTTAGTGGTTTGGCTAGTGGCGGTGGTGTCGTTATTATCTTCAGAATCCCGGGGATGCTTACTTGTTGAATTCTAATGTTCCAAATTGTTTTAGTTCTTTGGTGTTCAAAGGTCAAAACTAGTCGGGTCCGGATTTGGAAACAAAACCAAGAATTCGCGTTTTAGTCCAAACGAAAGGATAGGCGCCAAGGGGGTGGCGCCTAGGTGATTGTCTGTCGGTTTGTAAAGGTTTTGGATGCTGAGTCTGAATCGATTAAAGTCTTAAGTATTTTAAGTTAAAAGTGTTTTAATATGTGGATTGGGATTGGTTTGAATGTTAATTAATTAGGCTAAAACGTTGGTCGGGGTTCTTATGAAACCAGGTAGGCTGGGCACCCAGGGTGTGGCGCCCAGGTGGAAATGGAGGATGGGCGCCCAGGGGGTGGCGCCCAAGTGGTTTGTTCTGTGGTTTGGGTCGGTTTCGTATTTTTTAGGTTGGTTTGAGGTTGAACTTTTATAGTTTGATGTATTTTAAAATAAAAGTGTTTTTCTGTGTCGTTAGGATTAAATTAAGTTCTAATTAATTAGGTCCTTTTGTGACTCGGGAGGTTAGGCGCCCAGAGGGTGGTGCCTAGGTGGATAGTCTTTTAAGTTTTGAGTTGGTTTGATGATCTTTAAGTTAAGTTGAAGTCGGACTTCTGACTTCAATTGTTTTAAATTCAATGGAGTTCTGAAGTGTTGATTGTGATTAAGTTCGGGTTTAGTTTCAAGTGGGGCTTCCAAGTGACTGGGTAGGACAGGCGCCCAGAGAGTGGCGCCCAGGTGTCTCGGAAGGATGGGCGCCCAGGAGGTGGCGCCCAGGTGGACTGTTTTTACGGTTCGAATTTGTTTTATGTTTTTGAGTGAATTCAAGATTGAGTTGATTGAAGTTTCAAGTCTTTTAAATTGACAGTGCTTTAGTGTATTGATTTGGGTTTAATTAGTTAAGTTTTAACTTCGATTGATGGTCTCCAAGGGAATGGTGTAGGATAGGCACCACAGGGGTGGTGCCTAAGTGGATTGATAGGCTGGGCGCCCAAGGGGTGGCGCCCAGGTGTCTGGTTTTTTGTTTCGGTTTTGTGTTGGTCTCGTGATTTTAAGTTGTTCTGAGTTCGAGTTGATTAGGGTTTTAGTTGTTTCTTAAGTTAAAAGTGTTTTATTATGTTAATTAGGATTAAGTTTGGTTTGTGACTAATTAGAAGTTGTAATTAAGGGGTTCCTTAGTGATGGGATAGGATGGGCGCCAAGGTGTCTTGGAAGGATGGGCGCCCAGGGGGTGGCGCCCAGGTGGTTTGTTTTGGGTTTTGGTTGGTTTGTGTTTTCGAATTAATTAGAGGTTAAGTTGATTAGGATTTTAATTATTTCAAGTTTAAAATGTCTTACTATGTTGATTCGGATTAGTTTAAAGGTTTTAATTAATTGGCTTAAACTTTAACCGGGGTGTCTTAGAGAACGAGGAGGTTGGGCGCCCAGGGGGTGGCGCCCAAGTGGCTGTGGAAGGATGGGCGCCCAGGGGGTGGCGCCCAGGTGTCTGATTTTTAGATTTTAGGTCTTTTATGTCCTTAGTTGCTTTTAATCCGAATTAATTAGGCTCTTTAAAGGGATTAAAGGTGTTCTTAATGATTTGATGGTTCTGAACTTAATGAATTATGATATCCTAGTTAATCTTAGGGTTTATCCTACTTAGGCGCTAAATCCGATAACTTAGACTATCTAACTATTATTTTTGGGTTTTCTGA
Source organism: Cinnamomum chago (assembly GCA_038049695.1). Classification (NCBI taxonomy): domain Eukaryota; kingdom Viridiplantae; phylum Streptophyta; class Magnoliopsida; order Laurales; family Lauraceae; genus Cinnamomum; species Cinnamomum chago. The sequence continues at coordinate 589,344 of CP142456.1, forward strand.
ATATCTTTTAATTTGTTTTTGGTTTCCCCTCTGATTTACTAAAGAGTAAGGAAAGAGAAGAAGTGATTTTATGTTTTATGATTTTTTTTTTTTTGGTTTTTTGTATGATTCTACGATTCAAATGATATGATGTGAAGTGTGACAAAGATGATAATTCGGAGTTCAGAACACATCAAACAGCCAAACACATCACTATCAAACAGTTTCTAAGTAAACTAAATGCAGAAGATCGGAAGTTGTGCACGAAGGTGGAAGAATCCACTTGGGCGCCCAGGGGGTGGCGCCTATCCTGCTCAGTCAGGGTTTTCAATGGATCACAATGAATGCACAAAAAAAACTTAATATTTTCAACACAACTTCCGATATTCAGCGACTGATGCGAATTCCTAATGCGAACTACTAATGATGCAACTAGCAAATCTACGAGAAAACGATGCAACGGGCGAAGGTTTAGACCCCGAACCCAGTATCAGAAGGGTAGGCGCCCAGGGGGTGGCGCCCAGCCTGTCCAAGAGAGGGCAGGCGCCCAGGGGGTGGCGCCCAGCCTTTCTGCCAAGGGCTTTTCGCGATCTCTTTGATATAAATGATGATAATGATGCTGTTAACGCGAGATCTAACCTAATTATGCAATTAGAGTTACGAAATAATGCAGATCTACTATATTAGGATGAACCTAAACATGTTTCTAGTATGATGAGATGCTATAATATCAGTTTTAACACAAGCTAATGTAGATCTATGATGCTCAAATGATCCTAGACATGTTTCTAAGCATTTATGCTAATGGAATGCAGTAAAAGAAAGGGGAGATCTAGGAATACCGGTAGATGACGCGTTTCTCAAGTTCCTAGAACGAAGCTTTCGCGAAGTCCCATAGCCCCAATTGAAGATATGGAAGCCTTCTTCTCTACCTCTTCTTCTTCTTCTATAGATCTGAAACTCTTTCTCTAATGGTGGCTACCTCTTCTTCTCCTTCCTTATTCTCTATTTTCTCTCTTTTTCTTTTGGGTAGCTCCCCTTGCTAATGGGGGTTAAGAGGGATTATATAGAGGCTTTGGGACAAGTTTAGGAGGGCTAGGGCTTCATTAATTCGTGCTTCTAGAAGGTTTCACGCATCCCAAGGCGGCTTAAGTTGTTTTAGGGTGAATTAGGGTTTGAGAGAGAGGGTGGGCGCCCATGGGGTGGCGCCCACATGGACTGCGCAGTCTGGGCGCCCACAGGGTGGCGCCCAAGTGGAAATCAGGGCTGGGCGCCACATGGGTGGCGCCTAAGTGGAGTCGGTTCATCTGCAGTGCATGGTCTCTATGTTTGCGTGGTCCCGGTCTACTTTCAAGCCATTCTAGTGGAATTCGGAAGGTGGGCACCCACCATGAGGTTCCTAGGTGGCCCTGGGCAGTATGGGCGCCCAGCATGGGGCGCCTATGTGGAATTCAGCAGCCTGGGCGCCACCTGGGTGGTGCCTAGGTGATTTTGACATCTTCTTGCGACAAACTTCGGAAGCTCATAACTTTTGACCCGCTTATCGGATTTGGACGTTCTATATATCGTCGGAAAGCTCTCGGAATGTAGAATCTTGTGGTCTGTAAGTCTTAATGGTCAGAGGTCAGGAAAATAAGGGACACTCGGATCAATGATCCCAACCTCCTAATTCATGCTAACCATACCGTACTTAGGCAAACTATGTGTAGTTTCTCTAAGAATAACTTGAGTGTCGTTTATATAATCTGGCAAGGGTTTGGAGTAGTGTTGTAGTCCATGCCTGGGATGAGTAGTGGGTTGAACTCGAGATCTCAACGCGATTCGGCCTTTTCTCTCACGAATTTCTATAGGTCGAACTAAGTCTAAAATTATCAACAAGCATCTTCATCGTCATTAATTAATCTAAATTACGCCGTTAACCATTCAATTATGGGTGAAATGGGGGCATCATTATATATGATAAGTGTTTAAGGCTATCATAGGGGGCCAAAATGAGGTGTCTACACCTCCCTTTGCAACTTTTGCATATTTGAAGGTTTTTCTATGGGGGACCTTTTGGCCACTAAATCAAGCTTGGAAAAACAAGTATTAAGATATTCTAAGATGTTTAAAACATGAGACACCCAAAGCCTAAGTTGATTCAAAAGTTTTAGACCTTAGGTTAGCTTGATTCTTAAAAACTCCTTTCAAATGAAATTTGCATACAAAACTGATTCTAAAGGCTGAAAGTATGCAAACCTCAAACCTAAATACCTAACATGATTTTCCAAATGAAGTGCACAAGGAAATAGGTTTTCAAAAAGAGTTTGGGTTTCAAAACCAATGCATCCAACTTTAAAACCAAAACATGCATAAACCACAAACTTTTCCAAAACTAAAAACTAATGCATGTATAAAACTAGATTTCAAGATATTTTAAATCAATGCAAGTGTGAGAATTCAAATGATGCTAAAGTGCAAATGCATCCATCAAATTGCAAATACAAAATCCCTAACAATCTCCCCCTTTGCAATTTGATGGCAACTTACTCATCATAGAAATTTCACACAAAGTCTTTAGCTCCCCCTAAGCTGGACAAGTCTTGAAATCTTCTTGGATGCTTTTTTTCTCAAAGCTTGGGCTCTTGGACTTCAATCTTCATGATGCTTGGAGCTTGATCAACCTTCAAGCTTTCTTTCTTCTTTCTCTCTTTATCCAAGCATCTTCTTTAGCTTCCAAGCTTTCTTTCTTCTATTAGCTCTCCCCCTTTGACTATGCCTCTTTCTCCCTTTGGCAAGGTATGCATTCTCTCCCTTTGTAGAAGATCATACACAACTCTCCCCTTTGGAAGCTTGGACTTTCTCTTCACCCTTTTGAGAACTTGCATAATTTCTCCCCCTTTGCCATTAAATTGCAAAGGTACCTACACACATGAAACAAGGAAAATACCATTAGTAGCACCTGTTAACAATTGAAATCGAAAATGAAATACATAACAGGCTATCATGTGAGGTAGTAGTCTCTAAGGGCTCAAAGGCAATCCTAGGGTCAATTTGATCAAAACTAATTCTTCCTATGAAGGTTTACACTCCCCCTCAATCCATTCTCTCCTTTTGTCAAACTTTTGACAAAGATTTAACTATAAGGTGCAAGAAGAAGATGGCTTAACCAATTGAGGGTCAACTTCAAGGAAAGGATTAGATTCATTTAACTATAAGGCTCATATGATCAAATTACCAAAAGAGAGCTAGGTCAAGGAGAAAAGCAATCATGGATATCAATTGGACAAACAAGAATACCAATTGAGATTTAGGATATGCCTATTAAATCAATCACTCTAAAATGGATTTAAAAGTATAACTATTATGAGAAATCCAAATTAGAGCTATCCATGATATGGGGTTTACTCAAACATAGCATCAATCAATATTACTTATGAAAATCATATGCTATGTAAGATTTTGAAAATCATTTCATTCAATCAATAAATATGACTTATTAAAGTGCAAATTGAGTGAAATGAAATTCAAACATGAAGCCAACCTCAACTAATAACCAACCAATATTATGAACACATAAACATGGTGGTCATGAGATATTCCTATATGAGTAAGAGAGGTGGCAACATGAGCATTATGATGCTAATGGTGTGTGACATGGAACAATCATATTACTTATCAAGTTCAATCCAATGCACACAAGATTTATCACATTCACAAGAAATCAAATCAATCAAACATTATACCAATTGAAACCAATTGAATTTGATAACATGATAAAGAGCAAGAATGTGACAAAAATTCCATCAAGCATCATAAATGCATATTCATCACTTTTGAAGATATAACTATTGAGCATAGTGATGAACAAGGTAAATTGCAATGCAAAAGGGTATTACTATGTAATGCATGCAATTTACAAAGTGTCAAAATCATATGAGTTCAACATCTAAGATATCCATCAAACATATAGAAATATGAGAAATGGGTTTCAAAGAGTTTCATATGATTAAGAACACTACTATGAAGTTGAAACATGTACAAGGATGACATCTTTTAGAGAAAGCACATGAAACAACATCATAACCATCCAATAAAAATATGACTAGAAAGCATAGAGGATGGATTTGAGTTCTAGTATGGTTTCTACAAATATAAAAAATAACACAACCATACATAGAACAATTTGACATTTGCATAGAGAGGATTAATCAACACTCAAGATCTAACTCATACCAATCATTAAAAAGAATATTACTATTTAGGCACAAGAAGGTATGAAGTTAAAAAGACATCATGGATCACATAAAGATGAAGATGGACCTCATAAATGGATATACCTATTAAGAACAATGGTTTAATTCCAATTCATCTAAAATGATTCATTAAGCTATCATGTAACATCTCCACTCATAGCAAATGCACTAAGCTTACAATGCAATGGAAAAAGATATGAGGTTTATATCAAATGAACTTAGCACATAAAATCACATATGTACTTAAAAAGCTCAAATACAAGATTTTACTATAAAGCACATAAACACTCATTAATATGCATTAATGAAACTATATACCAAAATAGGCACAAACATGCAAATCAATGAAATCATATCTAACCAAGCAAAGTAAGATAACAAAAACAATTTGCATAAAGAATGTAACTCAATGAGCAAAGATGCAAATTGTTTGTAAAAATTATTTCCTTTCAAATGATACAATCATAATTAGGCACAAGGAAATAAATTCAAGGAAAATGCTTCTATAAATATAACTAATAAAGCTTAGAACATTTTCCAAAGTTGCAATCAAAGGATTTTGAAAACCATGAGATATAACTTTAAAAGTTCATGAAGACAAAATCAAATGACCACAAAGAAACATTGCATTTTAAAAGATGTGACTATAAAGAAACAAAATGCAAATGTATCATGACCAACAAAAAGATATAACTAAAAAGCATAGGTTGGTCTAGGGGTATCAAGGCCTTAAGGTTACTCAAATAGTCTACCTTTGAAAATACACCTAAGGTCTTGAAAAGGTTGTCCATGAGAGAACACTTTGAGGACTCACCAACTCTAGAAGATATAACTTGGAAAAGTCTTAGAGTGGTGCAATGAGGCTAGGGAAATTTCAATTTCAAATATAGTGGAAATCTTTAAAAAGATATGCAATTAAATCACAACACTAGGGTTCAAATCTAGCAAGGATCAACTCCGGGTTGTTAAGCCCTAAAATGGAGTAACCCTCTCTGATACCACTTGTAAGTCCATGGGGATCCGAACCCTAGAGGGGGGTGAATAGGGTGAGCTACAACTATGACCAATTTTAATCAATTTTAACTTCTTTAAAACAAACTAGTCATATGTGATGATTAATCATACAAGATGCGGAAGCTAACAAAAGAATCACCACAAAGCAAACACCATTACACAAGTGTTTATAGTGGTTCGGCCTCAATGCCTACATCCACTACCGGCTTGTGAACCAACACCCCACCGGATTTCCACTATTTATGCTTTTCAATAGGCTAAGCAATAACCTTTACAATATGCTTTTCAAGGCTAAGCAATAACCTTTACAATGATGTTTTTCCAAGGCTAAACATCAACCTATACACTATGCTTTTAAAGGCTAAGCAATAACCTCTTCAACCACAAGGTTGGTTATCTCACTAATTAGTGTCGAACATACACTTGATGGAGATTCTATTTAGCTCATTACAATGCCTCTTATAATAGGCGGATATGGAAGTGAAATACAAATACACACTCACACTATGAATGCAAAGATGAAAACAAATGAAGTGTGTGTGTGTGGTCCTCAATCATTTGGAAAATGAAAGCTCATAAATGTATGCCTAAGGCTTTTGAAAGTTTTAGCTCATAAAACATTTATGATTGAGGATGTAATGCAATCACATGTTAAAAGTAACAACTTGTTAATGATATCAAAGTTACACAAGTTGTATGAAATGGATTAGCTCTAAACATGTGATGCATAGGGATGTCAATCAAATCATCAATGAAGCTCAAAACATAAAAATAGATTTGATTGAAAAGAGGGGACAAATCATATGTAATTATAAGGACAACTTGAAAAAGATTTACCAATCAAAGTAAGGCAAGTTGTGAAGCATTCAAAACAATAATACACATATGATTTGTAATGATGTTGGATCCAAAACATAAGATACATTTGAGAGAGATTTTCTTATGATGGAAAAACAACAACCAATGATTCAACAAAGTATATGAATCATGTTACATATTTCATTAACATGATCTACTTAGATTTACCAAAGATAAAGTACTACTTTGATGAATCAATGGTGATGTATCCAAAACAATAGATCTATTCAAAATATAACACATGCTAAGGATACAACACATCATAGGTTAACATGTTACAAGATTTACCAATGATAAAACAAAACATGAAAACATATGATTTGTAAAGAAGTTGAATCCAAAACATAAGTTAGTTTTGAAAGAGATGTTCTTATGATGGAAAACAACAACCAAAGATTCAACCAAGTATATGGATCATGTTACATGTGATTTCAAAGATTTTTCCATTAACATGATCTACTTAGATTTACCAAAGTTAAGTACTACTTGGATTGAATCATATGGTGTTGTATCCAAAACAATAAATCAACTCAAAACATAAAACATGTTAAGGACACAACACAAACATAGTTTAACATGCTAGAAATGATTTACCAAAAATAAAACAAAGCATGAAAACATATGATTAAGGAAGGAAGAGCCTACTTGGTGGTTTAACTTCATTAATCCAAGCTTTAGCTTTCCTAATCTTCCCCTTCATCCCTTGGTTCTTTTCCCTTTTGATATGCCTCAAATCCTCTCAAGGAGGGGCTTAAAATTCCCAACTTTTGGCAAGGGAAAGAACTCATATTTATAGCAAAAAGTTGCCAACGGCTAGTCCTCGGTCGACCGACAAAGAGGTCTCGGTCGACCGGGAAGGCACAACGGTCAGATTTCTGACCGTTGGAGGTTTCAGTTCAAAACTGCAGATTTTACCTCCAGTTGTCTCGGTCGACCGAGACCTGCCTCTCGGTCGACCGGCGACACTGCCGGGACAGCCTCCCTTTGCAACTTTTGCATATTTGAAGGTTTTTCTATGGGGGACCTTTTGGCCACTAAATCAAGCTTGGAAAAACAAGTATTAAGATATTCTAAGATGTTTAAAACATGAGACACCCAAAGCCTAAGTTGATTCAAAAGTTTTAGACCTTAGGTTAGCTTGATTCTTAAAAACTCCTTTCAAATGAAATTTGCATACAAAACTGATTCTAAAGGCTGAAAGTATGCAAACCTCAAACCTAAATACCTAACATGATTTTCCAAATGAAGTGCACAAGGAAATAGGTTTTCAAAAAGAGTTTGGGTTTCAAAACCAATGCATCCAACTTTAAAACCAAAACATGCATAAACCACAAACTTTTCCAAAACTAAAAACTAATGCATGTATAAAACTAGATTTCAAGATATTTTAAATCATTGCAAGTGTGAGAATTCAAATGATGCTAAAGTGCAAATGCATCCATCAAATTGCAAATACAAAATCCCTAACATCCACCACTTTGTTAAATATTATTCCAATATTTCTCATTTGCTTAGTTTTCCATTGTAGAAAATTAGTAAATATGACTTGTAATGAATGTAGTCCAAGACTTAGCAATCAACACCATGAACAAAACAATTGATGAACTCATGGCATCAAACTCTGGTCACTGATTCAAAGAGTTCAAGAAACTTTTGTCGTAAGTGCGTCTCTATTGGTTTTGTTCTTTCTCTTTCAATTGAATGTGTCCAATTTTTTCCAATAGTTCTCACCGTTAGGTAAATGCAGCTTTAAACTCATTTTTTTAAAATATTCTTTATCTTCTCTGTATGTTTTCTAATTTGCGCTATTGTAACTTTTTCAAAAACAAATTCTCTTTAACTTCTCTGCATGTTTACTAATACGAGTATCTATCCTCCTCACCCTTTTGGTATCTCATTCCGTCACATACTGATATTTTTGCTCTCTTTTGGGTTTATTCAATTGCTCTTGATGCTTTAGGATGGATTTTTTTAGGGCTTTCTGGGGCTTGTGAGTTTCAATTTGATTTTCACTTTTAGATATCATTTGAGTAAGAAAAGTACAAAAAATATCTATAAGTTCTGATTTCATAAGGTGGTTTTTCTCTTTTTTTTCTTTTTTCCCCTTTTTTGATGATGACTATTAATATGGCGATCATCTTTTCTTGTTTTTTTCTCAATAGATTGCATCTTTAAATATTATTTGAGTTAAACTTGAGTTGGTCTATTATCTCATTTAATTAGCTGATGAAAATACTTGAAAAGATGTGCAGTTAACAACTGGTGTTTGGGATGGATTCAGGGTCTTGGAATTTGAATTTGTGCATTCGAGATAAAAAAAAAATTATTTTGTGATTTAGAATTTTTAATTGAGATAGAAGAAATTAAAAGTTTGGCATATGTGAGTGACAACTGAGCTTGAAAATTCATCTAATGGGGTTAGGAAATTTGATTTATCTTATTCTAGTTTGAAAGGTTTCAAGTTATGGTTTTGAGTTTTTTGAATTGTAGACATCTGGTTTTGGATTCTTTTTTTTTTTTTTAATTTTGAATTTGGATGGTTGAGATTTTGATTTGAAGCATTTTTCCCTTTTGATTTTGGGATTTGGTTATTCTTCATTTGGGCATTGGAGTTTGGGATTGGATGTCTTGAGTTGGAGGTTAGGAAATTGAGAAATTCAAATGAATGACAATTAGAGTTTGAACATTGGAGATTCATTTGCGTTGGGTTTTTCTTTTTTTTTTTCTGTTTCTTGAATTTGGGATTGGGTTATTGAGAAATCCCACATGAATAACAATTGGAACTTGAGAATTGGATACATGGTCTTGGATTTTAAATTCGGGTATTGCAAATAATGATTTGATGATTTTCTTTCTTCTTTCTATAAATTTTATGATATAGTGACAATTATGAACTCTAATTAATCGATCCATTTTCTGTAAAAAAAAAAACCCATGTTTGGACTACATGAGAACTGGTTCCATGGTTTTTTTTGCTAAAAGAACTGGTTCCTGTAAGTCCATGGGGATCCGAACCCTAGAGGGGGGGTGAATAGGGTGAGCTACAACTATGACCAATTTTAATCAATTTTAACTTCTTTAAAACAAACTAGTCATATGTGATGATTAATCATACAAGATGCGGAAGCTAACAAAAGAATCACCACAAAGCAAACACCATTACACAAGTATTTATAGTGGTTCGGCCTCAATGCCTACATCCACTACCGGCTTGTGAACCAACACCCCACCGGATTTCCACTATTTATGCTTTTCAATAGGCTAAGCAATAACCTTTACAATATGCTTTTCAAGGCTAAGCAATAACCTTTACAATGATGTTTTTCCAAGGCTAAACATCAACCTATACACTATGCTTTTAAAGGCTAAGCAATAACCTCTTCAACCACAAGGTTGGTTATCTCACTAATTAGTGTCGAACATACACTTGATGGAGATTCTATTTAGCTCATTACAATGCCTCTTATAATAGGCGGATATGGAAGTGAAATACAAATACACACTCACACTATGAATGCAAAGATGAAAACAAATGAAGTGTGTGTGTGTGGTCCTCAATCATTTGGAAAATGAAAGCTCATAAATGTATGCCTAAGGCTTTTGAAAGTTTTAGCTCATAAAACATTTATGATTGAGGATGTAATGCAATCACATGTTAAAAGTAACAACTTGTTAATGATATCAAAGTTACACAAGTTGTATGAAATGGATTAGCTCTAAACATGTGATGCATAGGGATGTCAATCAAATCATCAATGAAGCTCAAAACATAAAAGTAGATTTGATTGAAGTAAGGGGACAAATCATATGTAATTATGAAGACAACTTGAAAATGATTTACCAATCAAAGTAAGGCAAGTTGTGAAACTTTAAAATAATAATACACATATGATTTGTAATGATGTTGAATCCAAAACATAAGATACATTTGAAAGAGATTTTCTTATGATGGAAAAACAACAACCAAAGATTCAACAAAGTATATGAATCATGTTACTTATTTCATTAACATGATCTACTTAGATTTACCAAAGATAAAGTACTACTTTGATGAATCAATGGTGATGTATCCAAAACAATAGATCTATTCAAAATATAGAACATGCTAAGGATACAACAAATCATAGATTAACATGTTACTAAGATTTACCAATGATAAAGCAAAACATGAAAACATATGATTTGTAAAGAAGTTGAATCCAAAACATAAGTTAGTTTTGAAAGAGATGTTCTTGTGATGGAAAACAACAACCAAAGATTCAACCAAGTATATGGATCATGTTACATATAATTCCAAAGGTTTTTCCATTAACATGATCTACTTAGATTTACCAAAGTTAAGTACTACTTGGATTGAATCATATGGTGTTGTATCCAAAACAATAAATCAACTCAAAACATAAAACATGTTAAGGACACAACACAAACATAGTTTAACATGCTAGAAATGATTTACCAAAAATAAAACAAAGCATGAAAACATATGATTAAGAAAGGAAGAGCCTACTTGGTGGTTTAACTTCATTAATCCAAGCTTTAGCTTTCCTAATCTTCCCCTTCATCCCTTGGTTCTTTTCCCTTTTGATATGCCTCAATACCTCTCAAGGAGGGGCTTAAAAATCCCAACTTTTGGCAAAGGAAAGAACTCATATATATAGCAAAAAGTGCCCAACGGCTAGTTTACCCGGTTGACCGGCCATGACAGGCCGGTTGACCGGCCAAGCTCAACGGTCATAAAAAGAGCCGTTTGGCTTCAGGAGCCCGGTTGACCGGCCAGTTTGGCCGGTTGACCGGGCCTCTTGGCCGGTTGACCGAGCCTGCAGCCCCATTTTTCCCATTTTTGGGTTTCTTGAAGATTTTCTTTGGGGATCTTTTGGGCCAATAAAATCAAGCTTTTTCACATGTTTTAAATCATCCAAAGAAGTAAAAAAACATGAAACATCCAAAGCCTAAAATGATTTGAAACTTTAAACCATAGGCTAGCTTGATTTCTAAAAACTCATTTTTCAAAAACAATGCATACACATATGATTATGAAGGGATTAATGTATGCAAAGTTCAAACCTAAATTGTCAAGATGATTTTCCAAATATAATGCACAAGGAAATAGGTTTTCAAAAGAGTTTGGGTTTCAAAACTAATGCATCCAAGTTTAAAACCAAACCATGCATAAAACAAAAGCTTTTCCAAATCTTAAAAGCTATGCATGAATAAAACTAGATTTCAAGGTTTCTAAAAACAATGCTAGTGTGTGAATTCAAATGATGCTAAAGTGCAAATGCATCCACCAAATTGCAAATTACAAAATCCCTAACAATCTCCCCCTTTGCAATTTGATGGCAACTTACTCATCATTGACATTTCACACTTAGTCTTCAGCTCCCCCTAAGCTGGACAAGTCTTGAAATCTTCTTGGATGCTTCTTCTCTTAGCTTGGGCTCTTGGGCTTTTTTCTTCAATCTTCTTGATGCTTGGAGCTTGATCATTCTTCAAGCTTTCTTTCCATCTTCCTCTCTTTAGCCAAGCATCTTCTTTAGCTCCAAGCTTTCTTTCTTCTATTTGCTCTCCCCCTTTGACCATGCCTCTTTCTCCCTTTGGCAAGGTATGCATTCTCTCCCCTTTGGAAGCTTGGACAACTCTCCCCCTTTGATGGATAGGAGATCTTCGAGTACTTGAACTCTCGAACTCTCTCCCCCTTTGAAGAGTAGGAGATCTTTGAGTCACACTTGAACTCTCTCTCCCCCTTTGACATTAAATTGCAAAGGTACCTACACACATGAAACAAGAAGAATACCTTTAGTAGCACCTGTTAACAAATGAAATCGAAAATGAAATACATAACAGGCTATCATGTATGGAAGTTAACTCTAAGGGCTCAAAAGCAATCCAAGGGTGAATTTGATCAAAACTAATTCTTCCTATGAAGGTTTACACTCCCCCTCAATCCATTCTCTCCTTTTGTCAAACTCTTGACAAAGATTTAACTATTAGGTACAAGAAGAAGATGGTTTAACCAAGTGAGGGTCAACTTCAAAGAAAGGATTAGATTCATTTAACTATAAAGCACAATATGATCAAATTACCAAAAGAGAGCTAGGTCTAAAGAGAAAAGCAATCATGGATATCAATTGGACAAACAAAGAATACCAATTGAGATTTAGGATATGACTATTAAATCAATCACTCTAAAATGGATTTAAAAGTATAACTATTAAGAGAAATCCAAATTAGAGCTATCCATGATATGGGGTTTACTCAAACATAGCATCAATCAATATAACTTATGAAAATCATATGCTATGTAAGATTTTGAAAATCATTTCATTCAATCAATAAATATGACTTATTAAAGTGCAAGATGAGTGAAATGAAATTCAAGCATGAAGCCAACCTCAACTAATAACCAACCAAAAATATGAACACATAAACATGGTGGTCATGAGATATACGTATATGAGCAAAAGAGGTGGCAACATGAGCATTATGATGCTAATGGTGTGTGACATGGAACAATCATATTACTTATCAAGTTCAATCCAATGCACACAAGTTTTATCACATTCACAAGAAATCAAATCAATCAAACAATATACCAATTGAATCCAATTGAATTTGATAACATGATAAAGAGCAAGAATGTGACAAAATTCCATCAAGCATCACAAATGCATATTCATCACTTTTAAAGATATAACTATTGAGCATAGTGATGAACAAGATAAATTGCAATGCAAAAGGATATAACTTTGAAATGCATGCAATTTAAAAAGTGACTAAATCATATGAATTCAACATCTAAGTTATCCATCAAACACATAGAAATATGAGGAATGGATTTCAAAGAGTTTCATATGATCAAGATCACTACTATGAAGTTGAAACATGTATAAGGATGATATCACTTAGAGACAATACATGAATCAACATCATAACCATCCAAAAAGATTTGACTAGAATGGCATAGAGGATGGATTTTAGTTCTAGTATGGTTTCAACAAATATAATAAATACCACAACCATACATAGAACAATTTGACATTTGCATAGAGAGGATCAATCAACACTCCAGATCTAACTCATACCAATCATTAAAAAGAATATTACTATTTAGGCACAAGAAGGTATGAAGTTAAAAAGGATCAATCTATCATGTAACATCTCCACTCTTAGCAAATGTACTAAGCTTACAATGCAATGGAAAAGGATATGAGGTTTATACCAAATGAACTTAGCACATAAAATCACATATGTACTTATAAAGCTCAAAAACAAGATTTTACTATAAAGCACATAAACACTCATTAATTTGCATTAATGAAACTATATACCAAAATAGGCACAAACATGCAAATCAATGAAACCATATCCAACCATGCAATGTAAGACAACAAAATCAATTTGCATAAAGAATGTAACTAATAGAGCAAAGATGCAAATTGTTTGTAAACATTATTTCCTTTCAAATGATAAAAACATATTTAAGCACAAGGAAATAAATTCAAGGAAAATGCTTCTATAAATACAACCAATAAAGCATAGAACATTTTCCAAAGTTTCTCAAATCACTTCAATATATGAAATTCCAACAAAGAATCATTTATAGAATTAAGAGCAAGTGATTTTGAAAAACAAGAAGTGTACTATTGTAAAGTTTTCAAATTTTAAAAACAATAGACACTTACAAATTTTCCATATCAAAAGATATAACTTGTAAATCAATGGAAAACTAAAGTTGCTTCAAATCATTTGATTTCCAAAAAGGATCTAACTATGACAAACATCAAATGATTTTCCAACATCAATTGATCATGAAAAACTAGCTATGAAAGCATTTGTAATCACAATCAATTGATCATGACTAGATATGCACAACAAGAGATATTACTAAATGAACAACATGCAAATCCATCATGAAAAAATTGCAATCAAAGGATTTTGAAAACCATGAGATATAACTATAAAAGTTCATGAAGACAAAATCAAATGATCACAAAGAAACATTGCATTTTAAGAGATGTGACTATAAAGAAACAAAATGCAAATGTATCATGACCAACAAAAAGATATAACTAAAAAGAATAGGTTGGTCTAGTGGGATCAAGGCCTTAAGGTTACTCAAATAGTCTACCTTTGAAAATTCACCTAAAGCCTTGAAAAGGTTGTCCATGAGAGAACACTTTGAGGACTCACCAACTCTTAAAGATATAACTTGAAAAAGACTAAGAGTGGTGCAATGAGGCTAGGGAAAAATTCATTTTCAAACATAGTGGAAATCTTTTAAAAAGATATGCAATAAACACAACACTAGGGTTCAAATCTAGCAAGGATCAACTCCGGGTTGTTAAGCCCTAAAATGGAGTAACCCTCTCTGATACCACTTGTAAGTCCATGGGGATCCGAACCCTAGAGGGGGGTGAATAGGGTGAGCTACAACTATGACCAATTTTAATCAATTTTAACTTCTTTAAAACAAACTAGTCATATGTGATGATTAATCATACAAGATGCGGAAGCTAACAAAAGAATCACCACAAAGCAAACACCATTACACAAGTGTTTATAGTGGTTCGGCCTCAATGCCTACATCCACTACCGGCTTGTGAACCAACACCCCACCGGATTTCCACTATTTATGCTTTTCAATAGGCTAAGCAATAACCTTTACAATATGCTTTTCAAGGCTAAGCAATAACCTTTACAATGATGTTTTTCCAAGGCTAAACATCAACCTATACACTATGCTTTTAAAGGCTAAGCAATAACCTCTTCAACCACAAGGTTGGTTATCTCACTAATTAGTGTCGAACATACACTTGATGGAGATTCTATTTAGCTCATTACAATGCCTCTTATAATAGGCGGATATGGAAGTGAAATACAAATACACACTCACACTATGAATGCAAAGATGAAAACAAATGAAGTGTGTGTGTGTGGTCCTCAATCATTTGGAAAATGAAAGCTCATAAATGTATGCCTAAGGCTTTTGAAAGTTTTAGCTCATAAAACATTTATGATTGAGGATGTAATGCAATCACATGTTAAAAGTAACAACTTGTTAATGATATCAAAGTTACACAAGTTGTATGAAATGGATTAGCTCTAAACATGTGATGCATAGGGATGTCAATCAAATCATCAATGAAGCTCAAAACATAAAAGTAGATTTGATTGAAGTAAGGGGACAAATCATATGTAATTATGAAGACAACTTGAAAATGATTTACCAATCAAAGTAAGGCAAGTTGTGAAACTTTAAAATAATAATACACATATGATTTGTAATGATGTTGAATCCAAAACATAAGATACATTTGAAAGAGATTTTCTTATGATGGAAAAACAACAACCAAAGATTCAACAAAGTATATGAATCATGTTACTTATTTCATTAACATGATCTACTTAGATTTACCAAAGATAAAGTACTACTTTGATGAATCAATGGTGATGTATCCAAAACAATAGATCTATTCAAAATATAGAACATGCTAAGGATACAACAAATCATAGATTAACATGTTACTAAGATTTACCAATGATAAAGCAAAACATGAAAACATATGATTTGTAAAGAAGTTGAATCCAAAACATAAGTTAGTTTTGAAAGAGATGTTCTTGTGATGGAAAACAACAACCAAAGATTCAACCAAGTATATGGATCATGTTACATATAATTCCAAAGGTTTTTCCATTAACATGATCTACTTAGATTTACCAAAGTTAAGTACTACTTGGATTGAATCATATGGTGTTGTATCCAAAACAATAAATCAACTCAAAACATAAAACATGTTAAGGACACAACACAAACATAGTTTAACATGCTAGAAATGATTTACCAAAAATAAAACAAAGCATGAAAACATATGATTAAGAAAGGAAGAGCCTACTTGGTGGTTTAACTTCATTAATCCAAGCTTTAGCTTTCCTAATCTTCCCCTTCATCCCTTGGTTCTTTTCCCTTTTGATATGCCTCAATACCTCTCAAGGAGGGGCTTAAAAATCC
Source organism: Cinnamomum chago (assembly GCA_038049695.1). Classification (NCBI taxonomy): domain Eukaryota; kingdom Viridiplantae; phylum Streptophyta; class Magnoliopsida; order Laurales; family Lauraceae; genus Cinnamomum; species Cinnamomum chago. Next base: position 605,439 of record CP142456.1, read on the forward strand.
CAACTTTTGGCAAAGGAAAGAACTCATATATATAGCAAAAAGTGCCCAACGGCTAGTTTACCCGGTTGACCGGCCATGACAGGCCGGTTGACCGGCCAAGCTCAACGGTCATAAAAAGAGCCGTTTGGCTTCAGGAGCCCGGTTGACCGGCCAGTTTGGCCGGTTGACCGGGCCTCTTGGCCGGTTGACCGAGCCTGCAGCCCCATTTTTCCCATTTTTGGGTTTCTTGAAGATTTTCTTTGGGGATCTTTTGGGCCAATAAAATCAAGCTTTTTCACATGTTTTAAATCATCCAAAGAAGTAAAAAAACATGAAACATCCAAAGCCTAAAATGATTTGAAACTTTAAACCATAGGCTAGCTTGATTTCTAAAAACTCCTTTTTCAAAAACAATGCATACACATATGATTATGAAGGGATTAATGTATGCAAAGTTCAAACCTAAATTGTCAAGATGATTTTCCAAATATAATGCACAAGGAAATAGGTTTTCAAAAGAGTTTGGGTTTCAAAACTAATGCATCCAAGTTTAAAACCAAACCATGCATAAAACAAAAGCTTTTCCAAATCTTAAAAGCTATGCATGAATAAAACTAGATTTCAAGGTTTCTAAAAACAATGCTAGTGTGTGAATTCAAATGATGCTAAAGTGCAAATGCATCCACCAAATTGCAAATTACAAAATCCCTAACAGTTCCATGGTTCGTTTGGTCATAGACAATAATGTCTTGCTTGTATCATCTTTTCTACTCATCATAAATTTTCTTCATGAGTTCATAAACATATATGCTGTTTTTTTAATGCTTGTGTTTTAAAATATATAAACTTTCAAGTGCTCCCTTGCTGCAGAGGCCCTTTTTTTTCCTTCCCCACTTTTTCCAATTGTGTTTCAAGTACATGAGGGGTGGCAGCTATGTATTGGAGGACCTTAGAATCTAATGCAGGTTGAATTTGATACTATCATTCTATTGGTCATATTGGCTAAATTTAATTGTTGTATTGGAATTTGGAAACCAAAGAACTTAGAATGTCATGTAGCCTGAGATGTTCATTAATTCATAATCTGTTCTTTTAGTAGTCCTTGCTAAAAAAAGAAAAAAAAGGGACTTACTGCAGCTACCTTATAAAAACTTCTATCAGCTTGGGCTTTAATTCAAATGGCACATGGTTGTCCATCCTCTTGCACTGAAATTAAGGACCTGGTTTTATGTATCATATGGTTTGTGAATGGCCTAAAATTGGTTAGGATGGATGGGTGATTCCGTTGCATACATCTATCAATTTAGATAACCATGTCATGATGTGCTTCTATTCATTTTGATACCCTTGATCCATGCTCTATAAGAACCCAATGTTTGGACTACTTGAGAACTAGTTTCATGGTTGCTTCGGCCATAGATAATAATATCCTACTTGTACCGCTATACTTTTTAGTTTCTGTGAAAAGAAAAAAATGTATACAAAAAATACCTTATGTTTTCAATTGACTTATGATTAAAAAATTGCGAATGGAAAATCATGCTTGAAGTTTTGTATACATAGTTTAGCTGGAATTTAAGTGCCATTAATTTAAAGTCTCTTCAAGAATAGTCAATATGTAGTGTAGGTAAAATTGCCTTTCTTAGAACATTTGTTCTTTTGTGCATATTATGTGTGGTAGGCTCTAAGTACCTATTTCATCAATATTGTCAATTCTTCTCACTACTATGAAAGTCCAAGATCGAATCCTAGAGGGGGGGTGAATAGGGTGAGCTCAAAGTCCTAGACCAAATTTAATTCTTTTAGCTTTTAAGTCTCTTATGCTTTGAAGAAGAATAATGAAATCAATCAAGAGAGCATAATCCATAAAAAGAAAGCATAAAGACAATCACCATAACACAAGCACATATAGTGGTTCGGCCAAATTGCCTACATCCACTCCCGGTACACCTACCGGTATTCACTAACTTCAATTAAGGTTTAGGATCACCTCAAACCTTACAATCAACACTATGCTTTTCAAGGCTAAGCATAAACCTTTACAACATATGCTTTTCAAGGCTAAGCATGAACCTTTACAACAAGGAACTTTTCTCTTAAGAATTATGCCTAAGAATGCATGGATAAAGAGAACAATGAAGTGCAAGTGAGTGCCTCTAATTAGGCTAATTAGAAAGTGAAAACTCAACTCCTAGAAATATGCATGACAATGACAAAGTCTATGAATGATGCATTTTCTAGAAATAACTCTTTCTCTTTGAAAAGATAATGTAATATCCTGCATTATGGGCCAGGATTAGTCTGGCCCAGGTAGTACTTTAGTGGTTCTATTGTTATGAGATTAGTAATACTACTTATTGGGGAATTAGGAATTGAAAAATGTCCCACGTTTGTTTTGGGACTGGAGTTGTATAACAACTATAATAGAGGAAACTAGAGATATACTAGGATTAGGACTTGCCTTCTCATTATATATACAAGTAAACCAACAACAATTGTTGTATTCTATTCCTTTGGAGAAGATTCTGAGAGAGAGGGTCTTGTGGTTGCAATCTAGGAGAAGGAAGGGAAGGCTATTGATGTACTATTCGCGCCCATCAAAGGTGAGTGGATCTTCCTAATTAATTAGTTAAATAAGTAAGATGTTGATATTGAATTGTGATCGAATTGGACATTCTGTGTTAAGAAAGAATTAATGTGGAAGAAGTGATTTGATTATTCTGTATTAAGATGACCTGTTTTGGTTAAGAAGTCCTATGTAATTGAACATGGGAATGATACAAGTAGGATATAATGCAAATCCATGAAATAGGATCGAATATCTGTTGAAACAGAGACTGTCGTCAATGGACGTATTGACTGTTTGTGGGTTGTGGGACCCATCAGTGGACCTGATCGAAAATCACCACCCCACATCTGGAAGAGGAATGATGGGCGACCATGGTGGAGTGGGACATCTTGCATTATGATCAGTGGGACCCATTGATCAAGGAAACCAAAAACAGATGACGTGAATTTGTACAAAAAACCAGTAACTTCCGTTTTTGGTTTGTGGACCCCAGTACATGATCTGATGAGGGATCAGATCCATGAGGATGATAGTGTAGTAGTGGTCGACCATCACCTAGATGGCTGATCTTGATTTAGTTGAGTGGGGCCCACAGGATACTAAATGTGGAGTATTACAGGCGTGAAACTAACGGTAACAGGCCCTTGGGTCGACATCTATGGTGGGACCGACTAACAAAACCAATCATGGATTAGGACCCCACGTCTTGAAGTAGACTCAGAGACGATCCCAATGGTGGTGGTCCCATGTGGCCTGGTCTCCATCTGACCAGTTATCCAGGAACTTCAATTTTATTAACCATAAGGGTAAATTATTAATTTGAATTGTGTCTGTTAATCTTGTGGGGCCAGCAAAGATATCCGTAGGTGAATCCAATCTATTGAGAGTAAAGCCTATACTTGAATAACCCTAGAAAGTAGACCTGATCGTGATTTAGACCGGCGGGGTCCACTGGATGTTATAAAAAGTGTGCCATCAGGCGTAGACAAAACAACCAGTATCTGTTTATTGGTTCTGTTCATGGACGTGTGACATGTATAATTGGGCTTGGCCCAGGATTGGTAGGAGATGATCATACAAAGTGTATATGCAGATAACTTAAAGGTTAAATGATTAATTGATGGTGAGTAAATGGCTGATTAATTTAGTTATGAATAAGTATATGCATGATGTTTACTTGTTGCATATTATGTTTTGTTTTATGGTGTGGACCAACCCTACTCTGATAATACCAATTTTGAATTGGAGTGGGGCAATAACCAGTGATTTTAGTAAGGGTTGGATCCACACTGTTGATATGTAAATGAGGAAAATTGTAAATAATAGTGAGTTGTGGTTGTTCTGAGATGATGAGATCCCGGACAGGGGATGTTGGACTTAGTGTCCGAGCCCTTATAGCTGCTGGTCCATAGGGGACGTGTCCGATGAGACAGGGTCATAAGGACCGATATACATGTATACAATAAGCCTTTGAGGCGTGGTAAGGTGCATGGGCACGGATGTATATTTATGGATGTATTATTGTGCATATAATATATTGATTCAATAATGTTAAATCATGTAATATTATGCTTTATGTTGCTTATGTAATTAGGAATATTCATTCACCAGTAATACTGATGTTGTGTTGCCCCCTTCAGGTAATCTTACTGCGGGTGGGATAAATCAGGATGGCGCTCAGCACGTAGAGTTTGGCATGCGTGGCTGAAGAGAGAAAACGAGAAATAATTATAGGAGTGGCAGAAGATTTAGTTTTGTTTAGAAATTGATTTAATGATTAGTACATTATTTTTTAGTCAAAACATAGGGATTTGGATTATTCAGAGATTTTGATATTGTTTGACCTTATTTAAATTAATTGGAATTATAGTTAATTTATATGCCAAATCTCTTATGCGAATAATTTGATAAATGAATGGTATGCATTGCCAAGTTATCACGATCCGGATATCCGACAGGGCCCCGGAATTTGGGTCGTGACAGATAAAAACTTGGATGATGCAAAGATGTTAATCAAATATTTGAGAAATAGTTGTATGTCTAACACATGTGATTAACAATGAAAGATAACTTGTTTTCAAGAAAGATGTTCTAAAGTCTAACAAGTTGATTTTTGAAACAAGAAAGTAAAATCATGTGTAACATAGACCATATGTTGCATCCATAAAGCTTATGTGATTTCTAAAGTACTAAGCATGTTATGAAGGTCAACACTTTAAAAGGAAAGCAACTTGCTAATCATGCATTGAGGAAGATCAAAGATTTGAAACAAAACATGATTGTAAAAAGACTTTGGATTAAAGGAAGCACACCCATTTGAAGATCAAAGGTTGAATAAAAGGAATGGCTTCATAATCCTTGTAAAAATGCTCTTAAGAAGTTGCTAAACCTTGGCCTCAACAGTCCCTCCAATCTCAGCAACTTTCTTCAACCAAAAAGCCACTTTTTATAAAGATAAAGTTGCCAACGGCTAGTCCTCGGTCGACCAAGAAATAGGTCTCGGTCGACCGGGAAAGCACAACGGTCAAATTTCTGACCGTTGGAAGGTTACAGTTCAGAACCTGCAGAAATGACCTGCAATGTTCCCGGTCGACCGGGAAGCAGGTCTCGGTCAACCGGCGACACTGGCAGATTTAGCCCAGATTTTTGAAAAATGAGAGAAACTTGTAACTTTTGAGGGCACCTTCCAGGGGACTTTGAGACACAAATACCAAGCAATAAATCATGACTGAAAGAAGATGAAAACTGAGATTTTAAAGCCATGAAAACACCAAATCAAAATAATGATTTTAAAGATAGAAACTTTGGAAAGCTTGGATGATTTTAGAAACCAAAAACTCCATGATCTTAAGAGATAAACTGAAATGAAAACCATGCATATCAAAAGATAAATACAAAGATCAAGAATGAGAAATATGCATGATGATCCTAAGAATAAGACCAAGAAAGAATGAGAGGACAAGCTTTATGAAATTGAATGCATCCAATCAAATTGCAACAAAACAAAAACTCTAACAATCTCCCCCTTTGCAATTTGATGGCAACTCTTGAAGCTTGAACTCTCTCTCAATCTCCTTTAAAACTTGAACAGCAACAACTTTGGATATTTAAGGAGCTTTGGATATTTAAGGAGCTTTGGATATTTGGGAGCTTTTGGATATTTTGGAGCTTTGGATTTTCCTTGCGAGAGCGACGACAAAAGCACCAACCTAAACAAGAAAACACTCTAGCCAAAGCTACTCCCCCTCAACTTAAGCAACCCTTGAAATCTTCTCCCCCTCAATTGGAGAACTCTCTCCCCCTTTGACATCTAATTGCAAAGGAGCCTGCCCATCAAAGATAAAACACATAACCTTGTTAGTAGCACCTGTTTATAAGAGATATAAAAATAAGATGTGGAACAGGTGATTAGCCAACAAGAATTTAATAAATAGGGCAAGGGCCAATGCCCAATTGATGTCTCAAATTTATGAAACGATCATTTCCAAGGGGTTTAGTAAACAAATCAGCCAATTGGGTATCTGTAGGAACAAACAATAACTCAATAGTGCTTTGGTCAGCATGATCACGCAAGAAATGATAGCGAATGTCAATGTGCTTGGTGCATCAGTGTTGAACAGGATTTTTTGAGATACTGATGGCACTGGAGTTGTCACACATGATAGGCATGCATTGTTGTGGAACATTATAATCTAATAAAGTTTGTTTCATCCACAACAGCTGGGCACAGCAGCTACCTGCAGCAATATATTCAGCTTCTGCAGTAGACAAGGATACAGAATTTTGCTTTTTGCTATGCCAGGCTACTAAGCAGTTCCCTAAGAAATAGCAGCAGCCACTAGTGCTTTTCCTATCATCTATTGATCCTGTCCAATCTGCATCACTATATCCAATTAATTGCAGAGTTGAGTCATGAGGGTACCAGATACCATAATGAGAAGTCCCATTAATATATTTTATGATACGTTTAACAGCTTTAATGTGAGACTCTCGGGGATCAGATTGATATCTAGCACATATTCCAACGCTAAAAGAGATATCAGGGCGGCTAGCTGTGAGGTAGAGAAGGCTTCCTATCATGCTCCTATAAAGTTTTTGGTCAGCTTTCTTACCCTGAAGGTCACTAGAGATTTTAGTAGTGGATCCCATAGGATTGCAACTAGTCTTAGATTCTCCTAAGCGAAACTTTTTCACTATTTCTAGAGCAAACTTGGATTGACTAAGAAAGATACCTTGATCAATCTGACTAACTTGTAATCCTAGAAAGAACTGAAGGGGTCCTACCAAACTCATTTCAAAGGTGGAGCTCATTAACTTAGAAAATCCTTGAGCAAGATGATCAGATGTTGATCCAAAAACAATGTCGTCAACATATATCTGAGCAATGAGAATATCTTTATCAACCTTTTTAATGAATAGAGTCTTGTCCACATTCCCACACTTATATCCATTTTCAAGTAAGTGACTTGTCAGCTTTTCATACCAGGCTCTTAGGGCTTGTTTCAATCCATAAAGAGCCTTTTTCAACTTAAAAACATATTCTGGGTGATGAGGATCCTCGAAGCCTTGAGGTTGAGTAACATACACATCTTCCTCAATTTCACCATTTAAAAAGGCACTCTTCACATCCATTTGAAATAGTTTAATCTTCATGCTGCTGGCATAAGCTAATAGAATTCGAATAGACTCCAATCGAGCTACTGGGGCAAAGGTTTCCTCAAAATCAATTCCTTCAACTTGAGCATACCCTTTGGCTACAAGTCTAGCTTTGTTCTTTATAACATTTCCTGATTCATCCAGCTTGTTCTTGAAAATCCATTTGGTGCCAATTTGGCTTTTGCCTTCAGGAAGAGGTACAAGATCCCACACATCATTCTTTCTAAACTGATTTAATTCATCTTGCATGGCATCAATCTATTCAGACTTGGTTTCTGCTTCAGAGAAGTTCTTGGGCTCAATTTGTGAAACAAAGGAATAGTGAGCACACAGATTATGAACCTGTCTTCTTGTCATGACTCCTTTTGTGATATCTCCAATGACATTATCCAAGTTGTGATTTCTTAACAACTTTGTGGGCATGGTAGGGATTGAGGGAATCTCTTCTTCAATTTCAAATGAAATAGGCTGCTCAACTGAGGTCTCTTCTTCATCATGAGCTTTCTTAATTTGATTAGTCTCATCAAAGACAACATGAGTTGATTCCATGACAGCCATTGATCTGAGGTTGAACACTCTATAAGCCTTGCTTTTATCAGAATATCCTAAGAAGATCCCTTCATCAGATTTGGAATCGAACTTTTCAAGCTGCTCTCTATCTCTTAAAATATACCACTTGCTACCAAACACTTTAAGATAACCCAGATTTGGTTTTCTTCCAAAATACAGCTCATAAGGGGTTTTGTTAGTGTTCTTTGTCAAATAAACACGGTTAATAAGGTAGCATGCCGTATTGATAGCTTCTGCCCATAAGTTGCGCGGGAGATTTTTCTCATTAAGAAGGGTTCTGGCCATTTCTTGAATAACTATGTTTCTTCTTTCAGCTACTCCATTTTGCTGGGGAGTTTTTGGAGCAGAGAATTGATGACTGATCCCATGGCTTTCACAGAAGTCTGCAAATCTTTCATTTTCAAATTCGCCTCCATGATCACTTCTTATCTTCTTAATTTTGCAGTCCTTCTCAACTTGAATTTTCTTGCAAATCCTTATGATATTATCTACTGCATCTGATTTTGCATGAAGAAAGGCTACCCATCCAAATCTCGAATAGTCATCAATCATCACTAGGATATACTTTCTCCCACCAATACTCTGAACAGGTGCAGGTCCAATGAGGTCCATATGAATGAGTTCAAGAGGACGAGCAGAGGATATATCTTTTATACCTATAAAACTTTTCTTGATCTGTTTACCCATTTGACAAGCCTTGCACAATTCAGATTTGTAGTCATCTAATTTGGGTATTCCTCTAACAATTTCTTTCTTTGATAAGATCCTCATCAGTTTGTAATTTATATGTCCCATGCTTTGATGCCACAACTGATTTTCTTGAACTTTAGACATTAAACACATGGATTCATTCTCACAACATTCTTCTATGGTGTAGATGTTATCTTTAGTACGTAATCCAGTGAGTAGTACTTTGCGAGATTTCTCATCCAGAACTTTGCAAGATTTGCTATCAAAAACAACTTTGTTTCCTTTGTCACACAACTGACTTATGCTCAAGAGATTATGCTTTAAACCATCCACAAGGAAAACAGCTTTTAATGTAGGCATTTGATCTCCTCCAACACAACATTTTCCTATAATCTGAGCTTTCTGATTATCTCCAAAAGACACATTACCTCCATCATAGTCCTCAAGAGTGATAAATCTAGAACGGTCTCCAGTCATATGCTTGGAGCAACCACTGTCCAAAAACCATCTAGAGTTTTCTTTAACTTTAAGAGCGGTTTGAACTAAGAAATTCTTGACACTTTTCTCGTTTTCAATCCAAGTAGCCTTAATGAAGGTAGAGGTAGAAGACTTGGGAACAAACTTGAAATGAGCTCTAGAACTATGATTTTGAGACATCCTAAACTTAAAATGACAGTTTGGAACTAGATGACCTATTTGATTGCAAAAATGACAAGTCCATCTAGAGGAAAAGAAGATTTTACCTATAGGTTTGAGATGAGTCCTAGTATTATGTTGAAAGCTATTCTTCTTGCTACTAGAGGAGCATTCAAAACCTATACCATTCTTGTTACCAAAGACTTTATTCAAGCCTAACATTTGATAGAATTTGTCATTGCCTAAGGTAAATTTTTCAACAACATGTTTTCCCTTTTCAAGTTTCATTTGAAGAGATTTTGATTCTTGTTGACTAGATTCCAGCAGACTTTGTAATTTATGAATTTCTTTTTCAGCTTTAGCAAGATTGTCATTAGAGGTAGTCAACTTAGATTGAACATTGTTTATCTCATTGTCTTTCAAGATTAATTGATCTTTTAAAACATCTAGATCATTCACAAGCCTTTTAGATTCACTTTTTAAGCTTTTATTTTTCTTAGTTATGACTTCACATAGTTCATATAGTTCCTCATAGGCTTGATGAATATCATTGTCACTATTCTCTTCATTTACTTCTTCTATTAACACATTATGATCATTGTTTTCTTCAATGGGAGTGAAGAGAAGCCAAGAAGTGGAATTATCATTATCTTCATCATTTTGAGGTTCATTATTGTCACTACTTTCATCTTCATCATCATCCCAAGTTATGTTCAAGACTTTCTTTCCTTTCTTATCTTTCTTTTCAGATTCTTTAGGGGAGGGACAATTTTGAGCGATGTGACCAAAACCTTTACAGTTGTAACATTGCACATCGCTTTTGGTAAAAGATCCCCTTGAGTTTCTTTGAAATTTTTCATTTTTGGAATCTTCAGAATATTTATAGTTCTTTTTGTTCTTAAGGAAATTCTTGAACTTCTTAGCAAGTAAAATAGTGTTTTCATCATCACTCTCACTCTCATTGTCATTTTCTTTATGTTGGGAGCTAAGAGCTACACCTTTCTTCTTGCTAGGGACTTCAAAATCTAATTCATAAGTGAGAAGATTTCCTCTAAGTTCTTCTATTTTGATTTTGTCAACATCTTTGCTTTCAGTTATAGCTACTATCTTAGGTTTGAACCTTTTGGGGAGAGATCTTAATATTTTTCTAACAGCTTTGGACTCATCCATCTTCTCTCCTAGACCTATGAGGGAATTAACAATCTCCATGAATTTAGTATAGAACTCGTCAAAGGTTTCTTCCTCTTGCATTTTGAGTTCTTCATACTTAGTAGACAACATTTGGATTTTAGCTACTTTGACTTGATTGGTCCCTTCATGAGTGGTCTCTAAGGTATCCCACACTTCCTTAGCAGTAATACAATTTACTACCCTATTGAACTCTTCTTGGGACAAGGCACAAAATAAGGCATTTTTAGCTTTAGCATTTAGATTTGCCCTTCTCTCCTTGAGTCCAATCTTTCTTAGGCTTATCCTTGATAGCTATGACATGTCCTTCCGAATCTTTTTCCGTGAGAATGGGTTCATGATACCCTTCTTCAATGATACTCCAAACATCTAGACTTTGAGATTCTAGAAAGACTTGCATCCTAATCTTCCAATACCGGTAATGCGAGCCATTAAACAAAGGTGGTCTATTAGTAGCATGACCTTCTCCTAATTGGGATTGCATGGTGACTACAAAAGCAAAAACTCACTCTAAGGATTCTAACTCTAGGTTGTTAGACCTAAACAAGAGCACCTAGGCTCTGATACCAATTGAAAGTCCAAGATCGAATCCTAGATGGGGGGGGGGTGAATAGGGTGAGCTCAAAGTCCTAGACCAAATTTAATTCTTTTAGCTTTTAAGTCTCTTATGCTTTGAAGAAGAATAATGAAATCAACCAAGAGAGCATAATCCATAAAAAGAAAGCATAAAGACAATCACCATAACACAAGCACATATAGTGGTTCGGCCAAATTGCCTACATCCACTCCCGGTACACCTACCGGTATTCACTAACTTCAATTAAGGTTTAGGATCACCTCAAACCTTACAATCAACACTATGCTTTTCAAGGCTAAGCATAAACCTTTACAACATATGCTTTTCAAGGCTAAGCATGAACCTTTACAACAATGAACTTTTCTCTTAAGAATTATGCCTAAGAATGCATGGATAAAGAGAACAATGAAGTGCAAGTGAGTGCCTCTAATTAGGCTAATTAGAAAGTGAAAACTCAACTCCTAGAAATATGCATGACAATGACAAAGTCTATGAATGATGCATTTTCTAGAAATAACTCTTTCTCTTTGAAAAGATAAAAACTTGGATGATGCAAAGATGTTAATCAAATATTTGAGAAAGAGTTGTATGTCTAACACATGTGATTAACAATGAAAGATAACTTGTTTTCAAGAAAGATGTTCTAAAGTCTAACAAGTTGATTTTTGAAACAAGAAAGTAAAATCATGTGTAACATAGACCATATGTTGCATCCATAAAGCTTATGTGATTTCTAAAGTACTAAGCATGTTATGAAGGTCAACACTTTAAAAGGAAAGCAACTTGCTAATCATGCATTGAGGAAGATCAAAGATTTGAAACAAAACATGATTGTAAAAAGACTTTGGATTAAAGGAAGCACACCCATTTGAAGATCAAAGGTTGAATAAAAGGAATGGCTTCATAATCCTTGTAAAAATGCTCTTAAGAAGTTGCTAAACCTTGGCCTCAACAGTCCCTCCAATCTCAGCAACTTTCTTCAACCAAAAAGCCACTTTTTATAAAGATAAAGTTGCCAACGGCTAGTCCTCGGTTGACCAAGAAATAGGTCTCGGTCGACCGGGAAAGCACAACGGTCAAATTTCTGACCGTTGGAAGGTTACAGTTCAGAACCTGCAGAAATGACCTGCAATGTTCCCAGTCGACCGGGAAGCAGGTCTCGGTCGACCGGCGACACTGGCAGATTTAGCCCAGATTTTTGAAAAATGAGAGAAACTTGTAACTTTTGAGGGCACCTTCCAGGGGACTTTGAGACACAAATACCAAGCAATAAATCATGACTGAAAGAAGATGAAAACTGAGATTTTAAAGCCATGAAAACACCAAATCAAAATAATGATTTTAAAGATAGAAACTTTGGAAAGCTTGGATGATTTTAGAAACCAAAAACTCCATGATCTTAAGAGATAAACTGAAATGAAAACCATGCATATCAAAAGATAAATACAAATATCAAGAATGAGAAATATGCATGATGATCCTAAGAATAAGACCAAGAAAGAATGAGAGGACAAGCTTTATGAAATTGAATGCATCCAATCAAATTGCAACAAAACAAAAACTCTAACATACTATGCAACAACTGGAACATCTGTTAGAGAATTCTGCTAATAATACTATAAAAATAATTTTATAATTAAAAATATTTTCTACTAAAATGTGTACATCTGCATTCAGTTTTTTCCCTTCCTACCATTTCATTTCATGAGCGATATTCATTTAAGTAGTTATAAATGTGATTGTTTACAAACATTATTATCGTTTTCTTTATTTAGTTTTGATCTAAAACATTTAGCTACTATTCTAGGTACAGAAGATGAACCCAACACTACTTAAAATATGCTCATGGCTTGTCTACAATCTACTTGCTTTTCATCATGATATGATTATCTTTTTTTGCCTGGATCAAGTGAACATAATTCCAATTGAGAAGTAAATATTGATTTATATTTCAAGTTGTATTCATTCTATTTTATGTGTCTTTTGTATGCATAAGGATTGATCTCGTGAAATAGAATTATATGTTCTTATATTTTTCCATATTGAATGTTTATTGCTTTTTAGATTATATCCTGTATGAGACTTTTTCTCTCTATGTTTTTGTCTATGAGCATTGAGTTATTCAATAGAATACATGCTCTACTTTTTTCCTCTTAATTTTCTTTCTTATAGGTACTTATGCTATTTTTATGTAGGTTTCACACAACTTATTATGATGCACCTAAGTAATAACATATGTGGATTATTATGAGTGTGTCCTTACAAATGGTGTCCTTAGCATACAATGGGGGGCAAAAGCAGGGGTAATGGTTTATATGCTTGCTCATCAAAGGCACACAATTATCATGGTCAGGGAATACAGTTTGACTCTGCACTACAAATTCTACTTCATTTGAATATAATAACAAACATAGGTATGATTCATTTTATACAGATTTTTCTTTACTAAGTTCAAATATATATCTTTCCGTAGATTTCACAAAGTGAATGGAATAAATGTACCAATCCTATTACATCGACCACCTTCAACATGGCCAGAAAATGAAGGCTTGTAGAATGTCTAGCAACAACCTAGAAATCCCATGAATTATAGTGTTTGTACCCTTAAAGGAGTACCAAATCTACAGTTTCTTCTTCTTACGTTTCAAAAATTAAAATATATATATATTCTTATATAAATTGAGATGAGTTCTCATAATAAAGTCATGGTGAATTCTTTCACAATGTAGTACCTCAAGACTCTACAATAATGACAATTATTTTTAGGTGTTCTTCTCTTATCTGGAATTTTTTTGGTTGTTGCAGTTTTATCATACTGTATAACCTCTTTTGTGTTGGTTGTTGCAGTTTTATCATACTGTATAACCACTTTTGTGTGTGTGTGTTTTTTTTTTCTACTCTCTACATGTTGTTTAACCTATGAGATTTTTATGTTACTTTCCAAGAAACTGAAATTCACAATAGAGGAATAATCCACCATATATATAACTCACAATGCAATACCTCAAAATTTGAAAGTAATGACATAATTCTTTTTGGGTGTTTTCCTCTCAGTCTAAATTTTTTGAGTTGTTACATTTTTAATCATACTGTATTACATCTGCTTGGTTTTTATTTTTTTTACTCTCTACATGTTGTTTAACTTATGAAAATTTTACGTTCCTCATTTCTTCAAACTGGATGTTTTGGAAAACATTATAGTTGAACAACAGAAATCAGAGTAGTCAATAGAGTTGGGCATTAGCTAAGATTAAATGAAATTTGCCCAAAATTTTAGTTGAAGTTCTACATATTGTATACTGGTTTTTATAGTCTTTGGTGTTTTATTCAATTTGGAAACATTTAATGTTGCCTAAATAATTTCTTATCTTACACATTGAAGCTATGAATTGCTTTAGCTTGAATTTTTTTATTAGCTAGTATCAAATTTTGTACGATGAGAATAATGCCTATTAAAAATAATAATAAATTAGAGAAGGCAGAAGAGAACCTGTAACTCTTCAAGGATTAAATAAACAAACTCATAAAAACCTAAGTTGACATTTCTATAAAATTATTTTTTCGTTCCTATAAATTCTGTTAGCATATTTCTTAAAAATTATAAATATATACCTCAATCATATTCAAAGTTGGGGATTTTCTTATATTGAATCGCTTAAATAGTTTAGTTTTTCTCTCTCTTCTACCTCTCCACTATACCTTAGCTACACTTGATTTAACTGCTTCCTTTAGGACTTTAAAATTATATATTGGTGGTGTTGGAGTTCAACTTCATGTATGCTTGTTATTTCTCTAAGATAATATGTACGTATGTCACAAAATAGAGAAATGCGTATGGTAGATTCAAACGTTAATATTGAGTTGGGATTTAATTGCTTTTTATCGTAGTTAAGCTTTTTTTTTTTTAGTTAAATGCTATAAAGGTTTTTTTCCTATGATGAAGCCTTTACATGAGTCCCCGCTCTACCTACTATATGTGTGTTTGCATATTGATTTCTTCATATTTGTCTAGATATTTTTGTATAACATGTGTAAAATGTGACTATGAAGGCTCTTTTGAGCTGTAACACTAATTAGATAATAAGTCTTATGTCATTTCAGCAACCTTTGTTACCATTTTATTATTTGTAAGTTTTGGTTAGGCTTTCAAATTTCTCAGAATTTTGATGTCAAATATCTGGTGAAGAATATATTGGACAGGCATGTTTGATGTTCTACATACTATATTTTTTCCCTTTTGTTCATTTGATTTAGTCATGTTAAGATTAGCATCTTCCATTTCACTGACTGATCTTTAGCAGAATACAGGCTTATGTTAGTATATCTTATAATGCATTATTAAGTAGAATGAGAATTTTATTTTATTCATTAATGAACTCAAGCAGACATCATAAGAACTAGGAATCTTCATATATGCAAATTCAGAAATGGTTGAAGTTGTTATTATAGTGAAAAAAATGCATATCTTATACAATGGCTGTTATGGTTTTAAAACACAACTTTTAACATTTTTACTCTCTTACGTGTCCATTGTTAGAAAACAATAATCTAGATCTTTGATCTAGGAAACCCTAATAAACCAAGATCCTCCATGTCAAATCATTGAGAGTGGCAAAGCAGAAAAACATACCTGAATCCATTGAATGAAGTTGCTTGCAGGTTGATGATCTTCCAATCCAATATGGCTCCCAGAGAAACCCTCTTGATTCTTCTGATGAAGGGATGTCAGAGAGAATAGGAATTCACCATATGAATTGGGGACCATAACCCTAATATATAAGATATCATAAGTTTGTTATTTCTAATTTGGCCCCTCATCAAATTAGAAATAACATTCTGGTATCTACACATTAATCCCATGATAATTATACCCTTAAGCCTCAGAACTTTAATTCTTAATTAGATCACTTTAATATAGGCTTAACCAAAGATAGCATAACACATTAAATAGTTACATGTGTGGCCCCACATGATGGAATTTTTCCAACAATCTCCCACTGGGCCATATGTGTAACTTAACAAATGTGTGTAACTGTATGAGCTCCAAAAGTTTGCTATCATAATTTAGGATATATCCGAACAATCTCGTCCATTGATTACGCCGGTATAGGATCAAAACGGTCTTCGTCACATTTAACATGACTAAACCCATCAATGGTCACGTACACCAACATTACCAAATGACATAGATCAATCATGGATGCGTAGCATGGAAAATACATGCAATGTGATCTATACATGTCTATTTCCAACTGGTCCTACTGTATTCCTTAGTGAGATCAATATTTAACACAATGTAACAGAATGAAATGAACCGAATACTGTATTTCTGATCAGAATAATATCCAAATACATAAATGCATAAGTGTGTTCAAAATCAAACATAAAGCAACAAAATATAAAATCATACAAAGTCCCACTAGAATGTGATATCCTCACACAAAATAACACCCATATGAGCAGTGTGCTCATGAAAGACCTTGGGTGGTAATCCCTTTGTAAGCGGATCCGCTATCATGGAGTTTGTCCCAATGTGCTCTATGGATATCTGTCCATCCTGTATTCTCTCCTTCACAACTAGGAACTTAATGGCAATATGCTTTGACTTAATTGAGCTCCTGTTGTTGTTAGAATATAACACTGCCGATTTATTGTCACAATATAGTTTGAGTGGTCTTTCAATACCCTCCAGAATTCGCAGCCTAGTGACAAAATTTCGCAGCCATATTCCATGATTGGATGCCTCATAGCATGCTACAAACTCTGCTGCCATGGTGGAATCAGTTACGAGTGTCTGTTTGGCACTCCTCCAAGAAATAGCTCCACCAGCTAATAGGTATATGTAACCTGATGTGGATTTCATACTGTCTTGGCATAAAGCATAATCGGAGTCGGAATACCCTATGATCTCCAACTGATCCGATCTCCTATATGTGAGCATATGATCTTTTGTTCTCTGTAAATACCTCATAACCCGCTTGGCTGCTTTCCAATGATCCATCCCTGGATTGCTTAAATATCTGCCTAACATACCAACAATGTACGCAATATCCGGACGCGTACACACCATAGCATACATTAGACTCCCTACAGCTGATGCATAAGGAATCTTCTGCATTTCCTTAACTTCAAGGTTAGTTTTAGGGCATTGATTGAGACTGAACTTGTCTCCCTTAGAGACAGGGGTGTCACTTGGTTTGCTGTCCTGCATGCCAAACCTTTTGAGCACTTTATCAATATAGCTTCTTTGTGATAATCCAAGAATACCCCGAGAGCGATCTCGTTGTATCAGGATTCCTAGTACAAAAGAGGCGTCACCAAGATCTTTCATCTCAAAATTCTTTGATAGAAATCTCTTGGTTTCATGCAACATGCCTATATCATTTGTGGCAAGCAATATGTCATCGACATACAAAACTAGGAATATGTGCTTACTCCCACTGAATTTGTGATACACACAATTATCAACAGTGTTTGTCTCAAAACCAAACGAGATAATCACTTGATGAAACTTGTGATACCACTGACGAGAAGCTTGCTTGAGTCCATAGATGGATTTTATCAATTTACAGACCATATTCTTTGGGTCTCCCGACTCAAAGTTTTCTGGCTGCACCATATAAATTGTTTCGTCAATGTCACCATTGAGAAATGCTGTTTTGACATCCATTTGACGAAGTTCAAGATCAAAATGTGCAACTAGTGCCATGATTTTCCTAAAAGAGTCTTTCGATGAAACCGGAGAGAAAGTCTCTTTAAAGTCAATCCCTTCCTTTTGGGTAAAGCCTTTAGCTACAAGACGAGCCTTATACCTCTCCACATTACCATTTGAATCCCTTTTGGTTTTAAAAATCCATTTGCAACCAATGGGCTTCGCACCTTCTGGTAATGGGACAAGTTCCCAAACCTTATTGTCTTGCATAGACTTATACTCCTCATTCATTGCATCAATCCACTTTTGAGAGTTAGAACCTTGCATGGCTTGATGGAAGTTGATTGGATCATTTTCCACCATTCCAATTTCTTCCTCATGTTCTTGGAGAAATACGTAAAAATCGTCCGGAATAGCATTTCTCCTTTCTCTAGTGGACCGCCTTAAAGGCACTGGTTCTTGAGGTTGTTGAGTTTGTTCCTCATCTTGAATGGGGGGTTGATCAACATTATCTTGTTGAGGATCCGAATTCGCTTCTTGATCAATGACAGGTATAAAAACCTGCACATTGTCAAAAGCAATAGTGGGAATCGTAACCGATTCTTCCTCAAAGACTATGTCTCTAACCTTATTTCTCCCCCCAAACTCAACATCCTCAAAAAATGTTGCAGTTCCCGTCTCAAAAGTTGACCTAAGTGTGGGATCATAAAACTTATAGCCCCTTGACCGTTCAGAGTAGCCAACGAAGTAGCTGCTCACAGTTTTGGAGTCCAATTTCTTTTCATGTGGCATGTAAGGCCTTGCCTCAGCTGGACATCCCCAAATGTGAAAATGTTTTAGACTAGGTTTTCTGCCTGTCCAAAGCTCATAAGGTGTTTTTGCAGCTGCTTTAGTTGGCACCCTATTCAGAATATAAGCTGCTGTTTTGAGTGCTTCTCCCCAGATTGACTCTGGTAAAGTGGAATGACTAATCATACTCCTTACCATATCCTTAAGAGTCCGGTTTCGTCTTTCAGCTATACCATTCATGCTAGGTGACCCTGGCATGGTGTACTGTGGGACGATTCCACATTCCTCTAGGAATTTAGCAAATGGTCCTGGACGTTGTTCACCTGAACCGTCATATCTGTCGTAATATTCACCACCACGGTCAGACCTGACACTCTTTATTCTTTTGTTGAGTTGGTTCTCAACTTCAGCTTTAAATGTTTTGAACACGTCCAATGACTGTGATTTCTCATGAATGAGAAATAGGTACCCATAGCGAGAGTAATCATCTATGAATGATATGAAATACTGTTGGCCATTCCAGGAAGCCGTAGGGAATGGTCCACAGATATCTGTGTGTATCAATTCTAAGACGTCTGTAGTTCTATTTGCACCTAATTTCTTTATTTTGGTCTGTTTTCCCTTGATGCAAGCAATACAAACATCAAAATATGTAAAGTCAAGGGAATCTAAAATGCCATCAGACACAAGTCGCTCAACTCTAGACTTAGAGATGTGACCTAAGCGTTTGTGCCATAATGTAGCCGAGTTTTCTTTATTCATTTTGCGTTTAGTACCTCGTGATTCCGCATGCAAGGATTTATTATAAGAAACAATTGTATCAAGCAAATATAAGTTGTCATATACACATAGAGAACCAGTTCCAACAACATTTGAATTTATAGATAAACTGAATTGATTGTTTCCAAATGAACAAAAATAACCAAACTTGTCCAATAAAGAAACTGAAACCAAATTCCGTCGAAAAGACGGTACAATAAAAGTATCTAATAAATCCAAATAATAACCAGTTTTTAATAACAACCTAAAATGCCCTATTGCCTCTACTTCTACCGACTTTCCATCGCCCACAAAGATGTGTCTTTCAACATCACTTGGCTTTCGGTAGCTCAGGCAACCTTGCATAGAAACACTGATGTGAGTAGTAGCACCAGAATCCAACCACCACGTGTTTCTAGGTACTGAAGCTAAATTTACCTCAGAACAGACCAAAGCAAGACTCATGCAATTTGAGCGATCCCACTTCTCAAAGTTCTTGTTGTCATCAGGAGAACTTGCTTCCGTAAGAGAAGTGGGTTGCTCAATCCGTAGTGCAAGGTCTAGATCCATGCAGCCGAGAACAATTTCTGTGTTCTCTTTCCAATCCTTAAAGTTGGTCCCATTAAGTACAGGTCTAGAGTTGATATTAGCAGATATAGTAGAAACATTAGCTGTAAAGAGAACAAAAACAAACAGACAAACATGCTCATATTATTAACCAAATACTGAAGTAACAAATTCAAATAATGGTAAGTCTTATGTCAAGGTACCTAGCACAACATTAATATCAAGTCTTTGGACAGTAATATTAATTGTAAATGGTCATCTTGTTGTAGTGATCAAACACTGACAATAATTCATATCAAATAATAAATCTATCTTTGGATCGACTTATTATTCACATGTAAAAACCTTATAATCGTCACACGTTTACCACTACAGGTGTGTATGCAATTCGGCCAAGTATTAACCTTCCTTTGGGCCGACTAAGACTTGCATGAATTTACACACACACAAACATCCAATATTCCTCATGAACAATCTACACAAGAGAGGTCACTTTGGTTACATCTTGTTTCAATTAGCACATTTAGAATTATGGACTATGTAATTTAACCATAAAAGATATACCATAAATATTTGAATTGTTGTTTGAAGAAAACCAATTAGTTGTCTTCACATATCATCATAAATTAAAAAAAAAAGGTTTTTTTTTTTTTTTTATAACGGACCACCCAAAAGTGTGCTCCCGCGGGACCACCCAAAAGTGTGTTCCCGCGGACCACCATACGGCCCCACACCTTCTTCCAAAAAAAAAAATAAAAGAAAGTTCTGTAGCCTTTTTCATCATGAGGCTGGCTTCTTCCATTGCAATTTTCCCAACAAAATGTTGTTGATAAGTAAGTTGGATGACTGGAAGTGTCTGGATGGTTTAGTCAACAGGAGGCCCAGCCTTAACAAGCATAATAATGACATGTGGCTTCTGGATAGAGTTTACAAAGGATTCCGGATCATGGAAGCCAAATAGGGGAAGGTTTCCTTCTTGTTTTCCTCGTCTACAACTACTACCATAAAAAACCGCAGATCTGCTACCATATGAGTTTTCTTCCAAGTGCAAAAATATTCAAATCCAGTAATCCCCCCCTTCTCCAAACAGGAACAGTGAAAAGCTTCGGTAAACTCAATATCTAAGGCAAGTGGAAAACTCATGATTTTCAACCTTTCATGGAGCAATAAAGTTGAAATAGCGGAGGTTTTACCGATCCGTCTCGTTTAGTACAGCGAATCGATTGGCGTCGAAGAAAACCAATGGGTTTAAGAACTCGGTTGTAACTGAGTCACATTGCTAGATGCATAAGGGTCTGGTCATGACTGATGTGTAATGGTTCAGTGACTTCTCGGGCTGAAACTGAAACTTTAGAATGGGTTCACAACAATCATCGGTGTGGATAATGATTTGGAGGAAGACAGATCACAAAAGGATTACCAATCCATTCTCCAAAATATCAAGGACTGATTGCACAAAACCCTAGGTTTCAGGATTTCGAAAAACACCCAAAGACCATTACAGAGAACCAATCAACAACAAGAGGAAATTAAGAAAGGCATGAGATCAGATTCTCTGACTAATTAACAACATAAACACCTAAAAGGATTCAGTCGGTCAAGCGATTCAACCATATTTCAACAACTTTTCATCAAGTGAATCCATTTAAAGAATAAACTATCAATAGATTGATTTATTTCTGGATTCTCAATGGCTTAATATGGAGATGCTCTGATACCAATTGTTAGAAAACAATAATCTAGATCTTTGATCTAGGAAACCCTAATAAACCAAGATCCTCCATGTCAAATCATTGAGAGTGGCAAAGCGGAAAAACATACCTGAATCCATTGAATGAAGTTGCTTGCAGGTTGATGATCTTCCAATCCAATATGGCTCCCAGAGAAACCCTCTTGATTCTTCTGATGAAGGGATGTCAGAGAGAATAGGAATTCACCATATGAATTGGGGACCATAACCCTAATATATAAGATATCATAAGTTTGTTATTTCTAATTTGGCCCCTCATCAAATTAGAAATAACATTCTGGTATCTACACATTAATCCCATGATAATTATACCCTTAAGCCTCAGAACTTTAATTCTTAATTAGATCACTTTAATATAGGCTTAACCAAAGATAGCATAACACATTAAATAGTTACATGTGTGGCCCCACATGATGGGATTTTTCCAACATCCATCCCCTTGAGAATATGATCACCTGATCACTGTCCCTCAAGTTACACCCATGTGACTGTTGCATGGTTGATCATTTTTTAAAATATGCATAACTGGATAAATTCCCCCCTTCTTTTATAATGCTGAATAAATTCACTTATTTTTTACTTCATATTTGCTCTCATCATTGTCATTACCATCATGATCATGCAAAACCTATTGCATATACTCTTAAATTTAAATATTACTAAGTTTGGTGCTCATGGATAACCATACTTATCCACTTCTCTTTATTGAAAACTTGGATTCCTCTTTTAATATCGAACCAACAGACTGGAAGCTCAATGTTTGAGCCTGGCCTTGACTTAGAGCTTGAGACTAGCTCCTGATAGGGCATTTAATTTCTGAATGAGCCTAGCCTAAGCTGGCCATGGCTCGCTTCCCCTTTTATTATTCAAGTTGTGTTTGAGTTGAGCTCGTGCTTAATCAAGTGCTTCTAAGCCAAGTTAATCCAACTGGAGTTTTGAACAGATGCATATGAGCAGAACTTTGATCTTTAGTGATCAAGCACTATAGATCATTAAGTTGTTGCACTTGACTAATTTGATACTAACAGAGCCTGAGTTAAACGAATCTGAGCTCAGCTTTGCTACTTTTCTTCCATAACGATAATATATATTTTATCAAGCAATCATGGAACACTCTTTTCTGAACACACTTTTTATGTTAGTTTAGTAGTATAAAATAGCAATTTTCTGATTAAAAAAAAAAAAAAAACTTAAGTTCTGCCTTTATGCTACTAACCACTAATCACATTCTATATCTTTATGTTGTATAAATCTGACAGAATAATAGTTTTTCCCCCTTTCTTTTTTTTTTCTCCAAATTTTAATGTTTTATACATCAAAGGCATCAAGTTCCGCCAAATTTTAGAAGATTTCTAAGTTCAAAGTTGAGAAGGCTTGTTGCGCAAGATAAAATTGAAAAGGGTAATTAGATTTTCTCCATCTCTCAAATCTTAAAACCATTTGAATTCAGTAGTAGCACTTTATTATTCTGAGAAATAGTAGGGAGCATAGAAATATTGTGAGTTATTCAATTCAATATTCTTATGTGGTACTTGTGAATTGTGATTGACTATTTCTTTTTGCAGTTTGTTCTTGTCTGATTGTTGTACTAATATGCAAGATGTACAAATCAAAAATCTCTACAAGCTAAAAGATCCCACATTTACAACAAAAACATGTACTCCGAAACAAAAGGATCCACCTGTCGACTTGACAAAGCTTCCACTAACAAAACATAGAATGTAAGTATATGTTAGTATCCTATAAAATGTTATTTTAAATCTTTCAATTGCCTAATTTGATTACAGTATGTTGAAACTTCTATTTTCTTTATTAATAAAATCAGAACATGCACACTAACAACTAGATAACTATATACTTACCATTTTTCATTACAGTAAATATCTAGCTACAACATATATGCTTTCGGTAATAACTACGTGCAACGCACGTACCCCCACTAGCATCCTAAAATAAATTGACCCAAGGACCCTACCAATGGATGAGATACCACACGGCACAAAGTGACACACACAACACAATCATATCCGGTCAGTTCTACGAAAGGTGAAAAAGATGAGCCGAGCCGTCTGCAGGTGACCAAAAAGTGAGTGTCTAGTCAAGGAAAGAAGCACCCATGCCATGAATAATGTGTCGGTATGAGTGCCCCTCTGGGCTCTCTGGCTCTTTCCCACAACAACCCCTCACTCAGTCTCTCTCTCTCCCCGCTGCTGCCGGTTCCCCCCTACAACAACCGAAACAACGACATCACTCAATTCACCCGCGCGACTTCTCCAAGTCGGACATTTTTTCTTTCCTTCACAAAATAACTTCTTTCTACATCTTCATTTCACTACCACCACCATCCCTGCGTCTCTCTCTCTCCCTACGCTTTCCCACCAAAACCCTAAAAATCAATATTTCTCTTTTCGCCCCCTCCCCCCGCCCGTCCTTTCCTTTGATGGATCGAATGCGTTTGTGATTTTTTTTTCCTCTCCCTTTTCATTGGAAGAAGAAGGAGAATAAGAAGAGGAAGAGGATGGGATTGGATTGGTTCTTCTGGAGCATAATCGGTGAGGAGCAATCCAGCTTGGTAGGAGGAGGTGAATTTCAGAGGTAGAGAGCCCATGGATGCTGAGGCTTCTAGTCTTGGATTGAAAGACAAACCTCTTCATGTACTGGCGGCTACTACGGAGGAGGAAGTCGGCCCGTCTCGGCCCATATGGAACCCTTGCTGTTATGCTTTTGGCCCTTATCTGCCACCGTCGACCTCTTATACGGGAACTTCACTGCCACAACAGAGATCATCATCATCATCCAGTTCTCTGCGGGTCATCGTGAAGAAGCCTGTACGTATTATAAAATTACAATCTTCATTCATCATCGTAAATTGAGTTAATACTTGATAGTGGATTATCATTGCATTTGCTTGTTGAATTGCTTCCCTCTTTGATCGACGCATTCACTTGCTTCTTGTTTGGTGTGCTATATTGTGCCATTTGGGTACAAATCTAAGAACATGCTAGGTGGGATTGGGAATGGGTGAAATTATTCAAGTGCTGTTCTTTTCTGGATTAAGTTTTCAATGCTTTATGCAGTTTTGATTTAAATAAATGCTTTCATTTCTCAAGATGTTACTCTGTTTCTTGATTACTATAAAATTTTACATGCAATATCAAAATTTCATCATAGAAAAGCAAAGGGAGCAGAACAGAGGGCTTCCTGTTTGTTAGTTTCGAAATATAACTGTTTTGTCAAACAATATTACAGAAGCTAAAGAAAAAAAAGGTTTATTCCTAGTAATTTAACTTCGATCCTTTATTAGAGACTTCTACATGTACAATGTGTTCTCCCTATTGTAATTGTAAGAAAGTGAGAGGATAATTTATAGTAATATTTTTGTAATATTTGCTTATGCTATTAGCATTTGAAGGGGCTCCCTTTCATAGCTTGTGTCAAGACGTGTCTTTTATATTGTAGTAAATAACTCAACCCTGCAACCTTTAGCTGCTGCAACAATGGGCACCTCCAGTGTGTTTTGATGCATTGTTAATGGCTAGTTATGGAGATTGGGAGGCCTTGTTTAGAAAGCAGCAGCATGCTTATACCTCAAACCCCAACTTCCCACAAACACACACCCCCATACACAACCCCCACCACCCCACAAAAAAAAAAAAAAAAAAAAAGTAGCAATGTAATATTGTACATTTTTTTTTTCGTGGTTGGATGTTATTATAGAAGTGCGAGTGTGTAGGGTTGAAAATGCACCAAAGTTAAATGAGGGAGATTTGAGAATTGAATTTTTTTTTTTTTTTTTAATCTGTGCAGCTAGTTGCAAGACTAACCAAGGACATAGTAGAGACATACCAGATATGCAACCTGGCATTCAAGTATTCTGAGGCAATAAATCTAAAACGGTTCCTTACAAACCCATCTGTTGGAGTGCTGAATGATGGCTTTGATAATGCAAACTCAGATCTCATTTTGACTGTGAACTTTGTCTTGGTCAATGACAGCTCACAACAAAGGTTCGTCTTTGTTGCTTCATCCTTTATGGCCATCATATTTCCATCTTCTAAACTTAAGTAGTGTTCTTTAATGCTGTGCCTTTGACAATGCATAAAAATATATATGCTTTCAGAAAAATCTGAGAATGAAATTTGGATTTGGTTTGTCACATTTTTATTCACTGTGTTTGGTAAACTTTTCATTTTTAATGTTCCAGAAAATCAACTTAATGCATTGCCAGTCAGTATTTTCTTCTTAGATTTTGTCGGGAAATCTAGTGTATGTTGCTCACATACCTGGATTGCAAAACGGTTTCCTTCCCTCGAGGTCGTTAAGTTTAGATTCAAACTTGATACTTGAGATATGAAGACAATTTTGAGTTCTCATTTGATCCACGGGGGCATTTCAATACTGCAAAGGGGGGGTTATGATCCTATACTCCTAGATCTCAGGTATTTTAACGACCCTTTCATTAAACCTTCTACCAAACACCTGGTGTTGCCAAAGTTTGGTTTCCAACCTTTTTATTGAAAAGGAAAATTTTTTCATGCACCCTCCAGTTGATGCTTCTCTGTATCTTGAACATGTGGGATCACTGAGCTCTTAATCAATTATTTATCATTGTAACTTTGATGGAGTAAGAAGTTGCTATTTGGGGACAAAAAAAAAAAAACCCTATTAAAGGCAGTAATAAGCTCTTTTAACTTAAGTTGGTAATTGCTTCATCCTTAGGGTTTGTTTGTGTAACGAGATTGAAACATGCCCTGCTAACAGAACCTTTTGACTAATCTTTTTGAGGGGAGAAAAAGTTAATGATGGTTTAAAAGCTTGATCTGACCGTCTGTTTATAATTATCAAGGCTTTCAGTTCAAAATGGATGATATCATCCAGTGGGCATGATTTCTCAATTTGCCCAATTGGCATGCCATTTAATCTTGCATCAGATCCTCCTACGTGCTTGTCTATTGACTACTGCCCACCATAAGAAATAAGGAGGAGAGGATGCATGCATAGAAATAGCTGAACTTTGTTTTTATGGAAGCACTTAAAGATAATCAGGTGTTTTTTTACTTGCCTAGTTTCCTTTGATAGTGAAAGTTTATATATATATATATATATATATATCATGTGTCAGCTCAGTATTATATAATCCTCCTAGTCCTAGCTGGAGCCATTGACCTTTGTTCTCATATCTTAGGTACATTGTTAAAGATATTCTCGGTCAAGGGACATTTGGACAAGTTGCAAAATGCTGGGTTTCCGAAACTAATAGTTATGTTGCTGTTAAGATCATTAAAAACCAACCTGCATACTATCAACAGGCACTTGTTGAAGTAGCCATTCTGACAACAGTAAACTGAATTTTCTCTGACTTTTTAAAATTTATCTGAAGATGCGCGTATGAGTTTCTTTCTTCTGGCTGAATCTGCAATTCTGCCTGCCTTTTGTGCAGTTAAATCAGAAGTTCGATCCCGATGAGCATCACATAGTTCGTATCCTGGATTATTTTGTATATCATCGTCATTTGTGCATTTCATTTGAAGTGCTTGGCTCAAATTTGTGAGTTACCCTTATTTCATACCAGCTTGAAAATGATTTTCTTCAAAATGGCTTTATATTGATCTAGTAAAAATGTGACACTGTGCTGCAAGAAAATCTCTAAAAACTTATGTTCAAGTTCTCTTTATTGGTGTATTCCAGTAACCCTATTTTCCTACCATTCAGATATGAGCTTATCAGGACGAATCATTTTAGAGGGCTGCCTCTAAGCGTTGTCCAGTTGTTCTCGAAACAGGCATTGCTTTCAGATTAATTCATGAATAGGTTGTAGTTCTCATTGTTTTCTGTTCAGAATTTGGGCGGGCTACTTATTTTTCTTTATTTTATTTGGTTTTGTAGATCTTACATGCATTAGTTGTCATGAAAGAAGCTGGTATTATACATTGTGACCTGAAGCCAGAAAATATTCTTCTGTCAACAAGGTGAACTATAATTACTATTGATTGTAAGTCGGGTTAGATGTCTCTCTCCATATATTTTACTTTATTTTAATGTATCATCCTTAACTTGCAGTGTTAGGATACCAGAAGTCAGAATCATTGATTTTGGGTCAGCCTGCATGGAGAATAGGACAGTTTACTCCTACATACAGGTCTCTCTCTCTCTCTCAAAAATACACATATATATTGCAAATTTTGTTTGATTGCCACACTGATGTGTCTGTATATTGGATGCATCAGAGATTCTATGCTACTGGTAGTTGTTTCTTGTTTAATATTTTTTTTGCTTTTTCTTCTGTAGAGCCGTTACTACAGGTCACCAGAAGTTGTTCTTGGATATCAGTATCCTTTTGAAATGAAATTTAAAATTTTATTTGTATCTGCCTGTTTTGATTAATGTAATTTCAAATCCATTATGGTCCTTCTTCTGTTCTGATTGCATGTGTTGCCTAAATCTGCAGTTTATGCTTCTTTTTATGTGGTTTTCCTTTGATTGTGTTTCCTGACATTCTGATTTGCATCCGGTTTCCTGCATGGGTTTAATAGTCTTTTTGAAATTAGGTTAAGACCAATACAATGGGCTATTGTTATTTCAATTGTAATGGTTTGATTGAATTCCGGAAACAGAGTGCAATATGTAATGGCTTTTTGAAATTAGGTTAAGACCAATGCAATAATGGGCTACTGTTACTTCAGTTGTAATGTTTTGAATTTGAATTCCAGAGACAGTGCAATATGGAACTAGCACAATAACCCTTGCTAAACACAGGCTTACCGATTAAATTTGTAGCAATATGTGTATAGATCAATTAAAAAGAAGTTCAAATCACGTAAATCATTTTCAAATACCTACTAACAACGATTTAGTATAGATAGAGCATAAAATTTTAAACAAAGAATAAAAGAATTGAGGTACCTCTTTTCTGAATCCAAGAGTCTAGTGTAGAAATGAAGTAAGAGAATTGATGTGAGAAGGAAAGGAGAATATGTTGAAAAAGGGTACAAGAGATTGGTGATGGAAACGACGTTGTTGAGAAGAGTGAAACGTGTGATAAGGACTTGAGTGGTTTCATGATGGAAGTGGGAGGAAAATGCGGGTAAGTTATAGAGAGTAGTTATAACTAATAGTCAAAATTAGAAGTTACAATCAAAATTAGCTTGAAAACCCACTGCTTTAATATAGTATAATGGTTTTGTGAGGAGGGAACCTCAATTTTAATGGTTTTTATAGTTCTTTCTAAATTGCTGTAGACACAAATCTAATCTGAGTATATTAATAGAAAGCCGATATAACAGGAGTTCCCATGAAGTTTTAGATTTCATCCATGCACTCGTTCAGGCACAGCTGAATCGGTTATGTGTGGCATCATTTGCTTTCAGGATGGTTAAAGTTCACTATTGATGGAGCAGCTTGAGGAAGCCTGTACCCACTGGTATGTGGGGTATTCTTATGGACAAATCGGGAACTGTAGTGCTAAATGCTAATCTTTTCACAACCAATTTGTTTGAAGGAATTTAATGAGACAGTCTTTGTTGCCACTTGCCACTCTAGAAGTTAGGGGTGTACATAGGTATCTGAATATCTGAAATCTCCAGACTACAAGCGGGGAAAAAAGAAAAGGAAAAAGAAAACAGTTATGTAACCTACTTTTGGATTTGGGAGAAATTTGGATCTGGATACAGATCCATGTGTACGGCATCAGTGAGATTTGGATCTTAATCCAGACCCCAATGACATAGGTATCTGAATATTTGAAGTCTCCAGACTCAAGAGGGGAAAACATGTTGAGAAATTTGTATTTGGATGCAGATCCATTTGCATGGCATTTGCGAGTTTTTGGATCCGAATCTAGATCCCTGTGTTCCAACACAATCATGTTTTGGAATCTATAAGAGCCATGTGTTTTAACTTCTTTCATTAATGTTGTCTTCGGCCCACCCCATCTCCTCATGGTCCATCAACTTGCATGGTGAAACTTTTCCTCATTAGTGCCATTGTTGACCTACATTGGACATGTCCAAACCATCTCAAACGAGCCTCTTTATTCATCACCTATGATGCTACCCCTAAATGCTTCCGAATGTGCTCATTTATAATTCTAACTTTCCTAGTTTTACCACATATTCATCTCAACATTCTCATCTTTGCTACAATGATTTTTTTACATGTGGTGTTCTTGATTGACCAACATTCTACTCCATAGGTCATAGCTAGTCTAATAGTTTATTGTAAAATTCTCCCTTCAATCTTGTTTGTATGTGCCAATCACAAAGCACTCTAGAAGAAAAGTTTCCACCTCAACATCATCCTCAATGTTTCCATCCTTAATAATTATAGGGCCAAGGTATTAGAAGGAATCTCTGTGGTCTCTTAAGTCTTGATTCTCACATGATCTCTTTTACACATCCCCAGTGAAGTCTCAATTTATATATTTTGTCTTTGTACAACTTATTTTAAAGTCAATGGATTCTAAAGCCTCTTTCCATCTCTCAAGTTTCGCATTCACTTCATCTCTCAATTCATCCACCCACACTAGTCACTGTATCATCAACAAACAACATACATGAGGGTACCTTCTCTTGATTATGAGCGCTTAGCTTGTCCATAATTGAAGTAAAAAGAGAAGGGTTTAAAGTTGACCCATTATATATATATATGGGGAATTCTACAGAATGCCCCTCCTTAAAAGGGGCGTTTTTCCCCTCTTCTTCTATCCAATGCGAGTAAGCCACGTCATGGAGCCTTTTATTGGTTTAAAACACAGCCTGAGACTCCTTTAATTTTTCTTTCTTCTCCTCTCCTCCCACTGACCTGCTACCTACTTGTTTTTCTTCCCCTCCTTCAGAAGCCTCTCTTTCTTCTTCTTCTCTCCGACTCCCACCCTCCTGCTGCTTGCTTCTTCTTTTTTAATTTTCTCTTCTTCTTTCTTCTCCTAGCTTTCTTCTTTTCTCTGATCTTCCAAACACAAAAGGAACTTATGATCATTTCAGTCTTCTACTTCTGCCATTAACCACCCCTTTTTTTTAATTCTTCTTCTATCACTTCGAGAGCCCATTCTGTATTTTTATCTAAAATGTCCCTCTAAAACAGAGTGCCGCCTTCTTTTCATGGCACTTCCCAAGCATATTTCTTCTTGGCCCTTCTTATTCTTCTTCATGCAGCCATGAGCCCTGATTCCATGATCTGTTTTCCGGTAAGCAACCTTCTTCTTCTTCTTCCATGATATCACCCTTGGTGACCAAGTACAAATCTTCATTAATTCTCTGTTCTTCTTTGATTCAAGCGATTGGCTCTTTCTTCTTCTTCCTGCTTGTCATGACTCTCTGCCAATCACATCTTCTTCTTCTCATTCTACAGATCTTCTTCTTCCATGTCATGGTCCTAAGATACAAGCCGTGGCCTTCTTTAGATCCCATTACTATGCTACAACAATCTACGGAATTGGCCCACCTCTGATTTATCCCCACAATATTTGGGCTCACAAGAAATTCATGATGGTCCTCAGTGGGGCCCAGTTAATCCTCCTCATCTTTAGGACTATGCTAGAACAATCTATAGAATTAGCCCCACCTCCAGATTGATCCCTACAAGATTTGGATTCACAAGAAAATCGGTTCACAAGAAAATTGGCCACCTCAGATTCATCACCGCATGATTGAAATTCCTTGAACTCATGATGGTCCTATGTGGGGGCATTTATGAGAAATCCAGAGTGGTGAAAATAAATGACCCCACATGGGCCCTCACCATATATCATTTGAACAGGAATAGGTCCACAGTCAGTGAAATTTGGGATAAAACAATGATCTAACACTGGGTTCTGATGGTGGATTTGGTGGGAAATTTCACTACGATATATTAATTTAATAGTCGGTCATAATGCTAATGGAATGAAATTCGGTTAGGGACTATGAAAGAATGGTGCACAAATTTTAAGCGGTTTAGATTATTGTAAGTGGGCCCGTTTATCAACCTCAATAATCTCTTGTGAGACAGTAAGGAATTGCAAGAAGTTTTCCTTTCCAGTTTAAAGCCATGGTGATCTGACGAGAAAAATGGGGCCAACAGTAGGAAAGTTGTTTCTTTCCCATTCACAGCGCACCGTGTGAATAGGTTGCAATGAGAATAAATGCTATGAAATTAGCATTGATCTTGATCTAGTAGGACCCCACCAAAGTATTTTTTTAGGAATTAGCATTGGGCCCCACCAATCTATTTTTCATGAATAAGCATTGATCTTTTTGCTTTTTTGGATTTAGCATTGATCTAATTTCACTTCATCAGATTTTGCATCATCAATAGATTTCATGTCTGGCCCCGTTATAGCTTCAGTTGATAGACGTCCTCTAAGTTGGATATTGAGATTAATGCTACTATGCTAGTTATCCTTTCTAAGTGGATAAGAATAACAACTCATCAAGTCCCACCCTTCTTTTCCTGAATGGAAATCCCACCCTCAAAATTTGTATGAAATGAAAATCTCCCAAATTTGTAGGAGAAAACAATGGAAGTGGAACCGCCCAGGCTACGTTGGGAGCATTAAATGATGCCTTTCGCATGTTTGTTTTTTACGGGATGAGAAAAGAGTTGTTTCACTTTTGAAAATGCCCGGGCGCTATCAGGTGCGCGAGGTGAGCATGGAAGCTGGAGCCCACATGGGGATGGAGCTGGGGGGATTTAAAGATTTTGTTGTGATCCTCCTATGTACAAAAAATCAGCCCCATCCGATCATCCTAACCCTATCATCCATGGCCCACAAATCTAGTCCATTTGCATGAGTGTACAATCGATCCAATTGTCCAGTCCATTCGCATGGGTGCAAACCCAGGGGGCATAGTGGGGTTTGTGTGGTCCACTCGGATGGACCATCAGATGGGCCCCACAATGGGTGTGCACAATGCACACAACATAGGATAGTTTTCCTATATATGTATATATATGTTTTAAGATCTGAGCTTGTATCGTATTGATGCTTTGAATCTACAGAGCTTGAACCATTTTTCCATTTAGAGTCACATTTGTATCCTAAGAGCTATCAATGTTATTTATTATTGCCCTTTTTTTCTTTCAGTTTCATGGAGCACTAGTTTTTGTGTGCGCGCGCGCGTGCTGCGTTCGTGCGTTTACTCCATTTTTTTCTCCTATATTCTATACTATTTTCCTTTATGGTTGTACATTTATTTATCTCATAGAACCTAAGTTACTCTTAACTATAAAAAAAAGAAAAAGAAAAAGTGCAGTTGCTTATAAATACATTTTTCCAGATTCATGTAAAACAAGAGAAACATGAAGTAACAGATAAGAGGCTCAAAATTGATCTACTGTCTGTGCATTACTTACATTAACAGCAAATTACAGAATTGTCATTAATCCAAAAGACAAGCTTACTCCCTTGGAATGTAATAACAAAATCAACCTGATTATAGTCTTCTTGTTAGCAGGTACTTGTAAAAGTTGGTGCTTATTCTTAAAATGTTGTGCTTAATGTTCAATATCAA
The DNA here is from genome assembly GCA_038049695.1 of Cinnamomum chago. Lineage (NCBI taxonomy): Eukaryota > Viridiplantae > Streptophyta > Magnoliopsida > Laurales > Lauraceae > Cinnamomum > Cinnamomum chago. Next base: position 638,307 of record CP142456.1, read on the forward strand.
ATTTATAATAAAAAAAAATTAAACAAAATGACTGATGATCTCTGTTTATATTGTTGTTATCATCAAGCCTCATGCCATCTATCTATCATGTAATCATGTTTCTTTATGAATGACATGGAGGTTGGTTTGTTGGTTCTTGACCTAACATTCAGATATACTACAGCCATCGACATGTGGTCTCTTGGCTGTATTGTTGCTGAGTTATTTTTAGGGGTGCCATTATTTCCAGGAGCTTCGGAATTTGATCTTCTCAAGAGAATGATTGAAATTCTTGGGTAAATTTAATTCATGTTTTCTTTATTGTGTGTGTTAATATTCCAAATCATAACTTAGCACAACCGGTATTCTTTGGGTCTGATTTTGAAGGATGATTTATTTTGTGAATTTGTTTCCATGCATGTTGCAAAATTTCTAAGGAATATTCCATTATTTTCTTTTTTTATGCAGGACTCTTAATGCACCACCTGTGGTGAATACAGTTGCATATATTCAAATTGTTTAGAGTCCTAATCTAGGGCAGTGGAAAGATTTCCATTAACTAGAGATGTGATTTAGGTGATCTGAAATTTGACTTGTGCAAATCATTGAGTTTTTCATCACCCATCTTATAACCCTAGATTGATGTATGCAGGAGACTTCATCCACCTCCCATTCATGTGGTCTATCACATATCCCACCCACCCAAATAAATTGTTATTTGCCTTGGTGGGCCCCAAATGTTTACCACACCACCATTCCTTTGTCCTTGATTAGGATCTTGAAATTGTACACTCTAAATTTATCTGTCTTGCTGAACCCAATGTGTACACCGCATTTGCAAGTAAAAGAGATATGAACAAACTTTGAATGACTGTAACCGACAGTTCACAATTGGCTGAGTATTCATTCTGTAAGTAGTTCCAATACATTGTTCTGGTTGAATCCCTAGATTCATTTTTAGCAATTTATTGCTGAAGTCTTATTTATTTCAGCTGTAATGAGTTCGCTAAATTGCAGTACTAAATTCCTACATGACCAAAAACCCAGTCTTACTGTTTCACTTAAGACGTGCCTCATTCATGTCACATTGGATGGTTGTGTTTCTTTCATCTTCTGATAATATTGAAGTGCACGATAGTGGAATTTAAATCTCGAACCACTTATATTCTTCTATTTTCTAATAAATCTCAAACCACTTATATTTTTCTATTTTCTATCTTCTTGTTATTTTTGCCTTTTGTTGTTATGAGGATGAGGTTTACAGGACTAGCTCTAATTGGGTCATGTGGTGCTAGGGTGAAAAGATTGTAGCCATCTTCCCGTCATTAGTGGGTTGTTCCTTAAAAGTGGCAATAGTCCCTTTCAGGTGCGTAACATGCGCATCTAAGCAATTTGTGCAGTCTTGTTGCCCCACCTACAGCCAAGTCAATTCATGGTAAGGTGGGGATTGAAAAATGTGGATGTGACCCACGCGTGTGCAAGATTTCATGTCCATCATCATTCTGACCCCTTGATCTTGGCTCTCAAGTTTAACAGTTTTAGAATTTATTGTGTTTATTTATTTCAACCCAACGGTCAATCCCATTTAGACTGAAAAGCATCAGACTGGTGACATTCATAGGGCTTTTCAGGTGGGCCATGCTCATATAAGCTATTTGCACATGAGGTCACCTAAAAATTCCTCTCTATGTATCTATCTGATATATATATTGAGCTTAGGAGAGCCTTGCTCATATATATATATATATAGAGAGAGAGAGAGAGAGAGAGGGAAAGAGGGAAAGAGGGAGAGAGAGAGTGTATATATATATATAGAGAGAGAGAGAGAATGGGCATGCCTGCCTTATGCTTGGAGTGGCCTGGCCTGTCTAGCCAACATGGAAGCATCCAATTTTTTTTATCTTTTATTGAGGCTTTAAAGTTGTCTAAGTCATAGCTGTTAGGTAAAGTAGGATGGTAATGGCCTACAAACTTGGATGATTTTCAAATTTGGATCAATGCTAATTAAAGAAGAGAGGAAGTAGGGGAAGAGAAAGGGAAAAAAGAAAGAAAAAAGGAGTCGGGTTGGGCCAAGGAGTGGGTTTTTTTTTTTTTTTTAAATGTGTGCACGAAGATATACATGAGGAGATATATATATATATATATATATATATATGAGAGAGAGAGAGAGAGAGCTTGAATATTTCCTTAGGGCCCGTTTGGTAATTTACTTTTAAAATAAAGTGGAGTGAAGTGAAATGAAAAGAATGAATAAAATATAAGTAAGTTATGATGATATTTTGTTTTTAGCTGTTTGGAATGGAATATTTTTGACTTTTTGTATGGGGAAATGTAGATTTTTTGTCTTTTAGTGAGTAAATGTAGTTGTTTTTTGACTTTTTTTGGAAAAGATGGAGGGAATTTTTGTAAAAAGTGTTTTTGATGGGATGTTTAACTTAACTTGACTTTATTAGTAAATTTACCAAACGGGCCCTTAAGAAACCAACTCTTATGGGCCCATAATATCGGTCCGATCAAATGATCCTAGCCCTTGAATCCTCAAAGATTAATGGATATATAACTTGCAAATTTATTGTGATAAAATCCAACAATGACTAATGTCAAGATCATTCTCAAACTAGGACTAATTCCAATCTAAAGTGGGTAGGTACATGTGAAGGGATTGGATGAGCATAGGTGGGCCCATGTATTAAAACAAAAAGGGGGAAACAATATTACAACTGAAGCACACAGGATAATCAAAAGCCCAATATTTACACCACAAAGAAAAATGCATTCTTCCCTTTTTGGTTCACTACTCACCTTCCTCCACCTATGATGAACCCACACACATGCGTCCTGGTCACTGGATATTTAACTCTATGCATTTTCAGTTGTTGCATGTTATAAGTAATTCAGAAGGCTGTGGTTTCTCTTATTGAACTGATGTTCATTTTATGGCCACGATTGAACTTGTTTATATGTTCTTACTTGAGCAGAGGACAACCCCCTGATCATATACTAAGGCTGGCAAAAAGTACACCTAAGTTCTTCAAGTGTGTTGGGAGTATTCATCGGTTGGAGGATGATGAATTATATGTTGGAGGTAGGAGTGCTTATCAAATGCAAAGTGAAGAAGAATATGAAGCTGTGAGTAACCACATTTCGATATATATATATATGAAATGCTTATGCTTTGACACTGAATTTTCTTCTTGCTCTATTTTTTTTTAAATATCTGGTTTTTCCTCTCAGAAGGAATCGAAAAAACCAGTAGTAGGGAAGAGGCATATCAACTTCGTGGAGCTTGAGGACATTGTCATAAATTACCCCCATCGAAAAAACTTGCTCGATGAAGATATCTCAAAAGGTTAGCTGTTTTATTCTGATTTGTAATTGAGTAAGCTATCTTGGTTATGCGATGATCCAGGTCATGTGATAATGTGGTAGTTATTTTTCAATTGTGTTAATGGTTCAATTGAGGTTCATGGTTCTCCCATCATGTTACAGAAAATGTAACTCGCTTAGCACTGATTGATTTTCTGAGGGGTCTCCTTGAGTTTGATCCGGTTAAAAGATGGTCTCCTTTGCAGGTTTTAAACTTCTCTAGTGATTGCTGTTTTCATCATATTTGTGCATTTTTGTTCAGGTAAGATCCATCATTTAATGATTGATTTTTATAGTTTAACCTTTTATTTGTAGGCTGTACATCATCCTTTTGTAACTGGGGAACATTTTACTTGCCCTTATAAACCTCCCCCAGAAAAGCCTCACAATGTAAGTGTATTCCTATATGAATATATATATATATGGGGAAGTTTCAAGTGCATCTATCCCTCACCATAGGGTGAGGGATGCACTTGAAACTTCCCCTATATATATTTGAAATGGTCCTATATGAATATATTGGATCTTAGGTTTGTAAAGTACATTGCGTCCTTGGTTATGTTGTCTTATGTTTCTCTTGGTCCAGTTTCATGAGTCTAGGATGTGCTTTCTTTCTTTCATGCAATGCTTTTGAAGGCCTGGAAAGGTACATGCTTTGCTCCACGTGCACACAACATCGAGTGCGTCATCATCTGCACAATATCAAAATGAAAAAAGCATTCCACTTGGTGAAAGTGTGCAGCTGGACATTGCTACATTCCAGTATGTATTTTTCCGTTACCGTTCAAGGGTGCCCTTATAAAACCCTCTGCTGGTTCATGATGAAATGCACAAGCATGGGTTGGATGAGTTTTGTTACTGTTACTGACACTATATTTTTTCAGCCTGGTAGCCAGAATATTACAGTGGACCACGATCCAGGAGGTGGGCATTGGTTTGTTGCTGGTCTTTCTCCACAGGTCATTCCCACAGCCCTTTATGGACAACTATTTTTAAAAAATATCAGAACCCATATGCTTTCTAATCTTTATTGCTGTTGTCATTGTCATTGCTTTTCTTGTGAAATTTGCCCTCTTCTTTTATTTGGTGGTTCTGATATCAAAGCCAGCAACTTTTAAATGGTGATACTTTGCCTGTTCAGTTTGTGCTTGTAAGGGTTATTAAATTTGGTTTTGTAGGTTGTGAATGTTAAAGATCCCTCCCAGCATAGACCCCATTTTCAGACTGATACTTCCTCTCTTGCAAGTAGCCATGTTACCTTGGGGGGCCATGGAAGCTACAATGATGGTGCTGGTTTTGGAGGCAGCTATGGAAGCTATGGGGATAGTGGCAGTACATGCATGTATTTTTCACCGGCCAGAACATCTGAATTAAACTCCCGATCACAGGGAGGAGGAATGAATGTTGGTGCATCTCCAGATGCAAGGTGGAGAAACTCTCAACTTCCTCATGGAAATGAGTTTGGTGTGAGTCCATCTACAGAAAATTTTGGTCCAATGTCCCTTGGAGTTAGTCCTTCACAACTCACCCCTCCTAGCTCCCAAATTCATGTCTCAGCTGGTTCTCCTGGAAAATATGGTCCATCTCAAGCAAGAAGCTATGCTCATGTATTCCCTTTAGGGAAAGTGGCTACAGTTGGTCAATCTAACAGGAGAAGAAATTTGGGATATTCTGGGAAATCTCAAGAGATTGCATTATCTCAACGTGGGCAAGGGCCTCATGCTGACAGCATCAGCTACAGTCAACCTGAGGGGAATTCTCGTGGATATGTTGACTCTTCTCGTCGTCTGCAGTCATCTTCTAATCATCCAATTCCAACCTCAAGGCTTCAAAGGGGTGGGAATGGATTATCTTCAGGGTCGTCTTCCACACTATATCAAAATATTCCCCCATCCATTAGACATGGCTCCCAATTTGGTTCATCATCTTCCTTGGAGCCTTCTGATAATTCTGAATGCAGTACATCACAGACTGATCCTGGAGATTGGATTCCCGATTATAGGTAAGCGTTAATGATCTATCATTTCACAGTACATAATCTTATGTCTTTATATAATTATATCTAAACTGAAAGTTGCATTTTATCCAATTCAGAATGCTTCTATCCCTAAGCTGCTACCGGTCACGCCCCCAAAAGTGAAACCGGGGTTATGCGTGAAATTATGGCCAATTAAAATTTTTATAACGTTAATCAAATGCAACCTGGCCCCAATCATGTCCCATCCGGATCGAAGACCGTTGTGAGGTATAGAAATTTCCTCAAATATTATATAACAATTAGCGGAAGCTTCATAAATGCAAGTGGTATCTTAAAGATGTATAGTTTAAGAGAAAATACTGAATATTATATCTAGAGTTTAAGTTTGAGACTGTTAACAAAAATATCAGTTATAATAAAAAGGCCACACTAAAACTGGACCTAATCAAAATGATAATAAAACCAAAAGATGAAACTAATAAAAAATATAGCATGAAGGCTCTCGTGTACGGGGTCGATACGGCTATACAATGACGTACGTACTGTACTCAAGGAAGTCATCAGGTTGATCTGTCTGAACCTCCTCCGTCGCCTCCTCTTCCTCGGGGTAGAAAGGCTCGGTACCTATGCACCAAGAGTAGCATCATCAAACACAACGGTCGGCAAGCAGATAGATATATAATTCACCAAAGATATGCAGTACTAAAGAGAGTAAACGATAAATAAGATCATATGAAATGCGTAGTAGTCTGATTGTAAGAAACACATAGCATTTGAATCATAAACAGACTATCAAAGTAGGTGGTCCACATATGCTAATTACCACGGGATAGTGTCATTGCCCTCTCTTACTCACATTGAGTCATGGTGGAGATATAAATAGTTTGGGACTCAAAGTGTTCAGAGTGGTGTCCATTACACCAAATCCGAATTGCAGACGGTCTTCTTGGGCTCATGCGGCTCGGGCCCCGTGGGCTCTGGCCCAGTCTTACCTCAATGTTCAAAATTCAAGTCCTCACACAGGTGGTGCCCCAGTTGTGTGGAACGTTAACAGGTGAGTGGTGCCTGACACAAGGAATCCTAAATAAACATCAGTGAGGGGTTAGGCTTTCTTACGCGAACAAGATTCAACAACATTAGAGAAACTACTTTATTCATCAAATCAAACTTCAATAGTAGTTCTCTTTAAGCCTTACAATCAAAGCCCCCTAGCCTTAACACTTCAACCAAACATCAAAACAAATGGAACATCAAAAGGGATCAGAAGTCCATCATCTAAGTTCTTCAATGTAATCCCCAAACAAAGTAAAGCAAACAACTATTGAACATGTTCGTTACATGTAGATAGTACTAGACGGTACAATTCAGAATCAAAAGCGATAAACAATTCAATCCTAAGAACAATGTCAATCCTAAAGCATCGTACAACCTACTCAGACAACGAAAGGGATTAGGGTTCACGATACCCGGACGAATAATCTTCGTACATAGATTTAAAGAAAGGTATCCCATTGTCCCGTACCGTTCAAGATTGAACTAGGTTGGATCCCAATACAACCGGAATAACCGTGAAGAACGTTGGCTCAAAACATCCTCACATATAGTCAAATGAGTCTAAAAATGGTAGTCAAGGTCCCACCTAAGTCCACAAGTCCTAAAGTATCCGTGATATAAAAATACAACCACAGTTATGTCCGAAATGATCATAACACCGAGGCACATTGAGGCTTCAGTAAGCATGAGCATGTATAGACAATTGACAATAAACAATGTTTATAAATTAATAAAGAAATGCAAAGTTGTCAAACCGGTGCATAAAGAAGTCATAAAAACATGCTTTTGGTTTCTTTAATAATTTTTCCAACAAAAGTCCTCTCCTATTCATAAGTGAAGCTCCGGGACGGTGGGGCAGTGAATGAGGTGAGATGAGGGAGAAGACAAAAGTGGAAAAAGAGAAAGGGATTGGGCAGCAGTGAGCTGGGAAGAGGGAGAGAGATGAGATGAGAGATGGCCAGCGGTAGCGATGGCGGTGGCGTCATCCGGCGGCGGCGGCGGCGGTGGGGGTGGCGTCATCCGGAGGCGGCGAGGCAGCGAAGAGAGTGAGGGAGAGAACGAGAGAGATGAGAGAGAGAGAGAGAGAGAGAGAGAGAGAAAGAGGGAGGGCTGCTGCTGTTGTGAAAATGGGGGGGATGCTCAACGTGACCTAAATGAAGGGATGGGGTGGGGAATTACCAAACAGCCCCTTGGGCCTTGGGTTGGGTTCGGGTCAGGTTTTGGGTCGGGTCCGAGGGTCTAGATCGGGATGCAACAAAAGGGTACCCAAACGGGCTCGGACTCGCGTGAGACTTCGCACGCATGATCCATATGTCAAACCCAACTCTCTAAGACTCTAAACACACTTACTAATAATCACACAATTAATTAATATTAATAGGAAATTATGGGGCGGGGCGTTACACCACCATTGGAATTTTCCCATTTGCTGATGACTCACTGGAGGTAGCTGAACAACTTGTGCAACAACAGTTGTTATGAAGGGTTTTGTAGCATTTTCAAAAAAAAAAAAAACCACTGGCATTTTGAAACTGGAACTGTCCCATGCTTTTTCCTGAAACTGAAAAACATGATTTTAACTCATTTTAATGAAAATAGTACCTACTTTTTAAATATACCTTGTGAAATAGCATGATGTTAGTGTTGTTAAAGGGATAAATGCAAGAGTCACTTCTCCACTGATGGAGTTTGATGTGGCAATGAGCATGCTCTCTCTCTCTCTTGTGCGCTAAAAGTTATCTTTTCAGGGCCTATTTGTTTAGCAAAAAGGAGAGTAAGAGACGAGTAAAAAAGGACATGAGGACCATAAATGACATTGATTCTGGTATATTGAGTTTGGTGTTGAATTTGGAGTGGAAACAGGGGAATTTTCCTTACTTTTTAAATTTTCACATATTTTAAATGGCCCAGTGAATTAGTATCTCATAATTCAGTTTTTGCTTGTTTGCTTATTATTTTATCTGTGACCACAATTTTTATTTATGAGTATGTTTTTGCAAGCCATGTGCCAAGTGTTGATTCTTTTTATAATTTTCTTTCTCAATTTCCAAAGACATGATATTTGCATGTTTAATTTGATATATTCTTTATATTTATTGTTATTAGTAAAATTATTTTATTTTCTGTATTATCCTGTTACTATCTTGAGAAAAAGTCCAAAACTTTGAAAATTCCCCATTAGTAGTTGCTCTGTTATTCACTTGTTAACTTTTTTCTTTATTTCATATCTGAAACATAGTTGTCAATTCCGTTCCGTTCCACCCGGAATTGGCCGGAACGTTCTAGAATTAGCCTTGGGCGGATTAGAATGCCCCCTAAAAGTTTCCGGTCTGTTCCGGTCATTTTGGTCGTTCCGGCCCAATTCCGGCTCTAATTCCGGACCAATTCCCCCCATTTCGGCTAAGGTTTCATACTTCTTTTCATATGTATAGAAAACTAGAAAATGGTCAATTGTAGAGTGTATTTTAATTTATGTGATTTTGCATTTTTAGTATTATTTTAGCATTCAACTAATTTTTCAATTTTAGGTATTCTTTTATATTTGTTTTTTTCATTTTTCAATCACATCTTTTCTGGAATGGAATATTGGAATTGACCGGAATGCCGAAACGTTCCACTATAGGGTTAAACCGGAACAGCGGCCGGAACAGAATTGACAACTATGATCTGAAATGGTAACTGATTAATTTGTTAAGTTAGCTAGTAATACAAAGCTAAATAAGACGCCCCCGACTGTTGTTCAGTTGGTTAGGACATGATCTAGTATATGAGGGTGTCTGTGTTCAGGGAAAAAAAAAACAATAGGACGATACAGATTACAGAATGAAAGAAAAATCAAATGTTAGAATGGAATAGCATCACCATTTCAATTTCTCCAAAGATCAGACCTGGAGATTCCTACAAAAATTTTTGTGGAAGCAGCCAAGTAATTATCAGAGATCAAGCCTTATTTGCAACGTTGTACTCGGAAGCAAACTTGGTTATGGAAAGTCTGTCTGTTCTTTTTAGCCAAATTGACCACATCACGACAAGAGAAGTGCTGCTCCAGAGAATAGATCTTTTACCAGAACAGTACTCTAAAATTATTTGTGACAATCCTCAGTTGCACTCTCCCTTTTAACTGAAGCATTTTTTGTATCTAGTAAAAAAATGAACCAAACCTCATAAAAAAAAAAAGTGAATCACACAAGCCTATATATGTCAAAAAATGTGTTTGTATCTCAGCAGAATTCTGTTAGTTCCCTTTAAATTTTCCTCATTGACAAAGTTCACCAATTTGGAATGTCTACTGGTTGCAAATTTCTCTGGCAGAAAGAACCAATTTTTGAAACCAGCACTCTCATCAGAATAGTGTTCTAGTTGCCTTGGACTAATGGGACTTAGGAATTTCTGGAAGTTATTGGTCTTGTAGCAGTCAGTGGCAGTTTAATAATTGGAATTGGGCTTATCTACATTCATGATTGAAGGATGATGTAGGCAGTAGAGCATGAAATGTAAAAAAAAAAAACTCATATCGAAAACTCATACTAAGTTGCTGTAGTTGTGCTACTGTAGGCTTGCAAAATTTCTGATAGGGTTTAGATCCCATCTGCTGTAGCATCCTGAGATATGTGGGAGTATGGAACTGCATCGAGTTTCTGAATGATTCTCAATGTACTTCTGATACTATTGTTTTTTCATGTATAAAATTTATTGCATCCCCAGGCTTTATTTCTTACATGCGTTATATGTGGCATTGAGTTTCACGGATTGAGGTTATTTTTGAGAGAAATGGGAACATGGGAGTTTTTTCCCCTCTTCTAATATCACTATCCTATATCTTTACCTGAAAGGATTCATAGTTGATAGTAGCCAAAAAAAAAAAGCGTCAGTGACTACTGCAAAGTTCAGGCTGATTTGCATTTAGAAGGGGAACTGTCATGTGTAATATTCAAAGTATGACAATAGCTTTTCCAAATGTGTCCGTGACATTTAAGTTTTAGATAAAAATTCATGATATGGTTACCCTTGATAGATGGGATAAGGCTATGGTGATGATTTTATGATTCATGGTATGGTTACTCTTTGGTTATGCATTTGCGACTACTGCAAAGTTCAGGCTGATTGCATTTAGAAGGGGAACTGTCATGTGTAATACTCAAAGTATGACAATGGCTTTTCCAAATGCATCCCTAACATTTAAGGTTTAGATAAAAAATCATGATATGGTTACCCTTGATAGATGGGATAAACGATGTTATGATTCATGATATGGTTACTCTTTGGTTGCATACTCTAGTCATTTGCACCATTCATTTACCTGATTGGATCTTTTAAACATTGGTGCAATGATTGTTTTAATGATGAAATGTTAAATGTGAAAACAGTTGATGCTGCCGCTGAAGAGTATATTTGTGTATTTACATGCATGTCACTCATGTTTCAGTGATGAGCTTCTGCTTGAAGAAGATATTTCTAATGTTAGCTCCATTTCTTTTGGAGTTACCAATGTTATGCACCTTCATCATGCCTCGGATACTACAAGTCTGATTGGCGGAATTGGAAGATTCAACCGTACCTACAACCTGACACATACAGACTCAAGTTCTAGTTCTACAGACAAAAGGTTGATTGCATACAAGCACTTGTAACTGATCATGTTATAGACCTTTCTGATTGATTCAAGTTCAATGGGTTATCCTCTAGGCTATTGAATACAAAGTTTTCTCCTATACTTGAACCTAAGGGCCAGTTTGCTAATTTACTATTAAGGTAAAAGTAATGTAAAGCATCAAATTAAGAGAGGATAAAATATAAGGGGGTTGTGATGGTATTTTGTCTTTAGTGGATTGATAGGGAATCTTTTTGACTTTTTGTGCAAAAAGTGGGTGTTTTTTGTCATTTAGTGGAGAAAGGAGTTTTTTTTTTAATTTTTTTTTAATTTTTAAAAAAGAGAGGAAATATTGAAGATGTGTACTTTTGATGTGTCCCCTTGTCTAAGTAGACATTACTTTACTTTACTAACCTAGTAAATTGTCAAACGGGCCCTAAAAGTTTCTTAATTTTGGTAGACTTTTGGACTTTCATCTGAAAGTAGCTAGCCGCCTTAGCACAGTGTTCATCCATGACCCTTAAGAAGAAATTGCGAACCATGGCCACAAACTGACATAATCAATTGTCATTTATTTTAGTTGTATACCATTTTCTTTAATTCACAATCTGCAGAAAAGATATTTAACGTTGGAAGTCGTAACTAATTTTGGGAACCTCTACAAGTGATTATAACATTTTGGGAACCACAATGGGTGCGGGTTAGAAAAATCTGGCCCGTTTAAAATGGGTCGGATACAGGTCAGGCTCCAAACCATGGGCCCACCTGCTGACCCGTCCCAACCCATTTTCCACCCATAGTCAAGCCCACTTGGCCAGCTTCCTAGTCAACTGATATGGTTGAGAAACTATGGATTTGATCATAATAAGCTTACATCCAACAACAATGGAATTTTACCTAAACCTTTTTCATGATGAAACCTTTCCATATGATCTCAAAGCACAGCTGGTGGTGGAACAAGTAGGCCCAACACCAAGGATCTCACTGTATTACATTCAGTTGGCTTGCACTTTGCTCTCTTATTATTATATGTGAAAAATTAGATGCAGTTTGTGGGAATGAATTTGCAAGTGACTAGCTAGCTGAGGTGCATGCTTCTCATACATACATGTATCCATCCAATTGTAGAGTGTTGGCTTGATTTTAGCTTCATTGCTTTTTTTTTTTTTTTAACCAAAAAATGTTCCTGGGAAGATTTTGATTAATGATAGTGGTTTTTAGAATATTTGACCTTAAAATCATAGAAAATTGAATTTTGCATACTGTGGAATGGTTAAATTTAACTGATGGTTTTGTGGGCTGACAGAACAAATGGACTGGTTCAAGCATTTTCACATCCAGAGTGCAGCCCCACTTCAGTGCATGATATGCGTGCTGGCTATGCCCATCCTAAGCTGCTTTCACATCATATGCCTCATTTCCCACAGAACTCTCCTAGCCGTTTTTGTCAGCGACCAGTTCAGCGGTTCAGTCATATGCAGTCAACATCTGGCCATTCTGAGCAGAGTCATCCAAAGGGCCAACTATCTCCCTTCATTGGTATCACTGCCAGTCCACATTCTCAAGGCACAAATACATTCGCCAATGGCATGCCATGGGGTATTAATCTACACCAATGTAGCATAATTCTTAACAGAACTATTTACTGGGCCTGTTAAGATGTGTAGAATCCTGATATCTTTCGATTCCTAGTGTCAGATGGAGTTCTAGAGGACTGCCAACTCTTTTTAAAGTTGACAGAAGGATTCCTCCAAAAGGTTCTACTGAGGATTTCATGGAATCCTTTTTAAAGAATCCATGGCCCAACGAAACATTGAAACACTTGAATTCCATACTTCATTGATTCCATGGCAGGAAACCATGCATCTAGATGATCCTTGTGATTCTGTTCTTTTCCATCCATTTTATTATTCTCAGGGTTGTAGTCTTGTAGAGGCTCTTCATAACTTATTTCTAGAAAATTCATGGCAGGGATAGTTACTCGATGACCAGTTTCTGCACAGGAATACTGAATCCCTTGTCCCAAAAGTAATCAGCAACTATTGATATTTCATGTATATAAGAGTGATAGCAAGCACTATTTTGCATGTGGACTCCATCTTGACCCATGTATTGCTATCGAACATGTGCTAGTTGGATGACATTGTGATTTGTGTATCTGGCACATTTGTGGAGCGTCTCTTTTGTAGCTGACCCAAAGACAAATGGTAAGGCACGCACTGTACCCATACTAGTGCTGAACTCATGCAGTACTGTCTTAACATGGTCTGATGGATAGACGATACATGATATCAGATCCCTAAAAATCTAAACTAAAATTGGATGCCCGTTTCCTAATAAAGTGCAAAGTTAGTGGATTCTCTTCGGTCAGATATATTGAATGCTCAGAAAGTGTTGGATTAAGGTCTCCTCTTGACTTAAAATCATTGACATGTATATATTTTGAACCCTACGGCTAAATGTGCTAGTGGTTATTCTTCAGTGGGCAACAAAGGCAGTTTCAAATATGGTTTAAGGAAATATTTCACCATGAATGTGTGTTAGTTGTATTTACTTCTTTCTATACTCATATCCTCAGAATTTTCTGTTCTTAGAGTCTGCCGCACCCAATTTTGACACATTCGATACTTGTAACTGTGGTAATAACGCTAGAGGGTGTAGAAAAATTAAGCTTAAAGTTAGTAGAAGGGCTGATATGTAGTTTCAGAAATAAGCAGGGCCTTATGTGTAAGTATTCATAAAGTATCTTAATAAAACAAAGGGATGTGCTGCTGTTGAACTGTAGTGAAAAGGATAGTACCTCTTTTTTCTCCATCTCCTTTTTGTTCCATCTCTTTTCCTCCTCTTTTCTTCACCATTAAATCCAATCTAATAAAATTTAGAAAAACAACTGAGGTATTCTCAAAATGGCGTTAATTTATTTTTCCCCATCCTTTTCTTTTTCTTTTTATTTGTTAAGCATGGTCTTTCTGTTCAATAGCATATTTGCTTTGCTTTCAAGCTTTCCATTGTCATGTAACAAACTGACTTGTGGTGCAGGACAAAAGGCTGGACATCCCATTACCACCATTCCACCAACATCTCATCCCCTTAAGGACTATGGAAGGATAACATGACTTGGAAGGATGGCTCCATTCCTCACAAGAAACTATAGTATTCTTGTCAATGAAATATGTAGCTTTTGCCTTGTGCTCTGGAAGTCTTTGCTTGGCTTCCTTCATGCTTCATTGACTTTATATGATGCTATAATTATGGCATCAATGGTGTCTTTCTATCTCACGTTATCAGCCCGATATGTTGGTTCTGATCTGATTTTTCTGTATTCCAAAGCATTTATTTTTTGGTGGGGTTTATCTTGCCACAGAAAGGTCATCCATCTGAATTTATTCGGAAGGTAATGCAATATATCTCTCTTCTGGTGACTTTAAATGTTGGTATCAGTTGAAAATTTTAATGTTTAATAGATGCATCAGTTGCCATTTTTGGTTCATAAGTTAGCTTCCACAATGCTGAATAACCTTGCATAAGTGGTCATTTTAAGTTTTTGAGTCCGAATCCACTGAGACTTTGACTTGAGAGTAATACCGAGTTGAAGGAGCCAAAGTGGGGCACACTTGAAAAATACGAGCAACTCAAAATGAACACCGTTTCAGTGTATAGGGTATGCCCAAGTTTTACCCCAATAGGAGCTGGTCCCACCATAGGATTGACTATTTGGTAAAACAAAATGTGGTAACACAACCTTACATTATTTATTAATCACGTTTTATCAAACAATCAATACTATGGTTGGAACTACTTCTATTGGGGTAAGATTTGGGATACCCCAAGAAATCCTGTTTCGTTTCAGTAGTCGGATTTGCAAATGGTGGGCCCCACTTTGGAGTTGCACTTTCTTAACTCAGGATTTCTCCAAGTGAGAGCCTATGTGCCCATTAGGTCTACTGTCTACCAATGGTTGTCTGATCTGAATGCAGTCCAAGTGCAGGATTCTATCTTGGGCTGGCTTGTCTCACTTAGATGGAAGGTTGGAATCTATCTGCGGTCTTCATGTGCTGGGTGGCCATAAGTTCTGATGAAAGCTTTTATTTTAACTAATGTAGCATGCAACTAGAAGAAAGGAAAAAAGAAAAGGTTGTATGATATTTCAACTGCTAGGATGGACTCTCAAAGCACATATATATATATATATATATATATATATAATTAAATCTGACTTGAACAGATACATGTAGTGTAGTGTAACTATTTTTTTATTTTTTTTTTGTTTATATATAATACATAAATATATATATATATATATATATATATATATATATATCTTGTTGGTCGTTTGAAAATTTTTCCTGTTCTTTAATGTGGTTTGGCTGCTATAATATAACCTATATCCTTGGGAATGTGTTCAATCCAGTGCTTCTGTCATGCTAAAACGTAATTTACCTTTAGCCACTGGCCACTGCCACTGGCACTGGCACGCCGCCTGATTGCTAATCCTCCTTTCGTTCTGGGCTTTAGTAGAATGTTTATTATTAGATTGACACATCCGGACGCATCTCATTTGGTGGAGAATTATCCTTATGCTAGGTTAATTGAAAGGGGGCATACCTCATACGAGAGCCATGCACAAATATCAAATATGCTCGCACTAATCTTTGCTCTACGAAGCCATATATGTCCCCAAGTGTTGTCTCTTGAATGAGTGATTATAGTGACACGCATTAGAGCAGACACACATCAGTTCATTTTTGTAACATAATTATAGTGGTTAAATATGATTGTTGGCAAATTGGACATGTATTTTTGCATACTGGTGATCAAATGTGGAGGGACTTTTGGGTCAAGCATATTCCAGGCCTAATTAATAATTATGAAGGGCTCGTTCGTGCATTGCATAGATGTGCATTCTTCAAAAATAATAATTTTTTCTTCAAATGGAACCAAGTCTAAGATCGAGCAAATCATGTTATATCATTAACAAATATGATGAATAGTGTGAAAGTAACTCCCAGTAAAGTCTTGGAGGATATTGTGTAGGGCAATTCTTAATGCGCAAGTTATGCTAAGGCCAGCAGTAACGCCAGTTCTTGTACTCTATTTCGGCTGTGCACGTCTCGGCACGAACGCTGGTGCGCTTGCTGAGACCAGCATTGATCGCCACGATCTCGGCCACATGCCTCGTCAAACAAGTGATGCATCTCGGCTACAGTCGAGGTGACAAGCTGCTAATCGAGACAGGCACTGATAGTCACATCTCACCTAGGGACACGTGGTAGGATGGAGGCACGCGCCGATGGGACAGATATACTATCACAGCCGTCCATCCTCATCAGATCTCTGACAGAGCCACATCCAGTGGCTGCAGCCATATCAGGACAGGGCCCAAAAAAGGATCCGATAGGACCTTAATCGCAAACAGGTCAAGGCAAGATCAGGCCCAATGTGACTAGCATTTAATGCAGTATGGGGCTGATTGGGCCCTCATTTAATGCAATGTGGGCTATGATGGATCCTCATTAATTACTCTATGGGCTAATGAGACCCTAGCAGTCAAATCATTAGGCTCACTAACAGACATCTAGGATTTTTCTCATATAAGGTGATTTACCACCCAAAAATTAAGTACGCACACATGCATGCAATTTCCTAGTCGTTATTCTGTCTCTTTTCTTCTCCGACCTTTGTCCCTGCACTAACTTAGGCATCGAAGAGTCCTGCGCTGCCCACGGACAGGGTCCTTTGACCGTTCTTTCTTCCCTTTCAGGTCCCTGAAGCGGATAGCTCTCCATAGTCGATTGGATAAGTCCTCAAATGCTCTCATTAATCTTGTGAGTTATATTTTCTGCACTTACAATTGACGCCGTCTGTGGGAAACGATTTGGAGAGTCTTTCCTGACATCATGACTAAGAAAGCTACGAAAGGCGGAGAAACATCCAAAACACGACGCACAGGACCGTCCTCTGTCACCCTTCCTGCCAAAAAGAGGGTTAAGAAGAAAACTGTTGTAGACGACTACGATGAACGTGGTTTCGTCCCCATCAACGTCCAAGAGCATGATCTTCGATCGAAGTCACTTTCGAGGGGGATAACAACGTCTCTCCGGCGAGGAGACCCTCGACAGCAGCCTAGAGAGGATCCTCTGCCGGATCAGGCTCCTCTGCTGGAACAAACTCCACGGAGTAAGTCCTCAATAGTAAACATGCAAGTTTTCTCCGATCATCATGAGGACGATGGAGATGACCTTGATGAAGACTTTGATCCTACTCTTGACGAGATTCGAGCGCAGAATGCCACCATCAGGGAGAAAGACGCTTTGATCCTTCAGCTCCAGCAGCAACTGGAGAGGGCAGTGGGTTCATCCAGACAGCACTCACGGCGACGTGGCGAGGAAAAGGTTTCTCGTAGCAGGCAGACTGTTCCTCCCGAGAGAGACCTGAGAACCCATCTGAACGAGAAAAGGCGTAATCGAGCTCGTGATGGAGGCTCGAGCACCAGTAGCAGCCATTCGAGGAGAGTGTCAGAAAACATTCCAGAGGCCAGATACGACAACCAAGATTGGCTCGACGAGCGCATCAGGCAGACAGTCCAGCATAACCTGGAGGTGGCCGGCCTCACCCGAGACCAGTAGGATGCCTGCGAGTCCATTGATCTCAACGCGTCCCCTTTCTCTCGCGACATCAGGAATTATCCCCTTCCGAGGAAGTTCATTGTCCCGAGGTTCATCACTTATGACGGAACCTCGGACCCGGCCGCACACCTTCGATACTTCTCCCCGAGGATGTCTGTCTGGGGGGACGAGGGTCACCTGAACTGTCAAGTCTTCTCCTCCAGTTTGGGTAACCTCCCCCTGAAATGGTTCTGTGCACTCCCAGAGGGATCTATCTCAAGTTGGCAACAACTCCAGCAGTCCTTCATGAAGAAGTTTCAGGCCTACAGAGTCATGCCAAAGACGGATGCAGATATTATGGCCTTGAAGATGAAACGAGAGGAGAACATCACTCGGTTCGCCAAGCGATTCTGGACAGTCTACAGCCAGATTGAGAATTCCAAAGATGAAGTAGCAATCTTCGCCTTCCAAAACGCTCTACTGCCAGACAGTGATCTTCGCAGAGATCTGGCCAGAAACCCTGTGACTTCCATAGCAGCATTGATGGCCAAAGTGAACCATTACATTGCTCAAGAGGACGACCAAATCCGAGCTCGGGAAAGCTTCGGAATCGCGTAGAGAGACAGAGATAGCAAACCCTCAAAGAAGGACAAGGGATCGTTCCGAAGGGACAAGCCGGACAGATGATGGACGCCCGCCAGTTCGGCGAAGGCCCCAGCAGCCACCTCGGGAGGCAGCAAAAAGCTCAGGCTGTTCGTCGACCCCTACAGAGCTGTCAATACGGTCTTCAGAGAGCACATTCACAAGATCATGAATAAGATCAAGTCGAAGTCATTCTTCAGTTGGCCGCAACCCATGAGGGGAGACTCGTTTACGCGTGATCCAAGCAGATTTTGTGCTTATCATAAGCAAGGCGGACATAAGACCGAAGAATGCAGAATACTGAGGTCACACCTGAAAAAGCTCGTCCAAGAAGGGCATCTGAAGGACTACATCAAGACCGGTGCCAGGGATGACAGTCAAGCTCCACGCCGAGATAAGAGGGGCCAAGACAGTGATGAGTCCGAGAAAATCATAAATGTCATTCACCTAGCTCCCCCTTCCAAGGGAAGTAACCGAGCCCGTGCCGAGTCCAGGCGAGCCTCCCATGGTGAATAGGTGATGGCGGCCGAACTCGGATCAGCTCCCAAAAGGGCCAGGAGAGAGCGGCCCAAGATCTGGTTCTCAGATGCAGATTTGGAAGGGGTCCAACTCCCCCACAACGACCCGCTCATTGTCACCCTAAAGCTGAAGAATTGCACTATGCAAAGGATCATCATCGACCCCGGCAGTTCATCCAAGGTCCTCTACTTTGATTGCTTTAAAAGGATGGGCCTGACAAAGAGAGACCTGCACGAGGCCCAAACTCCTCTCATAGGCTTCAGTGCCAAGCCAGTGTACCCTAAGGGAAGGGTGACCTTCAGTGTGAGGCCCCACCCTTAGTGGGCCCTCTAGTTGCTATTTTAAATATTAATTAATACTAGTTATATACTAATTATTGCTAATTACTAGTTAATTGTGCTAATTAGGGGTTAATCAAGGTGATTAGTTAGATTTTCCTAAGTTATAGTTAGACTAGCTTAGTTGAGTTAGTATTTTAGTTAGTGGAATGTTTTTATTAATTCTAGGCTAATTAGTGCTAGGAGGTCCTTAGTATGGGTTTTAATTAATTATAAGGGGGTTTTTGTTAAAATGTGCTCCTCTAAAACCTTCCAGCCCATAGTCCAAATTACCCCTAACCCTAACCCTAACTATATGATTACCTAAGGGCTATTACAGCCATTAACCACCCCTCCCTAAGCTATAAATACTACACTATTCACAAGAGAACCCTAAGCTATAAACCAGCCCCTTTCCCAAGAAATTACAGCCACTGTTCATCACAATTCCTCTCTTCTTCCTCTCCCTCATTTCCCTCATACGAGCTAAGTGTTGGGACTGTTACTGTGGATTTTCCCTTGAAGCTACTGCAGCTGCTTCTTCATTTCTCCCTTTTTCCCATCTCATTTCCTCTCTTCTTTCTTCCTCATTTCTCTCTTCCAGCCACTGTCACTGTGTGCTGGAACGGGACTGTTTGTTTTGGGAGAATTACCTCTTGGAGCTGCAGCAGCTGCTTCTTCATTCTATCTTCTTCCCCTCTCATTTCTTCACCTGGGAGTTACTGATTCTGAGCTGGAGAATCCTTAGGAGCTGCTGTTGTATCATCTTCTTCTTCTCCTTCTCTGTTCAGCTGGGATTCTGGTTCTCTCTTCTAGTTCTCTCTCTCTCTACAAAACCATCTCCCATTTACTAAAGGCAAGTGCATCTACTATTAACTTAGAATGTATGTGTTTTTCCTTTGATTTCTGTAGTTTCATTTCATGATTGTGATTAATTGAGTCTTAGAAATTCTACCTGAGCTTAGTGTGTGTTTGGATGGTTGGCCATTGATGGATGGGGGTTTCACCCCCCCCCCCCCCCCCCCATTTGGAAGATTAATAGGTCCAAATGGTGTTTGATTAATGGGCATTGTAATGTTTTATAATTTTATTTGATTACTTGATGAGGGGAGGTGAATAGAATTCATTTAGATAGAATTGGATGGAAGAGGGTGACTGTTGCAGGTTTCTGTAAACAGATCAGTGAGTTCTTTTTTTTGGTTTTTTTGGCATTGAGATCAGTGGGCCCAGGTGGGCCACCCTTGGAGATCCGGACCCCACATCGTGTAGGGCCACCTTGGGCAATCCAGATGATGAGGGCTGATCGTGGGCCCTTGATCAGTGGGGCCCACGATCGTTGCTTCTCCATGCATCAGGCGAGTTGTTCTCTGTTGCAACATTGTGCACTGTTCTGTGCAGAACCTGTGTTGTGTTGAGTGGGAAAGAGATGAGTGGGGGAAAGGGTAGCCTAAGGAAGCATGAGAAAATGTATACCCACTTGCTTTATGCACCTTCCCTTCTTTTTTTATTATTCTGGAACAATAGTGGAGTAGGGCAATGGATACATAACTCACTGTTATCAGGCCCAGTACAAGGGGTGGCCTGATAGGTTCTGATGGAGGGCTTTTCACTTGGGCCCAGTGGGGCCCACTGATCCAATAACCACTAGTTGTATTAATTAGATTAATCCTTTAGTTTTTAATGCATACAATTAGCACCATTAATTCTCATAAATTGGAAATATAAACCCCTTAGTTTTTATTGAACCAAATTGGAGCTGGGCCCAGTAGGGCCCACTAATCCATAACCCATTAGTTTTATTAATTAAATAAAACATTTAGTTTCTAATGTGTATAATGGGACCCATTAGTTTTAGAAAATTAGGAAAGTAGGACCCTTAGCTTTTTTGAAACCTAATTAATTTTAGGAATTAGAAATAAAAGACCCCTTAGTCTTTAATTAATTTAAATTAGTTTGGACCCTTTAGATTTATACTTTTAGAAATTTCATTAGATTTTTATAATTTGATTAAGCCCTGAGTATTTTATGAACCCAAATCGAATAGTTTGTGTATGACTTGGATTTTTTCCATTAGACCCAGACTTTAGTGCAAAAGTTGAGATTTGGCATGGAATCTGTTGACTCAGGTAAACCTGTGTACCAGATCGACCGGCTGGCCACCTGGTCAATCGGGTACACTGAAAATTCCAGAATCCAAACCAAGTCCCAACTTTGATTCCAGTGGAGCAGATCGACCCGACCCTTGCCAGGTCGACCTGCCACACTGTGAACACTAAGATGTGAGTTTAGCATTTGTTATATGATTGATCGATTGTGGGACCCATTGACCATCCAAATGAACTTCCATCAATGTGTCAAGCACGAGTCAATGGCGTGGCTCGACCTTGACTCGTGGGGACCACCGATTAGGGTTTCGGTCGTTTAATCTAAGATGATTTGACCCCTAAGAGTTGTCAATGGTGCCCGTAACCTCCTAAGCACCAAACACAGTATCATATGGCATCAGTGACTTCGTTTAGAGATCAAATTACCAGAGATGGACCTAAACCTAAACGTGGCCCATTACCTAGGATTGGACCGTTGTATTTCCCTGCTGATTCTCTTATTGGAGTTTATACTTCACTTATTTTATATGCTATCACTCTTAAATCTTTAGTGTAGCTGTATCTATTAATTAAATATAAATGGAGGACCTGAACTTAGGGTATCTTAGAGGTGACCCGATAGTATGATTGGAGAACACTGACCCGTGTCTGTGTCTAGGCGGGCCCATATTGGGCCTAAGTGTGGGATGTATACCTTTAGTTGGAAGAGGTGGTTTATATTGGGCTGTTAAGTCATGATGGATTAGGATGAACTGTTTATCAGTAGTAAATGGATATGATGCCTCGTTTGGACGGTTTTAGACCAGGCCACGGATTTGATGGGCCTTGGTATGGATCCAACGAGTGGGGCTTCGACTTAGAGTATAATCTATAGACTGATTGATGTACAGACCTCTTAGAGACATTGTTAGGACCTTGTTCACGCAAGGCGAAGCCTAGACAGACACAGACCCTTAGAAGTATTCTCGAGTCGGCATGAACATTCACTCGGTTGATTTAAGCTCAGCCTGTGGACTGATCATCCCCGTTAGGAGCTATTTGAGAGTTGAGAAGCTATCATGATGAGCTATGTGGTTAAGACGGACGGTGTGATACCGTGTCTGGTCTTGAGTGTGATGAGATGATGAGTGGTTTGCGGGATTAGTAATTCCCAGCACTGGTGAGATTTCCCCGCCGCAACTGTGTTCAGTATGGGAGGGCCGCGGCATAATATCCCGCGATATTCCAGCTCGTGTGAATGTGCCATTTCGTTGTAGATTAGATGTTTTATATTATCCTGATTCCTTATGATTATACTGCTCAACTGCCTAGTTCTTTACCTTGTCATTCTTTAACTTATTTACTTGTCTTTATTCCTTTGATATATATGTTCTATGTTAGTAGTATGCTGTTGTGTGGGGGCCAATTTCATGAACTAGTTCCTCTTGGTCTCGGCTAGGGTGTGCTCGGTTTGCTACTATATGTGGGACCACGTCCCTTGATCTCGGCTACAACCCGATCCATATCGGTCTCGGCACTACGTGCTGGTCTCGGTCAAACAGTATCCAGCTCGGCCATGTCACCCGGCCCAGTCTCGGCTGTGCAAGACTACGTTTGCACCCGTCAGCAGTGGCCCTGTCAGGGCAGAGCCCAAGGAAGGTATTTGATGGGACTTCAGCCACCGCCCGATCAGGGCGTGATCAGGCCCAATGTGCTTTGCATTAAACGCAGCATGGGCTGATCGGACTCGCATTAAATGCAAAGTGGGCTGTGATGGACCTTCATTAATGACTTTGTGGGCTGACAAGACCCGGGTCACATCACGAAGCCCACTAGCACCCTCATCAAAACTGTTCCATATAAAAGGCACGAGCCAGACAGAATGGGGGTAAGCACTCTCACATAGACACCCAGTCTTTCTTCTTCCTCCTCTTCTTCTTCTCCGATCCATTGCTGACTTAAGCATCGGAGAGCCCTGCGCTGCCCAGAGCCAGGGTCCTCTGACCTTTGTCTTTCTTTTCTCTCAGGTTCATACCGTCGCAGCTATCTCCTCCATGCATTGAGTAAGTCCTAAGAGGCATCCTGATCTTGTGAGTATTATTATTTCTGCACTTACAATTGGCGCCGTCTGTGGGAAAAACTTTTTCTCTATACACTTTCTTAAACACCATGACCATGACGAGGAGAACTGCGAAAAGCGGAGAGACTTCCAAGACAAAGCATGCAGGACCGCCCCCTGACCAGCAGAGGGCTGGGAAGCAAGTAGTCGCAGAGGACGATGCTGAACGCGCTCTCATCCGGATCAACGCCCAGCAGCCTGCAGGTCTCCTGACAGGGCGAGACCAGCGGGATAAGTCCCCAGTGGTCGATGGACCACGCCCTTCAGGTCAGGAAGGACACGTCGAGGACGTTGAGGATGAAGAGGATGATGACTACAACCCTGGCGACAGCTTGAACTCCACCCTTCGGGAGATTAAGGCACAGAACGAGGCCCTCAGGGAAAAGGATGCTCTAATCCGCCAGCTCCAGCAGCAGCTGGAGAAAGCTGCGGGCTCAGCAAGGCAGCAGCAGCGGACTCGTCAGGAGCAGTCCCAGCAGCAGCGGACTCGTCAGGAGCGATCCCAGCGACAACTTGAGGAGAGGGTTACTCGTGTTACGCGCGTCTCTTCCTCAAAGGAGGATCTGAGGGACCACTTGAACAGGAAAGGGGACGACCGAACCCGAGATGAAGGCTCAAGCACCAGCCGTAGCTATTCCAGGAAGGCGTCCGAAACCATTCCGGAGAACATGTACCGAGACCAGGAATGGCTGGACGCACACATAAGGGAAACGGTCCAGCGCAACCTGGAGGTAGCCGGCTTCGGCCGAGACCAAAAGGATGCTTGCTGTAACCCCGTTGATCTCGGTGCGTCTCCTTTCTCCCAAGACATCAGGAGGTACCCCTTACCCAAGAAGTTCACCGTACCAAGATTCGTCACCTATGATGGGGTCTCGGATCCAGCTACGCATCTCAGGCACTTCTCCCAGAGGATGTCTGTCTGGGGAGATGAGGGTCACCTGAACTGTAGAGTTTTTTCTTCCAGTCTGGGTGACCTCCCCCTGAAGTGGTTCTGTGCACTACCGGAGGGGGCCATTTCGAGCTGGCAGCAGCTCCAGCAGTCCTTCTTGAAGAAGTTCCAGGCCTACAGAGTCCTTCCGAAGACAGATGCAGACATCATGGCCTTGAAGATGAAGCAAGGAGAGAACGTCACCCAGTTCGCCAAGCGGTTCTGGGCGGTCTACAGTCAGATAGAGAGCTCCAAGGACGAGGTTGCCGTCTTCGCATTCCAGAATGCCTTGCTGCCAGACAGCGATCTCCGCAAGGACTTAGCTAGGAACCCGGTGTCTTCCATAGCAGCGCTCATGTCCATCGCCAACCGGTACATTGCCCAAGAAGATGACCAGATCCGCGCTCGGGAAAACCATGGAACCGCGCTGAAAGACCGGGGTGGGAGGACATCCAAGCAAGACGGGGGACCGTCTCGGAGGAGTGAACCTCGGAGAGAGGAGCGGCGGAGAGATGAGCCAAACAGGCGTTGGGCGCCTACCAGCTCGGCAAGGCCTCATGCGTTCGTCTCGGAAAGAAACAAGCGACCCAGGCTGATCGAGGACGCATTCCAGGCGGTCAACACTGTCTTCAAGATGCCAATCCACAAAATCATGTATAAGATCAAGAGCAGGCCGTACTTCAGCTGGCCAGAGCCCATGCAAGGCGACCCTTCTAGACGAGATCAGACGAAGTTCTGTTCCTATCACAAGGAGGGCGGCCATAAGACTGAAGATTGCAGGATACTGCGGTCGCATTTAGAGAAGCTTGTCCAGGATGGACACCTGCAAGAGTTTGTCAGGAGAGAAACCAGGGCCGACACCCGAGCCCCGCGCCGAGACGAAGGGGGTCACGACAGCGACGGGACAGAGAAGATAATTGACGTTATCCATCTGGCACCCCCGCCCAAGGGGAGTAACCAAGCACGTGCCGAAGCCAGGAAAGCCTCTCACGGCAAACATGTCATGGCCGCCGAACTCAGTTCAGCACCGAAAAGGGCTCGGAGGGAGCATCCCGAGATCAGGTTTACTGATGCAGATCTAGAAGGGGTGCAGCTCCCCCACAACGACCCCCTGATCGTGACTCTGAAGTTCGATTGCTCTAAGCAGGGCGTGAAGAATTGTACTGTGAAGAAAGTCCTTGTTGACCCCGGTAGTTCTTCCGAGGTCCTCTATTTCGACAGCTTTCGAAGGATGGGACTGACGGAGAAAGATCTGCAGGAGGCTCGAGTTCCCCTTATCGGCTTCAGCGCCAAACCAGTCTATCCTAAGGGGAAAGTGACATTCAAGGTCGAGGTCGGTGGGGCGTCTGTCATGGCAACCTTCATGGTGATCGACGCACCCTCTCCCTACAATGCTATAATGGGCAGGTCTTGGCTCCACAGCCTGGAAGCAGTCCCTTCCACCCTCCATCAGAAGCTGAAATTTCCATGGGAGGGAAAGAGCGGCCGAATTGAGATTATCACGGTAAGAGGAGATCAGCAGGCGGCTAAGCTGTGCTTGACAGCTGTGGTACCTGGGGAGCAAGAGCCCAAGGAGGTCAATGTGGCCGAGATGGAGAAGAACCTGGAGCAGGGGCTGGATGAGCTCGGCCAAGATCCGGGCAGGAAGAGCGTCGAGGAATTGGCCGAAGTCCGGATCGACCAGAAGGACCCGGATCGGTTCTTTCTGCTCGGCAGCCAGCTTGGAGAGCCGGAAAGGTCCGAACTGGCCCAGTTCCTGATGCAGAACAGAGATGCCTTCGCCTGGACGCCTCAGGAGATGCCTGGCGTCGACCCCGAGGTAATGTGTCACAAACTAAATGTTGACCCTAACCACAAACCTGTGATGCAGAAGGCACGGAGAACTGGGGGCCCGCAGACCGAAGCCGTCGTCGAGGAAGTGGATAAGCTGCTTGAGGCCGGAGCTATCAGGGAGGTTCAATACCCGAAATGGTTAGCCAATCCGGTGGTCGTCAGGAAGAAGACTGGCAAGTGGAGGGTGTGCGTCGACTTTACCGACCTCAACAAAGCCTGTCCCAAGGACAGCTTTCCCCTCCCGAAGATTGACCAGTTGATCGACGCCACGGCCGGGCACGACAGAATGAGCTTCCTCGACGCCTACCGCGGCTATCATCAGATCCCACTATTTGGGCCAGACGAAGAGAAAACAGCTTTTATCACGCCCAGGGGAACCTACTGTTATAAGGTGATGCCGTTTGGGCTGAAGAATGCAGGGGCCACCTACCAGAGACTTGTCACCAATATGTTTCACGATCAGCTCGGCAAAACCGTGGAGGTTTACATCGATGACATGGTGGTCAAGTCCAAGCAGACGCGGGATCATCTATCAGACTTGGCCGAGGTCTTCGCTACTCTGAAGAAATTCCGGCTGAAGCTTAACGCCTCGAAGTGCGCCTTCGGCGTCGGCTCCGGCAAGTTTTTGGGCAGCTTGGTCACACGCAGAGGCATTGAGGCGGACCCAGATCAGATCTCAGCTATCCTCAGAGTGCAGAGTCCCACTTCGGCCAAGGAGGTTCAGAAGCTTACAGGGATGGCCGCAGCACTGAATCGCTTCATCAGCAAATCTTCAGATAAGTGCCGACCTTTCTTTCAGCTTCTTAGAAAAAATTCTAAATTTCAATGGACTCTAGAATGTGACCACGCCTTGCAGCAGCTCAAGGCTTACCTTTCATCACCACCACTGTTGTCAACCCCGACCCACGGGGAGACCCTGTATTTATATTTGGCGGTCTCGGCTCATGCGGTCAGCTCAGTCCTCATCCGAGAAGAGGACAAGGTTCAAAAACCAGTGTATTATACGAGCAAGACCCTTATCGATGCCGAGACCCGGTATCTGCCTCTGGAGAAGCTCGCCTTGGCGCTCGTTAGCGCCTCGCGAAAGCTCTCCCATTACTTTCAAACCCATTCTATTATGGTTGTTACGGAGCACCCACTCCAATCTGTTTTCAAGAAGGCCGACTTTTCAGGAAGAATCTCCCGATGGGCTGTCGAGCTAGGGCAGTATGAGATTCAATATCAGCCACGGACAGCAATAAAAGCCCAGGTTCTGGCAGATTTCCTCGCCGAGTTTGATTCAAGTTCGGCACCAACCCCGCTCGGCACCGAACTGGGGGGTGAGGAGCATGGGGCTCCCACAAGTTCTGAACAATCACCATCTCAAGCCGAGACCCCAGTTTGGAAAATCTTCGTCGACGGATCTTCCACCTCGAGAAGAGCCGGAGCAGGAGTTGTTCTCCAATCGCCGGAAGGACTGGTCATAGAGCAAGCTCTGACATTGGACTTCAAGGCGTCAAACAATGAAGCTGAGTACGAAGCCCTTTTAGCCGGACTTAACAGTGCCAATATCCTCGGAGCTCAACAGCTGGTGGTCTTCAGTGATTCACAGTTGGTGACAAACCAGCTGACTGGAGATTATCAGGCTCGCGACGACCGGATGGCCGCGTACTTGGCCCTGGCAAAGAAGCTGCTGGCACAGTTTCAGTCAGCCGAAGTCAGGCAGATCGGCAGAGAAGCGAACTCTCACGCAGACGCCTTGGCTAACTTGGCCAGCGCTGTTGAGGCAGGAAGAAAGAGGAGCATCGAAGTCGGATCGCTAGCTGTACCCAGCATTGAGCTCCGTTCACCTCGGGAAGTGTTATGTATTGGTCTCGGCCCGAGCTGGATGGACCCCATCATCACCTACCTTAAGGACGACAAGCTTCCCGAGGACAGTGGCGAGGCCCACCGGGTCAGATTCAAGGCAGCCCGGTTTTGGCTGTCTCCCGAGGTCAAGCTCTACAGGAAATCGTTCTCGGGACCCTACCTCCAGTGCGTCCATCCAAGTAAGGTCGAGGACCTCCTCTTCGAGATACACGAAGGAATCTGCGGAAGCCATATCGGAGGAAGATCTCTGGCCTATCGAGCCATCAGCCAGGGTTACTGGTGGCCGTACATGCAGAAAGACGCACAGGTGTACGCGAAGAAGTGCGAGAAGTGCCAGAAGTTCTCCCACTCCCTCCATCAGCCAGCGCAGGATCTCAGCCCGCTCTCTAGCCCGTGGCCATTCGCTCAGTGGGGGCTCGACATTGTGGGACCGCTCCACCGAGCTCCGGGGAACAAGAGATGGCTTATTGTGGCAACAGATTACTTCACCAAATGGATTGAAGCGGAACCACTTTCATCCATCACAGAGCGGGACTCCAAGAATTTTGTATGGAAGAATGTGATCACAAGGTTCGGCATTCCTAGAGCGTTGGTCTCGGACAATGGAACTCAGTTTGACTCCAAGCTCTTCAAGACCTTCTGCCAGGAGCTCGGCATCAGAAACTATTACTCCACGCCTGCTTACCCACAAAGTAACGGCCAGGCCGAGATCTCCAACAAGGTGATCCTCGATGGGCTCAAGAAACGGCTGGACCAAGCGAAGGGGAGATGGGTAGAGGAGCTTCCAAGCGTCCTATGGGCCTACCGAACCACTCCAAGGCGTTCTACTTCGGCTACCCCCTTCTCACTCGCCTACGGCATGGAAGCAGTCATCCCTTTAGAGATCGGCCTCCCCACTCTGAGGACCGAACTCTTTGACCAAGGACAGAACGAGACTAACCTGGCCAGGGAGCTGGATTTGGCAGACGAAAGAAGAGAAGCGGCGGCAATCAGACTGGCCGTCTACCAGCAGCAGCTAGCCAGGGGCTATAACCAGAACGTCAGAGAAAGGAAGTTCTGCGTGGGGGAACTGGTTCTCAAGAAAACGCTCCCAGCCGACAGGGACCCAAATCAGGGCAAGCTGGCGCCGAACTGGCATGGTCCGTTTAAGGTGACTTCTATCGCAGGGCGGTCAGCTTATCGGCTCGAAGACATGGAAGGACGGCTGCTACCGAGACCGTGGAACGCTTCACACCTTAAGAAGTTCTATTTTTAGTTTGTGTGCTTGTACAGTGCTTCCGGATCTAATAAAACTGCGTTTGTTTTGGGGCAAGTTGATGATCAATGACAATGTGACAGCGACTACGGTGCGAAAATGGAAGACCGTCTAAGGCTGGCACTCAGCCACCTAGACGAGTTGCCAAACCGGCCCATGTCTAAGGTTGGCACTCAGCCACCTAGACGAGTTGCCGAAGCGGCCCATGTCTAAGGCAGGCACTCAGCCACCTAGACGAGTTGCCGATACGGACCATATCTAAGGCTGGCACTCAGCCACCTAGATGAGTTTCCGAAAACGGCCCATGTCTAAGGCAGGCACTCAGCCACCTAGACGAGTTGCCGATACGGACCATATCTAAGGCTGGCACTCAGCCACCTAGATGAGTTTCCGAAAACGGCCCATGTCTAAGGCTGGCACTCAGCCACCTAGACGAGTTGCCGATACGGCCCATGTCTAAGGCAGGCACTCAGCCACCTAGATGAGTTTCCGAAAACGGCCCATGTCTAAGGCTGGCACTCAGCCACCTAGACGAGTTGCCGATACGGCCCATGTCTAAGGCTGGCACTCAGCCACCTAGACGAGTTGCCGATACGGCCCATGTCTAAGGCTGGCACTCAGCCACCTAGACGAGTTGCCGATACGGCCCATGTCTAAGGCTGGCACTCAGCCACCTAGACGAGTTGCCGATACGGCCCATGTCTAAGGCTGGCACTCAGCCACCTAGACGAGTTGCCGATACGGCCCATGTCTAAGGCTGGCACTCAGCCACCTAGACGAGTTGCCGATACAGCCCATGTCTAAGGCTGGCACTCAGCCACCTAGATCTGCCGATACGGCATCATTCGATGATGATACCCCGTCTTATCGATGCCTTAGGAGGTCAGATGCGATTCTCTGGTTTCGCCGAAACAAAAGAGGCCTCCAAGAAATCAGAGCACTCACAGGGAACCCTAACCTGGTTGGTCTGCTCTTGTCCGAACTCACACCCAGATTCCTAACACATGGAAAGCGTACAAAGGAAAGCAAATAAAAGCCACACCACACAGGAGACAGATATGAAAAAGGGCCTTTCATTAATAAATATGATATGTACATTGGAGCTCACATCAAAATCAGTTCGGAACAAAAAATTACACCTTTGGCAAAAAAAAAAAAAAAAATATATATATACAAAGTCAGGTCGACGGCCCCGCTTCTATGTCTTCGATAACGACCACGGCATCGACCTCGGCTTGAGGAGCTTCTTCAACGGGGTCAGGCGTTGGCTCGGAAGGGACTTCGGCCGAAGTGGCAGGGTTCTCGGCCAGGGCTTCGTCTAGGGGCTCCTCTCCGAGCTCGGGGAGATTCCGATATATCGGATCATCAGCAGGAACCCCCATCTTCTTTAACACGGCCTTGCAGCCGAGTTGGTATAGCTTCGGGCTGAGTGCTGTGATTTGATCAATATAAATTTTCGCAGCTTCCTCAGTCCCCTCCAGGAAGGCGGCATCGACCTCAGCTTGTTTCGATGCAAGGAGTTCCTCCTTCGATGCAAGGAGTTCCTCCTTCGCCTTCCTCTCCAGCTCCATCTCGGCCTTGAACCCCGCCGACCTCCTTTCCTCTGCCTGGAACTTCGTTTGCCACTCGAAGCTCTCTGACCTTGCTTTGCAGAGGTCGCTCGCCACTACATCAGATTGAGCTTTGAGCTCTGCAGTCTTGGCCGCCTCCGCCTTCAGCTCCTCCTTGGCCGCCTTCAGTTCGGCTTCGGCTCCCTGCTTTTCCTTTGCTAGGCGGGCCAGCCGGCTGTCATCTTCTGTTATTCTGTCAGCGACAATCTGGAGCCTTTGGACAGCCTGCAGCGGAGCAAACGAAAAAAGCTCAGCATGAAAGCAAGAAATATTTAAAGATAGAAACACCTGTGACCAGGAAAGTCGGGCACTTACAGCGAGGGAGTGCTGTATGGTCCTCATAAGCAGCAGGGGGGTGTCTTCCGACCTGTGCCTCTCCATGTCCCTGGGGAGTGCACAGGCTCGGCTGAGCGCCGCGATGACATCCGGGCTCCCCACCAGTCTATCCCCAGCATTTAGGGGCCTCCCCTTCCTCAGCTCCATGTCCGGCCTGAACTCGGCCGGCTCAGCACCCGAGGACGTTGCCGCCTGGGGCTCGGAGCGACTCTCCACCAGAGGAACTGCCGGGATGGGCACCATGTCCACTGCCCTTTCCCTCGCAGCTCGGGGGGAACTTTGCCGTGGTCGCTCCTCCCGCTCCGGCTCCTTCCCCTTCGCCTTTTTCCTCGGCCTCTCGCTTTCCGAGACTGGGGGAGGTCGGGCCTCAATTCTAGCAGGGACGATGGTCCCGAAGGAGGGCGAGGCAGTGCGGGTTGCGGCAACCTTTCTACCGCCGCCGAGGACGGCGTTCGCCAGATTCTTTGGCTGAAACGCGGGCCTGCGCCTCTCCATATCGTCGACTTCGACCTCGGCACCGGAAGAATAGTTCTCGACTTCCCTTGTCGGAGAATCTACCTCGGCTCCGGAGGTATAGTCTTCAATATCCCTTAGCGGGATGCCCGCGACAACGGCCAACGTTGTGGACGCTCCCGCAACCGAGATGGTCCCGCTGGTTTCTGCTAGGTCGGGGGCGAATCTCTCAGGGTTGCCGGATTTCCGTGTATAAGACACGTATCTCGGCTCGTACTTCAGGAGAGAGTAGGCAGCTCTTGTGTGGTGGCCGTGGTAGCAGTACACCTTGCTCAGCCAAGGTGAGTGCCTTCTCCAGCCGTTCAGCTGGGCTTCACGCTTGCGCTGAGAAAGGCCTGCGAAAAACAGCTGAGTTAGAATTCGGCAGCAGAAATATAAAAAAAAAAAAAAAAAAAAAGGGAAAATCCGAAACCCAAAGGGGTTAGGTCTTTACTCGGTGGAGTCCCGAAGCGTCGAGGGACTCGGACCCTCCTAGCTACTTCGGTCTCGGTCTCGCCGAACTCCCAGTTTCCCGAGACGAGCAGACGGTCATCTCCGGCGTATTTATTGGAGTCCTCCAGCGCCGTGACGAGGGGTTGGCACTTCGCCTTGACGCGAAGGTAATAGGTGACCCCGTCCCTGGTCTTGCAGAGGTCATATATATCCTCTATATCATGGACACCGAGACTGATGTCTAGAATCCTATTCAGCTCGGCGACGCCCATGATTATTTTATACCCATTGGGCATTAGCTGGCAGGGGCTGAGGTTCCAGGTCTCCAAACAAGACCTAAGAAGAGGGTGCAAGGGGAATCTGACCCCACCCTCGATGACGGCTATCAGAGGGAACGGCATCCAGCCGTTGCGGAAAGCGTAAACAGAGGGGTCGGCTGCCATGATCCGGACCTCGTCCGGGATCATGTAAACTCTCCTAAGGTTAGCCAGGCCTGACGGGGAATCTATCCAATGGGTGAAAATCCCCATTTCCGGATCTAAGAAACCCTAGGGGCTAGGTCTGGAATGTAAATGAAGGAGGAGGGAGCGGAAGAAAACTCACTGGTTTGACGGGGCAAAGTCAGACTCCGACTGACGGATGTGGGCGACTACTGTTGGGAAACAGTACGAGGTCTGGTCCTAGTCCGGTGGCACTAGTTCTAGCAGGAAGCAAGAGTTCTAGCAGGAAACAGAAGTCCAGGCAGAGAGCAGAGGAGTTGAGAGCGAAAATGGCAAAGGAAGAAGACGAAAATGAATATAAAGGGGAGGAATGGGCGCCATTCCGGAATTCGAAGCGGGACACGCGTGAGATGTCGCCTCGGCTTGCGTCGCATCCCCCCTCGAAAAGACAAGATAGCCTACCGGGCAATAACGCGTGGCGCTGTGGCAGTGATGGTTCGCCTTCCCATGCTAATCATAGCCCCCGCATTTATTACCCCCTTTCTTGCCTCTGGCAGACGAAGCAGTGACGGCGTCTGGCGCCGAACGAATCACAACCCTTGACCAAAAGGCAGATAGAAGGCAAGTACAATCCGTCTCGGAAGATCGGTCCAGCTCTTAACCCTAGCGCCCAAGAAAGCCCTAGAGGTCAAGAACTGAGGGGCTATTGTGTGGGGGCCAATTTCATGAACTAGTTCCTCTTGGTCTCGGCTAGGGTGTGCTCGGTTTGCTACTATATGTGGGACCACGTCCCTTGATCTCGGCTACAACCCGATCCATATCGGTCTCGGCACTACGTGCTGGTCTCGGTCAAACAGTATCCAGCTCGGCCATGTCACCCGGCCCAGTCTCGGCTGTGCAAGACTACGTTTGCACCCGTCAGCAGTGGCCCTGTCAGGGCAGAGCCCAAGGAAGGTATTTGATGGGACTTCAGCCACCGCCCGATCAGGGCGTGATCAGGCCCAATGTGCTTTGCATTAAACGCAGCATGGGCTGATCGGACTCGCATTAAATGCAAAGTGGGCTGTGATGGACCTTCATTAATGACTTTGTGGGCTGACAAGACCCGGGTCACATCACGAAGCCCACTAGCACCCTCATCAAAACTGTTCCATATAAAAGGCACGAGCCAGACAGAATGGGGGTAAGCACTCTCACATAGACACCCAGTCTTTCTTCTTCCTCCTCTTCTTCTTCTCCGATCCATTGCTGACTTAAGCATCGGAGAGCCCTGCGCTGCCCAGAGCCAGGGTCCTCTGACCTTTGTCTTTCTTTTCTCTCAGGTTCATACCGTCGCAGCTATCTCCTCCATGCATTGAGTAAGTCCTAAGAGGCATCCTGATCTTGTGAGTATTATTATTTCTGCACTTACAGCTGTGACTTGCCAGATCTTTTAGATCTGACCCTTCATTGGTGCTTAGGCCTTGACCCAGAGATCTCTGATGACGCACTAGCGCTGGTAGAGGCGCTGATAGCTGGAGAGTTCGCGTGGGGCCCGGCCGACCCGGAGGTCGAGCCGGAGGGCGGAGATTATTTACCAGGGTTTTGAGAGCTCATCTTATTTTGGGTTTGAGCGAAATTTTGTAGTGAGTTGGGTAGAATCCAATATCTATAAACTTTTGATTAACAACTGATACTTTAACTAGACTACTGTTCTGCTCATACTTTACATATATATATGATATCAAATGCTTCCGCTTTATTTAATTGTTATGCTTCCGCAAGTTTAACCATTGAGTATTATATTGGTAAAAAAGTTTTAAATTGGACCTCACTGCGGCCTACGATCTTGGAAGTTCTCAGATTTTCCGGGAAGTAGCGCGCCAACTTCGGGTATTCGAACGAGTATATCGGTATCCGGAATTGGGGCGTTACATTCAGAGTCCAAGTCGGCGGAGCTTTCGTGATGACAGACTTCCTGGTGGTTGATGCGCCATCGCCCTACAACGCCATAATGGGTAGGACATGGCTCCATAGTATGGAAGCAGTGCCGTCTACTCACCACTAGAAGTTGAAGTTCCCACTGGAAGGCAGGAATGACAGAATAGAGATAGTTACAGTCAGAGGAGACCAGCAGACGGCCAAGCAGTGCCTGATGGTCGTAGTGTCCGGGGAACGAGAGCTCAAGCATGTCAACATGGCCGAAGTGGAGAAGAAGTCGGACGAGGTCGGCACTGACCCAGAGACAAAGAGCGTGGAAGATCTAACCAAAATCAGGATCGACCCAAACGATCCGAAATGATTCTTCTTGCTCAGGAACTAGCTCGCAGAGCCAGAGAAGTCAGAATTGGTCCAATTCTTGGTGCAGAACAGAGAAGTCTTCGCCTGGATGCCTACGAGATGCCTGGCATCGACCCCGAGGTCATGTGCCACAAGTTGAATGTGGACCCTAGCCACAAGCCGGTGATGCAGAGAGCTAGCAGGTCTTGGGTACCACAGACAGAGGTCGTGATCGAGGAGGTGGACAAGCTGCTGGAAGCCGGGGTAATCAGAGAAGTCCAATACCCGACCTGATTAGCTAACACGGTGGTTGTCAAGAAGAAAACAGGCAAGTGGAGGGTGTGCGTCGACTTCACTGACCTCAACAAAGCTTGCCCCAATGACAGCTTCCCTCTGCCGAAGATTGATCAGATGATCGACGCCACCGCCGGACATGCCAGAATGAGCTTCCTCGACGCGTACCGCGGCTATCACAAGATACCAATGTATGGGCCAGATGAAGAGAAGACAGCCTTCATAACACCCAGAGGCACCTACTGCTACAAGGTAATGTCATTTGGGCTGAAGAACGCGGGAGCCACCTACCAGCGACTCGTCACCAAGATGTTCCAAGCTCAGCTCGACAAGATCGTCGAAGTCTACATTGACGATATGGTAGTCAAGTCCAAACAAGCGCAAAATCATTTGGAAGACCTGGCTCAAGTTTTCGACGTCCTAAAGAAGTTCAAGCTCAAGCTCAACGCTTCTAAGTGCGCCTTTGGTGTCGGTTCCGGTAAGTTCCTTGGAAGCTTAGTCACGCGCAGAGGGATTGAGGCTAATCTAGATCAGATATCCGCCATCCTCAGAGTGCAGAGTTCAATTACTGCGAAAGAAGTCCAAAAACTCACTGGAATGGCCGCCGCACTGAACCGCTTCATCATAAAATCATCAGATAAGTGTCGGCCTTTCTTTCAGCTTCTTAGAAAAAACCTAAAATTTCAATGGACTCCAGAATGTGACCAGGCCTTGCGGGAACTCAAGACTTATCTCTCTTCACCCCCCTTACTCTCAACTCCAAAAAATGGAGAAACATTGTACTTGTATTTGGCGGTCTCGGATCATACGGTGAGCTCGGTCCTCGTCAAAGAGGAAGACAGGGTGCAAAAGCCAATTTATTATACGAGAAAAACTCTCCTTGATGCCGAGACTAGATACTTACCATTAGAGAAGCTCGCGCTGGCACTCGTCAGTGCCTCGCGCAAGCTCTCCTACTATTTTCAAACTCACATTATAGTGGTTGTTACGGAACACTCACTTAAATCTGTTTTCAAAAAAGCTGACTTTTCAAGAAGAATCTCTAGATGGGTTGTCGAATTGGGACAGTATGATATTCAGTATCAGCCCAGGACAGCGATTAAGGCCCAAGTGTTGACAGATTTCCTCGTGGAGTTCTCTCCGAGTTCGGCACCGACCCAGCTCGACACCGAACTCGGGGGCAGAGGGCATGAGGCGTCCACGGACTCTGATGAACAGTCACAAGGTCAAGCCCTCACCTCAGCTTGGAGAGTCTTCGTCGACGGATCCTCCACTTCAAGAAGAGCTGGCGCCGGAGTTGTCCTCCATTCTCTAGAAGGGCTGGTCATCGAGCAGGCTCTGACCCTGAATTTCAAGGCGTCAAATAATAAAGCTGAGTATGAAGCCCTAATAGCAGGACTAAACAGCGTCAAAATCCTCGGAGCTCAACAGCTGGTGGTCTTCAGTGATTCGCAGCTGGTGACGAATCAGCTGACTGGGAACTACCAGGCTCACGACGACAAGATGGCCGCCTACCTAGCCTTTGCAAAAAAACTGCTTTCTCAGTTCCAGTCAGCCGAAATCAGACAGATAGGCAGAGATTCCAATTCTCACGCCGACGCCCTTGCTAACTTAGCCTCTGCTGTCGAAGCAGGAAGGAGAAGAACCATCGAAGTAGGGTCGTTGGCGATGCCCAGTATAGAGCTCCATCCACCTCGGGAGGTCCTATGTTTGAATCTTGGCCCGAGTTGGATGGACTCAATTATATCTTACCTGAAGGACGACCAGCTTCCCGAGGACAGAAGTGAAGCTCACCGAATCAGACTCAAAGCAGCCCGGTTCTGGTTGTCTCCCGACGGCAAGTTGTATAGGAAGTCATTCACAGGCTCATACCTCCAGTGTGTTCTTCCAAGTAGGGTCAAGGACTTCCTCTATGAAATACATGAGGGGATCTGCTGAAGCCATATTGGAGGAAGGTCACTAGCATACCGAGCTATCAATCAAGGCTATTGGTGGCCATATATGCAAAAGGACGCACAAGTATACGCTAGAAAATGTGACAAGTGTCAAAAATTCTCTCATTCCCTCCATCAGCCAGCACAAGATCTAAGTCCGCTCTCCAGCCCTTGGTCATTAGCCCAATGGGGGCTCAATATCATGGGACCACTTTACCGAGCTCCGGGGAATAGGAGTTGGCTGATCATAGCCACCGACTATTTCACCAAATGGATCGAGGCGAAACCGTTGTCTTCCATCACAGAACAAGATTCCAAGAATTTTGTGTGGAAGAACATCATCACGAGGTTCGGTATTCCAAGAGCTCTGGTCTCGGACAACGGGACCCAGTTCGATTCCAACCTCTTCAGGAACTTCTGCCAAGAGCTCAGCATCCGGAACCACTACTCCACCCCAGCGTACCCGCAGAGCAACGGTCAAGCAAAAATCTCTAACAAGGTGGTACTCGATGGGCTGAAAAAGCGACTTGACCGAGCTAAGGGAAGATGGGTAGAAGAACTTCCAAGCATCCTTTGGGCCTACAAAACGACTCCGAGGCGCTCCACTTCGACAACGCCCTTCTCTCTCGCCTATGGGATGGAGGCAGTCATTCCTCTGGAGATCAGCCTTCCAACTCTGAGATCTGAACTCTTCGACCACGACCGGAATGATGCAAACCTGGCTCTGGAGCTGGACTTGGCCGACGAACGCAGGGAAGCAGCGGCAATCAGATTGGCCGCCTATCAGCAGCAGTTGGCCAGATGCTATAATCAGAAGGTCAGGAAGAGGAAGTTCTCGGTTGGTGAGCTGGTTCTGAAGAAGACACTCCCAGGTGATAAGGATCCTAATCAGGGCAAGCTAGCACCGAATTGGCATGGACCGTTCAAAGTGATTTCCACTGCCGGACAGACAGCCTACAGAATTGAGGATATGGAGGGACGACAGCTACCACGACCATGGAACGTGTCGCATCTGAAGAAGTTCTATTTCTAATATGTACTCAATTTTCAAGAATCAATGAAAGCGGTCTTTATTCTTGTCGATCGATTCAATTAGAATCCGGTTGCGGCTATGGCAGTTCGGCGACAATGCCACTGATGAGATTGCCTTAGGGTCGGTCTACACCACCCAGGCATGAAGTCATTACGGCCACTGATGAGATTGCCTTAGGGTCGGTTTACACCACCCAGGCATGAAGCCATTACGGCCACCGATGATATTGCCTTTGGGTCGGTCTACACCACCCAGGCATGAAGCCATTTCGGCCATCAAGACTGCCCCAGGGCTAGTGCGTTCCACCCAGGCACGAATCTAATTCTGCCAAAGGGCTCCTCGGGATGACGCACCCCAGTCTTTCAAAAAAAAAAAGATGATGAATGTTAAAGGTTGGTAACTGCAGCAATGCCAACCTTGGTCGCATACCAAATACATTCCAGACAAGTGCCAAAATTACAGTCTTTCAGTACATAACGATAGGAAAAGCAAGCAAAGGGTGTTTCAGCTCGGTCATACCCTCCAGGTCGAACTCAACACTTGCGCAAAAGTGAAAAGCAATAGAAGCAAAACACGAAAAGAAGATGCAAAGGCACAACAGAGAGAAAAAATTCACAGTTCGAGACGAAAGTTCAATTGTATTGATTCACTGGATATTACAAATTGTTTCACTACCTTGGGCATTACAATTGAGAGACAAAAAATAATAATAATAATACATCAGCAGATCAAGCAGCCACGTCAGCATCAGCATCATCAGCAAGACCTTCGGTCAGAGTGGGGGCAGAGCTTGGTTCTGGATCCGAGCTTGGGAACTTAGCTGGACTCTTATAAATTGGGTCGTCCTCGGGGACGCCCGCCTTATCCAGCGCTTCGAGCCAGCCAAGCTCCCATGCCTTGTCTCGGATGGTCAAGACATGCGCCTCGTATAAGGTGGTCGCTTCGGCTACCCCCTCATCGTAGGCTGCCTTGGTCTCGGCCTCCAATTTAGCCCTGGCTTCTTCAGTCTGCTCGACACCTTCTTTTTATATACTTCGATCTCGGCCTTCGCAGCTTCCACCTCGGCGGTGAGACTTTGGATCAACCGCTCTTGTTCGACCGCCTTCCTCCCAATCTCCTCCACTGCGGCCTCCAGTGCCCTCCTCTGAGCCTCCGCCTCAGCTCTCTTGGCGGCTCTCTCGGCGCCATTCTGACGGGCTCTCTCCAGCTGTACATGGGACCTCCAGTGCGACCTCCAATGCCCTCCTCTGAGCCTCCGCCTCAGCTCCCTCGGCGGCTCTCTCGGCGCCATTCTGACGGGCTCTCTCCAGCTGTACATGGGACCTCTGCACTAGCTACAAGAAAACGGAACACTATGATAAAACCATGATAGAAACCAAGATCCATGAGGAACTTGAGCTCCGAACACTCACCAGTGAAAGTCCACGAGGATCCTAACCCTAGAGGGGGGGTGAATAGGGTGAGCTACAATTATGACCAATTTCGACCAATTTTAATTTCTTAACTTAAACTAGTCACAAGTGATGATTAACAATCAAAATGCGGAAGCTAAACAAACTCAATCACCACATAGCATGCACCACAACACCAATGTTTATAGTGGTTCGGCCTCAATGCCTACATCCACTACCGGCTTGTGAATCCAATCACCCCACCGGATTTCCACTATTTATGCTTTTAACTAGGCTAAGCAATAACCCTTACAAAATGCTTTTCAAAGGCTAAGCAATAACCTTACAAGATGCTTTTCAAAGGCTAAGCAATAACCTTACAAGATGCTTTTCAAAGGCTAAGCAATAACCTTTACAAAGTTGATTTCTCAAAGAAGGTGTCTTTCCAAAAGATCACTCTAAGAGATTACAATTTAAGCTCATATGAAATTGCCTCTTGAATAGGCTAATATGAAAGTTTAATACAAATTCACACAAACACTCTAAGAATGCAAAGATGTATGCTAATGAGGTGTGTGTGTGATGACTTCAATCAAGATTAAAAAGGAAGCTTAATCAAATGTATGCCCAAGGCATTTCAAAGTTTAAGACTCATAAAAGACTTGATTGAAGTTTAATGCAAATCACATGTATGTTTAATAACTTGTTAATGATATGAAAATCAAAGAATCACAAGTTGTATGAAAATGACTAACTTAGAACATGTGATGCATGTGCAATGTTGTTTTCAAAAACAAATAGATTTGACTAAAGTTCAAATGAAAGAAAACAACATATTAGGTTTCAACCAAAACAAAGAATCATGCATTAAAGGAAATCAAAGACTTTAGCTAAGCATGATTGAGTAAGGTTTAAAAAACAACTTGGATTGAAACCAAGGTGAAGAATCCAATCTTAATTAAATCAAAGATTAGGAGAAGAAAGGATTCAACACATCATAGTTATTATGCTAAATATCATATACCAATAATTTAAACAAAGCACATAACTATGATTAATAAAGGTAGAGCTTACTTGGAGGTTTAACTCATTAATCCCAAGCTTTAGCTCTCCTAAAGACCTCCTAGCCTTTCCAACTTCATCCCCTTTGTTTGGCTCCAAAATGCTCTCAAAGGCTCATTTTTTCAACATTTGAGAAGTTGGAAATAGAATGGACTTTATAGGCAAAAAACAGTCCAACGGCTAGTTGTCTCGGTCGACCTAGAGGGGTCTCGGTCGACCGAGAAGGCACAACGGTCATAAATCTGACCGTTGGAGGCTTACAGTTCAAAAACTGCACAGGGCCCTGCAGTGTCCTCGGTCGACCGAGACCCAGGTCTCGGTCGACCGGCGACACTGCCGGGACACCCCCAAAAATTCCAACTTTTGCATTTTGAAGATTTTCTTTGTGGAATTTTGTGGGTCACTAAACCAAGCTTAAAAACATGTTTTAAAACATTTAAAAACATGAAACACACAAAGCCTAAAATGATTCAAAGGTTTAAAACCAAAGGCAAGCTTGATTAGTAAAAACTCTTTTCAAATCAAATTGCATACAAAACTGATTCTAAAGGTGCTGAATGTATGCAAAGCTCAAACCTAAATTCACAAGAAGATTTTCCAAATCTAATGCACAAGGAATTTGGTTTTCAAAAGAGTTTTGGGTTCTAAAACCAATGCATCCAAGTTTAGAACCAAACCATGCATAAAACACAAACTTTTCCAAATCTAAAAACCAATGCATGTATAAAGCTAGATTTCAAGATATTTTAAATCAATGCATGTGTGTGAATTCAAATGATGCCAATATGCAAATGCATCCACCAAATTGCAAAAACAAAATACCTAACAATCTCCCCCTTTGCAATTTGATGGCAACTTACTCATCATTGAAATTACACACTCTGTCTTCAGCTCCCCCTCAGCTGGACAAGTCTTGAAATCTTCTTCTTGGATGCTCCTTCTCTTAGCTTGGGCTCTTGGGCTCTTTTCTTCAATCTTCTTGATGCTTGGAGCTTGATCATTCTTCAAGCTTTCTTTCCATCTTCCTCTCTTTAGCCAAGCATCTTCTTTAGCTCCAAGCTTTCTTTCTTCTATTTGCTCTCCCCCTTTGACCATGCTTCTTTCTTCTCTTGAGAACTTGAAAGCTTTCTCCCCCTTTGATGGATAGGAGATCTTCGAGTACTTGAACTCTCGAACTCTCTCCCCCTTTGATGAGTAGGAGATCTTTGAGTACTTAAACTCTCTCCCCCTTTGACATTAAATTGCAAAGGAACCTACACACATGAAATAAGGAAAATACCTTTAGTAGCACCTGTTAACAAATGAAATCGAAAAAGAAATACATAACAGGCTATCATGTGAGGTAAAAGTCTCTAAGGGCTCAAAGGCAATCCAAGGGTCAATTTGATCAAAACTAATACTTCCTATGAAGGTTTACACTCCCCCTCAATCCATTCTCTTCTTTTGTCAAACTATTGACAAGGTATAACTATTTGGTTCAAGAAGTAGATGGTTTAACCAAGTGAGGGTCAACTTCAAGGAAAGGATTAGATTCATTTAACTATAAAGCTCATATGATCAAATTACCAAAAGAAGGCAAGGTCTAATGGGAAAAGCAATCATGGATATCAATTGAAATAAACATATCAATTGAGATTTAAGGATGTGACTATTAGCACAATCACTCTAAAATGGATTCAAGAATTTTACTTATTAGGAAAAATCCAAATTAGAGCTATCCATGATATGGGGTTTACTCAAACATAGCATCAATCAATATTACTTATGAAAATCATATGCTATGTAAGATTTGAACTCATTTCATTCAATCAATAAATATGACTATTAAAGTGCATGAATGAGTGAAATGAAATTCAATCATGAAGCCAACCTCAACTAATAACCAACCAATATTATGAACACATAAACATGGTGGTCATGAGATATAACTATAAGAACAAAAGAGGAGGCAATCATGAGCAATATGATGCTAATGGTGTGTGACATGGAACAAATATATTACTAATCAAGTTTAGTCCAATGCACACAAGGTCTATCACATACACAAGATAAGATATCAATTGGATATGAAATCAATGGAAAGTTATACCAAATGAAACCAATTGAATATGATAACATGAGTAAAAGCAAGGATGTGATAAACTTCCATCAAGCAACACTAATGCATATTCATCACTTTTAAGGATATAACTATTGAGCATAGTGATGAACAAGGCAAATTGCAATGCAAAAGGATAAAGCTTTGTAATGCATGCAATTTCCAAAGTGTCTAGATCATATGAATTCAACACTAAGAAATCCATCAAACAAGAGATATAACTATGAAATACAAGAAATGGATTTCAAATAGGTACATATGATCAAGAACACTACTATGAAGTTGAAACGTGTATAAGGATGACTCCAAGAGAATCTACATGAATCAACATCATAACCATCCATAAAGATATGACTAGAGAGCATAGAGGATGGATTTAGGTTCTAGTATGGTTTCTACAAATGTTACAAGTTCACAACCATACATGGAACCAATTGTCATTTGCAAATAAAAAGAATGTAAATAAACAAGCAAGGATGCAAACAACATACATTTCCATTTCTAAGATAATGAAACCAAAAGAAAAGGAAATGAGAATCATGGAACATGCTTTGATGAATCTAACTAATGAAGTTATAGAGCATTTCCAATCATCCACTCTTCAAATCATTTCAATAAA
The DNA here is from genome assembly GCA_038049695.1 of Cinnamomum chago. Lineage (NCBI taxonomy): Eukaryota > Viridiplantae > Streptophyta > Magnoliopsida > Laurales > Lauraceae > Cinnamomum > Cinnamomum chago. The sequence goes on from CP142456.1 coordinate 681,445, forward strand.
CAAAATTCAACAATGAGCATAAAAGGAATGATTTTGAAGATCAATTTTCAACATGTATATTAAAAGATATAACTTAATTGAAACACATACAAGTTGAATAATTCAAAACAATGAATTTCCATATAAGGGTATAACTTATAAATCCATGGAGAAACTTGAATTGAATCAAATCATTTGATTTACAAAAAGGATCTAACTAAGACATACATCAAATGATTCAACAATTGATCATGAAGAGTCTAGCTATGAAAGCTTTTGAAAACACAATCAATTGATCATGTAAAGAAATGCAATGCAAGGCATATGAGTGCAAAAAGCAAATCAAACATGATGAATTTATAATCAAGAGATTTTGAAAACCATGACATGTAACTTAGAAAGGTGCATGAAAACAAAATCAAATGATCATAAAGAAGCAATGCATTTTAAGAAATCTAACTAAAAGAAACAAAATGCAAATGCAATCATGACCAACAAAGTGATTTAACTAATAAAGAGTAGGTTGGTCAATGAGGTTCAAGACCCTAAGGTTTGTCTAGGTAAATGACTTTGGGAATCCACCTAAGGTCTTGAGAGGGTTGAACTTTGAGGTCTATTTTGGAATTCTCACCAACTAAAGGAGATTTAACTTGATAAATTTTCAATTTGAACTTATCACCATGATATTTAGATTTTACTAAATTTGGCTTAGAATGGTGATTAGTCTTTTGATGTTGGTGAGTTTTCTTCTTAGGGGATAGATTCATTTTTCTTTTCTTCTTACTTTCTCCCTTTACTTGACTTTTGAATTTTAGATTTAACTTAGCAACTTTCTTCAAAAGTTCTTTCATGGGTTCATATAAGGGAGGTAGGTTGAGAAGCTTTTTGTTTTTAGATTCTTTCAAGCTTGGTTTAACTTGTTTAAGCTTTTTAGAATCTATCTTGGGAGACTCCTTTTTAAGAGATTTAACTTGTTTAGACATTTTGGAGTCTTTCTTGATTTTTAGTGTCTTACCCTTCATAGGTTTTGATTCTCCATTTTTTAGTTCAAAGATGGGTTTAGACACATGGCTTCTCTTTCTTAGTTTGCACTCAAATGTAAAATGTCCTTCAATGCCACAATAATTACATTTAGACTTGGGCAAAGAAGTGTGAGTGCTAGAGAATGAGGACTCACCTTTCACAAAAGTGTTGGTGAATTTAGGGTTATAAGACATATTCCTATTAAATCCAATACCCGTCCTATCTCCATGATGTTTACCCAATTTAAATAATTTTTCAAGTCTATCTTCACTTTGGGTAAACTTGCACTCATACTTTTGTTTATAGGTTTCAAGTTGAGTGACTTTGGTTATAAGGATTGAATTTTCATTTTTGACTTTTGAAAGTTCATTTTCAAGTTCCTTATATTTGATTAGCTCTTCATTGGCAAGTTGTAATTTATGTTTAAGGTCATTAACAACATTAGTTCCAAGCTCTTGAGTTTTTAACTTACTTTTGATCAACTTGGCTTCTAAGTTGTTAAAGTCTTTATCTTGTCTTTTAATTGTATCTCTTAGGTTTAAATTTTCATTTTTAAGTTCATCACAATTTATCTTAATCTCATTTAATTCATCTTGAGCATTAGATAAATTTTCCTTAGAGATAGTCAATTTAGATTCAAGATTGTTAAAGTCTTTATCTTGCCTTTGTAATTGATCTCTTTGTTTTAGATTTTCCTTATTGACATTATCATAATCCATCTTTAATTCTTTTAGTTCATCTTGAATGTTAGATAGATTATTTAAAGAGATCATGAACTTAAAGTCTAGACATTTTATTACTTCTTCTTTCTCTCTAAGTTCATCTTTTGAAGAGGCTAGATCTTTGGTTAGATTCATAGATTCTTCTCTTAAGCTTTTGTTTCTTTTATCAAGCTTTGTAGATAATGTATATAATTCATTGTAGGCTTGTTGAAGATCATCTTCATCATACTCATTTTCTTCCTCTTTTGAGTCAAATTGATATTCATTTAATTGATGGTTTGAATCTCTAATAGAAGGAAGAGTGAGAGGTCTAGAAGAATCTACAAAGTCTATCCTAGTGGAGTCCATTCTAAAGATTTTCAAATAAGCACAACTCTAGGGTTTTAACTCTAGGTTTTTACACCTAATCAAGAGTTCCAACTACTTGATCCTAAGGGATTAGAGCACTTGGCTCTGATACCAATTGAAAGTCCACGAGGATCCTAACCCTAGAGGGGGGGTGAATAGGGTGAGCTACAATTATGACCAATTTCGACCAATTTTAATTTCTTAACTTAAACTAGTCACAAGTGATGATTAACAATCAAAATGCGGAAGCTAAACAAACTCAATCACCACATAGCATGCACCACAACACCAATGTTTATAGTGGTTCGGCCTCAATGCCTACATCCACTACCGGCTTGTGAATCCAATCACCCCACCGGATTTCCACTATTTATGCTTTTAACTAGGCTAAGCAATAACCCTTACAAAATGCTTTTCAAAGGCTAAGCAATAACCTTACAAGATGCTTTTCAAAGGCTAAGCAATAACCTTACAAGATGCTTTTCAAAGGCTAAGCAATAACCTTTACAAAGTTGATTTCTCAAAGAAGGTGTCTTTCCAAAAGATCACTCTAAGAGATTACAATTTAAGCTCATATGAAATTGCCTCTTGAATAGGCTAATATGAAAGTTTAATACAAATTCACACAAACACTCTAAGAATGCAAAGATGTATGCTAATGAGGTGTGTGTGTGATGACTTCAATCAAGATTAAAAAGGAAGCTTAATCAAATGTATGCCCAAGGCATTTCAAAGTTTAAGACTCATAAAAGACTTGATTGAAGTTTAATGCAAATCACATGTATGTTTAATAACTTGTTAATGATATGAAAATCAAAGAATCACAAGTTGTATGAAAATGACTAACTTAGAACATGTGATGCATGTGCAATGTTGTTTTCAAAAACAAATAGATTTGACTAAAGTTCAAATGAAAGAAAACAACATATTAGGTTTCAACCAAAACAAAGAATCATGCATTAAAGGAAATCAAAGACTTTAGCTAAGCATGATTGAGTAAGGTTTAAAAAACAACTTGGATTGAAACCAAGGTGAAGAATCCAATCTTAATTAAATCAAAGATTAGGAGAAGAAAGGATTCAACACATCATAGTTATTATGCTAAATATCATATACCAATAATTTAAACAAAGCACATAACTATGATTAATAAAGGTAGAGCTTACTTGGAGGTTTAACTCATTAATCCCAAGCTTTAGCTCTCCTAAAGACCTCCTAGCCTTTCCAACTTCATCCCCTTTGTTTGGCTCCAAAATGCTCTCAAAGGCTCATTTTTTCAACATTTGAGAAGTTGGAAATAGAATGGACTTTATAGGCAAAAAACAGTCCAACGGCTAGTTGTCTCGGTCGACCTAGAGGGGTCTCGGTCGACCGAGAAGGCACAACGGTCATAAATCTGACCGTTGGAGGCTTACAGTTCAAAAACTGCACAGGGCCCTGCAGTGTCCTCGGTCGACCGAGACCCAGGTCTCGGTCGACCGGCGACACTGCCGGGACACCCCCAAAAATTCCAACTTTTGCATTTTGAAGATTTTCTTTGTGGAATTTTGTGGGTCACTAAACCAAGCTTAAAAACATGTTTTAAAACATTTAAAAACATGAAACACACAAAGCCTAAAATGATTCAAAGGTTTAAAACCAAAGGCAAGCTTGATTAGTAAAAACTCTTTTCAAATCAAATTGCATACAAAACTGATTCTAAAGGTGCTGAATGTATGCAAAGCTCAAACCTAAATTCACAAGAAGATTTTCCAAATCTAATGCACAAGGAATTTGGTTTTCAAAAGAGTTTTGGGTTCTAAAACCAATGCATCCAAGTTTAGAACCAAACCATGCATAAAACACAAACTTTTCCAAATCTAAAAACCAATGCATGTATAAAGCTAGATTTCAAGATATTTTAAATCAATGCATGTGTGTGAATTCAAATGATGCCAATATGCAAATGCATCCACCAAATTGCAAAAACAAAATACCTAACAACCAGGAGTCTCGCCTGCATCGACGCCATCGCTAGCGCCACATCATCATGGTCCTTGTGCCGGGCCATGTCTTTGGGTAGCGAGGGCCGCCATCACCAGAGGATTCCCGGGGACCTGGTCCTCCACCGAGACAAGCCTCCCATGACCAATCTGTAAAGAAGGTCTCCAGGGGGCAGGCCCGGGAGGTGTGGCACCACGGAGGTCCTCGGAGTGTCCTCGACCGCAGCCTCCGTCCTAGGCCCGGTTTCTTCCTCTGCGCCCCCCCCCCCAAGTTTGTTGTTGGTCTTCCAAATTCGGGGGTGGCGAGGGAGCCCTGTCGACACCTGTGCCGAAGTGGCTCGGGGAGTCCGCCTTGAGCCGCTAAATGCTAGCGAGCTCAGATCCTTGATGGCGGGCTGGCGACGCAGCGACATCTCTTCTGCCTAGCTGGGCAAAGAGCGGTGGGGTCGTCTGATTAGGGGTGTCTCGCTTGACTCCGGCTCGGAGGTCGAGGCTTCGGCGCCGGATGCATCCCTGCTACCAGCCTCGGGCACTATCCAAGAAGGACCCGCTTCGACCTCGGGTTCCCTTCTCTCCGGACTCCCCTGCGGCGACTGCTGAGCGACCTCGGCTCTTTTGTAGTAGCCTCGGTACTTTGGCTCGTAACCCAGGAGCGCCCACGCCACCCTGTTTGAGAACTCTATACACCTAGAGACCCGTTGATGCCAGGCCTCGTTCTTCCTCCAGCCGACCTGCCCAGCTTTCCTCTGTCGAGCGGCTGTATAATCAGGAAAAACATCAGTTCGGGAAAGCGAAAGAAGGCGAAATTGAAAATTTGAAGAATGAACTCGTACTTGGAACGACCCCGGGGCGATGAGGGACCATGTACGCTCTAATTTCTTCGGCGCCGAACTCCCAGTTGCCCGAGACAGACAAGAGGTCGTCCCCCGCGTACTTGTTGGAGTCTTTAAGCGCCATCACAAAACTTTTTCGTTTCGGCTTGACTCGGAGGTAATAGATATCCTCCTTGGACTTATAAATATCGTACACGTCCTCTATGTCGTGGACGCCGAGGTCGATATGGAGGTGCCTATTGAGCGCAGCTGTGCCCATGATGATCTTGTAGCCATTGGGCATTAGCTGGCAAGGGGTGAGGTTCCAGGTGTTAAGGCAGGCCCTAAGCAGAGGATCTAACGGAGACCTAATACCCCCCTCTATGACTGCTATAAGCGGGATGGACATCCAGCCGTCGGAGTACGACCGACTTATATGGTCAACGGGGTCTGCCCTCCGGACGAAGACGTCGTCCGGTATCCCGTACGCTGACCTAAGTCTCTCTATGGCCTCTGCACTATCTAACCAGTGGCTATATACCCCCATGGTTGATTAAGGAAAAAGAAGAGAAAGGGAAGAGGAACCAGAAGGAAAGCAATAAAAAACGAAGGACTCGGAGGACTTACTAATGCAAGGGACCTAGGACGGAGACGGACACTGCTGTGAATGCACTGTGCGTTAAAGGAGGCTCTGCTCTGAGTCTTGGCTCTGGTTCTTGGAAACGCTCTTTCGAAAATGAAAAGTAAGAAATGGGAAGAAGGTGAAGATGCATCTATTTATAAAAAGGAAGCGCCCCGTAATGGTGTCGTTTTCGAAATTCAAAAAATGTCGCTTCAAAGACTGCACGCGTACCCTGCGTGATAGCGTGGCTAACCAGATGGCGACGCGTGTCATCAGCGGTTTATCTCCTGCAATAATTCGAGCGTGGCATTTACTGCAATTAATTACCCCAAGTGTGCGAAGAGAAGTTGAATAAGCGTCACGTGTCAACTGATGACGTCAGGGCGAGAATCTCTGGCGGTTTTTCGTAATTATAGCTCCCACCCCAAGGAATCCGAGATCCCAAGAAGTCGGAAGCTAGGGGGCAATTGTGTGGGGCAATTCTTAATGCGCAAGTTATGCTAAGGCCAGCAGTAACGCCAGCTCTTGTACTCCATTTCGGCTGTGCGCGTCTCGGCACGAATGTTGGTGCGCTTGCTGAGACCAGCACTGATCGCCACGATCTCGGCCACATGCCTCGTCAAACAAGTGATGCATCTCGGCTACAGCCGAGGTGACGAGCTGTTAACCGAGACAGGCACTGACAGTCACATCTCACCTAGGGACACGTGGCAAGATGGAAGCACGCACCGATGGGACAGATATACTATCACAGTCATCCATCCTCATCAGATCTCTAACAGAGCCACATCCAGTGGCTGCAGCCATATCAGGACAGGGCCCAAGAAAGGATCCGATAGGACCTTAATCGCCAACAGGTCAAGGCAAGATCAGGCCCAATGTGACTAGCATTAAATGTAATATGGGCTAATTGGACCCTCATTTAATGCAATATGGGCTATGATGGATCCTCATTAATTACTCTATGGGCTAATGAGACCCTAGCAGCCAAATCATTAGGCCTACTAACAGACATCTATAATTTTTCTCATATAAGGTGATTTACCACCCAAAAATCAGGTACGCACACATGCATGCAATTTCCTAGTCGTTACTCTGTCTCTTTCCTTCTCCGACCTTTGTCCCTGTACTAACTTAGGCAACAGAGAGCCCTGCGCTACTCACAGACAGGGTCCTTTGACCGTTCTTTCTTCCCTTTCAGGTCCCTAAAGCGGATAGCTTTCCATAGTCGATTGGATAAGTCCTAAAAAGCTCCCCTTAATCTTGTGAGTTATATTTTCTACACTTGCAGATATATCACTGGAGGTGGAGGTGAGATAACATTCATTCATATTGACCAGTCCGGATTATCAATGATTAGGCCCCACAAGCCCCACAAGGTGATGACAATGAATCATCAATATCCCAAGCTCTGGGTCTGGGACCGGGACTCTTCTCATTCCACAGTCAGTTTTCGCACGTCTTTTCACCAGCAGAGTTTCGCCGAAGAAAACCCATTTGGCCCTTCGCTGCCCTACCTCCTCCGCTCGCTCTCTCTCAGCCGATCTCCATCATCGAAGAATTGAAACTGATAGAGGGGGCGGCAGAAGTAGATAGAAATATGGTTGAGCAGCAGCAGCCGAGATTCAGATTCAGCCGTCCAAAGGCAAATGCAGATGCAGAGGCAAAAGCAAAGGCGTCGAATGTAGCTGTAGGAAAAGAAGGAGAAGGAGAAGCAGAAGCTGGTGCATGCAGCACTAGCCCTAGCCCTAATCTGTACGTGGCCAATTGCGGCCCTGCTGTTGGGCTCTCGTTCGAGACGATCGCATCCGCATTCGCAGCCTTCGGACAAGTCACAGGAGTCCATCCAGCTGACGACACCGGTGCTCGTGTCGTCGTCTCCTTCTCCCAATCATCATCGGCCCAAGCTGCCCTTAAAGCTCTCCATAATGGATCTCCTTGCCCACAGCTCGGAGGCCGCATTCTCCACATCCAATACTCTCTCCTCCTCCCTACACCACCACCTCATCACCCCGTTAAGGTACCCCCCCTCCCCCTTTCACATCTTCTTCTTCTTCAATTCAATCTCTCTCCAAATTCCAATCCCATCTGTGTCTGTGTCTAGGTCCAACACCAGGCGTATGCTTCTGTAGTATCTTCTTCAGCGGCGTCTGACCTGGGGATTCCGGGAATTTACTTGTTGCATGACTTTGTCACCCCAGCCCAAGAGCAGGTTGGTTGGTTGGTTGGTTCTCTCATAAACTCCAGTCCAGTCAGTCTCTCTGTATGATTTTTTTTTATTTTTTTTCATATGCTGCTGCTGCTTCCCTCCGTTAAAATCTTCCTCCTCCATCTTTTTTTTTTTTTTTTTCATCTTCTTATCAGGAGCTTCTCGCAGCTGTCGATGCCAGGCCTTGGAAGAGTCTCGCAAAAAGAAGAGTCCAGCATTATGGCTATGAGTTCTTGTACAAAGTAAGTGCTGCTGATTCTGAACCCTCCATTTTGCTGACTACGCATTCATACTGTTATATTTTCTTGTTTCAAGTTAACAGGCTGCTTGATATGCAACGAATGCCAAAGTGTCAAGCAAAAAGGAAAAAAAGACTCATCTCTCTGCAAAACCATTTATGCCAATTTCTCTAGTTTATGCTTAACTTTTGAATGGTTCAACTTTAACAAGTGCAATTTAATCACTTGAGAGACGACTCTACTCCCTCTATTCGTGCTGCCCATTTTTTTTTTTTTTTTTCAATTAATGTAATTGTTACCATTCTGAAGATTTTGTTGGTTTACATCTGTTTGCTGTCTTAATTGTTGCCAATGAATTTGCTTCAGATTCTCTTCTGACAATGCTAACTAAGCCGTGCTCCTTTCCTTTCACAGACACGGAACGTTGATCCAAAGCAGTTCTTGGGTGACCTTCCATCATTTGTTTCCTCCATCCTGGAGAAGATTTCATTGTTTCCCGACCTAAGCATTGCTGAAAGCAACATAGTAGATCAATTGACGGTATGTGTGTGATGTCTTTGTTTTGTTAATACTTTGTTACTGTCTGCTGTCTTGAGCATTATTTCTCTGAGGACATTAACTCTCTCTCTCTCTCTCTCTCTCTCTCTCTCTCTGGTTTCTTTTTTTGGATATGGAAGCAGCCAGCTTAACCTACGACTGATAATTGAAAGTAATTCTTTTCCTGTCATTCAGCAATCAGCAGAGCCTTGTCCCAACCATGTTGGGGTCGGCTATATGAATTATATTTCTCAATTCCGGTCTATCCTAGACCAAATTCTCAGATAGATTGCACTTCTTCATATCTAACATTACCACTTCCATCTATTTCCTCTTTGGCCTACCCCTTTTCCTTGGTGGGCTATCAACTTATATAGAAAAACTTTTCCTCACCAATGCCATTGCTAGCCTACTTTTTACATGTCCAAACATTCTCTTTGAACAAATCTCAATTGATGTTACTCAAAAAAATTCATTTTCAATTTTTCTAAGAAATTAATATGACATAATGCTCATGATAAATGCAAATCGTTCATCTTTCTCTTTAGCATAGAGAAATCTCACCTCTTGACTGACATTTTTCACTCTGATGTTGGAGGTTTTCTAACACAAATAGGAAATAATGTGTTTTTCTTGAGACACCTGAGTATTCCTCTTTCAGGAGCCTGAAATATTTCTTATCCCACACTGTTTGTAGTTTTATATGTTGCAACTGTCTTAGTTTTTATGTTTCCAGTTATTTCAGACTCTAAGAAAACCTGATGAGTTTTGACAGGTCAATGAATATCCTCCAGGGGTGGGCTTATCCCCGCATATAGACACTCATTCAGCATTTGACAGATTAATCTTCAGCCTTTCATTAGCTGGTCCCTGCATCATGGAGTTCAGGAAATACCCACAAGGTACATGGCTTCCTTTACCCTTGGAAAGAGAAAATTCAGATCATTGCTCAAATGCCGAAAGGAGAGCAATTTTCCTTCCTCCTCGGTCAATGCTTTTGTTATCTGGGGAGGCTCGGTATGCTTGGCATCACTACATCCCACATCATAAGGTGTGCTCTAATTGCCCTTAGTTGCAACTATTTGCTTAGCGAACCAAATGTCTTTCATTTAAGAGATCTAATAATTTATCAAAATGTTAGCTGTTTGTAATTGTAGTGCCAGGTTTCCTGCTTACTAGGTTTCTCTTATGGGTTCCATTTCGTTGTTAGTTTCTCAGCTGGTAATGTTCTGGAAAACTTCTTACATTTGCAAGCAAGTGAAGAAAGATGGATTTCCATGCATCAATTTTGTACTTCATTTGTAATGTGATACTTCGGATAACACCTATTTGTTGTTGTTGGATTGAAGATTCATTATACAACACTTTTGTTTTTAATGGTAACTTGTATTGATCAAAGGATTAATAGTACAAAAGGATTATACTGAAAATCTCAGAAGAATACCAAAATGAAAAAAAAAAATGAAAAGAAGAATAAAGGTCACCATCCAAAAAGAAGCAAAAAAGGAGGGGCCTCAAAAGCAGTGCGGAGGTGCACTAGCCCTCACGGAGAAAAGAAAGTAAGGAGGCTCCCTCCCTCCCGTCCAGTCATTCAAAAAAAAAAAAAAAGAAGGGTCAAGTTCGGGATGGGTCCACAGTGGACTCCTACATGTACTCGAATTGGAATAGAAATTTCCAAAACCCAACAAAACCTGTACAGGCAAGAGATTTGAGATCCAGACACGTACCTCATGTAACTTATAATACCCATAACCTGAAACAAACTTGAAAGAAACAATGCATTTAAAAACCGTTCTTTATTCTCCTCTTCCCAAACTACAGTGCTTCTCTCATCTCCCAATTCACAAAACTCAATATACAGAGAGGAGAAACAATGTTCACAAAGAGATGATTCATAAAGCAAAACCCCCAGTCTTCCTTTTGTTTCCTTCGTAAACCTAAGAATCCATTCTGAAGCCATGCACACGCACACATAGAAAAGAACAATGCATTTAAAAACCGTTCTGTATAATGAAATAGAAGATCTATCCACCTCACGCTTGGCCAGCCGTTTGCCTCTTGACAAATATGCTTGAATTCTTTTAAAATCAGAAAAATAAAGGCGTTTTAATAAGAAAATAAGAGAGGCTTGAGATTGGGATGATGGGAGGTGGCGCTCTCTCCCTTCTCCATTCTATGGCTTAATAGTGACTATCATGGATCAAAATATTGGCTGATACCGGTTTATATCGGCCGATATGAACCGGTATCGGCTGATACCGAACCGATATCTCACTGAGATATCGGTATCGGAAAAAATCGCCAATATCTCGGCCCATATCGGCCGAGATTTGGTTCATCTCAGTTGTAGCGATATCTCGGCCGATATTTTCAAAATATTGGCCGAGATATCTCAAAAAGGGTGAAAACCCTAATTTTTTTTATTTTTTCCCCCATCTTCATCTTCTTCTCCTCTCTTCTCAACTCCTTACTACCCATAGCAGCAGTCACACTCTATCACACATCTCTCTTGCATATTTTCAAATCTCACTTATATTTTTTGAAGAAAATATTATCTAAGGTAAGAGAAAATCAACTTAAAGCATTTTTTTATGTGTTTTTTTTTTTTTTTAGATGAAGCATAGAGGTTTGTCACTTGTGTTGTTTTCTTCATTTAGAAGTTAGATCTACATACTTTTATGCTAGATCTACTCATACACATGATTTTGAACTTTTTTATCAATTTTTTTTATTTTTGGATTTTTTAATATTTGAATTATAATATATCATTTTTTGGGAATTTCATCATAAATATGTTGTTTTAATGATTCATGATCATTGTATGGTGTGTAAATGATTGATCTACATACTTTCATGTTAGATCTAAATAATTAGGATTTTGAAAATGATTTTATTAAAAAAAAAATTCCAAAAATTAATTGTTGTTACTTGTTAGGATATTTGTGATATCAAAGGCTTATTAATAGTGTGTAGATGATAGATCTACATCAACTCATACTCATAAACATGATTTAGATTTTTATTTTAATTATTTTATTTTCGGATTTTTTAATATTTGAATTATAATATATCATTTTTTGGAGATTTCATCATAAATATGTTGTTTTAATGATTCATGATCATTGTATGATGTATAAATGATTGATCTACATACTTTCATGTTAGATCTATATATTTAGGATTTTGAAAATGATTTTACAACTATATTTGATGATTAAATTAGTATTAAATGATGATTGATATGTTATCTTTATTTTCTTATATTTGACACTAATAAATTGATCATGAGCATCAATAATGTTTGCATTATATGAAATACTAGAAAAGACAGTGAACTACGACACATACATGACTCATAACTTAAGGTGACCGAGACTTTGATTTATTGCTGTTATTAATGGAAACAAATATTGTTTTCCAGCATTTTCTAATATTCTGGATTTTTTGGATATTTTTGTGAATTTTTTTGGATTAAAAAAAATTCATACCGCAATGACCGCGACGGACCAATATCCGCGACCGATACGGATATCATATCGGTTTTTCAGCCCGGTTGATACCGCGACCGAGACCGAGATTTTGAACCATGGTGACTACTGCCTTCCACTGGCCAAAAGGAGAAAGAGAGAAGAGGAGAGTAAAGGAAAGTGGAGGGTTGTCTGGGTGGGAGAGCGAATAGGTTTTTTTCTTCAGGTGAGAGAGCAATCTTAATGACAACAAATTGAAAGAACATGTTAATTTTATATGTGCACATTACATATTAGCATTACAAACTTTTGTTATTTAACCCATAGACCCAAACCTGAACCTGTACAATTTTGGGTCCCTGTTAATAAGACCCAAACTTAAAATGGGTCCAAATCATGGATCCAACCAGATTTTTTTGTATTGAGTCCTGCTGGTATTTAGGTATTTTGGTATCCGGTTACACATTTCAATTCCTAGAATGAGTGGTCGAATCTGTCATTTTGCTAGAAATCGTATGGACTATGAAACGTCCGAAGTAGTGGAAGACTTGAAAATATTTGTTGTTGTGGCCTTGTTGGGTATGAAGAAACACAAATGGGTATGAAGGGGGAAAGCTAATGAGATCAAGTAAATCTATTTTCTCTATTATATACGCACCCGCAAAGTGAAAGCTTTTTTATGGCTTGTGACCCTTAACAAAATTCCAACGATAGATATCTCAAATTCCATAACCTTACAATGCCAAATATTCGCTTCCATGTTGAACTAATGAGGAATCAATGAGTCATCTCCTCGATGGCCCTTCATGAGCCTCATTTGTGGGTTAATCCTGAGTCTATTCTCTAAATCTTGGGCCCTTCCACAATCCTTTACCCCTTTCATAGAAAGCTGGGATGCTGGATCTTTTAGAGAAAAAGATCAAGTTTTGTGTAGAATGGGGCTTCTTTCCATCTCCTGGGAGGGTTGGAAAGCGAGGAATATAAAGAATTTTCAAGGGGAAAGGTTCATCTGATATGTGGTAATGGCTAGAATATAGTCATCACTTATTGAATAGTCAATCCAAGCCAAGGAATTCCAAAGCATTTCAGCATCAGATTTTGCTTAGAGAGGCTAGCTGGTAGCTGCTACTAATGGGGCATCAGCCCAAGTGAAGGGTTTCATTAGAAAAGCACTTTAAGAAAGGAAGGAAAAAAAAAAGGTTTCATTAGAGAAGGAACCCATTCCTGTTGGGGGTTATAGACTAAATATAGGTGGAAGCTCTAAAGGATATCTGGGACTGTCCCAAATGGGTTGAATAATTAAGAATCATATTGGGGAAGGGTTTATCACATTCTTGGGCCTAGTCAGTTTGGGACTCACGTAAAGTGGAGACCTTAGCTTTAGAAGGCCTTATAATAATTGCATCACATTTCCGTGAACCAGTTGCAGTGGAAGGTGATTCATGGAATTATTTTTGTGGGCTAGTGATAAGGTGGGTGTTCTGCAGTGTTTCTTATATATTCTAAATGAAATTAAGAGACTAGCTTGATCCACAAATGCATCATTTTGAAACTGCCCAAGATAAGGAAATGAAGAAGTGGATGCTTGGCGAAGTTGGGAGTTAAAAGGGGGAGTATCCTTAGTTGTAATTTGTAAATGGCTTAGCCTTAGATATTTGAAAGTCCGTATCCATTTGTATACAAGGTCGTTGTCCTTCAACTTTTGGGGAATCTGATACTTGTTCATTATTCTTTTCTTTTAATACATTGACCAGATTAGTGATGAAGATGCTGATATATGTGATGATCTTGTGACTAAGAAGTTAGGTGTTCTGAAATCCAATGCTGTTGAGTGTTGATAGTATCTAATAAGATAAAATGTCGAATCAATGATAAATTTAAGAGTGGTGAGGGTTCCATCTGGATCTAATAATGATGGTATGTGAATATTCATGAAGGGGCTTTTTGACGAAGGATGGGAGGGTGAGAAATTAGAAAGTAAATCAAAGGGGAAATTAAAACTTTGGAGTTTAGAGAGAGGGAGTGCTAAGCTTGTTTGACGTGTGATGTGCGTATGGCTGTTGTTCTTGGGGTTTTTTTTTTTTTTCACATTATTACTCGAACCTGTACTTCATGGTTGCGACAGTGAGCTCCCTTTTAACTATGCTACAGGGTCTTGTCATGATGCATATATTTGGTATATTTTTGCAATTTTGGGAAGGAATGTCAATATGCTTTACAAATTTGCTGAACGAGTATGGATGTAATGTTCTTCATAGTTGTCAATCCAAGTTCATAATCTGCCAAATTTGGTCTTCCATTAACTTGATTTTCTCACTTTCCCTTAACCTTCCATAAACCATCAAAAGGGACTTTTGGACCAAAATTCTGTGACGTTCAAATCTGGAGGTGGCACGTCAGATGGCTGTGATAATCCAGCTTGGCAGTTTTGGGTAGACCCCTCCTGTTAATGCCTGCGCAAACTGTATTTGCATCAGATTATTTCCATGTGACTGCCTGTAGAGCAGCTGCAGCTCAAACTATTTAAGGTGGAGATCAGCAGCTACCTTGTAGTTGGCCACTGTACAGTCGGATAAGAAGAGTCTATTGGGTTTTTTTTTTTTCTTTGATCTCTATAATTACTATGAAGGCTACTTTGATCTTTTTTATCTATCAATGTCTTCTAAGTTTTCTGAGTTTCAGGTTGACATGGTAGATGGGCAAGCAATCAGAAGAGGTTCAAGGAGGGTTTCATTCACATTTCGCAAGGTGGAGCTTCTGCCCTACTTCAAATGAAAAGCAACTTCCAAGTTGTTTTAAGGCTTTTCTTTTCTTTTCCTCTTTTACCCTTTGATCCTTTATGTTATTTTTATCTGGTCGGCTTCTACCGAAAATTATATTTGACTTAATTCATCTGCGATGACCAAATTATTTGATTTGGTACAGGTCAGAACAGGGCCTTGCTGCTGTGACTTCCCACAGTATTGTGATTCTCAGATGGGGTATAGAGAGGATAGAGATTGCTAGAGAATGGACGTCAGTTAGTGCACATGGAAATCTTAGGCAATTCTGTTTCGGTAATTCTCGTTTTCATGTTGGGGCTGGGGTTTCAGTCTCCCACAGGATTATTGGTCCCTACCTGTAATTCAGTGGGGCCACGCTTTGTGGATGGCTGCGATTGAAAATTTCTCAGCACTGCCCTCACCTCCCATTTGCGAGACTCTAGCAGACGAAAACTCCGGCTTGAGGCAGAGAGGAACCAGCATCACATATACTTGATTGATCTTGAAACTAATAGATGGTGTCTCCTTACTCTAAAAAAGGGAAATGGCCACTCTGGAACAGTTTTTATTTTTTCCTTTCTTCGTTGATTTTTGGTAGAACGAGCCTGTGATAGTTTCCCATCAGTGTAGTGTTTTACTATTTTTGTCTGGGCAGGAAGAATTCCTCAGAGGGATTAGAGACGTGTGTTTTGAGCTGGTCCTTGGCCTCAACTATTCCATGGATAAATGGTCACTTCCATGACCATCTTCTACTCACATTTACCTTATATGGATGGTTGTGACTGTCAGTGCTTGCTGTGAAATTCAAGAGGTTCCTGGTTGTTTGACGAGGGCCCTGTCTTTTTAACCAGATTGAGATGGCTGCATATAGGATAAAAATTCGCCTTAATAGTGTGGTCAGGTCGCGCACACAATATCATCTATTGTGCAGTGTGGGGGTTTTGGCAGTGGTATCTGATTTAGCCTCACTCACTCACTGCCCCAATTCCAATTGAACGGTGTGCTAGATTCAATGTCCTTCCAAAGTATAAAAATTTATGACCGGACGAGCCAATGGTATGTTTCGACGGACCTAAACCAATTAGAGGAACTTGTAGGCAGTGGCCCGTCCTTCCACGACCTTTGCCGTTCCATGCAACTTACTACACAAGTTTCTCGTTTATATTACATCTCATTTATAATAAATAAATAAAAGTTCATTCTTTTATGATAGGAATGACTGAAACTGTTGCACTCTCACCGCTTCAACCAATTACCGGCCGAACTACAGCAGTAGTGGTATGGTGCCCAAGGGTTTGTTCCACCCTGTCCAGGCCTTGGGTTTTAGATGCAGACTGGGGGGCTTGGATCTAATATCTAGTTTTTGGCCAATTTGATATTTGGACTTGCGTTGGAACAATTTTGGGCCCATTTGATATTTGGTCTGGGCTTGGGTTCGGACCTTGTATTTTATTATGAAGGTGGCATTGATCTGGACTGGGTTTAGAACTGGTTTTTTGGGCCCGATTGACCCATGGGCAGGTTGGAGCTTGATGTGTTTGAGGTGAGGTGGGCTGGGCTTGGGCTAGGTGCTTAACACTGTCGATGTTCTGCACAAAGCTGGGCTTATAGTCCCATACAGGAAAGACCCACCCACTTAATTTACAGTCATACGCTGCTTGACATGTGAAATCGTCTATAAAGATGACTTGCGTGGCAGTGAATGTACATGCTAATACGCTCTGATGATATAGTCTGATCTGACCATTTTTCCACAGCCAGAATTTAATCACAAATCGACCCCTAAAAATCTTTTTTTTTCTTTTTTTTAAGTTTTGAGGCTCCAAAATTAACTGGTTAAGAATATCTCTAACAGCAATAGGGTTAGATTGGGCTGCCATGTCTGAGCCAGAATGAATGAAGGTGGCAGTTCACGAGGGAAGGGACTACGGTTCTTGGGTGGTGGTGGTGGTGGTGGCCTACAACAAGCTCAACCTCAACTTGGATCATCATGCAAACACCACAGCCAAAGAGAGAATTAAAATAAAAATAAAAATAAAAAAACGAAACAAAACACGGTGCATTTGTTTTCACTGCTGCATTATGGGGCACACTAGGGACCACTAGTCAACTACCCATCATCACTGTTCAAAGTGCGTAATGGAAAGCGCTCCTCGGGGATCAGGCTTGGTTGAAAACACAACCCATTCTTGTTGGGCGACTGATGAGCCATTCAAGGATTTAACAGTGCACACCCATATGATGAATTCAACAATGGATATTTCTTTAGCTAGGATCAATTTAAGTGAGTGTCAACGGACAGGGTTGGGTTTAGATTGGACACAAGCAAGATCCTCGTGAGGCTTTTTTTGCGTATGAGCAGCATGCAATTCATCATTTTTCTCTTCCAACATCAGCAACTGTTATGCCAAAACAAGAAACATGCTCTCAAATTGGCTATTTTTGAATAATGAGACAACATTTTCAGTGAAACGTAAGATGATGACTCGTTGAATGGAGCATTTTTTTTTTATTTTTTTTATCCTTTTTCTTCTTAAGTTCTTACTAATTCAAACTGAGCAAGTTACCTGGGGATATCCTCTTACATGGATTAAATTGGAAAAGGATTAGAGAAATTGAGGCGGCATGAAATAAAAGATCTTAAGCCACGGTGGCAGCAGGTCATGTAATCAACCATGTAAGTGCAAGTAAAACCCAAGTGCATTCATTTTCTGACTTTTCCAAAAATCAACAGAACTACCCCATCAAACTAGGCCTGGAGTTCAGCTGCCACTTCTCCTGCAAATGGTAATTATAATTGGTTACGCAATGGCAATGCAAATGAACCGCATGCGAAAGCAAATAATCCCATCCACCAAATGCTCTACTAAAATTCGTTTGCAAGAGCGTCAGAAATAGTGGAAAGAATCTAAAAGATGCTATTTCCATGAATTTGATATAACCAACACGAACTTTGTAACTGAGTATAGAAACTAAACCAGTTGAGAGTGCTTACCATGCATGCATTTGATAAAATACCCAAGTTCCATGGTCATTTCTCTCTCCATGAATGCAGATGGCTGTCGGTACACAAAGAATGACAGATGGCGACGGTCAGGATTGCTTCTTGGCTTTGCAGTCTCTAGGATCCTAGCGTACCCATCTCTATCATAGCATGGAAGAACATTCTCACCAGCTACAGACAAACCGTGATCCCAGGCAGAATTTAGAACCTAGAGGGGTTGACAGAAGTTTCAAACCAAACTGGGATCAATATAGGGAGAAAATCATATGATGTAGCAGAAAATATCAAAATAGCTCAGGTAGTATAAGAGAGCACAAAGGGAAAGTAACAGATGTGACCTGCCAACTCAGGGCTTCTGAATCTGCCAGAGGCTCATCATTTTCCTGAGCAGGGATGTGCAATCCAGAAGAGAGAAACTTCAGGGTCACTGAATGTTTCTTAAGAATGTCAAAAACTGGAGAATAACCATCTTGATTTGTAGGGTTATAGTATCCTGCCGTGAGCTCTGCCGCATGACTAGATGTCTTGTACCACCAATAAACTGCAGGGATCTGCATAAATAAATAAATAGACAATGTCAATCCATAGTGTCAAACTTCACAAATAAAACATCCAAGTAGTTTTGCAGTTAGAAAGTGGCAAATCAAGGTGACGAGACAAAATATACAAGCTTATCTCTTCCTAAAGAGCCACTTCATCTAGGGTTGGCAAGGGCAATGCTAGCCCATGAAGAATGATTTTAGGTTTGCAGGTTGAGATTGAAATACTTTGACCCACCACAACAGTGGACTGTGCCAGAGCCTAAGTTCGACAACTTTTCACTTTAGGCACAGTACAGGCTCAGGTCCAAGCTGGCATAAGACTACGACACTATCGTTGGGCATGGGCCCAAGTTTCAGTTCTAATTAATAATCAGGTAGAGGCCCATATCTGGATCCATGCTCACTGAGAAAGTTGGCCATATATTTCTTGCCTCCGTTAAGATTTTCTTTCCGACATAAGGGATCAAGAACTACCTAACAGGAGGAACTACTACAGTTCAAAGAGTAACTGATTTCATTTTTAAAATAAATTGTGGTTATCTCAAAATTCAGAAGAATTAAAAACCACAAAATGTAATGTGTATGCACCAGCCAGCTTCATAGAACATAAATATAAAGGGGGGTTATACTCAGTAAATCCGTAGCCTTACCTTCACTGTAATTTGTGTGTCCTCAAATGCAAGGCTAGCCAGGGACAGAACGTTATCAGCATGGTCTGTTAGAGTCTGAGCATACCAATGGAGAAAAAATCGCCCATAATAGCTGTCATAATCACCCCTATCGCAGAAGAATCCAGTCTCATGCGGCCTGGAATTATATTGACCAGCATTATCAGGTCCCCTTGCCCAGAATGAATGCCCACGCAATTTTGCAGCTTTGCGTAGATTCTGCTGTAAATACTTGTCATAACACTGAGTAGAAATGTATCATTTAACAGAAGCACTTGTCAGTAGACAGCAAAGGCACAAAGTGAAGCACTCATTAAAATATAGCTTCCATGCAAGCATTCCATGAACATTCCAAGTGACATAATGGATTGAATTTCAGTAAAAGAAGATGGTTGCAACCGAATTAATGTGCAGTTCATGGAAGTGATTGAAAACTGAATGGAGCACTGCAACGCTTCCACAGTCTGCTAGAGAAGTGACGTATCTCCAACCTTAGCTGTAGAAACATACAGGCAATCAAAGGAACTCCTAGACTTCTTTAATAAGGCCTTCCTCCTTTAAAAAGGATTAACATTTCTAGATAGTAGAAAGAATAATACAGCATACATACATGAGTAACATCCAAGACCTTACCCCATCAAGAGAATAGGGGAAGGATATATGAGAGAAAGCAAAAAGGTAAATAAATTTTCATATTACTAACAATATTCAAGTTGTCTCTTTTTTTTTTTCTTTGCAACATATCCATTAAAGTATTTGACATCATGATCACCACTACCGTTAAATATCAAATTTTAGAAAGCTTCTCAATCATTATTACTGGAATATTTCTAACAGAAATGATGCAGATATGATGCATATCATATCCAACGCGATGAGTTTTTCATAAGATCCAGTCAAGGTATTTTGCCCCAGAAAAAAGTAATGGTCAACGAGGTAAAAACTGAAAACCATGAACTTGGCTGGGAAGAGCCTGTAGCATAGTTGAAAGGTGCTCATTGTTGCAATCACGAGATTGTGGCTTTAAGTCATTTAATAACCAAAAACAAAAGGCACCGTAAACGTGGATAGAATCTATGCATGATCTCTAATAACCAAAAAACAAAAGGTACTGTAAACTTGACTAGAGTCCTTGAAATAGATCATGCAAGTCCGCCAGACTTCTCCCTATAAGAAAAATTACAGTTATTACCCGATTCAGTAGCTGCGAAACAGTCCTGTTTTCCAGTTTCCAAGCATAGATACAATGCCTACTTCCAGAAACAATTAAAGATAAGAGGACTAACTTAAAAAAGATACCTGAAACTCACCAATACCGGGGTATCTCCATCCCATCCTTTCTGGGAATGAAGGATACTTTAGCTCCCCAGAAGCACCCAGTCCAATTTCCACAGCCGAAATGAGACCCTCTGCAAACAAGTCATCAAATTCTGTGCGGAAGCTCCTCATAAAGTCAAAGTAAACCTACACATATTTGAGAAACCCATGTAGTAACAAGTCAGCACCATGAATTGCAATTAGAGATAATAATGAAAAATAAAAAAAAATAAAAAAGGATTTATACTTCTGTATTGGAGATAATAAATTATTTCAGATAGATCTTTAGTATCTATGAAATTTAAAAGAACTTTGATGAACTAAATAATTTATAACTAATACCTCAATACCGGTTCGTCCTTTTAGTACTCGTTCTTTGTCAACACCCCAGGAAAGACATTCTGTATTTCTCCTCCCTTCACGATCTGTAAAAAATATATCTTGGTTATCTTTTCCAATCTCTAGAACCCACTTGGGAAGGGAGATTGGCATGTCACCAGGTCCATGTCCTCCGCACTCATGAAATGCCATTACGACCTTCAGAAATAAAAGAGACCTTATAAAAGTTATGCAGTGCAAAACTAAAGGGATGCTACAAATATATGCCATAAAAGCTTTCTAGTAGTAACTAATACAAGGGAGATCCAACCTAGTGCTCAGAGCAAACATCATTCCCACCTTTTTCAATTATCATACAACGTGAAAGAGTACAAAACTTGGGGCATCTAAAACAAATTTACAAGAAAGAGGGTCTTGGTATTGTGTGAGCAGCTAGTGGATTTACCTGCAATTTCAGCTTGCACTCTCGTACGATGTTAAAAAGTTCCCTGTAGCCAGACCATAAGTATTTCTGCGGGCTCCAGCCTTCAACGATGCCCCACCAACAATCTACAACCACTCCATCTATTTGCAAAGACTTAAGATTCCTTAATTCCTGCCGCATGCCTTCCAGATCTACCAATTGACAGAAACTGTTGATAATACCTGCCTAAAGAAGTAACAACCAAGCAAAAGAAGGTAAATAGTTACTTTTTCTATGTTTAAGAATGGTGATTTTCTAGACTGCTAGTTGCAATCGTGAAACATTAAATTGTCAAAAGTGAAACTTAATGAAGCTCAGGACAGGACAAGAGCTCACTATGTCAACAAGCAGCCCTTGATTGTTAAAATTAAAGGTTAAAGAAAGAGAAATATGAGTAGACTAAATAACGGTGTTCAGATAACAAACAAAAGAAAAGAGCACTAGTAACTTACAGGAAGCCTAACATAAACAGGAATATATGGAGTTCCTGTAAAATCATTCTCGTGATCCCCTAGACGAACATCATGCATTAGCTGCACCAAATTTCAGCAATAAACCACATTATCAAAAGTCATGATAATTGTCACAGAATGTCGTCAAATTGGTGCATATGGGGAGTTTAAGTCAATAAGAATGCCGACTTGTACATGAAGAGAATAAATGACACATTGTTAAGATACAGATGAATGTAGGACAATAAATATCAAACATTCTTTAGCACAATTTCCATTTACCACACCTAGATTCTGAATAGAATATCAATGGCATCAACATCTTGTAGCAAGGGGAAAGTAGAAAAGTCAATATAACTCAAGAGCCTCATATTCTGTAGTACGGACTTGTGTTGAGATCTTACAACTTTGACTATAATGCAATGATCTATCAAATGAACAACATTCATCCATTTTTTTGTGCATCAAATATAAAAAATAACTAGGACAGCAATAGAGATTTGATAGCTTTTTAGGCGTCACCAATGAGATAAGCACTTATGGCACCCAGATATTTCCAAATAGGCATCATATCATATCATGTCTTATCTGATACTTCATTTTTTATGCATAGAAGCTTGTCCCTATCCCTGTCATATCCATGGCATGCCCCTACCATATCCATATGGTAGCTGCGCATCATGACAGCAATAATACAACAATAATGATGACGGTTGATAAGTCTACAAAATTGTAGCTTTCATTCATCATTTCATGCACATTTGTTGACTTAATTAGGGTAATTTGCATTCAATATCATAGAATTTCATGATTTCGTGCATTTGAACATAAAGTTGGACTTTTGGTCAAAATCAATCAAAATTCATCACATTGCATGATTTTTATGAAATTAGGGTTTTTAACATACAATCATCACACCAATTAGTTTTTCGGATTTCAAAAATGCATGCCTGTTATTTTTGGTACCATAGTGCTATTTTTGGAAAGTTGGTCAAATCGGCACATCATTAAGCATGTGTGGGTCCCATGCATAGTCCATTTGAATTTCTTACATACGATTTTTTTATTTCATTCTCTTATGTAGGAAAATTCCAAATTTGTGGTACCCACTTGAAGAGAAATTAAAGATGAAGGAAACAATTGAAGTTCTCTTGGAGGCCAAGGAAGCAAAAGAGGAAAGAAGAAATTCACAGAGGACGTCCAAGCCATGCCATTTCAAGGATTGTGGGCCCAATGATGAGAAAATTCCAATAAACACAAGTGGGACAAGTTTTAGAAATTATTGCACAGCAAGAAGATAGGATTGGAAAGACTCTCTAAACCCACTATTTTCTCTCCATAAAATTCCTCTTCCTAAATTCTCTCTAACTCGTCCATCCCACCCTTCCCTCTTTCTATTTTTCTTTACTCCATACAACCCATCTTTCTAAACTTTCTCATGATATTCACATGGCTCACATGCATCTCAAGATATAATAAAGATGAGTGGCTGAAATTATAAGAGGAGGAGGACACGTTGGAGATTATCACCTAGGCTTGGAAAGTATACTATAATGAAGAATACAAGGAAGTCAAAGCATGACCATGTGGCTTAAAGAAATCGTGTGATCCATCATCTACATGGCCCACACATGGAATTTTATATAGAAATATCCATTGAAGATTTACATGATTGGTGGACCATGATAAAAGGAGAATGTCTTGTTTACCAAAGAGCTTGATTTAAAAAGACTTCTAGCCAAACAAGGAAGACAATTCTACTTAGAATTATTAAAGCATGGAAATAGAAACGTCAATGGATGGCAAGTGTTGTAGTAAAACAAGGAAATCAGACACTGTATATTGGACATCTGGCCATCAACATGGCATGCCAAATCCAGCCCCTCTCCTCTCTCCTTTCCCTCCTCTCTTCCCCTCTTCTTTCCTCCGTTAGTTTTTATTTTTATTTTGGTAGCCTGGGGCCATGTCCAAGGACTTATTTTGAAGGAGAATTATTGTGAAGGAGAAGTTGTAAAGATGTAATTTTTTATGACAAATCAAGAAGTATTCTTTGCAATGGCGGGCTAAATCTTTTGATTGGGGCTATGGATGAAGATGAGTGATTAACTTTTATTTGTCTAGTAATTCTAACTTGTTTGCATATGTTATGTTCTTAGTGAAAATAAAAATTGATTTTTGACTATCCATGCTTAGGTTTGATAGGCCATGCTTAGGACTTCGATCTTTTTTATGGTTTATGCTTACTTTTGATGGATAGTGCTTCTATTATTTTTTTTTCTTTTATGAGGTGAAGGAAGTCTTGGATTTTGGATTTTATAATTAAAAAGAGATTTTAAAAGTTAAATTTTCCAAATCAAAAACATTGATTTGCCTTTGGTTGGAAGTAAAAATTGAAACAATTTATGGTTACTTGATAAGTAATTGGTGGATACTTATAGGATTCCAATGCTTTAATCACTTTCATTAATTGGTAGTTTTCATATTTCCAAATTAGTTGCTTGCTTTTTTAGAAACTTTCCTTAATTGATAATCAGTTAGTTTCCTTAATCTAAAAGTTTCTTTAATTAGTTCCCTATGGGTTCGACCCGTACTTGCCACTGTCTATCCTTAGACACTCGTGCACTTGCAGTAAATTTGCATCTTAAAGATCACATCAACGGTGATGGTGACGATAACAATTACAACAATAACAGCAACAATGCCGATGATGATGACGACGACAATAGCAAAAAATAATTAGGAAGGTATGTTTAAATATTAATAATGAGTGACTAAAAGGTATGCTTAAATAAAATGCCACTAAACCAGAATCATAACATGCAAGTTGGCAATGAAATCCTACCTGATCAGCATCCAAACATTCTGGTGAATTGATGGGGCTAGCATTTGCATATTTAACACATTTGGCATCCTTTTCTACAACTACAACTGAATCAAGAGATGTAGGTGACAAGCTCTCATCAATTCTGAGAGTGGGTGGCTGACAGTCCAACGATGCTTTATTCGAGCAATTTTTCAATGAAGCAGCGGACAAGGGGCTTTCAATAGATCTTACAGAAAATGATGCCTGTAAAAAAATTTCTTAAATGCATAATTAGTTACATGTATGAACATCAGCCAAAGTTGTAAAAAAACTGAAAGAAACATTAAAGAAATGCAATTTCGGAATCTTCGTGCCACACATCAAAGCATATATAATCCCTTAATTTTAGTGCCATGCAATTGAAGCATATAAATTGCTGAAATTTAGTCCCACACATCAAAGCAAGTGAAGGAGCCCATTTTTGTCAACACTCAACATTGTTCATTGAGAAGTAAAGGTTTTTTTTTTTTAAATGGGAGAAGTATAGCTAACTTCAAAAACCTTTGGGACAACAAATCAATACAACATTACAAAAGGAAAAAATTATACATCTACACACACATCAAATAAGACTTGCTGATGGAACAACTGGATGCAAAACCATTTATAGACTATAAAACTGAAATAAAAAAAAATCAAAATCATTAACTGTGACAGACCTATGCCCATAGTTACCTGATTCGCAGTTCGAACAATTCAAATTCAAATTCACAGTTTGCCAATTACTCAAATTCAAAAATTCACCGGGGTAAGTTCAGTTAATTCGATTTTCAATTTGCTTGATTCGCAATTCGAGTTCAATGAATTCGCTATACTAATTCAAATATATAATTCGATGCAGTTCAATATGATTCGTAAGTCCATTCACAATATATATATATATATAGAGAGAGAGAGAGAGCGAAATTTGTAAGGGATTAATCTCACCATTGTCCTAATTTATTTTAGATTGAAATCTATAAAAATGTGCCAGTTATTTTGATGGGTTAGGGTTTCTCATAGGTGAGAGTGGACCCCCATCAACATTCACATATTCAAAATTTAATATTACATGTACAAAGCTATGAAACAAAGAATATACATGCTAAGTTCTATCCAGGAAGGTGGTTTAAATTTTAATTACTATCCAAAGAGGTGACAGAACACAGAAACGATATCTGTAATTGATATACATCTATGAATGACATTCATGGCCTCTGAAATTGTAACCTAGAGAAATCTTGGGTTCAATGAGAGGAACTCCACAGTGGATCCCACATATTAAAAATCCGAACGGTTCCAAAAACACATCATATATATACATGGGGTATCCTTAAATATTACATCAATTAGAGTTCATTCAACCGATGGATTGACCGTTTATGCGTATTCATTACCACAATTTTCATCAAACGGTCAATCCAACTGTGGATCAAATTGAGATTAATGAATAATTAAAGGGTAACCAATACCCTGCAGGGGAATTACTTTGGACAGTTCAGATAATCAGATTTCAATCTGTGGCCCCAACTCTTGTAATGATTTCCTATGATTTTTTTTTTAGAACCGTACTCTTAATCGCATCCGTCACTCAAAAGGAGAGAGTATAAGGAATGGGTTTAAATTGCAACTAGAGAAGTGGGAAAGCTCATTGATTGGGATGAAGAGAAGAAAAACACATCCCATCATGGAAGTTCTCTTCTCCTTCTACCCTTTGCAAGGCCATCTAACCTCTGCAAGTTCTTTTACCTAAACAAAGAAAAAACCCTCTACAAGTTAGTCCATGAAGAAAAGAGGAGCATGGTACCTGGAACCTCTTCTCTAGAGCCTTAAAACACACTGCAGAGGAGATTGTGATTTGCAAACGACCAACACAAAAGACTCTAGAGAAATCCTAAAGTGATCTTGCACAGTTTTTTGTGATTAATGGATTGAGCGTTTGCAACTTTGCTTGTACTGGGATTAAATAGGTATTTTTAACAATTTGAATTCTACTCTATTTCTAAAACCTATTTTTCTTTCTTTCCTCTTTTGATTTAACTTTTTATGCTTTATTTTTAACTTTCTTTTTAATATTATTTTTATCTATATCACTCCTTTGTTACAAACTCCTCAATAGAAAATAAGTTTTATTTTTAAGGATTATGACTCTTGACTTCCATTGGAAGTCTCCTGCTCACCCAAAAAAAGAAGTTCCTATTTTAGAAAATACAGATGGGCCGAACTACATCGAACTGAACTTTTTACAAAAAAGTAAATTCGACAGACCGAAGTCCGATCTATTCGAAACGTTCTGTATGGGATTCAGAACTCTGGAGACCGAACTAGGTAGCTCTACCTATACCTACTTCCATATACATCTACTACAAGCTCTTGTGCAAATTTGATGCCAACTTATAGAGTCCTCATACTCCTGCAAACTATGTGACTTGGGTACTCAGGAATAGCTAGAGCACAACATTTGTTTGAAAAAAAGGAAATTGTACGTGTCTGAGTTTCATTAAGGACTTTGTGAAATGAAAGGAAAATCTTTACCACTGAGACGAAGGATGAGTTAAATGAAAACAGTTGAGAAATTGTGATGCATTTCGGTGGTAACAGATATGCTTTTTTTACATGAGGTAGACTGCACAATAATGCTGAACAACTTGCAAGCAGCAATAACCAGATGGTACAAAATAGGTTGTATCCATTTCATAACTGGGAATCAAAGCTCAACGCCACCTATGAGTAAGCCATTGCAAAAAACAGAAACACATGCATTCAACATTTTAAAATGCTAAAGTGTGAGGCAACGTGTTCTTATTGGCCAAAGCATAAAGGGTAAGCCTGAAAGCACGAGGTGTAATCCTCACAGGCACATATTTTTTTAATAATTAATTACATAAAAAAACACTATGCATGTAGAAAGAAAATAATAGCAGTTTGATTGTTCCAACTTCTAAGCCCTTTAATGAGATAACATTTTTCTCCTAATGGTTATTAAAAGGCGTCGTACAAAAGAAGAAGAGCATACTGTAAAGTGTAAACACAAACACACATGATGGGAAAAAAAGGCAAATGCCCAAAAAAGAGGGGTCCCACCCTAATACTCTCTGTCCCAGACATACAATCCGCACAAAACAAAATACATACGATGGTCTAGCAAAACAAGGATAAATCAATCTGATCGGGGAATAGGAAATGCCACAAGGCCCACAGCCCATTGATTAGTGCTCCATCCATTGCTTAGTTAAAGTATCCACCATATCCCCATTGGCACTTCCAAGAACACAGTTGAAAGAAACATGAAACCAGCGATTAAGGCCCTTGCTCTGCCACACCTGCAAGATACAAAGCAAGGGTGTGCCCACCCACGAGTCCCCATACCATCAAAATTTAACTTCAGAATGGCAGGAGAGGAGCTGATCAAAAAGCACGACTAGAATGAACAATCACTTCCTGCCATCGACACATGATGGATAAAGCAAAGAAATCCCTAAAGCGATCCAATCTAAACCCCACGACACAAAACAATGTCCAACCCTGGAGACGACACATTCTAAGGGCACCAACTTAAAATCAAGTTCCTCTCCTTGTATACTGGCCAAATAGCTACCACAGACCTAATGAACCAACAACAACGGATCCTCATCTATGCATCACCACCGATTTCATAGAAGTATGCCATCTAAATTCAATGCACTTCAGTTTACATCTTTTGCAATTTTAAACACAAGCTTGCAACAATCTCTGAATCATGTTAATATTAATTTTATGTTCGTTTTCAAGGGGAGAAAAGAGTGAGAGAGATCGATCTACACCAAGTTACCCGCCAATTGAAATTAGATGTTTTCTACTTCCCAGCAAATAAAATAAAAATAAAAACACAGCAAAATCTAAAATCAGATTACAATAGAAACAATAATGTATCATATCAATCAATCAATCAAAATCTGAGTAAAACTAGTTCCATGATCATATGAATAATCAAATGAGACATTTGAAACTACCAGCTGTGCGGGAGGCGGAGACGGGCGGTAAGTGGTGCCGTCGGGCTCGACGGTCCAGCCAGCCTCGCGAGCGAGGGCGGCGAGCACATCGTTCATGTCCGCGCGTGCTGGCAGAGTGAAGTTGCCGTATTGGCGGAGGCCGGCGAGCATCCGGCTGGTGATGGCGCGGCGGTGGCGTTCCCTCAGCTTCGTCCTCTCCTTCTCCTTCTCCCTCTCCTTCCTCGCCCTCGACACCCCGCCCAGCCCTCCCGATTCTCCGCCAGCCGCCGCCGTAGCCGCGAAGCCCCGGAGGCGCCGCTGCGGCTGCTGCGGCTGGACCTGGTCGGAGCTGTGGTCGCTCTGCGGCTCCAGATCTTGCTTCACGTTCATCTCCTCTCTTTCTTTTTGTTATTATGACATGATGATCGTCGTCATCTCAAAACCCTATCTATCTGCAATAACCTGCTTGTTCCATGTCGTCGTCGTCGTCGTCGTCGTCGTCTTCGTCTTCGTCTTCGTCTTTCCCTGCCTGCCTGCCTGCCTGTCTGTCTGTCTGTCTGTGCACGGGCAAAATTGTGTAAGAGACTCTGGGTCTGGGTCTTGGTCTTGGGGGGTTATATAGTTATACAACTGGACTGGTGGTGCTGGTGCCCTTTGTTGAGGGGTGAGTTTAGGATTTGAGAAGCTGCAGCAGTGAAAATGTGAAATACATTTCACAAATGATCAGGGAAGGAAATGAAATCGCATCGCCTTTTTGTTTACTGTGATTACATGGGCCCCTTTTTCACTCTGCTTGATGAAATAACGTAACTCCCACAAGATGTCCTGGATCCTACTTTGGGTCTCTTGTTTCTTTTTCTTTTTTTCTATCGTATTCGTATTCGTATTCACAACCATGTACAAATAAATACATGGGGCACCCCTTATTAAGGGCTAGTTTGGCCTTTTACTATTAAAGTAAGAATGATACAAAGCATTAAATCAAAAAATAATAAAATATAAGTAAATTATAATAGTATTTTATCTTTGGTGGATTAGTAGGGAGTCTTTTTTTACTTTTTTTTGTAAAAAGTAAGTGTTTTTTTATTATCATTTAGTGGTTAAAGGAGATTGTTTTTTTTTAAATGAGGAAGCGATTTTGAAGATCTGTGCTTTTGATGTGACCTCTTGTATGAAAAATAAAAATAAAAATAAAAAGAATGAGGTTTTATACTACTTTTACTAACTTAGTAAATTGCCAAACGGGCTTAGGTATTACACACATGCCTATGGAAAATCCTTTTTAGGTTGATAGTATTACTCTCCCGAGTTGAAGATATTTGGTGGGACCAAGGGGTCCAAAAAGACCTACTACGGGTCCTACTTTCAAAGATGTTGCACCTGCATCATGCGGTAAAAGTTGAAAAGGTCACAAAGGATCCAAATATGACAAGAATAAGAAGAGGGACTCGATTCATGCAAGTGAGCTATTTAAATACTCAATTCCACAGAAATAACCGCAATGGGAGGGTAATTGCTACTCAGTCTCAGACGGCTCCTTCCTCCCACATACAATTAGGGCTGGTTTCGTCCTGTATTTCAAAATTGCAAAGGTGAGGTGTTACTTATGTTCTCAAAAAATGTGGGAGTTTACGACTCTAATGAAAAGTGGAGATACTAACCATTTTGAAAGCTTTTAGGTTGTTTTACAAATGATATGCTGGCATTATTGTGGTAAAAAGTGTTTTTTTTTTCTGATGTGGTTAGGCAGGTCTTAAGCCAAATGGTGATCCTGTAGAAGTCACACTTCCATTTCAATGAAATTAGAAAGTTACAGCTAACATCAGTGTGTCCTTCATGAGGTTAGATCCGCCAATTCTTTTTCGAAACAATTAGATGAGCAAGGGATTAAGAGATTGTCTCCTTGGGTCGATGTAGTTTTGTAATTAGAGTTGGGTTTGCACAGCACTCTTGTATCCTCACCCTCCTCTCTTCTCTTTTTGGCTTTTCGATCTTTGTATTTGGTATTTTTCTTAATAAAGCTTTTTCATTATTGATAAAAAAAAATAGTGAAATAAAAATGGAAGTTTAAAAATCCTCTTATTTATGAAGTGCGGGGGGAGCAAGGACTTTGTGTGTGCCCGGAGAATAGTTGGTTTTCCCGTCTATAAAAAATAAAAATGGGGATTTTACCGGAAAAAAATCCACTTAAAGTGAGTGAAGACAAAAAAAAGCCCTTACATTTCAATATAGACAATAAAAGGCCCTCCCGCCACATTTTTTAATTTGTTGTTATTGTTGTTGTTTCGTCGAGCAGCAATATTGCTACTTTGTCATCTTCTTCTTAACCTCAAATGGCGCAACTAGGCTTTGACAGGATTGATTCGCCCCTAGGCTTTCGATTGTTTATAGTCATTCCTAAAGATGAATATCTCATATTTAAACAAAAACTCTCAATGAATTTGAAAGGAATGAAAAAGAAAAAGTGTAAAATCTTTACAAATTAAATTAATACTTGTGCTGGGGGGGCGGGCGGGGCGGTTAGGCAAGCCTCTAATTCTTGGAAATCAGATATAGCTGCAAAGAAAGGAAAAGATGACAATGGTGCAATAGATTGGCTCTGGGTGTAGGTGGGCATTTAATAGTGGCAACCAAGTTGCAAGTGGGAGGGTCAAATTTGTTTGGTTGCTTGATTTGTAGATTTTAAAATTATTCGAGAAAACAAGATGGGTCATTGCTCAGCTGAATATGTAACGTGTGAACATAAAAAGTGAAAAAAAAAACCACATTAAAAAAAACAAAGCCTCTGCAAACAGTTTTGATCTTTAAAAATAAAAGGCGTATTTTTACAAAAAAATAATTTTAAATCATAATTTAACGATTTTATGAAAAAAAATCATAAAATAACAAGAGAGTTGTTCGTACAAATTTTTTTGACAAAATTACTTTAATTGACGATATCATCAATTTTTCTTCATAAAATGTTTGAATAAAAATCTAAATTATTTTTTTCGTAAAAATCCCAAATAAAAAGGGTCTATGTGTTCAATACACCATCCATACATACATACGATATGAATCCATCTGAATATCAGACAAAGATAAACGAAAAAAATCGCAAAAGATACAGCACGCATGGCGCGATGTACACCACTCGACCTCTCCAAAGTTATCTCTTCCAACCAATCCCCATTCCCCTCCGATTCCCAAAATATCATAAATTATCTTCCCCTCCCTCTCTCTCTTTCTATCATTTCACTTCGCAACACAACCAACCGCTCTATTATTTCACTTCGCAACACAACCAACCGCCCTCCCATTTCCGACTTCCACATACACTTCCACTTCCAGGAGGCCAGGTACGTCTTCTTCGTCCTCTAATCTTTTTTTGTTGAAAATGTTCATCCTCCTTCCGCTATCGCCCAAAACTACAGTAACTAGATTTGATAGAAACTAGACTTAAAGCTTTTTAACTCATGCCCACATCGATCTCAATTCAGCTGCTGTCAATTGAAGGATGTCTTCAGAAGAAGTTCCATTTCATTTCTTTCTTTCTTTCTTTCTTTATTAATATTTAATCAGCAAAGCAGTTTTAAGGAATCATAATTCCAAATCTGGCTTAAGGTAGTCCAGGAAAGAACCCATTTAACATTTTACAGATTCTCAATATACATGAATTCATGAACTTGTAAATATATTTGATGAATTCAAGTCGGGTGGGATATGTACTCTGAATCAGTTTTTCTTTTCAAGATTGAGTACCCATTTGCAATATAATTCTGATTATATTTTCCACTGTCATGACCAGATATATATCTGATCAAAGAGCTTTGTACTAGTAGTTTATGTGAAGGGGTAAAAGAAAAAAAAAGAAGACAGACAGATAGAGAAGCTTCATTCAATTTCAAGTGGATGCTTACAGTAGCAGCTCAACAAGCTTTTAAAGTGTAATGGTCATACAAACCTGCGGAAGCCCTTAGGATGGCAACAGCTGCAGTTATTGGGCTATCTGCAGGGAAGAGACTGCTGACTTCTTCATTCTATTCATCTGACCTCTCTGATAAACTATTCTCTGTCCACGATCTCGGAGTAGCACCGTTTTCAGCGACTTCTTCGACTAAGAATGTGATAACTGCAAAAAAGTCAGCCAATTTTGGCCCTGGTTTTCCATCCAATCGAAATGCACAGTCACTAAGGGCTGTTAAAGAAGATGTGGATACTTCTGCTCCTTCAATGGCACAAACCCAGCATCCGACATCTGATCTCTTAGAGAAGGATGAGAATGATTTTGAATCCTCACTGGAAGTCCTTATTTTACTGCAGAAGTCCATGCTAGAAAAGCAGTGGAACCTTTCCTTTGATCAGACAGGACTTTTGGATGCAGCAGGAGGAGGCCAGAAGAAGATAGGAGTCACTCGTTCAGGGATTTCTGCTCGGCAACGGAGAACAAGCACGACGAGGAGGGCCTTTAAACAAAATGCCTCCATGATTCCATCGAGTAAAAGGAAGCATCTAGGTTCTACTGTCAGTCCGGAACTGTTGCAGGGACACTTAAAGGGGTATGTGAAGGGGGTAATAAGCAAAGATCTGCTCTCCCATGCCGAAGTCACACACTTGTCAAAGAAAATAAAAGCTGGCCTTTCTTTGGAGAAGCGTAGATTGAGGTGAGTGAATGTTACTACAGAAATGATGCAGTGGTACCTATGTAACATGGATACTCCTATTTCCAAAGTAGTTGCCATACATGATACTTTGATTTGTAATTTTGTATTGAACATGTTGCCACACCTGATGTGCTATCATGGATAATGCTCTGATGTGCATTTAATCTTTCTACTTATCGTATTTGTTTAACAAATGGTATTTGAGTAGGAGGCTTAATCCTGAAATTCATGCATGATAATAATTCCGGTTTTTGCTGAAACTGAATAAATGACAATTCAGGTTGAAGGAACGATTAGGGTGTGAGCCATCTGATGAACAGCTTGCATCTTCTTTGAGAATACCTCGTACTGAATTACGTACCAAAATGATTGAATGTTCCTTGGCAAGAGACAAGCTAGCAATGAGTAATGTCCGTCTAGTCATGTCTATTGCTCAAAAATATGATAAGCTGGGGGCAGAAATGGCAGATCTTGTTCAGGTACTCCCACTTCCATTTTGGCTAATCCCCCATCCAAGCTTTCAAATTGCATTCCAGTCTTAAAGTGCCATTATCTTGCCTTTCTAAAACTATTGTATCCGGTTATTAAGCAACTTTTGTTTTATCTTTAGGGTGGACTGATAGGATTGCTGCGTGGGATAGAGAAATTTGATTCTTCAAAGGGGTTCAAAATTTCAACCTATGTTTATTGGTGGATACGTCAGGTAAAGCAGCATTTTTTTTATATACTCATAGAGGAGTAAGTCAACATCTTAGTGTATGAGAGTTTCAGTTTTGTAGGGTTCTGAAATAGTTAAGTTAATGATAAAAATCACTTTGGAAACTTTATCTAAAACCATTAGACAGTGAAATGTTGAAACTCCATGAATATTTGCATTACCATCAATGTCTGCATTTAGTAAATTTATATTGGGTGGTCTCTTTTATCTATATAATCAAACACAATACCATTTCTTAATGCAGGGCGGTTCTGAATTTGCAATTTAAAGTGATGCTCTTTTTTTCATAAGATTCATCTCATGATATATTTTTGTGGTTTCCAGTCATATTCCCTAAAGCTAGACTACTTGGATCAGAGCATCAATGACTTTTACTTTTGTTGTAAACTTGATATACATTATACACCGTTCTCTATCAGCTTAAGCTTTTAGAGTAAGTTGTCAACATTGTATCAGAGTGGGAGGTCAAGTGTTTGAATCCCTTGGGCTGTTGTGCCTTGTATTCTTCCACAGAGGGTGTGAATCCCATGCGGAGCGAGCCCCTGTATTCTCCCATGGAGGGTGTAATTCCCATGAAGGAGCCCGCATGTGCGCGGGGGTGGGTGCTAGAGTTACGGGAAACTCTAGCACGAGTGATATTATTTCGCATTCCCTTTTTATTTCCTTTGTATTTGTATCTTGGATTTCATTTTGTTTTTTCAGACCTTTTTTTTCAACCTTCACTGTAGGTAAGAATCAAAGTTGGTGGGCACATTAAGGAGTACACTAAAATCAACAAAAAATGGTGCTTGATGTTTTGATATTAATATGCCAGCAGTGGAGCATTTTTTTCACCCTAGAAAAAATTGAGGGGCTTAATATTTGAGTTGTGGGTCCAAAGCATTTTATGTCTTGGTTGAGTTTTGTGGAAGCTTTTTTTTTTTTCCTTCTATCCTTTACTTTGTGCCTATTTATGCCCACTGGATTTCTTTAATAAGTTGTATTCAGAACTGCTTATATTAGAAATTTCAAGGCTTAGCTGATGTATGGTTTTTCTTTTTCTTGTCAGGGCGTTTCAAGAGCATTGGTTGAGAATTCCAGAACGCTGCGATTACCTGCTCATTTGCATGAAAGGTTATCTGCGATTCGCAATGCGAAAATAAGATTGGAAGAGAAGGGAATGACGCCCTCAATTGATGTAAGTCAACTAGGACTGCTATTTAGTACTGCGGTACTTTAAAAATATTTCATTCCTCTATCAAGGTG
Organism: Cinnamomum chago; assembly: GCA_038049695.1. Taxonomy (NCBI): domain Eukaryota; kingdom Viridiplantae; phylum Streptophyta; class Magnoliopsida; order Laurales; family Lauraceae; genus Cinnamomum; species Cinnamomum chago. The sequence goes on from CP142456.1 coordinate 716,351, forward strand.
ATTTTGTTTATTGGATTGTCAATGTATGTTTAGTTGATGCTTATGTTGCAGTCATAAAACCTTGACTCTTCAATTGTGAGCACAAGATTGACTCACTTGCCAACTTTTTTTTTTTTTTTTTTTCAAATTCTTCTTCCTTTGTTGCTTTCACCCACAACTGTTTTCCAAGGAGAAGTTTCTTCGTTCTTCTCTGTTTCACTTTTTGGCAAATAGCAGCAACTACCCCTTCTGGTAAATCATTGATATGTTTGTGTTGGTTTAGTATGGTGGTTGCTTTCCAGTAAATAGGACATTGACTTGGATGGACTTATCTGTTGATCTAGCATAAATGAAATTGAGTCTAATCTCAGGACATGATTCTTTTTCAATTATTTTCAGCGTATTGCTGAGAGCCTGAACATTTCACCAAAGAAAGTCAGGAATGCTACTGAGGTACCTTTTAATAAAATTTTAGTGCTTATGACATTGTTTTCCATGTATGATGCTGCTAATATCTCAATCGTTCTTATAAAATGTGACAAAATGCAGGCAGTTAATAAGGTCTTCTCACTCGATAGGGAAGCCTTCCCCTCACTGAATGGCCTTCCTGGAGAAACTCTTCATAGTGTACGTCAACAACTCAAACTAGTGAATTAGAAAGTTTGATTCGTTCAAGCATGCCTGTGTCCTGCTTTGCATTGTTATCACTGACATCCTTTTATTGGCAGTACATTGCAGACAACAACCTTGAGAACAACCCATGGCACGGAGTAGATGAATGGTCACTCAAGGTAAAAGAGAATGTGCCTGCATGATGCTATGAAAAGCCATACCCATGCAATGTTGAGTGGGCCTATGGTATTTTGGGATGTCTGGGTGCTCATCATTAGTTGATATAATATAAGTGACTATATTCGTAAACATTTAGCATAAATTTGCCCCCATGAAGTATTAGGGCCTGTATGGTGCAGGGTTAGTAGCATGTTTTGGTGAGTCGCGCCTTTCAAGAAATTTTTTTTTTTTTTGGATGATTCAATAAAAAACGGAGATTCCTCGACAAGCATAACCTGGTGGTAGAGGCATTCCTTCTCAATAGAAAGGATTGAGTGTTTGAGCCCTGTTCAGCCTGTTGCTGTGAAAACATCTCAGCCCGTGAGCTGCTAACCAAATTTATATGTAATGGGGACTACTGATTCAGTAGTCTTTAACTGATTAGCACCATACTAACATCAGATACACCAATATACGGGGTTGGAGATTTACCTGTCAATTGTGCTAAACAGACCCTTAAGATAAACATTTTAACCCAGTTCCTATCTTAGTGATTATAAATCCATGACATTGTTATTAGGGGTTCAATCTTTGGTTACTTGTCAAATAAATAAATAAAATAAATAATAAAAATATTCAAAGAACAAAAGGTTTCCCTACTCCGATGTTGATGTCCTATAGGATTGCAGCTAGGCAGTTGGGTGGACCAGCTTAGGTCTGTCATGCTTTGTACCGGATTTGGGCTGTCTTCAAGTCCATTGACCATGCCCTAAGTTTTCTGGCTTGATAGTTACTAGGGCTGGTCCCTGACCTAACATATGGGTTTATTCAAACACTATATGACATACTTTCCTGGCTAACCTAGAGGGGCCTGCCTGACTTGAGCCAGTCCTACCCTTCTTTTTTGGTCTTAGACCTTCTGCTTCTCGTCTGCTAAAAGTTGTTTTGGTTGGAAAGGATGTATGAGCTAGTAACATTGAGATGTGTCTCTGTTTGTATAATTGACACAATCAAGTGTATCCGACTGCACCGTTACTACAGTGTGCCCAGCAACTCTCAGTTTGTGTCTGTGTTTCATGAAAGCAAACCATTGGATAAAAAATATCCCACTGTGATTGATGGAGTGCCTTGATAGTACTTTGATGATGTTATTCTTTCTCTTACTGGAGTGATATCTATTGTAGTGCAGATGACATGGTTACTCCATGTCATCCTCTGTACTGTTTTAATTCAGCAGTTGATATCACTCTAACCAAAGTGATATTTGGGCATCCACAAATCACAGAGGGGGATTGACCTAACAGTAAAGCTTTTAGGAAAGTGGGTCCCACAGTGGGCATTCATTAGGCTATGCACCATTCTTTATGGTGTTGCTGGATGGGATAGACTTTTCTTATATAGTAAACCTCCTTCACTAATAGAATTCTTGTTATCTTTTTTTTAGGATGAAGTGAACAAGCTTATCAGTGCCACACTTGGTGAGCGGGAGAGAGATATAATATCCCTTTACTATGGTCTTGATAAAGAAAGCCATACTTGGGAGGACATCAGTAAACAGTAAGTGGATTGCACTGCTGATTCATGTAGGCAATAGGTTGCTGCTTTTGTTGAGGTCTTTGTCAGTCGAGGTTGTACATTTTACCAATGATAATATGTATGTAGCCCATTAGCTCTGTTGTAGGTTTACATACATCTCCTATCATAATTGTTGTTTAAAGACTTGATTGAGTTCTTGAAAGTGCTGTTGAAGTCAATTTGATAACTAATTTGGTTTTACTAAAACCCTAAAATTGACTGTATATTTGGAAATTTTGATTAGTACAAGAAGAAACATAGCTACAAATGAGCCATGTTTAAACTCAAAACTTTATCGTGTTCTGAATCACAAACATGATTTGAATTTTGAGTTTTCCAACCTGTCACATAATTGTATACCAAGCATTGGTAAATTCAGTTATAAAGAAGACATTTCAACAGGATTTGAGACTGTTTAGGTTGTACTGAATGCCTCTGTACAGTTGCAGGAGAGTGCAATGCACAAGCAAGTGAATGTTACTGATAGAAATGTTTTCTGTAATGTTATTTTATGGTAACAATTGTTTTGAAATTTGACTATGTGATGTCAATTTTCTTCAGGATTGGTTTATCAAGAGAGAGGGTTCGGCAAGTTGGCCTTGTGGCATTGGAGAAACTAAAACATGCAGCAAGGAAAAGAAGGTTGGATGCCATGCTGGTCAAACATTGATTTGGTATTTTAGTAGTTATCTGCTTCGTAGACACTATTTGATGAATGTATATAGAGAAAAGGAACAATGTGCATTTCCAATTTATTTCTTATTGGAAATAAATACAGAAGAAAATGTAACAACAATAACCAGAACCTGGAACTTTATGTAATCGGAGTTCCTTTAAGCTTAAAATTTTGATGTATGATGTAAAAAAAAAGTTTTTATATCGAGAGGTGATGTATATTTCATTCGCTTCACTTTACTCAAAAAGAGATGCTTTAAATCTTCTTGCACAGAAATGTAATGAGCCCCATATTTTTTAGGCGGTAAAAAAATAAACAAAATAAAGGTAACTGTTAGTTGATCATTGAAACTTTCTTGGTGATTAACGCACACATCCTTCATATGTTGTTGAAGTCTGTCATCACATCTATTTAGATTGTTTGCATAACCATGGTCGAGGAAAGTGTTTAGTCAGTCTTTTTCTTGGGCCACGCCCCCATCAGCCATTGGAACCACAAATTTGACTCTGTGGATTAAGAACATGTTGAATGGTGGCTGTGCAGCATTGTGCAATTAAATCATATTTTGAATAAAGAGTTTTTTGTATCGTATAACTAGTCTTTATAAAAGCTAGTTGCATGACATGATTACTTCAACTTGATGCCAAAAGGGCAAAAAGAAAAGGCAGGTTTTAGATTCTGATGCACTAATAGCCTCCTCATTTAGTTTATGTTAGGAGAGAGATGGTGTTGAATTAATTGAGCGAAGCTATTAACACCAAATCGGAGGGTACAGATGATTGGACTATGAAGGCTGCAAGAGGAGAGGAAAAAATCTGGCCTTTTTTTTTCTTTCCTTCTTTCATTTTAATCTTTTCACATAGAGAGACATTGGAGAAAATCCAAACTTCTATTAACACGCAAAAGGGATTCGATTTCACATCCAATTCTAACTTTCAATCCCAACAAAACCATAACTGTAATAGTAACAAGACACGTGGAGAGGAAGCATCCTCACTATATAACATACCATTTATAACTGTCCGAAGAATAAAGGCACACAAATGTTACTCTGTTCCGTACAGCATTGAGAGTGTGTGGAGTTGGGAATTGAGGGCATGTGGAGCGTGTTGCTTCACCTCCAGACCAGTGATATTGTTCTCTCCTACTATACGTCGTTGATGTACCCCAACAAAAATGTGCTTGTTTCTGTAAAAAGACTAATTGAAAGAGAGAACCAATTCGGATATACATTTTTTTTTTTTTTAAGACTGATTGAAAGATAAAGAATCTTGGAGATTTCTATTAGTTAAAAGTAGCTTTTGTTTATGTACCCTTTATATCTTGTACGTACGATACAGAGACAGAGGCCCACATTCATCGTACATGAGTGTGACTGTGTGAGTGAACCCACGAACCCAATATTTAGTGGCAGGGCCGACCGATATTGTTCATGTATTTGATATGTTACATTAGTTTTGCGCTGGCATGTCCTGTGGTTTAAAAAATTGATAATGACACATGCGTTTGATATTATCCATAGGAGAAATACAATTATAATTATTTTGAAATGGAGCTACATAATTCATGCCGTGGAACCAAGCATATAATCAGGAGAAATACAAGTTAGGGTTAAAATGGTTTTTTATCACCATAATGTAGCTTTTGTAACCGAAAATGTTTAAACAAAAATCCTACCACTTGGCTAAATTATGGCCAATCCACTTATAACTAACAGTAGGCATCTCCTTCTCAACGAATAGTGTAGTGAAAGATGAATTGTGTTGGTGAAGGACTCTGCACGAGCAACATCAATCAATAATAAAGTACCCTTCTTTTATACCCGTGGGATTGGGAACCCTATGATGAATCTTACCTCCTTGCACTCGTTACCCCCGATGAATTTGAATTGACATAGGATGATCTAATGAACATAAAATTCTAAGGTAGCGTTTGTTTCACTGGAATGGTTGTAGGCAAGAATGAAATGGAGACCGGAATGATTCTGGAATGAAATGAGGCAGGAATAGTCATTTCCATTACAGCGTTTGGTACGCCAAGGAATCAACCCAATAATAGAATTCTGATTCCTATTCCTCCGTTTGGTATGCTTGAATGATGCCCGGAATGAAATCAAATTTACATAAAATTGACCAAAATACCTTTGTTAGATTCTCTTGTCACATTATATTGTTTGTGAAAAAGTTGGGGGTGGGCCCCACAATGGTGTAGTGAAAAAGTTTGCATTATTATATTTGGGGTTGGGCCCTATAAAGGTGTAGTGAAAAAGTTTGCAATTTCTTATAATAATATATTATGATATTATATTATAATATGTGGGGGTAGGCCCTATAATGATGTAGTGAAAAAAGTTTGCAGTATAATATTTTGGGGTGAGCCCCACAAAGGTATAGTGAGATTTTTTGTAATTTCTCAAAATAATATATTATTATATTATATTATATTATATTATAATATTTGGGGGTGGACCCCACAATGGTGTAGTGAAAAAGTTTGTATGAGTTAGATAGATTATAAGGGTATAGATATTATATTATTATTATTATAATATAATAATAGTATATGATTATATTTTATTATAATATTTTGGGTGGGCCCCACAGTGGTGTGATGAAAAAACCATGCAACATTGTCTCTTTTATAATAGAGATAGATGTCAAACAAGGATATTTTGGTCTCAACAAAAAGTTAGAAAGGAATGGAATGGTCATTCATTCTCATCTCCAATGGAATGATGATTCCCTCACATAAAAGAATGTAATTCCGGAGGTAATGATCATTCCGCCATTTTTTGGCAAACCAAACGCTATAATGATCATTCCTTTGGAATGACTATTCCATTTCGACCTTCATTATAGCGAATGAAACGCTACCTAAGGGCATGTTTGTCTAGCCCATTTCCGCGGAAAAGGTTGTAGTTTTCTGCGGAAAACTTCTTTTTTATGTGTTTGGTGTTAGGAATTTTCTAGATTGCAATTTGATGGATGCATTTCATTCTAGCATCATTTGATTCACACACTTGCATTGTTTTAAATAAACTTGAAATCTTGTTTTATTCATGCATTGCTTTTAAGATTTGTAAAAGTATTGATTTATGCATGATTTGTTTTTTAATCTTGGATGCATTTGTTTAAGAAAAGAGTTTTCAAGAAATCAAGCAAGCCTTTGTTTTAAAAGTTTTGAATCTTTTTAGGCTTTTTATGTCATGTTTTAAAAACCATTAGAATCTTTAAAACATGTTTTCCTAGCTTGATTTAGTTGCCAAAAGGTCCCCCAAAGAAATAACTTTGAAATGGCAAAAGTTGGAGTTTTTGTCAAAAGGGGGTTGTCCCGGCAGTGTCGCCGGTCGACCGAGAGGCAGGTCTCGGTCGACCGAGACAACTGCAGGCAAAATTTGCCTGGGAGCACCAACGGTCAGAAATATGACCGTTGTGTGTTCTCGGTCGACCGAGGCCTGTTTGCCGGTCGACCGAGAACTAGCCGTTGGCAACTTTTTGCTATAAATATGAGTTCTTTCCCTTGCCAAAAGTTGGGAATTTTTAACCCCTCCTTGAGAGGATTTGAGGCATATCAAAAGGGAAGAGAACCAAGGGATGAAGGGGAAGATTAGGAAAGCTAAAGCTTGGATTAATAAAGTTAAACCACCAAGTAGGCTCTTCCTTTCTTAATCATATGTTTGCATGCTTTTGTTTTATTTTTGGTAAATCATTTCTAGCATGTTAAACTATGTTTGTGTTGTGTCCTTAACATGTGTTATGTTTTGAGTTGATTTATTGTTTTGGATACAACATCACATGATTCAATCCAAGTAGTACTTGAATTGGTAAATCAAAGTAGATCATGTTAATGAAAGAAACTTGGTAAATCATATGTAACATGATTCCTATACTTGGTTGAATCTTTGGTTGTTGTTTTCCATCATAAGAAAATCACTTTCAAAAGTATCTTATGTTTTGGATTCAACTTCTTTACAAATCATATGTTTTCATGTTTTGTTTTATCATTGGTAAATCTTAGTAACATGTTAACCTATGATGTGTTGTATCCTTAGCATGTGTTATATTTTGAATAGATCTATTGTTTTGGATACATCACCATTGATTCATCAAAGTAGTACTTTATCTTTGGTAAATCTAAGTAGATCATGTTAATGAAATATGTAACATGATTCATATACTTTGTTGAATCATTGGTTGTTGTTTTTCCATCATAAGAAAATCTCTCTCAAATGTATCTTATGTTTTGGATCCAACATCATTACAAATCATATGTGTATTATTGTTTTAATGATTCACAACTTGCCTTACTTTGATTGGTAAATCTTTTTCAAGTTGTCCTTATAATTACATATGATTTGTTCCCTCTATTTCAATCAAATCTATTTTTATGTTTTGAGCTTCATTGGTGATTTGATTGACATCCCTATGCATCACATGTTTAGAGCTAATCCATTTCATACAACTTGTGTAACTTTGATATCATTAACAAGTTGTTACTTTTAACATGTGATTGCATTACTTCCTCAATCATAAATGTTTTTGAGCTAAAACTTTCAAAAGCCTTAGGCATACATTTATGAGCTTTCATTTTCTAAATGATTGAGGACCACACACACACACTTCATTTGTTTTCATCTTTGCATTCATAGTGTGAGTGTGTATTAGATTTTCACTTCCATATCCGCCTATTTTAGAGGCAAATGTAATGAGCTAAAATGAATCTCCATCTAGTGTATTAAAGACACAACTTAGTGAGATAACCAACCATGTGGTTGAAGAGGTTATTGCTTAGCCTATAAAAGCATAGTGTATAGGTTGATGTTAAGCCTTGAAAAACATCAATGTAAAGGTTATTGCTTAGCCTTGGAAAGCATATTGTAAAGGTTATTGCTTAGCCTATTGAAAAGCATAAATAGTGGAAATCCGGTGGGGTGTTGGTTCACAAGCCGGTAGTGGATGTAGGCATTGAGGCCGAACCACTATAAATACTTGTGTGATGGTGCTTGCTTTGTGGTGATTGTTTTCTTTAAGCTTCCGCATTTTGTTTGATAATCATCACTTGTGACTAGTTTGTTTTAAAGAAGTTAAAATTGTTAAAATTGGTCATAAAAGAAGCTCACCCTATTCACCCCCCCTCTAGGGTTCGGATCCAGGTGGACTTACAAGTGGTATCAGAGCGGGTTACTCCATTTTAGGGCTTAACAACCCGGAGTTGATCCTTGCTAGATTTGAACCCTAGTGTTGTGTTTATTGCATATCTTTTTTAAAAGATTTCCACTATGTTTGAAAATGAATTTTTCCCTAGCCTCAATGCACCACTCTAAGACTTTTCCAAGTTATATCTTTAAGAGTTGGTGAGTCCTCAAAGTGATCTCTCAAGGACATCCTTTTCAAGACCTTAGGTGAATCTTCATTGGTACTCATTTAGAGTAACCTTTAGGCCTTGATACCCCTAGACCAACCTACTCTTTTTAGTTATATCTATTTGTTGGTCTTTGTACATTTGCATTTTGTTGCTTTATAGTCACATCTTTTAAAATGCAATGTTTCTTTGTGATCATTTGATTTTGTCTTCATGAACTTTTATAGTTATATCTCATGGTTTTCAAAATCCTTTGATTGCAACCTTTTCATGATGGATTTGCATTTTGATCACATAGTTATATTTCTTGTAGTGCATATCTATTCATGATCAATTGATTGTGATTACAAATGCTTTCATAGCTAGTTTTTTCATGATCAATTGATGTTGGAAAATCATTTGATGTTTGTCATAGTTAGATCCTTTTTGTAAATCAAATGATTTGAAGCTTTTTTAGTTTTCCATTGATTTGTCAAAGTTATATCTTTTGATATGGAAAATTTGTAAGTGTCTATTGTTTTTACAAATTGAAAACTTTACAATAGTACACTTCTTGTTTTTCAAATTCACTTGCTCATAATTCTATAAATGATTCTTTGTTGGAATTTCATATATTGAAGTGATTTGAGAAACTTTGGAAAATGTTCTATGCTTTATTGGTTGTATTTTTAGAAGCATTTTCCTTGAATTTATTTCCTTGTGCTTAATTATGATTATATCATTTGGAAGGAAATAATGTTTTCAAACAATTTGCATCTTTGCTCATTTAGTTACATTCCTTATGCAAATTGATTTTGATGTCTTACATTGCATGGTTGGATATGGTTTCATTAATTTGCATGTTTGTGCCTAACTTGGTATATTCTCATTAATGCATTTTGATGATTGGTTATGTGCTTTTTAGTAAAATCTTTTGTTTTATTATCATTTGAGCCTAATAAGTACATATGTGATTTTGTGTGCTAAGTTCATTTGGTATAAACCTCATATCTTTTTCCATTGCATTGTAAGCTTAGTGCATTTGCTAAGAGTGGAGATGTTACATGATAGCTTAATGAATCATTTTAGATGAATTGGAATTAAACCATTGTTCTTAATAGGTATATCCATTTATGTGGTCCATCTTCATCTTTATGTGATCCATGATGTCTCTCTAACTTCATACCTTCTTGTGCTTACATAGTTATATTCTTTATTGATGATATGGTATGAGTTAGATCTTGAGTGTTGATTGATCCTCTCTATGCAAATGTCAAATTGTTCTATGTATGGTTGTGGTATTGATTATATTTGTTGAAACCATACTAGAACTCAAATCCATCCTCTATGCCTTATAGTCATATCTTTATGGATGGTTATGATGTTGATTCATGTAGATTTTCTTGGTGTCATCTTTATACATGTTTCAACTTCATAAGTAGTGTTCTTAATCATATGAAACTCTTTGAAACCCATTTCTCATATTTCTATATGTTTGATGGATATCTTAGATGTTGAATTCATATGATTTAGACACTTTGGAAATTGCATGCTTTACCAAGTCATATCTTTTTGCATTGCAATTTCTCTTGTTCATCACTATGCTCAATAGTCATATCTTTAAAAGTGATGAATATGCATTTTTGATACTTGATGGAATTTTGTCACATTCTTGCTCTTTATCATGTTATCAAATTCAATTGGATTCAATTGGTATAATGGTTGATTGATTTGATTTCTTGTGAATGTGATAAATCATGTGTGCATTGGATTGAACTTGATAAGTAATATGATTGTTCCATGTCACACACCATTAGCATCATAATGTTCATGTTGCCACCTCTTTTGCTCTAATAGGTATATCTCATGACAACCATGTTTATGTGTTCATAATATGGGTTGGTTATTAGTTGAGGTTGGCTTCATGCTTGAATTTCATTTCACTCATCTTGCACTTTAATAAGTCATATTTATTGATTGAATGAAATGATTTTCAAAACCTTCGTAGCATATGTTTTTCTTAGTTAAATTATTTGATGCTATGAATAATAAACCCCATTGCTTCATGGATAGCTCTAATTTGGATTTCTCATAATAGTTATACTTTTAAATCCATTTTAGAGTGATTGATTTATTAAGTCATATCCTAAATCTCAATTGGTATTCTTTGTTTGTCCAATTGATATCCATGATTGCTTTTCTCATTTGACCTAGCTCTCTTTTGGTAATTTGATCATATGTGCCTTATAGTTAAATGAATCTAATCCTTTCTTTGAAGTTGACCCTCACTTGGTTAAACCATCTTCTTCTTGTACCTAATAGTTAAATCTTTGTCAAGAGTTTGACAAAAGAAGAGAATGGATTGAGGGGGAGTGTAAACCTTCATAGGAAGTATTAGTTTTGATCAAATTGACCCTAGGATTGCCTTTGAGCCCTTAGAGACTACTACCTCACATGATAGCCTGTTATGTATTTCATTTTCGATTTCATTTGTTAACAGGTGCTACTAATGGTATTTTCCTTGTTTCATGTGTGTAGGTACCTTTGCAATTTAATGGCAAAGGGGGAGAAATTATGCAAGTTCTCAAAAGGGTAAAAAGAATGTCCAAGCTTCCAAAGGGGAGAGTTGTGTATGATCTTCTACAAAGGGAGAGAATGCATACCTTGCCAAAGGGAGAAAGAGGCATGGTCAAAGGGGGAGAGCTAATAGAAGAAAGAAAGCTTGGAAGCTAAAGAAGATGCTTGGCTAAAGAAAGAAAGATTGAAGAATGATCAAGCTCCAAGCATCATGAAGAATGAAGAGAAGAAAAGAGCCCAAGCTAAGAGAAGCATCCAAGAAGATTTCAAGACTTGTCCAGCTGAGGGGGAGCTGAAGACTAAGTGTGTAATCTCAGTGGTGAGTGTGTTTGCCATCAAATTGCAAAGGGGGAGATTGTTAGGAATTTTCTAGATTGCAATTTGATGGATGCATTTCATTCTAGCATCATTTGATTCACACACTTGCATTGTTTTAAATAAACTTGAAATCTTGTTTTATTCATGCATTGCTTTTAAGATTTGTAAAAGTATTGATTTATGCATGATTTGTTTTTTAATCTTGGATGCATTTGTTTAAGAAAAGAGTTTTCAAGAAATCAAGCAAGCCTTTGTTTTAAAAGTTTTGAATCTTTTTAGGCTTTTTATGTCATGTTTTAAAAACCATTAGAATCTTTAAAACATGTTTTCCTAGCTTGATTTAGTTGCCAAAAGGTCCCCCAAAGAAATAACTTTGAAATGGCAAAAGTTGGAGTTTTTGTCAAAAGGGGGTTGTCCCGGCAGTGTCGCCGGTCGACCGAGAGGCAGGTCTCGGTCGACCGAGACAACTGCAGGCAAAATTTGCCTGGGAGCACCAACGGTCAGAAATATGACCGTTGTGTGTTCTCGGTCGACCGAGGCCTGTTTGCCGGTCGACCGAGAACTAGCCGTTGGCAACTTTTTGCTATAAATATGAGTTCTTTCCCTTGCCAAAAGTTGGGAATTTTTAACCCCTCCTTGAGAGGATTTGAGGCATATCAAAAGGGAAGAGAACCAAGGGATGAAGGGGAAGATTAGGAAAGCTAAAGCTTGGATTAATAAAGTTAAACCACCAAGTAGGCTCTTCCTTTCTTAATCATATGTTTGCATGCTTTTGTTTTATTTTTGGTAAATCATTTCTAGCATGTTAAACTATGTTTGTGTTGTGTCCTTAACATGTGTTATGTTTTGAGTTGATTTATTGTTTTGGATACAACATCACATGATTCAATCCAAGTAGTACTTGAATTGGTAAATCAAAGTAGATCATGTTAATGAAAGAAACTTGGTAAATCATATGTAACATGATTCCTATACTTGGTTGAATCTTTGGTTGTTGTTTTCCATCATAAGAAAATCACTTTCAAAAGTATCTTATGTTTTGGATTCAACTTCTTTACAAATCATATGTTTTCATGTTTTGTTTTATCATTGGTAAATCTTAGTAACATGTTAACCTATGATGTGTTGTATCCTTAGCATGTGTTATATTTTGAATAGATCTATTGTTTTGGATACATCACCATTGATTCATCAAAGTAGTACTTTATCTTTGGTAAATCTAAGTAGATCATGTTAATGAAATATGTAACATGATTCATATACTTTGTTGAATCATTGGTTGTTGTTTTTCCATCATAAGAAAATCTCTCTCAAATGTATCTTATGTTTTGGATCCAACATCATTACAAATCATATGTGTATTATTGTTTTAATGATTCACAACTTGCCTTACTTTGATTGGTAAATCTTTTTCAAGTTGTCCTTATAATTACATATGATTTGTTCCCTCTATTTCAATCAAATCTATTTTTATGTTTTGAGCTTCATTGGTGATTTGATTGACATCCCTATGCATCACATGTTTAGAGCTAATCCATTTCATACAACTTGTGTAACTTTGATATCATTAACAAGTTGTTACTTTTAACATGTGATTGCATTACTTCCTCAATCATAAATGTTTTTGAGCTAAAACTTTCAAAAGCCTTAGGCATACATTTATGAGCTTTCATTTTCTAAATGATTGAGGACCACACACACACACTTCATTTGTTTTCATCTTTGCATTCATAGTGTGAGTGTGTATTAGATTTTCACTTCCATATCCGCCTATTTTAGAGGCAAATGTAATGAGCTAAAATGAATCTCCATCTAGTGTATTAAAGACACAACTTAGTGAGATAACCAACCATGTGGTTGAAGAGGTTATTGCTTAGCCTATAAAAGCATAGTGTATAGGTTGATGTTAAGCCTTGAAAAACATCAATGTAAAGGTTATTGCTTAGCCTTGGAAAGCATATTGTAAAGGTTATTGCTTAGCCTATTGAAAAGCATAAATAGTGGAAATCCGGTGGGGTGTTGGTTCACAAGCCGGTAGTGGATGTAGGCATTGAGGCCGAACCACTATAAATACTTGTGTGATGGTGCTTGCTTTGTGGTGATTGTTTTCTTTAAGCTTCCGCATTTTGTTTGATAATCATCACTTGTGACTAGTTTGTTTTAAAGAAGTTAAAATTGTTAAAATTGGTCATAAAAGAAGCTCACCCTATTCACCCCCCCTCTAGGGTTCGGATCCAGGTGGACTTACAAGTGGTATCAGAGCGGGTTACTCCATTTTAGGGCTTAACAACCCGGAGTTGATCCTTGCTAGATTTGAACCCTAGTGTTGTGTTTATTGCATATCTTTTTTAAAAGATTTCCACTATGTTTGAAAATGAATTTTTCCCTAGCCTCAATGCACCACTCTAAGACTTTTCCAAGTTATATCTTTAAGAGTTGGTGAGTCCTCAAAGTGATCTCTCAAGGACATCCTTTTCAAGACCTTAGGTGAATCTTCATTGGTACTCATTTAGAGTAACCTTTAGGCCTTGATACCCCTAGACCAACCTACTCTTTTTAGTTATATCTATTTGTTGGTCTTTGTACATTTGCATTTTGTTGCTTTATAGTCACATCTTTTAAAATGCAATGTTTCTTTGTGATCATTTGATTTTGTCTTCATGAACTTTTATAGTTATATCTCATGGTTTTCAAAATCCTTTGATTGCAACCTTTTCATGATGGATTTGCATTTTGATCACATAGTTATATTTCTTGTAGTGCATATCTATTCATGATCAATTGATTGTGATTACAAATGCTTTCATAGCTAGTTTTTTCATGATCAATTGATGTTGGAAAATCATTTGATGTTTGTCATAGTTAGATCCTTTTTGTAAATCAAATGATTTGAAGCTTTTTTAGTTTTCCATTGATTTGTCAAAGTTATATCTTTTGATATGGAAAATTTGTAAGTGTCTATTGTTTTTACAAATTGAAAACTTTACAATAGTACACTTCTTGTTTTTCAAATTCACTTGCTCATAATTCTATAAATGATTCTTTGTTGGAATTTCATATATTGAAGTGATTTGAGAAACTTTGGAAAATGTTCTATGCTTTATTGGTTGTATTTTTAGAAGCATTTTCCTTGAATTTATTTCCTTGTGCTTAATTATGATTATATCATTTGGAAGGAAATAATGTTTTCAAACAATTTGCATCTTTGCTCATTTAGTTACATTCCTTATGCAAATTGATTTTGATGTCTTACATTGCATGGTTGGATATGGTTTCATTAATTTGCATGTTTGTGCCTAACTTGGTATATTCTCATTAATGCATTTTGATGATTGGTTATGTGCTTTTTAGTAAAATCTTTTGTTTTATTATCATTTGAGCCTAATAAGTACATATGTGATTTTGTGTGCTAAGTTCATTTGGTATAAACCTCATATCTTTTTCCATTGCATTGTAAGCTTAGTGCATTTGCTAAGAGTGGAGATGTTACATGATAGCTTAATGAATCATTTTAGATGAATTGGAATTAAACCATTGTTCTTAATAGGTATATCCATTTATGTGGTCCATCTTCATCTTTATGTGATCCATGATGTCTCTCTAACTTCATACCTTCTTGTGCTTACATAGTTATATTCTTTATTGATGATATGGTATGAGTTAGATCTTGAGTGTTGATTGATCCTCTCTATGCAAATGTCAAATTGTTCTATGTATGGTTGTGGTATTGATTATATTTGTTGAAACCATACTAGAACTCAAATCCATCCTCTATGCCTTATAGTCATATCTTTATGGATGGTTATGATGTTGATTCATGTAGATTTTCTTGGTGTCATCTTTATACATGTTTCAACTTCATAAGTAGTGTTCTTAATCATATGAAACTCTTTGAAACCCA
Source organism: Cinnamomum chago (assembly GCA_038049695.1). NCBI lineage: Eukaryota > Viridiplantae > Streptophyta > Magnoliopsida > Laurales > Lauraceae > Cinnamomum > Cinnamomum chago. Next base: position 731,488 of record CP142456.1, read on the forward strand.
TTTCTCATATTTCTATATGTTTGATGGATATCTTAGATGTTGAATTCATATGATTTAGACACTTTGGAAATTGCATGCTTTACCAAGTCATATCTTTTTGCATTGCAATTTCTCTTGTTCATCACTATGCTCAATAGTCATATCTTTAAAAGTGATGAATATGCATTTTTGATACTTGATGGAATTTTGTCACATTCTTGCTCTTTATCATGTTATCAAATTCAATTGGATTCAATTGGTATAATGGTTGATTGATTTGATTTCTTGTGAATGTGATAAATCATGTGTGCATTGGATTGAACTTGATAAGTAATATGATTGTTCCATGTCACACACCATTAGCATCATAATGTTCATGTTGCCACCTCTTTTGCTCTAATAGGTATATCTCATGACAACCATGTTTATGTGTTCATAATATGGGTTGGTTATTAGTTGAGGTTGGCTTCATGCTTGAATTTCATTTCACTCATCTTGCACTTTAATAAGTCATATTTATTGATTGAATGAAATGATTTTCAAAACCTTCGTAGCATATGTTTTTCTTAGTTAAATTATTTGATGCTATGAATAATAAACCCCATTGCTTCATGGATAGCTCTAATTTGGATTTCTCATAATAGTTATACTTTTAAATCCATTTTAGAGTGATTGATTTATTAAGTCATATCCTAAATCTCAATTGGTATTCTTTGTTTGTCCAATTGATATCCATGATTGCTTTTCTCATTTGACCTAGCTCTCTTTTGGTAATTTGATCATATGTGCCTTATAGTTAAATGAATCTAATCCTTTCTTTGAAGTTGACCCTCACTTGGTTAAACCATCTTCTTCTTGTACCTAATAGTTAAATCTTTGTCAAGAGTTTGACAAAAGAAGAGAATGGATTGAGGGGGAGTGTAAACCTTCATAGGAAGTATTAGTTTTGATCAAATTGACCCTAGGATTGCCTTTGAGCCCTTAGAGACTACTACCTCACATGATAGCCTGTTATGTATTTCATTTTCGATTTCATTTGTTAACAGGTGCTACTAATGGTATTTTCCTTGTTTCATGTGTGTAGGTACCTTTGCAATTTAATGGCAAAGGGGGAGAAATTATGCAAGTTCTCAAAAGGGTAAAAAGAATGTCCAAGCTTCCAAAGGGGAGAGTTGTGTATGATCTTCTACAAAGGGAGAGAATGCATACCTTGCCAAAGGGAGAAAGAGGCATGGTCAAAGGGGGAGAGCTAATAGAAGAAAGAAAGCTTGGAAGCTAAAGAAGATGCTTGGCTAAAGAAAGAAAGATTGAAGAATGATCAAGCTCCAAGCATCATGAAGAATGAAGAGAAGAAAAGAGCCCAAGCTAAGAGAAGCATCCAAGAAGATTTCAAGACTTGTCCAGCTGAGGGGGAGCTGAAGACTAAGTGTGTAATCTCAGTGGTGAGTGTGTTTGCCATCAAATTGCAAAGGGGGAGATTGTTAGGAATTTTCTAGATTGCAATTTGATGGATGCATTTCATTCTAGCATCATTTGATTCACACACTTGCATTGTTTTAAATAAACTTGAAATCTTGTTTTATTCATGCATTGCTTTTAAGATTTGTAAAAGTATTGATTTATGCATGATTTGTTTTTTAATCTTGGATGCATTTGTTTAAGAAAAGAGTTTTCAAGAAATCAAGCAAGCCTTTGTTTTAAAAGTTTTGAATCTTTTTAGGCTTTTTATGTCATGTTTTAAAAACCATTAGAATCTTTAAAACATGTTTTCCTAGCTTGATTTAGTTGCCAAAAGGTCCCCCAAAGAAATAACTTTGAAATGGCAAAAGTTGGAGTTTTTGTCAAAAGGGGGTTGTCCCGGCAGTGTCGCCGGTCGACCGAGAGGCAGGTCTCGGTCGACCGAGACAACTGCAGGCAAAATTTGCCTGGGAGCACCAACGGTCAGAAATATGACCGTTGTGTGTTCTCGGTCGACCGAGGCCTGTTTGCCGGTCGACCGAGAACTAGCCGTTGGCAACTTTTTGCTATAAATATGAGTTCTTTCCCTTGCCAAAAGTTGGGAATTTTTAACCCCTCCTTGAGAGGATTTGAGGCATATCAAAAGGGAAGAGAACCAAGGGATGAAGGGGAAGATTAGGAAAGCTAAAGCTTGGATTAATAAAGTTAAACCACCAAGTAGGCTCTTCCTTTCTTAATCATATGTTTGCATGCTTTTGTTTTATTTTTGGTAAATCATTTCTAGCATGTTAAACTATGTTTGTGTTGTGTCCTTAACATGTGTTATGTTTTGAGTTGATTTATTGTTTTGGATACAACATCACATGATTCAATCCAAGTAGTACTTGAATTGGTAAATCAAAGTAGATCATGTTAATGAAAGAAACTTGGTAAATCATATGTAACATGATTCCTATACTTGGTTGAATCTTTGGTTGTTGTTTTCCATCATAAGAAAATCACTTTCAAAAGTATCTTATGTTTTGGATTCAACTTCTTTACAAATCATATGTTTTCATGTTTTGTTTTATCATTGGTAAATCTTAGTAACATGTTAACCTATGATGTGTTGTATCCTTAGCATGTGTTATATTTTGAATAGATCTATTGTTTTGGATACATCACCATTGATTCATCAAAGTAGTACTTTATCTTTGGTAAATCTAAGTAGATCATGTTAATGAAATATGTAACATGATTCATATACTTTGTTGAATCATTGGTTGTTGTTTTTCCATCATAAGAAAATCTCTCTCAAATGTATCTTATGTTTTGGATCCAACATCATTACAAATCATATGTGTATTATTGTTTTAATGATTCACAACTTGCCTTACTTTGATTGGTAAATCTTTTTCAAGTTGTCCTTATAATTACATATGATTTGTTCCCTCTATTTCAATCAAATCTATTTTTATGTTTTGAGCTTCATTGGTGATTTGATTGACATCCCTATGCATCACATGTTTAGAGCTAATCCATTTCATACAACTTGTGTAACTTTGATATCATTAACAAGTTGTTACTTTTAACATGTGATTGCATTACTTCCTCAATCATAAATGTTTTTGAGCTAAAACTTTCAAAAGCCTTAGGCATACATTTATGAGCTTTCATTTTCTAAATGATTGAGGACCACACACACACACTTCATTTGTTTTCATCTTTGCATTCATAGTGTGAGTGTGTATTAGATTTTCACTTCCATATCCGCCTATTTTAGAGGCAAATGTAATGAGCTAAAATGAATCTCCATCTAGTGTATTAAAGACACAACTTAGTGAGATAACCAACCATGTGGTTGAAGAGGTTATTGCTTAGCCTATAAAAGCATAGTGTATAGGTTGATGTTAAGCCTTGAAAAACATCAATGTAAAGGTTATTGCTTAGCCTTGGAAAGCATATTGTAAAGGTTATTGCTTAGCCTATTGAAAAGCATAAATAGTGGAAATCCGGTGGGGTGTTGGTTCACAAGCCGGTAGTGGATGTAGGCATTGAGGCCGAACCACTATAAATACTTGTGTGATGGTGCTTGCTTTGTGGTGATTGTTTTCTTTAAGCTTCCGCATTTTGTTTGATAATCATCACTTGTGACTAGTTTGTTTTAAAGAAGTTAAAATTGTTAAAATTGGTCATAAAAGAAGCTCACCCTATTCACCCCCCCTCTAGGGTTCGGATCCAGGTGGACTTACAAGTGGTATCAGAGCGGGTTACTCCATTTTAGGGCTTAACAACCCGGAGTTGATCCTTGCTAGATTTGAACCCTAGTGTTGTGTTTATTGCATATCTTTTTTAAAAGATTTCCACTATGTTTGAAAATGAATTTTTCCCTAGCCTCAATGCACCACTCTAAGACTTTTCCAAGTTATATCTTTAAGAGTTGGTGAGTCCTCAAAGTGATCTCTCAAGGACATCCTTTTCAAGACCTTAGGTGAATCTTCATTGGTACTCATTTAGAGTAACCTTTAGGCCTTGATACCCCTAGACCAACCTACTCTTTTTAGTTATATCTATTTGTTGGTCTTTGTACATTTGCATTTTGTTGCTTTATAGTCACATCTTTTAAAATGCAATGTTTCTTTGTGATCATTTGATTTTGTCTTCATGAACTTTTATAGTTATATCTCATGGTTTTCAAAATCCTTTGATTGCAACCTTTTCATGATGGATTTGCATTTTGATCACATAGTTATATTTCTTGTAGTGCATATCTATTCATGATCAATTGATTGTGATTACAAATGCTTTCATAGCTAGTTTTTTCATGATCAATTGATGTTGGAAAATCATTTGATGTTTGTCATAGTTAGATCCTTTTTGTAAATCAAATGATTTGAAGCTTTTTTAGTTTTCCATTGATTTGTCAAAGTTATATCTTTTGATATGGAAAATTTGTAAGTGTCTATTGTTTTTACAAATTGAAAACTTTACAATAGTACACTTCTTGTTTTTCAAATTCACTTGCTCATAATTCTATAAATGATTCTTTGTTGGAATTTCATATATTGAAGTGATTTGAGAAACTTTGGAAAATGTTCTATGCTTTATTGGTTGTATTTTTAGAAGCATTTTCCTTGAATTTATTTCCTTGTGCTTAATTATGATTATATCATTTGGAAGGAAATAATGTTTTCAAACAATTTGCATCTTTGCTCATTTAGTTACATTCCTTATGCAAATTGATTTTGATGTCTTACATTGCATGGTTGGATATGGTTTCATTAATTTGCATGTTTGTGCCTAACTTGGTATATTCTCATTAATGCATTTTGATGATTGGTTATGTGCTTTTTAGTAAAATCTTTTGTTTTATTATCATTTGAGCCTAATAAGTACATATGTGATTTTGTGTGCTAAGTTCATTTGGTATAAACCTCATATCTTTTTCCATTGCATTGTAAGCTTAGTGCATTTGCTAAGAGTGGAGATGTTACATGATAGCTTAATGAATCATTTTAGATGAATTGGAATTAAACCATTGTTCTTAATAGGTATATCCATTTATGTGGTCCATCTTCATCTTTATGTGATCCATGATGTCTCTCTAACTTCATACCTTCTTGTGCTTACATAGTTATATTCTTTATTGATGATATGGTATGAGTTAGATCTTGAGTGTTGATTGATCCTCTCTATGCAAATGTCAAATTGTTCTATGTATGGTTGTGGTATTGATTATATTTGTTGAAACCATACTAGAACTCAAATCCATCCTCTATGCCTTATAGTCATATCTTTATGGATGGTTATGATGTTGATTCATGTAGATTTTCTTGGTGTCATCTTTATACATGTTTCAACTTCATAAGTAGTGTTCTTAATCATATGAAACTCTTTGAAACCCATTTCTCATATTTCTATATGTTTGATGGATATCTTAGATGTTGAATTCATATGATTTAGACACTTTGGAAATTGCATGCTTTACCAAGTCATATCTTTTTGCATTGCAATTTCTCTTGTTCATCACTATGCTCAATAGTCATATCTTTAAAAGTGATGAATATGCATTTTTGATACTTGATGGAATTTTGTCACATTCTTGCTCTTTATCATGTTATCAAATTCAATTGGATTCAATTGGTATAATGGTTGATTGATTTGATTTCTTGTGAATGTGATAAATCATGTGTGCATTGGATTGAACTTGATAAGTAATATGATTGTTCCATGTCACACACCATTAGCATCATAATGTTCATGTTGCCACCTCTTTTGCTCTAATAGGTATATCTCATGACAACCATGTTTATGTGTTCATAATATGGGTTGGTTATTAGTTGAGGTTGGCTTCATGCTTGAATTTCATTTCACTCATCTTGCACTTTAATAAGTCATATTTATTGATTGAATGAAATGATTTTCAAAACCTTCGTAGCATATGTTTTTCTTAGTTAAATTATTTGATGCTATGAATAATAAACCCCATTGCTTCATGGATAGCTCTAATTTGGATTTCTCATAATAGTTATACTTTTAAATCCATTTTAGAGTGATTGATTTATTAAGTCATATCCTAAATCTCAATTGGTATTCTTTGTTTGTCCAATTGATATCCATGATTGCTTTTCTCATTTGACCTAGCTCTCTTTTGGTAATTTGATCATATGTGCCTTATAGTTAAATGAATCTAATCCTTTCTTTGAAGTTGACCCTCACTTGGTTAAACCATCTTCTTCTTGTACCTAATAGTTAAATCTTTGTCAAGAGTTTGACAAAAGAAGAGAATGGATTGAGGGGGAGTGTAAACCTTCATAGGAAGTATTAGTTTTGATCAAATTGACCCTAGGATTGCCTTTGAGCCCTTAGAGACTACTACCTCACATGATAGCCTGTTATGTATTTCATTTTCGATTTCATTTGTTAACAGGTGCTACTAATGGTATTTTCCTTGTTTCATGTGTGTAGGTACCTTTGCAATTTAATGGCAAAGGGGGAGAAATTATGCAAGTTCTCAAAAGGGTAAAAAGAATGTCCAAGCTTCCAAAGGGGAGAGTTGTGTATGATCTTCTACAAAGGGAGAGAATGCATACCTTGCCAAAGGGAGAAAGAGGCATGGTCAAAGGGGGAGAGCTAATAGAAGAAAGAAAGCTTGGAAGCTAAAGAAGATGCTTGGCTAAAGAAAGAAAGATTGAAGAATGATCAAGCTCCAAGCATCATGAAGAATGAAGAGAAGAAAAGAGCCCAAGCTAAGAGAAGCATCCAAGAAGATTTCAAGACTTGTCCAGCTGAGGGGGAGCTGAAGACTAAGTGTGTAATCTCAGTGGTGAGTGTGTTTGCCATCAAATTGCAAAGGGGGAGATTGTTAGGAATTTTCTAGATTGCAATTTGATGGATGCATTTCATTCTAGCATCATTTGATTCACACACTTGCATTGTTTTAAATAAACTTGAAATCTTGTTTTATTCATGCATTGCTTTTAAGATTTGTAAAAGTATTGATTTATGCATGATTTGTTTTTTAATCTTGGATGCATTTGTTTAAGAAAAGAGTTTTCAAGAAATCAAGCAAGCCTTTGTTTTAAAAGTTTTGAATCTTTTTAGGCTTTTTATGTCATGTTTTAAAAACCATTAGAATCTTTAAAACATGTTTTCCTAGCTTGATTTAGTTGCCAAAAGGTCCCCCAAAGAAATAACTTTGAAATGGCAAAAGTTGGAGTTTTTGTCAAAAGGGGGTTGTCCCGGCAGTGTCGCCGGTCGACCGAGAGGCAGGTCTCGGTCGACCGAGACAACTGCAGGCAAAATTTGCCTGGGAGCACCAACGGTCAGAAATATGACCGTTGTGTGTTCTCGGTCGACCGAGGCCTGTTTGCCGGTCGACCGAGAACTAGCCGTTGGCAACTTTTTGCTATAAATATGAGTTCTTTCCCTTGCCAAAAGTTGGGAATTTTTAACCCCTCCTTGAGAGGATTTGAGGCATATCAAAAGGGAAGAGAACCAAGGGATGAAGGGGAAGATTAGGAAAGCTAAAGCTTGGATTAATAAAGTTAAACCACCAAGTAGGCTCTTCCTTTCTTAATCATATGTTTGCATGCTTTTGTTTTATTTTTGGTAAATCATTTCTAGCATGTTAAACTATGTTTGTGTTGTGTCCTTAACATGTGTTATGTTTTGAGTTGATTTATTGTTTTGGATACAACATCACATGATTCAATCCAAGTAGTACTTGAATTGGTAAATCAAAGTAGATCATGTTAATGAAAGAAACTTGGTAAATCATATGTAACATGATTCCTATACTTGGTTGAATCTTTGGTTGTTGTTTTCCATCATAAGAAAATCACTTTCAAAAGTATCTTATGTTTTGGATTCAACTTCTTTACAAATCATATGTTTTCATGTTTTGTTTTATCATTGGTAAATCTTAGTAACATGTTAACCTATGATGTGTTGTATCCTTAGCATGTGTTATATTTTGAATAGATCTATTGTTTTGGATACATCACCATTGATTCATCAAAGTAGTACTTTATCTTTGGTAAATCTAAGTAGATCATGTTAATGAAATATGTAACATGATTCATATACTTTGTTGAATCATTGGTTGTTGTTTTTCCATCATAAGAAAATCTCTCTCAAATGTATCTTATGTTTTGGATCCAACATCATTACAAATCATATGTGTATTATTGTTTTAATGATTCACAACTTGCCTTACTTTGATTGGTAAATCTTTTTCAAGTTGTCCTTATAATTACATATGATTTGTTCCCTCTATTTCAATCAAATCTATTTTTATGTTTTGAGCTTCATTGGTGATTTGATTGACATCCCTATGCATCACATGTTTAGAGCTAATCCATTTCATACAACTTGTGTAACTTTGATATCATTAACAAGTTGTTACTTTTAACATGTGATTGCATTACTTCCTCAATCATAAATGTTTTTGAGCTAAAACTTTCAAAAGCCTTAGGCATACATTTATGAGCTTTCATTTTCTAAATGATTGAGGACCACACACACACACTTCATTTGTTTTCATCTTTGCATTCATAGTGTGAGTGTGTATTAGATTTTCACTTCCATATCCGCCTATTTTAGAGGCAAATGTAATGAGCTAAAATGAATCTCCATCTAGTGTATTAAAGACACAACTTAGTGAGATAACCAACCATGTGGTTGAAGAGGTTATTGCTTAGCCTATAAAAGCATAGTGTATAGGTTGATGTTAAGCCTTGAAAAACATCAATGTAAAGGTTATTGCTTAGCCTTGGAAAGCATATTGTAAAGGTTATTGCTTAGCCTATTGAAAAGCATAAATAGTGGAAATCCGGTGGGGTGTTGGTTCACAAGCCGGTAGTGGATGTAGGCATTGAGGCCGAACCACTATAAATACTTGTGTGATGGTGCTTGCTTTGTGGTGATTGTTTTCTTTAAGCTTCCGCATTTTGTTTGATAATCATCACTTGTGACTAGTTTGTTTTAAAGAAGTTAAAATTGTTAAAATTGGTCATAAAAGAAGCTCACCCTATTCACCCCCCCTCTAGGGTTCGGATCCAGGTGGACTTACAAGTGGTATCAGAGCGGGTTACTCCATTTTAGGGCTTAACAACCCGGAGTTGATCCTTGCTAGATTTGAACCCTAGTGTTGTGTTTATTGCATATCTTTTTTAAAAGATTTCCACTATGTTTGAAAATGAATTTTTCCCTAGCCTCAATGCACCACTCTAAGACTTTTCCAAGTTATATCTTTAAGAGTTGGTGAGTCCTCAAAGTGATCTCTCAAGGACATCCTTTTCAAGACCTTAGGTGAATCTTCATTGGTACTCATTTAGAGTAACCTTTAGGCCTTGATACCCCTAGACCAACCTACTCTTTTTAGTTATATCTATTTGTTGGTCTTTGTACATTTGCATTTTGTTGCTTTATAGTCACATCTTTTAAAATGCAATGTTTCTTTGTGATCATTTGATTTTGTCTTCATGAACTTTTATAGTTATATCTCATGGTTTTCAAAATCCTTTGATTGCAACCTTTTCATGATGGATTTGCATTTTGATCACATAGTTATATTTCTTGTAGTGCATATCTATTCATGATCAATTGATTGTGATTACAAATGCTTTCATAGCTAGTTTTTTCATGATCAATTGATGTTGGAAAATCATTTGATGTTTGTCATAGTTAGATCCTTTTTGTAAATCAAATGATTTGAAGCTTTTTTAGTTTTCCATTGATTTGTCAAAGTTATATCTTTTGATATGGAAAATTTGTAAGTGTCTATTGTTTTTACAAATTGAAAACTTTACAATAGTACACTTCTTGTTTTTCAAATTCACTTGCTCATAATTCTATAAATGATTCTTTGTTGGAATTTCATATATTGAAGTGATTTGAGAAACTTTGGAAAATGTTCTATGCTTTATTGGTTGTATTTTTAGAAGCATTTTCCTTGAATTTATTTCCTTGTGCTTAATTATGATTATATCATTTGGAAGGAAATAATGTTTTCAAACAATTTGCATCTTTGCTCATTTAGTTACATTCCTTATGCAAATTGATTTTGATGTCTTACATTGCATGGTTGGATATGGTTTCATTAATTTGCATGTTTGTGCCTAACTTGGTATATTCTCATTAATGCATTTTGATGATTGGTTATGTGCTTTTTAGTAAAATCTTTTGTTTTATTATCATTTGAGCCTAATAAGTACATATGTGATTTTGTGTGCTAAGTTCATTTGGTATAAACCTCATATCTTTTTCCATTGCATTGTAAGCTTAGTGCATTTGCTAAGAGTGGAGATGTTACATGATAGCTTAATGAATCATTTTAGATGAATTGGAATTAAACCATTGTTCTTAATAGGTATATCCATTTATGTGGTCCATCTTCATCTTTATGTGATCCATGATGTCTCTCTAACTTCATACCTTCTTGTGCTTACATAGTTATATTCTTTATTGATGATATGGTATGAGTTAGATCTTGAGTGTTGATTGATCCTCTCTATGCAAATGTCAAATTGTTCTATGTATGGTTGTGGTATTGATTATATTTGTTGAAACCATACTAGAACTCAAATCCATCCTCTATGCCTTATAGTCATATCTTTATGGATGGTTATGATGTTGATTCATGTAGATTTTCTTGGTGTCATCTTTATACATGTTTCAACTTCATAAGTAGTGTTCTTAATCATATGAAACTCTTTGAAACCCATTTCTCATATTTCTATATGTTTGATGGATATCTTAGATGTTGAATTCATATGATTTAGACACTTTGGAAATTGCATGCTTTACCAAGTCATATCTTTTTGCATTGCAATTTCTCTTGTTCATCACTATGCTCAATAGTCATATCTTTAAAAGTGATGAATATGCATTTTTGATACTTGATGGAATTTTGTCACATTCTTGCTCTTTATCATGTTATCAAATTCAATTGGATTCAATTGGTATAATGGTTGATTGATTTGATTTCTTGTGAATGTGATAAATCATGTGTGCATTGGATTGAACTTGATAAGTAATATGATTGTTCCATGTCACACACCATTAGCATCATAATGTTCATGTTGCCACCTCTTTTGCTCTAATAGGTATATCTCATGACAACCATGTTTATGTGTTCATAATATGGGTTGGTTATTAGTTGAGGTTGGCTTCATGCTTGAATTTCATTTCACTCATCTTGCACTTTAATAAGTCATATTTATTGATTGAATGAAATGATTTTCAAAACCTTCGTAGCATATGTTTTTCTTAGTTAAATTATTTGATGCTATGAATAATAAACCCCATTGCTTCATGGATAGCTCTAATTTGGATTTCTCATAATAGTTATACTTTTAAATCCATTTTAGAGTGATTGATTTATTAAGTCATATCCTAAATCTCAATTGGTATTCTTTGTTTGTCCAATTGATATCCATGATTGCTTTTCTCATTTGACCTAGCTCTCTTTTGGTAATTTGATCATATGTGCCTTATAGTTAAATGAATCTAATCCTTTCTTTGAAGTTGACCCTCACTTGGTTAAACCATCTTCTTCTTGTACCTAATAGTTAAATCTTTGTCAAGAGTTTGACAAAAGAAGAGAATGGATTGAGGGGGAGTGTAAACCTTCATAGGAAGTATTAGTTTTGATCAAATTGACCCTAGGATTGCCTTTGAGCCCTTAGAGACTACTACCTCACATGATAGCCTGTTATGTATTTCATTTTCGATTTCATTTGTTAACAGGTGCTACTAATGGTATTTTCCTTGTTTCATGTGTGTAGGTACCTTTGCAATTTAATGGCAAAGGGGGAGAAATTATGCAAGTTCTCAAAAGGGTAAAAAGAATGTCCAAGCTTCCAAAGGGGAGAGTTGTGTATGATCTTCTACAAAGGGAGAGAATGCATACCTTGCCAAAGGGAGAAAGAGGCATGGTCAAAGGGGGAGAGCTAATAGAAGAAAGAAAGCTTGGAAGCTAAAGAAGATGCTTGGCTAAAGAAAGAAAGATTGAAGAATGATCAAGCTCCAAGCATCATGAAGAATGAAGAGAAGAAAAGAGCCCAAGCTAAGAGAAGCATCCAAGAAGATTTCAAGACTTGTCCAGCTGAGGGGGAGCTGAAGACTAAGTGTGTAATCTCAGTGGTGAGTGTGTTTGCCATCAAATTGCAAAGGGGGAGATTGTTAGGAATTTTCTAGATTGCAATTTGATGGATGCATTTCATTCTAGCATCATTTGATTCACACACTTGCATTGTTTTAAATAAACTTGAAATCTTGTTTTATTCATGCATTGCTTTTAAGATTTGTAAAAGTATTGATTTATGCATGATTTGTTTTTTAATCTTGGATGCATTTGTTTAAGAAAAGAGTTTTCAAGAAATCAAGCAAGCCTTTGTTTTAAAAGTTTTGAATCTTTTTAGGCTTTTTATGTCATGTTTTAAAAACCATTAGAATCTTTAAAACATGTTTTCCTAGCTTGATTTAGTTGCCAAAAGGTCCCCCAAAGAAATAACTTTGAAATGGCAAAAGTTGGAGTTTTTGTCAAAAGGGGGTTGTCCCGGCAGTGTCGCCGGTCGACCGAGAGGCAGGTCTCGGTCGACCGAGACAACTGCAGGCAAAATTTGCCTGGGAGCACCAACGGTCAGAAATATGACCGTTGTGTGTTCTCGGTCGACCGAGGCCTGTTTGCCGGTCGACCGAGAACTAGCCGTTGGCAACTTTTTGCTATAAATATGAGTTCTTTCCCTTGCCAAAAGTTGGGAATTTTTAACCCCTCCTTGAGAGGATTTGAGGCATATCAAAAGGGAAGAGAACCAAGGGATGAAGGGGAAGATTAGGAAAGCTAAAGCTTGGATTAATAAAGTTAAACCACCAAGTAGGCTCTTCCTTTCTTAATCATATGTTTGCATGCTTTTGTTTTATTTTTGGTAAATCATTTCTAGCATGTTAAACTATGTTTGTGTTGTGTCCTTAACATGTGTTATGTTTTGAGTTGATTTATTGTTTTGGATACAACATCACATGATTCAATCCAAGTAGTACTTGAATTGGTAAATCAAAGTAGATCATGTTAATGAAAGAAACTTGGTAAATCATATGTAACATGATTCCTATACTTGGTTGAATCTTTGGTTGTTGTTTTCCATCATAAGAAAATCACTTTCAAAAGTATCTTATGTTTTGGATTCAACTTCTTTACAAATCATATGTTTTCATGTTTTGTTTTATCATTGGTAAATCTTAGTAACATGTTAACCTATGATGTGTTGTATCCTTAGCATGTGTTATATTTTGAATAGATCTATTGTTTTGGATACATCACCATTGATTCATCAAAGTAGTACTTTATCTTTGGTAAATCTAAGTAGATCATGTTAATGAAATATGTAACATGATTCATATACTTTGTTGAATCATTGGTTGTTGTTTTTCCATCATAAGAAAATCTCTCTCAAATGTATCTTATGTTTTGGATCCAACATCATTACAAATCATATGTGTATTATTGTTTTAATGATTCACAACTTGCCTTACTTTGATTGGTAAATCTTTTTCAAGTTGTCCTTATAATTACATATGATTTGTTCCCTCTATTTCAATCAAATCTATTTTTATGTTTTGAGCTTCATTGGTGATTTGATTGACATCCCTATGCATCACATGTTTAGAGCTAATCCATTTCATACAACTTGTGTAACTTTGATATCATTAACAAGTTGTTACTTTTAACATGTGATTGCATTACTTCCTCAATCATAAATGTTTTTGAGCTAAAACTTTCAAAAGCCTTAGGCATACATTTATGAGCTTTCATTTTCTAAATGATTGAGGACCACACACACACACTTCATTTGTTTTCATCTTTGCATTCATAGTGTGAGTGTGTATTAGATTTTCACTTCCATATCCGCCTATTTTAGAGGCAAATGTAATGAGCTAAAATGAATCTCCATCTAGTGTATTAAAGACACAACTTAGTGAGATAACCAACCATGTGGTTGAAGAGGTTATTGCTTAGCCTATAAAAGCATAGTGTATAGGTTGATGTTAAGCCTTGAAAAACATCAATGTAAAGGTTATTGCTTAGCCTTGGAAAGCATATTGTAAAGGTTATTGCTTAGCCTATTGAAAAGCATAAATAGTGGAAATCCGGTGGGGTGTTGGTTCACAAGCCGGTAGTGGATGTAGGCATTGAGGCCGAACCACTATAAATACTTGTGTGATGGTGCTTGCTTTGTGGTGATTGTTTTCTTTAAGCTTCCGCATTTTGTTTGATAATCATCACTTGTGACTAGTTTGTTTTAAAGAAGTTAAAATTGTTAAAATTGGTCATAAAAGAAGCTCACCCTATTCACCCCCCCTCTAGGGTTCGGATCCAGGTGGACTTACAAGTGGTATCAGAGCGGGTTACTCCATTTTAGGGCTTAACAACCCGGAGTTGATCCTTGCTAGATTTGAACCCTAGTGTTGTGTTTATTGCATATCTTTTTTAAAAGATTTCCACTATGTTTGAAAATGAATTTTTCCCTAGCCTCAATGCACCACTCTAAGACTTTTCCAAGTTATATCTTTAAGAGTTGGTGAGTCCTCAAAGTGATCTCTCAAGGACATCCTTTTCAAGACCTTAGGTGAATCTTCATTGGTACTCATTTAGAGTAACCTTTAGGCCTTGATACCCCTAGACCAACCTACTCTTTTTAGTTATATCTATTTGTTGGTCTTTGTACATTTGCATTTTGTTGCTTTATAGTCACATCTTTTAAAATGCAATGTTTCTTTGTGATCATTTGATTTTGTCTTCATGAACTTTTATAGTTATATCTCATGGTTTTCAAAATCCTTTGATTGCAACCTTTTCATGATGGATTTGCATTTTGATCACATAGTTATATTTCTTGTAGTGCATATCTATTCATGATCAATTGATTGTGATTACAAATGCTTTCATAGCTAGTTTTTTCATGATCAATTGATGTTGGAAAATCATTTGATGTTTGTCATAGTTAGATCCTTTTTGTAAATCAAATGATTTGAAGCTTTTTTAGTTTTCCATTGATTTGTCAAAGTTATATCTTTTGATATGGAAAATTTGTAAGTGTCTATTGTTTTTACAAATTGAAAACTTTACAATAGTACACTTCTTGTTTTTCAAATTCACTTGCTCATAATTCTATAAATGATTCTTTGTTGGAATTTCATATATTGAAGTGATTTGAGAAACTTTGGAAAATGTTCTATGCTTTATTGGTTGTATTTTTAGAAGCATTTTCCTTGAATTTATTTCCTTGTGCTTAATTATGATTATATCATTTGGAAGGAAATAATGTTTTCAAACAATTTGCATCTTTGCTCATTTAGTTACATTCCTTATGCAAATTGATTTTGATGTCTTACATTGCATGGTTGGATATGGTTTCATTAATTTGCATGTTTGTGCCTAACTTGGTATATTCTCATTAATGCATTTTGATGATTGGTTATGTGCTTTTTAGTAAAATCTTTTGTTTTATTATCATTTGAGCCTAATAAGTACATATGTGATTTTGTGTGCTAAGTTCATTTGGTATAAACCTCATATCTTTTTCCATTGCATTGTAAGCTTAGTGCATTTGCTAAGAGTGGAGATGTTACATGATAGCTTAATGAATCATTTTAGATGAATTGGAATTAAACCATTGTTCTTAATAGGTATATCCATTTATGTGGTCCATCTTCATCTTTATGTGATCCATGATGTCTCTCTAACTTCATACCTTCTTGTGCTTACATAGTTATATTCTTTATTGATGATATGGTATGAGTTAGATCTTGAGTGTTGATTGATCCTCTCTATGCAAATGTCAAATTGTTCTATGTATGGTTGTGGTATTGATTATATTTGTTGAAACCATACTAGAACTCAAATCCATCCTCTATGCCTTATAGTCATATCTTTATGGATGGTTATGATGTTGATTCATGTAGATTTTCTTGGTGTCATCTTTATACATGTTTCAACTTCATAAGTAGTGTTCTTAATCATATGAAACTCTTTGAAACCCATTTCTCATATTTCTATATGTTTGATGGATATCTTAGATGTTGAATTCATATGATTTAGACACTTTGGAAATTGCATGCTTTACCAAGTCATATCTTTTTGCATTGCAATTTCTCTTGTTCATCACTATGCTCAATAGTCATATCTTTAAAAGTGATGAATATGCATTTTTGATACTTGATGGAATTTTGTCACATTCTTGCTCTTTATCATGTTATCAAATTCAATTGGATTCAATTGGTATAATGGTTGATTGATTTGATTTCTTGTGAATGTGATAAATCATGTGTGCATTGGATTGAACTTGATAAGTAATATGATTGTTCCATGTCACACACCATTAGCATCATAATGTTCATGTTGCCACCTCTTTTGCTCTAATAGGTATATCTCATGACAACCATGTTTATGTGTTCATAATATGGGTTGGTTATTAGTTGAGGTTGGCTTCATGCTTGAATTTCATTTCACTCATCTTGCACTTTAATAAGTCATATTTATTGATTGAATGAAATGATTTTCAAAACCTTCGTAGCATATGTTTTTCTTAGTTAAATTATTTGATGCTATGAATAATAAACCCCATTGCTTCATGGATAGCTCTAATTTGGATTTCTCATAATAGTTATACTTTTAAATCCATTTTAGAGTGATTGATTTATTAAGTCATATCCTAAATCTCAATTGGTATTCTTTGTTTGTCCAATTGATATCCATGATTGCTTTTCTCATTTGACCTAGCTCTCTTTTGGTAATTTGATCATATGTGCCTTATAGTTAAATGAATCTAATCCTTTCTTTGAAGTTGACCCTCACTTGGTTAAACCATCTTCTTCTTGTACCTAATAGTTAAATCTTTGTCAAGAGTTTGACAAAAGAAGAGAATGGATTGAGGGGGAGTGTAAACCTTCATAGGAAGTATTAGTTTTGATCAAATTGACCCTAGGATTGCCTTTGAGCCCTTAGAGACTACTACCTCACATGATAGCCTGTTATGTATTTCATTTTCGATTTCATTTGTTAACAGGTGCTACTAATGGTATTTTCCTTGTTTCATGTGTGTAGGTACCTTTGCAATTTAATGGCAAAGGGGGAGAAATTATGCAAGTTCTCAAAAGGGTAAAAAGAATGTCCAAGCTTCCAAAGGGGAGAGTTGTGTATGATCTTCTACAAAGGGAGAGAATGCATACCTTGCCAAAGGGAGAAAGAGGCATGGTCAAAGGGGGAGAGCTAATAGAAGAAAGAAAGCTTGGAAGCTAAAGAAGATGCTTGGCTAAAGAAAGAAAGATTGAAGAATGATCAAGCTCCAAGCATCATGAAGAATGAAGAGAAGAAAAGAGCCCAAGCTAAGAGAAGCATCCAAGAAGATTTCAAGACTTGTCCAGCTGAGGGGGAGCTGAAGACTAAGTGTGTAATCTCAGTGGTGAGTGTGTTTGCCATCAAATTGCAAAGGGGGAGATTGTTAGGAATTTTCTAGATTGCAATTTGATGGATGCATTTCATTCTAGCATCATTTGATTCACACACTTGCATTGTTTTAAATAAACTTGAAATCTTGTTTTATTCATGCATTGCTTTTAAGATTTGTAAAAGTATTGATTTATGCATGATTTGTTTTTTAATCTTGGATGCATTTGTTTAAGAAAAGAGTTTTCAAGAAATCAAGCAAGCCTTTGTTTTAAAAGTTTTGAATCTTTTTAGGCTTTTTATGTCATGTTTTAAAAACCATTAGAATCTTTAAAACATGTTTTCCTAGCTTGATTTAGTTGCCAAAAGGTCCCCCAAAGAAATAACTTTGAAATGGCAAAAGTTGGAGTTTTTGTCAAAAGGGGGTTGTCCCGGCAGTGTCGCCGGTCGACCGAGAGGCAGGTCTCGGTCGACCGAGACAACTGCAGGCAAAATTTGCCTGGGAGCACCAACGGTCAGAAATATGACCGTTGTGTGTTCTCGGTCGACCGAGGCCTGTTTGCCGGTCGACCGAGAACTAGCCGTTGGCAACTTTTTGCTATAAATATGAGTTCTTTCCCTTGCCAAAAGTTGGGAATTTTTAACCCCTCCTTGAGAGGATTTGAGGCATATCAAAAGGGAAGAGAACCAAGGGATGAAGGGGAAGATTAGGAAAGCTAAAGCTTGGATTAATAAAGTTAAACCACCAAGTAGGCTCTTCCTTTCTTAATCATATGTTTGCATGCTTTTGTTTTATTTTTGGTAAATCATTTCTAGCATGTTAAACTATGTTTGTGTTGTGTCCTTAACATGTGTTATGTTTTGAGTTGATTTATTGTTTTGGATACAACATCACATGATTCAATCCAAGTAGTACTTGAATTGGTAAATCAAAGTAGATCATGTTAATGAAAGAAACTTGGTAAATCATATGTAACATGATTCCTATACTTGGTTGAATCTTTGGTTGTTGTTTTCCATCATAAGAAAATCACTTTCAAAAGTATCTTATGTTTTGGATTCAACTTCTTTACAAATCATATGTTTTCATGTTTTGTTTTATCATTGGTAAATCTTAGTAACATGTTAACCTATGATGTGTTGTATCCTTAGCATGTGTTATATTTTGAATAGATCTATTGTTTTGGATACATCACCATTGATTCATCAAAGTAGTACTTTATCTTTGGTAAATCTAAGTAGATCATGTTAATGAAATATGTAACATGATTCATATACTTTGTTGAATCATTGGTTGTTGTTTTTCCATCATAAGAAAATCTCTCTCAAATGTATCTTATGTTTTGGATCCAACATCATTACAAATCATATGTGTATTATTGTTTTAATGATTCACAACTTGCCTTACTTTGATTGGTAAATCTTTTTCAAGTTGTCCTTATAATTACATATGATTTGTTCCCTCTATTTCAATCAAATCTATTTTTATGTTTTGAGCTTCATTGGTGATTTGATTGACATCCCTATGCATCACATGTTTAGAGCTAATCCATTTCATACAACTTGTGTAACTTTGATATCATTAACAAGTTGTTACTTTTAACATGTGATTGCATTACTTCCTCAATCATAAATGTTTTTGAGCTAAAACTTTCAAAAGCCTTAGGCATACATTTATGAGCTTTCATTTTCTAAATGATTGAGGACCACACACACACACTTCATTTGTTTTCATCTTTGCATTCATAGTGTGAGTGTGTATTAGATTTTCACTTCCATATCCGCCTATTTTAGAGGCAAATGTAATGAGCTAAAATGAATCTCCATCTAGTGTATTAAAGACACAACTTAGTGAGATAACCAACCATGTGGTTGAAGAGGTTATTGCTTAGCCTATAAAAGCATAGTGTATAGGTTGATGTTAAGCCTTGAAAAACATCAATGTAAAGGTTATTGCTTAGCCTTGGAAAGCATATTGTAAAGGTTATTGCTTAGCCTATTGAAAAGCATAAATAGTGGAAATCCGGTGGGGTGTTGGTTCACAAGCCGGTAGTGGATGTAGGCATTGAGGCCGAACCACTATAAATACTTGTGTGATGGTGCTTGCTTTGTGGTGATTGTTTTCTTTAAGCTTCCGCATTTTGTTTGATAATCATCACTTGTGACTAGTTTGTTTTAAAGAAGTTAAAATTGTTAAAATTGGTCATAAAAGAAGCTCACCCTATTCACCCCCCCTCTAGGGTTCGGATCCAGGTGGACTTAAATTTGGTGCGACAGTTTTCCGCGGAAATGCTTTTTCGCCACGTCAGCTTTTTCCTTCATAGCTATGGAAATAGACTTCTTATGGGGGGATATGGGAAGTCCATTTCCACGGAAAACCGACCCCCAAATTTCCTCTCTCTCACCCTCACTCCACCCAACCACCCTCTTTCTTCCTCTTCCCCTCCCAACCCCACCCACCCCACCCACGGCCACATACCAACCCACCCACCCAATAGTTTTCACTAAAAAATGGTTTTCACTAAAGAAATCCATAGCTGCACCAAACAACATTAGCACTAATTCATTGAGGAAAACATTTTTGCACCAAAAATAAAATTTTGACTGCCGCGGAAAAACTTTTCCAAAGAATTTGAAACCCATGGATTTTGCTGATGTGACAATTTCCAATTTCCTCAGAAATTACATGTACACAAACATGCCCTAAGTGAATGTAATTTTTGCAGAGAGATCTGACGATCCCACCTTCTCATGAAATAATCTATTTGCACCCTTGGGCTTTAAGATAAGTCAGATAAGGAATAAGGAGAAAATAATTTTGTAGGGCCGGGGCAATTGATAGGGAGCGGAGCAGGGTAAGGTAAGGTAAACGCAGTCCAGGCCGGCCTGCTCCCCTACGCCCTTGGGCCTCGCGTAGCGATTATTAGTATTTATCCTGGAAAAACCCCAGTAGTCCCCAAACAATTTCAAATTTCAAATTTCGAAACGGCAA
This sequence comes from Cinnamomum chago, assembly GCA_038049695.1. Classification (NCBI taxonomy): domain Eukaryota; kingdom Viridiplantae; phylum Streptophyta; class Magnoliopsida; order Laurales; family Lauraceae; genus Cinnamomum; species Cinnamomum chago. The sequence goes on from CP142456.1 coordinate 751,848, forward strand.
AAGCCAATTTGATTTGAGCGAGAGAGGGAAAGAGAGAGAGAGAGATAGATTGTATCGATGGCGTCTGGCGACATCAAGGGGTTCTACAGGCAGAGGAAGAGCGGAGGGATATCTAAATCTTCTTCGAAAGCCTCCTCCAACTCCAAGAAATCTTCTTCCAGCACTAGGTCCGTTGGGGTGAGCTTTTTGGGGTCCGATCCGGCTCCCATCTCCCACGCCTCCCTCCACCATTCCAAAGGCAAACCTCTCTCTCTCTGTCTTTCTTCTCCTTTTCTCCCTTCTTCAATTTACCCAAAAAACTTTCGATTACTTATAACCAATCCCATTTTCATTCATTTTAGGGTTAGGGTTTGGGGTTTAGGGTTTTTTTTTTTTTTTTCCCTTTTTTTTCAGGAATCCAACAACTACAAGCGGTTCGGCATCTGGTTTCTTTTCTGCTTTTCACTTTCCTTTTAATAATAAAGAAAAACCGCACCCACCATAATATTGCTATCACATCATTCTTTTGATTTATTTTATTTTATTTTATTTTTCAAACCACTCACTTGATTCTATGGACTTCCAAGAGATGTATTAGGTTTTTTTTTTTTTTTTTTTTTTTTTTTTTTTTTAAACTAAAACCTCATTAGAATTATCTTGCTATTTTTTCTTTTTACTTTTTGATGACGATGTGGAAATTTGTTCACTTTTTTACATAAATCTTTACTCACTTTTTTTATTTTATTTTTACTGTCACTCTAGATGATTATGACAAGAATGAGGAAGTCTTGAGGCAATTCGACTTGAACATGAATTATGGACCATGCCTTGGACTTAGTAGATTGGAGCGTTGGGAGCGCGCCAATAACCTTGGATTGAACCCCCCAAAGGAAGTGGAGAATCTTCTGAAAGGAAGTCAGGTAGGGCTGGAATGTCTATGGGATGGCCGTATTTAGGCCTTGGGGCCATTGTATCAGTAAAATGCTACTAAGAAACTCTCTTGCTGTTGTTCATGAATGATACAGCCACTAGCTGTATCTTAGATGACACTATTAAGTAACTTGATTCTACTGTGCTTCTCGCATCTATATATCGCTAAAATCTTGCTACTTTTAGTTGAATGACTCTTTTCTGCTTGGGCTGTGCTTAGTTAAGTTGCTTGTGTTGTCTGCAACCAAAGGTTTTTCTCTTTCCTACTTTCTTTTTTCAAAATATGACATCTGATTACTCATACATGAAAAAGAAGGGAAACATTGTACTTCCGCAACATACATGGTCTTGTGAACAGGTTCCCATTTGACCATGGCCTAATACAGGTGATTCAGAGTCATTTTCTGTGGTATGTTATTGTGGACTAGTTCTATGGATCACTAAGTGGTTTGCTTTTGATTAGTAGGACGTAAAGATTGTGCATGGGTATGAGTTATAACCATTCTCCTTTCTTAAACATGTGATGGATATTGCAATTTATCTAGGGCCCGTTAGAGGGGAGGTTTAGAGAGAACAACAATGTAGAGAGAACAACCATGTAATCTCGGATAAAGTGTTACAAACTGAAAATGTGGGAGTACACATGTTTCCATGAATAGAGCTCATTTTTATTTATTTATTGCTACAAAATGACTCGACTCATATCTTATACACTCACATACTTGCACCCATATAATAGCTCTCATTTTTAATATGTTCCATTAATATGCAATTTTCTGTATCCCTGGATTGATACCCACACCATACACTGATGGGCAGGATGACCACTCGATTTACCTTTGCCAAATAGCTCCCGGTCTTTTGCTGTAGAGAAGTAGCAAATTGCATGGGAAATTATTTGATGGAAGAATCTTCATCAAGTGCATAGCTAATAAAGGCCTTGCCACCAAGTGCTAAATGGCTTAACAAACAATCAAGATGGCACTTACAACAACCCTTAAGCAACTGAATTCTTGATTTTATTAATATGAATTATTTTTTAGTCACAAAGAATAGTTCTAGACGCCAACATATACACGGCACAGGAGGGTTCAGATGCTTTCGGCTTCTTCAAGATGGTATAACCGATTATTGCTTGCTTTTTATTTACTAGGATGAATTTGTTCCACAATGTTACTGTACATTGTAGAGAAGGTTGTGGCATGTTGAATCGCAAGGATAAGGGCAATCAATCTTTTGGAAGGGCTTCCGATCATAAAACCAATCTCCAACAGCCTCTGCAATTGTCTGCAAAATAAATATTTTCAAGGGGGTTAAACTAGACTAGCACATTGAGTATGAAGCATTAACTTGAATCAATTCAATATATGAAATTAACAAACTTATACTGATCCTTTAGTCATCACTATTGTCAATTGTTATGTCAATGATTTTATGGAGTAAGAGAATAGCTTTCCTAATTTTCTCATCATATTTATTTTAGCTTGAACTTCTGGAGTCACCACAGCAGTTCTTATCATTTTTTAAATAAACATATTTCAAATATCAATCTCCAGAAATATTTGGGCATTTTTTTTTTCATTAGTATGGTTCTTGAAATTCTGACCTCTATTGATAATGAAGGGTAATTAGAAACTTAAAAATATAAAAGAGTTGTGATCTTACAGTGTTGCTAAGTAGAGGAGAGTCCATGCTAAACCATGTAGCCTGCATCTCAGTTTGGCAGTGGACATAACAGGAGTTTATGAACAACCCTGTAGCTAGAGAAGTCACTGGATTTTTCAGTGCCTGCAGAAACTTTGATCTGTGACCTGCATTTGCAATAACCTAATTCATCACTTAAAAGGATGCAAGTGCTCAAATGGATCTGTGAAAAAATGGCAGAACAAGTTGCATAAAATACATTCGATTTCATGAGGTGAAGGGTGAAGGATATGAGGTGATGGTGAACGATGTAAGATTGAGATGTAGATGAGACCTTGACTTTCCTAAGTGTACTATCTCCTATCATCCCATGATTCCATTTCCATTGGAGAGGAGGTTATCTTATGGTCATTTTTGGATATTCACCATTTGGTTCTTCATTTTTAACCCCTTATAGAAATACAATTAGGTATTCAATTACATATAACAAACAGGCCCTAAAAAGATGTTCATATTATGAATATTAATTCAGAAATATGTAAATGCTCAGATCTTCTTGCAAGTTCCTTGGAATAACCATCCAATCAAAGGCTCTTTTGTTTTAATTCATTAATAGACATGTTTTCCTTTATTAGCAACTGTAAACAACACTAGGTAACAAAAGGGAATTCAGACTATAAATTATCCATATCTTAGGGTTTTTGGTGGGATTTGAGTCTACTAATCTCTGCTGCTTCCACCAAAATGGAGAATGGGCATGTTCCTACCAGAAAAGAAACTGGTGCTGTTGGTGGGCTTTATTAATAAAACTGCACACCCATATGGTATTATAAGCCAGATCTGATCATGCATGATTTTACACGGTGGGTTGTACTTGAGCTATATCTGATAGACAGTCTAGATAGATTTGATTAGACTATGTATCCAGATATAACCTGCCATCTTAGTTCACATCAATGTAGGGAGTAATGGAGCAGCATGAGGCATGGCCCTTGAACAATGTTATAATACCAGTGCCAGGGATAAAATCGAGTACAAAATTATTATTTGCATCATTTTAATTGCAATGATTCTATTAGCAACAATCTGATGTAAATTGATGGTCTTCCCTTAGGTAAGTGCTCATTATTACGCGCAACAGGAATTGTGGACTGTTGTAATAAGAGGATGAAAAGTTATCTCAGCCCATCTAACAGTAGGCTCGAGCTGAGGATAAGGGTGTCCGCTCAATGGTCTAGGGCCCACTTGGGGACCCACATGGGAATGGGGATGGGGGATTCGAAGGTTATAGTGAACTTTCAAAACTAAGCACGTTATGAGCACAAGAGGATGGAACCCCAAAACTTTATCTCTTGGATAGAGATATATTCTGTGTTATCATCATTCAAGCAACCAAATAACTTTGTGAAAAATGAGAATTGATGAATTTCCTCATGAAGGCATCATTAGACAGCTAATCAAATCCTCTACAGCGTTTTAGAGTAGCAAACCTTGCATAATCTGTAGTTGTATGGGAGAACACTTCCTTACATTTCTCTTGCAGTTGAGCCAAGTACCATGAGGATCAGCGACAGGTGGTACCAAAATGTTCCTTATCTGGAAAATAAATATGCAAAAATTTGGAGTTAAGTGCTTTTTTTTTTCTACAATAAAATTATATCAGGTTATAGTGAACTTCCATGAAGTTAATGGAAAAAATGCAGTCTGTTACCTGCTAAATTGAGACAAGTTAGGAAATTATAGAAGACAGCCTAGGATGAAAAAAAACAGAGAAGAGTTTTAACATTATTTTGAGGAGTCTGCAAAAGCTATCATCAATTGGGAAGTAATCACAGATAGTTGTGATATTCTTAGTAGATTATATATGGGGTCTAAATTTAATAGACTCACTTCAAAAAACACATGACTTCCTTTTTATGTACTTCAACCATGGGAAGGATGGAAAAAGGCCCATTGCATGGTTGGAAGGTGCCCACTGTAGCAACCATGAGTAAGGAGATCAAGTCAAGTTACCTTTAAAAATAACGAGTGAAGGATTTGGTAACAAAAAATGGAGGTATGAGATTCCTTCATGCCAAGAGTGATGGAAGATTGGAAGTGTCCTCTCTCTTTTAACTGAAAATGTTACTTGGAGAAAAAGAACTAAGCTTTTTAACTGTCGTTCAAATTAGAAGGCCTTTTTTTTTTGTCAAAAGAATCTCTAATGTTTCAATAATTTGTTGTGAATTATTTTGCTTTGGTCAGTGCTGCCTACAATAGTTTAAAGTGTGTTCTGATTTTGCTGTAAAGATTAACTTTTCCCCACACATAATACAGTGCATATAGAAAGCTTTTCAAATAGCAAACACCTTCACATTCCTTGTCCTGGTAAAATTGCTCTGTAATATTTGACAAAAGAACCATATGAATCTCTTGATATAAGGAAGTAAAAGACAATAATAGAAGTAAACAGGTTGAAATAACATTTCAAGAAATATAATTACCTGCCATGAATCATATGCTGCATTTAGTATAAAGAGTGGTGTTCTGGTTAGGTGTGCCATATTTTGCGGAAAGAAACACTGCATTTATATTCAAGTGTTGCTATTTAGTGTTGCACCAAAGAGAAGAGAGAGAGAGAGAGAGAGAGAGAGAGAGAGAGAGAGATTTACCAAGCTTGGTTTCATTGTCAAAGTGCAAGATGAAGGCAAGTTCTTTGCTGATCCCTGTACAAGATGTGGAAATGAGAAGAGCATTTGAAATCATCAGATAAGGATACAGTTAGCTGACAATTAATTTTTGGGAAAGGAAATCCATGGTTATTTTTCACGTTCTTTTAAGGGAGAAAAAAGAGAGGTAAAGGCATACGTGCAAAGTCACTATTTCGTCAAAGTATGTTTTAATGTGCCGTGCTCCAGAAATATCCCTCCTGTGAGCAAAACAGATTTGAATTTCTAACAGATTTTGAAGCGATTTAATCATCATAATATTATTGATTTAATCATCATAATATTATTGAATGTCACATAGAAACACCAACTAAAATCTTACTCATTGATAAAATAGCCACCATCTGAAAGGCATTTTACTTTGGTTCCCATTGGTAGAAGAGTGCGAAAGCTGTCACAATGAATTATGGATGCCAACCCACCAGCAGAACAACCTGATAAAAGAGCCTAGAACCAGTTGAAAGTTATCAAGATGGAAGGTACCAAGGTAAAATGAAGGTATAGGGTGTCGTTAAAGGGCTTACATTTTCTGCAGTACTCATCCCTTTTGCTAATAGATCCTCTATCACAGCAAGCCAAACCCTTGCTCCTCGGAAGTGAAGGTTTGTAGTCTGATTCAGATACCCATGTAGAGAGCTCAGTGAAAATTATACCAGTCCAGTCCAGTGTTTTTCACAAAATGAAAGGGTACATTTGGACGTGCCCAGAAGATTATAATTTGGCAGATATTGGTGTGTGGGACCCCAATTGATGATTCCGTGCTGTGTTTGGACCCCAATTGTGAAAAGTTGGGGAAGACCATATTAATCTTGTTTCTACCTGGGGCTTTTCCCGGTTGAAATCGATAGCTTGGACATTGCTACTTGGTTTTGAAATGCACATGCTATAGGTTTTGGGTAAAGAATATTGTTGATATGTGCTTCTTAGGACATCCAAATACACCCTAAAATCGCTGCTGATAAGTCACAAACACAAACTCACAGGATCTACATCCTCCACGTCTCCAGTAAATGACGATCCATCACAGTAGCGAATTTTGACTCTGTTCCAGTTGTAGAAGTCTGTATATTTGAATCAAGACAAGGATATGTGCAAGAAAAACTAATAGTCAGTTCCAAATATATGCATGCAAATTCAGTGGCCTGAAATTCCAGTTATACATTGTAGAGTCGAAACAGAACTTACGACCAAATTCAAGGAAACCCTTTTCTTTTATATGTCTGAGATTATATGAGTCCACAGACAGAACATTAGTTTTCTGTTTCAACTATCATCTTAAATAGGTTGTTCTTGCTTATTAATCTGCTTAAAGTCAGGAAAAATCAGACGAGTACCTATGATTATTCTACGTGTTGTATCTATGAATATTAGTTTTTCACGCATAATTAGTGTGGGATTTAACTCCTTTTGACGTGGTGAACAGTGAAGTATCAGGCATTGGTATAATATATTACGGCTATCTTGCTTAATTTTCCACTGCTTTCAGTGCTAAAAGACTGGACTTTTCACAATCTATTTTTGTGCATTTCAATGATTTTTGGCCAATGATTGCTATTGTGTAGAATTTTGAAGTATTGAACTTTCTTTATCATAATCAAGTGAAACTAACACAAACTATAATGACAGTGCATGTTGTTATAGTTACAGCTGCAATGTCAACATCAGCATAAATTAGCAATTCATGCGACCGGTAGGTAAAGAATCAAATAAGCTACAAAGACATTTTTACTACATTGGATATGTACAAATAAATTAATCAAAGGCAGTTTCTTAAATGTGCACAACTCCATTGGTATACAATCATTGACACTTTACACCATGTCTATATGACCAAGTTTAGGGATGGCAATCGGTCCAGTTAAATGAGTGACCCACCCCAACTGCTCCTATTAGTGGTGGTTTTGACAGTGGCTTTTCCTCATTTGAAACATGCATGGATTAATAGATATAAACCCAAGTCAGATTTAGATTTTGGTGTCGTTTCTTTTTTTTTTGAACGGTAACTACTTTATATATTTTCAATGGACTAAAGATACATATTTGCGTTGCAATTGGCAGAGTCATGCATGATGCAACAGAATATATAATTTAATTTTAACATAAAATTTGTCTAGTTTCAACTCCAAAACGACTAATCACTGTTACAACGTGGGGGCTTGGTATTAAACCCCGGTTTGAGTCAAGTACATTTGATTTTGGCTCAGCCCATATAAAACCCAACCCATTACCATCACTAACCGAGGCTCCAGATTCTCCAACCAGACAAATAGGGATAAAATATCTTACCTGGATTAAAATGCCCCCTGTGGCTTAGAATGGCAGAAAACACAAGTTCCTTCACCATCTTGGTAGAAGAACCTAAACGGTGGGTTTTCCGTTCAAGACAAGTTGTGATATTATTGCACCATCCTCCTCCCTGAGAAAGATAAAAAGAAAGAAAAATGAAAAAGAGAACAAGGGAAAAAGGGTAAAAGGCCCAAAAGGAAAAAAGGGTAAAAGGCCAAAAGGGGAAAAGAAGATTTGACATGTGAAAAGAGTAAAAAAGAAGTCTTAAACCTCAAGGTGAACCAGCCAATTGTTTATCCCCGACCCAAAGCCCCTGTCAAGATGGTAAGCTGGTGGGCTTCCATCCAAGCAAACTGCAGTATAATTAAGATTCCAGACACAGAACAATCAAACTTCATGACAAAAGAAAAAGGAAGTTAAGAAAAACTGTACGGTTTGAGAGAAGGAACTCAATTGAGGCCAGCTTACTTGGATTTAAAAGAGAAAAATGTATGGTAATGAAATGGGAGGAATGTAACCATAAAAAATCACACCTGCTCCTTTTGCGACAGCACCCTTCACATACGTAATTCCCACCACATCGACCCCGGCGGCGTGTGCTGTAAGGAATGTCAGCATGCATAAAAGTTTCAACCACCCATATGCTCCTCTCGCATCTAGCATTCTGCACAATCACAAAGGAGGAAAAAAAAAATTCAGAACTGAAATGCACATATGCTTCTTCCTCATTATATCCAAATTCTGTGAAATGCTGAAAGGTTTTTGCACTGCAGGAGATTTTAATTTCATTTTTACTATTGGCATATGATAATCAATAAGGATAACCTCTTAATTATCTTTGAATTTGCAACTGGAATATATCTTCTCTTTTCTGCTCTGCTCAGCTCTGTTTTCCCCCACAACAGTTTCTTGAGGGTTATATCCAATTACTATATTCAAACATAATCATTCATATCTTTCACTTGAATTTATCTTTCCACTTTTCTCCCATTGCATGAGTTCAATGAACCCCACCATTCTGTGTGCTAACTAACATTCTGCAGTTTGGTGATTCTGAATGTTCTCTAAATTGTGTCTGTCAACAATACCTGCAGTTTGGTGGGTTGGGATATGGTTGCTCCTCCAACCCACCTAATGTTACCTAAAAACAGTAACTATAAACAATTTTGAGGATTTAAGTTTGTGTTCTCTATATTAAAAGTCTCCACAGAGGAAAAAAAAAACTTGGGTTCTTTTGACATAGAATTACTGCAACTTCATTCCAAATCTTAAAAAAACGAGAGAGCATTTCAATACATTTTTCAATGTAAAAGCCATCTGCATACAGTCAGAACTATACTAAAACCGTGGATAACTAGTTAACTACAAGGCACTGAAAACAAGGGAAGTTTTATATTTCCAGAAATAAGAGACAATCATTCATTCATGATAACCAGAATTCCTTGTCTTATATTGGAACTTGGAAACCCAAAATGAACCCACAATTAGAAATGAAACATATCACAGAAAATTACCACCAAAAGCCACTGATTCTTAAAAACCCACCTGAAAAGTGAATGGAGATGGAATGATGGTTGGATGCTTGGTGGAACCACCATCCAGCTTCTTCTCTGCCTGGAAGCTCAATACAATCACAAACAAGACTCTAATGGCTATATATATATATATGGAGATGGAGATGCTCTTACGAGAGACATCTCTCATATTAGCATCTCCCCTAAATCTAAATAAAAAAGACTCCCTTTATATGACATACACCCCTTTTTTACACCTCCTTTTTTTCATTTAGGGGAGATGCTCGTATGAGAAATATCTCTCACTTTAAATAAGAGATTGGATGGGAGCCCTCACATCCTTATCCAATGTCATATGATCTTATGAGATATTTATCTTATAGGAGCATCTCTCCTATATCTAAATCTAAAAGATGACTACCCTTATATGACATACACCCATTTTACACCTTTTTTTTTTTTAGGGAGATGTGAGAGATATCTCTCGTAAATTTAAAAATGATAAGAAAAGGTGTAAAAAAGAGTGTATGTCATATAAGGGTATTCATCTTTTAGATTTAAATATAGGAGAGATGCTCCTACGAGAGATATATATTATAAGAGCATTTGACATTGGATAAGGATGAGAGGGCCTCACCCAATCTCTTATTTAAACTGAGAGGCATTGAATAAGGATACGAGAGATCCCATCTAATTTCTCATTTAAAATGAGAGATACCTCTAATAGATTTAAAAATGAAAAGAAAACGGGCAAAGGACTAGAGAAAGGAACGACAGCACGGCTAAGATTCCCTTCGGTTTGAGGACATTTTTTTCTTTTAATTTGACGACTTTGAAGTGTCAATAGTAAACATTGAAGCAGACACATCCTTACTTTTTTAACACGTTTCTGCAACCTATCTATCACTCTGTATCTATCTATCTGTGAATTGATTCTTTTTTGACGCGGATCGACCAATGGGTATAATGATACATGCCTGTTCTTTCAATAACAAATTAATTGAAGGAGAAGTGCCAACATAGATCTCTTTTAAATAAAAATAAAATCTTCAGTCTGTGATCAAGGACCACCTTATGCATTAATGTGAAATTGTCAATTTTAGGGATGATCCGGATGGACCGGATAAGGAGGAGGATATGTTGGGATAGTGGCCCCCAACCAATAGATTGGAACAGCACTCCCATTTGATAAGGATTGCCTGCCGTTCCCGAAACTTACCAATCATCTCTTGATTCTCTCTCTCAAATCTCAATCAATCAGTCACTTGAAATGAGGTTTATGATGGATGATCAAGATCCAATCAAGCTATTAACCGAAGGATCTTCCATCCTATATTTTAAGTGGTTGGAAACCGTCCTCAAAGCATGTTACAGAAATATATTTATACAGAGAGAGTGAGAGTGAGTGAGTGAGGGAGGGAGAAAAAGGAGAGGAGATGTTTTGTGTGAAAACTTTATTTCTGGCAGTAGACAGCCTATTGATCTCCACACGTCACTAATCTCGTCGACTAATGCCCGATCCAACCCCACACGGTTTTTGCTTTGGTGAGACGGGAGTCCATGGATTTAATACTTTTGTGTGAACTTCCTCTTGTCTTGTGTTCGAGTCCCGACCCACGCTACTCTTTTGCGCATGTTTGGGTGTGCTTTTGGGAATCAGAATACCCACATCATAAAATAAAAAGATCTAAACCCTAAACCCCTATTACTTTTGCAAGTTCAGTTGTTAAATGTAAGTCAATTCAACACTAGTTGATGGATGAAAGGATTTGGATTGATGATTTTAAGTGGGCATTACCATAGATTATTTATCTGTGCTTAAAACATGCATTTATGCTGGCATAGTGGTTTGCTAAATAGATGGCTTGGAGTTGGTGGGGATTAATTAAAATAACTCTATTGTAGTGTGGTTAATTTATAAATAATTTATACTGTATGTGATTAGAAAAGAAGACCAGTTTTCAATATAAAAAATGACCATCAAATCAAATTAATTCCCTTTCAATGGAAATTAAACGAATAAAAGATGAGAAATGAATATCCAGTCCACATCGTAATCTAATTTCATGCACACTACCTGAAATCATATATTCACACTATACCTTTGATAATTCTTTGGTGAAGCTCATGTGATTGATCATGAATTCCTATGGGAACACATGCTCTTGTTGAACAAGAAAATTAGGCCAGAATGCGGTTTGAAAGGTCTCAACATTCAATGGCCTGGATTAAGGAGGGCCAAATATCATTACTAGCCAATGAACAAATGATTGTAATCTTCCTTGCCTCTTTCCCACACAGTACTTTTCCTCAGACGGATCTCCCTCTTTCCAATACAGGAGGTGAGCACGTGAACATCTTTTCTTTATCTGGGACAGGTAGCTGGATATGCTGTGAGCTTTTAGTATAAATACCAACCAAACATAACTACCCATACATACACAAGGCCCCACTCCAAAAACGAGTGGAACATATACTTTCGAAAATCCAAATCGCTCGTTTGGCTAAAATTTCACCCCACTTTCAGATTGATCTCATGCAGAAGAACAGAGTGAAATTGTGTGCTTTCAATACACACACACATTGTAAGTGTCATGGTAATGTGAAGTGCTGGGCCTAGGCAGAGTGACTGTTCGCATCGATAGAGGGTCCAGACTCACCACCACCACACATACGTCCTCTTTAGCTTTTGAAAATGCTGGAAAAAACAAAGAGAACTTTGGACACTTTTTCTTTACTTTACAAGAACTTTGCCAACTTTGCGGCATGTATTGTATTCGTTCACACACGAGTCCATTCCGATCTGGAATGAAGGGGAACTTTTTTTTTTTGTCTTTTCAGTCAGATGAGATATTAATTATAGGTAGGGCTCGTGGGCCTGGACAGCTGGGACCCAATCAAGGCCCAGCCACTTTGAGCTGGACTGGGCTCATCTAATGTTTGGGCTGGGCTTGAATGTGATAGAAGTCCAAAGCCAGGCCCAAATAAAGAGTGTTTTGAATTTATTGATAATTTTTCTAAACAATTACTACAAAGCTCGAACAACAAATAAAAGCTTAATTCAGCTCAGCCCGTCCGGGCCATTGACTAAATGGTTGGGCTTGAGCTAGATATGGACTTGTGTTTCTAAAGCCAGGCCAGGCCTGAATATGCCTGGGCCTGGCCCAACTCTGCTCATGAACACCTCTAATTATTAGGATGTAAAAATGAGGACTCCGTCCTGACCCACCCAACTCTCTCTACATGATTATTTGGGAGAGTTATTTTTCATTTAGTTATTTTAAAAATAAAGTAATATATATATATATATATATATATTGATTCACCTATATATATTATAATTAATCCATATATATATAAGAAAATTATGAAAATAAGAACAAGAAAAAAGCCTTTACAACAATCTTTTCATGAGACTGAGTCTCCCCTGTATTCAATTTGGTCTTTGTCCAAAATGGGGTGACCCAAGAGTCAGAAATTAGAGCCAACTTGGCAAGTTTTTCAACCGTGATTATAGGTCATAAAAATTGATGGGATTTTCCAGTGGGGTCCACCTGAATATAGTGGGTTTGGGGGCATTCCGCAATCTAAAAGTAGAGTGTGAAAATCGTTATCCATCCAAATTCCAGTTCTCCTTCCTGCAAGAATTTTAGTGGGTTACCTGAACCCGGGTTATTGGTGGGTTACAAGTGGATAATATAAAAAGAATGGCCGACATGGCGCTTTGGTGGACTAAAAATGGTTAATAATAAAACTGGGGATGTGATAATAATAATAGACTAGCATAATAATCCGTGCTAAGCAAGAGCGCCAACACATGCAAAATATATCCTATGACCCATTAGAAAAAATTTAAATCACGCAAAAATCATTCTCAAACACTTTTTTACGATTTGGTTTGAATGGAGCATGAAATCTTAAAAAGAGAATAAAATAAGGGAAGCTTATTATTGAGTACCTCTTTTCTAGATCCAATTAATGGTTCATGGAGTAGAAACGGGCTATGAGAAGTATAGTACGAGAAAATGGGAGAAATATATTTGGGATAAAAATAAAATTGTTGTAGAGATGGAAAAGTGGAAAGAAGAGTCGAGTAATTACAATATAATTACATGTTGCAAGTGGGAAGGGAAATTGAATTAGTTATCAAACATGGAAAATAACTTCCAGTCAAAACAGAAGTCACAGTCAAAATTAAAATCAAAACTCTTGAATTTAATATATTATAATTATCTGAAAGCAGTAGGGGCGTAACGGTTCGGTTAACCAGTCAATTTGGAAAAACCGTTAACCAAATCGTAACCGCGGTTTTCTGTCTTTTAAAACCGTAACCGTGACCGTATCCACAAAAACCGTGGAAAACCATAACTGCGGTTAACCGTATTAAACGGTTCGGTTATGGTTAATAACCAGAGAATGCCTTCCTCACATAAGGGGATAAATGTGAATGATTGAAGGTAAAAAGACACATAAGGAGCAATTGAATAAGGTAAGAAATATTTCATTTAGCCCCATTATTTTTTCTTTTGTTTGTAAATGGTACGATTAACCGCATATGGTTAACCGAACCGTATTATACAGTTCGGTTCGGTTAATAGCCGTGAATTATTATGGAAAACCGTAACCGAACCGAATCGTGCGATTTTTTAATTTCATTAACCGTAACCGAACCGTGAAATACGATTATTAACCGCAATTCGGTTCGGTTCGATTAGACTATTTTTCAGTTTTTTTTACACCCCTAGAAAGCAAGACCATTTATTTATGAGGTCTAAAATTCACATTCTGATTAAGTTTATGCTTTCCTTGAATTACATTATTTGATTGTTGGACTCACATTGTCGACATGAAAAATCTAGCTGCTTCTCTACATAAGAATTCTTCATGTTTTGGTGCACCATTTTTTCCAAAAAAAAAGTACAAAAATGAACTAAATTCCTTGTGATTATGTGGAAAAGCATTTTTATAGGGTTTGGAGAATTTCTTTTTCATGAAAAAGGAAATGGTAAGTTGAATTGGTTTTCCGTGGACGTACATAAACATGTCCTTAGAAATGAGATTAATTCGCATGCATCAAAACATGTGGGTACAAGATTTGACCAGTTTAGCCTTTGATGATGGTCCGAATGCGTGCTCTTTAGGGCTCGTTTGGCACTTTACTAATATAATACAAGTCAAGTAAAGCCTTCATTTTTCAGACAAGATGTCACATCAAATGCACTTTATTCAAAATTTCCCCCATATTTTTCATACAAAAAGTCAAAAAGCAACTACCTTTATCCACTAAAATACAAAAATACTCCACTCTTCCATAAGAAAAGTCAAAAAGATTCTATAACAAACAACTAAAAAGAAAATACCATTATAACTCACTTATATTTTATTCTTTCTTCAAAATCAACTTTACTTAACTTGACTCAATTAGTAGAGTTACCAAACGGGCCCTTAAAAAGAGTTTTTCCCTCATTTTAAAAGTTGCTTTAGGTATTAATTTTACACAGTGATCATTTATTTACCCAAGGTTTTATATAACTAGGACAGAATGAAATTTGGACTAATGCCTCTTCTTGTTGGCCATGTGATCATATGAAGAGTTAGATTATAGGAGTTTATGCTGAAAGAGTTAGCCCCACAACCACAAGTCGGTTGAAGCAATGAGCACAAAAACTCTAAATCAGTCCATGGCATAAAATAATCTCTCGTTAATTTTTTGACATAAAAATCGTTACTCTGCATGATGATTCTAAGATTTTCTTTTCCCTGCAAGTTTTTAATCAAGTTTTACATGGAATCCTCATTTCACGCCTTGTTGAGGAATTCTCATGTCATGATACAAGACTGATAATCCTTTCAACCACATCAGGCTTCCCGTGTAATTCCCCTGTGAACAAACAAGTTCAATCACATGAACATGACCAGACCTTCAAAGAAACAGATATGACTCCTCATCTTTAAGCAAAATGATAATACTAATAAGGGAAAAAAAGAAAGAAAAGGATATGGATAATACTAACATGTAAAGAAAAGGAAATGCATGAGACTAACCTGTTTTTGTCCCTTTCTTTAATTTTATTCTTCTTGTAAAATGTGGGGTTATCACTTCTCAGATGATGTCACATAAAAATTTGGAAAACTACGTTGGGTGAAATTCACCCAACATTATTAAGAGCACTGCAAGGCAATTTATACTAGAAGAATGATTTTTTTTTTTCTAATTTCTGTGTGTCTCTCTCATTAACGCTCTAAAAACTCCTCACATCTTGAGACCTCTCAACAATATTCTCTTATCTTTGATAATTTCGTCTACTTGGCTATGTTTTTGTCGAGAGAGAACTCCCATGGATTTGTGTGATTAGTAATCTTTTTACGACTGAATGACAAATTTAATCCCTGCACTCACCAACTTTTTGAACTATTGCTCACCCCAAATTAGAAATAATCTTTGTTGAGGTCAACGTCTACCTTTACTCCACTCCTAAGCGGTCATAATTGTGGTTGAGTCATCGCCCTCGCCCTCACCATAAAACTGTTGTTGTGCCGTTTCTCATCACCAATTGATTTTGAAATAAGCGATAGCTCAATGGGACGTAGGATCCTACAATCTTAATAATAATTAAGGACGAGTAACCTTTTGCAAGCAAAAGCCGTGTATCATCTGTGGTCTTCTCCCTTGTGATGTAGAACCTATCAATTGAAGCCTGTGGTTCTGGCTATTGAGAAATCTCCTCAGAAACTGCCTGTTGCAACATAATTGTGCTTTCAAACAGGGGCCCGCCCTGTTTGTATTATAGCTCTGAAATGGTGGGTTTAGTAGGGCCTGGACCATTTTGGTTATGATGTTGATGAGAATCGCATATCCCATTTAATGAGAGGGGAGATGTTGGGAATACAGGACAACCTTTCTACATCATTTGCGTGGACTATCTTTCTCCATTTTTAGCGTGGCCCAAGTCACCCAACAAGTGGTTTTTAGAATCATTTGTGCAATTAGGTGGGGGTGCCACTGCCACTGCTCCAGAACATGATATGATAAACAAATGCTAGCTATGCTTTTAGTTGAACTTGCCAAAACATGTTTCAGCTCAAGTGAACCATAGCAGGCCACGCGCCAGTAGCCAAAAGCCATTCTTTCTTGGCCTTTTGGGGATGATCTCAATGTATATACAGAATACAGATTGGGCCTTATAAATCATGGGCCTGATCTATGACTCGGGATATACAAAATACATAATGTTAATCGTGGGCTTGAGTTCTGAACTAGGTCAGATTTCTCATATTTACAGACTCAACGAAACAGACAA
Source organism: Cinnamomum chago (assembly GCA_038049695.1). NCBI lineage: Eukaryota > Viridiplantae > Streptophyta > Magnoliopsida > Laurales > Lauraceae > Cinnamomum > Cinnamomum chago. The sequence continues at coordinate 768,210 of CP142456.1, forward strand.
CTCGATCTTTCCTCCTTGAATGACCAAGATGTAGGGATGCTCATGAGCCCAGCCAGCCTAAACCTGACTCGAGCCGAGCCCCACTCACAGGGCCCTGTATTTTAATGACCATTGAGCAGGCCTCTGTTTTCTAGCCTGCCACGCCCAGTGCAATGGCTTTAGCACAAAGATGTATGTGTGTACATTGCAAATGAGCTGGACCCGGCCCTTGAATATAAGGCCCAATGGTTCAACCCCTATATAAGAAGCTCTAGGCCCGATCACACTATGCACTGAATTTGGATTTTTCAGGTCACCCATCTTAATACTGCTCTCGTCCCAGCAGACTTAACTAAGAGTTCTTACAGTTTTAAAAGGCCTTATGTTGAATTAAGACGGAGTTTGACTTAAAAATCCAGGGTCAGAACTTTGAATATTTTCGAGTGGACTCATTGTTTGAAGCCCAAGGTTGACACACTATGCCCCATGGTTAAGGGTGCCGCCCGGACTAAGTTCTCACAAGAATCTGATTCTGTTAGTTTAACTAATATTGCAGGGTTAAACAACCTTATCCCAGGGCCACCCAAACTCTCAGGCCAATCCACCACCCTTAAATCGATAGATGCCATCGTCTCTCACAAAATTATGGCCATTGCAAACTATCATGGCATCCTTGCAGGCAGAGGAAAATCTCAAACACCTATGATTTACCATCTTGGGCATCAAAATTGTATATAAAAAAAATAGAAGAACCAATGGTCACAAAATTTAAGGCCATATGGATCCAGGGAATTGAACTTAAATTACTGTATGTTTGTCTTATATCCTAAGAAGGCTAAGGAGTTATTTTGTAACGGTGTACTCGATATCGCTAGTGCCGGCAAGAAGAAGTCACATGTCGAACCTTATTTGATTGGTATCAGTCAAGGAGTTGTATGTGTATCCAGATGATTATTTAATTGGTACTACTTTGGTAGCCTATCAGGGAGAAATTGAAATATTGCTTAGCTAAATTGATGGTTTTTCTTTTTCCCAGGCCTCTCTAGCATCATTCCTTTGCTTATACCAGAGATTGTTTTACATGGGCATTCATTGCAGGCACTTGTGCCTTGGTCTTTCCTTCTCGAATTTAGGTACTAAAGTCGTCTCGATCAAACTGAATGCTACAAACTACCTGGTCCAGATGAGACATTGGAAATTGTATGGCCTGCATGCCCCTAATTGAAAGCCTTTTAAGTTTCTAAGCTTTGATTATCAGGAACTCTGGTGGAATGGTCTGCAACTAACAAGGGCAAGGCTGTTCCAAATTCTGCTTTGAGCAGTGGAAATATCAAGATATTTTGTTTCGAAGTTAAGTAACTGGCACTATATCAGAAGAGGCCTTATATTTAGTCACGAGGCAGCCAAAGATGTTTGGGACTATTTGGAAGAAAGTTTCCTTGCTTCTCAAAAAGAGATTAAAGCAGGTGCTACTTGAATAACATAAGGATTGCTAATACTAAAGAAGTGAGGGCTAAAGGACCTTCACCTTAATCATTTTCAACCACTGCCCTTAGATCTTGTTTTTCACTGCTTGAAATGCAATTATAGAAATTCAATTACATGAAACAAACATGCCTTAAAATTTGATACGGGCCTGCTCAAAGGATGATGTTACACCGCGACCCAAATTAACCTAGATTAGTGCTAATTAATTGTGTTTTAGCTAAATTAACTTGTGCTTAGTTGTTAATTATGGTTATTAGTGTCCATTAGCCTCTATGGACTGAATTAGTTGAGTCTTGAGCTTTGGATAGATGAGTTAGAACTGATTTGACTCAGTTGGATAGAGTCAAGGGCTTTTTTCGTAATTATTAATTTTCTCATTTTGCATCATTTGCACGTCATTTTGACATCATCGCGTGTATTTCGTCGAACACATCGATTTTCGTATCAAACTCCACTCCATTTGAGCTACCGTTGAGAATTTGGACCATCAATTGACTTAAATTGGAAATACACAACTTTGCTGGGTCTTTTTGCAAAGAGAGACATCCTTATCCCTTATATAACCCTTAACCTTCTCTTTCATTCCTTACTCTCCACTCTCCTTCTTCTCCATTTCTTATTCTCTTTCTTTCCTTCTCATCTATCAAGAGTGATTGCATGTGGCTTGGGACCTAGAACTTGGACTCAACTTCATATTCTCTATCATCTTCATCTTCCTCTCTTCCTTGTTGACAAAGAACACCTCCATCATCTTCCATTTTCTTCAAATTTGAAATCCTCACTAGAGGTAAACTTCAAACTCCTTTTGTTTAAATTTTTGAGTTGGATTAGAGTCAAGAGACCCTCTTATAAGTATGCATAGATATTTATTGGTGTTTTGGTGGATATTTGTGTCTAGGGTTTGTAATTTTTTTGGGGATTTTGGGTTCCTTTGAGCCAAGAGTGTTCAAAAGTTTTTGAGACCTCATTAGAGGCAAGTATAAGCATAATATAGATTTACATTTTGTTATTTTCATTGATTCAATGACACTCTTACTCTATTACTCTTAGTTCTTAATAAATGAATGGATTAGATTGTTTTATGCATTTAAGTTTATGGAAATGGATGGAAGGCTTATGTATGTAACAATTGGGGGGGCAAGGAGGCTTAGTTATGTAGGTTTTTGAAGGTGAAGTTGTGGGAAATGGAATGGAAGAAAGAGAGCTTCAGATGTGATAAAAAGCTCAGTTCAGAAGTACTACCCGCAGGCCGGCGGTTAACAGGCGGTCACCTGGCGGCTAGTCGACCTTAAGTCGGTCAGATTTCTAGTAGCTAACATTCCTGTCAAGTTGGCGGTCACCCGGTGGTTAGCCGCGTGACTACCTGGCGACTAGCCGACTTCCAGTCGGTTACAATTCCAGTAACTAAAAAACCCCTGCTAGGAAACCGCGGTCACTAGGCAGCTAGCCGACTGTTCTACAGGTGGCTAATTGCGGGGTCACCGCCAGCTGACCGACTTCCCAGAATTTTTTCACATTTCAGGAAATTTTCAAATGACCTCTTAGGGCCATGAATTGATACATTAACCTCTTAGTTACCTCATTGAAACCCTAGGAGCTTGAGTAGCCTTAGAAATCAAGACCTTATCACCATGCCATGGATATTAGTTTAGTGAACATTTTATTAAAATGTGACACTAAGTAGGAGTTCCCTAAATGTATATCGAATTGGAAGGTGAAGAACAATATATGATTAGACTAGATTGGCTAGTAAATTCCTTAATTCCTTAAATTATTGCATTTCATATTGAAGTACACTTCCATTTTGTATATCAATCATAACTAGTAGATTCATTGCATTATTAGTATTCTTTGAGGTCCAACTGTTACATTCATTCCATAAATCTTCATTATTGTATACCGATTCAATATTCATTGGCAATGTGGATTGAGTAAGTATATTGTGATATGTGATTAGCATTCGATATGATTATAGACAAATGAAATACAAACTCACTCAAATCCAATTATTATTTCGATTGTTATTGATTCGATTAAGTCGGCACTACTTAGCTTCAACCCTGTGATGCCCGACGGAGTCAAACTTGATTTAGTTATTCGAGACTATTGCAGTAAGTCATTTGGAGCACCGGAACTCCATAATTGGATAGCTAGTTAGCCTTTGACCGGGCCACTGGTGACATCCCAACTAGATTTGCTCTCTTTGAGAGGATGAACTTAAGATAGTAGCCAAATTAGTATGTTTTCATATTACTCTTGTCACATCCCCCGAACCCGATTAGAAAATAAACCGGATCTGGGGAGTGAAATTTAGGACTAATTAAAATTTTTGTCATTTAGGCCCAAGGATCGTAAGTCCGCTGTGAGGATATTGTATTTCAAACCTCAAGTAATATAAAACTGCGGAATTCATACAATTTGAGGCATGTTAAATTTCAAAGCAGTGAATAATAAATCTCGTTAATAGTTAAAGTTGCACGAGGAAATAATAAAACTAATCAAGGAATTAAAGTATTAACAAAGGCCATCCCAATAACCAAGGCCTTTAAAAGAACATGATGTCAATAAATGAAAGGTCCAACGATAGAATAATAAATGAAGAAATAAAATCTAGTGAAGTCCCAATAAATCGCTCTCGTGTCGGGAATGATGACGCTACTCTACGTCATCGGCATGTCACTCTCGCTCCTCCTCTGCTGGTTGAGGATCTCCTCATCGGCCTGCTCCTCGTAGTAGTACTCATCTGAGGAGTCTTCACACCAAGGAACAGAGTCAACGACATGTTGAGCAATAGACAAGCAAGATATAATTAAACATAACATGCATCAAATATAAGAGTAATGACAAGTACAAGATCGTAGGAATACAAGGAACAATACTAGGCATGTAGCGTGAGTAAATAACCATCCGAGTCATAAATAGAAATCCTAGCAATACTAACAATCACCACTACCAATGTAATATAATGCACAAGAGGGAGACTCCGTGGATGTCCAAGCCACCTCACGGGGTACCAGTAACAATCCTATCCGGACTACTGATACCAAAGTCCGGCTCTAGGGGGATCCTAGCTCCCGGTCCTCGGAATAGTAGCACGGTCCCAGCCCGCTCCCAACTATTCAACGCCACGGACGCCGTCCAAAGCCGACTGCCCACCCCGATGTCCGAGTAACCAGCCCATCAATAATACCCCAAACTGCAGATGGCTATGACATGCAAATAATAATAATAATAATAATAATAAAGTGGTGTTGACATGAGAATAGACCAAGACAAGCAGGTCTGGCTAGCTCAATATACAGGACATGTTCGTAGGGATTATCTCATTTCAGTCAATACAAGACAAAACCAATCACATGATAATCCCTTCAGTGTAACCAGTCATATTTATCAATTACATAACACGGGGTCCTAAGGTGTACTCTAAGTTAGGTCCAAGTCCTAATTTTACAAGGAATTATGTTTCATAATTAATTAGGTGTATTATGCCGAGAGTGAGTGTACAAGGAATTATAACAACGGATACGATTAAATAAGTCAAGGAGGAATTACGATCCAAACCTAGGCAAGTGGTGTCATCCATGTATCCTACATGTTCTAACGGAGTACGTGTGGAATTAGATCAACGATGCTTCTAAGGAAATCCCTTGGTGTACAATCATGTTAAGCATCCATTAATTCAGTTCCATACGCATTCGGTTACCCCATGTTTAATACACGAATACCTAGACACCTAATCGAAGCACATCAAGCCACGTGCTACGATGTAATCCTCATTAATGGTCAAGTGATAGTAGGTTCATGGTTTCCAACGTCTAAGGCCCAAACCTAAGTTATTGGTCTCATTTCTAATAAAATATAGGCTGGGTCAATAATCTGAGTATTTACATCACTTTACGACCTCCGATCGTGATGAAACTAGAACCATTGGATTCTACATCTTAAGAGCTTTCCAACGGTATATTATATGTAAAATTCCGACGGGCGGATTAAAAGTTATGGGCATTCCAAAATGGTATGTTTATATGCCCCTACGAACCCGGCGTCCGGACGCCCCGAACCCGGTGTCCCCTGGGGTTCTGTCTTCTGGCGTCCGGACGCCTGGGACATGGCGTCTGGACGCCCGAAACCAGTGAGATCGCCCTGGGCTTCTGCCTTCTGGCGTCCGGACGCCCGGAGGCAGAAACCCTCCCCAGACGTCCGAATTTATCCTGTTTCTTCAACTAGCCTTCACAAGCACTATACCCTGCACGAAATTGAGCCTCCTGTTCTCCCAAAAATCCATTCTCATCAATTTTACATCAATTCTAACAAATTAGAAACATTAAAAGGGGTACCAATTTAACAATTAATCCAATCCATACCACAAATCTAACATACTCCAAAATCACTACCAAAACCAGGCTTGGTATTAGGGAAATCTAACAAGAAAATAAGTACAAACAATGGAGAAGCAAACACCATGCTTAATTATAAATTGCAAATCTACTTGCCTCAACCAAGAAGATGATTAGAAATTGGAAAAAGCTTGAGGAGAAGCTCTATTTCGCAAAACCCACAATCTAATCCGACCAAACGCAATTTAGAACGCAACGGAGAAGAAAAGAAAGAAAAAGATTAAGATCAAGCCTAAATCTAAACCAAATAGAATCGATTGAAAAGATGAAAGTGAGTAAAACTTACCCAAACCAGGATCAAGAGAGAGAGAAGATCGAGAGGAAAAAGATAACGATTCGGATCACAGCAGTGATCCTTCAGGGAAGGAGTTCTGGAGCCTTGGAAGAATGAGGAAGAAGAAAAAGGCTGTTGTAGCTTCGTTCATTACAGAGAGAATAAGAGATTAGGTCTAATCTCTGATTAAGAAGAGAGGGAAGGGAGAAAGACTAATTTGCCCTTAAGTGGGTTCGGTGAAAGAATGGACCATTTGAAGGATTTCTGATCGTCGGATCGCGACGAGACAAGAGACAAAAATGATCAGCGCGATGAGACCTTTCCAATGAACCCAAAATCACGGTGATAAGAATTTTTCCGGAAAAACACTCGATTTTCCCTAATTTGCAAACTACCTCCTGCTAGGATCAAACGAACTTGAAATCAAACGAAACTTCGCAGACACTATTCTAACACTAAAAGAAACTCACTCAAGGTCTAAACTCACTTAAATATCTAACAATACAATTAAATATAATAATAGTAAAATAAACGGGTCACGGACCTCCTATTGGGCCCAATTGACCCAGTAAGGTCGCGGACCTTACAACTTTGATTCCCAAGCATGAATTATTCGATTTTAGCACAATTTGCCTAGTTAATACATACCGTTGACATCTATTAATTTAAGCATCTTTTAATTCAATTTGCAAAATTATGTATTTCCTTATTATTGCCTATACTTGTTAGATGGTCGTATGAGATACTACTCTTGTTGTCACAATCGCGGGTATAGCTCCCGGCCTTGAAGAGGTCAAGGAGGGAGATGAAGTTACCTAGAAGGTACCTCCACGACTAGAGGAGTGGCCAGAGCAAGGGCCGGCATAAATATCTTTCCTCGAAGTGAGTCTTATATATTTTGGAGATGTAGCAATCCGTGTGACTAGCTCCTTTTTGTGTGGGTCACACTTAGTTTATTCTTTTGAATATACTTTCGATAGTGTTATATAGGGTTCTTTTATACACCTTCTTCTGTAAAACAATGTGTATAATTGTATAATTCTTTTATATAAAACTTAAATGTTTAAATGGACTGAACGGAAAATGATACCTTCATGTATGAATTACAGCTTCCGCTATGGTTAATTGTTATTTATATGTTTCAGAGAGCTCGACTCACCAGTGAAAAAAGTTATTTTTCTCTCATTCGTGTGTTGTATTTGGCTCGAGACGCATACAGCATTATGGGAGTACGTGTGTCATGCTTCGAAGATTACCCTAGGACAGGGTGATTCGGGACCGAGATGCAACAGATGACATACGACTACCAACTAATATTGCACTACGACAGAGAAAAGAAAAGCACGCACAATGTAAGTACATATAGAGCATAACAGGTGATTGGTCACATACGTATATGGTCAGAGGGCCCGTGGTATGCTAGTGGTAAAGGGGACAATGGGAATTGAGAAGTAAAGGTTCAAGGCACAGGACCTTGTTTTCCAATCCAACAACAATGCATGGAGTAATATGCTTTTTCAGCTTTTGCCTTTGACTTCTTCACTAGATAGGACACAGAGACCCCTGAACTTGCGCCTTATACCAGATTTGAAAGTTTGCCCTGCATCTTTCCTATCCATTCCAGTGATGAGTCTTCATATTAGTCCACCTGTTTGATTGGTGTTTGGCTTCTGGAATCAATAGACAATGGCTTTGGTCGTGGGAGTGGCCTAAGTAGGTGATCTAGGTCTGTTGAACGGTTGAAGGCTGGATAATGGACGGAATCCATCGGCTGTGATGGTTCGAGTGGGTGAATCAATGAGGAAAGCTCTTTCCTGACGAGAAGAAGATGGTTGAGTTGGGGGTGGTGCAAGTGCCACTTCCTTGTTATAGAAGAGACTGGAGGGTGTGGAAGGGAGAAAGCAAAAGACCGCGAGTGTTCGACTTTGAAGCACAGGTCCGGAATGTGATGTGAAGATGCTTTGGGGGTAGTATTGTCATTGCATGGTAAGTTCCATTAACCGTGGCGTGGAGTGCAGATCTCAAGATTCTTTGCCTAATGCCTAGGCATGTAAACAATGAGGCCTATGCCTAGCTAGAGAAATCCATCAGGAGTTATTGGAGTTAAACTCTTTAATGGAAGCCACTTGTTAGCAAAGGAAAAATGTTTGCCCAGGAGCAACTTTAAATGAAGGCCAGCACAGTGGGGCACTGTTACACCTCATCCCAAGTTAATCATGATTAACTCTAGTTAATCGAGATGAGAGTATATTAAGCATGGTTAGTCAAGTTAAATGTGATTAGTAATCAAAATGGATTAAATTAGTCACAAGAGAGTGCATTAAGCATAATGGAAGGAGTTTGAAAGGAATTGACTTAATTGAGTTGATTTTAGACTCATTTTAATGGAATTAAGGATTTTTCGTAAATACGGATTTTAGCGTATTTCATCGAATGTGGTGAAATTTGATACCATCGTGTGTATCTCAATTAGTATAGTAACTTTCATAAAATGCACATATTCATTTGACTTTAATTGAGTCAAGTGAGTCTTGATTTGACTCAAACTAAGAATGAGTTAAATAAGGTGGGTTTAAACACAAAAGTGCTTTTTTTATAAGGTTCTAAAGGAACCCATATTCAGTCATTCGAATGTTCTAGCAACAGCAAGAAAGAACCTGGTTCAGTTCTTCTCCCTTCTTCGTTTCTTTGCTGTCGAGTAGTTGGAAAGAGATTTTTCAAGTGATTTTCAAATAAAATGGTTGTTTACATCATCTTCGATCTTCATCATGGAGTTAAAGGTTGGGGAAAATCTCAAGTTTCCACTTAACAAGCTGTCAAGTAAGTGTTTAGTTGTTTTTATAGAACTTTTGAGTTCTATTAAGTGATTTGGAATGATTTTTAGCACAATCACTTCAAGAATTTCGTTTGGGTTTATTCTTGATGTTAGGGTTTGGAAGTTGGTGGGTTTTTAATCAAATAGAGATTGAAAAGGAAGAGGTTTTTGTATCAAACTTGATTATAAGGCAAGCATAACAGTTATTGTGAATATGATACTAATTTTGTGTAGATTTCATTGATTTAGTTATAGTTTTGAGCTCAAATCTGTTGTCTAGAATTTGAATTGATTTGTTCTGATTTATGGATTGGTTGAATGGAATTAGAATGGAATATATGATTAATAGAAGTGTTACCATGATGAATGAATGGGATTGAGAAGAGGACGGGAGGTCCTGTGTTTATTTTGCATGTTATGAATGATTTGAATAAAAGATGAAAAATGCTCAGAATTTCGAAATTGGAATTTTGGAGGCCGCTCGAGCGAACAGGAGTCCGCTCGAGCGAACCACCTTCTGTGTAGCATCTGCTCGAGCGAATGAATATCTGCTCGAGCGAACATGGTTACTGTATGTCAGTACTTGAGTAAGAAAGGCCGCTCGAGCGAACAAGAGTCTGCTCGAGCGAACCTAAAGTTGGTGCTTAAGGTAATTTCAACCCAATAAAGGGTGATTTAGCTTAATATGTTCCGAGATTTGTGACATATAAGTAAACTTATGTTCAATAGCTAAGTGATGAGGTTCGATTGACCAAATGGTCAATGGAAAAAATTTTAAGTATGATCCAAGATTTTTAGGAAATAATATTCCTAAATTTGAAGTTAAGATGGATCAAGTGTTAACCGAGGGTTGACTTAATTTGAATAATGGGATTTTCAATAAAGTATTAGCTTCTAAAGCTAACAGATAAGTTATTGATTAATTAACCGAAATTAATAAAGTTATAGGATTAATTTATGAGTTTTAGAAATTTAATCAAGGCTGTTAATATTGTTTTACCTCCATTGGTGTTAATTAAGGGGACTTTAATGTGCAAAATACACATAAATTATGATATCCATTGAGAATAACACGTACATTAAACAACTAAGTATTACACCTAGGTGGTTGGTATTGTTTAACTGAATTTGTGCATTGAAATGTGTTCGTTAATTGTAATTAAACGGAATTAATGTGTTAATTATATTGTTCCTTGAGTCTGGCACTACATAGTAATTTCTGTAAGCTCATTAAAACTGTTATTGCTGCAGCATAAGAATATTTACGAGTGTTTCAGAACTCCGTAGTGATGTCAGTAGTCCCTGGCTCGGGCACTGATAAATCCCACAATATATGAATCCTTCCGTATGAAAGATGGAAATTCTTCAATTTTAGGAAGATGTGACTTGAAATGAAATGCTATTGTAGTTTGCCAAATAATAAAGGCTCTCATTGATTTTAAATTATATTTGTATTTGTAGTAGTCTAACAATGAGTTAGACGGATTAAATGTATAATTAGCATGTTCAATCATGTATCTGTTTATACCTTGCTGAATTGTCAAATTCATAGTGTTATTGATAGCATTACATGCATAGCTGCCCATGCAGGTCCTTTTGAGGCCTCAGCGCCAGCGGAGGAGACCACTCTGGTTCCTCCAGGAGGATTAGTCGAGTGGAAATGAGGTGATAACATTTGATGTGACTTTTGGAGAATGGAAACAGTAAATGAAACGAGAACTTTGTAGCAATTGTTGGAAACGTTTCACGCTTTTCATTCCTTGCATTGTATATAAATATGCAGGTGAATGGTTGTTCATAGTGCAAATGAATTTTTGTTTTTATATACATGAACAATGCATATTTGTTTATATTCCGCATAATATGTAATTGTTATCCCTTGTGAATTTTATGTAATTGAAGTTCACGGGCGTAAGTATGCGACGCGACTCAAGATTTACTCAGATTAATCCTAATCTTGGGTTCGGGTCATGTCAGGCACACTTGCACCCACCTTTGATCGTTGCAGCCCCTTTAGTAGTCTTTTAATTATATGACTTGGCATCAACCTCAATCTTACGCTCCCTAAACTTTTGTTCACCGTTGTACTGAATCTCAAGGAGATCTACGGTTATGATGTCCTTGTACTTTAAGGTTGTTAAATCAAGAATTAAAATAGTATGGTGGGGCTAATTTTTTCGACCCCATTATCCATAAGGATACCTTTCAATCTCTCATTCTCTAATTGGCAAACTTGCATCTAAATTGGGTGCTACAAGATGGAATGTATATAAGATGAATGCAATCTGCTCGTAGGTGAACATTTCCCCTTGGTATATGGGATATTTGGAAGTTTTGAGCCCGTAACATTGAAGTTGACCTTATTGTAAGATTGATTATTTCATAAAATAAAAATAAAAGTATTTGATAATGAATAATGAATAAGATTGTGCTGAGAGCACTTTTTTTTTTAATAAAATTGTCAATTGTATGATGACTCAACTTCGTTTGGGATAAGCACTAGGGATACCACTTGCCGGCGGTTTTATTACGGGCAGCTCGAATTTCCAATAGGCTCACTGTCGAGCTTTAGTCCGTCCTTCCCCTCACAGGCAGTGTGAGTAGGACATTAGAGAGGATCTAGAGTGTGATTCATATTTGTAGATTCATTTTACTTCCCTCCTAAAAAGTTGGCAAGACCGAGAAAGCTACTCTTATGAGAAATCGACCTTTGCCTATTTGGGTAATCTTTGTGCGTACAATAGCTCATCCCTGCAACAGATCACACTACCATTGAAGCACCGCACAATGGAAAAAGACCTTTTCTGTTTGGTTTTGCTAACCCTTTAGTGAAGGACAAAGACTCCTGCATTGGGCAAGAGGTAATCAAGTTTGGCAAGTGCAGGCCGCCCAAGACCTCACCTCACCTCAGGCTCAGGGTCGTTGTTCGTGTCTTTTCCTCTGCCAAATAGAAGAAGCCTCAAGTTGGAAAATTCTTTTCGACAGCTCCGCATAAACTTCAATTATGTGTTTCCCCTGAAAGGGAAGCTGGATTTCATGTTTAGCGTGAAAGAGGGAGTGTCACATAAAATGGAAATTCTCTGCATGAGGCCGTAATCTAAATTCGAAATGGATGTATATCGATTTTGACCTGAAGGGAAAGTTTGTACAACGTCCATGCTACATGTAGAGGTGTTCATGGGCCAGCTTGAAGAATGTCTAGGCCCGCCGCCTACTAAACTATAAGCCTGAGCCTCGCTCGAGCCCGGCCGGCTCGCTTGGAAATGATGAAGCCCGAGCCCATCCCAACCGTTTTTTCTTTTCTTTGCTAAGAAAATGCATTAAATTAAAAGAAAAACAAAGAGTTACAAGATAGACTAATGAATTCCTAACAGCAACAAAAACTAAGACGTCCTCAAATAGTAAAAAAATAAACTAACCAAATCCATGCACAAGTGTTATAAGAGGTGTCGCACTCCTTAAAACCTTGAAGCAAGCATCATTCTATTTTATGTGATGTGAACCTTGGTGTGTATAAACATCTTGTGAATAAGTCTCCTATGCGAGGAAGGGAGTGGTGGAACACAATTTCCTTAGGCATACAGCAAAAAAAAAGAGGACTTTTAATCATGTTTTGGGTTGTAACTTAACTGGTTTTGTCATGTGATCTCGTGTGAGAGGTCATGTGTAGGGGTATAAAAAAAATAAAAAAAAAACTGCCTAACCTTTCAAACCAAACCAAACCGACGGTTAATAACCGTGTTTCACGGGTACGGTTACTAAAATCGGAAAACCATACTTCACGGTTCTGTTTTGGTTTTTAATCTCGACTCACAGTTATTAATCAAGCCAAACTGTAAAATACGATTCGGTTAACAGTTTTCCCAAGAGATATTATTAACTGAACTGTTACACACCAATTTCAGAAAAGAAAAAGGGTATTGTATAATTTTATAACTTAAATAATCCCTTTTAACTTTTGAGTCATAATAGTTGGAATAAAAGACGAAAAATGGAAAAGTAAAGGATCAAGGATGTATTTGCTGGAAAAATACACTTTATTATTTCATTTGTCTATGTAAGCATTTTAATGTTACTTCAGTATTTTGGGATTATGTGATTTTTTATCTAGGATATTTGGTTTTGACTTTTGAACATGTGTTTGCATTCTGACGAATATATATATATGTATTTTAAGTGACAATTAACCGTAATCGAACGGTTAACGTGATTCATTTTTTAAACTATTTTTAGGGTACAGTTATGGTTACAGTTGTTAAAAACTGAAAACCATAAAATATGGTTCGGTTAACGATTTTTTCAAAACACACGGTTTCACCAAACCGTTACACCCTTAGACTCATGTGGGTCTTTCGTTATTTTAAGTGACAATTAACCGTAATTGAACGATTAACCGTGGTTCAGTTTTTTAACTATTTTTTAAGGTGCGGTTATGGTTACTGTTGTTAAAAATCGAAAACTGTAAAATATGGTTCGGTTAACGATTTTTTCAAAACACACGATATAAGTGAACTGTTACACCCCTAGTCATGTGGGTCTTCCGCTTTAATAATGTAAAACTTACCACCTTTGCTCTTCATTGAAAACATTTTTTTTTTAATTTGTGAAAAGTTACGTTTTTTTTTTTTGTGTTTTTCCTCATGCAAAAGCATTTTCACAAAATGATGAAATTGATTTTCTTTTTGTGAAAAAGATATTTCATTTTTTTTTTTTTTTTGCTTTTCCTATTTAGCAAGATTTAGCAAGGAGACAAAAAACAAGTCCGTATGGGTAAAAACAATTATAAATATAAAATAAAATAGCAAAGTACATATTTAAAAAAAAAATTTGAGGGTCAAATGAAAATAGAAACAAAGTGGAGGAGTGGGAAAAGGGATAAGATCAAAGTAGGTAAGAGAACATTTAAAATCTTTTCTTCCTATACTAATTAACGAAATCCCAAAAATTAAGGAGACTCTGGCTCTGCCGCTGATTGCTATAATATGCTAATACAACATAACTTAGTAAAGTGTGGCTTGTTTTAATGACTAGTGGATAGGTACGTGCGTTGCACGTAATGTTCATTCCACTAAGATTTAACTCCAGTAGATAGAATTTTAAATCATATTATCTAATTTTTCCAACTATAGGATCAAGGATAGAAGGAGCAAGGTAGGGAAAAAGGAATCAGATCATTGCTGCTTCTAAAGAACGAAGAGGGGATCAAAGCCCTTCACCATTGGTGGGAAGCATGATTCGGGCTTTCTTTCATGAGCCAAACGGTCCCTTGAACAAAACATGAGTGCAATTTTTTTGAGATATCTAGTAAAAGCGAAAGACAACAACCAAAATCAATGATCTAAATGATATATGACAGGATGTTGCATCATAGACTGAGAACTAAGAAGCCATTTTACTGAATACACAGTTAAGAATCAAAGCAAAGAAGATCCATTATTAGAATCAGTTTAGATATACAACTCTAACCTACCTTGAACTTGGCAGAATTCATTATAGTTAAGAGATGCTATTTTAGTGTAACACAGCAATAAACTCATCCAATATTGAGCTTCTAGTTTAGTCTTGCATTAATCACAGAAAAAAAGGCCATGATATAAAAAAATGTGCAAATATGACGCAATAACTTTTTTATCCTATGTGTTTCAATTATTGGTGAGAGTGCCAGAAAAACATTCAGGTAATTCCATGAGGATGAACATGACTGAAGCAGTAGCTCTTAAAACACGTGCAAAAGTTTAATCCACTGGACTTGCAACTACACATAAGAATACATTATGGGTAGCAGTACAGCCTGATTTTTCACATAAGCTAAACTAATTGAGTCAAATGTCAAAAGGAAACGCACCGTTGATCCCAATGTTTGTCTTCCCACCACTTGAAGATTCTAAAGAAATTGAATCATAAATAGGAAGATTAGAAAGTTCCCTACCTTCAATAAATCAAAGAGAACAGAACATTTATAATCTCGCTTACTCTGAGCTTTAGATGGTATCTTTGTAGCCGTTGCTCTAATTGTCTGAATACTTCTAGCGCCAAAGTTCCTACATAGTTCAAAAATGAAAATTATAACTTCTCTTTAACTACAAAACAAAAGCACAGAACTTCTATGACCAAAAGGCATAAATGATTTGTTTCTTAACTGTAAGGAAGATGCTTCTCCAGAGAACACTTGGGTCCCAAAAATGCATGTCTTGATCCTACTGGAAGTTTGACTGTGACTTACAGCTGAGCAAGATACCTGATCACAGAAACAAGAAAGTAAAATATAAAATAAAAAAATAATTATTAAATAAATAAAAGACAGAGTCATCCTAAGACCCATAGCATAGTTGGAAGTGTTAGATGATAAGATTTGTTTAGATATTTTGGAATAAGAATACTGAATCATTTGAATTAGATTTTTAGACAAGTTTCAACTAGAGTTATGGTTTGGTTAGGGTCTGCATTTTCTCATCACCTCTTGTATAAGTAGGGATGATTGTTTGTGAAATGAACATGATGTATTATTAAAATTTCAGCCTTTAGAAATTCTATATGGTATTAGAGTCATGGCCTGATCGCAATCTCACCATCGAGCTAGCCATGGCCCTGTCCCTAACACTTTTCCTAAATAAAAATCAAACATCATCCCTTGTCTACAGTCTACACATCCAAGATTTCTTCATTTTCATCAAGTTGAATCATTCCATTTTGTATGCTTCTTGGAGAATCATGAAAGTAAGCAAAATAAAAACATAGCATAATAAGAGACGGAAGGAATTCTCATCCAAACAGAAGAAAGATAGCAGATTCCGCAGAGGCACTTCCATGAAAATCCATTTCCACCCAGTGTCATTTTCCTCCAACTTCCTGGTACTTTCATTTCCTTTCTATATAATTTTCAATGACCTCCGCACTAAATATGTAGGACTTCTTAGAAAGAGACGAATAAAGGAGAATTTCCTCATCAAGTAAATGAGATTCCATGGAAGCTGCCATTGCACGCAAACAATTTCAGTCGATTTCCAAAGAAAATGCTTAAATTACTCACAAAACACAAATAAAAGACATCAAATCCCAAAAACTAAAAGAGAACAAAAGAAAAGAAGATTGAATCTCTGTTTGGTGGATCTTCCCTTCTGAAAAAAGTATTTGATCAGATTATATAGAGGAATGAACAAGTGGAAGCAGTTGTACAACATTTGACACATGAATAATCTAATACTTAATTCAGGTCACTTACTTTGAAGTAGACTGGGATGTATAAGCAAGAATTTTCAGTTGTGTATCAACAATTGGAATTTGTAAATCTAGACATATTATCTTTCAGTCTTTTACTTCAAGAAAGATATTGAGTTACATAATCTATGTTTTGTCCATTCCAATCTATCCAAACGAAAGTATTGGATAGGCTACACTTATTGATAGGGGCCATTAGCCTACATAGAAAACTTTTTCTTCACCTGCTGCATTGATGTTCTACATTGTAGATGTGTGAACCATCTCAAGTGAGGTCCCTTAATTTATCTCCTATTGATGTTACCCTTAATTACTTTTTTATTCTTTCATATATTTACCAAACATTCATCTTAACATTTTTGTATACCGATTTCTCTGCATGTAATTGTTTTCTTAATTTGCTAATATTTTGTCACACTCAATTATTTCCTAGTTTTACCATAAGAAAGATTATAAAATCTCAAATTCTTAGTCAAGTTCAATTGAGTTTGTTACCATGTGATTATAAAACTACAAAAAAAAGATGAAGTTGGGTAAAGAAGTAAATTATTTCTAAAAAAATATATTATTGGTTCTTTTATACATGGTACATGCAAAACGTTTCCCACCGAGAGTCCAATTGGTCCATGACTTATACATCATCTTGTAAACATATAGGTGAGATAGAATAATGTTAGATACATATGTACAACATTGTTTTATTTACTAACAAAGAAGATTTAAAATGTATTATACAAATATTGAAAGGTATTCATGAAAGAGAAAAAAAATGCATACTTTTGCTTGGTTTTCAGCTTTTGAAAGGACCTACGGTTGGAAAAAAAAAAAAGCTTCGACATTAGCTGAAAGTATAAGAATAATGACACTGATGACATTATATATGTCTCAGTAGGAAATGAATATACCGTGTACTGTGGGGTGAATCACTAATAATGCATACTTTGTATACACTCATATACATACAAAGATTATATTGTATTGTTAAGTTCACTAAAATTTTCCTTGAAGAAGAGGTTTTACATGAAATGGGCAAACTGCGAACGAGGATTTTGATATGAGGATTTTAAGCATCTTGCAAAACATAAATTCTATGAGCTACAAAATACACAATTAAAATTAAGAAAAAAAAGAGTAGAGTTCAAGAAATTCAGGTAGACTGTCTCCATACTTGGAAGAGATGAATTCCAAGAATTTGAAATTCATAAAATAAAATAAGGAAAGGGAAAATCAAGGAAGGAAAAAAAAAAGATAAGACAATCTACAAGAGCACTTACATTTTGAGCTCTTTGAGGGTGTATGCATTATGAACGAGGCAAGATGTGAATTGTCATGTATGTTCAGATTGGCAAAGCTCAACTTCTGTCTAACATAGGAAAATGATGAAGTTAGCGAGAAATTAAAAAGAGAACAATCTATAGACATAGGAAGATGAGGAGATAGAGAGAGAAAGACTGATGTTTTTCTATACATAAAAAATAGTAGTGGAGAAACCATATCCAATATAATGTAGTCATGGTTTGTAATACAAGACCAACAGTCATTGGTTAATCATAATAGTAGATTGAGATGAACATGGAATTAATAATAACACACTTAGGGAGACGAAATACCTGAGACGTCGTGTTTCATATGTAAAAAAAAGGGAATTGTCATAAACGAAAGGGAAGAATTGTCATCATGCAGGGAAAGTATATGATGTAAAGAAGCAATGAAATAGAGATACAAGCTATCCAGTAAAGATTCTTTTATGCATACCTCTGGGAGGACAAATCAGTGAGCTATAGGAATAGATATTGGTGAATTATATAGGTAGTGAAAGACTGAAAGTAAAGTCTCAGATTAAAACTTTTCCATTAGTAAATATGTATGTGGTAATTCTTTACAAAATATAAAGCAAAAGTAATAGATATAAGGATTGTATAAATCCCATCATTCAGAAATTTACATGTTGCTACTGGTTAAATACATTCAACCTATTACAAAATGACCATCATAAGAAACCAAAAAGTGACAAACATGAGCGTTTCAAATTTGCAGTTATGCGGCTGTCATTGTCTTCATATGCCATTGGCTTTGATCCTACAAAGGATACAACATTTCAACATTTCAGGAAGGGATTAACAAGTACCAAAGTTATAAATGTTACTATGAGTAATACTTTTAAAGTTAGTGAAAGAATAGTGTTATGAGTCTATTAGGGCTTTCTCTTTCCTTTTTTTTTTTTTGTGTGCAATTTGTGATTGGCTATGTCAATTAGGAACTTAATTTGACTGAATAATGAGTTAGGCAAGAGTTGTAAAAGCATTTAGAGTTTTATAACTATCCTTGGGTAGCTATTTTAATTAGAATGATTGGATATGTAAGTGATTGGATAAATGAGAAAATACCATTTTTGCTACATAAAAAAACTAAAATCTATTCATTCTTTTGTGATGTGATAATAATGGCCCTTCTCTGACCACTCTGATGTTCTTGTACTTTGATGCAGAAAAGAAAAATCTTGTCTTGACAATTTTTCATCCATATTTTGACTTGATCATGATTTTCCTGCAAATGAAAATAAAGATAAAAATTAAATAATATAGTTCTAAACATCTTGAATAGATTATGTTTGAGAATTACAAACGTTATTAAAATAACATCACCTTCATTTGAGTATTCATAATATGTTCTCATGTACAAGAGAATATTTTTTGTGCTTCATCTTCAAAGAGCGTTGCATGAATAGACGTGGTTGAGTCCGTAATTTCAACATTGATAACGCATCTATAGTTTAATGAAAGTTAGTATGTGTTTTGATTTATAAATGTAAAGTACATAATTTGTCTACATTATTAGCATACCTTGGTACTGCAGTGTCTAATGTGTTGCAATTGATGCATGCAAATGATGAACTGTATGTTTTTTGTGTTTTTTTTTTTTTTTTTTTTTGCAATGATAGCATGACATATACCAGAACTGTTGGTTTTCTGGTATGTTTGTAATTGAACCTTTGATCCAATGAATGCTATCCTATAATAATATAATTATGATGTTATACATGTAGAATAAATAATAAAATGGAGTAAATAGATACATACAAGTTGTCCAGAATCCATGATTTTCTGGATCGATGTTGTTTCCAAATCTTTTGACTTTGATAGTTGTAAGTATGATTTTTTGAAACAATATCATCCATTACTTCCTTTTTTTTATAGAGTTGTAAAATGCAAAAAAACAATTAGTTTTTTTTTATTTAAGCATGTATAATATTTTTTTTAAAAGAAAATACTCACAACGAAAGCATTTCTTCTGCTTCGGGTATGGTCGGATTAATGAGAATATTTGATGATGACCTTGTTGAGAATGACCTTCTTCCTTAATTGATGATGAAAACATCGATTAAAATATTATTAGACATAAACATAATTTAAAAATTGTAAGTACTATGAATCAACAGTAGTATTCAAATAACTATATATTTTATCTAAAAATTGTTATTAGAAATGAGGTAGATATTATAAATTAATTTAGTCATTTTTGTTTCATACCTCTAAACTCTTTTGGAGCTAGATTTGTGGCGACAATGACTGGCCTGGATAGTAAGATTTCGAATATTGTTTTACATTCATCTTCTATGAATTTGTCCCAGGCAGATAGAAATATAGGCTCCAAACTATACAATAACGAAGTTTAATAGTTAGTATTTTTTGTGGGTATCTTTGGAAAGTTTTAAAAATATGCATACATTGAAAGGTAATAAGATTTTGAGAATGTGAAAAATATACTTTGAATCAATGACAACTATTTCTTGAATTAATGCATCTTTGCTGTCCCATTTCCTCCTGAATGTTTTTTTTTTTTGGGAGAATATCCAAGACAACGCCAATGATATCTAAAAAGCAAGAAAGTATTATTAGGGATTAAAACTATTGATATATTTGAGACATTGGATGATTGATACATGCTGTTGTTGTTGAGCTAGGATCAATGGAAGTGGATTTGAGATGGGTGAAATTATACTTTTTTTGTGTGCTGATGATGGATGCCTCTTCAACCACTTCTACTTTTGTATAACTGTTTATGATCATCTGATAGTCATGCTCGACAAGTTTATACTGCGGTGGAATTTTTTTTATGAGACCATTTGATATGTAGTATGTACAATCTTGTGTGATTCTTGAAGCAAATATATTGATGTCATCATTGAAAATTGTTGCTTGCATTTTTGTCCCCTATATTGAAGAAACAAAGCTTTTGCATTAATAATATAATAGGATGTTAGTTTTCATGCTAATATCAACTATAGATGAAATAATACCTCTTTATCAATCAAGATTAAGTGTTGGTAAGTTGATTTACTAATCTTTGAAGATTGTGGACGTCTCATTTCATGAATGCAAACCTTTGTAGTCCAGCTTTGAGTTGCATCATTAATTTCTTTAAGCACTTGATATTGCACTGCCATTTTTTATGCATGTATGTTTAGAAGAGTAGTGCCCTGAAAGGAGAGAGATTGTAATTTCAATTAGAGAAGCAATAATGGATATTATTGAGATAATAATAAGTATGTAGCATGTATATGGCAATGGAAAAAAATACAAATATTACTGTAAGAATCTTAGTTTTGATATTTTAAAATTCTTTGCTTTTTAGTAAATTCATGCATTTAAAAAAAATATTCAAATCAATTTTTAAATTGGGGACACGGATTGTTTTTTGTAATAGAAAATAAAGTCTAAAATGCAGAAATGATAGAACTTTTTATAATAATTTGAAAAAACTGGCATGTCTTTGATTGAGGTATCCTACAGCATTTATATTATCATTAAACATAAAAAATAAAGAAATACATGTAAAATAATCTATTGATAGTTATATCAAATTTGTTTGGGCCATGATTGGACTCTTATATTCAAAATGTGATATACTTATCCCCTAATTATAACAACAATGAATTTCAAAATATGGTACTCTTTTAGAGATGTAGTAAACCTTTTGAAGCTTAAACATGTGGAAGAAGTTGGTCGCTGCCCTATTAAACTCTAGGTGTTGACATAGGTTATGGGGCAATGGAATAAGGTAGTAATTTATAGTTTTTATGAATCATGTATAATTTGTAATATATGATATATAAGTAAATGTATAAAAGTGGTCTATGCGATAACATATACATGTATTATATGTTTGGCATCATTAGTTTTTAGAAGCAAGTGCCAAGAGCTCTCTGTAGACAACATTTCTTGTATATGATGTTTCATTCTTGTTGTTGGAAGATGGATTTATTAATATTTTGATGGCCTCAGCTGATCTAACTCTTGATAAGGCAACGTATAGTTGTCCATGTGAAAAAACAGGTTAAGGTAGATAAATGCCAACATTTTGCAATGTCTGGCATTGAGATTTTTTAATTGTCATTGTAAAGCTCAAACGAATGGGAAATTGTTTTCGCTTGAATGGCAATGGAAATTTCTCGTCCTGATCTGATTGCAATGGGATTCGTGGTAGAAACGCCATTTTCCCTTCATGATGACCAACAATAATTTCAGCATTAATCACATTCTTTTGAAAATTTCTGCAAATTAATCGAGTGTCATTGCAAAGGCCAGAAGAAGGGTCGATGTTACGTAATAAGATGACTGGACAATTTTTCTTCAATATCAATTCATGTGGAGGCAATCCACTTAGAGTCAACCCATTTAGAAAATCTTCTGGTAGATTTTGTTGTGCCTCATCTATTGCAGAATCAAAGCTATAGTATTTGATTGAATCTCCTGGGAATTCTTCAATCAAGATTTGGTTCAGCTCATCAACAAATTCATTTTTTGTTGTCAATATAGCTCGGTTTGTCATGAAATGTGCATCATATCCATTCATGATGAGATTTGGAAAGACACAATTGATAAGTTTGAACTTTGAGCTAATGTCATCCATGTAAGGAATGAGCATTGTTTTTGGAATTTGAATTCTTTCTTCTGAAATAGCTATTTCAGTTCCATTCCCAATACGTAACAGAAATTCACTAAAATGTGGGTCTATTTTAGCTCTCATATTTTCTGTTAGTTCTATTTTCTGGATTTTTTTCCCATAATTCTGACATCACCAAGCTTGCATCAATTGTTTCCTTTTTTCCACCACGAATGACAACAGTGGGTATTTGTCCAAAATCTCCTCCAAATATTACTACGTTTCCTCCAAATAGTAGTTTGCAATCAATTATATCTTGCAACATAACATTAAGTGCTTCAATTGCCCGCCTATTTGCCATGGATGCTTCATCCCAAATAATAAGTTTTGCTCTATGCAATAGCTCTGCCAGGCCACTTTGTTTTAATATATTACATGTTGATCTATCTTCAAAGTTTAATGACAATTTGAACCGTGAATGTGCAGTTCGCCCTCCTGGCAAAATTGATGCAACAATGCCAGATGTGGTAGTTGCTAGTGCAATATGTCCTTTTGATCTCACAGTTATGAGTAGAGCTCGATATAAATATGTTTTTCCAGTTCCTCTTGGACCATCGATAAAGAATACACCATTATTGCCACTTCTTATTCTTTCTAATATGATGGTATAAGCTCTTTTTTTGTTCAAGATTCATATTTTGAATTGTGAACAACTCATTTTCTGAAATTGGGATGTTTAGTTCTTCACGAATTTCTTTTAGGAGTTTTTCTTCTGGACTATCAACAATCATTATTTCTGGTAAAGCATACTCATTAATACTTTTAACCATTGATTCAAGGAAGTAATTGATACTTTGCAATGATTTTGCCTCAATGTTCCTTGCAGATATGAAGTTTGTTTTTGCAAAATCTTCAGACATCGCATCTTTATATTTGTCCCATAATGCTGCATGATTATGCACTCCACAGTAAACCAAAAGTGTAGCAAATAATCGCCGCAATGTAAAAGGCATTTGGAACAATGATGCTTCTTTTAAGCATTGATCAATATTGTTATCAGATTCAAGCAAACCGAATTGCTCTGCTGCTTTACGGAATGTATCAAATTTAATTCCATTGATAGTTCGTAAACTTTGATATGATGTAGCTCCTTTGACATGATTTAATAGTAATTGCAGATAATATCTTTCTCCCTCAACTGGGCTTGCAGTAACAAGTCTACCAATTGCATTCCGTTGCTTTCTTTGGCTCCAGTATTTTTTATCTTCATTCCAAACATAATATTTAGGGAATTCCTTATAAAGAAATTTGTAAGCATCTTTATATAGCTGATTCATTTGAAAGTATCCAGTCAACATTGTTTTAGATGCTTGTTGATTATGCAAGATGCTCAATAAGTTCGTATCTTCTCGGAATCCAACAGTTTGCATATTTTGTAAATGAACTTGTAAGCTTTTGACTGATGGATACATTTCATTTAAACAGAACTGGTAAATCCTCCACATTGCTTCTGGAGGAGATATCCATCTTGCTTGTTGAAATTGTTGTATCTCATCAATATCTTCAGGAACAACATTGTTGCTAAGATTAAACATGACTCTATCATGTCCTTTATAAATATACTTATACCGATATTTTACTGCTTTTACTGTCGAACAAACTTCAACATTCATGTGACAATTGAATTTTGCTAATAGATATGGGTTATATGGAACTACCCATTGGTTATCCAGCAAACAACCACGAACTTTGATCTCTTTTCCAGTGTTTTGTCTCTTATATAATGGATAAGAATTCTTTGTTTGTGTTGTGATAGAACAAAATTCCCAAGGATAGTGATTTTTGCATTATCCATTTCTCATACAAACATTAGTCGGATTCAAATTGCCACATGGTCCATGCATCATATGCTGAACAACCATTTTGTATAGATGTGGATAGCTTGTGCTATTAGGAAGTTCAGCAGACACAAATTTGTCATACATTTTTGGGGTTTTAAGTTTGTACTTGTTCTTTAAAATGAGTAGGAAATGAGCATGTGGAAGTCCTCTTTTTTGAAATTCTATAACATATACATGCGCTGCAACTGCACCAAAAATATTCTTCTTCATTAAATCAAGTTTAAATTCTTCTATCTTTGCTCTAAAAACTCTTGCAATCAAGTCTGGTCTATTTTGTGCTTCTTCATGATGACCAAGTTGATCTTTAATTTCTGACCAAGCTGGATTACAAGTGATTGTCAGGAAGATGCCTGGTTTGCCAAACTTTTGAACTAATGCCATTGCATCAAGATATCGACGACGCATATTTCTTGGACCTCCTATAAATGATGGTGGCAGTACTATTCTTTTTCCAATATTCTTTCCAGAAGTTTCACTAGTGCTAATGCTATCCATTATTCCTTGATATAAATTTGCTCGGATTGAATTTTGATCATTTCGAAAGTAATCCAAGCGAGAAGTTTCAAGTTTTATATACATGTCAACAGCATACTGTTGTAAAAGACGACCAGAATGTAACAAGATTGAGCTTTCAGATGGTCGGATTTGTAATTTATAACAGTAATATTGTCGACATGATATATTTTCTTTTGCTGAACTTTTTTTCTCTGAAGCTGACAGGAAAAAAAAGATATTATAAGTTTTTAGTGTTCAAGTTGATTTTATAATAGTTTATATGAAGATAAGATATACCTCGCTTTTCTTTGTTCAACAAATCATCAATCGAAAGTATATTTGGATAACTTAACAACTCATTTCTTTGTCTTCGTTTGATACCTTTATGCCAACCTGAATCTCCATAAGGAAATAGTAATGGATACTCCAATGGATCATAGCAACCAAAATAATGCTTAATTCTATGACTGTGTCCAGAATGACTATATATTATGATGTCGCGTTCAGCTAATTGTTTGGTATTTGAATTCTCAGTCCAGATTCTTGCAACTTGTGATGCTGAAGGTGCATTGTATACCCTTTGATCAAGTTGAGGATCACATCTTATGAATATTCTTGTATCATCGTTGATGGACAGATGTCCTAAAGATCGGAAAAATTCAGAATAAGGATTGATGGTCAATATATATATCCATTAGCTTTTGAACAACATCAGACCTAAGCTTTGGTGATTGATACATCCTATTCTCCACTTCATGATCAGTATCATAAAAGTATAATTGCAGATATGATGGATGGCCATCAGGAGGTAGCAATTCATTGATGTAATGGTAAACTTGGCCTTGAACCTTGAAAGTGTAAATATCTTTGTTCCTCCTTCAAAACTCTTTTTCATATTTGACACCAAAGGAGGTGAATGCAAATGTATTGTTATATGTTCTTACATGTGTTCTGAAATGAACTGCCTCTTCACTATTTGATGTGAATAGAGCTAAAAGCTCTTTAAGAACAAAATTTGAAGCTAGTAATACCTGACCAGTAAAGCAGCAAAAACCCTTTGGTTCATAAGCAAATCTCTTTGCTCCACAATAGCTACAATCAGGTTTTTGTTCTAATATCGATGGTTGGGAAGGAATGCTTATATCAAAACTAAACATAGCTGCATGTAAAAATTGTATTAGTATAATTCGGTTCTTTTAATAGACCTAAGCTATTTTGTTGTATAAATATGTTTACCTTTTTGTCTGTAGTTTAATGTAGGAGTGTTTTCTAAATAAACACTTGAAGAAGCATCTTCATCAGATTCAGCGGGTTGTCTCGATGTTGACCCTGGTAGAAGATATATATAATGCTTAGAAGTTTGTAATATAAAAATATATTAGATCAGATGAACATATTTATTAATTTTTTAATATAGAACTTACCAATCTCATAAGTATGGTATACTCTTTTTTCCATTTGGGCTATAATATTTGTGGGAATATCATTGAGACCGATACCCAGCGGTGTATTAGTGCCTTCTGTTGGTTGCAAAAGATAAATATTTAATTAGAATTTTTTTTTATATTTTTGAAAGAGTTTTAATATTACACATAAGAGTATATACCTGTTTGTTGACTTGTATTAAATGATGAAGTAAGATTTCTAGAAGACTCTCCTTTTAGTAACTTTTTTCTAGCATAAGCCTCCCTTTTTCGTAGAAGAAGTGCGTCTTTTTTTTCTTTTGGCAATGAGGTGTACCATTGTTTTCTTTGTAGTCGCTTTTGCAGTGTTGCATGCTCTATATTTGCACAAATATTGGAATTAGTAATTAAAAATACTATTATTCATTGTAATTATAAACATAAATGTATTATAAAATTTCGAGCAAACCTAAGTTTGATGTTGCTTTTGTGGGATTTGCAGTTTTAGAAGCATATCTTTTCTTCTTTGGAGCAGGTTCTAATGTTTCACTTTGTAATATTTGTGTCCTTTTATTTGCTTCCCTCTTTTCCATGTTGATTCTTTCTTTTTGTTCAATAGACAACTTGGTGTACCAAGTTGTGTTGCCTCTGATGACGCTTTTTGGAGTTATCTTTTATAGAAAAGAACAAGTCAGTCACTTTTTAGGTTTGATACTATATTTGAGTTATGCTTAGTTCTTATGTTTGATACTATATTTATGCAGTATGAATTTAACCTTTAAACACTGTGTAAAATGTCTTTCAAAATGTAAATTATCTTAAAGTATATGATGGTAAAGCAGACAACATAAATCAAGTAAGTTCATATAAATTAATAAAAAAATTAACATGATTCCCATTTTAGATAAAGAAAAATGATATCAGAAGTCCATTTTCATATAGGTGGACAACATTAGCAATTTAAAAGAAAAGAACAAGAGAGCAAGGATACCATAAAAAAATAGCATCAAATGTAGTAATAAAAGAACCATTAATTATTTAAATTTACTGCAAAAATGTACATATTGCTAAATTAAATGGAAGGTAAGCTTTTCTTCAAAGAAAACTAAGATTGAAGAAATTGAGAAAAATAAGCAGAATCCTAAATGAAGGAGCCATATTTTTTAAAGAAATAATAACATGAGAACATGAGAACATCCGTAATGACAGGAGGATATTAAAATAGAAGAAAACTTATATTCGGTTAAGAGAGTTGAGCTCTACTATTCGAGGAACCTATTGTAAATTTCAGCTAGTGAAATGATGAATCCATCTAGATTATAGCAAATCGTTATATTTTATTCCAATGGTATTTAATAAGAAGATAGTTTGTTTGATTAGAATAAGAAATTAATGAATATGCATAAGATTTTGCAAATCATTAGAAAAGGTGAGAGAGTATGAGTGTAGTAGGGGTGGGATAGGATTTGGCTTGCATCATTAAAAATATGTGTGCGTACAGAATATCATATTCATCATTGACTTTAAAATATTTGTATTAAAAATATTCAAAAAGTATAAGCAATGAAAGGTATGTTGTAAGTTCAAAAATAAAATTTACAGTTACTGCAGAACAACAACTTGATGAATTGGGTGGATGTTTCCAAAATCATGACAACTTTGCAAACAGTTAAAGGTTTGCAAATGAGTTAGGAAATTATTGAAAATTATAAAGTGGCTGGCAGTTGTTCACCTCTCAAACTCAAAAGCAAATATTCAAGATTTGATTAGGAAGGTTTATAGAAGGTCCCAACAAAGAAAGGGGGTAAAAGAGAGCTTGTATGTATTTCAATTTTTTCTAATTTTGACCCATGGCTTATGTGCTGATGTGGAAAGAAGAAGCCTCTTTAGCCTCTGAAGCAATATAAAACACAATATTTGGGAGTAAAAAGGATTGGACTTTTCATGATTTATTCAAGAAAGGATGGATAAGTCCTAACATAAAAATAAAATAAAAAGTAAACAAATGCCAATTAAAAGCAAACGAAAAGCAAATAAGATCTAACATACTTGATTCCTTACCTTGACTCAATTAGATTTTCACTTCCTTAGATTCAATTAGACTTTTCCTTTGTCAGATGTATACATGGAAAGGATCAAAACATGCCTTAACAACAATAAAAGTTACAACATCCATCAATCAAGCTGCCTGAGCAAGAAATTTAAGGGATTTACAGCATTGAAGAGTTAAACTACAAGGAAACACCTTGGATTGGACAAATAATAGAATAATAAGATCAAATGCTCTACCCTACTACAAACAATTTGGGCATGTACATAGAAACTCTAAATTAGCTCTTCTACCACATCTCAAAAGGCTATAGTAGGGATGAGGAGATAATGCCAGACCAACAAAACCCATAGAAAACATGGTAATGGGGTCAATTGAATCATATGTCAAGCAATATGGATAAAATTTACAAGACCACTATTGAAAGAAAAATGAAGGAAACTAAGTCCAAAGATATGGAAATCACATTTTGAGCTTATCAAAAGATGTCACGCCCCGAATTCTGAGATCCTTGGGATCCTCAGATATTCAGGATGCGACGGTCCCACATTGAATCATGAGGGAACAGTCCTATAAATAAGCATAATGTGGGAAATCTAAATCAATTAATTTAAATTAATGCATCAAATGATACTATTAATAAAGTTGAACAATGATAATAAAGCTCAAAAGTCTCAAGATATCCAAATAAATATAACATGGTCCATCTAAGTCACTACATTGAAAATGAAATCTAAATTGCTAAATAGTGATTCGCTTCTGAAGCTCTACTCGTCCCATCAAGCTAAGATTCTTCATTATCAAGGGCAACCTCAACAACTGAAAAGAAATGAGGATGATACACGTATGGGCAAAAAGCTCCACAAGTAAACAAACTATAGAGCTATAGCAAACAATTATTCAGTCAAATGATAACAATTTGGGTACGATGAATAAATATGGTTAATTCAAGGGTATTCCAATAAAATCAACATGCTAGGAAATATTAACAAGATAATTTGAACAATGGTGCAAGAATAACTTTGCAAGGATTCATGAATATTGGCAGAAATCATAGGCCACATGTTCTAATCTAAGAAAAGGCATATCCTCGGTCACAATACACAAAATTACCCGTCAAATCCTTGACTAGGTACAATATGATCACAAATAAAAGGGCCCGAAGCCATAGTAAAGCATAAGGGCCCAAAGCCATAATAACACACATATAAGGGCCCGAAGCCATAAGGGACTAGCTGCAGTCTAGTTATCACGCACAAAGGGATTCCCAGGCCCCAATGTCATACCCATAAAGTGGGCTAAGTCCGCATTTGGGTGACCCCACATTGCGTTGCCCAACACGTTGGATGATGCCTTAGAGATCAAGGTTTACATTCAAGGGTGAACCATAAAACTCATGATTCAAGTTTCTAAGCAAATTATAATTTGGAGCATTATTCTAATATAATTGGAATTGTGTCATAATTTTAAAGTCCAACCAAGATATAAATATTTCTAGTAAGGATTCATATCAAAATTTCTATATCTCATGGTACCATCAAATGAACATAGAAGAAGTTTAATAATTGCAATTTTGATCATTGAAGAGTACACAAATTAATTCAAAAGGGTACAGTTATATCAATAAAATCAATGACCCTAAACAAGCTAAGATGTCAGGACTGGGTCCCGCATGAAACAGAATTATTGAATATCAATTTAATATATTGGAAAGCAAAGGTTAGAAAACTCTAACTACTAGAGGACCATAGTAAGGTTACTTGCCTCAAGTAGCGGTAGATGATAGATTTAACCTGGCCTGACTTGAATGCCCTGGTGACTCGGTTTCGGTCCCTGTTAATGGGGGGTCACAATTGAATTAGCATTGGGTTTGAAGACTGGATTCATGCACCAATTATTTGACTTGGGTCAGGCTTGAGTATGGGTCATGTGTGTTGAGCTAATACATATTGGATTTGGGTTTGGGTTACTAAGTAGTGCAAGTGGACCTTGTATGGGGTTTATGCATGCTTGTGAGCCACGATCATTGGGCTTGGAACAATGGGTTGTGGGTGTGCCCAAAGTATTGGGTCAAGAACTTGGGCCTACTTATCATGGGTGAACCATGTATACTAGGTGAACCAGGGATAATGGGCCTAAATTTGGCAATATCTCCTTTGGATTATGGTCATAGGTTGAGTGAACCAAGGTACAAATGTATTAAAGTATGGGTGGAGACATTATAAAATTGGGCCCAACTCATTTAGATAATGCAAGTGAATCTCGATTTAAATTGAATTCATGCATGTCAAGTAGTCCAAGTATAATGGGCCTCATACCTCAATTGAGCTGGACTAATTTATGAGGATATAATAATATGTAATCAGGATCACAGGTGAGATCAAACGTTGAGATGGCCTGAGTTTATTGCAAGGTGGCCACTGATGTTCATTTGGTAGAGAGAAAGGGTAAGGAAAAGATGAGCATGTTGAGTTCATTAGGGTGGGTTGGGCACAAGTCCATTTCCGTATGTCTGACAAGATGAGTTTTTGGGTTGAATTATATGTTTCTAGTTTAAGGCTTTAACTGATGGGTAGGACTACTGGGTGTGCAAGTCGGAGTGGGTTGGGCCTGGACTATGAGAGACTGGTCCATCCTAGTGGATATGACATGGCTGAATGATGAGGGAGAGATGATAAGAAACAGAGATGGAGAGAAATCTTGGCAAGATGGGTTGGGATTAGGTGAGGTGCATAGAGTTACAGGAGGTTGATTTTTAGTTCTAAAAAGTGGAAATGGAGATGAAAATGAGGGGTTTGGGGTGGGTCATGTGCAGTGCATTGGCTAAGTATTTTGTTAATGCTATGTTTGTTTAGAGGGATGGCAGAAATTAAGCTCAGCTTGGGTGAAAAATGATGATCATAATGGGTCCAGATTAACAAGTGGAGAGGAAGGAGATAGGTCTTTGTTTACAGATGTGATGGAGAAGAGGAATCAACTTGGATGGGCAGGGATGACAGAGAACAGAGATGGAGAAAATGGTGGGCTTGGACGCCACAGAGCATATGGAAAATAGAGACAAGAAAGATGGAGGATGGGCCTTGAGGTCTTGTAGATGATCCTAGGTAGAAAGGGTGCAGTCTGCAACGTCACAAGCTTGATCGATGGTGATAAGGAGAAGTTGGTCCCTGGCTTATGAAGTGGGTGGCGGAAGAGATGGAATGGAGGTATGGAACAGATGGTGAAACCGGCTACTGCAGGGACGATGGTGAATGCTAATGGTGTAAACAGAATCTAACATCAGCTAATAAATAAAACCAAATAACACCACAATATGAAAGAAACAAGGATGAAGAATTAACATTATAACAGTAACAAAAGAAGGAGTTTTAAGGGAAAAGAAAAGTGTACCTGATAGAGAAGAGAACCTTGCCTGGAAGAGAGACTCGTAAGAGAGAAAAAGAGATTGAAAGATGGTGGAAAAGAAAATGGGCTCTGCAAGTAGGAGCCCTCTAATAAAGGAAGAGATGGAGTTCTAGTGGGAAGAAAGATCGTGAGAGTGGAGAGAGTGCTCTAACTGCCAATACCCACAACGTGGGATTCCAATTTGACTAGGTCTAGTTCCCCATAATGAAGCCAAGTGTACTAAGATTTAATCTCCATCATCAATGTTGGGTCCCACACAAAATATGATGAAATTACACAAAGCACTAATTTAATTCAATGAATGGGTGGGGTCCAAGCATGATCCAATCTTATGGTCTAAATTAAATAGCAAAAACCACAATAATAATAATAAAAATAATCACATTAAGGACCTAGGGATTGGGTTCTTACATCCTCCCCACCTTAGGGGATTTGGTCCTCCAAATTCTGCTCATCTGGTGCTTGCTGCTGAAAAAGGTGAGGATACTTTTCCTTAACTGTGTGCTCAGGTTCCCAAGTAGCTTCATTTGAGTTGTGGTACCGCCAAAGAACTTTTACCATTGGAATAATCCTTCTTTTCAACACTTTTTCAGTGCGATCTAAAATCTGAATTGGTTCTTCAATAAAAGACCAATCGTCTCGAACTTGGAGTGGCTCAAAATCTATAACATGAGATGGATCAAAATGATACTTCTTAAGCATGGAGACATGAAACACATTATGTACATCTGCAAACTGAGGTGGCAAAGCAAGCCGATAGGCGACTTCCCCAATTCTTTCAAGTATTTCAAAAGGTCCGACATACCGTGGGCTCAACTTCCCTTTCTTTCCAAACCTCATGACTCCTTTAGTAGGAGAAACTTTAAGAAAAACATGGTCGCCTTCCTGGAATTCCAAATCTCTTCTTCGATTATCCGCATAGCTCTTTTGCCTGTCCTGCGCAACTCGAAGTCTTTCTCGAATGATCTTTACCTTCTCTATCATTTCTGCAACTTGATCTGGGACATATAGCCTTCGTTCACCAACTTCATCCCAACAAATGGGAGATCTGCAATTCCTACCGTACAATGCCTCAAATGGAGCCATCTTGATGCTTGCCTGGTAGCTGTTGTTGTATGCAAACTCAATCAGAGGTAGATGCATATCCCAATCACCCTTGAAATCGAGCACGCAAGCTCTCAACATATCCTCCAAAGTTTGGTTTGTCCGTTCAGTTTGACCATCTGTCTGAGGGTGGAAAACTGTACTAAAATTTAACTTGGTCCCCAAAGCTTCCTGCAAACCTCTCCACAGGTGCGAGGTGTATCGAGTATCTCTGTCCGAAACAATTGATGCTGGCACACCATGTAATCTGACCACCTCCTTTACATATAGCCTTGCCATAGCGTCGAATGAGGCTCCTGCTTTATATGATAAGAAATGGGCTGACTTGGTAAGTCGATCAACAATCACCCAAATCGAATTCTTACCTGAACTGGTTCTGGGTAACCCAACAATGAAGTCCATGGTCACATGCTCCCATTTCCATTCTGGTATTTTCAAAGGTCTCAATTTTCCTCCTGGCTTCTGATGCTCCGCCTTAACTTTCTGGCAAACCAGACACCTGGAAACATATTTGGCTATTTCCCTTTTCATGTCATTCCACCAGTATCTAGCCTTCAGATTGTGGTACATTTTGGTACTACCAGGGTGTACCGTGTACTTAGTGTGATGCGCCTCTTCCAATATAGTTGCCTTAAACTCTGGGACATTTGGAACACACAAATGTCCTTTGAAATATAACACACCATCTTGAAGACAGAAGTCCGGCCTCTCATCAATTCTTCTGATAAGCTTAGCCAATTCCGGGTCATCCATCTGCTTCTCTTTAATTTGCTCGATCAATGTTGGCACGATGGTGATACTTGCTAGACGAACTTTATCGCCTTTAATCTCCACATTCAGATCCAAGTCTTTGAATTCTTCAAGCAATTGCCATTTTTGATACATCAAACTTGCCACCAGTCCCGGAGACTTTCTGCTTAGGGCATCAGCCACTACATTGGCTTTTCCCGGATGATAATGAATTTCAAAGTCATAATCCTTGATAAATTCCAGCCACCTCCTCTGCCTCATATTCAAATCCTTTTGTGAGAACAGGTACTTCAAGCTTTTGTGATCTGTGAAAGCCTCAAATTGCTCACCATAAAGGTAATGCCGCCAAATTTTGAGTGCAAAGACAATAGCAGCGAGTTCCAAATCATGAGTAGCATAACCTCTTTCATGAGTTTTAAGTTGTCTGGACCCATAAGCAATGACCTTTCCATGCTGCATTAACACACAGCCTAACCCAATTTTGGAGGCGTCACTGTACACCACAAATCCTCCATTACCTGCAGGTAGAGACAAAACTGGGGCAGTGGTCAGTCTGGTCTTCAATTCCTGGAAACTTTTCTCACATTCCTTTGACCAATTGAATGGTTCATTCTTTCTGGTTAATTTGGTCAAAGGTGCTGCCAATGAAGAGAAACCTTGCACGAACCTTCTGTAATATCCGGCCAGGCCCAAAAAGCTTCGAATGTCAGATGCTGACTTTGGTCTTTCCCAATTGACTACTGAGTCAATTTTTGCTGGGTCCACTAAAACACCATCCTTGGAAATGACGTGCCCCAAGAATACCACCTTATCCAACCAAAAGTCACATTTACTAAGTTTGGCATAGAGCTGGTGCTCCCTCAATAATTGCAAGGTAGTCCTTAGGTGTTGTTCATGGTCCTCTTTTGTTTGAGAGTAGACTAAGATGTCATCCACAAAAACCACAATAAATTGATCCAAGTACTTCTGGAACACCCGATTCATCATACCCATGAAGGCTGCCGGGGCATTGGTCAGACCAAACGACATCACGAGGAATTCATAATGTCCGTACCTCGTTCGAAATGCTGTCTTAGGAATATCCTCATCCCTAACCCTGAGCTGGTGATACCCCGATCTTAGGTCAATCTTTGAGAAATATTGCGCCCCTCGCAGTTGATCGAAGAGGTCATCGATCCTTGGCAGCGGATACTTGTTCTTTACAGTGACTTTATTAAGCTGCCGATAGTCGATGCACATCCGCATGGTTCCGTCTTTCTTCTTGACGAACAACACAGGTGCACCCCATGGTGACACACTGGGCCTTATGAAACCCTTATCTAACAGATCCTGCAATTGCTCCTTCAATTCCCTAAGTTCTGCTGGTGCCATTCGATATGGTGCCCTGGAGATAGGGACTGTTCCAGGCACTAAGTCAATAGTGAAATCCATCTCACGCTTGGGTGGCAAGTCGGGAATTTCTTCTGGGAATATATCTGAGAACTCTCGTACCACTGAGATATTATCCACACTCTTCTCTGCTGATCCCTCCGCTACAAAGGCTAAATAACACTCGCACCCCTTACGGAGCAATTTCTCTGCCTTAATTGCTGAAATCCGAGTGATCCTAATAGCCTTTTTCTTCCCCTGAAAGGCCGGCTGCCCATCGACCTTAAAGGTAATAGTCTTCTCAAAACAATCAATAGAAGCATGATAAGATGCTAGCCAATCCATGCCCAAAATGATATCAAAATCATTCATACACAACAAAATGAGATCTGCTAAGAACTCATGTTCTCCAATTCTGACAACATTAGAACGATACACAATACTAGTTTCAACATTCTCACCAATAGGGGTAACTACAGTTAAAGCACAATTCATAGATGCAGGCACAACTTCCAATTTAGAGGCAAATGCAGGAGAAACAAATGAGTGGGTGGAACCAGGGTCAAATAAGACCTTGGCTTGGTGTTGTGCAACTGTTAGCGTACCTTCCACCACAGCTTGGGAGGCATCTGCATCTTTCTCAGTCAGCGCAAACACTCTGCCTTTGGTAGGAGCCTTCTGATCATTAGGGAATGGCTTGCGTTGGTGCTGCTGCTGTGGGGGGCGTTGCTGTTGTTGGGGCCTCTGTGTTTGTGGAGCAGGTTGCCCCTGGCGACGCGGCTGAGTGCAGTCTTTAACCATGTGTCCTGATTTACCACAGTTGAAGCACAGCTTGTTCTTCTTATAGCATTCATCTACGTGATGTCGTCCCTGACAATAGCTGCATGTGACTGATGGAGTCCTGATGTTATCTGTCCTTTGCTGCTTCTGAGGTTGTCCATGACCTCCATGGCCCTTGTTTGGTGTCCCCCTCTTATAGTTGTTTCCATTACTTCCATTATGCTTCTTATCCTTGAATTGCTCAGTGAGGGCCAAAGTAGCTTCCACCTTGAAGGCCTTGGTAACCAACTTATCATAATCTTCTAATTCGAATCCTGCTACCTGCTTCATGAGAATTGGACGCAACCCCTTTTCGAATTTGTCAGCCTTGGATGCTTCATCAGGTATCAAGTGAGGTGCATACCTAGCCAGTTCTGAGAATTTTGCCTCGTACTCAGCCATAGTCATGTTCCCTTGAATTAGATTAGCAAATTCTTGTGCCTTCTGAGCATTGATGTGCTTTGGAATGTACTTCCTGTTGAACTTATCCTTGAAAACTTCCCAAGTAATTTCTGCCTCAGTTTTCTTCAAGGCTTCCTCCTCAAACTCCCACCAATGCTCAGCTGATCCTTTGATTTTGTATGTGGCCAGACGCACCTTATCTGCCTCCATGCATTTCATCACCTTGAAGACTTTTCCAATTTCCCTTAACCATGTCTCAGCCACAATCGGGTCTGTAGTTCCACTGAAAGAAGGTGGATCATAGCCTTTGAACTTTTAATAAAGGTCGGGCTCCTGTCGAGCCCCATTCTGTGCTGTAATAGCACTTGCAACATCGCGGAGTGTCCGTCGAACATCCTCAAGTTCAGAACTGCCGTTGTTAGATTGGGAATTTGAGCTCGATGCCATCTTCAAAAGGAAAAACACTTAAAATTAGGAAGGAATCGTAAATGAACCCAACTATTTTCCAATTCTAATTCTACCCAGCGATCTCACACGTCTTAAAGGTTTCTACCAAATTTTATTTCTTATAGAAACCTAGGCTCTGATACCAATCTGTCACGCCCCGAATTCTGAGATCCTTGGGATCCTCAGATATTCAGGATGCGACGGTCCCACATTGAATCATGAGGGAACAGTCCTATAAATAAGCATAATGTGGGAAATCTAAATCAATTAATTTAAATTAATGCATCAAATGATACTATTAATAAAGTTGAACAATGATAATAAAGCTCAAAAGTCTCAAGATATCCAAATAAATATAACATGGTCCATCTAAGTCACTACATTGAAAATGAAATCTAAATTGCTAAATAGTGATTCGCTTCTGAAGCTCTACTCGTCCCATCAAGCTAAGATTCTTCATTATCAAGGGCAACCTCAACAACTGAAAAGAAATGAGGATGATACACGTATGGGCAAAAAGCTCCACAAGTAAACAAACTATAGAGCTATAGCAAACAATTATTCAGTCAAATGATAACAATTTGGGTACGATGAATAAATATGGTTAATTCAAGGGTATTCCAATAAAATCAACATGCTAGGAAATATTAACAAGATAATTTGAACAATGGTGCAAGAATAACTTTGCAAGGATTCATGAATATTGGCAGAAATCATAGGCCACATGTTCTAATCTAAGAAAAGGCATATCCTCGGTCACAATACACAAAATTACCCGTCAAATCCTTGACTAGGTACAATATGATCACAAATAAAAGGGCCCGAAGCCATAGTAAAGCATAAGGGCCCAAAGCCATAATAACACACATATAAGGGCCCGAAGCCATAAGGGACTAGCTGCAGTCTAGTTATCACGCACAAAGGGATTCCCAGGCCCCAATGTCATACCCATAAAGTGGGCTAAGTCCGCATTTGGGTGACCCCACATTGCGTTGCCCAACACGTTGGATGATGCCTTAGAGATCAAGGTTTACATTCAAGGGTGAACCATAAAACTCATGATTCAAGTTTCTAAGCAAATTATAATTTGGAGCATTATTCTAATATAATTGGAATTGTGTCATAATTTTAAAGTCCAACCAAGATATAAATATTTCTAGTAAGGATTCATATCAAAATTTCTATATCTCATGGTACCATCAAATGAACATAGAAGAAGTTTAATAATTGCAATTTTGATCATTGAAGAGTACACAAATTAATTCAAAAGGGTACAGTTATATCAATAAAATCAATGACCCTAAACAAGCTAAGATGTCAGGACTGGGTCCCGCATGAAACAGAATTATTGAATATCAATTTAATATATTGGAAAGCAAAGGTTAGAAAACTCTAACTACTAGAGGACCATAGTAAGGTTACTTGCCTCAAGTAGCGGTAGATGATAGATTTAACCTGGCCTGACTTGAATGCCCTGGTGACTCGGTTTCGGTCCCTGTTAATGGGGGGTCACAATTGAATTAGCATTGGGTTTGAAGACTGGATTCATGCACCAATTATTTGACTTGGGTCAGGCTTGAGTATGGGTCATGTGTGTTGAGCTAATACATATTGGATTTGGGTTTGGGTTACTAAGTAGTGCAAGTGGACCTTGTATGGGGTTTATGCATGCTTGTGAGCCACGATCATTGGGCTTGGAACAATGGGTTGTGGGTGTGCCCAAAGTATTGGGTCAAGAACTTGGGCCTACTTATCATGGGTGAACCATGTATACTAGGTGAACCAGGGATAATGGGCCTAAATTTGGCAATATCTCCTTTGGATTATGGTCATAGGTTGAGTGAACCAAGGTACAAATGTATTAAAGTATGGGTGGAGACATTATAAAATTGGGCCCAACTCATTTAGATAATGCAAGTGAATCTCGATTTAAATTGAATTCATGCATGTCAAGTAGTCCAAGTATAATGGGCCTCATACCTCAATTGAGCTGGACTAATTTATGAGGATATAATAATATGTAATCAGGATCACAGGTGAGATCAAACGTTGAGATGGCCTGAGTTTATTGCAAGGTGGCCACTGATGTTCATTTGGTAGAGAGAAAGGGTAAGGAAAAGATGAGCATGTTGAGTTCATTAGGGTGGGTTGGGCACAAGTCCATTTCCGTATGTCTGACAAGATGAGTTTTTGGGTTGAATTATATGTTTCTAGTTTAAGGCTTTAACTGATGGGTAGGACTACTGGGTGTGCAAGTCGGAGTGGGTTGGGCCTGGACTATGAGAGACTGGTCCATCCTAGTGGATATGACATGGCTGAATGATGAGGGAGAGATGATAAGAAACAGAGATGGAGAGAAATCTTGGCAAGATGGGTTGGGATTAGGTGAGGTGCATAGAGTTACAGGAGGTTGATTTTTAGTTCTAAAAAGTGGAAATGGAGGTGAAAATGAGGGGTTTGGGGTGGGTCATGTGCAGTGCATTGGCTAAGTATTTTGTTAATGCTATGTTTGTTTAGAGGGATGGCAGAAATTAAGCTCAGCTTGGGTGAAAAATGATGATCATAATGGGTCCAGATTAACAAGTGGAGAGGAAGGAGATAGGTCTTTGTTTACAGATGTGATGGAGAAGAGGAATCAACTTGGATGGGCAGGGATGACAGAGAACAGAGATGGAGAAAATGGTGGGTTTGGACGCCACAGTGCATATGGAAAATAGAGACAAGAAAGATGGAGGATGGGCCTTGAGGTCTTGTAGATGATCCTAGGTAGAAAGGGTGCAGTCTGCAACGTCACAAGCTTGATCGATGGTGATAAGGAGAAGTTGGTCCCTGGCTTATGAAGTGGGTGGCGGAAGAGATGGAATGGAGGTATGGAACAGATGGTGAAACCAGCTACTGCAGGGACGATGGTGAATGCTAATGGTGTAAACAGAATCTAACACCAGCTAATAAATAAAACCAAATAACACCACAATATGAAAGAAACAAGGATGAAGAATTAACTTTATAACAGTAACAAAAGAAGGAGTTTTAAGGGAAAAGAAAAGTGTACCTGATAGAGAAGAGAACCTTGCCTGGAAGAGAGACTCGTAAGAGAGAAAAAGAGATTGAAAGATGGTGGAAAAGAAAATGGGCTCTGCAAGTAGGAGCCCTCTAATAAAGGAAGAGATGGAGTTCTAGTGGGAAGAAAGATCGTGAGAGTGGAGAGAGTGCTCTAACTGCCAATACCCACAACGTGGGATTCCAATTTGACTAGGTCTAGTTCCCCATAATGAAGCCAAGTGTACTAAGATTTAATCTCCATCATCAATGTTGGGTCCCACACAAAATATGATGAAATTACACAAAGCACTAATTTAATTCAATGAATGGGTGGGGTCCAAGCATGATCCAATCTTATGGTCTAAATTAAATAGCAAAAACCACAATAATAATAATAACAATAATCACATTAAGGACCTAGGGATTGGGTTCTTACAAAAGAAGAGCATAAAAGAAAAGGAATGACAAGCATTTGACTATAATATAGCACTTAATATAAAAAACTACAATCAAACTATTAGTTAGAAAAGAACAAACTCAATTGAACAATACCATCGAAAAATAAAAAACAAAAATAATCACAAAGAGAATCATAAGCCCAAGTTTTTTGGTAGAAACTGAGATGCATTAACAAAAAAAGAACTGCAAAAATTTATATTTTTAATCTTATTTTTTCTCTATTTAAAGGCATAATATTTTAATATAGACTGGATTATAATATTTATTTTCCTTGGAGGAAGTGAGTGAAACTTGTTCTTTGCAAGGCAGTAATAGAACTCAACTGAACATATTCCCTTTCAATTAAGAAATCAAATATAGTTTTGGTGTTGTTACACTTTAGAAGCAAATCAAAGGAAAAAAATAAAAATATATATATAGCATATCTCAAGTGATTTGACCTGATTCCTTATATACAAAACAATTTAAGCACTTTGATAATCTGAATTTTATTTTTTAGGTAAAGACAATGATTTTTTTTTCTCATTTAAGCATCCTGACATTAAACATAGTAAGAGAGAATGTACTACACTTTTAAGAGAGGGGTAGAACCTTAAAATTAATCATGACATTAAGATTCAATTTCAATTAGACCTTTAATGAAACACTTCATGCTCAACTTAGCCAATCAATCAGTTGACTCAACCCAATTCATATATTGTTTAAAAGGGGGCTTTCAGTCATCATAGTCAAATTAAAAACTCAAATTGTAAAGAACCCTTTCATTGCGATGGAAAGATAGAAAGAGAGTGATGAAATTGAAGAAACACAACATCTCTTTCCTTTCATCAGTATCACAAAGACCCCAAAAAATTGAAAAGAAAGAAAAGCCAAATAGGTTTGAATAAAGGGTTGGGGGAGAATGCAATCCTACATAGAGAAGTATGGGTGATTTTTTTTTTCTTTTTTGCCTATTAGCTATAGCACGCTGACATTGGTCACTTCATGCTCTACTCTCCACCTTCCAACCAACATTATTAATAAGTAGGGATTCAAAAGTCTCTGAGTACAATGCCCAAGCATAGTATCATGAATAAGGATTCCTTTCCTTGGCCTCCACGTAATGCACTTTCGATCTACACATTTCCCCAATGAAAATAACCCCTCTTCACCTACCCTAGTAAAACAATAGGAGAAATCAACTGGCGAGGTATGTTTTGGATGGGAGATCTCTTTCCTTTAGTACATAAAAATTAAATTGGCTTCTCAAAGTTTCTAACCTTTGGTAAAGTATTCAACATAGCATGACATGCTTTGTTACTTTTCCATTCTCCTTTCTTTGTTGAACACTGAACAAACCATGGCTCAAAAACAGAAAAGAGATCATTAAATAGAAGGAAAATAAAGCACCCATAAGAAGCTGGCAAATTAAAATCAACATAATCTGTAATCCATAAGAAATTGAATAAACACCACCTAAAAAATTGTTCAAGATTGATGAAAGAAGCAAATTAAAAAACCTAATTAGACCCTAAACAAATGTAAACAAACAATATCTGAACTCACCAATTGGAGTCAAACTAATGTCAATCAAATCAATTCAAATGCTTTTCAAGAAAAATATTAGTGCACATGGTAAGAAATTAGGAACACCCCACTTCACAAAATCTGTAAATTGCACAGAGGTATCAAATATACCTTGAAATAGGAAACGTTTTTTTCTCTTTAAGAAATCAGACGAGTGTCAGAAATCTGCGCCAAAGATTGCGACAAACTCATAGTCCTTGATGTAGCTGCAATTCATCGCCGTCTTGAGATTCCTTATGAGCACCAGCATCCGAGTAATTGGGTCATTTGAATCATCCAGAATCTGGATGAGGAGATTTGACCTTGGGCCCATCCAAATTGCATGTCACAGCAATTGATTGTTGATACACCTGTTTGATAAATTAAAAATCAAATACAATAAAATACAATATATTTAAGAGAAGAAAGGAAGATTAGTAGAAAACCAAACACAATGTATACACTCATTTGCTGATAAACCCGGAAAACCCTAAACTTTGTATAAAACAAATCTGCTGCTTTTATATAGAATTGTTGTTTTTAGATTATGGGATAGACTTTTATATAGAAAGCAGAGGAGGGTATTTTCTTCACATGAATGGAAGAACATCAAACATCTACAAAATACATCACAGAAAATCAATAACCAAATGCATGTCAAAAACACATCCACTAACCTAATCCAGGGAAGAGCTTCAATTTTATTTTGCAAGAGATGAGAGAGGGAGCAGATAAACTTCCATTCAGACTCACTCTGACTCACTCAGCCCTTCTGTTTGATTTTTCAAAGTCCTCTTGAATCCGCCAAGTCTCCTCTAAACCAATCGAAACACAGCAAAACCAAATCCAACAGTCCAAAACAAAACCAATCCCCCTCACACGGATCACTCCTCCATCCAACGACCCACGACACAAATCCACTCCTTTATATATATGATAAGATATAATCACAACAGAAACCTAGAAATCAAGGAATCCCCATTTCATCATTTTCTCACTTTCCAAACAACAAAGGTAGAGAGAGAGAGAGAGATGTCTGGAATAGGGAAAGGAGGCAGGGTCTGGGAAAGGGAGGAGCAAAGCGGCACAGGAAAGTCCTGTGGAGGAATTACGAAGCCAGCGATTCGAAGATTGGCTCGTCGGGGCGGCGTGAAGCGAATAAGCGGTCTGATCTATGAAGAGACAAGAGGGGTTTTGAAGATAGTTTTAGAGAATGTGATAAGAGATGTTGTTACTTACACAGAGCATGCTCGTAGGAAGATATGAGAGAGACGTGAAGAGGGAAGCTGACGAGAGAGATGTGAAGAGCAATTTTTCTCCAGCGTAGTGAAACAATTGAGAGAGAGGAAGAGAAGAAAGGAAGCCGACAAACTGGTGCTGCTTTATGGTGGTTAGGAGAAGATAAGCATCACAATTTCGCACGTGTATGGGGACGTGTATAAGGGATATGAGTCGACCAAATCTGTTGCTTTTATATTATGGGATAGACATGGTCTAGCCAAAAGTCTATACTTCATTGCAAAAATGGTGTAATCTCCTATGATTGTCAATATTCTTTTGACTCATTATCATATTTTTATCCATGACAATGTAAATTATAGTCAAATCAGAATTATGACCATCAACACAAATGAGTCTAGAGCTATATTTTAAATCCGTACCACTCAAAATAAATGACCTATTAAAATATATGGTATCCCCAAGATTTACCTTAATCGGAGTTGATTCCACTATTGCATTAACTATTTAATTATAAACATGATTAATTGAGTGGGTCCACTTTGGAGTTCCACTTCTTTAACTTGATATTTCTCTAAATCAAAGCCTCAACTGATTCTCAACAAATTGATCATGTCTTAAACCTATATATTGAAATAAAAAGAAAATGGTTTAAGGGGGTGTATGGTACAACCGGAATAAAATATATGTAGATTTAAATATTGACAAATTCTTTTCTCATATATTACAATATTGATATATTATAATAGTTTGCTACTTTTGTTGTTTGGTAGTTTTTTTTTATTTTAACATAATATTTATTTTAGTGTTTGGGAATTGTAGAATTTTTCAAGATATTCAAAGTTTATGTGTTTGTCTATTCATAAATATTTAAAACAACATGATAAAAAAACAAAATGAAACAATAATTTAAGATGACAGTTTATAAATATTATTTATTTTGTTCAATATAAAATCACCAATACTTAAGTTACAATTATTCTAGAAGATTATTAATATGATGGCAACGGTCTTCCCACATTGAATCTGCAATTTCTGAATGGATTTTGAAATAAAAGCTACACGTTCAAGTGTTCTTGTGCTTAGGAGGAGTGGAGGGTGTTTTTTTTTTTTTTTTTATTAAGAAAAACGACAAGAGCTCTTGCATGCTAAAGCAATATCACTCTTCTTGTACCCATCACCAAACCCAAATTAAAAAAAAAAAAACATTAATCTCCATCTCACCGCAACCAATCTGTAAGAATCCATTTTCATAAAAACCTATCTATTTGGACTTATTTATTTGCACAAACCCATCATCTCTTATACATACCTATATGCAAAAATACTCTCCGCTATCATTCACATTTGTTCTTTCCAAATACAACCTAAATTAAATCACAAAATTTTCACATGACCAATTTGATGCTAATCATAATTTTTATTAGTTTAGAAAATTAATCAAAAACTGGAAAATGTGGCCACAATTATAAATTTGAGATTAAAGATTTTGAAACCGCGACCCATATTTCCATTTGAGAAGAGAAAAGGCAGAAAAAACAACTATATAAGAAAGCATCTTTCTATAATTTTATAAATTTTTAGCTTTACGAATGGCTTAGTTGTTCATTTGCCTATTGCTAAACTTAGACTACGTACCCAGAGAAAATGGGTTAAATTAAATTACAAAGTTATATGGCCAACTTGATGCTAGTCATAAAAATTGAATTTCTAAAGAAATCCATTGACTAAAATTCAGAGCTATAAATTTGGGATTATAGAATCCGAAATTGTGGCACATGTTTTCACCTAGGTGGAGAAAATAAGGAGAAAGGAAAATAAAAGGAAGGATCTTCCCATAAATTTGTCATTTACGTCTTACTTACTAAAATGTACCTATACACAACGTCATCGTCCGCTCGGCGCGCTCTTGGGTTCTAGAATCTAGCGTCGGTCGCACGT
This sequence comes from Cinnamomum chago, assembly GCA_038049695.1. NCBI lineage: Eukaryota > Viridiplantae > Streptophyta > Magnoliopsida > Laurales > Lauraceae > Cinnamomum > Cinnamomum chago. The sequence continues at coordinate 812,637 of CP142456.1, forward strand.
ACCGGACACCCTGTTCGCACGTGCCGAATCCTTTTCCTCTGATTGGTGGAGGAGATGTCCCTTTAAATTCCTACGCTCCTCTCTCCTCTCTCCTCTCTCCTCGTCTAAAACGACACTCTCTCCCTACTGCACACACTCAAATCAGACTGAAATCTAGGGTTTTTTTCCTTCTTGTCTCGATTCCATCCTCTCACCACATGCATTTCTCTGCAATTGCTTCACAGATCTATCATCCAGGGTACGAGCGTTTCTTCCCTTTCCTTAGATTGTGCGATTTCTACACTGATTCGCGCTTCGGAAATCGTGAAATGTCTGATGTCATTGATCATTTGGATGGATGTGCTTCAGTTGATTTAGATTCCTAACTTTTGTTTGCTTTGTGCATTGCTTTCTATCTTCTGTAAATTGTGAAATTGCAAGCCCTCATAATTGTTGCTGGTGTTTCTTCTCAATGAATAACCGGCATAATCTGTGAAAACTACTTAGATATGGGGGGTATAACTATTGCTGCTAGGTTAATTTTTTTTTTCTTGATTTATAATAGGCTGTGAGAACTCTGGTTAACTTGCTTAGATTTGATAACTTACTAAAATTTGAGTGATGTGGTTGTTAATGCGCTGTGTCTTGTTTCGAAGATCTTTTTCTTTTTCTTCTTCAAGGGGTTAACTGAATTGGTCATGAAGGAGATTTGTCGGGAGGGAGGAATTGCAATGGCATATGAGTGGGGAGCATTTGTTTTAGTCATCTTTCCTTCAGAATAAAGAAGCAAGTTCCGAACTTGATAAAAGGGGGAACTTACTACAGGAGAAAAAAAAAAGAAAAAGAAGAGGGATGGGCGTGGGGGAAGCCTTCCTGTAGGTCTGCTTCGGTCTATGGCATCTCTGACCTTCCCTGTTGGTCATCGGTCTACTTCGTTTTAATGCATATCTGGCTACATTTGATCTGTGTGTGTTGTGCATATATGTCTAGTAGTGTCAGTGTGATGGTAAGATTTTTTTTTTTTTTTGTGTGTCCTACCTAGGTGATTGCTAGCCCACAATGGTGCAGAGATTTGGGTGGGGGCCATGTGGTGAAGTTTCATCCATATCAAAACATCTTAGCCATGTGATTTGCATCCACAAAATGAGCTTGCTTAAAGGGGAAATTGCGGGGTTATGGTGATTCAATTATAATGTATGGCTCATTTCTCATGAAGGCAAACCATTTGATTGGAACCATCCCATATTATTTAGCATTGTCCCAAATATCAGCATCATTATCATAAGAGTGATAATCACTCATGGTGAACACATACAAAATATTGGAGTTCATTGACACTTGGTATCAATTAAGTGATAATTGGGCATTTCCAATCCACAGGAATGAATATTACTTGATGGGCTACCTTCACGAGAAGTAGGCCATAGTGCAAGTTTTACTATACAATATACATGACCACACGCTGACACTATTTTATCATCCCTCTCATATATAATGTTACAGTGAGAAATAGCCTTGGGTGTGATAACGAGGTCTCAATTCATTGTCAATTCACTTGTACTTGATGGATGGTTCGATATGAGAGACTGTCCATGGATTGCATGAGGCCCCAGATAACACCAGTTTGGTGATCAAAATCAGATTATTGAGGGCTTATAAAATACCCAGATTCCGTGCTGCCATTCAAATTATAGGCACTTTTTTTTTTCCAATTGACAAGGGTATCCCCTTGGTATTTGACCCAATAGGACTAATACCTTGAGTGCATGCACAATCCCACTACAAATGTGCACCAGATAAATCTGGGGGTTGTCGAACACACTACATGGGGAGCAAACCCATGCCTTATGCCAACAAACCAACACCCAGGTGGGTTAATTATAAGCACTTGATTCAACAGTTTCTTTATCATCGTATTGACGAGATTTGTTAGACACAAATTGGTCATCCTTCCCAATTCTCCATCAGGTGCACCATTATGAGTACCTTATTAGAATACTAGAGGTCACTCTGCATCATGCTAAAATGAATGAAGTACATATACATTACAATACAGTTGCTTCATTCTGACATGCATCCTTTTTCAAATCTCTAATTTTTTGCTATCTGATCTAGTCTAAGTCAAATGATCTTTTATTTCAAGCTGTTTATGATGCCACACACGTTCAGTAGGTGGTCATGTGGAGAGAAAGTAGGGGTGTCCATGGGCTGTCTAGCCCAGGCCCAGCCTGCTTTGGGCCATATTCGGGCCTTGGGATTTTGTACTTGTGCTGATCCTGGATCTAAAATTTGAGTTGAAATGTTTGAGGCATACCAGGCACTTACGGCCTGCGTCAGACTTGGGTCGGATATGGGCCTGTATTTTTAAAACCGGGCTGGGCCTGGATATGCCTCAATTCAGCCCAACCTGGCCCAATATCACCCCTAGAGAAGAGGGGCTATGTGATCTAATCTAAGTCAAATGGTCTACCATGTCCAGTGTTTTATGAGGCACATTAATTCAATAGGTAATCATCTGGAGAGGGAGCCATGAATTAGGGCAGTAGTTTTATTTCCAGCATGGGTTGAACAAAGGATAAATGGTAATTATGGCAATAAATTTGTTCTCTTGGGAAGTGCAGTGACAGTAATTTGTTATGCAGTACATACTGCTGAATTAGTTATCTCCAACTTGATGGATGTAGGCTGTGCACTTGTGTCCTTCTACCTGCCTACAGACGAAAAATTGCATAATCGGACAGGCTTAATTATATGCTTGATACCATGCAAATGGAAAGTCTGAAAAAAAAAGGATGGAATTTAGGCAATGGCTCTCTGTGAAAGACCATGGACCAAATGATAAGATGGTAGAAACTACTTGGTCAAATGACGTTTAGAGGACCAAGAGTGGACAATTCTTGGTTGGACCCATTAGGTGCACCGTGCACTACCTTGATCGATGATAATTAGGCCCACAATGTATGTTTGGTTCATTGTTTGCCACTTGGAAGAAGAAACAGATAAATGAGAGGAACCTTTTGTATGTGAAGCTTTTGGAAATAAATAATATTATAGTTTCCAATTTGAAATCCAGGAGCTAGAAATACTGTTCTTTAGCTTTTTTATCACCTTTTTCAGACAAAAAAAAAAAAGAAAAGAAACTAAATCTGGGTACATTAAAGATAATTTATTTATCTAGAAGGGTTGGCAAACATGCCTTTTTTTGTATATTTAGCATGTTTATTTGTAACCCATATGTTTTTTTTTTTAATTAATTTGTCAATTTTCATATACATATACATATACATATACATATATTTGTATGCATGTCTGTAAAGCCATCTATAGGTTTAAACTTGGTTAAACTGTCAATAAGGAGCTCAGACTACTCTTGAAAGAATTTTTCAGTATGTCGGATGATATTAATTGCTTTCCATACATACTGATTTTGACCTTGCTAGTACTCTTTAGGATAACATTTTCCATATGCTTATCTATGTCCATTGATCTTTCCACTGTGTTGTATATGGGTAAATTTAACACCTGTATGAAGTGTTCGATCCGACAAATTTCAAGGACGAGAATTTTTGGTTTGGTATAATCTATGAATTGATATTTATTCTAAATAAAACTAATACGCAAAAGCTACCAATTAAAAAAATAAATTCAATTCTTACTTTATACAATCAAGTAATGTTCATTTCAATATTTTGCTTACGCTCCAAAAGAGTAAAGACATAAAAATATTTTATCAATTGTAAAAAAAAAAAAAAAAAAGGGTCTGAATTAGCACTAGAAGAATCTCCTAAAAGTCCAACATGGGTGGAACATTCCAAAGAATCCACGAGGCATATAGCTGTTGGAAAAGAATCATTTGATCATTCTAAAGTTTAGAGGAATAATTTTATAGTGTTGTGAAACGGGGGAAGTACATAACTGTTTTACAGGTTAAGTGGCTATCCATCATATTGAGTGAAATGTAGAATGTATGGTGAATAGACTTTCATTGATGTTTGACACCTTAAAACATGATCTGATTTGCATAACTAGGTTAACCATGTATAATTCATTTAATAACATTACAGTGGAGATTTGGAAATATTCCTTAACTCACTTTCACTTGAATTAAGCTTTGTCGCAGTACTGATGATATGTTGATTTCTTCCAGATAACTTCTGTTTTCTTCCTTGTGCTGCTGTTTGATTGCATCTGTAACTAGTTAGCAATATGTTCAAGAGCAACATTTCCTTCATTAGGTCCATCAGATAATTTACAAAGTATCTATTATGCGTGGTGAGCATCACAATGGTCTTCCTTTTGGCGAAACATCAAGGGGCAGTGCTTTTCTCCACCCTGCTGCTGTTTCTTCTGATGTATATAAGCTCTGCTCTCAGTCCTGATGGTACAACACCATATGTGATCTATAAATATAGTGCATTAGTTTTTCTTGTATCAGTAGCGTTTTACTGATTCTTTTTTTATTTTTTTTATGTTTCCCCAGGTGAGGCACTTCTCAGTTTTAAGACGGGAATTGTTAGTTCAGATGTCCTGTTGCAATGGAGACAAGAGGATCGAGACCCTTGCCGCTGGAAAGGTGTGACATGTGACAACCAAACCAAGAGAGTGATTCACCTGTGAGTCCTATAAGTACCCTCATGATTAACTGACTGAGTTCATTGAGGTCCCTAATTGACGTGAATTATGTCTAGTTTAAATGCTTACTAGCAAATTGTGCCCGTGCATTCATAGTTACAAATCTTTATTAAACTAAAATATTGAATCAATTGAAATCTTTATATAAATATTTTTTGCATTATAAGAATATTCATATAGAAATGGACTTAAGTAAATATTAATAGGGTCTGAAATAAGAAAACAACTAAACATTATGCTCATATCAACAATTAAACATTTAATCTCTCAATGTAAAAAATATAAAAGAACTTGTGATATAATTAAAAAATTGACTCAAATTAGAATCCTTTTGTTCAATGAGTGAGACCTCAAAGCAGAGAGAAAAAGAAAAAGAAAAGATCAAACAAATTCCAATATGGCATCCATCACCATCACCATCATAGAATGAACTATTACTTAGTATGTAAAATTTCTATATAATAAATCATTTTAAATTTCTTTAGGCTTTACAATAGACAAAGTCTAAAAGACCTAACCTATGACGGTTTGGGACACTAAATTTATACCAAGGTCTGAACAAAAATGCTCATCAACTGATCCAAAATTATCAGTCTCAAGCTCTAGTGGATCTGGGCCAAAGTTAAGCAAGCAAGATGTGCCCATGCTTAGCACAAGCAACCAGTGAATGATAACTTATAATGAATTCAATAGTCTTTAGTGGTCCACATTAATAAGTAATAAAAGGTAATGAGTCTTTTAAAGAGGCAATATGGTGTCTGCTTGTAGCACTATATTGTAAAGTTGGTACCTACAGATTTGTGATCTAGACTGAGATTGTGGATGGAGGATTTTACAATAGCAGAGAGTGTGTGCCAAGCTTGAGACCCAATAAATGCACCTGATCAAATAAAAGTACATATGAACCAGTCCGGTTGAACCCAGATTGTGGCTCATGCAAAATTGTAGAATTAAATAAAAGCGTGGAGAATTGGGTTCCAGTTCTTAAAAGCAGAGAACACTGTTTAAGCTTGCTAAAAGTAAAGGTTTCACGATGCTTGATTAGATACTTAAATGCAAAGAGGATCCGACTATAAGAAGTGTAATGTCAATCAAGATATGAAATTCAAAACCCAAGTTCTGATCATACTAAATTGCAACCGGCTTATTAGAAATCTTTTTTAATTTTCAGTTTCTTGATAATATTCTCAAATCATCATAAAATATTTATGTAAGATGTGGAAAGTACAGTGGCAAAGGGAATGTTATAGAGAGAGCTGACCATGCACAGGTGGCATGGCCCAAACGTATTTGGCACTTTTAGAGCCATTGAAACTGAGTGCTCTGTAACTTGGCACGCTTAATGTTTTTAGAGTCACTGATACCAAGTGCTTGGGACATTGGCAACCATAAGCCTGAATGTTTTGAGTTTCTTGTTAATTACTTGCAACTCATTAGGGAAATGGGTTATTTATTTTAATCATTTTCTTCACCACAAGGCCATGTTTGATTCAGCAGTCTTTTGAGTCCTTCCAAACTGGCCATGGAATGCATATTTTGTGGGTGTTGTTACTGTTCTTTTCACCCAGGTCCATAGTTAAGGAGATGAAAGAGCTCCATGTTATGGAGAATTGAGTTTTCTTGACTGCCAACTTATTTTTCCAAATTGCACTGTACTAATTAGTTTTTAGCTATAATAATGGTTTATCCTTAACAACTAACATTTTAACAAATGTGGGTTTTCTTAGTTAATGCTTCGGAAGTTGTCTCCATTTTTATGCTTATTTCTGTGGGTTTTGTTGCAATGCATTGGTTTAATATTTCTTATAATATGGTGCTTGAATGTTGATGCTGAAAGCCCCAACAAAACAGAAAACGACAAAAAAAACTTAACAACAAAAACAGAGCAGCCCCAAAGAGCTGCAAGCAACCCAGCAACCTACTATTTCAGTAGTTTCTAAAGGTTTTCATTCCATTTTCAAAGTTCATTTTTTGATGTTATATATGATTCATAAGTTTCTTATTGTTATTTTTCTTTGGCTAGTAAAAGTTGAAAGAGAAATGAGGGAAGCTCTCTGAGTTTGCTATGGATTTTAATTTTGCAATAGCTAATATATTGTTTGAGGAGAGACATTTTTCAGATATTTTAAAGTTGGCCCACTTCAGCATAATGAACACGTCATCGACATTCAACAATGGCCGAATTAAAAAATAAATAAATTCCTTTTTACTAAGATAAAGAGAATGGTTGACCATCATAAAAATAAAAGTATGCCTGACCTCCGCAATGTACATGGTAATATAGCATATCCGATGATTCCTCTAATTTAAGGTGGTTAAGCAAAAATTGGAATGAAACCATCTATCTCCATGACCCAGGATCCAATTTCTCATAGGGGGTGATATTCATCTATCCATTTTATTTAGGCTGTGGTTATTTCACTCTGTCAAGTCACCAAGCAATCTTCTTTTTTTGAAAGATGCCAAGTAATCTTCTTTACTTTTGTTGGATATGTGTTAGGCCAGTGAACATTGGTCAATGAGTTTTACATCTCCTTACAGTTTTTCTGAACTTCTTTATGGCTAGGGCTAGGATCTTGTGCATGGGGTTGCACAAGGAACTGAAATTGCAGTTACTTGGATTATACTTTTTGCCTTCTGTGCTCATTATAACATTACAACATGCAGTTGGTATGCATAAGGATCTTCAACTCCAACTAAGATTAATTAAGATGCAGAAGAAGAAACCAAAACCAAAATCAAATTCTAAAAAGAAGAATCAATTAATTAATTAATCAATCAAGTCGAGAAAATATAGAAAGGGCATGATTTTTTTTACTAGGAGAAAAAAAAGAAGTAAAGTGATTCGGTACCTTTTCCATGAAAGAATGATCCATTCAGCAGAAATGGGAAAGAAAATGTAAAATGTTCCTCACTGCCTGCACAAACAGTCTTTCCATTACATATCTTGAAAAGGAGAAGGAAAAAAACAATAGAAATCCATTCACTGCACAATATAACCCTTCTCCATAGCTACACCAATATAACCAAAATCAGATCAATGTAAAAACTGAATCTTTGAAAAGAAAGAATCAATCAATGTAAATACCGAATCTTTGAAAAGAAAGAATCAATAACAAAATAAAGAAAGCAATGAAAGTAAAAGAAGAAGAAGAAAAAGGGACCTTTTGAAGCCTCACGAGCAATGTTGAAGTGAAGTAGAGAGGGGAGAGCCAACGCACCAATGATCGAGCAGAGGCATTGTGGTAATAGCAGCTATAAACTCGGCAGTAATGGTTCACAGAACGTTTTGTGTATATAACCTTCCCTTCTTGATGGGCTTAATGAGAGGCTTAATGAGAATACTAAGGAGGAGTTAGAGTTGCTTGATAACAGATACGTGCGGTTATGCAAGGGGAGAGGTCAAAATGAAATTGAAATCAGAGATTGATTTCTCAGTTCGCCTCATATATAAGAATTGTTTTCTCTCATCATCATCATCATCATCTTGAAAGCCTTTTTCTCCATTCCAGCCAAATCATGTTGGAGTCGTGACAAAAGTTCTACTCTGGCTGTCTATCATTTTCTAATGGTCTTTCTATGTTTCTTGGAATTCATTGTGTGCAGATGTTTGTTCTTACAATTTACTTTATTCATGAGACCATAAACTTTGAAAGTTAATAGTCATAAACCCTGAAGGTCAATAGTAAGTCTACAACAAAGAAAATCGCGAACTAGCCTTCCTTTAAATTGCCTATGAAAGAATTTAATGGTTGTGGAATGCTGTAACACTAACAGGTGGCTCTTAAAATGTGAGGTTTATTATTGTTGAGAAATAAAAGGTTCATAGTCCAGACTTTTGCAGAGTATTTTATATTTTTAAAGTAAGAATTTGTTAGACATACAAATTATTATGCAACTTCCCCTAACTCTTCTGTCTCTATTTTTCTCTTTCTTTTCTTTCTTCAAACTCTAATCTTCACCAACAAACCAACACGGTATTGGGCGAGAGATGAAATCTGACCCAAGGGACCTAGAACGAGGGCTGTCATCAACAGGCTTCCCAGTATATGTCGGAGGCCATGCCATCTAGGGTTAGTGGTTCTGGCCAAACCATAGATGGCATGAAACTTCTTGATTTATCGGACGGGATGAAATCTGATCCAAGGGACCTAGACCAAGGGATGTCATGAACAGGCTGCCCAGTATATGTCGCAGGCCATGCCATCTAGGGTTAGCGGTTCTGGCCAATATATGGCATGAAACTTCTTGATTTTTAGATGTTTATCGAACTTAGATGAGAATTGAACAAGAGGAGGCCCAATGACATGACCCATGGGCCATTGATAAGATTCAAACAAGATTTTATGATTTTTTTGTGTGACTTGCTAACAAATCCATATGGGATTACTCAAAATTTTCTAATTATTGTGTTAGTTGACTATCGTAAGAGTCCTTGCATAGTTAAAATTGTTTCTATTTAGTTTCGTGATTTATAGGAGTCTCAGCTTGCTGTTGGGTTGGTTATTTTAGTTTTAAATGAGTGTTAAATGGGAAAGTACTCTAATAAGACCTAAATTGGGACAGCACTGGTGCTTTATATATGTATGTCTAACCTACGTCCTGTGGAATCAATGTAATTTTTATTGCTTTCAATCTTGTTTTGTGAGCTTGGTGCTGAATCCAAAGGGAAATTGTTGCAGAGGAAGTTTGTGTGCCAACTCGGGAACTTCTTCTCTGCATCAATTAATCATCTCCATACATCCCACTTGTTAAACAAAATCCATCTTACTGATATAAATCATGGTTGGAAAGCTCTCCGAGTTGACTCTTAACTCTCCGAATCATCTCTTTTTGATGAAGGGCCGAGTCAAATATACGGGAGACTCACCCAAGTCATCTCATTTTAATAAGCTATTTGCATTCTTAAACATTTGATAGGTAGATCTTTTTTTTTTTTAAATAATGTTTGTTTTTAAGTAATTATGCATAAGGTTTAGAGCCAGCAATTTAAAAAGGATGAACGGAATGTAATTTGATGCCTACATTTGGACTAAAAAAGTCTGCAATATGCAATATTTTTTCTTTTATTTTTCTCATTGTAGTACTTTTCTTGCATATATAAATTTATTAATTTGAATTGAGTATCATGAATGCATGTAAATAAATGTATATTTATATTTCATGAGTAATGAATTTATTTTTAAATATTTTTAAAATTATTAAAAAAAAAAAGACTCCCGAGTCTCCGCGTTGACTCCATCCGAGTCAAATATTTTTTGCATTTGACGAGTCAAGTGCAAGTCATGACTCACGAGTTTTCCAACCTTGATATAAATGACTAAGAACTAATAACAAGAACTGTCAATAATAGCTAAGGATAATAGCAGAGCAAGCTTTGAAAGGAAATCTACTTTTCACATGTAACAAAAAAGAAAAAAAATGCAAAAAAGAAGACAGAGAGAGAGAGAGAGAGAGAGAGAGAGAGAGAGAGAGAGAGATTCATATGTCGGAAAACTAAAGTAAATCATCTAATTTTCCTCGGGAGAATTTTGCAACCCAAATATATGAAAAATTTCCTTTCCTACTTAAGGTAAAATGTCAATATGCGGCCCTTAAGATTTTGTTTATAAAAAGCCTTGATGAAGGGGATTTAATTCTTGCTTTGTCTTGATTTTGTGTTATCTGTTTTCGCTTATTCTCAGTTCCATTCTGTGTCATCATGCCATGGGTATTTATGGTATTATGGATATTTGTAGTGTAAATTAGTATTCTGATAAAATATGTGAAACTTGGTCCAACCCTTTTTTACGATTTAAACCAAATAATGATTTGAATTATCTATTAAGGTGGTGGGTTTCGCTTTGATAATTATGATGATAAAATTTATATACGACAATTTGTCTTTCAGGACTCTTCCTAATCACAAATTGAGTGGATATATATCACCTGACATTGGGAAGCTACAGAACTTAAAGATTCTGTATGTATTTCATAGACTGGCTTCTTGGCAATTTTTGATTTTTTTAAATATTTTCTGTGTGATTGAGTTACTCAATATTCTGCTCTTGGTCGTCTGTGATTTTTTAAATATCATATTGTCAGAGCCCTTCATGAGAACAATTTCTATGGAGCTATTCCTTCAGAGTTGGGCAATTGCACTGAGCTACAAACTTTGTAAGTGTTGATATCAGTTCACTAATAACAGAATATCCTTTTTCTAATTTTTGAAGACAATGTGATCTCTTTTAACTTGTTTGTAAATTTAGGATCACAGTTTCAGTAAAATAATACAAGTTGGGAAAGGGTTTTACAAAACCAAATTAAATTCAATTACCTATGTAATTATTATTTACATTGCATGAGGAAACTTATATCACATCATATTATGCAGATACTTGCAAAGCAATTTTTTTAGCGGCTTGATTCCTACAGAGCTTGGAAACCTTTCAGAACTGCAGATCTTGTGAGTTACTGTTCTGGAAATAGATGTAGAGTTTTGGATTTCAGTTACTTGTGATTGAGTGACTTGTTGATGCAAGGTAGATAAGTCAGGCTTCTTTTTCCAGTGAGCTAGAAATGATCTCACTCAGCCGTCAATATGAATTTGGTAAAAGATAAATGCCAAAGTCAGATGCAAGTCTAGATAGGATTCACTCAAATTAACAAGGAATTTGGCGGCATGATTTTGTTGCTCATTTTAGTCTTGTGAGGACTTCTCCCCCTTTTGAAATATGTAAATGCTCCCGCTATTCATGAATACAAGCCACCTATCCTCCTCTCCCTGTTTGACTCATTTGAACTTTGGGCTAGTGTCATTTCATGGGGTGTTTATGATGAGTGGGCGAAAGTTGTGGTGCCAATGTATAAAAAAAAAATCTCTCATATAAACACACGCACACACAAATTACTGCTCCTACTAAGTAGTACCTCTCACTACTTGCAAGAGAGGTAATAATTTTAGCACCATGTGGGATGTACCTATAATCCAAGTGGTCCTCACAAGGGGCTTAGATTCTGGCCTCTATGCAAGCTATTCAAGGTACCTTCTAGGAGAAGGAACCTCTACACACACATCTATATATAAGATGTGACAACCAGGGTGACCGGTCCTTGATTTTGACATGGCCACGCTATTATAGTTAGCGACCCTCTTTTTTAATCATCCAGCCCATTCTTTCTTGTGAGAATACACAACCATAGCTTCTGTTGTCCCTTGCTTCACAGACTGACATGCGCCTTTCCCTTTTCGATTCACAATCGATGCCTCCCAGTCTAACCTGCAGCAGAAGCTTCTCCTCCCTCTTCCCAAACTCGGCATCACAAGGCATGAAATCCCGGCCATCAAATTGGCCACTGCAGGTTTGTCATCTCCTTGGCAAGATTGCCCAAGGGGTGAAATTCATATATTATGCATGTACAGAACTTGGTCTTTTGCTTCTCATATTGTCATATAGGTCTTCTTTATTAGATTTTTATTTAATTTTTTTTTTCTGAAGAAGTTATACAAAAAATAATCATAATCAGAGCTTCTTAACCTTATCCCATCAATATAGGATTGGATTGGCATCAGTTTCCATGTATTTTTGTTGATTTCAATCAGTGCTGTGATTCTAGTGTTTCTCCTCATACTACTTGAAGTGTCGATCGGAGCTTAGTGGCTTCTTGTTTGGGATAATTTTGCATTGTTTACTTATGGCATAGTATTCAGTTTCCAACTTCTTAATATGTACAATTTTATGCATGATCACATATGCAAGGGTATTTTATCTAATTTGACACTTAGCTGATTGCTCAGGGATATCTCTAGCAATTCTCTAAGTGGATCAATTCCCCCTTCGCTCGAGAAGTTGACCAAACTCTCAATATTGTGAGTAATCTATTTATGCTTGACATGCATTTTGTTAGCTCCGTACCAAATGAAGGATTTTGCTGATTTTCCAGCTAAGTGTTTTTGTTTTGGGTGTGAGTGAAGCAATGTATCCATGAACTTTCTGGTTGGAAAAATACCTTCTGAAGGCGCACTTCTCAAATTTACTGGAGATTCGTAAGTACTGTTTTGCTAAGTACTTTCTATTTATGTGTTTTCAAGTGGTAGTTCTGCTAGAGACAATTTTCTTTTGCTTTAGGTCAAAATTGATAGACAGCTAATGATTGCTTTATGTTTTGTGTGCTTATGTGTTCTGAAACCCAATTCCTACTCTGGCAATATGGGAGTGTGGGTGTGGCCATGTGTTTTGCATGGTGGTGGTGGTTTGGGGGTGTGTATTCTGAAACTAGCACCTACTCTGACATTATGGAGCTTGATACTTTGCAACTTGCATGGTCTCTGATTTAGCAAAATTTCAAAGCTAACATTTAGGTGTCCATCTGTTTTAGGATGTGTTCCTGTATTTTGTCTGTTTCGAGTATAATCAAGCCACGTCTTGCATTTTGAAGCCTGACACGATAATACACACTCTTCTCTTATTATTATCAAATTTTCAAATTTGACACTAATTCGCACTCATACATGCTATTATATTATTACTGTATCTCGCACGCTCACCTGCACCATCACAGTAACATCAAAAAACACTTAAAACTAGGATTGACTTTCTCATATGCTTTCCCAAAGAAACTTCCTTTGTAGAATATTGTCTTACAATCATGCTTTTAACCAACAATGATGGGGGCAAGTATGTTAAATTTTTTACTTTAGGTGGTTGAAAAAGTGTAATGATGCAGCCCAAGAGGGGCTGCCACAGAAGGGTTTCAAATAATGGGTGAGATCCAACCCAAAGCAGGGGACCAGACCCAGTTTTATACGGCCAAGCTCAAGCCCCATGGATGGCGAACAAGCCCAACTATCTACAGCAGGAGGCCCAATCCTCCCAATTAAGAAATATTATTATTTTAGTATCTTTCAGCATTTTTCTTATTTTAATATTTCTATTTTTCTTGGGTAAGTATTTTTTTTTATAACATTCTTGGTTGTCCAAGAGGCCTAGTTAATGCTGTCTAATGTGTGTTCTTAGATAAAGTTTCAGTAATATTCAGTGTTTCTCCACTCTTTGAGATAGACTCCTAGAATTAGTTGTGCTAAGTTTTGATTGGAGAATGGAGACACCTTCAATTGGGTGGATCCTTCTACATCAATCTGGCTGGGTCAAGTTTGGCCTCAGTTATGTGAGTATTCACCAGTGCATGGGTTCAACTATAACTGATCGAAGACCGATTTTTGTTTTGGAACAGACACCATCTATCGCTAATGGGGACCTTCTTTTTGTTTGATATATGGGAACTCACTAATGAGGACTCTGTCACATCGCCATTGATTGCAAGTGCTAACAATCTATACTTTGCTCATTCTAAATTATCATCCATGTTTCTGCTGAAAATGAAATGGTTGCAATCATTTGATTGGAGTGGTTCCTTGAGGCCATAAGTGACCCAAGGTGGGCCTAGCAAATAGATAAATTGTTCCAGGATCATACCTGATGGGCTAAGGCTTTGATTGACGAAGATGATCAGTACAAGGGTTGGACCTTATTTTCTTCTTGTGTTGTATACTGTTAGCATTAATTATGTGGTTAAATCATCTGATTTGCATCTTTCTGCCAGTTGGCATATGAAATACACAGTTCTGATAGGTGATATTGATTGTTCAAGTGTCAGAGCAATTGGATGTCCTGTAGCTGACAGTGTACTTAGTATTTCCAAATATGTTTCATACTAAAGAAAGATGGTGGTTGATTGATTTTTTTTTATTTTGGTTACTCTGGCAAATACCGACAAACCCACACACACACTGCCCAAGTCCCTGACCATCGGAGCTACAACTAGGGACCGATCCATGGCTTTTTCTGTGGAGAGGGAGATGCCTCACCCAGAGATATATCCTTTTAGAAAGTTAAACACTGTTTATATTTTTATTAATGTGTTTCCATCATATGCTTATCTGCAGCTTTGTCGGAAACCGTGACTTGTGTGGCAAGCAAATGAGTGTAGCATGCAAAGATGAACTTGAAGGCCCTTCAAGTTCTCCATCTTCCTCTGGTATGTGGATATATGTGAAACAAAGGTGAACTGTTAATCCCTTACATTTTCAGATGATAATGATGAAGGATCCAGTTCCTTACAGCTGCAACTGCTAAAGGAGTGGAAGTATACATAAAGGGCCCAATAGATGTCCCATGACCAAACACCTAGCTTAGACAAATCTTGTGTAAAACACTCTGAAATGCCCTTACGATTGGATAGTTTCAGAACGTTCATCTTATATAATGTTTTATAAAATAATTCCCAAAATTAGAAAAAGAATGAACAAACTGATGATACAGTCTTGGTTGTTATTTCAGTCATTATGTAACTGTAGTTGTCAGTTACAGGATCTGAACTCGTTTTTGTAAACCATGTTTATAATTGTTCTTAATATCTTAATTGTGTCATGAATACTGTGCACCAGGAACTCAAGACACAAAGAAAAAGCCCGGGAGGTACCCTACGAGGCTCCTTATAAGTGCTTTGGCAACAGTGGGTGCTTTACTTCTAGTGGCCCTGATGTGTTTCTGGGGCTGCTTTCTTTACAAGAAGTTTGGGAAAAGTGACAGCAGAGGTCTTGCAATGGATGTCAGTGGAGGTATGAATTTTAAACCATTATGTTGCTAGGCCAAAGCTTGGAAGCATTTGTTTGAACAGAATTCTTTTATTATTTACCTTTCCCAGATCTCTGAGTGATTATATGGGAGCAGTATGCTCATAAACATGTCGTTTGAGCAGATGTGTTTTTTTATTGTAATTTATTTTTATCAGATTTATGAACAGGCTGTTCATTTGTCAGTCACACAGAATGTTTCTTTTTCTCGCACAAGCATCCAGATCAATCTCATGTGGTGTTTTTGTTCCAGGTGCATCCATTGTGATGTTTCATGGAGACTTGCCCTACTCTACAAAAGATATCATTAAAAAATTAGAGACTTTGAATGATGAACATATTATAGGTTCTGGCGGCTTTGGAACTGTATACAGGCTTGCAATGGATGATGGTAACGTCTTTGCATTGAAAAGAATTATGAAGACAAATGAAGGATTAGATCGCTTTTTTGAAAGAGAGCTGGAAATTCTTGGGAGCATAAAACATAGATATTTGGTGAATTTACGTGGATATTGCAATTCTCCTTCATCTAAGCTGTTAATTTACGATTACTTGCCAGGCGGAAGCCTGGATGAAGTACTGCATGGTGAGAACTTTTTCCCCCGTTTTTATGGCTTTTCTCCCCTAGAATCTTCTATCCTCTGTTCAGTAATGAGAGAACTTTTATTCCTGTGAAACCGAGGTTTTGGTTAACCGATAAACCATTTTGAAGGTCAAAAGTTTATCTTGTTGCAGGTTTCTTCCTTAAAAATAAAATAAAATAAAATAATAACCTTTTAAGGAAGAGCTAGGGAAACTCTTGAATCAAAGGAGGGTTTATCAGGAAGCAAAAAATTTCTCTGGACCTGTTTGGCCTGCTGAAAGATTTAATATACCTGATTCCAGGTATATCTCACTGACAGGAAATGTACTGCCTTTCTGAAAACAATTTCATTTCAGAAATCGCTTGACAGGAAATGTACTACCTGTTGAAAAGCCGGTTCAAAAAATTTGTTTTAAATTCTACACAAATGTGGTACATTTCATTGGACTTACCATAGCTAAACGGTCTCTCCATCTTTTCCCGAACAGAACTATAAGGGGCATGTTTCTTTTGTTTAAGGTCATTGGCACTTAATCCTAGGCATCTGTTGGAAAATGTTTTCTGCTACTGTCATGACCAATATTTAAATTTTAATGTACGGTCATAGCTTATACTGTGTCATGGAAAATGTGATGTGTTGGACAGAAAAATCTGAGCAACTGGACTGGGATGCTCGTTTAAATATCATCATGGGAGCTGCAAAAGGACTTGCATATTTGCATCATGATTGTTCCCCCCGAATCATACACCGAGACATAAAGTCGAGCAACATTTTGCTTGATGGAAATTTGGAAGCGCGTGTATCTGATTTTGGACTTGCCAAACTTTTGGAAGATGAAGAATCCCATATTACAACTATTGTCGCTGGAACATTTGGTTACCTTGCTCCAGGTATTCTCTGTAAACTGTGCACTAAGAAATCCTTACTTTAATTTGAAAATGCATAAGTAGCCCCTTGGAAATTTCATTTATTTTTCACTAATTTCAGGATCCATATCATTTTCCAAAAACATGCACCGAGTATTGTTCCCCTGACTACCAAATGCAGATGTTACTCGAATATCAGCTTGAAAATTTTCGAGTACAACTAACTGGAATGATTGATTGAGAAGAATGTCTTGTATTCTTATGGTTTTATTGAAGAAATCAATGGAAATTTTATCTACTAGGCACTGTATGACAAAAGTAACTTGTACATTTCAATATCTAGGACATTTTCCTATCAGTTAAAAAAACATCTGGATATTTTGTCAAGGTGGAAGGGAGGTAGTGCGGCTGGTAGGCTGACATAGTGGAGGCTCTTCTTATTGAGATTGTATTTGCTAATCCCTGGTTTGGATCCCAAATACCTGGTTTTTCCTTTTTAATACAGTTCCTGACTTCCTGCTAGACTTAATCTCAGTATTCTTTTACTGGAATTTGTGACTTTAACAATCTATTTTTGCCCCAGATTGTATAGATTCCCCTCTTTTCCTTGTCAATACTTCTACATGGTAAAAAATCATTATCAGGGATCTTTTTTTTTTTTTTTATAAACAACTGCAATGCTTTAGAAGATGGAACCAGGTGCATTTCCCATGATCTTCATCAGATATAAAAACTCCCATGCTTATATTTGGGTTCAACTTTTTTTTTTTTACAAGAGTTGACGAAAAAAAGTTAATTAAACTCAAGACAGATGCAAACAGCTAAACAAAGGTAAATGAAATGCCTGAATAAGAGATTTAGCCTGCTTGATCTCTACATTGAGTGAATATGCTAAACTCTCAAAGTAACCCCAAATAGATGGGATAAGGCTTTGATGATGAAATAGGTGCATTTCCCGTAGAGGTGTAAACAGCACAGAAATGGAGGGAAATAGAAGAGGTGCAACTACCATTGTAGTTTGACACCAATATTTCTTCCATTGCTGCCCTATTCAACGTTTAAACCAATTCTGTGTCCACAAACAAATTTACCTTCTCTGTACTATGTTTAGTGAAAAATCAGCTGTATTTTTGTACTTCTAATGTGCCATAAAACAGAGAGGACAGATGTTTATTTTCTTCCATAATAGAAAATATAATTGCTGCTGCTTGTTGTTAGTATAAATGGATGGTTCTTAAGCACGTCTTGGTTGTCTGTTTTTTCAGTAAATACGATATTTATTGTTTCCTTATAACTGCACTAGTGAACTTTTGCAATATTTTAGATTTTGTGTTTTATTTAAAGGTGAATCCTCTTATAAGCTGATGCACATATCAGCTCACGGGTGGAAATGCCTAATGGGGTGATGGTCCATCCGAGTGGACCATAAAACAGGGACCCAATCCCACCCCACCCCCCGGCCCCCTTTTTTTATTGTCACGAATCCTAGGGTTTGGCGCCCATCCGAATGGACTGGACTCGACCGTTGCATTGACTATGCACTTGTTTTGGACAGTGAAAACTTGCCGGCTGTTGATCAAGTGCTTAGAATGATCATCTGAGCCTCCGCCACCATACACAGGTAGGTGTGGTGGTGGTGGTGGTGAAGATTTGCTCTCCAGGGGCCCCCACAGCTGTTTGAAGTTGTGTGCATAAGGGATGGGGCCCAATATTTAAAATTTCTTAAAATAAATATTGAATATTTAGATTTAATGCTTTAGTACTGATCCTTGAATTACTACTAATTTCTGGCTCCATCTATTCATCAATGATTCTTCCTTCCACTTGAAAAAAAAGAGCAATGCATTTTTATGGTGGTTTAACAGTTGTTATCCTATGTGTGCGGCGTGCGTGAAACTGTCTGTCGCACCGCGCTGTGGGGCCCACTTGCTGGCCCACCTTGGGATGGGGGCCTAAGGGATTTGAAGATCTGCCTGGTCCCCTCCTATGTACAAAAAACCATCCTCATCCAATCATCCTAACCCTATCATCCCGGGCCCACGAGTTCAGTCCATTCATATGGATGTTCAGTCGATCTAACGGTCCAATCCAGTCAGATCTATCCAAATTTAGTGGACATGTGTACTATAAGGGGGTGGGGTTTTTTTGGTCCACTCGGATGGACTGGAAGGTGGGGCCCACTAGGGGTGCACATTATGTGCACCGGGCACAAGAGATAATTTTCCCAAGTTTATATATGTGATATATTTTTGAGATTTTAACACTGTAGGATGGTCAATATCAGGATAAATCTAATCAGGAAAATTTCAGTTCAGCATTCATTCCTTCATTATTTCTCATAACTATACTGGAGTTGCAATAACTTCTATTCTAAGTACTTATTGTGAATAACTACAAATGCAGAGTACATGCAGAGTGGGAGGGCAACCGAGAAGACTGATGTGTATAGTTTTGGAGTTCTGGTGCTAGAAGTATTAAGTGGAAAGCGGCCCACTGATTCATCTTTTATTGAAAAAGGACTTAATATAGTTGGTTGGGTAGGTCTTGTTTTCATGTGGAGATTCTGGCCTTTAGTTTGAATTAGTCCTGATACGTAATGGCTGTCGGTCAATTGTATTTTTAGTTGTTGGTGTTGAATGCTTGCTTATTCAAGAGATTCTGTCAATTGTTTCCTTTTGGGTCTGGTTTATTCCTTCTTTAAGATTCATTCTCCTTTTTTTGAAAGGTTTCTGTAAGATTCATTCGTAACATGGATTCTTGTAGTGCTTCTTAGAGTCATCAGCAGCAGAGGCTGTGGACCCTCCTGTGGCGGTAGGTCCCCTTGGGAGGGGTTTTGAAAGGGACCCACATGGATAGGGGGCTGTATAAGTATAATGTTCCTCCCCATCTGATATGTGGCCCCCCACTGGAAACAGTTCAAAATCGACCTTTTTATGACTAATGAATTTTTCAAACCATTTCTTAGTGGTGCCCTCATATCGGATGGGGCAGAAACAAGCTTTTATACAGCAGTTGTCCACATGGGTCCTTTATAAACCCCCTGGGACCACTTACTCAGGTGGGACCTGCAGCGTCCACCCACTGCTCTCATGCTCACATCTGCCCTTAATGTCTTGTATAATTTCTACATTCCCATTAGGGATCCTTGTTTTCTCCCTGTTGTTGGTCTTCTCTAAATCAATTAAAACCAAAGTAAAATCTTACTCATGTAAATTCTTTGGTATTGGATGGAGACCTAAATTCTTTGGTGGTTGACCAGCTTAAATTTCTGTTTTTGCTTTTCCTTTTTGAACTATTGTTTCTTGCATTACCCATTCATATAGTTGAACCATCTCTGTTTTGCAGCTGAATTTCTTGGTTGTAGAGAATAGACAAAGGGAAATCGTTGATCCATCCTGCGAAGGAGTGCAAACTGAAAGTCTGGATGCTTTGCTCTCAGTTGCCATTCAGTGTGTGTCATCAAGCCCGGAGGATAGACCTACTATGCACAGGGTGGTGCAAGTACTTGAATCCGAGGTTATGACTCCATGTCCAAGTGATTTCTACGACTCAAACTCGGAATAAGATCAGAGTACATGGACATGCGCATGTGTGACTGCCCATTCTCATGAGAATGAAGGAAATTGGCATAAGCTGCAAGAGGTTGGAACTCTGCACCCCCACTTTTTATCATTCTTTCATTCTTTTTTGCAGATTCCGATTGCCCGATTTTGCTGTCATCCATTTCTGGGGATTTAATTATTGAAATATTTCTTGTCAGCAAGGGAGTTATCCATGCTTATAGGGTGCAAGTTTAAGTGTTGGAAATTGTCTTCTGTAGTATCCATGCTTAACATATGTGCGTGTTTGCATGGCACCTGGTGGCGTACATACATGCGTGCATGCGTGCTTCACTGTGAAGAAAATTATGATATTTTATATTTTTTTTACATCTATCCTTTTTTGCCCATTCATTATCCATTTTCACCGTAGCCTTAAAAGTCCATGTTTATTAGCATAAACTGAGAGACCGGGTCCCTCAATCTCCAAAGGTCGGAGATAAAAGGTATTTTTTTTTTTGGTTTAAGCTACAAGGGAACTTGAACACATGCACTCCCACTCGTACGGCCAAACCAGTTGAGCTACAGCTCGAGACCAAAGGTAGTTGATGAATTAAATTGTTTATTGCTTCTGTAGAAGTTTCCAAGATACTAAATCCTAAATTGTTCTCATTTTTTGTAAAAGGGATCGAGTAACCTAAATGCGCAAAGTGGAGATACCACTCAAAAATATCTGACTGTACGCAAGCTCCTCCGATGGTGTTTTTGAGGGACGTACATATGAAAATATTTTAACTTCTGTATGCATCTTATTTATCTGGTGCAATTGATTTGAATGACGCTACTGTGTCACCCTCACCCAGTTAGAATCAAGAGGATTTGCTATCCGTTACTTGGGGTGGGTGTTGAGTCCTATCTGAAGCTGAATCCTTTGTGGCCTCATCGATCAAAGGCACCTACCTCTGGAATTATGTAAATGAGAGTGACCCAAAATCTGTCTGGCCTGCCCTCTCATTACATTGATCGGAAGATCCTAGTCGTCGAACAAGAGCTTGTAAAATGGATGGTTCCGAGAAGTATGGTCATTCATTTATTCAAACTCTTGCTTGAATGTTGGGAACTCAAGCATCGATGAATGAAGATGCTGGGGCAAGAAGAAAATTGGTCCAAGGTCACGGAAAAAGTGGGCACAACATGATTGGATCATGCATCTAGAGCTTTTGGACCCCATCTGGGGTCATGTTAGCTCCAAATCCATTATGATGGAACTGCAAGCATCCTACCCTCCCTGTGGTGGGTAGGATTTCACTTCCTTTTAGGATACATAAAAGCAAGGCCAATTGGTTAAGTCAAAAGTGTTTATAACTATGTAAAAACAGATTTAGTTCTCGCAGACCTTTGTCATGAAAAGGCCTTGTTTGGCGAGAGGAGAGGAGAGGAGTGGAGTGGAGTAAAAAATGAATGGTTAAATTAAGAGGAAAGAATAGAAGAGGGGTCAAGTACAACTACTAAAGAATGACCTCTTAGCCTTCTAGTAAGAGGTGCCGGGTCTTATTTACCGCGTTTGAATCTAAGCGAGCACCTTTCCTCACCCGAGGATGTGCTACCTCACAGAAGGTCAATGGGTTAAGTCGGAAGTGTTTTAACTACATAAAAACAGATTGAGCTCTTGCAAACCTTTATGTTCATGAACAGTCCATGTTTGGCATGAGGAGAGGAGAGGAGTGGAGTTAAAAATGAATGGTTAGATTAAGAGGAAAGAAAAGAAGAGGTGTCAAAAGTGCGAGTACTGAAGAATGATCTCTTAGCCTTGTGATAAGAAGTGCATGTTCTTACCAACCAACTTGGCCGGGGCTTGAATATGGGTCTGCACCTTTCTTCACCTGAGGATGTGCTACATCACCAAAGGGTCCCGCATGACACCCGAGGGAGTCCCTCGCCAGAGGGCTAGGGGCTCCACACCCCTAAGCTGGGATAAATAAATAAATAAAGTACAAGTACTAAATAAAAAAAAAGGCACATCTTTTTTATATATATAAAAATAATAATAATAATAAAAAGACAAAGCTACTCTCTAGTAGCACTATACAACAAAAGGCTGAGACTTTCACACTTAATCTATCCACTTTTTTTTTATCTTGATTTGACGCTTTATTTTACTCCCCTAAAGTTTTGAGAGAATTCTAGCAAAAAGAGATTAGTAAAGAAAATAATGTGTTTTACAACAAATTTTTTCAACATTTCATAAGTAATCAATCATGTTTGGGCAGCCAAAACGACCCAATGGAAAACCTGCGATGCTAGTTGGAATTATTTGGCATACCCGAGAGATCTCAATCCCGTTGTCAAATCTCTTTTAAGAATTGGAAGATCATAATTACCCAAATAACACAACCCACTAGAATTTGCAACCCTAGGCCATATTTGTGTAACTGCTCTTCTTTTGTGGAAACGAGAAAAGGAAAACCTAGGACTTGTATGTTTTCAAAAAAAAAAAAAAAGCGCTCTTTGTCATTTTGTTTGCAGAAACTTTATTATTACAAGAAAAAGAGTCAAAATGAGTGAGATTTTTCAGAATACAAAGAAACGTGTTTACAAAAAGAATATAAAAGAAATTTGTACAATTTTGAAGCCCACGAAAGCTGGCATTGCCGTGAAGGTGTGAGTCATGAGCAAAGTGGGCCTTTGACACAATACCCATCTAGAAAGATGATAATATGAAGAAGTGAGGAGGGACTCGGAGGAGCGGCTGAAAGCGAAAGGGAAATGCAACGGTCGAGTAATTGTAATCATGATTATATTATAATATATATTATGTTGTTACCAGTCTGTTCTAAGCCAAAAGCCATCCCCCCCAAGGCCCCAGGTGAGGGAACAACAGAGAGAGACTCTGCATCACATCATTGCCTCGCATTGAGAAACTACTGGAAGAAGAAAGGCGATTTCTTCTACGGCCATGGCCGATTTATGGTCTTTCCCTTCTTCACCTTCACCAGACAGCGACGATTCAGCTGCAGTAGAAGACATCATCTCCCAAGCTATGGATCTCTCTGCTCTCGAACAGATCGCAGCTCTCAATTCCTCCCTCGTTTCAGATTCTGTTCTGCCCACCCACATCGAAGCTCGATTCCGCAAGCTCAAATCATTCCCAGGTGCCTCTCATATTCCCAACAATCCATCCAAGCCCAAATTCATCCCACATCAAACACCTGGCGCTGGCACCGAAGAAGAAACCACGACCAAGTCGTTTTCTGAAGAACTCCTAAAACCTGACCTTCAGCTGTCTGGTTCTTCTTCCTCTTCCTCCCCTTTCAGAGAGATTGAGGCCTCCGTTCCTTACAAATTGAAGAATTCTGTGAAGAATCTTGACGACCCAAAATCAACAAGAGGATCTGGGTCGTTCTCTTCTCCTTCGATTTCATCCAATTCTTCTTCCAAGGGAGCAGCTTCTCACTCCCCGCCTAAACAAACCTGCTGCTTCTGGTGTTCTCCTAAAAAGCCGGTGTCCTCCAGAAAGAAGAGAGAGGATGGTGAGATGGGAGGATCTGATTTGAGCTCATTCTCACTGAAAGACCACCAAAGAAAGATGGAGAAGATGCTCAAGGAGCAGGAGGAGATTATCAGCCGAGAGGCTGAGAAAGTGCTGAAATGGGCTAAACAGGCTTCTGCAAAACACCTCTAGTCTCCATCAAAGATGAAAAATAAATAAATTCCGAGTGATTTATGTCTTTTATATATATATATTTTTACCCTCATAGTATTTTCCATCATTCTTCACTTTTCTTCCATCTCTACCTATACATAAAGGGAACAGAAAAATATTGGTATATTCATCATCAATTTTTAGATGATACTTTTATAGTGATTGCTTGTGGCCCTTTTGACTTTTGAATTCGGTTCTCTCTGCACAAATGGTACATTTCTCGACTTCATCAACCAACCATCTTCATGGATTTTCTCTTGGTTCTTTTCTTCTCTGGTGGTCCTTTTTTTTTTTTTTTTTTTTTTTTTTTCTAGGGATTTCTTTTTTCATGGGTTTCTCTTTTTTCACCCTTTCACATCTAAGAATTTTGTTGTGTCCCAAGACCAGCTAAGACTTTTGTATGGCCCACCTGGAGGATACTCCCACATTATAGTTTTGTACTACCAGATTCTTTAATTTTGATGGATCATAATCTCTCTCACTAGATTCATGCATCAGTTGAAGGAGCAGGTGTTCATGCCAATGCTAGATAAGAAGAGAGTAAGATGGTGAGACAAAATAGGGCTGACACTGGTGTTAGTCTTTATATTTGTGTAATAAGAAGACCAGGATGTCTTCAATGGAGCTGGAATTGGTTTCAAGGGCCTCCACTTGCCAGGATCTAGGATGATTGCTCTCACCATACCAAACAGAAGAGTTATAGAATCATGGTTAAGCAAAACAAATGAACTAAATTTACAAACTAGGCACACAAATCTGTTAAAGGGGTTGCACGTCAAATGGGATGCTTGTGAGCAAGCAGCTATTTGTTGGCAATGTCAAAATCTACCCTCTATTTACCTCTCTGTAAAAGAGAGATGGCTACTACTGATCACTTCATTTATTCTCCAAAAAGTGCAAGGCATTGGAAGATGACTTACCATATTAACTCTTCAAAGGAAGACTTGTTGAACAGAGCATCACATTGACTTTCCATTGAAGCAACAGGTTCTTAAACAAAGAGGATCTTTTCAAGGATCCGATCGTAATTTGGGTCAGAATTGAGGATCTTGTTCGGTATTTGTCAAAAATCTTAGTTGCAAATAGGTTCCATCTTCTATGGCCTCTACTTCATGCCTCACCGTCTTATGATCAACCACTGGATTTAACTTATAATGGCCCCATCAAATAACCTATCCCTTACATGAAAACTAAATCAAGGGAAGATGAAAAATGAATACCCTGTCATCACCATAGTAATTGAAATTCTAGGAAAGTCAAGGTCCCCAACTACCGTCACTACCTTATAATCCTTCATCCCTCACCTCACCTCATATCATTCACATCTCACATCTTTAATAATCCTTTGGTGGAGCTAATTTAACCATGAATTCCTATGTATTCAATATAATAGAATGCAAACAAACAGGCCCTGAATGCCAAGCAGTTCAGATCACCTAGCTTTCACTTTTAAAAGAGGATCTTTCCAAATTAGAAACCAAATAAATGTGCTTGCAGTAAAGTGAGCGTTCAAACTTTTCAGATGCCCAGCATGAGTCAACCTTACATATAAATCAAAACCAACTACAGGTAGAGACAACCAGATACATATCTGGATCTTTCACAAACCAAGTCTTGCCAATTCATTGTACTAGCAAATGACCATTCATGAGCTTGGATAACCCAAGTTACAATTAGGATACAGTGGTGGTGTTCTTTGCCATTATCAATTACAGGTAATCTGAGATTCAGGTAATTAGAGTCGCAGCCTTGCAGGCAATATAAGAACACGGCAACTGAGTTCCAAGGATGCAAACAAGCCATAGCAAACTGATAGATATAGTGCAAGAATAGGCCAAATATCCATTTAAACAAGAATAAATTGAAGAAAACAGTGGGACCCAATCTATGAACAATGCTACTCCATATTCTGCAATAAAAAGGAAACAAGTAGGATTCCCATTCAAGCACCTTATTTAGCATTCCATCTCTGTGATCAGCTGTCCTTGTACGATTCACTTGAGATCAAGTATATGATTACTACCTGATTACAACTACTGGCATCATCTGGTAGTGCCTGAGAAAGAGGAACTCCATTGCATATTTGCAGCATGACAACAACCTTCTTCAATCAGTTAGCGCTTTGACCTCAGATGAATTCATGGTCCAAAAACCAACTCCCTCAAAGATCTCACTGGGGAACTGTATCCGTAAACTTTAGTGTCCTTCCACAGAGCCATTCCTGTAAGGAGAGATCCAGTTATACTGTTTCCCCATGGCAGGATTAAAAGTAAAGTTTCCAACATCCCTTTACTCATTAAGGGGGGGGGAGAGAGAGAGAGAGAGAGAGAGAGAGAGAGTCTCCCCCTCCCTGCCTCAAATTGAAAATCACGCAGAAAGCAATATAAGGACTTCATAGAAATTAATATCTTAAACAAAAGGGTAGAAAAATACCCATCCATATAAACAATCCAAGGGTTGCTGCAAAAAAGAATTCTCTGCTGATACTGTTGAAACTGGAATAGCAATGCAAGGTTTAGAAAAGATAATGACATCGTAGCCAAAAGGTAGTCGCAGACTGGCGGTATCGAGTTTTGCATATGCAGCATTGGAGAAAAGGAAATTGCTTACCAATACATGCAAATTAGATTCCCCCAGCCATACAGAAGAGATGCCCAAGTTGAACCGGTAAACCTGGATCCAAATAAATAATTGAATGATGAATCTTTTGAATGTAAAATGGAGTTGTGGTTGCCTTTACCCTAATGTCAGACATTTCAAGGAAAGTGAAAGCATTCTAAAAGAACAAAGAATGCAACACTGCTCTGTTGAAATTTCTAAACAGTCACAGGATGTTTGAATAGTCAAGTCATGTATATTAAGTAAAAGCACCATGCATTTTGAATCGAATAGGTAATGTTTACAACCTGTCTCCACTACCTAGATCTTCAAAGGGAGATAACAATGTGTATGACCATATACAAAGTTGATATCTCAGTATTCAGATTCCTAATAGCACCCCTTCTGTTGTTGTACAGTTGGAAGCTGCTCATTGTAACAACCGTGACATACTGACATTGCAGGTTTGAGTCATGTTACCATTAAAAAGGAGAAGGAAATAGCACCCTTTCCATTGCACAAAAGATCAGGAGTCAGAAAAACTAATTAGCCGATGAGAGCCACGTTTTCAGGCTGAACTCAAAAGTGAAGCTCATTCTTCGTATTGTGCAATAAAATTGTGGTGTTTCCATGCATACCTTGATTTCAAAACAAGCAGAATAATCTTTCTATACATTTTGACAAAAAGAAAAAAACAGGGGGGGCGGGGCGCATGCAAAATGCAAAGTCCTTGGGTATATCAAAAGAATGCAAAAACAGATACAAAGTCCTTTGGTATATCAAAAGAATGCAAAAACAGGTAGACATGCGATGTTGCACAGATGTTTGTCAATCAACTCATAACCATTTCCAAAAACCAATTGGTGATTTTTTCTTTATTTTTGGCAATGGAGAAAACACCCATCAATGAAAACTGACCGCTGCCTTATAAATTATTATAATAGTCATTATTGTTTTGCACAATATATACTTGGTGTTGTCGCTGCTAACATCTCAAAATTCCTGTTATGGCATAAGTTTTTCGAGAAACACAAATTGTAGGCTATCCAAATCCCAAATATTCCTAATCCAATATACACTGTGCTACGAGAATCAAGTATTTCAGCATCTAGATTCAGTCATTCTTAGAAAATCAAGAGAACAACCATAGCAATATGATAATCTGTATTTGCAATGATAATAAGAAGATTCCAAGGAAAGAAGAAGTACCACATGAAGTCACGAATAAAAAGTGCACGCGGGACCATAAGACCATTTCCGATCATAGCTAGCAGCATTGAAAAAGCTGACAAACCTCTGATGTTGTCCGGGTTGAGAAAACTTGTCCACTGAACAGAAATGCAATATTAGGTTTAAGGGTGACATGAAAAAAATGGTTACAACCATTTATTGTTTTAAGAACCAGAGAGAATGTTTATAGATACCATCTGTGAAACTGGCATCCACATGAAGAGTAGAGTGGCAGTCCACCCAGATATTGACCCAACAAATTTGACGCCTTTCTCTGAAAGCTTCCCTATTCGTGCCTGCAATTCGTAGTAATGCATAATTAAGAAAGATGCATGGACCTTAACAACGAATACTTTGAAAGATGAAAATTTGAAATAAAAAAAGGGTGATATCTGAGGACAACATTAATTTCAATACACTAGACACGCAACTAGAAATATAAATACAGTCAAAGCCAAAACCAGAAACAGATGATTGAAGGGATTATGGTGTAAGAAACCCTTTTCAGCAGGTCAGCAGCATAATCTGCTTCTCCATGAATATGGATACTTGGAGCACATCAAAGCCTCATTGGCATTCATTTAGCAACATACCTGGATTTTCTAGCATAACTAGAGCAATCAAAGAATTCAAGTTGTAGTCTACAGATGCTTACCTTACAATTTTTTCACTGGATAAACATTTCTTAGCATCTTTGACTGGGAGATAGCCACTTTGCTTAGATCATCAGAGCTCCTACTGAAACTATCAATAGAGGAGAGCATGCTCCAGAGATGTAGACAACACAAGCTTTTATGAGGTTCTTGGAGCAAGCCTCATTTACTGGAACTTCAGTTGTTCATCTATGTGTTTCCATGCTCCACTCAATTATTATTATTTTCTAGTTTTCACGCCTATGGTTTCCTAAGACCAGCAGTGGATGCTGCTTAATGACAACATCCAGATGTGGGTCTGCTTTTCCAGCAGGTTACTATGGATTTGCCGCACTAACGGCAATTCATAATTCCAACAGTATTGTCACATATGAAAAGCAGTTCTGCTCGGCATTTAGTTGCCAACCATCCACAGTGATAATTGGTCGACATACAGCATGATGTAGCAGTTGAGAAAATTGCAGATTGAATCCAGAAAGAAAAACAATTGACTTTCTTCTTTTCCACTTTCATCTAATATAAATGTAGTCAATTCAAAAAAATTTATCAGCCATACTTCTCTCTGTTTACTCAAACAAAGTAGAATGGCAGTATTTTCTCCAAAATGCAAGTTCCGGCAAACTAATTTCTACTTGAGAACTCTGCCTCACCTGATTTGGGCTGGAAAGGTTCATCTTCAAGATTCAGATCTGGGAATGGTACAAACACATCAAACAAGAAGCAGAACAAACTCCAATCCACAAAGGCATGTCATCCTTTAGCATTTGTTAAACATATAGAAGAAGCATCCTACTAATGAGAGCAATCAACATAAAAAGCAATAAAAATATAAAAACAAAAAGGCTTACCATAACAACAGCAGCCACTGCTGCAATGAATGCGAGGAGCCCAGGCAAAATGCTGTTGGGAATAAAGGGAACAAACGTCGACCACATGACCTGCAATCCAAATCCAAACTCCAACCTCAGGTTAACTTTAACTATAAAGAAAAACCAAAAAAAGTAAATCTACAAAACTGCCAGGTAATGGAATCAAGCACTAGATTCAGATTCACCTGAGGGAGAACAGAGAGTCCGCCGATGGTAATAAAATCTTCCCAGAATTGCCACATCCATGGATGAAGTAAATTAAAGTAGTTGAGAAAATTCAAAACAAGGCCAGAAGCCACAACCACCGAAGTTGTGATAAAATGGGGCAGAGGCATGGCTTCCGCCATTGCCAACTGCACTATCACAACATAAGTAGATAAAACTCCCAGCGTTTGCACTAGAACAGCCTCTGTCTCTTTCTTCTTGGCGAAGTAGGAAAGCAGCGAAAGATTCCCCAACAGACCAGTCAGCATACCCTGCCAAGTGCCAACCCCACACCACGCAATTCATCATTCAGTTTCTACAACTAGTGCATGCATTTTTCCGCATTCAAGGAACAAAAACTAACTCAATTTCTCAACAGACTTCATTTTTCCAGCTTTTGGTGCAAACAGTATTCCACTAACAAAAGCAAATATTATTTTTCCTTCATTTTCCGAGCAAATCGCCTTTCCAGATACAGATACAGATACAGATACTAATACAGATAATAAAGATACAGGAAAGGTGGAGCTTTCTGAGAAAAAAGCAATTTCCGTAGACACTACAAAAAACAAACAAACAAACGTGCATCCCCGTAATGAACTGAAGAAATAAATTTGCATCACAGGAAACAGGAATAATAACATTACGCACAAGCCATGGAACGGCGAAAAGAGCAGATTTGTTTCCCGCCAAAAGGTTTCGGGCATTGAGAATGATCTGTGGAAGCTGCAGCAATAGAAATGGAACATTTGCGGCTCCAGCGAATTTGGCTGTTAAGGAATCCCATTCCTCGAATTTCTCCTTTTCCGATCCCTATCAATATAAAAGCAAGGAAGGTGAATTTCTCATTTCTCATTTCTTTCTCTTTCTCTTTTTTCTTCAATTGCCTTGATTAAAATAAGAAGAAGAAGAGGAAGAGGAGGGAATAGGGACATTTATTCAAATACCTTGTGTGTAGGGTAGGGGGTGTCCGAGTCTAGGACAGAAGGAGGAGTAGCAGTAGCGTGGATGAATCGGTAATGGAGAAATGGAGAGGAGGATAAGGTTTGGGTTTGGGTGGTTTTGGGGAATTTGGGAGAGGGAAGGGAGAGGAAATGGAGAGAGGATCTTGTTGTTTTTAAGGACTGGGACTGGGACTGAGACTGAGACTGGGAGAGGATGGAAGAGGGAGGAGAAAGTGCCCTGGCAAAGGGCAGGGACCCTGTCATCATGATTGAGTGAGCGAGTGAGAGACAGAGAAGTCCAGAAGAACTCGCAACGAACAGTACACACTAATAACGGTGAAGGGAAGAGAGCCGGATATGGGGAGGTGGGGGAGGAACGAATCACGAGAGGACAAGTGGCAACCGGATCTGAGCTTTCATCTCATGTCAGTACAATGTCATGTGAAGTTGGGTGCGAATCATGGAATTAATGCACCATTCAAGACAGGTCCAGATCCAATGTCTTCCTGCAGCATTTCATGAATTTTCACCTACAAGCAATATGGGCTGCTTACGCCCTTCCACACTCTCATCCTCCGTAGTCCGTACCTGAAGTTCAATTTCAGTCACATCATCAAGTCTTTATCCATTATTGAATTGAATCTCAAATTAGTCTTTAGATATACCAAAGAGTAAGATTATCTAATGTGACTGACTAATATCTATGAGAAAACATTAACATATAACCCCACCTCCACCCCCACTAATAAAAAGGCATCTAAGTAGGCCCAAAAATTGGGCTGCTTACGAGCAATTTGCATCGGAGAACATTTCCCTTGATTAGTGTAACTTAAACTAAGTCACACTTTATGGAATTGATAGCGAGTTACATGATAGCTGTTTTAATTATATGCTTACAAGATAGATGTGATGGAGTGCATCGTGCCTTTGATGCATCAGGGTTTCCCATGCATATTTCATCCTATAACCCCTTTGTTAGCGGATCTTGTTTGTTTAACAACAACAGCTACGGAAACTCAATCCAATGCATCATCAAGTCAAGACCAAGTATCATCAATTCATCCATCCACTATCCTCGTTCTATGCAGCATAGCCCACGTGCCTCGCCAATCAATACTAATGGCCACCTGCCTGGAAAGAAGAAGTTTGAATTACATTTACAACGTTTGCTTTGCTCTTTGAAAATCAAAAGGTGGCTCATCAACAGCTACTACTGCTAGTTATGCAGGCCCATGCTAATTAAGATCGGCCAGGTAAAAATATATATAAGGGGTTATTTTTAAATCAGAGTCCTTTCAGGTGGTTTAAAGAAGGGATGAAAGTCGTTTACTTTTATTTATTGTTTTCCAAATTATGAGAATCATTAAGGGAAGCTATTACATATTCAAGGGTTTTTCTTTTTCTTTTTTTTCAGCTTTTTTTTTCCCTTGATGGTTGAACTGAGTTCTGATGGCCCATCAATTGGTTTGAACAAAGTTTTCCATCGAAATAAAATTCATGCACTTGGAAACATTTTTCCATAAATCATAAGTGTCTTCATGTGGAATTGAAATACTTAGGAATTGATGGTAAAAATAAGTTTAAAAAATGATGATTAAAGAAGTGAAAGGTTAAGAATATAAGGTGGAAATAGAGATGAAACTTCGACTTTTCCAAGATTTGAATCAATTAGGTGGTGATGATTGAGTATTCATTTTTCATCTTTCCTTATTTTATCTTCCATTAAAGGGGATATTATTTTTATTTCATATCCATTTATGGATCTTCATCTTTGTTTTTACAATTTTGGCCACTACCAAGAATACATAGCCTTGAAATTCTTTGGTACTTAAATCAATACAAACAAACAGGCCCTAGACATTAGATTTAGGAGTTTTTGAAAAATATCCAACAATCAAAACATCACACCTTGTCTAAATACCACTCAGATGGGAGTGACATCCACCATTGGATCCAAGTCATCATAATAACCTCATGTTTTTGGTTGAAGATATACACTTCAACCCAAACGTGGATATCGATTTAAGTTTGACTGAAATTCAGTCCAGGAGTTGTTTCAATAATAGAAATTGCTTTCACCTAACCTAAAGGAACGAAATAATTCAGAAACATAGTACCAAATATTCAGGGCTGGCTTGTCTCGTGTAATTGAGTACCTAGAATTATATTTCTAGAAGCGGTTAAAAACGAAGAACCAAAGGTAAATATTCAAAAATGACCATGAAATGAGCTCCCCTTTAATGAAAATGGGGTCAATGGAAGAATAGAAATGAATACCCAAATTCCCAGCAATGTAATATTCAATGCCTAGGAAAGTCAATGTCCCATCTAAATCTCTATCTTATATCATTCAACCCTTGCTTCATATCCTTCAACAATCACCTTTTTAATAACCCCATGTATGGAGCTCATTTCACCATGAATTCATATGTATTCAATTCCTATTTTATACAAAAGAAACACATTCAAATGCACTAATAATGGATGATGAAAGTAGATTTTTCCCATAAGTGATCGAGTTAAAAGTTAAACTAACGCTGACACATTTTTCTCTACATTTTGAGAAATGTTAATATATTGAAGCTAATGGTCCCAGAATTCACTATGCTGACACCCTAACATCAAAGCTTTGCTTTTGGTCTAAGTTGGTGGAGTAGGATAGACTTGTCAACGTCATTTTCGCACTCCAACTGCTCCTTCTAACATAAACGAAGGAAAAAAAAAAGTTTGCTGTCATCACCCCTACATCCATAGATGGAAATCTTGCCAGCCCAACTCCGGTGTGACTTGGGCAGCATCCAATGGCCATTCAGAGTTTAGAACCATGTATATGGCATGGGGACAGTGGTTAATCACTACTCTCTATTTTGTTGGCCGTACTTCAGATGGCCCATGCACAAAAAATCAAACAGATCAGATGATCCCAGCCATTCAATTGGCTACCCGCACATAGCGTCTGGGCCTAAGTATCCCCAATGATGGTTAATTAGGCCATGCACTGTGAGCAGAATTCGATTCAAAAAGAGTTTCATACACAAGTAAAAGCAGAAATAAGTACAAAAATCACATGGATGTACGAATTAAAGTGTGCGTGATTCATTCAAATGGTTGATTTCCTTCACATGAAGACATTCCATACAAGACAAAGAAAGGAATAAAGATACATAACTATATAAAGCAAGCAAAACAACAGGTTTAGTAGAGTGGTTGGAGCAGTTAGGAAGAATGTAAGGTACTTTAGATAAGAAAGTCAGTGTAGCAAAAACACATGCCTTGCTCATTCTCCTCCTCTTCCATTCTACCAGCAATGCCAACACCTTGGAGGCCTTTCACAGGAAATTGCTGCACAGTAGAAGGGCAGACAGCTTTCGGCAATTTCAGCCGATGTAGGCCAACCCGATCAGAATTCTCGAAGAAGGTATCTGAAGTATCATCTTTCCGCCGACTATCGTTTTCTGATCTTAGCAGTTCCTCTTCAATGCGAATCAATGAGGATTTGACACACTCATTTGGGACGGGTCTTTTTCCCTTTCAATTGAGTGAGCTACGGGCAATAACTCAAAACTTCTCCAGTAATTACTTACTAGGAGAGGGAGGATTTGGGACAGTGCATAAAGGTTACATTGATGATAAGTTGCGGCAAGGGCTGAAGGCTCAGCCTGTTGCGGTTAAGCTTCTTGACATTGAAGGTCTTCAGGGGCACCGTGAATGGCTGGTAAGGTTCTTTTCTTTTAGTTTCATCGATAGAACAATTGCTAAATACATGCGTGAATATTACAAACTTAGACCAATATGAATGTTCAAGTAAAAAGAAACGATCAATCTACAGCTCCTATTTTTGTTGTAGCATCATGCTGGATCAGATCATTAATCTTATTCACGCCCGCCCACCCCACCCCACCCCCCAACATGTCTCTTGACTGTTCATTTGCAAGTCGTTAGTTCTCAAACTTGTAAGTGGTCCACAACATTTAAGTAGGGCTACAATAGGATAATGAATCATCGAAAAGAATAATGAAACTGATATGGAAAATTTCCCTCGTAATTTAACAAAGTAGCCTCAAGTCCTTCCACAATAAAGAATGCAGTACTCCTTAATCTAATACTCTTGCTACTACAAGCCTGTGTGTTAGTATTGGCCCATATTAATCTCCCACATAATCAGTCATTTGAAATTACATAAGATATACTGATACATTTTCTTCACATAAAGGCTGAGGTGATCTTCCTGGGGCAGCTCAGACACCCACATCTGGTTAAATTAATTGGTTACTGCTGTGAGGAAGAAGAGCGGGTTCTTGTCTATGAGTTTATGCCTCGCGGCAGCTTAGAGAATCATCTGTTTAAGCGTAAGCAAAAAAAATTACACTAGCTGCCTATTAATGTTTTCATCTTACTAAACCTCATTTGTTTCTCATTGTTCATTTAAGCATATTGTTTTGTACTGTGCGGCTTCTTATCACAGGGATTTCACTATCCTTGGCATGGGGGACTAGGTTGAAGATTGCCATTGGAGCAGCTAAAGGCCTTTCTTTCTTACATGGTGCCGATACTCCAGTCATATACCGTGATTTCAAGACATCCAATGTCCTCTTGGACTCCGTTAGTAATCTAATTTTCCGTGTCTCCTAATTAATGAGGCTTTTATCTTTTCCCATTTTTTCTGTTATTTATGTGTGTGCGCGCAATATTATTCACAGTCGTCAGTCCTCACACCAGTTGGGTGAGTTCTTAGCTTTGAAGTTGTACATATATAATCAATATTTTCATTTAAAGATGAAGCTAGTGTAGATCTTCCATTTAAGTACTTGCATGTATATAGTTTTACTTTTTACCTTTTTAACAGGATTTTACTGCTAAACTGTCTGATTTTGGGCTCGCAAAGATGGGGCCAGAGGGAGAAGATACACATGTTACAACTAGAGTGATGGGAACCCACGGTTATGCAGCACCTGAGTATGTCATGACAGGTAATGGTTTTGGCTTTTAGATAACAAATTACTTGAGAGCATAGTCGAGCCAAATGGTTATCTTAACATGGATCAACAGGGAAATTGGATCTTAACACTATCTACTTAAATGAATGTCCTAGATATAGATCATGGAGTTCCTAGTGTTAGCTCATAGATCATCTTAACTGGTGGGTGATTTCAATTATAACTACTGTGTCGGTTTCACTAAAAAAAAAAAGCCTAACCTGTGCAGGGCACCTGACAACTAAAAGCGATGTTTATAGCTTTGGAGTTGTGCTTCTGGAATTGCTAACGGGAAGAAGATCGATGGATAAATTGAGGCCTAAGAATGAACAAAATCTAGTGGACTGGGCAAAGCCCTACTTAACAAGCAGTCGGAAATTGCGTAACATCATGGACCCAAAACTTGCTGGGCTGTATTCAGTCAAGGGGGCACAAGAGGTTGCCTCTCTCGCCTTAAGATGCGTGAGTTCAAACCCAAAGGACCGGCCACGAATGCCTGTTGTCGTTGACACTCTCGAAAGTCTTCAACATCTAAAAGACATGGCAGTCAACTCAGGTGCATGGCCTGTGACTCCAAAATCAAGCAGGAATGGGGTTACCGTCAAAGGTAGGAGGGATATTAAGGCGGGTGCTCACAGGAAGCCCTCTCCGGCAGCTCAAACTGCCAGAGTAAATTGAATTCTCTCTCAGAGGATGAAGTGAATATTGTAAAGGACTGTAAATATCAGGAAACAAAAAATAGCGAAGGCATAAGAAAATTTCCAGAATATATGAATATGGAATATATCATTTTGTTTGTTATGAAGTAAGAACATCTAAGAGTGTAGTTATGGAAGATGTATGTAAAGATGCAACATGCTTATATAATATGAAGCCTCTCCCCCTCTCTCAATAATCTACAGCTTGACAACCATTGTAACATCAATGAATATATACAATTGGGAAACCCCTGTTCTTTTTCTTAGTCAAAAACATAAATATGTGACGGTTTTTCTTATGGCATACCAGCACATACCATCATGACAGCAGCCGTTCAAAGCATGCATTAGACAGAAGAAATGTCAAATCATGGACTAAACTATAATTTTCTCCAGTTAAGAAAAATGCCCGGACCTTTCTGTGCTCAGAAGTAGGTCCTTTTCTTTATGGTTGCTCAAGATCATGTTAAGTATGTCTCATCCCTAAATTCTTCAGAGCTAAGAAAAGCTTCAATTGAGAAAGTATTACCACATGGGACAGCTTATTATTACTTACAATTCACATGGTTTTGCTCAAAACAACTGTGCCAACGCCCTGTTGCGCTCAAAACGGTCATATACAGAGCGAGTCCGCAGGAAAAGTACCACACTTGATGCCAGGCCCACCAAGGAAATGCATCCCCACCACAAGAATGTCTCCCTGTAGCATTGCTTCCCCATGCACACCACTGCCCCGTCAAACAGGGTATCATTTTCCGATATGCTCGAGCTGCCATTGGCATCGTAGATGAGTGCGGCGAGTGAGCCATACACTAAGGAGCCGAGTGGGATGTTGGTAATGAGGATGTTGTGGTTGACACCAAAGCTGTTGGGGCCAAAGAGCTCTGATGTAACTGACACTGCAGCAGCAAAGATGAAGCCAGAGCTCAAACCAATAAGTGCTGTGCCAGCTTGCAGTGCATACTCATTTGATACTGCCACAAGAATGAAGAATGCGATTGGTGTCGGCAGCAACGCTATTGCCAGCCACCCTGTACGTGCAAAGTACACCTTCCTGCAGCACAAGTGATATAAATCTGGGTTTGCCATACTCATGTGCATTCAATATTATATGAACTAAACTGTTTGGTTTTTTTCTTATATCTTTAGAAATGGATGCATCTACTCAGTGCACAGTGCCCTATTTTAATAGAAAACACATAAGACTGTTATTTTGCTTTTACTCTTCTCTTGTTCAAGTGCTATTGCCAGTGTTTTTTCATTATTACTGCCACCGACTCCACAAAATGGGTTGATCAGAAACCCTTATTACATGGTTCCTGTAAATGATGATGAGATAATTCAGTTCTGAATGAAACCATTTCACACTCCCTTTCGTTTTGGACATGACTAATATTTTGCACTGAACAAAATCACATTTCATTTTGGCAGTTCAAACTTTAGATTTTAAAACACCGGTGAAACACAACCCCAAATCATCCATATGTGCGCATTGTGTAGCATATCTTCTGACTAAGTTCATCATCATCAAAGCCTTGTCCCAACTAAATTCTACACTTAAATTTCTAGTCATTGGTTAACTTAGCATAGCATACATCAACATAACATACATCAGCACCTGATTGAATCAAATGGTGGTAACAATAGGTGAATGTTATCACACAACGCATCCTTAGCAATTGGACATTGGTGATTTCAAATGCATACCATAGTAACCAGATCATATCACCTAATATATATATATATATATATATATATATATAAAATTAACAAAAGTCAACTACTTTCTTTTAGGAATGCTGATAGCTAGTAATAAATTTAGAAGAAAAAAAAAATAAAAGTCTTCTTTGAGTTCTTAGAAAACACAAATGTTCTCTCTTTCATCTTCTTTTCTTTTAGGATCCCTAAACCCATGTCTTGTATGATGAACCAATCATGGATGGATGTAGGATAATGGAGGAGGCTTTATGAATATGATTTGACCAACACTAGACACCAATGCTCTAAATCCAAAAGGCCTAGATCCTTAATATAATCTAAGGTGAGACAAGAGCACATACCGGCGCAAGAAGTCGGGAGATGAAGAGAGGAGTCGTCCGAAGAAGGAGCAGGAGGAATAGAGGGTGACGAGAGTATCAGACTGGCTCCCAAGAGACTGAGCAATCTGGCCCAGGTTATTACTATAAACCAGACCCACAGTTCCCCCACAGAAGTAGGCCAAGAAGTAGAACCAAAAGTCCAGCCGCCGCACCAGCATCTTAGCGCTGTGCTCCTCTCCCAGCACCACCAGCCGGTCCCTCTCGCAGCACCCCTCCACTATTCCTCCTGCCCCTCCCTGCACGTTCCCATTCTCGTTGGTGCCCTCCTGCTGCCGGGAAAGCAGCTCCTTGTGCAGCTCCAGCTCCTCCACGTCCACCAGGTTGAACCCGGACCCCTCCAGCCGGAAGCTCGAGTGGATGGTCCGGTTCGCCCAGTCGCGAGCGATCACCACCCCAGGAATGACCAGCGGGAGGGCGAGGAGGAAGAGGGCTCCGGCGAAGAGGAGCCAAGAGGCGGTGGTGGACGACGAGGCGGAGTTGAGGAGAAGGAGGTAGAGGCCGGTGAAAAGGGCGAGCACGTTGAGGAGGAGGAAGACTACGGAGTCTCGGCGGGCAGCGTCGGAGGATAGGGGCTCGACCGGGGGCTGGAGGAGGATGGGGACGAGGGCGGCGAGAGAGGCGAGGAGTGGGAAGAAGGCGTTGAGGAGGAGGTAGATGGCGGAGGAGGACGAGGAGATGCAGTTGGCGGCAAGGTTGAAGATGGCGGCGCTGACTCCGTTGAAGCTGACTGTGAGGGAGAGGGCGAGAGCCCTGTTATCGGTGAAGTTGCGGATGCAGAGGACGAAGCAGATTGTGTTGAACCAGCAGATGCTACAGCCCGACAGCAGACACAGGAGGAATACCTGCCACGTTGACCCCACTCAATCCTGTCAGTTACAACTTACAAGATACAAGACCCTCCTCCATCTATCTTATTCCTAGGTACCTTAAATGAAATTACAGGCCAAGATAATTTGATGCTCTGCCCAGGCTACTCAACCATTTGGGATGATGATGGCAATGTATAACCAATTAAAAAAAAAAACTATAAAGTTTCATTAGGTCAAATAATAAGAATTCTTCCTCTTTAACTGCTAAAGAGGATGTCTGCTCAATAATCATAAGTCTTACCCGGAGTTGGTACTTGATATCATCTCTATTTCAAAAATATCTTTGTACAGTCCCATGATTGTTGTTACACTGTGGATGACTAATCCTCAAATCACGAATTAAAAACACTCTAAACAAAAAAGATAATTTCCTACCACCAAATCAACAATTTCACCTCATGCGAGCTCGCCGTGGTAGATAGGAACGGTTTTTAACAAAAAATAAATAAATAAATAAATCAACTGTTTTTTGCCATATGTGGCCGAGTTGAGACCTCACAAACAACTTCCACTGTTTACCTCAGCAACCAGGTTAAGGTTGCCTTGGAAGAGTGCACTTTCATTTCAAGTATGGTGGAACTGGAATGTGTTGGGTGGCCGTGCTGCAGCCTCACCAGGACGGAGAGATCGAAATTAGAGATAGGATTGCTGAAGACCACGTGGCGCACGTGCTTGTTGGGGCAGTCCAGCTAGTCCTCATGGTTTGACTGTGCCGATTCTGCTTTCCATCCAACGTGCAGTGCTCGTGGGAGGAAACAAAAAAAATTCAATGGAAAGTAGGTCCTGATGGCATGCTGTTGGGCGCCAATTTTCCAATCAATAATATAGCGTGCAAGAGCATGTCTTTCTATAATTCCATCTTTCTCAACCTAAAAGGACAAATCTTTGTTTAATGTTTTTTTATGTTCTCGTGGGAAAGGGTATTATGTCCATGGCGAGTCACATGGGTTTAGGGTTCCAATAGAGAAAAAAGTGTGACTTGATTGAATTTCTAACCCAAAAAAAGGAAAAAAAAAAAAAAGAGAAAATGAAAAACAAAACATTTACATTAAGTGTTCGGTAGATATTTTAATGTGCCCCCTCAAATCAGATTTTAACAATTAATTTGACCATTGCGTTCATCTAATCCAATACCCATGTTGCAGCAGGTGGAGCTGATGCCCGATAGACTCCCCAATATCTTGTGTATCAATCTATATTCTTAAAAAGTCAAAAAGAAAAAGAAACTAGAAATGTCTACCTGTTTCTTTGGAGGAGAAATGATAGCTGCAAGATATCTTAGGCGGGCCCCACCCCCACAGCACAACCTTAACTAAAGCAAGACAGGTTTAGCTGGCTGACTTCAAATGTCGTAACTCTTACGTTTTTTAAATGTCCCTGCTCCTCGCCCCCACCCTACACTTCGGTAGTAGTCAATGAGGACCCTCCCGTTAGATCGGGAAATCTTGCATTACAGGAAAATTTGTGTTAGGCACGGCCACTTCTTCTCGTGAAAATTTGTAAAAGTAGGTTAAGAGAGGTTTTTTCTGCAGCGTTAGAGTTAAGTTTTCTATAATCTTACTATATCTATATTTTGCGTTACAGTTAGAAGAAAAAAGACCTTCTCTCTTGCCTTGCTTCTCTTGATTGGCATATATCAGAAAATCTTGTGGCAGAGAATTCTTATCGGTGACACTGGATTCCTCAACCAGATTTATTCTGGATTGACGGCCAGATTGTGATTTTGCTTTTTTTTTTTTTTAAATAGCCAAAACAGCTATACTGGACCAGGTCCCCACTGATTCAATGTACACTAGCTCTCTGTGTGCATTTTTAAATTGTAGAGGTCGGGAAAACGGCTCATAAGGCAGTGGGCAGAAGACATGGCAAAAAAAAAAAAAATCTAAAACATTTGACGGTCCACAGATTTAGCTAGAGAAAACACAAAAATGGAAAAGAAAAATAGCCCAAGGCTTCTCCAATCTCCATCACATCACTGATCACTTCTCATATCGAATATACTAAACAACTGACAATTTTAAGATACTTCTAACTTCCGTGACCTGTATCTGCCTCTCATTTCTTTCTCCTTCGCCCATCGGGAACTATAAGAAAGCCTCACTTTTGTCCCCACCTAAATTCAATCGATGAGCCACCTTCCCCACAAAGGCATTCATTAACATATGAACAGGGGAAACAAGCCGTGTCAATCTCATTCGTCTATTTGACCAATTAATGTTTTCATGTATAACAGAAAACATGAGGTGGTGGTGCCAAGAAAAAACAATTTCGAAGAAAACGAAAACGAGACAAACATATACCCCACTAGTAGAACTGGAATAGGGATCTAGATGTGGTCTATACACCAAGTCCTAGTGTATTATAACTCATAACTTAGACACTACGTCTTGGAAATCTAAACTGATAAGCCACAATTTATGCGAACCAAATCATTATCAAAAGCGCAAAAAAAAAAAAAAAAAAAAAAGATTAAAAAAATAATAATTTAAGGTCACTTTAGTTTTAGACTTTAGAGTGGCAGTTTTTTCACCAAAAAAGTGAGATCTATGAAAGAGGCATACACTTCATGTTGTGGCTCAAAAATGAAATTCATTTTCTGCAATTTAGTAGAAAAGCTTTACGCAAGGGGCATCTGGAAAAAAAAAATCCAGATTTTTTACGAGAGATGACAGTCCTTCGTATCTATCATAGAAAACAGAGAAAAGCAGATAGAAGGTGCCCCCAAACAAATCAAATTCAAAGAGGGTAAGAGGAATCCCAATGGTGCAAAATCCCTTTTGAATAGAAGAGGGAATTGAAATGGATGATAAAAGAAGAAGATGATTGGGAAATGAAATGGAATAGGTAGTACTAGTGGTAGTAGTACTAACCACGACATAGGGCAAGGAGATGAAGCTTTGCATGACAAGCCACTGCAGACCGTATCCAACAAAACCCATTGAGGCGGCCATGAACAGAACCAGCCAAAGCGGGAGATGGAGAATGGCTAATCCCGAGGACCAGCCGAGCGCCTTGCCCATGTCCGATGCCACTGCAAGGTAATTGAGCTGCACCTGTGAGACACCGAGCACCATCTTGTAATCGGAGGAGTAAGAGGAGAAGTCGAAATTGGTGCCCGTGAAGGCCTGCAGCCAGATCGTGGCCACTAGGATCGTCCATTTCCGTGATTGCCAGGACATGGAAACCCTGATGATTAATCTCAGCGAATCTCGGCCGTAGATCCCAAATGGTCGGAAGGAGACGGCTCCGCCTACGGTGCTCCTCTTCTTCGCTCTGCTCGGACGGTATTCTGCGCTTCTCCGAGTCTCTTCGTTTGTGGATACATTTATACCGCTACTTTTTTGAAGTCGTGGCTGTTGTGCATATCATTCATCAGCACCTTTTACCTCCTCTCTTGGGCCTTTTTAAGGTCCGGGTCCTGACCCTTGGGTGGGCGAATACAGAGACACCACCTGTTGCTGGCTTAGGTAAGCAGCTGAATGGCACACTTTCACTATTTTAACTTTGCACCCAAATTCGTTTTTAGTATATAGAAGGCTCCAACTCTTTTTGGCTAGATTAATCTCTCGTAGTCTAGAGGAAAATCGAATAAATTCCTCAATAGTTTTAATATGGTAGTTTAATTTTGAACGTACAACTTCTGAGTGCAAGTCGTGGTCCTTGGCCAACTGAACTATCCTTTATAATTATTTTACATCAAAATAAGAAAAAACAAGAGCGTGGATATTACAAATAGCTAAGCAAAGTTTCATCCACAATTTGAGAATCCCACTCCCTTCTTGCAATTACTTTCCTCTCCTCACTCTCAGAAAAAGCTCTGCCGGCATCATCAAGCGTAGAAAAACCATCCAAACACTTCTCTCTTTATTCTATCTCGCTACACATTTAACACCGGCCACCGTAGATCCAAAAAAGTTTCTTTCTAAAAGAAATGGGACTTACATTTACAAGGGTTTCGCAACGTCTCCTTCTTACTCAAATTGTTGTTACTGTCTTAGTCCTCTTCTAACTCAGATTTTAGGCTTTAACTTGAAAACAATGACTTCAATGAGTGAAATACTAAACAGTGGAGTCCACTTTTTGACATCCAAGCCTTTCAAACTGAACAACTTTGCTTTGCCTGGAATACCTCAAAATTTTAATTCCATTTGAGTCAGCCACACCATTGGATTAAATATTTGATAAGAAAAAAACATGCTATCTTATTTATATTCATTATCTTGTTTTATACAACAACTAATTCAACGATAGTATCAACAACTCTGATGGAGATAAAATTTAGGAAAGAAACTTTATCTTAAACGATTAAGACCTCAATAGTTGGGCCGGTTGTGTGTCTGCACAAGGCCAACACATTTCCTCACATCTGACGTGGAGAACTCTTTCTTCCTCAAGCCTTGAAGCTTCTCATTTTTTTTATTCGCTTTAGGAAATTGCAGAAATCCCAGAGGAAGGAGTGAGAAAGGGGGGAAACTCGGATTTATAAATCCAAAGCTTTATTGAATGATCCAGCTGTGGAATCACACCAAAAGAATCAAAAAATTTATATGGTATAACTCTCTAATGTCTATTTTTGAAATAAATATTAAAATCTAAGAGGAGCATAAGTGGGTTATGTGGGATAACCCTAGCCCAGCTCGTTTCACTGCGGGTGAAAAAGAAAAGAAAGACCTAACCATGATTGACTCACATTTTATGTGGGCCAAGTTTGGCGGGTCTAGATGCGGGTTGGTTAGGGTCGAGTTAACGGGCCGGATAAGGTCTTGCCACCTCTACTTAGACATTAAGTAAATCTAAACAGATAAATCTCAATTTATGCAAACCAAATCATTATCTAAAGCCCAACAAATAAAAAAAATTTTAATTTTATCTTTATGTGGGATCCTTGCTGAAAAAAGTGAGGATGCAAGTTGGGAAAAAAATCAAGGAAGAGGAAAAATCCATGCAATTGGTTTTTCGAGGACATGCACAACACTAGAATAGGGATCTAGATTCGACCTCTACGCCAAGTCCATGCCTCCCCTCTCTCTCTCTCTCTCTCTCTCTCTCTCTCTCTATATATATATATATATATATATGTAACGCCTATCAGCCCTCTTGGCCCGCCTACATGGAGACCCGCACTCGAACTAGTACGGTCGAGAGTCGGCTCTAATATCATTTATAACGCCTCACCCTTCACGCATGCATGATTTTGTCCGCTTTGGCCAACGAGCCTCACGGTTTTGCTTCTGATGGGCATCAACCCATCAAAAGGCCTCATGCAAGGTAAGGGTGTAAGCTCTACATATAATCTCATTCACTTTCCTCTCTATATTCGATGTGGGACTCCGGGACGTCACAATATATATATAGA
The DNA here is from genome assembly GCA_038049695.1 of Cinnamomum chago. Lineage (NCBI taxonomy): Eukaryota > Viridiplantae > Streptophyta > Magnoliopsida > Laurales > Lauraceae > Cinnamomum > Cinnamomum chago. The sequence continues at coordinate 857,051 of CP142456.1, forward strand.
AAATTCTCAAAATATCTCAAAAAATGAGTTTCTGCCCCTATCTAATAGCCAATGATTTATTAATATTTTAACATATCTACTTTTATAGGAGAATATTTAGAAGAGAGAATCAGATATGTGTATCACTGATGACACGTGTCACACTTTTATTGGCTAAAAGAGGGGCGTTTTTTTTTCTAAATGCCCGGGGAGTTTTGTAGTGTAGTGTGTGTGTGTAATCATTATCTAAAGCCCACAAATAAGGTCACTTTTTGTCCCATGGCTGGTTTTCCACGGAAGAAGTGAAGATTATTGAAAATACTTTTCTACATTACAGTAAAATCCATGTTTGTGACGCAAAAATGAGTTCAATTTTCCATGATTAGCATAAAAGCTTTTCCTGGGTGTCTAGATAACTTTTTACCTCTAAAGAGGAAAAATTTGAGAAATTAGGAGCCCGTTTAGCATCGTTCTTGTATTGTTACCAATTTTTTGCTTGAATTAGGTTGTGCCCAACCTATTATCTGCGGATCTTGTTTGGCAACATTATTTTAAATTAATCTAATGAGAATATACTATACAGAACTTGTTTGGTAACATTACATAAGTTTTACTCTAAGGAGTGGATAAATGATTTACAATGAAAGACCTACCTTTTATTGTTTACGACACTATTATTTTCATACATAAGACCCACTTGTAGATATTATAATGTGGTATCCACCTTTAAAAATTAGAATATGAGGCTTACATTCATATGATTTATAACGTGGTTCACCCTTTGTGATGGTGACCACCCACATTTATGAATGACAAGGTGGAGCCACATTTTTTGTGATTGTAGATATATGACCCACTTTAAAAAAATTCAATGTGGTGCTCCACTTTTCGAAATTAGAACATGTGGGCAGTGCATTCATATGATTTACAATATGGGCCCACCTTTATAAAAATAAAAATGTGGGGCCATCTTTTTTGTTAATTATGAACACGGAACCCACCTTTAAAAAATTACAATGTGATACCCACATTTAGACATCCAAACATGAGGCCACATTCTTAGGATTCACAATGTGGGCCTACATTCATAAGATTTACAACGTGACTCTGCCTTTTGTGATTGTGACCATATGACCCACTTTTAAGAATTATAAAGTGGGGCCATATTTTTTGAGACTATGGATACGGGACCAACCTTTAAAAATTACAACATGATACCCACTTTTATAAATTAGAAGACCGGGCCCCTATTCAAAGGATTTATAATGCGGTCCCTCCATTATAATTTTATAATATGAGTCCACCTGTTGTGATTGTGACCATGTGACCCACTTTTGGAACTTATAAAATGAGGTCACTTTATTTGAGATTGTGAATATGGGGCCTGCCTTTAGAACAAGTGAGATGATTTGTTTGCGTCTTTAAATGACATTTTATTAAAGGCAAGAGAAAACAAAAACCAAATGTGCCAGCGAGTTGTTTACTAAAAAGAAAAATAAAGGCTTTTTCATTCTAACTTTCTTATGTCAAGTTAAGATTTTGATATTCATTCCCATGGCATCAAGTTATGGGAGCATGAACAGAGAAGCCTTATTTTGTGGTAACATGAAACATCTGAATGGCATCAACAAGTTATGGTTTTCCGTTGAGGCCCGCATACATGATTTTAAAAAATAAATCGTACGAAACCAAATGAGAGAGATACAAGTGAATACGAAATGAAAGCACGGACAAAATCGTTCGACATTCAAAGTCTTTTGTATCGTATCTATTTTATATATATATATATATATATATATGCTATTCAGGGACTGGGATCCAACGGCCCCCTAGGGGACCGGCCAGCATTCGGTCCCCCAGGAAGGGCCGAATGGATTTTTCCATATATATGAGGCGAAACATAGAGAAATAGATAGGAGGCGCCCCAAAAAAATCCAATTGAAAAGAAGAGGGGATTCGAATGAGTGAGAAAAGATTTTAAAAAAACCCGGCGAAAGCATGATGAATGAAATATAAAAGAAAAAGAAAAAGAAAAAAAAAGTAGTAGCAGTAGTACTATTACCACGAAATATGGCAAGGCGAGGTAGCTTTGCATGACAAGCCACTGCAGACCGTATCCAACAAAACCCATTGATGCTGCCATGAACAGAACTAGCCAAAGCGGGAGATGGAGAATGGCTAATCCCGAAGACCAGCCGAGCGCCCTGCCCAAGTCCGATGCCATGGCTAGGTTAATGAGTTGCAAATGCGAGACACCGAGCACCCTCTTGTAATCGGAGGAGTAGGAGGAGAAGTCGAAATTGCTGCCGGTGAAGGCTTGCAACCAGATCGTGACCACCAGGATCATCCATCTCCGTGATTGTCCGGCCATGGAAAACTTGATGATCAATCTCAGCAAATCTCGACCGTAGATTCCGAATGGTCAGGAGGAGACGGCTCGCCTCGGCTGCTCCTCTTCTTCGCTCTGCTGGGATGCCAACAGTGTGTTCTGCATTTCTCCCTGTCCCTTCATGGCTGCATTTATAATGCTTCAGTTTTAAGTGGTGGCACCTCCTTTTGGCCCTTTTCACCCTTCTTTCTGTGATGTTAGGTCTTTGCAGTTTGCACCCAACAAAAGCCTACAGTCAATGTATACATCATGTTAAACCTCAAACTTCTATTACATCATGTAACCTTGTGTTAATAAAATCATTTGGAAAATAATTACTACAAACCTATGTGGATAAAAGTAGTGCCAGAGAGATGAAGGTGTTTTTGAAATGAATGAACCAACCGAGTTTAGAAAAGATAAAGCTGCAAGATGTTTTGAGAATCCAAAATCCAGCTGGCTTCTTCTGTCTGTTGCGTATCCTTAAATGCTATTTTATCCTCAATTAGGGGTGTAACAGTGAGATTAACTGTTCATTTTGAGAAAACTATTAACCAAACCATATTTCACTGTTTTTTATTTTTAAAAAATTGTAACCGTAATCAAACTGTTAAAAACTGTAAAAAGCAAACCGCGGTTAACGTTTAATTGTCACTTTAAAAAATTTGTAAATTTTTTATCATTTACCAATCAAACTTACTGTGAAAAAAAAATCATAGTTGGAGAATGGCATAATTGTTAATATAAAAAAAAATTAATTTTCATTTAAACCCTTAGGTTTTATTCTTCTTAGTTAAACGATTCGGTTAACCGTGTGTTTTGGGAACACGGTTAACCAAACCGCGGTTGATGGTTCGGTTCGATTAATAACCGTTAGTCGAGACAAAAACTGTAACCGAACCATGAAGTACGGATTTTTTATTTCAATAACCGTAATCGTAACCAAACAGTAAAACACGGTTATTAACCGCGGTTCGGTTCGGTTTGGTTCAGTTAGACGGTTTATCGATTTTCTTTTACACCCATAATCCTCATTCTTTCTAACCATACCCCAACGAGAGGATTAAAACTCTAAATGGAGCCACCTTTTAAAAATATCAAATGTTCTAATACATTTTTTTTTTAGCTTTTTTTTATATGCCCCCCTAAGGTTTGTATGATTTGTAAATACATTCATTGGGAGTTTTAGTGCATCGCAAATAGACTCCTGCATTTTCATTTTAATACATTCAGTGTCTCCAAAATCAATAGTCTTCCAACCACCCTATGTTTTTAGAGCGAAATGACACTTTTGCCCATCTCTTTTATCCTTATAAGCATAATTTCAATAGCTTGTACTCAAATTTTTCATAAAGCATATAATATTAACTATCGCACTTAGTATGAGAGAATAACCCTGCATAATTTATTTTATCAATATAGGGCTCATTTCATTAAATTCAAATTGATCATGACGACAATCAACGCCTGTACTTATAACCGGTTATGATTTATTTCATCCATACATGACCCATCGTTGGATTGATGAAAGTTTTAAAATACATGATTATGTTTAATGTGCAAGGTATGTAAAAGAAATATTGAGGGAATGGGCAACCGTAAAAAAGTATTATTTTTTAGAATTTGCGAAGGTAGGTAGTGTTTGGCTCTATGTAAAAAAATTTTGGGGGAAGGGTCAAATGTAAAAAAAAAAAATTTAATTTTTAGGGACGGTAATTTAAAACTTTTCTTAAATATGGGTGGGAGCTTCAGCCCCAAGCCCTTGTACTTGGGTCCACCCCTGGTCATGTGTATGAGAGAGTTATTAAGAGAAACCATTGGGAGTTGAGATAAAATAATGGTATTTTTGTAAATAATAATATACTCATTTTTGTTTAATAGATGTAGGGGGAAAGTTGTCATTTATACAAAAGAGTCTACATAAATCTCATGATGGCTGCCTATTCTTGTTAGGAATATTGATTTTAAGGACACGAAAGATATTAAAAAGAAAAGGCAGGGGCCTATTTATAAATACTAAGACCTCAAGGACTTATTTACAAGTCCTACAAACCTTAGGGGGTATATACAAAAAGCTCTTATTCTTTTAGAGACATTATCAAATCTTACTCTAATATGAGTTGGCTCCAATATGATATTTTGTAAAAATATAAATAGAAATTCATGTGTTTCACATTTACATGTTAAGGCCTACTTTTTTTAATATGTTGCCCCATAATTTTAAAGATAGGTTACCAAATAAGATATGGAATTATTAAAAAAAAAACTGCTTTCACATTTTTCATTAAAGAAAAATAAAAAAATTCACCTATGATAGGAGGTTGCTGCTGAAAATGTGAGCACGTCTCCTCATGTGCTCAATAGGAGTCCAGATCACTTATTGCAGTTGTTACACCTTCACCGTAAGTGGACCAATAACAGTCCGCCACGTCATCCAAAACTTTAAGTCGTTTTCTTTTTATTTAAACTTTTTTAAACTTCAAAATCATCTAAATTTTTTGATGATGCTGCGGACTGTTATTGGTCCAACTATGATAGGTGATCCGGACTCATGCTGAATATGACGGTGGGACAGACTCCTATTGAATGGAAATTTGAAGATACAATAATGAAGGAGGTGGGATTCATTTCAAACGATTCTAATTATCTCTATGTGAACCCGCGGTGGAGTTCTAAGACATGTATATTGTTCTCCTCTAATAGTTAGAGACAGGATTCAGACTCTAGTATTTGATCCTTTTTGTTGTTGAGGTGTCCTATTATTAGGCAATCAAATGAGCTTTTTTGATATGAACCATTGGGATGTTTCAATTCTAGCCTTAAATCTTAAACCTCAAACTTTGATTTCTTCACGTAACCTTGTATTTTGGTCTTAAATTCATTTGAAAACATTGCTACAGACTATGTGATGAAATAGTGCTACCAAGATGAATGTATTTTTGGAAAAAAAGGAACTAACCAAGCTTAATTTGCCTTTCTTTAGGATAGATATGGCTGTCAGATATTTTGGGAATCCAAAATCCAACTGGCCTCTTGTTTTTCATTGCATTTCCCAAAATTCCCTTTTTTCTTTACTCCTTGTAACCAAAACCCCAACGAGATGTATCCACCTATTAAAAAAGGGGATTCGGCGAGAGGTCCCTGATCATTTCATTTTATTGCCTTAGATCCACAATCTTTTTTCATAGTGCATTTTTTTAAATTTGAAGACCTAAAATGTCTAATTTACCATTTTTTCAAAATCATATCCCACAATTAGTGGGATATGCCATTAATAATGGTCAACTACCATTTAATTGGCCACGATTAATGGAGTTTCATTAATGAAATTTTCAAATAAATTCTATAAAAACACAAATAAATTTCAAAATAACATAAGTAAAATTAAAAAACGCAAATAAATTTTAAAAAAACGTAATAATTTCAAAAAACTCAATAAGTTTTAAAAAGACGTAAATAAAGGCAATAATTTCAAAGAATCCAATAATTTCAATAATTTTAAATTTTCAAAAAACGCAATAATTTCAGAAAGCGCAAAAATTTCAAAAGACTTAAATAAAATTAAAAAAAAGCAATAATTTCAAAAAATGCAAAAATTCAAAAGACGTAAATAAAATTAAAAAATGAATAATTTCAAAAAACGCAACAAATTTCACAAGAGAACAGATAAATTTAAAAAGATGCAAATAAATCTCAAAAGATCCGACTAAATTTCAAAAAAATAATAAATAAATCTCAAAAGATGAAGATCAATTTCAAAAGATCCAAATAAAATTTAAAAGATTCAAATAAATTTCAAAAAATGTAAATAAAATGCAAAAGATGCAAATAAATTTCAAAAGACGTAAATTAAATTAAAAAAAAGCAAATAAATATTAAAAAAATGCAAATACATTTGCCAAATTTAAGAAAAACCAATTTTCCAAATTTCAGAAAATTTTGCCAAAAACTCAAGTATTTTTGTCAAAACTCAGTTAAATTTATTTCAGAAAATACAAATAATTTTCAAAAGACACAAATAAAATTCAAAAACACAAATAGATATAAAAAAATACAAATAAAATTTCCAAAAACACAGAAAGATTCGTTCAAAAACTCAGTTAAAATTTTCAAAATGGAGATAAATTTGTCAGAAACTCGGCTATATTTTTCAAAAACTCAAATAAATTTTCCAAAAAACTCAGATAGATTTGTTCGGATCTCAGATAAATTTATATTGAACTCAGATAAATAGCCAAAAACTTAGATAGATTTGTCCATAACGTAGATAAATTTGGTTCAGAAGTCAGAAAAATTTGCGCAAAATTCAAATAAATTTTTACAAAAAATAAAAAACTCAGTTAAATTTGACAGAAACTCATATAAATTTGTAAAAAAAGTTAGATAAACTTGATAAAAACTTAGATAAATTTGACAAAAACTCAGATAAATTTGACCGAAACTCATATAAATTTGTTAAAAACTTAGATAAACTCGACAAAAACTTAGATAAGTTTTACAAAAACTCAGATAAAATTCATAAAAACTCATTTAGATTTGTCAAAAACGATATAACAGCCCTGCTGTCTTCCTTCTCTTACGGTGTTGCGCTACGTTCGACAACGAACATAAAACTACAGTGGCGACTACAACGACACCCGCAGGCCTTCCTCATTCTCGATCGATTAAACCCCCATCTCTGTGGTCGCCTGATGAGATCACCTGGACTGCTGCTATGGCTGGAACTGGGTAATGCTGTGTATCAGGTCAACCTGACCCGAACCTGGACCTGTAATCAGCCTGGCCTGGGTTGCCCAAGTCTCCTTCCTCATACACAACTTGGCTACTATCTCTGCAACCAAAAGAGGAAGGCACCTGTCACGTGGTGTCGCCCACTTGGATCTAACGGTTGAAGAGCAGGGAGCGTCCATTGGCTGGGTCCCACAGGTTGCGTTGGATGATAGAGAGGTTAGTGGCTGCCACGTGTTCGAGGATCCTGTCGAGGTTTCCGACGTCGTTCTCGGCGACGGCATCTGTCACAGGGCGTCGCCCACTTGGATCTGACAGTTGAAGAGCAGGGAGCGTCCATTGGCTGGGTCCCACAGGTTGCGTTGGATGATAGAGAGGTTGGTGGCTGCCACGTGTTCGTGGATCCTGTCGAGTTTCCGACGTCGTTCTCAGCGACGGTGAGGGAGATTTCCAGCTAGGGGACGGAGGAGGGGAAGGGGAGGCGGATGTCGTCGACGATGATGACGAGGACGCAACCCAGGGCCACTGACTCCACCAGCCTGGGGCTCCATGGGGCCCACCCTAGAGGGCAAAAGCAGAATACTGCCCGTGCGATCTATGATTGGTAACCAACGAACCTCTTCCGCTTTAGGTAGAATTTGCGGTGTAGATTAAATCTGTTCCAGATCTCTGTCTTCACTTGGCTGACAAAACCAAGAATAATAATATTTTAGCAAATTGATGAAGCAGTTGATCTGATCTCAACCCCTTTAAGACCCAATCCGACGACCTAAGACTCTGGGTTGAAGAAGAAGAGTGAAGAAGAAAAGGGATAATACAAAATTTCAAATTTCAAATTTCAAAATTTTATGCCTAAAACAGGTGAAAGGGTAAATTAGTCATGAGAATTGTATCCAAGGACCTCTCGCCGAATTATGTCCAGCTGCATGGACTACAGGCTTTAAAAAAAAAACTGATAGACTGGAGGCCTTACAAGTCCTATATGAGGGACCTTTCGCTAGTTATCTCTATTAAGGAAAAATCTCAAATGTCCCATTGCATGTTTTTTTTCTAGATAAACTGCCAAATTTACTACAATAAATATGAGTTAGCCCCAATATGAGATCCTAGAAAAATATAAATAGAAATTCGTGTATTTTACACACTCCTAAGTTTTACTACAATATTACTACAATATGAGTTGGCCCCAATATGAGATTCTATAAAAATAGAAATAGAAATCCATGTATTTTACACACCACCAAATTTTGCTACATTATGAGTTGGCCCCAACATGGGATTCTATAAAAATATAAATAGGAACTCATGTATTTTTCACATTAAGGCCAACTGTTTTTAATATGTTGGCTCAAGATTTTAAAGATAGGAAGGAGGTGTGGAAGAAAATGTATGTGTTTTTTCTAAAAAAAAGGCTATTTCACTTTTTCAATTAAAAAAAAAACAATAAGTTCCACTTATCATAGGATGCGGCTCGGCCCAAGGATCGACTTAATGTCATTTTGACAGAAGAATAATCACTAATTAATTATAAATAAATAAAATTAAGGGATCATATCTACATGTAATATTTTTAAACAATTCAATTTGGTTAAGTGTCTAGAATAAAATATATATAATTTGCTTTGAACAGAAATGAAGCATGAGAAAATTGAGAAATTAGATTTTTTTTCTAATTAAAATAATTTTAATTCAATTAAATCAATGTAAATAAAAAAAATAAGGTTGAATCACATCCCATGAAAAATATAATTTTTAGATTATATTTTTGCGTCTAAATACTAGTTTTGGCTTGAGTAAAAAACTAGACTTAAATATGAAATTAGATTAACACCACAAGTTGAATCATATCCCATCAAAAATATAATTTTTATATTTCTCAATTGAAAAGTGTAAATGTAACTTAATTGGAAAAAGATTATTTCATGCTTTTTATAGTTGTGAGTTTTTAATCATTAAAAGTTTGGGTTTTACGATTTCAACGTTTGGATTGAAATAGACTACATGTATTTCATGTGTATTTCAAAAGTTTAAATCTCAATAGATAGGGTTTCACGAGGTTGCTATGGAGAAAGAAAGAATACGAGGGCATTCTATGAAATAAAGGAAAAGGAAAAAAAAAAGGGATTTAACAGGAAAAACCCTCCTACACGGGCATTTCTTTAATTTGGCCCCAATAAAAATGGGCGGACAGAATGGGCCCTAAATGTACATTTCTCTTTCTTTTTTTGTCTTTTAGCGCTATAGTCGATATCGACCATCCCTACATATCTACTAAATACCGAAACCCCTTTATTCGTCATCCGTCTTCTTCCTCTTTTCCCCATTTTCCCCTTTCTATTTTCCATTGTCGTTGTCTACACCCCCTCATTCCCATTCAGTGTTGGTTGGAATTCAATGGGGGCATTCTTTTCACAAATGAGTTAAAAGAAGCAAATTCTTGAATTTTTCAGATTCGAAGAAGAAGATGATTGCTTTTGAAAACGGAGATTGGGTTCCAGGAGAAGGGCTATTGTTTTGGAAGGGGCGTTGAGGAAGATGGGATTGGAATTGCGACATGGGGTTTTGGGGGGTGAATGGAAGTCGAAAAGATGGGATTTTGTTGGGTTTGAATCGAAGAAGGGTAAAAGGTAAGGATTTTTACAGACATTACTTAGAAAGTTGGGATTTTGGGAGATGGGTTTTCATCTTTTGGGCCGTAGCTGAGTTTGGGCTCCTAGTATTTAGGCTCTTGTTTTCTTTCAGAGGCTCATGGAGATGCGTTTTTTCCATTGCAAAGAGATGTAAGGAATCAAATGGAAAGAGGAATGGAATGCAAGTTCGGAGCCCTTAATTCGATCATTTAACTATATTCATATCAAGCTGGAGGGGTTTTCAAAATAAAGCCCTTGAGAGAGAAAAGTAAGAAATTTGGAGAAGACCCAGTGGAGAAATACATTGGAATCTTGTAAGAAATTTAGAGAAGCAATGAGTTACAAATCTATGTTGGGGTAATTTCTATGAAAGTGTTCGATGAAATGACGAAGAGAAAAAAGGATAATGAAATTTCACGCTCCTTTCTCTTATTTTTATCATGGGAAATTAGTCTGCTGTTATTGTGGGGTTTGTCATTCCTTGATTTTGCTAATTATGAGATATTGGAGGAGAGGAATTAGAGTACATGGGTGGGGTTTTCATTCCTTGATTTTTGTAATTTTCAAATATATTTCATGTATATATTTTTTTAAATGTAAGGTCAAGACATAATGAACTTGTAATGTTGTGAATGGTTTCCCCCTATTTGAGATATTTGAAATGTGTTTGAGATGTCCGAACTCTTGAGCTTTTGAAATATCCGAGTGAAGGACTGAAACCTTCCCCACCAAAACTTTCAACTATGACGTTCAAGGATGAAATTGGTATTGGCTAAATCAGTGGAAGTTGCGAAATGAGTCGGATGAAACCTTCCCCACCAAAACTCTATACTAATATTTTCTCCATTACTTTCATGTAGTACACATCTTCATTAATATCTGTAGCATTGTGTTTTATTAACAAACATCTCTTTCATGTAGAGATGATGAACTAGCTAGTATTTGCACCATGGTATCCAGCAACGATTTAAATAAAGCACTGGACGAATCCATTTTTATGGACTATCCTGTTCAAGGAAGACATTCATCATCAAGACAATTGTAATGACTACGAAGTTTTCATTGTGGCATTCGCGGAGCATTGTGTTCACTGTCTTCCTATCACATTTACACAGTCTGACATCCCTTACTTCCGTAGCAGAATTGTCATTGAGTTATTCAAAAGAAGTTGACAAGTGAATGCTAGTAGGTTGAATCTTCCTTAGTTGTTGAACATTCTAGTTTGATATAATTTTCTTAACTGGTTAGAAAAAGTTTTGAGAAGGTTTTTTGGGCAGTAGAAGGAGTGGCCAAACATAGATACTTACTTTCTTTACTTCGTAATTGGAATTGTGGAACTTGTGGGCAGTGGTTGTGGAACTTCTATGGTTTTGGGTAGTTGGATTTATGTTGTGAAACTTCATGTATCATTATTTGAAATTAAATGATATGTTAATGTATGGTTGTTAATGGAATGTACCAATGTATTCAGAACAATGTTTAGTACAATGGAATGTATCATTCTCTGGTTTGTTTAATATGACCAATAGTCGATATCGACTATTTAGCTGAAGCCTAAAAAACACAATCATAGTCGATATCGACTATTTAGCTGAAACATAAAAAACACAGTCATAGTCGATATCGACTATTTAGCTTAAACATAAAAAACACAGTCATAGTCGATATCGACTATTTTCATTGTCGATATCGACTATTTAACTGAAACATAAAAAACACAGTCATAGTCGATATCGACTATTTAGCTGAAACATAAAAAAACACAGCCATAGTCGATATCGACTATGTTATAATACTATAACTTACTAAGTGTAGCTCTAGATGGGGTTTGTTGATCATTTTCAATAATAAAAGTGGAAAAAAATAAAAAAATCATTAGCGGGACAATACAAACAATCATTATATTATCATAGATAAGTTCTCGACAACATATAACCCCAAAAAAGGGTGATCTTTACAAAAGGAAAAAGTATGTTTAACACTTGTGCCCTTCCAAAAAATGCTTCAACAAAATGTGCAAGCCCATCACAACTACATCTTCTATCATTTACATTAACACCAATAAAAATGGACATGATGACATTAACGTGTGTATCCCCCACCCAAAAAATCTCTTCCATGTGGAGATTACATTGTCCAGACAGCTACATCTTCTATCACATTAACACCAAATACTAACACCAACCAAAGAGGAGTTCACATTAACTCTTTCATCCCGCTTCCAAAAAATGCTTTAGTAGACTGTACACTATCCAGAATGGTTGCATCTTCTATTACATTAACACCAAATATTAACACCAACAAAAAAGGAGTTCACATTGACTCTTGCATCCCCCTTCCAAAAAATGCTTCTGTAGACTGTACACTGTATAGAACGGCTGCAACTTCTATCACATTAACATCAAATATTAACACCAACCAAAAAGGAGTTCACATTGACTCTTCATCTTCCTTCCAAAAAATGCTTCAGTAGACTGTACACTGTCCAGAACGGTTGCATCTTCTATCACATTAGCACCAAATATTAACACCAACAAAAAAAGAGTTCACATTGACTCTTGCATCATCCTTCCAAAAAATGCTTCCATCGATTCAACCAATACCAATTTCATCCTTGGACGTCATAGTAGAGAGTTTTGGTGGGAAGGTTTCGACTCTTCACTCAGACATTTCAAAAGCTCAAGAGTTTGGACATTTCAAATACATTTCAATCTCCTCAAACACATTTCAAACATCTCAGATAGGGGGAAACCATTCACAACATTACAAGTTCATTGTGTCTTGACCTTACATTTCAAAATATATATACATGAAATATGTTTGAAAATTATAAAAATCAAGAAATGAAAACCCCACTCATGTTCTCTAATTCCTCTCCTCCAATATCTCCTAGTGAGCAAAATCAAGGAAGGACAAACCCCACAACAGCAGCAGACTTCTTTCCCATGAGAAAAACAAGAGAAATGAGCATGAAATTTCATTCTCCTTTCTCTTTGTCATTTCATCGAACACCTTCATGGAAACTACCCAAATACAGATTTGTGGCTCATTGCTTCTCTAAATTTCTTACAAGATTCCACTATATTTCTCTTATAGGTCTTCTCTAAATTTCTTACTTCTCTCTGTCAAGGGCTTTATTTTAAAAAACCTTCCAGCTTGATATAGATATAGATATAGTTAAATGACCGGTTTAAGGACTCCAAACTTGCATTCCATTCCCTTTGCCACTTGATTCCTTACATCTCTTTGCAATGGGAAAAACGCATCTCCATGAGCCTATGAAATAAAACAAGAGCCTTTCATTCTCCATAACTATATCCATGAAAAACGTTGTCAGCTTAAAATACTAGTAGCCCAAACTCAGCTACAGCCCAAAAAATGAAAACCCATCTCCCAAAATCCCAACTTTCTAAGTAATGCCTGTAAAAACCCTTATCTTTTACCCTTCTTCGATTCAAACCCAACAAAATCCCCTCTTTTCGACTTCTATTCACCCCCCAAAACCCCATGTCGCAATCCAATCCCATCTTCCTCAACGCCCCTTCCAATACAGCAGCTATTCTCCCGGAACCCAATCTCCGTTTTCAAAAGCTATCATCTTCTTCTTTGAATCTGAAAAATTCAAGATTTGGCTTCTTTTAACTCATTTGTGAAAAAAATGTCCCCATTGAATTCCAACCAACACTGAATGGGGATGAGGGGGTGTAGACAATGACAATGGAAAATAGAAAGGGGAAAATGGGGAAAAGAGGAAGAAGACGGATGACGAATAAAGGGGTTTCGGTCTTTAGTAGATATGCAGGGATGGTCGATATCGACTATAACGCTAAAAGACAAAAAAAGAAAGAGAAATGTACATTTATGGCCCATTCTGTCTGCCCATTTTTATTGGGGCCAAATTAAAGAAATGCATGTATATGAGGGTTTTTCCCGTTAAATCCCAAAAAAAAAACATCTTTAATTTCAAATTCTAGAAACTCTATGGAGTGTCTCTATTGTAAATGAAAGTACAATCGGTAAATGGGCATCCTTCTCTCCATTGTTTTGAAACGAGCTTCATCTCCTCAGCATTTCCATGTGATAAAATGTCAAAGAAACGCTAATAGTCGCCACTAGGCTGTGAATTGGACCCCTTGGGAGAGTCTTCTTCTCGAGATTTGAATTACTAGATGGTGTTTGGGCATACATTTCCCACCTCCTCTATATTCATTTTCTATTACTGGAGAGATAATCTGAAGATCATTTTTTGGGAATTCACATTTGGTAACTATTTTTGGAAATGAAATTCCTACAATTCCCATGTTTTCAATTATAAGAAACAATGTTGTCCTTAAATTGCATAACTTTTTTCACATTTTAAAATTAACGATTTCTTTCTAGGGGCAAATCTCAAAACACAGCAAATGCAATCAAGGCTAATTTCGGTGGAAGAATGGCACGTGTGTGTGTGTATATATAAATATATATATATATATGAGCAAGCTCGAGCTTAGGAAATTTTTTTATAAGTCTATGCTTGTGGGGTCCACCTTTGGTCCATCCAAATGGACCAAATACATGACCCTCCTAAATTGCACATGTCCACCAATTTTCGGTTAGATCCGAATTTACTAGACCGGTGGATCGACTATATATTGATCCGAATGGACTGTTGTCCATAAAACTTTTGGACCCATATGGAGATGATAGAAATCACGGTTGGGGCTGATTTTTTGCAGAGAGAGAGATCACAGGGAGTCCTTGAAATCCCTCTATTCCCATCCCCATGGGGCCCTCATGTGGGCCCCACCACACACTTGAGCTTACGAGAGCTATTATTTTTTAGCATTGTACTTTTTGCTCCTTTGAACATCAAATTTGATTAGTGTTATAGCAAATGTTTGTATTATCGAAAGTGGTCCACCTCCACAGATTATGTTATTTGGTATTCATTTTTGAAATCTCACATTTAATTCGTTCAATTCGAATGTATGATTGTATTCTAATGCAAATAAACAAGCCCTTAGAGTTTCCATGAACATTATGGCATGGGTCGGGGTTAATGTTGAGTGGAGATAACAAATCACCTCATAGTGCTTGTTCATAAAAAAAACAATGGGGATTGTATTTGAACTGCATAAATGTAATTTGCAAAACCCAAGACCTTGATTCAAAAGCATCTTCAAAATTTTATGAGAGGACTGGATCAGTGTGATTCATTTGAGGAGCTAAATATAAATGATAGCTTGGACGATGCCAATGATCCCATTTGATTGAAAAATAAATGGTTGACATGGTGCATTCTTAGAGTTACTTTAGTGGGGAAAAACTGAAGATCACTATTTAGTAGTCAAGGACACGTTTGGTAAACATCCATGCAGTGGATTCCTCTTGGCGTGGAAAATCAAGGATTGGTACTGAGAGAAAGTGGTTGCAAGGATTTTCAAAATCCTTATTTTCGATTTAATTGCCAATTAGGCCTCCCCCATGATCAACAAAATGAAAGGAAGTGGAAGAACGCAGAGTGTAAGTCAAAGGTTACCAATTTTGTCTTTGGAAGCCTACTTTTTAGGTCTCTTAATTAAGATCTGAACCATTGGTCTAGTTTAAAATGTTCGCCTAGGAGGTCAAATATCCACTGTTGGTCCTCGTATCATTTAAGATATTCACAAAAAAATCCATACCATTGGATCATGATTTTTGGACTTTTATGGGCCCCATTTGCAAAATCCAAACCATTCATTCTCTTTATAAGGCCTAAAATGACTATTGGATTAAAATTCGCAGCATGATTCGTCATGGATCATGAAAAATCTGAAAAAATATATATATCAGCCATTGAAGATATTTTCAACTCGAGAAACCAAAGAAGGTGCTACTACTTGAGCTGTCAAAATGTCATACAACACGTTAACACGACACGAACCCACGCATATTAACGGGTTTGTATTAGCGGGCCGTCAATGAATAAAATCGATAACTCATTGACAACCCGCCAAATCGGTATAATTATTGACTTGTTTTTGCTATTGGGTTTTTATTGTAGTTGTTATTGCATGAAATGAAACATGGATTGCTCGGTGATCATTGATGGCAAACCAATAGGCTATTTTATTTTTCATCTATTTAGATTACAGGCTATTTAATACGATTAGATGGACAACAAGTCACTTTATAAATAATTAACGGGTTGATTGTAGCGGGTTATGCGTGTTAACTGACATTGTTTGAAATAACCTAATATATTTAACAGGTTACACGACACGACTCGTGTAACCCGTTAAATAATTGTGTAGTGTTCGTATTTTATTTTTTGACATGTTTATTTAATTGATCGTGTACGGATTAAGGTGATTTTAATACAAATTCGTTAACTCGCAATGCGAATTCATTAACACGACACGATTGACAGCTTTAATCGGTAACTTAGATATTACCATTTTTGCTTTAGAATACTAATGTTTAGGTCCCATGATCAAGATCTTAACAATTGATCATAATTAGAAGGTAAAAAA
This sequence comes from Cinnamomum chago, assembly GCA_038049695.1. NCBI lineage: Eukaryota > Viridiplantae > Streptophyta > Magnoliopsida > Laurales > Lauraceae > Cinnamomum > Cinnamomum chago. The sequence goes on from CP142456.1 coordinate 873,250, forward strand.
TGGCCAGTGTCAAGTTCCAGCTATTGATCCGTCATGGATTTTGAAATATTTGTGAATAAGGTCAGATCCTAAAATATTATTATTTTATTTCTATAGGCCCCACTTGCAAGATTTGAACCGTTGAGATTCTCTAGAGAGCTAAAGACAGCTATGAGGTGAGATATCAATGAGGGTAGGATGAGATGCTAGGAAGTGCAGGCCTTGAAGGGGCTTCAATGAATCGGGATCCTCTTTGTGGATATATGTAATAAGGTGATCATGGGTGAACCAATCACGGTTTGTCACGTCACTGCCCGTATTTAAGGCAGGGCTGCCCCACGTCAAATTGTAGTTGGTCCACTCAAAGTCACCCGTGGGATTTTACCTCACTAGATCCGGGCTCGGGCTTCAACCCAGGCGCATAGCATATATGGAATCGAGTGTACATGGCTAGCTCTAGCATAAAGCCAATAAAGCCTTTGCTTTAGGCCCCCAAAAAATATGGCCTAAAAAAAGGCCCATAATAGCAGCTGTCATCTTTTAAAATTCCAAAAAATCAAATTTGTCAATTGCCTTTCCTTTTTTTTTTCTCCCCAAAATATAAGCCCCCATAATAACTCTCTCTTAAGAAAATATGATCAAGATTTTTATGGGGCCTTAAAGTGTATGGTCTATTTTATTTTCAAATCCACCTCTTATATTACTATTGGTAGGAGTTCAATTGATTTTAGCATACCATTATATTTTTAGCAATCTATGTGTATCAAATCTCAACCATACATTCAGCCATGAATTTGCTTTACAAACATTTTTCATTATTTGTGTGTATCTTATTTCAATAGGGGCCCATTCAGATTTAATCAATGATGTGGTTGTAATAGATCCATATATTGGGATTTCAGCCCTAATAATAGATCATAAAAATTAAGATAAATAATGGCCCCCCGCTGGAATTTATTCACTTGCCCACAGTGTATATGAGCATTACACATTTGGAACATCCAATACTTGGGGCACAACTCTAAAGTCCATCTTGGATGATCCTGACTCTTGGTGCGCATGCGCACCGTGCGCAGGTAAAAATGCTTCGAGCCTCACCAATGGTAGATTCAAGATTTTTTTTTTTTTTTTTGAGCCAAATAGGTAGTTGGATTTTATGACCAAGATTTCCGTGTGAGTTATAAGAATGGGTCTAAAGTTTTCCAGTGAGTTTTGGAGGTGGACTTAAGATAGATTAGTAAAACTTGAATATAAAAACTAAATTAGTAAATTTGTATTATTAAAAAGCAAAAAAATAATATTTAAAATAATATTAAAATATAGAAAATACTTTATTTAAAATTGTCGCTTTAGCCTCGAATTGTTTGGAGCCAGCCGGCCTGCAAGCGTAGGGTAAGGAGTAAGGATAGCCTCCGGTGATTAGAAACTAATAACTCTCGGGCCAAAGCCCAGCCCATAACCTGCCAAATCCCATTCCATTTGGAGGTAAGTCTCATCAAATGAATGGTCGAGATCGAGAATCAGCGTCCCACATGTCCGCTAAAAAAGCCTACAAAACTCTGTTCCCTGACCCAACGAGAGCGCGTAGAGGAAATCAAGTAGAGAAACTGGAAAGTAGAAAGTAGAAACCCACCCACTCACCCACCCAGTCTAGTCTGGCCAAGAAGCGGGAGCCCAAAAAAAAAACCCCGGGTATTTATTATTATTTCCATCTTCTTCCGAGTTCATATTGTCTCTAGCCTTCTTCCCTCTTACATCTCTCAACTTCTATCTGCTCGATTCTATCCAAAAGAGGAAAAAAAAAAAAAAACCCTAATTAAATCCATCATCGGAGCAGAAACATCAACATCAACATCAACAAGAGGAGGAGGAGGAAGAAGACGACGACGACGAAAAAGAAGAAGAAGGAGAGATGGAGATGGAATTGGAGCCGAGGGTAAAACCCCTCTCCTACAAAATCAAGGGCATGTCCCGCGAATCGCCCTCTCAAAAGGCTCTTCACGTTCTCGACTCCGACCTTCGCAGCCACTGGTCCACCGGCACCAATACCAAAGAGTGGATCTTGCTCGAGCTCGAGGTATAATTTCCCAATTCCTGTTGCCTGGAATCTGTTCTTGCTTTGCGACTCTTATTATAGTTTTTTTTTTTTTGAAACTGTGAGGAGAACGAATGAGAACTGGTTTCCTCACACTTAGCTTGGAATGCTTTCGTTTATTCGCAGGAACCTTGTTTGCTATCACACATACGGATTTACAACAAGTCAGTCCTCGAGTGGGAGATTGCGGCTGGACTGCGTTATAAGGTTCGATATGTAAAAGGATGCACATTTTAAAACATTGGGTTTTTGGGGGGATATTAAAAAGAGGACAAGAAAAAAATATATATATTGCAATTCTGCTTGTAATTAGGATACATTAGCATTGACAACCTGCAAGTAAAACGTTTCCTACCATGGGTTTCTCTGTATCTTTGATTTTTGTATGTACCTAGCCTAGTGGAATCAGTTTTAATTTGTGCCTGAAATATCATAGTTTTGATTAGGCTACAGCTTGGCATTGAGCACTTGCAAGTTAAACATTTCCTAATAGTGGAATTAGCTTTAATTTGTGCCCGGAATATTATAGTTTTAATTAGGCTACTCTAGCATTGACCACTTGTAAGTGATTTTTTTTTTTAAACTAATGTGTTTATCTGTATCTTTGATTTTGCCGTGCACCTAATGGAATTAGTTTTAATTTGTGCTTGGAATATTAATTAATAGCTCATTAGCTGCTAGTAACTGCTTTCCTTTTACAGCCTGAAGCATTTGTAAAAGTTCGGTCACGTTGCGAAGCTCCTCGGCGTGACATGGTGTATCCTATGAGCTACACGCCATGCCGCTATGTGAGAATATCCTGCTTACGGGGGAGTCCCATTGCTATATATTTCATTCAGGTATCTTTCTGCTGGAACATTTCTTACGCAGCGCGGGGTAGGGGAGAATAGGAGAATAGCCAAAGGGTTAATCTCCTAAGGCTTATGGATAGGGATCTATGGGATCCAAAACGTCTTGGAATCACACCACAGACAAAGAAACACTTCTCAAAGAGTGGAAAACTCGGTTTCTATTCAATATGCAGTGATTGACTAAGAGAGAGTAAAACTTCTTCTAAAGACTCCATACCAACTAATTTAGGAAACAATTTAAGATAGACTTTCTAATTTAGATCCATAAATATCTCTAAATATTTGCTATTACTAAAAATCAGAAAATATTTTGATACTTAGGAAATAAGAATTAAAGCTGGAAAGCACGTCATGTGTATTTTCTTCTTTATTGGGCCTTTTGCTAAAAAATCTTGGGCTTGACCCAATGGACTGGCAGACCTTGGGTCTAGCCTCCTTTGATTCCTCATTTTCCTTTTTTCACTTATGGTTCGTTCTTTGTAAACTGTATAAAAGCCATGTGTGCTACAATTAGGTTGCGTTGGCATGTGATATCTGGCTAGAGTCATTTTCAGGAATGGAAATTGGAAAGGTGAATTCCCTCGATAGAGATGACATAGCCTGTTTCGTGAGGCCGCCTATGTAAGCATGACAATCATGAGGGGATTAGTGGGTTGAAAAGCCTTCATGTAAACTACCTCTGCTAAAAAAATGGGTACTTTGATCATGGGTGGTAGGGTTATGAGGGCCTGAAAGTTGTCAATTCTAGCCACTAGATAGATTTGGATGAGTGCCAAATTACATGATCAGTCAAACGGCCTACCAAACCCAGAAGAAGTCAAATTTGGGTGAGCATGTTGTAGTGTGTGTGAGGAATTTGAAATCTAGATTGATCATTGGGTGGGCAAGGTGGGCCTCACATGCCACGCTGTTTCATGCTTACAGATGGCCTGGCTGTTGATGAAAATTCCTCATGCCGGCAATCCCATTCTATTTGACCAACAGTGGCCATTCTATGATTTTTAAGAAAGGATGCAACTTTTTGAGAAACCTGTACATTCTTGTTAGTTCATTTCACACTAGGTTGACATTAAATTTTAGCAATCTGATCTTTTTCTTTGGATATATTTGTCATGAAAATCGTTAATATTCGGATCAGTTTTCATATTCTCACTGCACTGTTAAGTACTAAATTAATGGCACCATCATACCATCAGCTTCATTATCAGTTTTTTCTGTTTCATGTGCTGACATGGGCATGATGGTATGCTGCCATCTATGATGCCCGGACATGGCATGGATACAGGAGGGACATGCCTGGATTCGGAAGGACAGGAAATTTTCACAGAAAAAGTGAAGTATTGGATACAATATGACATGATATTGTGCCAATTCTGTAACTATCCATGTGTCATAGGCTACTATTGAAGGTGTATAGTTGACTGCCTTCAAAATTTGTGAAACGATCCAATAATAACTTTTCATTGATCATATTCATAGTTTCTTCTAATTTCAACTCTCTAATACACTTGCTAATTTTGCCATTTGAAAAAATATATATTTCCACTAATTTTTCCTTTTACCGCAGTTGATTGGGGTTTCTGTTTCTGGTCTAGAACCTGAATTTCAACCTGTTGTCAGTTACTTACTACCCCACATTACCTCAAACAAACAAGATTCTCATGATATGCATCTTCAGGTGGACCCCGAATATTTATGTCATCTGCATTCTCTTTTCATCTTATTCTTCTCTTTTATCATGATATCTATGTGATTTCTAATGACCATTAGTTCGTAGTTGCTTCAAGATGTGACAAATCGGTTGCTGCCATTTCTTCCCCAACTTGAGGTATGTTTATGACCTGGCATGTTAACCTTCTTTGAAACTGATGATGGAAGTGGAGAAGTGAAGTGTGTTCGTCTTTGCTTATACCTTAAAATTTTTAAATGAGTGTGGTGAAGAGGATATTTTCTACATTGCAGGCAGATCTCACCAGTTTTTCAGAAGCAGCTGAGTCTACCATTCGTTTTTTAGCGATGCTTGCTGGTCCATTTTATCCAATTCTTTACATTGTGAATGAAAGGTGATCTTCAGTCTACCATGCAAGGTCTTACTTAAAATTGCCAATGCAGGACCATGATTAACTGACTATGCCTGTTAGAACATTTGACATATCACCAGCAATGTCTTTCAGAAAGCAAAAACGTATGTTTTGTTTATTTTTAATCAAGTTATGTCACCTTATCTCACGCAATTAGAGCTGCATCGTGCTATTCGAACGAAACATACTTGTGGCAATGGCTTTGAAGAGAACTGAGATGTGGAATTATCATATCCTAGGACCTTACCCAGTGTGGGTCATGCCAAAGCAGGGTTCTGGGAGGGTCCAGATTGGAGACCGACCTAACTTTTGGCAATTTTGCACAAAGTGGCTGCTTGCAGGTCTCGAACCTGCATTATCACGCATGGCATCTGAGACATTTACCATTGCACCAAAGCAACGACCCTTATCATGTCCTAGGTATTGGCTTACAATGATGTAGCAATAGTGGCAGTGGGACATAGAATAGAAGTTGGGAAAGTGATGGGAGGAGGTAATTGTTGAGCATTTGCATGACCTCTTTACTTGTCTTTAGAGAATTAGCCATTTCATGAGGGATCATGATCTCCCATTTAGGTGTGTAAATGGTCAGTGTAGGTATGGGTCCATGGTGGAACTGGACCTGATTTATTTCATATATCTGGGCCCAGGCCTGAATCCGATGGATCCAGCTGGACCTGAATTTCCTTTCAACTCATCAACTAAAAAAATATTAGAATATCATTATTTTATGCTGTTGATAGCATGAACTGAACCAGAGATCTCAGGTTTGCAACTTCAAGTTGTCAGCAGCTGCATTGCATGCTCTAACAAGCACCATTTTTGTATATCCTTATGGTTAGATCTTACACACCCCGTTCGGGCTTATAAGCATTATTTTTGTGGATCCTTATGAATATCTCTTATACATATTATTTGGGTATGGACCCAACTGTACCCAAACCTGATTTCAGTTGGTTCCACAGATTTTCCAGGTTAGGCTGTGTAACTGGGTTACTGGAAATCCATTGACATCCCCAACTTCATTTCTTGTATTAAAGCTTTTTTTTTTTATATTATCAGGCCATCCCCTTGTGAGTTATTTTTTCCTTTAACTTGAAGAGACTAGGCTGTTGCTTGATGCTTTTCTATGATCTTCGATAATTATAGGTTTGATGCCTGAATATTATGATGCTTTGGCTTTTTAAAAACATTATCATGTTCAAATACAGGGAAACCTCTAGGTCTTCAGGCAGCTTCCCGGAGTCAGATTCTTTGCGAAATAATCAGGCTTCAACTTTAACAGTTTCCTCAAATTTTGAGGTGATTGGTTATTGTTTCTTTTCCTTTAGGTCTTCTGTTGTGAATCTGAACGAGTTTTCTTTCTTTCGATGGTTTGATGCATATCCTAGGTGTCTGAATGCACCTTTTGTGCTTTTTTTTTTTTTTTTCTTCCTTGTTCCTCATCGGACTTGAGTAGGCAGACACAACTAACAACTCTCAAATTCAATGATAGGATCATTTTATTATTAAGATACCATTTAATGTTTGCGAACTTTACTTTCTACTGTACTAAACCCTCTTTTCCTTTTTTGGTCATTGTATTGTACAAGCTAAATAATTTCCAGCCGCATTGTTATCAGCATGCATGCCTCAGACAATGAAAAGTTCAATATGAATCTGACTAAACTAGTTAAACTTATTTTGTATTTTCTGAAACGTATCTGATTTCCTTCTCTGATTGAGCTTCTCTATGATACAAGTTTAATAAATCACGATGATATATGTCAAATTAATGTTTGGAGCAGCCTGAAGCAGCTTGACTGGGCCTGGGCCACAAAAGAAGAGGAGGTAAGGGATCGACAATTCCTTAATCCCACTCCTTGGAAACCTTGACCCAAGTAGAAGAAAGAAAGTAAATCACAAATCCAAATTACAATGCAAATGCTCTAGAATTGCGAGAGTATTTCCATGCCCAAGCTAAACAACTTGACACAAGCCCGCACATAGTCGACTTGGAGCTTCCAAATTCCACTTATGGAGCATCACATATTAAGAAAAATAAACACCACTAGAATGTCCTCTTCCATTCAACTCACTGCGCTTATGAGGAGCATTATATGCAAGGCTTGTTAACGACTTCTTATGGGAACTTAGAATACTACAAGTAGCATTCATACATTCTCTTGCTTGGCTCGACCTGACCATTATATGCAAGCCTAACTTAGCCTGGCCTTTTGCTTCAAAATGCATGTAAATTCATGTAAATAAGCTGCCCAGTTTGCATGCTGCCTATTAAGCCTTTTGTTCATCATTCATCTGTAATCATTAATATACTGCTATGCCTCATCATCATAATATAACATAAATTCCCGCTGCATGAGGTAGTGGCGCCAATGATGATTTGCTTGTACTATGGCACAAAACTTGATGCCATATGTTGATTATCTAGCCCTTGATCCACTCAATTTCTTGTTAAAAAATGCAACCAGTAATACTGCACTAATTCAGCCTATGAAGCAGAAGCATCACAACCAACCTGGAGTTTTTTCCCAAGTCCTTTTGATAATGGTATGCACAGTTTTCCGAATTCATAATTCCGATGTGTATGCTCTTCATATTAGTTTAGGTCTCAACTTTCATAAAATTCTAACAGAAGAAACATTTAAAAGAAAAATCCTTGCAGAAGATAGTATTGGTGACTCTGGCAGTAGCATTCACCAAATCATACACATCTTCATGTTGTCTGGTTAAGTTAAAATATTACCCAATTTTAGTATCAACTATTTTTTTTGTTAACACTATGCTACCATATTTATTAATTGATGGAGTGGTGACAGAACATTAACATAGTTCATCTGTGTCCAGGCCCAACCTAGGAGATCACGCAGTCCGTCACCTTTTATCCAACCTGTTGGTAGCTCTGTTGCTTTTCGCCCAGATGCAGTGTTCATGCTGCTCAGAAAGGCATATAAAGATTCTCATCTTGGAAATGTTTGTCGGATTGTAAGTGTCTGGATTTACCATTATTTCTTTATGGTGCACCTTTTTTCTTCCTCTCAGATCATCTACTCCTTTCTATGGTAAGGTTCTTATACTCTGTTTCAGGCTTGCAGAGTTCTGCAGAAGCTTTCTGACCCTGGTACTTCTTTAGAATCGTCAATTCCTTCTAGTGATTCAGTATCGTCCTCGAGTCCTGATGAGATGGCCAAAGCTGAAGCATCAAGTCATGTGCATTTGGCTGATTACTCAAGCCTGTTTGGGGAAGAATTCAGGATACCTGATGATCACTGGGATACCTATTGTCTGAATGTCTTGGATGTGGGTGTGGTGGAAGAAGGAATTCTACATGTTCTCTATGCTTGTGCATCTCAGGTTGGTAATGATGGCAGGATGTACATCTGGACTGGTGATAAGGAGAGAAAATACATTTCTATCCAATATATTCTTGTTATTTAGATACTTCTTCTATGAATCTTGATTGATTTGGTTCCTTTTCCTTTTTTATTGTTAATTTGCAGCCTCTTCTCTGCTGTAAGTTGGCTGAGGTTAATTCAAACTTTTGGTCTGCATTACCACTTGTGCAAGCGCTACTCCCAGGTGATGGATCCTTCACAATTTTTATAATCTTTCAGGAACAAGCTGCTTGCCAGATCAATTTATTGAATATATAAATTTGTGATCCTGTTGTAGCACTTCGTCCACCTGTTAGCAATCCTGATCAATTTGATGATAGTTTCTGGCAATGGAAACAGCCTTTCGTGCAACATGCTCTTTCTCAGGTTTTGATTAATGCATTTTAATGATAATCATGAATGAAGATGCTGCCATTCCTCCCTAAATTACATCTAGATATTCTGCTCACTATTTGAGTGCAATGACAGATTGTAGCAACATCATCATCATCAGTGTACTGCCCCCTTCTTCATGCTTGTGCTGGCTATTTATCGTCATATTTACCATCACATGTTAGTTACTTCCCTCCTATTAAAATATTGTTATTTCTCGACCTGGCATGTGTTCTTGAAGTATGCCATTTTCATATTTATGATTTGGATTTGAATCCTGAATTCATTCACTTAATCTTTAAAAAGTGTAACCTACCATTTGATGATGATAAAATAAACTTGCCCTAGTCTAAAAGTCCTGAAATTCTTCATCAGGCAAAGGCAGCGTGTGTGCTGATTGATCTATGCTCTGGGCCACTTGCACCATGGATATCTACAGTGATTGCAAAGGTGTGTTTTCTGTTATATTTATAACTACACAAACTTCTTCTGTGCTTTGACTTTTGACTGATTATGCTGCAGGTGGACCTCACAATTGAACTTTTGGAGGACCTCTTGGGTACAATACAGGTTCGTATCTTATAAATTTTTTAACATAGTGATTATCACAGTTGGAAGGTACTCGTAGTGCTAACCACAACGTTGTGCATATGATTCAGCTTTTCATTCAAAAAATATTTTTTATACAATTTTGAGTGATGGCAATTTTAGATTCTCTTTCCTAATTGGACAAATCAAGAACTCTTGCTTAGCTTCAAAAGAAGAACCTGCCCTCCTAATTCTACTGTCAGCAATTTGATGGTGTCAGATTCCATGTGGTTTTCTTTTCCGCTAAAACCTCTTCAACATGCATATGTAGAGCCCCCCCTCTCCTCTCTCCTACTATTCTAAGCTCATTCAGGCCTACCTATGCTCACACTTGCTACCAGGCACATGAAGATCGAGTCTGCTCATCGTTGGAGCTCAACTGACTCGCTAAACTGGCCCTAGAAATCTGGCCAATTGACTCATCAATGAACAGTGAAGTAAAGGCTGATGGTCCATATACATGTTACAGGTGTGTCTGCTTAATGAGTGGGCTGGTCTGATTTTTAATCCAGGGAGTTGAGTATGCAGGTTACACATGATGAGTAGTTAGTATGCGAACCTCATACCCGCCCTTGAGTAGATATAAGTTGAGAGAGGTGCAAGTAGGCTTTGCAGAGCCTTCTATATATGTTTTTTGAACAACAGTGTTGCACTACTGATCCTGTGAAAGATCATCAGCAATATCACTACCATTATTTCCAGTATGAGACAGTATAAGCAGTATATGTTATTATATGGCACTATCAGGAACTGAAAAGTAAAACTAAAATCATTGGGAAAAATAGTAGTATGCATCATTTGCACTTTCAACCCTGGACAATGTGCCATTAGAAAAAAAAAAAAAGTGGAAAAAAAAAAACTTCCTATCTGAAGTAGGTGAATTGTCTTAGCAATAAGTGAATCATTTCCATTGTTTTCAGCATGAGACAGTATAAGCAGTTTATGTTCTTCTATGGCACTGTTAGCAACTGAAAAGCAAAATAAAATCATATTGAAATTCATGGTATGCATCATTTACCATTTCAACCTTGGAAACTCGTCATCCAAAAAAGAGAGAAGAAAAATGAATCATCCACCCATCTGAAGAAGGTGAATTGTCTTAATTAGTACTGGACCTGCCAATTTATGGCAGGAAACCTTTTGTGCACCATAAAACCGAGTCCAAGTTATATGCAGAAAACCCAGCACTACTGATGTTGCTAGTCTTAAAAAAGGGAAAAGGGGCTCATTATGCATTGAAGAACACTGTTATAATTTTTTTGGTAAGTAGGAGACAGCGTGATTGCCCATGAAGAGTATAGCTTTTTATTAGCATTGTTGCTGCATTTGATTTGCTTTATTTTACTGTTTCCATTTTATTATGTTATTGATTTGAGTCTTTTGACATGTTTAAGGGTGCACGCCATTCTATAGCTTGTGCTCGTGCTGCGCTGAAATACATTATACTGGCTTTATCTGGGCACATGGATGATATATTAGCAAAATATAAGGTATCTCTCCTATGGGTTCTTTTCTAATCCTTTTGAATTATTATTATTTGTTGGTAAAACTTTTGAATTATTATTTGGAGCTGTTCTATTCTATTTTTTTGAATGAGGACAGATTTTATTTGGAAAATATATATAGTACAACAATGATGGGTACAATGGAAACACCCTGAGATCCAGGCACTTGCATGGAGCTGTTAGTCCAACGGGTTTACATGGCTACTTTGGAAAGATGGATGTGAAAAACATCTACTCCCTCGTTAGTGCCTCTAGGAATGTGATTGAAAGACACCTGGGACTTGGCTAACTGGGACATTCACTTGTCCATGTTATTTTCTAGTCTCCATGGAACCTTGCAGTTACCTCTAGCTAGCCAATTGGCTAGGAGGAATCCCCTTTTGCAATTTACGGTTGAAAATTCAGATGTCTATCTCATACCAAAAATATTGCATTCAGCTCATCCTTGTTAATCACCTTGTGACCAAGCTGACCTGAGAACTGTAACAAGTTGTCCCATTCCATTCAAAATGCAGAGGGGGAGGGAGGGAGAGGGAGAGAGACCTATGAAGCATATGCTTTGATAATGAACCTTTTGGGTTCAACTGTTATTTAACCTGATGATTCTATTAGTAATAGAAGTCCTGCAGAATGTTTGCCTAATCAAATTGAGAGTGTATTGGTACCAGTAATTAGTGGGTCAGTACAACTCAAGCAAATCAAATTGCAACTGAAAGGGTTGCATGTGACTTTATCGAGTTGTACTTTTTTTTTTGTTGGTGACTTGGTAAGAACCAAAACCAAGGCCCTCACAAGTCACAACCAAAGCCTTAGCACAATTCTGAGAGCCCTATACATCTTTGTTGTTAAGTAATATGTGATGTCATGGGGTCTGAAGTTTTGAGGTCAGTACACTGCTAACTTGATAAAATAAATCTTACTACTCACTAGATTTTCTTTTTCCTGAATGGTACCAATCCTGCTAATCCTGGAGGCCCATTTTGCATACAAGAACTTCTTCCAGCTTTTGACTTTATTTTCGAAATCTTTAATATTTGGAGGTAGAAATGTTGCAAGATCCTGTCTTCCCACCTACTTAAAACTTTGTTCATCACAGAACTCAATCAGCTTCCACGCGGCCTTGGCTGTGAAAGAACTGTAATCTTTAACATTGTTTCTTATGCACCTTTCAGGAAGTTAAGCACAAACTACTCTTTCTGGTGGAAATGCTAGAGCCTTTCCTTGACCCAGCCATAACTGCTGTGAAGAATACGATTGCCTTTGGTGATGTTTCTGCTATTTTTATGGAGAAGCAAGAACACAATTGTGCAATTGCACTCAAAGTTATCCGTACAGCAGTTCAAAGGCCTGCTGTTCTTCCATCCTTGGAATCAGAATGGAGGCGAGGATCGGTTGCTCCAAGGTAATAACTTCATAATGGTAAGTTGTCTCCAATTTTTGTTTCTTCATAAGGCAAGCATTGAAGTGACTGTTTTTCCCTTCATCATAAATGCAGCATACTTCTCTCTATTTTGGGACCACACATACCATTGCCTTCCGAAATTGATCTTTGCAAATGTTCAGTTGCTAAAGTTATTGAGCAAGAATCGTCAACCAATTCATCTGGTTCTTCGTTCAGTCGGTTTGGAGCATCTAGCAGAACCAATATTCAAGAAGAATCTGACATGCGGGCTGATGTATCGGATGCAAATGTGAAGGGAGATATATATGAGGCCTCAAGCCTCCTATTTGCTCCTCTTGAATTGAAGAATATCATACTGAGGAACCTAAATCACATATTTGAAGGTAACAGTTCAGATAAAAGCAATACAGAAACTAGTCATGTTGAGGTCAATGAAGGGAAACATCTTTTTGAGAAGAATCTATCTAATCAGTTCCAGAATGGCTTAATCCTTGATATTGATTTCTCTGTTGAGTACTTCAATTTGCAGGCAGATTATCTGCAACTTGTTAACCATCGAGACTGTGAGCTCAGGGCTTCTGAATTTCAACGTTTAGCTTTGGAATTACACTCCCAGCATGATATTACCCCGGAGGGTCATGATGCAGCAGTTGATGCCTTGCTTTTAGCCGCAGAGTGTTATGTCAATCCCTTTTTCATGATGGCCTTCCGGGCCACTCCGAAGCTTATTAATAGAGTAAACACTAGGGATGCGAAGATTCCTCAAGACTATGATATCACTGAGTTGAGAAAGGTTTGTAAAATAAAAAATAATGACCTGGAAACAATAGCACAGCTTGAAAGAAAAAGAGACAAAACTGTTCTCCAGCTACTTTTACAGGCTGCTGAACTGGATAGGGATTATCAGAGAAGTGCCTCTATGGGAGAACAAGTTCAGTATCATACTCAGGAAAATGGAAACGGCATAGAGATATCTCCATTAGACGTGCACGCTGCAGATGCGGTCACGTTAGTTCGACAGAATCAAGCTTTGCTGTGCCAATTTTTGGTACAACGCTTGCAAAGAGAACACTCAATGCATGAAATTCTTATGCAAAGCCTATTGTTTCTATTGCACTCTGCTACTGAGTTATTCTCTCCTCCTGAGAATGTGATTGACATTATACTAGGATCTGCTGAATATCTTAACGGATTGCTTACCTCTTTCTATAATCAGCTCAAAGAGGGTAAACTGCAGTTGGATCCAGAGAAGGTGCATGGAGTACAACGATGTTGGGTTCTTCTTCAGAGATTGGTCATTGCATCTAGCGGCAGTGATGATGGAACAGACATCAGAATCAACCCCCAAAGTGGACTTCGATATCAAACTTTAATTCCACCTTCATCCTGGATGCAGAGAATACCTAAATTCTCATCTAGCCCATATCCACTTGTTCGGTTCCTTGGATGGATGGCGATATCCCGTTATGCAAAACAGTATCTGAAAGAGCGCTTATTTCTTGCCTCTGATCTGTCACAATTGACATGCTTACTATCTATTTTTGCAGATGATCTTGCATTTGTAGATAACATAGTCAACCAAAAGGATGAGTCTATAAAGTTGGAGCACTCGGGGAGCAAACATGATCTTCAGGCTGATAAAGGTTTTGGTCATGGTGATTTGTCTTTTCATGTCATTTACCCTCACCTCAATAAGTTCTTCCCAACTATGAAAAGGCAGTTTGGAGCCTTTGGTGAGATCATTTTGGAGGCTGTTGGCTTGCAGTTGCGATCTCTTCCTTCCACTGCCATTCCAGATTTATTATGTTGGTTTTCAGATATTTGTTTGTGGCCATTTATTGAGAAAGAAAAGGACCATCTTTCTTCTGGAAACATGACTGATCATCTGAAAGGATATGCTGCTAAAAATGCCAAAGTCATTATCCTCTACACACTTGAAGCTATTGTTGCCGAACACATGGAATCAATGCTGCCTGAAATTCCCAGGGTGGTGCAAATATTGGTCTCTTTATGTAGAAGCTCCTACTGTGATGTGGCTTTTCTTGATTCTGTCCTTCATCTATTGAAGCCTCTCATCTCATATGCTTTGGGGAAGATATCTGATGGTGAAAAACAGTTGGCCGATGACTCTTCTTGTCTTAATTTTGAGTCTTTATGTTTTGATGAACTTTTCACTAGTATCAAGTCCAGAAATGAATGTCAGAATGGTTCTCCAGAAAAAGTAATTCGAGGAGCACTTACAACTTATGTTTTAGGTTCATTCTTCTGTGATTTATCCTTACAAAGGAGGAGAGAAATTTTACAGTCATTATTGTCTTGGGCTGACTTTGCCACTTTTGAGCCAACATCTTCTTTGTATGATTACCTCTGCGCATTTCAAAATGTTATGGAAACTTGCGAGTTTCTGTTAGTACAAAGCTTAAGAAGGAATGGAGTTCTCATTCCGGACCAGAAGCCCCACTTATCTGAAGAAAAATCTGTTGTAAACCATAATGACATTTCAAGTTCCTCTTCATATTTTCAGAATGATGTGCAAGCTAACAACAATATTTCTCCCTCTGATGAAAAGGTTTGTGGTTTAGCCATGGATGAAATAGAACTTCTCAAAGGATTAGAGGACTTGATTTCTAAGCTCAATCCAACTATTGAGCTATGTTGGAAACTTCATCATCAGCTGGCAATGAAGCTAACACTTGCATCATCAAAATGTTTTATGTACTTAAGATGCTTGTCATCCATTAGTCAGTTGGTCTCTATTAATGGAAATGATGATAGTGGTGATGCTATTCCATCTGGTGTAAGTGGCCATTTTTCAAAACATTGGAGAAGTGCCCTTGAAGAGCTTGTTGGATCTGTTATGAAGCTTCAGAAGAAACATTGCTGGCAAGTGGGATCTGTTGTGCTTGACTATGTACTTGGATTGCCTCAGTATTTTTGTCTTGACTATGTTCTTTCCAATATATGTTCTGCAATTAAGGACTTTTGTTGTCATGCACCACGAATTGAATGGCGACTCCAAATTGATAAATGGTTGTCAACCCTATTTACGAGGGGTATTGGTGACCTTCATGGGGATGGGGCTTCGTTAGTTGATTTATTTTGTACAATGTTGGGTCATTCAGAACCAGAGCAACGATCGGTTGCCTTGAAGCATCTAGGCAGGCTTGTTGGACAGGTTGAAAGTGGGACTGTGAAATTTTCCTATGCAGTTTGTGGAAAGTCTGTTTCATCAGAATCAGTTGCAATAATTCCTGAGTCAATTCAATCCCTTCTAGTTTCGAGTACATGGGATAGGGTGGCAGCCTTGGCATCGTCCGACTCATCTCTGCTTTTGAGGACTCATGCAATGTCTCTATTGCTAGACTACATTCCATTTGCTCAGCGCATTCAATTGCAATCATTTCTTGGGGCAGCAGATAGTGTACTCTGTGGTTTGGGAACACTTGCATATCCAGTGCGTGAAGGACCGTTGGCACAACTCTCATTAGCTCTTCTTGCTGGGGCATGCTTACACTCTCCCCTTGAGGATATTGCTTTGATACCTCAAAATGTATGGAGAAACTTGGAGAATATAGGAATGTCGAATGCTGGTATGTGAACTTACCCTTCAAAGTCCACTGACAGCCCTTTAAGGAACAATAATTTATAATAAAGTGACTAAGTTTAGGAATAGGATCCTGGAACTTAGGAATGAGGAATCCTCTACTCTAGGGCTCTCTGGACCTGGGAATATTTCAATGGAGTTCCTCCTCCTGGATTCTCTTTTTTGGTTGACATTTCTCCTTGAACCATAAATCCCTAATATGGTCAAAACCTCCCAGTAATGAGTGAAACTGCACCTTTTTGTCAGAAGCTTATATTTGGGAATGCTATTGATGTCAAAAACTCTTTTGAGTTTGATATACCAATCTGAAGTCTGAACAGACATTCCTTGATTCATACTTTGTAGAAATCTATTAGTCAACCACAGCTTGATGGGATAAGGTTCTGATGACATAGGGACTTCCACCTCCTGGATTCTCTTTTTCGGTTGACATTTCCCCTTGAGCCATAAATCCCAGTAACGAGTGAAACTGCACCTTTTTGTCAGAAGCTTATATTTGGGAATGCTGTTGATGTCATAAATTATTTTCGAGTTTGATATACCAATCTGAACAGACATACCTATTTATACTCGGTAGAAATCTATTTGTCAACCACAGCTTGATGGGATAAGGTTCTGATGATGAAGATATCCCTATCCAGACACAGCAGGTCTGCAAGAACTGTCTGGTTCTAGAGAATTTCTAATTCTTCAAAGCTCCAGGAATCCAGATAGGCCCTAGGATAAGTCAATAAGAACATCATTCAGCAATGGATATATATTTTTTCCCTACACTAATAAGATGATTAAATGGAATACCTGAACTTTAGGGATGGCACTGTGTTGGGTTGATCCATGAGAGTAGCATGCATGGAACAACCCAGGCCCAACCTAACCTGGGAGAATTTTCTCCTACAAGCAACGGGATGCAGGAATTCCAATCCTGACCCTCCATAAGGTGGGACTCCCCCGAATTAAATGCAGTGTCCCATGATGAAGGCAACGGTCCTTTTTTCCAGCATCCCGTTGCTCGTAGTAGAACATCTTCCACCTAACCTGTCTATTATAGTTGGGTGGAAATGTCAACCTGACCTGGAAGTATAAAAGGATCCATTGAGACACTAAATTATTGCTGATAAAAAACACTAAATCATTGGATGGGTTTTGGCTTGGCTGTTTGGATAGAAAGCATGGACAGAACCCTATCCTGACCCATTCACTAATTTGGTTGGAAATGTCAACCTGATCCCTGAATTACAAGGCCAGGGATTTGATTTGTGTGTTGGATACCATGCCCCTGTTGGATATGCTGTTGAGACATAAGTCTTATGAAAACATTGTGTTTTTTAGAAAGAAGGATTGGCGATATGGAGAGGAAGGCCTGCCAAGCTTTATGTAAACTTCGAATTGAGGGGGATGATGCGAAAGAGGTATTATTTCTGCTTGCCATCAAAACTTTTTCTGTAATGTGCTCAATGTTGCCAATTCTTTGGTACTTATATAAGCCTGTCATTCCCAATTGCCTGGACAAAGTACAGAAACTGGTTCTGGATACTGCATGGATACTAAGTTACTATTTTAGTATATATCCTGCTGTAGGCCTGTCATTTCATAATTTTAATTATTATGTTTTTTAATTTTCTTTGAAATGTATGTTTTCTAAATTTTTATCGGCATAAAAATCTATTGGAGAAATAAAATAGTAATACTTCCATTAAATCTAGAAATGTTCTGAAGAGGAAAAGCATACTTGGTAGAAAGACAATTGAGCTACGGCTACTTGTACAGTGTGATCAAAACTTTCTTAGTAAAAAAATGGAACTATTATTATGAAATGTCTGGCTATGTCACTATGAATAAGATATCAGCATAACTGTCCATTTCCTGGCCTTCAAAAAGTGCTTAGTCATTTCTTTTGTTCCTGCTTTCATGTGTATATCTTTATCTATATTTGAATATCATAAGTTGTGATAGACTGATAGTTCTTTCTGTTGCAACTTGGAAGGTCTATTTTACGTGTTTCTTCAATAAAAGTTTCGATGCACTACTTCCTTTTCACTCTTCATCAAATGATTGAAACCTGATTTCGAGGTCTTAAAAGTTAAATCTGTTTATACGATCCAAAGGGGCTGACCCCTCCTTTTTTTCTTTGGTTTGCATGGAAGGTCCTTAAAGATGTGTTATCATCTACTCCTGCTTCGGAACATTGTGACCCTGACTTCAGAAGTACTCGTGAGTCAATTCTTCAGGTCAGATACATCTCACAAATTTGTATTTAAGCATTAGGATCATGGGTTAATTCATTGGCTGATACACACTGCATGGTTGACAAGAGCCCATTGCCCAGTGTCGTAACCACTAGGTTGCAGGTTTGAGTAATTTTACCATTGACAAAAAAAAAAAAAAAAAAAAAAAAAAAAAGAGGAGGAAAAAAAGTACTACATAATGGCACCTTGATTCTGATGTGCTATTGCTTGTATCACCAGAGGAAGATCCTGAAGGAGCCAGAGTATTTTGTTCTTCGTTTTTTGTTTATACTTGTCATTTTTTCCTCACTGTTTCTTTGATCTTACTTTTTGAGAATTCTTTTATTTGTTGATAGATTTTTGTAACTTTATATGTTTGTATCTTTTGAATTTTCTTTTATAGGTCTTTGCAACACTGACTTCCGTTCAGTCATACTTTGATTTTTTCTCAAAGAAAATGGACCAAGAGGCTATGGTAATTTTAGATGACCGTTGATTGATACTTCTATATCGTTGTTACTCCTGACACATTAGACCTTTTCAATACATTTTACTTGAACATATGTTACAGGAACTTGAAGAGGCTGAAATAGAAATGGACCTTCTTCAGAAAGAACAGGCATTGCAGGAAGTATCTCGAAGTTCAAGAGAAGAAACACTCTGTTCTCTTCAGTCCCCAGCCTCATATAGAAATGGTTCACTACTTTTTTTTTTTTTTCTTCTTTTCATTTCTTTTTGTTTCTCAATTTTGATAGTTGCCACTTGATAAACTTGAAGCTGATGTTATTCTATAATCCCATAGATTTCTTATTTCCTTGGTCTCATAAAGCTGCTTGCTGTCTTTATGTAAATGCAGCTCTTCATCTGAAGGATGACAACCGTCTGCAGCAAATTAAGTGCAGCATTAGTTCCTTGTAAGTATTGAACTGCATCATGCTGGTAAGACACAGATATATCAATGTGTGTATATACCTGTGTTTGCAACTCCCATGTGGGAGCCATGGAAAGGTCATATTGTGAATTAAGGTCGGAAAAAAAAAAGGCCCTGTTAGGTAATCACGGCCATGATTTTGAGCCTTTAAATTTATTGATTTTGAATTATGCAACTGCTTCTTTTTCTTCTTCTTCTTCTTCTTCTTCTTTAATATCCATTATGCACAATGCACTGACCTCACACTTGGACACACAAAGAACTGCATAAACAATTAAATTTTTCTTTAGGGAATGGTTCAAAACTTTTAGACCTGTGGGCCCTCATGGTTTGATGATCCAATAGGGCTTTTTTTTTCCTGCCTAATCCTAATCCATAGATGTGACCTTTTCACTCCCATATCCACTGTGATTGGCATGCATCCAAGTGGCCTGTAAGTGAGGTGACAAAGTGTTCACATGATCACCACCACGTGTGTGGAGATTCTCAAGGCACCCTGGATGTAGTTGGCACTCACCCTGAATTCACACCGATCCAACCATCATACGGTTTTGGATTGATCCATGAACTTCTGAATTTTGGAACCTTAAAGCCAAGTACAGGATTATTGGATCAGGGTGATTTTTTGGGTCACCCTTAATCCACATGAAAACCTATTCATTCCTCCTGCCTGAGGTGATTACCATTCACTTAGGAGGCTCCAGGGTAAATGATAGTGCACCACAATTCATTTGCCAAATTTTGATTAACCAGGATATATTATTTAGGGCCCATCTTGAACTTGGAAGAAACACCTAGCATTAACTAAAGGTTCACCCATATATGGTCAGCCTGAATGTTACATTTCAACTCAATTCTTTTCTGGGGATGATAAATTTCCTTTTCCTTTTCCTTTTTTTTCATTGATGGACCATCTAGCTTGCTACTTACTGTGTCATTCCAAATCTATATTGGTCTGCCTCTTCTAATTATTTGTATTCAAACACTTTAATCCTTTGTACATGACCTGTTCCTAGTTTCTGTACACCACACACTATCTTAATATTTAAATCACTATTCTTGATATTCTATTTTATTGGAGCTGTTTCCTGTCTCTGTACATGAAAACAATGAACTAAATTGGTTTGTGGGAAATAAACCACAAAGCAGTAGACCTTACAGTGACATGGCATCTGCAGGGTCTGTCATATGTCATATTATATTATCTTTTTTCTCTCAAGGCCCTAAGGGCCCTTGGGATCATTTGGTCAATTTTATCTTTGTAATATTTTGTGCAAAGCCTTAGATGTTGTTAAATTCATCTCTCACTAGTAGCAATTGGCTTGTTAATTTGGTTTCTTGTATTGGATGATCTACCTTCTGTGACCAGAGAGAAATCCAAACTTAGAGAAGAAATAGCAGCCCGCAGGCAAAAGAGGCTCCTCCTGAGGCAGGCCCGTCAAAAATATTTAGAAGAGGCAGCTTTACGTGAGGCAGAGCTTCTCAAAGAACTTGATAGGTTTCATCTCGAAATCCATTCTTGTCAATGAGTCTAGTTTTATTAATATAAAGTCAGTAGATAGTCAAAGTTGGGTTACTACTGCTACTACTGAAAAGATGTTTATCCATAGGGAAAGAACAAGTGAAGTGGAGCGTGAGATTGAAAGACAGCAGCTGTTGGAGCTTGAGCGTGCGAAAACCAGAGAGCTGCGCCATAATCTTGATTTGGAGAGGGAGAGGCAAACACAGGTAATAACTCTCCTTCTGTTTGGAATTTTGATTAGGAGGTCACAGGGCTATTATCTTACCCTAAGGACTCACCTGGATCCCACTTCCCATTGCCCTCTCCATATTTTCCTCTACCATCCTTCTCCACAGCACACCATGCTCTATCCCAAATCTATCTCTATTTGCTTGACAAAGGCCAATTTCTCTCCTTTATTTAGCTATCCCCAGTCCACATATATTCAACTTCGAAACATCTTCCCAACTTGTCAGGTGAATTTTCTTCTTCTCATCATTCCCAAAAAAATCTCGCTGAAATTTCTCCAACTTCTTATCCAATGAAGCTGGAATTTTAAATAAAGATAGATGATAGATTGGGAGGTTAGCCAATGGCCATCACTTCAATAGTAATAATAGTTTTGGGTGACCTGCATGATAAACCCTCTGGACCTCTCTCAAGTTCCCTGCAGATCCTCTACAATTGTAAATGTCAATTCCCTTCGTGATACCCTTGCTGGCTTATCCCTACCTGAAATAGTGATTCTTAAATGAACCCAATTATTGTTGATTTTGAATGCACTGTAGGATGATGCCAATCCAGGGGTGCCTGCATCTTGTAACTATAAGCTTGTCCCTTTCATTTTTCATTTTATTTCTTATTTTGTAAAAGATGAGCAGTCAAGTGAAGATGGGACGATTCAGTGATCTGTTTCTCACAAGTTTGATGCAGCCTTTATAAAGTATCTCTAAGTTTCCTTTTGAAATTGATATCTTACATTTGATAATCTGCATGCATGTAGAAAGACCTGCAACGGGAACTGGAGCAAACAGAATCTGGTCTCAGATCATCGCGGAGGGAGTTCTCTTCTTCCACGTCTAGTGGGTAAGTCCTGTTCTTGTATGTAATGGTTGCTTTGCTTGTTTTTTACCACATACTATCATAGTTTGCACAAAGGAATTATATTATCTGAAACAAATCATAAATTGAAATTTTATTTATGAGGATTGGTATTAAGTACTGCTCTGTGTGACCTACAGAACAGTGGCAGGGAATTTTCCTTTTTTTTAGAGAGAATGGTGAAAAAAAATTAAAGTTCTCTTTTGTGAAGCCCAGCAAAAATATACTCCATGCAGTTATGGAATGAATGAACTGTGCAAATAAACCATGTAACATTTGTGAAAGTTATGTTGTGCATGTGGCACAGTTGCTGGCTTTTATGTATTATGTTTCTAGGCCTGTTGTGTTTCGAGTCATGATCCTGGGTAAAGCCTTTGTACCATTGGTTTGTGCAAAACCCTTTTCAATTAAATGAATAAATAGAACAATTTGATGCAAAGTCACTGTACATGAAAGCAGGGCCACCCTTTGGTAAAGTACAGAGGGGGCCGCCCTTGAAATCAGTATTCTGTATAGCCAGTGGCGGACCTAGGATTTTCATTTGAGGGGGGGCTGATAATGTTCAATTGAAAACGTTAATCATTACTTTGTTGTACTTTCTTCACATTAACAATGGCAAAAGAAAAAATGTATTGCATTTAAATAGATATAAAATATTTAACAGCACCAACTAACATTCTCTCATTAAAAGTCATATCTCGATTCATGCATCAGCCCATTGATCTGAATTGTGCAAGATTGGCTCACCACTATGACAATTTATGGCCTCAAAATTGCAATTGAACTAGATATTACCATCTTTCTTGGATGGGCAAAAGATATGGTTACACTCCACAAAAAAAAAGTGACTTGTTAAATGCTCAGGATCATTCAATAATTAATGTGATATTTGGGTTATTTTAAATAGTTTCATGCATCAAAATGGGGAGGCGACAGGAAAAGAGGGGACTGCTGGATTTTTTAAATGGGGGCTGGGCCAGACAGGCGACATAGCCCTAATGTGCTTTTTCCAGGACTTGCGTCCGCCACAGCGCATAGGTACCATCTATGTAGTATACCCAGTTGATGCCACCTTCATGAAGTGATCCTAGCTGTTTATCAGGAACCTGCAAAATGAATTCGATGTATACACATGTTTGGTAGAATTCCATTGGGGTTCATACACCAATTTCACATGAAAGCAAGTTGTGTGCGTGCGCCCAGCATGCAGGTGTGGGTGTGTGCCTCTTGTTTTTTCTCCTTTGCTTGTCTTCCTTATTAGTGAGGTGTTTCAACTTTCAATCATGTTAGGGGTTATGTTTTGAAGTTATCTTTAGAGTCGAGTATGTTAGAAGTCATGCTTAGTACATTGTTTCTCTGCGACAGCTGAATAAAAGTTAACATGAGTGGCCAGAGAAGACTTCTTTTTTTATATCAGTAACGATGAAAATATTAAGACGGAAGGGAGCACATTGAAGACAAACTGCTCCATCACAAAGATAGGGCAAACAATGGTGATAGGGCAAACAATGGTATAAAAGATCTATACCTAAAAAAATAAAAAACAAAAAAAAATTACATAGTATAAGTGACCTCAGAAAATCTATCCGCCCCTTGTTTTGCCAAAGCGTCTGCAAAAACTATTAGCCGAACACCTTACATGTTGAAACTCGACTCTTACTGAGGGCAAAATAGACTTGAACTCAACTCTTATTAAGGGAAAAATAGACTTGATCTCGTTGAACTAAAATTTGATACCTTTACAGCCAAATAAGACTTCTGTAAGTGTTTTTGTAATCCTATCGATGTGTGGCAAAGTGAGAAAAAGACTATCTGTTTTTTATCGCACAAACATATTGTTGATACAATTCAGAGATTTATGTCATGTTCTTTTGTGGGCAAAGGCCTTGCTTCTTCTCCAAGTGTGGCCTATCTCCTGCGGAATTCCATGTAATATACAAGGTGAAGCCGAAGTGCAACTTTGAGACTCTAATTGTGTTAAGGGAAGTGACCAAATGTGTCAGGAACCTGCAAATGAATGGTGAAACCAAATGCCATTTATTTTCGGTCTTTTGATCCAAGCATGGTGTTTGAGGGAATCGTCCTATCAACCACCTCCACAGGCACTGTTATTAGTTTTCGATTGCAGAGGCTTCACAAGAGGTCAAGCTTGCTTTTTAAGTTTGTTGATCTCCCCGCAGTTGCATTATTTACTCGATGTTTATCTTGGCTTAACAATTCTCTGGATACACATTTGTATTATTGTTGCCTAGACCAGCTAATAATTCCTCATCATTAACTGTTAGTCCTTCATCAGCTAATAGTTTGATTTGTTGTTGTTTGCAGCCGAGCTCGGGAAAGGTATCGAGAGAGAGAAAATGGAAGATCAACACATGAAGGCAGTGTGAGGTCGAGCAGCAGAGGCCGTGAGAGTGCTGCTACTCTGATGGCAACAAGCACAGGCGGTGTAACCGGAGCAACCAGCTTGTCTGCATCCATGCAACCTGTTGTGGTATCTGGGTCCCGATCATTTTCTGGCCAGCTGCCAACTATTCTACAATCACGGGAGCGTCAAGATGAGCGCAGTATTGGGTTTGAAGACAACTTTGATGGAAGCAGGGATTCAGGTGACACAAGTAGTGTGGGTGATCCAGATTTGGCATCAGCATTTGATGGGCCTGGGGGTGGCTTTGGATCAGGCCATAGGCACAGTTCTCGTGGGAGCAAATCAAGGCAGATCATGGAGCGGAGAGAGCGTGATGGGAGACGAGAAGGGAAGTGGGAAAGGAAGCATTGAAAAGGTCATCTGCAGGGAGATTCTCGTGTTGGCTTGCGTGCTGGCTGTAGTCATGATTTCATCATGTTGGACGGGGCTCGGTGGTAGAAATTGAGATTCTTGTTGGTTCATCAGCAGGATGAGACGAGTGTTTTGGAAGGCCCATAATAGGCTGTGAACTGCCGGCAACTTTTGAGTGGCCCCACCTGCATGCGTCCAAATCGAGGGGGGTATGTTGGGTTTTGCACCATGGATTAACTTATTGCCCCACAATTGCAAGATCTGATAACTGCAACCATCTAATTAAGGGACCCAAAGTGTTTTTGCCCCTACTCCATTGGCAGGTGATTGCCCTAGTGAGAGCAGGACCCAGCCCTTGCCGGAAGAGATCTTTAAATAGAGTGCATATGGCTGATACCTCCTTGTAACTACCATGGTCTCGTGCTCTACTACATGAGGGAGGATTTAGCTGTCCCTGACCACCCGTGCTTGGCAGGCAGGGCAAAAGTTTAAATGTTTTTCCAAGTGTATGTATAGCTGTTAAATTTTGGGGGCCCTTAATTAGATAATTATGATCATCAAACGTCCATGTGGGCCTATCCACCAATTTATGAGGAGACCTCCCCAATATCCAAGTCTTGTAACTCTCTAAGTTGGAGATGGGATGTAAAGATGATGTATTGGGGTTCTTACTTTTATTAGTCTGGTGCCATGAATTGTCTCTGTTTTACTGTTAACTAATAATATAAAGGTCTGCATCCTTTTTCTATTTGCTGTGCAGGTTACTATAAATTTTCTGATCCCACCCATATTCCGTGTATGCACAATCCGTTTTGTAGGGTCTGCCTTTTGCACTGAAGTTTACACTTGAAACATTTACATATGTATAATTAGAGAGTGCAGGTTCGCACGCTAACTCTGTATCCATTGGTGACCACCTCTAGGATGCACCAGAAGCAGGGCATGCATATGCAGTGTGCGCAGGTGAATGTTATTCATATGTTATCCATGACTGCAAATAAATGTGTACATGCATTATACACTGTACATGTCGAGCTGACCTGGGCACTGATCCGAATAGACAATCAAAAGCCCGCACCCTGTATTTACACCGGATCTGATGGTTTTGCACTAATCCAAATGGATTGGACTATTGGATCCAGGGGTCAATTTCTTTTTGCTTTGAATATAAAGCTGTTAAACTTGTGAGCCAAGAACCAAGGGGCTCGGATGATCGATTTTGCACAAAGGTAGGTTGCATCCAGATCTTCCAATACCCACTGGCCCCATGATTGATGGGCCTCACAAGGCCGTCCGAGCTCCATGGGAGAGTGCGGCCCAAATATAAATGCTTAAGTATGTAAATATAAAGCGAGTGTGGAACGACCAGGCTTATTTCCATCAATCAATCAGCACCAACCCAAGTTTCACCGTCATTATAGTTTGTAAGCCCTTGGAATGATCTATAGAGATTGTTGTAAAAAGGGAAACTAGTATCTATGATGTCCTACTCTCGGCAATTTTTTTCCTTCAAAACCTCTCCTCACATGGACCCCACCGGGATGCTGAGCAGTGGGGGAGGATTAGATGCTGCATATATGGGATTATGTGTGAGCTCAAGATCAGTCTAATTAAATTATCCCAACTCATATTTTTAGGAATGCAAAGTTTATAATTAGCGAAAGGTCCCTAGAATTGAATCTATACAGCCTCCAGTCCAAGCAAATTCTTTTTAAGGGCTCTGGTCCAAGCAATTAGACTGTTTGCAGCAAGAAGTCCCTGGATATAATTTACATGACTAATTTACCCTCTTTCAACTGTTTAGGCATCTAATTTTGAATTTTAAAATTTCAAATCTTTCATTTTCCCCCTCATTATAAGGGGTCTCCTACCTTCCTCTCGTCTGGAAACCCCTGTCTGGACTTTTTCTTCCACGTGGTACCGAACACCCCGCCGGAGAGGGTGACGGAGATGCTCCGGCTTGCTTGGGAGCACAACCCTCTTACCACCCTCAAGCTCATCTGCCAGTTGAGAGGAGTGATAGGCACTGGGAAGTCCGACAAGGAAGGCTTCTACACGGCGACTGATACAGAGGGAATGTCCATCTGGTACTAAATATGTCTTCTTCGATCAATCGCGTGAGGACATGTGGCGAGGATCCTATGAGGAGCGGTGAGATTCTCTCTCCCCCTCCTTAGGTGTTTCTTTGTCCTTACGTTTTCAAAGAGAATCCTCACTTCGAGAGAGATCTTTGATTCAGTCAGTGGTCTGCTCTTTCGTTGTAATTTTCTTTCCTTTCCCTTTCAAAGCTGCGGAAAATGCCATTTTGCATTGATTCTCTTTTCAGGCCGTCACGGAAACGTGTCCGTGACGGGTCCCAGGAAGAATGGATTTTGGCAGAGAAAGAGCGAGTCAAGGCCAAGATGGAGAAGGAAGAAGATGACCCAGAGGGTCGGTTCCAATCCGGGTGAGGTCAGGTCAAGTTTGACCTGGTTTCAAAGCCCAAAAGCAAATTTATCTGAGTTTTTTAGAAATTTATCTGTATTTTTGGCAAATATATATGAGTTCCCGACAAATTTAACTGAGTTTTTGGAAAATTTATCTGAGTTTTTAACAAATTTATCTGAGTTTCTAACAAATTTATTTTCATTTTGAAAATTTATCTAAGTTCTGGAACAAATTTATCTGAGTTCTGGACAAATTTAGTTGAATTCTAAACAAATTTATCTGAGTTCTGAAATAAATTTCTTTACGCTATGGACAAATCTATTTGAGTTTTGGCTAATTTATCTGAGTTATGGGACAAATTTATCTGAGTTTGGACAAATTTATCCGAGTTTGTGGCAAATGTATTTGCGTTTTTCTAAATTTATTTACACTTTTTTTTAAATTTATTTGGATCTTTTAAAATTGATTTTCATCTTTTGAAAATTATTTGCGTCTTTTTAAATTGATTTTCATCTTTTGAAAATTTTTAGATTTTTTGAAATTTATTTGCGTCTTTTTAAATTTCTCTATGTTCTTTTGATATTATAGCATTTTTTAAAATTTATTTGTATTATTTCAAATTTATTTGTATTTTTTGAAATTAGTTTTTATTTTTTTAGAGTTTAATTTTGTTTTTTTAATTTTATTTACATCTTTTGAAATTTATTTGGATCTTTTGAAATTTATTTGCGTTTTTGAAATTTATTTGTATTTTTTGAAATTTATTTGAAATTTGTTTCCTGTTTTTTGAACTTTATTTGAAAATCTCATTAGTGGAAATTTATTAATCGTGACTAATTTAATGGTAGTTGACCATTATTAATGGCTTGTCCCACTAATCATGGGATATGATTTGAAGAAAGGGTAAATTAGACACTTTAGGTTTTCAAATTTGGAAAAAAGACCTTTCACACTATAAAAAAAGATTGTGGACTTAAGGCAATAAAGTGAAATGTTCAGGGACCTCTCACCGAATCCCCCATATTTATGAAATTGTGTTAATCACATTTATATAGTCAATTGTTGATCTTACGGTGAGACTAATTTCTACTAAGTGAGTTTGAAGATATGCAATAAAGTGATATGGCATTTTTATTTATTTATTTAACAGGAGCATGCTGTCCAGGTCATTCATTCAATAAATCATAAATGAGAATCTAGTGATTTCTACTGTGGTAGATTAATCGTGAGCCGCTTGCACACGGTCTCCGAACAGCAAATATGGCCTATGGGATTTTAGATCAAGTCTCCCCACCTCAAACCCTCACCTCATGGTTTTGCATAAACTCGGTAACATATTTGTTGAAGAAGAATCGGAACCAGAACCCATCTTACAATTTTCTTAACCAGAACCCATCTTACAATTTTCTTACTTGAGCGGCTTACACTCAGTGAATATTATGGTGTAGAGCACAACACTCTTCTTTTCAATTATTTAAGCTCGCATACTGGGACCCGACCCAAAGCGGGCGGGCCCGATTTCTGACCACCCTTACAAAAAACACACTTCTTTTTAAAAGAAAATTTCAAAAAGCTACTTTCTCACCTTTTAATTTGACCAAACCTTTACTTTTTTCCTACCTTACATTTACCATTCACTTCACTTCACTGGTAAAGTAAATTTACCAAAAGAGTGATTTACAGCGTGATTTGATATTATTTCATTTAAACGTTAATCATACATGCCCATCTATCATTGTATGGACAAAAGCCCCGACCGGTGACCCGGCCATGACGTAAGAGAAGGAAGAAAAAATCAGTTTGCAAGCTTAGCGCTCGGTGTATTAGCACCATAACTGCAAGTGGGAGTTTTCCTCCGCTTGAAAATATCAATGGTATAGCTGCAAATGCGAACTTTCCTACGCTTAGACAGGCCTTTTCACCAAACAACCAAAGGAAAATAAAAAAACTAGAGATGTACATGGGACGGGTTGGGCTGGGGTGACGAATGTCCACGCCCGGCCCACCCGACTTCTAAACTAGAAGCTTGATCCCGGCCCAAGTCTAAGTCGGGCCAGAAGTTGCTCGCCCTTGACTGGCCCGCCTGGAAATGATGTAGCCCAAGCATAGGCTTAGTTAAACTTATATAACGAAAAACGACGTCACCTTATATGAGTGAATGAAAGTATACTAATGGTCATTGTTAAAGAGTTGGGTAGGATAGAGATGAATATTCAATAAAAGCACGTCGAAGCAGGATTGATATGCAAGCACATGGAATCTGTTCTTATGAGTCTAATATCTGATATGTGGCCCATTGGGCCACATGATATTAGATTATTTTTTGGTGGGGGAGGGCCTGCCACAGTAGCTTGCTACCGAGGTCCTCAAGCATTGCCTATGTGTTGCACGACAGCATAGGCCGGGCGCACGCACCCCTACCAAAACTAAGTACGAACTTTCAATTAAGAGATCATTATCTCATAATTTTAAATTTATTTTTAATCTATGCTGGGAGCCTGAGACCCTCAATATTAGTTTTCCTTTAAGTTCTTCTCTTAAAAAAGGTACTTAAGAGGCTAAGATACTTGGCTACACGGGTAAGATACTTGTCTACACAGCCCAATGCGAGTGGGCTGAGCTTTACTTTCGTTCCTAGTAAAAATGGGCTTAGATTGCATTTCGCTATAGCCCGACAACGGTTTCGGGTCGGAACCATACTTGACCCAAATCTAGACCCGTTTCTAAATAACAGTTCCGATTTTGGTTCCAGTTCTGGCTCGAACCTGTTTTGTTGGTTCCAAACCAAATTCAAATAGGAAAATCCGGATCTAGTGCTGGAGCCAAGCCCACCTAGAAGACCGAATTTAGCTCAAAATCGGTCATAATTTCTCTTCACATCTTTAATTTTTTTTTTCTTAAAACAAGCAAATCATTCAATTTACAACAATGCATTAAGTTTACAACCTCCAGAACTATAAATAATGATGTACAAAGAAAAAGTTGATTTTGAGCTACAGTTTGTAGTATCAAAGACTCATTTGCCGTGTTCTAGGCCCATGGGTCGAACCTTAATGGACCAAAAACCAGACCCATTTATCAATCGCAACCTTATAAATTCAGTTGCGGAACCGAACCCGTTCATGAATAGGAGCCTTAAGTAAGTTTTACTTACTCATTTATGTTTTAAGTTGTATTTAGGTGAGTGTCCTAATCCTGGCCATCGGTGTATTAGGATGGCCCATATTAGCTTTTGGGTTATGTTTTCACATATTGGTCTCTCAAAAAAAAAAAAAAAAAGTCCTATGTTGGGTTCATTCACGTCATGGGTGCTTATATAGCTCAGGCCATAATGAGGGGGCATGTAGAGTGAGTGAAATAATTGAAGAGTTTGAAATTTTTGGAAGGAATATTGTAATCATGGGTGGTGGTCAGGAATTGGGTTGGCCCGTTGGACCTTTAAGACAGGTCCATTTTTGGGATTGGGCTGGGCATAAAAATTAAGACCTTGTCACCCTGATGGATCGACTATAGTACGGGCATGCTTACCTTAATTTGAGAGAGCCCATCCAGTACTAGGCTTGAGAGAGCCCATTTTCCCCCAACCTATTCCATAACGGAACTCACTTTTCATCTGTAAGTATCCAATCCCAAAAAACAAGATGATACTGATTTTTGATGGTAGGATTTAATCACGAGTGGTGTCCACCCTATATGTTCTCATTCTCACTCACCAACTGTTTCATATTTCATGAACTTACTTTACCACTGAAGTAAAGCGAAGGGTAATTCAAGAAACAATAAAAGGAGAGGGGTAAAAATAAAAAAATATTAAATTTCGAAAGCCGTCTCTTTCTTTTAACAGAAAAAAAAAAAAAGAGTTAAAAATATACTTTCATCATGCCACTGAATGACAAGAGAAATTTGGGCTGTTCATAGACCAGGTTGGGCTAGGCTGAGTAATGTCCAGGACGGGCCCAACTTCTAAACTAGAACCCAAAGAAGCTTGAGCCAGGCCTGAAGTGGCCGGCCTGAGCCTAGCCCGCATGTAAATGATGAAGCCCGATCCCGACCCATGTTTGACTCATAGAACAGAAAAAAATGAGTTTCCTACCATGTCATATGCCCGCTCAACTGGTCTTGTCATATCACCTGCTGTGAGAGGTCATGAGCTCGAGTCCCCCCATTACTACTCCATCCCTTTATAATTATATATGTAAATTTGGGCTGGGTGGGGATTCCGGATCTCAACTACTAAGTCCAAATGAGAAGATCTAGGCATGGGCCATCTATTATATATAACATAAACCCCATGCCCAACTCAATGAGGGCCGGCCATATCAAAGAGCGCCCTTACAAAACATAATCTTTGTTTTAAAAGAAAATTTCAAAAAGGTATTATCTCAGCTTTTGATTCGACCAAACCTATAATTTTGTTCTCTTTTGCATTAACTATTCACTTCACTTCACTGGTAAAGTAAATTTAACAAACAAGTGATATACCGTGTTTTTCATGTGATTTGATATGATTGCAATTTAAAAATAATCATACATGTCCATCCATCATTGTTTGGACCAAAGCCTCTACTGGTGACCCCACCAAGATGTAAAAGAGGGAAAAAGAGTAGGGTTGTGATGGGATAGTTGCAAGTGCAGGATTTCCTCCACTCAGGGAGGAGGAAAAGTTGATCATGCAACTTTACCGCCGTATATAAAAGCGGATTAGCTGAAATGCCACTTTTCCTCCTCTCAGACGGGAGGAAAACTTGAACATGGACTTTACCGCCAATGTAAGTAGCGGTAAAAGCACCCAACCAGACCTTTTCATTTCCTTCTGCATAAAAAATGGAAGAAAGAATAGTTGCATGCAGTTGACACAGGCGTTGCTCACTATAACATGAAATTAAAGAATAAAGATATGAGTCATTTCTTTGAGTGGACTATAATTAGGGAATTGTAAGTTTAGAAAGCTGCCCATTCACCGTGTAATCAAGATCTATGTGGCATAGAGGTCAAACTTGTGTACCAAGTTCCAACGATAAAGTAACTTTATATCATTGGTGATCTTTCTGGTGGGTTAGCTTCTTTTATTTTAATAGACGAGGATATATGATATTATGTATTTTATATATATATATATATATATATATATATATATATATATAACAATCCACTCATTTTGAGTTGAAGCTTAAGGGAAAAAAAAAGAAAAGCACCTTGTAGATGAGCGACTGCTCACTCACTGGCTTCACATGAGCAACGTGCAATAAGCGTGGGATCATGAATTTTCGATCTGGATTCCTCCTTTTGACTGTCGATATGATTAAATAATGATAAACCTATTGCCATAATTTGCAATTTACAACCCACAATAGGAACATTAGATTGTTCAAGAAAAATGACCCCCATGTCTTGATTCCAAAGTGGGGCTCACTCTGGCACATTGAGTCTCCAACTTGATTTTGAGATTGCAACCATTAAATCAAATGTGTGTAAACTAAACGCTTGGAGTTGGACAATATTGATCTATCCATTTTTAGAGGGCCCCTCATATTAAGATGGTCACTGCCATTTAATGAAGTCAAACTTTTACCCATGCAACCGATTATAAATACCTTTTATCAAGTGGGTCACACAATTTGGTTTGCCCTTTCAGTTGATTGGAAATCATCTAAAAGCAAATAATAGAAAACCTGCTAATCCAATTAGGAGGAAATCTCGCATTTGCAGCCTTCAGTTGCAGGTTTTCCCTGTTTATTATGATGGGAAATCCTTCATTCTCAGGTTCCTTTATATTTGCAACTACAGGTTTTCCACTGTTTTAGAAATCCTTGGGGTCAGTGCCAAATTGGGTCCAGCATGGAATATGGATTAAAGATTGATAAGTGAAGGTCATGTCCACTATTACCCAAAAAAAAAAAGCAAAAAAAAAAAAAAAAAAAAAGGTGGAGCCCATATCCTACCTTTTTTCCAAGCCACTCAAAATAAACTCCCTCCCAATGTACGACATATTCTCAAAACTTTCCCCAAAATGAGATAGTCCCGTCATAAGATTGCTCATTTAATTAAAAATATTATTAATAAATATTTATCAAATTGTGTTACTCACATTTATATAATCAACAATTGTTAATCTTAGTATAACTAATTTCTGTGGAGTGAATTTGAAGATATGCAATACAGAAAAAAGGCATTTATTTTGAGCGGCTTAAATTTTCAATTGGTGGGTTCCACTGATAAATCACACACCTTGAAGCCGAAGTCTTATAGGATCCTAACTACAAAAAAGAGCAAACATGAAGGGGGTTAGACATTTTACCATACATATATGTATTAAATAAATGGGCCGGGGTTTTGGGCCCCAAGCTCTGGCCATGTGTTAATTGGGCTTACAAGATAAAATTAAAACCCAAATCCAAGCTTTAAAGACCTAAGTCCTACACCTGGACCCGACTCAAAGCCATGTTGCCCCAGCCCAGCCCAGCCCAGCCCAGCCCATGTCCATCCAACCCTAGGAAAGTGGAACCCACCAACAGGTTCGTTCCTCTGTATAAATTTCTCCTTGTCTTCCTTCTTCTTGTTGTTGCATAAGCATTAGAAACAAACAAAAGCACAAAAAAAAAAAAGAATGGAAGTGGAGGAGGACGTCTTAGGGGAGCTCTTGAACGTGGAAGCTGAGTTGCAGCAAGTCCAAGGTATATATATATCTCTATCTATATATCTCTGTGAAACAAACAAACAAACAAACACACAAGCAGCAGCATCCGTAGCTTCCAAATCCCCTCTTACCCCACATCCCGCATTTCTCTTCGATAGCAGGAATTTGAGGAAATCTTGTCTGGAGAAATCCAAAAGCCCTCGGATTTAATATCTAGAATCCCAGAATTTGGAGCACTTTATGGGCTATGTTAGTTAACCATTTTGGTGTTGAAGAGTTTGAGAACCATTTAAGGTTCCCAATCCTAGACATGGGGAATTCCTCTCTCAACTTCATTCATTTTTATCAAACAAACATAGAATACCAGCGTTTGTGTTAATATATTTCATAATGTCTATGGAAGAGATTGGGTTAATATGTATTATTTATGGTAATGCAGTTTTGTAGTTCAATAGGCTCAGCTCTCTTACAAGCTTTATAAAGCTATCTGCTTTCTGATTTTTTAATTTTTTTTTTTTTTTTTTTTTTTTTTTTTTTTTTGGGGTCTTTCTCCCTTTGTTAGACATTAGAATGAATGGAAAATGGAGAGGATCATACTTTGGCTAGAAAGGAGGTATCTGGTGCAAGGTCTTTATTTTTGTAACTTTTTTTTTCCTTCTTTAATAAATAGATGATTCACAATGGTTATAATGGTCTGTATGTTGATGATATGATGCAAAAAAAAGATACAGAAAAGATATTAAAAAGAAAAGCTCGGATTTTTTTTTTTTTATAATGCAGGTTCCAGCCCTTTGGGCTAGAATAATCCCTACGGGCCCAGGAGCAAAAGCCGGGTAAAATTCTCCTGTGGCTCTGGTGTGGTAGTGCAATTTCGAATCCACAACCGGGTGCAAACCGTGGTCCTCGGCCAAGTGAGCTACCCCTCGGAACTTTTACATGGGTCAACTGCTTTCCAAATGTTTTAGCACACGGCCTTTGATATTTATTTTACAAATAGTAGAGTACCATTCAGTGTTGTATGCTATATCATTTTACAATTACTCTTCTTTCTACTATAAAGAAAGAACCACTATTTTTTGTTGATTTTCTTAATTCACTTGGAGTTCCTTTTTTTTATTTTTTTTTATTTTGTGTTCTTATTTTTAAAAATCTTTGCAACCTTGAAATTTTCTCCCTGGGCATTGATTTTGTTATTTCATAATTGACTTTCTATTTCCTCCTGCAGACCAGATAAAGATATTGCTTGACCGGCAAGAGAAGCTGTATGAGAGACAATCTGAACTGGAGGCCTTGTTGGAAGCATGTAAAGCATCTGATAGCTCTGCTGGAGGTAGCATTCCTGTTACAGTAGAAAATTGGTCAGGAGAGTTTGAATGGGATGCTAGAGCGGATGATATTAGATTTAATATTTTTGGCATCAGTTCATATCGTGCAAATCAGCGGGAGGTTAGTGCTCCCTTCACTAAATGCCCCATATTTTGTTGTCACTGTGTCTCCCACTGGGTCAGAATATTTTGGGGTTATATCTCTTAGGCTTAGCCTTATCAAAGGCCTATATATGAGGGATATCTTGCTAGATCGCCACAGAGAATAAAAATTAGATGTGTACTCATATGTTGCTGGACTTTTAAATGGGCTTTCTCTTGATTATTAAGTTTTTGACATTCAAAATTTAAATCTTCATCAAGTGGTAATGCACATGGAATTGAAGATTCCTGCAAAAAGGGTTTTGTGTGATAGGATGCTACTGACTTCAGCTGGTAAGAATTAATAGTTGGTTAGAACTTGAATTTTTCATGAGGCAGTGATTGGGTTTTTAAGTTGTTGACCATTATTTATTTGGTTGATTTTTTTTATTATTATAAATTATGTTTAACTGAAAAAACTCTATTGTGCACAACTTTGTTATCAAAACTGCTGTTTACTATCAGGATTATGCTAATATACGTAGAGACATGCTGACATCAACTTACTGAACAAGATTGCTACTGTTATCAGATAATAAATGCGATCATGAGTGGAAAGGATGTTCTGGTGATAATGGCTGCTGGTGGTGGCAAGAGCCTCTGTTATCAGCTTCCTGCCGTGCTACGTGATGGAGTGGCCCTTGTTGTCAGTCCTTTGCTATCCCTAATTCAGGACCAGGTGCTCTTATTTGTTACCTGCATGATCTGCGGATCATTATCTTTAATCAATCAGCTCTCTCTTTTACAAATTTCTGTTGCCTCAGGTCATGGGACTGGCAGCATTAGGCATTCCAGCACACATGCTGACTTCAACTACTGGCAAGGAAAATGAAAAAGTTATATACCAGGCCCTAGAAAAAGGTGAAGGAGATCTTAAGATTTTGTATGTTACACCAGAAAAGATATCAAAGAGCAAGAGATTTATGTCTAAGCTTGAAAAGTGCCATCGCGCTGGCCGTCTTTCTCTTATCTCAATTGACGTGAGTCATTGACTTTGCTTATGTTATTAAACTCGATTTACAACACTGGGATTCTTGCATCGTATCATCATTGGAGAGTGTTTTCTCTTTGCAAACTTGGAGTCTAGAATCTTCTGAAGTCTAGGTTGTATGTAGGATCAAAAGTATTGGCTTGAGTGGATTTTGCTTCCTTAAGCATATTCACCGCACATTATACACTTGATGCCATTATGGTGTGTATCAGTTAGGCTTTTTTGCCTCACACATATCTGAATCCATTTTTTCTCTTTGCATAGTGTTGAGAATCTCTATTTAACTTCATATTGCCACTATTGCACACTTGGCGCATGATTAGAAACTCACCTTTTCTGGTGAAGTATCTCACTTTTTTTAGTGAATGAATTTACTTGGACATGACATATATAACATATTTGACATGATGACCTTATCATGTGCCAAAACAATCATTAAGATACCTTATACTAGTTAAAAACACTACTTCTTCAATACTTATCTGAATAAAATATTTTAAAAATCTGAAGAATTAGACATTAACAAAATATATACATAAATGTATGTGTATATGGTTTTGATCTCCTATAGATGTCTTGCACAGGAGCTGTGTGGGATTTCCAGTCACTGCCTTTAATTCAGAGGGGGTTAGAAGAATATGCTGCATATATTTATTGAAAGAAAAGTGTTAACCCTCGATCCCCAAGTAATGATACACTCTGAATTACTGCTTATATAGCCTCCAAAGTATTCACTTCACACAGAGGTCCCTAAACCCTGCAAGCATGGATTTGATATCAGCCTCCTTAGAGTTAAGGTCAGCAGACTGACCTGAATAAATGTGTAGGATGACTCGTAAGAAAGGGCCCTTCAGCTTAGTACAGTTGGAAGGTCCTTAATGCCACAACCACAAGGTTGTAGGTCTGTGTCATGTTACCGATCTAGAAAGAAAATAAAGAAAAAGAAAGAATAAAAAGTGGTGCCGGTGCCCTCAAAAGTCATATTCCCACCTGATCTCACTGTGTTCACTTGTCACAGACTTCCTCACAAAGCTGCGACTAAAATTGAGATTAATCCATGAGATATAATTTTAGGGGCTGTGAGCCTGTGACTTCAGAACACCTGATGTTTATCTACTTCTGTAACTATTAGTTATAGATGACAGATTGTTAAGTTCAACTTTCACAACATAGTTTATTAAGTGGTAAACCATGTAATCTATGAGTTCACAGCTTTCTTTACCAACTGCACACCTTTCTTTAAGACATGTTTTTGAGAAGTGCTCGACTAGAAATGATTAATTTGATTTGCAGGAAGCACATTGCTGTAGTCAATGGGGTCATGACTTTCGTCCTGACTACAAGAACCTTGGTATCTTGAAAACCCAGTTTCCAAATGTTCCACTGGTTGCTTTAACTGTAAGTTTCTCTTCACTTGATTCGAGAAGTTTCTACTTTGAGGCAGCAGCTGCTAAGCTTCTTGATTTGTGTCCAAAATTCCCAGGCAACTGCTACTCAGAAGGTTCAAATGGATCTGATGGAGATGCTTCATATTCCAAAATGTGTTAGATTTCTCAGCACAGTTAATAGGCCTAATTTATTTTACAAGGTAGATCTTCTACATTGAGTGTAGGAACTTCAGGTCCCAAAGGATTTATTTAAGCATCTTTGAATTGAAATATCTTATTTTTACAGGTGCAAGAGAAGTCATCTATTGGAAAAGTGGTCATTGATGAAATTTCAGATTTTATACGAGGATCATATCCAAATAAAGAGTCTGGGATAGTTTATTGCTTCTCTAGAAAGGAATGTGAGCAGGTCTGTGCAAAGTTTTGGTAAAAACCTGGCTATTTGATTCCTGATCTTCCCTACGGAAGGTGTCAGAAATTGCTTTATAACGAAGGAACTTACAGATATGATTCCATGGTGTAAACTGGTTCATAATTCTTCATTTATTTATCTTTTGTGCTAGGGATCTGTTTTCTTTAGTGCAGAACGACTTTGCATAAAATGACCACTTTGTCTAATAAAGTCATACTAATTGGTTAAAAAAGTGTCAAGGACATGATTGGTACTTGGTACCAATCTATGACTGTGCAAAGTCAACTTTTTACTCTCCCAAGGCCTCATGAATCCATTTTGAATTTTTTAAAATAGTAAATCCACATTGAATCTTGTAAGAAATGCCTCATTTTGCTACAATTTGTTATAGTACAAAGAAGTCCAAACAAGGAAGCACCAAATGCATGATTTTTCAGAGATGAGTCCCAGTAAGTATGGTAAATGTATATGACATTTAAGATCTCACAATTGTGCAATTTACGGTTTTAGTGAATACCATCTAGATCTCATTTGATTTTTAGGACATTGCTGTGGTTTATGTGGCTTCTAGTTCTCAGAACCTTCCCCACCCCCCACGACTCCCAAATGGTACGTAGTTCTAGTTCCCAGAACATGAACTTGCCAAATGCATGCGTGAGGAAATAATAGACAAATATTCATCTATGTACCTGTAATTGTGACGGAAGCCAAATCTGATTGCTCATGAACTCAAACAAAAATCCTCAGTCAACAGAAAAAAATACTATGTAATCACAAGGAGAAACAACAGATTGCTTAATTTAAATGGTGATCAATCTGTTGAGTAGAAACTTCCATTCTGTTGGGAGATAACTCAAAAGTAATAGTAGAAGAGGTTGAAACTTGCACAAAATGGAATTTTATTGAAGAAAAAATATCTTAAACACACCTAGGATTGGATGTCCAACCATAATCCATGTATGTAGCTTTTGACAACCTTAAATCAAATCCTAAATCTAAAACAATCTCAACCACTTATAAAAGTTCTAAACAAATAAGAAAAGAACACCACATAAAGGAGTCCTAACACAATTCTGGTACTCAAGAAAGAAAAGAAAAGGAAAAAAAAAGTCAGAAATTGTGCCTCCTCTTGCTTTTGCAGCATAGATGGTCCCTGCTTGCTTGCGATATGCTGCTTGTAGACCTTTGTAACCATTTCCCACTTTAAGAAGTCCTTACCTATCTATGGTAAAGAATCCAATTAAGAAAGAGATTCAAAATCGGAAACAACAACCAAAACTCAAGAAAGAATTGCACCTGAGATCTTTTAGGATATTGAGATCTTCTAGGATATGTGGTGGATCCACTTGCTCGTAGCTTAAAATAATGAAAAGCCTTTATCATCCTAATAGGCTTAAAAACAGGGAAGAAAACACCTCAAACAACTGAAACAAGTTAATCCCAACTTGTTGCACACGTCTTAGATGTCTTGCAAATTAGAAGACTGTGGCTTCCCATATGTGGACCTAATGGACTGGCCACATGATTGACCTAGTCGACTAGGCTTTTGGTGACCAACTTGGGCTTGGTTTAAGCCAAATTCAAGTGGGTCAATTCCATGGACCTGCAGTCCATTAATGGCGGACTGTGAATTCTATATGAGACTGAATGGGCCTGATCAGATTGCCAAATGGGACCGTTAAAGGGTTGATTTCAATCCCATTAAGTTTAGAACTTCTAATTTTCAATTTGAGACCCATTTTGGGATCCTATATGAGACCGAATGGGCCTGATTAGATGACCAAATGGGACCATTTAGGGGTTGATTTGAATCCCATCAAATTTAGCATTTCTAATTTTCAATTTGAGACCCATTTTGATCTCATCTTGACCATCCAAATCATGTTTGATCCCTTTTCCTTAGTTGGTCCTAATTGAGGTGGATATAAAATCCTTGTGATCAATCAAATCTATCCAAGTAATGGGGGACCTGATCAATCACAGGATCCATTAAATCCAGGCCATTTGTTCCTGCATCACACGTGCAAATAATAAACAGATACTCATCTATGTACCTGCAATTGTGAGGGCTTGCAACTTGTTTCTGTTACTTAAGTCAGTTCAAATGATATCAATCAAATGGCTGCGGTGACCCATCTTTGGTAACCCATGTTTCTACTACTTCCATTAGGAATTGTTACTTTGTATCCATACGGATCAGTTTTGGTATGAAACCCTGACCATTGGGATTGTTCCATTCATTCATTAATCTTTATCTACTCTGGTGTTAGTAGTAAAAATGCATTTTATAGGTTGATTATTGATGATTTTCTTCTACAATTAGAATTAGAATTATTTGAGAATATTTTTGCCTAAGTGCAAGTTTGAAAAATCTTCAAGACATTCTGAACCGATAAGTTTCAGGGTGCATAGCTTTTACCGAGTTACGATTTATCTACCGATGGCAATGCATATTTGCTGTTTGTATATCTTCAGTGTGCTGTATTTGTAATGAATTTACTTGACTGGTTCTTGTGGAAATCAAAATTTAATAATTAAGGTTTCTCCTGCATCTGTCATGAAAATGTAGGTTGCAAAAGAATTGTGCCAAAGAGGAATATCAGCCGATTATTATCATGCAGATATGGATCCATATGCCCGTGAAAAAGTTCATATGCGGTAACAGTCATGTCTCGGCAAAATTAGTTACATTTGGTCCCTGTGAGCCCTCCCGAGTCCTGGCTTCTTTGATTTTAAGAGATTATCTTGTCTAATTTTTGAGAAATTGATTTTCTGAATATACAACACTTGCTGTCATCCATGAGTCTATCGGCTGGCTTGGTTGGGTGCTTTCCAACGACATGCACTTATATGCAGAAGTTCCTTGTGCATCTACATATTTTACTGTTTCTGAAATCAGTTTTATGACACAGCTGGAGCAATAACAAGCTACAGGTTATCGTGGGCACGGTATGTATGATATTGGCCTACATTAGTATGCTTGTGTTTAGAAGAGGTCATCATCATAGAAACTTCGGTTATGTTGCAGGTGGCATTTGGTATGGGAATCAACAAGCCAGACGGTCAGAATCAGATCTCTTTCTGTTCGATAAATACTTCATTACATATCTATTTAAGTCATTGCATGAAACCAGAAAACATAGGCAACTAAACAAGGGATAGAGTTTGCTATGCATAATAGGACATATTGCATGTTTCTCTTCTCTATAATTGGTAACCTGTTAATTAAAAAATGATAATCTAGGAAGCATATGGAAGCTTTCCTTGTTTTGAAAAGTGATCAGATGAATTCTTGAGAGAATCTGTCATTTAAAAGTAGGACTGTCAACATGCTGAGTTAAGAGGTTTCATTGGCCCATCAGGCTTTTGGGCACATTGCTAGCCTGGACCAATTCACCCACTCTCAGGCACAGAATCATGTGCTACTGTGGTCTACGAAGGTTCCAAGACCTATTTATGTCATGATTTAAAAGCGGAGCCATTACCTAATCCATTACACAATTGTTTTAGCTTTATATTGTTACATAATGGTTTTGGGCATGGCCATTTCCAATTTTTATGTTTATTATATGAATAGATACTCCATTTCGATTCTTGCCACTACATCATGTTCTAAGGTTTTGGCTATGTCTAAAACAACCTTGTGAGTGTTGTTGAAATGGGCATGTCTGTCTAATTAGGTGTATGGTTTGCTTTTGAGGTTAAAAAGTTCACTTTTAGAGTTGTTGTGCATTTCATAACGTGACTAACTCAGATGGTGCGTATATTGCTTTGTTCTGTCCCCTAAAACTAGGCTACTGGCTACATTCATTCCTGTGGGATGGGCCTAGGTCTGAATTTCAGATTATGAATAAATGTGCCAGGCTTCAGCTGACGCTGGTCCAACTTCGACTTGGCCTATTGAGTATTGACACCCTTCTTAGGACATTTGTACCATGAGCGTCCAGTATTCTGCAGTGCTTGCTTTTAATACAAGCATTTCAACATGAGTTTGCTTAGCCATTGATATGCTCAAAGTCTGTTACTCTGTCATGACTTTCAGATCCTCTGATAAATAATTGTTCTATTGCATGACAATTTAATTGTTACTAGCAGATAGCTGTCTTTGACAACTGAAACTCTAGTAATTGCTTGTAGTCAGGTTCGTTGTGCATCACAGCTTAAGTAAATCAATGGAAACATACTATCAGGTAAATTCTATATCAATGCTACTGTATTCCAAAGTAGTCTAAGTGCAAGGCATTCCCAAGGTGCCCACCAAGGCACCATTGCGAAGATTACGCTTGCAGAGGGAAGATCGTTAGGGGCCCTTGCCTGCATACTTAGACAACCTATTATGACATTCTTTTGAATATGTTGTTTTTTTATAAGATGGGGGCCATATTGTAATATAAAAAAAGTCTTTTAAGTTACATTAAAAGAAATCTTTCACACACAGAACCCTAACTGCAATTTCAACTCCATTTCTCTCCTCTCCTTTTCTCTTTTCCTTTATTCTTCCTTCATCTTTCTCTTCTCCAGTCCTCCTCCTCTCCTCAAATCACTTCATTCTTCTCAGGGTACATATAGGGTCAGAACCTGGCATGGAACCTAGTTGTGTACCAGGGCACACGTTTTCTACATGATTTATTCAAATGATTTAATTTCCTTAACTTCCTACTGCAGGAAAGTGGTCGAGCTGGAAGAGATGGGCTTCCTTCAGAGTGCCTACTCTACTTTAGGCCTGGTGATGTTTCTCGACAGGTCAATCTTGTAACTTAAATGACATTTCAAGTTTTCTGTCCCTGTTCCTGTTGCTTGCACTTACGGGGTTAAGATGCTTCTAATCAGAGTTCTATGGTCTTCTATGAGAATGCTGGGTTGCAAAATCTCTACGATATAGTGCGATACTGTCAGGTAGACTCTAAACACTCGAAGATCCTTTCCACTGACTTTCGACATGATGAACCAAATTATCCTCTTCTTCTGAACATGTTTTCTTGGCATGGAATCATCTCCCTCAGCTTCCGTATCAGTGTTCTGTCAGCGACATGCACATATATCCACATAAGAACATGTAATTAGAAGTTTTAATTATGACATGCATGATGTGTAACCCTATGCATTCTTATTTAACCTGCATTTAGGGTTATAGCAGAATTCTCAAGGATGGCCTGGCCTGTGGGGTCCACCTAATGAAGGCCCCTTTGCCATTATTTTGAAAATTGAAATCATATTGTAAATCTTTCAAGGGGGGTGAATCAAATCTTATCGCAAATTGTAAAAATTTTAAATTATTTTTCATTTTTTAAAAGGCGATGACAATGGTTATTCATAATCCATCCATAGATATGAATGGAATCGGTGCATGGATACAAATCTTTCTCCTTGGCCTGTTTGGTAAATTCACTTTACTAGTGAAGTAAGGTGAAGAGTCATTTTAAGAGACAATAAAAGAAAAGGGGTCAAATAAAAAAGTACCATATTTAAAAAAACACCTCTACATTCTTCCAAAAAAGTCAAAAAGTTACTTTCTCATGCCACTAAATAACAAAAGGCCATCTTTTTTTTTTTTTTTTTATTTAAAAAAATCCAAAAAGCTACGTTCTCATTTCACTAAATGACAAAAGGCCATCACTTGTTGACTTGCTCATCTTCTTTTCTTGTCTCTTAATTTAACCATTCACCTCACTTCACTTTACCGGTGAAGTTACCAAACAAGCCCAGGATTTAGTACAGATCGTAGGTTTTTTTATCACAATGCCCTTCGCAGTGGACCCTAGGCCCATGGGCATGGGCAGGCTTATTAGGCTGTTTTGGCTTAAGATCAGGCCTATCTGGGCCTTTTGTGCACACTAGGAGGACCAAGGGCCTCACCCCAAACTCCCTTTGATGCAGCCCGACAGAAGACTAGGGCCCACAGGCCCCCTTGATGGATCATTTAATGGGGTCCACATGATCTTTGATTCAATCAGAGATCCCTATCTATGTAAATTAGTAATATCCAGTAGTTGCTTAATAGCAATTGCTTTCTGAAATTCTAATTTGATTAGGAATAGGTATGTTACTATTTCCAATATTATGATTAGTTTTAGAAACAGAATGTTCTATATAAACAAAAGAGATCTATTGTTTTTATCATGCTTAATTTCAATCAATAAACATATTTCTAAGTTCATCGTGAGTTCTATGCTTGGTTACATGGTTTTGTTTGTGCCCTAGTGGCTGGAATCCATCTTGGATTCGATCAATCCCTTGGGAGATTGATCGAACGCTTCGATTGCAGATCCGGGCTGCGCCAAATTGGTATCAAAGCCCAAATCCGGTCACCGGAGAAACAATCGTCTTCTCTGGTTCGTCATCGTCCACCCGTCCCTTTTTCTTCTCCATCTCCTCTTTGCTCCAACATTCTGCTAAACCCTAAGCCATCCAAAACCTTAAAAGTTGCATGGGTCAACAATTACTCTATTCTTATCCGTAAGCAATGTGTCGTCCCTTTCAGAGTCGGCAATTATGAAGATACAATTCGTTGTGACGTCATTCCAATGAACGTTACATATATTCTCTTCGGACGACCGTGGTTAAAGAAACTTAAAGTCATCACAGATCATGAGCATACTACTTATTCTTTTAACTGGAAAGGAGGCAAGATTAGGTTGCTTCCATTGCCCTCTAAATCGTCGTCCTCCACATCTGATACAGCTCCAGCACTTCCTATATTGACCATGCGGAAGTTTGAAGATGAAAGCAAAGAACAGGGCGTCATGTATGCATTGATTGCTAGGCAAATTCCAGAAGAATCTCCTGATACATCTGTCCCACAAGAAGTAGAGCCACTTCTGAAGAAGTTTGCTGACCTAATTCCAGATGAGCTGCCTAAGGAACTACCTCCATTATGTGACATCCAGCATGCCATTGATCTTGTCCCAAGCGCTTCTTTGCCAAATTTGCCTGCATACCGGATGAGTCCTATGGAGCATAAAGAATTAAGAAGGCGAGTTGATGATCTTTTACAAAAGGGATATATCAGGGAAAGCCTCAGTCCCTGTGGAGTACCTGCACTTCTCACTCCAAAGAAAGATGGAAGTTGGCGTATGTGCGTGGACAGTCGTGCCATCAATAAAATCATGGTAAAGTACCGTTTCCCAGATTAGATGATATGCTAGATTTGATGACTGGTGCATGTATTTTCTCTAAAATTGATCCGTGAAGTGGTTATCATCAAATCCGTATAAGACCAGGTGATGAATGTAAGACTA
This sequence comes from Cinnamomum chago, assembly GCA_038049695.1. Taxonomy (NCBI): domain Eukaryota; kingdom Viridiplantae; phylum Streptophyta; class Magnoliopsida; order Laurales; family Lauraceae; genus Cinnamomum; species Cinnamomum chago. Next base: position 918,215 of record CP142456.1, read on the forward strand.
CATTTAAGATAAAAGACGGTGTTTATGAATGGTTGGTTATGCCTTTCGGGCTCACCAATGTTAAGATGGCCCAAGGCCCATGAACAAATCCTGTCCAGAATATCACATCTCACTTGGATATTGATTGGATCAACTTGTAACAGCTGTACATATTCTCTTAATTAGATTCTCTTGCAATTAGTTAGTTTCCTAAAGTTAGAATAGCAATTGATTTGATTAGCTAGTTTCCTAACTTAGCAGCCTTGATTGAGGCATGTAATACTCTATATATTGGAGCTTGATCTCCAAAGGAGGACACAGAAATTAATACAATATTGTTTCAAAGACTCACGTTCATTCTTACTTTTGTAATTGAGAGAATGACATGGTATCAGAGCACCCAGGTTTCAAGAAAATCATGTTCTTGATCTTATATAGCATCAAGACATTCAAGATAGAGAGATTTCAATCTCCCTTGTGAAGATCGACAGATCAGGAATCTGTTTCAACGAGTTCAGACTCTGCGGCATCTCATCTTCATGGTGGCCCACCTCTGATCATCAAACCACCATTAGAGATATATCCAGACATGGTCGTCTGGATTTTCTAGGAATATTGGAGATTTTTTCACAATTTTTCAGCACTCCCAGGTTGGTGATTTACTCACTTTCGTCATTATCTAGATTTTTAAGACTGTTTTCATCTGGACCGTCCAGAATCTTGGATCTGCGGTGGAATTCAATTATTCTTTTTTCAGTAGAAGGCAAATTACTGGGCTTCCTCAGATCAACAATCTGATCTTTGTCCAGATCTATCAGTGGGGCCCACGTAGAGGTTCAGCAGCCAAAATCAGGGTCGCCTGGGGTGATTTTGTGATTTTTTTGGCCATTTCTGGTTCTGTGTTGATTCTGTTGATTCTTTCTCTTATCTGATTGATCGGATCTTGGTTTCTACGCACAGTATAATTTGTTATCAACATTTAGACTTCATCCCTTCACTGTTGCTAGATTTCCTTGCTGGTTTTCTACTGTTTCACTCATTTTTTGGCCAAATCAAGATTAAAGATGGAAAAATCTGAAGTTACCTTGATCCGGTTCACGGGAAAAAATTACCCCGCCTGGTCATTTCAATTCCAAACTTATCTTGAGGCTAAGGAATTGTGGGGGTATATTTCTGGATCTGACCCTAAACCCACGGATGATGAGAAGAAGATATCTGCCTGGCTTACTAAAGATGCAAAAATAAAAACTTGGATACTGGGTTCCGTCGAACACCATCTGATAATGAACCTCAAACCTTACCCCACCTCTAAAGATATGTGGGGATATCTGAAGCAAGTATACCATCAAGATAACTCAGCACGACAATTTCACCTGGAGTGTGCAATTGCTGAATATACACAAGGGACCTTGTCAATCCAAGACTACTGTTCAGGATTCCGAACCCTATGGTCGGAATACGATAGTATTAAGTATGCAGATGTGGCTCCCGACGTTCTGATCGTAATTCGCGATCTTCAGGCATCTAGTCAGCGGGATCAATTTTTGATGAAATTACGCACTGAGTATGAAAGTGTCCGATCGACCTTGATGAATCGGACGCCTTTACCTTCCTTGAATGTCAGCCTGAATGAACTCTTACGCGAGGAACAACGCATTTCCACCTCAGCCCATATAGCTCAACAAAAGGCTAAAACCTATTCCGTCGCGTTTTCAGCCACTAAGGCTTCTCAGCCTCCGCCTCGGGACTTGAGCAAAACACAATGCTACAGCTGTAAAAAATTTGGACATCTTGCATCTCAATGCAAACAGAAAATCTGTAGTTACTGTAAAAAGTCGGGACATATCTCTGAATGTCGCCGTCGCCCACAACGTCAGACTTCCCAGCAGCAGACTTCTCAGCATCAGTTTTTCCAGCATCTGGCTCCACAGTATCAGCTGAAAATCCGATTTTTCATGAACGTACTAAACACATCGAGGTTGATTGTTACTTCATACGAGATGAGTTTAAACATGATGTCATCAGCCTTCCGCATGTCTCCACTGAGCTTCAGATTGCTGATATTCTTACTAAAGGTCTTCCCCGACCTCGCCATCAATTCTTGGTTGGCAAATTGATGCTCGTTGATTCTCCCGCATCAATTTGAGGGGGGGTGTTAAGATGACCCAAGGCCCATGAACAAATCCTGTCCAGAATATCACATCTCACGTGGATATTGATTGGGTCAACTTGTAACAGCTGTACATATTCTCTTAATTAGATTTTCTCTTGCAATTAGTTAGTTTCCTAAAGTTAGAATAGCAATTGATTTGATTAGCTAGTTTCCTAACTTAGCAGCCTTGATTGAGGCATGTAATACTCTATATATTGGAGCTTGATCTCCAAAGGAGGACACACAGAAATTAATACAATATTGTTTCAAAGACTCATGTTCATTCTTACTTTTGTAATTGAGAGAATGACAACCAATACACCTAGTACTTTTATGCGGGTTATGACACAATTATTGCAGCCTTATATTGGAAAGTTTTTCGTCGTTTACTTAGACGATATTCTAATCTACAACAGGACGACAACAGAACATCTTCAACATTTGGATACAATTTGCTAACTTCCTCACCGGGAGCATTTCTAAATTAATCTCAAGAAGTGCACTTTCATGAGTGATTTTGTTATCTTCTTGGGATATATTGTGTCGGCACAAGGAATTAAAATGGACCCTGAGAAGGTCAAAGCGATTCTGGACTGGCCCATTCCTACTACACTCACTGAAATTCGAAGTTTTCATGGTCTCGCAAACTTTTATAAGAGATTCATTCGGAACTTCAACAGTATCATGGCTCCTATCATAGACTGCATGAAAAAGGGTGACTTTAAGTGGACTAGTTCGGCCACTAGAGCCTTTGAAGAAATAAAGCGTAAAATCACAGAGGCACCAGTTTTACAAATTCCAAATTTTGACAAGGTCTTCGAAATTGCTTGTAATGCATCAAATGTTGGCATTGGAGGTGTTCTTAGTTAAGAGAGACATCCGATTGCATTTTTTAGCGAGAAACTTTCTGATGCCAAGAAAAAGTACTCTTCTTATGATTTGGAACTCTATGCTGTTGTACAATCACTTTGTCATTGGAGACATTACTTGATTGGCAACGAGTTTGTTCTTTACTCAGACAATGATGCTTTGCGACATCTACATTCACAACAAAAGATTAGTGCCAACCGTGCCAAGTGGAGCGCATATATACAGGAGTTCAGTTTCAGCATTCGCCACATAACAGGAAAAGATAACTTGATAGCTGATGCACTCAGTCGACGAAAACATTTGTTGACAACCATGTCTGTTAGTGTACCAGGTTTTGACCAACTCAAGCTAGATTATGCGGATGATCCTGACTTTGGTTCTATCTATGCAGACCTCAGCAATGGTGATATGGGTAAGCATCCTCACTATAGCATTCATGATGATTTTTTGTTTAAAGGTACACAACTCTGTCTTCCTGCCACATCCATTCGTGAATATGTTGTCCGAGAGTTGCATTCGGGAGGATGTAGTGGCCATTTGGGACGCGACAAAACTCTTGCTCTTGTCAGTGATAGATATTATTGGCCCCGAATGAAGCCTACCATTATTCGCATTTGCGAACGATGTAGGACATGCCATCTAGCCAAAGGTAATAAGAAGAACACTGGACTCTTCAACCTTTGCTTGTTCCTCATACTCCATGGGAAGACATTAGCATGGATTTTGTGCTAGGTTTGCCAATGACCCAAATAAAAGTTGACTCTATTTTTGTTGTCGTTGATCGCTTTTAAAAAATGGCACATTTTATTCCGTGTACTTCCACTGGTGATGCCTACAAGGTTGCAAGGCTCTTTTTCAAAGAAGTTGTACGTCTACATGGCCTTCCAAAGACTATTGTTTCGGATCGAGACACCAAATTCATGAGTTATTTTTGGAAGACTTTATGGATGTTGTCCAATACCAAGCTCAAGTTCTCTACATCTTACCACCCTCAAACTGACGGCCAAACCGAAGTGGTAAACAGAAGTCTTGGATAGTTATTACGATGCCTTGTTCGTGATCACATCACAACTTGGGCTCAAGCATTACCTATGGATGAGTTTGCCTACAATAATTCAGTCAATCGGTCTACTGGTACTTCTCCATTTGAAGCTGTTACAAGGGTTCGACCACGACTACTTGTTGATCTTGTCCCTTTGCCGGTAGTTGCCCAGATAATTGTCGATGTTGAAAGTTTTTTTCACCACATGCAACAAGTGCACAATGAAGTCCGCCGCCATATATCTGCTAGTAATGCCACTTATAAGCAACAAGCAGTCAAGCGTCGTCGATTTCTTGAATTTGCTGAAGGAGAGATGGTCATGGTCTGTATCCGTCCAGAACGTATGCCTCCAGGAGCTTATAAAAAGTTGCATCCACGAAATGCTGGTCCATTCAAGATTCTCAAAAAGATTGGCTCCAATGCTTATGTGCTTGATCTACCATCCGATTTAGGAGTCCATTCTACCTTCAATGTAGAGGATCTTACACTCTACCGAGGTCATGACAATGATGGTGAAACTGAAGAGCAGACTATTGCTCTCCATTCGAATCTTCCACCCGTTGACGAGATTGTTGATGTGCTTGATGATCAGATTGTTTCCACTCATCAAGGAGGTTTTCAAAAGTTCTATGTCCGCTGGAAGAATCACCCTCTCTCCAATGCTACATGGATCACTGCAACAGATTTTCAACGCTTGAATCCATATCTTTATGAGCGCTATCAGGCGATTAACTCGCTGGAGTCGAGTTCTTTCAAGCCGGGGAGAGTTGATGCAGCCCGACAGAAGACTAGGGCCCATAGGCCCCCTTGATGGATCATCTAATGGGGTCCACATGATCTTTGATTCAATCAGAGATCCCTATCTATCTAAATTAGTAATATCAAGTAGTTGCTTAATAGGAATTGCTTTCTAAAATTCTAATTTGATTAGGAATAGGTATGTTACTATTTCCAATATTATGATTAGTTTTAGAAACAGAATGTTCTATATAAACAGAAGAGATCTATTGTTTTTATCAAGCTTAATTTCAATCAATAAACAGCTTTCTGAGTTCATCATGAGTTCCATGCTTGGTTACATGGTTTTGTTTGTGCCCTAGTGGCTGAAATCCATCTTGGATTCGATCAATCCCTCGGGAGATTGATCTAACGCTTCGATTGCAGATCCGGGCTGCGCCTCCCTTGATCTTATTTGGGTTTACTTAAGCCCCAAGGAAACCCTTGAAAACAAAGTGGATCCACCTTTGTGTGTGCTCATATGTAGGTATGTAGTGGGTCCTTGTATAAGAGGGTGGTGGTACAAATTTGCTTACATGGGTTATTTTTTGCCCATGCTATGGTCAACCCAACCCATCCCCAACCCGAATCCCAAGTTACTTGATCAAGTCAATTCAACTTGAGGGTCACCGATTTGCTCACCAATTCCAATCTTTAAAACGTTTCTTAAAAGGGATATACAGAGAAAAATTGCATTCTCATCTTTCCCATACATAAAATTAAGTTCAGTGGTGAATTGGCTATGCTTAAAACGCAATGCACATGTGATTTGAACATAAAATGGGTCCTGGTTATTACTGTAGGATGTTCACATCTTCATCGAAAACATGATGCACATGTACACAGATATTAACCTTTTTAATCCCTTGTTTGTTTTATTTTATCAGTCGAAAAAAATCTGTCGCCGTAGTGCTTTTTTCCGTCATTTTGGTGAGCCATTACAAGACTGCAATGGTAATTCCTTTTTTTTTCCCTTTCTTCCTTTCTTTATATAGTAGAACCTTTTCAATTCCTATATTATTTCTTTTGATAGTTCACACTTACTAAATAATCCATAATAATGTTTATAATTTATATCTCAGGGATGTGTGACAACTGTGCGTACGGTGTTGAGCTCAAGGAAGTGGATGCCACCAGTATGATATTACTTTGACTAGATTTTTTTCCTCGTCCCCTGCCGTTGTTTTTCTTTTCAAGTTTTTTTTTATTTTTTAGATCTTGAAACATGAAATTGACATGTCTTTAGCACATATTTCTGCATGTTCTCTGCTTCTTCTCTCCTGTTACATCTTTTAGCCATTATGTTGACAGTAACATGCTCAGTACAGATCAATTTGTATTGGTTGATTTATCTTGATTAGGAAGGTTTGAGACTGTAATGCAACCCAGGAGAAAGCCACCGTGATTCATGAAGGCCCAAGCCCAAGGCCAAGCATTGAACCAGTCCACCAGACCTTCACAAGGGTTTACTTAGGCTTTAATTTTCGTTTCTTATCTATGGCCAGATTTAACATACCAAATGATGTACAATTGCCATGAAATTAGATGGGTCATTGAGTTAGCTTTCCAACAAGCCCGAGTTTGTGGGATTCTGACTTCGTTGGAGGAAGTTATGATCTATTTTCTGATAGGATCTACGGTAGGGATAAATTTAGGTATTTTAAGTCTTCTTTTTTATTTTATTATCTCTTAAAGATCTCTTATTTTTCTCTGGTTCAATTTTCTTTCTTCCCTTCTCCTCCTTTCCAAGTTTTCCTTCTTTTGACATTGTTCTTTCTAGATTCCCTGATTTTCTCTCCTGTGTCAAATCACTCTTTCTAATTTCTTTTCTTTATAAGTTTCTCACCTTCCCATTTTGCTCTTTCTATTCACCTCTCCTTTTTAAGATGTTACTTCCTAATCTCCAACCTTTCTAAGTTCCTACCTTCATAATTCTTTCTTTCCATTCTAATTTCCCCAATCCCTCCTTTTTAAGATTTATTCTTTCTAAATTCTAAAAAAAAAAAATCTATTGAGATATTCTGACTTCTAATGAACACCAAAAAACAACTTAAGGCCATGATTTGAGTTTAATTGCGACCATCTGCAGATTAGCATTCTTAAAAACTTGAAAACTCTGTGTGCTTCTATTATGAGCATTGCTAATCATCCCAGTAGAAGCAGCCTTGCTCATGGTGGCATAAGTAAGAACAACAATCCAGGCAAAGAAAACTGCCTACTGCAGGTCTCTCTCAGATTCAAATCATAATGAAAGAATTTAAAAAAAAGTACCGAAGTTCGGTAAAAACAGGGTTATTTGATCAAGACCAGTGCCAACTGAACCCGTAAAAAACCTATACACTTCAACAAAGCTCAGCTAAAAGTCATCATATTACAACACGCAAGGACAGCAGAATGGTCTTAATCAGATTTTTCTAAGGCTTGTCTTATCATAACACATGTTGATTGGGTCTTTGGGACATCCTTGGAACCATAGAAATCTTAAGAATTGTGTCATATGAAAATGCAGGTGGACTTGTATTCTAATGACTTTATCTTTCACAGATTAGTCTCTGGAGGTGGGTCTCCAAAAAGGGAGAAATAAATTAACTATAAGCTTACTAAGAATTTCTCAGATCAATGAAATATCCAATAAATGGCAGTGGTAAAATACTAAAATCTTGAAGGGTTTATTGATGATTTCGATGAACCCAGAAAGGACTCACCTTTATGCTGTAAATTATAAGAAAAAACCCCTAGAAATCTTCCAACAGTGTGTTGAAGCTGGTCCTCTTTTCCTTTTCTGCATGTGGTTATCATCGGTGGGCCCCATGGTAGAGATCTAAACAGCAGTGAGTGATTCCTTTAGGGAAGCAGAGCATCATGTTTTTAACTCTTGCAAAAGGACAATATTAGTCTAACTCTAAGAAACCTACCATACATGGTTACTGCCCTGCCAGTTATAGCAAGTTCGAGCTACTACTTTATATGTACATATTATAAGCTATGATCCTACCTAGCCTAGTTTCTACATCTATATGAGCTGTGGTAGTAGTACTGTATGGCCTTTCAGGCCTACAAAACATTCAGTCAGCCAAAGTGAAACAAAATATCTCTATGAGGAATGGGGGCTCCAAGAGATGGAGACATCTAGAGGACTGATGATGATCTTCAGAACTGCTGTTCCTCCTGCCAGAATGTTAGGATGCTTCTTCATCTATCAGAATCTGGATGTGGGGGAATTCCTTGAATGAACAAAAGGGATTGTGGTGTGAGCAGCCAAGACAAACTATTGTCTACCTGATTAAATTCCATTGGACAGTTAGATAAATGCCATCAGGGAATGCAATCAAGGCCACGGAAGGCCATCTCAGATTGAGATTCAGAAGGTGTAATATTTTTCACTCCCAAAATTCAAAGGGCAATCTTTTAGAAAGGTTACATGATATACACAATAAGTTGCAGATATAAATATCTTTAATCAACATCTATCAGTTTGTTGGATTCTCTTAAATAAAGTTCTCGAAGTTGCACGATTGTCAAATTCTCTGTACATGTCAGAAAAAAACTAATGGTTAAATTATGCACGGTTGAAATTGTACAGGTCATGTAAAAGCTATGCTCTCTCTGTGCCAAGAGATGCAAGAAAATGACCAAAGGGCGACAATGTTGCAGCTGGTAGACAAGTTCAAGGCCAAGTATAAAGAATTGAGTATGTTCTCCTGATTGCAATATCTCTATTCACTTTTTTTTTTTTTTTTTTTGTGTGTGAAAATGAATGATCTGGATACTTCCACAGATGCTCATGGCTCATCCAAATAGTTTTTATACTCTGTTATCTTTTACTGACTGACTAGTCAATTTCACTTAATTGTCTGATTTTACTTTCTTTTCCATTGTATAGTTTCGAGTTTTGCTCTGGAAACAACAGTCCCACATGCCAAATGATAATAATAATAAAAAAGAGCAGTGACTGATCATTCCAGAATATTATATATATATATATAAGTCATCCAGTGCACGACTCGGGCACCAGAGCTACTTGCGCGCCAGGTCGTGCTGGGACCGGGGTGGGGTCGAAAGATCTGCCTAGGTCCCTCCTCTCTGCAAAAAATCAGCTCCATCAGACCATCCTAACTTGATCATCTAGGGTCCACGTCACCAATCCATTCGAATGGGTGCAAACTTGGTGGGACCTGTGTAAATTTTGTGGGGGCGAGGGGGGGCGGGGGGAGACCCCTAGGTGGAGTTGCGCCCGGGCGCACCTGATAACCATTCTCTCTCTCTCTCTCTCTCTCTATATATATATATATATATATATATGGGGAATGTTCATATGCATCCATCCCCTCATCATAGGGTGAGGGATGCTTCCATAAATGGGGGGTTTCAAGTACAAAATGGGGATTTCAAGTACATAGGGTGTACTTGAAACCCCCCATTTATGGAAGCATCCCTCACCATAGGGTGAGAGATGGATGCATATGAACATTCTCCTATACACACACACACACACACACACACCACACCCATGCACATCTCATAGTGGGGCCCACCTGATGACACATCCTAGTGGCAGTGGACCGCACACACAGGACCCCCTCCCCTGCCCCGAATTACACTGTTCCCTTTTTTTTAATACCCATCCAAATGGACGGTATTGTTGGATCCATGAGTCAATTTTTAAAGGGGTGAAACTTATTGGCCATTGATGAAGAGACGGGGCCCATATTTTGTACATATGTAGGCCCCAACCAGATGAAGAGATCCGTGCGCCCCCACCCCAAAAAAAAAAAAAAAAAAAACCAGTCCCATCTCCAAGTGAGCCCCAGTCCCCACAGCAAGGTTTGCACTGAAGCTTCCATGCACATTGTGTGCACTAGATAAGCCCTCATAATATATGTGTGTATGTGTGATTATGGAAATGCAATTATAAGGAAAAAGGTTGACTCAGTTCCTTAGAAGTAATATTTTGCCAACAATTAAGAAAAGCCCATCGCACAGTTGGAAGGTACTCATGTTTGCAACGGAGGTTGTGGGTTAAACATTGAAGCATGTTGCCTTAAAAAGAAGTCCCTTCTTAAATAAACAACACAGTGAAACTTATTTCTCTTTTGAGTGTTTAAATAAGATAAGACCATGAGATACTGCAAAGTGATTATTTCCACTACCTTGGTTCTATAATTAGTAACGATAGGGAGATTGATGAAGATGTCAAACATAGGATAAAAACGGGATGATTGAAGTGGAGACTTGCTTCTGGAGTTCTTTGTGACCAACGAATGCAAACAAGATTAAAAGAAAATTTTTATAGGACAACGATTAGACTAGCTATGACTTATGGAGCAGAATGTTGGCCAATCAAGAAACAACATATGCACAAAATGGATGTAGCAGAGATGAAAATGTTGAGGTGGATGTGTGGTAAAACTACGAAGGATAGAATTAGAAATGAGTGCTTTTGAAAGCATTTAGGGGTAGCAACAATAGGGGATAAAATTAGAGAAACCCGTTTGAAATGGTTTGGGCATGTTCAACGTAGGCCAGTAAGGAAAAGTTTGGCCATGAAGGTTGATAGTCCACCAAGGGGAAGGGGTAGGCCAAAAAGGATGTGGATGGAGGTGGTAAAAATGGATATAAGTAATTGTAACTTATCTGAAAATTTGCTTAAAATAGATCGGAATGGAGATACAAAATTTGTGTAGCTGACCCCAATATAGTTGGGACAAGGCTTTGATGATGATGATGATGAGTGTTTAAATAAGATAATCAGATGAGGTCTGGAAAGTGTGATGCCGTGACTCATGGGCTGACCAGGCCCATTGGGCCCAGCCCACTGGCCCAACAGGACCAGCAACTCACTAAGGGTATTTTGAGTCAATTAGGGGTCTTAATTAGGAACTTTGAATCAATTAGGATTCCTTAGTTAGGGTTTTTTTTTTTTTTTTTGGATTGTTAGCAAGTTTCTAATTTTCTAGGAGCTAATTTATGTAGTGTAGTGGAATGGGAAAATTTTATTAAGTGTAGCGGAATAAGAATTCCAACTTAGGAAGGAACATCCCATCCCAAATCTATAAATATGTATTAACTCCGTTGGGGAGGTTCATCTTTTTATTACTTCAATAAAAAATTTGTCCAGTTTCTCTGTGATTGTGTGTGCCTCTCCTCGGTTGAGAGTTCTTGTGTGTGTGGAATCCCTTGGGGATTCAGCCAGCACTATTTGAAACTTGGACTATTTTGTGGAATCCAATGAAGGATTCAGCCAGCCCTATCGCTGGAGTGCAGTGTATTTTTGTTTGCAGATCGGGACTGCATCAAAGTGTTATGCTTTTGAATTCATCATATAGTCAGACAATGTGATCCATACTAATGATGCATTTTACTCATTATAGTTGGGACAAGGCTTTGATGATTGTGATGTGCAGATCAGTATAATCATTCTATCACTCGGTTCATCTTGCCCAGGTTCTGATTATAAGAAAGAGGAACTGGAGCAGCTTATTGTGCGGCTGATTTTGGATCATGTTTTGGTAAGACATTCGAATCATGATAGATTTGAATCCTTATGTCCTCTTGGAGGAGCTTGGGTTGCCGAAGAGTATAGCAAACATCTCCTATTGTGGGGTTTTTTTTTATTTTTTTATATATTGTCTTTCGTTTGTTTTATTTACTCATCTTGTTTGTATCCACATCTGATGTTTTCTTACTTCTGTAGTCTAAACAGTACCATTGGATTTTAAATGATGGTAGAGCTTATCAGTACAAGAATAGGTCTTCAATAGTTCAATATGAGACTATTTCCCTATTGTTGGGGGATTATACAATGGAATGATAGGGAATACAAGATTTATTGTTCCCTGCATTGAATTTGATCTTTCCAGGATTGTCAGTCTTCTTAGTTGCTTATTTATAGTTGTTGGTATGAACTTGATATAATTAAATGTGTCCGTCTCTCTGGTTAATGGTGTCCATTTCTCTGGTTTCTATGTAGAAAGAAGAATTTCAGCACACTGCTTATGCAACAAATGCATATGTCACTTTAGGACCCCTGTGGAAGCAAGTCATGCAAGGCAAGGATTATTTTCTCAATGTTCTCTATTTAATTCAGATAAGGAATGTGATGGAGACTTAAGTAACTCGTGTTTTTTTATTAAATACCTCAATCTTCGTCTGAACCTTGACTGATGTTCCTTTTCAACATTGTTATTGGCCTGAGTTAAAATAACAATAATTAACAAATGATTACTGGCCATTAAATACTGTTTCCTAATTCTTAGCTGGGACAGTCTCTTGAAAGTTTTAGAAGGATTGTCCTTTCCAAATGGAAGTGCCTGCCATATTAGGTTGTAAATTTTGCCTCTGTATTTTCAGTGTCATTGTAGTGTTCTGAGAGGAGTTTAGATGCGCAGTGTTCTGGTTCAGCCATTTGATACAGGTAGCATCGACTAGTGATGCAGATTGTTTATTGGTGAGAGATGTCTGAAAATCTACTGGACTAGAAGATCCTAGACATACAGTGTAATCTCTTAAGAAGAGCTGTGCTGTATTCCTTGCTGATTCTCAGTCAACCAAAGATTGTTTGCCCAGGATCTTCTAATGGAATGTATTTGGAGCGCTGTTTTAAAACAGATTAGACTGGCTCGGCCAGTCGAACGGGAATTTGTCCATAATTGTTAGCTTCACCTCTCCAATTAGATCAACACCAGGGTACCACTCGAAAACCCATAGAGACTAGCCAAAACTGGTATAACCCGGCAGTTGAATTGGTTAGTCCCACCCTTAATTATGTTAAAATATTTAACTTATTATTTTTATGCTACAGTTGAGCTGGGTTAACCAGAATTGTGAACTGGGTTGTGGACCAAACCATCCACTCTACAGGTTCGCTCTCCGGTTTGGATTTTAAGACATTGCATCTCCATCCATGTGAAGCCCAGCAGTTCTGTACTCTGGATTACTGAACTATGGGGCCCTAACAGAGTTGCACATTGGAATGGTATGCTGGTCCTGGTTTGCCAGGATTGAGGCCCCTGTAGCTCATCCTTGTGCTCATAAGGTTGACCCAAATGAAGCGGTCAAATTCACTTATGGAATGAGAATTATACCTATTTTGTGACTGCAAAACCTTGAAACAGCATATGGTGATAGTGTAAAATTTATATCCAGAATTTATGTTTTACTACTTCAAAACTCTGTATCCACCAGATCATGATTTTCTCATTTCACTGTAGCATTGAATCTGGAGATTTCTAGTTGGTTTAGTCAAATGCCTTAGCATGTCTTCATGATGCTAATGATGACTGATGACCTAGCATCCTAGGTTTCTGTTGTACTTGAACTGTAATTTGTTGTTCCAATGAGGGATAGCACACATCTGTACACACAGTTCCGGTTATCTATCTCGAGTCCTGTATTTTCAGCTGGTGATCCACTTCTTTCTTGCAACGTGACAGGGAAGAAGGTGATTAAGCTTGAAGTTTGCACTGGACAAAATAGCAAGGCTGGAAAAGTAAGAGCCACTAAACGTAGTATGTCAACGGGTTTGGAAATGAAGCTTGATGAGTTGCGTAAAGAACTCTCTTCTAGTGAAGGGGGTATATTCCCACACGCCGTCCTATCCACCCAGCAAATCAGCCTGTTAAGTGCCCAGAAACCAACCTCAATGGATCAGGTAAGTGTCAGATTTTATTTTGATAATCCCACTCTTTACTAGATATCATTTTACTTTATTTGTCATGGCACAGTAACAGGGAATTATGTTGGAGCAATGCCACTGTTTCCGTCTTTTCCTTCCGAGTTGACAATCAAAATTGGAAAGTCATCATCGACATTGATTTGGGGCAGGAAAAAAATAATAAAAAAGTAAAAAAAGAAAAGAAAAAGGAAAATGATATTGTGACTTACTACCATGGTTTCCTAACTTTGGCACTGCTCAATCGAATGCCAAAATGTTCGAACTTTGAACGACTTGTGATACAAGTGACTAGTTTCTGTGTCTTGCAGTTGGAGAAGCTAATAGGGAAGTTGAAGACTGAAAAGTATGGGAATAGAATTTTGGACGAAATATTGAAGTATGTAGCGTTTGAGCAACCGAATGGTGATATGCAGAGCAATGACGAAGGTGGTGTAAGTAGAGCTAACAAGAGATTAAAAAGTAAAATGACTCATGTTATTGTTGAAAGCAGCGGAGATGAACAAGAATAGTTGAGTCGGTGGAGATGAATTTTCTTATGGGTCTCTCTCTCTCTCCCTGTTGTATTTTTCATTGACCATTAACTTTGTGGTTTTTTTATCAAAGGGTTAGTATTTTTGTGTCTTGACCCGTTTGTAATGTGGCTGACTCAGATCAATGGTCGGATCTCCTTATCATGGACCTCATGGCCCATATGTAATGGCACTTTGCTACACAGGGAAATGCAGCATGTCTCAAACCTTCCATTTAGGGTGCATTTGTGCAAGAGGAAGGAAAATTGTTTGAGATTTTGTGTGCCTATTGTTGCTTTGTTTAGTATGACACATTTTTCTAGTGGAAAGAAATATATATATATATATATATATGTATAATGAACTTATTTTTCTCCATAGAGAGGATTTTGATTTTCTATAGGAGGAGTAGGAATGCAGGAGTTCTCTCTCCAATATAAATAGAAAAATATCGAGCGCATAATTCTCTCTTGCAGTCTTACATGCGAGTGATAGGACATTTGATGGTGTGACTCAGTGTTATTCTTATCCACATTTTAACCAATATTTTGATTTATATTAACTTTATCAATGCCATATGGGTTATGTGATTTAACGCACAATTAATGCTGTTTATTAGGGCCTACCAAATTTTAGTAACCATGGTGTAACACATCTTACGGTGATTGTTTTGATGGACCATATGAAAATCATTGCAGGACCCCATTTGGTGTTGGTAATTATGAGAACCTACCTAATTGCAGTAATTAGTAAGGAGCCACTTAGTGACTTGACCCAGATCTTTCACTTGTACTTCCCCTCCCTTGGGTAGATATGCATCTAAGTGAGCCCTGCGAGATGGACAGCATTTGAACAAGTATGCATAATAGGCCCAATTCCCTTCCACCTGATGTATGGGTCCACTTTGGGCAGGGTCTGGACCTTAAAAGCTTATCATTCAGGGAAGGCCTGGATCTACAATTTGGGCCCATTTAATAATAAGCCAGGCTTTAATTAAGTAATAGAAAGCATGAAGTCGGCCTAACCCGAAAAAGTAGAAAGCCCAGCCCAATTGGGCGAGCTCGATCCCAACTCTTTATTCGGGCCTGGCTCAGGCCATGCACTTACAGCCCGTGTCGGGCTCGGCCCTGAATAATATGGGCCTCAATTCCTAGAGGCGGGCCCCGCTGGAATCATTTATCATTCGGTGGAGTCTTCCATTATCTTTCTCGTCCCTCTTTGTTTACTTGGCGGCTGGCGCTCATTTCCAACCGCAAAAACGAAACGAAACGAAACAAAAAAATCAAGTGAAAGAGTGTTACGTACTCGGCGTATCGGATAAAGCGGTTTACTCTAAAAAATGCTACCAGCCGAGTCCCTGGCTATTTCCGTTTCCTGTAGGTTTTCCGTCTGTTCTTCCTCCTTTCCAAACAACAAGGTAATTGACAACAGTTACTCCGATTGCATTGCAATTGCAAATGCAAATGTAGAGATTTCAAAACTTCCTATTCACTAATCAATCTCTCTCTCTCTCTCTCTCTGCTGCTGCTGCTTCGAGTAATTCCTAATCTGCTATTATTATTATTTTATGTTGTTTCCTTTTTCATAACCAGTGTTTGGATGCATAACTGAATTAGATTAGTGTCAAGCAGCTAAGCGAAATTTATCATGCCACTTGGTTTTTTGTTTTCTGTTTCCTTGAGGAAAAACCCAAATGATCAGACAATCAAAGTCAATTGTACATCCAAACGGACTCTATATCGTGAAACTTATTAGTTTCTTTCTTACATCGGATCAAATCTAATGGCCGGTTGGTAGATTTGTCAGCTTCTTCTTTCATCATTTCCTTATTAATGTTGATTTTTTTTAGGTGCATGTTGGAAGGAGACCTAAAATCCTAAGATTTGGGAGTGTTTATGGGAGAAGAAATCCTGCAATCAGAACCAGTGGTTTTGTAGCTCAGTTGGCATCTGGAGATGATGATAGGAGCGTTTCTGTTGGATTGGAATTCGATGTGCAATTTCCACGCGACTACAATGAGCTCCTTGATCAAGTACTTCTCATTTCCCCCCCACTCCTTGATCAAGTTCTTAGCTTTGATTACTGTTACTCTGGCAAAACTATCATATTTGGGATATATTATAAGCAGGAGATTTTCAATTTTCAAGAAATTAATGGGGGAATGTTGGGGAAAAATTAAGAAATACAAAGCTACTTTTTTCTTCCAATTCTGAGGTGCATTTTTTGGAAGTAACTGATTTTTTTTTTTTAAATTAATAATCATGGGTGATTCTGCGAAAGAAGTATTTGGATGAAAGAAATTTAGAGGAAGGATGACATTTTAGATTTTTTTTTCCCCTTGGATTTGGTTAAAGACTTAGATATGGTTAAAGTATGCTATCATTAATGTGGTAAACCACTCTATGAATATATATATATATATATATATATATCAAGGATGGATTGAGTTCTAATGATGAAGACTATAGCCCAACTGTTATTGTTGTCTTAAGCTTGATGCTATTTCAGCTATCTGGTTGTGTAATTCTGGTTAGTTACTATTTGCAGGCCAAACAGGCTGCTGAATTAGCCTTTAGGGATAACAAGCAGTCATTGGTGAGTTTCTCTTTTTTCTTTTGAATATTAATTGCAAGAGTAGAGGGGACTTTTTACCTTTTGAGCTCTTTTAGCTTGTGATGCAGAACAGTTTTTTGTTATAGGAGATAGAATTCCCAACTGCTGGACTTGGATCTGTTCCAGGTTGTTTGCACTTGCCTTGGTGCCCATTATTTTTATGTCAATGTTCCAGATGCACTTGGAAATGGCTCTAATAAAATTGAAACTTTCATCAGGTGATGGTGAGGGAGGTATAGAAATGACAGGAAGTGTGCAATTGATTCGAGAATTTTGTGACCGCTTCATAAAGCCAGAGAAAGCAACACGAACCAGAATAGTATGTTAGCTTAACTATTGTTGACTTCTAATTTATCATCATCAAAGCTTTGTTCCGACTATGTTGGGGTCGGCTACATTAATTATGTTTCTCCATTCTGATCTATCTTGAGCCAAATCCTAAGAGAAGTTACATTTCTTCATATCTAGTTTTACTACTTCTAGCCAAGTTACTCATTCCCCTTTTTGAGCCATCTACCTTCATAGCCAAACTTTTCTTTACCGGGCCATTGCCGGCCTACGTTGGAAGTGCCCAAACCATCTCAAACGGGTTTCTCCAAAATATCTTCTTGTTTCATAAAGACTCATGCAAATTACAATTAACCTCCAACTTTTTAAAAGGGTTCTTTGTCAGAGTATATATACTGTTTGAACCATTGGATTGCTTCTTTTTTTTCCTTTTATCTTATAAATATTTTGAATTGTTCAGTTCTTCCCAGAGGCCAATGAAGTTGAATTTGCAAGGAAGTCAGCCTTTGGAGGTTCTTCATTCAAGCTTGATTATCTGACAAAACCATCATTGTTTGAAGATTTTGGATTTGTCACTAAGGTCAAGATGGCAGACCGCGTGAAACCAGATGATGAAGTTTTCTTGGTTGCCTATCCATATTTTAATGTTAATGGTAGTTTTCAGATCCTTAATAAACTTAAACTTCTGTTATGAAGAGCTAATATGACATGATGTCCCTTGTGGTGCAGAAATGCTTGTGGTGGAAGAGCTTTATCAAGAGGCAGTAATAAACACAACAAGGAATCTCATTATATTTAATGGAGAGCTCGATCGAATAAGATCTGGATGTATCCTCCTATCTGATGAAATTTGCATGTTTTTTTAACATGGCTGCAACATGTCGCAGGCACATCCATTTAGACTGCTATTGTGGTCATGTTTCTCTCCCCTTCTAAAATCTTGAATCTGCATTACCATTCACCTTCATGGACTTGGGATATGCTCGGTGGGGTTTAATATGTTGATGCATATCACAACTATCGGAAACATTGAGAAAAGAAATCCCATGAACCCATCACTGATTGGGTGGTTTCATCTCTGAGCTTTGTTCAAAGTCCACCTGAAGTAACCAGTGGCTTCCAAGTCACTATAGCATACCATCCTGAAAAGTTTGCATCAATGTAGTTGCCTGAGCTTTTAGCATCAATAAATCAGGGGGGAGACGAGCAACGATTTTTAAGAATATAAATTTTTCTCATTTCTCTGCGATTTACAAAATTGCAGTTCACAAATGTTGTCTCTGACTTGTTTATTTTGACTGTTATGTTTGTCTGTGTTTCATTCCCCTTTTACTTCAATTTAAATTTCTCCATTGATCTTGTTAGTTCGAGGGAAAAGAATTTGCTTCTAGTATAAAATAGGCCATCTTTTCAAGTTCCCATAACATTACTCACTATTCACTTGGAACTTAAATGCACATGTAGGTTAAGCTTCTTGAGTCTCTTGATAACCTGTCTTTCAAAACCCTTTCTGGAGTAGACCTTGACAAGTTCAGATTATCCACCATTCTTCTATCCAAAGCTTGCTGCGCTATCCAAGACCTTTCTTCCCAAGCTGGAGACTGTGTATTACATTCACAACTTTAAAGGGCGTAATGGAGGAACACTTTTTAGGTCAGTTAGCAGATTGCTCACATTGACTTCACCTTTGTTCCTCATTTCACATATTAGTGAGAAGAGCTTTTTAAGGGGAAACACATTGCTTAGAAGTTTAAATTGGACTGAAAAGTTAGAATATTTTGTTAGGCATGGAATACCTTTAGGTACAAACGGAGAAATATGGCTGGGACCCGCCATGGATGGAAATCCTAATTCTACAATCAGTGTCTATATTTCCAGATGGTCAAGGAAATAGGCCTGACCATGAATGGTTACAATGATCCATTCTAGAAGATTTTCGTAAGCAGGTTTCAGCTGATTTTTTTTTTAAAGGGAAATCATTTTTCAGCTGATTTTTTCTATAAGCCAGTTTGCCAAAAATGCTCTTAACCCTGTCCAAAATTGAACAGGCACTATATTTGTTACTACATATATTTAAAATTTAGAAGTTATTTTCTTTTCTGATTTAAAAAAAATGATCAAGTATAGATTTCTGCTGTTTCTCTTCAAAAGTTAAACAGATACCGATGAATATTAAATAGTTGCGTGGGGGATCAAACATGGTCTTCTTTTTTTCAATTTAATCCATCATCTACCAGAAAGTTCTCACACCCAGCATAAAAAAATGGCTTTGCAGGTCCTATCCAGGCCCATGGAAGGTGCTGAGAAATGTAAATGGTAAATACCTATGCTTGCATCAACAGGAAGTAATGCCATCCCTTAAGGAAGTTGCATTGGACATTCTTCCATCGTCTTGAACTCTAGAGCCTGGATATTTCTTTTGAGTACTTTTGGCTTATGGATATAAGCAGCAGAATAATCTTTCCACCAGTAATGAATTTAGTATCTCCCAGTTTATAACACTACTGCTTTAATTTGGGTCCGGGAAGTACGGACACTGGCCCAATTCTATGGAAGTTCTGTTGCATCCTCTTTCTCAAGGTAGCACTTTGTAACTATTACAGGTAATTCCTTACATATTTCCCCTTTTTTAACAAATGTGTGATATTTCTTATTTTGTAAGCACAAACTAAAATCTTTTGGAACATGCATACAAAGAGTAGTCCTCTAGCAACCTCAATCATATGTTTGAATTTCCTCAGCCACCTCACGCTGTTGAGTATCAGGGCAGATTCTTAGGATCTCCATCACTCCACTAACCAACTTCTCGGTTTATATGAGATATACTCCCCACTGTTAACTGATGTCACTTTGGTCGGACAGTGATATATAAGTCTTTGATTTAAGACCCAAGGAATTGTGTGTTTTTTTTTTTTTAATTTCATCCGATGGTGACATTAGTCTAATTAATGTTTTTTTATTTTTCAAGTTTTCTTTAGTGTGAACTCTAGGCGCATGCCAATTCATAGAGGAAGGGGTTGTGAAAGAGCCTACTTCTCATAATACACCCCACCACCACCTGCTCTTCTGCATTTCCTGTTAGTGCTAATTCTCGCTGTAATTACTCAATTTAACCTATCACATCTCATCGCATTCTAAATATCATTGATTCCTGATCTAGTTTTTATGAATTTTAGGACTACCATCAATCGTAATGGCCTATAGAAAATGGGTGGGACTGGGATATGAAGGGCTGACCGTGGATTCGGAATGGCCCAAAAATCACCTTGGGTGCACGATAGTCATTGATACAAGGCCCGCAGGATTTAATGGTATAGAGTTAGGAAGATCCACATGACGAGCATCCAAAACAGTTGGAAGGCGCTCATTGTCACAACCATGGAGTTATGCTGGTTCAAGTCTAAAAATAATTTGAAGCTAAGTCATCTCATCATGTGTTTATCTGTCTGCATCAATTCTTCGTTCCACAAACAAAGTTATCCCACAATAAAGATTCCCAAATACATTCATCAACGTTTCAGCTCGAAACCCATCCTGTGGATACAATGAGTTATAATGCATTCTCTTCACAGTCCACAAGTTAAAATGCCCGTCATGATGTAATTGCAGCTTCAAAAGGATGACAAGCAATCAAGGGAAAGATGGATAAAATGAAACAGGATCTCTTAGAAAACACATCTCAGTTTACATAGTCGAGCAAAATCAAGCTAATAAACTCAAAGTAAAGTAACACTGAATACTAATACCAAGGAAGCTTTGCTATACATCCAACACCTAAAAAATGAGAAGAAATGAGAACCCATTTAGCCAGCAGCGCCCTGCCTAAATCACCCTTTCTTCCTACTCAAAGTAACAGGCCAGGATTCATCAATAAAAGGAATACATCTAAAGAATATAAATGAGAAGAAATAAGTCTTTCTCGACTGCAGTATATAAAGAGCAGATAACTCTTTACCTAATGAATCACCAACTTCTTCAGACTAACCCCTTCCTTGTCCTGTTTGTACTCCTCCATCTCCTTCACCCAGAGATCCGCAAAATCGCAATTCTGCCACGCCTCAAACCAAGGCCCTCCTGTGGTATAATGTATGGCCTTGGGGGCGGTCGAGGGATCATTCTCATCCACCTGATTGTGACCCACAAGGAAATTCCAAACAAAAGGGATCGATCCAATCTCATTATCATCAAGCCACATGAACCTGTGGAGGAATGCGCCCGTCTGAGAATTCACCAGCTCCGGCGTCAAGATCCGATTTTTGGGGTGCCCGCAATTGTAAAGCACCATGGAAGACCAGTTCTTCCTCGGATAAACCGTCTGGACGACGCCATCCATCTTAGTGCTGTCTTTGGGCGTGTAGTCGTGATGAACACACATTACAGCATAGCTTTCATCAATCAATTCAGTTAGTTCCTTGATGTCTGCAGTGTAGAGAAAATCGCAGTCCACGAACATGGCCCAACCCTCGAAATTGGCGAGGAATGGAGTCAAGAAGCGGCTGAAGGAGAATTCCGTGCTCTCGGTCGGGCCCCTCTCGCGCCAGTAGAGGCCTTTGCTCCTCAGATCCGACTGCTTGATCGGATGAACTTCGACTGGGATCGAAGAGCGCTTCAAGATCGAGTAGCAGCAGACCTCGTAAGCAAGATCTTCGCGAGGATCGTATCCCACGAAGATCTTCAACTTGAAGGACTTGGCCGCGTTTCCATTGCTCAGATTCGCCTCTTCTGCGGCGGCGGCAGATCTGGTGGTGGTTTCGATGACTGGATCGGCAGCTTCAGCAACACCATTTGCTTTAAGGCTCCCATTCCCATTCCCATTCGACGACATTGCAGTTGGTGATCCTAAACCTGAAACGATGATAGCTGAAAATGTTGAAAGTTGAACTGACAAGATGAAGGGAAAAAAAAAAGATAGAAAAAAGATCGATTCTTCTCGATCAATGTTTGTGTGATGATGATTGATTAATCTCGCAATAGATAGAAATCTGTTGCATGAAATGGCAACAAGGAATCGGAAAGAGAGGAAGAGTGTGTGTGTGTGTGTGTGATGTGCGTGTGTTTTCTTCAGAAATCAGGGAAGGATAAAAAGATCTAGGGTTTTGGAAGGTACCTGAAGGCTGAAGGTTTTCTCAAAGGGAGAGAAAAGAAAAAGGGCGTCTATTTTGGAGGGGAAAGAAGCGCGTTATGGAGAATTGCTCAGATCTATCGAAAGCAGAGGCTAGAAAACGAAAATGTGAATGAAAGGTGGTGTTATTATTTCAGAAGGCGAATTGAATTGGCATTTGCTGCTGATAGAGAAGCGAATGCTATAGATGAGGCTTAAATAGACAACAAAGGAAAAGAAAGGAAAGGATAGGACAGGAAAGAAAAAATACAGAGGAGAGAGAGAGAGCGCGCAGTCCCTATACAAGAAGGAAGAAGAGGGGTGTTTTTTTTTTTTTTTGCTATTTCCCGCGCCCGAGGATTTTGGCTCCCACAGAGAAGAGAAGTAGTAAAGGCAGCGCACCGACAGAGAAGAGAGGGAAAGGAAAAGAAAAAGGAAGAGAAGACCGTTCGATTCCACGGCGCCCCGGTTTGTCAGGAATCAAAGTTCGTTGCTGACGCACGGCAATAAAATTGCTATTGCTGATTGTAATTGTGAATCACAAATTCACAGCTGGATGCAACCGAGTCTGGAGTCTGGACCGCAAGCTCCAACTGTTTCCCACACGCTTTCCGTGAGCGGGAAGTGTCGTAGCACGGTCCTTACTACTCAGTCGTGGGGCCCGCCAGTGTGATGACAATTCGGACTATTCGTTTTACGATCGGGACACATTTTCAATCGCGTGTTCAATCTCAATCTTAGCGGTGGACCATATTTATTTCTAATAGTGAATTATGAGGATGTCACCGCCCGGGGGGGATGTAGACATCATGCTTAAACCAAGGGGGTTAGTCGTCCAGTTGGCCCGTGACCACACGGTTTATACATTGAGGCTGTGGGTTTACACTACCATACCGGGACATGGGAGAATTTTATCCTACTTTTTCTCTTGAGCGCGTATGAATTATTAGCTAGAAACATGTATTGTTCAAAAATATATATATATGTATGTAGACACCATGGTGAAGTTTCAGGGCTTTTGGTACACGGTTCCATGGGGTCTAGACTCTAGCCCTAGCTATTTATTCATTCCCTCTTACTATATATCCTCAAATTACATGGGTGTCTCATCTCTAGACCCTATCTCAATCAACAAATAAATGCTAATTGACCCTTTTCATCCACTATCCACATTAGACTAGCAAGAATGGCCACCTGATAACAAACACCTAACTATGGGCTAGGTCCTCTACTACACCATTTGGATACTCCCCATGGGTGGGCAAAATTCACCAAATGGGCATCCATATCATCAACTCACACTTATGCGTTATTTGATATCTTTACTCTTATTTCAAGATTGCCGGCCTTTAAAAAAGAGGCTAAAGCTCTTATTTTCACAAGCCTAAAACTGGAGCCTTTTATTTTTAGAGGATCTACTTCTACTTCTTTAAGGGTAAAGCTACCATTCAGCAGCGTTTCATCTTAGTATGATGCAGCACATGGCATATGCAAGTGGATGGGGCCCACCCTTAAAAAATTCAATCCATTCATTGGTTCTAACATCCACTGTGGGATTTACATATAAAATATTATTCAAATCAACAATATGCATACAATTGGATTAACTAAATCTTGAACACATGATTCAACTTTATTAACTTTCTCTCTCTTTCCTTATGGAAATAGAAGTTGGACACAAATTTAAAATCAAAATGTCAATCTAAGGGTAGGCCCCACGAAATACACTTTAAAGTTATATATGCAATGAACAGGATGTGTGTAAAAGACGATGGACGGATTGGATTTCTTAAGGGTGGGCCCCACATACTTGCATATGCCAGGCGCTGCATCATACTAAGATGCAGCGTTGTTGTATGGTAGCTTTGCCCCTTCTCTAAAACATGTAGAGTGTAGAATTGCCTGCCAAGCCCTCTTATATTCCAAACCTTTACCCACTTTAAACATTTAGATAAATAGATGTTGGAAATAGAGAAGCCAAACATGCACTTACATTGGTTGAAGATTGAGAATGTTGGACTAAAAAAATAGAAATTGGCCTTGTTTGGCAAATATTATCTACATGAAACAGATATATTTCAAATTACCTTGTTTGAAATAGATGCCTTAGAAATAGTTTGTTTGGTAGCACAGAAAAACTAATTAAAATAGACTTTTTAAATCGGCGGTTGAAAGTTTTTTGCAATTTTCTCGAGATTATCAAATAATGTAACTTTGAAATTTGACCCCATATTCATGTTTGGCCTTACAAAGAGAAGTAACGGCTCATATCTTACTTTTGGGGTCCACAGACGTCAAAAAAATAGATATAAATGTCTAGAGTATTTTTTCCCAAATATCTCAAAATATATGACGATCCAACGGATGAAATTTGGACCATAGATATGTTTAACCTTTTAATCTGTCGAACGGTTTGGATCATGATTTATGTTCTCAAAATTTACAAAAACTAAGAAGAAACAAGACTGCCTATTACACTTCCATTCCACAACCCAAAGCGACCACACGGTACATTCAACGGTAAAAAATTGTTCGCACTTTTCTCCAGATCCATGAGGAATAAAGCTTTAAAATTTGACCACATAGTTGTGTTTAGCATTTCAAAGGTGATTAGCATTTTGGATCATGTGTTTGGGCCCCCACAAAAGTAAAAAGGTAGATCTAATTATCTGGAGTATATTTTGCAAATTTCTTAAAGTATACGACAATCCAATGGACCCATAGTCGCTTTTAACCTTTTGAGTCTATCCAACGGTTTGGATCTTGATTTACTCTCTTAGAACTTAAAAAATAAAATAAAAAACAGACTACACCATGAGGACATCCAAATCATTTTTAACCACACGACACCCTCTGTCTCTACTTTTATAGCTCTTATTTTCAACTGTCCATAATCGGGGTAGTTGTATTTTTTTTAGAGGATTTGCATCTACTTTTTTAAAATAGGCAGAGGGTGAAGATAGATATGTGTGTCAAACGCTTTTATTTTTTAAACCTTTTTACTCGCCTTAGACATTTAGGCAAGTAGATGTTAAAAATAGAGATGCCAAATACTGGCCTACATTCATTGTGCAATTATTTAGGTTGTATTTATTTATTTATATTTTTTGTGGGAGGAAAAAAGAGGATTTATATTAGAAAAAAAAAAAGATAATTAGCGAAAGGTCCCTAGAAATGAATCTATCTAGCCTCCAATCCAGGCAAATTCTTTTTAAGGGTTCTGGTCCAAGCAGCTAGACTGTTTGCAGCCAGAAATCCCTAGATACAATTTACATAACTAATTTGCCCTCTTCCAACTGTTTAGGCATCTAATTTTGAAATTTGAAATTTGAAATCTTCCATTCTCCCCCTCATTACTTTAAACCGGACAGGGGTCTTTTTCTTCGGAGATCGATCTCAACTGTTGAGACTGGACGAAATTCCAATCTTCTTCCTTGGTCATGTCGTAATGGAATTTCGCGTTCGTGGACCCTCTCACCCTCCTGTTAAATCTTCTGATGAACGTCTTCCATCTGGGCCCACCACGACCTCCGACCACTCTACCCTCAGAAACGCGCTTAGGCCCCTGCCCACCATCCATCTCCCATCTTAGCTGTTCATAACCCTTCCTTCCGTCCAGATGATTTGGATCCCGATCTGATGGGTGCGGATCTGAAGGTTGGAATCCAGAAGCAGCATCGTTTGTTATTCTCGAAAAACATGTTTGTTGCGGCATCGTCGTCTGGTAATTCTTCCACTACATGTGTTGTTGTTGATGATGTTGTTTTGTTAGCGAAATCCAAAGAATCGTCGGATCTCTTCCCCATCAGATAGATCTTGAATCCTTTTATCTATGGATGAGAGAGATATGGGGATTTTGGTTCGGAATTGGAGTTGATTTCCAGATCCTCGTCGTCACAAGGTGTGTCAATGACGTGATGGGGTCCCTCTTTTACATCCTCCACGGCATGGGTCTCCTCACAATCTCCGAGCAGGATGAGATGGCATCAGATGCTTCTTGGAAGACTCCGTTGGAATTTCAAGCAAGTTTTGTTGGTGGATGTCAACAATATATGGGTTGTTGGTGACCTTTTCTCACGAGTTAGAACTCGGAACTCTGAAACAATGCATCTATGGATAGAGACAGACGAGAAATCCAATAAAGATACAAACTTTAACGACTCTAAGCTCTCTGCAACTGCTGCAATTTTCCCGATTTGATGGGAGCGGGATGGACGGTGAAGATGATAAACCGCGCAGATCTCGTGCCGGGTTCCGATACGGAGGCTCAGGCCTCGACTGTAGCGGATCTCGTGCTGGGTTTCGCCGGGCCCCACCTTAAGGGTCTTCGCTGCCGCCTCTGCATGTCGCCCCCGTCTCCGGAGAACAAGCGATGTTGCGCCGTTACCGTCGAAGGAGAAGAAGACCGGAAGAGGAACGATTCCGGTTCCTGTTGCAGAGAAACAGAGGAGGAAGAAGACCCTGATGGGTCGGTTCCAGCTTTGGTGAGGTCGGGTCAAGTTTGACCTGGTTTCAAAGCCCAAAAGCAAATCTATCTGAGTTTTTGAGAAATTTATCTGTGTTTTTGGCAAATATATGAGTTCCCGACAAATTTATCTAAGTTTTTAACAAATTTATCTGAGTTTTCAACAAATTTATCTGAGTTTTTTACAAATTTATCTGAGTTTTTTGTAAATTTATCTGAGTTTTGAAATAAATTTCTTTACGTTCTAGACAAATCTATCTGAGTTATGGGACAAATTTATCTGAGTTTGGACAAATTTATCCGAGTTTGTGGCAATTGTATTTGCGTTTTTCTAAATTTATTTACACTTTTTTGAAATTTATTTGGATCTTTTAAAATTGATTTTCATCTTTTGAAAATTATTTGCGTCTTTTTAAATTGATTTTCATCTTTTGAAAATTTTTAGATTTTTTGAAATTTATTTGCGTCTTTTTAATTTTCTCTATGTTCTTTTGATATTATAGCATTTTTTGAAATTTATTTGCGTTATTTCAAATTTATTTGTATTTTTTGAAATTAGTTTTTGTTTTTTTAGAGTTTAATTTTGTTTTTTTTAATTTTATTTACATCTTTTTAAATTTATTTTCGTATTTTGAAATTTATTTACATTTTTTTAAATTTATTTTTGTCTTTTGAAATTTATTTGGATCTTTTAAAATTTATTTCATTTTTAGAAATTTATTTGAAATTTTTTTCCTCTTTTTTGAACTTTATTTGAAAATCTCATTAGTGGAATTTTATTAATCGTAACTAATTTAATGGTAGTTGACCATTATTAATGGCTTATCCCACTAATTATGGGATATGATTTGAAGAAAGGGTAAATTAGACACTTTAAGTTTTCAA
Organism: Cinnamomum chago; assembly: GCA_038049695.1. Taxonomy (NCBI): domain Eukaryota; kingdom Viridiplantae; phylum Streptophyta; class Magnoliopsida; order Laurales; family Lauraceae; genus Cinnamomum; species Cinnamomum chago. Next base: position 945,570 of record CP142456.1, read on the forward strand.
ATTTGGAAAAATGACCTTTCACACTATAAAAAAAGATTGTGGACCTAAGGCAATAAAGTAAAATGTTCAGGGACCTCTCGCCGAATCCCAAAAGAAAAAAAAAAAAGAAGCGACAAACGCAAAGGAGAAACAACAGCAGCCAAGGAAAAAGCACATCCACATCAAAACACCAAACCATGTGACAGTCTCAAAGAACCAATATGAGTAAGAGTTCAACCACTCATTATCACAATTAAAAGATTGGCAAAACTGGGCCATCCGATGTACCACCTCATTTAAACTTTTAGAGAGGTGACAAAAAGAAATTTTATCAAAGTCCTCAGCAATTGAAGAGATATTTGCAATGCTTGAGATTAATGACCAATCTATGCCACCATTGATTCCTTTGATTGCCTACATCATAACACACAAGATCTTGACCTCTTCTCAGGCCCCATATTTTGGCTGTATGGCCCTATTCATAGCAACGAGAATCACCCTCATTTCGACCTCTTTTGATGAGACAATTGCCTCTCCTCTAACTCCTCTTGTATAAACGATAGATCCATTAAACTCTGTGATTTACCCAAAAAAAAAAAAAAAGCTTTACCATCGATCTTCTAAACGTAGTATTGAGAAATACTAAAACCATTTATTTTCTAATAATCATACTAACGCTTGGGATCTTTCCATCTAACGCCATCAAATTTTAACTTGTTTGAGAGTTTTAAAGGAAATAGTCATTTCCCAAGTGACCTATCAAATGGCAAGGGGCCAAGCTTTAGAAAGCCAATTAGGCTATGTTGATGGGTCAAATGGCAAAATGTACTCAACCTAAACCAACCCATTTTATTAATTAGTTCAGTAATGTTTAAAGGGTAATATTTAGGTGTGAACTCTTCTGAACTTTCAATTGGGCCCCATTTGGGGATGGGACTAGAGAGATGGAAAGAACTATATGAGATCACCCCAAGTATCAAGTCTGACTCCAAATCTATGCCATAACCCTTTCATCCGTAGCACACAAGTTTAAAGGCTTTATATTAAAAAAAAAATTCAATCTTCGATCCAACGTTTCAATCCATTCGGATTTGTGTCAATTATTGAGATTAGTGAGTATCAAGGTATTCCCTATTTGTTGTTAGGATTGGATGGATTGCTAGTTGGATCCCGTAAAAAAGTTCTCATATAATATATGAGAATTAGTTCTCACTTGAATATTTTTCATACTTAAAATAAAAACATGGAGGGTTTTTTTTTTAATTTTTTTTTTCCTAGTGGTAGATTTGTGAATTGGAGGGGGAAGTGAATGAATATTAAAAGGGGGCTTTTTTACGTGTCTGATTGCTGCGGGCTTTTCTGCTGTGGTTCATTGACCAATCTCCGTGCCGAGTCCACATTTTCTTTTCGTAGCGTTTTGAGTTTGTGTGCCGTGCCTCTTCTATCTCTGTCGTCTCTCTCTATTAGGAGTTGGAGAAGAAGAAGAAGAAGATAAAAGGCTCGTTTCCTAGGGTTAGAAGGAAGGAAGGAAGGATGCTGAGAATTGCAGGAAGAAGACTCGCTCTTTCGTCATGGCTGCCCAGTCGCGCCCAAGCATCACCATTCCTTCAGAACCCCATCAGAGGTTAGGTTTAGATCGATCGATCGATATCTCTCTTTCCTGATTCTTTAGGGTTTCTTTCATCCGATTTCTCCTCACCCCTATCTCATTCATTCTTTTCGATCCCGTTGATGATCTGTGGGATTTTACCTTATTTATTTTTATTGATCTGCTTCCGCATCAAAGATTCGTCCTTTTCTTTTCTCCTCAAGATTCCCTATTTTGAATTTTTTTTTTTAACCATTGGCGATTTGGGGCTCTTCTGTGAAGATTGATGATTTGGGGGATTCCGGGTAGATCGGAATGGAGAAATAGAATTCATTTGTAACCGATTCCAACATAGTTGGAATATTGGTTTCAGATGGAAATATTGATTTCATTGTTCTTTATTTGTTAGGTATGATGAGATTGGTGCCCTGTGAATATTATTTCGGAAGATTTGGAACGAGTAGTTGAATCTTGGATATGGGTTTTGTCTGATTTTGGTTCTTTTGATGGTTTTACACTGAGATGGATGCCGTCTTATGGTTGATCGATTCTCTTATAATCACAGTGTCCTCCTTTGTGCCTGAATATTTTGGTTTATTTCACTTCTCTCCCTCTTTTTTCTCTTTGGGGTTTTCACAGCTTGTAGTCCCCTACATATTTTCTTAATGTTTCATTTAATGAATCTGAATGAAATAATGTTTGAGTTGTTTGTAATTATAAAAAATTTGTTGGTGACTGCTCTGAAACTTATTTTAGACTTCTTCTTTTTTTAGGATTTCTTGCGCGTGATGTAGAGATTTTTTTTTGTTTTGTTTTGTGTTTTTGGGTTGGGTTCTATATGTAGTATCTTAGAATGTTTTGAAAATTATGCTTAAATTGTCTTAAGATACATGATTTATGCCATCTGATCCTTGGTGGGGTTTATGTTGGTACTTTCTCTTTTACATTTCAGTGTTTCAAGTTTACTTTGAATTTTGAATTATCAGTTCCCTGATTTGTAACTTCAAAGTACCTGACCTGTTTAACTAGTCTTCTTATAAGTTAGTATCATCTTTAGCGCTCCTTCAGTATTCAGATATTAATATGCGTTTTTTTTTCCTGTTCTGAGATCAAATCTCTATGGTTTGTTCTCTACAAGTTCATGTTCATCTATAATTCTTCATATGTACCCGTTGATTATAAACTTATCTGTGATTTTTTTTTTTCATTTGAATTTGGGGTTCTGGGATCCTCTGTCACTTTTTTTTTTCCTGGCTCTGCCATCAAGGAATTTCTTCTCTTTGTTGTCTTTCAGACCTTGTGAGCAGTTACATTTTGACTGGTCTTGACAAGTCCTTTGAATTTTAGATCACCCAACATGGACATATGAACCTCTAGACACATTATTCTCCATTCTAACTTTTGCACGTTGGGAAACTTCCCCATCACAATCACTATTCTTCTTCAAGTTTATCTTCTAGCTGTGCCAAAAACATTTCTTCAAGCCTTATTCTCGTTTATTATAATTGAAGGAGGTTGAAGGAACTTGGTTACTGGGTTTTTTTTTTTTTAGGTGGATAGAGCCTTGAAACTCTCTCTTATGTTAAAAAGATTGAGAGTTTGGCCTTTTCTCTTGCATTTTTCTTTTTGTCAACTTTTTTAGAGAGAATGTACATAGCTGGCTCTTAAGGTAAGCAAGGTGCTGTGAAAGGAACTTCTTGTGGATGTCTCATACTTCTCTTTAGACTCCATTGCTGTACAGTTTCTTCCTTTCTGAACACTAAAAATAAAAAAAGAAAGAAAGAAAGAAAAGGTGCCCCCCTTCCATCTTAAAGAAAAAAAAAAAAAAGGTAATGGGTGACTCCCTTGCTCCCTTGAGACTTTTTGTCCTGATGACCCAAGCCTTGGCAATCTATCCAAAGTTGAGACCCTTTATTTTGTTATTCTGCATTTTCCCTCTCTAAAAGAATACTGCTCCTCATAATAATGCTAAAATTTTCTTCCTTTATCCCGTGATCTTACACCTTCTGCAGTTACTCATTCTTGGAAATAGAATCCATACCTGCATTTTATCCATATTTTGTCCCTGCTGTTATCTGGGTATCATATTTTACCTTTTTCATTATGACCTTTTGTTATTTGTTCTTTTATTATTTATTACCACTCCAATATATCTTGTCCGTATTTTTTCACTAACAATGTGTTACAGAGAAAATGGATCTTTTCTAAAATGGTTGAGCATGCAGGGTTTGCTTCTCAAGCACTCACACCTACACATGACATTGGGATTTCTGACCTTCCAGCAACACATGCAGCTGTGAAGAACATAAATCATAAAATTGTCTACGACGATCATAATCACGATCGCTTTCCCCCCGGGGATCCCAGCAAGCGAGCATTTGCATACTTTGTCTTGACTGGTGGGAGGTTTGTGTATGCTTCCGTGATCCGGCTACTGGTTCTCAAGTTTGTGCTGAGTATGTCTGCTAGCAAGGACGTCCTTGCCCTAGCCTCAATTGAGGTTGATCTCTCCAGCATTGAGCCTGGAACCACGGTTACTGTCAAGTGGCGTGGGAAGCCTGTTTTCATTAGGCGCCGAACCGAAGATGATGTCAAGTTGGCAAACAGTGTTGAGTTGGCATCCCTTCGTGATCCACAAGAGGACGCAGCTAGGGTTAAGAACCCGGAGTGGCTTGTTGTTATTGGTGTATGTACCCATCTGGGCTGCATTCCTTTGCCCAATGCAGGAGACTTTGGTGGGTGGTTTTGTCCATGCCACGGATCTCACTATGACATCTCTGGCAGGATTCGCAAGGGACCAGCACCTTACAACTTAGAGGTGCCTACTTACAGCTTCTTGGATGAGAATAAGCTGCTGATTGGTTGAGTTTAAATTTCTACTTCCGGAGAGAAGTGGATTTTGAACTTACAGTTCTTTGAAATGTTAGACTCATGATCTTCTTGCTGAGTTTTTTCCCCCACTTTCCCCCCTCACCTTGGAGTATCTGCAGTTCTTTTTTCTCTGGCATTGAATTCTGAATAATGCTGCAGGATATGGTGAACAATGTTACTTGTGGTTCTGAATGCCATTTAATAAGCTTATATTTGGTATTTTTGGGGCTAGAACAGGTTTCATTTTTATTTTATGGATTGATTATTTACTACTCTTGAAAAAAAAATATTTGACCATTAAAGTTTGTTGGAAGTTACATAAGTTTTGTTTTGAAATGATTGCAGTAGTATTGAATTTAGTCGACAGATCTTTCTTTGTATTTTTGTGAGGTGTGCATGTTTGGTTATCTTCTTCACAACTCGGAGCATTTCCTTTCCTCTATAAGCAGCTCATAGATCGAACTTTGCCAAATTGTTCGGTACCCAACTTCTGTCAGCATCACTAGGTGCTCATGGGCCGAGCCAATCTGGGCATCACGAGGGCCCAATCTGGTTTGAATTAAGTGATAGAAAGCCCAAAGCCTAGCTCAGCTTGGCCCAAATGATTAGTGCTTATGGTTTAGTGACTGATTTGCCAAAGCAAGTGATAATACCTGAACAAGTGATTAAAAGTTTGGTCTAGCCCACCCTGGCCCAATTGACTGAATGGGTGGGCACAGGCCTGACTTGTCTAAGGTTGGACCAGCCCAACTCGGGCAAACAGGAGTTGTGCCGTTTTTTTGGCTACATCAGGGACTCACACTTCACTCCCTTGTCAACTGAGCTATAGCTTTGCAACAGAGTTAATAATCCCTTTTTTGTTGCCTGTGATTTCTTAAAAAGAAGATTTGTGCTCTTTATTGTTGTGATCAATGGTTAATTATCCATAAAGCATTACAAATTTAAAAAGTTCTCTCTAGTATTAGTGCTTTATATTTTTTATCGTCACCTACCTCGATCTTAAGACCTCGCAAGGATAAAATAAAAAATATGCAAAATGAGAAAAAGCATCATAATAGCCTATAGCTGGCCCTTGGCGGGTGCTTGGCATTATTATATATTAAGCTAAAAAGTTTTGGATTGGATTTTGACCATTGGTTATAATTTTGAAATGAAGTTACTCTTTTTTATCATACTTACTCCAACTACTTTGAAACCACCACTCACGTCTTCTCCCACTAATCCACTTTTGGAAGTTCCACTTCACATTCTCTGTATTAGCTCTCTCTCTCTATTCAAAACTCCATTCCCTTCTTGAATTCATTTCATTTCTTTCTTTTTTATCCCATTATCTCATAAATTACATAAACATGTACTTGCATGATAACCTTTTATTATTTTTTTTTTCTTTCTATAATTTATAGGTATTTATTTAATGCATAAACGCCGACCATACTTGTGCTAAGCACGAATTATTATGCTAGTGTTTTATTAACGATGTTGCTTGTAATTTGGTTTACATATTGGTTATTGATATGCCATGTTCATTCTCGTAGAATTTTTATTACACTCCTCTTGTTTACAACACCAGATCAAATGAGACTTAGATCGTGTATTGATATCTTGTGTCCCCAGAGAATGCTATTTTCAAAAGGAATATAAAAATAAAAACTTGAAAGAAAATTATTTTAAGGTTTCCAACTACCGAATTCTCCACAGAAACTGAGCTTTCTTTTCACAGCCTTAGATGCTGAGGATGAAACTTTCAACTCATCCCCTATCCACTTTGGTCTCATCACATCTCACCCAACCTGAGCCTTGGCACTCATCCTGGTGGGTCGCACAGCGCCATCGTTCAGTCTTTAGGTCAGGGCTCCAACTAGTAATCTTTTCATTAATCTAGATGGTCCTCATACAATACACAATCCATATGAAGCTGTTTCTTTTTTCTTTCTTTCTTTTGGGTTATATCCATTAGAGGAAAGCAAATGTTTAAAACAGGTTTTAAACGTCAAACTCAAGTCCACTAACAGTTAAATAGTAAACTGGGAAAAGAAATCACATTGATGCAAAAGCATGAGCCCACTGACCGGGCCATTCATTGCATTTAAAATACACTGATGCCATCCCCTTCTCAAGTAGAATTCTGCTTATTTCAACTTAGAAATATGTAACCAATCTGGAACTGTTCTCTTCTAGAAATCTCTCTGACGAGAAATTTTAAAGATACATGAGAAAAAAAATGATTTGAATACACGTGCAGGATATGAATTGACCTGCAATCACTTCTGATGATAAAATAGCTTGGTATTTGTAGAGATAAAACCAATGTGAGGTGAAAGAATTTTGGATATGAGTATCTGGTAGTCAATCGGTTGATTCAGTTTAGCTGGTATCCAGGTTAGGGACTGCTGCTGACGACAACTCAACATGCGATGCCCGAACAGCACCAATGAGCCTCTCAGGCAGTTCATCGTAACTGTTTGCCTGGTCACAGAACAAAATATCCAATTCTCAATATATGTGATATAAGCTTTTGCAGAAAATAATAAAAACAAAATGCACCATAACGAGAGACTTTATTCTTTTTCCCTTTTTTTTAATGGTAATTTATTCAGGGGCAAACCTATAGGCAAAAATGGCAGTTCCACAGCTCACGTTATTCTATACTAGTCTCCAATTAGATCTATGGACTTGATATGTTTCTGACTTGCCAATGCAGGGACAAAGGAAGATTATTGTAATTGACACAATTGGTTGCGGGCATAGGCATCTACAGGTCCAAGTTTTCCAAGCTAATGGGCCTTAAACTACTATGTTTCTTTAGCAGTAGTGTTCCTTTAGAAGTAGTGTTTATGGAACCTTAATGAATCAGACTCTCATCATCTTCAAAGCCTTGTCCCAACTATGTTGGACTCGGCTACACATGAATCAGACTCTTACGTTCTCCAAATAAAAAAGCATGCATACTAGTTGACTTCATTTTGTTTCATAACAAAATCAGAGACGACCAATATGATCTTTTGCCCAAGCAGACTGAAAAAGCAAAAAATAATGAACCCATCCCAGCTTATATACTTAATTTTCTATTTTCAACAGTTGTATTCAAATTGAAAATTATGTTAAAATAGAAGGGCTTAAAATGGTAGAGATCTGTGTTTCAGGAGAAACAAAGCAATGTTCCTCAACCAAATATCTAACTCAAAGGTTATCATTGTCGTCATCCATGACAATCTTTATTTGGGTAAATGCCGTTGACAATTTGATATGTAAAATTAAATCAATTGTGTAAGAAAAGTAAAACTCAGATCACTCGTGTTGGTGAGGGACGTGGGTAGTGTGTGAGGGCGCCTGAGTATTTACCGGCCAGGAAAAAAAAGGTAGAACTCAGATTGAAATGGAAGAATTATGTGGCCTAAGCCTCAAGAGGTGCACAGCACTGAGGCAAGCCCAAATTGATGAGTCCCAGGGTTTGGTGATCCAGAACACTGTTTTAATGCAGGCTAACAAGGATGCGAGATGTCTTAGAGAACCATAAAAGATAAGGAAAGACTAGCCCCTATGTCTTAATGATGCTAAGTAGTGAAATTGTGAGGAGAAGTTGTTATGCTGCCAAGATTCCAAGGAAGCAATGACGTGTGTCTTCAATGCTTCTCACTTAAGATGAGGAAGGAAACTAGGTACGACAGTGCAAGATTCCAGGTTTGCATTGTATTACTAATCATTATTAAAAAAAATGCTTGGCCTATTATTATTTCCAAACCACTGCACCAAAACACTTGGCCCATTTACCAAGTTCAATTAACTCAGTTTAATCAGGGGTTCAAGTGTTTGGATATCTCCACTATAGGTAAGCCTTGTTACTGTCTAATTTGGTTGCAGCAAAAGAACCCATGACAGGCTAGGCCCTTTGGGTAAAAGCCAGGAGCTCTATGAGAAATTGAATTTAAAGGGGATTCACACAACTTCCTGCTTACCCGTTGTCAAATACAAGATGGCTCAGGCCCACTTGGGCCCAATATGGTGACATCCAATCTCGTTGGATTTGGTCAAACATTGCACTGATTTCTTTCCTTCCTTAATTTGATTGTAATTAGATTTAGTCTAATACTCTTTCCTTAATTAGATTGTAAATAGATTAGCCTGATTTGTAGAGCTGATTTGTAGCCTGATTTGTAGCCTTTGATAAGGCCTCTGTACTCTATATAATGGGAGAAAATCTCCAATGAAAGACACGAAATTATAAATCAAAATCTCTGTTACATGTTACGTTTGTTATGGTATCAGAGCGAAGTTAGTTTTTCATCGTTTGAAAAACCTCAAGAAATCTTCCAGAGAGAAATTCTTCTCTCTCTCGTGTAACAAACAGATCAAGGATCTGTCCTGGTTCCAGAAATAGCACAGATCTGCAACATCTTGAAGTCTGATCTCTGTGGCCCACCACAGATCAGCCCAAGTTCATCACAGTCATCCTTCTATCTTGATCAACAGTTACTTCAGAAGCTTGTGGATGTTATTTGACTCAGCAAGAGAAATCAGACAACTGATTTAGGATCTGGGAACTGTTCTCGTCAGGATCTTGGAGCATCTCATCGGGGGACCCACCTGCGATCATCACCAAATCATCAAAGACTCTACAGCCTTGGTCGACCATTGATCCTTGTCTTTTTGGAGATTTTTTCTGATTTTTTCTTAGATCAGAGGTAAGCTTTCTGATCCATCTTGTGATTAGGTCACTGTTTGAAATACTTTTCATCACAGCCGCACCAATTTTTGGATTCTACCTGGATTTTGTTCCAACCTTCACAGTTGGAAAGGGATTTTTATTCTTGTCTCCAGTCCCTCATCTGATCATCCATCCGATCTCCTTGTGGACCCCACGAAGGGATCCAGCCAAGAAATTCTGGTCGTCTGGACTCTTTTTGGATTAAGTTGTTTTTGTGTTGTTGCTTTTGGACACCTCTGTGTACTGTGTGCAGTTTCTATCCTATCTGTGATTTAGATTCTCACCTTCTGGTTCTAGTGCTGTTTAAATGGAGAAGTCAGAAGTGAAATTGATTCAATTTAATGGTAAAAACTATCCTGCATGGGCTTTTCAATTCCAATTATATCTTGAGGCCAAGGAATTATGGGGACTTGTTTCTGGTTCTGACCCAAAGCCTACCGAGGATGATAAAAAGATATCTACTTGGAACACCAAAGATGCAAAAATAAAAACATGGATCCTTGGGGCAGTGGACCCTCATCTAATTCTAAACCTCAAACCTTATACAACCTCCAAGGAGATGTGGGGTTACTTGCAGACAGTGTATCATCAGGACAATTTTGCACGACAATTTCAACTTGAGTGTGAAATTGCAGAATACAGTCAAGGCACCTTGTCCATTCAGGACTACTATTCTGGGTTCCGCAATTTGTGGGGTGAATATGATGGGATTAAATATGCCTCTGTTCCGAATAATGTTCTTAAAACTATTCAAGATCTTCAAGCCTCAAGTCATAGGGACCAATTTTTGATGAAATTGCGTCCTGAATATGAGACTGTTACATCCTCTCTGCTGAGCCGGAGCCCATTACCTTCTTTGGATGTTTGTTTGAATGAGTTGTTGCGAGAAGAACAACGGCTTCGCACAAAAGCCCATCTGGAACAAAAGCACACTGAAACCTATCCTGTTGCATACTCTGCTAAAGGAAACACTCAGTCTCTTCAGATCTCACAGTCTTCTCCGACTCCTCAGACTCGTGATATGAGCAAAGTCCAATGCTACTCTTGCAAAAAATATGGACACCTTGCAACTCAATGCAACCAGAAGTTCTGTAACTACTGCAAGAAGAAGGGACATATCATTACTGAATGTCGCCGCCGTCCACAAACTCGGACTCCCAATGCTTATGCTGCCCAGGTAGACTATTTTCCTGCTGACGCTGCATCCACATCTGTGCCTGCACAGCCTGGTTCATCTTCCCCTGCTCTCACTCCCGAATTGGTCCAACAAATGATCATCAATGCTTTTTCTGCACTTGGCCTCACAGGTAAATCAAAAACTCCTTCTTCCATTTGGTATCTTGATTCCGGAGCATCAAATCACCTGACTCATTCCAGTGCACAACTCTCTAGTTTGACAAAATATACTGGCAATGCTCATGTTCAAACAGCCGATGGCGGACATCTTCCTATCACTGCCATTGGAAATATTTCCAGTATCTTGCCCTTAAAGAATGTTTATCATTGTCCCAATTTAATTTCAAACCTTCTTTCCGTTGGACAACTTGTTGAAAACAACTATAATGTTTCCTTTTCTTCCTCTGGTTGTGTTGTGCAGGACCAGATGTCAGGGAGGGAGATCGCGAGGGGGCCTAAAAATGGACGCTTATTTTCTCTTGATCTATCTACTCCGATTGGAAAGAATTCAGCAAATGATTTTTGCTTTTCAGCTCAAAATAATTGTCAATTGTGGCATAGTAGGCTTGAACATCCTAATTTTAAAACCATGTCTCACATGGTTAATTCTGGATTGTTAAACTCAATAGGATTTTCTAAGTTTGTTTCTTTTGATTGTGCTACATGTAAGATGGGAAAAAGTAAAACTCTTCCTTTTCCTGTCTCCACTTCTACTAGCCTTCATTGTTTTGATTTAGTTCATAGTGATGTTTGGGGTATTGCTCCTCATTTGTCTCATGCTCATTATAAATATTTTGTGACATTCATTGATGATTATAGTAGATTTACATGGGTCTATTTTCTGCATTCTAAAGCTGAGGTCTTTAATGTTTTCAAAATGTTTTTAGCTTATGTTGAGAATCAATTTTCCACTTGCATTAAAATTTTACGTTCTGATTCGGGAGGTGAATATGTGTCTACAGAGTTTCAAACTTTTTTACAACAAAAAGGAATACTTTCTCAAAAATCTTGTCCTTATACCCCTCAGCAAAATGGGGTCGCTGAAAGGAAGAATAGACATCTCCTTGATGTTACTCGCTCTCTTCTTATTGAATCCTCTGTTCCTCCACGGTTTTGGACAGAAGCTCTTAGCACTGCTGTCCACCTGATAAATCGATTACCTTCCTTTTCTTTAGCAAATGAGAGTCCTTTTTCTCGATTATACAAAACTACACCATCTTATGATGCTCTGCATGTTTTTGGATCGGTGTGTTTTGTACATTTACCTCCTTCTGAGCGTACCAAACTTACTGCCCAATCTGCTAAATGCGCTTTTCTAGGATATGCTAGTCACCAAAAGGGGTTTTTGTGTTATGATCCTCAAATACGGCGCATTCGTACCTCCCGTAATGTTGTCTTTTTTGAAAATCAATATTTTTTCCAACAATACCTTGAGTCTGACGACTCCCCATCTGTTGTTTCCTTACCTGGTTTTTTGGACAAAACTCCATTTGTGAAATTTGATCCTAAATTCGTGTATCAAAGGCGGAGTAATGCAGCAAACACAGATAGTCCCCCTAACGATCGCCCAACTACATCTGGTCCAACTGGAGACCCTCCCTTGCGTCGATCATCTCGGATTTCAGTACCTCCAACTCGTTATGGGTTTACCCACACTTCCTTGATGGCCACCATGTCTTCTACATCTATTCCGAACTCTTACTCTCAGGCTGTGCAGCATGAGTGTTGGAACAAGGCTATGCAGGATGAATTGGATGCTCTTGCGCAAAATCATACATGGGATGTGGTTCCGTGTCCTCCTTCAGTTAAGCCAATTGGTTGCAAATGGATATATTCTATCAAGCTTAAACCTGATGGAACTCTGGATAGGTACAAGGCCCGTCTTGTCGCTATGGGAAATCGGCAGGAATATGGTATTGATTATGAGGAGACTTTTGCTCCAGTAGCAAAGATGACCACGGTTCGGACTATTCTTGCCCTAGCAGCATCCCAATCCTGGCCTCTCTACCAGATGGATGTCAAGAACGCCTTTCTTCATGGCGATCTTAAAGAAGATGTCTATATGCGCATTCCTCAGGGAGTATCATCTATCATCCCAGGTGCTGTTGCCAAACTCCGGCGTTCTCTTTATGGCCTTAAACAAGCCCCCAGGGCATGGTTTGAAAAATTCCACAATGCTCTTCAGCACTTGGGGTTTCATCCTAGTCCATATGATCCATCCATGTTTCTTCATAATACTTCTACGGGGATTACTGTTCTTCTTGTTTATGTGGATGACATCATCATTACAGGTACCGATGCAGATATGATTCACCAACTTCAGGCCTCTCTTCATGAATCTTTCCACATGAAAGATCTTGGTCCTCTGCACTATTTTCTAGGTCTTGAAGTTCATCAAACTGCAAAAGGCATTGTACTTCATCAACATAAATATGCTCTTGAATTAATTGAAATGGCTGGACTTCAAGGCTCTGCTCCCGTCGATACTCCAGTCGAAGTCAATGTTAAACTTCAGCAAGACAGTGGGGATCCTCTCTCTGATCCTACACTTTATCGTCGCCTCGTTGGCAGCTTGATCTACTTGACGATAACTCGTCCTGACATCTCTTATGCAGTCAATTTAGTCAGTCAGTTCATGACTGATCCTCGGCATCTTCATTTGGCTGCAGTCCGTCGTATTATTAAATACCTAATTCGGACACCAACCCGTGGATTATTCTATCCGGCCAACAATTCCCTGACACTCAAAGCATACTCAGATGCTGATTGGGCCGGTTGTCCGGATACTCGTCGCTCTACCACAGGATGGTGCATGTATCTGGGAGATAGCTTGATTTCGTGGAAATGTAAGAAACAAGATAAGGTCTCAAAATCTTCCACTGAAGCTGAGTATCGTGCCATGTCTACTGCTTGTTCAGAAATTCTCTGGCTTCGCGGGTTGCTTTCTGATCTCGGATATCCTGCTGATAGTGCCACTCCTCTCTATGCAGACAATACTAGTGCAATTCGTATTACTGCCAATCCAGTTTTCCACGAACGCACTAAACACATCGAGATTGATTGCCATTTTATCCGCGATGAATACAAGCGTGATGTCATTAGCCTTCCTCACATCTCTTCTGAACTTCAAACTGCTGATATCCTCACAAAGGGACTTCCGCGACCTCGCCATCAGTTCTTGGTTAGCAAATTGATGCTTGTGGATTCCCCCGCATCAATTTGAGGGGGGGTGTCAAATACAAGATGGCTCAGGCCCACTTGGGCCCAATATGGTGACATCCAATCTCGTTGGATTTGGTCAAACATTGCACTGATTTCTTTCCTTCCTTAATTTGATTGTAATTAGATTTAGTCTAATACTCTTTCCTTAATTAGATTGTAAATAGATTAGCCTGATTTGTAGAGCTGATTTGTAGCCTGATTTGTAGCCTTTGATAAGGCCTCTGTACTCTATATAATGGGAGAAAATCTCCAATGAAAGACACGAAATTATAAATCAAAATCTCTGTTACATGTTACGTTTGTTACCCGTAACGTGTTGTACTGGCCAGCCAGAATTAAAGTGATCCAAACAGCTCTTGAAAAACTTATAAACACGTACCTGTATAAGAAAAGCCATGTCAACCACCAAGGTTGTAATTACACCACAAACAAGCCCCAGAACTCCATTAGCAACAGTTGACGAGCCAATATCAACATCTATCTGCACAAAGAAATATTCATTAGACTTTTCAGACACCATCTCTGCGAACAAATACATCAGTAACAGTGCACTAACAAAATCAGGCTTTCATACTTCCAAGTACTTTGGTCCTCGAATGTAGTTACAATCAACTGCTTTGCCCAATAAACAAGGGGTGGTTCCAACACTTTGACGTACGATCCAAGAACCCTGCATGAATTTAACTTGAATAAATGCAAGGCAGGTGATGACTAATCATGAGCAATAGTGATAAATATATCAATACATAGAAACAGACCTTGGGAACAGAAGGGATGAGTTTCAGCCTACTATTCCGAAACTCATCATCACCATCAACAAAACGTTGCAACAGAGATCCAGGTACTAGCTGTTTCATTACAAAATAGAAGACCATACTGTAGTGAGTGGATCCTGGCACCTGTAACAAGAGTAGCATAATTAGCTAGAAACAGTTCAAATGCAATTTTATTTTACAAGGACTAAAAGAAATTTGCACCAGACATAAAATTTGCAAGCATTTCATAGATCAAGCAGCTGGAATTTTGGTTCCCGACTAATTTGATGCCTGGTGAGCCACTCATATCTAACAATTCTGAAGATTGCAAGAGAGGAAAAGTTAAGAGCATCTTACTTGCAGATTTATGGCCAGCGAGAAAAGTCCTTTCTCTGAGGCAACCTAAAGAAAAGAAAAGTTAATTACATTGGCTTCGAACTCCAATCACACAAGCTTCTGAAGAAGAGAAAATCATGTATCCCAATAAAACCCATTCTTGAATCAGGAAAATTGGCAGTTCATGCATGCTCCCATTACTATTCATCTCCAATGTTCCGGCCTATTAATAGCTGTAATTGACCAGGCATACCCTTGATTTCAGGCCTTGACAAAAGATTTACAAATCATTTAAATTTCTGTGGAAAGGGTAGTGTACAGAACTGCATATGAGAGAAGGCAGGTCCCAAGTATCATATTACCAAAGACAGTAATAAGTAAATCTATAAAGAGAATAGTGAATTTCTTGATTTGGAAAGGTTAAATTTGATGAGGCGTGATAATGAAAGAGACTTCCTACATTGTATATTGAATGAAAACTGCCTTTATATGGAGTCAAGAGGATCAACCTATAATATAAACATTAATATTTGTGAATGCATTTTTTTTTTGGTTTGTTTTTTGGAAGAGATGAATAACCTCCAAGATTAGTGATAATATGAGATATAAATTATTCAGAAAATGTGAAAATCCCCATAGTGTATCAAAATTTAGGAATATTATGAACCATTGACCTTCAATTTGATAGAAACCTTCATAAAGCTGTTCACTCCCTCCATGTTGGTAGAACATAAGGTGAAAACGTGAGGAAACTTATAGAAAGTCCTATCACATTGGAGTGAACTGTGACGTGGTAGATTTAATTGCAAAACCACCTCATAGGTTTGAAATTGTGACACAATTTCACATAAATTATCAATTGGTAGATCATCTCAAATTAATGCACCATAACAAGAGAAAGACAAATATCTAAAAAGTTGCACCAAATATCATGGGATTAAACTTATGAGTCTCACTATGAAATTATGGGAGATTAACAGAGCAAAGAATCAGACAAAAGACAAATATCTGAAAATCAAGTTTCATGTCAGGAAGGTCAATTATGGAAGCTACCTTCTCACAAAAACAATTAATTGAAAATACCAAGAGAAAAGGAAAATTCTTCACATGATCATCAATCTAAAAAAAAAAACCTTCTACGAAGTACCTAGAGATTTGATTTGCTGGGTTTTGCATAAAACGAGTGTCCCAAGATGTCATGTTGGTATCATTAAAGACATATGACGAAGCAGTAACTAGTGTAAGAACTACCTATAGAAAGATGGGTGAGTTTCCAGTGACCATATGTTTGCATCGGTGGTCAACTTTAAGCCCTCTTTCTTTTAGCACTAATTGTGAACGAGTTAACCACATTTATTAAAAAATGGTACCTTGTTGTATGTTGTTCCCAGATGATATAGTACTGGTGGATGAATCAATGGATGTCATGAATGTGAAACACAAGAGATGGAGGGAGGCTTTAGAAGCCAAGGAGTTTAAAACAACTCATACAAAGATAGAATACATGAATATTGCAACTTCGGTAGGGATGTGCATAGATTTGAAATGCATGTGAGAATTGAAGCACAAGAGATACCACAGAGATTCATTCGATGCCTTAGCTTGATAATTAGTGAGGATGGTGTTACAAAAAAAAAAATAGTAAGGATGGAGTGATCGAGGAAGATGTCGTACATAGGATAAAAGCAAGACAACTTAAGTAGAGACTTGCTTCTAGAGTGCTCTGTGATCTGCATGCGCTAGCAAGATTAAAGGAAAACTATAACAGAACAACAATTAGACCAGCTATGATCCATGGTGGAGCAGAATTTTGGACAGTCAAGCAGCAACACATGCACAAAATGGTAGAAGCAAAGATAAGAATGTTGAGAAGGATCTTCTTATAACTAGGAAAGATAGAATTAGAAATGAGAGCATTTAAGGGTAGAATCAATAGGTGATAAATCAAGAGACTCGTTTGAGATGGTTGCATGGCCAATGCAAGCCTACAACGGTACCGGTGAGGAAAAATCTTTCTACGCAAGTTGGTGGCCCCTCAAGGAAAATGGGTAGGCCAAAGAGGACATAGATGAAAATAATAAGGATGGATCTAAAGAAAAGTGCAACCTATCTGTGGATTTGGCGGCCCAGGATAGATTAAAATGGAGAAACATAATTCCAGTACCTGATCCAACAAAGATGGGACTAGGCTTTCATGATGATGGTGGTGGTGGTGGTGGTGATGATGAGGGAAAGATATTCAATAACAGATGGATGAATCATAATAAAACCTACTTGCACAGGACACCCTTGACGCCTCGCAACATGGTCCATTCGTTTAACATCTTTGAACCAGTCAACTGCTACAAGCTCCATCAAGGGCTTTCCTGCAGGAATCTGCAATTATATAAATTAACATTAAACAATCAATACAAACGATAATCATAGCAAGTGCTCCTTACTAAAATCTGGAAGCAGAAGTGCACAGTATCAAAGGAAACAGCCAACAACCTTGGACTTGTCATATGTAAACTGTTTACTACGGACTCTGAAGTTGTTTCCATCAGATATTCTCCAACAGTCACGACCATTTTCCCAGTCATCTCGTCTCAGAGTGCCAGAGAAACTAGATAAATCAAGTTGATCACTGGACTCTTCATCAATAACTGAAACCCACCAAAAAAAAAAAAAAAAACCAACATTATAGTTGGAAGCTCATTGGATTTTATACATGAGTCAGGTCCAATGAATAATAAGAATCTAGACTAACAATAACCAACCTTTCTGCATGATTTCATTGTCAACACTATCCGTGTACACCTGCAATTTGTAGAAATTTTATATTTAGACAAGTCCTTTCAGCAATAGGTTAGTAGAAGAAGAATGCAACCTCTTGTTCAGGCTCAGCATATTCTTCATCCTCATCAGAGTATTCATCCACTATTAAGGAATTTCTATTGGAACCGTTCATTTGAACCAGGGATTCATTAGGCCGAACAGAAAGGTTTAATTTCTGATACTTCTTGGAAGAAACAGAATCCGATTTCATATTGACCATCACTGAAATCCCTGGAACATGGCTCTCGTCTGTTTGAGAAAACCATTCACGCAGGCCTGTCATGGTAGAAAAAACGAGGATGCATGATCAATTACATGAGGAAAAGCCAACATCAGTTCATAAAAGGAATCCTTGCTACAGAACCCAGTGTTAAATAAAATAATGATAAAGCCATGTAGACATAAAAGTAAAACAGATAGTTACAAATAACAATCTAAGTTACAAATAACACTCTATGTTGAGATGCTGCCACTTAAAGTTTCTATTTTAAAAGCCTAGGCATGAATGGTTTACTTCCAAAACAACAAAAGTGCTGTCAACAGAATCAAGTTTATATGAAAACAATTTATCTCCTTTCTTTTCAATTTGCAGATATCAAGAGATTATCAAGCCAAATTAGACAATTGTTTCTGTCCTCATTCGTTGTGGATCAACTGACTGATTTATTGGAAAAGGAAATTACTCCAACAATTAAGAGAATTTGTAGATTTCATGGTGGAACTTGGGTAGTCTATTAAGGCCATTACACTCGAGTTCTGTCAGAACATATGATAAATGAAAATTTGAAGCCTCTTTTGAAAAAAAAGAAAATGAGAACCAAGCTTCTTCTACATGGAGACCCCAGCCCATTAGACAGCCACATCAAACCGCAGGGGGTAAGGAACGCCAAACACATCAATAGTCTTGACAATGGACATATGGGAATTGCTGGTGTATTTAGGATATCTGACTCCTTAAATAGAAATGTGATGCAGATGGCCCAGACGAGACTGAACATTACATGATAGAACAGGCATTGGCATACCTAGGGGCATTTGATCAAGCACATGAGTCAAAGTGCTAGGTTTTTTCATCAGCTACAGACTATTTTAATATTACTATCATAGTAGACGGGGTATTTTGAAAATTTTGTCAAGCCCATCCACGTAAACAGAGACCGTCCCTGTTTTGTGGCTGATATTAGTGGGCCAAAACTGGGCTCATACCCATAAAGGTCCAGCACCCCCTGTTTGTCGCCCAGGAGTGGTCTTCCACCTGGTGGGGTCCACCCACTGTTTCGATGGACCATGTGGGCCCCATGTGCTAAGTCATCCAGAAGGGTTGGAACGACCAGTTTTTTTAGGAAAATCCATTAAAGCTTTGATTTCTTTCAAATTAGATGTTAGTTTTCATTCCATTAGGGCATGAGTTGGTAAATAATGATCAGAAGCACACGAATTGTGGGTTGGATTGATTATTATTAGAAAGTGTGAGGATTTTTGTGCATGCCAGTCGTCTGCCCATAGGTAGGCACAGTCAACAGTCAACAACAGCTTTTATTTCCTTTCTTTTCTTGTTTGTTTTAGCAAGTTGGGTGTTAATAGTATTGTTTTAAGAAGGCACAGTGGTGAGGAATTTTCTTTCTTGGTGCTTTTTTTAAAGCATTATAATGTGATTATAAGGGTCGACAGTGAGTAGCTATTGCACAGTTGACATGTTCTGTTGAATAACAGTACTTATTCTCTTATTTTTAATCTGTGTGTGGTTCCTTGTGTATATTCCAATCATCTTAATGTGATTGTAAGGGCTGGCAGTGAGTAGTTATTGCACAGTTGACATGTTCTGTTGAATAACAGTACTTATTCTCTTATTTTTAATCTCTGTGCTTGGTTCCTTATGTCGATTCCATTCATCTTTCTGGTTTGTGATATGCTGTGCAATGTGCATTGAGATCTACTACTGTTAGAGTAGATCGACCCTTCTCATTGCTTATCCAGTTCTAAACAAAAGGCTTGCAGCCACTGTGTTGCAGTTGCCGACTCACCGTTATACAGTAATATTGTGACAATTTGAATACTGTCTTGGAACTGTGACTGCATCAAAAAATGGAACCACAAAAATACCGATGCAGCTCAATTTGCATCCATTAAACTACAATGAGAGGACAAAAGATGCAAGAAACCAACCAGCGACATTATTCAACATTTGAAGTAGACAATGTTGCTGAAATGATGGAAAGTAACCCACAGCCCAGCCCTTGAGATCAATCTGCATCAGCTGCTGTACTTGTGCCCTAGGTCTGCCGTTTCGAGATTTTAAGGGAGAAATATTGAATCCACCACCTGCAAACGTTAGAATTACACAAGCCACTTCATATAAATAGAAACTAAGGCTGGTAAATTTATTTACTACAACACTATAGATAATGAGACATACTCTCAATATGAGCTCGCACAAATCCTGGCTGTGGACGGCAATTTGGATGCTCCCTGGAACAAAATAACACAACTGCATAGCGCCAACCATGTTATCAATGGGTATTTTACGAAGGGAAAAAAAATACCCAGAAGAAGACATCAATTACAAGTGACCAATTGAAAATTGAAATACAAACCATAACTCCCATCATCATTTCGACGCCAGTAACGCACATAGCAAAGGTCGCGGGGCCACACAATCCTGCAATTGAAAATACTAGTCAGACAGCTGTTATTTACAGCACAGGCATTATAAAACAATTCATAATCCTTTAGGATTTTTTTCTTGATAGGTAACATGACTTGAACGTGCAACCCAGTTGGTCCGCTAATTAGCACCTTTTGACTGTGCCACAGGCTCCTTACCCCTTTAAAAAGAAATTTTGCTAGAACCTTAGCAAGAAACAAATCCCATAGAGACATTCTTTCAAAGTGGCAGAATATGATGATTCATATGCATGCAAACAATTACAGCATTTCAATCCATGGCCTCCAACTTGTGTCAGCACTGGAGTTAGAGCATAACCCAAAAATAAATATGTAAAAATGATCACGCCCGAAGTTTTTGACAAGCTGGTTAAAAATGACTAAAGATCTTATCCATCTAAACCTGGCCTTCTATCATTATATGTGGACAGCTGCTATTTCTTCGTGTTCTCAACTATGTATTTACAAGATCGAAGGGTATGATTCATTCATTGTGAAGGCCGTTGTATCAACATGGATCAACGGGCCATATAACCAATTGTATGGACTAGGGACTGGAAGATGCTAGGCACACACATATATCATCATCACTGAAGCCTCGGTATCTGCTGTTGATCTTCTGAGTTTTTATATGTTTTTTTGAAAGGTTGTTGATCTTGTGAGTTTTTCTTCCTTTTCTTTACCTCCCTCCCTCCCTCCCACACATATCATCATCATTGAAGCCTTAGCATCTGGGGTTCCCTCAGTAACATGACTTGAACCCCCAACCTAAGGTTGCAATAGCGATTCAATCCATGCCTCTAAATCTTTGTTCCAAATGTCTCCCCTTTTCTCCAGTGTTTTGTCTCCCACCCAGGCCACCCCCTATCTGGATAACCCCAACCCCCTTCTCTGACTGATCTTTTTTCTCTATGTCCAACTCAAACCCTTAGATTTGTTTTCTAATTGATCATAGATAATGAAATCTATCACATTGAGGCATTAAGTTATCACCAAATTTGCCAGCTCATCCTTCCCTATTCTCAGATCCACTTGACATGCACTCATACATTTTATCTCTACTCTAATTCTCAAACCATTTGAATTAAATGGGTTTCTCTGAAGTTCTAGACTTCTAGCTTATCAGTTGCTATGTTATTTGCCTAATGAGTATCACATCATTCACAAACATTACCATGAAACTTCATCTTGGATATTTGTAGCTATACCAATTCCAGGTACTAAACAGAACCAAGGCAAACAATTAAATGCTCAAAGCAAATCCTTAGTGCAATCCTACTCCAGCTAGGAACTCAGGCCTCACCCTACACACAGTTCTCAGCTCCCACCCTCACTACTACCCTTTAGAATATGTATCTTTAGTTACTGGCAAAAAAGAAAAAAAAATCTCTTAATGGAAGTGGCACTTGATAATCACATAATGCTCCACTCTCTTGTATCCACATTGCCCATCCTGCCAATCCAATTTATAATATCCTCATCAGTCCCTCCATTTTGTTTTGTATTTCCTTCAAAGCATCAAATAGTGACAATTTGTGTCACTAATTGGTTTTCATATTTTTCGCAGTCCTCCATACTGTTAGAACCAATACACTTGTACGCCACGTATTGACTCAAAAGCATTTCCTTTTAATTTACTTGCCTTCTTGTATGACTAATTACTACTACATCGTCTATAAACAACATACAACAAGAAAGGACATACCCAATATTTGCTAGTTTGTAACCAAGGCCAATAAGGGCACAAAGCAAACCCTTGGTAGAATGCAACTCCAGCTTGGCACTCAGCCATCTCACCACATAGTTCTTACCCTCATAACTGGTCCTTCATACATATCTTTTTTAATAATCTCAATATAATTGTAAGTTATGCTTTTTTCCACATGCCTATCAAACTAAGTGCATCAATGCCCCATAGTAGACCTACAAATCAATAAGACCCATATGTAACTGTTTCCTTTCTCTCTGTCAATAAATCATCTTAATGCCAAAAATATTTTTTTTTTTTGCAAATCCATAGATTCTGGTCCAAGGCATTCCCCTCAGTTTTATTGCATGACCCATAAGCTTCATAGCTTGGTAGTTTGCAAAACACTCTCAATATCTTCTTTATTTTAACAAGACAGGGATTGGAATGTTCTTTCTCTATTCTCAAGCATTTTTTTTTCCGAGTACCCAATTACAAAAAGCAAGTTATAAAAGAAAATTTATATTGGTGTGAACATATCACAGGAAAAAGATATAAGTCTACAAAACTCGTTTCCATTTTTTCCTTTCTATTGTGAATGATTTAAAAAATGTTCTAAACTTCTATCATGATAAAGATAACAGGACTTACTAATCATTAAACTAATGTTGACCCATTTAGTTCACCCTTCATATTTTGACATCTGGATCAAGGATCATAAAAAAAATAATAAAAAATAAAAAAACGAAATAGAGCAACCCAAATGAAAGGCATATTGACTAGATGGTACTCAACCTGAAAAGGTTGCATATTATCATGCAAGAAAGAAGAAATTGATGCCTGAAGAAGCAAGAAGTTGCTTCCGAATTCAAACCACATATGAATCTATACAGCTACAGATGCTATCGGAACAGTTATTATAGGTGGCAGCCTAGGGATGGCAATGGGTCAGGTTAAACCGGTGACCCACTCTGACCAGCTCCTATCAAGGACGGACCTGGTCTCAGTAGTGGGTTTTTCGGGTTTAGGGCAGCTATGGATTTGTGGATTCAGACCTGGGTCAGGTTCTGGGTGGATTTAAGTTTTGAATATGATCGGTCTAGATATTTACTACAAATTATAGACAAAACACTTGAAGAGTTAGGATGAGGGTTTTATTCCTCCTCGGCTTATCATACTTTTTGTGAAACCTTTTTAACTAAACATACTCGACCCATACCTGTCATGGGGTGGGTTTGGTATCACATATCAATATCCTGTCATGGGGCAGGTTTGGTATCACATCAATGTCCTGTCACAGGGAGTCTAGTTTAGGTTTACCCCAACCCATACCAAACCCACCTCATTGTCATCCCTATTGCTACCACAGGTGATACAATGAGAGAACTATGTGACACAATCATTGCATTAATTTAATAACTGTTATTCGTGGAAAGACGTATACAATGGGAACCAGTCTAGCTGCAGTCTGTGATAAAGTATTGCAGTATGTCCATCAACCTCCTCCACTAAGCTACCATATTGAAAACTGCAATCCCACCTACAAAACCCAAGAAAAATAGTCAAAAGTGGGATCCCTGTAGTTATATCGGTGTCAAAAAACAACAATGAGATAACATAATAAAAAATAAAGTTGTTAGAAAGAATGTCTGCATTTTATAGTTCACTGATCAGAAAATCCATAATCCACAAACATCTTGCCAGCATACAAATTTATCAAAACATGCAATTTATAAGTGGAGAACACTGGAAATAATGTCAGAAAACCCATATTTCATGAACCTCTTGCAAGCATACAAATTTACCAAAGCATGCAATTTTCAAGTAGAGAACACTGGTAATAATTAGTCAGAAAACTCATATTCCATGAACCTCTTTTCCAGCATACAAATGTATCAAAACATGCGATTTACAAGTAGAGAACACCGGGAATGATTTGTCAATGGCACGATCCACTAAACGTAGGGTATATGTGATGCACACAAAGATCATCTGTTCAAATCTAAACAACGGAGGAAGTTCAGCTGAGCCAATAACTCACTCAAATCGTGTTCCATCCATGCCCATTACAAGCTCAAATATTGCTTCACAGGATGCCTCCACCACACCTACAGCCTTCATTGCTCTACTACAGCTCCTGGGCTGCATCAGACACACTAACCTTGACACAAGACTTAAAATTCCCAATCAATCTGAGCTAATATTACCATAGAGATGAAAAAGTAGACACTCTCCAGGAACATACAAGGTAATCAACTTCAAGCAGCTCTTCAAAAATTCGAAGTCCTGCAAATGCATGTTCCACAATCATTAATGCATTCCTTGAAAGCATAGCAAAGTTGTATAGGAATTAAAGCTCACTATTTTCTTTAGAACATCTTAACTAATATGTCTCAGTTTTAGTGATCATTAATAAATATGGACAAGAGATTCAGCATACCATTCTGACAACGGACTAGACGCCAATGCTTTCTTGAGAAAATTTGATCATAGTTATTATGATTTGACAATCCCGAGTCATGTCCATGAGTCCAATCAAATACTGATTCAGGGGGACCTGCCAATTGTAAAACTATAATCATGTTCTACAAAATATTCTCTTACAAACTCATATGAGACAAAAAAACCTAGTAATTCTTCAATGACCATTTCCTATTGTTGATCTTCGTAGTAATGATGGATCGGTCTCTTCTTCATCCTCCTGTGCACTGCACCTGCAGGAAAATTTTGAGAAACCATACATGAATCTGCAGTGTTTATATGATAAACTCTTAAAAGCATTAGGAAATCCACTAAAACAAAGTGTTCTGCTGAAATAAATATCAAAATTATAGTTAGGAGAGGTGGTGTGAACTCCAGCATTTTGAAAGAATCTTATAGATGAGGAAATAGATCAATTGGTTCAACTTTTATCTATCCTTTACAGTGTTTATGTGTCATCTGAAGGCACAGCTATCATATTTAGAGGCCACATATAAATGGTAATTGCTCTGTAAAACCCTTTTGTCATCTAGTGGTGGTTGTATTTGTGGAAGATTAACATACCACCTCATGTGTTGACACAGTCCCGATTTGATGCAATCGGAGTATCGGACTGTCAAGGGCCCAAATAAATCAAATCCAGAAATATTCCAACACCATACCAATATGCAGTAAAGAAAACAAAACAAAAAAAATTTCCAGACTTTTAATGGTGAAGGAATAATGCTGAAAAAAACCCAAAAATCTGACATGTATGAGCCTTCTCAATCTCCTAGCATCCACGTGATACAAGAGAGAGAGGAAAAATAAATCCAAAACAGTGCCTTACTAATAATATTGAAAAATTGTACTGTAGCATGAACAGTGCCGACGATCCATACATTCCTTGATATCATGTTTAAAACCACAAAAACCCCTAGTAATCCTACCATGATTGAGTCCTAACATAATTAGAAATCTACAATTACTGTTTCCTAATCAAATCAAACACTAGATACTAAAAAAACCTAAAGAAATTTGAGGATTTCTAGATTCTAGGTCGTCGCTGCCTCTTGTTACAAATCTGGCTGTGGGGCCCATGTGGCCCACTTGATTATGAAGAGACCCAAACAACTTGAAAGGGGACTTAGGGACGACCCTTATGGTGTAGAGTCCATGTGGTTTGGGCCGGTTTTGACCCATTAACTTGATGCCCCAAGTTACTGCATGAACTGCCTTTTATTTTCTTCAGAATTTCTGAAAATTGCATACAACACCCTGTTATTTACTGTACTAATAAAACAGACCCTGAAACACAGTTTTAGATTTAGAATTATACTTGTTGGGACCCCTGCAGACTCTCTTGGGATGCTCCAATTGTGCCATATAGGATTCAGCTAGTGCAATAATATCATCATCATCATCAAGTTCTGCATCATGTGTTAGCAACTTAGCAATCCATTGGATAGCATACTTGACACTTTGAGAATAATCTTCTTTTTTTTTTCTCTCTCGATTGGTAACGTGATTTGAACCCACAACCTGAAGGTTTTTATAGATCCTCTGAATAATCTCCAGAAGAGGAAGCAAGAGTAGTTCTTGGTGAACACATGTTGTTTGTGTTCTTGAGACACTGAAGATGTGCCTCATTCAGGTGGACTTAAGGCATGTTGGTCGTTTAGCCAATGAAGAAGCTGATTCGTTTCCAGGCATGGGGTGGATACAGGAGCTTCTGTTTTAGGTCAATTGTCTTGGTTGATTTTTCCACAAGCTTGTTTGTTCTTTGTGCAGAGTGCGGAATCCTCTCATTGCACAAACAAGTCCTTATTGTTTTTTATTTTTTAATAATATTAATTGTTGAAATTTTATAAAAAAAATGAGAGAATGTAATAAAGTTTATGGTATGGTAAGTTTGTACTGGGAAACCGTCAATGATAGAAAGTAATTTAATTTTCTTGATATCAATATTTGAAGGCCTTCTTATTGATGATAGATATTGGTAATTGTAATTAGATATGGCTAACACACGACAGTAAGCTTAAACACCATACAACAAAGCAGATCTAATTAACACCTCGTAATTTGGATACTTGTCTAAAACAAAAAACAATAAGAAGAAATTGAAGATAATTTCTCAAAGCACCGTTTCTTGGATGTCTCCATTCATTTACATGTTTGCAAACACATGTTAGTTTAAAAACAGATAGATAGGGATGGATTCATGCAGGCTATCTTCTACATACCCATGTTATCCTCATCATCATCATCATCATCAAAGCCTTGTCCCCACTATGTTGGGGTCGGCTACACGAATTTTGTTTTCTATCTTGAGCCAAATGCTCAGATAAGTTACATTTTTTCATATCTCTTTTTATTACATCCATCCACGTCCTCTTTGGCCTACCCCTTCCCCTTGGTGGGCCATTAACCTTCATAGCCAAACTTTTCCTTACCAGCACCGTTGCCGGCCTACATTGAACATGCCCAAATCATCTCAAACGGGTTTCTCTAATTTTATCTCCCTATTGTTGCTACCCCTAAATGTTCTCGAAAGCGCTCATTTCTAATTTTTTCCTTCCTAGTTTTACCACACATCCACCTTAACATTCTTCTCCCTGCCATCCATTTTGATGCATGTAGCTTCTTGATTGGCCAACATTTTGCTCCATAGGTCATAGCTGGTCTAATTGGTGTCCTGCAAACATTTTCCTTCAATCTTGTTGGCATTCGTCGGTCACAAAGCACTCCTAAAACAAGTCTCCACTTTAACCATCTTGTTTTTATCCTATGTTCGACCTCTTCATTCATCTCCACATCCTTACTAATTATAGAGCCAATGTAGCGGAAAAAATCACTTTGTGGTATCTCATGGTCTTCAATTCTCACAATAGTTTCAACTCTTTCTATATGCCCACTAAAATTACAATTCATATACTTTGTCTTTGTACAACTTATTTTAAAGCCTTTGGATTGTAAAGTTGCCCACTATCTCTCAAGTTTTGCATTCACACCATCTCTTGATTAATTTACCAACACTATATCATCTACAAATAACATACACCAAAGTACCTCTTCTTGAATATGAGCAGTTAACTCATCCATAATCAGTGCACAGAGATAAGGGCTTAAGTTTGACACTTGATGCAAACCTATGGTCATTGGGAACTCCCCTTTCTCTCCACAAGTAGTTCTCACACTTATCACTGCTCCTTCATACATGTCTTTAATAATTTCAATATAACCTCTTGGAACATTCCTTTTATTTAAAACCCATCAAACTAAATCTCTAGGTACCCTACCGTAGGCTTTTTCTAGATCGATGAAGACCATATGCAGATCAAAGTTATTTTCACAATGGAATGAAGGATCAATTCCCTTTGGCTACACTTGCCGTTAGTAATCCAAATTCACCAACATGAGCCTTTAGAATCATATTGGTTCATGAAAGATAGCATGCACAATTTAAAAGCTTATACACTCACAAAATGCATTTGGTGATCCTGGGAGGGTAAGTCCTTCTCCGGGGTGATAGAATGGTGGACACGATTATTGCTCTAATGACAAGATGATGGATTCTTCAAATTGTTAACTTGCTCAAGGAACCACACCAGGTAGGAATAGAGTTTAAAATATTGATGCCTTATAATGATGGCATCAAACTAAGAGAAAAATGGTAAGAAGAAATTAAAGATAAGTGAATTTATCATGGAACCCCATCTTGCTAGCTTTGTTAACTATTTTGCTGCATATACATGTTCTCCAATGTTCCAAAATATTCAAAAGTTTTGAAATGGATGGCCAAAGAGTCGTTCTCTCTGGCACCACTTGCAACTAGTTAACCAAAGTCAGTATCTAGATGGCCTGAAAAATTATACCCTAGCATTGAACAATTGAACTTTCAAACAGAGGAATTGGAAGCATGTTGGAACTGTAGAACTGGGTTTCTAGAGGATTTAACAAGTAACATCAATAGTATTATTATAAATGCCAGATCAAAGAAAATGTAAATTAGTTCTACCAAGTTCCCAGAGGATTTCTAGAATTACAAATGCCGCATCAAAGAAAGCATAAATTAGTAACTTACTGGCTTTCACGATCAGATGAAGAAGCATTTTGTGCACTATCAAATCCAGATTTGTATTCAAATGAAGCACAAGTTTTATTACCATTAGCACCCTGAGACCCCTGATGCTGCAACAGGAATATACATGTTAAGCCCATCCAAGCAATTTTTACTAAAAATCAGAGTGTTGTTTCTTTTTATTACTAAAATATTAGATCAGACAAGAAGCAGAAACTGATTGCCAGAATAATCACATATTGTACCTGATCAATGATTAACTCAATCTTTTCCTTCCATATTAGAGCCTCTTGGATATTAAATGCTGCCATCTGGTTAAAAAAAAAAAAGACAAGTGTAAGGGAAATCATGTGCAATCTGTACAAAAGAAAGAACCACAAACTTCCAGCAGCTGCAGCTATTAGAGAGCAACCCACTAATAGGAACATCATGGGAGCTAAGATTTGGCAGAAAAAATAAAAATGAAGCACAAAGCCAAGGGAACATATTGGATAAATGGCGCATCAAATCATCAAAAAAAAAAAAATTTATCCCTTCTTATGCACGGGCAAATATAGTTAGAATGGGCAGAGAGATCAAACCCATTGACATATCGAACATTTGAAGCTATCATTCTCCTATAATTTTAGATCATGCTTGTCTCAAGGTTGCTAGCCAGTAATCCTAAAACCAATTGGTGATAAGAAACTGCACAAACTTCCCACCTGGATCCGAAGCACACGCCCGCACAAGACTACAATGCAGCATGAGGCCTTCTTGCCCTGCGCACTTGTGCCCACACAACGTGGCATGGGGCATTTTTGCCATGCGTGGCTTCAAACCCGGGACATGTTGGCTCCGATACCATCTCAAGTTGCTAACAATACACCCAAAATGCCAAGGCGTTAAAGGTTTGGCAAACTAACTACTTTACACCCCCTCGGACGGGACACTGCCCGGACTCGAAGCACACGCCAGCATAAGACACAGTGTGGGGCCTCTTTTGCCCTACGCCAATTCAAACCCGGGATGTGTTGCCTCTGATACCATCTCAAGTTGCTAACCAATACACCCAAAATGCCTAGGCGTTAGAGGTGCAGCAAACTGACTACTTAACAGCTTGGAGTTGCATACTTACCATTTGCTGAGTTTCTTCACAATCCTATTCTTAACCCCTTAAGGAGATGCAGGCATTGATTTTAATCTTTGTTCTCACTCTCCAGGTCAATCAAAAGGGCTACAAGAAAACCTATGTTTACAGAGTGATGGTTTTCTCTGGTTCTCCTCCATAAAGCCTCAGGTACACATTCAACCTTTTCCCCGAAGATTTTAATGTGATGGCTAAATGGAACTATAAGTATCTGAAAGCTTGAGAACTTTTTCCCTCTTGCATGTAAGAATACTTATTTCTCCAGTTGACAGGCACTGCCAGTGCTATTAACAGATGTTTTATGTTTTTTCCTGATTAGTATCAATAGGTGTATTTGACAAATGTTTGGAGAGGTCTTCAGTCATTTCAAGATAATCAATAGCCTTGCAAGTATATGTAATTATGTATAACAAGACATCTTAATTTAAGGTTTGTATTACTGAAACTAAACCAACAAGACACAACTTGGGCCAAGTCATTTCATGTAGTTGACCCCAACAGTTGGGACAAGGCTTTGATGATGATGGTGATGATGTTTGTATTACTGAAAACCAACAAGACACGAGTTTTCTAACTTCTCCAAAAAAAAATCTTATTTCTTCCTCATAGATAATAACCTACTAGCTTAGTTGCAAGAGTACGGCTGGGTGCTAGAATCTAATACCAGAATGAAATCTCTGATTTAGGAAATCCCAAATCATACTATTCATGGCACATATAAAATTATTTATTCTAAAAAAAAAACAGCAAAAAAAATAATATACAAATCTTACTCTAAGCAACCAAGCAGTAAAGATTCCAAAATCTTAGACTTCAAAAGAAGTAAAAGTATTATCATTGTATATCAACCTCAGAAAAAAGTTAAAATAAGTACTAGAAGAATCTTTGAAGAATCTGACATGGTGCATCACCAATACATGTCTAACACGAACTCATTGCTCATTTTGAAGAATCCATGCATGATGCAACATAGGCCAATAGATATTTTTTCATGTTTTCATGTCTTACAATGCATTCTATTCTTTGAACAATGCCACGAGTATATGACCAAACTTGAAATCTAGTTTAAAAAGGGTAGTCTTTGTTTTCATTTGACTACACTACTACAGTTTAGCTCCACCCGACCCCTAAATTAGATATTTGAGTTTTCCATAACACCAAATTATAGTATCAAGACAACGTTGTTTAAGATTTACAAGTCAATCAGTCCATCCATTTACTGGGATGCAGATGAATCCCCCATCCAATTACATGTTCAGTTCTGCAAACTGCACAAAATAAGGAAAGAAAAGGGTAAAAGCTTTGTTAAGAATTTAGCAGAGCACAGGAACACACCGTAATCCGATTGTTTTTCTCTTTCTTGTTGTAAACAGATAAAACATAGACCATCTGTCGATAATAAGAATAGTTAGAACGATGCACCAGAATTAAGAAAATGCATTCAATGAATACAAAGGAATGATTGTGATGAAGACAAATAGAGAGAGGGTGGAGTTGTCGGGTAAAATGACCATGAAATATGGATACAACAAATAAACATGATACAAACTGGTTTGCAGATTTTTTTCTTTAAGTATGGGATTGGAACCACTACTGATGGTGAATGAAACAAGAACATGGCAAACTAAAGCATATATTCAGGGCTTATGTGGAATGCAAAACATTATTATTGCAAAAAATTACCACTGCAAATAATTAAAAAGAACAAAGCTAAATATGCTGCACTGGAGACAATATATATTAATGGTAGAAAGTCGCAGCGGGAAAGGGTAAGTGGGGAGAAACACAAGCATATGCTTAACTAAACACAAGATGATAGAGAATAATAAATCCTTGTTGTCTTAAAAAAAAAAAAATTTCCTTGTGAAATATTATTAGTGTTGTTAGTTTTTCAATGAAATTTATCGTTACAATGACCATCTTAAAAAATGACAGGTAATAATATTTCATATCACATGGGCCATACTCCAATTGATTAAACCATGTTCTCCTTTAAAAAATCCAATGCTCCGTATCTAAGATGCATGACTACAGGTACATGCTGGAATCCCATATCAGAACAACAGATCTGATTTGGAAAATCACAGCACATAGGAAGGCGAGGTGTTGACGATCTTGGAAGCCCTGAAATTTTTTTCGGATCTTTCCGAAGGAGCTTGATAGAGGAAAGCAACTCTTTCAATGCTATCACATGGGTTAGCCAGGATATACACAAACCATGGAAGCTCCAATTCTGTTTAACAAGATTAAGTCTTTGGTATCCCATCTTCATGTTGTGTTTCGCCATGGCCATGAAGTTTAGTCCACCATTGGGTTGGCAGATGCAGCAAAGCTAGAGTTTCAAATCTTTCTCCTTGAGAGGTGTTTCTTTAGTTTTGTTGTTTTGTGGGTATGTCTTCTACACCCCCTTTCTTTTGGCAGTTGGAATAGTGTTGTTTTCTCTCTAAAAAGTTTATTGTTACCTTTAAAAAAATAATAATAAGGATTCATGAATTCATAAATATTTAATTCTAAAAAAATCTAGTATGCAAAAGTAATATAGAAAAAAATTTAAATATAATAGACAATCTTACTCTAAAATTTCAAGTAATAAATATTTCAGTGTTTCAGTTCAGTTATTTTTTTTATAACAATTTCAATGTTTCAGTTATACTCCAAGAAAATAAAAATGAAAGCATAACATTATTTTTTCAACTGCAAACCAATGTTTAACAACTACAACTAGAAGAATTCAGAAGGAACCCAACATAGAATAGTGTCGGTCTAATGCTTGTGTGTTGCTCAAAGAATTTGTGTGACAAAACTACATATAAATTATCAATACATGCATCAGTTCTACAGAATGGCTAATAAATGCTCTAATAACAATTTCAAAATCATGGGTTTTTTATGCTTGGCTCTCAAAGAGGAAGAAAGGAGGAAGCATGTTGAGAAAAGGAGACAGATCAAGGTTTAATCCATGAAAATATCCTTCCACACAGCACCTCTAATTTAATGCAAAGAGTTTAAGAAGACACTTGTTATGGCTTTGGTCAAGAGTTCAACTGATTATAACTTTAAACACCAAGAGTGGGATGTCTAAATTGACTTAACTATCCAACAACATGATTAACAACTTACAAGTGATTGGTCTATAAATTAAATATTAACTTGGAAAGATAGAGGAAAACTGACAATTGAAACATTTTGGTCATTAGAATTAACATTGCTCCAAATAACTTCCTGTTTGTGAGAGGCAAAAAGTAGGCTTGCCCATTGGTCAGGCCCAAATTGTTTGATCTTAAATTTTGAACTAATTGAACCCAGCTTATGGGGTGACATATTCAAGGAGAAGAATTATGCAAGACTTTAATTTCCGCATTTCCACCAATCTACATTTAGGAACTTTTTTATTGAATGGTAACTTTATTAATTCAAGGGAAAGCAATACGGTAAAAGAGATATATACTGCAAGACTAGCCCATCAAAATAGATGAACCAGAAACAAACTATACGGATTACAAGAAAAGAGACATATCCTTATTAAAGATGCACAAACTTCGTC
The DNA here is from genome assembly GCA_038049695.1 of Cinnamomum chago. NCBI lineage: Eukaryota > Viridiplantae > Streptophyta > Magnoliopsida > Laurales > Lauraceae > Cinnamomum > Cinnamomum chago. The sequence goes on from CP142456.1 coordinate 978,584, forward strand.
TATCCACTCCTTAGCAGGACTATCCACTTTGGAGTTAGCACTCCGCTTAACATGAAGGAAGGAGGCATTGAGCAAACAAGACATATCCCACACTTGTTCCGCTAAGTCCATCAGCCGAATAAGGCACTCATCTGATAGCACAGAGAATCTCCCTCCACCAAGGCATATCTAAAATTCAAAATGGCAAGCTTCCTTACAACCGATCTAAATGGCCAACAGTTCACATTGTTGACAGAGCAAATGCCATGAGGCACATGGACTCTCGTGAATGATAGCTCCCACACCAGCCAAACCTGGATTACCGACAACACAGCCATCAAAATTCAGCTTAACATACCCAAAGCAGCAGTGAAGGACCCGGCTGATATGGAAGAAGCAATCTCTCTCCAACACCAGTAAGTAGTCTCAAAGTAGTCTCAAATCTCAATAGATATATATATATATATATATGAGGGCTGCTCCCCTCAACTGCAGCCCTCCTTAATATCAGCTGCAGGCATGTGAGGGGAGCAACTGCAGCCCTCCTCACATGCCTGCAGCTGATATTAGAGGGAGGCTGCAGCTGAGGAGAGCAGCAGCCTATATATATATATATATATATCAAAACACTGAATATTTTTTTTCTTTCCAAATCACCCATGTTACTAAAATAAAAGAGGCTTCCCCTATTTGGCCCCATATTTGCATGCTTCAAAAAATATAATATTGTGGAAGGAAAAGGTCAAGAATCAGCAGACTGTGTTTCTTTTGAATCTCCTCTAATCTTGGTCTCTCTGTCTCTTTCTTAAATTTGAATCCTCTAAAATCTCTAAAAACTAATTTAATCCTCACAAATCTCCTCTCTAAAATCTCTCCATTTTAAATTCAATTAATTACGCTTAGGGTATGAGAAGTAAAATTTCAAGTTTTTTCCCTTTCTTTTTGTTTTTTAATAATTGGTAATGGATTTTGACTGGACATACGCATGCATTCCTTGCTATAACTTTTTGCTTGGGATGAGTGTATCACGCTGTGGGGCCACTTAGGCCATATTGTGATCCATGTATGTATAGGGGCGGACCCCATACTGAGATACACTGATCCCATTAACAGTTCACCTACAGTTGATTCGTTGATACACTAATCCCATGTATCATACCTATGGGAAGCGCAAGTAGTAAGATGCACTAATTTTGTCATATTTAGAATTAAATGTATCATATATTTATGTAGTTTTCACTTTCCAATTTCGTGTTTATTGCATGTATTGAAGTATATATGTATATGCAAATTTTAATATATTTTTACTTTTGGGATTGGACCTATCAAGGGCCTTTGTTGGTAGTACTAAGGTTATATCCATTATCAAGATTCCACCTAATAGACCAGCCATCCAAAAACAAAGAACCCAGGGTAAGCTTTGAAATTCCACAAACAAGCAACAGGGCTAGAAACCATGGGGACTCCCATAATGGATCTAAGGAAAGAAGCAACCAAAAAGTCCCCATCAATAGCAGCTGTCCAAATTCTTATATTTATATCCCTCTCCTCCTCTGAAATATATACTTTTCAGAAGCAAGCTCAACAAGGACTGAAACTGATTTTCTTCCATTTTTTGAGAGGTTTCTTCTCAAAGCAGGCACCACACTTACATGGCTTCCTTCTCTCCTCATATAGCTACTCACCATGGCTCTCCGATTTACTATAGATTTATCACCAACCCATAACAAAATATTTTTCTAAATTGAAAGAAAAGTATAATTAACTATCTAAGCCAATTACAACCTGCATAATGAAACAAGAATAATGTATAAAAAAAAAAACACTCACATGTCCATGGTGTGTCTTCAAGCCTCTGTCCTCCACTCTGCAATTTCCATCAATCACAAGGGTTTTGGTAGGAACCTATTTATGCAGAAATACATGATATTCAGACTCAATTCCAGATTGCATTGCATTTCTCCAAAAAAATAAAATAAAACAAAACTATAAAAAATAAAAAGGAGATACATAGATGCTACAATTGCAGGTAATAGATGGAAGTTGGAACCCTAGACATTTCCAATATTTCTGATAGAGATTTTTTTTTTTTGTTTGTTTGTTTGGTTCTTCCTTCCTTGTACCCATTAAGATTATATAAAAAATCTCCTCCTCACCTTATTATCCTGAGGTTTCTTCTTGTAATAAGCAAGAAGCCGACGCTCCAATACGAAATACCGCATGTGAATGAACGAACGACCGATCTTTCTCCGTCCGTATCGTACCATCCATCCTTCGTATACAACCTTCGTCATCTTTCTTTCTTCTCTCCGTAACTAAGCTTCCAACAATCCAATCCACTCGCTCATCATCAACAACAACAACACCACCGAAGCCGATTTCAAACGAAGGAAACCAACAAAAAGAAAAATCCTCAATTCCTCCTCCTATTCGTACCACAAACAAAGAAAAAAAAAATCCAAAATCCAGTGCCAAAGCCTACAAATTGCATCGATCTAATGTAAAATCTGGCAAATCTAATCCACGAATTCGACAAAATCCGTCCTCGTTCAAACCAGACGATGGCGAAAATGGATTCCGAAGCCTCGAATTACGAAATTAGAAAGAAAAGTTGGTCGTGTGTGAAGGTATTTATACGACCTTGTTCGCTGAAACCTGAGAATTCTGATGTATCCGATTCGATGTGTTTCGGGATTCCGGAATCGGAATGCTTTTCGCGTCAGAATCTCGTTTTCTGCTCCTCTTTTGAGAGAGAGAGAGGGAGGTATGTAAAAAAGCGGGATCGGGTCTAAAAAGGAAGGTGTAGAGCGTACCGCGTCAGGTCGGTCAGAAATTAAAAATGCTGTTGTAAAGCTTTTGTCTTTCTTTTTCTTTTTTTCCCTTTTTTATCCTTTTTTTTTTTTCATCTATGATCTATGCCTCATGCTGTCTCATAAAAGAAGGGGATAAAAAGTTAATGAAAAGTCAATTAATATGGGAACATATTCATACCATCTCTCAACGTAGTGGGGCCGACTTTATGATCCGTCGGAACCATCCACACACATGGGATTTCCTAAATTACACTAGATCAATTGACTTTTCACCAATCCAAATGTAGATTGGATTGTTGGATCAAGGTTTAAATTTCTTCTTTAGTATAAGGTCGTTAAATTTTTGGCCCGCGGATGAAGGGATTATAGGCATGAGATTACCTCCAAATTTAATAAAATGCCTTATTCAATATGTTTTTTTCCAACGCCCCCCTAAGTCCCATGATCAGTGAGCATCGAGGTGGACCCTATCAAGTTTGTCTCTCACTGTGTTGTAAATGATAGATGTCATAAATGTCCCCCATTAATATTTTTTGTTTCCAACAAAGGCATCTGCCTCTTCAAGAACTAACCTTTCCAATTGGAGGTGTGAAGTTCCTACCACCCACCATGCATCGAGTATGAGTCCCGGAAAAGAGCATGAGATCAAAATCTCAACCTCGGTCTTGTCAGCCCTTGCCGGTTTGGTTTGGATGGTGTTCATCGCTCATGGCTCAGTGGCTTACCCATTAGTAACAATTACTTGTACATTAAACATTGGCCTGAGATATTATTGTCATTGGATTGCAGTTGTAGGTACCATATGCTGTTAAATTAGAGCCCATTGAATCGAGGGGAATGGAATTTGTCTAGGAACCCTTGGGTCATGGTACAGTGAATTGGATACGTTGAACTTTTTGATGACCTTTGGAATAAATTACGTCTCTTCAACACGTGTTTTCTAACGTGAGAAGTTTATTAATGTTAGCATTGTGAGTTGTCAGGTCACATTAGCGTGTTAGCACTTAGCCCCCAACAAAAACTTCTGCATCTTTTTTATTTTTTTATTTTTAAGGTGATCTATTATTATTACACGAAAAGGATTGCCAGAGCAGCACTTGGCTTCAAATATTGTTTCTTAAAAACAAGAAGAAAAACTTCAATCATTTTTTAGCTTGACTCGTGACTCCGGCTCGGTGAAAAGAGGAAAAAAATGGGGTCAAATTAAAAGATGCTAGTAACAAAAAAAAATCTATTATAGCTGTGTGGGGGCCCATTTCGGGAACCAGTTCCTCTTGGTCTCGGCTAGAGTATGCTCGGTATGCTACTGTATGGGGACCACGTCCCTTGGTCTCGGCTACAATCAGATCCACTTCGGTCTCGGCACTATGTGCTGGTCTCGGCCAAACAGTATTCAGTGCGGTCGCACATCCTGTTCGGTCTCGGTAGTGCGATCTCGGCACTGCACTATTGCGCTTGCAGCTAATAGCCACGGCCCTATCGTGACGAAGCCCAAGGAAGGGATCTGATGGGACTTCAGCCACCACCAGATCAGGGCAGGATCAGGCCCAATGTGACTGACATTAAATGCATTGTGGGCTGATCGGACCCACATTAAATGCAGTGTGGGCTACGATGGACCTTCATTAATGACTTTGTGGGCTGATGTGACCCAGGTCACATCACCAAGCCCACTGGCATTCACCCAAGACTGTCCCATATATAAGGCACGAGCCAAAGGGAGCAGGGGTAAGCATTCTGACAGAGACACATAGTCTTTCTTCTTCTTCTCCGATTCATTACTGACTTAAGCATCGGAGAGCCCTGCGCTGCCCATAGCCAGGGTCCTCTGACCTTTGTCTTTCTCCTCTTTCAGGCTCAGGTCGTCGCAGTTATCTCCTCCATGCATTGAGTAAGTCCTAAGAGGCATCCTGATCTTGTGAGTATTATTATTCTTGCACTTACAATTGGCGCCGTCTGTGGGGAACGATTTCTATAATCTTTCCTATTCCTATTCCTAAACACCATGACGAGGAGAACTGCGAAGGGCGGAGAAACCTCCAAGACAGAGCATGCAAGGCCGCCCCCTGCCAACCAGAGGGCTGGGAAACAACCAGTCACAGAGGATGATGCTGAACGTGCTCTCATCCGGATCAACGTTCAGGAGCGTGACCTCCGCTCGGAGTCCGCTCCCGGGAAGGGAGACACCCAGCAGCCTACAGGTCTCCTGACGGGGGGAGACCAGCGGGATAAGTCTCCAGTGGTCGATGGATCACGCCCCCGGGGCCAGGCGGAGGATGTTGAGGGCCGGGTGGAGGACGTCGAGGATACTGAGGATGAAGACTACAGCCCTGATGACGACTTGGATTCCACCGTTCTGGAGATTAAGGCACAGAATGAGGCCATCAAGGAGAGAGACGCTCTGATCCTCCGGCTCCAGCAGCAGCTGGAAAGAGCTACGGGATCAGCGGGGCTTCGGGAGCAGTCCCAGCAGCAGCGGCCTCGTCGGGAGCAGTCCCAGCAGCAGCGGCCTCGTCGGGATCAGTCCCAGCAGCAGCGGCCTCGTCGGGAGCAGTCCCAGCAGCAGCGATCTCGGCAGCAGCAGCGATCGCCACAACACGAGAGGGGAGTTACTCGTGCCACGCGCATCTCTTCCTCAAAAGAGGACCTGAGGGACCGCTTGAACAGGAAAAGGGACGACCGGACCCGAGATGAAGGCTCAAGCACTAGCTATAGCTGCTCGAGGAGGGCGTCCGAGACCATTCCGGAGGGTATGTATCATAATCAGGAATGGCTGGACGCGCACATAAGGGAAACGGTCCAGCGCAACCTAGAAGTAGCCGGCTTCGGCCGAGACCAAAAGAATGCTTGCTGCGACCCCGTTGATCTCGGCACCTCTCCTTTCTCCCAAGACATCAGGAGGTACCCTTTACCGAAGAAGTTCACCGTACCGAGATTCGTCACCTATGATGGGGTCTCGGATCCAGCTACGCATCTCAGACACTTCTCCCAGAGGATGTCTGTCTGGGGAGACGAGGGCCATCTGAACTGCCGAGTCTTTTCCTCCAGTTTAGGCGACCTCCCCCTGAAGTGGTTCTGTGCGCTCCCAGAGGGATCCATCTCGAGTTGGCAGCAACTCCAGCAGTCCTTTATGAATAAGTTCCAGGCCTACAGAGTCCTTCCGAAGACGGATGCAGACATCATGGCCATGAAGATGAAGCAAGGAGAAAACGTCACCCAGTTCGCCAAGCGGTTCTGGGCGGTCTACAGTCAGATCGAGAACTCCAAGGACGAAGTTGCCGTCTTCGCATTTCAGAATGCCTTGCTCCCAGACAGCGACCTTCGCAAGGACCTGGCCAGGAACCCGGTCTCTTCCATAGCAGCGCTCATGTCCATCGCCAACCGGTACATCGCCCAAGAGGATGACCAGGCCCGTGCTCGGGAAAGCCATGGGACCGTGCAAAGAAACCGAGACCGAGGTGAGAGGCCCCCCAAGAAGGACGGAGGACCGTTTCTGAGGGATGAGTCTCGGCGAGACGAGCGACGAAGAAGTGACTCAGACAGGAGTTGGGTCCCTACAAGCTCGGCAAGGACTCAGACGTTCGCCTCGGCAAGGAGCAAAAGGCCCAGGCTATCCGAGGACGCGCATCGGGGGATCAACACGGTCTTCAAGATGCCAATCCACAAAATCATGTATAAGATCAAAAGCAGGCCGTACTTCAGCTGGCCAGAGCCCATGCAAGGCGACCCTTCTAGACGAGATCAGACGAAGTTCTGTTCCTATCACAAGGAGGGCGGCCACAAGACCGAAGATTGCAGGATACTGCGGTCGCATTTGGAGAAGCTTGTCCAGGATGGACACCTGCACGAATTTGTCAGGAAGGAAACCAGGGCCGACACCCGGGCCCCGCGCCGAGACGAGGGGGGTCACGACAGCGACGGGACAGAGAAGATAATTGACGTTATACATTTGGCACCCCCGCCCAAGGGAAGTAACCAAGCTCGTGCCGAAGCCAGGAAGGCCGCTCACGGCACGCAAGTCATGGCCGCCGAGCTCGGCCCAGCACAGAAAAGGGCTCGGAGGGAGCGTCCCGAGATCAGGTTCACTGATGCAGATCTGGAAGGGGTGCAGCTCCCCCACAACGACCCCCTGATCGTCACTCTGAAGTTTGACTGCTCTAAACAGGGCGTGAAGAATTGCACTGTGAAGAAAGTCCTTGTGGACCCCGGCAGTTCGTCCGAGGTCCTTTATTTCGACAGCTTTCGAAGGATGGGACTGACGGAGAAAGATCTGCAGGAGGCTCGAGTTCCCCTTATCGGCTTCAGCGCCAAACCTGTTTATCCTAAGGGGAAAGTCACATTCAAGATCGAGATCGGTGGCGCATCTGTCATGGCAACCTTCATGGTGATCGACGCACCCTCGCCCTACAATGCTATAATGGGCAGGTCTTGGCTCCATAGCCTGGAAGCAGTCCCTTCCACCCTCCACCAGAGGTTGAAATTTCCGTGGGAAGGAAAGAGTGGCCGCGTTGAAATCATCACGGTCAAAGGAGATCAGCAGGCAGCTAAGCAGTGCCTGACCGCTGTGGTGCCCGGGGAGCAGGAGCCCAAGGAGGTCAATGTGGCCGAAATGGAGAAGAACCTGGAGCAGGGGCTGGATGAGCTCGGCCAAGACCCAGGCAGGAAGAGCGTGGAGGAATTGACCGAAATCCGGATCGACCAGAAGGACCCGGATCGGTTCTTCCTGCTCGGCAGCCAACTCGGGGAGCCGGAGAGGTCTGAACTGGCCCAGTTCCTAATGCAGAACAGAGATGCCTTCGCCTGGACACCTCAAGAGATGCCTGGCGTCGACCCCGAGGTAATGTGTCACAAACTAAATGTTGGCCCTAACCACAAACCTGTGATGCAGAAGGCACGGAGGACTGGGGTCCCGCAGACCGAAGCCGTCGTCGAGGAAGTGGATAAGCTGCTTGAGGCCGGCGCCATCAGAGAGGTTCAATACCCGACCTGGTTAGCCAATCCGGTGGTCGTCAGAAAGAAGACTGGCAAGTGGAGGGTGTGCGTCGACTTTACCGACCTCAACAAGGCCTGTCCCAAGGATAGCTTTCCCCTCCCAAAGATTGACCAGTTGATCGACGCGACGGCCGGGCACGATAGAATGAGCTTCCTCGATGCCTATCGCGGCTATCACCAGATCCCACTGTTTGGGCCAGACGAAGAGAAAACAGCTTTTATCACGCCCAGGGGAACCTACTGCTATAAGGTGATGCCGTTTGGGCTGAAGAATGCAGGAGCCACCTACCAGAGGCTCGTTACCAAGATGTTCCACGATCAGCTCGGCAAAACCGTAGAGGTCTACATCGATGATATGGTGGTCAAGTCCAAGCAGGCGCGGGATCATCTATCAGACTTGGCCGAGGTCTTCGCCACTCTAAAGGCGTTCCGGCTGAAGCTTAACGCCTCGAAATGCGCCTTCGGTGTTGGCTCCGGCAAATTTTTGGGCAGCTTGGTCACACGCAGAGGCATTGAGGCAGACCCAGATCAGATCTCGGCTATCCTCAGGGTGCAGAGTCCCACCTCGGCAAAGGAGGTTCAGAAGCTTACAGGGATGGCCGCGGCACTGAATCGCTTTATCAGCAAATCTTCAGATAAGTGCCGACCTTTCTTTCAGCTTCTTAGAAAAAATTCTAAATTCCAATGGACCCCAGAATGTGACCATGCCTTACAGCAGCTTAAGGCTTACCTTTCTTCACCACCATTGTTATCAACCCCGACCCACGGGGAAACCCTGTATTTATATTTGGCGGTCTCGGATCATGCGGTCAGCTCAGTCCTCATCCGAGAAGAGGACACGGTTCAAAAACCAGTGTATTATACGAGCAAGACCCTTATTGATGCCGAGACCAGGTATCTGCCTCTAGAGACGCTCGCCTTGGCACTGGTTAGCGCCTCGCGAAAACTCTCCCACTACTTTCAAACCCATTCTATTGTGGTTGTTACGGAGCACCCACTCAAGTCTGTTTTTAGAAAGGCTGACTTTTCAGGAAGAATCTCCCGATGGGCTGTCGAACTCGGGCAGTATGAGATTCAGTATCAGCCACGGACAGCGATAAAAGCCCAGGTGCTGGCAGATTTCCTTGCCGAATTTGATTCGAGTTCGGCACCAACCCAGCTCGGCACCGAACTGGGGGGTGAGGAGCATGGGACTTCCACGAGTTTTGAACAATCACCATGCCAAGCCGAGACCCCAGTTTGGAAAGTCTTCGTCGATGGATCTTCCACCTCGAGAAGAGCCGGAGCAGGAGTTGTTCTCCAATCGCCAGAAGGACTGGTCATCGAGCAGGCTCTGACCTTAGACTTCAAGGCGTCAAACAATGAGGCTGAGTATGAAGCCCTTTTGGCCGGACTGAATAGCGCCCATATCCTCGGAGCTCAACAGCTGGTGGTCTTCAGCGATTCACAGTTGGTGACAAACCAGCTGACTGGGGACTATCAGGCTCGCGACGACCGGATGGCCGCGTATTTGGCCCTGGCTAAGAAGCAGCTCTCTCAGTTCCACACGGCCGAAGTCAAGCAGATTGGCAGAGAAGTTAACTCTCACGCAGATGCTCTTGCGAACTTGGCCAGCGCTGTTGAGGCAGGAAAAAAGAGAAGCATCGAAGTCGGGTCATTAGCTGCACCCAGCATTGAACTACGTCCACCTCGGGATGTGTTGTGCCTTGGTCTCGGCCCGAGCTGGATGGACCCCATCATCACCTACCTTAAGGACGACAGGCTTCCCGAGGACAGTGGCGAGGCCCACCGGATCAGACTCAAGGCAGCTCGGTTTTGGCTATCTCCCGAGGTCAAGCTCTACAGGAAATCGTTCTCGGGACCGTACCTCCAGTGCGTGCATCCAAGTAAGGTTGAGGACCTCCTTTTCGAGATGCACGAAGGAATCTGCGGAAGCCATATCGGAGGGAGATCTCTAGCCTATCGAGCCATCAGCCAGGGTTACTGGTGGCCGTACATGCAGAAAGATGCACAGGTATATGCGAAGAAGTGCGAGAAGTGCCAGAAGTTCTCACACTCTCTCCATCAGCCCGCGCAGGATCTCAGCCCGCTCTCTAGCCCGTGGCCGTTCGCCCAGTGGGGGCTCGACATTGTGGGACCGCTCCACCGAACCCCAGGGAACAAGAGATGGCTTATTGTGGCGACAGATTACTTCACCAAATGGATTGAAGCAGAGCCACTTTCATCCATCACCGAGCGAGACTCCAAGAATTTTGTGTGGAAGAATGTAATCACAAGGTTTGGCATTCCCAGAGCGTTGGTCTCGGACAATGGAACTCAGTTTGACTCCAAGCTCTTCAAGACCTTCTGCCAGGAGCTCGGCATCCGAAACCATTACTCCACTCCAGCCTACCCACAGAGTAACGGCCAGGCCGAGATCTCCAACAAGGTGATCCTCGATGGGCTCAAGAAACGGCTGGACCAGGCAAAGGGAAGATGGGTGGAAGAACTGCCGAGCGTCCTATGGGCTTACAGAACTACTCCAAGACGTTCCACTTCGGCTACCCCCTTCTCGCTCGCCTACGGCATGGAGGCAGTCATCCCTTTGGAGATCGGCCTCCCCACTCTGAGGTCCGAACTCTTTGACCAGGGACAGAACGAGACTAACCTGGCCAGGGAACTGGATTTGGCAGACGAAAGAAGAGAAGCAGCTGCGGTCCGGCTAGCCGTCTATCAACAACAACTGGCTAGGGGCTATAACCAGAACGTCAGAGAGAGGAAGTTCTCTGTTGGAGAACTGGTTCTCAAGAAGACTCTCCCAGGGGACAAAGATCCGAATCAAGGAAAGCTGGCGCCAAATTGGCATGGCCCGTTTAAAGTCACTTCCATTGCTGGGCGGTCAGCTTATCGGCTCGAAGACATGGAGGGACGGCCGCTACCGAGACCATGGAACGCCTCACACCTCAAAAAATTCTATTTTTAGTCTCTGTACTTGTACAACGCTTCTGGATTCAATGAAAACTACAGTTCTCCACAATTTGTAGCAATCTGGCGTCCTGACAGTGACAATGGTGCGAAGTTGGAAGACCGTCTAAGGCCGGCACTCAGCCACCTAGATGAGTTGCCGAAACGGACCATGTCTAAGGTCGGCACTCAGCCACCCAGACGAGTTTCCGTCACGGCCCATATCTAAGGTTGGCACTCAGCCTCCTAGATGAGTTGCCGAAACGGTCGATATCTAAGGCTGGCACTCAGCCACCTAGATGAGTTGCCGAAACGGACCATGTCTAAGGTCGGCACTCAGCCACCCAGACGAGTTTCCGTCACGGCCCATATCTAAGGTTGGCACTCAGCCTCCTAGATGAGTTGCCGAAACGGCCGATATCTAAGGCTGGCACTCAGCCACCTAGATGAGTCGCCGAAACGGACCATGTCTAAGGTGGGCACTCAGCCACCCAGACGAGTTTCCGTCACGGCCCATATCTAAGGTTGGCACTCAGCCTCCTAGATGAGTTGCCGAAACGGTCGATATCTAAGGCTGGCACTCAGCCACCTAGATGAGTTGCCGAAACGGACCATGTCTAAGGTCGGCACTCAGCCACCCAGACGAGTTTCCGTCACGGCCCATATCTAAGGTTGGCACTCAGCCTCCTAGATGAGTTGCCGAAACGGCCGATATCTAAGGCTGGCACTCAGCCACCTAGATGAGTCGCCGAAACGGACCATGTCTAAGGTGGGCACTCAGCCACCCAGACGAGTTTCCGTCACGGCCCATATCTAAGGTTGGCACTCAGCCTCCTAGATGAGTTGCCGAAACGGTCGATATCTAAGGCTGGCACTCAGCCACCTAGATGAGTTGCCGAAACGGACCATGTCTAAGGTCGGCACTCAGCCACCCAGACGAGTTTCCGTCACGGCCCATATCTAAGGTTGGCACTCAGCCTCCTAGATGAGTTGCCGAAACGGCCGATATCTAAGGCTGGCACTCAGCCACCTAGATGAGTCGCCGAAACGGACCATGTCTAAGGTGGGCACTCAGCCACCCAGACGAGTTTCCGTCACGGCCCATTTCTAAGGCTGGCACTCAGCCTCCTAGATGAGTTGCCGAAACGGCCGATATCTAAGGCAGGCACTCAGCCACCTAGATGAGTCGCCGAAACGGACCATGTCTAAGGTGGGCACTCAGCCACCCAGACGAGTTTCCGTCACGGCCCATTTCTAAGGTTGGCACTCAGCCTCCTAGATGAGTTGCCGAAACGGTCGATATCTAAGGCTGGCACTCAGCCACCGAGATGAGTCGCCGAAACGGACCATGTCTAAGGTCGGCACTCAGCCACCCAGACGAGTTTCCGTCACGGCCCATATCTAAGGTTGGCACTCAGCCTCCTAGATGAGTTGCCGAAACGGCCGATATCTAAGGCTGGCACTCAGCCACCTAGACGAGTTGCCGAAACGGACCATGTCTCAGGCTGGCACTCAGCCACCTAGACGAGTTTCCGAAACAGTCCATGTCTAAGGCTGGTACCCAGCCACCTAGACGAGCAGCCGGACGTGTTATGGTTGCGGTTGGCACTCAGCCACTTAGGCCAGCCGAAACGGCACCGGTCCTCCAACACGGAGATCTGGTTTCGCCGAAATAAATGAGGCTCCCAAAGGGTCAGCACTCTCAGAGGACCCTGATCAGGTCGGTCTACTCTAGTCCGAAGTCACACCCAGATTCACAACACTCACGGAAAGCATACAAAGGAGAGCAAGTAAAAGCCACACCACACAGGAGAAAAATATGAGAGTCTTTCATTGATAGCATTGATTTACATCGAGACAATTTGAAACAAAAACTACATTTTATAAAGAAAAGAAAAGAGAGGAAGTCAAGTCGATGGCTCTGCTTCTAGGTCCTCGATGACGACCACGGCGGCCTCGGCCTGAGGAGCTTCTTCAACAGGGTCAGGCGTTGGCTCGGAAGGGACTTCGGCCGGAGTGGCAGGGGTCTCGGCCAGGGCCTCATCTAGGGGCTCCTCTCCGAGATCGGGGAGATTCTGATGTATCGGATCATCTGCAGGAACCCCCATCTTCTTCAACACGGCCTTGCAGCCGAGCCGGTACAGCTTCGGGCTGAGTGCCGTGATTTGATCAACGTAAATCTTCGCAGCTTCCTCAGTCCCCTCCAGGAAGGCGGCATCGACCTCAGCTTTTTTCGATGCAAGGAGTTCCTCCTTCGAAGCAAGGAGTTCCTCCTTCGCCTTCCTTTCCAGCTCCAGCTCGGCCTTGAGCCCCGCCGAACTCTTCTCCTCTGCCTGGAGCTTCGTTTGCCATTCGAGGCCCTCTGACCTTGCTTTGCAGAGGCCGCTGGCCATCATATCTGACTGAGCCTTGAGCTCCGCAGTCTTGGCCGCCTCCGCCTTCAGCTCCTCCTTGGCCGCTCGCAGTTCGGATTCGGCTTTCTGCTTTTCCTTTGCCAGGCGAGCCAACCGACTGTCCTCCTCCGCTATCCTGTCCGCGACTATCTGGAGCCTTTGGACAGCCTGCAGCGGAGCAAACAAAAGAAGCTCAGCACGAAAACAAGAAATATCAAAAGATAGAAACACCTGTGACCAGGAAAGTCGGGCACTTACAGCGAGGGAGTGCTGTATGGTCCTCATAATCAGCAGGGGGGAGTCTTCCGACCTGTGCCGCTCCATGTCCCTGGGGAGTGCGCAGGCTCGGCTGAGCGCCGCAATGACATCTGGGCTCCCCACCAGTCTGTCCTCAGCATTTAGGGGCCTCCCCTTCCTCAGCTCCATGTCCGGCCTGAACTCAGCCGGTTCGGCACCCGAGGACGTTGCCTCCCGGGGCTCGGAGCGACTCTCCACCAGAGGAACTGCCGGAGTGGGCACCACGTCCGTTGCCCTCTCCCTCGCAGCTTGGGGCGAACGTTGCCGTGGTCGCTCCTCCTGATCCACCCCCTTCCCCTTCGCCTTTTTCCTCGGCCTCTCGCTTTCCGAGTCTGGGGGAGGTCGGGCCTCAACTCTGGCAGGGACGATGGTCCCGAAAGAGGGCGGGGCAGTGCGGGGTGCGGCAGCCTGTTTACCGCTACCGACGACGGCGTCCGCCAGATTCCGCGGCTGAAACGCGGGCCTACGCCTCTCCATATTGTCCACTTCGGCTTCGGCTCCGGAAGTGTAGTTCTCAACTTCCCTTGTCGGAGAGTCAACTTCGGCTCCGGAGGTATATTCTTCAATTTCCCTTAGCGGGATGCCCGTGACCACGGCCAACGTTGCGGACGCTTCCGCAACCGTGACGGTCCCGCTGGTTTCTACTGGATCGGGAGCGAATCTCTCCGAGTTGCCGGATTTCCGTGTATAAGACACGTATCTCGGCTCGTACTTCAAAAGAGAGTAGGCTGCCCTGGTGTGGTGGCCGTGGTAGCAGTACACCTTGCTCAGCCAAGGTGAGTGTCTTCTCCAACCTCTTAGTTGGGCCTCGCGTTTGCGCTCAGAAAGACCTGCGAAAAATGTCCAAGAGTTAGAATCGGGTAGCAGAAATCAGACAGAAGAAAAAATCCGAAACCCAGGGGGTTAGGTCTTTACTCGGTGGAGTCCCGAAACGTCGAGGGACTCGGACCCTCCTAGTAACTTCGGTCTCGGTCTCGCCGAACTCCCAGTTTCCCGAGACGAGCAGGCGGTCATCTCCGGCGTATTTATTGGAGTCCTCCAGCGCCGTGACGAGGGGTTGGCACCTCGCCTTGACGCGAAGATAATAGGTGACCCCCTCCCTAGACTTGCAGAGGTCATATATATCCTCTATATCATGGACGCCGAGGCTGATGTCTAGAATCTTATTCAGCTCGGCGACGCCCATGATGATTTTATACCCATTGGGCATCAGCTGGCAGGGGCTAAGGTTCCAGGTCTCTAAGCAAGACCTAAGAAGGGGGGCCACGGGGAATCTGACCCCGCCCTCGATCACGGCTATCAGAGGGAACGGCATCCAGCCGCTGCGGAAAGCGTAAATAGAAGGGTCAGCGGCCATGATCTGAACATCGGCCGGGATCATGTAGTCTCTCCTAAGATTCGCCAGGCCGGCCTGGGAATCTATCCAATGGGTGAAAATCCCCATCTCTGAATCTAAGGAACCCTAACAATCTCTAGGGGTCTGAACTGTGGAAGGACCTGAGGGACAGAGGAGACCCTAGGTGGGTTTAGGCCAGAAATACAAAATGAGAAAGGAGAACGGGGCAAGGGCACTCACAGATTGTTGCCCTCACTGTTCCTAGCGGTAGTTCTGGGCGACGCTAAGGGGTCGTGACGGAGATGGTCCTGGCAGCAGAGGTTCTGGCGAGCAGAGATTCTAGCAGAGCTTCGTCAAGTTTCGATTGCAGAAATGACCAAGGGAGAAGACGGAGGTGAATATAAAGGGGGGAACGGGCGCCATTCCGGAATTCGAAGCGGGACACGCGTGAGATGTCGCCTCGGCTTGCGTTGCACGCCCCCTCGAAAGGACAAGAGAACCCACCAGGCAATAACGCGTGGCGCTGCGGCGATGATGGTCCGCCTTCCCATGCTAATCATAGCCCCCGCATTTATTACCCCCTTTATTGCTCCTGGCATACGAAGCAGTGGTGGCGTCTGGCGCCGAATGAGTCAGAACCCTTAACCAAAAGGCAAATGGAAGGTAAGCACTATCCGTCTCGGGAGATCGGTCCAGCTCTTAACCCTAGCGCCCGAGAAAGCCCTAGAGGTCAAGAACTGAGGGGCTATTGTGTGGGGGCCCATTTCGGGAACCAGTTCCTCTTGGTCTCGGCTAGAGTATGCTCGGTATGCTACTGTATGGGGACCACGTCCCTTGGTCTCGGCTACAATCAGATCCACTTCGGTCTCGGCACTATGTGCTGGTCTCGGCCAAACAGTATTCAGTGCGGTCGCACATCCTGTTCGGTCTCGGTAGTGCGATCTCGGCACTGCACTATTGCGCTTGCAGCTAATAGCCACGGCCCTATCGTGACGAAGCCCAAGGAAGGGATCTGATGGGACTTCAGCCACCACCAGATCAGGGCAGGATCAGGCCCAATGTGACTGACATTAAATGCATTGTGGGCTGATCGGACCCACATTAAATGCAGTGTGGGCTACGATGGACCTTCATTAATGACTTTGTGGGCTGATGTGACCCAGGTCACATCACCAAGCCCACTGGCATTCACCCAAGACTGTCCCATATATAAGGCACGAGCCAAAGGGAGCAGGGGTAAGCATTCTGACAGAGACACATAGTCTTTCTTCTTCTTCTCCGATTCATTACTGACTTAAGCATCGGAGAGCCCTGCGCTGCCCATAGCCAGGGTCCTCTGACCTTTGTCTTTCTCCTCTTTCAGGCTCAGGTCGTCACAGTTATCTCCTCCATGCATTGAGTAAGTCCTAAGAGGCATCCTGATCTTGTGAGTATTATTATTCTTGCACTTACAATAGCATTTTGTATTTAGTAAGATGATAATGCATTTTGTTCACTTTTTTTAATAAAGAAAAATG
This sequence comes from Cinnamomum chago, assembly GCA_038049695.1. Taxonomy (NCBI): domain Eukaryota; kingdom Viridiplantae; phylum Streptophyta; class Magnoliopsida; order Laurales; family Lauraceae; genus Cinnamomum; species Cinnamomum chago. Next base: position 994,854 of record CP142456.1, read on the forward strand.
AAGGTTTTTTTTTCATTAGTGGTATAAAAAATTAGCTTTTTCACTCTTGCTTGGTAAAAACATGAGGTGTTTTTAATTCTTTTTATCTCACGCATCCTTTTTTATTTTCTCTTGAATCGAGAGTTGACATTATAAAAAAAAAAGTTTTTAATTCTTTTTATCTCACCCATCCTTTTTTATTCTCTCTTGAATCGAGAGTTGACATTATAAAAAAGAAAAATGATTTTTTTTTCTGTTATGAGCCTCTAGCCCTTTTATCAACTGGTTTGGCTACTTGTGCTCGGATGATATGTCATGTCTTCAAATCCTGCCTCTCTCTCTCTCTCTCTATATATATATATATATATATATATATATATAATCTCCACAGGGTTGGGCTCCCTATCAGTCAATCCAGGCCCAACCCACCTATTAAATGGTTACAATTAAATAATCTGAGCCCGCCTAAGTACTAAAATTTAAGGTCAAAGCCTAAGCCCCCTCTCTTTTTCCACAATCATTTTTATAGTCGGGGTGGGCCAAGCTTGGTCTCTCTACCAGTCAATCAAAGCCTGGCCCATCTATTGCAGGGCCAAATCAAATAATCCGATCCCCGCCAGAGTACTAAGGGCATGTTCATTTACTAGAATTCCAATAATTCTTAGACAAGGTGGAATTCCAAAATCCTCTTAAGGGCATGAGCATTTTGGAATTCCACCAAAATGCAAAGAATGTGGAATTCCAAGAATTCCTAAGGGCCTGTTTCTTTATTAGAATTCCTGATAGGAATTCTAGTGGTTGGGGTTTTTGAGATATGATGTGACATCATGTCCCATTGCATTTTCAAATCCCCTATTTCTTTACAAGAAATTATGAATTACAGCACATGATAAGTCTCAATTAGCCTTTAGGGCCTGTGGAATTATCATGTGCTGGAATTTATAAATTCTTGTAAAGAAACATGGGACTTATCATGTGCTAGAATTCATAAATTATTGTAAAGAAACATGGTATTTGAAAATGCAAGGGGCATCATGTCTCAAAAACCCCAACCACTGGAATTCAAGTCAGGAATTCTAATAAAGAAATAGGCCCTAAAATTTAAGGTCCGAGCATGGGCCAAAGTGAGCTAGGTTGGGTTCGGGCTCAGGCAGGCCCATGCCATGAACGCCATTATCCATGACCCCCCACAAATTTGAAAGCCCCCCTACTGCTATGGGAATTCTTTTATTTTTTGTATTGGGCCCTCAAAAAATAATTTTGAAAAAGCCTCCAAATTTTTTTTATATTCTTTTATGTTGGCACCCAATAACTTTTTGTTTATCTAGTGGCATTCAAGGCAATTTTTATGATTCTACCCTCGATATAAAATATAAATAAATATCATCCTTATCATATCCTATGAGAGATATCTCTCACCTTATATAAGAGATAGGGGTGTGGGCCTCCACATTTAAGTTGTTGGTATTGGATATGGATGTGAAGGCCCCCACCTTATCTCTTATAGTAAGATAAGAGCATCTCTCATATTCATATGTATCAATCCCTCACCATAGGGTTTACATAATTGGAAATATTCACGTCCAATATAATAAAAGCCGCGTGTGTGGAAGGCCTTAATTAGTCAAACAAGTGGCCAGATGATAGTGATACCCTAAATTTAATAGCATAAAAAATCCATGCTCTTAACTTTTTTTATAGATGGTCGGGCTCATATGAATTATTTGGCCAGTTAAGCTAAAAAAATCACCGTGCCTGGAAATATTACTTGATATTACAAATTTGAATTGCCTGTTGATAATTAATGCTTGCATGTTTTCATCCACTCACTTCATTGCGACCCACCATCTCACAAAAGAATTGGCAACCCTTGGTTGTCACTTGAATTTTTTTTGTCAAGCTGGTGATATTCCTTGCTTTCTTTTTTAATCCCGACCTCCTAGTTCTAGTGTTTTGGGTTTATCAAAGAACACAAAACAATAGAAAAGAAAAACAAAAAATATATAATGGTGGACTCATAATTTTCGTTTGAGGGGTACCCTAATAGGTAGTTTGGTCTTGGGTCAAACCGATTATTTTCACATGGGATTTTGACGATAGACCTACGATTTTCATTGGGTATTTTGAAGTGGGCCCAAAATTTCACATAGTTTTGAAAGTGCACCACGTCTCACGGGTGCAACCGCACCCACATGCCTGTATCTAGTCCACCCCTACAAAGTTATACCAACCAAGACTTTTTTTTGTGTGTGTGTGTGTGTGTGTGTGTGTTAGATTTAGAGGAGTTGATTCATATTTTGAAATTGAACATTGCACAATGAGTTATTCTTGATTGTTAAAACTCGAAGGGTGCATTTATTAACTTCCCATGGGTCATTACCATTACAATTATAAACGAATGACAGCATGTAATTTTAAGAAATTAGAAGTTTTTATTACTAAATTTCTCAAAAGAATGAGTTTGAACCTCTCTCTCTCTTGGAACAAAAAAGAAGATGGGGTATTTCTAAATTGCCTGGCGAAACAAATCTTTTTCGTTTTGTAATTATTGAAAAGTAGAGGGCTCGGTACAAAAAAAGTTTAAATAAGAGGGGTTTATCCATCACTAAAGGTTTAAATTAAAAATAAACGATTTTTAAAACATTTAGGGGTAGCAACAATCGGGGATAAAATTAAAGAAACTTGTTTGAAATAATTTGGGTATGTCCAACATAAGTCAGTACCGACGAAAATAAGACAAAGTTTGGCCAGAAAAATTAATGGCCTATAAAGAAAAAGAGGCAGGCCAAAGAGGACGTGGATGAAAATGGTAAAAAATAAATACGAGGAATAGTAATTTAATTAATAATTTAGCTAAAAATATATTGGAATGGAGAAACAGAATTCGTATAGTGAATATTAACTTAGTTGAAATAAGATTTTGATGATGATTATGGTGTATATCCATAAATTTCTCCTCAAAAGGAGTCTTCTGTGAAAATAAAATAAGACGAGGGGGGTGTAATTGTATTAAAAAAAAAATTCTCAATCAACAGCAAACTCAAAAGCCAATTGCGCGGTTTATCTTCGCGGTTCCCGTTTTAGGGTTTTGAAACCCCTCTCGTCTTTCCCTCTCCGTCTCTATCTTGACCTCCCTCCAGTAATCCAGTTCGCTTCGTCTGGTCCCTTCAACTTTTCAGATTTCTTCATCTCCTTCTAGAATCTTCCCTGTTTACTTTCCCCCCATTTTTTTTGTTACGAACAGGTGGCCTTTATCTAGGGTTTTGGTTTTGGAGATTTGAGCTTTACAAACAGAATGGCTGTTAATCTAACAAAAGATGCCATAGCTATGGTTAGCAATGGAGACGCGGATCTGAAGCCCCTTCTTCAAGTTGCAGATATTCGGCTTGTAAACACTGTCCAAAACACTGCAGAGCGGTATAGGATGCTGTTATCGGACGGAACGCATATGCAACAGGCGATGCTCGCCACGCAAATGAATCATGTCGTCAAATCTGGGAAGTTGCAGAAGGGATCGATTGTTCAGTTGACTGAGTTTATATGCAATCTCATCCAAAGTCGCAAGTATGAAATTTTGTTTGATTCTTTCTTCTTGGGCTATCTCTATATCTCTTGCGCTTTTATTATTATGATTCAAGATGACGTCTTTTTTCCTTTTCTGTTGTTTGTAACAGTTATGTACTGATATCATGTAGGATGATGCATCACTGGGATCCCATGCTTTCCTGAATGCGCTAATACCTCTTGCGCGGATTATGCAGAGGAACTTTTTTTGCTGCCGCATGGGTCCCTGTGATGGATGCAAACTGATTACACTTCCTAACCCCCATGAATCAGCATTCATACTTGTTCTTTGGATTAAATTTCATAAAAGGTGCAACTTTGGAAAACCTTCAACTTTAAGCCATTTAATTAATGGCTTTGAGGTTCTAATTGAGACGATCATTGTCCAAAATCATGGATTGTGACCTTTCCATCACACTATCCTCCAAGGATTAGCGTGCATCCAAGTGAGTCTTTCAAGGGGCTTGGAGTTTTACCTCTCTCACCAAAATCCATGAGAAGTACCTCTGCTCTTAGCATCTATAGGTATTTTAAAGAAGATAAGAAAATGAGCTATGCAAGGAGGTATGATAGGATTGGTTAAAGATGTAATGTGGTTAGGCAGACTGAAAGAATACACTGCTGAGTGCATCGAATTATATTTTTATAGAAGTTAGATTGCTGTCTATTTTATTCTTTACGTGCTTGTGTTATTTTTGAGGGATTAGAGGGGATGCTAGTCCTGCACTCTCTACTTTGCCTGGTATGTAACAATGGTTTAGTGGGCTTCAGCATATTGGGGCTTTCTCAATTGCTCAGTAGATTGTGGGTGACATACATTTTTTGTGTCAGTTTGAAATGTCTAAATTGCTATCTGCACAAACACACTGATATGCACGTGAAGCACTCATGATATGCAAGTCAGTAATGATCAGTCATTACTTTAAAGCAATAGCTGCTTTTGAATGAAAATCAATTTGAAGTGTTTTAGGATATCATAGATTTATATATATAAAAAAAATAGAGGGATCAGGGTTTTCTCATTCTAGTAATAATTTGTAGTTTTTCTGCTGTGAGGAAAACTGTATTATCAAATCATCCATATTTGTTTTACTTTTCCATTCTTTCATTAGATATTGTCATGGCACCTCTCACATTTTTCTTATGTTGATTTTTTTTTTTTTTGTTTTTTGGTTTTTTACTGGAATTAGGATTATTATCATCATCAACTTGGAAGTCATAGTTGAAAAATGTGATCTGATTGGGGAACCAAAACAATATGTAGATGGTGCTACTGGTTCATCTACTGCTCCTCAGGGAAGAGCTTCCCTTCCAACACAAACAACTTCCATCGGTCAACCGGTGATGGCGGTTGGAAATGCACAACCTTATGGTGGTTCACTTACCAGCGGCCATGTCTCTGGCCAAAACCCGACTAGTGCTTCTCCTCTGCACTCAAAAGTCGATTCTGGTGGAAATCCTCAGTCTCGTGGTTCTACATTTGCTGGAGGCCCTGTCTCAGGAGGAAGCGTGAATAAGGGAACTGCCCTATATTCCAAAGCTGAACCAAATGTTGGGCCTCTTGGAGCTGCAGGAGCATCACGAAAAGCTGAACCAAATGTTGGGCCCCCTGGAGCTGCAGGAGGATCACGACCTCTCTTTAACACTTATGGTGGTCCTGCTCAGTCCACATATCACCAGCCAGCTCCAATGTACTCAAACAGAGGACCAATAGCTAAGAATGAAGCACCAGCCCGGATAATTCCCATTGCTGCTTTGAATCCTTATCAGAACAGGTGGACGATCAAGGCACGGGTGACTGCAAAGGGGGAGCTTAGGCGCTACAACAATGCTAGAGGAGAAGGAAAGGTTTTCTCTTTCGATCTTCTTGACTCAGATGGAGGAGAAATACGCGTCACCTCCTTTAATGCGGTGGCTGATCAGTTTTATGACCATATTGAGGTGGGAAAAGTCTACATGATATCGAGGGGAAGCCTAAAACCAGCTCAGAAGAATTTCAACCATCTCAACAATGAATATGAGATTCTTCTTGAGTCTACTTCAATCATTCAGCCTTGCTTGGAGGAGGACAACTCCATACCAAGGCAGCAATTCAATTTCCGGCCCATAGGTGATATTGAGGGAATGGAGACCAATTCCATGGTAGATGTTATTGGTATTGTTTCATCAGTTAATCCCTCCAGTACAATAATGAGGAAAAATGGTACTGAAACTCATAAAAGAACTCTTCAACTGAAGGATATGTCCGGCCGAAGTGTCGAAGTAACCCTGTGGGGAAACTTTTGCAATTCAGAGGGTGAACAGTTGCAAGGAATGTGTGATTCTGGAATATTCCCTGTTTTGGCTGTGAAAACTGGTAGAATCAGCGATTTCAGTGGGAAGACGGTGGGAACAATTACTACAAGCCAGCTGTTCATAGAACCAGACTTTCCAGAAGCACACAGATTGAAGGAGTGGTTCAGTAGAGAGGGGAAGAACATAGCTTCTATTTCCATTTCTAGAGACTCATCATCCATGGGAAGGACTGATGTCCGCAAAACTGTGTCACAGATCAAAGATGACGGTCTTGGAAGGTCAGAGAAGCCAGATTGGATCACTGTAAAGGCAACAGTTTCATTCATAAAGGTTGACAATTTTTGCTACACGGCCTGTCCTTTGATGGTGGGGGATAGGCCGTGCAACAAGAAGGTTAATAACAATGGTGATGGAACATGGCATTGTGAGAGGTGTGATCGTACCTTCCCAGAGTGTGATTACAGGTACCTTCTTCAGCTGCAAATACAGGATCACACTGGGTTAACATGGGTGACTGCATTCCAAGAATGTGGGGAGGAAATCATGTGTATTTCTGCCAAGGATTTGTACTTGTTGAAATATGAAGAACAAGATGACACTAAATTTAGTGAGATTATACGGAGGGTTCTCTTCACTGAGTATATATTCAAATTAAAAGTGAAAGAGGAGACTTACAGTGATGAGCAGCGTGTAAAGTCGACTGTTGTCAAAGCAGAAAAAGTAAATTTCTTATCAGAGAGCAAATATCTTCTGGGTTTGATAGATAAACTTCATTCTGAGGATTCCAGTGTTATTCCAGGGAGGCCTCCAAATGTGGTTTCGGATTCTGGAATATCTGCTGCTGGCTTTGGCAACATGGGAACCAGACAAGGTGCTCATCCTTTTGGTAGCGGTGTTGGCAGCAGCAGTTTGGACGGATATAGGATGGCATCAACCAATCAGGAAGGGCAGTATGGAAACTCATATGGTGGTGTGACAGGCCAGAATCTTGGGGATCAAGGGGTGCACTCACTATGCAGTAGCTGCGGTAGTGTCGGCCATGATAGTCAGAACTGCCCAAGGACAATAAATAGACAAGGCCAGTCAATGGGAGGAGGTTATGGCAATAGGCTCCCTTGTGCTGGAGATGTTGGTAATGTCTCTTCTAAATGTTTCAAATGTAATCAAAGTGGGCACTGGGCTAAGGATTGCCCGGGACCAAATTCAATCCCTTCGGCATATGGTAGCAGTGGGGTCAGGTATGGAGTTCCAAGGTAGTAGTTACTCTGCGGATTTTAGCCTGGGAAAAAAACAACTCTAAAGTATTTAGTAAAAATGTACAGAGGTTGAATGTTAGTGGTCTTTTGTTGGCAATCTTGCAACTGCCTACGGCCTAGAGCTGTTTCCTGGTGATTCCTTTAAAATGACCTGTGGAAAGGTGTGCTTTCTGTTGCCTTCTACTGTTATGCTTGTAATATATTTTTCTTTGAATTTGGGCACCTGAAATAATTTACATGTATGGAGATGCTTTGCACTTCCTTTTGTTGTGCTGTCTTACATTTTCTCAGATGCACGCTGATTTTTCTGTTGAATGTGGGCTGTTGCTGTCTTTCTTTATTAGGCATCTGTATTTGAATGAATATGATAATCCAATTGGGAATTTTTGGTGTGGTCTATGGTTGTTTGGGCCATCAGATGAGTGATTTGGTTTAACAATCTGTTGATCCTACATGTCTTTCTGTTTGAGGTCCAAGGATACTATGAGTATCTCGTGGTTGAGGAGTTTGTATTTTGTAAATCAATCAAGTTCCATTTTGTAACTTAAGCAATTTGTTAATGGATAACCTAATGCATACTGCGATCATGAAAAGGTTGCAATGGCTACCAAAGTTAAATGTCCACTGACAGTGTTGTGAGCTCCTCTTGTCTTGCCCTTGGGGATCTTACTGTGGAATCATTACTTATTGCAAACAGAAACAATCAATGTTGATTTGACATCTTTGAGCTTAAATATGAAAAACGAAAATCTAACAAATAGTTTTCAAAATAATGGAGTTCTTGTTTTAGTTTAGTTTTCTTGAAGTTGGGGATCATTCTTCTGCTGCCTTGTCTGCGGTATTTTTGAAATGATGGAAACCTGCAAAGACCCTTTATTTTCTGGGATTTGTGGAAATGGTTGGCGCATCATATATATGCTCAAAGACTTTGATTTTTTCCTAGGTTGCCTTTTCTCTTTCTATTTCTCTAATTGATTGGATGTGGGGAAAAGCTGGGAAACTGAAGCAGGGCAATTATTAAACGGTTTAATTTGGAATTGTGGTCATTTTCCCTATTGCCCCATCCCCATCTTTCCCAACATCCAAATGTCTTCTAACATCTTGCAATCCATTTTACTTTATTGTTAATGGTTTTTTTAACCTTTTTATTGCTACCTATTTGACTTACCAAACATTCTTTGAATGTATAGACACAGACACTTCTCTTTGACCCCTTGCATGATCATTTGATGGAGTTGGAAATCATTTCGGGACTTGTTCGCCTACTTCTCATCAAATTAGTATTAAAGAGGTTAAGAGTGAAGGGTGTTTGTTGGAGATCTAAATGGAAGGGAAATTCTATATACAAAACCCACTTATTTTGCTGAGCACACCCACATTCCTTTATAAACAGTGATTTTTTTATTTTTTATTTTTAAAAAGGTGGGTGTGCTCAGTAAAATAGGGGGTGCATATAGAATTTCCCCTAAATGGAATCACCACTTTCCTTGGATTGAATTTAGTAGGGCTATAGGTAGGTAATCATTTATCTACGAAGGGAGAGACTATTTTGATGGCCCCTTGGTGATCCACTTAAGGCATTGCTAAAAATCTTAGCAATTCAATACCTGATTAAACAGATGTGCATGTTCCCCATAGATCCGATACAGAAAATTTTATGTAGCATGAGATAATGAGAATACTAGTTGGTTTCCATGTTCAGCTAGGATATCCATGATGAATAACAAAAGAAAGAGAAAGGATTGCAGATATGATCATCTACAATAGCTAAGCCGTAACAATCTGTCTGATAGGAAGTTACAAAAGCTTGTATTTAATATCAACTTATCTTCAAATATGTGTATGGATTACATTGTATCTATTAGATGGACATCTTAGTCATCCAAAGGCACCAGTTTTGTGATGTTTGTGCCCTATTAGGTAGGGCTTCTATAAATTGTCTCTAAATGTATTTGTAAAAAATAAATACATAAATAAATCAAAGATTAACTCTTAAAAATAGTTGTAATATATTCCACCTACCAAGACAAGGCATCACATGGATGATACACTACATTATTTAAGGGACTGTTCTTATGTTCAATGGTGACTGTTATTACTTGTTCTATTGCTAGATACGAAGCCATTGCCTTTAGTGGAAGGTTTGATTTGAGAATTAGTTATCCAGAGAATCTGGATCTCTTTCTAGATTTATTTGAGCTCAGGCATATGGAGACATCTGGACGTACACAAATCATGGAATGTTGTTTTTGGGTTGCACCTCCAACTTGTCTTATACAGATGTACAATATTCATATCTTATTGCCACATTAAACGGTTGTGATCTTTGTGTATTTTTTTAAGTCATTTTGGTTAATGACATTTTTTTAATAAAAAGGTCCGTTTTACCTACTTTGTTTTGAATTCCTAGGAGTTTACAGTGAAGTGCATTTGAACATAGGAATATTAAACAGAGATTTGCTCTGATTTGATATTCTCATTGACAAAATGAGGCATGCTAGTGCAATTTAATAGGTTTCCATGCTAAGTTTTTCTTATCATGTCTGAAATTGTGGCAATCGGCAAGGAGTGGGCGCACTGGACTCGCATAACACAAGATGATGTCACTTGGCTATCCAAGGACATTCTTGATAATTTTAATCCAAGGCTTCAAAATTGATGGCCAAAATAAAAGTTGTCAGCGGCGGACTTTTACTATCTTTTTCTTTTTATTGGTACCCCAGGCAATGGGGTTGGGACCCAAGAGAGAGCCCGTATAAACAAGCGAAGGTATCTCCCTCAAGTGGGAAAGAGAATCGCACAAACAAGAAAAAAACCCACACAAGTGGAAAAGGAGCCCGCACAAGCGGGAAGAGGTGACTTACCCAGGGTTCGAGCCCGGGCAGCCAGGTAAGAACTCTTACTATCTTAGATTAGATGACTGGAGACGTAAAGGTGAAAATGGTTTCAGGTTAATATGGCTAACAGCAACCACCCCATGTATTTTTTATTATTATATATATATATATATATTTTTTGCAACCACCCCATGTATTTAGTGCCCTCCACGGAACATGCCAAACGCTGTTTCTTTCCAAGTTATCTGAAGTGGGTGTGGTCTTCTAGCTCTTGCACCGTGCCAGTGGCAGCAGAGGGAAGTGTCGCTCCTTCAAAGCTGTGATTGGTAATAATTCTGCTCCCGTGCTCCCGGCTGACACTTAGAAAAAGAATAATTACTTGAATTGAGCATAGGGGCCCACTGTTTCATTTATGTAATTGAATTCCTAGGAATTCAAGATATTTCTCAAAGAAGTTAAAATTGAAGCAACAGAAACGAAGATCCAAAAATGACAAACTAATAGTCTTCTTTTGAAAAATGAATCAAAGGGGAGGTGAGAAATGAATGCCCAGCCATAGGGTACATTCAAGCCCTATAAAGGTCAAAGTTCCCATTTGCATCTCCCCCCAGGCTCCAGCTCTTATATTCTTCTCCCTGGACCTTTTTAACGATCCCTTCATAGGAGCCATTGACTGTGTATTCCTATGTATTTAGTTCCATGTAGACAATTATGCCCTTAACTTTGATAGTGCGAGTTTGGGAGTAGAAACTGATGGATAGATTCATATTTCTAACTTGAAACCACAACCAATGATTTTTCTTTCATCGATGATGATAGTGTCTATTCAAACCACATCCAACCTGCTGTGCATTTTTTTGCAAAAGAACTACTTAGCAGTCAACTTTTATCATCCGCTCACTCCAGATAAGAAAGTGCCGCTTGATGTTAGATTCATCAACCTACCTGATGCATGTGTAAAAATGTCTCTGATATTGCCATGCCCAGAGTCCTAAACATTCAACTTTCATTTTCTCCTGTGCCTCCACTTCTCAATTAACCTCTACTATATATAGATTCGGGTTAGACTGAAAGGTAAAACAAATAAAAAAACTAGAACCAGAAAACACACAACTAAATCAAGCATTAAATCATCTGTTCATTACACATGTATACTCTTTTATTTTATTTTATTTTATTTTTTTATTCAAGATCCTTGTAAATCTTCACCTCAGTCACACTAGGCCAACTGAATTCCTCAGATCTAAACAAGAGAATACATAATAACATGAAGCTTGCAGACCACATCAGAAACATACATCTGTGGATGAAGATCCCGTGGCCTTGAGCGGAAGGGGATCCCAAACGATTAATTCACCACAATGTCCATTTTTAAGATCATTTGCAGCACAGCCAGGATTGGAATTACCAACAGCTACCACTTCAGTCCGTGCAGCAGCCACAGCTACAGATTTTAGTCGTATCCGCTCAGCTCTGGAGCCAATGACTTGGCCCAGGACCGAGGCTGCAATTGTGAATGCCATTGCTGTCTTGGGCATTAGAACAGACTTCCTAAGCATGGCTATGAAGGGCACAGCAGCATGCACAGCAGCAAACCAGGACGGCGAGAACTTTTCAGTGTGCTCCCTCCATATCCCCAAAGGTACGTTGGCTGCCATCCCCAACATGCCAATCACTAGCATCTTTGCGGGCAGGGGCTGTGGGCGGAGGGACTTCACAAGAGCAGTTCGGGCAAGGGCTGCTCTTGCTGCAACTATGGCTGGTGGGCACTTGAACTTCATGCCTGGTGGGGGTTGGAAAGCCTTTGCCACAAGAGGCAAGACATGGCTTACTGCTCGGTAGGACTTGGCAATAGGACAATTCCCAGTTTCCAGCCACTCATTGCCCATTGCCTCATGTGCCGAATCTCCTTTCTGAAAGATAAAATCAAAACGAAACAGTAAAAGTTAGGGCAACTTTGGCATTTTCACAATACTGTTCACCAAAATAGGGGCTTCGGAAAAAATGGTGAGAGAGACCACTGTTCTAACATTAATTCTCCTGACCTAAGAAATTTTCAGTAAGGGGATTTTTTTCAAAGAGATGTAGAATAATGCCACAATTCATTAGGAAATGAGTCCTGAGCATTCACCGAGTAGAATCTAAGTATACTGGGGAAATTCTGATTGTCCCTTGTAGATCACCTTAGACACTCACTTTCACCCATAGATCAAAAGCATGTTTCCTTGAGAATCCGGAAAGTGCAAAATGAAGCTCAAATGTCTTGGAAGAAAAGGATATCCGATACAGAGACATTGCAGTAGCAATACAATGAAGACAAAGGGAAAAATTAACACATGGACCTCCTTTTGCAAAGAATATGAGAATAAAATGCAATGTAACATGTGAAGACTCCTTGCAATCCATTACATAATGCAAAGAATGAGGCCACACACCCTTTTAAATAAATCAAATAAAATGTTGAATTCAAGTCCATGTACCAAAATGAGGGCAATTTAGCACTGTGATGAAAATGCACTACACCTTTGAAGAAGAATCTTTCCTAGAGGGCTTCTTCTTCTGTTTCTTCCACTTTTCTGAGAAAGAATCAAAGCTGAAGGGTCCTCCTGGTCCAAAGGCTGAGAGACTTATAGAGGCTGCCCTTGCAGCTAAAGGGTTGAACTGAGGCGCGGGCCCAGGCTGCAAATTCTCAGGGTGTAGAAATGTTTTTCCAGAGAGTGGAACAACTCCATCACGGCCATGGAAAAGCTTAAATGCCATGTCAAAATTGGGGCCATCTTCGAAAATGGGGCCTTTGCCACCCCGTACCTAGAAAGAGAAGACAAATGACAAAGGAAAACATAGTCTAAATTCAACAATTCATCTGAAGCAAAACACAAGAATTTGACATATTCAACAAAAGAAAAACCCAGTTCAACATCATTTTGACACATGCATGCAGGTACTGAAATTGAACGTGATTCCCAAGCTTTCTACAGAAAGCAAGGAAAGCAAAAGATAACTCACAGGCCTGGAAAAGTTAATAGGTGAGAGTGAGAAGTTCGTTGGTTCATTGATGTTCCTCAGAAAAGGGCATCGCTGAATGTCCTGGTGAGCGAATAGCCGCTCAGATGATGATGATTGCTCATTAATACCCTGGAAGAAACACTCCATTTCTAGCAAAGCAGCTTTCCTGCAAAAAGAAGGATGACATTAAATAAAAGCTCCCTTCTTTTTGGGAGGTCACCACACTGGCCAGCACATGTGCTTTTCACCGGACATGGCAATGCTCCTTGTGGAGAGCATCCCTACTTACCATATCCATGAGGAAAAACAGGTTCCCCTTTTTGTTGTTCGAGACGACATGTGTGTTGGAGGTGCTTCTAGAATAATAAATGCTAAAAAAGATCAAGAATTCATCTAAAAAAGAAAACAAAGGGAGAAATGGACAGCATCCACAATCATACTCTTCCATGTCAGGGGAAGAAATGTCATCCAAAACAAAAGTGCAAATCAGTAAAACAAGTTCCTTTTTGCGACAACATAACTAAACTAAACATTATGTGCATTGCCGTGAACTGATCAAGGAGAAGAGCCAACACAGTCCAGAAACAACAAGACGTGCAAATAACTGAGAAAGATTGGATATTCTAACAAAAGAGACTAACAAGAATTCTAACAGAAGAGACTGACAAGACTTCGGGGGCAAGTGGAAATAGCTGGATGATCTTTTTATTTTTTATTTTTTAACTTTTTCTTCCTCAAATCAACAATTCAACATTAAATCGTCAAATGCCCTCCATATGAATTTTTGGTGGAAATGCATCTAAGTGACTGGCCCCATTCATCTTTCACATTCATACATAGATAAGTTTTCACAAATCATCTCAAGTTAGGAAAAGCATATTGAAAACTCCCCAATCAGATTACATCTAGGGTTCCAAATGAATCCTTGGAATTCAGTTTCCCCATAATCAAAGTCATCTATAACTCATTTGACTTGTGATTGATCATGGAAAAGAAGAAAACAACCGAGGTTTTAACATAATTCAGGTCATCCAAATCCCAAACACACGAAACCGTCATTCCTCTTGCAAACTGTTTTACCTGCAATTACTCTCTAAAATTCAAACCTCAAACCTGCCCTAAAGAATTCATGAAATTCTCGGAAAGCCAGTTCTCAGATTCAATTAACGCCATAAACAGGAAACCTGCGCTACAAACAAAGATGTACCAACATTCATGCAAATCAACCCGCTAAAACCTCAATTGACCCCTGCAATGACTACAAAAAAAAAGTATCATCAAACTTCATGAATCCCGCATATTTGAGAAATTCATGAACAAGAAACCCTAGAAACTCTATTTCCTGAAAAAAAAAAAAAAAAACCCTCCAGCCAAATCCACCGATCTTTCATCGAGGGTCTCAAACAGGAAGAAAACCCTCCGACAATGCAAGAATCCTACGAATTTGATATGGAAAAACGGAGAAACTGTTTCGATCGATTCAATTGAAGAAGGAAACGAAAGAAATCGCGATTTCTTCCGGAAGAAAACGAAAGGAATCGCGATTTCTTGAAGAATACCTGGAACTGGAAATGATGATGATGAAGCTTCGAGAAGAAATCCGGTAGAATCGCACGGACGTGTGGTGAACACGAGATGAAGATCTACGTCTCTTTTCGATCCGAGCTCCTTCACTTTGAGGGAGATGGGGGACCGGTTGAGCCGGTTAAAGGACCGGCATTTACCGGTCAAAAGACATAAACCTCCCTAATCCAGCGACCTTTTGGTTGTCGGGCCTAATCTGGACCGTAGAATTTTCTTATCTCGTGCGTGCTTGGAATTTGGATTCGATTAATCGTTTTGTTGGTTAAAATAGATGAAGGGAGGATCGTTCGTTCGATTATACTTGACTTGGAATTATCGAAACGACGTGGACGTGGACGTGGACGTGGTGGATTGTAAAATTGACAAGTGTAGAGAGAGATCTTGGCCGTTGGATGAGAAGTAGGTGAGCCACAGACGGAATTGACGACCACCACTAAAAGCGTTAGGTAGTATACCATTGACCTAAAAATCCAAAAAAGAAGAGGAACATGAGCTGGCACAGGCCCAGCGAAGAGAACGTGCCTGCGTGAATTGCGTAGTTTCGGATTCGTTCCAAAAATGTCAATGAGCGCCTTTCGATTTTTAGAGAGTTTTCTACTTTTTTTCCCTTTTTTTTTTCTTTTACTTGAACATTTTCTTTTATTATTTTTTTTAGAGTTGGTTTATATATATATATATATATATATATATATAGGGAGATGCTCTTACGAGAGATATCTCTCACCAGAAATGAGAGATTGGGTGGAGGCCTTCACATCCATATCCAATGCCAACACAACTTATATGTGAGGGCCCCCACCCCTATCTCTTATTTAAGATGAGAGATATCTCTCATAGGAACATCTCCCATATATATATATACACTCAATCTCTCATTTAAAGTGAGAGATTTCACACCCAATCTCTCATTTAAAGTGAGAGAAATCTCTCACATGAGCATCTCTATATATATATATATTTATTTAGAAACATCCATATCCAATGCCAACAACTTAAATGTGAGAGTCCCCACTCCTATCTCTTATAGAAGCATCTCCTATATATATAGAACTTTACGAGAAAAATCCCGAAATATAGCTATTTATGTCGAAAGGTCCTTGCAAATTGTGTAGCACTACTGATGTCCTCTCACCATTTTTTTTATATTCATTTATACTTTTTTCTGAGCGATGATAGCGTCGCTATGGGCAACACTAGTATCGCTTGTCAGAACATCTCCTAATGTCTTCTTCTTCCTCTCCTCCTCCTATTTCTCCATTCCCCCCACTAATAACTTGAAATCTTTCCTCGGAAAACAAATTCTTGACTGAAAAACATGAAGGTGTTGTTTTGACATGAAGAATGCAGGAGGACGATGCTGTAAAAAATTTGAATCAATAAATGGTTTCCCTTTTTTGGTCATCCAAACAGAACCTTTGAAAGAGTTTTGAAAAGTTTTTTTTTTATTTGTAAGTGTTTGAGAATTCACGCTTGAAACAACTATATTTATGTATTTAACTATTTGAGTTGGAGATTGTAACTAACATTTCCATGGTTCGCATGCTCGGATCCCGTTGAATCTAGCAATGGGTTTTAAATGATCGATTGCGCTAAAAAATACGATCTTTCCAAAGAAAACAGAGTTGCAGAATTTTAAAATCCAGGAAAAACCAAACAACGAACTCTTATATTGAAAAATCTGGTTATTGAAACACAAAAGGATTGATTTATGAAACGAAACTTTCACTGCAATCAGCCTTCCTTCTCAAGAAGAAGTTGGATTGGATCTCGACATGAGTACCTATTGAATCGGGTGGAAATTGATTTGACTTTTTTTATTTTTATTTTTTATTTTTATGGAAGGAGCCAGATCTGTTGAAGTTGGTGATGGAGGGTGGCCCTATAAAAAAGTGGAGGCGGTGGCCTGGCGTAGGCTTTGTGGTGAAAAGACGGGTATAATTAGATTTTTAGAGGGATTTTAGAGTTGGTTCCCGCTTTTTCAGGCCTCGGTTTTTTATTTTCCTTTTATATTTCCTTTGAAAGGTCTCAAGACTCAGGTCTCAGGTCTCACGCAGATGGTGCGGAGGATAGGGAGAAGCAGACATTAGGTGATGATAGACATTAGGAGATGCTTTGACGAGCGACGCCCTCGTCAGACACGAACACGCTAGACATTAGGAGATGCTCTGACGAGCGATGCCCTCGTCAGACACGAACACGCTAGACATTAGGAGATGCTCTGACGAGCGACGCTAGCCTCGCCCTCGTCAGACACGAGCAACGCTAGCCTCGCCCTCGTCAGACACGAGCAATGCTAGCGTCGCTCCTATCAAAGTTGAAAAAAAAGAAAAGAAAAGAAAATAAGGCATGACAGACTTCATTAGTGCTACATAATTTGTGATGACCTTTCGGGATAAATGACTATATTTCGGAATTTTTTCGGTAAAATCCTCATATAGAGGGTGTCCCGGCCCTTTGGACAAGAGTGCTTGTTTATATGACTTGTGTTAAGAAGAGTTTTATAGTGAATATGATGGTACCCTCCTCATTTATTTAGACTTGGAATGCAGAGTAAGTTATTTAAGTTAAACTAGAAAATAAAAGATAAGAAATGGGCATATTCGAATGTATTTAAAGGTAGTGTAATTTATGATGAATTAAAGAGAGACTTGTTTGATTTTTGCTTGGGATAGGCCATTAACGATATTTGTGAGAAAAAAAGTTTCTTTATATAGGGTTGATATGGATAAGAAGTATGCAAAGAGGATATGGATGGAATGAGTGAAGACAAATAAAAAGAAACTCTAAGGTCCTGTTTGGCAACCAAATCTTTAGGAAAAAGATTTTTTATTTTCCTCATGGTGTAGTAAATCCATGTTTGGCAATTGTAAATTCCTGAGGATTTAGATGAATCAAAATCTTTATTTGTTAGGATTTTCACATCTAACCACCCCCATAAGATTTGAAAATCCTCACGTAAGTGGATTTGCACCCTTAATCATATTTTTCTCAGTTATATGGATCGATACACACCAATATCAATGTAAAATCTTCAACTATACAAATCTCCAACGAAGAATCCTTGTTCTAGTGATAGTGTAGAATCATTAGATATATGGATTCTTCGCCTGTTACCAAACATGCTGTAAGGGGTAGCACAATTGGCTAATCGGAGGCTACTGTTTTGAGCTTGGGCTCTCTCCCTGGGTGCCACTTGCCTAAGGCAAAAGCCTAACTTACCAGTGCGTTGAAGAGTTAGAGACTTCACATGTCCAAGGGAATAGTCGGTTCTGGAAAAGGCCGGACACCCTCGTAAAAAAATAGATAAATATAAAGAAGTGCAATTCATTCGAAGATTTAGTTCATGATAGATCAAAATGGAAAACAAAATTCATGTAGCGCTGACCTTAGCGGGAGATGCTCCTATGAGAGATATCTCTCACCTTATATGAAGGATTGGGTGGGGGTACTCACATCCATATCCAATGCCAATAAATTAAATGTGAGGGCCCCTACCCCTATATCTCGTATAAGGTGAGAGATATCTCTCATGGGAGCATCTTTCGACCTTAACCTACATAATTGATACAAGGCTTGAATGGCGGTGATAGGAAGTGGTGGTAATGACGTATAGATTCAATTTTATACATATGAAGTCCAACTTTTCATCTTCAAAATGTCACCCATATAGGCCCCACCTTGACCTTGATGTAACACATAAGTTAACATTGACAAGATATGATGGTGAGTAATGCATGGACTGATGTAAGATTAGGACAAGTACCAAATCAAGATAGGTAAGTGGGTGCGTAGGAATCAGATGTTGCCATCGATATGTAAATTACCATATGCAGCGGAACCAAGAAATTTGCCTTGAGGGCCACTATAATTAGGGGAAACAAAAATCTTGAAAGGACTAGTGTAAGAAAATAGAGAGTTTCTCGTAATATAAAAGGACTATCCAAAATTTCTGTGTGGTTATAAGTTTAAAGTAGGTTTTGAAATCCTGACCAGAAGCCTGTTGGAATCCATATTTGGTTCAAAATTAGTTCAACAACCGGCCTAATCTATTGCTAAAAATAAACAGAGGACCCAATCTATTGCTAAAAATACAAAGGGCCCAATCTATTTCAATCATAACAAAATATAACGGTGCAGAAAATGATGAAGGAATTAAAACCATTGGTTGAAACATGTAGGAGCAATGATCTCAGTGGTTTTTAACTAAAGCTTTTGACTTAGATTATAGCATTTGTGTCTAAAATGAAGAAAAAAATATCTTTTTTTTTCTTTTGCTACGGTAAATACTCAACAACGAACGCCCAAATGCACTACACAAGTTACTCGTTAATAAAAAATTGAAGCAACGATTGGGGATCAATCCCTATTAATTTGTCATTGCGGGCAAAAAAATAGATGCCTTGCGATTGATCATCAGTACGTGTGTTGGCAAAGAAAAAAAAATCATTCCTCTTTCAAAAATAATTAGCTACCCTCAAACTTTCACTAGAAAGATAAAAGAAAGCCTAGTAACTTATAGAATAAAATAAATAATTTCTTTTGAGACCACCCACCCCTTAATCCACCATGTCACTTTGAATAAAACAGATAAATTACTCTCACCTGCAATATTCAAACATCCTATTGTCTACAATCGCCAGCATTTCGGATAGTAACAGTCTTTATGCACGACAACAATGGCCACGGAACGGCTTCTCTCATCTCATCGAGCACGTTTGTATAATGTATTTAGTTTTTCGTGAACTTTATTTTTCATTATTTGGTGCAAACAACTTTCTATGAAGAAAATCAACTTTTTTGATGGGCAATATAAGAATGATCGAGAATATTCCATGGAAAAATATATAGAAATTTATGTACTCTAAATTTTACATACGTTATATTAATGTGCCCTTAAGTACGTATTTAATTATAAGAACGGCCATTTACCTGAGTGGTAAGGAGCGTTAGTTCTTACCTAACTGTCTGGGGGTTCGAACCCTAGGTACGTCACTTCTTCCCGCATGTTGGGGCTTGCCTCTCGCTTGGATCCCAGGCCCATTGGCGGGGTAACAAAAAAAAAAGTGCTTATTTAGAACTTTATTTCATCCTATCTTCTGCTGCACTGTTTCAACTTGATAGCATGGTTAACTTCATAGATTTCTCATCTCTTTTACTTGAAGCATGACCCATGCCATGTAGCATATAGATAATAGAGGTTTGGTAGTAGACAGAAATCTGGATCAGCGTCCCAGATGGTATATTAGTATTGGTATATATGGTATCGTTTTCAAAGCATATTTATATATGTATATATTGGACCATAGCTTATGGCTTATGGATGTTGTTTTTATGGGTTTTAGATCATGCCGGCAACTCTGTTTCAATGAGAATAGAATTCAAATTAAAGTATCCCATCATCTTGTTGAATAGGTGTGAGTGATAGTAGGCCCAAGCCTCAAATCGTGAGTGACGATTTTATTTAGCCGTCCTCAAACGTGACATGTCTCCAACCATTTCAATAATTATAATGGCTTATACACAGGAGAAGTGTGAACTATAAGCATCATTAATTGCACAGCATGTAGATCTGTTTCTTCACTTCATTTAACCTTGTTTGTTAAAGAAGGGGTCCACAACAACAAATTTGCCATCTCACTCATGCCAACATTACTGCAAAGTTGAAAGTTTGCCTACCACTACAGTGAAGGTATAATTACATGGCAGCATTTTTTTTTTCACTTATAAAATTAGACACATTTAAGATGAAAAATATGTGAAGAGAATACCAAGTTTTGATACACCTGCTGAGTATGATAACTATGATCTTGTATGATCTTGAAGATAATTGAGGTAGATAATTAAGTTCTTCCTAGGTGCATATACTTTCTTGAAAATCTTCTTAAAAGGGTATTCATTTAATTCTACCACTAGCCCAATAACACACGTTTAGCATGGTATCTCTCTGCACTAGAAAATAAATAATCACATATTAAAAAAATTTACCTCTTTCCATAGAGCAACTTGGATAAATTGGAAATAGAGAAATTGAAACAAAAATGATATAATTATATAGGAACAATTGAAACATGAGTGGTTTGATGAAAAAATGAATGAGTAGTTACATGAGTAGTTACATAATCGGTCAAAATTATAACCGACGGTCAAAATTGAAGCCAAAACCTACTAACTTAATATATTATAATAGTTTTTGTGCAAATTCTGAAAGTGTAAAAGTATCTTATCTAGAATGAATGGCAGTGTAATAGCAGTTGGAGACATAGCATAGGTATAATAATTTAGTGGATTAGCTTTGATGTGTTTAAATGGACATACTTAGCTCTAGCTGTCCCATCAAATGTAATTATGACCTTTGCTGCTTTCATATTTACCCTCTGTTTGGGAAGGGAGGAGGAAAAAAATGGGGGAAAAATGGAGGGAAAATTATTTTGGAGGGTGTTTGGGAAGGGGGGGGGGGGCATGGGGGAAAAGAGGGGAATGATAGAAAAATTACAAAATTGCCCTTTTACTCCAATTGAAATTTTTTCAAAAGCAAGGATAAAACGGTCTTTGTCTCTCTACCTTACAAACAAACAAAATTATATTTTTTCACTTTTTTTCCCCATACTTTTTGACTACCCAAACAAGAGGAGGGAACTCCCCTTTATTTTCCTTTCCTCTCAAATTTTCCCTCCCCTCCCCTCCCCTCCTCCCTCCCAAACACAAGGTTAGTTTTCACTTTCATTACTCTCTCTCTCTCTCTCTCACTCCATTTAATTGGATGGACAGTTGGTAACATCCAATAGATGATTTCCTTTCACAAATGCCACCCTAATTAGCACAAAATAGCCCTAACAAACTACCTCTTGTATAATCAAGATGTAGGGTAACACTTACATGTGTCATGTGTCCTATATTTTGAGTCTGTTTGTTTGCATGCATAAAATACATAGAAGCAGAATACATAAGAACTCATGGTGATATAAACTCCATCAATACATTATTAAATAGGTGAATGTTGAAGGATATAATGTAGAGATGTAGATGGAATCTTAAACTTTCCGAGGTATCACTAAGGTGATTGCTAGATATTCATTTTTCATCTTTCTTTGAATTAATTTCTAATAAAGGCCAGGTTATTTATTGGTCATTTTTATTTTTTAATTATTCATTTTTGACCTTTCTTTTTTGGTAAAACATTTTAAACCAGTTATAAAATTACAATCGGTGGTATTCGTTTACATTAAACAAATGGGCCCTCAGTCTCTTGTCCAAATGATATGACTATGTTGGTGTGCTAGCAAGATTCCTACGCTAATCGACTTATGCTAAATTGTCCTTTGCTTTCAGAGTTCTTGACTCCCTCATCTTTCATCCCATCTCCCTTTTAAAAGTGAAATGCACCTCATATTTCACTTTAACAACCAACTATAGTACACCACAGAATCAATCATGTATAAGAAGAGCAAGAGCTCCTTAATATGAATCAGTTACAACCAAGATGTAAACGTAGGTGAAATATTAATAGATTGGATTAGCTAGGCCTTCATTCAATTGATTGGTGTAGTGGAGCTTTTCAATATGTATTCGTTAAAAGTCAAGACTACTTTCTCAGATGATTGGCAAGTGAGGCTAGAGCTTTTACTTAAATGGAGATTCTATTGAAGTCATTTGACAATAAAGTTATACGCCAACTGTATTGAACGTGACTAATTTGGGTGGGTCGGATATCGGGCAAAGGTGATCACATGCAAGCACATGCATAAAGGGCCTAATGGAAGCTGCGGTCACCATTGCTAACATGGATAGGAGAATGGAAAAGCCATTGGGAGAGCTTGCAAGTTGCAACTCTAGGCAATGATGTGACCACAGTAATGAATGGACGGACCCACAAGTCTTTCATATATAATATGTTATTTATTTATTTATTTAATGCTTGAAAGGGTGAGTGATAGGACTTAGGAGACTTGTGGGGCAATCTACCTGCGGATCGATCCGTGATTGAGCAGGCTTGTGAGATGGGACACTCTTACCATGAGTTGTCTTATCATTTTGGATTTTTGGTGAATTGAATGTTATTGAATTCATATTGTGTATTTCAGATTAATTATATAGATTTGTCCACCGGGTTAGTCAAGGGTCAAGTTTGGATCATGAGTGTTTCATCAATTTTATTAGGCTTTTCAAAGGAGTTAAGAAAGATAAAGTTTACATCTAATTCAACATCGTACTCAAAGAAATTAGATTGGAAAGAGGCCGAGAGGTGAATAATAAAAGGTGGAGATACAAATGAGTCCTTAACTTCCTAGATATCAAACTCCTAAGTATTCAGTTCATTTCTTCACTTTATTCTTTTTTTGTGAAAGGAGATGCTATTTGACGATCATTGTTGGAATTTCTCCACCCTCGTTTTTAATCACCTTAAGAAATACAGTCTTATGTATTGAATTACACAATACAAACAGGCCCTATAATGGTCAGGCCAATATGTAACACAAAGAAGTACGATTGGGTTGGACTGATCATTGGTTTTGTCCTAAACGAAAGGGTCACGAACTTTCTTATTTTAAGTATGGAACTATTGTGAAAGTCTACTTACTACATATCTGTACATGCATGTGGCATTACCATTCCACAATCCTTCATCTGGATTAGATTTATTAGTAAACTTGAATATTTTCTATCAGTGAGTCAATGTCCCAACTTCAACGCATGAAACGTTTATGAATATATAATAATAAGATTGGGACTTTCCAATTAAATTAGAGTGTGAGTGTCACTCGTGTCGGTGTGTAAGGCTGTACAACGTGGCCATGTTCCTGATAATCAGTGGCGGAACTGTGTATAGGCCCGGGGGGGCCCTGGCCCCCCCCAGCCCTTGAAAATGTCCTTTTTTTTTTTTTTTTTTTTTTTTGAAAAAGTCTTTTAAAACACCAAAATGGCCCCCCCCAAAGGTTTTTTGATTTTTTTTCTAAGTTAAACCCCACCCCCCACCCTGGCCCCCACTCCCAACCCTTTTAACTTTCAAAAACCTCTCCACACTCCAATCTTAAGCCCTAACCCTCTTCAGCTCTTCCTTCTTTATTTTGTTCGTCTCTTCTTTTTTTCCATTAATCTCTCATCTTCAGTGGTTAAAATTTTACACGCCGTCTTCTCTATGTCGAGCATTTTCAAGGAACAAAATCATGGTTGAACTTATAACTATGTCAAAGAGGAAACTTTAAAATATGATAGTTATAATAATTGGTGAAATAAAATTTTATTCAAGTTTTGGCCCCCCCAAAGATAAAATCCTGGCTCCGCCCCTGCTGATAATTAGGTCATGTTGCACGTAAAAGAATGGAAATGGAAGTCATTGGAGCACCTTGGTTTGGTGACTTTTTCTACCTTTATTTCTCCTGCTGTTTGTTGGAGAAAGGGAAAATGATGAACTGAAAACATTATGTTATTAGGGGTAGACTCTACTCTAAGTTTTCATTTGTTTTAGATTTATCAATGAAATTTATTAATTAATGAATTGATCACTTGTGCTTTTTGGAAAGCTAGAAAGCTAGCTAACCACTTGATAAGCAAAGAATAAAGTGGATCTGATGACCTTTTTTGGTGCTGTTTTGATTAAGGCATATGGTAAGATTTGTAGGACCAATGGATCCTAACCCATTGTTGTTTAACTACTTGACTTTCATGCATCTTTGAAAAAATGGGATATATTATAGGTTCTTAGTTAGTTATAGCCTTATAGGTATAAAATCCAAGGTTACAAATGGGCATTGGATCATCTAAATATATGAAGTTACGACTTGAATGAAGTAGTATGGAACCTATTTTTGAATAGAAATTGAACTCTAGATCTAGATCCATGCATATTATATCCAGATAGTTACGTGTTTAGACTCGCAGTCTAAATCCAAAAGGAGTAGATTCACACATTAAAAGATATATCGGTTTTTAAGAGCCTTATATTCATATCTGCGAGTCTAATCATATACATTATAGATTAATGGTCTTATAAGCACAGTCCTCACGGATATACCGCTAGAACTCTATCGAAATCTGAACTCAAAACCCAATGGTTAGGGACCTTCCTTACAAAACCATTAGATCTACTCTACATTGCATATTTAAAATTTCTGTTAGCTCTTTTATCCATTTATGCTCAGGTACTATTTGTCTTATTTCGGATTCGGGTCTAGAATTAGATCCATTTTTTCAATTTAATGCCTGATTTGGTTACAATATATAGCCATATATAAGTTTCACATCGAATACGGATTCGGATCTAAAATCCAATCTCTTAAGACAAATACAAATAGATTCACCGTGGCTCCAACTCAGATTTAACTCATTTGCATCCCTAATAAAAATCTAAGGTGCAATTCAACTTGAAGTCATAAATAGAGAATCAATATTGAAACTTAATTGTCGGTCCGTTAATTATTCATTAAATATGACCTTCGATTGAATTGCTAACAATAACTAATAAACTTAAGCTTTCGGTAAATAAGGCCAAACATGCATGTGTGGCATTTTAGAAAAGCTATAAAGTTTTCTGCTTTCAAAGTTGTAAAAGATCAAAGAAAATATAAATTATTATTGCTGCATTAATCTTAACATGAAATTATCATACGTTTCACAATTTCTTATCTATGTGTTTTTCTGTATCTCACAAAGGTGGCATGATGATTTTCTTTGTTTTCTTTTTCTTTTTGTTAATAATTCATTTTATGAAAAATATGGGTTAAATCTCAAAGTGGCTCATGGAGTGTAGAGCATGATAATATAAGAAGATGACTGCATAATACTTTGATATGAAAAATCCTTTTTCTTCTAAAAAGATGGTTTGGGTACGTAATTCACTTGTAAAGTAAATTAAAGTGAATGTTCAAATTAAGAGACATGAAAAGATAAGGGATCAGAGCAAAAACTTTAAATTTCAAAACTCACATTCTCGACTCTTTATCATTTTGTGTCATGAGAATGTACCTTTTTTATATTTTTAATTAAAAAGTGAGTTTTTTTTTTTTTTTTTTTTTTTTTTTTTTTTTTTTTTTTTTTTTTTTTGTGTGTGTGTGTGTGTGTGTCATTTTGACCTGATATCACAAGTCTAGAGTAGAAATCTTTCTCATCATCTTCTTTCCTGTTTTTTTTTCTAAAAAATCCCTTTATTTTAACAAAGCATTTTTAAGTAATAACATTTTAAATTTTCCTTTAAAAAAAAATCACTCATTGCACTTGAGAGCTGTATTCACTGATACATATGAAGTTAGGGCACAATTGCATAACCAGTTTTCAGTGAAAAAAAAAAGGAAAATTAAAAAAATGTTATATAGCAAAACTGAAAAAAGAAGTAAAATTAAAAAAAATGTTATATAGCAAAATTTATATTTGGTATGGTTTCTTTTTCATGAGAAAAATCATAAAAACGAACTAAATTTTATATGATTTTGTAGAAAAAAAATCCTATGGATAAGGGTCTGGAATTTTTTTTTCATCTAAAAGAGGAAAAGTCCCAATAACTGATTTTGTGCTTCTTACATATGCGCAGGACTACTGCTTGAAAAAAAAAAAAAAAAAAAAAAAAAAAAAAAAAAAAAAAAAACACCAAACAAAACCAAACAGTGCGAAGAATCTCCTCAATCACCGCCACCTCTCCCTGGACGCTACGAATACGATGCCAATTGCCAAGGGCGATATTTCCACGAACCCTACCGACAAGAGCAAGCCCCACCCCCGCACCCGTACCTCGTCCCATCTATTTTTCGATCTATCCCATGCAACAAACGACCATGTACTGTCGGAGTCCCGATCCTCTGCGGCCTTAACTCAGACAAATCCTAAGTTGAAGGGATAGAGCCCACAGTTGGTCCCACCTATCAAAAATCAAATCCTTTCCAATCGCATCACAGGATTGAGGACACCCAACTTTTTTCCCATAGATTTAGTCCCGTGCCATATAATCGACCATTTGATAAAAAAATGATCATATCTGATTGTGGGTCCAATCTTATTGAGGTATAAAATTCATGATACTTCATATGGCTTGGAGGGGCGTAGATTTTGAACGGGTTGGATTTTCAGTAAACAGGTTCCACCGTAGAGTTTCAATTGTTCTATTATGAGATCTCCCTGTGTGAAAGCCTCAGATGATCATTACTTGGTGGTTGAGCGCTTACCCATCCGACATTTGGAATAAAGAAGTCAATTTCCATGTAAATTCTCAAGCAAACCAGGGCTACTTTCCATTTACACAATTATATTCAAGGGTTTTTACAAAGAGGCCCCTATATTTTCAGATAAATTAAAAAAGGCTTTCCTGCCTTTTCAATTTTTACGAGAAGGCCCCTAGTTTGACAACAAAAGATTGTTGACTTCTTTTTAGATAACAAATAACATAAATACGTTTTTACTTAATCTTATCAAATCTCACTAATTCAATTTATCTTGGCAGGATCCCACTTGAACACATGAACCGAGAAAAATATTGAGATGAAAAGTCTTAGATATAAATAAAGAAAATAAATATCATCAAGCTATTCAAATGATTCTGATTTAGTTTTAAGTCTTAAAGGTTTAAGTCGTAAAATTATTCTTTTAACTTTTAACTCAAGAGATGCATCATATGAGTTTTTCTTAAGAGTAAAAAATAAAATATTGAACCGTCAAATTATTTTTCTTACAATTGGACTAATTAAATAAGATTTTATTAAAAATACAAAATATAGGAGTATTTTGAGGTTTTGTGGAAATACAGGGGCTTTTTATAAAAAAAAACACCTGCATTCAATTCAAACAGAAGAAAATAAGAAAAATAACAGCAGTTAGTTTTTCCAGCTTTACGCGTACCTCTTTTTCCGTGTGATTTTCTTAGAATATCATTTCATTCATTCATCTCTCGTCTCTCACCTGTTCGACAGCTCTCATGGCTATAAAAGCAATCTCACTCACTCCAACGAAAACAAGAGAGATATAAAAGCAATCTCACTCACTCCAACGAAAACGAGAGAGAGAGAGAGGTCTCTCATTCAAGAAGCCTTTTGAAGGGAGAGGCTGAGAAATCTCGTTCCTTTGAGGGGTTTGTTGAGGCCGGTATATAAAAATTGGATTTTTTTTTTTGTTTGGGTTGCTTTCTGATTGGCAAAGATTTGAGCAAGAGAGGTAATTTTCGCTTGCTTGAAAGTTGCAGTTTTGTTCTTTCTAGTACTAATTCTGAGGATTTTGCTTAAGATATTTTTGCTGCTTTTAGTAGATTTGATACATCTAGGTAACTGTGTCTTTGCTATTTTGGTTTTTATTTTTAAACAAATGAGGTTTCTGTGTTTGGTTTGGATTGTATTGTAATGGGTTTTTGGAAATTCATCATTTTGTCCATGTTATCAATGTCCTTTTTCTGTTATGTGTGGAAAATACAGGGGAACCCATAAGAAAACTTGTGTGTTCATGGGTTTGGAATCCAATTCTAGGACTGTACTGTAATGGGTTTTTGGAAAGTCTATCATTTTTCCATGTAATCTGTGTCTTTCTTTCTCTGTTAGCTGTGGAAAATACATGGGAATCCATAAGAAAACTTGTGCTTTCCTGGGTTTGAAATCCGGTTCCAGAGATAACTGAATTCATGGGAACTATGATGTAGATCTTAACTGTGGATTCTATTGATCGTCACTGCGGAATTTGTTGTCTAATTAATTTACTCTTCTCTTCTCAGTTATCTGCATCAGATGGTGGGTGGTTGGATCTGGGTCCAACCATGCTCTGTTTTTCTACTGGATGGAGTTTCTTGACCTTGTGCTTGAAATTGAGCTTCCTCCTGAGTGTTATTTCTACTTGGGGCCTGTTTGGATGTGGAGAAAACTGTCGACAGTTCAATTCCTTTCAAGGAGAAAGTATTCTGTACTGTGGACAGTTTTCTCCTCTGTTTCTCCGTCAAATTTTTTTTTAAAATTCTCTCTCTCCATTCAAACAGGCCCTAAGGAGAAACTTTCTTTGTGGAGTTTTTCTGAGAATCCAATCATTTCATGAGTTGGATTATACTTGTCTCTTGTTTTCTAGAATTGTATTGCATGATAGATGTTTTGTGCCAATCTAGTATCATCGATAAAATTATTCTTTTGAAAATTGAAATTTAATGCATGACAGAGATCTGGCTGATGAAGATCAAGTGTACTCAAAAATTTTAAAATTCATGAATGAGGGTCTGGTAAAATGATATATTTTCTTTTTATAAGAAAAATAATCTGGGAAATTCTCTCTGTGAAGTTCCTTTCTTTCCCCTCTTTTGGTAAAGTAATAAGCAGTTGTTTTTGTCAGCCCTACAAACAGTTAGATTAGTTCTATGCATTACATTGTTAATAGAGTTGGAAAATTTTCAAGGTGCTTGATCCTCAGTTTGAAAACATCAATTTGTTCTTGTTATACCATCTGGATTCTTTCTGAAGAGTTTCTTGGGTTCGGCATTCTAGTAGGAACAAATGGTCTTTTCTTCCCCCTATCGATTCTTTCCTCCCAGTATAACTACTACCGATCATTTTCTAGTTTGATATCTGTTAATCATTCCTCTTAGAATAGGGGAGTATTTTCCAAATGTAGGTGCATTAGTAAAATGGCATTACCTACTAACAATTGTTCAAAAAGGTAGCAGCTACTGTAATTTCCTGTACAGGGTAGAAGAGGAGGTGGTATGGTTTTTTCTTTTGGTGAGAGAAATTGGGTTTGGGGCATCATGGTTTTTTACTGTCACAGTTGCATCTAGTTTTATTCAAGATTTATAACTAAAGGATAGAAGATTGATGGGTCTTCTATTCAGGTTTTAAAAACTGTCAAAAGAACATGAAATAAGGCTTTTGTATTTTCAAATTTTCTCTTAGTTGCAATTAGTGCACACTTCACATTGCAGCATATTGGACTGAAGTTACTGAACATTGCATTTCTATTACATGTCTTACATTGGTCTGTATCACTTTTGGACAGGTATTTGATTATAGAAGAAAATGAAGAATAAAGATCTCAAGTCAGCAGCTTGTCATGATAAAAGTTCAAGAATTGTCCCATTGACTTTAGTATTTATAGTACTTTGTGGATTCTCATTCTATCTTGGTGGCATATTCTGTTCTTATAAGAACAACCTTCTTATCAAGAGCACCACTGGGGCAGTCCATTCTAAAACAGAAGCCACACCGGTTTCTTTTCAAGCTAAGCCTGTTGTATTCCCTGAATGTAGCAGCGACTATCAAGACTACACACCATGCACAGACCCGAAGGTATATAGCTCCGATATTTCTACGCTCTCTCTCTCTCTCTCTCGTCTTTGTGATGTTTGTATGCCCTCTATTTCTATCTTTATCTCTCGAATTCATGGGGGAAATGGAGTAAATGGGTTCTCCTATGATCATTCCAACGCACCCTCTTGTGAATTGGTGCTCATCTTATTGATTCCCAACCCACCCTCTTGTAAATTGGTGCTTCTCTTATTAATTTGCAGCACTGGAATTTATCATATAAATCTATTTTTCTCTAGCAATGAGCAATTTCATGACATGGGGATCTTCAATCAAGGTTTGGTGTGATCTGATGTTGCAAACTTAACCCATCCGCAGCCCACACTAAGACCTTTCCACCCTCCACTCCCCAAGTGCGGTCTGGATTGTGTGAGCCGGCTTGTGGACCCAGCTGGAAGCATGCCAATCGTGGGGATTGGGAAGACGGGGAGGTCTTGATATGGATGAGGGACAGGCCAGATATCACTCAAATCAGTTGCTCTTACTTCCCATTCCCCCTTTAGTTTGCAGCCATTTAAATGGTTGTATAAGTGCAGTATTGGTAGCAAAATCCAGTGGGATTCTCTGATAAGTGCGATTTTGGTATGCCTGCCAACTGCCCTGTATTTTCTGGGGAGTGGGTGTAGAAAACTGTAAACGGGTTGGATTCACTAGCGTGCGTGTGTCATATGCATATCCCAATTGAGAGATCTTTTGTCTGTTGTTGTAGAGATGGAAGAAGTATGGCTATCATAGACTAAGTTTTTTGGAGCGCCACTGCCCTCCAATCTTCGAAAGGAAAGAATGCTTAGTACCCCCACCAAAAGGGTACAAACCACCAATCACATGGCCTAAGAGCAAAGATGAGTGTTGGTATAGGTAATGTACACTTACAAATTTTTTCCTGCCTCTTAGGTGTACTTGTATAGATTTTTATGTTTTTTTTTTTTGTTTTTTTTTGGGGGACAGCTCTTGCTGTTATGACTTATGAGTCTCATTTTAGTTGATGTTCTTCCTCTTTTTCATTGAAGGATCTGTAAATTTTATATACTTTCCTTGTGTATTATTTCAGAAATGTGCCTTATGATTGGATTAACAATAAGAAAGCTAATCAGAACTGGCTTCGGAAAGAAGGGGAAAAATTCCTGTTTCCTGGTGGAGGTACCATGTTTCCCCGAGGAGTTGGCGCATATGTTGATTTGATGCAGGATTTGATTCCTGGTATGAAGGATGGGACTATCCGAACTGCTCTTGATACAGGGTGTGGGGTGAGTTGCTTATCATCTCATGTTTCTGCTCTTCACACGTATGCTCTTTGTCATGTTGAACAACCCCACCCCCAAACCCCCAAGAAAAAAAATCATCCTATTGTGTAAACTTCCTTTCTCTGCTTTTGATTTTACAATATCACAATATTTTCTAGCAAACAATGCATGTAACATGTTGGTTAGCCACCTGTCATTAGGGGAGCATCTGGTTGCATAATGGTTTTGGTCTTACCCAAACTGAACATTTCATTGCCAAACAAGAACGGTACAGCATTTTCTATTAAGAAACGAGTAGTAAAAAAGACTGGATTTTTGTTGCAAAATAGAGGGTGTAAACAGCATTTCCCTCTGTCTATATTATTTCCCTTAGCCATTCACCCTGGTGCTTTCTATCATATTGTATTTAATGTTTGTAACTGTATTGATGCTTTCCCTTTGAATCCTTGTCCATTAGCCTGTTTTGTGGTGTTTGATCTTTTCAGATACTTATCCCTTTGTATCCATGTGTTTCAAAAAACTCTTTCCATTACATGTGGGATGGATGTGTCTACAGGTTGCCAGTTGGGGAGGTGATTTGTTAGACCGTGGAATTTTAACTCTTTCTCTTGCACCGAGAGACAATCATGAGGCTCAAGTTCAATTTGCACTTGAACGTGGAATTCCAGCAATCCTGGGGATCATTTCAACGCAGCGTCTTCCTTTCCCCTCGAATTCATTTGATATGGCTCATTGCTCCAGATGCCTTATCCCATGGACAGAATTTGGTAGTTTCCTGTTCTCTTGAAAGTATTTGATACTAAGGAGCGCTTTTGCACATTTTGGTCATTGCTCGACACATGAACTTATTAATAGTTGAAAAAAAAGATAAAGAAAAGTTTTTTTTGGAGGCATTTGTAAGTTGAAAAAAAAGAAAAAGAAAGAACAGTTTTCTTGGAGGCATCTGTAAGTTGAGTTTGGCGTTTTTCTTTTTCAGTTTGAGATCTATTTTCAATCAGAAGTTATGGGTAAAGCTTAAAATTTTTAAGTGCAAATTTATTGAAGATGCTGGACTTGGTCTATGGGACACGACTTTATTCATGGTATATAGTGTGGGCCTTCATCCGCACTTGTGATCTTAGACTGTTCAAGGGTTGTTGCCAAACCATTCATTGGTATTTCCGGTCGTCTTCTACTTTGGGAAACCAACTTAAATGTAGAGCATTGGTCATTTTATGGTTTCAACCCTTTTATGGTTAGGGTCATTTTACAATGGCAAGGATGGCCAACTGTCAGGTTTACCTCCGTGTCATGATTGGTTCTGATCACCACTACATGTGCTCCTAATGTTCTGTCTTCATCTTTCTTTTTTGTTTTCCTTTAGCGAGAGGCATATTTGTCATTAGAGGAGAATGTAAATCATTAATCATTTCACAAATGGAACCCTATTTCAATGTCCACTTCTGCAATTTGCTAGTTTGTCCACTCACATCAAAACCATCATGTTTCAGGTGGGATTTACCTTATGGAAATACACCGTATACTTCGGCCAGGAGGCTTCTGGGTCCTCTCTGGCCCACCAGTAAACTACAAGAATCGTTGGCGAGGATGGAACACAACTGTGGAAGAGCAGAAGTCAGATTACAATAAATTGCAGGCGTTACTATCTAGCATGTGCTTCAAGTTATACAATACAAAAGATGATATTTCTGTGTGGCAAAAATCTTCGAACACTAGTTGCTATGACAAGCTTTCAGTATCTGATGCTTACCCACCAAAATGTGATGACAGCATAGAGCCTGATGCAGCATGGTACACACCACTCCGTTCTTGTGCTGTTACTCCGAGCCAAAAATTCAAGAAATTAGAGTTGAAATCCACCCCAAAATGGCCTGAACGGCTACATATTGCTCCTGAGCGCGTTTCAACTATCCCCGGTGGGAGTGCCAGTGCATTCAAGCATGATGATGGCAAATGGAAAGTGAGGGCGAAGCATTACAAGACCTTGCTGCCTGCACTTGGAACTGATAAAATACGTAACGTCATGGACATGAATACGGTTTATGGAGGATTTGCTGCAGCACTTATTGGTGATCCTATATGGGTCATGAATGTGGTCTCTTCCTATGGTGCAAATTCACTAAGTGTAGTTTATGATAGAGGATTGATTGGGACTTACCACGATTGGTATGCTGAATTCATGAAATGCATTCATAAATTGTGCATTCATGCCTTTTTATCACATTGATTCCTCCAGCATACTTTCGTACATTGTCCATTTGTGCTACTTTATAACTTGTTTCTCCACCATCCAAGCGCGATTTTTATTTGTATTCTGTTCTCATTGCAAATTATTGCTTGCAGCTTCTGACATATAGATTCCAAATTATTGGTTTCATTATTGCCTGTGTAGTTGCATAACAGACATAGCATATGCATGCACATTAATATATAGATTTTTTTTCACCAAGGAAGTGATTTTTAATTTGATTGCTGAAGGTTGTTGGTCCTTTCTTCTGCAGGTGCGAGGCATTCTCCACTTACCCACGAACATATGACCTTCTGCATCTTGATGGCCTTTTCACTGCTGAAAGCCACAGGTAAGGATCTAAAAAATGCTTGTATGATGTCAATCTAGTGGGAAAATTGATTTTTTCTTTGATTGGTCGACAAAAATATGGAATAGATCTTTTCCTTTCTAGGAAGTGATGAAAGTGTCCTCAGCTATATCACGCATGGATGCATGCTGGAAATAATGTTTGAAATTCATGCACTTTGACCGCATATGTAGTTGGTCTGTTAAAAGATCAGATGTGACTAAAATCCTTATACTGCAAGATTATAAATAAGATGAATTTGCAGGGAATGTGGAAACCACTCGTAGTTGAGGGTATACTGTAATCAGAAGGAAATAAATACGAAGTTAAGGAAAAGCTAGGAAAAAAACAGTAGGCACTGTAATCAGATGATTTTCCTCCATAACATCACTTTCAGTTATCAAAGTTGAAAAGGTTACTGTGGTGTGTACTCTGTAAAATGAAGGAACGAGCAGCCTGCAACACATATGAGCTTCATCAAGCCACTATATATGGTGGAAACAAAATGGGAGTTCATTCTCATCTGAGATTATATGAGTATTAGCAAGAGAAGATTGAAGCAAAGATACCAACGAAGATTTCCAGTACTAAGGGCATGTTTGTGTAACACTTTTCCGCGGAAAAGTTAACGGTTTTCCGCGGAAAACCCATTTTTCCGGCGTTTGGTGCGGAACAATTCCGCGGAAATGTTTTCCTGCCTCGTCAGCATTTTCCTTGATAATTGTGGAAATGGGTTTCCTATGGGGGGTATGGGAAATGGTTTTCCTCGGAAAATTTCTCCATCTTTTCCTCACTTTTGTCCATTTCAACCCAAAAACCCTATAACTCTTTCATTTTTTATTTCTTTATATAAATTATTATTTAATGTTAAATAAGTAATATACATGTTATGTTATTTTCTTCAAAAAATTATATCACCAAATAAGAAATTTTGATTTTCTATAAGGAATCCACAGCCGCACCAAACAACATCTGCACAAATTCAATGAGGAAACTCTTTTTGCACCAAACATGGATTTCTAAATTCTACGGAAATCCTTTTCCGAGGTTTTCATTTCTATGGAAAATGCTGATGTGGCAATTTCCTCTTTCCGCGGAAAGGGTGTGTACACAAACGTGCCCTAAAAGAAAGGGCACACATAAGCCCTTTTGTTCTGAATTTCTCAAATAAAAGCAAGACAAGAACACCAGAGTTTCTCACCTCTTCTTTGAAAATCCTCTCTCACTTCAGTCCAAGTATTATAAGCCAACAGCCTGTACTCTTTCTATGCATGCTCATTCTTAGCAGACATCACTGGAACTCCCTCCAATACAATCACGGGAACTCCTCTTCTTCCTTTTCTTCTTATTTCAATTTAGACAAAAACTGATTATTGCAAGTGAGGTGTTCTTCCCTTCCATGGTTCCATGTCCTCCTCACCCCAATACTAAGCTGCTTACATCCTAAAGGAAATGGCCAGCTGCCATACCACTCCCAGCTGGAACCTTAGAGCACTGGGTTCTGGGACATGTGAATCCTCTTTCATGTTACTCAGGAGTCAGGTATTGGAGGTTCTGGGACATGTGAATTCTCTTGTGTTGCTCAGGAGTCAGGAATCTAATGATC
The DNA here is from genome assembly GCA_038049695.1 of Cinnamomum chago. Taxonomy (NCBI): domain Eukaryota; kingdom Viridiplantae; phylum Streptophyta; class Magnoliopsida; order Laurales; family Lauraceae; genus Cinnamomum; species Cinnamomum chago. The sequence continues at coordinate 1,030,052 of CP142456.1, forward strand.
CAATACTGGAACCGCAGCCCAGATTTCAGAATTAAAGATCCAAGATGGGAAGAGAGTGCATTTATTTTTTCCACACAAAAAATGTAAACACTGCATTGTATTATCACATATATTGGTCCATATGTGCTTGGATTCATGCATATTTAGAAGTAACGAATTAAGTTTACTACATTGTTTGTCTGCGTATGAAATATGCTGATGGTAAATCTAATGACTGCTTTCCTAGGTGCGACATGAAATATGTGCTTTTGGAGATGGATCGGATACTCCGTCCGAATGGGTACTTAATAATTCGGGAATCTAGCTATTTCTTGAACTCAATATTGACAACTGCCAAAGGATTGAGATGGGGCTGCCAGAAACAAAACACTGAATATGCCATGGAGGAGGAGAAGATATTGATATGTCAGAAGCAGCTTTGGTACTCCTCCAGCAAGAGTCTATGATGAAAAACTGATGCTTATGAAGGTGAAAGCCTCTCTTATATACCAAAGAAACGTGGACAGTGGAGCATTTTATGAGTGTTCAGACCAAAGAAGAATTCATCTGGGTCGGTAATAATTGGATAAGTACCTGTCCTAGCTTTCCAGTCAGAAATTCGCGACCTATAGTTATGGTGGATAAGATAACTTAATTATTTCGATATACTTCCAAGATTACATATTATTCTTTATATGAAGCCAACAGACACATGAGGCCAATCATTATATTGGTTCTCTACTCCAGTTAGTCTTTTACCGGATGAAATTTTTTTCAATGAATCAAGATTGGTAGTTTATGGATAAGATGAAAGCTTTGAGGGTTGATAGCTAGGGTGAAAATTATGCAAAGTTGTTCTCACTCTCTCTATGTTGATATGCAGCTGACATTCAGTGCTCTATTATTATTATCATGTTTTTGGTTATTAGTGGTTAACTAAATTATTTAGCATTGGTGGCTGGTTTTCCTTGATAATTGTTGTGCCTAATCGGCCTTCTTTTAGCTTCCTTTGAGCCAGCGTTGATCTTTGTCAAATGATGAGTAGTGACAAAAGACTAGCATGTTTTTAATTTTGGAACAGCTACTCAAATCGTGTCACATATCATATTTTTCCCATACAAGCTTGAACTATCCTTCCATTTAGAGCTATGAATCACTTCCAATGTTCTCAACTTATTTTACAGATGAGGGACTTACTGAATGCTTTCCAACAATCAATTTCTGAGAATGGTTTTGTTTATAAGATGGCCCATTGATTAATAATGATTTATGTTTTTAGCATTGGCAGACATTCACATCCGTGGAGACCACTTGATGAACGATTAAAATTAATAATTGGACCCTTTTTGGAATCAATATCAACTTTTCTTTGTCATTTTTATTTTTTAAAATAGACACATGACAAATTTGTGGGGGCCACTAGCTCCCCAAGTTCAATTGGTCATCTATAAATATTTTTAAAAAACAATAACAGTACAATAAAAATAAAAATAGAATTTAATCGTTCATTTTATGGCTTTAAATGAGATACGGTTGATTTTAATTTGACATAGAGATCCATACGATAACTAGTCGCCGGTGGACCCTGTAATTGATTTGATAGAAACTCTATCTAACATGACACAGAGCCATCTTATGAAGTAATGAAGTGATATTTATATATATATATATATATTTTTTTTTTCATTAGACCGAACACTATTAATGTTCAAAATGAATGTTATGACTTCTTGTCATAACTTAACTTGATCGCGTAGCAATCTTAGAACAATGTTAATTCCCTTTCCCATAAAGATCAAAAAAAGAAAACGACATTAAATCATTTTCAGCCATTTTTAACTTTTGAGGAATAAATCTTAAACAATTTTATAGAAACGCAAGTTAGATTGAAGGTATATTTATGCAACAAGAGAACTCATGGTAAAGAGAAAAATTAATATGATATCTTTTGCAATGCGCTGTTTCATTATTTGGCGCCACACGTTTTCAATAGAGACGATTTCAATTTCACGTGGAAAGGGTAGGAATGTAGGTTTCCTTTCTCCTATAGAAACATAAATGATCTAAGAGCGGAATCCTCTTATTGTACAAACAAGTCTTGAATATTGTGGTTGGAACATATTTTAGCATGTTTTAGACAAGAGTTTGTGGCATAGTGGTAGGTGCTCACTATTACAATTTTGAGGTTGTGGGTTCAAGCTATATTACTTGTAACTAATAAAAAAAATATTTTATCATGTTTAAGCCCTTTAAGAAGAGAATTGGAGATCTCAACGCATTTGGATTAGATTATTGGGATTTTGGTAGCATTGGTTAATGGATGAAACTTAATGTGGTATCAGTGACAATGGTCGCAAGTTCGAATTCAAGGAGGAATGACTCGACATTGAAATATGTGTCGTATTTTTTTTTCACCGATTGAGTTCCATTTAAGGTTAAAAGTATTTCTACTACCTCTATTAACGCCTTTAACTTATGATAAAATTGGTTAGCAGAGGAAATTCAATACAAATAACTTAGGAGGATTAAAAAATTAGTAACATAATGTAAAAAACAAAAATACCTTGGAAAGTAGGTCATTGTAATTAGGTTTCAATGTGTTAATGAGTATGGATGCTGTCGGTGCAAGTTAGGTGTTCCATATTTAATAGGATAAATGGAGAGGGTCATTCCAAAAGAAGCGGCAGGTAGGGATGATTTCCATTATGATTCTAACCAATGCTTGTAAATTGGCTGTCTGTTTGATTTTATAACAAATAAAAAGCACAGCATTCTCATACATAATTTAATGTCAACTGTTTTTTGGTTGTATGAGGTTCCCGATCAAATGCACTATCGTAGGTGGAACAAGGAAGAAGCTCTTGCTGCATTCTAAAGCAGGATACAGAGTGTGGTGGGGCCCACTTATCAGATAAAGTAGGCTATGAAATCTAGCCAACTGAAAAAAATGGATCCATCATATGTGTTTTTTTTTTTGTTTTTCCCTATTGTAGAAAATGATGGGGAATCTTATTTTATGCTTGGGCTAATTATGCAGTGATATCAAATCAATATGCATCATATTGATGTGAAATCCTTAGTAGGGTTCTAGAGATAGTAGGGAATTCTCAAATTTATGAATTCATCAAGGATTCCTTACCAGTTATCGAACATGTAGTCTAGGGAACAAGGTTTCTTTGGCATTCTTCCCTTTTCTCTTAGGGCCAATTTGTTTGCATAGAATTGAATATATATATATATATATATATATATATATATATATATATATGAATTCATGATGGACTCTAAGAACCTGTTCTTTTCCTGGAATTTTTGTTAAGAATTCCGGAATTCCTGTCAGAAATTCCATGTTTCTTTAGTGGAATTCTTGGTATCCAGGAATTCCAGCATTTACAAATGCTAAAATCCTGGTATTCCCAAATCCCAAAACTCCATCGGGCATTCCAAAAAACCGCAATGGTAGGAATTCCGGGGTTTCTTGGATAATAGCTCCAACATCCAAAAGGTCACCTCGTATCTTGATCATTAGGCCACGGCAAGGAGAAATGAAGTTAGATTCTGCTTCTTCAACACCTGTAGATTATTACTATGACGTTTTTCCTCTTACTGTCATCTGTTTTTGGTATTTGCTTCAAGAGGGTTTGGAATTTTTTGGAGATGAAGATGGCAATGGAGAACCAGATCCTCTGATGTGAGCTTCTAAATGCCATAGTAAGGATCCTCCTCTCTCTCTCACTAGGCAGAAATGGAGAAGAGCAGCGGCAGCAACAAATGCATTCCTTGTCCCACCAATTCAACACCCACTGTTGTAATTTGTTTGAATATGAGAAAAAATATGAGAATTGTATCCTCAGGTGTCAGAACTGCCGGCGGGGGTTTCACGCCGTGGCGATTCCATAGCCCGCCCCCCCGCCCCCCCAATCGTTCCAGGCATGGATGCCTATTACTGCTCTTGGGGTTTTTTCCCTTCGGGAAGTTTGGGCAGTCCCAATTCAAATGTTGAATTTGGGGGATCCTCTTCAATGGCATCAGATCAGAAGATTGGGGAGGATGTTGGGTTTTCTTCCTAGAAGACTTTTTCTCCAATGTTTGGTGCCAGTTTTCAGGAGGAGAAAGCAAGTACAGAGAAGACTGGAGCTGATGGTTTGAGTAATCAGGTCGATTCCATTGGGAATGCAGGTCCAACTATTTTTCATCAGGCTATGGGCCCACCTTGGGTCAGTCTATGGTAACCTTTTTTTTGTCCACATGTAGGGCCATCTTTGGTTGCTGATTGGATAAAGGGGATGCAAAGCCCTCTCCATAGATGTTTTACCTGTAAGAAATTAATTAGAAGTTTAGTAGTCTTTTTATTTCTTTTTTTTTTTTAAATTTTATTATGTTTTATCAGTCCCATGGTGGATACAGTTTTGATAGGGTCAAGTTGGGGTTGCTAGAGTTTCATGGGTAGTAAAGGCGAGTGGGGTTTTTGATTGATCGTAGGTTGACCCTTCAAGCAATCACCAGTCATGACCCTTCAATTACTTCTTATTGGTAAAGTGATCATATCAGCAATACTATATGGTTACTTAGTAAAGAAAACAATGTATACAGGAGTAAGATTCTAATAAAAAATCATTTTAGTTATGAAACAGGGAATTCAGAAATTCTCAGACAGAAATTCAGGCATAAATGAAACAGAGAATTCAGAAATGACAGAATTCAGTAGCATTTCAGAATTCCAGCATTTAAGAATTCCAGACAGCCACCAGACATGAATTCCAGAAATTCCAGGAAAGAAACAGACCCTAAGAAAGGATCCTTAAAGATGTGAGGGGTGAAGCCCTTCATGGACACAAGGTAGACATGCATATGTGATCTATACTTTCAAAGGATTTGAATCATTGGAGTGATATTATATATAGATGGGAATCCATTTCATTTTCTATAAAATGTGAGATTTTTTTTTTATAGTCATTTTGGATGTTCATCTTTGTTTACTTATGTTTAACCACTTTAAGAAATAGTGGTCTTAGAACTTTTAGAAATTCAATTATGTGAAACAAACAGGCCCTTAACCTGAATGTCCAGTCCACTCTACCAAGGAGAAACTGGAAAATGATCAATCTGAAATCAACAGCTTGAATCATGTGGCCTCCACTTGCACGCAGTGAAGTCTCAGCATGAGGAAATAATGGAGGAGCAATGATTTGTGAACCACTCGCAGGGAATTTCATGAGAACAATTGGAACACATGGGTTCTTTTGAGTTATTGGCTTCACTTTTCAGATGTTGGATCACCACTTGCTAGGCAGTAAGGTCTCACTACAGTACCTCACAACTGGTTATATTGGATTACAATGGACATGGGAGATTTGAAAGGGAATGAGATCTACCAAGATTTTTCTTTGAGTTTTTTTTTTTTGTATAGACCCCTAAAAGTTTGTATGATTTGCAAATACGCTCCTGTGGTTTTTGTATTTGTAAATAGGCCCCCTACTCTTTCATTTTAATACCTTATATGTCCCTAAAATCAATATTCCTAATGATAATGGATAATCACTATGAGATTTATGTTGAACTAATTTTATGAAAATGATAGCTTTGCTCTTGCACCCATTAAACAAAAATGAGTATATTATTATTTATAAAAATACCATCATTTTATCCCAAGCTGGGCCCCAACTGTCTCTCTTATAACTCTTTAATCCAAATGGAGCCTAATCATGTATTTTGAAATTTTCATCAATTTAACGGTCGATCATGCATGAATTGAATCAATTATAACCAACTATAAGCACATGCTTTCATTGTCATTATGATTGATTTGAATCTAATGAAATAGGCCATCTACTGATAAAAATAAATTTATGTACGGTTATTTTCTCCCACTAAATGTAATTATTAATATTACAAGCTTAAGAGAAAAATAAATCTAAGCTTTTAAATTTATGCAAATAGAGATAAAGAGATGGGCAAAAAAGTGTCATTTCACTCTAAAAACCTTTGGTGGTTGAAAAGCTACTGATTTTGAGGATACGAAAGGTAATAAATTGAAAAAGCAGGGCCTATTTATAAATATTATAACCACAAGGGCCTATTTACAAATCCTATAAATCTTAGGGGGATATATGCTAAAAACACTTTTTTTCTTTTGGGTTGCTAGTTAATTTTGTTAAGTCAAATAACAAGAAAGTTGTCCGTTGTCACATGGTTAGCAGAGTTATTAGCCACAATGACCCTTTCCGAAAATATTGGAGGATTTCTTGCTCTAACATCTGGTTTGGTTGATATTTCCAGTTGTCTCATCGAAAAGTCATGAAATGAGCGCTTGCTAAATAAAGAGCAACTTTTTTTTTTCTATACGGGATTTTGAATGTATACTTGCCCTAAGACTTGATATTTGTCGGTCTACGGTTGAAGTTTAATAAATTCCCACAAAGTTGTTTGTATGACTAAATGAACTAAAAAGTTGCGAATGAAGGAAAAATTGTTCGATATTCTATGGATGTGAGATATCTCACGGTCCTCTCGCGACCCTAGAATATTGCACAAATAACTCTGCGGGATTTTTTTAAATTTCAGCCATTAATAGCCAGATGTTAATTCTTAGAGCAGCCGTACGGTCAAAATACCTTTCTACGAGTCATTTTGTGACTGAGTTAGCCTATTTGTTTACCTAGAATATAAAACAACTAAATATATAAAAAATCTAAGGTCAAATGAGCTTCGCCCAAAAATTATTAAAGATGAGAGGAGTGAAGGATCCAATGTGACATACTAGATATGACCTTGGCTTTCATAGAATTTGAATGACGAAAGGTCGTTTATCCAAGAAAGGAGAACCTCATTGAACCTCACATTTTTCAATACCTCTAAACCTTTTATATGGTAGAGGAGGAGTCTGAAAAAATCAATGACAAGTCTTACTTTTGCTAAAAAAGCATCCAACATTCCAACTATGAGATTTTGTGCTAGCAAAAAGTGAAAATATTTTGCACAAATGTGGCATGAGGGAAAGTGTACAAAATGGAGGACAAAATTCTCCAAAGATCTCTCCTTGTTTTCTTGACCTTTTTTAACCCTCCCGTTCAAAATTCATTAGAGTGTCTGGTCTCGATTTTAATTGTAAGGAGAGTCATCCACAGATGTTTATCAAAATCCAAATGTGCTTCAAAATAAAAGCATGAGACGATTTTAACACTTAGTACATCATCAATATTACTTGTACATACCTTACAATAAATAATTAAATATATGAATTTAAAACTAAAAAAAAAGAGACACATATGTTATTATTTTATATGTGAATATTATTATGTCTGAGAAATGATAAGGTCTCTACCTTAACTTGTCTGACAATCATGTTGTAGGCAAGATCCTTGAAAGAGGCCAAATCTCACATTAGTACCCAGTGCCCACCTGAATATAAGATGATAGACCATTTGGGAACCTGAATTTTCATCAAATATATATATTCTAGTAAAAATTAAGAATATTATTATAGAAGAAAACACATTGAAAAAACTGTATTTTTGGCCCCACCATTTCCTTTCACCTTTTTTTTATTTGGAAAGAAAAAAAAAAGAGAATTCGTGTCACCCACCACCTAACACTGTACTATGTTCATAACTAGCAGAGCAACTGCTAGGGACACAAAACCTAATGACTACGTAAAGGAACAAGCTTAAAATCCTATGCGAACAATTGTAGTTGGTCTAATTATTATATACGAAAGAGATTAATTTCAAATTGAAATCAACTCCAATTAATTTTGACCATCCCCCACAATTCTGAATTCTATTTTAATATTATCTAATTTAATTCAATTCAATAAAATATCATTTATTACTCACTCCCCACCTCTCCCTCTTTCCAAACGACTCCTCCCTTTTTAATGGCACTCAAATCTCATCCCCATCCCCTCCCCCCCTCGCCTAGGAACACCTCTCCATCTCTATTTGTTTGGTTCCCATTCAAGCTTTGGTCTCTCTCATCGCTTTTTCCCCTTTCTTTGTTGTCATGTTAGGCTCCGTCCCGAGTTAATCTCGATTAACTCTATTTAATTGAACTTAAGACTAATTAAGCCGATTTGAATGCACTAATGGTGAAATTATCGCCAAATGGAATTGAATTAGCCTAACTATGAGTTATTTCGGCTTAAGGAAATAGTAAGAAATGAATTGAAAGGAATTAAATGAAAATGGAGCTTAGAACAAGCAAATGAAGACAATTGTATAAATACGGAATTATACGTATTTTGTCCAATACGGAAAGTCTTGATACCAACATGTGTATCTCGACGAGTACGATAACTTTCGTATAAGACTTGAATTGGTTCGGCGAGGAAGGAATCAAATGGGACTTCATTTGACTTGAAATGGAATTAATGGGAATTAATGGGCTTAAATGCAATTTGAGAGCTTATATAAGCAAATGAGTTGATTCATTTGAATCAAACCCTAGGCAACTTCACTGCAGCCGTTTCCTCTTGGTTTTTCTTTTTCTCTTTCTTCCGTTTTGAGTTTGAGTTGAAGTGATTGAATTGAAGAGAAGTTACTCTACTTCATCTTCTTTGTCTTCTTGAGCATCTTCTTGGAATTATTCTTGGGAATCAAGCTCAAAGAGAGGATTTCATCTCCAAACCAAGCTAAACAAGGACTTGGAACTTCATTTTGAGGCAAGTGGTATATATATTTATATTTATGAAGGAGATTTCATTGATTTGAATGGAAAGAAATGATGATTTAACCATTAGAGTGATTTATGGATTGATATATGGGTTATGAGCCTTTTTAGGTTATGCAATTAATGATTAGTATGGTTAATTTGAGTCGATTCTTAAGCTTGTGTTTCCTTGTTAAATTCTTGTTTTAATTGCTAATTAGGATCAGTAGAAATCAGGAAGCAAAAAGGGGTTGAAGCCTTCACAGAACTGTCTGTAACAGAACTCGAGTTCTGTTACAGCAGTGTCGCCGATCGACCGGCCAGCAGGGCTCGGTCGACCGGGAACACTGCATCAGGTGTTTCTGGCGCCTGACGAGATTTCTGTTCCGAATTTTAAGTTACAACTCTAGGTCGACCGAGACTAGTCCATGTCGACCGAGACCATTGAAAATTGTCCAAAAAGTGTAGTTTGAGTCTAAATGTCCGGAATTAATAGTTTAAGCTTAGAGATTGACCAGATTAGTTATATTAAGGAAAAATTTAGCCAATCGCTCGGACCTAACGGTCCTTGCGATTGGGGGACTCGATTCGAGTCCAGTGAGTTTTGGATTTTCGTTAATTAAGATCGCTTATGAGTCATGTGGGAAATATGACTCATATTAGTGGTATCTAAACCTCCATAAGTGATAACTGGGGTTATTCTAATGCAGTATTCCACTAAAAGTAATGTCATCGATAGTAATACATGCATGAATAATCCCCGTTCACTTAAGGTTGGTTAGAGAATTAGTTTAGAATGAGGTTGAGATTAATAGGAATTGTTAACAGGTCTGACACTACCTAGTGGTTTCCGAACTCATTATGAAATTGAATTGAATGAAATGATAAATGAATGTAATGACTATTCCTACTGCAGTAGATGAGAATGGGAGCGTCCGGAGCTCCGTGGGACACCGGTGATCTTTGATCAAGACACTGGGAGATCTCACCACACTGGACCGAAAGGTCATTGACTAACAAGTCATACACTGAAAAGCCATTAATAAATATTGAACATTATGCATAAATGAATATGAAATGCTTCCTTTTGGAAGATTAAATGAATAGAATGGAGTTGAAACCCCTGCTAGTGTAGTTGCCAGTATATTGTTGTGATTAATGGTATTTATTATGAATTGTTTAGCACTGTTAAACAATGAATTGTTAGGAATTATGAAATGTTATAAATATATGTATACCTTGTTGAACCGTCGTGTTCATGGTATTACTGATGATGTTACAGGCTCAGTTGCCCGTGCTAGCACCTCCGAGACCGTCCCGACAGCGGAGGCGGCCCATTCGCTACCTCCAGGAGGTCTAGCCGAATGGACGTGATATGAGAGAGGATAACACAGCATCTTTTGGAAACTTTTTAGAAACTGTTTGTATATTCATTTTGGTATTGTAAGTATTAAAGTGATATCCCCGGCATTGTATTTTAAATGTGCAGTGGTTGATAGTAGGAAACTACGATGATGTACAGTAACTTTATTGTTCATAGTAAAGTATATGATTCGTTTTGTTAATGGTTGTCAATGTATATTATTTGTATATTCCGCACTGTACATTGACAGGTACGTATGCAAGATCCCTTGTAGATTCGTTTTAACTTCGGTTATTTCGGATCTACGGGAGTAAGTATGATTAACATCGCGACTCGGGGGTTAACCCTAATGACTCTGATCTCGGGTCCGGGTCGTGACATGTCATGATATGAGTTTTAGATAAGGGTAGTTGCAATAACTTTATCAATGGGAATGCAAGTCAAACAAACCAGAATCTGAGCTTGTCCTGAACTCGGCTCAGATCAAAATCTAAAAACCTTTATACCTACCTTAAACCCAACCAACTCACTACCAGACCTACCTCTAATTGGAAAATCTCATATTTTAAATTTCTTATAATTTTTTCAATCTTAATATATCATATTTCATGTTTCTACTAAAAATTTTCATTTTCTATATCTATTCTTAATTTAAATTTTCAATTGTGGCTCTTTTAAGAAAGCCTATAATTTTTTTAAGTGTGAGAAGTACTTCTATTTCAGATTTTAGAAAATATAAACATATAAAATCAAGATTAAATTCTTATTTATGTCATAAAATTAAATAATATTTTTTGTATGACTTTTAATGCTTGTGCTAAGCAAGGGGGGAATTTTAGTAGTTCAAATTGAAGTGAAATTGTCCTGTAGGTAAGAGCAAGAGCAAGTGCAGTACTCCAGCTCCAACTCCATGGGGCCGGGCACTCCCTAAGATATGCACAAGGCCTAATTTTACTCTCATCAAACCTTTATCAACCATTGGATTCAACCTAAAAAAACCTTAAAATGACCACTAAACTAAACTTTTAATAATTCTGTTAAGTCTGAAAAAAAAGGAGCTTTTGGCCGTAGGTCCCTCATCATTTGCTTTTATAGTGTTAGGTTCACAACATTTTATCATATTGACAGCAGTCCTCTAATGAAAATAACTCAGTGAAAAAGACAAAAAGGCCATTCTACACTTCAAACCATTTCAGAGAAGCAAAAGCCAGACTCTTCTGAATCGTAGAAGCAAAAGGCGAAGATGAAAGAAACTGCAAAACTTAGAAGCAAACTCAACTCATCGAATCCTCCACCATCTGAATAATCTTCACTTGGTTAGAAAAAGTACTCTTCCATTCATAAAAAGAAGATGTACAAGATAATTTCTTCTGAAAAAAACTAAAAGCCTAATTTGATTTCGTTCTTCTCTGATTTTATCTATTCTTTATGCTTAACTCTATGTAGACATTGGTTAGAACAAACCTCAATTCAAGAGAAAAAGCTAGCGAAAGTTAGCAAAATTTGTTTGAAATTCAGATAAATTTGTTCGAAACGCAGAAAAGTTGTTCAAAACTCAGATAAATTTATTTGAGTTTTGTCAGAAGTTCAGGTAAGCTTGCAGAAAAATCAGATAAATTTATCTGAAATTTGGAAATTTATTTGAGTTTTCGTCGGGTAAGTTTGCGCCAAAACTCAGATAAATTTATTTGAGTTTTGGCAAATTTATCTTAGTTTTCGTCCAGTTTATTAGACTTCTGTTAAATTTATCTATCACCAGGCAACCTAACATGTATCTTCTAACAAGTACCTTGAGTTTTCATTTGCTTCACATTCCTTTGTTACCCTTCATTTGGAATAATTTAGTTTTCTGTACAGTCTTAATTCCTTTCTACTAAGCACAAACCGAAACTCTGAAACAACATTAATTTATTCTCCCCTGTAATGGAGCAACCTGTAGTTTTCTACTTATGTGGTCATTCATAATTATATTCTTCTTTGTTACCCCAGACATATACCTCAGTAATCACATCTAAACTATATTCTTTGTAGCCTTCCCCAAATTCTCAAATATCGTGCTCTCTTTCAAATCAGTTGTAGAGAGACAGAGATTTAGAAGAGACTTCAGATGAAAGAGTAAGATAAAGTAAAACCGTTTTCATCTTTGAAGAAATGAAAGAGAGAGAATTGGAAGTCATGATGACGACGGAAGGTGCTCTGCAACATTACTCCATAATCATGGAAATGAACAAAAATGGAACATAAGAGAGAAGAAGAAGGAAGGAGTTCTCTGCACAACAGAGAATAAGAGATAACTTTGCCTATGAATGAGGGTTGAAAGGGGCATATTAGTAATACAAATATATGATGTGACATATTAGGGACCTCTCACCAATATATCTCCAGGTGTCTGGACTTTAGATATTAGAGAAAAATTGTTATCATTGATGTCTTAGAAGACGGTGTTCAGGGACAGTTGGTTAATTTACTAAAAAAAAAAGTTTGTTAAATCTGATGGGGACACTTTTCCATCTACCCTACCAGAGGTATCTAAGTGGGCCCCATGCTCTGGACCCATTAGACCGGTATGCAAAATCAGAGAAGAAAATCTCCCGTCAATGAAAGCAGCAGCCACCTTTTGGCAAAACCTCTTTTATGGCACTGCTCCTCCAACAATTCTCCCTCACTTCCTCATTCCATACTCCACCACATCAGAATTCACAACAGGGAGAGAGAGAGAGAGAGAGAGAGAGAGAGAGAGAGAGAGAGAGAGAGAGAGAGAGAGAGAGAGAGAGAACACTGAAGACATTTCTTTCATTCGTTCTTACACAATGAAAACTAATGAAAAGCAAAACCCAGAGGAGAACGTAAAACCCCTCTCACCTGAAGTAGTTCTCCTCATGGACCAACCCAAACAATCCCCTTCAAAATACCCCATCTCCATCGACCCAAACACCCCACAAACCCAAGACAAAACCCAAACAACAACAACCACCACCACTCGCACCCTCCGTCGTCTCCAGTTCTCCAAACCCAAATCCCGCTTCGTCGAGTTCAACCAACCCTACAAACCCATCCCCGTCATTGAGTCCCATGACCCCAATTCAGCCCAAAAAGACGAAGACGAAGACGAAGAAGAAGAACTATTCAAAGAAGAAGAAGAAGAACAGAAGCTCACCAACAAGAACAGAAAGAAGAAGCGCAAGGTCCGTTGGCGAGCCATAGCCGAATGGTCCGCCCTCGTGGTCCTCATGGCCTGCCTCGTCACAAGCCGAACGGTGCACTGGTGGAAACATGAAGAGCTCTGGGGCCTCGCCATCTGGAAATGGTACCTCATGGCCTTAGTCATTCTCTGCGGACGCCTCGTATCCGGTTGGCTGGTGGGACTTCTCACTTTCATCATCGAACGCCATTTCCTGCTTCGCGAGAAGGTCCTCTACTTCGTCTACGGGCTTCGCAACAGTGTTCGGAACTGCATCTGGCTCGGCCTCGTCCTACTCGCGTGGTACGTCATGTTCGACCCAGAGGTTTTGGACTCTACCCACCACCACCGGATGGTTTGGCGGGTCTGGAGGGCTCTCATTGCCGTCACCATCGGGGCTGTCATCTGGCTTGTAAAGATCATACTCGTCAAGGTTTTTTTCTTTTCTCTATAGATGTCATGACCTAAATATACCCCCCTAGATCTAGATTTGTTGTGATTTTAATTCCAAAAGCGTTTACTGCATGTAACTTTTATTAACACAATCTTGGCTGGCTAATAGGTGCTGGCCTCTTCCTTCCATGTGGCCACCTTCTTTGATCGGATGAAGGAGAGCGTGTTCCACTACGTGGTGCTGGAGAAGCTATCGGGTCAGCCAATCGATCAGGACCCAAAGGTGATGATGATGGGTCGGGCCAAGACCATGCCCCCGAGTCTGACAAAGCAGGTCGGGTCGAGGCGGATCGACATAGAGAAGCTACGGCGTCTTAGCAGAGAGAAGCCATCGGCTTACAGCGTGAAGAGGCTAGTGAGCCACGTGAGATCCTCCGGTCTTTCTACGATATCGACGATCATTGACGAGACCATGCAGGAGTTCAAGGAGAGGGAAGAGGAGATCACTAGCGAGTGGGAGGCGAGGTCGTGTGCACAGAGGATCTTCAAAAATGTCGCCAAGGACGGAGCCAAGTAAGTTCCAATTCCAAGTTTTGGTTTTTCAAACATGCATGCATGCTCCTTGGGATTACCCTGGAGTTTTTTTTTGGAGTCACGGGCGCCGTAAGGCCCGGGGCTCACCAGTCACCATAAATGGTTTGATGAATAATGATGTTAAGTTTAATGGCACAACTACAATGGGACCCACTACCTGATATGTCTTTCTCATCCGAACTGCCCCTGGGGCAAGTTTACTGCTGCTGCTGCTTTTGGATTAAATGGTCTTCGATCGATATTGCGGAAAAGCGATTTCGGAGAGGATCGATCCTCTTGGGTGTAGCTTGTTAATTAAAAGTAATAACCTTAACCATGATTGAGAGAGAGGGAGAGGAGAGAAAGAACACATGAGGAACTCTTGTTCTTCCCGTGCATGTAGTCAATTTTGTGGAATCACATAAATCTTGGTATGTTTATGTGTGATAGCTTGACAATTGTTTGTGCATCGTGACATCATCCAACAAATTTTACTTACAAAATAGCAATAGATAGGGGAGCTACGCATATATTGATTTAGATGATTCGAGAACACCTTTGCCAGAGATTGGAAGTGGGAGTTCCAAACCCATTGCCTAGCTCTATTTGTGGGTTCCATGATCATTTCAATCCACGGACAATGGTGGAAAGATAATATGGAATGCAGTATCCGATCCAAAGAAATTCGAAGTTTCAAAGAAATCGTTAAGGGTCTCATTGTTTTGCATTAGATTACATAGGAATTGAATACACTGCTATTAAAGAGGTGAGGGGTGAATGATAAGAGGTGTAAATGGAAGGAAATAAGGTAGTGATGAAGACGGGACCACTTTCTAATAAATCTTGAATTAATTGGGTGATGACTGAGTATTTATTTTCCATATTCCCTTTCTGTCTATTTCCAGTAAAGGGGAAGTTATTTGATGGTTATTTTTTAAATATGGACTTCATTCTTAACCAATTAGGCATGAATAACCCCCACTTCATATGTATGTATTCAATTCCTTTGTATTCGACTGTAAACAAACATGCCCTAAAAGAAACAACCTCAAGAAATGCCGAAAAGCTGTCATCGTGCCTTATAAAAGTTAGAAATAAAAAACTACAAGCCTGTCCTTCTAAAAAAAGAATATTGTTTCATATCTTTTAGAGCCTGTAAGCTCGTTTGATAATTTTACTTGTTAAGTAAAGTAAAGTAAAGTTAAGCATCAAGTCAAAAGCATTTTAATTTAAAACTCCCTCCATCTTTTTCAATAAAAGTAAAAAAAAAAAAAAAAAAAACTACCTTTATTCACTAAAAGACAAAAAAACTCCATTTCCCCATACAAAAAGTCAAAAATATTCCATCCCAAATAACTAAAAATAAAATATAATCATAACCTACTTATGTTTTATTTACTCTTTTTATTTCACTTCACTCCACTTTATTTTAAAAGTAAAATGTGAAACAGTTACTGAATTCAAAATTCCTATCTAAAAACTTAAAAAAAAATTCTAGAGCTATCCCCAACCCATGTGAAATTCTTGACTCATCCACTTGGGTGGACCATCCAACACTTTTAAAAAAGCAAAGAGGTTGGAATTAAAGAAATTTTAGCGGTCATTTGAGACCTTAATTGGCTAGAATTTGAAATTTTTGCAAAAGAACATGATACTTTTAATTGCCAAACGGAACATGAATTCTCAACATATATAACGAATTTTTGTTAAAAATTTTAGTAAAAAAACATGTCCTACAGAACCTTTTACATCACAATTTGTCTGCTACCCTGAACGAATCCACTTCCTTTTATTTTCTTTTTCAAGGAATTTTTTTTTTTTTTTTTGAGTGGTTGGTCTGATTTTATTTTTTTAGGTACATTGAAGAGGGTGACCTGCGGAGGTTCTTAGAAGAGGAAGAGGTACACACCATATTCCCCCTCTTCGAAGGAGCCATGGAGACGGGAAAGATCAATAAATCAGCTTTCAAGAACTGGATGGTGAGTTTTACCGACACCCCTCTCTTTCTCTTTCACTTTCAAATGTGTTAAATTTATAACTACAAGAGCACTCATGGGAATTCTCATGTCAACAAAAAAATGTTGATAGAAAGTTATGTGCTGTGGATTACTACCTGAGAAGCATTTCATAGCCGACAATCTTGGATGGGCCGGCCATGATATTGTAAGTCTCACATTGCACACTACTACCCTCTAACCACCGGACCACCATGAAGAGGATATATAGTGGTGGGTCCTGCAAATGCAATTCGCATCATCAGTGCTGGTAGTGGGTGAAAGGCCCAGATCCTGTAGATAGTGGGTGAGTGGGAGGTAAAAGTCATCTTCTTTTTAATTTGAGGGAAAACGTGCTCTAAATATTGAGAAAGCCAACGCCCACTGATGCTACATTAATATGTAATGGTCACACAACTCCAAAACGTCTGACAGGTGTGGGGTCTTGGCATCAGAAAAGACTATATCTATCGTTTATTCAGTGAGTGGTCCACGCACTACGATATGGGGGATGACAGTAAAAATCTTACCACACCGACGCTATCAACTATGACCGGAGGAGAAGGTCAAGAAGACTGGTAGTTGAAAATATTAAATTTACTATCCTAATCATTCCTGATATGATATGGGGGATGACAGTAAAAATCTTACCACACCGACGCTATCAACTATGACAGGAGGAGAAGGTCAAGAAGATTGGTAGTTGGAAATATTAAATTTACTATCCTAATCATTTCTGACATGGGGGATGACAGTAAAAATCTTACCACACCGACGCTATCAACTATGACAGTAGGAGAAGGTCAAGAAGATTGGTAGTTGAAAATATTAAATTTACTATCCTTATCATTCCTAACAAAGCTCTGGAGGCTTAGAGATGCAACCTAAATACTCTTCGGTACTTTTTCTTTCTGGTGGAATCCATTATAGTGTACAACGCATATATTATTCTTAATATATCGGGCAGTTGTACTTGAGATTCGGTTAGTAGAGATAGCATAATGATTTTCAATAAAAAGGGCGGAAGTCTCTAAAATAAAAGATTTATTGGTTTTTTTTAACTGAAAAGAAGATTGGCTTTTAGACTCGACCAGGACAAAAGGTACATCTGTGCAAATTCCGTGTTAAAGATGGAAATTAATCTAATTTTTTGTGCAACTCCTTCTTTTAACTGTGTGGCACATTTTTCTTATGAAAAGGAAACAAAAGCATTTTGATTTTCTAGTACATGAGGCATAGGAATGCAGAACTCGGCCCTCTCTCTTGAAAAAAATAAAATCATGGAGAGAGAAATCCTCTCACTACACAACCACACCCTGGAGTTTGTTGGGGTTTTCAATTCAAGAAATTATAAATTTTATAACTCCCAAGAAATTTTCAGTTTTAGAACTGGGCTGGGGACTGAATTGCATCCCCTCACAAGGTGTTTGCCATTAATATTTAGTGATATCTGAGCACACCTTTCAATTCTATTTTGTTATTCGTCTATATAGAAAATAATTTGAAAATTGTACGTCTTTTGCCTATAGCTCAGCTAATTAGGTACATCATATAGTATGCAAGGTTGTGTGAGTTAAAGTATCTATTGAAGCAATAGAGGGAAAAGATTGAACCCCCTATAACTAATGAAACAAAAATTTGTAATTTGTTGTTTTCTATTTACTTTTTAGATATATATTCTTAATTATCATCAGTGAGTGATGATATATATATCTTCCTTTATTTATTTGTTTTTGCAGGTGCGAGCCTACCTTGAAAGAAAAGCACTTGCTCACTCATTAAATGATACAAAGACAGCAGTGCAACAGCTCCACAAGCTAGCGAGCGCAATCGTTGTTGTAATTATAATCGTGATGTCTTTGCTAGTGATGGGAGTAGCCACAACTAAAGTAGTATTCGTTGTTACATCTCAACTGGTACTTGCTGGATTCATGTTTGGGAATACCTGCAAGACCATTTTTGAGTCTATTATCTTTGTCTTTGTCATGCACCCTTTCGATGTTGGCGATCGTTGTGTTATAGATGGTGTTCAGGTGAGTTTCATGGAGATCATTCCTTGAATATATATATATATATATATATATATATATATATATATATATATATATATATATATATGATTAGTCCCAGACTTCAAATTTTCTATGATACTATATATCTATGATTGAGTTATCTTGTAACCTTTCAATATTTCATAAAGTGGTCGTCTTTCATAATTTTTGTTTATACTGCAGTTACTTACCATTTTATATATATATATATATATATATATATATATATATAGTTTCTCTTCCAACATTCTTTGATTCTCTTCTTATGAAACTAAAAGTATATTTTTCATTTATCAGTTAATGCTTTGTCTTCCACCATTTTATATACCAGCAATCTTATGTCATTTAAAACCGATTTCCATGTAAATAATCCATTTTTTTAAATACACACACAAGTTCTTTATACTCTATAGAAGGTTTGCAAGATTTGATTGCAATCTTATTTAAGTAAGTATTCCTTTTTTCTTCTTCTTCTTCTTTTTTTCAAATGGCTGCATCATTATACTAAATATGTGCAGATGGTCGTGGAGGAGATGAATATTTTGACAACAGTATTCCTTCGCTTTGACAATGAAAAGATCTACTACCCCAACTCTGCGTTGCTAACGAAGCCAATAAGCAATTTCAAAAGAAGTCCAGAGATGGGTGACAGCATTAAATTTGGTATAGATGCTTCAACTTCAGCTGAGACCTTCACTGCCATGAAAGATGCAATAAGGAAGTAAGCAATGCTCTTACATTTCTTTCCTTTTCTCACAAATTATAGTATTTGGGCTAAGCCTCTGTCTTGGTTCTAAAATATCCACCTCCTAAAGAACTGGAATTTTTCGCTTAATGCGACCCTGATGCATCATTTTGAAAAGCCAATGGGGATGACAATGCCAGCTAGTATTTTACTAATCTCACTACTTATCGCCGTAAAAACTAGATATTTATACAACCAATGTTCTAGTTAATAGGGGCCCTTTTTGAGATGACCATTTAACATAAGAGTGCTGAAATAAATTGTTATGTCATTCACTAACCGCTCGAGCTTTTGGTATTACTGCATAATAAGATATAAATTATTATGCAGTAATACCAAAAGCTCGAGTTGTTAGTGAACGACATAACAATTATGCAATAATACCAGAAGCTCGAATTGTTAGTGAACGACATAACAATTTATATCGATATGGAGATTCTCTGGCATCTTCCCCTTAAGTGATGCTCCTCATGTATTGTTTGTCGGACATTGTATTTTTTTATTATAAAATGCCTTATTATTGTGAGGTTGTCATGTAGGTATATAGAGAGCAAGCCTAAGCATTGGCAATCAAAGCATTCTGTGACTGTGGAAGAGATTGAGAATCTGAACAAGATGAAGATCACACTCTACATTATACACACCATAAACCATCAGAACATAGCCGAGAAGAACAACCGAAGATCAGAACTTGTCTTTGAGTTGAAGAAGATTTTTGAAATCCACGGTATAAAGTACCACCTCCTTCCTCAAGAAGTTCATCTCAGTCAAGTCTGCATGCCCTTTGCAGCCACGGTGCCTGCACCTGCGCCTGCCATGATTATATAGACGCTAACTTGTCGGAGCTTAATTTGCATTGGAAAAACATTGAAAGATGAAGCGAATCCTTTCTCCCCCTCAGTCGTGGCCAGTTTGGTTTTGCACTTCAATTTTTATGTGTGATGAGTCAGTTTACCAAGGATAATGATGTTTTCTTTGAATTTCACCGTGATGGTTTTGTTGTCAAGGATCGGAGCACAGGGACCATCCTCCATCCCGGAACGATTAAAGATGGGCTTTATCTCTTAGAAACGACAAAAGGGACTACATTATCTCCAGTTTCTGTTTTTCATAGTTCTGTTGTTTCTTTAGACGTTTGGCATCAGCAGTTAGGTCATCCGGCATATCCTATTGTTTCCCGGGTTTTAAATAATAATGGTTTCCCATGTAAAAAGTTTGATCTTAATGAAGTCCAATGCTGCTCTGCTTGTCAGCTAGGCAAGAGTCATAAATTGTCATTTTTCCTATCTTCTTCTGTTTCATCACTTCCTTTGCAATTGATACCTTCTGATATATGGGGACCTGCCCCAATTCCTTCTACCAATGGTTGTCGTTATTATATTAATTTATTGATGATTTTAGCAAATTTACATGGATATTTCCTATGGTTAACAAATTTGATGCCTATGATGTGTTTCTCTCATTCAAGTTGCATGTTGAGAATGTCTTTGATCGTAAAATCAAAATGTTACAAACTAATGGTGGGCGTGAGTATTTAAGTCGTCGTTTTCAAAATTTCATCCGTTCTAATGGAATTTGTCATCGTATCTCATGCCCATACACTCCAGAACAGAATGGAGTCATGGAACGAAAACATCGCCACATAGTTGAAATGAGATTGTCAATGATGGCTCCAGTTTCCATACCTATTCATTTTTGGGATTATACCTTTGAAACATCAGCTTATTTAATAAATCGTTTACCCACCAAAGTTCTTAATTATAGTTCTCCATGGGAGTGTATTTTTCAGTCAAAGCCTGATTTCTTTTCTCTTTGTGTCTTTGGTTGCGCGTGTTATTGTCACGACCCAAGCCCGAGATCAGAGTCATTAGGGTGAAATCCCGGGTCGTGATGATAATCATACTTACTCCCGTAAACCCGACTTAACCGAAGTTAAGACAAATTCCACAAGGGATCTTGCATACGTACCTATCAACGTACAATTGTGCGGAAATACACAGATAGATATACATTGACAACCTATTTAAAAACGAACTAAATCCTTACTTACAAGTAAGAGTAACGTTCAATATACAAGAACGTCAACCACTGCATATTCAAATTACAATGCAGGGAACGTCATTTTACTTCTCAAAATGCATATACACAAGAACATGTCCAAAACGTTCCCAAAATGTTCCAATTCTCGCCCTCAGATCATGTCCATTCGATTAAACCTCCTGGAGGTATCTGATGGGCCTCCTCCGCTGGTGATACGGTCTCTGAGGGACTGGCACGGGCAACTGGGCCTGTAATATCATCAGTAATACTGTGAACACGACGGTTCAACAATATATATATATATAGATCTATAACATGTATGACAACTCATTGGATTAACAGTTCTAAACAATCAATGCTATACAGTCTTTGTGCAATGGTAAACACCAGTACTAATGACATTGACATTGGCAACTCCAGTAGTATTGGTTTCAACTCAAATCAGTTCGCATTTCATAGTCGTTCATTCATTACATTACATTAAGCATTTATTAATGACTTATCAATAGGACTCGTCAGTCCAATACATGACTTTTCAGTCAATGACCTTTCGGTCCAATAAGGTGGAATCTCCCAATGTCTGGATCAGAGATACTGGTATCACCACGGAGCTCCGGAACGCCCCCAAATCCATCTACTGCAGTAGGATTATTAAGTTCATTGTTACCTTTCGTAACTATTCATTCATTAATTCATTCAGTTCAATTCCATAATGAATTTAGGAAACCACTGTGTAGTGCCGGACTCGTCAACGATTCTAGGAAATCCTATTCCAATTCTAACAACAAGTATCTAACCAAACAATTCGTGAAACGTTCGTTCTCACTGCAAGGATTACTGTAGATGACATTACGTAGGTAAATTTGTGCATGAGAATAACTTAGTTGCCACTTATGAAGGGTTAGATAGAATTCACATTAGCCTCAATGAATAGGCTCGCAATTTAGGAAATTCAGAATTCAATTTGAACTTTGCCAGAAATTCTCAATTGTCCCGGTCGACCTTGCCAAGGCTCGGTCGACCGGCAGTTGTAAGCAAAAAATGAAGTGAACAGTGTTTTGGTCAGGTTCCAAAGAACCTGACCATGTGTGCTAGGTCGACCGCACGAGGGGTCAGTCGACCGCGTGAACTGCGGAAACAGACCTGCAGTTCTGTAACTGCAGTGAACTGATTATAATTCCAGTTCTTTTCCCTTTTTAACCTAATCTGAACCTGATATACAATCAATCCATGGAAATAACACATCCCTACTAACTCTAGGAATTCACTTAATCAAACCACACTTCTCATACTCCAATTCACTAGGTTCATAACCTAATGATCATGGTTTCTAACTTTGAACACATCCCTTGACTCATTAACCTCTAGCTCTTCATACAAATCACTGAAAATACCATAACAAGCATAAACCTATATATATACTTGCCTTAGGTGAAGTGTATTCTTTGGTTAGCTTGGCTTTGAGATGGAATTCCTCCACATGAACCTTCAATTCCAAGAAAACTCTAAGAAGATGATGAAGAAGATGGAGACCCCTTCACTTAAATCACTTTAAACTCTCACTTGATGAAAAAGAAAGGGAAGGAGAAGAAGAAAAAGGATGAAAAGATGGTGCCTAGGGTTTCCTGGAGATGAATGAACTCAAATGAGTTCATCTTATCTTTTATAAGAGTCTTTTTTCATGAAACCCCTTTCTCACTCTCTCATTTACAAATTGAGTCAAATGAGGGTCCATTTGAGTTATCTCTCGTCGAACAACTTTGAGTTCATTATACAGAGTATCGTACTCGTCGAGATACGCATGTTGGTATCAAGAGTTTTCATATTCGATCAAATACGTAAAGATTCGTATTTACAAATAAGTTCTTAGTTTGCTTGTTTGAGCTTCATTTCTACTGAAGTTACTTCATAACCTTGATTACTATTTCATTAAGCCTAAGTTATTCATTTTAGGCGAATTCCATTCCATTTGGCCATAACTCACCATTAGTTCAATTAAACATGATTAGTTAGCTTTAATCTCAATTAATCAGAGTTAATCTTGATTAATTCGGAACGGAGCCTAACAGTTATCCATGGCTTCACCCTTACACCTCTCATAAGCTTCATTTTCACTCAGCTCAATGTGTTTTTCTTAGCTACTGTCATGGTTATTGTGGTTACCGATGTTTAAATCTATCTATTGGACAACTTATTATCTCTCGTCATGTTGTTTTCAATGAGTCTGTCTTCCCCTTTTCTCAGGTTCATCTCCAGTCCAGCCCCACTGTGCATGCTAATGTTCCCATTGGTCCACCACCTCTGCTTCCCTTATGGTCTTCCTTTGTAATGCTACCACACAAGTGCCTGCATAGGCGGACCATGTTGCTCTCCCTTTACAAACTGTCACAACCAACACCCAGGCACCTGTGCAACAGCCCCCATCCAATGAGCAATCACCTAATGTTGCTCCCTCCTTGCCAGGTGTTCAGCACCTCCCTGCCACACAACAACTTGCTACACAACAACAATCAACAACCCAATTGTCCCACAAAACACTACTACTGAAATTGTTCCATAATCTGCGGATGTTGCACCTGTTCCTTTGCACTTAGATGCTGAACCTACTTCTGTTATACCCAATACTCCATCTCATCATATGATTACCCATTCCAAATATGGCATTCGCAGACCAAGGGTTTTTCATTCTTCACAATACCCAATTATGGGTCTCTTTGATGTGCATATTCCACTGGAACTAAGCTGCTTTACTCAAGCATATAAAGATCCATGTTGGCGACTTGCTATGGCTGATGAATACAATGCTTTAATTTCTAATGGTACATGGGTGCTTGTTCCATCTCAGCCACATGAAAATGTTGTTTGTTGCAAATGGGTATTTCGCATAAAAAGAAAAGCTGATGGCTCTATTGACCGCTACAAGTTTGCAAAATGCTATAATCAACAAGAAGGTCTTGACTATGATGCTACTTTCAGTCTAGTTGTAAAACCTGTCATGGTTCGTATGGTGCTGTCTTTGGCTATCTCTTTCAATTGGCCGATTAAGCAACTAGACGTAAAGAATGCATTTCTTAATGGGATATTGCAAGAAGATGTTTTTTATGCAACAACCCACCAGCTTTGTGGATCCTACCCTTCCTCATCATGTGTGCAAGCTTCGCAAGGCCATTTATGGTTTGAAACAGGCCCCTCGGGCTTGGTATCAACGGTTTAGTTCATTCCTTCATGAAATTGGATTCTTGGGCTCCAAAGCTAACACATCATTATTTATTCGCCGACGTCGTTCATCTCTTGTTATCATTTTAGTCTATGTTGATGACATAATCTTAACAAGGAATGACACAACTGAACTTGAATCTATAATTGTTTCCTTAAATTCTGAATTTGCAATGACAGATTTAGGCACATTACATTACTTCCTTGGCATCCAAGTTAACATGATAGCTGGTGGTCTCTTCCTCTCACAATCCAAATATATTTTGGATCTTTTAAAGAAAACTACTATGGATGGTGCCAAGCCTATTCAAACACCTGTTGCATCTGGTTCTAAACTCTCTTTGTTTGATGGCACTTTACTTAGTGATGCCACTGAATATAGGCAGGTTGTGGGAGCACTTCATTACTTGGCCATGACTAGACCTGATATATCCTTTGTTGTTAGTCAGGTCTGCCAATTCATGCATCGGCCAACGACAACTCACTGGACTGCAGTCCAACGTATCCTTCGATACCTCAAGGCAACCATCACTTATGGCATTTTTCTACTTCGATCATCATCTTTGCTCCTCTCCGCATTCTCGGATGCTGATTGGGCTGGAAATCCAAATTATCGACGTTCTACCAATGGTTACTGCATTTTTCTTGGCCCAAACTTAATATCTTGGAGCTTCAAAAAGCAACCCACGGTTGCTTGTTCAAGTACTGAGTCTGAGTACAAAGGGTGGGCTAACACTACTGCTGAACTTTTGTGGATAAAAACACTACTTCGCGACATTGGCATCTTCTTAGCCAATGCTCCAATTCTGCGGTGTGATAATTTAAGTGCAACCTATCTCACGACGAATCCTATTTCTCATGCACGCACCAAACATGTTGAGGTAGATTTTCACTTCGTTCGTGAACGCGTTGTTCGAAAAGAATTGGGTGTTAGATTCATCTCCTTTGAGGATCAAACCGTTGATATATTGACAAAAGGATTATCTTCTATGCGTTTTCAAGCTCTGCGTCACAAGTTGACCGTTGTTTCACCACCGCTCAACTTGAGCGGGAATGTTAGCGATAAGATGCTTTGACCTGTTCTTATGGTTTTAACAACTCTTATCTGAGTCTATGTGACGACCCTTGATTCTCTCACTAAATCACTTGTAATGCTTCTCCACATGCATATAAATATATCATTGACTCTTGTAGACAAAAAGTAAGAACGTCTTTCAGTTCAAGAATCTCTAATTTATTTTACCGCATTTCCTTTTTACAAAGTATACTTATCAGGTGGCATCATGTACAAAATGTGTGGCTGTCTTCAAGCAAGAAGGGATGTAACAAAAGATATTCTAAATTGTAGGGGATGGAGCCCGTGGGCCACCCCTGCAGGTTGCCCCTACCCCAGGTATCGTAGTTGTGGCGTAACCGTGGGGCCTACTCGGGCCAATTGTGTACCCCGTAGGGCGATTTGTCCCTCCCAGGATGGAACACCGTGGGAAGGGGCCTCCCCAGGAGTCGAACCCGAGACCTCTCCCTTAAGAGAAAATCTGGGTCTCTCCTGGTACCACTTGAGCTACGGCCTTTTTGTAGGGGAGCGAACCCGCGCCGCGCACCCGGATCTTTGCCCGTGGGTGTACCGGTGGCGTGGGGCCCGACCCCTCCAGGGTAGCCCCTACCCCGCCCAGATCATAGCCCGTGGGCGTAACCGGGGGGGCCTACTAGGGCCAATTGTTTATTTGTTCCCCCCCTTGGGGGGAAGGCCTCCCAAGGAGTCGAACCCGAGACCTCTCACTTTAAGAGAAAATCTGGGTGAGTCTTGGTACCACTTGGGCTACTCGGTTACGCCCACAGGCTATGATCCGGGCGGGGTAGGGGCTACCCTGGAGGGGTCGGGCCCCACGCCACCGGCAAAGATCCGGGTGCGCGGCGCGGGTTCGCTCCCCTACATAAATAATGTTGGATATGGAAATGAAGAGTTCGATCATCTTAGACTACTGTTAGATTAGATTTGTGTTATATTAGACAAATGTTATTACTTGATCAAAATATTAGATTTGGGTTGTATTAAATACAGTGATTAGGTTTTCTTTCAAGTATGAAATCAAGTTTTCTAGTTTAAGTCACTATTTTTTATTGTACTCTTATAAATAGCAATAATCTTTTCTTAATGAAATCACTACATGCACTATGCTAAGAAGAATTTTGTGGGATACTGATTGTGTGTGTCGAAGAGAGGCTGGATTTTATTGACTCAAGTCACTCAACCCATGTGAATGTGAGGCCACCATTGAACAAGGTCTTCTGCACTGACTAAGCTCTAGGACTGCAATTGGGTGTGAACGGATTTTCAAGAGGAATGGCTGCATAATGGATTTGGGCCACCGTTTGTAGTATATGGTAGTAGTGTGGAAACCATAAACTGCATTGGATCTTTATGGCAGGCATACATCTAAATGCACCCTGATTCATGATCTAGACTCTAGAGTGAGCTGGCTTTGTGATCACTATGTTCATATATGTTCAGGTACATTTAGGTTTGAATTAGAATTCGAATTGGTTTGAACTAGAGTGATTAAGTTTCTTTCTTGTAGGCATCTTTCTTGTTTGAACTCCATAAATATTGTCTTGGCCATTAACAGAGAATGTCCCCTCTTACTTACTTACTGTTAGGCTCCATCCCGAGTTAATCACGATTAACTATAATTAATTGGGCTTATGACTAATTAAGCCGGTTTAAATGAACTAATGGTGATTTATCGCCAAATGAATTGGAAGTAGCCTAAATTGAGGAATTTAGGCTTAGTGAAATAGTAACTATGATTAGGAAAGGAATTGCATGGAAAATGGAGTTTAATTAACCAAATGAAGGACTTGTGTATAAATACAGATTTATACGTATTTTGTCGAAGTCGGAAACTCTTGATACCCGCATGTGTATCTCGACGAGCACGATGAATTTCATAAAAGACTTGAAGGGATTCGACGAGAAATGAATCAAATAGACCTTGGTTTGACTTGAATTGGACTTAGAAGAAATAAAAGGGGTCTAAATGCAAAAATGAAGCTTATATAAGCAATTGACTTCATTCATCTCATGAAACCCTAGGCAACAATCCCTTTCTTCCATCCGTTTCTCCTTCTTCTTCTTTTGTTCAAGTTTTCTTCATCAAGTGGATGTGTTTGAGTTGATTTAAATGAAGGGGAGTTCATCATCTTCATCTTCTTCAACATCTTCTTGAGTGTTTCTTGAATTCCAAGCTTCAAGTGAAGGGAATTCCATTTTCAAGCTAGCTAATCAAAGACCAAAGCTTCAATTAAGGCAAGTGATACATGTGTTTATGCTTGTTGAAGTAGTTTTGTGGTTTTGTGGCTTTTGATAGAAATAAATGATGATTAGGGTGCATAATGGGTTTAAAAACCCTAATTAGATTGTGTGTTAATGTTAGATTAGTTGGAATGGATGATGTGTGTGGAGGGGACAGGAGGTCCCATTGTGCTTGCTGGTTGTGGAGGAATAAGGGATAAGTGAGTGAGAAAGAAGAGAGAAAGAATCAGAATTTCGGAGTCAAATTCTGGACAGTTTGCTCGAGCGAACAAGGTGTCGCTCGAGCGACCAAGGTTCTGTTTCAGGGAAAACTCGTTTTGGACCGGTCGCTCGAGCGAACATTAAAATGCGGTCAAGCGACCATCGTTCTGTGAGATGTCCGCTCGAGCGAACTTCACTCGCTCGAGCGAACCTAATACAGAAACACATATTGATAGGAAGTGGAAATTTTGGCCAATCGCGAGGACCGTTAGGTCCGAGCGATTGGGGGACTCGATTCGTGTCCAGTGAGTTTTGGAATTTTTCGAGAACTAAGATCGCTTATGTGGTCATCAATGGTTCTCGTATAGTTAAGTGATATGTACACCTCCATAGGTGTTAACTAGGGTTATTCGAATGCATAATCAATTAAGTAATATCATCAAAAGTAATACTTGCATTGATAACCAAAGTTGCACTCAATGGTTGGCTAGAGGATTGGATAGAGGCCTACTTTAGAATGAGAATGAGATGGGTACGAATTGTTAAAGGGTCTGGCACTGCCTAGTAGTTTCTTAAACTCCTTATTGAATTGCACGGAATGAATTGATAAATGAAATGACTATTCCTACTGCAGTAGATGAGAATGGGAGCGTCCGGAGTTCCGTGGGACACCGGTGATCTCTGATCAAGACACTGGGAGATCTCACCGCATTGGACCGAAAGGTTAAAGGGCTGACGAGTCCTAATAAATGCTGAATGTAAGTAATTGAATGAATATGAAATGCTTCCTTTTTGGGAAGAACTAAATGGAGTTGAAACCAATGCTAGTGCAGTTGCCAGTATTATTGTCATTGTTAATGGTATTATTATGGATTACTTAGAACTGTTTAAACTGATGAATTGTTAGGAATTGTTAGACATATGTATATATCTTGTTGAACCGTCGTGTTCATGGTATTACTGATGATGTTACAGGCTCAGTTACCCGTGCCGGTCCCTCAGCGACCGTCCCGCCAGCGGAGGAGGCCCATTCGCTACCTCCAGGAGGTTTAGCTGAGTGGACGTGATCGGAGAGCGGTTCACCGAAACCTTTTGGAGACTTTTTAGATATGTTTTATGTATTCATTTTGGTATTATAGGTATTGTATATGATGTCCCCTGCATTGTATTGTAAATATGCAGTGGTTGATGATAGGAATAATGACACGATGTGTAGTGAACTTTACAATTCAGAGTTAATAGTCTGGTTCATTTTGTTAAATCATTGTCAATGTATATTATTGTATATTTCCGCACCTTGTACATTGACAGGTTTTATGCAAGATCTCTTGTAAACTTCGTTGTAACTTCAGTTAAATGGGGTTTACGGGAGTAAGTATGATTACATCGCGACCTGGGGGTAAACCCTAATGACTCTGATCTCGGGGCCGGGTCGTGACACTTACACAGTTCCTAGATGTAGATGACTGACAAAAATAGAACACCTATCACCTCTTAAATGCATCCAACCCCATCAAATTTAAGTCAGTCCTGAATCACATAACTCCAAAGAATGTGCGAACATAATGAAAAAGGCAGATAGAAAAAAAACAAGCATTTCTTTATGGGAAATGGATCCTCTGTTTGGTCTAACCAGGGTTTCAGGGGGTGCCTGTGAGGTCCCACCTTTGGTGGGCCCTCTAAGGGCTATTTTATAGACTAATTAACTCTAATTTATGTTAATTATTGGTTAATTATTACTAATCTTTGCTAATTACTACTAATCTCTACTAATCCTTGCTAATCTTTGCTAATCTTGGTTAATTACTATTTAATTGGGCTAGTTAGGGGCTAATTAGATTGACTAGTTAGATTTCCTAAGTTAGTTAGATTAGCTTAGTGGGTTAGTGTTTTTAATTAGAAAAGGGTTTGAGTCAATCCTAGGCCATTAGTGTGGGGTAGGCTTAGTTAGTTTAGTCTAATTAAGTTAATTAAGGTTGGGTTAGTGCAAGGTGCCCTCTTCTAGAAACTTCCTAACCAAATGACCCAACTACCCTCAAACCCTAACCCTAATCCCATTAAGCCCTAGGGCTAATTTGGTCCTAAATCTACTCACTAAAAACTATAAAACCTCTCTTAACTCTTGCAAACCCAAAACCCTAAACCTAAGCTAGCCCCCATCCCAAGAAAACCTCCAGCCCCCTTCCCAAGGAAACCACTCCCAACTGCCTTCATTCCCTTCATTCCTCTCCTCTCCTCCCCTACGTTTGAGCTAAGAACCTTCACTGTTGCTGGAATTCCATCTTGCTGCAAACTGTTGCTGGGATC
Organism: Cinnamomum chago; assembly: GCA_038049695.1. Lineage (NCBI taxonomy): Eukaryota > Viridiplantae > Streptophyta > Magnoliopsida > Laurales > Lauraceae > Cinnamomum > Cinnamomum chago. The sequence goes on from CP142456.1 coordinate 1,060,054, forward strand.
CCATCTCTACAGCAGCCACCCTCCTTCATCATTTTCTCTCCTTCCTCTCTGTTTCTGTGCTGGGATTTAAGGAGTTGCAGCTGCGTTCCTCTCCTTCTTCTTCCATCTTCTCTGTCTGCTGGAACCCCATCACCCTGCTGGAATTTCAGCTTGAAGAACTACTGCTGCTACCATCTCTTTCTTCTTCCTCCCCATTTCATTTCCTCCAAGACACTGCTGGGCTGGGAGATTTTCTCCTCTCTGTCACTGCTGGACTGTTACTACTGCTAGTAGGGGTGGAAGAAACCGAACCAAACCGAACTTTGGACCGTAAACCAAACCGTAAAATTAAGTTCGGTTCGGTTTATCGGTTTATGGTTCGGTTTCGGTTTTTATTTTTTTGCAAAGTCGGATTTCGGTTCGGTTTCGGATTTTAAAAAAAAATTCGGTTAAAACCGAAAACCGAACTTTATTTAGGGTTTAGGGTAAATATATATTATATATATATGTGTCAATGGGAAAGGGAAAGGGGAAACCGGAAACCTATTAGTGGACTGTGCCACTCATGATTTATGAACTGTGTATTTCAGTAATGCACAGTGGACAAATGGACATGTATTAACCTTTAAAGGTTAAAGCCTTTATTGAACTTTTTACTTATGAACTATACTTATTACTTTAAAGCCTTTAAAGGAGCACTGCACATTTCAACCCATGGGATCTACCTTAATAAGAAGCCCCTTTCAATCTCAATCACAGAGTTATGTTAGCCAGCCCTACGTGGGGTCCTCGTGATTGGGGGCTTTAAAGACTATTGAATGGAACCCAGACACCTAGGCCCACCCATGTCACCAAAGATCAAAGAGACCAACTATGATGATGGTTGTGTTGCAGGTGATGTTTTGTGGGCTGTACACAGCACATCACATGCCATGTCATCTCAGGCATCACTCTTCAATGTAGGTACCCCCAGTTTCACTCTATATAGAAAAGCTCATGGACGCTCAAGCAATCTTTGCTACAGAAATAGTTGATGGACTTGTATCAGCAGTCAGATCAAAGATGCAAAACACCTGTGGCGCCTACCTTTGATCGATCTAGCACTAGTATGTGAAAGGCAATTGTCTAAAATTCGGTTTAAACCGAAAAACCCGAAAACCAAACCGTTTAATTATTTTCGGTTCGGTTCGGTTTTACACGTTATTTGGTTCGGTTCGGTTTATAACATTTTAAGATTTCGGTTTTCGGTTTTTTTCGGTTTCGGTCTAAAACCGAACCGAAAACCGTACTTCCACCCCTAACTGCTGGAACCACATCATTGTGATTGCTGGAGTTTCCATCTTGAATCACAGCAGCTGCCATTTCTCTCTTCTTCTTCTTCTTCATTTCTCTACCTGGGAGCTGCAGCCACTACTCTCATCTTCTCTTCTTCATTATCTCTGTTGGGCTGAACCTCTACTGGAACCAACATTCAGCTGGGATTTGTCTTGGAGTGCTGCTACACAAGCTATTGCTGCTGTATTCTCCTTCTTCTCCTTCATATCACCTGGGGGTGGGAATCCTCCCAGCTACTGCTACTACTGCTGTACCATCTCCTCTGTTCTGCTGGACTGATTTCTGGATTTTCCTCCTAGCTCTATTTCTCTCTACAACTCTCTCTCAAGCCAAGAGGCAAGTGCTCATACTCCTAATTTAGCATATATGTGTTGTTTATTGATTCCTATAGCTTTAATTCATGGTTGTGTTTGATTAGTTTAGAAATCTGTTGAGCTCTGTTTATATTGTTTGTTTGGATGGAAAGGTCACTGATGGATGGGGGTTTTCACCCCCCATTTGGAAGATCAGTGGGCCATAAGGTGATGGATGGATGGTTTATGTGTTATTAATTGATTAGAAGTGTTTGGGTGGAGTTTGGAAGAGATTGGAGGTGGTTTGGGCGAAAAAAGAGCTAAAACGGAAAAGTTGCAGAAATGCAACTGGGACTGAAATCCCAGTGTGCTCGGTCGACCGAGCCCTGGCTCGGTCGACCGGCAACACTGCAAATCCGAAAATTTTGAGCCTCAGTTAAATTTCTGCAGTTTTGCCCTGACTCGCCCGGGACTCGCCCGACAGTGTTCTAGGTCGACCGAGACCCCTCTCGGTCGACCGGGAACACTGAAAAATGGGAAAATGAAGCTCCCAGTTAGCTTTTTCTCTGCAGACTGTGTTCCTGTTGTCTGGGTCGACTGGGACCTATCCTGGTCGACCGAGACAACTGGGTTTTTGATGAAAAATTGGCCATCAGCCATTTTCTTGTAGAAAACCCATTTTAATCAGTTTGGTTGACCCGGCTTAGCCCAGGTTGACCCGTATACATGGTTTTCACTAGAAATGACTGAAAGTTGGTTTTTCACCCGAAATTCAGTCTGTTTACACCCAAATCAACCTGAAACTTAGAATTAACTTCTAGAATGTGTTTAAAGCTGGAACATCAATCTTTCTAGTGTTTTCAGAGTATGCGGTCAATCATCCAGGCCAGGTTGTTTGACCGGACACGCTGTAAGCCTTTAGAAACGATGTAAGTTGTCCAGGAAGCCCGATCCAGGTTTGTCAGTGCACTCGGTTGATCTTCCCGGCCAGGAAATCAACCGAGCTCACAACACATCAGGTTCACCTAGATAACCCTGACTTTCCAGTTTTCAACACTTAGGAGATTTGATCAGTTGTGGGGCCCATTGACCATCCAAATGAGTATTTGTCAGTGTCCTAAGCCCGAGTCAACGGTGTGGCTCAACCTTGACTCGCGGGGACCACTGTTTAGAGTTTTGGTTGATAATCTAAGATGATTCGACCCCTAAAAGTTGTCAACAATGCCCTTAACCAACTAAGCACCAAATACATTATTTTACGGCATTAATGACATCGTTTAGAGATCGAATTACCGGAGATAGACCCGAACCTAAAGTGGCCCATTTACCTAGGATTGGACCGTTGCTTTTCCCGTTGATTCTCTGATTGAAGTTTATACTTCACTGTGATTTTACTCTGTCATTCTTAGATCTTTAGATAGCTGTTTACTGTTAATTAATCATAATTGGAAGACCTGAACCTAGGGTATCTAGAGGTGACCCAATGGTGTGATTTCGGAGATCATTGACCCGTGTCTGTGTCTAGGCGGGCCCTTATTGGGCCTAAGTGTGGAGATGTGAACCCTTTAGCTTGAAGAGGTAGTTTCTATTGGACTGTTAAGTTATATGGATTATAATGGAACTGTTTATCAGTATAAGTGGATTAGTTGCCTCGTTTGGACGGTTTTAGACCAGGCCATGTACTGATGGGCCTTGGTATGGATCCAACGAGTGGGCCTGGACCTTGAATGAGATCCAGAGACTGTGTTGAGATGTGTAGACCTCTTAGGGATATTGATAGGACCTTGTTCACGCAAGGCAAAGCCTAGACAGACACAGACCGTAGAGTTATTCTCGAGTCGGCATGAACATTCACTCGGTTGATTTAAGCTCAGCCTGTGGACTGATCATCCCCGGTAGGAGCTAGTTGAGTGTTGTAGAGCTATCATGATGAGCTGTGTGTTGAGATGATGAGTTGATGAGTGAGATTCGGGATTAGTTATTCCCTGGTGAGGTTCCCCACCGCGACTGTGTTCAGTATAGGAGGGCCGCGGCATAATATCCTGCGGTATTCCAGCTCGTGTGAATGTGCCACATTGTTTATAGTAGTTTAGATGTTTCTATTTATACTGATTCCTTATGATTTAAATGCACAACTGCCTAGTTCATTTCCCTTGCTATTCATTTAATTTATGTACTCGTCTTTACTTCCTTTGATATATATGTTCTATGTTAGTAGTATGCTGTAACTTGTCAGATCGTTTAGATCTGACCCATTCATTGGTGCTTAGGCCTTGACCCAGAGATCCCTGACGACGCACTAGCTGTAGTGGAGGCACCCGTTGCTGGAGAGTACGCGTGGGGCCCGGCCGACACAGATGTCGAGCCGGAGGGCGAGGAGTTTATACACGGGTTTTGAGGGACTCCATTTATTTTGGGTTTGAGCGAAACTTTGTAGTGAGTTGGGTAGACTCAAAATGTATTAACTTTGATTAATATTGAATCATTTTAATTAGACTGATGTTCCGCTCATACTTAATATATATATACATCGATACCTATTGCTTCCGCTTTGTTTAAATCGTTATGCTTCCGCAATTTAAATGTTATAACTATGTTGGTCAAAAAGTTTTAAATTGGACCTCACTGCGGCCTACGATCTTGGAAGTTCTCGAATTTTCCGGGAAGTAGCGCGCCAATTTCGGGTAATCGAACGAGTATATCGGTATCCGGAATTGGGGCGTTACAGTGCCACATGCGAGGGATGTCACATCCCATCTACTCAAAAAAAAAAATCTATCTCCTAAAAAAAATTCCTTTCCCCATGTGGCACCTCCGATTGGACCAAATAGGAGATCCGGATCCTTCTTAATGGTCCCACGACATTGGATAAAACTGGGTTTCTATATCATACAGGGATACCCTTTGCATTTAATTCCTGAGTGGACTACACCAGTATATGATATGATGCCAGTATGATCTAGACCACACTTTAGATCCTTGAATTCCATTGACCTTTGCCTGTTTCAACTTACCGGTATTTTTGTGTCCTCAGTAGTCAGTGCAGAAGATGAATAGACTATACCTGTAATCCGCCAAAGCAGCTTTGACTTAGAGAAATTCAGGTGTGAAGGAGGGGAACTACATAATGAAGCCCACGTGTTGCCAATCTAAGTTGCTCAAAATGAATGCCTTTCATTATATAAGGTATATCCAAATTTTACCTTCATAGGAGTCAAACCTACTATAAGATTGGCCGTTTGATAAAAAAACTAATCAAAGAGATACTTAGAACCTATTAAATTACTGTGCCTGCTTTTGAGTGAGCAATTTGGATGAATATGAGGCGGATCTCATCAAGAAGTAATGATAGGTATGCTTAAACTTCAAAACTATCTTGCATTTGACACGACTAATTAGGAAACTATAGCAAATGTCCTATTTAAAAAGCTGAGGAGGATGAGGATCACAAATTGAATCCATTAAGCATTTAGGCACTTTTTTTTTTTTTTTTTGCTGGATATGGCCTAGTGGCCAGAAAACCTGAAGGAAAGCCATCCAAGGGAACAGATAGGCGCTTTATTTACATGGAAGATTGACAAATATTATAAGAACAATAATATCGGGAGAGAAATGACACAAACAACTTAGCAGATGCTAACATTAGTGCCAACACTAAGAAACCAATCACATGACTTTATTTCGAGTGTTTATATCATTCCTATTAATAATTATGACCAGGAAAAGGCCCCCTAGTCAAAAGAAATATCTTATGATACCTCCATTGTGGCTCTAATTAATGTTTGGCCTCCCACCTTCCAAAATTTAGTCACACTCGCACCCACCATCCATCAATTCATGCTTGAAAAATCAAGCCATTCATCATCAGGGGATAAAGGCAGAAGAAAAAGGTTATAATATATGGCAACTGATGCACCCTATAGTTTTCATAAATGAGATATAATCTGAAAATTTCTCTCTATCTATCTATTTATAGATTTGTAATAAAAATTGGCGCCTTCCCATGGAGTTGTCATGAAGGGTACATTAATAAGTGTTTCCTATTTTTTTCTCCCTCATTAAATGATTTGAAGGAGTGATTAATTTATGCTCCTTATTTTCTCTACTTCTTAAAAGGATGGGTTACCATCTTAAAACAAATAAATTCTATGGACCCATCTAATTATGGAAAATAATAATGGTGGGACCGGTTGTTTTCTTGTAAGTAATCATCATAAGACCCATCTCATTTAGGAAATCATGGTGACGCTGTGCCTAGTTGCTTGCTTGCACAGATCATACATAGAGTTTAGGTAAAAAAAAAATCTCAGCATTTTCTTTTTGAAAGAATATAAAAGAAAAGTAGGAGAATATATTAAATTATTCCCATAAAAGAAGGAGAAAAAGTCTCTACATATGGGTAGAATTAGAAATGGCCCTTTATAAGGGGTTTTGTAAAATTTTCAGACTGGAACCCACCTTCCCAGTCACCAAGAGGAACTATACGTGATCTGCCCTTATGAAAAATCTCATCTTCATTAAGTCATTCTAATCGTTTTACCAATAGTGTTACTAAGGATGTAAAAAGGTCGGTTTGGGTCCGAGTCCAATCGGAACTGTTAATGAGAAGGTGGACCCAGAACTGGAACCATTTCGGAACCAATTTTTGGGTTTTGGAAACGGAACCGTTAAAGAGAAGCTAGAAACGGAACCACATATGAGACTGGTCCGGATCCGGATCTAGGTAGAGAATGATGCGGGAAAAGCCCAGCTTTTAGAAGAGATTCTTAAAATTGAGGTAATATATTGGGTCTTGGGTTCATGGATCGGAACCAATGTGCAAGCGGACTCAGACCTATTTAAGCCATGGGTCTTAAAAAAGGATGCAGATCCATACCTGTTTATTTTCTAAATAAAGACCCAAACCAAATTCTCAACGAATCAAAATTTACAGGTAATGATAGAATCAGGCTCATTTACATCCCAATACTTGATACCATGGAATGAGGAAGAAAAGAAAGAATTTCTTCCTAAGGGTCCTCCTCATTCTAATTCCCAAGGATTTTTTTTTTTTTTTTTTTTGAGCTAACCAATGATTCTAACTTTTTGCAGTGTACTAATCCCTATTCACTGGATAAGAGAAACATTGGGACCAATTCATCGGGTAAGAGAAAAGTTGGATTAACCGCCCCCCAAGCTCCAGCCCCCCCAAATGGCACCATTAGTGTATTCAACCTTTAATTTTTAAAGAAGGTGGTCGATATAGCTCTTAAAAGTGAGAAATCGTGGGCCTCACCGGTGGAGCCACCCGTGGGTGGGTAATTCCCAAGAGGATCCGAGCAACAAACAGCCGACATGTGGAAATAATCGTTGGCTCGACTACACAACAGCTGGGTGGGTGGGTCGGTCGGTCGGTCCTATCCTCGTCACGCCCACACCCAATTCCTCGAATAAATCCAACGCCCCCGCATATAAAACCCCAGCTTCCCTTGCGTGAATCCCCTCGTCGATGCTTTTCTTCTTCCCTTTTTCCCTTCCCCTTGTTTCTTTCTTCTCTGCTTCCGTAAAGAGGAGGAGATCTCGCTCGAGGCGAGAGAGGTGATGCCGAAAGGCAATCAGGTATATAAATATATGCCCTTTCCTCTTCTCTTTCTTTTCTTTGGATTGGATTCTTCTCTTCCCTGTCGATTTAGGAAATCGTTTGAAACCATGTCATCTAGGGTTTCGATCTTTCATCTTTCATGATTGGATGTCGAGATGCTTGTTGTTGATTTCACGGATTTGCCGGTTGTCGATCATTTTTGGATGGTAAATTGATGTGCGATTCGTTTGTTGTTTTGGTAGGGTTTTGAATTTTGATGAGCATGCTGTTTGGATTTTGCAGTTTATGCATGTTTAGATTTAGTTTTTATTAGTCGTTTAGGTATGATAGTGTTTGGATGTTATAGGGCTGTTATATACTTTTTTTTTTTCTTTTGGAGGTGTTCATGTTGATGATTGTGTATGTCTGGGGAAATAAAGAGTTTAAATCCGGTGGCAGTTCTTATACAAATTAGGGAAACTTCATCCAGTGTTGGTGGTTGTGTATGTCTGGGAAATTAGGAGTTTGATCTGGTGACGATTCTTATACAAATTAGGGATACTTCATCTATTGACGTTTAGGCAATGTATTCCAATTCCTTTAGGGCTGATTTGTTTGCTTGGAATTGAATGTATAGAAATTCATGGCTAAATGGGCTACGGCCAATGATTATTCAAAGGTGAGGGGAGAAGGATATGGGTAAAGTTTTGGATGGGGCCTTGATTTTCCTAAGGTTTGAATTACTAGGGTGACTCACTTTTCTATTAAATGGGAGATTATTTGATGGTCAATTTGGGATATTCACCTTTGTTTCTTCATTTTAAACTATTTTTTAGAAACAGCTGCCTTAATATTCCCAGGAATTAAATATCATGAAACAAACTGGGGCCTTATTTTATGGTTTTTTAGGATTTTTGTTCTCTGATAATTTGTGGGATTTTTTTTTTGGGGTCACAAATTGATGCTGCGATGGGTGAAGATTGCATTGTTTGTTTACTCCTACTTTCTTTTCTTTTTTTTTTTAAATATTCCTGTTTGTTTTATTTCAAAGCTCGTATATGGATTTATGATCAATTTTGTGCGTGTTGTTTGGGTTACTAGAGGAACATAGTATACAATTTCAGTCTCAATTTCAGTCTGTGGTGAACCAGACCATAAAATTATAATATCTGGAGTATTATGGTTTTTTTTTATCTAACAAACTGGTTCCTTTGGCATTCAATTGCTAAGTGGATATCCCATTCTCAGAATATGCTATGTTGATTCTTTTTGCCAGGTTCTGCCATACAGTGTTTTCGAGTTCTTGACTATTTTACGTGAGATATGGAGCAAAGACACCTCTGGCCAATTTACTACCGGCACCAAGTCTTTTCATTCCAGGAGGTTCTCAACTGGAAGTTTCTTCTTGGAGAGTTTCTTCTCATTTCCTTTGTCAACTGCACATAGCGGCCTGTTGTCCTCTTTTGATCATTACGGAAGGCCTGATGCAAAATTGTTCTGAAACTGGTTTTGGACCTCTGTTGCGCTGTATCAAGTAGGCTGCCTATCTACAATTTACCTTTCGACAATATTTGCTACTGTCAGACTAATTAAATACTCTTATCCTTTTGCAGTGCATTACCAACTCAATATTCTATAAATCAGCGTGAGTTCCAAAGTGACATAGGGGGAAACTTTTTCTGGTAAGGGTCTAGATTACGGATTCATGGAATATTTACATTTTGCTACTGCTGCTACTCTCTCTCCACCTATTGAGGAAATATTATGAGTACTTTTTGTATGGAATGCTGACACTATTTTTATATTTATTTTTATATTTTTACAGGGTGAACATCTGAAGCTTACCGACTGAAGATTCTGCTACTTAGCAATTTGGTGAACCTATTGCTTCTGTACCATGAAGATTTAGTAGTTTTACCTTTTCTTTTTTTATTGCGCTTAATGGTACGGACTGGAAGATGCTAAAGCTCCCTTGAATCGGTTCATTTAGCTAAGTGATGTTTTCAGTTGTAGACAAACATCACTTTTAGTGGTTTTAAGGAAAGCAGCAAGATGCTTGGCTGTATAAAACCTGGTATTCCATCTAAAGCGCATCAGGATATTAGAGCTGTGGTTCAGGAGATACTAGTAAATAAGGCTTTGAAGCCCATCCATCGGAGAGAGATGATTTCTTTGCTGATGCATATTGCGAGTCGACACTGATGGTGGATTTGGCTGTACAGTTTCTCTATATTCTATAGCACATTTAGGAATTCCCTTTCAAAGGAGTCACCTGTGTTGAAATGTTTAGATATTTTGCCCTTGCGTTCTACATTTTTTCTTGAATAAGAAAGAGCACAAGCTTTTCAGAGCTAATAGTTTGATTATCCCGTTCAGAATGGATCGGTGAGTTTCATTCCTTCTGTTGAGTTCAGCTACTAATTCACTTTCCGCTTCAGCAGACATGGACTAACTCTCTTATTTCTCTGGGCCATTTAAATTCAGGTACAAGATAATTAAGGAAGTTGGTGATGGGACCTTTGGGAGTGTTTGGAGAGCAATATATAAGCAGACTGGTGAAGTTGTATGTATCTTAACAGCTCCTCTAAAACTCTATTAAAAAGGAATTATTTTAGCTACTTACAATACAAGTGCTCATTGCCTCACTCATGAGGTTCCCGTTTCAAGCCATGTTACTGTTCGACAGGAAAAAAAAAGCTACTTACGGTACAATCAAATTGTTCCTGTCGTGCTATGAAATAATTTTGGCATCCCTTGGCAGGTTGCAATTAAAAAGATGAAGAGAAAATATTATTCTTGGGACGAATGTATGAATCTAAGAGAAGTGAAGGTAATGGCTATTCCCTGTCGTTCTCCTCTAATTTTCTGAGTTAATTTGTCCAAGTTCTTCAAAGGCTCATGTTTACTCTTTCCAGTCACTACGAAAGATGAATCATCCCAACATTGTGAAGCTCAAAGAGGTCATTAGAGAACATAATATCCTCTACTTTGTATTTGAATACATGGTATGTTTCTCAAGATATCTTGAGTTATGGTCTTTTTATTTCCCAGTTCAATCATCTGGTTATTTTATAACGTATTGTTCTGATTCTTAAATGGTATTTTTCTCAGGAGTGCAACCTATACCAGCTTATGAAAGATAAGGGAAAGCTTTTCTCAGAGGCTGAAGTCCGGAACTGGTGCTTTCAAATTTTTCAAGCTCTTGCCTACATGCATCAGCGTGGATATTTCCATCGTGACCTTAAGCCAGGTATTGTACTTGCCACTGCTTTTCTTGCATATTGTCTCTGTACATTCTCATCTATGGTCTGAGTTTCTCATAAATCAATCTGAAGGTTGATCTTTACTTTGGCTTTGTCAGAACAGTATAAATTATCAAATTACTCATCTAAATCTGTGCCTGCTTGCACAATTTCAAAGAAAAAAGTTGTTCTACTTCTATAGAGGATCGATTTAGCACATATCTTCTTAATCGCATATAGAATTCCTTTCCAAAAAAGTTGTACGTAGAATGTGTGGCACTGACTTTCTGTCAAATATATTGCACTAGATCCATGCAAAGTCTTATGTCCACTCATCCACCAGAAACATGTACTACATGATTAGCTAATTGAGCCAAAATCACGAGCTTTTTGAGGCCCCTATCATTAGAATTTTGACCAGAGAGCATCTTCTTTATCTGTCTATTTGATTTGTTAGGATCATCAAATAAGTGATGTTTTGGGTTATCTTTCACCCTAAGATAGTGTTTTTTTCAATGACTGGTATCGGTGACGTCTTGACCCGGCAGGACTGGCTAGAGATTTTCTACCTAGTTCTCTAAACATTACGTGTGGTAGTTACTGGCTGATTGTCAGCATGATTTTGATTGTGCCAGTGTTCGTTTGTGTTTCTTCCAAAAAAAAGAAAAGAAAGTGTTATAGACTGTTGTTTGTCTGGTCATGTCAAATTTATGATTTAAGTTTGTCTCTGTGTGAGAGGTAGGGGAAGAAGGCAATTCATTTTCTTTTTTTGGTCCACGCGTTCCAGTCTATCTGGTGACTGGTTCTGAGAGGGAGGAAGTTTGTGAGAAGAAGGATCTGTTTTTCTTATTAATCCTAACTAGCCAACTGGTAAATTAGGAATTTTCTTCTTTTGATGACTCAGTATAATTTTGTAGCCTTCTGTTTATGTGCAATCTTCACATCAGTCAGATCTTATCATCCAAACATGACAATTTTTGGAATTTGCAAATTAGGCGGCAACAGTAAGCCCATTTTATGAATTTCATCCAAATTGAGGTGCATCTAAATTACAAACAGCTCATTAGTTTGTGTTTAAGAACTTTTGAGGGTAAATAATTCATGGACACTGGTGAATGTACTGAATGATTTATTTCCACATGGTGATCCTGTGCAGAAAATCTATTGTTTACAAAAGACATGATCAAAATTGCTGATTTTGGCCTTGCTCGTGAAGTCTGCTCCCTGCCGCCTTATACAGATTATGTTTCAACTCGCTGGTGAGTGTTACACTTGTTTCTTAAGCATTCTTACCTGCTCTGTTCCGAATCTTACCTTCCAGTGCAATAAATTTTGGGAACATACCAGGTACCGAGCGCCTGAAGTACTGCTCCAGTCATCTGAATATGGCTCTTCAATTGGTGAGTAAACATGGTGAGACTTTCAAAGTATTGATTGTAAACTGCTATGATCACACTCACTGAATTCTTGGTGTATCTTCAGATATGTGGGCGATGGGTGCGATTATGGCAGAGTTGTTCACTCTCCGGCCTCTGTTTCCTGGTTCAAGGTATTCATTTTATGGTGCTTTGTTTCATATATATTGATCTTAGTGCATACATTCATTTGCTTGCTTGTCGGTAATGGGATGTTTTTATTCCGGATGGTTGTGAATGCTTCTATTTCTCAATTGAGTTTGTGCAACCCATGGTAGTGAGTCGGCGATCAAGAATTCATCATTGTCTGTGATACTAGCTTTTTTTATTAATAAATAATCTGGAGAAATTATATTTATGCCTGCAAGAAACCAACTGAAGAGTTGCACTTTCATTTCCGAGCCATTGCAACTTTTTTTTTTTTTTTGCTTTAGTTTTGCATCCAGATTTATTCTTCCCTTGCTTTGTCATAATTGTTCTTTTAGTGTGTAGAAATGGTTTTAGCTTATGTTTACATTCCTTTTCCTTTTGCAGTGAGGCAGATGAGATTTACAAAATATGCAGTGTGATAGGTAGTCCGAATCAGAATTCCTGGGCTGAAGGGCTGGAACTTGCAAATGTGCTCAAATACCAATTCCCACAGGTGGAATGAGTTTGATGCTGTCTATTCTTAATAATAAAGGAAACCATCATTTTTTAGGTGCTTTTCAGCAAGTTCAATTTTTGGGTCCGTTTGACTTAAGTTAAACCTGATTTAAATAGATGTTTGAGTGGTTTAGACTCTTTTGGAAAAGTTTATGTGAACGTTGCCACTCTTTTAAAGAAAAACAAGAGGTCAACTTTTTCAAATAGACATGAAATTCTAAGGCAAGGTGTTTTTGAGAAGCTTGCCCTTAGCAAAGGATGTTTTTGCATGTACTACTTTTACTGTATGACAAGTTTGCCTGTACTGGTTTTCCTATATGACAATTTTGTCCATATAAGTTTTACAGTAGTACAGTTTTGTTTTTAATTGAATGAATGACATATATACCAAACAATCTATTTGTACAAAGGTCTATTTGAAACAGCTCCACTTCAAATAGATCTAATTGAATCAACTCTATCTCAATGAGTTCAGACTTTTCAACAAGGTCCTTAATATTCTTAATCTTTTTAAGTTGAAATTTTCTGTTATAAGAAAAAAAGATGAAATTTTCTCTTTCTTTCTGTCTTAAAAACCTTCCAAACTGGGAGATTCTAGCATTCAGTTTATATATATATATATATATATAGATATACAAATTTGTATTTTCCCTAATTGAATGATATATACCGAACAATCTATTTGTAGAAAGGTCTATTTGAAACAGCTCCATTTCAAATAGATCTAATTGAATAAACTCTTATCACAATGAGTTCAGACGTTCCAAACAGGTCCTTCATATTCTTATTCTTTTTAAGTTGAAATTTTCTTTCTTGCTTTCTTAAAAACCTTCCAAACTGGGAGATTATATATATATATATATATATAGCAAGGCTCTCCTAAGCTCAAGCTTAGGATAAAATTTCGTAAGCTCATGCTTGTGGGGCTCACCTTTGGTCCATCCAAATGGACCAAACACATGACCCCCTTAAATTGCACATGTCCACCAACTTTCGGTTAGATCCGAATTTACTCGACTGTTGGATTGACTATGTATCGATCCGAATGGACTATTGACCATTAAACTTTTGGGCCAATATGGAGATGATAGAAATCATGGTTGGGGCTAATTTTTTGCAGGGAAGAGGATCTCAAGGAGTCCTTGAAATTCCCCCCATCCCTATCCCCATGAGGGTCTCTAAGTGGGCCCCACCACACACTTGAGCTTACCTTATCCTAAGATTGAGCTTAGGAGAGCTAGCCCCATATATATATATATATGTTGATATAGATGTATGCGTACGCAGTACGCACGCACACTTTGTTCTTTGCCTTCCACCATTTCCTTGTTGCTTGGAATTGATACCTGATATATGTTGAAATCATCTGATCATGGAAATGAGACTGGGTCAAATATTGATTATTACTTTGTATCGCAGTGTGCCAGTGTCCATCTTTCAGTACTGATTCCATCAGCCAGTGAGGATGCAATCAATCTCATCTCAGTGAGTATAATTTGGAGAACTTTGCATTCTTTTCCTGTAAGGTTTGTTTGGTAGAGGTGTGGAATTGACTGGAAATAGATCACATTAACACTGTCGGAGTGTTATTACATATCAGTGGGTTAAATTTTTCTTTGAATAGTCAAATAAGATTTTCCTGGATTTGGAATTGCATTAGCAGATTCACCTTTTTTTTTAATGTTGGTTCTTCACCTTTTAAAGCTGTAATTGCTAACCCCACACCAGGAAGGCCCCGTGTTTGTGTACATAGATTAAATTTTTGCTAACACAAGTTAGCTGTACATTGGAAGTGGGGAGGCCAAACCACTGATAGTTTAGTGGCATGGCACCTCAGCTCACAGTATCGGCTAGGGATAAATCCCTGTGGCTCACGTTGGAATCCCTCTCCTAACTGTTGATCCAAATCATTTTTTTTTTTTTTTGGTTGGGCGTGGGGGGTGGTGAAGAAAAAAGAGTGGAACAAAAGGTGGTAGTTGGACTAATTCTTCACGTATCACTCATTTTTATTAACTTATCCATGAGATTTAATATTTGCCCTGGCTTTTGACTGTCTACACTCAGTCGCTTTGTTCATGGGATCCCCACAAGCGACCAACTGCTGCTGAGGCCCTACAGCATCCATTCTTCCAGGTATGAGCCTCCTGCTTGGACATGTAATCACATATAAGAGGTGTTTTAGTTTACGGATTTGATTTTATGCATTTATATTCTAGTCTCATATTCAATTTGAAGCATCTCTATTATATTCAATTTGGCAGCCCTGCTTTTATATTCCACCATCACTTCGATTCAGAGCAGCAGCTGTCAGAACACCCCCATCTGGTCTGTCCTTTATGTAAATATATTTTTACTTATGCTTTTCTAGTTCTTCTGAGGGTTCAGTCTATAGACAGTGTCTTCATATTATTAGAGTATTTTTTACACACTATTTATTTTATTTTATTTTTTTTGCCATCCCTTAGTGAGAATGAAAGGAGCTTCAGAGCAGAGGACATCTAGAAGATATTCTATGGCATTATCTGATTCTAAACCTGCAAATAACATCTCATCAGCGACGATGCATGCTTCTTTTAGTGCAGGTGACATCACTTTTTGAGTCTTGGAGTAATGATGATTTTCAATTTTCAATTGCATTTGTTTGTCCTGGCCTTCTCTCTTAGCAAATTCAGTTGCATCACTTTAGAAGTTATATTTAGTGAGGACTTCTACCACACTGGTTTTTTCTATTTTAATATTTTTGTTATATTTTGTTGCAGGGGTGGTGCAAAGAAAGCTGGAAATGGCCAATAAGGTGGAGAGAGTTCTCTGTTTAAATCAATTCATGTCATATTTTAATTTACATAATTTTTATAATCCTAATCTAGTTGTTCCCTTTCCAAATACAGGAAGCTGGTAAAACTGAGAAGCTGGAAAAGAACTGTGTCAAACAACAAAAATATCGACCGCCAGCTGGAAATAGCGCAGGTGAGGTTTCTGTAATATTGATTGGTTTTTGTCTGACTCATACCAAGTGTTGTCCTTTTGAAATCCCTGGAGAGCTTGTAGAGGTGGCAATTTCTGAAGCTACCTACAAACCTGAACCTGACCTAGTAATTCAGGGTTCAAGATGAACCCTGTTATTTCAGGGAGGGCCCCGTATTTGACATTTCTGAACTAGTTGACGGACTGGTGGCATTTGGGTGTACAGTGTACTCCTTTCTGGCTATTTGATCTGCGAATCTGACGCGATTAATTATATAATGGCCTGGCTATGTAACCTGAATCTGACTCGTTGACTAAGTGTTTGATTTGACCCATGCCCATGTTGAGTACTCCCAGAGTGGTTCTTTGGGGATGCAAGCCATGCAATTCAGCTTTTATTTCATCTAATATCAAATTGATGAAACCATGTCCATCCTGTTACTTTGGCAGTTTCTGTCAACTTGGCCAGAACTTCACGTGGAGTCTTGGATACAGCTGAAAAATTGGCACAGATGACTGTTAGTGGCCGACAACAGGTGAGACCACATCAAATGAAGGCAGGGGGATGGCATAGCCACTCTCATTTTCTCTCTCCATCTCATGAAATACCATCGGCCAGAAATTATTGGTAGGAAGGTTTTTGGTCTGAAGAATACCGAGTTCTGAAGGGTTGTGCACAGATCTCATTTTGATGGTTTTTATATATGGTTTTTAAGTAAATACTGGTTTTGGCTTGACTTTACTACAAACATAAGATTGTCAGAAACGTGTTGGGCTCCTGGTTTTGTCATGTTCTTGCACTCGGTGAAAGCATTACTGTGAAAACCTATATTAAGTTGAATGCCTGTCAGGTGATTTGTCAATCAATGGCTTTATTTCTTCTCTCCATTCTTTTTTTATTGGGCAGATAGTTGGTGGTGGTGATCAGTTGGTTGATTTAATGCAATAATTTGTGGGTAATGTCTAAGCAAAGAAAACGGTGTGTTGATATGTGTCTTGCATCTCTTGCATATGGCTACAAATGGTGTATTGAGTAGTTTTACATATGGCTACAAATGGTGTATTGAATAGTTCTGGGGGCCGAATGGCTCCATATAGATGGGTTTTTTTTTTTTTTTTTTTTTTTTTTTTGTGGGGTGGGGTGATTTTTCAGGCTAGAAAAGAAAATCCTGTCTTGGACAACATTTCAAATATTGGGTCTGGCTCACTGAATAAATCTAAAATGGGTTTGGTTTGAGTTGTACTCTACTTGGCCAAGCTCATGCTACTTGGCTCAAGGGGAAGAGGGAAGAAAAACTGCTATTTTGGACGTTAAACCACCTTTCTCCCACGAACAGAATAAATAGTGTCAAAGAGACTTGTCTGATTTGAGTTGGTTCGGTGGGTGGGTAGTCTGGGCTTAACACGACTTTGTTGTGCTTGGGGTAGTAGTGATAAAAATTCCATGAAAATGTGAATTAGTTTGTAACTTTTGACTGCAATTGAGTGAAGGGAAAGTAGAGTGGAATTTTACTTATAATTTGTTGGGAAAATTTCAACTAAGGCCCTAAGTTTTGGGCTTATTTCAAAAAAGGACAACAAGAATCATCTCTTTCAAACTAGGGTCTAAAGTTTCCACAAAAGTTTCAAATCAGGACAACCGGTGAAAAAAGCCTTCTGCCCGTGATTTTTTTCACAATTTTTTTTAGAAAGACAAAAATAGTCGTAGGGCCTTTGAAACAAAAGAGAGATCAATTCTTCTCCCATATCCCTCCTTTTCCCTCCCTCCCTCCTTTCCATTGGTCTCTACTAAACTTTCACCAGCAAGCATCGGAGCACCGGCGACCACTGGTGCACTGGGGAGCGCCGACAACCATTGTGAGAATCTTTCGTCTTTCCTTCCCTCCCTCTTTCATCATCCATTTTCCATTTTTGTGCTTCTTCTCTCTCTTCATTTTCTCTACACATCTAACCCATTAATAGGCATCACAATTCACAAGACATTGCCGTCGGCATCATGCTATCTCTCTTTCTCTCTCTCTCTCTCTCTCTCTCTCTCTCTCTCTCTCTCTCTCTCTCAATGCCATTTTTTTTTTTTTTTTTTTCATTGCTATGATGTGGGTTGGATTTAGGGAGACAGGTAATGGGGGACTTACCACCTCTAATTTGTCTTTCATGTGCTTTTCATTTGCCCTTGAATATGTGATTTGGTATGCATCAAGTCCTTCTAGTGGCCATACAACAGAATCTAACTCGATAGAGAAATTGTTATATGGGTTTTTTCCATTGAAGTTATGTGGGTTTCTATTCCCATTGAAATTTCCCCTCATACATGATTTTATACAAAACAAAACACAAGATGTTCAAACTGTGAGCATTGTTAAGATGACCACAATGAAGGAAATTTCTAAATCTCTGATTCATGTATTTTTTGTTGAGATTTTCCCTTTCTAAATCTCTGATTCATGTTGTTTGGTTTGGAAAAGTATAAAGAAAATGACACTTACAATACGCAGTGCTCGTGTTTATGTCTTGTTTTTTTAGATGGCATCTAACTCACATGATGAGGATGAGATGGATGAGTTCTATGCACCTTGCAATAACAATAGTAACATGGAATATAATTTTGATACCGATTCAAAAGATGCTGATTTTGAGAATGAAATAGAATTAAATCATGGTGACATTTCGATGGATTTTGAAGAAGAGGGACAACTATCTGGATATATATCACAATCAAGCTGTCGTTAAATACAGGTAGTGATTCTGAAGGGGTGTCATACCATATGGGCAATGAATTTAATTGTGAGAGGCAAGCAAATCATCCATCATTTGAAGTTGGACTTTCTTTTAAGAATATGAGAGAGTTGAGAATGATGCTTAAACAATATGCCATTCGTAAATCATTCCACATTAAGTATGTGAAGAATTCCAGGTCTCGTATCACAGCAATATGCACTGACGAAAATTGCAAATGGCGCCTTCATGCTTCCATGCTACCTGATGGAGAAACGATTGAGATTAAGAATTTGAATGAAAGCCATACATGTGTAAATATAAACCAAGTAGGAAACCATATGGCTTCAGTGGATTGGATTGTTGAGAAGATTAAGTCTTGCTTAAAAACTGTTGTATCTGTGAAACCAAAGGTATTATTAAGCTCCGAGGTGTTTAGGGAGTATGGAATAAAGAGTTCATATCTAAAAATGTGGCGAGCGAAAGAAAAGGCCATTCATATGCTCCGTGGAAGTTTCGAGGAATCATATCGTATGATACCATCATTGTATAAAACCATTCTCAAGTACAATCCAGGAAGTATTGTTCATTATGACACTGAGGATGATGGTTCATTCCAACGATTTTTTGTCGCTTTTTCTGCATCATTACAAGGATTTTTGAATGGTTGTTGTCCGTTCATTGGATTGGATGGAACATTTTTGAAGGGGAAGTTCAAGCGTATCCTCTTGACTGCAATCTCACTTGATGCTAATAAGCAAATATTTCCACTATGCTTTGCAGTAGTAGAGGGAGAGAACAAGGACTCATGGACGTTCTTCCTTCAAAATTTGAGAAATGGAATTGGTAATAGCCCATTTACTTTCATGAGCGACCGACAAAAGGGGTTGGTTGAAGCCGTGAATAGTGTTCTTCCTAGATCCCATCATAGGTTTTGCACGCGTCACATGTATGCAAACTTTCAAAAAATCTACAAGGGTGAACAGTTAAGAAACTTATTTTGGATTGCTTCTCGGGCCTATACAAGGTCTAAATTTGACAGCGCAATGAATGAGATTGGTGCAATCAACTCTCAAGCAAATGAGTAGATAGAGAAAATCCCTCAAGTATTTTGGTCACAAGCATTTTTTTTCCAGACGTCATTCCATGCAATCAAAACCAAAATAACTTCACTGAGTGCATCAACAACTTGATATTGGAATCAAGGAGTATGCCTATTTGTGATATGATAGAATGGATACGGGTGAAGTTGATGGTAAGCATGCAAACAAGGCGTTCCAAGAGCTCTCATTGGGAGGGAGTTGTGTGTCCCACAATTAAGAAGATGTTGAAAGATAGACAAGAGAAGTCTCGTCACTGTGATTTGTTCTTTGCTGGGGGTCATGAATATGAGATCCTTGAACATCGAGTCTTTGATGATGATATACATCACATTGTCAAGTTATCGGACAAGAATTGCACATGTCGACAATGGCAATTGGATGGGGTTCCATGCATGCATGCATGCCATGAGTGTCATAGCTCATAAAAGAGAGAAATTTGAAGATTATTGTCACCCATGCTATTTTACTAGTACATACCTGGCATGCTATGAGCCGATAATTCACCCCTTGTCGGACAGAAGAATGTGGGAGTACTTCCACACCCCTCTTGTTTTGCCCCCACATAATCGAAGGTCACCAGGACGACCACGAGTCAATCGAAGAAAGGATCCAAATGAGGCTTCCATGTCATCACAACACCGAAAAAGAAGAAAGCAAACAGTGAAGTGTGGCCTCTGTGGCTAGTTTGGCCACAACAGAAGGTCATGCAAAGAACCCATCAATGCTAGTCAGGCGGAATCTACCTCTAGAGGCCGTCCAAGAGTTAGAAGCGTCGGAGAAGGTATACCTGGTGGGAGAAGGATCAAAATGACCATTCAAAGAAGACATTAATATCCAAGGTAAATTTCTGTAATATATGTTTTTTTCCTTGAAATGCAGATTTTTTTACTTGTACAATTTGCAAACATTTCCTTTATATTGATGGTCAATAATTCGACATGTTTGTTTGTAGGTCAAAAACACGATGGCATATATGAAGATTTCTTAGGGATGTAGGACAAAGAGGCTGCATGGACGATTTTGTTTCTGAATAGTTGTAATTGCAGGCATTTTTTGGTGTATTTTGGTGGCTCAAGAAGTCATACTTGCTTGTTTAATCACGTTGGGCATTACAGAATCTTGTTTTGGCTTGGTACCTCAATTAATGTGTTATGAGCCTTTACTTAGTCATTTTGGATCAATATAGTAATTTTGGATCAATACTACTTTGAAATAGAAGATGTATTGTGGTGCTTTTGATGAAAGGATGTTTACTGGATCAAGTTATCTATATATTATATTTGTAAAAGGTTAACATTATTCATAGTAGATCTTAAAATATAAAAAAAAAAAAAAAAGAGGATTGTTCATAACCACTGTGTTAAAAAGCTTTTCTCATGCACGCCTTTGGATAGCACCTTGAAACTTATTCTTGGATAAACTATAAGAACTGATGCTATGTGAAGGATGCATAAGGCCATGGACACACCATGGATACATTAGGGAAATGGTTGTAACACTTATTCAGACCCTCTTACAAGTTATATCCGCTCACAGTATGACAGCAGCATAGGATGGTAATATCCTTGATTTTGTTCGTTATGCAACTTCATTTGTGGCAACTGTCAACCCATAACAGTGATGATGCATTTTAAGTTTCAGACACATACATGGAAAATCTGTATACATCATGTCAGAGTTTTAAAACTACAATTTTAATAGTCATGTGCATCTATAATTTGGGTCCCCATTAATTCTTTTCCTTGTATCTCCTGAATCCTGATGGAACCAAAACTTACATGTACGCTGGTTAGGTATCTTTGGCCACCACAGAACTCGGTAATGTATTGAAAATGTTGGAAGTTCCATTCTTAACAACTTCACATTTCCTGGCCAGTATGCTATTCTATCAAATAATACATCAACCACAATAAAAGAAAATGAGACTCAACTAGATTCAATTGAATTGAATCAATTTTATGCTCTCATGTTTCTCTTCAACATTTCATTATAATAAAAACGAGAACTAGATTTCACTATAATCAAGAAGTTTACATTCATTGATCCTTTGGTATCACTTATATGTTTTACACATGATCACATGCCTATGTTAAAAAAACATATAGGTTACAAAGACAATAAATTACATAATTTGAACAAAATGAAAAAGTTTGCACAGCATCTCTACAATTTCCAGGCTGAACAAATATGTGTTCATGTGCTCCACCTCTGCATCTACCGACTTCAACCTTGATTTAGAGTGCTCCACCTTCATTGACAAATGACAAATCTCTTAGATACATTAATCGCGGAATTTGCATCTTCGATCTCGTCCATGAATACCCCATCTTTCCAAATAAGCTTGTCACAACCATTTTCACCCTACTAGCATTTTTGCCTCATTAGACCTTAAAATTTATTTTGTTTCATTTACTTCAAACAAGAAAAATCACAAAGGCATTTTCAAAAGGGAAAACTTTCTACCCACATTAGATATGGTGTGAGAAGCCTTTTAAAAAATAGCACTTCTTCAGCTATTCTAAGTAAGACTGTGTACAATCTCTCACAAATACATTCCTGACAACATCTTCTAAAAAATCTGCCAATATTAACAATATTGCTTAAATCTATCTTCATATTTAAATCTATCTTCAGTTCAAAAATAAATCACATCAACCCAGTCGATAAATCAACTGATATATACATCTTTTGGACAGCCAGTAAGTCAGATACAAGTATTCACGGTCAAGGGGACTGCTGGAGAGAAATGTATTCTGAATTTGGAGTAACTTGAAACTTCAACCAAAAAGATTTGCATGCTGCTTCAAGAAGAATGACTTCAATTTAGCAAACCTTGTCAACTCCGCATATATATACCGGGATCCATCTTCAAAGTAATTTCAAGTTTAAACCCAACAGGGTTAGAAAATGACTGGAAATAGAAGAATCATGACTTCCTTTAAGCAAACCCCACCAATTCTGCAAAGTTTGAGACTGGAAATGGAAGAAGCATGATTTCATTTGAGCAAATCCCACATGATCAACATAGGCTGAAATTACAATCAACATAAGCTGAAATTACAAATTTGGGATAATTTTGAGCATACACCAAATAGAATTAAAAATGATTGCAGATGAAAGAATCATGATTCCAAATTAAGCAAACTGCGGAAACTATGATTTTTAGGTCATTACTTGTCTCCATAAATCCAACCCACATCATAGTAATGCAAAGAAGAAAAAAACCCAACTAAAACTAACGATAGCATTGAGAGAGAGAAGGGGAGAGAGAAAGCTGCAGGCAGCATCCCATATCCGTTGTCGATGTCTATTGATGCCTATTGATGACTCAAATGTTTAGAGAAAATGGGGTGAGTAAAGGAGAAGAAAGAGGGAGAGCACGTGATGAAAGAGGAAGGGAAAGAAAGATGGAAGGATCCTCACAGTAGTTGTCGTGGTCGCCGGTGCTCCGATGCTCGCTAGTGAAAGTGAGGTAGAAACCGATGGAAGAAGGAAAGAGTGAAATGGGAGAATAATCGATCTCTCTTTTGTTTCAAAGGCCCTAAGGCTATTTTTGTCTTTTTTAAAAAAATTGTGAAAAAAATCACCGGCAGGAGGCTTTTTTCACCAATTGTCCTGATTTGAAACTTATATGGAAACTTTAGACCCTAATTTGAAAGAGTTGAATAAACTTAGGGCCTTATTTGTTGGATTGTGTAAGTAGACAAATATGGTAAATATGTTTGTTGCTGTGGACTTTTCTTTTATTACACTTCACTCTACTGGGGGGGGGTTGTTTTATATATATATATATATATATATATATATATAATGGAGGGTGTTCCAGCACGATGGGCAACTCTTTTAATTTAAAATCTTTTATTATGCAAATTAATTAATCTACCTACTCATTTTATTTCAACCTCCTCTTTTTAACTCTATGCATATTGTGACACTCCACTGGGAGTGTTAATGCAGAAATGCAAGAGTTGGTTGGGAGGTTTAACATAAAATAAAGTGATGTGATATGATTTGTGGTGTTGCAGCAAACATAACCATGAAATCGAAATTGACCTCGAGAAAAGAGGTAATCGAAATTGATCACCACCTTTGATTGGCATTTCCTGGGTCCATTTTTTTGTTTTCAATCTCTTTCTTTGTATGTGAATTTATAAACTAGAGAGTCGCATAACCATAGTTTTAGGCTTTCCAATTTTGGTAATAAAAATACATGCGCAATATGACAAGATTATGACATTATCACAATATTATGCGCGATGGAATACCAATACTATTGTTAGGCACTGGTAAATATATGGTCCACTCCACTGGACTCGAGACCTTGCTAGACATCATCAGCAGGGGCCTAATACAAAAAGTTGGTCCGATATGCACTACACTTTTGACAGTAGGAGTTGGGGAGTAATTCCAAAGCTTCAAATACACCTATCATTCATCATTATTCTCTTTCCACATAATAATATTACCATACAATCCCCCTCAGCCCCGGTGATGTGGGAATGCACTTGTAACCCAAACCATCCAATTTAAAAACTAACAACAACAACAACAACAACAAATAAAAAAAAAAAACTCGACACATTGGCTTATAGTAGATGGACAATTGAATCGAAAATCAAATGTGGGACCCAATCAGACAGCAATGAAAGTTGGGCCGGGCCTGAAATAATACGACCCAATCTCAAAATCGGGCCAAGTCGACTTTCTGATATATGTATATGGAGAGAGCCTAAAACGGCGAACCGAATGAGCTATTGCTTCTAGGCTGTGCTATTGGCACACAAAATTTAACTTTTCCCACACAAGGAAATTTGTTTTTTTTTTATTACATTCATGCCCCTTCATGAAATTACCAAAATAGACATATTCCAACTCTTACTCAAAACCCATTTTCTTTTCACACACAAGTCTTCTTCCTCTCTCACTCATCTCAATATTCACGTTCTCCGTCTTCTTCCTATCTACTCATCATTCCTATCTTCCTCCATCTCATCTCTACTTACACAAGCTAGTCTTCTCCTATTCAAGCCATTTACTTTCTACTCTCACTCTCTACTTCTCTACTTCCTCCATCCACTTTTTTACTAATCTTCACTTACATTCCTCTACTTTCTAGTGCAATGAAGGAAGAAAACAACAATCAAATTAACCAAAGT
The DNA here is from genome assembly GCA_038049695.1 of Cinnamomum chago. Lineage (NCBI taxonomy): Eukaryota > Viridiplantae > Streptophyta > Magnoliopsida > Laurales > Lauraceae > Cinnamomum > Cinnamomum chago. Next base: position 1,084,461 of record CP142456.1, read on the forward strand.
AGTATTGGAAAGGTCAGTTCCTTTGTTTGTTTGTGTTTTTTTATTTATTTTACCTCTTTTTCTAATTTTTTTCTCGTTGCAGGTTCTCGATATGTACAGACTTTCAGGTCCGAACAAATGGGCTTTGTTCAAGGTCCGAACAAAATCCATTTGTTCGGACCTGAACTTCCGAACACTTACAGTACTGAACATTTATTATGTATTTTTTGTAGGCCTCTACACAAGAGAGTCAGGTTGGATCGGAGTTTGTCATGGATTATACCAGTGAGTTTATAACTCAAGAGGTATGTCTGATTGTGAATTTATTACTCAAATTATAAATATTTGTTCCTAAATTAATATAAAAATTGTTTACTGTAGATATTTCACAGTCGCGATTCGTTGATCAGTTGGGCTCGTGGTGTAGGACGGAAAAATGGGTTTGTCATTGTGATAAAGGTTTCAAATGCTGCTCGGATAGGTGTCAAACCTAGAGTACTCCTTGCCTGCGAGAGAAGTGGACAATATAAGCATGAAGAGGGCCAAAAGCGAAAAAGGGTCAAACAAACCGGTTCAAAAAAATGTGGATGCCCTTTCTCATTAAAGGGCATAAAGTTAGACTCAAATGATGATTGGATGTTGGAGGTCACATGTGGCGTGCATAATCATTCGGCAGTAGAACATTTAGAGGGGCATTCTTTTGCAGGTAGATTATCAAAGGAGGAAACACAGTTGCTGGTTGATATGTCCAAGAGCATGGTTAGACCTAAAGAAATTTTGGTTACGTTGAAACAAAGAAGTGAATTAAACGTAACCACAATGAAGACAATATACAATGCACGCTACAGATATAAAGTTAATGATCGGGGTGGAAGAAGTCAGATGCAACAACTGCTTGGGAAGCTAACAGAGCATAATTACATTGAATGGCATAAGACTTGTGAGGACAACGATACTGTAACTGACTTGATTTGGACGCACCCAAGCAGTTTAGATTTATTACGTGCATTTCCACATGTTTTGATAATGGACTGCACTTACAAGACCAATCGTTATTGCATGCCTCTATTGGAGGTTGTTGGAGTCACATCCACAGACATGACTTTTTCTGTATGCTTTGCATACCTTCATGCAGAACGCGAAGATAATTATGCATGGGCATTGGGTGTATTGCGGGAAATTATTGGTGATGGTATTCTTCCCGATGTCATTGTGACGGACAGAGAACTGTCACTCATGAACGCCATTAACAGAGTATTCCCGAGTGCAACTCATTTATTATGCAAATGGCATATTAATAGAAACGTATTGGCGAGATGCAAAAAGTTGTTTGAAACTAAAGAGAAATGGGACAGGTTTATTATGAGTTGGAATATGTTAGTGTCTTCATCAACAGAGGCAGAGTTTGGTGAACAACTACGTAAGCTAAATCAAGAATTCAGTACGTATCCTGCTGCACTCAACTACGTGAAGGGTAATTGGTTAGATCATTACAAGGAAAGATTTGTTTCCGCATGGACAGACAATAGTATCCATCTTGGGAATACTACATCGAACAGGTACTTTTAAAAAAATTCCAATTATTTGAGCCATATGCCTATTAATTACTATGTCTCACCTCTTAACAATCATATGCAGGGTTGAGAGTTCACATGCACAGCTTAAGAGGCAGCTGGGATCGAGTCAAGGAAATTTTGAAGCAGTTTGGACTAAAATCCACAATTTGCTTGAGTTGCAGCATACCGGTATCAAAGCTTCATTTGAGAAAAGTAAGACAATTGTGCAATATAATTTCAAGCCGGCCGAATACAAAGAGCTTCGTGGTAATGTCTCTAAGAATGCACTTGAGAAAATCTTAACAGAAACCAAGAGAGCCAACCTAGTTGGAATTGACGCCATTGTTTGTGGTTGTGTTATTCGACACACACATGGATTACCCTGTGCGCATGAGATTGCAGAATATATAAGTCAAGGGCGGCCTATTCCTCTAAGTTGCATACATCCGCATTGGTGTAAGCTAGATATGTTGCCTACTGCCCCGTCAACAAGTTCTTCTATGGGCCTGAATTGTAAGGCTGATTTGCAGTTACTGGAAAAACGGTTCAATGAATATGATTCCACAAGAAAACTGCAACTTCTAAAGAAGATACGAGAACTATCAAAATCAGAAAGTACTCATTTGATAGAACCCGAAGTAAAATCAAGAACAAGAGGTAGACCAAGTATGAAAGTTGACACATCAACTCGACGAGATCCAAGCGCGTTTGAGTTGGTATCGTCTGCACAGGATAGCTACTCTCCTAAATCAGTTGCAATGACAGAAGTTACAGATAAAGGACGGCTAGAATGCAAACCAAAGAGAAGAGAAAAGATTAGTGCAATTCGTACGAGGTCAAGGAGCATTAATAATTATGTTCTCTCATTTCCCGTGGGGTTGAGGCCTTACATTCAACATGTAAAGGACGTCGCAGCTGATGGTAACTGTGGATTCAGAGCCATCGCTGGTTTGGTTGGTCTAGCCGAGGATGAATGGAGACAAGTTAGGAGAGATTTATTACAAGAGTTGCTTGCACATGTAGACCACTACAAACAATTATATGCGGTGGAGAACAGAGTTGAGGAATTGGTGGAAGCATTATCATACTATGATGACAACCCAGGCTTGGACTATTGGATGACTATGCCTGACATGGGGCACCTCATAGCGTCTCGCTATAATTTGGTATTATACCACTTCAGCATAGAACAGTGTCTGACTTTCCTCCCATTGCGGTCTGTGCCTGTGCCGACACCTTCTCGGAACGAGCGAACAATAGGTTTTGTTAATCGGAATCATTTTGTTCAATTATTCTTAGTACCTGGTCATCCAATTCCGCCTATTGCAAATAAGTGGAGACAATTTCATCACTCTTGTGCGAATGGTTGGGAGACTCCATACAGGGATCGGATTGTACAATTCAAACAGCTTGTAACTCCAGATGTATCAACATGTGAGACAATTGATTTGGATTGAATAGAACTACCCGGTCATCCAAGCGAGTTTATGTTGATTGTAATGACTATGTTTAAACATTTGATGGAGTTTGGAATGTGTTTAATGATTCGCTTTGATGTATTTAATGAATGCTTTGATGTATTTACAAATTTTAAAACTAATAGGATTTATTGATTTTCCCGGCTATTACAGGTTTTTAAAAGGTGATGGGTTACAGTTACTGTGTTCGGAAACACAGTGCTGAACAAACAGGATTTGTTCGGCCCTGTGTTTCCGAACAAACAGGGTTTGTTCAGCACTGTGTTTCTGAACAAACCCTGTTTGTTCGGAAACACAGGGCCGAACAAATCCTGTTTGTTCAGCACTGTGTTTCCGAACACAGTAACTGTAACCCATCACCTTTTAAAAACCTGCAATAGCCGGTAAGAATACCATTTGATCTGATTTCTGTAACAATTCAAGCGTATTCAAACATAAAATCAAAGGTAAAAAATAAACGAACAACCACTTTCCAAATAAACGATTACTTAAAAGAGGATCCAAGTCTTATAACAACCATTCAAATTACAAACAAAAAAAAATCTAAAGAAATACAAGCATTCATTTTCGTTTCATCAGTTGTTCCTTCCCCTTGTTGACCTGCTGCGGGTGTAAGTCTGTGAACTCATGTGGGGATGTCGAATGGTTCGTTGAGCATCGGCAATGGACATTCCCCGTAAAACGTGGGCAACCTGATTCACATGGGTATATAGTCCCCGTGGATCTTCAACCCAATGGTCCTCACCCCTTTCAATCACTTCATCAAGAATTAATAGTGCATCCGAATTACGATACTCGTAGTCCACCGTATCGCTTGACTGTGCATCGTCTGGTAATGCCGCGAAATTAGAGTGATGATTTGGGTTTTGTAATATCCGGTACGAAATTTGTCTGTACCAATCCATATACCCGGGAACACAATCTGCAGGACGCCTTACTGGTTGACTACGGTTCAATGCAGACAGTAGGTGATTAGGCCATCCCTCCCAAATTTGATTCATGTATTGATACGCGATATGGTAGTCACGGGCAGTCGGACCCCGCGTAGCGCGAATGGGGGCTAATGGCGGTGGAGGAATAGTTTGTACTCTCCCAAACTGTCTGAGCACCCTATCCGGATGATAAGGCTCAACAACATCCATGCACTTGATGCATCCACAGTAGTATGCAACCTCGTTGAAAGGGTGATAGCGCCTAACATCACGATATGGGTCCCAAGTGACCTGAAAATTGTGAATCCAAGTATAAGATATGAAAATACATAATACGGAATGATGACTTCATGTGATAGAAAATGAGTAAGAAAATTTGCGTAATTACCAAATCAGTCCTCATGGAATCAAGTCTCTCTCGTAATGACTGTAAAAGCGCAGACTCCCTACGAGGTACCCATCGATGGACCCGGAGTTGATTGGGCTGATAGTGAATGTTTGGAGTTGGAGCCAAACATTCGAAGTGCTCGTACACCCAAGCTTCAAGTAGAGTCAGGTAACCGGCAATTTGTTTAACTTCACGCCGGGTTGCTAACCCCAATTGCCTGTATAAGTATGCCAGTGCAGCAGTACCCCATGCATATGTACGTACGTTTTCCAAATCCACCAGATGTGTAAGAAATATGATCGGCACCCTTATGCCACTCTTGTCTGTGAACAACGTACATCCCAGTAAGTACAGAAGGTAAGCTCTGATTGCACAATCAACCATCTCCTCTCCATCATCGTCAGACATTCCACCAAACCTTTCCCGTAGCCACTCCAATCTAACAGATTGGCCCCGCACCTGGATCAGCTCATCATGTGCCTCTATGGGTTCTACTCCTAGTGCATCAACAAGGAGTGCTTGAGCTGCCTCATATGACATTCTTTCATTATACGAGACAGTCCGCCCCGTCACTGGGATGCCTATGATGGATGCAACATCATCTAAAGTGATGGTCATCTCACCAAATGGCATGTGAAAGGTGTTAGTCTCAGGTTGCCACCTTTCCACAAAACCCGATACAATGATCTTATTGACAGAGCGGTATGATGCAGTAACTAAGGGAGCCAAACTGGATCTGGACATCCATTGCCTGAACCTATCAGACCCATTCAATTGCCATTGCCACAATGACACTTTCTGACCATGGCTGAGACACTTCAGTGGTCCTCGATCCTGCAGTCAACAATTGATACATCATTATTGAATAAATTCACAACTTAATCAATCAATCAAACTTCATAGGAAACAAACGAAACGCACCTCTCCACTCCAAATAAACCCAGCTATATGTGTATCAAAGCTGGTCAATAACGACCTATCCCGTGGCCCATGAGATGGTTGCTCTTCCATCTCTGGTTGTTCTTCAACGTCCTCCTCACGAAGAACAGGTTCTTCTACCTCTTCCACTCGGTGGCGACGCCTTCTGTTTGAAGCAGTAGGTCGCACCCTAGAAGAGCTCGGTTGGTCCATATCTGAAATAAAAATACAAACATTGTAGGATTATGGTGTTTCAAACAAACTGTTCGGATGTTCAGTTTCGAACAAAGTGAAATTGTTCGGACCTTCACTTTGTTCGGACCTTCACTTCTGTTCGGACCTGAAGGTCCGAACAAATCACTTCTGTTCGGACTTTCAGGTCCGAACAGTCCGTGCTTTCTGTGTGGGAAAATAAATGGCGATTATGGTGTACAACCAGCCCAAATGCATGGAAAAACGTCACCATTGTTTGTAAAAACTTACATTGAATGAGAATCTATCCCCATAACAAGTTTTCATGAAAAACAAAGCTAATCTAAGATGGATAAAATGGTAAAGAATGAATGGTGAAGAAAAATGAAATGACAATGGTGGAGATAGAGATTTACCTTTGAAAGAGGATATTATGTAGAGGATTGTGAACGCCGGAGTAACGCTGCCGGAGAAGTGGAGAGAGTGGGAAGAAAGGGGATCGGCTGATGTTGGTGAAGAGAAGGAAGGGGAAAACGTGTGTGTGTGTGGGGAAAGAAAGAGGGTAATGGAGGGAGGGGTAAAAACGAGATTTATGCTGTGTGTGGAAAGAAAAAATGTCATTTTTAAATTATTGTGATGTGTGTGGAGAGGAATTGTGTGGGAAAAGTTAAATTTTGTGTGCCAATAGCATCACCCTTGCTTCTACTTTCCAAGAAAAATTAAGTCTCTTTCGTGTCAGGTATCTCTGTCTATCCTACTACTTTGCTTCCGGAAGAAGTGCAGACAAACCCCCAAAACCTTAAACCCTAAATCAAGTTATGGCAACCCATCTCTCAATAAATAAATAAAAGATTGTGAATTCATTGCATTGTGCAGTGATTTCTCCCATCTCCAACCAATAACTTTTTTTCTTTTTTTTTATTGGTAGAAATTAAATTTTTTTTGGTTTTATAATTAGAACAAGAAGTTTGTGATCCATCTTCAGCAGCGCTTTCTGAGAAGTAGATTTTTTGGGTGATTTGGGGTTTGCAGAAAAAGTTGGATGGCTTCTTCTTCTTCTTCAGTTTCTCCATCTTCTGCCCAAACTGCTGCAGATCCAAAGAATGATCTTCGCAAAAAGGTATTTATATTTCCTTTCCTTACTATACCCTATTTTCCATGCTGCTGTTGCTGAAGGTTCCTTCACTTCACTTCACTTTGGTTTGCTTCAGATACGAGGTCATGAGGTTGCAATTGCAGAGTTGAACAATATCTCATCCTCACGAGTAAGTTCTTTCCTTGTCATCGGTGTAGATATCTTACAACAACAACCCAACCTGTTTCACAAATTTAAGGGAATGCATGTTTTGTGTAATTGAAATCCTAGGAATTCTAAGACTTTTTATTTCTATATAAGTGGTTAAAGATGGGAGTGTAGCCGCCGAAAACTACGACATTCAAATGACCTCCTCTTTCATGGAAATTGAATACCCTAGTGATTCGAATGGTAGGAAAGTCAAACTTCCCATCTACATCACTACCTTCCTTGTATCCTTCACCGTCACCTACTTAATAGTCCCTACACTGAGCTCATATGACCTTGTATTCCTATCTATTCTATGCAAACAAACAGACCCTAACCGGGAAGCTTGAACTTTGGCTGAAATCTCAGTATGGTAAAATGCCTTATAGCAGCAGTTCATTGTTCTTGGAACCAAATTGGTGACCAGCTCATTTGATTTCACTAACACATAGGTATCCATTTTTCTTTAAATTGAAGAATTCAAGACAAATTGGCTTTGAGTTATAGCAAGTCCATTATTCCTTTAAAAACAAGCGCTAATGCTTGGAAAAGAAGATGAAGTAGAAAGTGGAAGGAATCCATGGAAAGTGTAATGAACTCAAAGATGGCTTGTGGGAGGGTCCTATGAAGAAGTTCAGACAATGCAAGATGTAAATTGGTTGGGAGAACCTGATTACTTTCTTTGTGGACAACCTTCCTCTGAAAATGGAAATGACCCTATTGTTTACAGCATTCATAAGGCATGGGGCTGTCATGAGTGTCTTTATTTTTTAGAGCAAATAGAAATGCACAAGAGGGTTTCTTTGCCTTTGTTAGATTTAAAGAAAGATCAGAGGCCAAAAGAATGATCTGAAAACGAACATTTGGTGGAAAGAGACAAGGAAAGATAGGATTCCACAAAACGATGTTGGAGCATCAGGAGGGGAAGCTAAGGACAGGGAAGTGGGGGTGTTCTTCGCTTACCCTTTCTTTGTTAAGGAATTAGGGTGTGCAGTGAAGCTACCAAGAATCTGGGAGGAGGAATCTTTGAGAAAAGGCAGTGCTCTAAGAGGAATTATTTTTCCTGGAGCCGGTTGGGACTAGGTTGAGTTAGTGCTTCCTGAGCTTGTCCGTGCCAACTATGCTGGGCACAAAAACAATTCAAAAAATGAAGAAATTGGTAATAGGCTAAATATGCATAAACTTGGATATTTAATTGTCTTAAATCAATTATAAAGATTTTAGTTTTGCTAAAGACTAGTGTAATGGTCAATTTGTCATCAATCCTGCAGCTAATGTAAGGATCATAACAGACTTAAATCTCACAATCTTAAAATAACAAACCACAAACCATAACATCCAATTCTTTAATACCACATTGAGTTTCAAGCTGACTCAAACCCATCTTGACTTCTTGGTAGATAATAATGAGGACCAAATGGATATAAGACCTAAGTTATAAAACAACTCCTCCACCGTCATACTGATAACTCCTCCGTGATACTGATCACCAGTCTTGTATTGTTCACCGCCATAATAATACTGCCTATAGGTGTCTATCCATATTGATGAACATATGGATTTGGATACCATACTGGTACAGTGATAGTTGACCCTTTCACTTTGAAGTTCAACTGAAAGAAAAAAATGAAAAAAAGAAAAGAAAGAGTTCCTATATATGTTGTTGTGTACGAATACCATGCCAGTTCAAACCAATCTCGTGCCGTTTTGTATGAGTCTCATACCAGGCCATACGGTTCCGTGTCAGTCTTGTGTTGGTCTGTGCCAACCAAGCCAATGTCAACAGGAGTGAGTGGGGATCTTTTGGGATCCTGTCGATAGACTTGTACAAGTACTGACAGGCTTCGAGTCTACTCGATACCAGATGAAATTTGATAACATGCTTATCACCTTATGCCTACAGGTGAAGAGGTGATCTGTGCCATGGGCCCTCTTCATGTATAGGATGAGTAACAGAGTAAGTTCTTGTGGAGATTGGCAACAGGTTTGGAGGTAGTTGAAATTGATCTTAAGACAAGTAGCAGAAAGGTGCTGGATAATGGGAGGTTTATGCTTGTGTGAAGAAGCTTCTATGATGTAATCATTGTTGTTCAAAGTGTTGGGCTATAATTTCAATATATGGTGTACGGATACTTCAAAATGGACAACATAGTGTCATATCGTATCCGATACTTCACTTTTTGTGTGTAAACTCTGTGTCCATGGTGTGTCCCTATCATATCCATGTCGTATCTTGGCATCACAGATTTCAAGTTGGTTGTGAAGGATGAACCATCGTATCTTTTCTCATGGGGTGTCCCAGTCAAAGGATTCTGGTGGAAGACTAGTAGTTGTAGTTGGATTCTTGCCAACCGTAGGGAGTGGTAACCAAGGATTAAAATAGCGGTTGCAGTGGGCATAGTGGTCGGTGGCCAAAATGTTACGTAGCAGGTGATATGTGGCTATGTAGCGATGTGAATTTTTTAAATGGTCAAAAAAATCTGAATCTTGTATAGCAACCAATATTGTGTTTCTTTAGTGAATTGAGACTATATAAGGGTAAAGAGACCTCAGCAAAAGGCAATTGCAGAGAAGAAATGGGAAAAATTGTGTTTAAAACTAAAGTTACTTGGCTCTACTAGGTTTTAGACTGAAGCACCGCTATTTTGAGATCGACCACTACAGCCAAGCATAGCAGATGCTATTTTGAACCATGGTGGTAAATAGGATCAGGCCTTTTGCAGCTTTTGAAACCCCAAGTTATATGTAGAGAAGATAGCAGTCAACATGGGGGATGACTGGGCCATTTCCTTGCTGGTCAGCATCCTCTGAGGGTCGACCCAAGGGATTTATATAACGTGAAAACTGAAAAGGCCTCTTTATGCTAGATTTGTGGGCTAATCTCCCATATTAGCAAAGGCCTTCATTGTTCCCAAGAAAGGAGAGCGTCAAGGTGATTCCAGCCATTACCCATTTCAAAAGAAGGCTGCTTATGGATATGGTGCTTGCATTTATTGGCCAAGTTTGAATCACCGATCGCAGCTGGCGTACGCTCACCGTGAGTGGACCAATCACGGTGAGCCACGTCAACTACAAATCACATGCAGATGCAGATCTAGTGCTGCTGGAGATGGAAAATTTTTGGAGCAGCTGCACGTGATTCTCTGATGATGTGGCTCACCATGATTGGACCACTCATGGTGAGCGTACACTAGTTGCGGTAGGTGATCCAGACTCTTATTGGTTTGACATGGCTAGTTGCATTAAGAAGCATTAGCTATTTTATTGCTGGGAGGAAAGCTTCTTCTTTCCCATTTGTTCTCAAAAGTGTCAAATTTCCTGTAGCCAGGATGGTGTCCCAGCATAAGGTGGCAGCAGAAAGATGCAATAGAGCATGATGCTGATCTCTGGAGGTGAATCCCCCTTTCTGAGCAGGTAAGGGGTATGTACAGTCTTGCTCTTCTGTCTGTCCTCACCAAGCTGAAGCCAAGGGGGCAGCAGGGGAGTTATGGCAATTGGGCAGTAAATTAGGTTTCTCATCCCAACCAACAAAGACATAACTCCGGAGGTTTTCATTAAGATGAATCACATGGACAATGTAGATGTAGAAGGAGAAAGATAAACAAGGGAGGAGAGGGGAGTTCCAAGATATCATGCTATATCTATCTCATTGGCCCTGTGGTTTCCAGTTTCTACCAGAACATCCCTCCCCACATTGAAGACCACTAACCTTGCATTGTATATATTTGTCTCTCTCGTACAAGATTTGGGCCATGACTCTAAACCTATTATCCAGAGTTTGAGAAACCCTATTTTCAGTATCATAAAATAAGTTATACTCCAGACTTCCATCTTATCATGTACTGATCTCTTATCTGATTGACTAGCATTACATCTCTGCAAACAAAAATACATGAGGTACATCATTTTGATATAATTGATCATGATATTGCATACTGGGTCTAACCAAAAGACCCATTTAAAGATATAACATTGACTTCCTGGAGAAGTTGCACGTCTCAACTAGAGGTTTTGGGGTGATTGTCCGATGCATCGTTTCCTCATTATCTAATTAGCTTTATGTTTTAAGCTTGGGGAGATATATCTTGTAGGTCTTAGCTCCGTTTCTGTATCTTCTCTCTTCTGTCATTATCATTACAAAGAAGCACAACAAGATACTGTCTATTGCCTCTTAAGGATTAATGATTAGTAATTTTAATTTTTTTAACTCATCCTCATATCGATACTATATTTTACTCCATAGTTCAGTCCATTTGCATCTGCCAAATTAAACCAAAAAGAATTCAAGCAAATTAATGGAATTCATAAAGGACACCTTTAAATATCTGTTTGAGAGTCTCTTGTTTGACCACCTTTGTTCAATGTCTTACTCAAAAGTGCTACATTGTGGCTGCTAGCCAGGGACCAGGAGGTATGGAGTGAAAGAAGGAATAAATCAACTGACTTTATGTAATGGGCGACAATGAGTGTCAAAACGTTTTCTTTTACGTAGTAAGGTTGATCGCATTAACCTCATGCAGCATTCTCGAAGCCGGCTATCCCGATTGCTGAACTACCATCCATGTAATATAAGTCAGCCTCCATGGCAGATTGAAACTAGCTGCAGGGAAGACTGCTTTTTGTCAATATTTGCCTACATTAATATTTATCCCAGTTGTTGATTCAGACTCTTCCTCAGTGATTTTTGCCCAATTCTACCGAATTATTTGTGCCCTTTTCTATCGCTTTGTAATTTCTAGTTTCACCTAATTTTGTAATTAGTTGGAATATTTTCATTACTACAGGCCATCTATCAAAGAAATGGTACTATATATTTCCGGACAAGTATCAAGGCAGCAACATCATCCGAGCAGAGTAAGCATTCTTTTAAAGCTTATGACATCTTTTTTTCCATTCTGTTTTCCTTCTCATTGTCAATTTTGTTGATCAGAACAACTTGATTTAGCCAAGAGTAAGCTACAGAAGCTAAGTTCAGCTTGAGAATGCGGTTGTTTAGAGCCCTATTAGCAGCAGCTGCTGATGTAATGCACTTCAGGCTTCCTGGTCATTTGTATTTAGAGCAGTAGACATCCATACAGACTACTAATCCTATGGTACTGGCTCATTGGAGTCCAATATCTAATGGCCAAGAATATGCTTTGAAAAATCATCCGAGTGTCATAGTAATACAACCTTGTATCACTGGCTGGATGGCTAGGATTTTTGTCCTTATGTTGATGTCTAAGTTGATCGCATCTATAATTTGTGTGGTAACTGGTAAATGAGCTTGACTGTCTCTAAATATTTAGATGTCCTGACTTGACTTTAGAAATACAGGCCTATATTTAACCCAAGCCCGATGTGGGCTGAGTGCTGGCCCAAGCCTAGCACGCCTCAATCAAACATGTTAGGCCTGAGGCTGCAAGCTTCGGGCTTTTTCTATTACTCTACCAAGCATGCCACAAAATTGAATGGTCCCAAATGTAGTAGTAAAACCTACAGCCTTTAGCACCGGGGCTTAGGCTAGTAGTCCTGGGCTGGAACAGCCCATGAAAACCCCTTAATTTTAGGATTAATGATTGGGTTGGCTCTTGGCTCACGGTGCATCACTTTAGGAACCAAATGCTATGAGAACAGTTCATGGACTGGATAATGACCGAGACCAAATGGTGATGCAATGCAAGCAGTGGTGGCCTCATCGATGGTACAGTAGGGCACAGTAATGATTTCATGTCTCTCGCAACAATGTCCATTTCTTAACTTAATCATAGACTTAATTAAATGGAGCATGGACAGAAAACCAACAGCCCATCAAAATCAATGAATGAAGGCCTCAGGAGCACATTTGTTCAACACATTTTCTGTAAAAAAATAAAGGAACAGAAAAGTGTTCTGATTTCGTGTTTACTTATTTTCCATAGTTTGTTGTGGACAGTTTTCCACGAGAAGTAACTAATTTTTAGCTTGATTTTCCATAAATCCATAGAAAAGCCTTTTCGACTGGTGGGTTTCTATAAAAAAAAATGGCTGACCATTTCATGAAAAAGCAAGTCCGCATATGCTACACAAACCTTATAAAAAAAAAAGAGAAAGGAATATAAAAAGAAAGATTAAACTGAGCCTAAACTACTGAAAAAATTCAACCTTTAAAGTCTGTTTGGCCATTAATAGGTATAGTTATTTGTTGTTGGTTATAAAAAGAAAAAGAAAAAAAAAAGAAGAAAATGTAGAGCAGCAGGGGCCCATAGGGCTTCAAAAAACTCATTGATGTAAGAAATGGAAAGTGATTGGAAGTATTTACACATTGTGAAAGAACTTGTGGAAAGTAATAAAATTTTTACAGAAACAGATCAATCTATTGGGTGTTTATCAGCTTGACGAGCACGGTAATGCGCAGAAAGCGAGAGCAACGAAAGGAATGCACTTGCCACAAATATTGCATCAAACCAACGGTGGTAGAAATCAAACTGAATATCCCCTCCCAAAACATCTGTGATAATCATCCTGCCAACCAACATGCCAGATAAAATAGTAGCTCATCACAACATAAAAGACATTAAAATACATCTACAGAGTCTTGTTTACAAGTCTTATTTTTCAGTGTAGGCAAAGAGCACAATATCTATCAATAAACAAAGTTTCTCTCGCACATACAAATACATGCCTTGTATCCTATATGTGAGGTTTTATGGAAAGAATTGTGTTGAAAATGCCAATCTGGCAACAAACTATTTCTTATCTTAACATAGAAATAGAGACATGCTCATATCAGGAATATCACCTTTTGTAGAACCATATCAACAAACAATACTATCCCGCCGAACCACATTTCTATTCTTTGAATAGTAGCATGCCTTTAACAAGTTTTTCAACAAACAATACTATCCCGCGGAACCACATTTCTATTCTTTGAATAGTAGTATGCCTTTAACAAGTTTTTCATGGGTAGCATTTAAAACAAAGAAACAGTTTTGGCCCGAATAGTTATTATACTCATTGTTCTGAAAAAAGAAAGAACACTGTGGGACAGTTATCTTATGGCGTGGGTAGAACATTGAGGGACAGTTATCTCACGGTGTGCGCTTTCTATAGATGTGTTCTATGATACCCGAATACTTGTACAAGTCCAACATATCCGTATTAGACCGATACAATGCTTATATTGGTACCCAATACTACACTAATACTACTAAGGTATGAGTTTAGCATATCTACTTAGCAAGTCCATTATTTCATTTAATTTTTAAAATTTTCTTACTTCTCAACATAGAAAATGTTAGAAAGGAACATAAGTAATGATAATTTCATTAATTCAAATGTGATCTAAATAAAAAACATATATATATAATAGGACAATCGTATCCATATTTGTCTCCTAGATTTCTAAAAAAGTGCAGTCATACCCCGTTTCTCGTATCCTTGTCAGTACCTATATTCGTATATGGGCTTCAAAGGAGGTGTTTGTGAGAGACTATTTCAGATGGGTGGTGGTGGTGTCACCAACAACTCTCTACTCTGTAGGGCAAGATTCAATGTTTCAGCAGAACAAAAAGATCCAGAGCTCAAAAAATGGAGGGACGAATTGAGTCCCTCCATTGAGGAAGACAGTGGATGAGACAGCTTTGGAATTATAATTTAAAGGGGGCTATTGAAAGTCACTATAAACCAAACTGTCCATGTCCTTCAGGTAAAATATTACAAGAGCACCGTAAGAAGATTGTTTGAATTTGCAAGAAGAGTGTAGTTGCACCATAAGATATTACATGTGCTTGGGCTTTACATGGAGTATTTGTTCTTTTTATATATTTCTTACTTTTTTTTATAAAAAAAAAGGTAAGTATAGGTTTTATTTAAAAGAGGGAAACCCCTTATAGTACAACTAACATAGGAGAGGAAATCCTATTATTTATTTTGTTTATGCAAGAAAAAATAGTATTTGTGTATTGTCAAACAATCTTGGTATGGACCAGGCTAGCCGTTTTTTACTTTTATGATCGGCTACAGAATCCCATGGTGTATCATTGCAAACCTTTGTTCACCTTTATGTAATCATCTTCCTAGATGAGAAATTAGTCTGTCTGGCAGATATGATTTTGAATAGATGAGGGAATGAATGTGTTTATAGGTCTATGAATTCTGAATCGAACAAGTTCATTCAGAATGAATCTTCCACACTGAGAAAACATGGGAATTTCAAAAAGATGACATAAAAATCATACCTGTACTCGGTTGCTAAACTTTTCCTTATCAAGAGAATTGATGATACAAAATACATGCCCATGATCTCAGAAAGGAAAAGAACAACATTAGTTGATGATTCATTCCCAACTCTGGAAACTGCAAAAAAGAACTGCATGGAGACACTGTGAGCAAGGCTACTTCAACCATTTTAGGCATTTAGTGAGATTAAGCAGGCAAAGTTGGCTATCTTGTTCTCTCCTCCAACTTCGAAGATGCTCCAAGTAGCAAAGAGCCGTTTAAAAGAGTTAACGATGATCAACTTCTTTCGACAACATGAAAAAGCACAGTGGTTCCTTTCATATAATTTTGACAACAATGGCTGAACATGTGCCAGAGAAAGATAAGCAAGTTTACCTTCATGAGATTTGTTAGAAATCCCCGGACAGAAATTACTATCAGCATCCCAATGAATAACAAAGAGATGTACTGCACATAACAAAATACATGTAAAAGTATGTCAGTCAGCTGCATTGCCATAAGTGGACTGCATTTAAGAATAAATGTGGAAAGGATATTGGCTACATGCAGATTCATAATAAGGTTGTGTTCGATGACAACGGGCAAATTATAAGCTTTAGTTGGATTAGTGGAAATACTTGCAAATAAAGGTGTGGCTGTCTTGCATAAGGTTGTAAAAGACAGACAATATAGTCTTTCTATAAACAGTCGAAATAATAAGTAAAAAGTAGACTGATGGTAGTGAAATATATAGGCATATAATAAAAGGACAACTGAATTTAAACCTGGGATAAGAGTGCAGCATTTATGCCTATATCAAAGAACTGCAAGAAAATGCTTATTGTCCTTGTTACTGGATCAACTGAACCGGCCTGTTAAAAAAGAGAGAAACTAGCAAAACTGTCTCATTTTTTTTTTATTATGTGCGAATAATTAGTTTAGCTTATAACAACATAAACAATCGCAAAAACCCATTTAGAATATTGGTGTACAATGCTTGATGTCTTTGAGAGGTTTTCAGGAGCATATAAAAAAAAATCAACAATGTAAGAGAACAACTGTGAGATCATTGCAAAAGCATACCTCCTTGAAAACCACACTCTGCAAAGACTGCAAAAGTCAACGAGACTGGTCAATGACCTCACATAACATGCATTTACTGTGCAGAACAAACTAAGGAGATCATATAAAAGGATGGGACTACATATGTTTGAATAATGGATTGAGAATACCACCAGTAACCTCGGTAACTAGTGAAAAAGGACAGTTCGCTAAAAATGACTCCAATATTGCTTAGGTTCTGAAGTTATGATAATTTCTAATTCTATACCATTATCATCATCTTGGCCTTGTCCCATCAAATTGAGGTTTGCTAAAGCTTTTCAACTAACACCACACATAAGGATAGTCAAATGGCCACCTAGAGTTCCCCAACCAACATAAACCCAGAACCAAATCAAGAGGTGATACCTTAATCATTTTATACACACAGTAGACAGAACAAGCATAACCCAGTAAATTCTGCAAATGCCCTCGCCTGGTTCGAGAATATGCACCTGCTTCCTGAAAAATGCAAGTACAATAATAACCAGATCAAAAATGGGAAATAATCATGCTATCCTGTTCATACATTACTGCAATGAACAAACATAACTTCTCATTGTACCTGTTCATCAACTATTAATTGAATAAATTGATGCAAGTAAATAAAACATTGAAAGCAAACAACTTGTTTGCCATTAAGCAAAGCAGTTCAGAGGAATCATGATGCACAGCATATGAACCAACTACAACAGTTTCATTCCAGACCATTAATTATAAAAAAAAAATAGAACAAGTTCAAATAAATATCCATTGAAAAAAAAAAAAAAAACACATTAGAATTGCAAAACATCCAACCACTTTGTGCCCCTTTTCTGTTTTTATTTAGAGGGCAGACCTATGATCAGTCCAATCCATTTTCACAAGCCTCCAACCCTGCCACCCATAAGCACTGGTCCGAAGTCAACAATGATTCGACCATTATATGCTTATGGACCATTTGAATGTATGCCAGATTGTGTCAACAATTCCCTGTGGTCATCCACAACTTCTCCCAACCTCCATAGAGCACTAGTAGCCCAACTAGGGGTGACAATTCCTGACCTGACCCACCAACCCAACACAAACTCGTCTCAATACTTCAGAGCTTGGGTTGACCCACCTTATTTTTTAGTTGGGTTTGGGTTGATTTTATAATGTGAATAATAAATGGTTGGGTTTGTGTCGAGTTTATTCTTATTATTCAACTACTAACCTGACTAATTGCACTTCGACCCAGCCAATGCAAAACCAGACTTGTTGACTAACTGTTAACTCCCTTAAAAATAACAGGCTAGGTCTGGCGTGAAATTTTCCCAATTAATAAATGAGTTAATTTCATGTTGAGCCTAAATATGTTACCCATAATGCTCGACACAACCTAAATCCGACCTAACCTCACCTAATGCTAACCCTAAGCACAACTATTTGTACAAGAAGAGTCTTCCAGAACAATGCGGGCAGAAGTTTAGTCTAACCACTTCACTCACTTCAATTAACAGTACCAATTCCTCAACATCATTAATCTAAATAAATCCAATTAAGAGCAAGATTTGAGACATTCCATGACCAAGCTATATGTGATCAATTCTCAATAGTCAATATAATGCATGCATGTATGTTTAAGTTTATATAAAAATTTATAAAAAAAAACCTTGCCACTCTCACTTGATTCAAAATATGAATTTTTTTAGCAAGGTATCAGCTCCACCCTTTTTCTTTAAAAAATATATCTGTTCCAATTTAAGTTTAGAGGAAATTAGTGGATAAAGTTAGAAATGATGGATATGATAGAATAGGAGTTTAACCATGCTTTTGTCATACGTTAACTTCTCCGGTTCTTGACATACTACAAGAAAAGACTTGGCTAGGATTGTAAGAGTCAAAATGAAAATAGAAATCGGTCATGTTTCCATTGTGTTTTTTTTTTTTTTAGTATTTTTTAATATTTAAAAATGTAGCATGTAGAGGCTTATGCACCAATCTAAATTATAAAGACTCTTCCTCAAGTCTGAAATGATGTATGTGTTCACATAAATCACATTTGAATAATGCACAAAAAAGTAGAAGCATGACAGATAGAGGATTTTGACTGTGAAACAGCTCAATGATGCCACCAAAACAAGCAGATAACAACAGTCATAGCAGCTTAATTACACCTTGAAATGATAGGAGATTCTAAAAGAAATCCAAGAACCAATCTCTCTTCATATAAATCTAGAAAATCAAACCTTAGCTTCGCGAAGCTCATAGATTTCCAGGAATATCTGTTTTGAGAGAGCTTCCAAAACTTGTACTTCTGCCTCCATGGTTTTAATATCTACAGTTAAAATTAGAATAGTAAATAACACAAATAGAGTACATACACTAATAATCATATGCAACAAGTCGCATGGTACAATTGCTGTATTCACCATACAATTCAAAAAGATGTTGAGCTGTCTCTCAGCTATCAAGGCATGTTTTCAGAATACAAAAAACTCTAATGGTCTACCCAGCACCTTGAGTGGGTGTGCTTCTGTGAGCATATTCAAAATCCATAAGCTTTAAAATGAATCAAGATGCAGTTCGTTAAAAGCTCTAGCTATTTTTATGCCAATTCACCCCAAAAAAAACTAGTTTTATACCAAACTGTTGGTTCAAATGCACATGCATACACATTAAAATTCAGTTTCTTTCCAATCACCATTGATAACTGAAAGTCACTCGTCCAATGCTATTTCGTGGGCTTCAAATGTGGCAGGGTGTCCTTGGAAATTTCATTTATCATCTCATAAAAAAAATTAAAAAAAAAATCTCTACCATCTTCCCTTCAAGGTAATCTTTTGGCATGTTCTTAGGTGACCTAATGAAGTGGCCAATGGTTTGCCCAAGCAAGCAGTCTTCGATGTGGACTTTAGTGTTTCTCTTTCCATTCAGTTAGATGTTTTTGTTCTTGTTGTTGATGCTGTAAGGTACAATGCACTTATACCTTTGCCTAACCTTTTCGTGTTTTGCTGGTTAGGTGATTGTACTATTTTCTTCTCTCTAATAAAACTAACCCGTTATTGATCAAAAAAAGAAAAACAAAGAAGAAAAGAAGGTGAACATCAGAGTGAAGAAACATGAAATCAAGCATGAGACCTTCCACATGTACCATATTAACAGAGGTGCACTAATGCACATACCCAACCCAGCAGTAAAATACTGGCTGTAAAATCACTGGGTTAAAATGCCAAAGAAACAAACTCAAAGAAGAAATATCAGTCAAGGAAGCTTTAACAAAGAGAAAATAGCTTATGCACTGTCATCCTTTACTAAAACTCCTCTGAAATTCAAGGAAGACAATATATCAAGATAAAGGCCATTAAGAAACCCAGGGCAAGCGTTAAAGAGGACACCCCCAGAAATATATGAGTACTTCAAATGAGCAACATGTCCGTTTCACATTGTATCTAATTCTTTAGTTTTATGTGTAAAATCTGTGTCCTGTCATATCCATGGCATGTTCCTGCGTTATCTGGGCATCATAGGTCTGGAGTGCAAAGCACTAAGGAACAAAAACACTCAAACTGTAGAAGCTACAACCTGCAACCAACATTTTTTTTCTTTTTTTGAGGGGTACAGAAAATTTTATAACTGACAATAAACACAGAGAGTGCCTTCCATAAGAATGGTAGACTGGAAAGAAACATGAAACATAAAGACAGATAAGGAAAAAAAAAGAAAGCAATCCAAATTACAACATTGGCCCCATGCACATATGCTCAGTCAACTACTTGCTCAGCCAATGCATCCGCTTTCCCATTAGCCTCCCTTAATAATGCAGGCCATGGGCCAAAAGCACCCTTGAATGCTTATCAAAGAGGATCTAAGAAGACCGGCACAGGCTCAATTGACCACAAGGGTTCATGAATTAAGTATTTCATTAGGCGCATGCTGAATAAGGACATTACAGTCATGTCACACGTCCAGTTTTCCAATTGTTGTAGTTAAAGATTTTTAATCCTAAAGAATTCATTTGATTGTATTAATCAAGGTTTGTTCTCATGAGGCCATTCTCTAATTAGGAGACAAGATGGTTGACTACTAGTTTTTATAAAGTTTGTAAAGTGTCCCAATAAATTCAATCAATACCTTCTCATTGTTCCTGTTTTGAGTCGTGAGGAAAAATAAAAAATATTAGAAAAGAAAATCTCTCAGCCTTGAGTGGAGGCTCCTTTTGGCATCTCTGATGTGTTAAGACTAAATTGGCATTTCACACACATCATGAAGCTACAATTTCTGCCCTCTTGTTAAATAGCTAACAGAGATTACCCCAGATACCACATTAAGGAAGAACATAAATAAATCTTTCACAACAATGTCCCCAAGGCCCAAGCAGATCCTCAACCACAGAATACCTCCCTCATAGTAACAAGAAAATCACTCATCTGAATTGAATGGTTATTATGAGATAAAACATGCCAGATATGAAAGAGTAATAACTTAGGCCCATGACTTGAAAACCTTGGTAACTATCTCAATCATTTTATTTAAAAAAGAAAAAAAAATAAAGTGTCAATGTTAAATGAAATACTTATATTAAACAACTCACCCTGTGCCTTTTGATCATCCTGCACAGAACGTACAACAGTTCCAACAATACGCTTTAGAAAAGATCTAGCACTCAACTTCTGCAACCAGTAATAGTCAGTAAGCTGAATGCCAATAACAAAAATAAGAGAAGTATCTCAAAATGTCATTACTTATCGTTTCAAAGATGGTAGTAGTTAAAAAGTGAAAATTTCATTTGTTTCAACCCAAAAAAAAAAAAAAGAGTGAGAAGATTTCATACACTCCCTAAAGAGAATAAAATTTTAGAGGATGTACCATACCCAAAAGCACCCTGCTGAGGGTCTTAAAGTTGATAAGATAGGCCACAGCTTAAAAGCTCTAAAGGGATGAAGGACTTCCAGATATGGACCTTGTACGGCTCAAAATCTTAATCTTTAATCAAAATGGAAGCAAGCAGCTCAGTTTTCTTTCTTTGTGTATTTTTTTTATTTACAAGGATATTTGTATCAGTTCAAAGTGCCAGTTTGGAGTATCTAAAATGCAGTTTAAAAACTGTTTACAGAACTAACTTATGCTAGCAAACAATTTTTAGAAAAATAAATAAATGCCACATTAAACAGTCAATTGTATTCTTATTCTGGATAGGTAGTAGTATGCAAAATGTTGAACAAAGCAACAGCATGACTATCTCATAGACAGCAATATAAAATTTGCAGCAAAACCTTGCTAAAAACAAGTGTAGAAAATTATTAGTAAAAAAATATATCCAAAATGATCAAGTCAAGTACTGAAGTCATCACATCATCACCAAAGCCTTCTCCCATCCATCTGAAATCAGCCTAATGAGTTCTACTAAAAGAGTCTAGCAATCAGTTTTGAAATAAAAATAAATAAAGACTGATAAAAAAAAATTCCATTCAACATTAATTCATCAGAAAGAAAAGAAGTCATTGAAAATGAACATAAAAGAATAAGAAAGAATATGAATGAAATATTTAATACCTCTTCAGATCCATGTGTGCGCTCTATCTCCATTTGAGAAAGTATAATTCTCTTTTTCTTAGCAATGCCAGACTCCATTGATTGCATCAACTGTCTTTCCAAGGCTTTGATATCGGATTCCTCAATCTCCCTACCACATTCAAAGAAATAAAACTAGAAAAAAAAAGTCAAGAAATATGTAGATTTCCTTCAATGGTATCATTGACATGCTAAGGAGATTGGTTCACAATTTCAATCATTCACCACCAAGTGCGCTTCCACATAAGTATCACCATATCATGTGCTGAGCTAGTCAAACCCATCAAGTCTACCATTATAGGAACTATATCAATCATATTCACTCCCACAGCTCAACTGATAAACACTTGCATTAGGAAGTCCTTGATATCAACAGGCATGATTGGATTCAAGGACATAAGTTGGTATTACTAGGATCATTAGGGCCCTCGTTGAAATGGCAAACATCTAATGAGAATAATCACATGTGATATGAATTAATAATATGCTCGAGATAGTAGGCTGCTTAGCATCCAACAATGTATGGAAAGAAAAAAACTACTAACGGTTTTCGAGAGAAAATTGCTAAAAGAAAAGAGTGACCTAAACAAAAAGATGAATAACTCAAAGTGATCGTTTCATGAAAATGATCAGGAGTTCAGATTGTGGATGTCAGTCATGGTGGCATGAAGCTAAGCAAGCAGATAGAAACTAATTTGCACTCAAGCTCATTATCATCATTTTTATACTGTATGATAAATTTTAGACAATAACCTGATGAAGAGAGAGAGATAACTGTACGGCAGATTGACAGCTCCAAAACCAGATAGGACAGCCATGACAGTCACACCTATAACTCCAATCCTGCTCACCAATTGAGGCGTTGTAAAAAACCCTGAAAATGGAACTGGTAAGCATCAGAGAAATAATGATTCAAACAAAGGACAAAAGAAGTAATGTTGCAAGGTGTTGAAGGGAGTAAGTCTGTAAAGATTTTAGTTGACTAATTCATAGGTGTTTGGACAAAACTGGGCTTCTAAAATCATGTATTGAGTTTAGGAAAGGACTGCAAGAGTTTCAAATAGAAAGTTTGCCAAAGAGTCCGGACTGATTTGAAATGGTCGCTCGAGCAACCATCTATTCGCTCGAGCGGACCAAACAGAGGCTTGTTCGATCGACCCATCAATCTGTGCGCTGGAATGTAGTTTTGAAGACAGTAAGAAGTTCGCAAGACGATCGCTCGAGCGAACCTCTCACAGAGAGTTGTTCGCTCCACCGCATTTTATCATTCGCTCGACCAATGAAGCAATACGCTGAACGTTTGTTTCCAGAGAGCAGCTTGCTCGAGCGAACCTGGGAATTCTAATTTAGGACGAACTTCTCTTACTAATTTCATTGAAGGAAGTTACCTATTTGAAGAAGCCTTGGATGCACGAAATATCTCTTATATATAGGCTTTTCATCTCTCCTCTCTGAACAAATCTGAATCAGAAGAAATCCATGAGTGAGAGAGTTTGAGAGATCCATTGTTCTGCCCCAAGGCTGCCAATACTGTTGCTACGCTGACGATTCAAGTCTTGGTCTAATTCCATTGCTTTTCTTGAAGACTCATTTGTTCAAGCATGGTGAAGATTCATGACGAGCAGTCAACAAGAACTGAAGCAGTCCTTAAGTTGAGTCAGCAACTGGGAAGGGTTGTAAGTGTCTTGTAATCTTCAAAGTTTTACATAGTGCTTGGTTGTCTGTTGGCCTAGACGGTAAGGCCCATGGTTTTTTCCCGAGTAGGGTTTTCCACGTATAAATCCGTGTGTCCTTCTCTCTTTTGTGGTTTGATTGCTTAATATGGATTAGGGTTAATTATTAGTTTAATCACTTTTAATTGATATTCGTTTGAGATCGTTTGTGTTGGGACATCTGCCTGTGTTAAGGCAAGTTTAAGTATTTTCAATTGGTATCAAAGCAGGTTACACTAAATTACTATGTGATCAAGTTACTGATCTCTCATGGATATCATTAGAGAAGGAACTTCTACCAACAAGCCCCCCCTTCTAGATGGATCAAATTATTCTTATTGGAAAGGAAGGATGATAGCCTTCTTTAAGGCCATCGATGACCAAGTCTGGGATATTGTGGTTGATGGATATACTGAACCCACAATGGTTGTTGAAGGACAAACAAAACCAAAACCCAAAGTACAATGGTCCACTGATGAAAAGGCCAAATCAAGTCTGGGATATTGTGGTTGATGGATATACTGAACCCACAATGGTTGTTGAAGGACAAACAAAACCAAAACCCAAAGTACAATGGTCCACTGATGAAAAGGCCAAATCAAACTGCAATAATAAGGATATTCATGCTATTTACAATGGTGTTACTCAAACTGAGTTTCATAGGATTTCTGTTTGCACCACTGCAAAAGCTGCATGGGATTTGCTTCAAACTGTTCATGAAGGAACATAAATTGTTAGGCAAACAAAACTCCAGAATCTGACAACGGCTTTTGAAACAATTCGCATGAAAAACTCTGAATCCTTTGATGATTTTAACACAAAACTGTCTAAAATAGTCAATTCATGCCATACCTTGGGAGAGCCGGTTCCTCCATCTAAGGTTGTTAAAAAGATTTTGAGGTCTCTCCCTGAAAGGTTTGGTCCAAAAGTCGTTGCCATTGAGGAGCACCAGGATCTGAACTCAATAACTGTTGAAGAACTAGTTGGAAATTTACAGACATTTGAGACAAATCACTACCCGCAGAAAAAGGGAAAGGACATTGCACTGATGTCCTCTAAGTTAGTTGAGGATCCTGAATTAAGTGATCCAGGTAGTGATACAGATGATGAAAAGTTTGAAGCATTTCTTGCACGAAAATTGAAGAAAATCTGGAAGAACAGAAAGACCTTCAACAAGAATAAAACATCAAACTCGAAGGCACCTTTTAAGGGAAAATTCGTACCCAAAACAGAACAGAACAGATCAAAGGGTACAAATAAGCAAATTAAATGCTTTGAGTGTCAAGGATATGGACACACAGCTGCTAAGTGTGCCAATCGCAGGGAGAAGAATAAAAGCAAAGCACTGAATGTTGCCTGGGATGAAGATTTAGATGAGGATGGATCTGAACCTGAATCACCTTCGAGTGAGTCAGGAAAGTATGTTGCTTTTGTTGCTTTGTCTAATGTTTCATCTGCGCAGGAATCTAAATTCGAAGATGATTTAGAACTTAATGACATTTCTGATGAAGAACTGGAGAGCGACGAAAACTATCATAAAGTTGCTGCAAGAATCCCTCCGAATGTCAAAAATCAGTGAAAAGAGGGCTTTAAAATTAAAAGCCATGGAAGAAAAGAATTTGTCTCTATAGACTACCTTGACCGATTGTCAATCAAAGGTAAGACAATTGGAAGAACAGCGGGCAATTTTGTCTAACAAATTGATTCTTGCAAGTGAAGAAAATGCTCAGCTCCAACAGCAAAATCTAAAAGCTGAATCTGAATTGGAGAATCTGCGAAAAGAGTTAAATGTCTGCAAATCTAAAAGAGAGAATTCTGCTGGAAAGTTAAGAATGGTGCTGGTTGAGTTGGAATCAGCTAAAGCTTCAATCAACAGGATGAACACTGGATCCGTAAAGCTGAATCAAATCCTGGAAAGCCAATTACCTTCAACATCGAAAACTGGTCTTGGATACGTTCATGGCGCCTCCACATCTAAAGACAAAGGTAAAACTGTTTTTGTTCAAGGACAAACCATGATGTCTTTGCCTTCCGTCTATTCTAATACCGCATACTCAAAAATTCACAAGTCAAATTATGTGTCTAGATCAAAGTTTGTTCTCGTATGTCACTTTTGCAGGATTACTGGACACATAAGACCACATTGCAACAAATTGCGAAATTTCAATAGAAATCAGCGTAGAAGGTCAAAAATTTCTTCCTCACAGATTCGGACCAAACCAGTCTGGGTCCGCAAATCTGATATGCGTTGTAATGTGGTTCTTACGGCACTGAGTACTACCGACTCAGATGTGTGGTATTAAGATAGTGGATGTTCAAGACACATGACAGGAAACAAAGCCTTGTTTACCTCTCTTGAAGATTATAATGGTGGTTCTGTTCGATTCGGAGATGGAGGTAAGGCTAAAGTTGTTCGAAAAGGTACAGTATCTATACTAGGTATGTCACATTTGAAGGATGTATATTTGGTTGATGGTTTGAAAACAAATCTTTTGAGCATAAGTCAACTATGTGACAATCATCATGAAGTGCATTTTTCTGCAAAAGATTGCACAATTGTGGATAAAAAAGGGAAAATCGTGATTCATGGTATGAGAAATTCGGGAAATTGTTATGTAGTCTCTTCAGACAAAGATATGACTTGCAATTCCGCAATCATAAGTGACATCGAACTATGGCACCAAAGACTAGGCCATGTGAATTACAAGGATCTTGAAAATTTGTCAACAAAGGAGTTGGTTCGAGGGCTCCCTAAACTCAAAAAGGCCCCAAATAATGTTTGTGGTCCCTGCCAACTTGGTAAACAAATAAAAGCTCCACACAAAAAGGTTGACTCTCTTACCACTAAGAGACCATTAGAGCTACTTCACATGGATCTTATGGGACCCACAAAGGTTGAAAGCATTGGTGGTAAAAAATATATATTTTTGACAGTAGATGATTTCTCTAGATTAACTTGGGTGCGCTTCTTACGTGAAAAATCAGAAACGTTTATTGTGTTTAATGACTTGTGGTCTCTTCTTATTGCAGATAAAGGTCAAGAATTTGGAGGAGTTTCCAGAATAAGATCAAATCATGGCACCGAATTTCAAAATTCGGATTTCTCTACCTTTTGCACAACACATGGAATTAAACATGAATTTTCTGCACCCAAAACACCTCAGCAGAATGGGGTTGTGGAAAGAAAAAATCGGGTGGTCCAAGATATGGCACGAGTGATGTTACATAGCAAAAACATCCCTCAAAGGTTTTGGGCTGAGGCTGTCAATACGGCAGTTTATGTGATCAATCATGTTATCTCTGCCCAGGAACTAAGACAACCCCATATGAGTTATGGACTGGAGTAAAGCCAAACATAAAATATTTTCGAACTTTTGGCAGCAAGTGTTATATCCTTCGTGATAGAGAACACTTGACAAAATTTGACTCCAGGAGTGACAAAGGAATCTTCCTCGGTTACTCGTCAACAAGTAAAGCTTATCGGGTTTTTCATCTGAAGAATTCTACTGTCATGGAGTCCATTAATGTTGTTGTTGATGATGCAGGAACCTCTGATCATTTCTCTGATGATGATGAGGGACTAACTTTTTCCCCATCTCCGGCACAGATTGAAAACTTGATTGAAAGTCATGCTGAATCCGATTCCGATAAGAAACACGGTGCATCTGAATCTGCCGAACAGAAAAGTCCAAGCAAAAACACTTCTGAAAGCAATGTTCCAAACATCATTAAGCATTTTGAAGAGAAGAGTGCATCTCCTCTACCTGTTCACCCGCGATCGCAAAGGGGTCAAGTTATCAAGGATCATCCTCTCGATACTGTTATTGGTGAGGTCTCAGCGCCTATGAAGACACGGAAACAGGTACGCGATGAGGTAAGTCATGTGTGTTATGTTTCTTCTTTTGAACCGAAAAATGTCAAAGCTGCACTTGATGATGATTCTTGGATTAATGCTATGCATGAAGAATTGGCTTAATTTGAAAGAAACTGTGTTTGGAAACTTGTTCCTAGACCTACTAACTTAAATGTCATCGGTACAAAATGGATCTTCAAAAACAAAACCGATGAATCAGGACAGGTTATTAGGAACAAATCTCGTCTAGTAGCTCAGGGTTATACCCAAGTTGAAGATATAGACTTTGATGAAACTTTTGCCCCTGTTGCTAGACTTGAATCGGTGAGATTGTTACTTGCTATTGCCTGCTTCCTAAATATAAAACCGTTTCAAATGGATGTGAAGAGTGCTTTCCTTTATGGGTTTTTGAATGAGGAAGTGTATGTTGAACAGCCAAAAGGATTTGAAGATCCTCATTCTCCTGATCATGTTTATAAATTGAAAAAGGCATTGTATGGTTTGAAACAGGCACCGAGAGCATGGTATGAAAGACTAACAATTTTTCTCATTGAACATGGATTTAATAGAGGAAGCATTGATAAAACATTGTTCATTCAACATGACAAGGGCAACATTGTCATTGCACAAGTCTATGTAGATGACATCATATTTGGATCTTCCTCTGAATTGTTGGCTGAAAAATTTGCTGGAAAAGTGGCGAGTGAATTCGAAATGAGCATGGTTGGTGAACTTTCTTTCTTTTTGGGACTTCAAATCAAACAAACTCTGTCTGGAATTTTTATTTCTCAACCAAAATATGCCAGAGAGTTACTGAAGAAATTTGGAATGCTATCTTCGAAGCATGCAAGGACACCAATGAGTACAACCGCCAATATCAGTCTTGATGTTAGTGGATAGGACTAATTAGAAAGCCTATAGAAGCATGATAGGCAGTCTTCTTTATCTCACTGCGAGTCGTCCAGATATTGCTTATAGTGTTGGAGTTTGTGCACGATTTCAATCCAAACCAAAACTGTCACATGTTCAAGCTGTGAAACGTATTTTGAAATACATCTGTGGCACTGCTGAATTTGGAATTTGGATGTCAAAAGATACCAACACAACTGTGGTTGGATACTCTGATGCTGATTGGGCTGGATGCGTTGATGATCGAAAAAGTACTTCGGGTGGATGCTTCTTTGTTGGAAATAATCTTGTGGCTTGGCATAGTAAAAAGCAGACCTCGACCTCTCTGTCGACTGCCGAGGCTGAATACATCGCCGCTGGCAGTTGTTGCACACAACTTCTATGGATGAAACAAATGCTACAAGATTATGGAATTGAGCAAGAAACTATGACTATTTTCTGTGATAATCAAAGCACAATCGATATTTCCAAGAATCCAGTCCAACACTCACGCACCAAGCATATAGTTATTAGGCATCATTGTATTCGTGATCTCGTCGAGGAAGGTATAATCTCACTTCATCATATTCCAACCGACGCTCAACTTGCGGATATCTTTACAAAACCTTTGGATGCGACCCGGTTTAAATCTTTGCGTAAATCGTTAGGGATTTCTCTAATTCCCTACACTCCATAATTTTTATTCGTCTAAGTGCACACTCACACTATCACATGCAATTTTTGTTACTGCACGAATTTATTCTCTCACTTCTATTTCCTTTTTTATTCTTTGAGAGATGTTGCAATAAGGTTAAACCGGAGGAAAAGGGCTACCTACGAATATGTGTGAAAGCTTCGACTTGTTTGGTAATTTTCATTTGGAGAAGGCTACCATGTTCGTTAGTGTGAAAGTCACCCATGATGGTTTAGCCTGTCCCCGTTTAAAAAAAAAAAAAAAAAAAGGGAAACTCATCTGCTCAACTGTTTTATAAATGGGTGTGCTCCCTATGCTAAAAATAGTGCCTCTTAAGGAGATTTAAAAGGAGTAGAGCACACATATTTTTTGTTGTTTTGTCATACAGTTCACCTCATCACTGTGTGCTTAAACGTATGAAAATTTCTACAGTAGCATTTTTCCACTGTTCATGAAGAGATTTGACCAAAAATGAGACTTAGAGTATTTTTGTCGCGCTGCATTCAAAATGTTGAAACCCTTGACAGTTCGCTCGAGCGAACTTGACTGGTCTCTCAAGCGAACCCCACGCATTAATATCGGGCGAGTTCTTCTTCTCTCCCCATTTCTTCTTCATCTTCTCTCTGCTAGCCCTAGCGTTTTTTTTTTTTTTTTTTCGCCTCTTCCACCCTCGTGCACTCCTTCACTTTTCCAAGGTAATCTCTTACTTTTTCTTCCCCAATCTTGTTTTTTTTCATTTATGCTCATTTCTATGCATTGTTTTTCCATTTTCTTAGTCTCTCCATACATTTTCTTTTGTTATTTCTTTTAGTTAGGGTTTTTCGTCCACATTTGCACACTCCTTCTTGTTCCTTCTTTTCCTCATAGTTTTTTATCATTTGCATACATCCTTTTCTCACATTGTATTGGGTTCTAAGGAAATGCATCTTCACGCATTCATTAATAGTCATTGTTTTCTATTGCACAATGCTCTATTTCATTTTCCCTCTATGTCTCTACGTTTGGGAATATTTGATGGTGTTACTCTGACTGCAAATGGAAGTGGCTGACTGTGGTTTGCACATCTGTGGATGTGATGGTGGTCTGTATGGAGGATATGTGTGATGTATGTTTTATGGATGGTTTGTTTGGGATGCTGTGGACTTGTTATTCATGGATGGAGACTTGTTCTTCACAATTGTTCGGATGAATGGAGAATTTTTTTTCAGTGGAGTTAAGTGCTTATGAAATTGTTCTATGGCTTTGTGCTACTACATGGTTGTGATAGCATTTGGTTGTTGATGGTCTGTTGCATTGGAGATTGCTTCGTTGAGATTGGCGTAGTTGTCGTATGACATATTTGGTGTTGGGTGGAGATACCTAAAGGTTTTTTTTGCAGGAAATGATAAATGCTTGTGTTGAATTCTCTCTTTGACAGTTACTCTCATGGCTCCAAAGAAACGACCTCATGCTGAGGCATCCTCCTCCTCTTCCTTTGATCATACTTGGTTCCCTACCTTAGGGAAATCAACTCAGTACTATGAACAGTTTGCTACAAGAAACATTGAATCCGAAAGGGAATTAGCTGAGGAGTTGCATAACAAATCAGTCTACAGAAGCTTGGCTAATCGGGATTGGTACCCGTTGATGAAGTTTGACTCGAAGAAGATTCATGTGGACTTGGTTAGAGAATTTTATTGTAATTTGGAAGTTCTAGAAAATGGCTCGGTTAGGTCCTATGTGAGAGGCAAATGGGTAACCATTTCTTTGGCGGATATTGCTGATTTCATTAACATACCGGAAGAGGAAGAGGTTGACTACCCCATTCCTGATGAGCTACCAGCCCCCATCGATTATGACGTTGTTGCCACGACTCTCTGCGGTGTCCCTACTCGTTGGCCAGGCGGTATTATTCTCCATGGAAATCTAACTGCTGAATATCGGTTTCTCAACCGATTTGTGTGTCACAATCTGGAGCCGCGTGGTCATACGTCTGATGTGGCCCAAAAGAATGGGTATTTGCTTTATTGTATTGGCACGGGAAAACGAGTCAATATTCCATTGGTATACTTACATGTTATTGTCCGTACCCTAACAGCCAAAAGGAATTTGCTGTTACCATTTGGAGTATTCATCACTGAGTTCCTTGCGTTTAAGGAGATTCCAGTCCGTCAGAATGAACCATTCGTGAAAGTCAAGAATCCCATCAACTCATGCACCATTGCTCAATCCTTTGCCCATATTCCACCTGCACACCGCGCTGATGAAGGAAATCAAAGAGAAGATGTTGGTGAAGCACAAGGACAGGGGGAGCAACCAGGGTTGCATGAAAGATTTGATCAACTTGCCCATCAAGTTCAGGATCTGTCTACTAGGGTTGATTTAGGGTTCACTCAGGTTAATGCAGCCCTTGCGGAACTTTTGGCAAGGATGGGACAAGGCCCTCAGTGAATTTCCCTACTGCTGCTACTTTTATCTTTTGTTGCTTACTAGTTGATATTTTTCATTCTGTTTACTGGTTACTTGCTTTTGGACTATCACTTACTTGTTCTGTTTTGGTATCATTTGTCTATTTTTGCTATTTTGACCTACTGGTTTTGGTTATAACTTTCCCTTATGCTGCGTATGGTTTCTTTTACTCTTGGTTCTCCTTGCCAATTTATGAACAAAAAGGGGGAGTGATATTTTCTATGATACCATTCATTTGATCTTTAAGTGAAAGTTTCTGCAGGTACTTCAATACTTCATAGTCTTTCTCTTTGGATTGGTCATGATTTTAGGTTTTGATGGGTAGATTTTTCATGTAATAGGGGTTTTGTCCATGAATTGCCAAAGGGGGGGATTGTAAAGATTTTAGTTGACTAATTCATAGTGTTTGGACAAAACTGGGTTTCTTAAATCATGTATTGAGTTTAGGAAAGGACTGCAAGAGTTTCAAATAGAAAGTTTTCCAAAGAGTCTGAACTGATTTGAAATGGTCGCTCGAGCAACCATTTATTCGCTCGAGCGGACCAAACAGAGGCTTGTTCGCTCGACCCATCAATCCGTGCGCTCGACCGATCAAGGTTTTGGAATGTAGTTTTGAAGACAGTAAGAAGTTCGCAAGACGATCGCACGAGCGAACCTCTCACAAAGAGTTGTTCGCTCGACCGCATTTTATCATTCGCTCGAACAATGAAGCAATACGCTGAACGTCTATTTCCAGAGAGCAATTCGCTCCAGCGAACCCCAGCTCCGCTTGAGGGAACCTGAGAATTCTAATTTAGGATGAACTTCTCTTACTAATTTCATTGAAGGAAGTTACCTGTTTGAAGAAGCCTTGGATGCACGAAATATCTCTTATATATAGGCTTTTCATCTCTCCTCTCTGAACAACTCTGAATCAGAAGAAATCCATGAGTGAGAGAGTTTGAGAGATCCATTGTTCTGCCCCAAGGCTGCCAATACTGTTGCTACGCTGACGATTCAAGTCTTGGTCTAATTCCATTGCTTTTCTTGAAGACTCCTTTGTTCAAGCACGGTGAAGATTCATGACGAGTAGTCAACAAGAACTGAAGCAATCCTTAGATTGAGTCAGCAACTGGGAAGGGTTGTAAGTGTCTTGTAATCTTCAAAGTTTTACATAGTACTTGGTTGTCTGTTGGCCTAGACGGTAAGGCCCATGGTTTTTTCCCGAGTAGGGTTTTCCACGTATAAATCCGTGTGTCCTTATCTCTTTTGTGGTTTGATTGCTTAATATGGATTAGGGTTAATTATTAGTTTAATCACTTTTAATTGAAATTTGTTTGAGATCGTTTGTGTTGGGACCTCTGCCTGTGTTAAGGCAAGTTTAAGTATTTTCAAAGTCGCACTTTGGTCCTAAAAATAGTAATGTCTTGGTTGTAAGCTCTGATTACATAGACATTGGGAGAAAGAGCAACCATCATATGAACCAGATTTTAAAACACAAGTATGTAAGATGCGAAACCTAAATAGTCTTCAAAATCAACAAAGCAAAAAACAGAAACCAAAACTTCTATAATCCCAAAAAGAAGTGATGGAGAAATAATGAAGTTAGATGGCACAAGAAAGCAACAACAAGGCAGAGGATGCGAGATAGCACTCTAATGGGTTCTTTAGATTCATTCAAGTGAATGATCCCACAAGAACACATTTACATTATTTGTCAAGTGCATGCGCATCAGAACTGTAAGTATTTAAAAAGAAAAAAGAAAAAAGAAACTAATTGAATAAAACACTCTTAGTATGCCCTCATTTTGACATAAATGGCACCAAAAGATGCATAACCATCTGTGTGCAAGCTTTGAGAGCGAGGGAGCTGTGAGAGAGATTTCATGGATACCTTTATCCGGTGAAGGCATGGGAAAGTGAATACCCATGCGCCAAAAGGCATACAGAAACACCAACAAGAATAAAATAGCTCCAAACACAGCACGTTCTTTCCTCACTCCTGCAATGAAAAATCAATGATAATGAATTGATGGGCATAAAAGGTAATATGTACACGCCCGATATATTATTTTCAGAACAGTTGCCTCCTGCCATGATAATTATGCAATAGCATGAAAATTATCACAACCACCCATACTTTTCCTTTTCTGAAAATGTATATTAACAAGTTATCCACGTCCCCTGCTCATACGTTAACCCCGACACGGCGACGCAAGTTGTTGAAAGAGTAACCTATCAATTATCAAATGCCTGATATTCATACAATTCGAAACATATGAGCAAGGCAGGAAAACTACAAGTCTAGAATTATCCTTCTACAAGTTTATGACATTTTCAGATGCAAATACACATGTTATCTCATGCAAAGCTTCGATCATAATAATGATAATGACAAAATGTGCACTACAGATGCATAATTCAGGAGGATTTATATAATCCCAAGCTCAATTATAACTTCTTTTTCTTTTATTGTCACATTAAAAGCACAGCTCGAAATCCCTACCACGCAAAATGTCAAATACTATCCAATGAAAAGATTAAAAATAACAAAAGAGATTAAGACTACCAAGAGTAGAGATGTCATACCACTGTTGCAAAGCATCAAATAGCAATGGTAATAAGGCAATATGAAAACGAGCAACATTATCAAGCAAAACAGATCTAACTTCCAATTTATCCATCTGGCCCTGCATCAAAGCAACAGTAATCACTCACCATTTCCTTTTTTTTTTTTTTAAGACCATCAAAGAGACACGAAATAGATCACATTCTTTCAAACAAACAAAGTCTCAAAGATTAAAACTGTAGATCCAAACAGATCAGATCACATCACATCCTTCTATCATCAGTGACACGAAACAGATCAGATTCTTTTAAATCAGTTTTAAAGATGAAATCATCCTAATCAGACAAGCAACTGAAGATCAAAACAAGTAGAAAGCTTAAAGAGGAAGGAAGAAGAGATGGGAATGGTTACTACTCCTTGGAGAGAACGGGGAGGATTTCGAAGAGGACGAGCTGGAAGAGGTTGCAGGAGAAGGCGAAGACGAGGCCGAAGAGGATCTGAACGAGAACTCTCTTCTCTTCGTATTCTTTATATAGCCTTCGGTTCAGGAACCAAAGCCCACTCCATCCAAGCGTCAAGAGAGAAAACAAAACTACTGATCCTTCGTACGTCATCCATCCCCAACCCTTTTTCATTCTTTCTTCTTCTTCTTCTTCTCAGTCGAAAAAGACTCCGAGACCTTTGGCGGCAAATGAAACAGAACGGGGGGCGTGCTGAGAGTGGGGCCCATTTTTTTTCAAATCAATATTGTTCGTGGGCCCA
Organism: Cinnamomum chago; assembly: GCA_038049695.1. Lineage (NCBI taxonomy): Eukaryota > Viridiplantae > Streptophyta > Magnoliopsida > Laurales > Lauraceae > Cinnamomum > Cinnamomum chago. The sequence continues at coordinate 1,118,905 of CP142456.1, forward strand.
TGCAGAGATAATATGGACGGACCGATCAAGATCGTCCCCAACCATGTTTAGTGTGGGACTCACTTTGTGCTCCATCTGTGCGAACCACTTAGGGCATGTTTGTGTACATGTAATTTCCGTGGAAACTGGAAATTGTCACATCAGTAAAATCCATGGGTTTCAAATTCTTTAGAAAAGTTTTTCCGCGGAAGTCAAAATTTTATGTTTGGTGCAAAAAGGTTTTCCTCGATGAATTAGTGCTAATGTTGTTTGGTGCAACTATGGATTTCTTTAGTGAAAACCATTTTTTAGTGAAAACTATTGGGTGGGTGGGTTGGTATGTGTGTGGGGTGGGTGGGGTTGGGAGGGGAAGAGGAAGAAAGAGGGTGGTTCGGTGGAGTGAGGGTGAGAGAGAGGAAATTAGGGGGTCGGTTTTCCGTGGAAATGGACTTCCCATACCCCCCATAGAAAGTCTATTTCCATGGTTAGGAAGGAAAAAGCTGACGTGGCGAAAAAGCATTTCCGCGGAAAACTGCAGCATCAAACACATGAAAAAGAAGTTTTCCACAAAAAACTACAACATTTTCTGCGGAAATGGGCTTAGACAAACATGTTCTTAAGATTTCACCTTAATGACATGATATGACAGACCGTAAATGGTCCACTCATAAACACCGTTTGCGTCTTACCTCACGAGATCCGTATTCTGATTTGAAATAAGATGATAAGTCAGTTGAGGGTGGGATTCATTTATCTCTATGTGGGCCCCGCTGTAGAGTTCTATATGTACATACATGTGTTTAGGTGGCTCTTGTGTAATGGCATTTGCTACCGATGGGATTATGGGAAGCTTTCCAAGACATGATTTTTGCCCAGCCGGTGTACAGTGCCTATTTTGTTTTGGAAGAGATCTATTTCGTGAAGTGTCAGATCAATTCACTTGGATATTAAAAAACAGGCTCACGACAAAAGGCAGGCCCCAACATAAGATCTTGCAGTCAGGTTTTAAGCGTTGCACTGGTAGCCCATCCATCTACCATGTGGCCCTCCCCATTATTGCACAACCATTTAACCCCCATTATCTGTGAACCTTCTTCCGATTTGACGATGGGTCCATGGGTTTGTCTAATATTCAAAAACCATCCAACCCAATAAAAAAAAAAAAACTCCACATTTGGTATTTTACCAGGTAATAAAATAGATGAGAATCTTCAATAGTATTCCAAGTACTCCCCTGCCTATTGTTTGGAGAAATTTTCAATAGAAATCTCAGCCATCTGATCCGACACTTGGGTTAACAATTTCAGTTGTCGTAGGCTCTGGAGAACATAAAATTCCAATTTGAAAATCCAGCTTTGACTAGCATTTTATTAACTAATAATTTATAAACAAACTATTAAATTTCCTTTACTAATCAAACCTATCTAAACCCCGAGACATTAATATAAGCAATGGATATGCTTTTCAACATGCATATCATTTTAGCAACAAATCATTTGGCATGAAATTCTAAATTCATATTTAGTTGTCTCTTTATATTAAATCAAACTTTCTGCTAATCACAGTTAGCGTGAGTAAAAAGGGAACTAAATTTAAATACATATGGATATATTTGAAGAAGAAGAAGAAGATGATATTAAAAACATATATAATATATTTCGGAGGGGCCTGAGAAGCTGACAGAGAAATGTCGTCAGAGTGACGGGAGCAATGCCCCGTTAATTCAGACCGAGTCGAGTCGAGTGGATGCATTGGGGAGCAGGGCAGGGGATGGGCAGCCAGGCAGAGACGATGATGACGTGGCAAGGCACTCTAGCCCTGAGAGCATGTGAGCCTCTGACAGAGACAGCTGTCTTTGGGGACACATGATGTGACGTCAGAACGGTCCGCTTCCCTAGGAGCACGCTCGTCGACACATCCCCTTGGCTCTCCTCAACTGACACGTCAGCAACTCCCTCCCCCACCTTCATCCTCCCTACTGACTTGTTCTCACTTGCTCTGCTCTCAGTACTCATCACTCATGACTCATGAGAGAGAAGGACTCAAAAACTCCAAAGAGGAAGAGATCAAACAAAAAAACAAAAAAAAAAGTGAAGTGTGATGACGGATGAGTGTCAGCACAGCAGCAAACATATGTTACATGTATATAAATATAATACATATGATGATGATGCATGCATCATGCATTCTTACTCCCCCTCCACCCAACGGTAGGAGGAGCTATACACGTGCTGTCACCGTGTCTGCCTGCCACTAGTAGCCAAATCCCCAATAATGATCCTAGTCCTATAATTCCAAGAGATGGGCCCTTACTTTCTAAAAAATATTTATGAAAATATTAATTTTAAACTCACTCTCTCTCCCCTTTTTTTTTACAATAAAAAAAGATGTTTTGGCTCCTTTTGGGCCAGACTAAACATTGGAGTGCGAAAAAAACCAAATAAATCTGTAATCTTTTTTTTAGTGTGGCGGCATAATTTTAAACCCTCAACTTTTAAGAGTAAAATTTGGAAGTCCTAAATCAGCAAAGAGCTACCCCACAGGGTTAATTGAGCTTAAACTCTTAAAAAGAATTTTGACTCATCTTAGGATTACGAGAATAGACAAATACAAATAATATAGTTGATTAACATAATTGAAAAAATGTGCTTTGATAGTAATGATGATTAAATAAGAAAAAAATTTAAAATGGACTTCTATCAGAGCCAATGGAGAGATTTGATTTTAAAGCCTGGCTCGCAGGCCAAGTAGAATGCTTCAAAGTTGTTTGTATAAGTTTGTAGAAAGTGTTAGAATAGAATAAAATTAAAAATCAAATCAAAAGAGGAAAAATATGAGATTCAAAGTTAAATCACACACAAAAAAAAAAATTTACTCCCACCCATTTTACCATTTAATGCTTATTAAAAAGACCTTTTTATCATTTTACACCCTTTACTTTCCAATTCCCTCTACCCTGAACTTTATGCCATTCCACCCTGATACAAACATACACGCTCTGCAAGTTTTAATGGGATCAATGTGAATTTAGCCATCCACATTTATTGCTGACTTGATGACATAGCCATCCTTGTTGACTTAGCTGCTGGGGAGAGCACACGTACCACGACGACAAGGACAGACAGAGACACAGGGAGAGAGAGAGAGAGTGGAGCGGGCTTCATAAAGCCACATAAGATCATCTCTCCTCTTCAAGCTTATCTTCGTCAAGAGTCAAGACAAGTCCAAGGATCTATACACCAACCCCTTAAATTATGAACATTGTCCATAAGCCAGTTTTATCACAATAAATTCCCACAATTTACATCAACCAAACATGGAGACCAAAAACATTTTGAGGACATGGTCAATTTATCCAATTGATACTCCACAAACATACCAATTCCATACAGCTGATTCCCACAAAAGCAAAAGTTGATTTAAGACTAAAAAATAAAAAAATTCCTCAAACTTTCAGAAAGAGATTTCTTAAACTTAATAGATAAATAAATAACCCAATGGTTTCCATTAACCCATTCCACACGCAACTAAACTGAAGGACACATGTGATGTAAGCAGAACATAACTCACAATTCTGCAGAACTGAAATTGCAGAACAGTAGTTTGACTAGTTCTCAAACCTCATAAAAGGAAGAGTAAAATCTCCTGAGAAGTGTTGCTTGCTTTCAGAAAAGAAAGATGCCTGAGAATATTAGACTGTTTAATTTCAGAAAAACTGCCTTCCAGTTATGTGCAGTCCTGGTCACAAGTATTACAAGCAGTTGAAGATCTGCCATTTGACAGTTCTATTCTCCAAGGAAATCATGAGCTCTGGATTGGAGGTTCTGGCTCTAAACAGTAGTAACAGGACAGTGGACAGCCATGCCAAAATAGTATATAGTCAACAGAGCAATTCACACATGTTTGAAAACAAAATGACTCCCAAGCATTCTTCCAAGGCATGTCTCACTTGAGCTAAACAAAAGAGTTAAAATTAAAAAAGAACTATAAAAAAATAAAATAAAATAAAACACAGCTATGCGCTTGATCAATGGACAATGGTGATATTCTTCAGAACCACAGGGAGGAGCTCTGGCGGTTCTCTCTAAAACTCGATTTCAACTTCAGATCACCGCTTGTGCACAACAAGCACCTCTTCTCAATCATCTGCATCAAATGAAAATGGTGAGACTTCTAGGAGCAGGGGCTCACTGAGAGATTAAAAGGGAGATGGAGTATCAGCAGAATATTGGAATTACCATTGGGGGACCGTGAACTAGTACCAGAGAAGTCAGATGAAGACATTGGAATGGAAATCGAGAGCTGGGTGGTAGAGAAAGAGGTGCGGTTGGATCTTTCCTCTTCTAAATCAGACCAAGAACCTCGGGTTTTAGGCCATTCATCAAAGAAAGGTCGAAGGGATTGGCCTTCCTGCTTCCCAGTCTCTGGAGAACCAAACTCATTTCTAAATAAGCTATGCTGCTGCTGCTGCTGCTGCTGTTGTTTTGAAAGTGCAGAGGGAATAGCCACATGCCCGAAATCCTGCATTGCCTGGAGCTGGGAGTAGTTACTCTCTAAAATTGGCTTTGAGTGTGGAAATGAGGAGACCCTCGACGGCATCAGACGCCATGTGTTGTCAACAGGAAAGTCCATTCCCACACCCCTTGCACTTCCAGATGCTTCAGAGAAGAAACTATGTTCGTCAACATCTCCTCTGAGTCCATGGAGATACCTGCATATTCCAGGAAGCAATTGGATTTGGAACAACAGGACTCTTTGATATTAATAATTTAATATCAAAAGCATTCAAGTAAATCTTGGCTTACATAGTTATACAGTTGTCTAAGAAATTCCGAAATACTTCAATTAGTCTAATTACAACCTAAAATGCACTTGCAATAATTTTAGTGTCAAAAGGGCTAATGCAGATGCCAGAAAGATTGTGAAATCATGCAAAAGAAAAGGAGATAGACTAGAATAAAAAAAAGGCAAATGCTTTAACATCGACTGATTCAGCAGAAGAGTTCTAGGGTCTAAGAAATATTATTTCACTGGGACCGCTTTATTGTGGGAGCATCGAAAAAAGAAGCATTTTGTTCATGACAGAAGAGGTCCCACTCTGGGTGATTGTCACATTTGATTGACATTTCCAGAACCTTGAACGTAATAAGAAAAGAGGTTGATTAAGCAACTAGATTTACCCAAGCAGACTCAATTACAAACCCCCACCTGCTACCAGGGAAAAAAAGCGAACTGCACCCATGAAGCAAAAGCAACTTTATTATTGTCACAGCAAGATCAAAAGGCCACTCTGTTTGTTGTGGAGAGCTTTGAATTGAATTAATCATGTTTCACAGTTTTGTATTACAATGGATTAATTAATATGAACTCCAGTCATCTAACTGCACTGTCCTGCCAGAGTAAGAGAAAATGAAAGAACTGGGTTTAAAATTGAAGCCCAGCGACTGGCAAAAATAAAAGGAAAAAGAAATAGGGGAAAAAATCCCTCCAGTTGCAAAGAAAAGCTCTTACTAAAGCAGTTCTGATGTGAGCATGCACAATTTTGATGATTACCTCCCTAAAGCCCATCACTCAATAATAATAATAATAATAATAATTAAAAAAAATCATCAATCAATAATTGAAGAGTTTAGCAAGAATTAAAAATAGCGAATGGAAGGTTCCAGAAGCCACTGCAACTCTGCAAGCACTGTACTTCACTCTCGCATCAAAAGCATGTTTCGTTGTGGGAAATTTCCGAAGTTCAACAAAACCTAATTGGTTGAGCATCATCGCTAGTCACAGTAAATTTGCTAAACAAAGGTCGGAAGACTCGTTCACTGCTATGCTATAAAGTAGAAAATCAGTCGTTTGACACTCAGACCACCAAAGTGTTCATCCTCATATACAGTAAACACAAAGCCTAAACAAAACTCTCCTACACACTTTAATATGACAGGCATAACATTGACTTAGATGCAGATGCTAGATTTCCAGCTTAGTAAAAATGTAGATTTCCAACCCCATCAAACAGAAAAGCCTGGGATAGTCACCGTGGATACCATTCAAAAAAAAAAAGTCACCGTGTATGATTCCAGACAAATGTTCAAATGTATGTTCGCTATATGTCAACATATTTCATTTTCAACCTCAGCTCCATGCAAACTCTTCCCCTGATCTTAGTAACCAAATGACCAAATTCCAACTAACCGCACCATAAATAAACCTATGGCCCAAAACTAAATAAAAATGGGTATCTTTATCAACTGAAAGTCCTTGACAGCCAACTAGGAGAAAATTTTGTACCCCACAGCCCACAGGTCCCCCCATGAAATATAATAAGGCATAACGGCACTAAACTGCTCTCCCCAAGAACAGGAAGTCAAGAATACTACAATGGGACCATCACAAAAAGTTTTAACACAAATAGTGGAAAACATTGTCAGAATCATCTCTGCTGCAACTAAATTCACAGAAAATCCGTTACTCTCTCCATGCAACCGTCTACCCTTACTTTCTGACGTTGTCACAGCAGCCAATTTAATCCCTGATTAACCATGGAACCATTTTTTTTTTCTAAAACTTGTCAGTTAACTGCAACTGATGTCACAGTGAAACAGGAAAAGCAGCAACCAACACTAAAGAAGACCCCAACAACCAAGACTCCAACAATCTCCATGGATATTTGAGACATCAAATAATTCATGGGTCCGGAAGGCTAGATAGGATATATCAAATAAATCATGGTTCCAGAAGACTGCATGATTTAGCCCAGCTGATATATGAAAAAAAAAAAGAAAGAGAGACCAGGCACAGCACTAAAATTCTCACTCCCTGGAGTTCACTAGAACTGCAGTCTACAGGACCACACCACAATGGGACCGCATTATTTGAAATCACGACTATTGTCAAATGAATTTATATATAACCATCCATTGTATCCATTTCACAAATAAAAGAGTTAATAAAAGCACATACTAGAAGATTCACAACAAAGATAAGAACAGTATAAATTGAGCCATGGGCACATAAATAACCACATGAATTAGAATTGTATATTCTTGATGAATACCTGTATTCTTTGTTAGCCATTCCATAGGATCCAGAATCCATCTGCAATTGGGGATTATTACCAGAACAAGGCCCCTGGGGATTACTCATGGAATGAAGGGGCAGGTTCTGGAAACTGCTTCCTTCGGAGCTGCTACCGGTGGGGGTGAGCGATGTCACAGTCGACGAAGACTGAGAAATGGTATGTGTTTCCACAGGCTTTCTTGAACGGTTGCGGCCTCTGTGCATGTGCCGCTCGCAGTACTTGGAGTCTGGATATGCATCCTTGGAGCACCTCCACTTCTTCCCATCTGTTCTCCGGCACCTCCCCGGCTCTGGGTCGGGCTTCTTCCCATAAAAGGAACAGTAACCAACTGCAATAAGAGCTCAAAAGATTGAGCTTTTGATTTTATTTTTCTGAGCTTTTCATTTGATCATGGATGATTTGCACATTCAAGTATAGAATGACCTTCACATACTTGTGTTTAATATGAGGAACAAGAAAAAAAAATGCAAAAGGATGTTTAGGTCCACAACTGCATGAAGTATGAACAGCTCATCATTCAATAATAGGGAGAATACTAGTTGCAGAGAAAATTGAATTTTTTTCCATTTTTAGAAAGAGCAACAATTATACTCCTTCCACTGAACTAAGTCAAAAAACATTGGATGCCCAAACACTTTCACAAAAAAAGAAAAATCCCACTGCAAAATAATCACACAATTAACAAGAAAACCATAAAAAAACACTGAAAGCAGTGCAAAACTAACAAAAAAGTTTCCTCTTCACTAATTGTTTTAAAGGGCATATAAATTTCACTCTCAAGTCTCAAGAGATATAATAATCAAGTAATCAACCCCAGATGACCCCTCTACCTATAGCAAAAAAAAATCACTGAACAATGAAAACCATACAAACAAAACCAGAACACCCCAAAACTGTAAAATAAAAAGTAAAATTAGAAACAATAAATGGCACGACCACCCCCATTATTCTCCTCCAATAAACACTGTTGTAAGCATAACTTTAAATAAAAATAAATATATAAACCCACCAAACACCCCAAAACATTGCAAAAACAATCACGCACAAGGAAAGATAAAAACTTTGAAAAAAAAGAGCATGAAAACCAACAATCTCAAACCACCCCACATCAATCAGCCAACACCCCAACATTTAAAAAAAATAAAAATAAAAATAAAAACAAGAACAAAAACGAAAAAAGAGCGAGAGTTAGAAAGATATAGAGTTACTTACTGGTGGGATGATGGTAGAACCTAGCAGACATGGATTCAAAGCTCTTCCTTATAGGAATAAGAAGATCCGGAGGCACAGCCATTCCCGCCATCATATACTTAAAGATCAAAGCCTGATGCTCCAGCTCCTGCCATTGCGACGCCGTAAACGGCGGCCTGGCCGCACTGTTCATCTCTCTCCCTCCCTCCTCCTTTCTCTCCTAAACTTTCCAACCCCCCGCAAACAAAAACAAAACAATAAACCAAACACAAAAGCTGCAAAAACAGCAAACCCACCTCTCCTTCTCTCTATCTCCCTCTATATCTCTCTCTTCAGACGAACCCCAGTCCAAAGCAAAAGCACCCAAGCAAGAAAACGACACTATTCTCATTACCCAGAAGAATGCAGGGTTTCGCCATTTATAGACTATGATTAGCAAGGAAAAGGAAAGACCAAAAGATAGAGAAATGATACTATATATAGCAAACAAGACCCTTGCTTTCTTCTTCGTTTTTCATTAATTTTTCTTTTTTCCTTCTTTTTAAGCTACTGTTGGTTTTCTTTCGAAACCCTAGAAATCGAGATCGGGGAGAGAGATTTTAAAAAGAGATGATGGCAATCGTCGTGTCCTATGTTATGTTTCTTCTCTGGTTTTGTGTCGGTCTTCTCTCTGCAGGCCCTGGGCTCTGTGTATGTGTTGGGAAAGTAGGCAGTGTCCGAAAAATATAAGGACGGATGGAAAAAGATATTTCGGGTTGCTCTTTCCGTTTCGGAAAATGGGAATCTGTAACAGTGAAACGTTCATTTGTAGCGGTGATGTAATTCTGGATTGGATAGTTTTGGTGGATTAATGGTGGGAGTATCGAGGTGATTTTTTGGCATAGAGGAAATGTGTACGTGTAGGGATAGGATTCTCTTATTAGGCATCAACTGCCCCCACATAAGTTTGGTGGGGCCATCATAGATGGGATATATTGAATTTGGTCATGGTTGCTTTTTAGAAACACAAACCAAAATTTGTGGGGTCCTCCCTAGTTGCATGCCCAGAGAGTTTGAATTTGGTCATGGTTGCTTTAATTGAAGTTTTAATAGAATTTGTTAGCTAAATAAATTTAAAAATGGTATGTCCCAAGTTTGGAGTGACTCGGGGGGCTCACGTGATAAAACACGTGATGCCAAAAGTGTGCGGACCGGATTTCACCGTAGGCGGATTTTCAATAGTGCACCTCGGTGGGAGGATCCAGACTGTTCGTCATCACCACATCAAACCCACATGCATAGAGGTGGGGATATAAGGTGACTGGAAGCATTTCCCAGTGCCTCCTGATCCTGCTGAGGCACCCAGCCCTGAAATTCCTCCATAGTTAAAAAGTTCTCTTCCTCAATCATTCACCCTTCAATTCCTCTCAGGTAAATAGGGAAGATGCAGATGATAATGACAGTTTTGTAGTGTTTTGAATTGTGATGAGAATGACCAAACCCCAGCAGTTAAGGCACGTTTATCATCTGTTTAGGAACTATATTAAGTACAAACTCACTTTAACAGCAGCTTCTGCTCAAGAAAGAACTGCACTTTTAGTGACGTCCAAATCAGAACTCGCCTGCTTATCAACCCAAAGTTATAATAGTTAGCACATTTTGGAAAAGGTGACTAGATGTGATTATCATTAATATAATCATGATTAGGGTCCTTTAGGGAATATAGTAAGGTCACATCAAGATAAAAAAAAAATGTTTATTTTGTCAGACCCAAAGATCATGGGATCAGATATGTCTAGCCAATTGCATTAGATTAGTCTTAGGATTTGTATTTATGATTTCTATCAAACTGATCTTTTTTTTATTTGACATATTAACAGGAGGCACATGCCATGTACGTGAGGTTGGATTATAATTGTATTCTATTTTCTAAGTGGAAGATGGAGATTTTAAATTGAGTTTGTCTCTAGAGAAGGGATTGTTTATTAATATAGTGCTGTTATCATTGGGATTTTTACTTGGGGCATCACTGCATTTTCGCATCACCATCAAATGGAGGGGTTAAAAACGATGCAACCCCTTAGCAAGAGCGCCCCACAATTTACAATTTGTCGTGTGTAGAATTGCATGTATGTATGCCAAAATGACATGGCTAATGGCTAATTTGTCTTGGTGTGTGCAAGACTCACAACAAGGACACTTGATCATGCAGAGAACGAACTCAACGAATCGTTTTGTGCTTAAATATACAATCCAATGAATGTCCCACGAATCTGACAAATTTTTTTTTTTAATTTTTTTTGTTGTTGTTATAGGAGGGGTTCCAACCCTTTTGATTGGACTAACTCCTTCGGGCTTAGAGGGAAGCCGAATAAACTCTCATGTAACCGCAATGTGGTAGTGCAGTTTTGAACCTATAACTTTCGGGTGCAAACCATAGTCCTAACCCAACTGAGCTATCCTGAGATTGATACAAGTTATTTCATGAATGCTTAAAATGGAAAAGCAATAAGTGACCAGCTTCAACTACTTTCATTAATTGGAGGAGAAAATTTTGTGGCCCTGAGCCACACAACTGGACAGTTTTCATAAGTTAGGGCCAACTCTAGTCTCCATCATGCTTAAGTAACTACATAGAACAGCACAATAATTTGTGCTGAGGGTGCTTTGCACGGGCATAACCCACGTGGTTAGGGTCCACATTCTATTTAATTGATTTTGACATTTTTTTAATAAATAAATAAATACAAGTATCATATGGTTTACTGACTATGTTAGTTATTTAAAAAAGGCAAGAGATCGTAAGTTCAAATCTCCCATTCCCGAAGAAAAGGAATTTTGGTGTCGCTTTTACTCTCAAGCATATATCACATAACTATAAATTTGTAAGAATGGTCTCACCGTATGATCGACCATTTCATTTAAAAAGGGAATAAAAAAAAGTTAATTAAAAGTTGGATGCCAATGGATTGCATATTGATATACCAGTTGGAGAGCATTTCATGTGGCTCAAGACCATATCAATGTGAGTTTGTTGAGTGAATAAGATTGTTTCACTAGGCCCATGAGGGTGGGCCTCTAAATTTATTTTTTGCCTTGATGAATTCATGCTATGATTGTATAGTTTGGAGGAGAAAGTGGGGAACAGTATTTTCCTAGGTTGGAGCTGGGGGGATCATCAAGAAGAGAGCAATCATTTGTCGGGTTTCTCTTTGCTCCTCTGGAGCGCACCAAAACAGCATGGCTTGGCTGACACTCTTTCATTGCTAGCAAACATTCAATTGAAGAAAGGGGACCCTCAACTCACATCACTTCCCTCTCCTTTCTATCTATATGCTCTTGAACCTTTTTTTTTTTTTTTCTCTGTTTTTTTACTTTTAAATCCCAATCTACCCTCTCAAAATTATTAGTTTGAATCAACATTTTTTCGGATATTATGAGCAAATCTCTCCCTGATCCAACTAAGTTGGAGAAATCCTAAGTTGAAGGAGTGACACTCCACTGTGAACAATCATCTATTGAAAATTCAAGTCTTTCAAAATAAACATCTTTTTTTATATGTGTGGGATCCGTGAGTTTTACTTTAATAGAGTTGGTCTTGTTATAAAATTGACCATATGATTAAAAATGTGACCAGCACGATATTAATTACACATATTTATTAATTATTTTTTTATCAAGCAGTCAATCCTCTCATTATAGTGAAATTTGGGGAAAAGGGCATTTATTTTGACTGGATCCAAATTTAAATAGGTGGGCTCTACCTCTGTTTTTTAAGGATTTTATGTAGGTCAAAGACTGAGGATCCAGGCTAACTCTTTTATTGCCAGCAAACATTGAATTGGAAGGGACCCTCACCTGACATGACTTACCCTCCCTTTTTGAGTTATGCTCTTGGGCCCTTTTTGTTGCTTCATTTTTCCCCAACAAGCAAGTGGGAGAGGAGAAAAAAAGCAGAAAACTGGAAAAGGGATTCCTTACCCCCACACCCCCACAATGCAGCCACTTTACCTAGACAGCAAGCACACGTGATGGGCTGGATTGAGACCACCCAAAACCACCCTTCTTCCATTTCCTGATTTAGAAAGCGGTTTCCAAGTCATCACCAGATTTGGCTGCAGTTTGTGATGTTGGATGAGCCCCCTTGATGATGATTCAAGATGGGCTTAAGTTGTCAAGGTAGAAGCTTGACTAAAACTATATAAATGTTGGATAGATTAGTTAGAAACTAGTATAAATACTGCTTCACAAATATTAGAGAGGGAGAGGGAGAGGGAGACCCAGAATCACTAGAGATGGTAATGGGTCGGGTTTAAATGGGGTCCCGTCCGGACTCATGGTTTTCCGTCCAAGGGAGATACAATATCTCATTCTTGAACCCAAGTCAGGTTTTAGGGTGGGTTCAGATTTTGGTTGGGCTTCTTCACCTGCACTGCTACAATTTTAGTATATATGTAAATATTTTGGAGAGATTATGTGCGTAAGGCTTTTATCAGAAAAGGGGTAGTGGTCCTAGTGGATGAAGTGTTGATGTTTGAGGATAAATTTTCTGTGGACCCAATTTCATACTCATTCAAATTAAAATTCATCATACCATCAAATTTGATACAGGCATGTTTTTATCGTCTTATATCCTCAGGGCACTAATCTAAAAATAGCAATTCTCATACTTTAACCCCTTATAACTGTAAACTCTCCTCTCCCTCTCGATCCGCGGAACTTTCTTCAAAACGCGGATCAACTGAATTTGAAGTGAACTATGCAACATCTTTAGTTTATGTGCATTTTTTTTTTCTATAAGCTTAATATTTATCTTTTAAATGAAGAAACTTCTTCTAACTTTTTAATTATTGTCTATTTTATGTGATCAAATTGCAAAGTTAATTTTTTTTCTCCATTCTTAATACTTGAATATATAGATAAGATATATCTGTGCCTATTAGTTAATTGTTTATAGACCCATACGCATTATATTGTATAGGCGTTCCGGACATATAATTATTTTAAATTTTAGCGTTTCGGTGCTCCACTTCCGCTCCACGCTCTGCACTTAGCTTCAGCCATCCATTCAAGGTGGGCACCACTTGGGTTTTGCCCATGGTACACCTGAGCAATGTGATTCAAGAGCAATGGTCCGACTGATGAGGGCACCAGGACCATCCAATCCTGGATGTATGGTGGGCCACTCCTGATTCATGGCCCATGTCACTAGCAACATTTGCATGTATGGGCCCCACTTTCCAGCATCTGTGATTGCACAATATGTTGGGTGATGAATTAAAGAATGCTTAAATAAACAAGATGATAACTTTAGCAATGGAAGTGTGAAGCAGTCCACATCCAATTGAGATGACCACCTGGGCTCATGGGCTGAAGCCTGTCAAACCTAGCCCATTTAGTTAACGGGGCTAATCGGTCCCATATCCAGTGGACAGTCCACGAGTTAGATGAGGGCCCAACCCATTCTCAAAACATATATGCCTTTTTTAACACTAAGTTTATCTAGCATGTGGGCAAATAGTTAGGTTAATAAGCATCAGCCCACCACATACATGTATTGGGCTGGGAAATCAAACCCGGAAAGAACCATGGGCCTAGAACTATGAAAACCCAAACCCAGTGCATTGTGGGTTTGAGCCACGTTGTGCCTGGCCTGCCTCATCTACAATGCTTTCTGTTTTGCATGTGGACCGTCACATAAATAAACTTAAGCATCATATTGTGGGCCCCTATCTTAGATATCCAAAATGGTTGAAGTGATGGGTCCATCTAAGATGGGGGAATACCCAAAAATGACAGGGTATTAAAATTTCAAAACATCCTTATTTTCCAAAAGAAGCTTCTTTCTTCTGTCATTAATGTGTCCACTCACTATATGTAGGGTATGAAACTCATAGGGTCCGAGCAATTCAAATTCTGAACCACTAAAAATAAAGGTCCTTCATTTAATGGGTTGAGCCCAAGTTCTACATCAATAGGACTTGATTCCGCTGTAATATCGATCATATGCTCAATAATGGGGGGCCAACTCTTAATAGAGTAATATTTATGAAAATTGTATTTAAGGGGAGGATGTATATTTTGAGCCGTCATATATTCAATAGGCTGCCCTACTATGGTGTTCTATATCTAGAGTTACAAGCGAGACGGTTCCGGATCTTAACCATAGTGGACCTGGATCCGGACCTATTTGTAAATAACGGTTCCGAATCCAATTTTGACTTGGAACCTATTTTGTTGATTCTAGGCCCAGTTCAGATAGGAAAATCCAAATCTAGTTCCGGGACTGGGTCCACCTAGAGGGCTGAAATATAGTTCTAAAATTAATTTTAATTTCTATTTATTCTTCATTTTTTTTCTTAAAGTAAGCATGTCATTCAACTTATAATAGTGCATCTAGTCTACTACATCCAATATTATACATAAAAATACAAAAAAAAAAAAAGATTTTGAGGTACAATTTGCCATATCGAAGACTCATATGCCGAGTCTCGGGTCCACGGGTCGGAACCTATATGGACCGAGACCCGGACTCATTTATGATTTGGAACCTAAATTGGGTTCCGGACCCGGACCCGTTTATGAATTGGAACTAAAAATAGGTTTTTTGCAGATAAAAATTTTTGAATAATCGAATAATCGGATATCCATTTGCAATCATAGACTACATCCCTCGAATGAGGCATGAGTGAGACACGTAAAAGGAGCTGAACTCTGAACTATGCATTATCATGCCATTGTTTTATTTATGTTAAAAGGCATTATTATACTGTATATACCTTCAGATTTATCTTTTTTTAATGACTTGTGAATTGTTTTAAATGCTGCCCTCTCAACCACAAACATCCTTGCCCATGAAACAATTAGAGGTACAAATCAATGAACTTTCATCATTCATTGATTTACCATAGGTCATGCTTTGATTAGAGTGAATATTTTAAGTGGTTTGGATTCATTGCACCCATTATCATCATAATCATTAAAGCTTTATTCTAACTATATTAAATCATCTATACGAATAATAGGCTCATTGTAATTAGCATTATTATTCTGTAAATGATCTGTTCTAACAAAGGTTTTAGAAATTATGTTTTGAATAATATTGGAGTGTTCATGGCCATTCTTATTCTTGTTGGCCAAGTTGGTTCCTTTCATTTGGTACTTTTCTCTGGATTTTTAAAGATTCCGAGAATAGAATCGAATTAAATACCATGGAAGATATGTTGGGTAGATATGAACATTTGAACAAAGACAAAGACAACAAGAAGGAGAAAAAGTGGTAGATATTAAGATATTGTTCAGTCCAATCAAGATATCTTTTTATAGATGAATCATCCAGGGACTAGACTACTCAATCACGTGACTAAAGTGAGGGGGTTGTTGGGGTACTTTCTTTGATAATTGAGGGGAGTGTATGTGGGGGAGAGAGAGCCATAGCTGTTGGGTTACCCCAAGTCCCTATTGAGGGGATTGTATGTGGGGGAGGGAGAGCCATAGCTGTTGGGTTACCCCAAGTCCCTATTATGTCATGTTATCTCCTATTGAAAGAATCTCCTCAATGGTCAGAAAATTCCCAAAGTCAAGATAGCTATAGCTATAGCTATATATATATATTTCTTTTACTTTTGCAAGTCAAGATAGCTATTTGATTAAGTTATCTAATGCAAAGATCTATTTAAGCCAACCATTCTATAATATAGCCCATTTGATACCAAATCCCACCATAACCACCCACACATGTCTTGGTGCGTTTGTGCAATGCGATGATTATGCAAAAGAGAAAAAGTTTGTTTTAGTTGTTTATGTAGCCCACCGGTCCGTTATTTGGTTGATATGTTTTACTTATGGAAAAGTAAAAAATTAAATTGATTCTCCTCAATCGAGAGGATTTTAATTTTCTATTTCCCATGAGAAAGATAACAATGCAAGAATGTGCTCCCGCAGAAAACTAAAATCTCTGGAGCACTGAATCATCTGGTTGCTCAAACAAGTGTTGAAAAAGTGATTCCCATATGTACATGCGCATAGGGTGGCCAATGGGCCAGGTCGGACCCGAAGCTTGTCCAAGTCTGGCTCGGTTCTGTTTATTTGCTAGGGCCAACAATTATGACTGGATTGAACCCATTGGTCTACTTGTAGGGCTTGGCCCCAGCCCATTAGAAAAATATTGTCCCAAATTTGTTTTGAGTTTGTTGGACCAGGGCAGACCTTCTTGTCAGCCTTTGGGTAAATATAGGTCAGTCAATGTGGGTAGAGTATCAGGTGTGTTGGAGGAGTCCACAGGCTTAAAAAGTCAGCCAATATATGGTCCAAAGTGAGCAGGGCTTGAAGGGTACGAGGTTATCTGACCATTAAACATGGTCAGATAAGTATCAAACATGGGACCAGTTGACTGGCTTTAGAAGTTTGCCTGTCTCCCTTAGTGGGCTAATCTCAGCTCGGCCCAGGCTGGCCACACAGGGGCGTACCAACATATGTAGCTATGGGGGCAGTCGGACTTTAACCCCCCTCTTAAACTTGGGTGAAGATTCTGGGTCTGAAAATCCTAATTTTGCCCACAAAATCCAACTACGAGTTTTTGGGACCATCCCCCTCAAACAAAAATCCTGGGTGCATTGGCCAGGACCAAGTGAAATCTTCCACTGGTGAAACAAAAGTGGGAGCGTACGTGGCATGGGTTGAGAGAGGTTATTTAGTGAAACAAGCCTGGTTTAATTAGTGATCAGGCCTAATAGTCAGATGCAGGGAATGAGAGCATGGATCTGAGTCCAACCCAGAACTAGGCCCATTCACAAAATCTGGGTAGCCTCTATGCTAAATCTGCTGGATGACCAGGCCGTTAACATCAGCAAAAGCTTTTACCTGGACCCAGGCCATGGACCTAAAATCACAGTCCATATCCAGCGTAGTGCAGGACAGGATCGTGTATGGGTCGGGGCAGCCCGGCCCACGATCACCCCTTTGCAGGTGACAATCTCTTTTTTTTTTTTTTTTTGGAATCCCATGGCCCCATAGAGTGGCATAATCTCTTTTTGGCTTTTTCACTCAAAAATTGAAGTCTCAGAATACATATGCTTTCTGCTTGGTAGCTTTGAATGGGTGAGTTGGCCTGTTGGGGATGTGAAGAATCATGGATAGGGAGGCAATGGTGATGGTACAGAGGGAGTTTCCAGTAATGAAGTTCATTAACAAAGATTAAAAATAAATAAAAATGGAATGTATAATTATGAATTCATAATGGAGGTGGTGATGTAAATACCAAGGGCCCATTTGTTTGCTTCTATTGAACTCCATAGAGTTTTAAGCAATGCCTTCCTATCAGAGGAGCTAAACTGGAAGAAATAAGGGCTCATTCTTTATTGGAATTTCTGAAATACATGTCTGTTAGATATCAGAGAATTCCAAATGCTAAGTTTTAAATGCTGCTGCATTTGTCATTCTTGAATTTCTTATTTCATTCATATTGGTGGCTGACAAATAATATCACTTTTTGTGGGGAATGAGTTCCTTTGTTCTAACCAATGCCTTCTTATCCAAAGGGCAGAATTCGAAGAAGTAAAAGGCGAAAACCCACAAATGGCTAAGCATATAGTAATAATACCGCCTTTGGAAGGAAATGGTTAAGCAAGTCAAATACTACGAAGAAGCAGCATCTCATCCACAATTTCTCCTTTATCTTTCACCTCACTTCTCTAATATTTCTATGTTAAACTTATTTAAGCTTATATTATGGGGAATTCCATACCAAGAAGAAAAATGAGCCCTGAACCTCCTAAATAAATTAAAATAAGGAAAAGAAGGCCATTTAATAGGATCTTTGCACTGGTCTTACAAAAGACGCTCATGAAATATGGGTATTAAAAGGCTTTCTAGATGCCTCTTAATAGTTACTATTATATCTAGCATCATTCATAGAGTAGAAGAATCCACTCAACAGTTACTAATATGATCACCAACATTAACATTCAAAATGCAGAATCATCTTAATCGAAACCAATATCTCTAGAGTTCGTGACAGTGGATGGCACTCATGATTACAATTTCAAAGTTGTAGGTTCGAGTCATGTTATAAATTAAAAAAGAAAACAT
The DNA here is from genome assembly GCA_038049695.1 of Cinnamomum chago. NCBI lineage: Eukaryota > Viridiplantae > Streptophyta > Magnoliopsida > Laurales > Lauraceae > Cinnamomum > Cinnamomum chago. The sequence goes on from CP142456.1 coordinate 1,137,218, forward strand.
ACACCTCTACCATTGTTCACGTCTAAAGAGTGAAAATCATATTGGCAAGACCTAATATCCCCATTATTCACAAATATTTGAAATGCAGGATTTTCTTTAAAGAACCTAATATCACCATTGTTCGACTTGGATGTGATGAGCCAGCCTCAAGAAGATAAGTTTAGTCGCAAAGGGTGTAGCAAAAAGAGTAATAGTGAGATTTCAAGAGATAATTATCTTTTTGTTTTTTTGCCATTTTCTTATTCCTGATAGTCTAACTTTCTTTCTTTTTTTTTTCCCAATCTACCAACCTCGGATGCCACTTGTAGAATCTTATATCCTATTGAGCTACTACTTATCCCAAAATCAATTGGTGATGGTAAACGGCACAATAATGATTTTATGGTGAAGACGAGGGAACGACCACAATCATGACTACTCAGGAGTGAAGGTGGACATTGAACTTAACATCCTCTCAAGGGACACTTAGCAAGCATAGGCACCCCGGTGTCCCTGCTAACTTATTAGCATCGTGGTAAAGACATTTGACTCCAATTAAAGCATAGAGCTCAAGTCTAGCTCAAGAATAGACATAGGCAACTAAGAACCATTCAAGTATTAAGTCAAGCAAAGAGTTGTGGTTAGACAGCTTTCCCAAGTGGTAAAAGGTTGGGTCCATTAGTCTTGACTGATTGAACATCACATATTGACATAGTGGGTCAAGCTCATTGCAAAAACATTAGGATGATTTACCTCTTGGATTACTCCTATGTTGGCAAATAAGCTGTTTTTGGAGAATCCTCACTTCACTCAACACCCAGGATTAATGTCAACATAGTCAAACTAGAGTTGCATCAAAGGCATTTGTCTTTTTCAGAAGAAAGGGTCCATCAAATGGGGTTGACTAACGGCGCAGGTGGAAGAGTGAGATTGTTAGGACAATAAGGGGGTTGTATGTAAAAAATTGAAAAAAAAAAAAAAAAAGTGGCTATGGTTGTCACAAATATTGTCCGTCAATCTGGAGAGCTTTCTTGGTCTCCTATTGAAAAATGCTGCATAAAGTAAGTTAATTTTTAAACACATATAAAATATATTAAATCTCTTCTTATAAATTTTTAATATAATTTTAAAAGGTTTTTATCGAAAAATACACTTTATGTAGTCAGTACACCAAACAGTGAACATTAGGCAAACATGCACTTAATAGGGAATCTGTATAAGATTCCTAATTATTTTTACCATTTTTTTATTATCGAATTCGACCTTCAGTTTCAGCGTTAGAGGTCGAATTCGATCCTGAGATAGAAAGTGACCCTAATACATTTTAGTTCCATGAGTCGAATTCGACCTTGTAAGAAACACCCGAAGGTCGCATTCGACCGAAAATGTACCTGAGTTTTTCTAACTTTATGATGGTCAAACAACTGTGGCTTGGCTTCGTCATTGGTAGATTCCTTTCTCTTACCTTTTCTTTGGTCTTGTTTTTTTCTTCTTCTCTCGTCTCTTTCTTCTTTTTTTTCACTTGAGTTTGAGTTGGGGTATGATGGGGAAGAAGAGATGTTGGGATTGAAAAAGGCTAGAGATTTTTGGTTTGGGTGGAGTGAGAACGTGCTTCAGTTTGGGTGGGGGTGTTTATGGTTTGGATTCGTAGTAGATTTGGTGTTTGATTATGGCTGGTGGGGTTAGGGACGATCAGTGTAGTTCAATGAGGGTTTTGAGAATAGACCTTGATTGGGTTTGTTTGAGGTCTCATGGGTTGGTTTGGTTTTAGGGCTTGAGGGTTTCAAATTTTTCTGTGGTGTGGTGCTAACCTTTCGCGAACGAACCTCCGTGGTGTGGTGTGAACTCAAATTAAAATTCAAATCGTTAATTTCAAGTCATTTTTTTTGTTTGCTATCTTACCCACAGATTCCTGGAATTTTGTAACGAGGAATTCTATGCTTTCACCTATAAGAGGCTTGCGATTTACCCATGATGTGACAAAAGTGTTTCCATGGACCCCTTTTTTTTGTTTTTGAACAGTTTCCATGGATGTTGGTCTGCGCACTAGTTAGAAATGTTGCATGTGTGTCAAAGAGTAGAAGGATAATACGGTGCCACTGCCAGACCAGCAACCACTACAGAACCTCCCATTAATTTGCATCTAGTCTGTGTCATTTTTTTTTATTTTTCTTAACTAAGATACCCATGTATGATGATTTTTTTTCTCTAGTTGGCCCACTAGCGATGCGATGTTGAATAAACCTGCCCACCCAGGGATTGATCCTGGGTGGAACTATGGAAGTGGGTGTGCTTTAACCATAGCTGTGATTCCCATGATATATGATGACAAGCTGAAAAACTCATGTACTGCCTTCCCAGTATCTAAAGTAAGAAAAACTCATGTACATTGTCGGTCAAATGCGACATTCAGGTGTTTCTTACAAGGTCGAATTCAACGCAGGGAACTAAAATATATTATGGTCACTTTCTATCTCAGGGTCGAATTCAACCTCCAGCGCTGAAACTAAAGGTCGAATTCGACAAAAAAAAAAATGGTAAAAAAAAATAGGAATCATGTACGGATTTCTTGTTACGTGTATGTTTGGCTAATGTTCATTGTTCGATGTATTGACCATATAAAATGTATTTTTCCGGTAAAAACTTCTAATTTTTTTCATTTTTCATTCAAACATCATCACAATTTTCTCAAAAGGATTCTCTCTTTCATGTTATTAAATACCTAGAATTGTGTCTTGATAAGTAGTTAACAACGGAAAACCAAATAAACATATAAAAAAATGATCATGATCAAATTATCCCCCTTTAGTGGAAACTGAATCAAAGGGGAGATGAGAAATGAATATCCAGCCATCACCTCGGGTATTTCAATACCTAGAAAAGTGCAAATCCCATCTACATCCACGTGATATTTTCATTCCTCACTTCTTTAATAATGAGAATCATTGGGTGTAGTATCGAACTTGCACTCTCTCCATGGGACACTTGCCTAAGCCTGATTGACCCATTGTCAGGCCCGATGCGTGTGGGAGGCAAAGACTTTACGTGCTCGAAAAAATAATCGGTTCTCAAAGAGGCGGGACACCCTAATTTTACTATAAACTTATAACTTTTAATTCTTATGTGTATTTATGAAAGCAAACAGCCAAAAGATATTCCTAAAATCCACGAACACGGGTCGTTATCTGTAATTCTAGGAAAAATCAGGTGGTTATTCAAAAACCGAAAAGTAAAAAAGCTTATTGTAGTTGTAGGAAAACCGAGGGAGTCATATGCAAAGTTTTCAAAATTTTCCATTTTTACTTATATCTCCCTGAGGAAGCCCTAAATCTCACCCCTGTCCCTTCTCCTCTTACATCCAAAAACCCGTTCATTTCCTCTGCTGCAGTAGACAGCAAACAAGAAATCTCAGCTTCTCAAACCCTAAAACCCTCTTCATAGTTTTCCTGAAAGGTGATTCCTTTCCATCGATCGCTTCGAAATCTCAGCTTTTTCATCGAAAACCAATTCCTCGCTCGAGTTTTCTTCGATTTGCAGTGAGTGAACTCGGATTCCTGCATTCTAGGGTTTCTCTTTGTGGTCTGTCTTCTTCTTCTTCTTCTTGGGGGAGAGACTGGAAGTCGAAGGAGTTGCTTGGAGCTTCTTATCACATACTGAAAAAAAAAATAGGTCTGATATTATGAACCTTATGTGCTGCTTCTTTTAATGTGGTTTTGAATTGATTGAAAAAGACTTTTTTTTTTTCGTCTTAATCACCGTGTTTATCTCGATCTGACTTGAGTTGGGTTTTTAGTATTTCTTGATTTGAAGTCAGAATCTGGGTGCTTCATTACTTCATCATGAAACTGTTGGTTTTCATCCTTCTTTTTAATCTTATGGAAATGTGTTTTTTTATTGAGTTGGATCAAAGAAAATATCCCCATATCTGTGTCCCCATGAACAAAAATCCTGTCTAGAACTGTGATTATTACTATTATTATTTTCTTTTGGGGTGCAACCTGCTATTGCAAATTCTCAATAAATAAATGTATCAATAATGTCATGTGGGTGACAGTCTAGATGTAAAATCCAGAGGATTTGCAAGCTGCAGGATTTAATTTTACCAAATAATGCAATACTGAATTATTCAGCTTGATGTTGGATACTTCAATATTGCAGGGTTTGTGCAGTCTGAACTTGCACTCAAACATGGAATGGATCATTAATGTATAGTGTTTCTTTCGCTTTTTTATTGAATCCGGATTAATTGTTTTGTTTCCTATCACAGATGCCATCATGGAAAATACCATCAATCCAGAAAACCCGTTTTGGGATTTTCATATGCGGTCTCAAGATAACGGCACAGAATGTCATATGACACCTGTTTCAGAACCTCGTGTGGGTGGGGATCGTTTAATGGTAGAAGGTTTTGAAGGCGAACAGGATGTTGAACCATATGAGGGTTTGGAGTTTGAATCCGAGGATGCTGCGAGGATATTCTATAATGAGTATGCGAGGCGAATTGGTTTTGGTAGCCGTATCAGTAACAATCTCCGTTCGAAGAAGGATAGAAGAACTATCGCTCGGAAGTTTGTTTGTTCTCGAGAGGGATTTCGTGCAAAGAAGCATTTAGACAATTTAAATAGAGTTAAGAAGCCACGGATGATCACAAGGATAGGATGTGGGGCAATGATGATGGTAAAGAAAACAGAGCTTGGGAAATGGATTGTTACAAGATTTGTAAAGGAACATAATCATCCACTACTTAGTCCAAATGAAGTGATTCTCCTTAGATCACATAGGCCATCTGATACACCAAAGGGTCGAGTTAGAGCTACTGATGGGGCAATATTGGACATGTATGGAGCCGAAGCAAGTGGAATTAGTAATCTTGGATTCATCGAGCAGGATGGCGGAAGCAATATTGTAGCTGGTATGAAAAGAAAGAGAAACCTTGGAAGAGATATTGAGCATGTCCTAGATTATTTCAAGCGAATGCAATCCGAGAATCCTGCTTTCTTTTATGCTATACAAGTTGATGATGATAGGTCTTTGTGCAGTATGTTTTGGGTTGATGCAAGGTCAAGGATGGCTTGCAATTACTTTGGTGATGGGGTTTATTTTGATGTCATGTATAGAATGAATCGATATGAAATGTCATTTGCTCAATTCACAGGACTGAACCATCATCTGCAATCTACATTATTTGGTTGTGCACTACTTCTAGATGAAACCGAGTCATCGTTTATCTGGCTATTTAAGACGTGGTGTGAGGCTATGTGTGGCCACCATCCTCTTTCAATCATTACCGATGAAGACACAGCAATTGAATCAGCAATTATGCATGTATTCCCAAAAACCCATCATGTTCTTAACAAGTGGCACATCTTAAATCGTGCCCCAAAGCAATTGTCTCATGTATATATTCCGTATCCTACCTTTCAAGGGGAGCTCGAGAAATGCATTAACCTAACTGAGACGGTTGAAGAGTTTGAATCAAATTGGGAGCTACTCCTTGACAGGTACGAACTTAGGGAGAATGAATGGCTTCGATCATTGTACATAACTCGTAAAAAGTGGGTCCCAGTGTACTTACGGGGCACATTCTTTGCACAGTTGCCTACATCCCTACAAAGTGAAGTTTCAAATTCAATTTTTGATGGATATGTGAATGCAAGCTCCACTTTGCAGGAATTTGTGACACAATATGAGAGGGCCTTAGACACTTGGTATGAAAAGGAACGGGAAGAGGATGTTCAAACAATGCATGACAAACCGGAGTTGAAGACAAGGTTGCCAATTGAAAAGCATGCATCGGACGTTTACACAAGAAAAGTTTTTCAGAAATTGCAAGAGGAAATATTTGAAATGCTTGGTTATGCTGTAAATAAATTTAAAGAAGATGGAACAAATACCATGTATAAAGTGGGAAAATATGATGATCAAAGGAGGACGCATACTGTTACATTTAATTTGTCTGAAACAAGAGCATATTGCAGCTGCCAGATGTTTGAGTTTTCAGGCATTCTATGTAGGCACATATTAAAAGTCTTCACAATATCAAATATCCGGATACTCCCGTCTCATTACATCTTAGATCGATGGACAAGAAATGCCAAGAGTCGTGTTGTACTCGATGAACGAGGCACTGCAATGCGAGCTAATTTTCGAGAATCTGTGACTTTGCGTTACAACAATTTATGTAAGCAAGCCATAAAATGTGTGGAGGAAGGAGCGACGTCTGGTGAGAGTTACGATGTGGCACTACATGCTCTTCGAGCGGCTTGGGAAAAGGTTGTTGCTTCTAAGGAAAGGCTGGCGCGGGTTGCACAACCTATCACACCTGTAAGTTGTAGCAGTCGGGGAGACATTATCAGCATGCAGACTGAAGCAGCAAGAGTAGCAGAGCTTGAAACTCAAACTCTGGTCAGTGGAAGTAGTCAGGGGGACATTATCAACACACATTGTGACGCAGATGATACGGCAAACCATATTAATTTGAGTGATCCTCGACAATGGCACTCCTGGTTGTTCTAAATGTGGGCCTAACAGTCTTTATTTTGTTTTGCTGACCTCGTTTTTGGCTATTCTGCCGATCTTCGTTTTAATGAAATCCTGATGTAACTTGAAACTATGTACTCTCTTGCAAATTCAAGGCTTCTAAATGCAAATGAGTATGGAGAATGATATCCTTTCACTACTCTTTATCATTGTTCAGACTTTTTCTTCCTTGGACTCTAATTTAAGATTATTTGCTTGATTAGTTTTGCAGGAATTATCAGCAGTCAGGACCACCTCATCTGGATATTGAATAGTTTGAATCTTGGCATGTTTTTCTTGGTTGTTCTTATATGGTGTTTTACTAATTCTTATATAGCCACCTTGTGAGGCTTCTCCTCAGTAAGAACCGAAAGAAAAACACAGTGAAGAAGATTGGAATTCTCTAGTCATGTTGCTTTTGTGAATCCTGGTTATTAATTTAGCCTATATATGTTTATTTATTTGTTTATATCAGTATAGTGTTGAATTAATTTTCATCCTTATAAGATGACTGCTCAGTTGTTATACAACGCTTCTTGTCATCTGTTTTCTTGTCTTAGCTGCTCTTAAATTTTGGAGTCTTGTCTAGAAGAACAGAAAAGCAGAACTGGGAGCCCACCACTCAGATTCAATCTCATCCAACTCTTGACAGGTACTTAAATCTGTGCTTTTGTTATCTTGAACTTGCTTATCTTGAAAAGCAGAGTTGGGAGCCCACCACTCAGATTCAAGTTCTCAAATTATGTACCAATACTGCTTATTTACGCCAGTAAGTTGTACACATTGCCATATGACAGCTTTGAATAAGTATACTTTACAGCTCTATTGATCACACTTGATGTTGTATTCTTGAATGTAATCTTTATGATGCTAGCTAGGTCTACCGTCCATTGATTATTGAGTCTTTGGTATTTGGAAGTTAGTTTCATGTATGAAGGATAAGTTTGAATGCAAGGGCGCTCTAAAGGGTGCAGATTAGTTTTCTTGTGAGGTTCTGTGAAGAACAATCTTGTGGACGGAGCTGCTGGTTATAGAGAACTTTGAAGTTGTAGGTGGTTACGTGGTTTACTCTTATTTTGGGCACAATCTTAATGATAATGAGATGACGGCTTTTACAGAGTTAACACTGATATATCTTTCTAAAAATTATTTTAGCTACTAGTCCATAAAATAGGATCTGATACCCCATTTATTTAGCTACTGATAGAAATAAACATCAAAATCTAACATTTTTTGAGATTCTGAGTTTTTTTGGACATTTTTTCAAAAATTCTTTTCTCAATTCAAATTCACACTGACAGTTGATACCTAGTGCCACAACCGACACATTGTCTTAGGGTGTGGCACCCTCCATAACCACTTCTGTTTTTCTTGCTACATGTAGTGTACAAGTTATGTCCCATTTTTTGATGGGGGTATGGTGTAGATACGAATTTTGGGTGTTTTAATTTCTTTTGATGCAAAGAGTACATATGTCAAGTTTTTAATTGTTGGAATGTCCATAGTAGCCGTGGAATTCCATCCCTAGTGAAGGACGGTGAGCATGTCCTATATATGTACCTCACAATCAACCTAAAAAATAGTGGGAATTATTTTTAGAAAAATCTTTAGGTTTTCCTCTTGTTCCTTGGATAGTGTGATGCCATATCCTTCATGGTGTGAAGTCAGGAAGATGATCTCATAGAAGACTGAAGTGTGAATCTGAGGTCGTCTTCTTGCATCATCAATCCATAAGTATAGTTGGCAGTTGGTATAAGATTTTGGCAAAGGTGCTTGCTAAGAGATCATGAAAAGCTTTATCTTAATGACATTTTTTTCAGACTATCGACTCAACTTTGGCTTTGCTTGATTCAACCTACCCTTATTATGATTTGGGCATTCTTGAATTGGCATCTGCCACATTCTCTAGATGATTATTTTGCTCCATAATTAAGGAACGACATAGATTATCCAGCCAGACTTTCTGGTTTGCCCATTGATTGATCGGCTTAGCCATCCTTCACCTATAGTGTCTCAAATATAGTTGTACTACATATTTTTTTAACTTTTGTTCCTTTTAATCTCTTTTTTATCTCATGCCCTAGTGCATGTCAAATTCTACTTGTTGCTCATTGCCATTAAACTATTCATTTTTCGAGTTATGTATGAGAGTTTCTGCTTCTTCGGGTTCTTCAAATTGTGGATCACAGTGTTCGCTACGTGTATTGAGGTTCCAATGGAAGTAATGAATACAGATATTCAATAGATAGCTGCTGTGGGTCTTCCAAACGTCCTGCATCTGAAACCGAGTGCATGACCAGATGCATCTGAAAGCGAGTGCTATATTGAACCACACTAGGGGGCTGATTTCATTGGGAATTTAGATTAGGAGTTAATGCATTCATTTCTAAGAAGTAGAAACTACAGGCCTCCCTTCATACGGAGGTACACAGCAGAGTTGTCTTTCTATGCTCAGAGTGGTTCATGGATTATATGAAACAGTAATATGAGAGGACTGAAAGAACCAAGCACGAGACAAACATTGCCCAATCTGCTTGAATTATTTGTGGATTTGTTTCCATCTGTTTTTCCTCTTTGTTTTCAAGTTTCAAGTGAGATGCACTTTTCTATGGAAATTAGGACCATCTGATACTGTATCTTTTAGTGGATGGGGACATATCAATCAAATGGCTTTTCTTTTGCGGCTGTGGAATCTGTTGTGGGCAACATCAAAGCACGATGTATATTTGATGCATAACTATTCCACTATTGTTGCTATGCTCTGAAGAGGAAAAGTACTTAATGTTGCTGGGCCCATTGTATCCGTAGTGGTAAAGATCTCTTTCAACATTGAGCATCTTGAATTTGTTTTTCATTCATCCTTGACGATACTGACCATGCGTTCTGCGGAAACACCATGGATCACAATCAATGAAAGGAGTATAGGTCAGTGCCATGTATGTTAACTTGTTGAGGATAATTTGATGGTTACCAGTGGTTCCAGTGCAAGTCTATCTGTAAGGTATATTATTTTGAGGAATGGCTTTTCTTAGTTGTGGCAGTACTAGTGTCAGTTCATTTATTCTGTATCACTTTTTTCTGTTTTCCAGTACTTGAATCAGCCTGGGGTGGCGGCCTTCTGCACAAAATAACTAATGGTGAGAATTCCATTACCAGTAGAGTGGATATCTACCGTTCATCCAGGTAAGAATTGTTTGTCAGGTCTATCTAACCAATTTGTCTGTAGTGGTTCAACTCAGTTGATGACTACCAACAAAAATTCTCGTGTGGGGATTTTTGAGTGAGAATTTTGCCTTGCTTAGTTTTTTTTAAATGTTTTCATGATCTGTGAATGTGAGTGCCCTTTATCTGTATGTCGAGTTCTTCACTTGGGCATGTTGCTAGGGTCATTGTTTTGGTGCAATGGTAAAAGTCTTAGGTGCCAAGCGTGATAACGCATATTTGAAACCTGCGAGCAGTCACTTAGTGCAAAATTGCCAAAGGTTAAGTCCATCTCTGGTCTAGACCCTCTCAGGACCCTACTTCAGCGGGACCTGCAATGGGTAATGACCTTTACTTAAGGCATGTTGCTATTGCCATACATTTCATTAGGGTTCATTTGCATGGCAATCTAATTCATAGTTATTTGGGACATCTGAATGTACCTTACATTTGGATTGTGATCTAATAGTGGTTGTTGGTCTTTGCAGAACACCTCAGCGAGCCCAGATGGTCAGCTTCTTGCCATTTTGTTGGTGACATTGCAGTTTACCTAACTACTGATGCTCAGTCTGGGTAGACAAGTCCAATCACAGGATTGTCATATAACTTTTAATTGGTTATGTTAATGGAAAGCTGAGGAGATTTGACATTTTTGTGGAGATTGCTGGTATATCCTTCATCCCTGACATGGAGGCTCTCTTCGTGGGGTGGCCAATTGCACCTATGGAAATCTCTTAGAATTCAACAGGATACATTGGAATCTATATATATGTACTCGCGTATGCGATGGGATGTGAATCAATGGGTTCTCTTGTTCTTAAGGACTGGCTTCATTGATAGGAGAAGGATTCCGTTGATGATAGATGGCACGCACCGATTGGTGGTAGATGCTGCCATGGAAGAAAGCTACTTTTGGAGGGCAATGGCACAATGGTCTTTCTTTTAAATGAAATGCAACAATTGTTGCCACGATTGTTGCGAAGGTAGGAAGCTAAATTTGTAAGATTGTAATGCGACACACCCGTCTAATTGGTGTTTTCTTCTTTTTGTTCCTCCCTTTCATTTTCTTTTGTGGACTGTTATGGATGAGTCCTGTAGATGTATGGAATGTCTTCTTACAGGTTTTTCTTTTTTTGTTCAATCACTGACGACCGTTCTACTTTGTCTTAATTGACCATTTCATTTGCCACTTAAGAGTGTAAGTTTACAAGGTTAGCTCGTGAGGCCATCCAAATTGCATCCTTCAGTTATGACTTATGATTTGGGGTGGGTGGAGGAAGAATGTTGGATTTGGAGAGGGACAGATGGGTGTGCTCTTGTTTCAATCAATGGCCTAGGCAGAAAAAGAGAAGGGGCCTCATTTATGTGAATGTAAATTTCCTGGAGATCCATATGCAAAAGTAGGTTCCAGAGAAGCTGAGACTTGAGCTCGGACCGTCTCAAACATGTGACGCTTGAGCCCGCCTATTTATGCAATCGGGCCAGGCCGGGCTTTCTATTGCTTGTTTGGACAAATGGATTGCTACACTGTGAGCACTACTTATTTGGGCAAAGCCTGACTGGGTTGAGCTTCAAGCTTTCTCATTAAATGCAAGCCCAGACCAAATATTAGACATACCAAATCCTAGGGCCTAGATCTACCAAAAACCCCAGGCCTTAAGAACGTGTTTGTGTACTATCCGCGTGATTTGAAGTGCAGCAAAATCAAAGAGGCACTTTCCTATTCCACCGTACCTACATAGATGTTGCTATGGCTTCCACCCCTTCTGGTTTGGTTGCAATTTCAGCAACTAACTTACTAACATACATAAAATCTCCTGTCAGGCCAAAAAGGATCCGTTATGATTTCTCCCTAAAAATGTAAGTATGTTCATTAATGGTTTTTTGTTATCAGAGACCGTCATGGACAACACAATCAAGATAACGTGACATCATTCGTATTCTTAACATCACTTAGCTCCAATTGCTGAGTTCCCAGTCATTGAGAACCCCAGCAATGCTAGAGGCTTTAAGGGTGGAGAAGCTGCTCTCACTCGGTCCATCTCATGGCACTCATTTAGATGCCTACTTATTGGGGTAGATGGAAAGGCATCCTTAAGGATAAGGGCCCAAAAAAAAAAAAATTTAAAAATATCATCCCCATTAAATCATAATAGCCATTGATTTAACGGCCTTATAGTTTACTTGTCTTTTAACCATAGATTCAATCAAACAGTGGGGGTAAAAGTTTAATGGCAGTGAAATTGGGCCTGATGCACATAGGGGGATGAGATCATGAGTGTGAGAAAAAGCCAACACTGATCAAATGTAGGCCCAAGTGGCCCCCACAGCTTAAGTGCAAATGTTGTTGCTAGTAGAATATTTCTCTTCAAGGAGACTAAAATATAGTGCTCCAAAGCAATTGTCTCGTAAATTGCCAAGACAAAAGACAAACTGACATAGAAGAAAGAAGAACGACACCTGCACAGAGTATGAAAGGTACAAACTATTGCAATGTCTTCCCAAATGACAACATCATGCACACACTTATTACATGTTTACAAATAGAAGAAAGGATGGCAATCTCTTTTTACAAGAAAGGATACTGAATGAAGGCTAGCTAGCTGGCTACTCCACCTCCTCTCCAGAGTTCTGGAGCAAGACAACTCCCAAAGTAATGATGGTAGCGTAAATCGAATTTGGAATCCTCTGAACCACCTTACCGACACCAGGCATGCCCTCAGTTGCTCTCTTTGTCATCAGTGCAACCATGGGTGCTACAACCACAGCAACAATCATGTTCCGACTTACCACAGTAAGCGTCTCAGCTGTCAATTGCTGAATAAATTCTGCAAATTCCTCGCGATTGAGCTGCTTGTCTTGGTTAGTATCATATGTCTGCAAAAAAAAAAAAAAAAATACGGCAGAAACAGTTCAATGTAGTTGACAGTGAAGCCGATGTAGATTTAAGCAGCATCAAAACTGTTTCCCACTAGGGGTTTCCCACAAGAACGGTAAATGCATTAATGAACAGTTCATGCATAACTCAAAAGGTCAGAATTGTTTCTTCCTTGCCATAACTGATTACATGTAACCAAAGTTGCACATAACCATAGTTCTGAGCAACCAAGTTCCAAACAATCTTAGGAATGGACTTTGCATGATGAACAACTGCAGATTGTTTACTTGCATCTGCTTTGGTTTCAAAGAACCTTTTTCATTGGTAGATTTCAAAGAGCATTCACTTAAAAAGGGGAGAAAAAAAAAGAGAGAAAAAACTGAACTTGAAAAGGGGAGAAAGAAAAAGAGAGAAAAATCTGAACAAATCTAACACAAAGAGACATAGACAAAAGAGGGTGTTAGGTAACTCAAACTGCATGTAGCTGACATATATGTAGAAGGGGGAAGAAGACTGAAAAGGCAACCATTCAAAAAAGATGGCAAGCAAATGCTAACTGAAGTAGGAGGACAGGCTTTATTGTAAGATGCTCATTGCAAATACTGTTTGTTTCCTCTTTATAAATTGAACTAAGTTTTGCAAGTTCGTTCTCACCATATCCCCTAGATGTTGCTAGGGTAACATGCTCAAACCCAAAACCATTCTTTAGTCAAAGATGCAGTCTCACCACCATGCTACCAGTGGTTTACTTAGGAACAGGTGCCTTATAGATTACACAGTTCATCACTACAGGTGGTGATGAAATTGTACTGTTAAAAAAAACATGAAAGGCTCTAGCTGCTAATTGCCTAATTCAATGGAAAAACTTCATATTGTAAACCAAGACTTAAGTTTTGAGTAAATAAATTTCAAGTATGATTAAATGATGGCTTCAAAAAGTTGGCCCATCAACTGGATTTGAATTTTAAAAGCAATTGGAAGTTTATGCAAAGTTTACATTCCTTAAAAGCAGCAACATGAATTACGCAATTCTAATTTGAAAATGATATTTAAATACAGAAAAAAAATCGCAAAACCTACAATCCAATTAGATATGAAAAAACAAATCGAGAAGAACACATGGAAAAGGCTTCATATGCAATCGGTGGGCCATTAGTGAAGGATGAACAATGTTCCTCCATATAGTTTATTGATTTGACTAGGTGCCCATGTGCACTTCATTATATGCTTTTCTAGATCCTCGTGATCAGCATATGAAAAGAATAAGAGAGCATACCTCCATCAAGGTTTTAACACTTGCTTTAGAGGGTGGATCAATGTGAGGCCCAGGTAAATGCTTGTTGATATCACTGCAAGTGCAACACAAGTAGCTGCAGCTTTTAGTAACAGTCACTCAGACGGGCAGTGGAAACAAGTCAAGACGGTCAAGAATTTCTAAAGGTGACTGTTAGGACCTTTTTTGTGATAAGAAAAAAAAAAAAAAACATTTACTTGTACACAAACAGGACTGCAATATAGAGATCTTCAAATGCAAGATGATCCTTCCCATAGTCGTCTTTGAAATGATCAAAGACCTTGTCTGTTATCTTTCTAAGTTGTTTGTGACGCCATTCACTCCCTGCTTGGATGAATATTTAAGAATATTAGAATAGGTACAGAGATCACATAATTTAAAGAAAGAGCACCTTTGATCAGCACTGGAAAGTAGAAACTAGAAAGTACTATAAAGAAATCTCAAAGCTTAAAAACTCCCCAGAAGATGAACAAAAATACACATGTTCAGCAGCTCGGGCATGAGACCAGAATGTATAAATAAAGTAGGCAGATAACCACTAGTTGCAATGCAAGTGAGCAAATCTGCATTGTGAATCTAACTTCCTATTAAAGTAGACCACTGGATCAAGAAAACCCACATGAATTATGCTCTGATCTCCTTACCACTACACTAACTAATTGTGATACTGATATCAACCAACTCAACCTAACCATATTTAATATTTAATAAAAGGCCCTAAAACAAAAACATTGGTTAGTAGTTTTCTAAGTCACTATCCAGATATACATACCCAATGACTTATTGTTCCTGCATCGATACATCGGTCTCTTTCGGCCCTACTCTTCTTCTTTTTTTATATATAACCAAAACAACAAAATTCTATAAACATAGAAAATCTAAAAACAAAATTGCAAAGCTTTATCCTTCAATTGTTCTTACAAAATAGTATATAAAACTGGTGATATGGAGTTTCAATAAATTTCAAGTAATGAAACTCCAATCAGTTTAGCAAATCCAAAACCCTTGTCATTCATCATTTCACTCCAATCAGTAGATTGATCATGTGTAAAACTGAGGTGGGCATCCAAATGGGGTTCTTTTTGACTGCTCGCTAAAGGGCTTTAAATCCAGATTCACCAACAAGTCATTTCAACAACAGCAACTCATCCACATCAAACATTAGGGTTTTCTGCCAACCATCGTTCTAAGGATTTTCACCAACACCAAATCTTTGCAACTCTACAATAACACCAAACCCTAACTTGGTAGAATTCCAGAGCCAGCGAAGCTCTAAAAGAACACAAAAAAAAAAAAAAAAAAAGGATTTATAGCTCCTTCAAGAGAAGTACATCAGAACCCTAAAAACCATACCGAAACCCCAGAAATCCTTGCGTTAGAAAGAAGACCGGAATCTAAAAACCATACCGAAACCCTAGAAATTCTTGCGTTAGAAAGAAGACCGTCTAAAAATTCCAGGGTTTTGGAGAAGTCGAAAGGATTCATTCACCACCAAATCAAAGCTTCGATGTTTGATGAAATGAAGAAGAAAATTATTGTATTACCTTGGAACTTCCTCTGAATGGTTGCGAGTGCCTGCCCCATGAGAGAAGGAGAGAGAGATGAAGAAATTCAAGATTATTGGAACTTTGAGAGAAAGAAGAAGAAGAAGAAGAAGAAGATCCGAAGATTGGGAGAAGAGATCCTTTGATGCAATGACGCGTGGCAATTTTGTAGAGTTGACTCAAAATATTGGAGTATAAATCCCGCCAACAAGTAGTCCGAATTCTTGTCTCACTCAAGCTCCTAGTTACATCAGAGCCGTCTAAAATGAAGGGGATATTATTATTGTCACCAACAACTGCCCTCATAAATGACTTTCCTTCCTAGGTATTTACCACAATGGTTATTCAGCCATGTCACTAGGGTTGCAAATGAAATTCTTAATTTTGGGTTGAAATTTTACTGGATTCGAATTTATTTGTAAATAATAGTTTTACTTCCGGTTCCTATTTTAATTTGAAACTTATGTTGTTAGTTTGTAATTTGGATTTGGTTCTAAAATCGGGTCCATCTAGAGGAGTGAGTCTAGTTCCAAAACAGGTTCTGACTTCTCTTCATTTATTTTTTTAATAAGTATATCATTTAATTTATCACAGTGCATCAAATCAACTACCTCCAGTATTATATATAAAAATATATAATAAAAAAATTTATTTTGAGGTGCAATTTGCAATATTAAAGACTCGTATATCGGGTCCACGGGTTATAACCAATATGGACTCAGAACTGGACTTATTTATCAATTGGAACTTAAATCGGATTCTGGATCCGAACCCGTTTATGAATCGAGATCTAAAATAGGCTTAAGACCCCATTTTTTTCGGATCAAAACTTTCACATGGTAATCGAAGAATCAAATACCCTTTTACAACCCTAGATATCACACATATTTCCCTGCAATCTTCTAGAACCTTGTGATATCATACCGTTACTTTATTAATAGGTCTAAAAAGGCAGATGTCAAGTCTAAATACATTTTTAGTACCAATATACCAAATGAATATCCAACCAGCGCTGCATGCGATGTTCCTAAAAGTTTAGTCAAATGGGAGTCATTCCTGGTTCCTACCATGAGATATAATAATATAACAAATGATTGATAATCTTGTTAAGATGATCTTATGTGTGATTGATTATATCTATTAATCATGTTATTAATTATGTTTAAATCTAAGATCTCTATTCCAGTATTTATTGTTAGTGCTAAGCTTGATATGTTTGAGGCTGAATGTTTCAAGCTGGGTCATGGCCCAGCCAAGAACTTGCAATCATGCTCGTGATCAGTTGGATACGGACATGTTTTTAAAGTCGGGTTGAGCTTAATTCATTCCAGCTTGGCCTCACTTAACCTATGAAAAACCCTATTTGTAATCAAAGGGCTTGTTCATTTATTAGAATTCCAAGAATTATTGTCTAAGGAATTCTTGAACTCCTAGACAAGGTGGAATTCTTAAATCTTGGTAAGGGCATGAGCATTTTGGAATTATACTAAAATGTAAAGGAGGTGGAATTTCAAAATTCCTTTAGGGCATGTTTGTTTTGGGGAATTCCTGATAGGATTTCCGATTGTGGGAGATTTTTGGACATCCTATCATAAATTCCGCGTTTGAGAGAGGAGATAGCTCGGATTTCAAAAATCCTGGGATATCCAAATTCCAGCAAAGCTGGATTTCCGAATGCTAGGAAGCACCCCAAGCATTTGCAATTCCAGATTTTCGAGAGGCCATTTTCTACTTTTTAATGAGTGTCTGTTCATCTCCAACAGTCACACATAACTCAAATTTCAACCCACGGCAACAGGTAATAGCAACATTTTCCTATCCTCCTTCATCTCCTCAACTTATTTTTTTTTTCTATCTTACTAGTTTCTACGGCAAGAATATGAGAGATAGATTTAGTGGGTTTGATGTTGTTCTTCTGTTGAGGATTTCATCTGTGTTCAAAAAATTATGGTGAAGGGGGGAGGGGGACTGCATGTTTCTTGGTTGCAAACAAATGGAAAAAGAAAGAAAGTTGTAGAGAGAGAGGTGGGCTGCAAAATGTATTTGCCACCGTTGTGCTATCGTCTTTGTTGCCCTCACATCACCTTCACCAGTCGTCACTGGTACCATTTCCGTGTGGCCTCACACCTCCTATATACTCTTTGTTCTTCTTGTGTGAAGGGGCTTTGGCTGCTCGGACCTCGGGCTTCTTGAAACTCCTGGCGAGGGTTGAAAATGCCATGTGGAAGGGATTATCCACTGCACATGGCAATTGAAAGCTGCTTTGGCAAGAGAACGGCATGAGCCCTTTTGCCTCTTCAAAGGAGTCTCGATTGAGTGGTTTACTTGCCATGTGTTGTGGGCCCATCTAATGATGATCCTAACCGAGGGCCATCTTATGATAAAAATTAATCACCGAAAGGAAGTAAGGCCTGGTAAATATAGATTTTAACTTAATTTATTATTATTATTACCTTTCATAAAAAGGAGAGGTTAAAATAAAGAATATTCACATTATCAGAGGGCTTTGTTTAATGAACTGAAATTCATACATTAAGTATATATTATTTTATAGGAGTTTTTTTTTTTTTTTTTTTTTTTGGCTTTGAGAGTATAGTTCTTATTTAGATTCTCATAAGTTATCAAACACATAATTCATGGAATTCGAATTCAGGTTGAATTGAGTTTTCAGGCATGGAATTCTAGAATAAATCAAACAGAGAATTAGAATTCAGAATTACATTAGCAACATTCTGAATTCTAACATTCCTAATTCTCCAAATTCTATGAGACATGAATTCTCCAAATTCCTGTAACCAAACGGGCCCTTAAAGGCAATTTGGGACTTATCATGTGCTAGAATTCATAAATTTATGTCAAGAAATAAAGCATTTGGAAATGCCAAATGTCTAAAAAATCTCAACCACTAAAATTCTAGTCAGGAATTTTAATAAAGAAACATGCCCAAAGAGTCCTAGTTCAACTTTAGACTCAACATGGTCCCTAGAACTTGGATTTGAGTGCCCCCATTTCTTACTTTACGCATTTATATTGTATCATAAGCGGCCCACTTACTTAATTTATCTTTTAACTTCATATACAAGAGGATCATCACATCCAACTCATTCACCTTCTATGGAGCCCACTCTTCGCATATTTAACTAATAAATCTCATCAGTGGATAAGTTAATTGAATATGATGATCCAACAATGATTAGTTATATAGGTGAGCCTCGCCTAATATTTCATTTAATTGTCAGTGAAAGGGCATTTTGATAATTGAGAAGTCATTTTCTAATAAAAATAGACTTCATATAGTCTATGCACTAGTGGTTAGATATAAAAAGTTTAAACTATTATAAACATCTTTCTAAATATACAAGTAATACAAGGATTATATATACCTTTTTATTTGAAACTGATTAGGCAAGAATATAAATTTATATTCTAATGACCACACAAATGAGTTCATCATTCGTAAATTGAATATAAAAATAATTGTTATTCAATTTACACACAAATATCATTTTATTTAAAAATAGCAAAAAGGAAAAAAATATAATAAAATTGTCTGAGCCCGGGTTCGAACCGGGGACCTCTAGTGTGTGAGACTAGCGTGATAACCGACTACACCACCCAGACTTTGTTGTAAGCATTTTAGCTTTACAATATTTATTTTAAGTTTTTCCAGCCTTAAGACATTCCTTTTTGTCTTTTCTCTATTTTTATTAACGTAACCAAAAGCTAAGGGCAGGAATGCAGGGTGAATCCATGGAAGATTCAGACCCGTACTCATCTGATCCACGTCTAGATTGGAATCTAGTTCCTATGAGTTATAAACACAGCCATTATTGATTTAAAAGAAAGAAAATTTGGAAAATCAACTCTAGATCCAAATCCAAAATAAATTGTAGAGCGCATTAGTATAATTGGATAGAAGAGTTCAATATATATACACATACATATATATATAGTGGGGATATTTCATGTGCATTCTTCCCTCACCATATGGTGAAAGACAAATTTAATAGGGCCCACGTAGGGCCCTACTGATCATGGGACTTAGGGGGATGAAAAGAGACATCTTAGATGTACCCATATATCAAGTTTACAGCCAATCTCATGCCTCTAATCATTTCATCTGTTACCCACAAATTTATATTAAAGAGAAAAAATTTGACATTCGATTACATGGTCCGATCGCTTACTTAAGGAAGTCTCATGTATATAGATGGTTCGGATGTATCAAAAAGTCGTCCATATTATATTGTCCCAGTGGATGTGCATATATATATGGGATTGGCTCTCCTCAACTGCAGTTGAGGAGAGCTTCAGATGGGCACGTGCGAGTGGCATGAGTTCCACGCATTGAAGAGCCCGCTGAAATTTCCCCCCTTTCCCTCTTCTAGTTCTAACCTAATCAAAAGAGAATTGAAAAAAAAAAAAGGACTCAATCTCTTTCGTCCTGCATTGTGCCTCCCAGAGAAGTTGCCCTTTTTGCATGCCTCCTTTCTCCATCATCTCCGTCGCTTCCGTCCTACATCTTGCCCACCCAGAAGCTTTCCGTCATCTCCTCTCTCCACTGCGCCCCTTTCCTAAGTCTCCTCTCTCCATTGATGCCCAAATCAGAAGAGGAAAATAGAAACGGGTGCTCTGCCTCATTCTTCCTTCGTCTCTCTTGTTCTTGATCGGGCATTGTACTCCGTCGTAGACCTCCCGGGCGATCTCTCTCGCTCTTGATCAGGCGTCGCACTCCGCCGCAAATCTCTCAACCAAGAGAAGAAGAAAACACTTCTCTCTCGTTGCCTCCCTCTTTTATGTCTCCTTCGCCGTCCCTCTCCTCTCTCTGTTGGTTAAGAAAAAAGAACCCAAATCAAATAAACTAAACAAAAGCCCATTCCACTTCTTCCATGGACGTCCCCTCTCAGTCACTTCCGACGAAAAACTCTCAGCATCTTTTTTTCCGTCACATGTTAGTTAAGCTTAATTCCATTCCTAACTCTCATTGAGATCTTTTTTGCTACAATTTCTTTATGGTTAATCTCTTTCCAAGAGGCCATTTTTCAGATTTATCTTATTATTGTTATTATTAAGTTTTTTCCTTTGCAGTGTTTGACGACAAGGAGTCCTCAGAGTCATTCCTCAGAGTCATAAGAGGAACAACAAATTAGAGAGCATCTGTTATGATGGATTTGACTCCGGGCATTTGGAACACTTCCTATGGCAATTTTTTTTTTAATAATGTAATGCTCAAAGAAATGTAATTTGAATGATGTAATGGATTTCATGGAAATATAATTCTGGTGATGGAATGAATTATGGATTTAAATGTGATTGTTTGAGATGTTATAAATTTGGACTTTAAATCCATCATAGTCTAGGCTCAAGATAGACACTAACAATCTTCCATTCAAAGAAAACACCTCTTTACAAAAAGAAGAAAAAAAGATAATCACATTACAAAAATAATCAAATCTACTTTTCATTAATCTCCATTCAATACTAAAACAACATCCAAATTAAAATCCAATATCCAAAAATAAAAAAGATTCCAAAACCAACGTCTGCAACATCCAAATCCAAGACTCAACACTCAAACATCTCCATTAAAATCCACATTCGAATACCAAATTTGTGAGCCCGTTAACACTCAGTACATCCCAACATCCACAATAAAATGCAATACTAAAACATTCCAAACACAAGACAGCCAATTCCATAAAGCATCTTCATCCATCCTGTGGAGAGGGTGAGAGCTACATAGAGAGAGAGGGAGAAACAGAGTTGCAAATAGCAAAGAGCGAGAGGAAAGAGGATAGGATGAGCTAGTGGAAGAGGGCGAGATCGAGAGGGGTCACAAATGGATCCTGCCAGAAAAATAGGCAAGCAACATATGGCGCACATGGACGGAAGAGATGGAGTCTTTTTTTTTTTTTTTTTTCCAGTTATCTTTCGATTAGGTTAGAACAAGAAGAGGAAAAGGGGGGAAATTTCGGCGGGCTCTCCAATGCATGGAACTCGTGCCACTCGCATGTGCCCAGCTGATGCTCTCCTCAACTGCAGTTGAGGAGAGTCAGTCCCTATAAATATAAATATATATTATTTATATATATAGGGAGATGCTCATATAAGAGATATCTCTCATCTTAAATGAGAGATTGAGTGGGGGCCCTCACGTCTATATCCAATGCCAACAACTTAAATGTGAGGGGCCCACCCTTATCTCTCATAGGAGTATCTCCTATATATATATAAATATATATATATATATATATATAGACACATACACACATACATAGCTATATTTCAAATATGATTATAACTCAAGCTATGCATAGCTATATTTCAAATATGATTATAACTCAAGCTATGCATGCACTTATAACTTAAAATATATATATATATATATATATATATTTTATTATATATGAATGCGATCGTCCTAGATCTGGATCCTCGGATTGAAATATAGGGATTCAATTCCATTTCCTATATGCATGGATCCCAAGGATGATAGCTAGCTAGATTTAAATAGAGACCCACCATCACCCACTCCCATTAAGGGCAAGTTAGATAATAAGTTGGTAAGGTACCCACCTAACCTCAACGCATTTATATTAGGGGCAAGTTTGATAGTAAGTTGGTCGCATTTGGGCTGCAAATAAATTTATTAACTTTGATTTGATGGTGGATCTGTAATTTGGGTTTGCTTAACCCGCCCCGCTTATTTATTTTTAATTTATATATTACTTTGTAAAACTTTCAATGCAAGACTACAGTGCACAAAAGGTTGGGTCAGGTAAGGTTGGGTTTCCATTGCCCATTGCCCAACAAGTTGGGTCAGGTAAGGTTGGGTTTCCATTGCCCAACCTGTTGTCATGGCTAGTGATGAAAACTGGGTCAGAACCTCATTTTAAAGCATACATAGGGTATGTGTTTAAGCCCAATTCTGAAAAAGCCTTATCTGAACCACAATCAGATACTATCTTTGTTCCCTATTGTTTTGGATTTATCTGAAGGGTTGTATGAATTCATCCCTCACTGTTTATTGCCATTAGAATACATAAAGTGGTTAAAGTGTGAATTCCCAAAACTATACGTCAAATAATATTATCCTTCAGGGAAATAGAAGAAAAAAAAATGCCATTTGATGCTTTTTTTAAGAATTTATCTTTCATCTTTATTTTTAACCACCCTGTACATTCAATTACACCGTATTTTCATGCAAACAAACATTCTTTACGAACCTGAATTGGACCTGTTTGCAACTTTCAATTTGCCCAATCACAAGCCTCATATCATCTCTCTATATGGTGGCCCACTGTGAATGTATTAGAGTGGCTCGACAAAGACAAACACGTGATTCGGTGAGTTTTAGATTACAGCTTGTAAATTTAGCATCTTATTTGCCTGAAATTCTGCGAACGTGACACACTGTCTGTTGTCGTGTAAGTGTCGTGCAGTAGTTTCCAGCCAACATCGTACCTTTCATGCTTTACTAGTAAACTCATTTTCCTGGTCTTAGTCCACCTCTCTTGGAACGGAGATTCTCCATTGTATGGTTTTCTTCATGTTAGTTCCATCTTGAGTTGTAAATCTTCCCCAAGGATATGCAAATTTGAATGTTGATAAATCTTAAAACCCTTTGGGCTCAGTCTGTGTAACTGCTTTTTCACTGAAAAGAGAAGATGGAAAAATTAGACATTTTTTCACAAAAAAATAAATAAATATATTTTATAGTTTAGAATGATTTATGTGACCTCTTTTTTATGTAAAAGTAAAACCCACATTTGACAGTGTGGTGACTTTCTTATAAGGAAAACAAAAAAAATTTAAACTGACTTGTTATATGGTTTTGATGCAGAGTCGAACTCGGTTTTCTACAAATTTAAATTTTCTACGGTGCTGCGCAAACATGCCCTTAGTACAAACACTTTTTCATAAAAAGAAGCATCAAAAGCAAAATTATTTTATGTGAAGTTGCATAAAAGTCCTTGAAAAGCAAGTTTTGTGGAAAAATGAAAGTTCCACATATGCTATATAAATATTTATGTGCCTATATAAACAATTTTTTGGATTAAAAAAAGCAGACAAGACAATGGCCCTATGGCAGGAGTGGCAAGCAGGTTGCTTGGGCAGACTGGGCACTATAGGTAAGATAGTAATCAGGTCAAATATATCCAATCAAGCCCAACCCACAAACTTACAGGATTTACTCCAACCCATATTGCTCCTGTCCGTTTGGTGGGTTGTCGTTAAATTAGTCAGGTGAGGTAAGGTCAGTAAGATTTAAATCCGAACCTGACAAATTTATTTTAGTGGGTTGAAAATATAAAGGCTACCTCAACACCTGATTTACCTGTTTAGGATTGGTTTGGGTGGTGGAGGATCAGGTTAGAAAAGGGTTAGAAATGCCAGCCCTGAATTAAGGTGACTTTTGGCAACAAAATCTTCAAAGAAAAAAAAAAGAAAAAGATTTTCACTTTTTGTAAGACCATGAAAAACTCATGTATGACAACTATAGACTTCTAAAAATTTGAGCCATACCCTATTTTTTTTTTTTTTTTTCTGAACTCCTAAGGTGGGATATAAAAAACCTCAGTTGCAAGTGGGTATAAAATTCTGAATTTTACAAAATCTTTCTCCTGCAAAGGTGTGTAGTCGGACCATCACCAAAGAAGGGACCCCCTGAATTTCACTAGGTCCTGCGCAACAAACGACATTGTTGTACAGAAAAAAATCATCCCAGAAATTTTCTGATTCATAGAAATTTGATTATTGTAAAACTCTTGAAAATTTAAGCTATAAGTGATCATTTCCAGGTGGAATATGAAAAGTCCTCAAAGTGAGTATAAGATTAATGTTGCCCAAATTATAATATATTAAGTGAAGAGGTTTTTTGCTTTAATTCTGACCGGTAGTTATGATTTTGACAATTAGTTATTTTTAATTTTTTTTTTCAGTTGTCTTCCCACTTATCTTATGCAAACTAATTATATCTCTTTACGGAAAACCACCTCTACTACCTACTTCTCAAACTTTCACTTTTGCATTTTTACAATTCTCTTTTATCCAAACTCTATCATTTTCTTTTTCCTCCGCTTCATATTTTTTATTTTTATGTGATTAGCTTTTAGATTATATAAACCAATACTCTTATAATTTTTTTTCTTTTGTTTTCTTTCTAAAATTTATGAATATTTTTAACATGCATGAATATTTAAGTTGCAGTGTTTGGCCATACCTGTACTAATCACAGGTTACAGTGATAGTGTGAAATTAACTTGTAAGTGCAGGTCAAATTTTATCAACTGTTTGAGAGGACAATGGCCTTGTAGCGTTCTGCGGCCCAGGAATTGACATAAAGTATCGCCCTTTTCCTCTCCTGTAACTCCTTTAACCCACCTGTCATCTCCTCTACTCAATCTCTGCGCTTCCTTTCTCTTCAAGCTTTTGCTTCATTTTGCCTCTACAGGTAGTCACATTTCAGTTTTTCAACAGCTGTTGATTGCTTTGCTTTTGACAGTGAAAAAGCAGAGAGAGAGAGAGAGAGAGAGAGGATGGAGAAGAACGTTGTTTTGGTCTGCCTTTCTGTTGGTTTTCTTGGTGTCTTGGCTGCAGCTTTGGGTTTTGCTGCAGAGGCCACAAGGATAAAGGTAATAACTGATGACTTCTGTATAATGAGAGGACTCTTCCTTGTTCTGGGATTTCTTGAAATGGGTCTGTTTTAGATTGATGTTTTGTTGCCTCTACATCCAGTTTTGTTATTTGGGATATGGGTATCATTTAGATCTCTCACTGCTTGCTTGCTGTTTATACTTAACACTGTTCCGTTTTTTTTTTTCTTTTTTACTAGAGATTCTTTGTATTGGTTGGTTTTTATTGGGAATATTTCATTTGCTGAGCAGAGATGTCTTTCTTCAATGCATTTCCCTTCTTTGATTTGGAAAAAAGGAGCATCTTTCTCGTTATTTATCAAGACTTTGATATAGGAGAGAAAAAAGACAAGATTTTTATGGGTTTGATTAGTAATTACTGTTGCATAGGTAGGATGGTAATAGAGAGGTCAGTACTATAGATGGATTAATTGCAAGCGGCTGGGTTATTTTAGCAGTTGGGATGATTATCTGTAACCTGTGCTTGTGGGGTGCAGGGGAATTTGAAACCACATTAGGTGGGGAACCGCTTTTTGACCTTTCTGCCCCCAAATCATTATCAGCGTGATCACTGATAATGATTCCAGTGCGAAAAGTCAGACATACAGTATACCGGAATGTGAGCTTTGGTGTCGGCGCCACCCCAAATACACATTGGAATGGATGATCAAATATTTTTGATTTGGGGTATATCAATATGCACATGGTTTTTGTCTCCTCTGAGGAAGAAGTAGATTCCATTATTGGATTATTGAGATTTAGTTTCACTGATCTTTGTCTTGTGGTGGCCATTTTAGATTGCTTTGAGGTTTGGGCAGTCCTTCCTTCCTGTTGCCTATTTCTAATGCTTAGTTCAATTTGATTTGATCATTTTCGTCATCTGCATTTTATTTTTAATTTTTATTTTGTTCACTTAAAATTGTTTCTGGTTGAGTCATGATTGTTTGGTAGACTGAAAATTTCCTGGCATAATTATATCCCATTATGTTTCTTTGCCCCTTTTCTCTTTTCTTCTTCTTTTCAGTTTGTTGGGTGCGGGGGGACGGGGGTTAGGGAGTGGGAGGGAATCCAAGGTCTTCTGGCTATGTAAATTTGTTGCATTGTTAGATTGAACTTGCCTCATTAGTTGCATGATCACACAATTTTCAATTGTAGGATTATGCAAACACTTTTACAGGAAACAGGAGACAGACGTGGTTTCTGTTTTAATGACTTTACACAAATTAATTTTGTGATACATGATGAAGTCATTCAACTGATCGGGAAAAAAAAAAAATCATAATGTCATTCAAACTTTTGAACTGCTATTTTAAGTGTTAGTGATTTGGAGTTTTTTTTTTTTCCTTGTGAGATAAAAGAAATGCTTTGTGATTTATAGTTGAGATCCCATTGTGTTTATGTGTATGTCTGATATTTCTTAGGTTTTGGGATGTTTAATTGATTATAGAACTTGCTGGTGTTATGATTTGGGCCCTGCACTCCTTGGATATAGAGTAACCTATGCTTCCATCAGGTCTCAACAAAGTAATATGTATTTTTTTTGGGTCGTGAGTGCAGAGAAAGATAGCTTGAGCTTATGGGGACAGGAATATCAACAAATTATATGAAGAGTTTTTTAGAACAAGGCCCCTATGTTTCTAAGAAACCTAAAAAAAAACCCCTCTATTTTAACTCTTTACTGTAACATCCCTTGACTAACAGTCAATATAAGAAAACATAAACGGATGTCCTGACTCTCTACCTTTTTTTTTTTTTACCATTTTACCCTTTCTATTTAGTGAAAAGCTGAAATGACATGTTTAACCTTATAAGAAAATGGAGAGGGATGAGTTGGTTCTGTGTGTTTGGATGTCTGGGCTGTGTTTGGGTATTGTTAATGGAGTGGGCTGGAGGGTGTGGAGGATGGAAGGCAGTAGGCAAGGTGTGCAGCTGAAGTGAGTCGGTTCGAGCCAATCAGATGGGTTGAGTGAGACATCTTGGTTGAATAGATGGGCTGAATGAGATGGGTTCAGGCTCGGGTTGAATTGCTTGGTGTTTGGTAATTTAAGATGGGCTCTGTTTGTGGAAGGTGGTGGTCATGAAAACGTGCGGTCGAGTTGTAAATGTGAGGTGGGTTCCGAGTTTGGGTTTAAGTGGACTATGAGATGGTTGGTAAAATAGAGAGATAGGGAAAGGTACTGTGAGTTGGTCTGGGCTGAGTGCAAAGAGTGATGAGCTGGATTTGGCAGGGTTGGCAAGTGGGTCAGCAACTGGTTGGTGAGCAGGTTACTTGGGTCGGCTGGGAGAAGTAATTCAGTTCTGGCTCGGATTGAATGGGTAATGGGGTTGGAATCATGGTTTTGGGGTCACAAATGAGATGTCAGGTTTTGGGATTGGGTTTTGATGCCGGTGAAGATGGGTAAGGAAGGTGGGTCGTGGATGGTTTAATTTTTCGAAGATAGGTGAAGACAATGACGATGGTAATGATGATTATGATGAAGGCTTGGGCTTGATGAAGTGAAGATGGGTCGTAAGTGGTGTGCATGTCGTGGATACTGTTTACTCAAGAGACGTTGTGCTTGTTTGGTTTGAGTGTTTGGCAAAATTAATTGAAGATGAATAGGTTGTGTCGGTTGCAGTGGGCTTGTACAGATTTTAGTAGATTGTTTGTGGGGAGGGTGTTAAGAGATGGTTGAGATAAAGAAGGTGAAAGTGGTGAAGTTGACTGGGTGTGAGGAAGATGAAGTGATGGTGTTTCTTTGGAAGGATTAGAACTTGAGGGACAGATTGAGATGGCAAGCTTGGTTGGGTTTTTACAAGTGGAGATGGGCAGGTGTTTGTTTGGCAGTTCGGATTAGGACGGTTGTGTTTGGTTGAGAGGATGGGATTGAGAGAGATGAGTAGAGATTGTTGTATGTGATGAAAGAGTGTGCCATTGCAGTTGGCTGCATTGGTGGGATGGAGATGGAGTGTAATTGACTGGATTGGTTTAGAGAAGTGGGGTGGTGAGAGAGCATGTGATTGGATCAAGTGGAGATGTGAATGGCTAAATGGGGAGGGTGAAATGGTCAAAAGACAAAAAAGTGAAAAGTGGGAGCATCTAGTTTTCTTTTGCTAACATTGACAGTTTGTCAAGGGATGTTATAGTAAAAACCCATAATATAGGGGCTTTTTTGAGGTTTCTTAAAAATATAGGGACCTTTTTGTAAAAAACTCTTATATGAAAAATAAAGAGGAATGGGATGCGTCTAAACAGCGATAAATAAACATGTATGTGTGTGCTTATGAAAAGGGTCTGTCTGGTAGAAAATAAGATCAAGAAATTATGAAAAAAAAGAAAGGAATGAGATGGGTCTAAACAGCAATATTGGAAGTGAAGGGTCTTTCACAGGATTCTAGAATTTACTTTTTAAAACTCACTTAACCAAACATAAAATCTTTGAATGGGACAGTACCAAACATAAAATCTTTGACAGGGACAGTACCATTCTGAAGTCCCAACAACCTCTACTTCCTCCTGTTGTTGCTGTTGTTATTATTATTTTTTTTCTTTTTTTCTTACATGCCACACATTTATGCAAGCCAAACTGACAAGATCATTTTCATTCACCTGGAAGAATTTTGTGGAAAGAAATGGAAAAAGAAATCCCCCTAGTATCAATTATATTCTTACGAAATCCTCCAGTTGGAGTGTCCTGGTTTTTTGAGCACTGCAAATTTTGAGCTATGATCCATATTCCATACATGCTATCCCTGCTGGGTGAACAGTGTAGATATTGTTCTCATGCCATGTGTACCGAAGTAGTCTTGCTGATAACTTATACAAGGGAAAGGTGACCAATTCCTTCATTTTTCTTTAAATTGTAGCTTGAAGTTGTGTTCATTTTGAGACAGTATGATTTACTTGTGTTCTGATTACAATAAAACTACTTTAATATAGGGTCCGCCTTTGAAACTGTGTTGTATTAGTCAGGAACCACTTATCTTTTTGAACCAACTTTGCCGCATATGGTGTCTTCAGTTGCTCAAAATGAGCCAGGTGGAACTGATGTGGTTATTGACGTTGCAGGTTTCTGAAGTTCAGTTGGCCACTGCTGATACTTGTTCATACCCGAAGAGCCCTGCTTTAGCTCTAGGGTTAACTTCGGGGTTGGCTCTTTTGACAGCGCAAATAATCATCAACGTTGCTGCTGGTTGTATTTGTTGCAAGAATGACCCACATCCTTCAGCTTCCAAGTGGACAATAGCATTAATCTGCTTTGTCATTTCTTGGTAATTTTTCTCAAAGACTAGAGGATAATGCCGTACTTGAATGCTTATTTTATTATTAGTCATCATATATAAACAAGAGCATCCCTCAGTTGTGTTTGTCAACTGTTCAGACATTCACATTCCTGAAGTGATGTTATGAAGAAGGGACCAAGTGTCCTTCGGAGAAGAGATGGCAATGTGGTCCATCGCCATAAAGCAGAAGGGAGAGGATGAAGGAGAACTAACTTGGATTTTCCACATCTGTGACGTCTTCTCTTATGTGTATTTTTCTGTGCCTTGCTTCCTGGAGATTTTATAACACCTAAGAGGAAGTGGGTAACTACCCAAAAAATGGTTGTGGCCACTTGGTAGCTCCTGTGCTTGAATTACACAGTAGTTCAGTAATTGTTCTTTTGATTGCACTCTAAATGCCAAATCTATATAACTACCCTGAAAATGGTGTACCCACTTGGTCTGGTTCACTGTGTCCCAAGAGAATTATCATTGCACCTTATGCCACAGGGGCACCAGAGTTGATAGTACATTCTTTTGCTACAAAGGTTTTCTATGTGGCCTCTTAAGATTAGTTATAACGATACTCTACTTTTGTTTAGAAATGCTAGGAGCAAGAAAGCTTCCTGAATTAAACCACACCTGTGCGTTGGGTAGTACTCGGCTCCCACTGCCGGTAGCCTCAGTGGAAACCCACTACGAGGGTTTTACATGCAATAGGACTGGTGCACTTCCACCGTGGTTACTCTGTTAGCAGGGTCCTTGATATGTTAGCTTGTGTCTCTTTTGTTCTTGTTAATAAATACTGATGCTTCTATGTTGTTTGTGGTGCCAGTTCACTCCTCTTTACTAGCGGGATTTCTATGTTTCATTTAAAAGATTTAAAACAACAAAGAATCTAAAAAATATGAGTCAATTTGAAACCCAACCAGCGAGTTTAGGGTTTTACATGAAATGGGACTGCTGCACTTCCTTAGCAGGCCGTGGATATGTTAGCTTGTCTCTCTTTCATTCTTGTTAATGAATACTGATGCTTCTACATCCTTTGTGGTGCCAGTTCACTCCTCTTTACTAACGGGATTTCTATGTTTCATTTAAAAGATTTAAAACAAAAAAATCTAAAAATGAGTCAATTTGAAACCCAACCAGCGAGTTAAGGATTTCCGACAACTAAAACAATTCATAAAAGTCAAGTCCACTTGACAAGGTATACAACTAGGGTCCAAACTCATACCATCCCCTTGAATTTAGTTAATGGAATAAACTGCTCCCAAATGCCTAATAAGTGAGGAAATTACTCCAGAAAATGTCAACACCCACAAGATAAATTGAGTTTTAATTGCACATTCTTCACCAATTATCCCAAAATAACTGGAAGAAAAAAAATGCGCATAATAAAGTAGTCTACTTAAGAATTTCTCCGTAGTTCTCAAGTCTTCTAGACTCGAGTGGACTTTCTAGTTGAGATTTTGAAACTTATTTTGGGCTTTGAACTTCAACTTATTTCTCGGAAGCTTGATGCTCAATTTCATCATATTCTAAGGGAGCCCAACGTCATGGCGGATAGTCTTGCTAAGGAGAGAGTTTTTTTTAATGTTTGGATCTTTGTTGTAATGTTAGTGTAGGTTGAGGTTTGCTTAGCTGTGCTTATTTTTATTTATTTATTTTTTATTATTTTTTGTGCAATAAGTTTTTTACAGTTATAAAAAATAAAATAAAATGCTAGAGGCCTGTTCAACTGATATTGGCCATCTACTGTCTGACACATCTGTCGAGTCTTTTCAAATGGTTTGCCTCCACAAACAGTCCCTTCAAACTTTAAGCTTTGTAATTTTAACAAGTCTAGATCCTTGCTGGCACATACCGGTGGTAAGTGGAGCTGTCAATCAAGTATAAGACACATGGCATACTGTTGGGGTGGGGACTGCTGGTCTGAACTAACTTGAGGGTTGGCCTTGAATTTTGCATATACAAATATCAGCTTCATCGGACTACCTACCTGATCTAGCCTTTGCAATGGATTGTTTATGTAGATGGATCGGAGACGAGGAGAGTTTCTAATTTCTATTTCAATTGTCCACTTCATCAAAGGCTTGGATCAGATGACTGGACATTTTAAATGGAACATATCTTTTGTAGATGGAAAATACAAGGCATCTCTTGTTTCATTTTCCAGTTGACTCCATCAGCTTGCCATGCCGCATTCATCCTACATTTGGTGGCTGTTTCCACTTATCTCCAGCACATGCAAACCTGTGTCAAGTCTTTAGGATACCTGTATAGGAATTTTGGCAACACAATTTGTGGTATTATGGTTCCTCTCATGATTACATTGCATCGTCAAAGCAAGGTCTATATATGTCATTTATGATATTTATATCTAATTCTAGATTCTGTAGTTCAAATGATTAATTGAACTAGTATCTGTTGTTCCTTTCTCTGCAAATTTTGCCAAATGAGTTCATGTTCAGACAATGTGGATCAGTGATGCATGGTGAGGTATATCCTTTATTTGATGTTCATGCATTCTATCTTGTAACTAGCATGTTTGTATGCTCTCCTCCTGCAAGTGTTATCGGAAAAAAGGAAAAAAGAAAAAGAAAAAGAAAAAGGCTATGTGACTGACTTCACATGGTTTAAACTGAGTATGAATTTTCCATGAAGAACCATGTCAAGGGTTGAAGATATTCAGTGTCCTTTGTCCATATGTTGGTGATCCAGGCCATTGATCTGATGCGCCTGTGGTGTATTAATCAAGACCGAATACAACTAAGATTGAAAGATTGTGTCCCCCTACATTGGTTTTGTTTGCAGCTGGAAGACCATCCATTTTTGGACTGTTGATTAAAAAATAGGGTTTTTCTGTTGGGGAGGTTTTTGGGGTATAGTTCATCCTGTTGATATACATTGTTGTGCCGTTCACTAATAGGTCTAGTTTTTGTGCTACTGGTTATTAACTTGATATCAGAGCAAGAGGTCATGAGTTTGAAACCCGTGGAAGGCATGTTACTTCCATTTGTCCGTTTGGTCTGTTTGTTGGGTTTCGAATTCGAATGGCTTTCCGTTTGAGGGAGAGTATTGATATAAATTATTATGCCGTTCACTAATAGCTTGAGCTTTTGGTGTTACTGGTTATTAACACATCCATGGTAGGATCATCACTTCAATGGTTCAAATCATGAAGCAATGCATTCCTCTGTACCTATGCCAGCTTGAGGATAATGCATATCCTTGAGCTGATTGATGATTGTATATGATTCCTCTTTTTTCTCCACAGGTTCTTCCTAGTTTTAACTGTTAAGTGATGCATGCCAATATTATTGTCATATGCAGGGTTACATTCATAATTGCATTTCTACTGCTGCTCACGGGTGCAGCACTGAATGATCAACGCGGTAAAGGACAGACGTACTTTGGTGACTACTGTTTTGTTGTCAAGGCTGGAGTCTTTGCAGGAGGAGCGGTGTTATCTCTTGCGAGTGTCTCTCTTGGAATCACTTACTATGTTGCTCTATCATTCACCAAGAGCACAGATCCTTGGGGACTACACAACAACCAAGGCATTGCCTTGGGGCAACCACAGCGCCCACCACAGAGTACGGAGCCAGTTTTTGTGCACGAAGATACATACAACAGGCAGCGATTTCCCTGATGTTCTTCACCATTTCTGAAGAAATTTGTGGGTGCTGTAATTGGTAATATATTGCTCGAGTTTGGCCATCCAAATCTGTATAGAATATTTATATGTCCTCCAACATTAAGTCTTTTATCTGCAGTTTATTCTTTTCAATTTTGTGAGATCACATGACACTACCTAAAATTTGCTTCTGAGTTGGATAGAGGGTGAAAAATATGATACCTCCGTTGGGCTGATTGGCATTCATATTTGCAATGATAATCCTTTCAGTGAGATGTCTTTTGAGCATAATGAGCTTTTCTGTAATTGACTATTCGAAGTTGCATTTTTTTTACAACAACAAAATTTTATTTCACCAAACCAAAATAGGACAAAACACCGTGAAAGCAGAATTAACAAAAAGAACAAAATTTTATTCAAAGTTGCATGTTGGTGATTCAATTTCTCATCATCATCTTCATTAAAGCATTTCTCATCTAATTGGTATCAGGCTTTAGGAGTTTTTCTTCTCCATCCCTTTTTAGGGCTAAGTTCTGTGAACCTGCAAACTAACTTGCTGTTTCTAATTTCTTTCAAGGGTTCATCATCCTCTTCCTTAATTTTAATTTTTGCTGACAAGGGTATCCCCATGGTATTTGACCCGACAGGACTAATCCATGGGCGTTCGCATGACCTTGAAGCACATGTGCTCATTCTCTCCCTTCGCTTGTTTACATGATGAATTTTCAGTATATGGAGGTTGATGTGGCTCTAAGTAATTAAGAAACTCTAGTTCTGAATGAATGAATGAATGTCTAGTGCAATGAGATGCAGTTCTAAATGCAGATCACTAGTTTCCCTATATTGTTAAATTGCATGCAATTATTGATTCTTTTCCCATTTGCATTTTTCTATCATTCCCAATCTGCATTGCATTATGTGATGTTATCCAATTCCTTCAAAAGATGTTAGTAAAGAAGCTTTTAACTGAGTCTATTGGGTTGCTTCCTTTGGCCTTTTGCCATGCAGAAATGCCTTGTATCTTCCCATCATCTGGCTAACCATGGCGATCTGGAGTTTAGGTCTACAACAATGCCTTTCTACTGCCTTCACCTATTGGATATCTCTCTTTCTTGCTTCATTCTACCAATCTAGAATTTAGGAGGGTGTATTCTATTCACTGGTGCCATGTTTGTTCATATTGGGGGCCATGGTTCCCTATCCTTGTGTTTTAACTATTGGTGGACCACAACCAAAGAATTCCAGGGAGGGGAATCACTGGGACCAAGGAGACTTGGCTGACTCGACTCGACTCGACTTGAGAGGGGCCGAGTCTGCCCGAGCCAGGGTTCTTCAACATCTTTATTCATCACCACTGGTACCACTTATTATGAAGTTCGGACAACACTAATCCCTGCACATTTACACATTGATCTTGATTCATCGCGAAGGAACTAAAAAGAATAAAAAAGTGAAAAAAGAACACTGACTAGAACTGAATTACAGAAAGTAGGGTGTCTATATGAGATTCAGCGCTCTTTTGTATTATAAAGATGAATGATGATTAGTGACTTTAAGCTAGCATATGCATCATGGTAAAGAAAGGGGAAAAAAAAAAAAATGAATGGAAGAAAGAGAAATGATAGGAAAAGGAAAAGATCTTCCTCACCAAAATAACTTTGTAGGATTATTTAACACTGCATGCATGATGTTTTCTTATTTTTTTGGTAGAATGCATGCGTGATGTTGTTAGAGTTCTTTCTTTAACTTTATTACTGCTCATTTTAAGAACAGTAACAATGGAAGGGCGTGTTTGTTTACATAGAATAAATATAGGGATTGAAACCATAAAAATTCATGTTCAAATGAGCTCGAAATTTTCAAGAGGTGAGAGGTGGAGAATAATGTGGCGAGAGGCAAAAGATATAAGGTAGCGATGTAGATTGAAATTGGGATATTGACTTTTTTAAAATTTGAATGACTAAGGTGATGGCATGATATTTATTTTCCATCTTCCCTTGATTCAATTTCAAATTCACAGAGGTGGTTGTTTAATGGTATTTATTTAATATTTACCTTTGACTCTTCATTTTTCACTACATAAGGTATATTTGTTTGCATTAGAATACATAAGCATCGAATATGTAGGCATTCATATCATAAGTACAAATATTAGCATCAAATGACCTCATCCCTTTATAAATGGAAAGTGAATTAAGGAAAAATGAGAAATTAAAAACAACCATCACTTTAGTAATTCAAATCTTAGGAATGTCAAGGTCCCATCTACAGTGGTACCTTGTATCTTTCACCTCTTACCTCATATCATTCATGACTCACATCTTTAATAGTCATTTGATAGAGCTTATTTGACCATGAATTTTTACAAATTCTACTCCTTTGTATTCTAATATGCAAACAAAAGGGTGTAGAGATACTATCCTAGGATTTCAATTGCAAGAAAACAAAAAAGGCCCTTGGTATAATGTGAACAAGGGATAAGGAAATTTACAATTTCACAAGGGTCAGACCCAAGAGAAGTTTCTTGTTGCCATGTTTATAAAATTATGAATATAAACTCTTTTAGTGCCGTGCCCAAAGTAACTCCATACATTTCCTGGGTAAGTTTTCCTTCTCTTTCTAGAGAATCTAATTGACTTACCACAGCAAAGGGCAAGGACAGAAAGACTGTTGAATCAAATAGTTCTTCAGTGTTTTTTTGGAAGAAGTCCTCTTCAGTTGGGGTTATAGATATTTTGAGAGAGAGAGAGAGAGAGAGAGAGAGTTTTAGTCTGTTTTCATACCATCTCCAAACAAAGATGAAGCCTTTGTGGGTGGTCTTTCTTTTGGCTACATGGGCTGTGGTGAAAGGCGTCCCCCTCTCAGCAAGCCCTTCACCATCGCCTTCATTGGACTGCAGCAATGGACCCCTCGGACTCTTGGGCGATTGCCTGACGTTTGCGGAGAACGGAAGCAAGGTCTCTAAGCCTGAGGGATCATGTTGCGCCGGGCTTAAGACTGTTGT
This sequence comes from Cinnamomum chago, assembly GCA_038049695.1. Lineage (NCBI taxonomy): Eukaryota > Viridiplantae > Streptophyta > Magnoliopsida > Laurales > Lauraceae > Cinnamomum > Cinnamomum chago. The sequence goes on from CP142456.1 coordinate 1,173,151, forward strand.
CAAGGACAGCATCTTATGTTTGTGCGAAGCCTTTAAGGCGGGCAGCGGCGATTTCGCCATTGCTTTGAATGTCACTAAGCTTCTCACCCTTCCATCCGCATGTGGCATTTCCACTCCTTCCTTCAGCAAATGCGCAGTCGTAGCTCTTTCTCCTAATCCACCGGAATTTTCAGTTTCTACTTTGAAGCAGCCATCTACAGCGCCTTCACCGGCTCCGGCTTCAGTACTGCCCGGGCCAGTAACAGTCACTTTCTCACCCTCCTCGCCCTCTCCAGCCCGTCCACTGGTTTCGGGTGCTCCACCAATTCCATTGTCACTACTATTTCTTCTGCTTTGCCTGTTAGCTACTACATGGTCTCATGTCTGAGGACATGCATGTTTAAATCTGTTTGGAGCTTTCTATTTAATATGTACTACGTGAAGCTCGGTGTTTTCAATATATTATCTGATGTACATCACCCACTAATCAAGAAGATGAATGGCTCGAATTAAAGCTCTATTACCTGTGTACATATGTAATTGTTTATCACTCCCATTTATATACCATTCATACATGTGATATGTGAGCGAGTGTGATATGTGAGGGTGAAAGTGAACTCATTTTATACCATTTTTACACGTGATATGTAAATGAGTGCAAACAAATGTCATTATAAGCAAATGTTGAGCATGTGCATTATTTACATAGGAAAATGAGGGCAAACAAATGACCCCATAAAAGGACTTTATGCCGTTGTTGTGGAGTTACTTTTGTTTATTCTATCCCTTAATTGAGTAGCTAGTTTGGCAGGAACGAAGCTGCCTTCAACACCAACTCCTATAAGGTTGAAGTGCCTCTTTTTGCACCGTTTAGTAGATCGACTTCTATCATGCAGTGCATTCAACTATTAGGGCACGTTTGTGTACACACCCTTTCCGCGGAAAGAGGAAATTGCACGTCAGCAAATTCCATAGAAATGAAAACCTCGGAGAAGAATTTTCGTAGAATTTAGAAATTCATGTTTGATGCAAAAAGAGTTTCCTCATTGAATTGGTGCAGATGTTGTTTGGTGCGGCTGTGGATTTCTTATAGAAAATCAAAATTTCTTATTTGGTGATATAATTTTTTGAAGAAAAATAACATAACATGTATATTATTTATTTAACATTAAATAATAACTTATATAAAGAAATAAAAAATGAAAAAGTTATAAGGTTTTTGGGTTGAAATAGACAAGAGTGAGGAAAAGAGGTAGAAGTTTTCCGAGGAAAACCATTTCCCATACCCCCCATGGGAAACCCATTTCCACAATTTTCAAGGAAAATGCTGACGAGGCAGGAAAGCATTTCCGCTGAATTGTTCCGCACCAAACGCCGGAAAAATGGGTTTTTTGAGGAAAATCGTCAACTTTTCCACGGAAAAGTGTTACACAAACATGCCCTTATAGTATCTTTTCTGCAACCTTTTCTCTTGAATGCCACTTGGCTCTACCAAATCGGAGAGCGTTGCCTTCGGCCTCTTTAGTGTTTTCTTGTTCTTTCAATTTTTGTTTTCTCATAGCGTAGCCCCGAAATCTCGATCGAAAGTGTAGACCAATCTCATAGAGATTGATCGAATCCAAAAGGATTCTAGCTCTAAGGCACAACACAAACCATAACAAAAGAGAGAAACTCACGATAACTTGAATTGATTAATAATGCATAACCTTAGAATGAGGGGCTTCTCTACATATAGAGTAGCATTGTTCTAAATAAACAAGACATTCTAAAATAAGAATATGTCTAATCTTAATCAAAATAGGATTTAGGAAGCAAATATATTAAGAAACTCTACTAACTAATGATAGGGATCTCAAAATCAGAGATCATATGGACCCCATCAAACGGGTCTATCTTTCAAACGGGGGAGAGTTTGACGGGGAAGTATACAGGAACGGTGATGTAAGGATTCCTTGATGTAGGTTTCCTTGCATTACCAAACGTGGGTTCTCTACAGGAGCACAGAAAATCAATGAGGAATCCTCACTGAGGATGGTTACTAAACATGTCCTTACATAAATAAATTAAAAATATATAAGTTCCAAGGGCAAATATAGCTTGAATCATACTTATATTTGAGAGTCTACTTAGTTTTAGTAATATACAATTCAATAACCCCACTTGTATATTTAGAAAATATATATTTATTTCGAAGCTATTTTCTAAAATTATTAATACCATTTCATTTTCAGATCTGGATTTGAAACCAGAACCATCTGTTCGAGATACAACACATAGGTTCCGTGTTAGATTTGGGTTCGGATCTGGATGGAGGTCTATTATAAAGACGAATTCAGACCAATCCCATCCGTTCATCAGCGTGAGATCATTTTTCTGTAATGTGCATTTCAGTCTCACAATAGACAAGAGCGCAGGTAGTCCTTTCACCTGTCCTCCGGAAGCCATAGACAAAAGTCTTCAGGTCGTCTGACCTAACCCGTGTTTGACAAGTCTATCATCTCCGGTCAGGGTTAACCACATAGTTTGACCTTGGAAATTAAGTGCAGATCCTAGTTAAACAGTGAATAAAGAAGCTTTCATTGGGTTATATGTGGTGCTGATCCAAGTCCATCACAATCTGGTGGGATCATTTTTCTATAATGTGCATTTAGGTCTGACAATAGACAAGAATACTGGTAGTCGTTTCACCTGTGCTCCAGAAGCCACAGACAAAAATCTTCAGGTCGTCTGACCTGACCCGTGTTTGACAAGCCTATCATCTCCGGTCAGGGTTAACCACATAGTTTGACCTTGGAAATTAAGTGCAGATCCTAGTTAAACAGTGAATAAAGAAGCTTTCGTTGGGTTATATGTGGTGCTGGTCCAAGTCCATCACAATCTGGTGGGATCATTTTTCTATAATGTGCATTTAAGTCTGACATTAGACAAGACCACATGTAGTCCTTTCACCTGTCCTCCAGAAGCCACAGACAAAAATCTTCAGGTCGTCTGAACTGACCCATGTTTGACAAGCCTATCATCTCCGGTCAGGGTTAACCACATAGTTTGACCCTGGAAATTAGGTGCAGATCCTAGTTGAACAGTGAATAAAGAAGCTTTCATTGGGTTATATGTGGTGCTGGTCCAAGTCCATCACAATCTGGTGGGTCTACAAACATACCATAGTTCCTTTTTCACATTTGGAAGCATGCATTCCCTGGGGAAGAACTGATCTGGTTTGATTTTTTTTTATTGACCCACAGATAGTAGAATTTCGTGGGACCCACCATTTTTTTTTCCTCTTCTTAATTTCATATCATTAAGTAGGTCTTTGATTAAAAGACAATGAGTTTTACTATTATTTCCATGCAAAGCACTGATTTGCTACAAGTTCCTTCAATTGTAGGAGAAGCTGAAACTTTCTTGATTTCTTTAACGTGTAAAACACATGTTGGACGGTCATTTTCTTCACCACTTATGGTCACAGCTTAAATTGGTCATGACCGCATTTTCTATGGTTCTGATCTTTCGCCAGAATTGCATCCATGTCAATGGTAATCTTAAGACTGCTTTTTTCATTAGCTCATTTCATATTACTGAGACTTTTGTGAATATAAACTTGTATTTGTCACTGTTATCATTGCCTGTCTTCTTTCTTCTTAGACTTTATCATCAGAGTATCCATTTTCATAATCGGTTTTGTTAACATGATCATTAAGCTATTGGCCGCACCCTTTGATTTAAATCGTGGTTTTGATCTTTCGCGCCAACTAACCAATTATGAAGCCTACTTAATTTGGGCTGATTTATCTTGCTCTTAATCATACACCTCTCAGTGTATGTATCAATGTATTTATGTGTGAAATATGCAGTTAGGTTTTATGCATATGATTAATCCAACAGAGTATATTTAACAATGCTAAGAGTGAAAATTAGACCTATTTATAAGTGGATTTAATCAAGCAAAGGTGGCCGGCTTTCAAATATACGGTCCGTATAGTACTTATATTAATTAAGTCATTATAAGGCTAACCAGCCCTCTCAGATCCAAGAGGATCGAATTTGTTATATATATATATCGCCTTCTTAAAAATAAAATCATCTTTTCTTGGAAAATCTAGATTCCAAAACCCTCTAGTGGGCCAGTGGTAAGGATGGTTTTTATGGCCAAAAGCAATGGTCCTTTCTTGCATAATTGATATAATATGGACTATGGAGCCTTAATGAGGTTTTAGCCTTACCCAGTTCACACCAAAAAGAGCCCAGGTCTAAGGCCGGAACCATTACGTTCAGACATTCCAAAAACCAACCCCACAACATAGGATCCTCTATACATTTATTGAATACTGAGATATCGAAGCGGGAATCTTGCTACGAAACGTATTTTGGGGTCACCAGTTAACTTGTCAAGTCCTAAGTTTAACTTGTCAAGTACTCCTAATAAGTTGCATCACTGCTTTGAATCTCCATCTTTTCCTTACAAAGAAAATTGAAGTCACAACTTGTCGCTGGTAGCTTCAGGAATTTTCTATAATGTGGTCCAAAAGTTTGACAGAAAAAAAAAAAAAAAACCCTCACAAATTACTTCTGAAGAGAGACCCTGAGGTCAACATGTGACATCAGGTAATGTTGTATTGGTTCAAAGTACAGAGTTTTAGCAGTGCTTGACGGCTGTGGGTACATAAAAGCTATAGAAATCCTATAAATGATAGGTAGATAGATAAATGGGGAATATTGTCAGATTGAAGTGCACAAGTTATTTATTAGTACTAAACTTGCCTTACAAAGGATGGTGAATCTAGGTGAGTCATGTAGTGCTCTTGTGTTGTTTGTTAGTGTTAGCTGGTGCCTTTGCTGGGGTGATGGGTGCTTGAAGGAAGAGAGGTCAGCTCTTCTGCAAATCAAAGGCTCCATAAACCACCCAAATGGCTCTGCCTTGTCAAGCTGGGTGGGAGAGGACTGTTGCCAATGGGAAGTGATCGAATGCGACCCATTCACATCTCACGTAGTAGGTATCAAAATCTATGGTATGAGAGAAGGAGGGCTGGGAAAATGGTATCCAAATGCAAGTCTGTTTTCCCAATTCAAGGAATTGTCTCAAGTAGATTTGAGTCAGAATCAGATAGGCGGACAAGATATAATCCAAGGTAACCCACCTGGTGTCTCTACACATAATCTCCTTCAGTTCAAATTTAAACCGTGGAAAGTTTTCTCTGAATCCAAATGAGCCCCCCTTTTAGAGTAGAGACCTTGTATTTTGATTGATGTAGTATATATACTTGAATTCTTTTGTGGGGCACCAGCCAGTACAATGGAACTAATTTTTCTCAGTTGTTTCGCAGCATTTTGCGGGTTAAAGAAGTTGAAGAGCATGGATCTCTCTTACAACTCGATTGAAGGAGGTGTTGATCCTTGTGTGGGTGGTATCACTTCCCTTGCAAGACTTCATCTGTCCAATAATCAATTCAAAGGGAACATTCCATCTACCATTTTCAGCAACCTGACTAGCATGGAGGAGATCGACATCTCAAACAATAAGTTAGATGGGGCACTCTCATTTTCCATGTTCGCGAATCTGTAAAAATAGTGAATCCGTGTTTTTCATTGATATGATTTTGGTTATATATATACAAAAGAATAGAAAATAGGAAACTAGAATTTAGGAAACTAAAGCTGTAATTCTAATCTAATTCCTAAACTCACGCTTAACCATATATACATAGAATTCTAATCTGATTCCTAAACTCACGTTAACCATATATACATATGGTAGGAAAATCTCAATAAATCTCAATACCCCCCCTCAAGGTGGAGCATGAGGATCATAAATGCCCAACTTGGAAAGTAGAAACTGAAATTGACGTGTCCCCAAAGGCTTGGTAAAGATGTCGGCAAGCTGAACCGTGGTAGGAACATATGAAGGAAGAATAGTTCCATCCTGGATAGCATCACGAACAAAGTGACAGTCTGCTTCAATGTGCTTTGTTCGTTCATGGAAGACAGGATTCCGTGCAATATGTAAAGCCGACTGGCTATCACAATAAAGACCAATAGCAGCAGTATGTTGAATCCCCAAGCTAAGGAGAAGGCCCTTCAACCATTTCAATTCACAAGTAAGGGAAGCCATAGAGCGATATTCGGCCTCTGCCGAAGAACGTGCCACAGTAGGTTGTTTCTTAGTTTTCCAAGAAATCGGGGAATGACCAAGGAACACAAGCCAACCAGTCAGAGAGCGACGAGTAAGAGGACAAGCTGCCCAATCGGAATCACACCAACCTGTCAAAGAGAGAGAACTATCAGCTCGAAGTAAAATTCCTTGTCCAGGAGAACCCTTCAAATAGCGGACAACACGCAAAGCAGCTTCCCAATGTTCCTGTCGCGGTTCTTGTAGAAACTGTGATAAAACATGGACAGAGTATGCCAAATCAGGACGAGTGACCGTTAAGTAAATCAAACGTCCAACCAAACGACGATAAGGTTCCGGATTAGACAAAGAAGCTCCTGAAGCATGAGCAAGCCGATGGTTTTGCTCAATGGGAAAAGATGCGGGCTTGGCACCTAGAAGACCAGTCTCAGAAATAATGTCAAGAGAATACTTTCGTTGACAAAGAAATATACCGTCAGGACTTCGTGCCACCTCAATCCCGAGGAAATATTTAAGAACCCCGAGATCCTTCATATGAAAGCACGTGCTCAAATAGGTCTTAAAGACTCTCAAGGCAGCGGAATTATTCCCAGAAATAATTAAATCATCAACATACACCAAAACATTGAGTTGAGTATCACCCTTAGTAAAAGTAAAGAGAGAATAATCAGCATAGGATTGTAGAAAACCATACTCTTTTAAAGCAGTAACAAGTTTGGCAAACCAACACCTCGGTGCCTGTTTCAAGCCATATAATGACTTACGAAGACGACAAACCATATCAGGTTGAGAAGACCCAAAACCAGGAGGAAGCTTCATATAGACTTCCTCATTGAGATCCCCGTGCAAAAAGGCATTATGCACGTCCATCTGATGCAGCTCCCAATTTTTAGATGCTGCAATGGCTAAGAAAGCACGAACCGTGACCATCTTTGCAACTGGCGCAAAAGTCTCGTTATAATCGATCCCGGCAATTTGATGATTACCAAAAACAACCAAACGAGCTTTAAGCCGTTCAATACTGCCATCAGAGTTATACTTGATTTTATAGACCCATTGACTACCAAGAGCACGTTTACCAGGTGGTAATTTTTCCATAGTCCAAGTACCATTATCCTCTAAAGCACGAATTTCTGTTTGCATAGCATGACGCCATCCTACATCTGTCATAGCCTCTTGAAATGATTTCGGTTCACAACCTGCAGTAACAGCGGCAAGAAATTGCCGATGGCTAACAGAAAATTTTGCACAAGTAATATAATGTGCTATAGGAAAGGGCGTACCGGAGGAAGCGGATGGCGCGAGTGAACATGGAGAGAGAATAGATGGACTTTTTGTGACAACAGTGTTAGTAACATAGTCACGAAGCCGAATGGATGGAACTTTTTCACGGAATCCACGTCCCATGTGAGAGTCATCGATAGCGTCGGGAGCAGCCCCTTCTACCCCCCTTGTAGATGGAAGATGGTGTGGAGATGTGGGTGTAACTGGACTTTGTTCAGCAGTCGGGCCAGACTGTGATTCATTGGCTGCGAGAGGAATAGTGGTAGTTGTTGGCCTTTGGATTGTGGGCTCAAGTTCATCAGACAATGATTCAGGATCCCCCAAAATATGAAAGCCAAAATCATCATCACCCAAATTCATGCTTCCAAAATCATATTTAGAACGAATAGGAGCAGGAGCATTTTCAGCAAATGGAAATTGATTTTCAAAGAACTGAACATCTCTAGAAACAAAAAAACTTTGTTTTTCTAGATCAAAAAGTCTCCACCCTTTCTTACCAAATGGATACCCAACAAAGACACATTTGCGACTCCGACTTGCAAATTTATCATGCTTAGCTCGTTGATTATGGGCATAACATAAAGAACCAAATACTCGCAATTCATCAAAGACTGGCAAAGTATTAAATAAAATTTCATAAGGTGTTTTATTGTGAAGAACACTCGAAGGTGTTCGATTGATCAAATGAGAAGCCGCCAAGACACATTCACCCCAAAAATAAAGAGGAAGGTGACTTTGAAAACGCAAGGCCCTTGCCACTGTTAAAATATGATGGTGCTTACGTTCAACTCTGCCATTCTGTTGTGGAGTCCCCACACAAGAGGTTTGAAAAAAAATCCCATTTGAAAGAAAATAATCTGTCAAACAATGAAACTCCGTCCCATTATCACTCCGAACAATCTTAACCTTTTGTCCAAATTGGCGATCAACCATAGCAAAAAATGACATAAACATTTTAAAGACCTCCAATTTATCAATCAACAAATAAACCCATACAGCTCGGGAAAAATCATCCACAATAGTCAAAAAATAACGAGCTCCACAAGAAGAAACCGTATTGTAAGGACCCCATAGATCACAATGAACCAATTCAAAAATTCGGGAGGCCTTATGAGCACTAAGAGAAAAAGACTCACGAGATTGTTTGGCACGAGGGCACACATCACATGCCTTATTCAATTTATCATGAGAATTACGTAAGAAAGGTAATGACTTCACTACTCTCTCTGAAGGATGTCCAAGACGTTGATGCCAAAGTTCCAACAAAGATGAAGAACCATCCACTGAGATAGCTTGCACTGTAGACGGTTGCCGGAAGTAATAAAGTCCATCTCTCCGTTCACCCGTTCCAATCAGCTTCCTCGTATGACGGTCCTGTATAACACACATATTAGAAGCAAAATGTACAAAACAGTGCATGTCATCAATGAGTTGTGTAACCGAAATTAAGTTGCAGTGCAATTTAGGGACATAAAGAACATTTTTAAGAGACAATCCATCCAAGAGCCTCACACTTCCCTCTTTAGTAGCAATTATTTTTTGGCCATCAGGGAGTCCAACGGGACATGCGGCAATATCATGAACATCAAACAAATATGATTCGTCCCCCGTCACATGATTAGAAGCACCTGTATCAATAATCCAAGAAGTCTTAGAAAACTCACCATGTAAACGATCAGTAGAGGATTGAATATTACCAAACATAGTAGCTATAGTCTGCCATTGTTCTGCACTCAAATTAGGAAGAGAGGCAGGAGTGTTTGACGTGCTGGCGATAGCGTTGGAAGAATTTCTCTGTCCATTGACCGAAGCTCCAACCATAGTGTTGCAGCCGTCTACTGCCACCGCTCGCACAGTGGCTCCTTTACCACGACCAGTCGCGGGTGAGTCTGTACCACGGCCACCACCTCCTTTGCCGCGAGCATTAGTGGCTCCTTGAGTGCGAGGTCTATCGCCCCACCATTCTGGATACCCAAGAAGCTGAAAACAGGTAACGACGTCATGTCCAGATCGGTGACAGTTAGAACACATCAGCCCAGATTTGTCAATCTTATCTGGTTTCGCTCGGCCACGCCTTTCTGGTCGAACAGCAAAGCCCACCACTTCCGGTAGAGATTCTCGAGCATGAGTAATTCCATGAACACGTTCTTCTTGAGTAATTTGTTGATAGGCACGATCAAGAGAAGGTAAAGGTTCTTGAGACAACAAAGTAGTACGTAATTGGGCATAATAATCAGAATTTAAACCCATCAAAAATTGATGAAAACGCTCGTTACTTCGTCGTCTTTCATGTTCCTTACCCAAATTACATTCACATTTTCCACACTTACATGTAATAATAGGTTCATGATTAGCCAATTCATCCCACAAAACCTTTAGCTTTCCAAAATATGTAGAAACAGGCATGATCTTGGATTGCTCACACTTGGCTAAATCAGTTTTTAACTATTGAATTCGGGGTCCATTAACAACAGAGAAGCGAGCCTGCAATTCATCCCACAAAAGTTTAGCGTCATCATAAAAGGAAATAGTAGACTTAACCTCCTGATCAATAGTATTCATTAGCCAGGAAACGAGCATCGAGTGAATGGTAAGCCAATCCTCCGTTGTGAAAGGTGCTTTGGGTTCCATAATTGTGCCATCGACGAAGCCGTATTTCCGGCGGGATAGTAGAGCAAGACGCACAGACCTTGCCCATTCATCATAATTGTCATGTCGAAGACGAACCGGAGTGATGAGATCTCCAGGTCTGTCTTGTGAGCCAAGAAAAAAAGGAGACGTATGGTCATTTCGAGAAGATATAGGTGGAGGTGGAGTCTTAGTCGTATCGTTACCGTCAGCCATTGCCGGACGTGTATCTTAGCTGTGTAGCTCTGATACCATGTAAAAATAGTGAATCCGTGTTTTTCATTGATATGATTTTGGTTATATATATACAAAAGAATAGAAAATAGGAAACTAGAATTTAGGAAACTAAAGCTGTAATTCTAATCTAATTCCTAAACTCACGCTTAACCATATATACATAGAATTCTAATCTGATTCCTAAACTCACGTTAACCATATATACATATGGTAGGAAAATCTCAATAAATCTCAATAGAATCTCTCTAAGCTTAGTTTTCTAGACTTGTCAAACAATTACCAATTAGAGGTCGAAACCGAGTCCCCCACTTGGGCTCCATCTTTCCAATTGCATAGTCTATACTTGTCCAATTGTAACCTCAACAGACAAAGTGGCAGTGTCATCCCTACTTTCCTTTCCGCCCAGTACACATTGCAAGTCTTGGATCTGTCACATAACTTGCTCATGCAAGCCATTCCCTCTTGGCTCTTGTACAACGGCAGTTCATACCTACGGTTGAGGAATAACACGTTAGGTGGTCCATTTCCTTGGCCTCTCCATAACGTCACTTCATCGCTCCTAGAACTTGATGTGTCTGTAAACCATGTCCATGGGATCCTTCCTCAGGACATGGGTATTTATTTCCCAAACTTGCGTCGACTCAACATGTCTGCAAATGCCTTGCAAGGGAGCATACCCTCATCCTTTGGCGAGAAGAAGATTGATTTACAGATACTAGACCTATCCAGTAACAACTTCACTGGAGAAATACCTCCTGGTCTAACAAGGAACAGCACCAAGTTGATATACCTTAACCTCTCAAATAATAAATTGCAAGGAGAGATGCTTCGAAATGATTCCAATTTGGTCATGCTAAGATTCTTGCGCCTTAACAGCAACCTGTTCATGGGGACAGTCCCCCCAAGCCTGTCCAACAGCCCCAATTTGTTGCTACTGGACATTAGAAATAACTACTTATCAGGTGACATTACTAGTTGGTTACCTGTCCTTGCTGATTTAGGAGCACTGCTATTAGGGGGCAATCATTTTCAAGGCAGTGTCCCAAGGCAGCTGTGTCAAATGCAAAATCTACAGTTCTTGGATCTCTCTAACAACAATCTTTTCGGGGATGTGCCATCTTGTCTCAACAACATTACTTTCTGGACGAGAGAGTCTCAAATCTTGTCGAATTCTGGTAGGCGTACAAGTTTTCAACAGACCAATGGGCTTACAGTTGATTTCGTTACAAAGGGTAGATTGTACACTTATGAGGGTGCTCCGCGCTCTCTGATGATTGGAATCGATATGTCATCAAACCAGCTGACTGGTAATATTCCAATGGAAATGGGAGATTTGAGGGTGCTTCGCTCATTGAACTTGTCCAACAACCTCCTGATGGGAACTATTCCAATCACATTCCAAAACCTGGATAACTTGGAGAGCTTAGACCTTTCCCACAACAAGTTGAGTGGGAAGATCCCTCGCGAAATGACCCGGCTCCCTTATCTTTCTACTTTCAGGGTTGCTTTCAATAATCTCTCCGGAGAAATCCCTTCAGATCAACAATTCAGAACATTCGATGAAAGTAGCTATGTGGGCAATGAAGGTCTCTGCGGACCGCCACTAGGAAGAAATTGTTCATCCAACAATCCTGGGGGTGGTGATGATGAAGAAGAAGAAGGAGAAGAGTCATCTAGAATCATTGATCAGACTCTATTTTTCTACTTGTATGTAGCTGCCTCGTTTGCATTGGGATTCTGGGGGTGGATTGCATTTCTCTTCTTCCACAGAGGTTGGAGGCAAAGATTCTTTGGTATTGTTGATAGATATGTTAGCTGCCCAAGTTGTGCTTTGTAAATAGCTCCATGCTACTTTCAAAAGGTGTGCTATCTTAATATATTAATATAATATGGCGGTTTTGGATTCAATTTTGACCAAGTCAATCCCTATACGTTTTATTTTGATTTTGGTTTTTTTTTTAGGTGGTTTGACAGTAGTTAGATGGAGTGGAGAGTCTGGCCATGTAGGTCATGCCATTGCTCAGCACGGGTTAATATGCTTGCATATGGTAATTCAATGTTGCTGAGTTTTGTGAGTTTGGATCCAATAAGAAAATTAGTGATGGACAGGTATATATATATATATCTACAAGTTGAAGCCAACCCCAAAACATTACAACTGGATGGATCAGGAATTTCAACCCAAAACTCATATGTTTCAACCCAACCCACCTATATGCGGGTCAACATGTTCAACTCGAGTTGACCTTACCAAACCTGTAGGCCCCAAGCCCAGCCCATTTCAGATGCTAAAGAAAACTTGAGTTAAGTAGAAGGAAGGAACCCAAGCCCGGCCCTACTAATACAAGCTCAGCAAATTCCATATAAAATGAACTATTATAAGTACAGAGTATTAAACAACCAAATCATTTAATTGGTTTAGATCTGCGGGTCGACCTTAACCCAACACATTTAAATGGGTTACATGAATTATGGGTCAGGTTTTATTGACCTGCGACCAATCCATATATATTGCTGGTCGGGTTATACGGGTTAAATGCGGTCGAATTTTGGTTGGATTAGATTTTACCACCTCATTGGAAACTACTAAATCCCTTGTTTTGTTGGGTCCTTGTCAAATTTCAGCATAACAAGGTACTATTTTGTTCATAAATTTTTGTGAGGGCTGGTATACAAGATGGTAATATTCACTTTGAGAGGTTTAGATTTGTATTACATAGTTGTGCCCCATAGAGGAGCCTCAACAATTCTTAGCCTGAGACTCTAAGAATTTGAGTCACAATGTATAAAAAAATGTTAAAGATTCCAAAAATGATGGGAAGTAACTAGGAATGGAATCATTGTTTACGTAACTCACTTGCACTAATCATCATCACTGCAACAACTTTAACAAAATCTTGACCTAATGATAGCCATCTCAACAAACGTCCCCAGCTTCAACGAGACACAATAATGAAGTTGACAAGGAGCTCAACTACATTAATAAGAGCACCTTGTGGACGAGAGGCTGATTCTGCAATAGAGAGGAAAATTATATATCTTGATTTTCTATGTAGCCCAGTAGTTTGGTATGACACATTTTCTTCGATAAAAATGTTAAAAATGAACTGATTTTCTTTGATAAGAAGGATTCTAATTTTCTATGGAGTGGATAGGAATGCATGATTCCCCTCTGTAATGGAAATATAAATCGCATGGAGACTAGAATCCTCTCATTGCACAGTCAAGTACTTAAAAGAAAGAAGAAATTCCTAGCTAATTAACCTTTCATTTGTTTTGTAAAGAAGAACTTTGTTAATCAAAAGGCCTAAAGCCAAACAAAACAAAGCCAGACCTCAAAGACTAAAAACAAAAGGCTGCTTTCCTTAATACAAGTCCAAATTTGACACTCATCTAATGGTTATCCACTGATGAATCGAAATCCAAAGAAAAGGTTTTTTTAAGAACCATCATCCAGGGTCATAGATCAAGGTGCTATAATGATCTAATGGAGCTGCAATTTTGCACATCCATAAGTCTCATTGAGCATACTGTTATATAATGGGTTATGTCTGCCTTGATCATAATTTGTTAACCATGAATATATGTACTCGTGAAATTAGAACTCCGTACCCCAAAACATTTCTTAAATCTAAGACAAAAGAAAAATGAAAGAGGGGCACATGAAATAGGTACATGAATATCTTGCTTCCTAGAAATTATTAGGTTTCATGCCGGGAAAACAGAACTAGACAGATTCCAGAAACGTGGCTAAATGGACTTCCTAAACCCAAAAGCATAAAAGACTCATATCTCTACTGGCTACAACTCATCAAACCCTTTGACTCATATCTCAACTGGCTACAACTCATCAAACCCTTTCGTGAGGAATGAAAGCATGCAACAGAATTTAATAATTAACTAATACGAAATTTAGAAGCTCTCTCAACTTCATCTACATCCCAGAAACAGATTGCAAAAGTTACATATATATATATATATATATATTTTTGTGGGGGTTGTATTGTCCATTGCTAAGTGCCTAGAGTGCGGAGTGGGAATGTGTCGAAACGCTAAATTTTAAAATAATTATTTATCCGAAGTGCCTCCGGAGCGCTTATACAACTTAGTTCTTGTGGGTTTATAAATAATTAACTAATGGACACAAATATATCTTTTATATATATATATATTTATATATATATATATATATATATATCCAGATGTTCAAGTATCAAAAACAGAGAAAAAAATAACTTTGCAATTTGATCACATAAAATAGACAATAATTAATAAGTCTAAAAAAGTTTATTCATTCAAAAAGATAAATATCAAGCTTACAGAAAAAAAATGCACAAAAAATCAAAATCTTGTACGGTTCGCTCCATACTCAATTGGACTATGCTCTGAAGATGGTCGAACCACGCTCTGAAGATGAATCTGCTCTGAAAGCGCCGATCTGCGTTTTCGGAGCGGGATTGAGATGGCTGAAAGGAGGTTCTGGGCACTATGGTCCATTCCAACAGAACTTGATGGGACCCTTTTGAACAAATTCAGAGGTTAATGACTTCTTTCACTAGATTGATTAGGATTGAACTGATTTCTTAAACAAGACGAACATGCTCGTATGCAGGGAGAGAAATAAAAATAATATTGGGGTATGATTAAAGAAATTTTGTAACTACATCCAAGTAAAAAATCTAGTTCTCAAGATTATAGCTTTTCATCATAATATTGGGGTATGATTCAAAAAACAATATAGAAGAAATAGAAAATGTTTTAAACATGAGAAAAGTGCTTAAAATATAAATTAAAAAAAGATGTTATGGGTAAATATGACAGAAGTAACATGATGTAATGAAAACATTGTTACACTTTTAGTTTATGGTGTTTCATAATTTTCTCACAAAAATATCATGATTTCCAAACTATCAACAATATTTGTGATTGTGGTTGTAACTAGACCCAAAACTCACTTCAATAGGATGTGCCCGTCATTAAATTTTACATGTTATTAAGTTAACAGTGCGCCCCTTTTTAATTGGAGTGAAACTTGGGTCAATTAATTCATTGGAGTAAGGGTAATTAAGGGAATTATATTCATGAATAGTGGACCATGAGAAAAATTTAGAGGGTGACACTAGAATGCACAACAATTAAAAAAAAAAGAAGAAGCACTATAGAAGGCACAACATAAAATTCTTACTTTGCTTAAAAGTATATCCACATAATTATTTTCTTTTAGATTCATGTTAGTATGGCCAAACTTTGCCATTGATAAATTGATGGCCCTTTTTGATAAATTGATGGCCCTTGTTTGCTCCACCATAATATAAAGGAGGAGTTTGAGATTCATTTCCTGTTTTTTTTTTTTTTTGGTAGAAGATCCATTTCCTGTTATTATTACCAAATGATATCTCCAATCACCACTTTTCGCACATTCAACTGAGTAAGGATCACAAAAAAACAGCTTACTCATCCAAAACGAGAGTCGATGATAGACCCCTCCGTCCCCATTGCCGCTCCTGCCCCTCCTCCCCTTCCCGATCTCTTCGTCCCCTTCCACTACAACAAAAATCATTTTTCGCGGCGAATATTTCACGACGTTTTGAGAATTTGTCGCTAAATATTGGTTTTCGCGACGAAAATTAATTTCGTCGCCTAAAATGAAAATACAAATGATTTAACGACGATAATTTTTAATCGACGCTAAATGTTGTCGCGAAAAATTTGGCGGCAAAAAATGGGGCTGGCGCCATGAAGAGGTACAAATTTGGCGACGAAATTATTTATTTTGCGACGAGTTTATTTCATCGCTAAATCATCAACATTGTATTTTATTAAAGAGATTTTGCGACAAAAATATTTCGCCGCAAAATCCCTTTATAATATTCCGCAAAGAATTTATTTCGTCGCGGAATGCATAAAATTTGGGACGCGCGGACTCTCTTCGCGGTTTATTTTTGGAGAGGTATTGGCGACGAAATGAAACTATAGTGAAAAGAAGGAACGAACACGCAGCACCATCACCTCCTCTCCCTCTCGATCTTGGCCCCCCCCCTCTCTCTCTGCATCTCGCAACCCCCTGCGCAGACCCATCTCAGAGGCAGCCCCCCTCTCCAGTCTCTCTGCTCTTCATCTCTCTCACGCCCACGGACCAACGCTTTTTCCCTCATTTCGTTCTCTCTCCTCTCGAAATTCCTATTTCCCTCTTTTCCTTCTTTCTCCTCTCTCATTTATTTCTCTCTCGCCTCCATCCTCCCTCTGCTCACTCATTTCGTTCTCTCTCCTCACTCATTTTTTCCTCTCCTGCCTCCATCGCCCTCTCCAGAGCCCATCTCCTCTATCTCTCCCTCCCTCTCCACTGCACGACGACTACAGCAGCACTGCCAAGAGCGCGCAGCAGCCCCCGGACGCCTTCATCTTCCTCCTCGCGCCGCGGACCCCTCCCCTGCAACAGGTACACCCCTCCCTCTTCCTGCACTCACGCACCATTCCCCCTCTCCTCTCTCTTTCTTTTCTGTTCTCTCTCTCCCTCGTTCCCCATCACTGTGTTTCCTCTTTGTCTGCTCTTCTCCCTCCCTTCCTCTCATCTTCTTCCTCCCCTGTCTCCCCTCGCCTGCTCTTGCTGCAGCGCCCACCTGCACATCACTCCCTCTCTCCCTCGGTTCTCTCTCTCTTCCTATCTTCTCTTCTTCCTCCCTTGTTCCTCTCCTCTCCTCTCCTCTACCCTGCGCAGCCGCCCTTTCCTCCTCCTCCTCTTCTTTCTTTCTTCCTTATCCTTCTCCCTTATCTCCCTTTCCCCTTTCTCATTCCACGCTCTCAGCAACCCCCGCTCTCATTTCCCTCTCCCTTCTCCACTCATTCATCTCATCTCCCATTTGATTTTCTATTCTCTCTTTCTTCCTTTCTTTATTTCCTCATTCATTCTTCCCAGCAACGTCACTGAGCACCCACCCATTTCACTTTCTTTCTGTCATTCTTTCTGATTTCTTTCCTCCCCACCTTTGCCCAGTGTACCACCAAGCACCATCACCACCACTATTCCAATGGGCCATCAATCAAGTGGGCCCCACGATCTTCATCATCCCTAATTTCAAGCTTCATTGTTTTGTAAGCTTTTTCCATTTGATTAGGTTTTGTTAATTGGGGGTTTTCCATTAATTAGTGTTAGATGAGTTTTTTAGTATCTTAGATTGTGATTTGTAGAGTTATTTATGTGGGTTTGTTTCTAATTCATAGGTTTTGGGCATTTTGAGCTAAGTTGTGGATTTGAGCATTTTGGATTTCCTCACCCAAAGCCAAGTGAATATGTATTTATTTTTATGGATATGCATGTGTTTTTTTATGGAACTGTAGCTTTGAAATGATTTCATTATTGTTTTATATTTAATTGTCAAATGGTTTTGATTTATGGAAAATAAATGGGATGAATTGATGATGGAGATGATGAATGAAGGGGAGATTTTTTGATTGTCAAATGGTTTTGATGAGGTTGTTTGATAAAATATTTTAATTTATGAAGTATAGGTTTGGTAGTGTGGTTTCATTCCTCTTCTCTTATTCTGTAATACTCTTATATTTTTATTTTGAGTTAGCTTATACATAATACATGGATGATCTAGAGTATGAAGTGAGCTGAATGAGTGAATGGCTTCTATTAGTTAATAATGGTGCAGCATTTGATAGAAGGTTTAAAAAAAAGCCTGTTGTTCTAGTTCTTTTAAAGGGGTGGCTAATAAAATTAGGTTTTTGCCTTAGGCTTCAGTAGGCCTGACTATAGCTTGCACTTCCCTTGTGCTGACTACAATGGAACTCAAGCCTATGATAAGAAAACAGGGCAGGACTTGAACAATTTGGATGTTTGGAATGTTGAGGCCATATGCATCTGTATTTCAAGGTAGCCAAACAAACCAAGGCATAAAAAAGATGCTAAAGAAAACACTGCATTTGATGTGTTGGTTTTGTTTTTCTTTTTTGCTTTTTTGCATTTAATGGGTTTATTGACTTGACTTTGTAAAGGCAAGTTATAAATATTTGGATGAGCATAATAAGGATATCAATTAGAAAAAGAAAACCCCACAATGAAGGATAAGGCAATGATAATAGTTCCTGAACACCACCCATAAGGTGATTAGGGATAGTGTGGACTGTTTCTTCCACCCTTTTCTTCTCATCTAAGTAATATTGATATGATCTATTCCATTTATGTTTCCACAGTAGGTGGGGAATCCTCAACTGATGATCAATATGCTCTTCCACTCAAAGTTCTGTAAAAGAACTTAAGCCTTATGTTTCTAAACAGGGGGCCCAATCTCCACTAATAAAGGCCATCATTTGCCTTATTTGCATGTGCCTTTCTTCAGAGTTTTGATCTTTTTGTTAGGATCAATCACTTATATTAAAACTGCAATATTTTAATTGAGACTATGAAATGTCATATATCTTATGTCTCTATCATATCTTACTAGTCATATCTTATCAATATGTAGTACACATATTGATAAGAATGCTGGCTGGATGAAGATAAGCTGAAGCAGAACCACTGATTGTGCTGGGAATAGGTTTTTGGAAGGGGGAGAGAGAGAGAGAGAGAGAGGTGCTACTGCAAAACAGAAATTTATCAATGATATAGGGCCTGCTGAGTATTGTAACAAATGCGGTCGATATTTCAAATTTATTGAGATAGTATCAACATGATGTTTTACTAAAAATCCCGCCCACCATAATAATAATGGAATAAGTTTAGTTTATTGCCACAAAAAGAATTCCTCAATATTATCATGATAATTAAGGATACTATTTGATTTCATATTGAACTAACAAGATACATATTTTAGCTGTGTAAGAACTTTTTCAAATTGTTTCCCTTGTCAATTGTACACTATTATGCAATTGATTTTTATCAATAGGGTCCCAAGGAAGATAAGGGTACTTATTTCATACGAGTGTGGCCCATGATTTGGTGGTGTACATCATCCATGATTTTTATTCTTATTTTTTACTTCATGATGTCTGTGTCAGATGAAAATACACATAATATGGGTGAGGATCATGGTTATGGTATAGTAAATTAAACCATCACTCCATCAGCTATAGCAAGGATTTCCACTTCTACATTGTAAGTCTATATTTGTCAATCCTCATAGTGATATGACACACGTGGTATCAGCAGGATATGCGGTGATATCTTTCTCAAGAAGGGGAGAAAACTTCCTTTGGCCTTACTGGACTGTATAAGATCATGTAAGTTTATTCACAAGCTGTGAATGTTTGTGATGGCTGGGTTTTAGGCAGAATGTGTAACCTTGTAGGACAACACATACAAGACATTGGTGACATTTTTAGCTTTATAACCCTGGCAGTTGGTGTTCAAAACCATATGATGTCCATCACTTTGGATGGATGGGGCGTTGGCATTCACAAGCATTACTGATTTTTAGTTTGGTGTCAATAAAAAGGGTCCTTCGATTCGGTAAGGTGGTAGGAAATGCTTGCTTCATATATTTAAGAAGGCATTTTAATTTCGTAAAAAAAAGAGAAGACACTTTGATTGATGGGTTTATACAGAAAGTAGGACTAAACTCATTGACGAGTCCCTGAGACATTAATACAGGGTATGTCTGGAGGATGAAAGAAAAGATGAGGAAGAGAGAAGTTTGTTGCCAACAAGCCCTGTCATCTTGGCTTTGCAGCTGCTACACAACGAGTGTGCTTCTATATCATGTGTTCTGTTTATTAGCAGCTTGTCCCACATGCTAGAAAAGAAAATATATTGCTGCCTTTTTGCAATTTTGGCTAGGATCCTGCTGCCACACGATGGGTGTATCTGATGTGACAGCAGTGGGTTCGCAGCAGGTTTGGTATGTCAACACGAAGTTTTTATATCTTTTTCTTCCCACATCTCCCAAGGTTTCTTGACTCTTGATTCTGAGTTTTCATTTAGGTTATGGATTCAATGTACATATTTCTCCATTCGTTCTTTCTTTGTAAAGTACTCAGATGTTGTTGATAATTCTTCTCATTTACAATAGAGATACAAAGCGAAGTCTATAATGGTTTAAAGTAGGTTAAGGTTTTTATTTTTAATGCAGGTGAAACAGTCACTATCGTTGGTGATCATGATCCTGCATTGATGAAATATTTTGATTGCACACGCTCATCTCAGCGGTCACCATTTGAAAGCAACGTTGTTTATCAGTTTGAACTAATGGAATATGTAAGTTCAATTTTAACCCCATTTTGTCAGTTATTGTTATTTTACCATTTTAACTCATCTGTGCCTTGATATTTGTCTCCACATAATTTCTTCTTGTATGGATGTTGGCTCCAAGAACCTCTCAACCATGCCAACATCCCTATTGATGTACTTGCAGTAATGTCAAAGGATCAGTGTACCCAAGATCCTAATTGCTTCGATAATAATGCTTAGTGTAAAAGAAGTTTGAATGCTTACTCTCAGGACCATCCCGTATCATTAAATTAGCAGAAACTTAACAGAGATTTGCAAGAAACCATGCCTATCATCAAATGCATACTGTAGATAGATGCCTTCATTTTGGAGCTCTCTAATATGAAAACAAGTATTTACTTGATTGTGAATATAGTATAGAAAATTACAGAACTTCTAATTCGGTTTTTCCTAACTCGTTAAAGGGAAATTTTAAGAGTTTTTGTGTAATACTGGTGCAAGAACTGTTGCATTCGGCTATTTCTAACAATTATTGATGATTATGGTAGAACTTTCCTCGCTTTTCTATCTGATATTTTCATGCCCCCCCATTTATTTATTTATATTTTGTAGATCCTTGACTTTGGTTTTGAGCGGATGGGTGCAAATGGCTCACAGGTATAACGATGCAGTTTCTGTTTTATATTTGTTATAAGTGATGCATTTCTGTTGTATTTGAATATTGTTGTAGTATAAAAAATGATCTAGGTCTTGTACGATATAAAGTATTACCTAATTCACATCTTACATACCTTGTTAAATGTGCATTTTATGTCATGATTGCACTGACACTTTTATTTAGGAGATACTATTAAAATGATCATCAATTGAATTAGAATGAAAGGGCAACACCATGGAATTGAATTTGGTGATGTTACAACCAATATGGAGTCATTCTCCAAACCATGCTTTCTTTATTGTCAGTCACAAAGGTAAATGAAGAAAAGGAAACAAAGGCAACTCTAACAGACCAAACTTCTCAAATGAGTTTTGGCAAAAGCATCAGATAAGAAGCCTTTGTTTCTTGAAGTTGCAACAGATGCCAGGACGAGGCTTGGATATGGCACTGACATGATTGGCATACTAGTTGGAGAGCTTGGTATAATCAAAGGGGGACCTGAGGATACATGGATTGTGGTGTATCTGCATTGGCTTAACAGCATAAGCACTGGTCTTGCAGTGCAAGCATTCAAATTTGGGTGGGCTACTGGGCTCCCCCTAGCCATGTGCTTCTTTGGCATTCCAAATCCTGTCAATGATTGATCATCAGAATCAAATCAAGGGCTACAAATTTAATATCGACCCACCCTAGTCTATGTAAATTTAATATTGACCCACCCTAGTCTATGTTTTCCAAGGCTGAGATAAACATTTGATGGAAGGTTAGAGAAACAGAAGAATAAACTGCAGAAGATATTGAATTCATCTAAAGCCAACAAAATCATCCTTAAACCAATACATCATCAAGATAATTGTAAGCAAATGGGGCAGGGAAGGAACCCTTCAAACCCCTGAATCCCTTTCTCCTAGCCTCTTTTGAATTATGAGATAGCTCCTAAAATACTTCAGAAACAGAGAAACTTATTGCTCAGGTTGAGTTGCCAGGTTTTGCAGTTCCAAGGATCCAAATTGGTGTAATTGTCTCCTGAAATAAAACAGGAATATAGAATTTCCCTGCGCTTTTTCTCTTTTATTTTAAAGTTTTCCAACTATGGTTGGGTAATACAATGCCCTTTATGTAGAAATTTTTTATATAACACAGATCCATGGAGAAAATTGTTTTGATTATGTTTAGTGTGGATGTTCCATCAAGCTGTTCATTTTTTTAAACAGGTTGTTCAAGCCATATTTACTATGGACCATGTTGGCATGTATGATGTTCAATTTCACATTTTTTTAAATGGTCAATTTCATTTCTTTAAGATGAGCAGTCACTTCTGATGTTTGGCAGAGGTTACAACTATGCCACAGCATTAGAGGGTGCTTTGAAGGTGAAAGAAGTGGCACTTATGCACAGTGAGGGAATACTTGCAGGCGAAATGAAACATGGCCCATTGGCATTAGTTGATGAAACCCTCCCCATCATTGTTATTGCCACACAAGACACTTGCTTCAGGTAACTTTGTTCTTGGCTTTAATAATGTGGAATTATACATTTAATTGCCTTTAGGGAATGTATGGCAGGCCACTACTCGTTGTAACTAAAACCAAGGAATTTCATTGCCAATGTTAGTTGTCATAACACTGATTTTAGTTCACACAATCATGACACTGATTTTAGTTTACAGAGAGAAATTCTAGTTGATCATCACCGTTTGATCAGGTGATATCAATATGGAAAGTTAAAAAGTAATGGCCAATGTTTTAGACACGATGCAAGGAGTTAGTTGCTTAGGATCATTCAAATAATTGGTTCTGACTTGTGATTGCTCTGTGTAAATTTGGTGACTTGACAATGGTAAGCTAATGTAGCTTTGGTAGTGAATTTTGTCCCTCTGATCCCTAATGATGTCATTTTTTTTATTGTTTGCAGGTTGGGCTTTTGTTGATTCTGTTCTTCATAGGTCGGCACCACTCTGGGTAGGTGCCAGAGGATTAGAATTTACATGGGAATGCATCCTGCAAGGCATTGAAGCAAATGCTAATTAATTATTATGGTGTAGTGTATTCCAGTGATCTGGGTCCGCTCGCTGAGTTGTACTCATTGGCCAAGCAAACAATAGCCAAAACCTTACTAAAAGGTCTCTCTCTCTCTCTCTCTGTTTGTCTTCTCTGTTAGCTTGGTCAAAGGCTCTATATATGGAGAAATGTTCTGTACTGGGGATTACAATGGAAGAGCTTAAGGCCCCTAATCAAGGATTTATCAAGATAATTGAAAGAAAATCTCTACAGCTAAAGCAATATATATGCTACAATATGCTCCTCAGGTCTGCAAATAGACCAGTGTGCCTCATGTCATTTTTTCTACATGAAATTTCTCTAGAAAATGCAGATCCAAAACCTGATAATAGAAGGAAATGAACAATCATCCTTCAGAACCTAATCTGCACCAGAGAGACCAGGATGAATGGATGGTGCCATACTTGAAATACTCATTGGATCCACACAGCTCATTTGCATTTTGAATCTAGTCACCTTGAGAACTCAGTTAGTTTTGTCATGGGCTATATAATTGTGCTTGTCTTTTTTCCTTTTCTTTTTGGATTTCTTACTATTACATATTATCTAATGAATATTTTATAATGCTTAAGAAAGTAAATATTCAAGCACATCGTGCCGTCTGTGTAAACTTTAGCATTTGAATCAACAATGGGTACATAATTGATTTGCTGACAAGAAAGAAACACAAACCTGCAATATCCACAAATTCTTCAGGTTGGTCTTTATACATCCTCTTCCGTAGAAGAAATACCACACCTCCAACAAGGAGAAATCCTATTCCTCCTCCTACGCAGCCCAATACCACCGGTTTTCTTGATTTGTGGACAATAACTGAACAGAAAATGGAACTGTTGGGAGTTAAAAACGGGGGCTTTGTTTTTTCCTTTTTCATCTTTACGATTGATCTCATCCAAAATAAAGACTTTGTATTGTTCTCATTCATGTGCAAATGTGCTGGGTCCCGCCATAAATGACTTGTGCCCCAAAGATCAGACCAGCACTTCGATATATTTGAATGGAAAATTAGAAAGGCAGTCAAACTTAAAGCTGGGACTTGATGGGAGAATGTCATCCAATCACCCATTAGGGTCACCTAAATAATGTGATTTGTGAGTGCTAGGCTTCAGGGGTTAGAATGATTTGAAGGAGTTGATAGTTTGCACACCACTAGGTTTAAATATTGCTCTCTTTCCATCTTCTCACTCCACACCCCTTAAAGGGTTAAACCCACCTTTTGGTTCACATGGCTCCAAGTGCACACCACAGACACGGCCACACTATCCCTATGTGTGGACAGTTCTTACATGGATAAAGTATTGTATTCAATTGTCCAAAATTTCAATGTTGATATGAATAAAAAAAACTTGAAGTTTCCACTTGAAAAGCAAACAGAAAAGACAAAAACACATGAAACTACTCTAAGAAATCCATTTAAAATTTCTTGTTCAAGTAAAAAAATGGAAGGAAAGAAAAGCAAACTTTTTTGACTTGTCCTCACAACAATACTAAAAGGAAAGCAAAGTGAACTTAATTACATTTCCTCACAACGGTTTCATATCTGAACCATTCAGATAATGTTTTCCAGATTAGAAGTAAAGACATCATTAGTTAAGATGGAGAAAAATAGAACAAACTTATATTGTATTTTGTGATCTTAAGGGCATTGTATTATTAGCATAAATGTTCCTGCAAACAGTTATTCATGCTGTGCATACTCCATATAAATGCTTTTATGTTCCACTTATTCTGAGGAGTGGTTATTTTTATTTCTTTAACACCAATAATGTGTGATTTTTAAGATTAGAATAGAATAAAACTACATTTAACTGTGATGTTGTAGGTCACCAAATATGGACAAGACTTGGATGAATTGCAGGAATAAACTTCGACCGGAGTATAGAAATGGGGTGAGGTCGTTTATTAAATTTGCCAGTGAACATATGGGTGAGCATAGTAAGATTTGGTGTCCATGTTTGAGATGCATGAATGTAGAATTGCATACTTATCCCACCGTCCAAGAACATTTGTTGTTTAACGGAATCATGACTTCTTACACGGCATGGATACTCCACGGGGAGCCAATGCCTATGAATGTAGAGGGTGTACATGATGATGATTCCGACAATGAGGGGGGAAGTGTCCATGGTGGACTCTCTGACGCAGAAGACAACCCTCATGATGAGTTGCCCGAACTTCTGGAAGACATATACAGGGGGGGTTTTATGGACGATGATTTTGGGAATCTTGGATCTGGCCACGATTTTGATAGTGTTGGGCGAGAGAATGTCCAGAACTTTGAAAAATTGTTGAAAGATGCCCAGCGTGCCTTATATCCTGGTTGCACAAAGTTTACATTGTTGTCATTTGTCATTAAGATGCTGCATGTAAAGGTGTTGAATAACTTGAGCAATAAGGCATTCAACATGGTGAGGATGATAATGAAGGATGTTATACCAGAGAGTGAGATGGTTCCAGGTTCCCTTTATGAAGCAAAGAAATTCTTACGTGAACTGGGGTTGGGATACAAATCCATTCACGCTTGTAAGAATGATTGAGTGCTTTTCAGGAAAGAAAATGAGAATCTTGAAAATTGTCCAGAATGTGGGGAGTTTCGATATAAGCGCAATGATGGCAAGGGTAAAAAAATTCCAGTGAAGGTGCTGCGACACCTCCCACTAATCCCAAGGTTACAGAGATTGTTTATGTCAAGGAAGACAGCTACAGATATGCGGTGTCAAAAGGAGAAGCTTGTGGATGATGGGGAATTCTCGACGCACCCCGCCGACCGTATTGAGTGGAAGGATTTTGATCGGCACTATCCTGCATTTGCCCAGGAGTCCCGCAATGTTAGGTTAGGGCTGGCTACTGATGGGTTCAACCCCTTTGGTAATATGAGCAACTCCTATAGTATGTGGCCTGTGATACTCATGCCTTATAACCTGCCACCCTGGAAGTGTATGAAAGAACCATTTTGTATGATGTCTTTGCTTATTCCTGGACCGCAGGCACCGGGAAAAGAAATCGACGTGTACATGCAGCCATTAATAGATGAGTTAAAAGAGCTTTGGAATGATGGTGTATTAACTTATGATGCATCCAAAGGAGAGAGTTTCCGAATGCATGCGGCTCTTATGTGGACCATAAACGACTTTCCAGCATATGGTAACTTGTCGGGATGGACTACTAAAGGTTATATGGCGTGCCCCACTTGTAACAAGGATCCATCATCACAAAGGTTGAAAGATAAAATAGGGTACACGGGCGCCTGCCGTTACTTACCTGAGAACCACACATGGCGAAGGAGTAAGCTCTTTAACGGTAAGTCAGAGAACCGAACGATTCCGGTGGAATTGTCGGGGGAACAGATATTAGAGCAATTGGATTGCTTGACGAATGTCAAGTTTGGGAAGCATCCACTGAACAAGAAAAGAAAGCGCTTGCCAGAGGAATTGAACTGGACAAAGAAAAGCATTTTATTTGAGCTACCTTACTGGAAGAAACTAAAACTCCGGCACAACCTTGATGTCATGCATGTGGAGAAGAATATATGTGAGAACACTCTTGGAACAGTGATGGGCATTGATGGGAAAAATAAGGACACGGAAAAGGCTCGTATGGATTTGGAGGGTATGAAAATTAGGAAAGAATTACACCTACGCAAGCGTGCTGATGGGTCCTTTGAAAAGCCCCCCGCGATCTACACATTGTCCCTGAAGGAAAGACATGAATTCTGTGATTTCTTGAAATCGGTCAGGTTTCCTGATGGTTATGCAGCAAACATTTCGAGGTGCATAAACACCAAGGATGGTAAGGTATCAGGACTAAAAAGTCATGACTGCCATGTAATTTTACAAAGACTTCTGCCGATAGGAGTACGTGAGCATCTTCCTAAGGATATCTGTACCACATTGTTTGAGCTAGGAAATTTCTTCGAGCAGTTGTGCTCGAAGAGATTAAGATTGAAGGACTTGGAGGCATTACAGGACCGAGTAGTTTTAATACTATGCAAGATGGAAAAGATTTTTCCACCAGCATTCTTCGATATTATGGTCCATCAAGCCATTCACTTGCCTCGTGAGGCCATGCTTGCCGGGCCAGTGCAATATCGATGGATGTACCCTATTGAAAGGTATTAATGCCTAACTTTCATTTAAATTAAAAATTTATCTCTCCTGCATTTTCATGCTAACAAAAAATAAAATTCTTTTTTTTTTTAAGGCAACTAGGAACTTTAAAACGGTTTGTTCGCAATCGAGCTCGACCTGAAGGTTCGATTGTTGAGGCTTACATTGTCAAGGAATGCCTTACTTTCTGTTCAATGTATCTACAAGGGGTAGAAACTGTATTAGATATATATATATATATATATATATAGTCACCTCATGTATAATCAACCTAAATTGTAGTCATTCATTATGTTATGATTCACTCTATATATTTTGGTCATGCAGATGAATGAATTGCGAAGTCAACAATTAGCAGAAGCTACAGATGAACTTTGGTAATTGGCAAATGGTCCAAATCTGTTGATGAAGTTTTACTCGGGTTGTATGTGTAATGGGGTCCGATTTCACACTAAAGATCGTGACAACCGACGTAAAAGTCAGAACAGTGGGCTGGTGGTAAACGGGGATCGTGACGGGAAATATATTGACTTCTACGGCTACTTGTGTAACGTCTGGGAAATGACTTACATTTTTGGGTATCGAGTTGTCTTGTTCCGCTGCGAGTGGTTTAACCTTGGTAGTGGGCGAACTGTACAAACCGATGCACATTTTACATCAATTGATGTAAGAGGTCGATGGTATCAGAACGACCCCTTTGTCCTACCTAGTCAAGTGCAGCAAGTCTTTTATGTGAATGACCCCAAATTGGGCCCACATTGGCAAATCGTCCAGCGGATTCAACATTGAGGAATATGGGATATACTAGAGTTGGATGATGTAGAATCCAATGATAATGGACCATCTATTCAAGATGATGCGTTCCAGCAGGAAAGAACAACTGATGTGGTCCCCATCGTCGTTGAAGATCCAGACAGGATGGATCAACCACGGTATGATAGGTCTGATATTGATCCAGAGATTGTTACAAGTGGAATACTCTCAGAGGAAAATAGTCGAGAAGATATGTTGGTTGATGATGACTTTATCTGCGATGACGAAGATGAGACATTGGAGGAGTATTGTGATGAAGTGGAAAATGATTTAAATAGTATAGATGACTCTGATGCAGAATCTGATTTGTAGTTAATGTTTATTTGTATAAGAACCACTACTCTATAATCATAACTAAGATCATTATTTTTTTTGTTCGACCTTATTATCTATTTACATGGATATCGGTAAAATTACATAACAATTCACTGTATAATGAATTGATCTTATATAATGGTAAGGTAAGTAAATTATGTTTTTAGATACTTTTTCTTAAGCAGGTCACATACATGGCACCTTCTTCGCGACTTCGCCCTCGATCTGCACCGGCATCCGCACGACTGTCTACTGACACCGATCTGCCACCAACTGATGTGATTTCATCACCATGCATGCCAACTCCCAATGCATGCACTGACTGCAACATTGTTGGTGAGATGTCAAATCTAATCATGTAAGCTTCATGTTTTAGTGCATATATAGTTTGTACTAACAAGGTTTTATGTGAAATTTATAGGTTCCACATCCCGACGGGGGCGGGGGCCAATTAAAGGGTTTCGCTCAGAGCGTGCAAGAGCCAAGACTGGGGGCAAACTACTGGTTCAGTTTAGGAATAATGCGCCAGTAGGGATAAATGCCTCTGATTTTGTGAGTGAGGTTGGGTTACAAGTTAGGAACGTTGCCCCAATTAGGGGCGTGAGGAGATGGAAAGAGATTCCAGCTGATGTTCGTGAAGTCATCAAGGCTCGCGTATTCGTAAGTCTAAACTTGTCAACTTTTTTATGTATAAAGGGGCCTCTAGTAATTGTATTAATTTGAATTTCAGAAAAAGTATGAGGTCGTGGATTATGACAGTAGTGATGATGTGCGGGTAGCTGTCGATCGTAAGTTTCAAGCTAGGTATAGGGATTGGCGCAGCTTGATGCACAATCATTACAAGAATTGCTTGAAGGAGGAGATTGATCCAAAGACCGCACCCTATGGAGGTGTTGACAAGGATGATTGGGTGTGGGTGATAGAAAATGTGTACGAGGATGAGAAATTCCATGTAATAGGCTATGTTTTACAACTTTGTTTTCAATTCTTAACTTCTGATATGTTGTGTTTCTATTTAGTCAACACGTACAGTAACTAAAACTTTATAGCTCACTTATTATTCCTTGTGTATAGGAACGCTCTATGAAGAATATTGAAAATCGGAAGAGATTACCTTACAATCATTGCATGGGTTCCAAATCTTTCCAAGCTGCAATGCATTCCTTGGTGAAGTGTTTTTAACTTATAGCTTATTAAATTTGTGGTTGTGTAATTCTGAATTTGTTATCACCTATCATGAAATCTTAATTATGTACTAACATTGAAATTTATGCAAGTAGGCGGACCCCGAGACAGGGGAGGATCCTCACATCGTTGATTTTTATAAGGAATCGCACTACAGTAAGAAGAAAGCCAAGTGGATGGACCAAAAATGTCAGGAAATACATGTAAGTACAATGATCAGTCCTTAAAGGTACCAACTCATCACTGATTTATCTGTAATTTTTTTATAGATATATATATATAGGGATTTAAACCCATGCACTCGCACGTGCACACCATGTTTCTTACCAACAATGAGCTGCAGCTGGGGACAATTGAAAGGTTTTTTTTGCATAGAAGTAAAAATGATTTTCTTTTTTTCCAATTCAGTAGTGTGGCTGAATTGGCTAGGAATCAATTGAAAGTATTACTTGTGGTCTATTTTATTTAGAAAGTGATTAATCTATTTATATTGTATGAATCAAGTTCATATAGAGATAGGAAATGAAGCCATTTTCATCATTAATATCCATATTTTGTACACTTTCTGTAACTTCACAGCAGCTTCATGTTTGGGACTGCTTGGTTCAGCTGTGGGTGGAATTGGGTTTGCATCTATTAAGGTGTTTGACACAGGCACTTGGTTTTCAGTTTCTCTGCCCTTGAAGCTGGCAGGTCTAAATGCATTGTCCTTGGGTGTAGACAGTGAAGGGGCCTTAATTCATGATTGTTTCCAAGTTAAAAGGAACCAAGCCCCGAAACCTCACAGATCCTTCTATGATCACCTGATTCTTGCCCCAAGAGATTTCAATATCTTGGTTTCATCCATTTCCAATTTTCCATCCAACCAAACTAATAAATTCAGAGAAGAACGACAAAACCCCATTCCATTTCAACTGTAGAAATGCAGAAATCCAAAGGGAAAAAAAGTGCAGAAACATCTGATTCCATGTGACTGAAAAACAAAAAAAATCCCAAATGAAAGTACAAAAAGAAGTCCATTCCCATTTTAACTAAAAAAGAAAATCAATGGATCAAAAGAGCACTTAAAGTCTCATTAAGGAAATAAAAAAGACCCATTCCTATGTAACTGATTAACATCAATAAAATCAACAGAAAAGGCAGCCCTCTTCATTAAATAAAAAAGGAGAACGAGCCAGTATGATCAGATCAGAGATGAAAAGAGTGGGAATGAATGAACTAGAGAGGTAGATTTAAACCTTTTGTGAGAGTGTTAATGTTGTCTTCTCCTATGAACTCAAAATTAGGACATATGGTGCACAGTTTTTAGTTTGATTTTTTCATGCAAGTGTTCTACTCAGTTCTTTCTTTACATGGAAAGTTGTGTAGGTGGCATGTTGTAGTTGTGTGTCCATCTGTTGATTAAGATTAAGCCATGGCATGCATAAAATCTAATAACTGTTTGGTTGCTGGTTTTTTTTTTTTTTTGGCTGGAAAACTGTTTGGCTTCTTATAAAGCTAGAAGTAAGACATGGTCAAGATACAAGGAAAAGATAGATCTTTCTATGAAGTAAAATTTTGTTAAAAGCTGCTTACATGTGAGATTGTGAGTACAGTCATCATATAACTTATTTAACTTATTTCAAATGGTAGGAAAAACTTGTAGCAGAACGAGAGAAGTGTACGCAGGAGGGTGCGATCCAATTGACTCAGGAGAAAATATCAATCAATGTCCTTGGTGGTCGGTCTGGATACTTGAGAGGGTTTGGACACGGTCCGAAGCCCACGTCTACAACTAGGAGTATTAGCATGGACTCAGATGATGGTGAACGTGGGGCATTGCGGGCTACCGTGGAGAGATTGCAAAATGAATTGGGAGCTCGATCTCAAGAGATAGAACAGATGAAGAATAATCAAGTAGCCATGCAGCGACAGATGGAGGAGATGATGCGGTTGGTGGCAAGAGTGACGGGATCAGACATGATGACACAGGGAGGAGGGCTTACTTCTTGGTCAGTATTCATAGTTTCTTCTCTGATTGAATTAAAGTGCATCCACTAAGTTTAAACCATTCCTAGTTTCTTCTCTAATTGAAAAAGAATTTGCATTAGATTTCCTTTCTTACTTTACTGTATGAATTGATGTTCGTGTTAATGAAAATGTGTACGTACCAAAGAAATTACGAGTGGTGATTCCCGACTTGAATGCATTTCTCATGCAACAGAAACATGTAATTTAATCTCTTGTAGTTTAATATTTAACGCAAATTCTCTATGTAAGGAATTCTTTTATCACCTTCAGTCACCAAGTAGATTTCATGTGCAATAAAGAGCATTTGGTTAGTGACTGAGTGAAGTAGGAGTGATAGAGACTCATTATAAGGTGTGATGCCCATAGTCATATGGTAGGAAAAAAGATTTGACATTAGAAAGGCACAA
Source organism: Cinnamomum chago (assembly GCA_038049695.1). NCBI lineage: Eukaryota > Viridiplantae > Streptophyta > Magnoliopsida > Laurales > Lauraceae > Cinnamomum > Cinnamomum chago. The sequence goes on from CP142456.1 coordinate 1,205,128, forward strand.
ACGAGAAGCTAGAAATGAAGTATGAAAAATAAAAGTTAAATGTGAAAGAAGATTTAGGTAATAGGCAATTCAGAAATCATTTGTGGAACAACTACAAAACATCCTTCTAATGTATCAGAAGCAACCAAGAAACAGGGCATGGAAATTCACAGATGTTTTCATCTGTTTTGATGTGGGGTTTTCATCTTGTGTTGATTTGATGTGGGGTTTTCATCTTGTGTTGATTTAAGTGAAGTTGGAATTGGGGTTGGCTCTGGATTAGTGGTTTTTGCATTTGGAATGTGGGTTTCAGTTGAAAGTGTTGGTAGCTTTTTATGAAGTGAATTTTAGGATTGCAATATGGTGTTTGTGTTGTTTTGATGTGGGTTTTTCATTTGGTATTGATTTAAGTGAATTTGGAATTAGGTATGCCTCTGGAATGGTGGTTTTGCATTCGAATGTGGATTTCAGTTGAGACTTTTGCAACTTTTTATGAAGTTAATTTCTTCTCTCTGTTTGATGATGTTTTTCCTGTTTTGATTTGAGTTTTTCATCTCGTGTTGAATTGGGAGAATTTGAAATTGGGTATGGTTCTGCATTAGTGGTATGCATTTGGAATGTGGGTTGTAGTTGAAACTGTTGGTTACTTTTCGTGAAATGAATTTTAAGGTTTCTGTAGATGAAACTGAACTATTTTCATATCTATTTTCTTGTTTCTGTTTGATGATGCTTGTATTGTTTTTTTTATGTGGGTCTTACTTCTCATGTTGATATAAGTAAATTTTTGAACTAATATTGGTTCTGGATTACCGGTTCTGTAGTTGGAGTATGGGTTTTTGTTGAAACTGTATGTTTTCTTGCTGTAGGGAACTTGAGGGTTTTCTGTAGGTGTAGAGAGCTACTTCCATGCCAGTTTTTTTTCCATCTGTTTTATGCTGATACTTGTGTTGTTTATGAAGTTGGTTTCGGTTATCTTGTTGTTTAAGTGAATTTAGAGTTGCCTATGGTTCTGTATTTGGAACATGGGTCTCTGTTGAAACTATTTGTAACTTCACTGAAGTCACTTTAATGGGTTTCTGTAAATGGAAGAGAACTATTCCCGTGTTTATTCGTTTCTTTGTTTGACGGGTGTTTTGTTTGTTTCATTCATTCATTCTATTTTTCACCACATGTTGGAGTGCATTTGGAAGTAGGTGTAGTTCAGGATTACTAGTTCATCATTTGGAATTTGGGTTTCAGTTGAAACTATTGGTAACTATTGGGTTTCAGTTGAAACTCCTGGTTCTCCTGCTGAACTGTAGCTGGCTGAGAGCTAGCTAGTAAGAGGGGGAAAGTTAGAGGCTAGCAGGGGAAGGGGGGTTGCAGGCGGGGAGGGCGCATCAGTGATATTTCTGGGCATGATTTAGAATATGGCAGTTTTAATATAAGTGATTGATCTTAACAAAAAGATCAAAACTATGAAGAAAGGCACATGCAAATAAGGCAAATGATGGCCTTTATTAGTGGAGATTGGGCCCCCTGTTTTGAAATGTAAGGCTTAAGTTCTTTCACAGAACTTTGAGTGTTTTTATTTTATTTTATTTTATTTTTTGCTTTAAGGTGAAAATTGTATTAGAAGAGAAACAGAGAAGAAACATGGAAATGCATTCTAACCTTGTTAACTTGACTGCACTCCTCAAAACCTTCCTAATATGGAAACACTTATATCTTTGAACTCTTCAATACCCTTTCCTTTTTTCTTGCTGTCCTCTTACTTTCTTCTTCATTTCCTTTGTCTTTGGAATTTCTCCTTGCCATTGTTCATATTTCATTTATTACTTCTCACTCATGTGTGAATACTATCTACAGATCGCAGCTTTCTTCTCTTGAAGCATGAAGGAATCGATGGATATGTTTTTGCCATTTTTGTGGGTGTCCTCGGTTACTGCTGTTACTGAAGGTGGATTTTCTACTGTTCATAAGCCTCATTTTCTTAGTGGATTTGGTCTTTTGGATTCTAAGGTACTGAACCCTACGGTTGAAGTATGATTAAGAGTAGTTGATTAGGGCTAATCTTTTTGGACATGTTGTTTAGCATTTTTTTGGGTCTTGTGTACATAGATGAAAATATCGGTAGCCAAACCGATACGAAGCGGGCGATACGTAGCGTATCGGGGATACGTATCGGCGTAGCGGTGCGATTTTAAAAAATCGCCAAAAAAATCTGAAAAAATTCCAGAAAATCCAGAAAATTGTAAAATGAAAGAAAATGTGGTTCTTTTGCAAAAGTAAGTAAGAAAAGGGGGCGTATCGGTGCCCTCAATATATGAGGTCCTGTATCGCTGTATAAATAGAAAATAATAGTAATGATTAGTTTTTTCACATGTATTCATGTTTCTTAGTCATGTTAACTTAAAAAGTAATGAAAAGCTCATTAAAAAAAAATTAGAACATGAAATAAAGGCATAAGAATTAAGAAGACTTAAGAGTTAGGTCATTAGTGAACATTGAACAATCAAATATCAATACTTCAGCATTCAAGGTTCAAATTCAATCAAGTGAATGAACTATGAAGTGATCAACAATCAACATTCAACACCAATTTAGAAATGACAAAGAGAGTTGAGAGTTAGTGAAAGAAATAGGAAATTAGGAATACCTTAATCACCACCAAAAGGAATGTCTACAAAGATTCAATGGGCTATGGTTATCCTCATCCCCATCAGTGTTATCATTTCTATTGGCACCATATTGAATTTGATATTGATGAGTATTGGGATCCACAAATCCAAAGAAGCCAGCCGCACCCACATCATAGGAACTTGGAGGAGGTGGAGGTGGTCCAGGTGGATATCTACCATATTGCGTTTCACCATAGTCACCATATGAGTAGGACCCCGAAGTTGAAGACTGTTCTTCTCCTTGTTGTACTTGACCATATGGAAAAAAGTCAAAATACTGTGAGTGTGAGGGTCCTTGTCCACTGTAACCAGGGTTCCACGAATCAGTCCATGATGCCGCTTGTTGTCCTCCAAAATCTCCACCCCTATTTCCTTGCTCAGTACTACCTCCAGCCCCAGGTGGTGAATCTCTTCGGCGCCGTTGATAACCACGACTTGGATCAAATCTTCCAGATGGAGGTAACTCCTGTACTTCCTCTACAGGAATGACATCGTCTTCGTCATGTTGATAGTATTCACTAGTACCACCTGTCCCACTGTCTCCTCCTCCATCTCCTCCACCATGACTACTTGAAGAGACTGTGGTGGAACTAGCTTTCTCAGAAGCAGGTTCTTTCCCACTCCTCCTAGTCCTACTACTGGTACCTTCTCCTTGAGGTGGCTGACCTTCTGCAGGTGCCTCACCCATGTCCTCACCTATCAACTCTTGAACCGTTTCCTGAAACCCCGGATCTGAATCTAGCAGTGGATCCTCTATCTCGGCTAGCCATGGGAGTAAGGGATCGTCATCTCTAAATATGTTATCCAAATTAATGGGACAATAATCAGGACTATCCCTTACCCTTCTCTCCCTAATTCTGTGTCTCAACTTTAGATTGTAATGACAATACACAAGCTTGTTGAGTTTCTGCATGGTAAGCCGATTCTTGACCTTCGTGTGGATCAGAGAGAAAGTGCTCCAATTTCTTTCACAGTTGGAAGATGTTGTAGTTTGACTAAGGATGCGAACAGCCGCACTCCTTAGATGTGGAGCACTCTCTCCAAAATTCATCCACCAATCAGCTGAAATGCAAAAAATAAATAAAGAAAATTAGATCGTATCACAAGATATCTGCAATGTGGATATGTCTTTTGTTTATAGTCATACCAGGTGGCATCTTTCCAATCGATCGTATCACAAGAGGGTCAGCAAAGGTTCCTTTCCTTTGTGTATAGATAGATATCTACAATGTGAAAATTAGATACAAGTCAGTAAACCCCTACAACATAATTAAATTCTCTTAAGTAACCACCCACTCACCTCTTGTATGGCCTCAATTTGATCATTTGCACCTAACAATTTCTTCAACACCTCCCGTAATCCTACCCGCAAGTCCGTATCTATTGCTTCGGTGTGTAGTTCGACATTGCGGTAATAGAATTCGGGATTCAAAAAATAACCTACATTATAAATATGTAGAATGTACTGTGAGCAAGCAAGATAATAAATACATTAGTTAGGAAAACAAAAAAGTATCAAATTCAAAGATATATATTAATTACCTGCGGCATGCAATGGATGGTGCAACTGATCGTTCCAACGGGCATCAATAATCTTTATATATTTTTCGTGATATCTAACATTTTCCATGATGGATTGCTTTGCCCGATCCATTGCTTCATATATAAAGCCCATTGTCGGCTTGTCATCACCATCTACAAGCCGCAACACTTTAACTAAAGGCTAAAAAACCTTTAATATCTTCTTCACTTTCTTCCAAAATTTATTGTCCCTCATCAGGTTTGGGACTTCAAACTCCGGACCACTAGTTGCATTGCCCCATCTCGAACGAAGCCATTCTTCTGATGCAAACATCTGAATGAGCTCCGTTCTAAACTTTACAAGGGTTTCCATAGCCAGAAAATGGGTTGCAAACCTTGTTAATCCTGGATGCAGCAAGGCATGGTTATTTGTGTATCTTTTCATCAAACTTAACACCCATGAATGATCATATATAAATCTTGTAATTCCTCTGCATGCCTTGATCAATGAAGCCACTTTTGTCTTCCTTCCAATCTCTTCCAAGATGAGATCTACGCAGTGTGCTGCACATGGGGTCCAGAATAAATGGGTCCTTTTCTCCATTAATTTCAAACCTGCTGCCTTGAAATTGGCGCCATTATCTGTAACAATCTGTACAATATACTCCTCTCCCACACTCTCTATAACTTTATCCATAAGAGTATATATATATGTGGCTGTCCGTCTATGTTCAGATGCATCAATGGACTTCACAAAGACGGTCCCAGCGACTGAATACACCAAAAAGTTTATTAATTGTGTTTGGGTGCCGCTGGTCCACCCGTCACACATGATGGTAATACCATTTTGTTGCCACATGGGTCTAAATTTTTCCACCCAAGCCTTTATTTCTTTAAATTCTTCTTCAAGATATTTAGTGCCCACATCATATACGGAGGGCGCCTGTATACCCCGCCCAGCTTCGGCGGCAACATCAAGAATAGTCTGGAAATATGGGGAATCTACTGCTGTAGGTGGTATGTTCTTGTGAATTAGCCATTTTGCTATAGCTTTGGCCAATCTATCTCTTGCAGCCTTCATTACCCCTTTCATAACACTTGATATTTTTGGTTGTTTAGCTCCCTCTTTTCTATGTGCTAAAGGATCAACAGGGGGAGGAACTGCTCTTCTTGTAGAGATAATTTCTACATCAGCATCCCGTTCCCGGGTGCTAAATGCCCTACGTATGGACCCCGCAAAGCCCTTGCCCCTGCTTGGCACAGTAGATGATGAGCCCCCTGCATCATAATATTTGCTTCCAGCAAATGCACGACGTTCATATTCTTCTTGTTGACTCATCAAAGACTCTCGGCGTGCAGCCTCCATCTGTGCATCTTCCTCCTCATCAAAATATTCATCCCCAAATACATCATAACGGGCAGCATCAACATCTTGCCGCCTCTTTTCTTTTATCTCTACTTTTCTAGCTTTGTTTTGGCCAACCAAAGCTTTCATTTGTTCCCTTACTTCCCTCGGTACTTCGGTACAGCCAGCAACATTGCCAGATATGTGGCCCAAGTGGTGTTTGAATCTTGTAATGCCCCCATGGGTCACTCTTCCACAGAACTTGCATTTGATTTTCAACCTATTATTCTCAACTGCCTCACCAAAGCTCCATGCGGGATCAATATCACGAGGCATTTTCACTTATCAAATGGTAGACAGATGGACTGAAATTGAATACCTGGCTCTCCCTATAAATATAAACAAGTAGTATACTAGTATGTTAAAAATAAAAAAAAACAAAGAAACATGTTAGAGGAAACTTATATCACAAATATAGGAACCATTTTCAAGACATTTGATTGGTATTCAAATATTAAAAATTATTTTTATTTTAAAAAATAAATAAATCCGAAAATAAAAAAATAGATAAAAATCAATAAACATTCAAAATGTGATGGATTGATCTATGGGAAACATAGATCTATCATTTACAATCAATTTCCAAGTGGTTTCATGGGTTGTCCATGAATATTCACATTTTTTTTTTCAAAAAATAAATAAATCCGAAAATAAAAAATAGAGAAAAATCAATAAAAATTTAAAATGTGATGGATTGATCTATGGGAAATATAGATCTATCATTTACAAGTAATTTCCAAGTGGTTTCATGGGTTGTCCATGAATATTCACATTTTTTTTTCAAAAAATAAATAAATCCGAAAATAAAAAATAGAGAAAAATCAATAAAAATTCAAAATGTGATGGATTGATCTATGGGAAACATAGATCTATCATTTACAAGTAATTTCCAAGTGGTTTCATGGGTTGTCCATGAGTATTCACATTTTTTTTTTCAAAAAATAAATAAATCCGAAAATAAAAAATAGATAAAAATCAATAAACATTCAAAATGTGTTGATTTGATCTATGGGAAACATAGATCTATCATTTACAAGCAATTTCCAAGTGGTTTCATGGGTTGTCCATGAATATTCACATTTTTTTTTCAAAAAATAGATAAATCCGAAAATAAAAAATAGATAAAAATCAATAAAAATTCAAAATGTGATGGATTGATCTATGGGAAACATAGATCTATCATTTACAAACAATTTCCAAGTGGTTTCATGGGTTGTCCATGAGTATTCACATTTTTTTTTTCAAAAAATAAATAAATCCGAAAATAAAAAATAGAGAAAAATCAATAAACATTCAAAATGTGTTGATTTGATCTATGGGAAACATAGATCTAACAATATGAAGCTATTTTCAAGTTGTTTCATGAGTTTTCCATAAGTGATAATGTTTTTTTTTTTTTTTAAATAACATAAATCCGAAAATAAAAATAACAATATAAAAAAAAAAACAAAAGATATGCATGTAAGATCAAAAGGAAGCATGGATCTACAATAAAACAACACAATGATGCCATTATGTTGTGATTCATAGTAGTTAGAGAGTGATAAATGAAATGATCATCTCAATAGTTGAAAAAATAAACCACATATACCTTAATGAAGAATCTTGTTTTGACTTTTGAATCTTTAGATCTCTTTCAATAATGGTTTGTTGGTGATTTGGTGGCAAAATATCTTGAAGAGAGGGATTTGGGAGACATTTGGGACCACAAAGAAGTGAAAATGGAAACTATAGAGGGGAAGAGAACAAAGACAAGGGTAAAAAACCCTAAAAAGTCCAAAAGGGGGGTTTTATACCCCCCCCCACGTGTATGGGCCGATACACTTAAGTATCGGCCGATACGGTCCCGTATCGGCCGCTACGGGTGCGATACACCCGTGGAGGCCGATATTTTCTTGTACCATATCGGCCGATACGCTTCGTATCGGCCGATATTTTCTTCCATGCTTGTGTAAGAACATATGGGCTGACTAAAGCGTTAACTTGGGTTAGTTTTCTTATTGAAATTTGCTAGTCTTTTGGACATATTGGTTTATGGTTCTAGTTGGAAGTTGTAACGAACTTGCTGAACATTTTGGACATGTGATCTAACAATCTTTTGGGCATATATGTATAATTTTTATTATTGTTGTTTGTTTTTATAAGTATGCTTGTTTGTTTTACAGGCTTGAAAGATTATTCAAACCACCCCTTTTTAACTCCGCCAATGCAAGCTTAAGAAAGCCTTTGCATTGTCGGTTCCAAGCCCGAAAAAAGGAGGAGGATGAAGGGGTTCTCTTGGAAGTCTTTGTAATGTCAATATATTAAGGTATTGACGGTATTCTTGTCAATCTTTTTGTTGTTAAAGGCAATACCATTGATATTGATATGCTAGGTGGAGAGATTGCAAAAAATATGATGACAATATAAGTTCACTACAGACCTGCAGCTATTTCTATGTAACTTATATATGCACACATGTGATTAGATTTCCTTCTTTTCCACTGATGAGACTTTGTTGTTCTTATGGTGAAGTGTAGCTTAACCCTGCAGAAGTAACTGGTATTATGAATGACTTTGCTGAACCTGGATCACTTGCACCAACTGGCTTATTTCTCGGATCCACAAAGTATATGGTGCTTCAAGGCGAGCCAGGGGCTGTTATTCGTGGAAAGAAGGTGATGACCCTGTAACATTCATTGACTCCATTGTTATAATTCCCTGAAAGGGGATTGCTATCAATCAATACCCAAGTTTGTATTTTGGTCAGCCTAAATAGATGGAATGTTTTAATACTCTGGAGAAAATGGATGGTTTTCTAAGTGAGTGTTTGAGGGGCCGATGAATATCTGATGTGTACACTTGGGGGCTTGATAAATGTCTGGTGTGTCTCAAACATGGTTATAAAAATTGACCAATGCATATCGGTTTTTCGGTGCTATAGATGGTTCCGGGCGATATATGTATTGCATATGTATCAGCTCATACACCAATATGAATCGAACAGGGCTTTGAAAGAGTAAAAATATAATTGCCATGGTTCAAATGCATGAACAATTACTTTATCTCGTTATCACTCTAACCACAGGGCCACAAAACAGTCACTTTCTTTGTAGTAATTATTTTCATGTAACAAATATTTGTCAAATTCTCCATAATACCCATTGATTGGATTGATACTGAGGTAAACCCTGATCCACATCCTAGTCTAACCCTTTGTTTCCTTTTATTATCATGCATCTAGGTAGCCCTCAGAAGAAGGTATAAAGGCTTGGAGTTGTACCAGTGAGATCAATCTTCTTTGATTCCTCACATTAACTACTGTCAGTTTTATGAATGACATAGTTGATGGAATTATTTCTAGAAAGAATCTACATTCATTTGACAATTCTAACAGTCTAATATGCAATCTCAAAAGCATGGAAATAAAATAAAATGATGATACAAGGTCTTGAGATGACACTTACATTGAAAACACTCAATGTACAACATAACACCAATTATAAATACACAAACTAAGCCCCGTTGAAGACCTTTTGGAGCTTCAGTTGATTGATATATTACAATTCCCTGGGATGTGTCTTCCATGTATAGTTTATGATGCTGCTCCTCTCTGGTGCGCGTTTGTCATTTGACTCAATGCTTTGTTTTCAGGGCTATGGTGGTGTTACTATAAAGAAAACTGGCCAGGCCTTGGTCATCGGAATCTATGAAGAACCAGTGACTCCAGGCCAGTGCAACATGGTCGTTGAAAGGCTTGGTGATTATCTTGTTGATCAAGGACTTTAGCTTGGGTATGCAACTTTTGGTTCTAATTCTTTGGTGATGAATTATACAACACTAGCGTTTTGAATTTGATATTCAAGGCTCATGGTTGGATAATCCCCATGAAAGAATCCATGGGCCTGTTTGATTAGCACATGTATATCCTTCCCATTCAACATGCCTTTCAACCATGGTTCCCTCTTGTATATAAACAAAGCATTTAATTTTGGTGGATTCTTACATATTCATCTTGGATATATTTTCTGCAGGTGGGGGATTGAAATGCCTGCTATAATTGCCAAATCCATATCCTTACTCTCCGATGCAGGTCTTGGAATGGCCATGTTCAGTTTAGGTGCATACCAAATCTCATGCTCAAAAAGTTTCTGTTTTAACTATTGGCCTTTATTATATAATTTATAGAGGGCTACATGAGAAATTTGCACAAATTGACATCTTTTGGGTAATTTGTAGGTTTGTTTATGGCATTACAGCCGAGGATAATTGCATGTGGGAATTCAATTGTGGGAATTCAATCGCTGCCTTTGCCATGGCTGTTAGGTTCATAACCGGACCAGCTGTCATGGCTGCCGCTTCGATTGCTGTCATTTTCTAAAAGACATCACATGTCAACAATAGACAATTCCGAAGTTCATTGCACAAGCAGCTTATAATTTTGACAATGGTCTTCTTCTTTCCAGTTTTAGAGGGTCCAAGAGAAGTGACAACGACAGTTTTGCAGTCTTCAACTGGCTTGGAAGGTTAATACCTTTCTCCCAAATGTTGAAATGTTAATGGAATTTGATTGCATGCTTACTTTCCTATTTTTCCTTTCCTTATCTGAGCCTGGCAAGAAAATTATACACATTTTCATTGAATATGCTTATTTTAATAGCAAAATTTTCCTGTTCATGTATTTCTTCTTTGTATGCGCTGAATGATTCTAATGTAATATTTTTGCTGCTAGTAAGCTTTCACCTAAAAAGTGGGGTCTTTCTAAAGGCTCTAGTGCTGTCTTAGTTGCTTTTCATGGAGGAGTTTCTTTTCTACTCTTTCAGGGAATAGATATAAGACCTAATCTAGCTGCCATATTGGGGCTCGCATGGCTAGACTCAATTTTACTTGGTGGTAGCTGTCTGGCTCAGATCTCATGTCTTTGGCCTCCTCATAGGCGTCAGATTCTTGTTCATGAAGCAGGGCATCTGCTGACTGGTAATTCTTTTTATATTAAAAAGAGTGTGAATTTTTTTATTTTATACTAGAAATGGTGTCTGGGCAATTGCAATTTAATTTTAAGAAGGCATTTTATTTTAATTTTGCTCACTGCCCCGAGCCTCATGTCTTGATTCTGTAAACATGGGTCCCATGCTTCAGTGATACAAACTGTTGATCCCATTAATCAAGCTGTGGACACAGTGTAAGACCTGTCGCATGAATAATCCAGAATTGAAGATATTAAAAGTCCAATATCTGGCTGTCCTATGTTGAACTTGGGCTTGGATTTCCAAATGAGATTGTTGTTTGAATCCAGACTACCATCATGAAGCCCATCATATCATAGGTGCTGATGATTGGAACATGGTTCTCACTTTTACTTTCCTAAGGCCTGAGGATTCCCCCATCGGCTCATGAATATATATACTCTGTACTTCATCAAGGATTCAAGGTTGAATTATTTCTAACAAAGCCTTTGTTCGAATCCAACTATAAGCTATTAATTATCCCTTAGGTGGAAAAGGTTTGTGTTTCCTTTCGAACTTCCATTCAACATCCATGGTTTTGTGATGTGTTGCTTGACATTACATCATTAGTGACACAGGACACTCTGTTTGGCCAATTACAATTCACAAATGCATGAACTGTTTGATCATTTCATTTGGAATTTGTTCAGTTTGTCCAAATTATATTTAAGTGGGCCCGATTTGGTTTTCATGATGTTGGGCATTTGGAACAGTGCAAGAGTCCTAACACAATTCTTGTAGTACATCCATTTGAAATTCCTTGTTGTGCTGCTTTCTGTGTTCTCTTGTTGATCAGAGTGGTGTTATTCATCCCTGCGCTGTGCTGCTCTGTAGTGCTTCTTTATGTTGTGTATAGCTTCTTGATGGGTTTGTCTCTCCTGTTCTCTGTTTTCCTTCCTCTCTTTCTGGGTATTCTTGCTTTTCTGGGTTGGCATTTTTTGTGAGCCATCTCTCTCTGTTTTGTCTTGTTTTTAGAGGCTCTTGCTCAGTTCCTCTTTTCTCCTAATATTAATTTACCTTTCAGCAAAAAAATAAAAAATAAAAATGATCCTGTTTGGTTGCAGTTTTGATGGGGGAAGAACTCAGACCAATTGGAGTTTTCTTTGGTTTGGATAAGCTGATTAAATAGCCGAGTGGTTGGGATAGGGCAAAAATGACTCTACATTTGCTGAGGCTGAGGACTCCACAATTTCTCGCTTTAGCAATTTGAGTGGAGTGCCAGTCTCTGAAAGAGCTGGATATCATAAATCTAGCATGCAACCACTTGGAAATGTAGGGAAGAGAGGCGGGGAGAGGCAGAGAAAATGGCAGAGGGAGGTTATGAGGGTACTACTGCAAATGCCCAACAGCACATATTGCATGATTGTGCTACTATAGACTGTAGAAGGGGAGGATGAGGAAATGAGGAAATGAGAAAACAGAGAGATTGGTATTTTCAAGTGAAGTTGGTCAATGCTTCAAACACTGCCAATTCAAACTTCTCCACTGAGAAAAACTACAAACCATCACGTGATGGCTTTGCAGGTCACCATCACTCTCTCTCTCTCTAAAGCTCTTGTACCCTCTGCAGGAAAAAAAAATGTGGATACTCTCTCCAAAGCTGTTGTACCCTATGGCTCTCTTCACCTGCACTTTCCCATTTTCAAACTAATATGACAGAATGCATGGACTTGATACTAATAATTCCTCTCCTCTTATGTCTTGACAGAATATATGGGTTGTTATCTTGTAGACACTCAGCTGTAAAGATCTATCAAATCAAGTTTTGAGTTTTTTTTTTTTTTTTAATGAAAGTAACATCCACCTACCATGTGAATAGTCCATTATAGTTGAAATGATATGGTACATGTAATTTTGTAAATGTTACTAGTGTATATGAGTGAATTTATTGGCAACCAGAGGATGGAGTATATGAGTAGATTGTGGACTATATGGCTGAGGTTGATCTGCTCATTGGCTTCATACATTGTGGTACACCTGATGACTTAGATGAGCATTTTGTTCTGCATTGATTGTGTTTTGGCTATGAGCAATGACAACAGTCCAATGGATGCTCTTTGCCCTAAAACTATGGATCCTTTTAAGCACTTTCAGATGACTAGTGCTGGAGTATATCCGGACTCCCTCATCTGTCCATCTTCATTTATTGCATTGGAGAAACCATTCCACTTCTATCTAATGTCACTTGTTTTCTTGTTTCATGACAGACAAAATACAGAGAACGTGTTCTTGGGTTGATACTTGTCTCCCCTCTTTGCAGAGCACCTTATCTTCAAGCTATTAACCAGTAAGTCCTTGCAACCTCTATTTTTAGTTTGTTGTAGCTTTCCATTGTCAGTTGCATCTAGTTTTACTGTCCTTTTATTAGTTGCATTTTGATTTTTCTGTTCTTTGATTACCTCGAGGAAGTTCTGGTTTTAGTAATCTATGTAACGGCAGCAATTTACGGATATTTTCTGTTATGTGTTCTCATTCTCATGCGGTCATGCCTTTTTGTATCCTTATGCAGAATCAATTTGGGGAAGCACAAATACTGCTACTATTCTTTTTGGAATAGTGTGTTCTCCCTTAACCATGGATATTTTCATTACATGCTCTCATTCTTATGCCTTTTTGTACCCTTGTGTAGAATCAATTCGGGGAAGCACAAGCAAAAGAGTTAAAGACGAAGCATGCACAACTTGCTAAGGCAAAGGCGGAGCTTGACATCAACCCAAATTTGATAGAGGTCTCTGAAAGGGTTGTCATCAAAGAAAAACAGAAGGACCCAATCCCTGATATCGAGTGGTGGTATGTAACATGTTTTTACCTAATTTGTGCATTGCCACTGATCTCTTTCGTCGTATTTTCTCATATTTGGATAGTAATTGGAGATTTCAATTTTTGAGTTTTTCTCCTGACATCATTCGGAAAATTAGGGATGCACCACTTCTCCTCTCTGGTACCTTCAATGGTTTGGTTGAAGACAATGTCACTGACAATAAACTGAAGATGGATAAGATTACCATGTATGTAGAGCATCCACAACCTATTGAACCCCAAGCAGAGCCTGCCCCACCCCCTCCACAACCTATTAAATCCAGAGAATTTTATATTTTCACATCTGAATATTTCTCATCTGAATATTTCTGTAGATATTTTATATTTTCACATGCAGGTGCAGAGTTGGGATGAGACTTTAATTATGATGATGTAAGTTCAGTGTGTAGCATAATTTGTAATATCAAAATCAATGTTGCATGAAATGAAGCCAGAATACCAGATCAGCCAACAGGGACTGAGACGATGGCATCTAGTAAATTCAGAATGTGATTCCCTTGTCCATTCACTGCTAACTGCATATGTTACTACACCTTGTTAACCCAATACTCTCACTTTTATTTGGAAGTTAATATATATTTCTGTTTGAAATCTGATTCAAACCATTTGTGAAACTTTTATAATCAATGCAGAATTTCATGTATTCATCTATAGGAACTTTATCCTAACTATGAGACATTTGTTTGTGCTGCTTTGCAATTAATTGATAAAGCCAGAGAATATCTAGGATTATCTGAGCTAGAGAAATGTAACCAAGAGGGTGGTGTTCTCTGTGTTAATGTGGGTGATGCGCTTTCTCCTTCAGTCATGGTTCCAGGGGGATATGCAGGTGAGTTTTAGGATGTTTAGATACATGAATTCTTTGCTGCGTATTTTATTAATTTACTTTGAATTTAGAGGGTTTGTCTCATTAGATGCCTGTATTAGAGCAACATAGATACCATAACTGAATTTTTTTTTGGACACATATATAGCTCATAAATGGATTCAATGCATTTGTTTCTATTGCACTGTTTTCAATTTGTGACTTGTGTCAATCATCCAGGCATCGTTGTGGACTTGTTTTCTGATGGAAAAGTCTTACCACAGTTGCAGGCGGTGCGCATTACTGAATTTTGATTAACCATACAGATCATATGCTTGTGTCAGGTCTCCTTTAGTTTAAATATGGTATTTCCTATGAAATAGTATCATTACAAACTAACTGCATGATCAAATCCCAAAAGGTTTTGATTATCAATTTATATAGAAGAAATCTTCTTTATCAACCAGTTCTCCATTGAAGTGGACAGTCTAACATGATTAGGTCAAATTCCTTTGACTACTGTTGATGTTTTATCTTTTGGGTCCTATTTAATACTCTTATCCTTTTTATTGACTAAAATTTTTATTGTTACCAATACCCAAAAAAAAAAAAAATCAACAAAACCTACTATGTATTTGATCAGTTTTAGTTTCAGTTTCATTAACAATTCATGATTCTGGGTTACATGAGCATGGCTATTAGTATTGATAAATAAATGGTATTCTAGGATCTATTTATTCTTGTCCTCTTTTGATTATCATGCTGGTTCTTTTAAAGTAACATTTTGTTTAATCCTCATGTGTTTTTTGTTTATTTATGCATCTCTGCTCTGTTTATTCAGCTACCTTTTATATTTTAATGCTGTTTACATTGCTTAACTATGTTTAAAAGATCGATAGTTTCTCTAAAGTTTGTGGCTGCATATTCTTGTATGTGTTTTCTGATTGCACATCTAAGGCTGCAACATGGTTGGGACTTAATGAAAAGTTGATGACCCATGGGCGTATAATGGTGAATTGTGGCGGGACCCATGCCGAAGCAGCCAAAGCTGGGGGAGTAGCCTCTTCAAATGTTAGCTCTTGGATACAGAATTCTACCATTAAGGCATTGTGCAAAGCATTTCCAAAAAATGTAAGTTACTCCTTACAGTCAATTAAATCTTAACTCCTTTGATACATGACCCTAGTTTGTGATCTTGAATCAACGGTTTGTGATCTTGAATCAACTGTTTAGGCTCAAGTGCACTTTTATTTTTTAATTTTCTCAGGATTTTATTTTGTTTCACTTACTTTGCTTTTGATTCCAATGTTTAATTCCTAACAATTTTTTTTTTTTTTACCACAGGTTGGGACTGAAGATCAATGTAATAGAGGCCAATTGCTTGAACATCCTTTTGTTTTTCATAAGAATATTGTACTTACACTATTTTGGATGCTACATTTTTACTTGAATTAGTAACGACAATGTGGCTAAGCTTGTGGGTCGTATTTAATAGTTATATGTTTCCTAATATGTTGAAGGAGCATGTTTTGTACATTTTTCATTAGTTAAATGAAGATACTTTACTGTACATTTTGTTTGAGTTGAATGGGCATGTTTTATTGTACATTTTATTTTTGTTGAATGTGAAGGTTTTATTATACATTTTATTTTAGTTGAATGAGCAGGTTTTATTACATTCAGCGTAAAAGATGTTTTTGAGGTAGCATGTGGTAATTTAAAAAAATATATATTATTTTTAGCGACGAATTTTATTTGTCTCCTAAAAGGAATAAATATATCCCCGACGTATATAATTTGTCGCCTAAGAGAAATTGTGGCAAGGTTAAATATTGGGCGAAATGTCTACAAACTATGCGCGGCAAAACTAATTCGTCACCTATTATAATTTATGGCAATTCATGCACTATTTGGCGACAATAAAGTTTTGTCGGTAAAAAACTATAATTCAGCGACGACTCCATTTTGTCGCCAAATTCCCTTTTCACCATTTTTTATCCATTTTCTCGAAATGAAGTATGGACATTTGGGGACAAAAAATATCATTTTTGCCGACATAATGCATTGTTGTAGAAAATTGATATTTGGCGATGATAATGTGTTGTCGCAGAAAATCATTTTAGCGACGATAATGTGTTATCGTAGAAAATTGATATTTAGCGACGATAATGGGTTGTCGAGGAAAATTGATATTTAGCGACGATAATGTGTTGTCGCGGAAAATTGATATTTAGCGACAATACGGAGTTTTCGCAAAAAATGTATATTTAGCGACGATTAATTCTGATAGTCGGCAAAAACAATCACCGACACGTAATGGGCGACGAACGGGCGACGAAAATGGTTTCGTCGCAGAATATATTCTGCGACGATTTTGTGATTTTCTGCGACAAATATTTACGTCGTGAAAAATGATTTTTGTTGTAGTGTTCCCTCAGATAGCTGCTCAGACCAAGCTTGCAGAAGACGTCTCACCAGTCGAATCCTCTACCTCTCAGCCAGTTTTTTCCCCTTCCCCAGGTCTTCCCGAGCTAAACCCTCCCTCTCCCAAATCTTGCCCAATCCTCTCCACCCTATTACCGACCCTCTCCCCCACCAAGAAATCTTTGCCACCCGACCCTCTCCCCTGGCCTCATGGGACCCAGAACAGCTTCAGCTGCTAGAGAATCACTTGCGGAGTCTCATTCCCCCATCCATTGGAACCCACCCAGCTCTTGTCCCCAGCTCCACATTCCTCCAAAATCCCCACCCAAATCCTTTGCTAAATGCCTCACTCCTGTGGTATTTTCTCCCCCTTCGGTTATTCCCCCAGCGGCCTGGATTGATGGCAAACTCACAATCAGGATTCCAAAGCAAATGGTCATAAACAACAAAGAATCCTTCACTTACTCTGCCTTAGGGAAATTTGTGGGAAGAAGACCTACTCTGGAAGCATTAGAACAGTGGGTGTCTTCCTCTTGGCACCTCACTATGCCCTGCCTTATTTCCCTCACAGAGAAAGGCAACTTCATTTTTAGGTTTAACTCCCAGGCAGATCGAGATGGCTTAACCAGCCAAAGCCCTCTCCGGTTTGATAAGAAGAAGCTCCTACTTCGTCCATGGTCTCCAGGTCAAGAAGAAAGCCCCTGGCCAGCAGAAGCCCCAGTGTGGATTCGTCTTAAAGGTATCCCCTACCACTGCTGGAGCAGTGACATCCTGCTTTCCATTGCAGCATCTATAGGTAAGCCTCTGCGCCTAGACGAAACCACTGCCAAGCAGCGCATATTATCTTTTGCTAGAGTGCAGGTTCTTTTGGATGTGGCTAAGATCGGTCCTAACCTCCTAACGGTGGAATTGGAAGGGGATGTTACAGTGGAGGTAGAAGTGTTATATGAAAATACCCCTTGTGTTGAATGTCTAGTGGTTGGACACCTTTCTAACAAGTGCCCCTTTCGCCAGAGGCCAGGATTATTGAAAACTCCGGTGGAAGCAGACAGACTGGTTAATCCCCCCTCAGCTATTCCCTCCTTGGCCAACCCTCAAGTAGTAGGAGCTAGCCCTCAGACCTCATATTCCTCTATGGAAAATCCCCCCCCATCTCCTAAAGATTCTCAGCAAACTGCTCTCCCAGCTCCTCTCCCCCTGCCTCCCCCTCCCCTCCTCTCAGTGTGTAACCTGCCTTCATCCAATAGGATCTCAGCTGACTCCTTAGCTGCTCTCCCAGAAGTTTCCTCCATAGCAGGCACTATCCCAGCACCTGTCATCGAGTGTTCTAACCCCTTCTCCATTTTGGAAGACCACTCCATTGCAGACCCTACCACAATATCTAGTAATCCCAAGCCTCTTCTGCCTCCCTCCCCCTCAAGCGATGGAAACAGAGTCATTAGTCCCAACAAACATCCTTCCTCCTCTGCCACTAATACTACATTGGCTATCCCCTCTCAGCAAACAACCCAGATTTCCTCTCTTATAGTTGATTTATCTCCATTCAAGATGAAAACAAAAAGGAAATCCAAGCCTCGTGCTGCTACTTCCTCTGGCCCCAAGATGAGAAGCACAGCTGGTCCCCCCCTCCAACCCAGTTATCAATGAGTAAAGTTCTCTATTGGAACTGTAGGGGTATTGGTAATTCCCCCACCAAAACCATGTTATTTCATCTCATTGAATCTCACTCTCCTGACCTCATTTTCCTCTTAGAGCCCAAGGCAAATCTGGATTCCTTTTTGGACTCTAGAATGCACTCTTTTAACTTCAACCCAACTTTCTTTAACCCCACTAATAACCTTTGGTGTCTCTGCAACAATGTTTCAAATTTTAATTTCTCCTTGCTGGACAGCTCCTCCCAACACTTATCCATCTCTGTCTCCTCCTCTTCCTCCCTCTGTCTCATCACAGGGGTCTATGGATCCACTGACTACAGACTTAGAAGGGATCTCTGGAGCTACCTGGTTAACAGATCCTCTACTACTCTCCCCTGGAGTGTGATAGGGGATTTCAATGCTATTCTCCTTGCTAAAGAAAAGCTGAGTATCCGTCCCCCTTCCTCAATCTCAGTTAAGGACTTCAATGATATGGTTACTGTCTCTGGGCTTCAAGATCTTGGTTTCAAAGGCAACAAGTTTACCTGGGCTAACAATAGGCAAGGTATGGCCCTAGTTGCTGCTAGACTAGACAGAGCCCTATCCAATTCTCTTTGGTTAGACTCCTTTGATGACCCTATAGTGAGACATCTCCCCAGAGTGGCCTCTGACCACAGCCCTATCCTGCTATTCCACAGGAAAAATCCTTTCTTCAGCAATTCAATCCCTTTCAGATTCGAAGAGAAGTGGCTGCTGCAGGAATCCTTCCTAGAGGTGGTTAAATCCAGCTGGGCCTCCCCTTGTAGGGGGAATCCCCAATTCATCCTCGCCAATAAGCTCAAGATTCTGAAATCTAATCTTAAGGCTTGGAGTAAGGAGGTTTTTGGCCAGATGAAGTCCAAGATTGCAGAAGCCGAGCTCATGGTCCTGTCCAAGCAAACTGAATTTGAGGCCAACCCTAGTGATCTCCTTCTTCAAGATCTGAACAAGGCTAAAGCAGTCCTCCACAACTGGCTCAATGCTGAAGCGGTGCATTGGAAGCAGAGGGCTAAAATTAAATGGCTCCAAGATGGAGATAGGAATACGAAGTTTTTCCATCTCTCGGCCAAAGTTAGAGGAAAGCGCAAGTGCATTGACCGGATCGCGGTTGGAGATTCCATCTTTGAGGATGAGTCCCAAATAAAAGGCCAGGCCTCTTCCTTCTTCTCCAATCTGTTTCACTCCTCCTCTGTTGCTTCGGATGAAGCCCTCTTCGACCTGCATGGTCCGTCAGTTTCGGAAGAGCAAAACATAGCCCTCTCAGCTATTCCTTGCCCTCCTGAAATTAGAGAGGCCGTCTTTAAGCTTAAAAAGAGTAGTTCCCCGGGCCCAGATGGCTTTACTGGGGCCTTCTTTACTAGCTGCTGGCCCATTGTTAGTAAATATGTGGTGGGGGCGGCGACCCACTTCTTTTCCTCCGGTCATCTTTTGAGAGAAACCAATGCCTATTTTCTCTCCCTTATCCCTAAGATAGCCTCTCCAGTCACCTTCTCAGATGTCCGTCCAATTAGCCTTCTGAACTTTGTTTACAAAATCATTTCCAAGATTTTGGCAACCAGGCTAGCCACCATCCTTCCTCTCCTCATCTCTGATCACCAATCAGCCTTCGTTAAAGGAAGGACAATCCACCACCATGCTGCCTTAGCCCATGAACTGATTCAAACCCTTAAATCTAAAACCCGAGGAGGGTCAGTCTGTTTGAAGTTGGATATATCAAAAGCCTTTGACAAGGTTCAGTGGAGTTTTCTCTTTAGGGCTCTGAAGTTCTTCAACTTCTCCTAGACCTGGATAAACATGATTACAGAGCTAGTCACCTCTTGCAAAGGATCTGTCCTTATCAATGGCAGCCCCTGTGGGTTTTTTGGATCTTCTTGTGGTCTGCGTTAGGGAGACCCCCTTTCTCCCTACTTATTCATTCTTACGGAGGAGATTCTTAGCTTAAATCTTGAAGGCCTTAAGCAGACCGGTGCCATTGAGCCAATTTCCACTATCCCCAGGACCCCTTGCCATCTCCTCTATGCTGATGATATCCTGCTCTTCTTCAAAGCTTTTAAGAGAGGCCTAAAAAGAATTCAGGAGCTTCTTTCTTCCTACCAAGTCTCTTCAGGTTAATGTTTTAATCTTCAAAAGAGCCAGCTGTTTATGGGAAAGTGTTCTGCTAGGAGATCTCACTTGGCTAGTAATCTTCTGGGAATCACTCAGGCTAATCTCCCCTCTACTTATCTGGGAGTCCCTCTCTTTCTTGGCACTTCAAGGCATCCTTTCTTCAATCGGATCTTGGACTCAATTAAATCCAAGCTGGCAGGCTAGAAAGCAAAAAGTCTCTCCGTTGCGGGTAGACTTATCCTGGTTAAGCATGTGTTCTCTTCCATCCCCCTCCACACCTCCTTGGTTATTCTAATCCTGAGCAAAATATGCCTTCAGATAGAGCGGTTGATGCGGAGATTCCTCTGGTCTGCTGGCCCAGATAAGTCTAACAGTCTGGTTAATTGGGAAACTGTCTGTTTGCCAAAATCTGAAGGTGCTCTTGGTCTGCGCAGAGTGAAGGTATTCAATGAGGCCTGCTAGCTCAAGCTGGGTTGGTCGGCTGCATCTTCTGTTTCTCTCTGGGCTAATTGGTTCAGAGACAGATACTTTAGAGGTTCGATTTGGTCTCCAGTCACGCCTAAAAGAGGTTCCTGTATTTGGATGAGAATCAGGCCAATGGCTCACTTCCTTCAAAGAGGGAGCATTTGGAAGATTGGGAATGGCCTCTCTATAAACTCCTGGCTGGGCAACTGGACAGGTAAAGGCCCCATTGCTTCCAGACTTCCTCATCTTCTGCTCCCTGATTCATATCGGCTGGTTGACTTAATCCACAACTCAACTTGGGCTATCCCCTCCCATCTTCCTGCTGACCTTCAAAGTTATCTCCTGCAGTCCACAAGCCACCTCTCCTTAAGCAACTCCTCAGGTCCAGACTCTCTGTTATGGCAGGGCAACAACTCGGGGAACCTATCTCTCAAAGAGGCTTGGAATATTCTAAGGATCTCTCATCCCGTGGTCTCCTGGGATGGTTTAGTTTGGACCAAGCTTCTTAACCCCAGATTGGCTTGCTTCTCCTGGCGTCTTCTGCACAGGAAAACTCCAACTGACATGTGGGCTAAGCAGAGAGGAAGTTCGATAGCTTCTAGATGCTGTCTCTGCCTTAACCACGAAGAAGATGATCTCCACCTCTTCTTCTCCTGCTCTTTTGCTCTCCAAGTTTGGAGGTGGATTCTCAGTCTTGAAGAAAATCCCCCTGCCCTTCCTCTTACAGCGTCAGCTATTTGGTCTAACTTAGCCCAGGGGACTGATACTCAAGTGAGAAAAATTGCAGCAACGATATTCTTTCATACTATCTTTGTTATCTGGTCTCTCCGGAATGACTGCAAGCACAGGAATGGTAAGCCTAGACTGGACAGAGCTAAGATCATTCTTCTGGATCAGTTGAAAGTGCTGGTTAGCCAAGCCAGCTCCCTCTCCCATCCTGTCCTGACTGGTTTGGGTCTGGGTTGAGTTCCTGATTAGCATTTGCTGGTGGTTTTTCCTTCTTGCCTGGTTAGTGATGTGTGTGGAGTGTTGTTGCCCGTCTCCTTGCTTGTCCGGTAGTTGCTAGTGGCATTCTGGCTTGTCTGGGTTGGCTTGGCTGTGCTGTTTATTGCAGGTTGTTGTAGTCCCCTTTTGGGCTGGCTGGTTCTTTGGTTTGTTGTTTGCGTTTTTTCTCTGTTTTGCTTGGGCGGCTTCTCTGTTTCTTCTGCTGGTGTTGCTGGGCTCCCCTGCTGGCCTGAGCAGAGCTCGGCTGTTCCTGTGCCTGTGGGTCTGGTGCTAGCTTCTGTCCCCTGCTGGGTTTGTTTATGTTTTTGGTGCCTTTGGCCTTCAGCTTTGTTTATTCCCTTCCTGTTTCTGGGTTGGTTTTTTGGCTGTCTTCTTTTGATTGTATTCTTTTTTCTCCCTGTCCTTGGGGCTTTGGCCTTTTGCTTCTTCTTAATACAAATTTACCATTTAGCAAAAAAAAAAATATCTCCAATCATCCAACGATGATGGGATTGGGAGTTGGACCACCAAAATTTAAAGTAGGGTTCTTGGAAAAGTTGTTGTCCTCTATATTCAGTTATTTCTTCATGGATTTAAAAAGTTACATTAATTTGGGGCGAACCATTGAAACTATGAAACTCTTAAACCCTTATGTGGGGCTCACCTTAACTAGGGATTAGTATGAAAATGACACATTCTGATGAATCATGACTATTTATTTAATGACCATAAAGTTGACAGTTTTCTAAAACTACATCTACAACCTTAAACTTTGAAACTCTTAAATAGATGGAACTACAAGAAAAACTGCTTATAGCGGGGGCCGGCGGCCGCCGGTAAAAGTGGTAATGGCCGCCGGTAAAAGATTTAGCGGCGGCCCAAGTGGCCGTCGCTTAGCGACGGTATAGGTAGAGTGCGTATAAATGTCAACGGCGTTTTGGGGGACGCCGCTAAATTTTACTTTTACCGGCGGCCGGCTGACCGCCGCTAAAAGTTGGCCGCCGGTAAAAGTAAAAAAACTGCCGCTGTATACCCTGGCCGCCGGTAAAAGTAGAATCTTTTTTAAAAAATTACTGCTTTTACCGGTGGTCAGGCGGCCGATTAAAACAGAGCAGACTTCATCGGGCAATTGCATTTAAGTCATCTTACACCGTCTCTTTGAAGTGGCCGCCGGTGTAACTTCGACGCTGAATCCATATTTTCTTGTAGTGTGGTAAAAAATATTAGAAATGTGCATGTCATAAAAAAGAAAAGAAAATTATAGTTATGATTATAAAATAAGACACAATATATGGGGCCCATCTTGGACTTATTCTAAGTTTTTCCAATCATTGTGGGCCTCACAAATAGATTAGTAACATTCATAGTTGCCGCCAATCCTCCAGCTTATGCTAGTAATCATATGTTCAATCTTATGGTGGGACTAATTCCTATTGGATTAAAATCTTAAGACATCCCACACATGAGGAGTCCGTACATTTCTAGCGGCTTAGATGTTCATGATCAATAAATGGACCCTACTGTTAACATCCACTCCTTCCACTAAGAGATTCTTCGAGTCAGAGGACCCGAAAATATGCTACCATTTTACTGTTGGATTAAACAATAAGAGGATGGTGAAAGGCATGGAGTGCATTGTCCAACTTCCACAAGAGGATAACGGCAAGATGGACAAGAGAAAGAGCATGAGAGAGAGAGGAGGTAAAAAAATATAAATATTGCAGAAAGGACCCATGATATTCTCTTAATTCGATAGGGTTCGAGCAGGTGAAAATAAGAAAAAGAATAAGGTCCCCCTTTGTCAAAACTAAAAACCCAGAAGTTTCCAAAGACTCTTGGAAATAGACTTTTTAATTCCCACCCAATTTCTGTGAACTTCCTTTCACTTTATTCCCATGGTTATCCTGAAATAAAACCTCTCCACATATAGGTTAGTGTGAGTTGCCAGTTTACAATTTGCATGCAAATCCATAAATGGAAGGCCCAAATGACAAATGACAAATGCTAGTTGCCAGTTCCCACACACTTCGTGTGAGTGGGATGTGTGTAACTCCATCAGGGGCCCACCACTTGAAAACCTGGATAATTCAAAATGAATAGTATTCCCTCCTGTGACATAATCTTGAATTTTACTTAAATAAGAGATGGTAGAGCCCCATAAGATTGAGCACATGCCTATTAACGTGATTAGCTCAATCCTATGCATTAACCATATTATTATTCTTTGTGATGATTGACCATTTTTCTCACAATATTCATGTAACACTTTGTAGATAAATTTTTGTAAGGTAAGAAGTAACATTTTAATGAATCCATCAAATATTCAAAGTAATGGTCTTAAGTTCACTTAGAATCATATTAATCTTCAAAAAAGGGCAAAAAGATGAGGGCATTTTGGTAAAATCAAATAGCAATAATGGGCCACTAGATCACATCATGCAGGAATCCTAGTAACTGCCTCTTAAGAGAAGTCAGGAAAGGAGATTTTGAGTATTTAGGGGTCTCTGAGTTACAGTTCCCCAGTTCTCTAACACCACCAAAAAGCAATGTAAGGACTGCTACTGCTATAAAAAGCAAAACTCTTCTTTCTTTTTCTCCTCTTTTCATTCCTCAACACTTGAGATATCTTTCAAGAGTTGGACCAGCTTTAATGGTGTACATCTTTCTCTGCATTTATTCAGCTTTGTAATTGTATCTCTTTAGGGTTGTTGAGCTATGACTCTTACTAGCCCTCATCTGATCTCTTCTTGATTACTGTTTTCTTTCTGTGTTTTTTTTAGCTTTCTAACACCTTTTCTCTTGCAAGGCCTTTTCTTGATTCCAAAAGGAAAATTTCAAAGCACTTTGCTTTTATTTTTGTTTCCTGTCCTTGAACATCTGATTCTGTTTCCTGGACTGAATTTGAACAATACCCATGATTTTCTATCAGATTTAAATCTTCTCCCCAAACCACCCCCCCCACGCACGCACCTTTTTTTTATCCAGGCCTTAGAGGTAGTTTTGGAGCTCTTCCACACTTGCAGAAGATTGTAATTATCTTCAAAACACATGATTTAGGCATTTGGGGTACTCATTTTACTCATTTGTTTCATGTGCCTTTCCGCCTTGTTGAATGAATGATTGTTTTTAACCATTTTTTCTGTTATCTGATGCAATTCAGACAAAGACCCACAATTCAAGGAGGCAAAAATCGCATCCCCAAAGATCAGAAGAGAACAAGAGATTAAAACTGTAACACCCCGACCCCTAATGGCCTATTAATTATAATTAATTGTTTGATTAGTTAGTAAGTTAGTTTAGAGTCTAAATAGTTGCGTTTACCGACGAATCGCGTGTGCGAAGTTTCGCACGATTCGGAGTGCGTTTGGGTAGGATAGACAGTCTTTTAACTAATTGGGTAGGGTTTCAGGGATTATAAGAGATTATGAGTTTTGGTGAGTTTGGGTGCATTGGGTAGGTTTCGTCGTTTCATGAACTTTAGTCTTCGATCGCGTTTCGATTCGACGCGTCAAAGAGGCCCGAAATCCATTAATTGTATACGTGGGCCGACTTGGAAATTGACCCATCAAGCCCAAGCCCAAGACCCATTTACTTAAGTTAGGTCATCAACCCACTTACACTTCTCTTCATTTCATTCATTTCCATTCACTCCACTCAACTACCAACACAGCAACAGCAGCCGACCTCCTCTTCCTTTCATTTCTTCTTCTCCGTTGACGATCATCGGAGCTCCGACGACGGAAACCAGTCCACCCATCTTCTTCCTTAAGGCCTCAAGATCACAACTATCCGCTTTTCTTCTTGTTTCACCCACAACCCATTTAGAGGTAAGCTCTTTAAGCTTGGAAACCATCTCTTCATCTTCTTCCTTGGTTAGAAATGGAGTAGGGAGACTTACCTTAACCCTTGGCATGCATTTGTAGGAGCTTGTTGGGTTTGGAGAAGAGTTCACCTCCTTTGGAGCTTCTTAGAGTGGTTTTCACTCAAACTTTCTTTGATTTTGAGTCTAGCACATCAATAAGGCAAGTCAATAGTTATATAATTGCTTGATATGTTTGTTTACCTTGATTTGGATGCTTAAATCATGTGTTAGTTCATCTTGGCTCAATTGATACCTTAATAGTTGAAAAACATGATAATATGGCTCATTAGTTGAATGGAATGGATTTAGTGATTAATGGCTTGATTAGTAGCTTTATAGGTTGTAATTTAGTTGTCTTTTATTATTCATATGCTGCTTATTAGGTCCCAGAAGAGAGAAATGGGAAAAGTCCCATTTCAGCTCAGAACAGAGCTGCTGTCCAGATTTCGCAGGCATGCCGGTCGACCGGGACAGCAGGGGCAGGTCGACCTGCAGGTCGACCGGGCCTTATGCAGATTTTGCCAATTTTTCCTTTTTAAGGGATTTTTACCCTGTTTTAAGGTGGACTTTGGTGGACCTTTGGATACCCCTTTGTGGACTCATGTGACTTATTGTGAGGACGTCTTGAGCCGGCGTTCGTCATTGTTGATCCGGTTGCATCGGAAGCTAACCTAGTTCAATCTTGAATAGTACGGGACAACGGGATACTCTTTTTTAAATCTATGCACGAAGATTGTTCGTCTGAGTATCGCGAACCCTAACCCCTTCGTTGACTGAATAGGTTGTACGATGCTTCAGGGTTGACACTTTACTTAGGATTGGATTGTTCATTCGCTTTGATTCCGAATGGTATCTCCGGGTACTATCTTCTACATGTGATGAGCATGTTCATTAGTTCTGTTTGTTTTGTTTTATTGGAGGATCACTTTGAGAACTTAGATGTTGGATTTAGGATCCCCTTTGCTGTTTCGTTTGTTTCGATATTCGTTTGAAGTGTTGAGGCTAGGGAGTTTGATTGTCAGGCTTAAAGAGGACTACTATTGGTATTTGTTTGGAGTTTGATTTGATTTGGAATAAAGTAGTTCTCTATTGGTATTGAATCTTGTTCGCACAAGAGCCTAGCCCTTCACCGATGTTTTAGGATTCTTTGTGTCAGGCACCACTCAGCTGTTAACGTTCAACACAGTTGGGGCACCATCTGTGGAAAGGACTGTTACTATCCTTGAGTTGTTTGTTCCTCTAAGTAAGATAAAGCCAGAGCTCATGGAGCCCGAGCTACTTGAGCTGAGAGTTGTTTGTTCCTCGAGTTGTTTGTTCCTCTAAGCAAGATAGAGCCAGAGCTCACGGAGCCTGAGCTACTTGAGCTAAGGGTTGTTTGTTCCTCGCAGCGAGATAGAGCCAGAGCTCACGGAGCCAGAGCTACTTGAGCTACGGGTTGTTTGGATATTGGATACTGGGTTTTTATCCCATTTGATGATATATATTGGCATATGTGGACCGCCTACTTTGATAGTTTCTTTATGATTCGAATGCACGGCATCTCTTACGATCAGAGCGCTATGCATATCTTATAATCATGTTTATCGTTTACTCTCTTTAGTACTGCATATCTATGTGATTTATATACCTATTGCTTTGCCATCCGTTGTGTTGATGATGCTACTCTTGGTGCATAGGTACCGAGCAGTTCTACCCCGAGGCGGAGGAAACGACAGAAGAAGTTCAGGCAGATCAGCCTGATGACTTCTTAGAGTACAGTACGGACGACATTGTATAGCCGTGATGACCCCGTACGCGAGAGCTACACGATTATCCTCTTAGCTTCATCTTTTGGTTTCTTTGTACTTTTGTTTAGGCCTAGTTTTAGTTTGGCCTTTTTACTTGTAATTAATATTTTGTTGTAGTCTTAAACTTCAACCTTAACTTTGATACTTAGTATATTGCTCTTAAACTATACGACTATAAGATACCTCTTGTTTTATGAAGCTTCCGCTATCGTTTGATATATTCGAGGAAATGTTTATACCTCACAGCGGTCTTCGATCCAGATGGGACACGATTAGGGCAAGTGATATGTTATTATCATTGGAAAAGTTTTAAATTGGCCCTAATCTCACGCATAACCCCGGTTTCACTTTTGGGGGCGTGACAAAAACAATGTATGGTGGGTGTGACTACTGTGTGGGAACCATCTCACATTTTTCTTGCACTTACAATTACTTTGATCCCCAAGATGTCAATCCTATTCAAGGAAGGATTGATGGTCAACCTCAAACAACCATAAACTGCCCAGAAGTAGCAGCCATGGGAGGCAGCGGCAGCAACAACTTAGAGGACAACCTCAGGCTCTCCAACTTTTCCCTTGAAGATCTCTCCAAAACTAACCCCCAGCGAAGGTGGCATGGGAATTGACATCCAACAACAGCTGCGATTCGATCTAGAACAGGAATAAAATAGCCACCTGATGGAAGACATGCTCCAAGATTCCCACTCGCAGCTTGAGCACCGCAACTGGGAGCAAGATATGCAAGAAATGGGCATTCATCAGCAGCAGCAGCAAATGCCGCTTCCACATGATCTTCAATGCTTCAATTCTGCTGCATATCTGAACCCGCCCTATACTACACCTGATCTTCTTAACTTCTTACACCTCCCGCGATGCTCGGTCACTTCGATGCTTCCTGCATCCTCAATTGCCTTTAACAGCCCAGAGAGAAAACACAATAATTTCAACACCTTGGACATGTTTAGCGAGCTACCGATGACCGACAGCACATCGGCGTCGACCGTATTATATGACCCGCTGTTTCAATTGAGCTTCTCCCCTCAGCCGCCAATATTTAGAGACCTGTTCCATTCGCTGCCACTGCATGACTATAGCCTGCCTGGCACAAGAAGTGGTCCATATCTTGGAGGTGTAGATGACAGGGATGGAAATGGAGGTGTTTTTTATCAAGAGGGGGATGGAAGGCAGTTTGACGATTCACTGCTGGATTTCAGGAGGGAGATGCTTGGTTTGGGTAAAGAAGCAAGAGGTACCCACCATTTTGCTACTGAGAAGCATAGGAGAGAGCAACTGGGTGAGAAATTCAAGGCATTAGGGTCCCTTGTTCCAAACCCAACAAAGGTGCTCACTTTCCAATCTCTCTCACCTTACAATCTCCTCTGCCCTTTTTTTCCATTCAAACATGTCATGGAATCACACTGTTCACCTTTTCATCTTTGAGGGATGATTGATTTTATAGGCTATATTTCATTATTTGGTATGTGATCAATAACCCAGAATTTATAAATTTCAAACATGAAATGTTCACTCTCTGTCTTGAATTATGCATTTTTCATATCCATCTTTGAGGAATGATAAGAAAAATATATATAGACTTTATTCCATTATTTGGTGACTAAACAAGATCGAGCACTTTGCACGATAGTCTTCTTTCAATTTAAGAGTAGAAATTGTTAAACATTTTCAAAATGTTACTAAATCTAGTAATTAGGAGAGTTAAGACATGCATAGATCTTTCCATAAACCTGACTTTGATGAAGATTTTGCGTTGGGAATTCCCTTTCAATTTTTTCACTGGTCCAGTCCCATATTGATAAAAAAGAAAATGCCATTAATAAAATGTTTCCTTAATTAATGCTATTAAGTTCGCTTACATGGAACCTTTACTGTGGCTTGGGTGGTGTGGTGCACCACAAAAACCTCTCTCAGTAGCACCAATCTAGGTCACTTGACGAAAAAACACCAATATGGTGTGGGGCCATTAATTATTGAGGAATTAGATCAACCTATGACTCATATTTCACCACCTTTAATAGAAATTGAAGTACTCTCCCCTAAAATAACTTCATACACATCTCTCAACAATGATCAGATGTAGACTATATTACATCATTTCATAGAATAGATTGACAATTTGCTATGAAAATTTATATTGTTCTTGAGATGATTCTCATTTTATTCTTAGTCAACTATTTTCTCTAATCTTTCCCTTCATTTTCTAATTTAGACTGAGAGGGCTTCTGTGGTAAGTGACGCAATTGAATACATCAAAGAGCTGCAGAGAAGAATTAATGAGCTGAAAATATTGGTGGAAAAGAAAAGGTGTGCAAGGGAGAGGAGAAAGAGGCTGAAGGTGGAAGATGATGCGTCCAATGAAATCGAGAGTTCATCGGTCACGGCTGATAGAGAGCAGCCATTCAATGGATCATTAAGGAGCTCCTGGTTAATAAGGAAGTCCAAAGAGACCATGGTCGATGTTCGCATCATTGAAGATGAAGTTAATATCAAGCTAACGCAGCGGAAGAAGGCAAATTTCATTCTCTTGGTTGCGAAAATCCTCGATGAGCTCCAACTCGAGCTCCTTCAGCTTGCGGGTGGGAACATTGGATATTACTACATCTTCATGTTTAATACCAAGGTAAGTACCAGTTTACTCTTTCATTGTACTAAGTTTTAAACAATTTTATTATACTGGTTTTTGTAGTGTTGTTTTTGTATTTCATGCAGATACGTGAAGATTCTTCGGTGTATGCGAGTGCAGTAGCCAATAAGATGATTGAAGTTCTTGATAGACAATATCTTAACATTTCCTGCTAAACTTTAGGAGGCTTGAGATTTGATCTTGAAGATGGACTTAATTATGTTCTTCTCATTAATAAGGAAAAAGATTGAGTACGAGGCTGATTGCATTTGGGCACATAAGATATTAGCTAGAACTATACATTGGTTTTTCTTCTTTTTTTTCCGCTTTATAGAACTATTTTAGACATATTAGTAATTTTGTTATTGATGGTTTTTGCAATCCATTTGAATTTGCTACTGGAACTGTTTAAAATCTTAGCATTTAACAAGTAATAATATCCCTTTGTCCAACCCATGAATTAGCCAATAAAAATACTAACAATATGGGACTGGCTCTCCTCAACTGCAGTTGAGGAGAGCATCAACACGTGCCAGTTGAGGAGAGCATCAGCTGGGCACGTGCGAGTGGCACGAGTTCCACTCATTGGTGAGCCCATTGAAATTTCCCCCCTTTCCCTCTTCTAGTTCTAACCTAATCGAAAGAGAACTGAAAAAAAAAGGACTCCATCTCTTTCGTCCTGCATCGTGCCTCCCAGAGAAGTTGCCCTTTCTGCATCGCCTCCTTTCTCCATCATCTCCGTCGCTTCCGTCCTACATCTTGCTTGCCCAGAAGCTTTCCGTCATCTCCTCTCTCCACTGCGCCCCTTTCTTAAGTCTCCTCTCTCCATTGACGCCCAAATCAGAAGAGGAAAATAGAAACGGGTGCTCTGCCTCTTTCTTCCAACGTCTCTCTTGTTCTTGATCGGACATCGTACTCCGTCGTAGACCTCCCGAGCGATCTCTCTCTTGTATCTCTCGCTCTTGATCAGGCGTTACACTCAGCCGTAGATCTCCCAACCAAGAGAAGAAGAAAATACTTCTCTCTCGTTGCCTCCATCTTTTATGTCTCCTTCGCCGTCCCTCTCCTCTCTCTGTTGGTTAAGAAAAAGAACCCAAATCAAATAAACTAAACAAAAGCCCATTCCTCTTCTTCCATGGACGTCCCCTCTCAGTCACTCACGACGAAAAACTCTCAGCATCATTTTTTCCGTCACATGTTAGTTAAGCTTAATTCCATTCCTAACTCTCATAGAGATCTTTTTTGCTACAATTTCTTTATGGTTAATCTCTTTCCAAGAGGCCATTTTTCTGATTTATCTTATTATTGTTATTATTATGTTTTTTCCTTTGCAGTGTTTGACGACAAGGAGTCCTCAGAGTCATTCCTCAAAGTCATAAGAGGAACAACAAATTAGAGAGCATCTGTTATGATGGATTTGACTCCGGGCATTTGGAACACTTCTTATGGCAAATTTTTTTTTTAATAATGTAATGCTCAAAGAAATGTAATTTGAATGATGTAATGGATTTCATGGAAATATAATTCTGGTGATGGAATGAATTATGGATTTAAATGTGATTGTTTGAGATGATATAAATTTGGACTCAAAACATTGTCGAACTTTGTAGATTGCATTTTTTTTAAATCATTTTATTTGTGTTGAGTTGCCTTACTGGTTATCTATGGAGATGTAGTCATATTTTATGAATTCCATGATACTGTGGAGTTGTGATTTTGTGACAGGTTATCAGATGAGATGACTTCTATTCTATTAAGATTCTGTGAATTCCCACTGGGAATATAGATGAGAGCTTGGATGTAAACTAGAGGGTCTGGATTGATTGGGTTTGGAATGATTCGGTGGGCATCACTGTATGGAATATGAAGGATTTGGTTTATCTACAATGTAATCACTTTATTTTGCCCAACAGTTAAAATTAGGATCGTAAGTTGGACGTTTTTTGTATGGAGTTCGGTGCTCATTGTTGATACAAGTTGATAGGGTCTGCACTCTCAATACTCATTGAATCTGCACGCTGAAGGATTTTTTCTGTCATTTTTAGCTTCAATGGCAGAAGGTATTGTGGTTGGGATCAAGAACATCATGTGTTGTGGTTGGTATGAATGAGTATTTTATTGTGCCATTTAAGGTTAAAATGAGAGAATCACTCCGGCTCTGCAGAAAGAGAGTTCTTTCTAGTGTCCATTTAGTGCTAAGATGGTACTAATGAATTAGCTTATAGCTTAGGCAGGCACTTCAGCTGCCTCCATAGAGCATTGCTCTGGGCTGGAAATGGAGATGCCCCATCATCATTTTTGTTTGCTACTTATTTCTTGATTTTTAAAATAACTGTTATAACTTGACGAGGGTTCTTACCAACATCAGAAAAGTCATTTTGAAATCCATACAGCTGAATTTACACAAAACATATCGTTCTCATAAAAAAGATGAACTGCTATCAAACAATTGGAAAAAAAAATCCATCATAGTCTAGGCTCAAGACAGACACTAACAATCTTCCATTCAAAGAAAACACCTCTTTACAAAAAGAAGAAAAAAAGATAATCACATTACAAAAATAATCAAATCTACTTTTCATTAATCTCCATTCAATACTAAAACAACATCCAAATTAAAATCCAATATCCAAAAATAAAAAAGATTCCAAAACCAACGTCTGCAACATCCAAATCCAAGACTCAACACTCAAACATCTCCATTAAAATCCACATTCGAATACCAAATTTGTGAGCCCGTTAACACTCAGTACATCCCAACATCCACAATAAAATGCAATACTAAAACATTCCAAACACAAGACAACCAATTCCACAAAGCATCTTCATCCATCCAGTGGAGAGGGTGAGAGCTACAGAGAGAGGGAGAAACAGAGTTGCAAATAGCAAAGAGCGAGAGGAAAGAGGATATGATGAGCTAGTGGAAGAGGGCGAGATCGAGAGGGGTCACAGATGGATCTTGCCAGAAAAATAGGCAAGCAACAGATGGCACACATCTATGATTGGGCTGGGCGCAGATCTCTCTGATGGGCGCAGAGCACTCGCATGTTTTCCGAAAAGCAAATGCTCTCTCATTGCCTGAAGAGTCGCAGATCTCTCTGATGGTGAGAGGAGGCGATGTGGGAAGGGCTGCTTTCAAGAGAGGGAGAGGGGAGACGACGGAAAAGGGCGCAGTGGAGAGAGGAGGGGTGACTTTTTGTTGGGGCGATGGAGAAAGGAGGCGATGTAGAAAAGGCAACTTCTCTGGGAGATAGAGTCCTTTTTTTTCCAGTTCTCTTTCGATTAGGTTAGAAAAGGAAGAGGAAAAGGGGGGGAATTTCAACGGGCTCTCCAATGCATGGAACTCGTGCCACTCGCACGTGCCCAGCTGATGCAGTTGAGGAGAGCCAGTCCCCATAAAATATATATATATATAATATAGGGAGATGCTCATATAAGAGATATCTCTTATCTTAAATAAGAGATTGAGTGAGGCATCCCCTAGTGCTTGCAACCAAACATTGCCTCTTCTTATGCTAAAGCAAAGAGAGGTAAAGGAGCATGTGGTTGTTTGACACGGGAAAATAAGACCCTAGGAGCACCCAATGTAAAATAAAAGAAAAGAAGCATAAGTCAATACAACGTGGCTTGGTCCCCTTTACAGTACATCTTTGAACTTTTCCCCCTTCAGTCTTCACCAATACCACATAATCCACATGCAGGAAGCTATTCCTGTGGTACCAACCTACCATTGATGGGCCTCTCTCTCTCTCTCTCTCTCTCTCTCGCGCGCGCGCGCATGCACATGCACAGTTACTGAGAGCTACTTGTGTTTCAGCACATGGACGGTCAAAACACCGATCTAGACCCTCCATCTAACATTCCAACTCTTCTTTCTTTCATTTCCACATACCACATTATATTTGGATCATCTTCAAAACACAACTCATTTATTGCATTCAAAATAATCTGTACACATCATCAATCATAGAGCATTGGATCATCTTCCAAACCCAACTCATTTATTGTTTTGGATCTATCTGAAGGGTTGTATGAATTCATCCCTCATTGTTTATTGCCATTAGAATACATAAAGTGGTTAAAGTGTGAATTCCCAAAACTATACATCAAATAATATTATCTTTCAGGGAAATCTAATATACTAAGGGAATGTTTTTCCCTGCATTTAACCACATCCCTCCAATTTAACAATCTTAAATTTCTAAGGCACTTTGGGACATGTGTCCATCTGGGATCCACTGCCCTCTCCTAATAGAAAAGAACCCAACTCCCCACGTCAACATCTGGGACACCTCAACATCCCTCTACTTCATCCCCACTCCCCACTCTTTTGTAATTGAACCCAACTGAATGGATTCTTACTACTTGCTCTCTCTCTTTTCTCTACCATTTCATCAAAAGAACGGCTACTTGTTCTCTCTCTTCTCTACCATTTCATCAAAAGAACGGCTACTTGCTCTCGCTCTCCTAATAGAAAAGAACCCAACTCCCCACGACAACATCTGGGACACCTCAACATCCCTCTACTTCATCCCCACTCCCCACCACTCCCCACTCTTTTGTAACTGAACCCAACTGAATGGATTCTTACTACTTGCTCTCTCTCTTCTCTACCATTTCATCAAAAGAACGGCTACTTGCTCTCGGATGTTCTGACATAGGTAGTCTTCATTGTATATGATAGTATTTTGTTTCATTCTTTCTGTGTTCGCTTCTCTATATATGATATTACTTTGTTTCATCTAATCCCACCTGAAATCTTCATTTCAGATTTTAGAACATAATTCTTGGCACTGTATCTTAGAAAGTCGAAAAATCTCAAGTATGATGGTCCGATATATCGCTAGCTACTGCACTGATGTTGTAAAGTTTTGAATTTTGTCTCTCTCAGAGAGAGAGAGAGAGAGATATAAAGAGGGTGGGGTGGAGTGAGAGGGAGGTTAGATGGGTGGGGGCGGAGTGAGAGGGAGATGAGGTTGCAGAGAGAGAGAGATAAAGAGTGAGAGAGGGTGGGGCGGAGTGAG
Organism: Cinnamomum chago; assembly: GCA_038049695.1. NCBI lineage: Eukaryota > Viridiplantae > Streptophyta > Magnoliopsida > Laurales > Lauraceae > Cinnamomum > Cinnamomum chago. The sequence continues at coordinate 1,240,268 of CP142456.1, forward strand.
AGGGAGAGGAGGTTGCAGGGTGAGAGAGAGATAAAGACTGAGAGAGAATGACAGAGAGTAAGATGGGCTCGGTTTGTGGAGGGAGAGAGAGAGTGGGCAGAGAGAGGGTAGGGCGGAGTGAGAGGGAGAGGAGGTTGCAGGGTGAGAGAGAGATAGAGACTGAGAGAGAATGGCAGAGAGTGAGATGAGCTCGGTTTGTGGAGGGAGAGAGAGAGTGGGTAGAGAGAGAGTGGGCAGAGAGAGGGTAGGGCGGAGTGAGAGGGAGAGGAGGTTGCAGAGAGAGAGATAGAGAGTGAGAGAGGGTGGGGCGGGGTGAGAGGGAGAGGAGGTTGCAGAGAGAGATAAAGAGTGAGAGAGGGTGGAGTGGAGTGAGAGGGAGAGGAGGTTGCAGAGAGATAGAGAGTGAGAGAGAATGGCAGAGAGTGAGATGAGCTCGGTTTGTGGAGGGGGAGAGAGAGAGAAAGAGAGAGAGGAGGTTGCAGAGAGAGAGATAGAGAGAGAAAATGGCAGAGAGTGAGATGGAGGGAGACAGACAGTGAGATGGGGAAGAGTCTTAGTTTGTAAGGATAGATTCAGAGGGGGGCGGAGTGAGAGGGAGAGGAGGTTGCAGAGAGAGAGAATGGCAGAGTGAGGTGGAGGGAGATGGGCAATGAGATGGAGGGAGAGTCGGGCGGAGTGAGGATAGGAGGTGAGAGAGAAAGAGGTAGAGAGAGAGTGGCAGGGAGGGAGATAGGGAGTGGGCAGAGAGGGTGGGTGGGGCGAGCAAGCTGAGAGAGAAAGAGAGAACGAGCAGAGAGTGAAGGAACAGTAAAGGTCCGTTTACAGACGTTCTATTACAGATCGTCCGCTGTAGGAAGATGGCAAGATGAAGAATAGATGAAGTGATTCAATGGTCTGGGGGTTCGTTGAAAGTGTAGACATTCATTGACTTAGTACTGATGTTGAGAAAGAATGACTTAATTGTGGGGATGACTTGATATAAAAAGGAGATAGAATGGTAAAACTGATGATGTCATCCCATGTGCAATTGAGTTTGAATAATCATTTACTTTGCCCATGCACAACTACAAAAATGAAGTTTACCGACGCAGTCAATGCGTCGGTAAACTTAAATATGCGTCGGTAAATAAATTTACCGACGCTACATACGGCGTAGGGAAAAAATCGTAGACGCGTCGGGAAGTTGTAGTTAAATTTGTCCACGCTAGCGGCGTCGGTAACTTCCGCAAAAACCGTTGCAGGGCGAAATTTATGGTTAAAGTTACCGACGCCATTGGCGTCGGTAACTTTAACTTTATTTTTTCAACCCTTCATTGGAACCATTTTATTATTATTAAGTAAGCCATAATGCTAGCAAAAATCAGCATGTCAGATCAATGCAGCCCAACAAGGGATCTGTAACGTTCATTAGGCTCCCCATCACCATCAAAATAAGAAAAATATGGATTGGAACCGTTCATCATGTCACCCCTCATAAAAGCACCAACAAACTAATGGAAAAAAAAAGGATCCAGACCGTTCCTCATGTGGCCCTTCCTAAAAGCAAACCCAGAGAGAGAAAGAGAGAGATTCACACCAGGCCATAAGTCAGAGCTTCCAAGTGATGGTGATAATAAACCCATCAACCCAAATCCAAAGAAGGAGAGTAGTAGTAGAACAACCATTGTAATGATGATGATGAAGAAGAAGAAGATGATGAAGAGAGAGAGAGAGAGAGAGAGAGAGGAAACAAGGGAAGGGGAGGTTTCACTAACTGTACAGTAGTGGTAGAGAGGAGGTGGTGGTTATGAAACTATGAAAAGAGGGAGTTAAAAGTTGCCACGTCTTCTTTTTCATGAAAGTAAATCAAGGGAACTTGAGTTCAGTTCCATGTGTAGATTTCCATAGAAATGTATATTTGATGTTACTTGAACATTTCATTGCAAAATTGGAAAGATGAAGGACTAGGATCAAGGCCTAACTTCCTATCCATTAGAAGAGTGCAAACAACTTATGAAAAAAAAAACCCAAATAATAAGGGAGAGGGGATTCTAACCCAGATCCATTAAAATCATATTTAAAACAAATAACAAAATTTTTATACATTATCTATAAAAATTATCAAACTACATTCAGATAGTAATAATTGTATAATCATATTCATTCTAAAATTTATAAAACAAAACATATTACTAAACTAATTATCAGATAAATAAATAAAAAAAACCACATACCGTTTACACGATATTGCAAGAACTGGTACGGGTGGAGAATGGCAGCAGCAGAGGACGACGACAGCAGTAGTGGTCGCCGGGAGTGAGTCATTGCAGACAAACAGTTAATAAAAAAAGGAGAAAAATATTTGAAGAAAAAAAAAAAAACAAAATCGATAATATAAATATTTCATACCTTATAAAGAGGGGAAGAAGGCTGGTTAGAGAGATGGGAGGAATACAGAACATATGCAGAGAGAAGAGCACGAAGAAGCGTTGCAGAGAGGGTGCAGAGAATGGCGATGAAAGGGGAGAAGGGGAAAGGAGAAGGGAAAGAGTTGGGCAGATATAATAAACTTGCCGACACCGTACGGCGTCGGTAACTTTCTCCCAATAAACTTGCCGACGCCGTACGGCGTCGGTAACTTTCTTCCCAATAAACTTGCCGACGCCATAAGGCGTCGGTAACTTTCTTCCCAATAAACTTGCCAACGCCGTATGGCGTCGGTAACTTTCCTCCCACAAATCCCTGCAGAAAAGCTGGGAATTCACAAACTTCCCGACGCTTATGGCGTCGGGAAATTCTTGGATAAAACTTGACGCCCTTGGCGTCGGGAAGTTTTTTGGTCAACCGCGGAAATGGGTTGGCGCGAGGAAGTTCCCGACGCCAGGAGCGTCGGGAAATTAAATATCATAACTTACCGACGCCATTAGCGTCGGGAAGTTCTAGTACAAGACATTTACCCAGCTATCTTTTTGTAATAGTGTCGGTAAAATTATAAATTACCGATGTTTTTATTGCGTCGGTAAGTTCTCCGTCGTCTATCTTAACTTTTCTTGTAGTGATGAGTTTTATTCATTATAAAATATTGATCTTTTTATAAGTTTTATAGTATACAAGTAATGAATATTATATCATTTAATCGTTCCCAGGTAATATATCATTAATTAATGATTATTTAATATTGATAATTTAACAAATATCATACATTATATGGCAAAATGCTTTGTTGCCCGACGAAAATTGAATGTTTCTAATAATATCTTTGGTAATTACATTATAATATATTGTAATATTTCCCACATAATTTCTATACCATGGTAAATGAGATATTCATGACACGGGAAATATATTGTAATAATATGTAGGCATACTGAAGTAAATGTGGAACACGAGGTGTTGATAACCACCATTATTGTACAATATAAGGTACATATTATATCCACTATTGGACATTAAAAATATATTAGAGATAATTAGGTCAATAGTATAATTTAGAAATATAATTAGATATAATTATATATTGTATAATTATATGTAATTTAACAAGCCTGTGATTAAAATAGTGTGTCCAAAAATGAATATGGACGATGAATCTTATACGATCTTTAATAACCTACTACTTTTCTCCATTGTAATGATATACCACTTAATAGTATATTTTTTCCAATATACAAATAATTACTGTATAAGTACCTACTTATATATTGATTTAAACTATAACTATATGCATTGCCCCTATAATTTATATATTGGCAATAGGTTAATAGTTTTATTAATATATTACAGGGTACCAGTATCTTCATACAAATATAATGTAATGGGGTGTGTGCGCGCGCTTAATTGAATTTTTAACAAATGATGTATATAAAGATTGTTGATCAATCTTCTTATTATCATAGAATGAAGGGTTCAATTATGAGTCTCGATATTATTTAATGGTGTATTTTGAGAACGAAGCTTAGTAATTTCGAAGTTGACCCCGTGTTAATCATACATGCTGACATTGAAGTTGAGTTTAATTATGATTCACATTTGATAAAAGTTTCTTCATTAGTGGGAAAAAAAATTATAAAAATTAATCAGATACAATAAAAAGAAAACCTATACATTCTGGCATGTATCAGTTACATCTGGCATGTATCAGTTACATGTAAAAGTGTAAAACTAAACAAAAAGGGCACTGAGCTTTTCATCTACAACAGTTTAGCATATTAGATCTTAGATGAGAATTTGATCAGTATGCTAGAAATGGAAAATATGAAGTGCCATTGAGATAAATCGTCATTAAGATAGGATTAAAACTAATACAAAAATTTAGGATAGGATGGGAGCAAGTGTGTCAGGCTTTTTTTTCTCAACTCCATTAGATTATCTCATCCCTTTATCTATCCCTCAAAGATTAATGTTTTTGGAGAAGATAAGTATAGAAGAGAGATTTTAGGGGATGGAAATCAATTTAAATGGAAAGTAGGAAGGAAGAAAGATGAGGTGGCATTTTTTTGAGCATGGCAACACCATCTCACCTGTGGGGCCCACTGTTCCAATTCATTCAAATCTGCCTACACCTTATGGATAGGTTGTGGCCCAACTTGGACATATAAATCAAAGTTAACTGGATCAAAAACTGGGGCCCACTGATTTCAAACATGGGGCCCACTGATGATAATCAATGGGGCCGTTTTTATGTGGGCCATTTTCAGCTACCACAAATGTAAAACTTGGCTATAGATGGTTAGTGGAATTTGTGTTGAGTAAGCGGGAGACGTTTCAATGATAAACCTCTTGTGGGGCCCACTGATCTAATTCATTCAAATCTTCTTACACCTTATGGATAGGCTGTGGCCCACTTGGATCCTAAACATTGTTAATATAGACGGTTGGATTTGGCCAAACTAAGTTTTGGCCGTTAGATTTTTAGGACCCTTAAAATCTATTGGCACCATCATTTATTAGGGATGGGGTCCGTGTTGCTCAAACCTGTCAACAATTGACTCAATGAGATTTTCCCATCCATCCTTGAACATTGGTGGTTGGTGGTCCTAGATCTACAAAATGTGTCGTGTCACATGGAGATTCAATTGTCGGGCCCACATAGTTATAATCGGGACCATTGAAGATATATCATTAAATTTCAATTCCGATTGACCACACTATCAAGCTCACCATGGGGCCTAATCCTATTGAAGTGGATTATCTTTATGTGGGACCTAGGATGGTAATCGGGACCGTTCAAGATATATCCTTAAATTTCAATTTCGATTGACCACATGATCAATCTCACCGTGAGGCCTAATCCTATTGAAGTGTATTATCTTTTTGATCACCTGATCAAATTTAAATCAAATATTTTTTTCTTCATTATATATTTGCAAACAAACAAAGACTATAGTAACATCCCTGAAAATCCCTAAAACAATTGTATGTGCTATGATGGGTTGGCCTACCATCAGATCACGAGGTGTTGCTATCAATGTTGGATGGGTGATAGTCTAAATAAGATTGATCAAGCTGGGCTAAGAGAACCCATTATAACAACTTATTTTTACTTAGTTGTTGGAGGGCTATACATTATCAACACCCATTATTTTGTTTTAGATAAGATTATATAACTTATTTGATCAGGTGAACTGTTATAACTAGCAAAACCCCATGCTATGCACGGACCACGGAATTACCAAATGCACAGACTAATATAAATTATTTTTAATAAATTTATTAATTAGTAAACTTGTGAGTCCTTTTTTATGCTAATTTGATCTTTATGTTTTTTTCCAGATGTTTTATTCTTTAGGTGAGATGTAAATGGAGTTTGATGAAGCTCGGGCACGTGCACAAAAAAAAAAAAAAAAAAAAGAAAAAACACATTCACAATAAAACAAAAGAATAAAGCAACCAGATTTAATTTGAATAACACGGGGTTCACAATATCCTAAACATATTTAATTTCAAACATTTTATTAGACTGGATAGATAGATTGTGCTTTTATTGGAGAAGTAATCCTACCTATTTGTATCCATTGCTCTTTTAAAATTAATTTTTTCGCCAGTTAGCAAACGATTTTATTTTGTTAAACGTTGATTTTGTATTTGGGGTATTTTTCAAATTTCTCAAACATTTTTTAGTTATTTTAGATCAGTGTCCTTTCTGTAAGAGAGTGTTTCAGCTACATGTATTACTATTAAGGTTTATTTTGTCAATATTGTATAATATATCTTTTTTTACTATTATTTTTTCTGTTTGATCTAAGTTGGGTTTTTCTCCTTTTATTTTATTTCTTTTGGTTTCTAGATATGGTCATTATCTTTTTTTTATTTTCTTTTTCGTTTATGAGTCTTTTTTTTTATTTATCTTTTTTTCATCGAGTCATTATACTTATGAAACCCCGTGCTATACAGGGACCCAATGCTAGAGATTGGGTAAATTCTCTTTTACCCATCATTATACTTATTTCTATTTTTTTTTTGTGCACGTGCCCAAGCTTCATCAAACTCCATTTACATCTCACCTAAAGAATGAAACATCTGGAAAAAAAAACATAAAGATCAAATTAGCAACAAAAAGGACTCACAAGTTTACTAATTAATAAATTTATTAAAAATAATTTATATTAGTCAGTGCATTTGGTAATTCCGTGGTCCGGGCATAGCACGGGGTTTTGCTAGTAGAAGAAAAAGAAATGTCATTTGATGCTTTTTTTCTTTTTTTAAGAATTTATCTTTCATCTTCATTTTTAACCACCCTATCCATTCAATTACACCGTATTTTCATGCAAACAAACATGTTTTACCAACCTGAATCCTGAATTGGACCTGTTTGCAACTTTCAATTTGCCCAATCACTAGCCTCATATCATCTCTCTATATGGTGGCCCACTGTGAATGTATTAGAGTGGCTCGACAAACACGTGATTCGGTGAGTTTTAGATTACAGCTTGTAAATTTAGCGTCTTATTTGCCTGAAATTCTGCGAACGTGACACACTGTCTATTGTCGTGTAGGTGTCGTGCAGTGGTTTCCAGCCAACATCGTACCTTTCATGCTTTACTAGTAAACTCCTTGTTTGGCAAATCTTATCTTTACGAAACAGATCTGTATGATATAGATCTATTTCAAATGGAGCGGTTTGAAATTGATGTTTTACAAATAGACTGTTTGGTAAGACATAGATATTTTAAAAATAGACTGTTTGGTAAGACACATGTAAAAATAGATCTAATGGTCTGGACATTTTGCAAATATCTCAAGATCTGTGATCATCCATAGGTTGAAATTTTATCTCAAACACGTGTTCCACATTTTAATGATTATAGGCAGTTTGGATATTCATTTAGTGGCCCAGAATAATTTAGAATTCATAAAAACCGGAATGACAATAAGTAATATGAAAGAGAGAGCTTGTTTACATCTAATGGTTCATTCTTTTTTACAAATATCTCAATATCTATAATGAGTTAACACCTAAAACTTGATCCCATAGCTATTTGTAGATTTCCAAAGAGGATGGACGGTTCAGATCTTGATTGTGGGGCCCACAATGTCTGAAATATTACATCAAACGGCTCACGGTTTTTTGCAAATATCTTGAGTTTCGAGAAAGATCAGCGGCTGAAATTTGGACACGTGGCCGTGTTGGGCCTTCTTCACATTTCTAACGGTGTGGATCATGGTTGTGGGTCCCACAAGGTAAGGCAAAATTGGAAAAACCGGACTGTCATGATTAACGTCCATTTCACTGTTCATGGCAATGTCTTTCCGCTTAAGACATGTGTCTCTGTTTGATATCAGGCCACTTTCTTGACTACATGAAATAGACATTTTATGTATTATTCCTGTTTCAAATGGACACAGTAAAATACATATCCAAACGCTCTAATGTCTGTTTTAAACCGGTTTAAGACAATAAGAGGTAAATTTAAGAGATGCCAAACTGAACCTCATTGTCCTGGTCTTAGTCCACCTCTCTTGGAACGGAGATTCTCCATTGTATGGTTTTCTTCATGTTAGTTCCATCTTTTTTTTTTGGTATAAAAGGTAATTGTATTAAGAGAGGGGAAAAGGATTTACAAAAACACAAAAAGGCGCCTGAGAGGGAGTAGGGAACTGAAAGAAGGGCCAACAAACAAAAAGGCCAGAGAGCAGAGGATCCTAGCTAAGAAGCAGAGATTACATGAACTCTCAAAAAATTAATAAGTGAGATGAGCTGCTGACTCACAAATGGCTTTGAGATCTTCCTCAGGGAGATGCAAAGGTCTTCGGATAGCGTGACTAAGATCTGGTGGAGAGGAATGTGATGACCTTCAAAGGTAGCTGAGTTCCTGGCTTTCCAGAGAGAGTGCAGGACTGATAAGAAGGAGGATGCCATAAATCTCTTGCCATTTGAGTCATTACCACTAGAAATGGCTGTCCATATTGAAGAGGCAGAAAAGGAGAATGGTTGCTGAGCCTTGGAAGATTGCAGGAGCCAGTGCCAGACAGACTGGGCAAAGCTGCAGGAGAAGAAGAGATGCTTGACAGAGTCTTCTGCTTTGAGGCAGAGATTGCATCTCGAGGCTAGGGAGAAGCCCATTTGTTGCAATCGTTCTTCAGTGGGAGTCCGATTAAGCATTAGACGCCAGCCAAAGCAGGATACTCTTGGGAGAGAGATACCAATCCAAATCAAAGGAGACCATTGAGTGATGGTGCCTTTCAGCCTGAGAGCATTCCAAGCTCTATGCAGAGACAGTAACCCATCAGGGGCTTCCCTCCAGAAGAGCTGATCAGAAGCTGAAGCGCTGGGGATGAGAAAGGAAGTAGCAGAGGTTAATTGGTCTCTGACTGCTGGAGGTAGGCTGAGAGGGAATTGCCAAGTATCCGAGTGATAGAAGGAGGCAAGCCTTTGATCTGGAGGGAATGTTAGTTCCATCTTGAGTTGTAAATCTTCCCCAAGGATATGCAAATTTGAATGTTGATAAATATTAAAACCCTTTGGGCTCAGTCTGTGTAACTGCTTTTTCACTGAAAAGAGAAGATGGAAAAATTAGACATTTTCTCACAAAAAAAATAAATAAATAAATAAATATATTTTATAGTTTAGAATGATTTATGTGACCCTTTTTTTATGCAAAAGTAAAACCCACATTTGCAAGTGTGGCCACTTTTTTTATAAGGAAAAACCAAAAAAATTTAAACTGACTTGTTATATGGTTTTGATGCAGAGTCGAACTCGATTTTATGCAAATTTAAATTTTCCACGGCGCCATACAAACATGCCCTTAGTATAAACACTTTTTCATAAAAAGAATCATCAAAAGCAAAATTATTTTATGTGAGGTTGCATAAAAGTCCTTGAAAAGCAAGTTTTGTGGAAAAGTGGAAGTTCCACATATGCTATATAAATATTAATGTGCCTATATAAACAATTTTTTGGATTAAAAAAAGCAGACAGGACAATGGCCCTATGGCAGGAGTGGCAAGCAGGTTGCTTGGGCAGACTGAGCACTATAGGTAAGATAGTAATCAGGTCAAATATATCCAATCAAGCCCAACCCACAAACTTACAGGATTTACTCCAACCCATATTGCTCCTGTCCGTTTGGTGGGTTGTCGTTAAATTAGTCAGGTGAGGCAAGGTCAGTAAGATTTAAATCCGAACCTGACAAATTTATTTTAGTGGGTTGAAAATATAAAGGATACCTCAACACCTGATTTACCTGTTTAGGATTGGTTTGGGTGGTGGAGGATCAGGTTAGAAAAGGGTTAGAAATGCCAGCCCTGAATCAAGGTGACTTTTGGCAACAAAATCTTCAAAGAAAAAAAAAAGAAAAAGATTTTCACTTTTGGTAAGACCATGAAAAACTCATGTATGACAACTATAGACTTCTGAAAATTTGAGCCATACCCTTGGTCCTGTGCAACAAACGACGTTGTTGTGCGGAAAAAAAATCATTCCAGAAATTTTCTGATTCCTAAAAATTTGATAATTGTAAAATTCTTGAAAACTTAAGCTATAAGTGATCATTTTCAGGTGGAATATGAAAAGTCCTCAAAGTGAGTATAAGATTAATGTTGCCCAAATTATAATATATTAAGCAAAGAGGTTTTTTGCTTTAATTTTGACCGGTAATTATGATTTTGACAATTAGTTATTCTTTTTTTAAAATCTTTTCAATTTTCCTCCCACTTATCTTATGCAAACTAATTATATCTTGTTACGGAAAACCACCTCTACTACCAACTTCTCAAACTTTCACTTTTGCATTTCTACAACTCTCTTTTATCCAAACTCTATCATTTTCTTTTTCCTCCGCTTCACATCTTTTATTTTTATGTGATTAGCTCTTAAATTATATAAACCGATACTCTTATAATCTTTTTTTCTTTTATTTTCTTTCTAAAATTTATGAATATTTTTGTCATACATGAATATTTAAGTTGCAGTGTTTGGCCATACCTGTGGTAATCACGGGTTACAGTGCTAGTGTGAAATTAAGTTGTAAGTGCAGGTCAAATTTTATCAACTGTTTGAGAGGACAATGGCCTTGCAGCGTTCTGCGGCCCAGAACTTGACCGGATCCCATAAGGAAGAAGATCCCCTGTTTGGACCAAACAGGGGCCTCCACGTGCGGGGGCGGAAGGGGGGCGGAGAATCATCTCCTCCAGTCAATCTCTGCTCTTCCTTTCTCTCCTAGCTTTTGCTTCATTTTGCCTCTACAGGTAGTCACATTTCAGTTTTTCAACAGCTGTTGATTGCTTTGCTTTTGACAGTGAAAAAGCAGAGAGAGAGAGAGAGAGAGGATGGAGAGGAACGTTGATTTGGTCTGCCTTTCTGTTGGTTTTCTCGGTGTCTTGGCTGCAGCTTTGGGTTTTGCTGCAGAGGCCACAAGGATAAAGGTAATAACTGATGACTTCTGTATAATGAGAGGACTCTTCCTTGTTCTGGGATTTCTTGAAATGGGTCTGTTTTAGATTGATGTTTTGTTGCCTCTACATCCAGTTTTGTTATTTGGGATATGGGTATCATTTAGATCTCTCACTGCTTGCTTGCTGTTTATACTTAACACTGTTCCGTTTTTTTTTTTTACTAGAGATTCTTTGTATTGGTTGGTTTTTATTGGGAATATTTTATTTGCCGAGCAGAGATGTCTTTCTTCAATGCATTTCCCTTCTTTGATTTGATAAAAAGGAGCATCTTTCTAGTTATTTATCAAGACTTTGATATAGGAGAGAAAAAAGACAAGATTTTTATGGGTTTGATTAGTAATTACTGTTGCATAGTGAAATTTTATAAGGGGCTACCAGAATGGATTACTAGTTCTAATTTAACCAATCAATGCAGCGGAAATAAACCAATCAGACAATATAGAACTAGCTATCTACCAATCACACACCACAAGAAGGCAGACACCATATTTAGCGTGGAAACCCTATCCAGGGAGAAAAACCACGAACCAGAAATCAAGAGTTCACGAACAGTTACAAGATATACTCACAAGCTCCTTTACCTCAGTCTGTACCTCGACCTAAGGACTGTAGTTATTCTTGCAAAGAATCCACTGACACGACATCCACCGCGCCCCGTTCTCCTTACTTGATCTCCTCGCACCTTGTCAACCAAGATGATCAATCTTCTACAAGAAAAGTAGAAGCAGTAACAACCTTCTAGAGCAGCCTTTCAGAATGATCTTTCAATGACTCTAGAGAATTAACTCTCTCTAAGATATCTCTGACTCATATCAATGAGAGTTGTGATGATTGTCTCTAGGGTTGAGAGAAACACCCTATAAATAGCCTCAAATTCGTGCCTTAGACTTAGTGCACAAGTAGGACTCAAACTGGGAAACATAGTCTCAAAAGGAAACAAGTTCGTATAGAAACTGGAGACTTTCCCGAATCTGCGCACACTGTCCGATCGATCGGACTGTGCCTCCATTCGATCGGACCATCCAAATAACTTGATGCTTTTTATGACCGATCGATCGGTCTGAGGCTCCGATCGATCGGGCCTGGGGAATTTCGCCCGGTCTGTTCTTTTCTTCTATTCTTCACTTCAGCTCTTTCGGCGACACAACCACAGTCCATTCTAAAATAAATTAGAAAATACAACTCAATGGACCCAGAGTTTTGTCCAACCTATGAATTAGCCAATAAAAATACTAACAATATCCCCCTTTGACAATTCATGAACAAAACTCTCTAGAACAATACAAATGATCTACCCAAGAGAGAAACCCAAAATACATTGAATTTACAACAAAAACAAATCAATGTATGTAGATCTTTCCTTGTTTCTCCCCCTCGCTTCAGTATTCTCCCCCCTTTTGTCCACAATTGACAAATAATTTTGTTCAAGCGGCTTCTGTCAATCTGGATTCTGCAGCTCCCCCTAAATAGACTCCCCCTCAAGATGATCTTCGTATCAGCACTGGGGTGGGGGCTTGACCTTGTAGATCAGGGGTGATGAAGTTTTGGCACACACACTTGCATTTTCAGATAGTTCAGCATAGTGTGTACCAAGAAAAATGGAATGTCTTCTTTCTTGACCCAGACAGCTTTGGTTTTCATAGGTGACGCTTCCTTCTGCTTTTTCCATTGCTTTTGGTTTGGAGATTTTCGCAGCTTATTGCAATGGGGTCGAATGTGTCCTTTACTTCTACAGTGATTACAAGTGGGTATATGTTCAGGACGTGACACATTCTTCTCCTTGACAGCTGTAACATGAACTACATGATTAGTAACAACTGAATTTTGAACAAAGCAGTTAGTACCTTTATCTTTTGATGTAGATGCTCCGTCAGTGTAGTCAATGCCATGCATGTTATTCTTTACCTTTTGACTGCTCAGGATGTCATCAAGTTTTGTAGACCCAACATTCATCATGTTTAGTGAAGCCTTGCTTATAATATCCAACTTATAAAGAACTAGCTTGAGTCTTCCTTGCAAGTCAGTATTTTCAGCTTTCAATGTATTCATATCATGATTAATCAAAACACACTTCTGTGCTTCAGCAGTCAATTCATCTGTCAATTTGTTATTTTCTGCCTCTAAGTGACTTACTTTTGTAAGAGCTTCAGACAATTCAGCTTTTAAAGAAGTATTCTGCTCTTCAGATTCTTTCCATCTTGTAGCCACTTTTTCTTTCATTTTGAGCATCTTCATGGTCTTTGCAAACAATATATGATATTCAGCTTGCCAATCGTGTTCTGTCTCTGACTCATTAATATCTTGATCAGTCCCTTCATCAGAAACTAATAGTGTAGCAGAAACAGAAGTTGCCATGAATGCCATAAATTTTTCTTTGCTAGCATCAGGCTTCTCAGATTTAGATTTTTTATCATCTTCCTCAGAAGTATCATTATCCCAAGTCAAATTGAAAGCCTTCTTTTTTGGCTTTTTGTTAGCATAGTCACTAGCAATGTGTCCATAACCATGACACTCAAAACATTTAATCCCTTTAGAAAATTTCTTCTTTACAAAATTTTTAGGGACTTTCAAATCACTTTTCTTCCCCTTCATAAACGCTTGAAATTGCTTCATAAACTCAATAGCAACTTGGAGATCAATCTCCTCAAAATCAGAATCAGAATCATTAGCAATTTTCTTGAATGATTCTTTGGAGGCTCTCAAAGCAATACCTTTGGATTTTGATTTTCCATTGTCCTTAGGTTTGCTTCAAAAGTCTGAAGGTTGCCAACTAATTCCTCAACTTTGAGAATATTTAGATTTTTATTCTCTTCTATGGCCACAACCTTTGCGTCAAACCTTTCTGGAAGAGACCGCGGAATCTTTTTCACAATTCTATTTTCAGGAATTGGCTCTCCCAAAGTAAAGGTATCATTCACAATTGCATTCAGCTTTGAATTAAACTCATCAAAAGTTTCATCATCTTCAATCTTTATGGTTTCAAAGGCTGTATACAATTTCTGAAGTTTTGACTGTTTGACAGTGTCAGTCCCTTCATGCACAGTCTGCAGAATATCTCAAGCTTCTTTTGCAGTAGTGCATGTAGAAATTCTACGAAACTCAGATATACTAACTCCATTATAGATAGCATTCAAAGCCCTAGAGTTGCAAGTGGCTGCCAATTCTTCATCATTTGTCCACTGTTCTTCAGATTTAAAACTGGTTATCCCATCAGTGGTGACAGTGGGCAAGGAATAACCTTTCTCAATAGATTTCCAAACTTTCAGATCTATGACTTTTACAAAGGCAACCATTCTGGCTTTCAAATAAGCATAATTAGAACCATCCAGCAGGGGAGGCTTATTGGTTGAAGTGCCTTCTCGGTAGACATCCATTCTAGCAATATTTGGATCAACACACTAAAATAGTGCAACCCGCTCGGATACCAATTGAAATTTTATGAGGGGCTATCAGAATGGATTACTAGTTCTAATTTAACCAATCAATGTAGCGGAAATAAACCAATAAGACAATATAGAACTAGCTATCTACCAATCACACACCACAAGAAGGCAGACACAATATTTAGCGTGGAAACCCTATCCAGGGAGAAAAACCATGAACCAGAAATCAAGAGTTCACGAATAGTTACAAGATATACTCATAAACACCTTTACCTCAGTCTGTACCTCGACCTAAGGACTGTAGTTATTCTTACAAAGAATCCACTAACACGACATCCACCGTGCCCCGTTCTCCTTACTTGATCTCCTGCACGCCCGGCCTCGCTCGCGTCGACCAGCGCCTCACGTCCAGCAGCAGGCGGGCGCCCCGTCCGACTTCAGCAGGTGGGCGCCCCGTCTCCCCTCGCCAGCGAACGCAGCAGAGGGGGCGCCCACGTCTCCCCTCGCTCGCCTAGCGCGCAGCAGCGCCCAGTCCGGCCGCTGTCTCGCCGCCCGCAGTGCCTGGGGCGCCCGACGTCTCGTCGCCTGCAGCAGGGCGCCCCAGGCGTCTCGCCGCCCGTAGCAGGGGCGCCCCAGTCCAGCCACCGCTCCAGCAGCCCGTCCGATGTCAGCGAGCACAGGTGGGCGCCCCGTCTCCCCTCGTCAGCGAGCACAGCAGCAGCAGCAGGCGCCCCTGCCTTGTTCGTCGCCCATCGACAAAAAAAAAAGAAAAAAAGTATCACATGGGCGTCCCTTCCAAGTGCTCGCCCACTATAAAAAAAATGATGAAAAGAGAGTACGCATGGGTGCCTGCCAATGATCCAGTGATTCATTTCTTTTGGTTCATTTCTTTCCAAAATAATTCGTGGCATGCATCATCAGGTGCACGGTTGTCATCTTTCACACATGCGTCGTGATCTGGCACGTGTATTGAGTCTAGTTTTGTTCGATACAGTGTTTCTACTTGGAAGAAGAACCTGATCTATGTTTGTTGGCCAGCGCCCGCGCCCCGCACCCGCTCCCAGCGCCCAGCTCCGACGCCCGCGCCTGCGCTCCCAACACCAAACAGCAGCCCATCATTCAAAAAATGGGAAAGACTTGAGGTGTTTAGCGAGGCAAAAATATATCATAGAGGGAAAGAGTCATCTAGCAGAGGGAATCTCCACCACCCAGAGCTAAAAAATTCAAGTTAATGCCCCTTCTCCGAGTTTTCTTAGACAAGGGGCATTGGGGGGCAAATGATGGGCCAGGCCCAAATGACTCGGTCCACAATGACGTGTCGGGCCCAAGTGACTCGGTCCACGATGGTGGGTCAGGTCTAAGTGACCCAAGTCCGTGATGAGCCCAAGTCTAAATCCACCCATTGAGGGCCGGGTCTAGATCCACTGAATGATAAAGTCAGCGTGTCGTTCCATCTACCTGCTTTTACCAAGTCCTGCGGAGGAGATCCTACCTACCTCTTCTGATGGGAGCGATTCGAAGAATCCGGCAGATTGAATCGTCCGTTGCTGAAGAGTCTTCCCATCTATTAGGAGAAGACTATAAATCACAAAGCCCCACCAGCACTGGGGGGCAAGCAATCCTTCTCCATTTTTTACACTATCGTTGTATTCCTCTGAATTGTAATCTCTACATCGGAGCAGTAAAATCACCAATTAAAGTGGACGTAGGTCACGCTGACCGAACCACTATAAACTCTCTCTCTCTCCATTAATTTTCACATTAATTACTCTTCACTTGACCGGTGGTGCCCGGAAACACTTTTTGGCATCATCTGCATTGTTAGATTGAACTTGCCTCATTAGTTGCATGATCACACAATTTTCAATTGTAGGATTATGCAAACACTTTTACAGGAAACAGGAGACAGACGTGGTTTCTGTTTTAATGACTTTACACAAATTAATTTTGTGATACATGATGAAGTCATTCAACTGATCGGGAAAAAAAAATCATAATGTCATTCAAACTGCTATTTTAAGTGTTAGTGATTTGGAGTTTTTTTTTTCCTTGTGAGATAAAAGAAATGCTTTGTGATTTAGAGTTGAGATCCATTGTGTTTATGTGTATGTCTGATATTTCTTAGGTTTTGGGATGTTTAATTGATTATAGAACTTGCTGGTGTTATGATTTGGGCCCTGCACTCCTTGGATATAGAGTAACCTATGATTCCATCAGGTCTCAACAAAGTAATATGTATTTTTTTTGGGTCGTGAGTGCAGAGAAAGATAGCTTGAGCTTATGGGGACAGGAATATCAACAAATTATATGAAGAGTTTTTTAGAACAAGGCCCCTATGTTTCTAAGAAACCTAAAAAAAACCCCTCTATTTTAACTCTTTACTGTAACATCCCTTGACTAACAAACATAAACGGATGTCCTGACTCTTTACCTTTTTTTTTACCATTTTTCCCTTTCTATTTAGTGAAAAGCTGAAATGACATGTTTAACCTTATAAGAAAATGGAGAGGGATGAGTTGGTTCTGTGTGTTTGGATGTCTGGGCTGTGTTTGGGTATTGTTAATGGAGTGGGCTGGAGGGTGTGGAGGATGGAAGGCAGTAGGCAAGGTGTGCAGCTGAAGTGAGTCGGTTCGAGCCAATCAGATGGGTTGAGTGAGACATCTTGGTTGAATAGATGGGCTGAATGAGATGGGTTCAGGCTCGGGTTGAATTGCTTGGTGTTTGGTAATTTAAGATGGGCTCTGTTTGTGGAAGGTGGTGGTCATGAAAACGTGCGGTCGAGTTGTAAATGTGAGGTGGGTTCCGAGTTTGGGTTTAAGTGGACTATGAGATGGTTGGTAAAATAGAGAGATAGGGAAAGGTACTGTGAGTTGGTCTGGGCTGAGTGCAAAGAGTGATGAGCTGGATTTGGCAGGGTTGGCAAGTGGGTCAGCAACTGGTTGGTGAGCAGGTTACTTGGGTCGGCTGGGAGAAGTAATTCAGTTCTGGCTCGGATTGAATGGGTAATGGGGTTGGAATCATGGTTTTGGGGTCACAAATGAGATGTCAGGTTTTGGGATTGGGTTTTGATGCCGGTGAAGATGGGTAAGGAAGGTGGGTCGTGGATGGTTTAATTTTTCGAAGATAGGTGAAGACAATGACGATGGTAATGATGATTATGATGAAGGCTTGGGCTTGATGAAGTGAAGATGGGTCGTAAGTGGTGTGCATGTCGTGGATACTGTTTACTCAAGAGACGTTGTGCTTGTTTGGTTTGAGTGTTTGGCAAAATTAATTGAAGATGAATAGGTTGTGTCGGTTGCAGTGGGCTTGTACAGATTTTAGTAGATTGTTTGTGGGGAGGGTGTTAAGAGATGGTTGAGATAAAGAAGGTGAAAGTGGTGAAGTTGACTGGGTGTGAGGAAGATGAAGTGATGGTGTTTCTTTGGAAGGATTAGAACTTGAGGGACAGATTGAGATGGCAAGCTTGGTTGGGTTTTTACAAGTGGAGATGGGCAGGTGTTTGTTTGGCAGTTCGGATTAGGACGGTTGTGTTTGGTTGAGAGGATGGGATTGAGAGAGATGAGTAGAGATTGTTGTATGTGATGAAAGAGTGTGCCATTGCAGTTGGCTGCATTGGTGGGATGGAGATGGAGTGTAATTGACTGGATTGGTTTAGAGAAGTGGAATGGTGAGAGAGCATGTGATTGGATCAAGTGGAGATGTGAATGGCTAAATGGGGAGGGTGAAATGGTCAAAAGACAAAAAAGTGAAAAGTGGGAGCATCTAGTTTTCTTTTGCTAACATTGACAGTTTGTCAAGGGATGTTATAGTAAAAACCCATAATATAGGGGCTTTTTTGAGGTTTCTTAAAAATATAGGGACCTTTTTGTAAAAAACTCTTATATGAAAAATAAAGAGGAATGGGATGCGTCTAAACAGCGATAAATAAACATGTATGTGTGTGCTTATGAAAAGGGTCTGTCTGGTAGAAAATAAGATCAAGAAATTATGAAAAAAAAGAAAGGAATGAGATGGGTCTAAACAGCAATATTGGAAGTGAAGGGTCTTTCACAGGATTCTAGAATTTACTTTTTAAAACTCACTTAACCAAACATAAAATCTTTGAATGGGACAGTACCAAACATAAAATCTTTGACAGGGACAGTACCATTCTGAAGTCCCAACAACCTCTACTTCCTCCTGTTGTTGCTGTTGTTATTATTATTTTTTTTCTTTTTTTCTTACATGCCACACATTTATGCAAGCCAAACTGACAAGATCATTTTCATTCACCTGGAAGAATTTTGTGGAAAGAAATGGAAAAAGAAATCCCCCTAGTATCAATTATATTCTTACGAAATCCTCCAGTTGGAGTGTCCTGGTTTTTTGAGCACTGCAAATTTTGAGCTATGATCCATATTCCATACATGCTATCCCTGCTGGGTGAACAGTGTAGATATTGTTCTCATGCCATGTGTACCGAAGTAGTCTTGCTGATAACTTATACAAGGGAAAGGTGACCAATTCCTTCATTTTTCTTTAAATTGTAGCTTGAAGTTGTGTTCATTTTGAGACAGTATGATTTACTTGTGTTCTGATTACAATAAAACTACTTTAATATAGGGTCCGCCTTTGAAACTGTGTTGTATTAGTCAGGAACCACTTATCTTTTTGAACCAACTTTGCCGCATATGGTGTCTTCAGTTGCTCAAAATGAGCCAGGTGGAACTGATGTGGTTATTGACGTTGCAGGTTTCTGAAGTTCAGTTGGCCACTGCTGATACTTGTTCATACCCGAAGAGCCCTGCTTTAGCTCTAGGGTTAACTTCGGGGTTGGCTCTTTTGACAGCGCAAATAATCATCAACGTTGCTGCTGGTTGTATTTGTTGCAAGAATGACCGACATCCTTCAGCTTCCAAGTGGACAATAGCTTTAATCTGCTTTGTCATTTCTTGGTAATTTTTCTCAAAGACTAGAGGATAATGCCGTACTTGAATGCTTATTTTATTATTAGTCATCATATATAAACAAGAGCATCCCTCAGTTGTGTTTGTCAACTGTTCAGACATTCACATTCCTGAAGTGATGTTATGAAGAAGGGACCAAGTGTCCTTCGGAGAAGAGATGGCAATGTGGTCCATCGCCATAAAGCAGAAGGGAGAGGATGAAGGAGAACTAACTTGGATTTTCCACATCTGTGACGTCTTCTCTTATGTGTATTTTTCTGTGCCTTGCTTCCTGGAGATTTTATAACACCTAAGAGGAAGTGGGTAACTACCCAAAAAATGGTTGTGGCCACTTGGTAGCTCCTGTGCTTGAATTACACAGTAGTTCAGTAATTATTCTTTTGATTGCACTCTAAATGCCAAATTTATATAACTACCCTGAAAATGGTGTACCCACTTGGTCTGGTTCACTGTGTCCCAAGAGAATTATCATTGCACCTTATGCCACATGGGCACCAGAGTTGATAGTACATTCTTTTGCTACAAAGGTTATCTATGTGGCCTCTTAAGATTAGTTATAACGATACTCTACTTGTGTTTAGAAATGCTAGGAGCAAGAAAGCTTCCTGAATTAAACCACACCTGTGCGTTGGGTAGTACTCAGCTCCCACTGCCGGTAGCCTCAGTGGAAACCCACTACGAGGGTTTTACATGCAATAGGACTGGTGCACTTCCACCGTGGTTACTCTGTTAGCAGGGTCCTTGCTATGTTAGCTTGTGTCTCTTTTGTTCTTGTTAATAAATACTGATGCTTCTATGTTGTTTGTGGTGCCAGTTCACTCCTCTTTACTAGCGGGATTTCTATGTTTCATTTAAAAGATTTAAAACAAAAAAGAATCTAAAAAATATGAGTCAATTTGAAACCCAACCAGCGAGTTTAGGATTTTACATGAAATGGGACTGCTGCACTTCCTTAGCAGGCCGTGGATATGTTAGCTTGTCTCTCTTTCATTCTTGTTAATGAATACTGATGCTTCTACATCCTTTGTGGTGCCAGTTCACTCTTCTTTACTAACGGGATTTCTATGTTTCATTTAAAAGATTTAAAATAAAAAAAATCTAAAAAATGAGTCAATTTGAAACCCAACCAGCGAGTTTAGGATTTCCGACAACTAAAACAATTCATAAAAGTCAAGTCCACTTGACAAGGTATACAACTAGGGTCCAAACTTATACCATCCCCTTGAATTTAGTTAATGGAATAAACTGCTCCCAAATGCCTAATAAATGAGGAAATTACTCCAGAAAATGTCAACACCCACAAGATAAATTGAGTTTTAATTGCACATTCTTCACCAATTATCCCAAAATAACTGGAAGAAAAAAAATGCGCATTAATAAAGTAGTCTACTTAAGAATTTCTCCATAGTTCTCAAGTCTTCTAGACTCGAGTGGACTTTCTAGTTGAGATTTTGAAACTTATTTTGGGCTTTGAACTTCAACTTATTTCTCGGAAGCTTGATGCTCAATTTCATCATATTCTAATGGAGCCCAATGTCATGGCGGATAGTCTTGCTATGGAGAGAGTTTTTTTTTATGTTTGGATCTTTGTTGTAATGTTAGTGTAGGTTGAGGTTTGCTTAGCTGTGCTTATTTTTATTTATTTTATTATTATTATTTTTTGTGCAATAAGTTTTTTACAGTTATAAAAAATAAAATAAAATGCTAGAGGCCTGTTCAACTGATATTGGCCATCTACTGTCTGACACATCTGTCGAGTCTTTTCAAATGGCTTGCCTCCACAAACAGTCCCTTCAAACTTTAAGCTTTGTAATTTTAACAAGTCTAGATCCTTGCTGGCACATACCGGTGGTAAGTGGAGCTATCAATCAAGTATAAGACACATGGCATACTGTTGGGGTGGGGACCGCTGGTCTGGACTAACTTGAGGGTTGGCCTTGAATTTTGCATATACAAATATCAGCTTCATCGGACTACCTACCTGATCAAGCCTTTGCAATGGATTGTTTATGTAGATGGATCGGAGACGAGGAGAGTTTCTAATTTCTATTTCAATTGTCCACTTCAAAGGCTTGGCTCAGATGACTGGACATTTTAAATGGAACATATCTTTTGTAGATGGAAAATACAAGGCATCTCTTGTTTCATTTTCCAGTGGCATCAGCTTGCCATGCCGCATTCATCCTACATTTGGTGGCTGTTTCCACTTATCTCCAGCACATGCAAACCTGTGTCAAGTCTTTAGGATACCTGTATAGGAATTTTGGCAACACAATTTGTGGTATTATGGTTCCTCTCATGATTACATTGCATCGTCAAAGCAAGGTCATCATCAAAGCAAGGTCTATATATGTCATTTATGATATTTATATCTAATTCTAGATTCTGTAGTTCAAATGATTAATTGAACTAGTATCTGTTGTTCCTTTCTCTGCAAATTTTGCCAAATGAGTTCATGTTCAGACAATGTGGATCAGTGATGCATGGTGAGGTATATCCTTTATTTGATGTTCATGCATTCTATCTTGTAACTAGCATGTTTGTATGCTCTCCTCCTGCAAGTGTTATCGGAAAAAAGGAAAAAAGAAAAAGAAAAAGAGAAAGGCTATGTGACTGACTTCACATGGTTTAAACTGAGTATGAATTTTCCATGAAGAACCATGTCAAGGGTTGAAGATATTCAGTGTCCTTTGTCCATATGTTGGTGATCCAGGCCATTGATCTGATGCGCCTGTGGTGTATTAATCAAGACCGAATACAACTAAGATTGAAAGATTGTGTCCCCCTACATTGGTTTTGTTTGCAGCTGGAAGACCATCTATTTTTGGACTCCTGATTAAAAAATAGGGTTTTTTTGTCGGGGAGGTTTTTGGGGTATAGTTCATCCTGTTGATATACATTGTTGTGCCGTTCACTAATAGGTCTAGTTTTTTGTGCTACTGGTTATTAACTTGATATCAGAGCAAGATGTCATGAGTTTGAAACCCGTGGGAGGCATGTTACTTCCATTTGTCCGTTTGGTCTGTTTGTTGGGTTTCGAATTCGAATGGCTTTCCGTTTGAGGGAGAGTATTGATATAAATTATTATGCCGTTCACTAATAGCTTGAGCTTTTGGTGTTACTGGTTATTAACACATCCATGGTGGGATCATCACTTCAATGGTTCAAATCATGAAGCAATGCATTCCTCTGTACCTATGCCAGCTTGAGGATAATGCATATCCTTGAGTTGATTGATGATTGTATATGATTCCTCTTTTTTCTCCACAGGTTCTTCCTAGTTTTAACTGTTCAGTGATGCATGCCAATATTATTGTCATATGCAGGGTTACATTCATAATTGCATTTCTACTGCTGCTCACGGGTGCAGCACTGAATGATCAACGCGGTAAAGGACAGACGTACTTTGGTGACTATTGTTTTGTTGTCAAGGCTGGAGTCTTTGCAGGAGGAGCGGTGTTATCTCTTGCGAGTGTCTCTCTTGGAATCACTTACTATGTTGCTCTACCATTCACCAAGAGCACAGATCCTTGGGGACTACACAACAACCTAGGCATTGTGTTTTTCCCTGATGTTCTTCACCGTTTATGAAGAAATTTGTGGGTGCTGTAATTGGTAATATATTGCTCGAGTTTGGCCATCCAAATCTGTATAGAATATTTATATGTCCTCCAACATTAAGTCTTTTATCTGCAGTTTATTCCTTTCAATTTTGTGAGATCACATGACACTACCTAAAATTTGCTTCTGAGTTGGATAGAGGGTGAAAAATATATGATACCTCCGTTGGGCTGATTGGCATTCATATTTGCAATGATAATCCTTTCAGTGAGATGTCTTTTGAGTATAATGAGCTTTTGTGTAATTGACTATTCAAAGTTGCATTTTTTTTACAACAACAAAATTTTATTTCACCAAACCAAAATAGGACAAAACACAGTGAAAGCAGAATTAACAAAAAGAACAAAATTTTATTCAAAGTTGCATGTTGGTGATTCAATTTCTCATCATCATCTTCATTAAAGCATTTCTCATCTAATTGGTATCAGGCTTTAGGAGTTTTTCTTCTCCATCCCTTTTTAGGGCTAAGTTCTGTGAACCTGCAAACTAACTTGCTGTTTCTAATTACTTTCAAGGGTTCATCATCCTCTTCCTTAATTTTAATTTTTGCTGACAAGGGTATCCCCATGGTATTTGACCCGACAGGACTAATCCATGGGCGTTCGCATGACCTTGAAACACATGTGCCCATTCTCTCCCTTCGCTTGTTTACATGATGAATTTTCAGTATATGGAGGTTGATGTGGCTCTAAGTAATTAAGAAACTCTAGTTCTGAATGAATGAATGAATGTCTAGTGCAATGAGATGCAGTTCTAAATGCAGACCACTAGTTTCCATATATTGTTAAATTGCATGCAATTATTGATTCTTTTCCCATTTGCATTTTTCTATCATTCCCAATCTGCATTGCATTATGTGATGTTATCCAATTCCTTCAAAAGATGTTAGTAAAGAAGCTTTTAACTGAGTCTATTGGGTTGCTTCCTTTGGCCTTTTGCCACGCAGAAATGTCTTGTATCTTCCCATCATCTGGCTAACCAAGGCGATCTGGAGTCTAGGTCTACAACAATACCTTTCTACTGCCTTCACCTATTGGATATCTCTCTTTCTTGCTTCATTCTACCAATTTGGAATTTAGGAGGGTGTATTCTATTCACTGGTGCCATGTTTGTTCATATTGGGGGCCATGTTCCCTATCCTTGTGTTTTAACTATTGGTGGACCACAACCAAAGAATTCCAGGGAGGGAATCACTGGGACCAAGGGGACTTGGCTGACTCGACTCGACTCGACTTGAGAGGGGCCGAGTCTGCCCGAGCCAGGGTTCTTCAACATCTTTATTCATCACCACTGGTACCACTTATTATGAAGTTTGGACAACACTAATCCCTGCACATTTACACATTGATCTTGATTCATCGCGAAGGAACTAAAAAGAATAAAGAAGTGAAAAAAGAACACTGACTAGAACTGAATTACAGAAAGTAGGGTGTCTATATGAGATTCAGCGCTCTTTTGTATTATAAAGATGAATGATGATTAGTGACTTTAAGCTAGCATATGCATCATGGTAAAGAAAGGGGGAAAAAAATGAATGGAAGAAAGAGAAATGATAGGAAAAGGAAAAGATCTTCCTCACCAAAATAACTTTGTAGGATTATTTAACACTGCATGCATGATGTTTTCTTATTTTTTTGGTAGAATGCATGCATGATGTTGTTAGAGTTCTTTCTATAACTTTATTACTGCTCATTTTAAGAACAGTAACAATGGAAGGGCATGTTTGTTTACATAGAATAAATATAGGGATTGAAACCATAAAAATTCATGTTTAAATGAGCTCGAAATTTTCAAGAGGTGAGAGGTGGAGAATAATGTGGCGAGAGGCAAAGGATATAAGGTAGCGATGTAGATTGAAATTGGGATCTTGACTTTTTTAAAATTTGAATGACTAAGGTGATGGCATGATATTTATTTTCCATCTTCCCTTGATTCAATTTCAAATTCACAGAGGTGGTTGTTTAATGGTCTTTATTTAATATTTACCTTTGACTCTTCATTTTTCACTACATAAGGTGTATTTGTTTGCATTAGAATACATAAGCATCGAATATGTAGGCATTCATATCATAAGTACAAATATTAGCATCAAATGACCTCATCCCTTTATAAATGGAAAGTGAATCAAGGAAAAATGAGAAATTAAAAACAGTCATCACTTTAGTAATTCAAATCTTAGGAATGTCAAGATCCCATCTACAGTGGTACCTTGTATCTTTCACCTCTTACCTCATATCATTCATGGCTCACATCTTTAATAGTCATTTGGTAGAGCTTATTTGACCATGAGTTTTTACAAATTCTACTCCTTTGTATTCTAATATGCAAACAAATGGGTGTAGAGATACTATCCTAGGATTTCAATTGCAAGAAAACAAAAAAGGCCCTTGGTATAATGTGAACAAGGGATAAGGAAATTTACAATTTCACAAGGGTCAGACCCAAGAGAAGTTTCTTGTTGCCATGTTTATAAAATTATGAATATAAACTCTTTTAGTGCCGTGCCCAAAGTAACTCCATACATTTCCTGGGTAAGTTTTCCTTCTCTTTCTAGAGAATCTAATTGACTTACCACAGCAAAGGGCAAGGACAGAAAGACTGTTGAATCAAATAGTTCTTCAGTGTTTTTTTGGAAGAAGTCCTCTTCAGTTGGGGTTATAGATATTTTGAGAGAGAGAGAGAGAGAGAGAGTTTTAGTCTGTTTTCATACCATCTCCAAACAAAGATGAAGCCTTTGTGGGTGGTCTTTCTTTTGGCTACATGGGCTGTGGTGAAAGGCGTCCCCCTCTCAGCAAGCCCTTCACCATCGCCTTCATTGGACTGCAGCAATGGACCCCTCGGACTCTTGGGCGATTGCCTGACGTTTGCGGAGAACGGAAGCAAGGTCTCTAAGCCTGAGGGATCATGTTGCGCCGGGCTTAAGACTGTTGTCAAGGACAGCATCTTATGTTTGTGCGAAGCCTTTAAGGCGGGCAGCGGCGATTTCGCCATTGCTTTGAATGTCACTAAGCTTCTCACCCTTCCATCCGCATGTGGCATTTCCACTCCTTCCTTCAGCAAATGCGCAGTCGTAGCTCTTTCTCCTAATCCACCGGAATTTTCAGTTTCTACTTTGAAGCAGCCATCTACAGCGCCTTCACCGGCTCCGGCTTCAGTACTGCCCGGGCCAGTAACAGTCACTTTCTCACCCTCCTCGCCCTCTCCAGCCCGTCCACTGGTTTCGGGTGCTCCACCAATTCCATTGTCACTACTATTTCTTCTGCTTTGCCTGTTAGCTACTACATGGTCTCATGTCTGAGGACATGCATGTTTAAATCTGTTTGGAGCTTTCTATTTAATATGTACTACGTGAAGCTCGGTGTTTTCAATATATTATCTGATGTACATCACCCACTAATCAAGAAGATGAATGGCTCGAATTAAAGCTCTATTACCTGTGTACATATGTAATTGTTTATCACTCCCATTTATATACCATTCATACATGTGATATGTGAGCGAGTGTGATATGTGAGGGTGAAAGTGAACTCATTTTATACCATTTTTACACGTGATATGTAAATGAGTGCAAACAAATGTCATTATAAGCAAATGTTGAGCATGTGCATTATTTACATAGGAAAATGAGGGCAAACAAATGACCCCATAAAAGGACTTTATGCCGTTGTTGTGGAGTTACTTTTGTTTATTCTATCCCTTAATTGAGTAGCTAGTTTGGCAGGAACGAAGCTGCCTTCAACACCAACTCCTATAAGGTTGAAGTGCCTCTTTTTGCACCGTTTAGTAGATCGACTTCTATCATGCAGTGCATTCAACTATTAGGGCACGTTTGTGTACACACCCTTTCCGCGGAAAGAGGAAATTGCACGTCAGCAAATTCCATAGAAATGAAAACCTCGAAGAAGAATTTTCGTAGAATTTAGAAATTCATGTTTGGTGCAAAAAGAGTTTCCTCATTGAATTGGTGCAGATGTTGTTTGGTGCGGCTGTGGATTTCTTATAGAAAATCAAAATTTCTTATTTGGTGATATAATTTTTTGAAGAAAAATAACATAACATGTATATTATTTATTTAACATTAAATAATAATTTATATAAAGAAATAAAAAATGAAAAAGTTATAAGGTTTTTGGGTTGAAATAGATAAGAGTGAGGAAAAGAGGTAGAAGTTTTTCGAGGAAAACCATTTCCCATACCCCCCCCCATGGGAAACCCATTTCCACAATTTTCAAGGAAAATGCTGACGAGGCAGGAAAGCATTTCCGCTGAATTGTTCCGCACCAAACGCCGGAAAAATGGGTTTTTTGAGGAAAATCGTCAACTTTTCCACGGAAAAGTGTTACACAAACATGCCCTTATAGTATCTTTTCTGCAACCTTTTCTCTTGAATGCCACTTGGCTCTACCAAATCGGAGAGCGTTGCCTTCGGCCTCTTTAGTGTTTTCTTGTTCTTTCAATTTTTGTTTTCTCATAGCGTAGCCCCGAAATCTCGATCGAAAGTGTAGACCAATCTCAAAGAGATTGATCGAATCCAAAAGGATTCTAGCTCTAAGGCACAACACAAACCATAACAAAAGAGAGAAACTCACGATAACTTGAATTGATTAATAATGCATAACCTTAGAATGAGGGGCTTCTCTACATATAGAGTAGCATTGTTCTAAATAAACAAGACATTCTAAAATAAGAATATGTCTAATCTTAATCAAAATAGGATTTAGGAAGCAAATATATTAAGAAACTCTACTAACTAATGATAGGGATCTCAAAATTAGAGATCATATGGACCCCATCAAATGGGTCTATCTTTCAAACGGGGGAGAGTTTGACGGGGAAGTATACAGGAACGGTGATGTAAGGATTCCTTGATGTAGGTTTCCTTGCATTATCAAACGTGGGTTCTCTACAGGAGCACAGAAAATCTATGAGGAATCCTCACTGAGGATGGTTACTAAACATGTCCTTACATAAATAAATTAAAAATATATAAGTTCCAAGGGCAAATATAGCTTGAATCATACTTATATTTGAGAGTCTACTTAGTTTTAGTAATATACAATTCAATAACCCCACTTGTATATTTAGAAAATATATATTTATTTCGAAGCTATTTTCTAAAATTATTAATACCATTTCATTTTTAGATCTGGATCTGAAACCAGAACCATCTGATCGAGATACAACACATAGGTTCCGTGTTAGATTTGGGTTCGGATCTGGATCGAGGTCTAATATAAAGACGAATTCAGACCAATCCCATCCGTTCATCAGCGTGAGATCATTTTTCTGTTATGTGCATTTCAGTCTCACAATAGACAAGAGCGCAGGTAGTCCTTTCACCTGTGCTCCGGAAACCATAGACAAAAGTCTTCAGGTCGTCTGACCTAACCCGTGTTTGACAAGTCTATCATCTCCGGTCAGGGTTAACCACATAGTTTGACCTTGGAAATTAAGTGCAGATCCTAGTTGAATAGTGAATAAAGAAGCTTTCATTGGGTTATATGTGGTGCTGATCCAAGTCCATCACAATCTGGTGGGATCATTTTTCTTTAATGTGCATTTAGGTCTGACAATAGACAAGAATACAGGTAGTCGTTTCACCTGTGCTCCAGAAGCCACAGACAAAAATCTTCAAGTCGTCTGACCTGACCCGTGTTTGACAAGCCTATCATCTCCGGTCAGGGTTAACCACATAGTTTGACCTTGGAAATTAAGTGCAGATCCTAGTTAAACAGTGAATAAAGAAGCTTTCATTGGGTTCTTATATGTGGTGCTGGTCTAAGTCCATCACAATCTGGTGGGATCATCTTTCTATAATGTGCATTTAAGTCTGACATTAGACAAGACCGCATGTAGTCCTTTCACCTGTCCTCCAGAAGCCATAGACAAAAATCTTCAGGTTGTCTGAACTGACCCATGTTTGACAAGCCTATCATCTCCGGTCAGGGTTAACCACATAGTTTGACTTTGGAAATTAGGTGCAGATCCTAGTTGAACAGTGAATAAAGAAGCTTTCATTGGGTTATATGTGGTGCTGATCCAAGTCCATCACAATCTGGTGGGATCATTTTTCTATAATGTGCATTTAGGTCTGACAATAGACAAGAATACTGGTAGTCGTTTCACCTGTGCTCCAGAAGCCACAGACAAAAATCTTCAGGTCGTCTGACCTGACCCGTGTTTGACAAGCCTATCATCTCCGGTCAGGGTTAACCACATAGTTTGACCTTGGAAATTAAGTGCAGATCCTAGTTAAACAGTGAATAAAGAAGCTTTCGTTGGGTTATATGTGGTGCTGGTCCAAGTCCATCACAATCTGGTGGGATCATTTTTCTATAATGTGCATTTAAGTCTGACATTAGACAAGACCACATGTAGTCCTTTCACCTGTCCTCCAGAAGCCACAGACAAAAATCTTCAGGTCGTCTGAACTGACCCATGTTTGACAAGCCTATCATCTCCGGTCAGGGTTAACCACATAGTTTGACCCTGGAAATTAGGTGCAGATCCTAGTTGAACAGTGAATAAAGAAGCTTTCATTGGGTTATATGTGGTGCTGGTCCAAGTCCATCACAATCTGGTGGGTCTACAAACATACCATAGTTCCTTTTTCACATTTGGAAGCATGCATTCCCTGGGGAAGAACTGATCTGGTTTGATTTTTTTT
Source organism: Cinnamomum chago (assembly GCA_038049695.1). NCBI lineage: Eukaryota > Viridiplantae > Streptophyta > Magnoliopsida > Laurales > Lauraceae > Cinnamomum > Cinnamomum chago. The sequence continues at coordinate 1,269,763 of CP142456.1, forward strand.
TATTGACCCACAGATAGTAGAATTTCGTGGGACCCACCATTTTTTTTTCCTCTTCTTAATTTCATATCATTAAGTAGGTCTTTGATTAAAAGACAATGAGTTTTACTATTATTTCCATGCAAAGCACTGATTTGCTACAAGTTCCTTCAATTGTAGGAGAAGCTGAAACTTTCTTGATTTCTTTAACGTGTAAAACACATGTTGGACGGTCATTTTCTTCACCACTTATGGTCACAGCTTAAATTGGTCATGACCGCATTTTCTATGGTTCTGATCTTTCGCCAGAATTGCATCCATGTCAATGGTAATCTTAAGACTGCTTTTTTCATTAGCTCATTTCATATTACTGAGACTTTTGTGAATATAAACTTGTATTTGTCACTGTTATCATTGCCTGTCTTCTTTCTTCTTAGACTTTATCATCAGAGTATCCATTTTCATAATCGGTTTTGTTAACATGATCATTAAGCTATTGGCCGCACCCTTTGATTTAAATCGTGGTTTTGATCTTTCGCGCCAACTAACCAATTATGAAGCCTACTTAATTTGGGCTGATTTATCTTGCTCTTAATCATACACCTCTCAGTGTATGTATCAATGTATTTATGTGTGAAATATGCAGTTAGGTTTTATGCATATGATTAATCCAACAGAGTATATTTAACAATGCTAAGAGTGAAAATTAGACCTATTTATAAGTGGATTTAATCAAGCAAAGGTGGCCGGCTTTCAAATATACGGTCCGTATAGTACTTATAATTAAGTCATTATAAGGCTAACCAGCTCTCTCAGATCCAAGAGGATCGAATTTGTTATATATATATATCGCCTTCTTAAAAATAAAATCATCTTTTCTTGGAAAATCTAGATTCCAAAACCCTCTAGTGGGCCAGTGGTAAGGATGGTTTTTATGGCCAAAAGCAATGGTCCTTTCTTGCATAATTGATATAATATGGACTATGGAGCCTTAATGAGGTTTTAGCCTTACCCAGTTCACACCAAAAAGAGCCCAGGTCTAAGGCCGGAACCATTACGTTCAGACATTCCAAAAACCAACCCCACAACATAGGATCCTCTATACATTTATTGAATACTGAGATATCGAAGCGGGAATCTTGCTACGAAACGTATTTTGGGGTCACCAGTTAACTTGTCAAGTCCTAAGTTTAACTTGTCAAGTACTCCTAATAAGTTGCATCACTGCTTTGAATCTCCATCTTTTCCTTACAAAGAAAATTGAAGTCACAACTTGTCGCTGGTAGCTTCAGGAATTTTCTATAATGTGGTCCAAAAGTTTGACAGAAAAAAAAAAAAAAAACCCTCACAAATTACTTCTGAAGAGAGACCCTGAGGTCAACATGTGACATCAGGTAATGTTGTATTGGTTCAAAGTACAGAGTTTTAGCAGTGCTTGACGGCTGTGGGTACATAAAAGCTATAGAAATCCTATAAATGATAGGTAGATAGATAAATGGGGAATATTGTCAGATTGAAGTGCACAAGTTATTTATTAGTACTAAACTTGCCTTACAAAGGATGGTGAATCTAGGTGAGTCATGTAGTGCTCTTGTGTTGTTTGTTAGTGTTAGCTGGTGCCTTTGCTGGGGTGATGGGTGCTTGAAGGAAGAGAGGTCAGCTCTTCTGCAAATCAAAGGCTCCATAAACCACCCAAATGGCTCTGCCTTGTCAAGCTGGGTGGGAGAGGACTGTTGCCAATGGGAAGTGATCGAATGCGACCCATTCACATCTCACGTAGTAGGTATCAAAATCTATGGTATGAGAGAAGAAGGGCTGGGAAAATGGTATCCAAATGCAAGTCTGTTTTCCCAATTCAAGGAATTGTCTCAAGTAGATTTGAGTCAGAATCAGATAGGCGGACAAGATATAATCCAAGGTAACCCACCTGGTGTCTCTACACATAATCTCCTTCAGTTCAAATTTAAACCGTGGAAAGTTTTCTCTGAATCCAAATGAGCCCCCCTTTTAGAGTAGAGACCTTGTATTTTGATTGATGTAGTATATATACTTGAATTCTTTTGTGGGGCACCAGCCAGTACAATGGAACTAATTTTTCTCAGTTGTTTCGCAGCATTTTGCGGGTTAAAGAAGTTGAAGAGCATGGATCTCTCTTACAACTCGATTGAAGGAGGTGTTGATCCTTGTGTGGGTGGTATCACTTCCCTTGCAAGACTTCATCTGTCCAATAATCAATTCAAAGGGAACATTCCATCTACCATTTTCAGCAACCTGACTAGCATGGAGGAGATCGACATCTCAAACAATAAGTTAGATGGGGCACTCTCATTTTCCATGTTCGCGAATCTCTCTAAGCTTAGTTTTCTAGACTTGTCAAACAATTACCAATTAGAGGTCGAAACCGAGTCCCCCACTTGGGCTCCATCTTTCCAATTGCATAGTCTATACTTGTCCAATTGTAACCTCAACAGACAAAGTGGCAGTGTCATCCCTACTTTCCTTTCCGCCCAGTACACATTGCAAGTCTTGGATCTGTCACATAACTTGCTCATGCAAGCCATTCCCTCTTGGCTCTTGTACAACGGCAGTTCATACCTACGGTTGAGGAATAACACGTTAGGTGGTCCATTTCCTTGGCCTCTCCATAACATCACTTCATCGCTCCTAGAACTTGATGTGTCTGTAAACCATGTCCATGGGATCCTTCCTCAGGACATGGGTATTTATTTCCCAAACTTGCGTCGACTCAACATGTCTGCAAATGCCTTGCAAGGGAGCATACCCTCATCCTTTGGCGAGAAGAAGATTGATTTACAGATACTAGACCTATCCAGTAACAACTTCACTGGAGAAATACCTCATGGTCTAACAAGGAACAGCACCAAGTTGATATACCTTAACCTCTCAAATAATAAATTGCTAGGAGAGATGCTTCGAAATGATTCCAATTTGGTCATGCTAAGATTCTTGCGCCTTAACAGCAACCTGTTCATGGGGACAGTCCCCCCAAGCCTGTCCAACAGCCCCAATTTGTTGCTACTGGACATTAGAAATAACTACTTATCAGGTGACATTACTAGTTGGTTACCTGTCCTTGCTGATTTAGGAGCACTGCTATTAGGGGGCAATCATTTTCAAGGCAGTGTCCCAAGGCAGCTGTGTCAAATGCAAAATCTACAGTTCTTGGATCTCTCTAACAACAATCTTTTCGGGGATGTGCCATCTTGTCTCAACAACATTACTTTCTGGACGAGAGAGTCTCAAATCTCGTCGAATTCTGGTAGGCGTACAAGTTTTCAACAGACCAATGGGCTTACAGTTGATTTCGTTACAAAGGGTAGATTGTACACTTATGAGGGTGCTCCGCGCTCTCTGATGATTGGACTCGATATGTCATCAAACCAACTGACTGGTAATATTCCAATGGAAATGGGAGATTTGAGGGTGCTTCGCTCATTGAACTTGTCCAACAACCTCCTGATGGGAACTATTCCAATCACATTCCAAAACCTGGATAACTTGGAGAGCTTAGACCTTTCCCACAACAAGTTGAGTGGGAAGATCCCTCGCGAAATGACCCGGCTCCCTTATCTTTCTACTTTCAGGGTTGCTTTCAATAATCTCTCCGGAGAAATCCCTTCAGATCAACAATTCAGAACATTCGATGAAAGTAGCTATGTGGGCAATGAAGGTCTCTGCGGACCGCCACTAGGAAGAAATTGTTCATCCAACAATCCTGGGGGTGGTGATGATGAAGAAGAAGAAGGAGAAGAGTCATCTAGAATCATTGATCAGACTCTATTTTTCTACTTGTATGTAGCTGCCTCGTTTGCATTGGGATTCTGGGGGTGGATTGCATTTCTCTTCTTCCACAGAGGTTGGAGGCAAAGATTCTTTGGTATTGTTGATAGATATGTTAGATGCCCAAGTTGTGCTTTGTAAATAGCTCCATGCTACTTTCAAAAGGTGTGCTATCATATTATATTAATATAGTCTTGCGGTTCTGGATTCAATTTTGACCAAGTCAATCCCTATAAGTTTTATTTTGATTTTGGTTATTTTTTTTAGATGGTTTGAAAGTAGTAAGATGGAGTGGAGAGTCTGGCCATGTAGGTCATGCCATTGCTCGTCACGGGTTAATATGCTTGCATATGGTAATTCAATGTCGCTGAGTTTTGTGAGTTTGGATCCTATAAGAAAATTAGTGATGGACATATATATATATGGGGAGGTTTCAAGTGCATCCATCTCTCACCATAGGGTGATGGACACTTTTATATTTGGGTATTTTCAAATACAAAAGTTACTTTTCAAGTACATAGGGTGAGGTACACTTCCTTGTCTTCATGTGTAAAAATGAAAAGTGTCTCTCACCCTATGGTGAGGGATAGATGCACTTGAAACTTTTCATATATATATAAGTTGAAGCCAACCCCAAAACATTACAACTGGATGGATCAGGAATTTCAACCCAAAACTCATATGTTTCAACCCAACCCACCTACATAACCCGCATACAATGCGGGTCAACATGTTCAACTCGAGTTGACCTTACCAAACCTGTAGGCCCCAAGCCCAGCCCATTTCAGATGCTAAAGCAAAACTTGAGTTAAGTAGAAGGAAGGAACCCAAACCCGGCCCTACTAATACAAGCTCAGCACATTCCATATAAAATGAACTATTATAAGTACAAAGTATTAAACAACCAAATCATTTAAATGGTTTAGATCTGCGGGTCGACCTTAACCCAACACATTTAAATGGGTTACATGAATTATGAGTCAGGTTTTATTGACCCCTGCGACCAATCCATATAGATTGCTGGTCGGGTTATACGGGTTAAATGCGGTCGAATTTTGGTCGGATTAGATTTTACCACATCATTGGAAACTATTAAATCCCTTGTTTTGTTGGGTCCTTGTCAAATTTCAGCATAACAAGGTACTATTTTGTTCATAAATTTTTGTGAGGGCTGGTATACAAGATGGTAATATTCACTTTGAGAGGATTAGATTTGTAATATATAGTTGTGCCCCATAGAGGAGCCTCAACAATTCTTAGTCTGAGACTCTAAGAATTTGAGTAACAATATATAAAAAAAAGTTAAAGATTCCAAAAATGATGGGAAGTAACTAGGAATGGAATCATTGTTTACGTAACTCACTTGCACTAATCATCATCACTGCAACAACTTTAACAAAATCTTGCCCTAATGATAGCCATCTCAACAAACGTCCCCAGCTTCAACGAGACACAATAATGAAGTTGACAAGGAGCTCAACTACATTAATAAGAGCACCTTGTGGACGAGAGGCGATTCTGCAATAGAGAGGAAAATTATATATCTTGATTTTTTGTGTAGCCCAGTAGTTTGGTATGACACATTTTCTTCGATAAAAATGTTAAAAATGAACTGATTTTCTTTGATAAGAAGGATTCTAATTTTCTATGGAGTGGGTAGGAATGCATGATTCTCCTTTGTAATGGAAATAGAAATTGCATGGAGACTAGAATCCTCTCATTACACAGTCAAGTACTTAAAAGAAAGAAGAAATTCCTAGCTAATTAACCTTTCATTTGTTTTGTAAAGAAGAACTTTGTTAATCAAAAGGCCTAAGGCCAAAAAAAACGAAGCCATACCTCAAAGACTAAAAACAAAAGGCTGCTTTCCGTAATAAAAGTCCAAATTTGACACTCATCTAATGGTTATCCGTTGATGAATCGAAATCCAAAGAAATGGTTTTTTTAAGAACCATCATCAAGGGCCATATATCAAGGTGCTATAATGATCTAATGGAGCTGCAATTTTGCACATCCATAAGTCTCATTGAGCATACTGTTATATAATGGGCTATGTCTGCCCTGATCATAATTTGTTAACCATGAATATATGTACTCGTGAGATTAGAACTCCGAACCCCCAAACATTCCTTAAATCTAAGACAAAGGAAAAATGAAAGAGGGGCACATGAAATAGGTACATGAATATCTTGCTTCCCAGAAATTATTAGGTTTCATGCCGGGAAAACAGGACTAGACAGATTCCAGAAACGTGGCTAAATGGACTTCCTAAACCCAAAAGCATAAAAGACTCATATCTCAACTGGCTACAACTCATCAAACCCTTTGACTCATATCTCAACTGGCTACAACTCATCAAACCCTTTCGCGAGGAATGAAAGCACGCAGCAGAATTTAATAATTAACTAATACGAAATTTAGAAGCTCTCTCAACTTCATCTACATCCCAGAAACAGATTGCAAAAGTTACATTTTTTTTTGTGGGGTTTGTATTGTCCATTGCTTAGTGCCTAGAGTGCGGAGTGGGAATGCGTCGAAACGCTAAATTTTAAAATAATTATATATCCGATCGAAGTGCCTCCGGAGCGCTTATACAACTTAGTGCTTGTAGGTTTATAAATAATTAACTAATAAACACAAATATATCTTATATATATATATATATATATCCAGATGTTCAAGTATCAAAAATAGAAAAAAAAAAAAAAAACTTTGCAATTTGATCATATAAAATAGACAATAATTAATAAGTCAAAAAAAGTTTATTCATTCAAAAAGATAAATATCAAGCTTACAGAAAAAAAAATGCACAAAAAATCAAAATCTTGCATGGTTCGCGCCATACTCAATTGGACTACGCTCTGAAGATGGTCGAACCACGCTCTGAAGACGGATCTGCTCTGAAAGCGCCGATCTGCATTTTCGGAGCGGGATTGAGATGGCTGAGAGGAGGTTCTGGGCACTATGGTCCATTCCAACAGAACTTGATGGGACCCTTTTGAACAAGTTCAGAGGTTAATGACTTCTTTCACTAGATTGATTAGGATTGAACTGATTTCTTAAACAAGACGAACATGCTCGTATGCAGGGAGAGAAATAAAAATAATATTGGGGTATGATTAAAGAAATTTTGTAACTACATCCAAGTAAAAAATCTAGTTCTCAAGATTATAGCTTTTCATCATAATATTGGGGTATGATTCAAAAAATAATATAGAAGAACTAGAAAATGTTTTAAACATAGGAAAAGTGTTTAAAATATAATTTAAAAAAAGATGTTATGGGTAAATATGACAGAAGTAACTTCATGTAATGAAAACATTGTTACAGTTTTAGTCTATAGTGTTTCATAATTTTCTCACAAAAATATCATGATTTCCAAACTATCAACAATATTTGTGATTGTGGTTGTAACTGGACCCAAAATTCACTTCAATCGGATGTGCCCGTCATTAAATTTTACATGTTATTAAGTTAACACTGCGCCCCTTTTTAATTGGAGTGAAACTTGGGTCAATTAATTCATTGGAGTAAGGGTAATTAAGGGAATTATATTCATGAATAGTGGACCATGAGAAAAATTTAGAGGCTGACACTAGAATGCACAACAATTAAAAAAAAAAAAAAAAGAAGCACTATAGAAGGCACAACATAAAATTCTTACTCTGCTTAAAAGTATATCCACATAATTATTTTCTTTTAGATTCCTGTTAGTATGGCCAAACTTTGCCATTGATAAATTGATGGCCCTTGTTTGCTCCACCATATAAAGGAAGAGTTTGAGATTCATTTCCTGTTTTTTTTTTTTTTTGGTAGAAGATCCATTTCCTGTTATTATTACCAAATGAAATCTCCAATCATCCAACGATGATGGGATTGGGAGTTGGACCACCAAAATTTAAAGTAGGGTTCTTGGAAAAGTTGTTGTCCTCTATATTCAGTTATTTCTTCATGGATTTAAAAAGTTACATTAATTTGGGGCCGCGAACCATTGAAACTATGAAACTTTTAAACCCTTATGTGGGGCTCACCTTAACTAGGGATTAGTATGAAATTGACACATTCTGATGAATCATGACTATTTATTTAATAACCATAAAGTTGACAGTTTTCTAAAAATACATCTACAACATTAAACTTTGAAACTCGGTCAAAGATATTAGAAATATGCACGTCATAAAAAAGAAAAGAAAATGATAGTTATGATTATAAAATAAGACACAATATATGGGGCCTATCTTGGACTTATTCTAAGTTTTTCCAATCAATGTGGGCCTCACAAATAGATTAGCAACATTCATAGTTGCCGCCAATCCTCCAGCTTATGCTAATAATCATATGCCCAATCTTATGGTGAGATTAATTCCTATTGGATTAAAATCTTGGGACATCCCACACATGAGGAGTCCGTACATTTCTAGCGGCTTAGATGTTCAATAGATGGGCCCTACTGTTAACTTCCACTCCTTCCACTAAGAGATTCTCCGAGTCAGAGGACCCGGAAATATGCAACCATTTTACTGTTGGATTAAACAATAAGAGGATGGTGAAAGGCATGGAGTGCATTGTCCAACTTCCACAAGAGGATAACGGCAAGATGGAGAAGAGAAAGAGCATGAGAGAGAGAGGAGGTAAAAAAATATAAATATTGCAGAAAGGACCCATGATATTCTCTTAATTCGATAGGGTTCGAGCAGGTGAAAATAAGAAAAAGAATAAGGTCCCCCTTTGTCAAAACTAAAAACCCAGAAGTTTCCAAAGATTCTTGGAAATAGACTTTTTAATACCCACCCAATTTCTGTGAACTTCCTTTCACTTTATTCCCATGGTTATCCTGAAAGAAAACCTCTCCACATATAGGTTAGTGTGAGTTGCCAGTTTACAATTTGCATGCAAATCCATAAATGGAAGGCCCAAATGACAAATGACAAATGCTAGCTAGTTGCCAGTTCCCACACACTTCCTGTGAGTGGGATGTGTGGAACTCCATCAAGGGCCCACCACTTGAAAACCCGGATAATTCAAAATGAATAGTATTCCCTTCTGTGACATAATCTTGAATTTTACTTAAATAAGAGATGGTACAACCCTATAAGATTGAGCACATGACTATTAATGTGATTAGCTCAATCCTATGCATTAACCATATTATTATTCTTTGTGATGATTGACCATTTTTCTCACAATACTCATGTAACACTTTGTAGATAAATTTTTATAAGGTAAGAAGTAACATTTTAATGAATCCATCAAATATTCAAAGTAATGGTCTTAAGTTCACTTAGAATCATATTAATCTTCAAAAAAGGCCAAAAAGATGAGGGCATTTTGGTAAAATCAAATAGCAATAATGGGCCACTAGATCACATCATGCAGGAATCCTAGTAACTGCCTCTTAAGAGAAGTCAGGAAAGGAGATTTTGAGTATTTAGGGGTCTCTGAGTTACAGTTCCCCAGTTCTCTAACACCACCAAAAAGCAATGTAAGGACTGCTACTGCTATAAAAAGCAAAGCTCTTCTTTCTTTTTCTCCTCTTTTCATTCCTCAACACTTGAGATATCTTTCAAGAGTTGGACCAGCTTTAATGGTGTACATCTTTCTCTGCATTTATTCAGCTTTGTAATTGTATCTCTTTAGGGTTGTTGAGCTATGACTCTTACTAGCCCTCATCTGATCTCTTCTTGATTACTGTTTTCTTTCTGTGTTTTTTTTAGCTTTCTAACACCTTTTCTCTTGCAAGGCCTTTTCTTGATTCCAAAAGGAAAATTTCAAAGCACTTTGCTTTTATTTTTGTTTCCTGTCCTTGAACATCTGATTCTGTTTCCTGGACTGAATTTGAACAATACCCATGATTTTCTATCAGATTTAAATCTTCTCCCCCAACAAACCCACCCCCACCCCCCACCTTTTTTTTATCCAGGCCTTAGAGGCAGTTTTGGAGCTCTTCCACACTTGCAGAAGATTGTAATTATCTTCAAAACACATGATTTAGGCATTTGGGGTACTCATTTTACTCATTTGTTTCATGTGTCTTTCCACCTTGTTGAATGAATGATTGTTTTTAACCATTTTTTCTGTTATCTGATGCAATTCAGACAAAGACCCACAATTCAAGGAGGCAAAAATCGCATCCCCAAAGATCAGAAGAGAACAAGAGATTAAAACAATGTATGGTGGGTGTGATTACTTTGATCCCCAAGATGTCAATCCTATTCAAGGAAGGATTGATGGTCAACCTCAAACAACCATAAACTGCCCAGAAGTAGCAGCCATGGGAGGCGGCAGCAGCAACAACTTAGAGGACAACCTCAGGCTCTCCAACTTTTCCCTTGAAGATCTCTCCAAAACTAACCCTCCCAGCGAAGGTGGCATGGGAATTGACATCCAACAACAGCTGCGATTCGATCTAGAACAGGAATACAATAGCCACCTGATGGAAGACATGCTCCAAGATTCCCACTCGCAGCTTGAGCACCGCAACTGGGAGCAAGATATGCAAGAAATGGGCATTCATCAGCAGCAGCAGCAGCAAATGCCTCTTCCACATGATCTTCAATGCTTCAATTCTGCTGCATATCTGAACCCGCCCTATACTACACCTGATCTTCTTAACTTCTTACACCTCCCGCGATGCTCGGTCACTTCGATGCTTCCTGCATCCTCAATTGCCTTTAACAGCCCAGAGAGAAAACACAATAATTTCAACACCTTGGACATGTTTAGCGAGCTACCGATGACCGACAGCATATCGGCGTCGACCGTATTATATGACCCGCCGCTTCAATTGAGCTTCCCCCCTCAGCCGCCAATATTTAGAGACCTGTTCCATTCGCTGCCACTGCATGACTATAGCCTGCCTGGCACAAGAAGTGGTCCATATCTTGGAGGTGTAGATGACAGGGATGGAAATGGAGGTGTTTTTGATCAAGAGGGGGATGGAAGGCAATTTGACGATTCACTGCTGGATTTCAGGAGGGAGATGCCTGGTTTGGGTAAAGAAGCAAGAGGTACCCACCATTTTGCTACTGAGAAGCATAGGAGAGAGCAACTGGGTGAGAAATTCAAGGCATTAGGGTCCCTTGTTCCAAACCCAACAAAGGTGCTCACTTTCCAATCTCTCTCACCTTACAATCTCCTCTGCCCTTTTTTTTCCATTCAAACATGTCATGGAATCACACTGTTCACCTTTTCATCTTTGAGGGATGATTGATTTTATAGGCTATATTTCATTATTTGGTACGTGATCAATAACCCAGAATTTATAAATTTCAAATATGCAATGTTCACTATCTGTCTTGAATTATGCATTTTTCATATCCATCTTTGAGGAATGATAAGAAAAATATATATAGACTTTATTCCATTATTTGGTGACTAAACAAGATCGAGCACTCAATTGCACGATAGTCTTCTTTCAATTTAAGAGTAGAAATTGTTAAACATTTTCAAAATGTTACTAAATCTAGTAATTAAGAGAGTTAAGACATGCATAGATCTTTCCATAAACCTGACTTCGATGAAGATTTTGCGTTGGGAATTCCCTAGATAAGAACCCCTTTCAATTTTGCACTGGTCTAGTCCCACATTGATAAAAAAGAAAATGCCATTAATAAAATGTTTCCTTAATTAATGCTATTAAGTTAGCTTACATGGAACCTTTACTGTGGCTTGGGTGGTGTGGTGCACCACAAAAACCTCTCTCAGTAGCACCAATCTTGGTCACTTGACGAAAAAACACCAATATGGTGTGGGGGCATTTATTATTGAGGAATTAGATCAACCTATGACTCATATTTCACCACCTTTAATAGAAATTGAAGTACTCTCCCCTAAAATAACTTCATACACATCTCTCAACAATGATCATATGTAGACTATATTACATCATTTCATAGAATAGATTGACAATTTGCTATGAAATTTTATATTGTTCTTGAGATGATTCTCATTTTATTCTTAGTCAGCTATTTTCTCTAATCTTTCCCTTCATTTTCTAATTTAGACTGATAGGGCTTCTGTGGTAAGTGACGCAATTGAATACATCAAAGAGCTGCAGAGAAGAATTAATGAGCTGAAAATATTGGTGGAAAAGAAAAGGTGTGCAAGGGAGAGGAGAAAGAGGCTGAAGGTGGAAGATGATGCGTCCAATGAAATCGAGAGTTCATCTGTCACGGCTGATGGAGAGCAGCCGTTCAATGGATCATTAAGGAGCTCCTGGTTAATAAGGAAGTCCAAAGAGACCATGGTCGATGTTCGCATCATTGAAGATGAAGTTAATATCAAGCTAACGCAGCGGAAGAAGGCAAATTTCATTCTCTTGGTTGCGAAAATCCTCGATGAGCTCCAACTCGAGCTCCTTCAGCTTGCGGGTGGGAACATTGGAGATTACTACATCTTCATGTTTAATACCAAGGTAAGTACCAGTTTACTCTTTCACTGTACTAGGTTTTAAACAATTTTATTATACTGGTTTTTGTAGTGTTGTTTTTGTATTTCATGCAGATACGTGAAGATTCTTCAGTGTATGCAAGTGCAATAGCCAATAAGATGATTGAAGTTCTTGATAGACAACATCTTAACATCTCCTGCTAAACTTTAGGAGGCTTGAGATTTGATCTTGAAGATGGACTTATGTTCTTCTCATTAATAAGGAAAAAGATTTAGTACGAGGCTGATTGCATTTGGGCACATAAGATATTAGCTAGAACTACATTGGTTTTTTTTCTTTTTTTTTTTCGCTTTATAGAACTTTTTCAGACATATTAGTAATTTTGTTATTGATGGTTTTTGCAATCCATTTGAATTTGCTACTGGAACTGTTTAAAATCTTAGCATTTAACAAATAATAATATCCCTTTGGGGTCCATTAAAAAGGCTTCTCCACACACATGCACATATATATATATATATATATATATATATATATTTGTCTTGTAGACTAATAGGCCATGTCATTGTATGTATATGTAACTTTTATCCTGTCAATACTGATGCTGTATGCTACTTTTGTTAAAAGTAGACTTGTTTTGATTCAACTGAGTTTTCATTGCGGACTGCCATACATTTTAATTAGTACGTACATGTTGAATGCAGTGAAAATATGTTAGATTTGATTTTATGTGTACTCATGCAAGATGAATATATACAACCAATTGTATCCAATGATCAATGGTTTCAAATTTCAAGGTGCCCTTGCTGTTCTAAGCTCGAAATGCACCGCACCCATCCTACTTATCTAATAGCTTTGATTTAGAAAACTTTGATGCCTTTAAAATAATTATGCCTCATTTGATTAGATGATTATTATTATTATTTCTTATATAAAAACTAAAATAGATCTAAAAAAGTACAACGTATCTAAGAATTTGGAATATGATAAGTCAAAATGGATAAACATGATCATTCATTTAGCCAACCCCAATGTAATTGGGACAAGGCTATGATGATGATGGTGAATTTAATTTGGAAGAGTTTTAAAACTAAATAATGAGGCCCTTCCTCAAAATGAATGCTATTGATTCCAAGAATCTTAAGTTCATAGGTAACAATATACCTTAAATTTATTTATTTTTCTTTTTTAAGATTTTGCCGGGGGATTACTTTTCTTTTTGCAAATTAAGATTTGTATATTAAAGAGAAGACAAAAATACACAATAGTGAAACAGTTTTTAGGTATCGTGAGAGCACAACCACCTACAACACCAAAAAACAAATCAAAGATAATTGGAAGCCTACAACTGGCTAAAACAATAAACCTACATGGCCAAAGGCAACAAACCCACAAAGCATTAGGTGGGGCCATTGAAAATGCAATTGTTGTTTATAAAATGAGCTACAAACCATGACCAAACAAAGCTTCTTTGTCAAAATGAGAGCAGTAGGCTAAGGGATTACTTTGAAGTTTCTAGTGACCATGTTTCACATGGCAAAGCTAGTTTTTGTTTTTTTGTTTTTTTGTTTTTTTTTTATAAATTAGAGTTAGATTGGCATGGACAAATTGTTATAGTTTCTAACTTATTATATAGGCTTAACGTTTTCTTGCACACCTATGCAGTACGCATCGATGCCATTCATTACGCGAAGCCTCGTGAAACTTAAAGGGGTCTCGCTTTTGATAACAGTCTGGATAATCGCTCCCACATGAGAGATTTTTAGCCCATGAAGGACACTTGCTTTAACAAAGTTAGAAACATCCGTGATAAATCTTTATTATTCTTTATATCATAAAAGGTATCTTTTATGTAAAAGTTGCAATGGTCTAGGTTAGGACAAAGTTTGACATGTTTATGCATAAAAACTGACATTCAAATATGGTTGCACATTTCTTAATATGAAGAAGAAGTTTATATTCCATTTAATGTGAAAAATGAAAAAAGAGAAAAGAAAAAGAGAAAAGAATACGAGTGGAAAAAACTTTTCATAGCACAAATTTAAACTTTAGACAGTTTTCTCTTCCTATCCTTGCTAAAATAGATCCTTTTGGACCATTTGGGTGGAAAAGAAATTTACTTTAGAAAATTCTCTTTGACCTAACTTGATTGTATCTTTTATGAGGGTAAGTCGAAGAATACCTGATAGAGTATTCTTCACATTATTGGAAAAATAAAAGCTAAACTATATATTGGCTGAGGAAGCACATTGCGTCCCTCTTAATACTTTCCATCTATAGATCCTGAGAGAACACCAAAACCAAAAGATCATTAATTGGCCCAAATTAGTTGGCACCTTTGCTAAAAAGGAATGATTAATTAGGTGCAAGTACTGGTTGAACTTTAATAGCAGTCCAAAACACCTTGTGGGGCATGCTGACGCCTCTGAGAAAAACTAGAAAATTAGCCTTGGGACCCCGCTATGCAAAAAAGGAAAAATCTTGGAGAGTCCAATGTAAAAATAAGGTTAAATTCCCACTAGCTTTGAGGGGTTTTCAAAATTCAGGGTTTTTAACAAGAATGACAAATCCATCATAAGCCGTAGGAATTATGGTGGGGTTTTTTTTTTTGGAAGTTAAATCAAGATATATTATTAGCCAAAATGAGGAAATAAGAGTACAAAGCTTTGGTTTTTTTTTTTTTTTTTTTGGAATTCAAATCAAGATTATATTGATAGCCACAACATGATAAGCAATTGCTTGTTTATTTGCTTTAAAATACATTAAGATTCAATACATTGGGTTATTTTGAATCAATTAAAAATGAAGATTAATATGAATTTTCAAAAACTAGCATCAAATAACTTTTTTTTTTCTTTTATAAAGATATAGTCAAAGAAAGATGAGAAATGAATAAGAAGCAAACCTAACCCACAACTCAGAACAAAGAAAGAGAAGACCACATATTGGACGTAAACAAACAAACTAAAAAAAGTAAAGATAAGTAAATTAAATTCTAAGAGCAAATGCTGATTAAAATTATATTAAGAGGCTTGAATCTGAGATTTTTATAGAGGGGACTCCCAAACCCAACGCCAATTACAATGCAGGAAGAGATACATTTTGGGTGACAACTAATGTTCCTTTTACTAAGAAACTTCTTTCTTCTAAGTTACTCATGAAAAGAAAGCTATTAAGAAAATGAGCATTTGTATGAAATGAAACCTTTCAAATCAAGGAAGGAGTAATATGTGAGAGGAAACAATAGGCGTGCAAGACAGGACTAATATGTGAGAGATACCCCCCTTTTGTTTGGGGTAAATTAGGCAACAGTCCCTAAGCACGGTCTTCTAAGGCATCCAGTCCAACAACTTTTTCTCTAATGTCTATAGTCCAGACAGCTGGAGATATTTTTATGAGAGGTCCCTAATTCACCACGTCTTATATTTTCATGACTAATTTGCCCCTTTCAACCCTCATTCCTAGGCCAAGTTCTCTCTTATTTTCACTCCTTCTGTCATCTTCTCTCTCATTTTCCAATTTCAGTTCCTTTCCATAGTGATGGAGTACCGTTGCAGAGCATCTTCTGTCGCCACCATGACTTCCGATTCTCTCTCTTTCATTTTTTCAAAGATAGAAACAGGTTTTACTTTCTCTTACTCTTTCATTTGAAGTCTCTTTCAAATCTCTATCTCTACAACGGATTTGAAATAGAGCAGTTTGCTCTTTTGCTTGTTTTTCCTCTCTTTTTTCTCGATTAGATCATGGTCATCAAGTGTTCTTATTTTGGATTTCGATTTTTATCAGAATCTGATTTTACATATTTTGACTTTTGGTGTCGCTGAGCTCAGATAAATTTAACAAAAACTCTGATAAACTGAACGAAAACTCAGATAAATTTGTCAAAACTCAGATAAATTTATCTGAGTTTTCGGCAAACTTACCTAAACTTCTGGCAAAACTCAGATAAATTTATCTGAGTTTTCGTTCAGTTTATCAGAGTTTCTGTTAAATTTATCTGAGCTCAGCAACACCAAAAGTCAGATAAATTTATCTGAGTTTTGAACAACTTTTCTGAGTTTCAAACAAATTTATCTGACTTTTGCTTGCTTTTTTGCTTGCTTTTTCTCTTGAATTGAGGTTTGTTCTAGCCATTGTCTACATAGAGTTGAGCATAAAGAATAGATAAAATCAGAGAAGAATGAAATCAAATTAGGTTTTTAGTTTTTTTCAGAAGAAATTATCTTGTACATCTTCTTTTTAGGAATGGAAGAAGTACTTTTTCTAACCAAGTAAAGACGATTCAGATGATGGAGGTCTTCGATCAGTTGAGTTTGCTTCTAGATTTCGCAGTTTCCTTCGGCTTTGCTTTTAGCTTCTGCGTTTCATATGAATATGATTTTTGCTTCTCTAAAATGGTTTCAAGCGGTTTTAAACGAAGCCTTTTTGCTGACGTATATAGGGGCCTTTTTGTCTTTTTCACTGTGGCATTTTCATGAGAGGACTACTGACGGTACGATAAAATATTGTGGACCTTAGGCTATAAAAGAAAATGATGAGGGACCTACCGCCAAAAGCCCCTTTTTTTGTGGCTTTTGGAGGGTTTCCAACCCTTTGGGCTGAACTAATCCCTTCGGGCCCAAAGGGAAGCCGGGTTAACTCCCCTGTAGCCCCAGTGTGGTAATGTAGTTTCGAATCTACAACTTCCAGATGCAAACCGTGGTCCTAGGCCAACTGAAAAGATGTGTAAAATGCTTACTCTTATACCAAATGGATAAGACTTCAATAATGCAAATGTCTCTTCAGTTAACATCATTTTTTACATGATGACTTATGAATGAACCTAGTCGAGAAATAACTTACATACTTATATAAATTTGGTAAAACTCGTAGGGCATATTTGAAACTACTATAGATGATTGAGTATTCCTAAATATTCTTAATTAGATATAAATTATGCAGTATAAGATTTGCAGTTTTTGTTGGATGCATTGATAAAAAGATGGGAAACTGAATGCACATTTCTCATAAAAAAGTAGTCACACTAATAAGTCCAGCCCCACTCCATTGGATTTAGAAAATATTGAAATCATGATTTTTTGTGAAAAAACTACTTGGAAATGTACTTCCACACCAAATTAAGTGTCACATATATTTGAGAAATTTTTGGAAATGTCTATGCACAAAGTCCCTTAAGAGCACATTTCCATGCGTTTGTCAAAATTAAAGTCCATGGGCTTTCACTATATATTCTATGGAAGGTATGCCTTTTCTACCCCACCAAAAAAGGCTTTCTACATAAAAAGGTCAAGTTGCTCTTGCATTGTTCCCAGTGAAAAGGCATGAGCACCAATTGATAAAAGGTTTTTCCTGGTAAAATCCACTCGCCCTTTTCTTTAAATTTAAATAGAAAATTGATTACGCAAACCTGCCTTAAAATTTTTGGGAACTCCACTAGTAGAGGTGGAGTGAAGTAAATCCTCCAATTTTTAAACAAATATGATCACATCAAAAGTATATATTTTTAAATTTCCCTCTTTTTAAAAAAAAAACAACATTCTTTCTCCACGTAAAAAAAATCACTTTTTAATTAAACGCAAAGTAAAAAAGATTTCCTACCAAATAATTAAAGATAAAATATCATCATAACTCACTTATATATTATTTTTATCACTATCTGAGGCTTTACTTCACTTCATTATACGTTAAAAATTTTCAAACCGACCCAAAGAAAAGATGAAGTGTGCATAGAGGCCCATTAATTCTTGATGGCCTGGAGTCATTGGATACCCATGAATAATAGGCTTTCGCGAATCTTTGCACTTTAACCAACTGGACTATGGAGCCCTTCCTCGTACGAGTGCTCGTGCATGTGAAAGGTAGCCCACTTGCCCAAAAGACAAGAGAAACTATATCATAATTAGCCGAGATTTGCACTTTTACACATGCACATGAAAACTTTGTAAAATCATCCATCTACACCTGTCCAATACTTATCATCTTAAATCATCTTTTTTTTTTTTTTTTTGGTAGAGCGGAGCAGAATCATCTTGATTTCCACTTTATAGTCTATCCAAGTGGTAATCATAATCTTCTGTGGTCTATATTGATATTGTCCTTTGAGTTTGCTCCTTTCATGTTAGTGGGATGTGTTGAACTTCACCATAGGCTGGCCTAATGATATCCAATTATTCCTCAAATTACATATTCTCAAATTTTAATCAATAGAAGTTGGTTCGATTATAAGAGTGAGCACCTGATTGATATTGTGATTAGTGCATGTAATTAATTACAACATCATATTAATTACATTATCAGTTATGTGCTCAATTTTACATACGGTATAACCAACTTTTATTGAAATAAAGTTTGAGGATATGTCGTCACTTGAGGGGATGCAATACATTTTGAGTAGTTTTTATCCAAGAGGCGGGGTTGAGTTCCACACATTCCACACATGGGACGTAGTGGGATCAAGACTCTTGTACGTGATATGAATACAATGCATGATCTTCCATAAAAAAACCATTGATTTATAATAGATGCAGGTAATAAATATGTCCCCACCTTCGGGGCTATTGTACTTTAAGATTATTTAAGCCCAAGGTTGGAAGATTTGTTAGTCACCCTCGACTTGTTGAATGCCAAAAAAAAAAGAAAAAAAAAACTGACTTGAGTAGAGTCGATGTATTAATGTTTCTTTTAAAAGAACAATTTTGAAAATGCTTAAAAATAAATCAAATGCTCATAAAATATAAATATATGTTTACTTACATGCATTCATAATAATTAATTTAAATTAATAAATTTATACATGCACGAGAAATACTATACAAAGAAAATAAAGAAAAAAAATACATTGCATATTACTTAATTTGTTAGTCAAAATATCTAATATAAAAGATCAAATACAAGCCTCAAATTACATTATAGTTATCATTTTTAAATCTCCCCAACTCCAAACCTCATTTTTACTTTTTTTTTTTTTTTCAAATGAAACCTCATACATGCTTAGTTAAAAAAGAAAGGCACTAATTGTTTCATATCAAATTTACCTATTAAATGTTTTATACGTAAATAAATTATTAAAATAAGGTGACTCGGAGAATCTCCTTCCCATTTGACTCAGTCTTTTGTAAAAATAGGACGACTTGATGCACTCAATAAACAATTTGGGTAGTTTTCAAATTGGATTAAAACTGGAGGCAGGAATTCAAATTGGACTAAAAATGGACCATGCGCGTTGATAGGCCCATCATCCAAACGGCTTAGAGCCGTTGGATACCCAAAATCCAAAGAATCAAATTTCTCGATCTTAGGACATCGACCCTAACTCGACTTTGCAGCTCCGACTTCCTCGTGCGAGCGGTCGTGCACCCACGGCATATGTTAAGTGAGCCCACGTGCAAAAAACGGTGAGTAACTTAGCGTTGTGAGTCTTACACCAAAAAAACTTTTTCAAAATCCATATATTAAAAGAAATCACGTTCGTCCATTATATCTCATCAATATCCGTCCAATATTTCCCATCTTAAGATCATAATCATGTGGATTTACACTTTTTGAGCCATCCAAATGGCAGTGACCTCCTATGCATCGGGCATGACAATCACCCTGATGGTCGAGTATAAATCACCCGCTTTAGCACCATCTATCTGCAAAGCTAATTGATTCAACGAGTGATTTACTATATACTTTTTAGTGGATTTCGACTTCATCACTACGATCATGTTATTTTAACAGACCAACACCCCTTTCTAGCATCTGTGTTATTGCGCAGTCGAGGACCATAAGTCCGACTTCTGATTCATTCCGCGCATCTAGTGACAAAAAATTGACTGAGAATCGGATTAGGGTCTGTATCATTGGATGTGATTCCCATGCAATGCATGATGATCTTCCACAAGACCACTTATTTTGTGGAAGACGCACATATAAAAGTATGCTACAGTAATTTAAACTTAAACCTATGGTTCGAACCCGAACCCTTGGTTACCGAACCAGAGAGAGAGAGACCCTGTCTGCAAATCTCGTGTTCTTCGCCTTCCGCAAAAAATTATTTGGAAACGAAGAAAGAAGAAGAAGAAGATCAAAAAGATCGAATCTTTTTGTTTCAGATCGATTGTTTTCCAAAAGTCCCTTCTAATACATGCCTGGAAATCTCAGATCCTCCAAAGGGGATGATGAATCGATTCCAGAACCGAAGAAATGGAATTCCTTCGTATCTGAATGGAAACCCTAATCGGAATAGTGCGAAAATTGAAAGGATCGAAGAGAGACGGAGATTCTCTGATCCTCTGGCGGCATTACGTTTTCGCGCTTTCGTTCGCAGGAGGTTGATCAGATGAGGATATAAGGAAAGTTTCTTTCTTTCTTTTTTTTTTTTTCATCTGCTTGGGTTCTAGGGTTTGGTTTTTTGGAGATTGGAGAAAGGGAGATGGGGATCGATTGCAGTGTGGGGACGATCGTTTGGGTGCGGCGGAGGAATGGATCGTGGTGGCCGGGGCGGATTCTCGGGCCGGGCGAGCTGTCAGCGTCGCATCTCATGTCGCCGAGATCGGGGACGCCGGTCAAGCTTTTAGGAAGGGAAGATGCTAGTGTGTAAGTTTTGACCTTTTTTGTTTAAATTGCATGTTGGTTGCTAGAATCTGAGAATCGCTGTTCCTCTTCTGCTTAACTATATGTGATTGTGATTAGCATATGCTGCTTTTGGGTTCCTGCAGTTTAAGACCCAGAACATCCTTTCATCCCCTTTTTTTATTTGGTTTGTGATTTTGGTCTTTTTTTTTTTATAACTGAAATCTAAAATATCAGGAAAGGTTATCTGCAACAAAAATGGGCTGGAGCTAAATATGGGTCTTTATAGATTAATCAATGCATGTTTATGGAATGTGTTTGTTTGCTTGACAAAAGCATTGGCTTTTTTTTTTTTTTTTTCTTTAATGTTTCTTTTTTAGCGCCATGGTTTTTGGTTCCTGCTATTTTTTCAGGAGAGTTGTGCTTCTATTGTTATGGTTCTGTTTGTCTGAGTCTCTACTTTGTTTCGAATTGAAGTGTGTTGTGATTTGTGAATGATAGCGTTATGTGGTAGAATTTCCAGAAGGAAGAACTGTTTGTACTCTTCCTAACCAGTGGATTTTTTTTTTTGGGAAAAGGGGCATGTTTTGTTCAATAAGATGTTAGATGGGCATTTTTTCTATTTTCACTGGTGTCATGCATCCTCTGTACTGCTCTGTTTTATGATCAGTTATTTGGGCTTCCATGTTTATCTGCATCTTTTGGCAGTCATGTGTAGATTACATGGCTTGCTGGCTTGTAGAACTCTTTTCACAATAGGAGCTTTATGTTGGCTATGTTTTATGATAAGGTGACTCTCTATTCTAGCTAAGTGGCTTATGAGATTCTTGAGATTTCAACTAGTCACTCATGGTACATGAAGAGGATTGTCATATGGTAGATTCCATATCATGTCATATGAGTTGGGACTTGGGAGTGTAGAAAATGAACTGATTAAGTGAACGTATCAGTGCTACCTGTCAACTTGTGAGATTATTATTATTTTTTTCTTCCTTTAAAGGCATAGAGAGTTTCTGCACTTTTCTAATTGAAGCGTTTGTCACAGAGTAAGTGCATAGAATTTACCTACGGTCTGTTGTATGGTATTCTTAGCTCTTCTGCTTCTGCATATATTGATAATGGCATGGTTAAAGTGCTCAGGGGTTTTGTCAGGAAAAGGGAAGGTTCCTTGGGAAGGGGCTCTTGCCGAAAGGGGTCAGGGCCTCAAGTGGGGGGAGATCTATAGGCAAGAAAAAACTTTTCCCTCACATGCATTGAATTCATTTTTATGGGTTGAAGGGTTGAGAACCATTATTGTAAGAAAGTTTACGATCTATTTAGAATATGGCATGCTCTCTAACATACCATGGCTTGATTTCTCTTGCAGGATTGTCCACCCCTTTGAGAAGTGCCCCTTTCCTAGGAAAGCCTTTGGAAAGTGTCCCTTTCCTAGGAAAACATGTCTTTCTCCTAAGGATGATTTCAAGTGTCCTAAATGTTAAGGTCTGGTTTGAGCTTATTTAATAATTTTTACTATATATGACTGTTTCTGGGTTCTACCTTGAGCACCATTTATATGGTTTGCCCTCCAGAAATTCGTGACATTATCTGTTTACTATGTCCTAGATGCTGGGTATGTATTCCTTGTTGATGTTGTGTGCGGTTCCAAGAGCAAGTGGTTGGTAGCGTTATCTCTTTAAGAATTCCATAGCATCTAATTTTCTCCATTTTACTTAAAAGTCACTGAAACTTCCTCTGCCCCTTGGAAGCATCAAGCATATTATCTTATCTCAAAATAAATAAATAAGACAGTTGATTGGTCATATCTTACAAACCTAACAGTTGCATTAAATTATAAAATGAAAATTTCAACTTTTTTCATTCTTAATCTTGAATATCCTATTGGAAGCAAAACATGTTCTCTGTTTTCACTGAAACTTGCATGAACTGATTTCTTTTCATTAGCTTTCTTACAAGAAAGACATTCTTTTGCTCTCTTTTTTATGTGTGTTTCCTTTTTGATTTCCTGATTTTTAGTGAGTGCTTAGTCATTGAGTTTTGCTCTGTAGGGATTGGTACAACTTAGAGAAATCTAAACGTGTCAAGGCATTTCGTTGTGGAGAGTTTGATGACTGCATTGAAAGGGCTGAATCTGCCCAGGGCAATCCTATAAAGAAAAGAGAGAAATATGCCCGTAGAGAAGACGCTATTCTACATGCTCTTGAGCTTGAGAGGCAGTATCTTGAAGAGCGACGGCAAAAGCTAGGCATTGGTTCAAACTACATGCACTATAAAATCCCCGACACTTCAAACAAGGAGTTGGTTATTGGTTCTCCAGAAAATTATTTGAGGAATGATAAAACAAGGGACCATTGCAGATTTATAAACCTCAAATCACAGACACTTTGCAAGCAACTAGATTCATCTCTTGAGGAAGAGAGCATGGCTGATCTTTTATATGTTCAAAAGGGAAAACATGCAAAACCAAGCTGGGAAGATGATAGCTCTGAAGTCATACCTCGGATGAGGGGTTTGCAGGATTTGGGGCTTAGGATTGCTCCTTCTAAACGAAAGGCTTCTGCATCTATTGCCCACGGGAGTTCCGGGGAACCTGTTTCAGCAGATAATCATATTTATGGACTTTCTACTGCTGGGAATAACATCAGTAGCATCAAGAATCATATGTCTATCAAAAGGAAAATATCACAGGGTGGTCTGGCTGAAGAATCCCTCGTCAGACGACGTGATAGACGCCGGCCTCTTGTTCAGGTATTACAGAGTAGCACAAAATTACCAGTTTCCCAGCCTCTGCAATCTGATGGCGATGCAATGTCTATCGCTATTCCAGGAAAAAAGGACCAGGTGGGTGTTCTATTTCAGGAAAAGAGGAGCAAGTGTGTATATCTGCCAGTTGACTCAAACGATTGTTTGGATCATACGGGATTTCCTTCTGACCAGATACAGATGTCACCTACTCATTTTGGAATGGATACTTCTCTTATTCACCCTGGTTCGTTGACAGAGGAATATACAAGTTCTGGATTGATTGAGGCACAAGAATCTGGTTCCTCTGAGGGGGATTATTTAGATCCTGACATGGAGGAAGAGGAAGCACTACTTTTAGGTCAGATAACTTTCCTTAATCATCAAGATGTGTGTCGATTAAGCCTCCTTTTCACATCCAACTAGGTTGCAGATGTTAATGCTTAAATCGTTCATTTTTTGGCTAATCTTATGCATGTCAAATGAAAAAGTATTTGGGCCTTCCATGCTTGCTTTATAATCGAAATTTACTATATTTTATTTTGTTGGATTGCCATTTTGATGTTTTATCATTCATTTGGAGCCTTTATATGACTGCATATGATTATGCTAGAAATAGTTCTCGTGCTCTGAGTCAATTCTATGTTTATTAGGTCAATGTTTGAATAAAGGTATAAAGCTTTCAGTAATTGTATACCTCTTAGGAAGATACCTTTCTTGATAATAATCAGTTAGCCATTGGTTTCCATGTTTATGTTTAAATAGCTGGTAAAAAGATCCAGTCCTTATTGATAGTCATGAGGTTGTTGTTGAATTTATTTTAGAAAGCTCTTTCTGGAGGAACATGATATTGTTCTTGTCAACCTGGAGCTTCAAAATAGTTGCTTGACCTGCTTTGTTACTGTTGTATGGTTCCAAAATGTTGGCCCTTATTTGAGGTGATCAGGGCTTTTAAATTTCTTCTGGGTGAATTCTAGTTGTGGAGGCAGGGGTTCTTTGTCACCTTTGAAGGGTCGTTCAATGTCTATCGTGAAGATGTGGGACTTCTTTTCTTTTCCCTTTGACGAAATGGACTCTTCTGTTGGTGGCTTCTTTAATACTTAACAGCTCCTTACCTTTCGGAAAAGAAAAAGAAAAAAAAAACACTTAACAGTTCATTCCTCTGGAGTTTCAACAGTTTCAACCGGTTTTTTCCTATTTTCTTTTCCTTTTTCCTTCTTATTTGTTTTTCACAAGGCTGGAAATGTTTATCCTCTTTTACAAGGAGTCTGAGTCTACTACCAAGGTTAGCAAACAGATTTGGATGCATTTTTGTCCGGAAATCACTTCAGACTTATTTTTGGACGGGCAACATTTTTCCCCCATTTTTTTCTAGTATGTTTCTTTGTGTTTTTTTTTTTTTTTTTGAAGTGGCAGCATAGTCATGAATGATTGCTTCCTGTGGGCTTGCAGCTTCTTTCTATTGGGCATTGGGTTTTAAGTCCAATGCTTTCTCAATCTACTTGGTTGGTGGTTTTTAATCGAATGCTTAATTTTAGGAAGATTTTAGCCAATTTACATGTGTATAATGTGCAGAATTTCAGCACTTAACAATGACATACTTATTTAGCTTATTCATTTGAATACAAATATAAATATAGTGACTGGAGTTATCCAACCCTTTTCTTCTGTACTGCTTTATGATCTTAATCCGTTAATGGTTCAGAAAATTGTGCTATGTTTACGTTCAATTGAAAAGGAATTGTGCTGTTTCTCGTTCCTATCTTACTTTTTCTTCCAATAGTTTCTTTGTTTCGCTGCTAGCTTCTTTCTCATCAGTTGATTTTTTTTTGTTCTTTTCTTTTTTCCTTGATTGGTTTTCAGATCCTGCAAACTCGGGAAGATACATTGGTTGTGGTGGTTCTGTTTATCAAGTTCCAGTAGAAGCAGTGAATTTGGATAATGAGCGCGACGAGTCTGAACTTTCTAGTTATGTATCCCAGCATCACCCTGATGAGCAAACTGCTGGTATTTCTTCTGATATGGGTGGTTCCAAATGGCAACTTAAAGGGAAACGCAATATTCGCAATTTAATCAAAAGGCCAACGGAAGTAATGGATGGCAAGGATTCTGTTGTCACAGATGACAAATCCAATGGAGCTATTCACGAATTGTTGCATGAAGGCAAGGAAGACATCATCATGACAACAAGAATGAATGGCCAAAGGTTGGTACAGCATGATCTGCACCACAGAAGTAAGGAGTTAAACTATACCTATGATGAGGATGAGCCATTTGAAAATGAATTGAGGCGAACTCGAAATTTGGGATTTGGCAATAGAAAATGCCCATCAATGCCAAAAGTATCTTCCCGATACGGAGGGAGAGGCAACAACAATACCGTCAGTTCAGACGAAGAAGACTCTCATATAGTATCCCCATCAATGTGGGGGGCTAATCAGCTATCCCGAGCAACTCTGAAAGGATACTGGGAAGAGTCAGATGGGGGCTTTGGTCCAGTTTATGTTGCTAGTTTTGGTGATCGGATGGAATCAATGCTGATAGATGTTGATTTGAAGGTGCAAACAAGCTATCAGGGTGAGCGTGTCCCTCTTGTTTCTCTGATGAGCAGGTTGAATGGAAAAGCAATAGTTGGTCACCCGGTCCAAATTGAAACACTGGGAGATGGCTCTTCTGATCTTCTCCTCTGTAGAGATGATTTCTGTGAGGAACTCCCCGGTACTGATGGAAACGCTCCACTGCCACCTGTTTGGCGGACGGCCAGAAGGACAGCCATGCAACGGGTCCCACGCCCTCCTCCTTCCTCAGCATTGGAGGGGGAGGAGGCCAGCACTTTCCAATATTCAGACCTTGAAAGAAAATGTCCATTTGACAAACCATATGTAAGTCATGTCAAAAACAAGGTGAAGATGAAGGGGGCTCTTTCCCACATCCGCCGGCCTCTGGCACAAAAGAAGTTTCCAAAGAAGCTGCTGAAGAAAGTAAGCTTGTCCGGCCAGAAAACAAGAACCCTGTCTTCAATAGCTATCCAACAGAAGCCTAGTAGGAAGAACAGTGATTCCAGACTAGATGACAAGAAAGTTGAATTGTATGGGTTGATTAAACCCGAGGGGACAAAGCCTGTTGTAGCATGTGTTCCTGTGAAACTGGCATTCAGTAGGATTCGGGAAGCTATTGGCAGGCCACCATCCATTCCATCAAAACATGGGGTCTTGATTGCTGGTCATGCAGAAAGGAAACCGTAATAAGCATTTACTGGAAATGTGTCTTTGGGAATGATATACTCTTTTGTGCACAAAACATCAACATCTTCAAGTTGAACTTCTGAAATTCATAGGATCTGTTTCCCATGGAGGAGGGGGTGGTGGTGAGTGTTCCTTCTCTGTTGGATTTTTTTTTTTTTAATTATACTGACATCTCTCTCATCAGAATTGAGGAACCAGACAGACAAGCATCAAACCAGTTGTTATTCCATTCTCTGGTCAGGCATTGTACATTTTTATTTTAGCATAAATGTCATGTAATCTATTTGCGATTCATTCAGGGAGATTTAGAGACTTGGATAGTTATGTTCTCTACATTTGTATGTTCCCATGGGTGAATACTGAATATCCCTTTACATTTTTATTTTAGCATAGATGACAATAGTTTATTTTTAATTGGTTTAAATCACATGAACCATCTGACTGATAGCAACAGCTGAATTCACCCTCATGATATATATGGCATGGTTTTGGTGTGTCAACTTCTCTATGTTGTTAATTTGATGGTGCTCGCAGCTGAGAGGGTGACCATTTCCCAAATAATATAGTAATAATTACCAACAGGACTATCCCGTCCCTTTCTTCCTTTTCCTGCAAAATGATCGCCACCATTAATGATGAATATCAGCAAAATGTTGTGAAGCTTTCACCTATTTCCAGCTCTATGGGCCTTGGGCTGACCTTCCATCAGTGTAGCACTGTCATACTCATTGCCCTCCATGATTTGGCACTAAATCCGAATTTTACACTCACGACTCATCTGACTATACTGAATGTTGATAGAATCTCAACAAACTCTATTTTGCAAAGAAAAACTTTAAGGTCGTTAACAAGGTTAGGATATTTTGATGAGGCTGTAAGTTTTAAGGGTTTTTTCCCCATATTGTCTTATCTTCTTTTCTTTTTTTTTAATGACCTAGGGTATCCCTCTCCGGCCAAGCCTTCGGACCTTTAGCCTCCGGCCTAGGGGTTACCTGATTCTGATTAACAAGGACCATTCCCATGCCTTACATAATCAAACTTTTCCATGCCTTACACAATGTATCTAAGCTTTGGTAATTTACTCTTAAAGTGAAGGCGAAGTCGGTCTTTTTTGTGTGTTTTTTTTTAAAGACATATCAAGCAACTAAAGACAAAAGATCATTATAAACTCCTTGTATTTTTTTTCTTTCTTGATTTTTTATATGTAAAGTTGCCAAAAGGGCCCATGAGATAGATCACATGTGAACATTATATGCAGTCCCCTGGTGGGTAAATATTATCAACTATTAGGAGACCTTTCTTAATATTGTTGTTCCAATGCCCTAATCCACCCATCAGGTCTTTCCCCTGATGTTGAAACTGCTCAAAGTCGCTTGTGCATCTTGGATTAGCTCAGGGCTAAATTTCAGTCCAAATTAAATTATACCTATTATGAGATTTATCACATCTAACCACATGATTCTACTCCATTCCTTTTCTTTTCTTTTTCCTTTTTGACTGCAATCTACAAGTAACCGATCGGGCGGTAGGACAGTGATTTTTGAGGGGCTTGGATCTCATATGCGGGTCCCTTCATGGATTTTGAGGTGGAAGCAGAGTAATCTCTGAGAACTACTCGCAGAGATTCCAGACTATGACAACAACTTAAAAAAAAAAAAAAAGTTAGGTAAAGACAACTGTGCACATATGTCTGAGAAAACGGATAAGGATCCCCTCTTTTGGTCCAAACAGCCCCCCTTCTGCCCCCCACATGGAGGCCCCTATTTGGACCCCCTGTTTGGACAAAAGAGGGGATTCGGTTCCTGAGAAAACTAAAGAGAGAGCTCGAGAATCACCTACTGAACCTGAGCTGGATCCTCCCTGAGGCTCTCTCCTAAAATGATGGATCAAACTCTATAATGGGGCCCTTTTATTGAAAATCCGAACCACTCACACTAAATACCCTTCCAATGCATGGGGGATCCCAAAATCTTACCATAATATAAGTCGGGCTCACCATTTGACTAAAAAAACTTACTAACTTAATACTGCAAAAGATTGTGTTATCCATGTTCTTAATCAAATACTCAATCTTATTTTATAATGAGACCAACTTCTGTTGTGATAAAATGTAAGGATCTCTGTAATTTAAAAGGACATTTAATTTGAGTGACTTGGATTTTCATTGGATTAATTTTAGCAAAAGAATTAGTCAATAGTCAGTGAAGAGCAAAAGTGAATTATGATGTGATTTTATTTCTTCATTGCTACTTGAATGAACAAAAAAGTAAAGTGAGAAATAAAGTGGTGATGATTCACGTATTTACTTCTAATCACCTTCATTTATTATTATTTTTTATTTTTCAATAAATTGATCTTCACTTTATCTTTACTCCACTTCTAAACAAAGAATCCCATCAAAGCCAAGAGGATCTTTTTACTTCTAATCGTACAAGACACTACTATTCAGACTGAAGCACGGCACTAGTAGCTGTTTAGTGAGTCCTGCACTCCACACATAACCTAAATGCCTTTTATGATTTTTTTATTTTTCTGGGACCCACCTGTAAAATTAGGACCGTTCATATTCTTCAGAAGCTCAACCACGGCCATGTGTCCAATTTTCAACCGTTGATGATGTATGGAGGTTGAGATATCATCAAACAATATACAACCTATTGTTACTAACATACCCAGTCCGCCTTTTATAATTTTTTTAATGTTCTGGCCCCACCTGTAAAATCAGGACCGTTCATATTCTTCAGAAGCTCAAATACGGTCATGTGTCCAATTTTCAACCATTGATGATGCTTGGATGTTGAGATATCATCAAACAATCTACAACTTATTCATAGATTCACATGCGAAATGTTATGTTAGTAACAAACGGTGGAATCTGATCCACATGTGAGTCATTTACATATGCGAATGACTCATATGTGGGTCATTTACACATGTGAATCACTTTCACAAGAAACAAACGAACCCTAAAATAAACATACATGATATGTGTAAATTGTGTAACTGTTGCACACATGGCTAAATGCAGTGAAACAAAAGACCCTCAATCACTGCTTTGGCGCTTACGAGGACGACGACAGGCCCCACGTACTTTAATGCAATGCAAAAAACAAAAGGCCTTTTATTACCTACTCTTTTTATGCTTTCTAGGGTCGACTTTTCGACAGATAGCCATCATAAACTCACCTACTGCTTTGAACCATCTTGCATCATCGATCCAGGTCTGTTGTCACCTTCTAAGCTCTCTCTCGAGATTCCTTTTTTTCCCTCTGTCACTTTATTTTTTGCTTTCTCCTAGTCCTATAGATCTGATTTGAGTTTCGTTATCATTGCTCACTTGAAGATCCATCCATGTAGCTTTTGCTGATCGGTTGTTTTATGTTCATCTAATGATTGATGTGAGATTTGGGCTTTCATTTTATGCATAGTTGTTTATATTCATACAACTTTTTTTTTTTTTTTTCCTCTTCTAAATGTGATTGATGTGCTACTGTTGGTTATGAATTTATATTCATACAACTTAATAATTTTTGTGCATCTTTTCTTCTTTACTTTGCCATGCCCCCTTTGAGAAAAATCAAGTTTTTATTAATACAGTAATACAATGTTGGATCGACATAAGATCATTGGACTAATGTGGGACACACCCTGAGCTGCCTTTGGTGGTAATGTGCCATTAATTTTAGTTTCGACCAACTTTGGGTTACACTCTGCAGATGATGTCTCTTGGTTTGATGGTGGATGAGTGGTGCTTACTTGCCTAAATCATGGACAGATGAGCAGAAGAGACTCTGCAGAAGCATGTTTATAATAATGATTTGTTCATGAAAATTCTAGGATGATCCTTTTACTGATATCTTTCATTTCACAAGGACTCTTAAGTTAATTCCCAAGAACTATATTGCACCACAAACCTCAAAGAATCCATGAAATAGTGCTTGCCTTTTGAGTTTTGCCGCTTGTCACTGATAATGCCTGTTGGGTTGATTAGTGGGAAATTTTCACTATTCACGCATGTTTAATGG
The DNA here is from genome assembly GCA_038049695.1 of Cinnamomum chago. Classification (NCBI taxonomy): domain Eukaryota; kingdom Viridiplantae; phylum Streptophyta; class Magnoliopsida; order Laurales; family Lauraceae; genus Cinnamomum; species Cinnamomum chago. The sequence continues at coordinate 1,300,497 of CP142456.1, forward strand.
TTCTTTTAGGAGTCTCATTTGTCGATTTACTGTGAGAGGTAAAATATGAGATTGTGAAACTAATGGCAGAATTTAAGCCTAAATAGCAATGTTTAAAGAAGAACAACTCACAGAGCTGAGATTGACTAATGTACTACCAGTAGAAGCAGGTACAATTTTATATCCTCAACCTTGCCCTTCTTCAGTTTTGTATGTGGCTGTGGCCTTATTTTACTAGACTGTTTCTTGCTTTTGGCCCATTACCAAAAGTGTATACTGTTGAGTGGTCCTAATGAGTGTTATTTATAATTGGGATGTTCTTTTCTTTCTTGGCATTAGGAATTACGATTCATCTTCTTTTGACTTTGGGAAACTGCAAATTACAAGGCAGTTGGCAGAGGGAAGCCTCCTAATGCGAAATTTTGTCATGCAGAAAGCCATGGGTATATAAAACTACCTGTTCTTTGAAACATTAGTTGCAAACATGGCTGAATATGGAGGGCAGAAGGTCACTGCAGACGTCAACACTGGAAATATGCTTTGCATGCCTGTGTTGGAGGAGGGAGTTTTCCGGTTTGATTGTTCTGAAAAAGACAGGGATGCAGCATATCCAAGTCTTTCTTTTGTGGATTGTAAAGTGAGGGACACAGCAATTGCAGTTCACAAGTTTCCCGAGTATATTCCTGCTTTTGAATGCATGCATGGGCAGCAGACTGTTACCATTAAGGTTTGTCATACTGCCTTTTCCTTTAGGATTAGTGTCCTCAGTCTATGTTTGTTTCTGACATGAGATTCTCTTTTAATTTGTATATCATGAGTTTTTATATATATGATTTTCTGTTTATTTAATTTACTTAGCAAACGCTTACTCTTGATTTAGCTTCCAATTGGATCATCCCTGTATGGAACTGGAGAAGCCAGTGGGCAGCTTGAGCGCACTGGAAAGACAGTAAGTTTGTTTTCTGTCCACCAACCAATGGAACTTTGCTCGCAGTTTTCTCGGTATTAACCAGCTTTGAGTCATTACAGGTATTTACGTGGAACACAGATGCATGGGGTTATGGTTCAGGAACTACATCCCTGTACCAGTCGCACCCTTGGGTCCTAGCTGTTCTTCCAAATGGAGAGGCACTTGGGGTTCTTGCTGACACAACTCGTCGTTGTGAGGTTGGTTCTTCTTATGAATCACTTCATCAATGATTTTTTTAACTGAAAGCCTATGCTGGGCTTTCCCTAATTGGATGGCCAAAAACTTTTAAACAGATAGACCTGCAAAAGGAGTCAACTATAAAGTTTAACTCTCCAGCTTCATATCCAGTCATCACTTTTGGCCCATTTGCATCACCAACTGCTGTCCTTATATCACTATCTCATGCAATTGGTAATTTATTCTTTTTTCTGCATGATCTGCTTTATTTTTATGACAAGACAGATTGGCTAGCTTATTACTTGCTGCTATCTACTTTTTCTTTTCCCCTTGAATGCTTACTTTATTTTTTTTTTCTTTGGGATTCCAAATGATAACATTCTGTGTTGAAAATCTCTTGGCACTTCTCTCCACCTAATCTTTTTCTCCATTTATATATTAGGGACTGTATTTATGCCTCCAAAATGGTCTCTCGGCTATCATCAATGTCGCTGGAGCTATGATTCAGATGAAAGAGTTCTTAAGGTGCAAAACTTGTTGCTATGTTCCAATATTAGCATAGCTGTCATAGTCGTCTGCAAAAATAACAATTTTTTTTTTGTGAGGCAATGCTGGTAACAAATGGCTCTTGAAAATGTCATGTTCTTATTCATTTTTCTCTGTTTTTTTTACGGGAGAAGCAGAATATTAGACTTTCTAAAATTCGTTGTGGCCTTGAGTTTTACTATCTCATCATCACAAATCCTATCATTCTTTCTTTTCTTAAGTTTCTGACATTTATACTTGCAGGTTGCAAGAACATTTCGAGAGAAGGGCATACCTTGTGATGTAATATGGATGGACATTGACTACATGGATGGCTTTCGTTGTTATACTTTTGATAAAGTATGCATTTCTAAACATACTTTTGATTTTCAAACATAATTTCATGAAACTGTGAAACTTAGATTAGTTTTCAAAAGTGCATCACATTTGTTGGAGCCTAGTAGCCTACTGATACTAATGCATCCAAATCTATGGTGTAAAGGGAATGGAAAGGGTATGATGTGTATGGCTGACAAAATATCATTTTGATTAGATTCTTTAGCTCTGCATCATTATAGTTGCTCCTTATCAGTGCAATTTTCTTTTAGCTTGGGATCCTTGTTTTCTTTCTTCTGTCTTCTTGACTTAAGTTGCTCCATCAAATTCTCAGTTAAAAACATCAAAATTGTAGGGAAGATTAACAGTTAGAACAAAATAATTTTAATACACAATTCTTTAATGTCCATAGCATATGCAGAGAAACTAGAATAGATCTTTGATCAGACTGTGGTGCTAAATAAACTGGCTAATGATTAGATAATGACACTGCCCCTTGGCTAGTTGATACTTTGTATTGGTTCCTGTAATCCTATTGATGATTTTAGGTACCATTTGATGCTTTGCTTTGAGTGAAATAGGAAGGACACAAACAACAGAAATGAAATATGACACTCCACTTCATTGCTTGCTACACATGCAAAGGCTTTCTGTTGCCCCTCTTCCTAGGAACTTCTCTATTTTGCTCGGTGCTTCCCAAAATAGCAGGCAGCTTGTATTTTTTCCCTACGCACAGACAACACCAGTTCCTACCTTCACATTTAAGCTTATGTTTGATCAAATCACATGTACACTTCTTGGCATCTTCATTTATAGCTACCCAAGCATATAGAGCAATGCTGCATAACATTTTTCTGTTTTTTACCTTACACACTCATCCTAATAATGTAATTATTAAAATGTGATTGAAGTAGTACTGTGCACTTAAAGGGAGACTGCTATGGCCCCATTTGGATTCACCTATTTAGTGTAAATTGGTAATCTTAGTATCATTCTCCACGTGCATGATTAACTTTCCATCTCTCATTGACAGAAGCGTTTTCCCAATCCAAAATCAATGGTGAATGACCTTCATAGTAATGGTTTTAAAGCAATCTGGATGCTTGACCCTGGGATTAAACGTGAAAAGGGGTACTTCATTTATGATAGTGGTTCTGAAAGTGACGTATGGATTCTAAAAGAAAATGGAGAACCTTATGTTGGTAAGGCGTAATGGCACATACTCTTTCGTTCTCATTGTTGATTCTAAGTGGATTGAAATATTTTTCTTGCTCCATTGTCAGGGGAGGTTTGGCCTGGGTCTTGTGTATTTCCTGATTTTACACAAGAGAAAACCCGATTGTGGTGGGCACATTTAGTTAAGGAATTCGTTTCTAATGGTGTTGATGGCATATGGAATGATATGAATGAACCTGCTGTTTTCAAGGTAGGGTTCATTAGTCTGCCTCTTTTTTCTTTTTTTTTTGTTGAAATTACTCTGCCACTTCATCTAGCAATTTTTCTATTTGTGTTGGCCCTTCTATATTTGTACTCTACCTAAAATCATTTTTATTACTTCTCAGACTCTAACAAAAACAATGCCGGAGAGCAACATTCATAGAGGTGATATTGAACTTGGGGGTTGTCAGCACCACTCACATTATCACAATGTAATGTTCTTCTACTCTGTCAATGCTATCTTATGGTGAAAGCTTGCCCATAATGAAATTTTGTCGTAGATTTTTCTTTCATACCGACATCATTCCTGCTCAGGAATTGAAAATCTGGGAGTGCCCAAGAAAAACACATCTGTTATTGGCAACTCCCAGCTAATTTATTTTCTCTGCATTTCTGATATGCTAGGTTTATGGTATGCTGATGGCAAGGTCAACATATGAAGGGATGAAAATGGCTACAGAGAAAAAACGGCCCTTCGTTCTCACCAGAGCTGGGTTTATAGGTAGTCAACGATATGCTGCAACATGGACTGGTGATAACCTATCAACTTGGGAGCATCTTCATATGAGTTTATCCATGGTACTTCAGTTGGTGAGTGAATCTTCCTTTTATCAAACCTTTGAAGACCCCAGTGCCTTGGTGTTGCTGGCTTTTGACGATTTTTTTATATCCTCTGAATTGAAATTGGTGCATTTACAGAATTGATAAAAAAATCGCAAGGGATATTCTGCTGCCTGGTTGCATTTCCACATTTTCTATCAATTTTTTAATCTAAAAGACGTTAGATTGCTGTTTTTTTCATTTGCGATTTATTGGTTCATCAGTTTTTCTCTGCATCGCAAAAAAATATTGGTGTCAGATAAATTGGTATCTAGTGCTATTACAGTATAACTAGTAATCTTGTTATGCCTATGGTATGCAAGTGGTGTAATAATATGTAATCTGTGATTCTGTTTGATTTGAAGGAATGTCAACCTTAGGGGTGTAACTTGGGCTGGGCCAAACCCGAAACTGCACAACCCAACCGAACCAGAAGTGAAATTTGGGTTGAGCCTCTTTCTGTTTTGACTTTTTATGATATGGAGTATGATCTGCTCATTGCAAGAAGATGTTATCTAGTGCCTCTGAGAAAATTGTACTCTGTATCATCAAAGAAAATGCTCCATTATCTCTCTTTCTATCACTTAATTCCTGAGTTTTTAGGACAAGACATTTTGTTGGATCACATTTGTAACCTACATGATCTTTATGTAGCCTACATATGATGTCTCTAATTGTTGCCCCCAATATCTGTTTCATTTTACATTTTGCCTTTCTTTCTGTTCACTTTTTGTGGAATTATCTTTAAATGTAAACATTGCTCAGATCTGCAACATCGTGGTTGCAACAACGAGCAACTTCCAAGCTTGCTTGGGGCTCTTGTCATTATCTTTTATATTTTAAAATCATAGATATTACAGGTAGAAAGCAAAGAACAGTGCAATAAGGACAACAAAAGTTTCCAAAGACCTTCTGACACGACCCGAGCCCGAGATTAACCCCGAGTCGCGATATCAAATATACATATTTATGCGGAAACATATACAAAGCATTATACAAAACTGTACATTGTTCTTTGTACACAACCAAAAATTCATTTACACTATTAACACATCCACTTGCATATTTAAATACAATGCAAGGATGATAAGTTTGAAACGTTTCAAAAACCAATTTCCTTCCCAAAGTTTTCATTTCCATTTATCTGTCAAATATCGTAATCATACGATATCGCGTCACTTCCATTCAACTAATCCTCCTGGAGGAACCAGAGTGGTTTCCTTCGCTGATGTTGCGGCCTGGGCAGGATCGGCACGAGCAACTGGGCCTGTAATACCATCAATAACACAGTGAATTCGACAATTTTGCAATGTATAAACAGATCTATGATTACACATGCTAATTACACATTTCATCTGTCTAATTCAATGTTAGACCAATACAAATACAATTCAAAATCAATCAAAGTCTTTATTCAAATTTGGCAACTACAATAGCATTTCATATCTCATCTTCCTAAAAAAGAAGGAATCACATCTTCCATAAGGAAGGAATCATCTTCCCTGAAGGAAGGAATACAAATAACATTTATTGTGGGATTTATCAGTGCCCGGGGACTACTGACATCACCATGAAGCTCCGGAACACTCCCAAATCATCTACTGCAGTAGGAACAACTCAAGAAGAATAGTAATCAAATAGCTATGTAGTGCCAGATTCGAGAGTAAACACAATAGACATATTTAATCCATTTCACGTTTAATTTAATGAATTCAGTTTAACAATTAATCCAATATGGATTCGAAATTAACAATATAATGCCATTTAAGACAATTTAAGGAATAACCTTAACAATTCAAATTACTTCAATTCAGTTCCATTACAATAGAAGGATTAACCTCACTTTATTTTCATTTTAAACCAACCATTCAGGTATAGTCACCAGTTATTTAATGTACGTGTTATTCTCGATGGACACCACAATTTTATATAAACTTGTACATTAAAATCTCCTTAACCAATACCTATGGAGGTGTAAACAGTATTATTAGCCTTGATATAATCAATAGGCTCTTTTTCTATAAATTCAGAAATTAAATCTGAAAATTTTCAATTTCCGTTATTGTTTTTGTTACCTATCGGCTAACCAACATCTGGAATGCGGCTAACCGCATTTATCTCGGTTACTCACGGTCAGCTTTCCAGAAGCTCATTTTTCCCTGACAATTTCCACTTATTCGGTCACTAGTTCGGTCACCCTGTCGGTTGACCGAAATCTGAATAGCGGCTAACCAAATTATAATTTGGCTACCTATAGTTACAATTCTAGAGACTTACAAATTTTTCTCTGATTTCGGCTATCTATTTGGCTAACCGAACTTTAAAATTCGGCTAACCGACCAATTTCGGTCATCTCACGGTCAGCTTTACAGAAGCTAACATTTTTGTGAAACTGACACAGGTGAATTCGGTCACCTGTTCGGCTAACTGAATAGTATCCAGAACTTTAAAATTTCTGAAGCAAAATTCTGAATTTGAACTTCAGTTTTAGTAACACTTCTATGAATCCAATTCACTCACAACCTGCACATAAAAATGGAACCTCCTGTTCCCTTCTTATCATCATTCAATCAATTATAATCTTCTCCTTCAATCAATTCAATCAACCCATCTACATAATGCAATTCTAAACAGAATAGGGCTGAAATTACAATCATAACAAAATCAAAAGAAAACTACACAAAATAGCATTTAATCATAAGCAATTGCTTATACTTGCCTTTAGTTGAAGTTTAACACAAAAGCCCTCTCTTTTGAGCTCTATTTAACACAAAATCCACCAAATTCCAAACCCTAACACATAAACAATTCCAACACGAATCTAAGAAGGTATTTCAAATGGGAAAGAGTCTAAATAACTCTATTGAAACCAAAATCACTACAAGTACTTGCCTGTAGCTTTGTAAAGAAAACCACAACGTTTTCCTTAACTCTATCTCCAAAGAAATCCAACAAGAAGATGAAGAAGATGTTGAGGAAGATGAAGGAATCAATAATTCACTTGTAAAGCTTCCAACATAGACAATCGATGAAGAAGAAGCAAGGAGGAAGAAACCTAGAGTTGAGCACTCTCTCTCTCTCTCTCTTGTAGCTGCTGGAAGGATCGAATGAATGAACATTTGGTTCATTCAAAACCTTATAAACCCCTTTTTGCACATAAACCCTCTTCATTCAACTTATTTCTAAATTGAGTCAATTGAAAGCTCATTTGACTCATTTCAAGTCAAATGAACCGGAGCATTGTATGAAAATTGATGTACTCTTCAAGATACAATTGATGGTATCAAATTTTACCGTATCTGACGAAATACGTGAAAATCCGTATTTACAGAAAAGTCCTTAATTTCATTAATTTGAGTCTAAACCCAACTCAATTAATTTAATCTCTTCCAAATCCATTTCATTATGCTCAATTCATTCTCTTGAGATTAATTTGATTCATTTTGATCATTAATCACATTTAACTTGATTAATCATGCTTAATTTACATTAATCTCGATTAACTAGAGTTAATCTTGATTAACTCGGGACGGGGTGTAACATTCTCCTAAACTTTTAGAATCATTCTGTCCTCCGAATGAAATATAAACAAAAATAAAACATAATAATAAAATTACTTGAACGAATAGCTCGGATTCTTTCGAGCCATTTGTTCTTCAAGTTCCCATGTGGCCTCAGTGGGTTCACGATGAGCCCACAGAACTTTGACCCATTTGATCGTCTTTGTGCGTAGAACTTGCTCTTTGGTATTTATAATCCTGACTAGCTTCTCAACATATGTAGTGTTTGGCAAGGCTTGAATCTCATCATAATTGATGATGTGTGAAGAATCCGCCACATATTTGCAAAGCATTGACACATGAAACACATTGTAAATACCAAAGAGTTCTGCTGGAAGTTCTAGACGATAAGCCACATCTCCAATTCTGCTTTTAATCTCGAAAGGTCCGATATATCTTGGTGAAAGCTTTCATTTCTGCTCAAATCGAATAGTTCCTTTTATTGGAGAAGTCTTCAAAAATACCCAATCACCGATGGCAAACTCAAGATCATGCCGAAAATTGTCAGCATAGCTTTTCTGCCTTGATCGGGCTACTCTCAATGTGTCCTGTACTTTCTGGACTTTCTCTGCTGTTTCTGCAATCACTATAGGACCATGAAAACTCCGTGTTCCAACTTCTTCCCAACTAATTGGAGTCTTACATCTTTGACCATATAATGCTTCAAACGGTGCCATTTCAATACTGGAGTGATTACTGTTATTGTACGAAAATTCGCACAACGCGAGATGTTCATCCCAATCACTACCAAAATCCATAACACTGGCACGAAGCAAATTCTCCAAAGTCTGGATTGTACGTTCTGATTGCCCATCTGTTTGTGGATGATATGCAGTACTAAACCGAAGTCTCGTACCCATTGAGTTTTGGAATGACTGCCAAAATGTGAAAACAAATCGACTATCTCGATCTGACACAATCGAAACCGGAGTTCCATGCAATCTAGTCACTTCCCTCACAAACAACTTGGACATATCATTGAATCCCATATCCTTTCTAAATGGAAGAAAATGTGCTAACTTCGTAAGACGATCCACAATCACCCATATGGTATCATGTTGTCTCCTGGTCATTGATAAACCAGATACAAAGTCCATGGTGAGATGCTCTCACTTCCATCTAGGTATATGCAGAGGATGATGTAATCCAAGCGGTTTTCTGTGCTCAAACTTCACACGCTGACAGGTCAAGCATGAAGATACATAGCCTGCTATCTTCCGCTTCATATTATTCCACCAAAACTTGTCTTTGAGATTAGAAATGAGTCAATTGAGCCTTCAATTGACTCAATTTAGAAATAAGTTGAATGAAGAGGGTTTATGTGCAAAAAGGGGTTTATAACATTTTGAATGAACCAAATTTTCATTCATTCGATCCTTCCAGCAGCAACAAGAGAGAGAGAGAGTTCAGCTCTAGGTTTCTTTCTCTTTGCTTCTTCTTCATTAATTGTCTATGTTGGAAGCTTTACAAGTGAATTAATGAGAGCAAAATTGATGTACTCGTCAAGATACACATGATGGCATCAAATTTTACCGTATCTGACGAAATACCCGAAAATCCGTATTTACGGAAAAGTCCTTAATTTCAGTAATTTGAGTCTAAACCCAACTCAATTAACTTAATCTCTTCCAAATCCATTGCATTATGCTCAATTCATTCTCTTGAGACTAATTTGATTCATTTTGATCATTAATCACATTTAACTTGATTAATCATGCTTAATTTGCATTAATCTCGATTAACTAGAGTTAATCTTGATTAACTCGGGACGGGGTGTAACACCTTCCTTGTATCAAATATCAATGACCATTGATGGAGAATGTGGTCCAAGAATTCGGGAGATTTGAAAGAAAAAAAATCAGTGTATTAGATTTTGGAAGTGATGATTCCTACCTTTGGTGTCATGGCTACCTTTGGTGTCATGGTTTATGGGGTTCTCAGCTGACCGCTATATAGTGTTACTGTTTTAGGTATTCAATTTCATTTTGTCTAGGTGTATTCTAAAATTTTCCATTCTGATGCCCAAAACAGAACAAACACTCTCTCATGCCACATTTGCCCATTATCATTATCATCATTGAAGCCTAATCCTAAAATCACCATCTGCAGCTAATATTTTCTTTTTCAGCTTATATGTCTGGTAAAGACAACATTTTAGTAATGAGAGAGATCTTGGGCATCAGTGTTCTCATTGCATTTTCTTTGTCATAAAGCTAAAACCTCTATATGAACATAATAAAAGCAATTGCTTGTCAATTTTCAATTTTCAATTTTCAGAAGAGAATAGCTTTGAGATTGATTTACATCTTAACATGCAATTCTGTTCTTTTCCTATAGACATATTTACTCCTCTCTTCATTTTTAATTTTTTACAAATTATGATGGGGAATCCATAACATCCCAATCCACTTTACTGTTATAAAAAAATTTCCAATCGACTGGTACCTTAGTTGGTGAGGCACCTCCCTTCCACAGAAAAAACGAGGGATCAATCCCTGGTTGTTGCGCTGATGGTGATGGACTTGGTGAGTGTGTATGTGAGCGGGTGTGTGAGTATGGAAAAAAGAAAAATCCAATTCACTAAGTAATCTGAAAAGCTACGTAAACAGAATTAAGTTTTGGATGTGGGAATTAGGGAGTCTCTCAAATTCCGAATCTCAGCCCACATTTCTTTGTGCACAATGGTTCACTCGAAGTGGTGCTACTTGCCACCCATAGTTGCCTCTTTGCTTTGTTTAATATTCTATAATTGACTTATGTTATTAAAACTCTCTTATTCTGAATCTGCTCCCTTATTTGCTAACATGCTGAAAGCATTTTTCCTTGTTTCCTGATGTGCCATGTTGATTAGCTGTACTAAATGTGTCATATTCATGATCTACACAATTTAAAAGAACTCATGCCATGAGGATTCCTGCATTTAATCAAAGCGTAAAGCAGTTGGCTTTTACTTTTAATGAATTATTCAACCAAGACAGTGGTGAGGCTCATTTCTCTCAGTAGGCTTAATTTTTCTTTTAGGGGCTCAGTGGTCAGCCATTAGCAGGACCTGATATTGGTGGGTTTGCTGGTAATGCAACAACTAAGCTTTTTGGAAGGTGGATGGCGGTGGGTGCTATGTTCCCTTTTTGTCGTGGGCATTCTGAAGCAGGCACATTAGACCATGAGCCATGGTCTTTTGGGGAAGAGGTATGTTTTCATCCTCTAAATACTTAAAAAATAAGTTTCAACGGATTTCACTTTTAATTGAAGATGGAAAGTACACTTTTAATCCAGCACCATCCCTCGTTGGCCTCTTTCTTATAATCACAAGGGTTTTATTTATTTATTTTTTTGAGTTTCTAATGATTGTAGCTTTTGCAAGTGGTATTTATATATTTATGGACCTTATTTCAGTGTGTTGACTTTTATATTTGTCATAGAATTAATTGCTATGCCTTTGTGCATAATTTCTTAAGTTGGAGTACAGATCTCGGTTATGCTGGTTCACATTTCTGCCCTTCATAAGCAATTTCTAATATCTGAAAGCTGAATCCTGTTAACCTGTCTCTCATCAATAATCAACATGTAAGAATAGCCAAGTTAATATGCAAGAAATTTGGTCTAATTTTCTAATAAAAGAAGTTCTAAGTACTGCATTTTCACCCATGCAATCTTTTGAACTTCCATTGCTCCTTATATTTAAGATCTGCGTTTGCTTCTCGATTGATTTTGCTACTGAGATTTGCATGTTTTCAGAAAAGGATTAGAATAGCCAACACTGTCTCTCTGACAACCATGGGTCATGTACTCATGTTGATCAGAGTCACAGTGCCTAAGTGAGAAAATTTGCAATAAATAATGGAGATTGGGGTTGGGATGCCATCTGGCGAGGCACCTTGCCATTGATTGCAATAGGAACCCGGGAATTCTCAGGTAGGGGTCATTAAGCAACCATAGGATTTCGAATAAAGACAACTTGCCATCTCACTCCTTCTGCAGTAACCATTTTTCATTTCTTCTTAAAAATACTAGAAAACACATTCTAAAGCAACAAAAATGCAAAAGAAGCATATGAAATGGACTGGTTGCTGGGGTACCTCTTTTAATTTATGCACTTTTAGCCTGGTGTCTTGACTGGTCTTTTGCCAAATAATCGGCTGACAACGGTATTGCTGAACCTTTTTGATGGAGCTTGAAGGTGGATGGTTGTGATGCGCTCTCTCTCTCTCTCTCTCTCTCTCTCTCTCTCTCTCTGTGTGTGTGTGTGTGTGTGTGTGGGTGGGTGTGGGTGTGGGGGTGGGGGGATGCAGTAACATGAAAAGGGAATGCAAAGATCCAAACACCACCAACAAAGATAGAAGGAAAGAAACCAACAACAAAACACTAAGAAAGGGTAAAGTCCAATGAAGTCTCGCCTTGCTTAGCCCTACTGTCCACTGCACCATTTGCTAACCTAAGCACATGCCAAAAACCACTAACTATGATCTATGCCTCATAATCAGAGTTAGGTCATGAAAATCTATACCAATGACAGATATGCATGAATCTAGGAATGGTTAAAAAGGGTAATTTGTTGAAATTCTCAGATGGGTGGCCACGTGTGCTTTTAGGAATGGATGTGGATCACACAATAATAGAAATGAGGTTGACTTGTAAGACTGTTAGTATTGTTAGACCTCTTTGTTGCTGTATTTGGGGTCATATACAAATGCTGAGAGAGGCTCTTCTAGTTTTTGTTTTGTTTTGTTTGTTTTTTTTTTTGAACTGATTGTGGAAACTTGAAACAAAGGGGCCAGAATCGCCCCTACAGGGGTTTGATGTTATTTAAACAAGCTGCCAGCTGCTATCCAATCATGGACTGCAGTTGAATTAGGACGTCAGCATTTTGATTGCTTTACGTTCTTTTCATCAATACTATACAGTTTTGTTGTCACTATACAAGATGAGAACACTGGATTGATCTTTTTTTGGGAATAATATCAGTTGAAGTTTGTGGTTTGTGGTTGTAGCTAGTAGCTACCCTTCTGGAGAAACATTGGCTGTTAAGATGATATGGTAACGGTTACCATTTTTTTCCGATCAATAACGAGAATTTTATTAGAAGATCAAAACAGATCCTATATGCTATATGCTATCAAAACAGACACTATATGCTACGGTCTACCATGAATACTAACTTTTATTCATCTTCTAGTGTGAAGAGGTATGCCGTTTGGCACTAATGCGTCGTTACCGGTTTTTACCACACATATATACTCTTTTTTATATGGCTCATACCAAGGGTACACCTGTTGCCACCCCTACTTTTTTCGCAGGTTTGCTGTTTGAACTTCTAAGAACTATGTTTATACACAATAATGTAATGATTTAGTTTGGTAGAAAACTTGCATATGGACAGATATTTGTGCTCATTAACATTTCCTGCAGATCCTAAAGATCTGAAATTGAGGACAGTTGAAAATTCCTTCCTGCTGGGGTCACTTTTAATATGTGCGAGGTACCTCAAATTAATTCTTGAATCTTGTTCTTTAGATTTACAACAGAAATACATTATTGGTGCTTTTGGTTTATTTTAACTGAACTTTTACACTTTCACGAACAGTCTTAAGTTACAATGTATTCTGGGAATGATGCATTTTTTTCCTTACACTTTCCTATTTGGTTGTTAGCACCCTGCCTCACAGAGGATCAGATCAAATGCAGCAAGCATTACCTGGTGGCATTTGGATGCGTTTTGATTTTGATGATGCACATCCGGTAAATATTATAATTAATTGCTTTTATTTACCCTAAAAGGTGCATATGCCATTAAAAATTAAATGATTTTCTAGGAAGAGGTCATTCCCAATGGGGGTGCATGATCTTGGTAAGAGAGCAGAGCCATGGTTGGTTAAGCATGCCAAATCAATGTCAAATTTTCGTTGAAATATGGATCCCCACCATTCACCCTATGAAAATGAGTGCATGCATTTGAACAAGAATTTAGTAATGGTTGCTTGTAGATCTTCACTCCTTTTGATCAGAGCCATTTTCCTAGGAAGTCATTTCCTTTTCCAGTTTTTTTTTTTTGGTAAACTCCTTTTCCAGTTAATTGCCAAATGTGCCCAAGGACTTGTGTTATTGAATCAAAATCCATGATGATCAATTACATTTATTTCCTTTTTCTGCGTGATTCAGGATTTACCTACACTGTATTTGCAAGGCGGATCAATAATTCTCGTAGGCCCCCCTCTTCAACATGTTGGTGAGGCAAACCCTACAGATGAATTATCACTCTTCATTGCTCTAGATGAACATGGTGAGTTTGGGGTTTATACTGCTTTCAATTTGAGCCATTGCCATACATTACTTGTGAACAATTGGTTCTTAGACATGCTCTACAATTGGGTGGTCATTAGGTCCAAATTCATTCCTATCATTGAGTTTGTTTGAGCTGCATGAGTGCATCTCAGTTTTATTGCATTGTGAGGCACCAATTGTATATTTTATGCAAATGCATTTATGTTTTCATTCCTTCTCCTTTTTCTATAAAATTCAGATCAATTTGGCTAAAAAGGAAATTTCTGAAGTTCAATGCTCTTTTTTTTCTTTTTCTTTTTTTTTTCGCTATTGGAGGGTTTCCAACCCTTTGGGCTGGATTAATCCCTCCGGGCCCAGAGGGAAGCTGGGTAAACACCCCTGTGGCCCCAAGGTGGTAGCACGAGGACTTAACCTTCGATCCTTGAAGAAGGGTGAACCGGGGGTCGATACCAAGACCTCTAGCTCTAAAAGAGGGAGGAACCGTGGTCCTGACCACTCGGCCAACCCCTTGGGGTTAAATTCAATGCTCTTTAAGCATACAGGATTTTAAGTCCTTTGTTATCTATTTATTTATTCTTTGGGTGGGTGTTCAGTGCGGGAAGAGAGATGAAGGGCATCACTTTCAAGACTGATTCTTTTTCCATCAAATATAGGATGGGACCTTCTCTAATGTTCTGTACTTCTTGTTTCTCACTTATAAATATTTAATTAGTATTTTATGAATCCTTCTGGTGTTTTCAAAGCTTTCTGTCTAGCAGCAACAAGTATTATTTGTTGTTTTTTATTTATTTATTATTTTTTCAATTTTTTTTTTTTTTTGTTTGACCTCACAAGTTTCTCATTCTTACACATCTGAAATTAGCTGTGTTCTTTAACGTGGAACGTTGAAGCAAGTAGTAGCATATGTTTGTAGGGTTCTATACCATTTTCTAAATTAGTTTGGTAAACTACTACATGCAAAGAAAGATTTCTGGAACTGTCGAATTTGTCATCCAAAGATGAAGGCTTTTGAAAGTTATTTGTAAAGTTCAGTTCTGAAGCGTCCCATGCATCTGCAGTTGTTATAACTATCAGCAGTATAAATTGCGGCTTCACTTCTGCAGGTAAAGCAGCAGGGGTTCTTTATGAGGATGATGGTGATGGATATGAGTTTACTCGTGGAGAATACCTCTTGACCTATTATGTTGCTGAGCTTCAATCTTCAGTTGTTACAGTAAAAGTTTCTAAAACTGAAGGATCTTGGAGAAGACCAAAACGTAGAATTCATGTAAATTTATTGCTGGGTGAAGGTGCCAAGGTATGTCACTATTGAAAAGTAGAAGAGAAAACTACCGGCTACTTTCTTCTCAATTGGATCATGATGCAGGCCCTAGAGCTAGGGCCTGCGTGGAAGCGCTGAAGCACGTGTCCGAACACACTATCACGACTCCGCAGAGACCATAAACTAGGATGCACCTCAAAGGGAACAAATGCACTCAAAATATAATTAATCAACTCTCTCATAATTCCATGTTTACAACACATATAAATAGGAAAAATAAAACTTAGGGCCTAAGTTACCTAATCAAACTAGGAAACTAAGCTATTTTAGAAGCTATCCTAATTACAACTCTTTTAACAAAAATTAGAAACTAATAACAATTAATAAAATTAGAAAATATCTGAACTCTCTCGGGTGGTCCCACGTATAGGCTATGGACCTTCTTTATCCATTCTGCATTAGACCATTCTTCATTCAGCTCTTAAGGTAATGTTTTTCTCTTGAAGCTTGACGCCTGGGGCACTGATGGGGAGGAATTGCAGATAAGAATGCCTTCGGAAACTGAAGTGTCTAATTTAGTGCTGACAAGTGAAAATCTGTACAGAAGACATCTAGGTAATGTTCTTAACCTCCATAGATATTTCTGATTTAGTGAAAGAAACCATTCCATTTTCTTTCTGAGCAGAGCTTACATTTCATAGAAAATATTTTGAACATCTAGTTAGTATATTTACATGAATACATAAACATTTGATGGAGTTCCCTTTCCTCCTGTTCATTTTCTCTTACTGCCATTTTACTATGTCAAATTTAATGCAAGCAACACATTTAACTTTCCATGACATGATGTTTTTTGTAAAGAATTCATGTCAATATTTTAGGGAAAACTTGAAGGTCTCATACTAGAGTAAACATTGGTTCACAACACAATGGCTGTGTCAGAGTGAAACCTTCGTGCATGAAAGTTTTAGTGTCACTGTTCTCATATAACATGTAAATGCAGAAAATGCCAAGTGCATCCCAGATGTAGAAGGGCTTCCTGGACAGAAGGGAACAGAACTCTCAAGGACCCCTGTTGAACTGAAGAGTGGTGATTGGATTCTCAAAGTTGTGCCCTGGATTGGGGGTAGAATGATCTCTATGACCCATCTTCCTTCTGGTATGTCCATTCATCAGAGGTTACTTTCCCTGTTTTATTATGTTTAAGAACAATGAAGCTAATTTCATGTTCCTATCATTTGGGACGTCTTAGCACAAGGAATGGTTCTTAATCATTTGCTATTTTGAACAAAGGATCTCAGATAATGATGATATATGTGTAATGTGTGTTCACAAATAACCTTTGGAAAAATTCCCAGAGAGTGCGAAGTGTTCTTAAGAGATAATCTTAAGATCTTTCCTATTGGTTGCCTCTTGCAGGAACTCAATGGCTTCACAGCAGAGTTGAAGTTGATGGTTATGAAGAATACAGTGCAGTTGAATACCGATCTGCAGGATGCACCGAGGAGTATACTGTCATTGGGTGAGTCACCTATATTTTGTCTACCTAAGCTTTTATGTGATGAAAGTAAATTGAGCCATGCATAGTAATTTTGAAGACAGATGAACGTGCCTAGAGCTCGATGGGCTTTGCATCCTATGGGCCTGGACAAAATGGGTTCATGTTACAGTGTGTACCTATTCCTAAGGACAATTGTAGATAGGGATTATTCCCTGTTGTTGATAAGGCTTATCAAACCCAACCATGTGTAATGAAAGCTATTATAAAATAGAGTCGTGCAATCTCACGAACCAAGAGATTTTTCCCAGCATCTGTATCTAATTTAAAGTAATGCTTAAGTACTGAATAACATAAATATCCATCTGAAATCCTGACCGGTGAGACTGAAGCAAAACTGAGCTAGTCGTACAAATGCTCTAGTACTGGTTAACATTATGCCCTTGTTCATTACATTGCTGTTTAAGAAATGATCCTACCAGAACCTTTTATTGCCTATTTATTTGAACTAATTTTGTGGTTTACAAGTAGAATGGTATGCTATGTTGTTTAAATCATTTAAAGCATGATAGAACATTGCCAGGGTTTCCATTCTCTGGATCTGTTTTCAGTTGTAAATGACTGTGACTTACTGTACTGTAATATTTGTGAATTTTACAGAAGAGATCTCAAGCAATCTGGAGAGGAGTCTCTTTCTTTAGAAGGGGATATTGGAGGTGGATTGGTTCTTCAACGCCAGATATCTATTCCAGAAAACAATCTGAAGGTTCTACGAATCAACTCTGCCATTATAGCACGCAATGTCGGTGCTGGTTCGGGTGGATTTTCAAGGTCCGTAAGCAAATAGATTGATATAATCATTGAGGTACTTGATACCCATATGATGCTTCATTATCAGAGATTGTTTCTGGTACAGTAGGACCCACCTCTTGGTAATCTAACTACCATATGGTTGACTGTCATTTGATAGGCCACAGCCCAATATCTCAATTGTTTGGACAGATGCTATTGTATTGGCAACAAAATAAACTTCAAATTGAGATTAACAGAAGAAAGAAAAATCAAACTGTTATAAAAAAATAAAATAAAATAAAAAATCAAACTTCTGGACATATGCAGTTTTTGATTGATTTGCTAACCGCTGTGAGAATTCTCCCAAATTGTTTCCACTACCAAGAACACGAACATGGTCTAGTGTTTGACAGTTTTATCATTTTCTTAAGGGGGTGTTACATTTTATATCATTTACATAGGAAGATAAAGAGGTAAGAGGGCTGAAAGGTAGAAGATATTTTGCAGAGGAGTATGGCCAAAGTGAAGATCATCAAAATTTCTCACATATGGTGGAATTTACTGTGATTGAAAGATGATGAGAAACTATTTACCATTCTAGATGGAAATTTTGATGGCCACTTCCCCATATTTACCATTGACCCTTATACATTAAACCGTTTATCAGTGCATGGGAAAATGACAAATGTATCTTAAAGATTTTGCTAACACCCCTTTAGTTAATGTGCTTTATTTGGAGCCAGACGAGCAATGAGACCACAAGTGTTCATGGGAAAACAGGTACAAGGTCCTCTGCAACCAAAATCATGGGGAAAAAAATTGTAGACCCATTGATTCAATGGCTTTATTGTATGTGGTTTCATCAAGACCAGTATGCTTTCATTTTCTGCTTCATGATATTGTTTTGCTTCATGAGTATGTTTTACAACAAAATTCAGTTTATTTTTCGTTGTCTGTGAAATCTTGAAATTATGAGATTGTAAAATACCATGCATCATGTGCATAGTGCATATTGCTCTTGTTTTCTTTGCCACATTGCTCAAGGCTAATGAATTTTTATATTACAGGTTGGTTTGTTTACGGGTGCATCCAGCGTTCACAGTCTTGCATCCAACTGAAGTTTTTGTTTCATTCGTTTCTATCAATGGCTCTGAGCAAGAAATTTGGCCTGCTTCTGGCGAGCAATTTTTTGAGGGAGATCTCCGGCCCAATGGTAAGTTTGTGTGCCCATTATTGATACCATCAATACCTTTGCAGTCATATAAGTCACCTCTCTGTCTTCTGGTAAAATCCAATGGTAAGGATTCCAATAAAATCATGCAATTTTTTAGAACATTTCCGAAATGAGATCAAAGGATATTTTATAACATCTCACCATACACCCTCTAAGTGTGGCGCATCAGATTGAAAATCTAGATTGCTTGAGGCATTTATATCCTGTAACTCTTATGAGTCAAAAGAAGATTACTACTTTTACCAAATCCTTAAAATTATTCCAATTTTTTTTTCTAATATTTAGAAATCTTTTCTTATACGTAGGAGAATGGATGCTAGTGGACAAATGTGCTGGATTGAGCTTGGTTAACCGGTTCAACATTGACGAAGTTAAGAAATGCCTTATTCATTGGGGGACTGGAACAGTTAACTTGGAGCTGTGGTCTGGAGAGAGGCCAGTTTCCAAAGACACTCCTTTGACAATCTCTCATGAGTATGAGGTGCGACCAATCCCTTAGGTCAGGTTCTCGGCATTCATCTCTTTAGTGGTTGTATTTGCTATATTTGAACGTATGAAGTAGTCACGCACAAATAATTGTCTCCTCATTCACCTCCCATCAATGAAATAACTTATACTTCAAGTAATGTTAATTGCATGTGCCCAATCATGGGGAACCTCCAACTGCTTTAGATTTGAAATGTGTGAGGACCTAAAAGAGGGGGAAGAAAAAGGAAAAACGTATGAATTTTGTGCAAGCTCCTGTGAGGATATTGCTTAAAGTTCAAATTGGTTGTTTATTTATTCTTTGTTTCTCCAAACAAGCAGTTACTTATGTATTCTTTGTTCACTTGGGAATGGGCGTGAATGCATGGGAAATACCAAGGGGATTTATCCAAATGTTGCTTACTAAGAGTGCTTGCACCAAAAGACTAGCTAGGCTGATGCTTATGTCGCTGTTGACATGGTCTGATGGTGATATGGAGTAAATCCTGGTTCTCAATTACCTGAGATTGGGAGGATGCAAAAGACCAGAAGAGTTGCATCATGTAGAATGACAGCTGGTGAAAAACTTTTGTCACCACAAAAAATGAATTATGAGAAAAATGAAGAAATAGAATTCATATAGTGGATCCAACATAGTTAGTACAAGGATTTGATGACGACAACAATGATGATGACGATAAATGAGTGGAACGAGGGGGTGTTTTAAGTAGGATTGTTGGAATTCTATGAGGTGCCAGTTCTGAAGATATGGGGTCCATGTAGGTATCCAGACGGCTCATGTGGAAGAAAAATGCCTTGGAATTTGATTCTTCTATGCTAGTTCACTAACCATGAGGGACTGCTGTCTCATCCTCTCCTCTCTGCTTCACATGTGCATCGCACATCACTGTTGGTGGTACTCGACCCAACCACTCCAAAGCAATCGAACCAATGGAACTTCATGCAAGGTCTCACTCAAATTGGTCATGATAGTGCAATTATTTCATTCATCCATGTCCTTCCAAATCACCACCAATTTATATATATTTAAGCAAACGAGGAGGAGGGCTATGAGGGCTGCCATGTCATCACCCACATGAGTTCTCATTTCTCAGAAAAATACTTATAAAAACACACGGAGCTTTGGGTTTAATGTGGGCTACTCCAAATCTCTCCCTCTAATACTTTTCTAAAATCTCTCATTCTCCTAAAGTGACTCATTCTAACACTTCCTGAAATCTCCCATCCTCTTAATAGGATTGAATAACTGCTCAATATGGCCCGTGACTCATTCTAACACTTCCTGAAATCTCTCATCCTCTTAATAGGATTGAATAACTGCTCAATATGGTCCATATCTCAATAGTTGTGAAACCTTATTGCTTCATCTATATTTTCCTAACTTTTCTCTTAATCATCTCTATCCGTGGCTCTTTCAAATATTTCAACCATTAGTCCCAAAATCTATCAAGAACCGTTGGATTGATCTCGAGAATGTTATGGCCCAGTGATGGACAGATGTTTGTTATGCTGATGCAAGCTGTGAGATCATAATTTTGTGTAGTCTGCTCTTAAAAGAAGGAACGGAGCTATCAAAACAAGAAGCTTGGATTGGATATCAAGCTGAGGAGCCCACCAAACAATGTCGCCAAATTAGTAACCTTCCACACTCTCAAAGGTGCAGTTCAAGTTAATATTTTTGTACAATCCAAACCGTTTAAGTTATGTACCCCACTCAATCGAGAATGGCTTGAAAAGAGAGGGTAGTGGATGGGCCAGTGGGGGCCGAAATATATCTAAGGCTAAGCCCGGTTAATTTAGTTTGTGGGGGCCTAATATTTATCCTAGGACAGTACATAGGCCTGAAATTGTGTTGGGAGATGCCAAGCAACCCGCACGCCACCCACACCAACACACACGTGCGCAAAGCTACACTAATTAATACAAAATATAATAAATGTTTTCCACTACATATTCAAACAAATTTTGAATTTATAAGTAGAAATTAATGGTCAAAGAAGTTTAATCAAACCATCGCAACTAATTATTATGTAAGAATCAAAATTCAATCCAAGGTGGGTACAATACAACTGAAATTGTACATAAGATCTCAGATAATGTTTGTGGGCTTTGTTAGCTTTTTTTTTTCTAAGACGTAAAAATCCTATTATTATCCATTATATTGGGCATTTTCATTCCTTTGGATTTTTTGGATTTTGTTTTTCAAAGAGATTATAATCACATTTTATGAATTTCATTGGGGTTTTTCTATACATTTTTTTTTTCCAAGGAGAGCAAGATCTTATTTTTAGTAATTTGTTAGGGTTTTTTTTCCCAAATCCATTAGCATATGGTTTTTTTTCTGTTTTTATGGATTTTCTTTTAAAAAATAAAGATATTATTTTTAGTGGATTTTATAATCCATCATAATATAATTCCTTTCATCTATTCTTTATAATATATTATTTTAGATTTACTTTTCATTAATTATATTTAAAAACTCTTAAATTTTTATATATCTTCAATTTTGGCCTCGGGCTTAGCATAGGGTTTTTGCCGAGAGTATTGAAAGGATTGGCACTAATCATAGGTAGGTGGGCCTTAGAGAGCTGGCCCAACCGCTACTAGCCCAACCGCTACAAGTCCAGATCCGAGCAATTTGGAAATTTTATATATTAAAGCAAACGGGGAGAATGACTGTGGAGGGTGCCAACTCAACAACCATAATTTCTCCTTTTAGAAAAATACTTATAAAATCGCACAGAGCTTTGGGTTTAATGTGGGCCACTACACTCCTCCCAAACAAGTTTCCTCCCTTAAAATCTCAACCCAAACAAATCTCCTCAAATCCTCTCCCTTAATCCTAGGAAGAGTTATAATCTTAAATCTAATCCCTTAAATCTATATCACACTACTGTTTCTAGCAACAAAACTCCTTAGATTTGTTCTCCCTAAAATCTCGATTACTCCTATTTTAAATTAAACCTTATTTCATTTTCCTTACAAGATTAGAATCAACTCCATTTAATAGAGGTATGTGGGGTCCACTTTCGTGGTGTTGACGGTCAGAGAGAATGGGCAGGACTAAATTATCATGATCTGAGAATGGATCAATCATCCACATAAAGTAGAAACAACAGATGGATTTGTAGGGACCACTTTGATCTCCCGATTGATAGACACCTTCAAAAGGCATCACCATCCAACTTGGCCCATCAAACCAACGACACGGATGATGGAACACCCAACAAAAGAGACCTGCCAATATGGAGTTGTATCAAGACCATTAGTTCCATGATCTAGACCGTTAATTACAAGGTGGAATCCAATGTTCAACGAATAGAAAATAATGGACTCTGATGATCAATAGTCAAGGTGGGCCATAGAAGTACAAACTCAATTTGTTAAGCTCCAAATCCATTCCATGTTCTTGTAAACGATTGCACAATCAAGTGTTTATTAGTTTTCCTGAAAACCCTCCATCATGATTAGTTGTGGCCCACCATCATAAATAATGTCACTCAATTCTAATGCCCATTATGGTTTATTAATACTCGAATAAATATACAAGAATCAAGGTTAAAGAGTGAATTCACAACAATTATTATATATGAAAGTTCATTCGATTTCATGGACATGCTTGGCCCACCACTACAATCAAACCACACAGCTTCTCTAATGTCCCACACATGGCATACATGTACATGAAGAATGAGATATGTGTGGATGGTGCAGTGCTATCGACACAGCCTATGTGAGGTGGCTAGGAAGACACCATACAATTAAGATCAAATTAAGTATATGCTTAAATATCATACAATTGAAAAGGCATTACCAATCTAGGTTTAATGCAAAAAAGATTCATATCAACATTAATATATAGGTTAACATGATATTATACATATGACTCATTTTCAGTAATCCTACAAGAAATAAAGAGTTGTTAGAAATAATTATATTTGTTATTAAAATGCATACTAAGAATACATTTCATTTTTAATTATATATACATCAAATAGTATAAGGGTTGATATGAGACCTACCTTTAATAATTGTTATAGACGAGGCCACCTTTAAACACATCATGATGCACCTTAATGAATTAGGATAAGAGGCCCACTTTTAAATATTACATCATGTGACCCCACCAATGCTCCTTGGACACCACATCAACAAGGGCCTACTGTCCAAATGTTCAATTGGACACGCTTTTAGATATTTGGATATGGGCCTATCTTTAGATGTTACATCATGTGACCCCACTAAGAATCCTCGAAATGACACATCAGCAAGGTCCCACTGTCCAATTAGACACACCTTGAAGAAATTAGGATATAAGGCCCACTGTTAGATGTTACATCATGTGACCCCACCAAGTTATTTTTTCTTTTTTATTAAAGTTATATATATATAGAATAAATATAAACTACTTATAAAATCTATTCTTTTCCAATAATATCTCAGAAAAGAATCACATATTTCATTATATTTTTTTATCCTAGGCACCATACATCTCCATTTAATTATGTAAGCTTACACTTGTGGGGCTCACCCTTGGTCAATCCAAATGGACCAAACACACGACCTCCCTAAATTACACATGTCCTCTAGCTTTTGGTCAAATCCAGATTTACTGGACCCTTGGATCGACTATGTACCGATCCGAAAGGATTGTTGACCATTAAACTTTTGGGGCTAGATGAAGATGGTAGAAACTATAGTTGAGACTAATTTTTTGCAAAGAGAAGGGTCCCGGGGAGTCCTTGAAATCCCCCCATCACCACCCGCATGTGGATCGCCATGTGGGCCCCACCACAAACTTGAGCTTACTTTAACCTAAGCTTTAGCTTATGAGAGCTGCCCCTATATAAACACACATTCATACTTGTGTAATGGTTAGTGCCTTTAAATTCAAGAGGTCGTTATGTTATGTAAGTTTACTTCATTTTATATTTATTTTCATTATATATTAAAAGATTCTAATATTCAAAAATAATAAATTTCTTTCTTTTAGACTTATTTTCTCTTAATAATATTTTAAAATAATTCTTAAATTTTTAATACATTTTTAGTTTTGGCCCGGGCTTAACACGGGCGTTTGTTGCTAGTTATATATATTAAAGCAAATGGGGAGGTGGGCTATGAGGGGTTCCACGTCAACATCAAAGGAGTTCTCCTTTTAAATAAATATACACAAAAACCTTATAGTGATTTAAGGAGCCATGTCATCACATTTCACTATTTTTTTTCTCCAAAATTATTGCTATCTATATCTTCTATCTCTTAAAGTCTCTCAATCAATATTTCCTAAAATCTCTTTCTATTACAATAAATCTCATCCCCATCCACAAACGGAATTCTCTCCCTTAACATTACTAATCTCCTCCCCAGCCACAAACCGAATTCTCTTGCCTAATCTCTACTCAACGATTTTGTGAGTGATGCAGTGGGCCCTCTAGCATGTAATGAAGCCAATTTCTGAAAGTGAGGTCTTGGATGTTAATTCTTTAAAATATGCTTGAATCTCACGGGAGAAAATGTTTAACCCTCTATCAATCATTTTTTTTATCATGCCCATTACATAGAACTTGACCAATATACACTTTGAAGTGGGACCTACTAGATAAAGGTCATAATGAAGATCCTATAAACCTTACCATACATTAAAAAAAAAAAAACCTCTATAATAACCAAACAACTTGCCAAACCTTGCACTTGTGCATCTACATGGGGCCACCCCTCCATGGGACCCACCAAATTGTAGATGGCCATTAACTTGTTCACTAAATGATTCTTTTGTTTGCAATTGGTTTTAAATAACTTACGTTCATTTTTTGAAACTAAGGGGATCTTATTTTTAGATTAACCATTTAATTTAATTATTTGACAGCTCTTTTTAAGATTTGGATCAACTTAGATGGGTAAGGTTTTTTTCATCTGTCAAAATTTTTTAATAAAGTTTTTATATCTTAGCACAGCTTAGATTGGTAGGGTTTTTAATCGTCTGTCTTTCTTTTTTAACCCAAATTTTATATCGTAGACACCTTTTGTCATCGATAGGTGTAAGATTTTAATGCTTTTTTTTCTCTCCAATTATTTATACTAATATAAAATAAAATATATCTAATTTTAATAGAATAAAAATCATTTTTATTAGAGCCCGGGCTGAGCACAGGCGTGGAAGCCTACAAGTTTGCTTTGACAAAATCTTATGATGGAATTGATTCGGTTCTTTTACCATAAAATCTTAAGAATTTTTTCACATTATTTTTTTCTAAAATTTGTTAAAATTAATGATAATGGATTCTTCATACATCGTTTTAATTATTATAATAATTTATTATATCTTTCGTTTGTCCCGGACTGGACAGGCGCCTTTGCTAGTCAATAAAGAAACCAAGTGGGGTGGATAAGGTTTAGAGTTTATGATGTTGGTGGACCAGAAATGCCCTTCACTCTGCGGATGAGCAATGCTTTGTCAGCTCAGGGAGCTGCCCTGCCTCCCTTAGTGGTGGGGTCACTGTGCCCTACATCCACTGCTACAATGACATGGTATCTATTATCTAATCAAGACTGGTCACGTCAGAGTGGCATGAAATTGACAGATGAAGTTTTTGTTGGTTGGTTGGGGACATTGAAGTTCCAAGTTTTAATGATATTCTAGGTGCTTCTATTTTGTGATTAAATTTAATGATTATTAATCATCTGGTGCTCACTTATCAAAACCTAAAGTGTTGAAAATGAAATAAACGCACGCTTTTATCCATGTTTAAGTATACTCTTACTAGAGATGGGTTCACTGTCCAGTTTATCATGTAAGAATATAACATTCCATTCAAACCTATTGTAACTTGATAAATCTTACAGTGGCCTCAAAAACATGAGTCAAATCTTATCATATCTCATACAAGCAAGAGGCGTTTTGTCACCAGAAAATTCAATTTGTAATATAGAGAGCCCAACATAAATTTACATAAATTAAAACTTGAGATATTTATTCAAATCAACTTGGTTAATCTTATTGTGGGTCAAAAATATAATAGACACAATAAATAAATAAATATATATATATATATAGAGAGAGAGAGCTGGGCTCTCCTAAGCTATAACTTAGCTTATCCTAAGTTGAAATAGTGTCGGTCCTACGAATTAAAGTTGATTATATCTGACTTTTGCATGGTGGAACTGGAAAATCCAATTTTGATTGGATTTATCTTGATTTGGAGAAGATCAACATGCAAAAAACAATGATAATCGACTTTGATTTGTGGAATCAGTACTGGTTCAGCTTAGGATAAGCTAAGCTTCAACATCTCCATATATATATATATATATATATATATATATATTGGGAGAGAGAGGGAGATATTTATAAGAGGTTCAAATTTTAAATATGCGGAGCCTCATGAATCGAAGCATTATGGGTAATTTGAAATAGAGGAAATTGGATTTTTTTTTTCAAAGGAAAATTTCTAAACAAGGCCTCAAGTTTTTACCTTTATATCTTAAAAAGGATACAAGTTTCAATACTTTTTTTTTTAATTAGAATCTAAGTTTACCTATTAGCATTCAATTAGGGCAATCGTTCTACAGATGACTTTTTCGTTCTGTTTTTTAAAAATACCAAATTACCCTTCATCGAATAAGTCGAGATCCACCACCTCCCAAATCGGTCAAATCCCACGTCCCAACTATTACACAGGAATCATGTAACACATGTTCGACATGTCCATCATGGGGCGACATGAAGAACGGCTTTAGTAGTTGTTTAGTGGGTCCTGCAGTCCACACATACCCTAATGCCACTTGCCCACCCACTACAATAAATTCATTTCATAGCAGGGGAAGAGAAAGGAAGATACTCTAATAACTAAGGCAACGGAGGTCTTAAAGATCCAACGGCTGAAATTTGATTTCATATTAAATTTTACCCTTCTTAACATAATTAAAAATTGGAATCATAATTTAGGAGGCCAAGCAAAAGAAAAGGCATGATGGGGGCATTGAAGCTTTATAGCACTGCAAAACTAAGATTGCATGTGAATCCAATACACACCAAATGCACACTCAATTTACACACCATATATGTAAATCCTGTAAAGAAACATACATGTATGTGTAAATTGTGTAACTGTGGCACACATGGGTAAATGTAGTGAAACAAAAGACCCTCACTCACTGTTTTGGCGATTACGAGGACGACGACAGTCCCCACGTTCTTTAATGCAAGATAAAAAAAAACAAAAGGCTTTTATTACCTAGGAGATTCTATATGCACCTACAGAAAGTGTTGAGGACACTCATTAGCTGAGCTCACCATACCCCATGGATTCTTAAAAACATTTTGCTGAGCCCACCCACCATAATACCCAAACTGCTCATGTGAGAAGCCCAGGTCGTCCGTTTCATCTCCTTCTCTATTTCCTCGTCGATGGTTTTCAAAATTTTGAATTATGGCAACGTCGAACTATTCCCCGTCGACCTCTTCTCTACTGCCCATCTTTTCTTCTTCTTCTTCTTGTTCATAGGACGCTCAAATAAGGTCAGCTCTCTTTCTTTTTCTAGTTCAGAGGTTTATCATTTTCACATTCTTTTTAGGTCGTAATTTATACGTTAGAGATTATAGACGTTTACAATATCATTGCTGGATATATTTTCACATTCGAACTACATAATCCCTATCCAATGTGCAAAAACTCGCAGCTCAATTCATTCATTTTTCACGATCTGCTCGGCATTGCAGAACCGTGCAGGGAATTTCTGCACAGCGCATGATAGTCGTACAGAGAATATGGACGGCGCATATAATCCTTGCATAACATATATGCACGGCACATATAAGCCATGCAAATCAAATATGCATAGAATTATTGCACCGTGCATAAACATTTTGTACGGAATAATTGTGCCGTGTAGAATCATTTTGCACTATCCATTTGAACTGAACAGTACAAGAAAACATGATATCTTTTGTTATATTGTTTCCTCTTATTGATTTTCATTTTTAACAGATTGGAAGAAATGCCGAGAAGACCAGCTCGCCGTATTGGTGGCAACTCACAGCCGACAGGTGGACGGGCTAGTTCTTCTAACGAGCCATCGAGAGTGCGGACCAAGATTGGCGTTGCTCGACCGCGTCACCGAGGTGTGCATGCGAGTTCTTCGACCGCTGGCCATCAACGGCCAACGACGTCTAAAAGAAGACGAAAATTACAGTAGGATCCACTCCCCGAGCCGATTAAGGAGCATGTTGACAGTTTTTCAAATGATGATTCCTCAAAGGAGGAGGCATAGTCGTCTAGTCCTCCTATAACGGCAGTGGGGGAGGATGATTCCTCAGACGAGGAGGCACTGCCATCCAATCCTCCTGCAACGGTAACAAGGGAAGGTCCTATTTCCAGCGGTTCGGCCGACCTATCTGTCCTTATGAGTGTTAGGACACACGTATCCATATCCATATGGGACAGGGAGGTGTGTGTTCATTATTTTAATGTTTTAAGTAATCGTTTTTCAAATAAGATGTTTCATAGTCTATAATATCAAATATTAATAAAGATTTATGCTTGTAATGTGCAGGAACATGGCCCACTAAAATGTATCAGTCATTGGCGTCAGCTGAAGGATTGGTACATACCTCTACCCAGAAATGGGGCTGATCTTCATGTTCCTCGGTTTCACGCTATTATAGAAGAGTTTGGATTGACAGACTTGAAGCGTTTCTCATACCGATATATCTCCTGCCCTTTAGTATCGAGCTTTGTAGAGAGATGACAGCCTGAGACAAATACCTTCCATATGCCATTTGGTGAGATGATGATCACCTTAGATGATGTGGGTACTCTTCTTGGCATCCCAGTAACGGGACTTTCTGTCCACACATCGACTAGTATGAGATTTACTGATCAAGTAGATTTACTTGAGCGTGGACTGGGTGTGGATAGGGCATCTGCGTCAGCTAAGTTAAGGGTGGCCCGTGGTGGGGTAGTGAGGATGGGGTGGATCAAACTGGTGTGCAACGATGTGACTCCTGCATCGTTTATTGAGGAGGTAGAGTGTGCAGCTAGAGACTATCTTCTTTATTTGTTAGGCTGCACACTCTTCACCGATAAGTCCTCGACTCGAGTCCCCATATACTACCCATCTTTACTGATGGACTAGCCACGGGTCTGTCATTATGCATGGGGGGCTGCCTCACTGGCCTATCTGTATCGCCAGTTGGGGACCGCCACGAGGGCAGATGTGCGACAGATTGCTAGATATCTGACACTGCTCAAGGTAAATTTGTACACTTTATATATACATATATATGTTCCCTCATAATTGATCCTTTAGATTGTATAATTAATAATTGGTATCATTTGCAGTCTTGGGTGTAAGAGCACTTCCCATTTGCCTGTCCTCCTGCACAGTGGAGATATACTGCTGAAATGCCTTTAGCAAGCCGCTGGAATCCTGGTCAAGATTCCGGGAATGCGAGAGAGAACATACAGTTGCTGCGGGAGAGGTTGGATGCCCTACATCCAAGCGAGGTGAGCACCCAATAGAGTCCTTGATATATATTTTATGTTTTTACGATGGAGTACGCTTTATTATATTAATGAGTTGTTTCATTTACTTGCTACAGGTGGCCTGGGATTCGTACATTGGTGTCAGGGCTCAGCATCCATTCCAGCAGATATCTTTCTTATGTGGTTGCTTGAGATCGTTAGATGTCATTGAACCCTACCACCCACATATGGTTCTCCGACAGTTTGGCTATGTACAAACCATCCCACCCGCATCGCTCGCCCCCATTTGTGCATTTCGGGGATCCACTACTAGAAAATACAAGGTTTCTTACAGATTTCTAGACCAATACTGGGTTACTTGGGAGGGTCATGTATTATCTCTAGCGCATCGCGGCCATCGAGCACAACATGCATAGGAGTGTTCACCCGACTACCTCAAGTGGTTTAGTAGGATTTCACACCCTCGAGTACAGAACTTCGATCGTCATTTCCACTATTACCCTAATGAGGGTAGAGATGACCCGACTCCAAGAACGATGATGGCATTTCCCACGTTTTCTAAACACTATGCATCCATTTTTTAAAAAAATTATCTTAAGTATATTGACACATTTTATTGTTTCTTATAGATCCTTCGAGCAAAGGACCATCTTCGTGCCACGCTTGCGCGAACGGAGCAGCCTGCTGATTTCTATTATTGGGCATTGCAGACTACCCTTGAGATCCTTGATGGCTTGCCGGTGACGTGCCGCCGACATGCGCAACCATGATGAGAGGAGGGCTGTTGGATGGGTCTTTTTGTTAGGATGTATATGAACTTGTATGAAGGAATGTCTTTTTATATGATTTATGTGTACTATGGACTTGTATGGGTCTTTTGATGAATGTTTGATAAGAGCATAATATTTAATATTTTTAATTTCTTTATATTTAGTTTTATCACGTATTTTGTGTTTAAGTGTGTTGATTAGTATGTTTATTGAATTAGGGAAGCATTGAAGGTAAAAGAATGGATATGGAATATATTGTGAAAAATTTCCAGCTTTTAGGCAGATTTGATCCCTGGAGCTTCAATTGAGGTTTGGATGGCGTTAGAGTTTCAGAGCGAGAAAGTGGTCTTCATGAAGTTTTTAGAGGACGTCTTAAGCTTTTCAAAAAGGTCTGGTTCGCAAAACTCCGAGTTCGGTTGGGCCTCCAAACATTGCTTCAAAATCAGGCTTGGAAAGCTGATCCGAGATTCCTGTCCGAACCAATAAACTTCAATGGGACATAACTTGAGTTTCCGAAGTCCAAATCGGGTGATTCAAAACCTAGAATCATCTACACATCTAGGGCTACAACTTTCATGAAGAGACCAAGTCAAGACTCCGCCGTTATATGATAGAAAAACGCCCCAAAAGTTGCGGTACAATTTCTGGGATTTCTATCAATCCGTTTTGAATTACCTATAATTTGGGGATTTTAGTTGTACACGTTTTGGGGAAGCTATCATATGTTTTATATCGGGTAAATTAGTCAACAGTCCTCGAACACGGTCTTCTAAGGCATCAAGGACAACAACTTTTTCTCTAATGTCTAAAGTTCAGATAGCTGGAGATATATTAGTAAGAGGTCCCTAATATGCCACGTCATATATTTTCATGACTAATATGCCCCTTTCAACCCTCATTCATAGGCAAAGTTATCTCTTATTCTCTGTTGTACAGAGAACTCATTCCTTCTTCTTCTCTCCCATTTTCCATTTTTGTTCATTTCCATGATTATGGACTAACGTTGCAGAGCACCTTCCGTCGCCATCATGACTTTCGATTTTCTCTCTTTCATTTCTTCAAAGATGAAAACGGTTTTACTTTATCTTACTCTTTCATCTGAAGTCCCTTCCAAATCTCTGTCTCTCTACAACTGATTTGAAAGAGAGCACGATATTTGAGAATTTGGGGAAGGCTACAAAGAACATATAGTTTAGATGTGATTACTAAGATATATGTCTGGGGTAACATAGAAGGATATAATTATGAATGACCACATAAGTAGAAAACTACAGGTTGCTCCATTACATGGGAGAATAAATGAATGTTGTTTGAGGGGTTCGGTTTGTGCTTAGTAGAAAGAAATCAAGACTGTACAAAGAACTAAATTATTCCAAATATAGGGTAACAAAGGAATGTGAAGCAAATGAAAACTCAATGTACTTGTTAGAAGATACATGTTAGGTTGCCTGGTGACAGATAAATTTAACAGAAGCTCTGATAAACAGGATGAAAACTCAGATAAATTTGCCAAAACTCAGATAAATTTATCTGAGTTTTGGCAAACTTACCTGACGAAAACTCAGATAAATTTCTAAAATTCAGATAAATTTATCTGAGTTTTCTGCAAGCTTACCTGAACTTCTGGCAAAACTCAAATAAATTTATCAGAGTTTTGAACAACTTTTCTGAGTTTCGAACAAATTTATCTGATTTCGAACAAATTTTTCTAACTTTCGCTTGCTTTTTTTCTTGAATTGAGGTTTGATCTAGCCATTGTCTACATAGAGTTAAGCATAAAGAATAGATAAAATCAGAGAAGAACGAAATCAAATTAGGTTTTTAGTTTTTTTCAGAAGAAATTATCCTGTACATCTTCTTTTTAGGAATGTAAGAAGTACTTTTTCTAACCAAGTGACCAAGTGAAGATTATTCAGATGGTGGAGGTATTCGATGAGTTGAGTTTGCTTCTAGGTTTTGTAGTTTCTTTCATCTTTGCCTTTTGCTTTTGCGATTCAGAAGAGTCTGGATTTTGCTTTTCTGAAATGGTTTGAAGTGGTTTTAAAGGCACCCTTTTTGCTGGTGTGTAGAAGGGCCTTTTTATCTTTTTCACTGAGTTATTTTCATTAGAGGACTGTTGCCGGTACGATAAAATGTTGTGGACCTTAGGCTATAAAAGCAAATGATGAGAGACCTACGGCCAAAAGCCCCTTTTATATATCTATTTAAGGCTTCTTTAAGTGGAGCTAAAAAGAAAGGACGACGGAGAGAAAAAAAAATTCTAGGGTTTTCATATTCAAGCATGTCAGGCTAGGTTTTTCAATTCAATTCAAAGGGATTTCGAACCTCCATTGTAGTTTGATGGTTGAACCAATTCAGTAACATTATTTCTCTCTTCTCTCATGAAATCTCTTCATGATAATCTGTTTTAATTGTTTTTATTGATATTTGGTTTAGTCGATTTAATCAGGGCCCATTAGATTGATCAGATTATTGTTAATTTCTAGATTCGGGAATTATATTACGTAATTGATATTGTTCCTAATCGATTGTAGTAAATGGTGATATATGATTGCGGAGAAGCTTTCGTTTATTGCTATGATTATCATGAGTTAAGTTAAACAGTCCGAACTTGCGTGATTGTTGCTTAAAATAATCTAACTCCCTCGATATTAATGTTGCCATTATATTAAATTTAGAGAACTTATTTTAAATTGTATAATGGTTAAAATCTAATGGAGAGCTTGTTTCATTAGTGAGGAATTAAGGGGAATTTCGGGTAGCAGAGCTTGTTGTTACCTAGGATTATTAGTTTCGTTGAAGGGTAGAATAATGTTACAATTGATTGATTATTCCATCAACTATGAGGGTAAGACTGAACCAAAGAACTGAAGCTTTGATCCATTGGTTTTTGTTATTAATTTATTTTTATTTTAATCAATCATAATTAGTTTGATCAAAATCCCCCCCCCCCTCATTTAGTGTTTTGTTAGAATCGGTTGGAATAAATAAATAAAAAAATTGTGAACACTCTCTGTGGGATCGACCCTTACTCACCTAGCTACTGTGTTTGTTTTCTGTTTTTTTTTTTTTTTTTTTTGTCGTATTTAGAAGTAAGGTTTTATATTTTGGAGTGTTGACGACACACTTGCAATGTTGGTGCATTGTATGAACTTGTATGATTTTTATCTTTTTATATGAACTTGTTGATATATGTACTTTTTTTTTATAAACTTGTATGATTTTGATCAAAATGGGAACTTGTATGTGATAATATAACACTGCACAGTCAAAAGTTTTCGCGCATATCCACTCTGTATAGCCAACAAGTTCCAAGCAGATACATTCTGCATGGCCAACAGGTGCCGAGCAAATCCATTATGCTCGAAAACTGTTGGCAATGCATAATGTATTTTGCACGGTACCTATGTGTCGTGCAATACATTTTGCACGGTGCCTGTTAGCTGTACAGTATGCAACCGAGCAAGGGTCTTAAAGAATAAACACATAACATAATAACATAAAAGATTGCTTCCATTTCATCAGCCATCCGTTTAAAAAACAAGTATTAAGTTTGTTTACATAAAATTGAGAGTGCAAGTATTTAATCGCTGTCAAGATTAACCGACTCCTGTGTTGCGACACTGTCTCCAATTATATCTTTGAATCGCTCGATTCTCTTAGCATATGAGAGTTGTCATCCGTCTGCATTAGGGTGGTGGTGTCTATACCAATTTGTAGCAATGGGAGGCATGGGAGCCCCGAGTTTCATGAAGACTTGAACAAAATGGTTTCCATTGACGAAACCAATTATGATAACTTTGCGAAAACTTGGTGGAATCGGGGATGATCTCAAAGGCAAGAAAGTAATGCACTACTACACAGAAAGGTGAACCAAAACAACGTTATAATATGAAGATATCAGGTGGCCCATGTCTGGCATTGTCATCCAATGATCAAATGAAGGATTGCTTTCATTGTACGACAATGCGTAATACAACTCTCCAACCCTATCCTATCCTCCATATACCAATGAATAATAATTTTGATACATCTGCAATTCATTGCTCAAATCCAGTCTAACCTACATCTAACTATCCTCGCCCATGTCAGAAGACTAGTTATGGCTCTGAATCCACAGTTACCATCAGCTGCAACATCCTTAATGGTCTGGATATATGGTCCTAGAGACTGAGGAAGCAAATCCAGAAACGTACATGACCTAGTGCGACGGACACTCAGTTTCTCCTTCTTCTTCATTATATATGGACTGCTTAATTTAGCTGAAACGCTATCTTTACTTGAGTGCATACTAAAAAACAGATGGCTCCCAACGCGTAGACTAATCCAACTTTTTCTTTTTCGATGATGATTGACCGTAAGTATTCAATTTAACATCCGGCTCAAGAAGAGAAGTAGATGAAGGACTCCCCAATTCTCTAAGTTTTTTCAATATTTGTATTTTACCCATCTGATCACTACTTTGAAATTTCCTAGCGATCAACTCGAACTCGAAAATTATGGTCAACTCAGAGGCTTCATTCATCGTAGTGGTGTCTAAATTGAGCCTCCGCCAGTAGTGGTGGACACTGTTCACTGGTATTTGAAAGCCTTCCCTTATATACTCTACAATTTCGTGTGCACATGGTAACCCATGGGTCCGTCGAATTACACACCCACATGCCGCCGAATCTAAACCAATATCACCAGAAACGTTGTTCAAACTCTTTTCAAAAGGAGCCTTTATCTCCGTAAAGAGCAACTCAAACAAGGCATGGATAACCTACCAGGACGCATCAAAGCTACAGTTCGATGTGCTTAGGTGTCTTTTCAATTTTGCATGTGCACTCTCAACCCTGTTCGTAGTCATGTTCCCAAAGTATATATGCCAATCCATCCAAGCAGCCACAAATTATTCCTTGTGCTTATTCAACCACGAGTTCTTCACATAATCAAGAGCGTATGGATACCCACAGTAATTCCGGTCCAATGCACTTAGAAGTTGCATGTAGTCATTTTCAGTGGGAGAGACTACTAACATGTTCCAAGAAGAGATAAATGCATCCCATCTGTCGTTGATCTCAAAATACTTTTTACAATTTGCCAAGATGTTCCTAGAAATATGCCACCTGCATAATAAATTTGTTGGATTCGGAAAAATAACATTTATTGCATTCATTAGTGCTAACTCCCTGTCTGTGACAATCACACGGGGCAGAATGCATCCATCCATTAATTCTTGAAGCTTCTTCAAAGCCCATCTATAATTAGTCTCCCTCTCTAATTCAAGGTATACAAAAGCAACGGAGAACGTCAGTTGAGTAGATGTGACACCAACAATCTCAAGCAAGGGAAGTCGATATCTATTAATCATGTATGTGGAATCCATTATCAAAACTTCTGAAAATGCACGTAACAACTGAATAAATGATGGATGTGCTCAAAATAGGTCCATCATAGCATCTGTAGCGTCGTTGCTAGTGTGATACTCAATGTAGTTGTTCTCCTCCAAATGCATCATGAGTTGATGTATCTGTGATCGACCGGTCATCTCAGTCACCCTCTACTTCTGACGAGCATTGTACTTACTTTTCATCGTAGTGGTGTTGTGCACGTCCCTTTCCTGCAATGTTCGAAGGATGTTCCTCGGCTTCACCAAACTCTTAGACATATCAATCAAAACATTGATTTCTTCCCCATAAAGCCTCCCAGCAAACGAGTGCCCATCGAGATGTTATGCGTTTAGATGATTGTGCACCCCACAAACCACTGTTAACATTCAATCATCGTCAGTTGCCAACTTTCGGCCCTTCAAAGCAAAATGGCAACTACACTTCTTCATTTTTGTTGCCTTATTAGGATTTTTCTTTTCGAACACCTTTGATGGACCCCTGTAACTACCACTTCTCTCACAAGATAAAACTATTCTCGGCTTCCTACCATCTCCACCAGCATCTAAAGTTTTGAATACAATTACCAAGCCATGTTTCTTTCCAACATCCCTTGTCCATTGGCTTAGGCCCTCTCGGCTTTTGAATATCGTATCAGTTTGTGAAGACATTAGTAAAATCCAAAGAGCATTCACTAACACCGGTTGAATCAATCTCCAATATATATGATTATAAATTCTTAGTTCATCAATGCACGAGCCTTTACAACCGTGCAATATTATACTGCACGGTTTATATAGGTCATTCTTCATATATATGCTTGGTTTACTGTTGCTGTGCAATAACCCTTTGTACAGCATAATTTTGCCGGGCAATAAATATTTGTCCGGTAGTATTGCGCCGTGCAATATACCAATGAACGGTTTTCAAGAGCCGCACATCTCTAATGTGCACGGTTCTAGAATACCGAGGAGGACGCGAGAAATATAAATAACCAGCTGGAAACAAAGTAATAACGTATATCTCCTCTTTGTAGATCGTCAGTTGATTGTCCGTATTGAAAATGCCTACTTTCAATAGACAATGTGGTGCAAAGAGATGAATACTTCCAATATCGTTAAACAAATGGAGGACACTTGAGGATAATTCCAAGAGTTGAAGAAGATGATGACGAAGGAGATGAATATCAATGAGGAGGAAGGGGTGCAGAGGAACACTGACGAAACAGTGGATAAAAGAGAGAATGAAGAAGAAGAAGAAGATGAAGATGATGAGATGAGAGTAGAGACACCGAAAAGCTACACTGCAGAAGAATCAAAGGAAGAGGAGAAGAGGTTGATGGTGAAGGGCGATTTCGTCCTTTCACTTTGGGGCATTTTGGTAATTAAAAAAAGTTTAAGGGGCTTGCTATTGGCACAACGAATTTAGCTTTTCCCACACAAGGAAATTTGTTTTTTTTTTATTACATTCATGCCCCTTCATGAAATGACCAAAATAGACATATTCCAACTCTTACTCAAAACCCATTTTCTTTTCACACAAGTCTTCTTCCTCTCTCACTCATCTCAATATTCACGTTCTCCATCTTCTTCCTATCTACTCATCATTCCTATCTTCCTCCATCTCATCTCTAC
Source organism: Cinnamomum chago (assembly GCA_038049695.1). NCBI lineage: Eukaryota > Viridiplantae > Streptophyta > Magnoliopsida > Laurales > Lauraceae > Cinnamomum > Cinnamomum chago. Next base: position 1,337,894 of record CP142456.1, read on the forward strand.
TTACACAAGCTAGTCTTCTCCTATTCAAGCCATTTACTTTCTACTCTCACTCTCTACTTCTCTACTTCCTCCATCCACTTTTCTACTAATCTTCACTTACATTCCTCTACTTTCTAGTGCAATGAAGGAAGAAAACAACAATCAAATTAACCAAAGTAGTATTGGAAAGGTCAGTTCCTTTGTTTGTTTGTGTTTTTTTATTTATTTTACCTCTTTTTCTAATTTTTTTCTCACCTGCAACGAGTTGCAGGTTCTCGATATGTACAGACTTTCAGGTCCGAACAAATGGGCTTTGTTCGGACATTAAGGTCCGAACAAATGGGCTTTGTTCGGACATTAAGGTCCGAACAAAATCCATTTGTTCGGACCTTAATGTCCGAACAAAATCCATTTGTTCGGACCTGAACTTCCGAACACTTACAGTACTGAACATTTATTATGTATTTTTTGTAGGCCTCTACACAAGAGAGTCAGGTTGGATCGGAGTTTGTCATGGATTATACCAGTGAGTTTATAACTCAAGAGGTATGTCTGATTGTGAATTTATTACTTAAATTATAAATATTTGTTCCTAAATTAATATAAAAATTGTTTACTGTAGATATTTCACAGTCGCGATTCGTTGATCAGTTGGGCTCGTGGTGTAGGACGGAAAAATGGGTTTGTCATTGTGATAAAGGTTTCAAATGCTGCTCGGATAGGTGTCAAACCTAGAGTACTCCTTGCCTGCGAGAGAAGTGGACAATATAAGCATGAAGAGGGCCAAAAGCGAAAAAGGGTCAAACAAACCGGTTCAAAAAAATGTGGATGCCCTTTCTCATTAAAGGGCATAAAGTTAGACTCAAATGATGATTGGATGTTGGAGGTCACATGTGGCGTGCATAATCATTCGGCAGTAGAACATTTAGAGGGGCATTCTTTTGCAGGTAGATTATCAAAGGAGGAAACACAGTTGCTGGTTGATATGTCCAAGAGCATGGTTAGACCTAAAGAAATTTTGGTTACGTTGAAACAAAGAAGTGAATTAAACGTAACCACAATGAAGACAATATACAATGCACGCTACAGATATAAAGTTAATGATCGGGGTGGAAGAAGTCAGATGCAACAACTGCTTGGGAAGCTAACAGAGCATAATTACATTGAATGGCATAAGACTTGTGAGGACAGCGATACTGTAACTGACTTGATTTGGACGCACCCAAGCAGTTTAGATTTATTACGTGCATTTCCACATGTTTTGATAATGGACTGCACTTACAAGACCAATCGTTATTGCATGCCTCTATTGGAGGTTGTTGGAGTCACATCCACAGACATGACTTTTTCTGTATGCTTTGCATACCTTCATGCAGAACGCGAAGATAATTATGCATGGGCATTGGGTGTATTGCGGGAAATTATTGGTGATTGTATTCTTCCCGATGTCATTGTGACGGACAGAGAATTGTCACTCATGAACGCCATTAACAGAGTATTCCCGAGTGCAACTCATTTATTATGCAAATGGCATATTAATAGAAACGTATTGGCGAGATGCAAAAAGTTGTTTGAAACTAAAGAGAAATGGGACAGGTTTATTATGAGTTGGAATATGTTAGTGTCTTCATCAACAGAGGCAGAGTTTGGTGAACAACTACGTAAGCTAAATCAAGAATTCAGTACGTATCCTGCTGCACTCAACTACGTGAAGGGTAATTGGTTAGATCATTACAAGGAAAGATTTGTTTCCGCATGGACAGACAATAGTATCCATCTTGGGAATACTACATCGAACAGGTACTTTTAAAAAAATTCCAATTATTTGAGCCATATGCCTATTAATTACTATGTCTCACCTCTTAACAATCATATGCAGGGTTGAGAGTTCACATGCACAGCTTAAGAGGCAGCTGGGATCGAGTCAAGGAAATTTTGAAGCGGTTTGGACTAAAATCCACAATTTGCTTGAGTTGCAGCATACCGGTATCAAAGCTTCATTTGAGAAAAGTAAGACAATTGTGCAACATAATTTCAAGCCGGCCGAATACAAAGAGCTTCGTGGTAATGTCTCTAAGAATGCACTTGAGAAAATCTTAACAGAAACCAAGAGAGCCAACCTAGTTGGAATTGACGCCATTGTTTGTGGTTGTGTTATTCGACACACACATGGATTACCCTGTGCGCATGAGATTGCAGAATATATAAGTCAAGGGCGGCCTATTCCTCTAAGTTGCATACATCCGCATTGGTGTAAGCTAGATATGTTGCCTACTGCCCCGTCAACAAGTTCTTCTATGGGCCTGGATTGTAAGGCTGATTTGCAGTTACTGGAAAAACGGTTCAATGAATATGATTCCACAAGAAAACTGCAACTTCTAAAGAAGATACGAGAACTATCAAAACCAGAAAGTACTCATTTGATAGAACCCGAAGTAAAATCAAGAACAAGAGGTAGACCAAGTATGAAAGTTGACACATCAACTCGACGAGATCCAAGCGCGTTTGAGTTGGTATCGTCTGCACAGGATAGCTACTCTCCTAAATCAGTTGCAATGACAGAAGTTACAGATAAAGGACGGCTAGAATGCAAACCAAAGAGAAGAGAAAAGATTAGTGCAATTCGTACGAGGTCAATGAGCATTAATAATTATGTTCTCTCATTTCCCGTGGGGTTGAGGCCTTACATTCAACATGTAAAGGACGTCGCAGCTGATGGTAACTGTGGATTCAGAGCCATCGCTGGTTTGGTTGGTCTAGCCGAGGATGAATGGAGACAAGTTAGGAGAGATTTATTACAAGAGTTGCTTGCACATGTAGACCACTACAAACAATTATATGTGGTGGAGAACAGAGTTGAGGAATTGGTGGAAGCATTATCATACTATGATGACAACCCAGGCTTGGACTATTGGATGACTATGCCTGACATGGGGCACCTCATAGCGTCTCGCTATAATTTGGTATTATACCACTTCAGCATAGAACAGTGTCTGACTTTCCTCCCATTGCGGTCTGTGCCTGTGCCGACACCTTCTCGGAACGAGCGAACAATAGGTTTTGTTAATCGGAATCATTTTGTTCAATTATTCTTAGTACCTGGTCATCCAATTCCGCCTATTGCAAATAAGTGGAGACAATTTCATCACTCTTGTGCGAATGGTTGGGAGACTCCATACAGGGATCGGATTGTACAATTCAAACAGCTTGTAACTCCAGATGTATCAACATGTGAGACAATTGATTTGGATTGAATAGAACTACCCGGTCATCCAAGCGAGTTTATGTTGATTGTAATGACTATGTTTAAACATTTGATGGAGTTTGGAATGTGTTTAATGATTCGCTTTGATGTATTTAATGAATGCTTTGATGTATTTACAAATTTTAAAACTAATAGGATGTATTGATTTTCCCGGCTATTACAGGTTTTTAAAAGGTGATGGGTTACAGTTACTGTGTTCGGAAACACAGTGCTGAACAAACAGGATTTGTTCGGCCCTGTGTTTCCGAACAAACAGGGTTTGTTCAGAAACACAGTGCTGAACAAAACCTGTTTGTTCGGCCCTATGTTGCTGAACAAACCCAGTTTGTTCGGAAACACAGGGCCGAACAAATTGGGTTTGTTCAGCACTGTGTTTCCGAACACAGTAACTGTAACCCATCACCTTTTAAAAACCTGCAATAGCCGGCAAGAATACCATTTGATCTGATTTCTGTATCAATTCAAGCGTATTCAAACATAAAATCAAAGGTAAAAAATAAACGAACAACCACTTTCCAAATAAACGATTACTTAAAAGAGGATCCAAGTCTTATAACAACCATTCAAATTACAAACAAAAAAAAAATCTAAAGAAATACAAGCATTCATTTTCGTTTCATCAGTTGTTCCTTCCCCTTGTTGACCTGCTGCGGGTGTAAGTCTGTGAACTCATGTGGGGATGTCGAATGGTTCGTTGAGCATCGGCAATGGACATTCCCCGTAAAACGTGGGCAACCTGATTCACATGGGTATATAGTCCCCGTGGATCTTCAACCCAATGGTCCTCACCCCTTTCAATCACTTCATCAAGAATTAATAGTGCATCCGAATTACGATACTCGTAGTCCACCGTATCGCTTGACTGTGCATCGTCTGGTAATGCCGCGAAATTAGAGTGATGATTTGGGTTTTGTAATATCCGGTACGAAATTTGTCTGTACCAATCCATATACCCGAGAACACAATCTGCAGGACGCCTTACTGGTTGACTACGGTTCAATGCAGACAGTAGGTGATTAGGCCATCCCTCCCAAATTTGATTCATGTATTGATACGCGATATGGTAGTCACGGGCAGTCGGACCCCGCGTAGCGCGAATGGGGGCTAATGGCGGTGGAGGAATAGTTTGTACTCTCCCAAACTGTCTGAGCACCCTATCCGGATGATAAGGCTCAACAACATCCATGCACTTGATGCATCCACAGTAGTATGCAACCTCGTTGAAAGGGTGATAGCACCTAACATCACGATATGGGTCCCAAGTGACCTGAAAATTGTGAATCCAAGTATAAGATATGAAAATACATAATACGGAATGATGACTTCATGTGATAGAAAATGAGTAAGAAAATTTGCGTAATTACCAAATCAGTCCTCATGGAATCAAGTCTCTCTCGTAATGACTGTAAAAGCGCAGACTCCCTACGAGGTACCCATCGATGGACCCGGAGTTGATTGGGCTGATAGTGAATGTTTGGAGTTGGAGCCAAACATTCGAAGTGCTCGTACACCCAAGCTTCAAGTAGAGTCAGGTAACCGGCAATTTGTTTAACTTCACGCCGGGTTGCTAACCCCAATTGCCTGTATAAGTATGCCAGTGCAGCAGTACCCCATGCATATGTACGTACGTTTTCCAAATCCACCAGATGTGTAAGAAATATGATCGGCACCCTTATGCCACTCTTGTCTGTGAACAACGTACATCCCAGTAAGTACATAAGGTAAGCTCTGACTGCACAATCAACCATCTCCTCTCCATCATCGTCAGACATTCCACCAAACCTTTCCCGTAGCCACTCCAATCTAACAGATTGGCTCCGCACCTGGATCAGCTCATCATGTGCCTCTATGGGTTCTACTCCTAGTGCATCAACAAGGAGTGCTTGAGCTGCCTCATATGACATTCTTTCATTATACGAGACAGTCCGCCCCGTCACTGGGATGCCTATGATGGATGCAACATCATCTAAAGTGATGGTCATCTCACCAAATGGCATGTGAAAGGTGTTAGTCTCAGGTTGCCACCTTTCCACAAAACCCGATACAATGATCTTATTGACAGAGCGGTATGATGCAGTAACTAAGGGAGCCAAACTGGATCTGGACATCCATTGCCTGAACCTATCAGACCCATTCAATTGCCATTGCCACAATGGCACTTTCTGACCATGGCTGAGACACTTCAGTGGTCCTCGATCCTGCAGTCAACAATTGATACATCATTATTGAATAAATTCACAACTTAATCAATCAATCAAACTTCATAGGAAACAAATGAAACGCACCTCTCCACTCCAAATAAACCCAGCTATATGTGTATCAAAGCTGGTCAATAACGACCTATCCCGTGGCCCATGAGATGGTTGCTCTTCCATCTCTGGTTGTTCTTCAACGTCCTCCTCACGAAGAACAGGTTCTTCTACCTCTTCCACTCGGTGGCGACGCCTTCTGTTTGAAGCAGTAGGTCGCACCCTAGAAGAGCTCGGTTGGTCCATATCTGAAATAAAAATACAAACATTGTAGGATTATGGTGTTTCAAACAAACTGTTCGGATGTTCAGTTTCGAACAAAGTGAAATTGTTCGGACCTTCACTTTGTTCGGACCTGAAGGTCCGAACAAATCATTTCTGTTCGGACCTGAAGGTCCGAACAAATCACTTCTGTTCGGACCTGAAGGTCCGAACAAATCACTTCTGTTCGGACTTTCAGGTCCGAACAGTCCGTGCTTTCTGTGTGGGAAAATAAATGGCGATTATGGTGTACAACCAGCCCAAATGCATGGAAAAACGTCACCATTGTTTGTAAAAACTTACATTGAATGAGAATCTTTCCCCATAACAAGTTTTCATGAAAAACAAAGCTAATCTAAGATGGATAAAATGGTAAAGAATGAATGGTGAAGAAAAATGAAATGACAATGGTGGAGATAGAGATTTACCTTTGAAAGAGGATATTATGTAGAGGATTGTGAACGCCGGAGTAACGCCGGAGTAACGCCGCCGGAGAAGTGGAGAGAGTGGGAAGAAAGGGGATCGGCTGATGTTGGTGAAGAGAAGGAAGGGGAAAACGTGTGTGTGTGTGGGGAAAGAAAGAGGGTAATGGACGGAGGGGTAAAAACGAGATTTCTGCTGTGTGTGGAAAGAAAAAATGTCATTTTTAAATTATTGTGATGTGTGTGGAGAGAAATTGTGTGGGAAAAGTTAAATTTTGTGTGCCAATAGCATGACCCAAGTTTAATTGTGAGTGTGTTAATGAAACCCCATGGTGCGTTCATAATTTCGCTTATTACCTACGCCAACTTTTCAACAGATCGCCATCATAAAGCACATAAACTCACCTACTAGTTTGAACCATTTTGCATCATCGATCCAGGTCTGTTTCTGTTGTCTGTTGACTGTTGTCTGTTGTCACCTTCTAAGCTCTCTCTCGATCTTCAACTTCTTTCAATCGAATCCTTTTTTTTTATTTATTTCTCTCTGTCACTTTATTTTTTGCTTTCTCCTATAGATCTGATTTGAGTTTCGTTATCATTGCTCACTTGAAGATCCATGTAGCTTTTGCTGATCGGTTGGTTGTTTTATGTTCATCTTATGATTGATGTGAGATTGGGCTTTCATTTTATGTTCATCTTCTTTTATCTGTGATTGATGCATAGTTGTTTATATTCATACAACTTGTTATTTTCTTTTTTCCTCTTCCAAGTGTGATTGATGTACTACTGTTGGTTTCTTTTCTTATTCGGGTTCTTTACTTCGCCTTGCCCCCTTTGAGAAAATCAAGTGTTTATTAATACAGTAATACAATGTTGGATCTACATAAGATCATTGGACTAATGTGGGACACACCCTGAGCTGCCTTTGGTGGTAATGTGCCATTAATTTTAGTTTCGACCAACTTTGGATTACACTATGCAGATGATGTCTCTTGGTTTGATGGTGGATGAGTGGTGCCTACTTGCCTAAATCATGGACAGATGAGCAGAAGAGACTCTGCAGAAGCATGTTTATAATAATGATTTGTTCATGAAAATTCTAGGATGATCCTTTTACTGATATCTTTCATTTCACAAGGACTCTTAAGTTAATTCCCAAGAACTATATTGCACCACATACCTCAAAGAATCCATGAAATAGTGCTTGCCTTTTGAGTTTTGCCGCTTGTCACTGATAAAGTGATAATGCCTGTTGGGTTGATTAGTGGGAAATTTTCACTATTCACGCATGTTTAATGGTTCTTTTAGGAGTCTCATTAGTCGATATACTGTGGGAGGTAAAATATGAGATTGTGTAACTAATGGCAGAATTTAAGCCTAAATAGCAATGTTTAAAGAAGAAGAACTCACAGAGCTGAGATTGACTAATGTACTACCAGTAGAAGCAGTTACAATTTTATATCCTCAACCTTGCCCTTCTTCAGTTTGGTATGTGGCTGTGGCCTTATTTTACTAGACTGTTTCTTGCTTTTGGCCCATTACCAAAAGTGTATGCTTTTGAGTGGTCCTAGTGAGTGTTATTTATAATTGGGATGTTCTTTTCGTTCTTGGCGTTAGGAATTATTGTTCATCTTCTTTTGACTCTTGGAAACTGCAAATTACAAGGAAGTTAGCAGAGGGAAACCTCCTAATGCGAATTTTGTCGTGCAGATAGGCATGAGTATATAAAACTACCTGTTCTATGAAAGATTATTTGCAAACATGGCTGAATATGGAGGGCAGAAGGTCACTGCAGACGTCAACACTGGAAATATGCTTTTCATGCCCGTGTTGGAGGAGGGAGTTTTCCGGTTTGATTGTTCTGAAAAAGACAGGGATGCAGCATATCCAAGTCTTTCTTTTGTGGATTGTAAAGTGAGGGACACGGCAATTGCAGTTCACAAGGTTCCTGTGTATATTCCTGCTTTTGAATGCATGCATGGGCAGCAGACTGTTACCATTAAGGTTTGTCGTACTGCCTTTTCCATTAAAGGATTAGTGTCCTCAGTCTATGTTAGTTTCTGACACGAGATTCTCTTTTAATTTGTATATCATGAGTTTTTATACATATGATTTTATGTTTATTTAAATTACTTAGCAAACGCTTACTCTTGACTTAGCTTCCAATTGGTTCATCCCTGTATGGAACTGGAGAAGTCAGTGGGCAGCTTGAACGCACTGGGAAGAGAGTAAGTTTGTTTTCTGTCCGCCACCAATGGAACTTTGCTGGCAGTTTTCTTGGTATTAACCAGCTTTGAGTCATTGCAGGTATTTACGTGGAACACAGTTGCAGGGGCTTATGGTTCAGGAACTACATCCCTGTACCAGTCGCACCCTTGGGTCCTAGCTGTTCTTCCAAATGGAGAGGCACTTGGGGTTCTTGCTGACACAACTCGTCGTTGTGAGGTTGGTTCTTCTTATGAATTACTTCATCAATGATTTTTTTTTCTCTCAAATTTTCACATGATATGTTTTATTTATTTATTTATTATTATTATAACTGAAAGCCTATGCTGGGCTTTCCCTAATTGGATGGCCAAAAACTTTTAAGCAGATAGACCTGCAAAAGGAGTCAACTATAAAGTTTAACTCTCCAGCTTCATATCCAGTCATCACTTTTGGCCCATTTGCATCACCAACTGCTGTCCTTATATCACTATCTCATGCAATTGGTAATTTATTCTTTTTTCTGCATGATCTGCTTTATTTTTATGACAAGACAGATTGGCTAGCTTATTACTTGCTGCTATCTACTTTTTCTTTAACCCTTAAATGTTTACTCTATTTTTTTTTTCTCTTTGGGATTCCAAATGATAACATTCTGTGTTGATAATCTCTTGGTACTTCTCTCCACCTAATCTTTTTCTCCATTTATATATTAGGGACTGTATTTATGCCTCCAAAATGGTCTCTCGGCTATCATCAATGTCGCTGGAGCTATGATTCAGATGAAAGAGTTCTTAAGGTACAAAACTTGTTGCTATGTTCCAATATTAGCATAGCTGTCATAGTCGTCTGCAAAAATAACAATTTTTTTGTTTTTTGTGAGGCAATGCTGGTAACAAATGGCTCCTGAAAATGTCATGTTCTTATTCATTTTTCTATGTTTTTTTTTTATGGGAGAAGCAGAATATTCGACTTTCTAAAATTCGTTGTGGCCTTGAGTTTTACTATCTCATCATCACAAATCCTATCATTCTTTCTTTTCTTAAGTTTCTGACATTTATACTTGCAGGTTGCAAGAACATTTCGAGAGAAGGGCATACCTTGTGATGTAATATGGATGGACATTGACTACATGGATGGCTTTCGTTGTTATACTTTTGATAAAGTATGCATTTCTAAACATACTTTTGATTTTCAAACATAATTTCATGAAACTATGAAACTCAGATTAGTTTTCAAAAGTGCATCACATTTGTTGGAGCCTAGTAGCCTACTGATACTAATGCATCCAAATCTATGGTGTAAAGGGAATGGAAAGGGTATGATGTGTATGGCTGACAAAATATCATTTTGATTAGATTCTTTAGCTCTGCATCATTATAGTTGCTCCTTATCAGTGCAATTTTCTTTTAGCTTGGGATCCTTGTTTTCTTTCTTCTGTCTTCTTGACTTAAGTTGCTCCATCAAATTCTCAGTTAAAAACATCAAAATTGTAGGGAAGATTAGCAGTTAGAACAAAATAATTTTAATACACAATTCTTTAATGTCCATAGCATATGCAGAGAAACTAGAATAGATCTTTGATCAGACTGTGGTGCTAAATAAACTGGCTAATGATTAGATAATGACACAACCCCTCGGATAGGTAATAGTTTGTATTGATTCCTGTAATCCTGTTGATGATTTTAGGTACCATTTAATGCTTTGCTTTGAGTGGAATAGGAAGGACACAAACAATAGAAATGAAATATGACACTCCACTTCATTGCTTGCTACACATGCAAAGGCTTTCTGTTGCCCCTCTTCTTAGGAACTCTCTATTTTGCTCGGTGCTTCCCAAAATAGCAGGCAGCTTGTATTTTTTCCCAACGCACAGACAACACCAGTTCCTACCTTCACATTTAAGCTTATGTTTAATCGAATCACATGTACACTTCTTGGCATCTTCTTTTATAGCTACCCAAGCATATAGAGCAATGCTGCATAACATTTTTTCTGTTTTTTACCTTACACACTCATCCTAATAATGTAATTATTAAAATGTGATTGAAGTAGTACTGTCCACTTGAAGGGAGACTGCTATGGCCCCATTTGGATTCACCTATTTAGTGTAAATTGGTAATCTTAGGATCATTCTCCACATGCATGATTGACTTTCCATCTCTCATTGACAGAAGCGTTTTCCCAATCCAAAATCAATGGTGAATGACCTTCATATTAATGGTTTTAAAGCAATCTGGATGCTTGACCCTGGGATTAAACGTGAAAAGGGGTACTTCATTTATGATAGTGGTTCTGAAAGTGACATATGGATTCTAAAAGAAAATGGAGAACCTTATGTTGGTAAGGCGTAATGGCACATACTCTTTCGTTCTCATTGTTGATTCTAAGTGGATTGAAATATTTTTCTTGCTCTATTGTCAGGGGAGGTTTGGCCTGGGTCTTGTGTATTTCCTGATTTTACACAAGAGAAAACCCGATTGTGGTGGGCACATTTAGTTAAGGAATTCGTTTCTAATGGTGTTGATGGCATATGGAATGATATGAATGAACCTGCTGTTTTCAAGGTAGGGTTCATTACTCTGCCTCATTTTTTTTGGGCTGAAATTACTCTGCCACTTTATCTAGCAATTTTTCTATTTGTGTTGGCCCTTCTATATTTGTCCTCTACCTAAAATCATTTTTATTACTTCTCAGACTCTAACAAAAACAATGCCGGAGAGCAACATTCATAGAGGTGATATTGAACTTGGGGGTTGTCAGCACCACTCACATTATCACAATGTAATGTTCTTCTACTCTGTCAATGCTATCTTATGGTGAAAGCTTGCCCATAATGAAATTTTGTTGTAGATTTTTCTTTCATACCGACATCATTCCTGCTCAGGAATTGAAAATCCAGAAGTGTCCAAGAAAAACACATTTGTTAGTGGCAACTCCCAGCTAATTTATTTTCTCTGCATTTCTGATATGCTAGGTTTATGGCATGCTGATGGCAAGGTCAACATTTGAAGGGATGAAAATGGCTACAGAGAAAAAGCGCCCCTTCGTTCTAACCAGAGCTGGGTTTATAGGTAGTCAACGATATGCTGCAACATGGACTGGCGATAACCTATCAACTTGGGAGCATCTTCATATGAGTTTATCCATGGTACTTCAGTTGGTGAGTGAATCTTCCTTTTATCAAACCTTTGAAGACCCCTGTATGCCATGGTGTTGCTGGCTTTTGACGATTTTTTTATATCCTCTGAATTGAAATTGGTGCATTTACAGATTTGATAAAAAAAAAAAATCGCAAGGGATATTCTGCTGCCTGTTTATTTCATTTGAGATTTATTGGTTCACCAGTTTTTCTCTGCATCGCAAGAAAATATTGGTGTCAGATAAATTGGTATCTAGTGCTATAATAGTATAACTAGTAATCTTGTTATGTCTATGGTATTCAAGTGGTGTAATAATATGTAATCTGTGATTCTGTTTGATTTGAAGAAGTGTCAACAGTAGGGGTGTAGCTTGGGCCGGGCCAAACCCGAAACTGCACAGCCCAGCCCAACCCAACCAGAAGTGAAATTTGGGTCAGGCCTCTTTCTGTTTTGACTTTTTATGATATGGAGTATGATCTGCTCATTGCAAGAAGAAGTTATCTAATGCCTCAGAGCAAATTGTACTCTGTATCATCTAAGAAAATGCTCCATTATCTCTCTTTCTATCACTTAATTCCTGAGTTTTTAGGACAAGGCATTCTGTTGGATCACATTTGTAACCTACATGATCTTTATGTAGCCTACATGTGATGTCTCTAATTGTTCTTGCCCCCAATATCTGTTTCATTTTACATTTTGCTTTTCTTTCTGTTCACTTTTTGTGGAATTATCTTTAAATGTTAACATTACCCGGATCTGCAACATTGTGGTTGCAACAAGGAGCAACTTCCAAGCTTGCTAGGGGCTCTTGTCACTATCTTTTATATTTTGAAATCATAAATATTACAGGTTGAAAGTAGAGAGCAGTGCAATAAGGACAACGAAAGTTTTCAAAGACCTTCCTTGTATCAAATATCAATGACCATTGATGGAGAATGTAGTCCAAGAATTCGGGAGATTTGAAAAAAAAATTCAGTGTATTAGATTTTGGAAGTGATGATTCTTACCTTTGGTGTCACAGTTTACGGGGTTCTCAGCTGACCGCCATATAGTGTTACAGTTTTAGGTATTCAATTTCATTTTGTCTAGGTGCATTCTAAAATTTTCCATTCTGATGCCCAAAACAGAACAAACACTCTCTCATTCCACATTTGCCCATTATCATTATCATCATTGAAGCCTAATCCTAAAATCACCATCTGCAGCTAATATTTTCTTTTTCAGCTTATATATCTGGTAAAGATAATATTTTAGTAATGAGAGAGATCTTGGGCATCAGCCTTCTCATTGCATTTTCTGTCATAAAGCTAAAACCTCTATATGAACATAATAAAAGCAATTGCTTGTCAATTTTCAATTTTCAGAAGAGAATAGCTTTGAGATTGATTTACATCTTAACATGGCAATTCTCTTTTCCTATAGCAATATTTACTCCTCTCTTCATTTTTAATTTTTACAAATTATGATGGAGAATCCATTACATCCCAATCCACTTTACTGTTATAAAAAAAAATTCCAATTGACTGGTACCTTTGTTGGTGAGGCACCTCCCTTCCATAGAAAAAAAAACGAGGGATCAATCCCTGGTTGTAGCGCTAATGGTGATGGACTTGGTGAGTGTGTATGTGAGCGGGTGTGTGAGTACGGAAAAAATCCAAATCCAAATCACTAAGTAATCTGAAAAGCTACCTAAACAGAATTAAGTTTTGGATGTGGGAATTAGGGAGTCTCTCAAATTCCAAATCTCAGCCCACATTTCTTTGTGCACCATGGTTTACTCAAAGTGGTGCTACTTGCCATCCATAGTTGCCACTTTGCTTTGTTTAATATTCTATAATTGACTTATGTTACTAAAACTCTCTTATTCTGAATCTGCTCCCTTATTTGTTAACATGCTGAAAGCATTTTTCCTTGTTTCCTGATGTGCCATGTAGCTGATATTCATGATCTATACAATTTAATCGAACTCATCCATGAGGATTCCTTTATTTAATCAAAACGTAAAGCAGTTAGTTTTTACTTTTAATGCATTATTCTACCAAGACTCTGGTGGGGATCATTTCTCTCGGTAGGCTTAATTTTTCTTGTAGGGGCTCAGTGGTCAGCCATTAGCAGGACCTGATATTGGTGGGTTTGAAGGTAATGCAACACCTAAGCTTTTCGGAAGATGGATGGCGGTGGGTGCTATGTTCCCTTTTTGTCGTGGGCATTCTGATGAAGGCACACTAGACCATGAGCCATGGTCTTTTGGGGAAGATGTATGTTCTCATCCTCTAAATACTTCAAAAATAAGTTTCTATGGATTTCACTTTTAATTGAATATGGAAAGTACACTTTTTTTATTGAATGATTATATGTGAAAGAAATTAGCATCTGTTATTTTGGAGGGCTTTCATTTTTAGGTAACAATTAATTAAAATCCAGCGCCATCCCTCGTTGGCCTCTTTCTTATAATCGAAGGGTTTTTTTATTTATTTATTTGAGTTTCTAATGATTGTAGCTTTTGCAAGTGGTATTTATATATTTATGGACCCTATTTCAGTGTGTTGATTTTTATATTTGTCATAGAATTCATTGCTATGCCTTTTTGCATAATTTCTTAAGTTGGAGTACAGATCTCGGTTATGCTGGTTCACATTTCTGCCCTTCATAAGCAATTTCTAATATCTGAAAGCTGAATCCTGTTAACCTGTCTCTCTTCAATAATCAACATGTAAGAATAGCCAAGTTAATATGCAAGAAATTTGGTCTAATTTTCTAATAAAAGAAGTTCTAAGTACTGCATTTTCACCCATGCAAGCTTTTGAACTTCCATTGCTCCTTATATTTAAGATCTGCATTTGCCTCTCAATTGATTTTGCTACTGAGATTTGCATGTTTTCAGAAAAGGATTAGAATAGCCAACACTGTCTCTCTGACAACCATGGGTCATGTACTCATGTTGATCAGAGTCACAGTGCCTAAGTGAGAAAATTTGCAATAAATAATGGAGATTGGGGTTGGGATGCCATCTGGCGAGGCACCTTGCCATTGATTGCAAAAGAAACCCGGGAATTCTCAGGTAGGGGTCATTAAGCAACCATAGGATTTCGAATAAAGACAACTTGCTATCTCACTCCTTCTGCAGTAACCATTTTTCATTTCTTCTTAAAAATGCTAGAAAGCACATTCTAAAGCAACAAAAATGCAAAAGAAGCATATGAAATGGAGTGGTTGCTGGGGTACCTCTTTTAATTTTTGCACTTTTAGCCTGGTGGCTTGACTGGTCTCTTGCCAAATAATCGGCTGACAATGGTGTTGCCGAACCTTTTTGACGGAGCGTGAAGGTGGATGGTTGTGATGATCTCTCTCTCTCTCTCTCTCTCTTGGTGTGTGTGTGTGGGGGTGGGTGGGGGGATGCGGTAAAATGAAAATGGAATGCGGTAAAATAGTTTTTTTGTCACTATACAAGATGAGAACACTGGATTGATCTTTTTTGGGGAATAATATCAGTTGAGGTTTGTGGCTGTAGCTAGTAGCTACCCTTCTGGAGAAACATTGGCTGTTAAGATGATATGATAACGGTTACCATTTTCTTCCGATCAATAACGAGAATTTTATTAGTAGATCAAAACAGATGCTATATGCTGAGGTCTACCATGAATACTAACTTTTATTCATCTTCTAGTGTGAAAGGGTATGTCGTTTGGCACTAATGCGTCGTTACCGGTTTTTACCTCACATATATACTCTTTTTTATATGGCTCATACCAAGGGTACACCTGTTGCCACCCCTACTTTTTTCGCAGGTGTGCTCTTTGAACATCTAAGAACTCTGTTTATACACAATAATGTTATGATTTAGTTTGGTAGCGAACTTGCATATGGACAGATGTTTGTGCTCATTAATATTTTGTGCAGATCCTAAAGATCTGAAATTGAGGACAGTTGAAAATTCCTTCCTGCTGGGGTCACTTTTAATATGTGCGAGGTACCTCAAATTAATTCTTGAAATGCTTTCTTGTTCTTTAGATTTACGACAGAAATACATTATTGGTGCTTTTGGTTTATTTTAACTGAAGTTTTACACTTTTAAGAACAATCTTAAGTTACAATGTATTCTGGGAATGATGCATTTTTTTCCTTACACTTTCCTATTTGGTTGTTAGCACCCTGCCTCACAAAGGATCAGATCAAATGCAGCAAGCATTACCTGGTGGCATTTGGACGTGTTTTGATTTTGATGATGCACATCCTGTAAATATTATAATTAATTGCTTTTATTAACCCTAAGAGTGCATATGCCATTAAAAATGAAATGTTTTTCTAGGAAGGGGTCATTCCCAATGGGTGTGCATGATCTTGGTAAGAGAGCAGAGCCATGGTTGGTTAAGCATGTCAAATTTTCATTGAAATATGGATCCCCACCATTCACTCTATGAAAATGAGTGCAAGCATTTGAACAAGAATTTAGTAATGGTTGCTTGTAGATCTTCACCCCTTTTGATCAGAGCCATTTTCCTAGGAAGTCATTTCCTTTTCCTTTTTTTTTTGGTAAACTCCTTTTCCAGTTAATTGCCAAATGTGCCCAAGGACTTTTGCTATTAAATCAAAATCCATGATGATCAATTACATTTATTTCCTTTTTCTGCGTAATTCAGGATTTACCTACACTGTATTTGCAAGGTGGATCAATGATTCTCGTAGGCCCCCCTCTTCAACATGTTGGTGAGGCAAACCCTACAGATGAATTATCACTCTTCATTGCTTTAGATGAACATGGTGAGTTTGGGGTTTATACTGCTTGCACTTTAAGCCATTGCCATACATTACTTGTGAACAATTGGTTCTTGGAACTGCTCTACAATTGGGTGGTCGTTAGGTCCAAATTCATTCCCATCATTGAGTTTGTTTGAGCTGCATGAGTGCATCTCAGTTTTATTGCATTGCGAGGCACCACTTGTATATTTTATGCAAATGCATTTATGTTTTCATTCCTTCTCTCCCTTTTCTATAAAATTCAGATCAATTTGGCTAAAAAGGAAATTTCTGAAATCCAATCCTCTTTAAGCATGCAGGATTTTAAGTCCTTTGTTATCTATTTATTTATTCTTTTGATGGGGGTTCAGTGTGGGCAGAGAGATGAAGGGCATCACTTTCAAGACTGATTCTTCCATCAAATATGGGATGGGACCTTCTCTAATGTTCTGTACTTCCTGTTTCTCACTTATATATATTTTATTAGTATTTTATGAATCCTCCGGTGTTTTCCAATCTTTCTGTCTAGCAGCAACAAGTATTATTTGTTGCTTTTTTTTATTTGACCTCACAAGTTTCTCTTTCTTACACATCTGAAACTAGCTGTGTTCTTTAATGTGGAATGTTGAAGCTAGTTGTAGCATATGTTTGTAGGGTTCTATACCATTTTCTAAATTAGTTTGGTAACCTACTACATGCAAAGAAAGATTTCTGGAACCATCGAATTTGTCATCCAAAGATGAAGGCTTTTGAAAGTTATTTGTAAAGTTCAGTTCTGAAGCGTCCCATGCATCTGCAGTTGTTATGACTATCAGCAATATAAATTGCGGCTTCACTTCTGCAGGTAAAGCAGCAGGTGTTCTTTATGAGGATGATGGTGATGGATATGAGTTTACTCATGGAGAATACCTCTTGACCTATTATGTTGCTGAACTTCAATCTTCAGTTGTTACAGTAAAAGTTTCTAAAACTGAAGGATCTTGGAGAAGACCAAAACGTAGAATCCATGTAAATTTATTGCTGGGTGAAGGTGCCAAGGTATGTCACTGTTGAAAAGTAGAAGAGAAATGTACCGGCTACTTTCTTCTCAATTGGATCATGATGCAGGCCATAGGGCTAGGGCCTGCGTGGAAGCGCTGAAGCACATGTCCGAACACTCACATGAGTCCACAGAGACCATAAACTAGGACGCACCTCAGAGGAACAAATGCACTCAAAATATAATTAATCAACTCTCTCATAATTCCATGTTTACAACACCATATAAATAAGAAAAATATAACTTAGGGCCTAAGTTACCTAGTCAAACTAGGAAACTAAGCTATTTTAGAAGCTATCCTAATTACAACTCTTTTAACAAAAATTAGAAACTAATAACAATTTATAAAATTAGAAAATATCTGAACTCTCTCGGGTGGTCCCACATATAGGCTATGGACCTTCTTTATCCATTCTGCATTAGATCATTTTTCATTCAGCTCTTAAGGTAATGTTTTTCTCTTGAAGCTTGACGCCTGGGGCACTGATGGGGAGGAATTGCAGATAAGAATGCCTTCGGAAACTGAAGTGTCTAATTTAGTGCTGACAAGTGAAAATCTGTACAGAAGACATCTTGGTAATGTTCTTAACCTCCATTGATATTTCTGATTTAGTGAAAGAAACCATTCCATTTTCTTTCTGAGCAGAGTTTACACTTCATAGAAAATATTTTGAACATCTAGTCAGTATGTTTACATGAATACATAAACATGTGATGGAGTTCCCTTTCCTCGTGTTCATTTTCTCTTACTACCATTTTACTTTGTCAAATTTAATGGAAGCAACACATTTAACTTTCCACAACATGATATTTTTTGTGGAGAATTTATGTCAATCTTTTAGAGAAAACTTGAAGGTCTCATACTAGAGTAAGCATTGGTTCACAATACAATGGCTCTGTCAGAGAGAAGCCTTCGTGCATGAAAGTTTTAGTGTCACTGTTCTCATATAACATGTAAATGCAGAAAATGCCAAGTGCATCCCAGATGTAGAAGGGCTTCCAGGACAGAAGGGAACAGAACTCTCAAGGACCCCTGTTGAACTGAAGAGCGGTGATTGGGTTCTCGAAGTTGTGCCCTGGATTGGGGGTAGAATGATCTCTATGACCTATCTTCCTTCTGGTATGTCCATTCATCAGAGGTTACTTTCCCTGTTTTATTATGTTTAAGAATAATGAAGCTAATTTCATGTTCCTATCATTTGGGACGTCTTAGCACAAGGAATGGTGCTTAATCATTTGCTATTTTGAACAAAGGATCTCAGATAATGCTGATGTATGTGTAATGTGTGTTCACAAATAACCATTGGAAAAATTCCCAGAGAGTGCGAAGTGTTCTTAAGAGATAATCTTCAGATCTTTCCTATTGGTTGCCTCTTGCAGGAACTCAATGGCTTCACAGCAGAGTTGAAGTTGATGGTTATGAAGAATACAGTGCAGTTGAATACCGATCTGCAGGATGCACTGAGGAGTATACTGTCATTGGGTGAGTCACCTATATTTTGTCTACCTAAGCTTTTATGTGATGAAAGTAAATTGAGCCAGGCATAGTAATTGTGAAGACAGATGAACGACCCTAGAGCTCAATGGGCCTGGACAAAATGGGTTCATGTTACAGTGTGTACCTATTCCTAAGGACAATTGTAGATAGGGATTTTTCCCTGTTGTTTATAAGGCTTATCAAACCCAACCATGTGTAATGAAAGCTATTATAAAATAGAGTCGTGCAATCTCAAGAACCAAGAGATTTTTCCCAGCATCTGTATCTAATTTAAAGTAATGCTTAAGTACTGAATAACATAAATATCCATCTGAAATCCTGACCGGTGAGACTGAAGCAAAACTGAGCTAGTCGTACAAATGCTCTAGTACTGATCAACATTATGCCCTTGTTCATTACATTGCTGTTTAAGAAATGATCCTACCAGAACCTTTTATTGCCTATTTATTTGAACTAATTTTGTGGTTTACAAGTAGAATGGTATGCTATGTTGTTTAAATCATTTAAAGCATGATAGAACATTGCCAGGGTTTCCATTCTCTGGATCTGTTTTCAGTTGTAAATGACTCTGACTTACTGTACTGTAATATTTCTGAATTTTACAGAAGAGATCTCAAGCAATCTGGAGAGAAGTCTCTTTCTTTAGAAGGGGATATTGGAGGTGGATTGGTTCTTCAACGCCAGATATCTATTCCAGAAAACAATCTGAAGGTTCTACGAATCAACTCTGCCATTATAGCACGCAATGTCAGTGCTGGTTCGGGTGGATTTTCAAGGTCCGTAAGCAAATAGATTGATATAATCATTGAGGTATTTGATACCCATATGATGCTTCATTATCAGAGATTGTTTCTGGTACAGTAGGACCCACCTCTTGGTAATCTAACTACCATATGGTTGACTGTCATTTGATAGGCGACAGTCCAATATCTCAATTGTTTGGACAGAAGCTATTGCATTGGCAACAAAATAAATTTCAAATTGAGATTAACAGAAGAAAGAAAAATCAAACTGTTATAAAAAAATAAAATCAAATAAAAAATCAAACTTCTGAACATATGCAGTTTTTGATTGATTTGCTAACCGCTGTGAGAATTCTTCCAAATTGTTTCCACTGCCAAGAACATGAAGATGGTCTAATTTTTGACAGTTTTATCATTTTCTTAAGGGGGTGTGACATTTTATATCATTTACATAGGAAGATAAAGAGGTGAGAGGGCTGAAAGGTAGAAGATATTTTGCAAAGGAGTATGGCCAAAGTGAAGATCATCAAAATTTCTCACATATGGTGGAATTTGCTAGGTTTGAAAGATGATGAGAAACTATTTACCATTCTAGAAGGAAAATTTGATGGCCACTTCCCCATATTTACCATTGACCCTTATACATTAAACCGTTTATCAGTGCATGGGAAAATGACAAATGTACCTTAAAGATTTTGCTAACACCCCTTTGGTTAATGTGCTTTATTTGGAGCCAGACGAGCAATGAGACCACAAGTGTTCATGGGAAAACAGGTACAAGGTCCTCTGCAACCAAAATCATGGGGAAAAAATTGTAGACCCAGTGATTCAATGGCTTTATTGTATTTGGTTTCATCAAGACCAGTATGCTTTCATTTTCTGCAAAATGATATTGTTTTGCCTCATGAGTATGTTTTACAACAAAATTCAGTTTATTTTTCGTTGTCTGTGAAATCTTGAAATTATGAGATTGTAAAATACCATGCATCATGTGCGGAGTGCATATTGCTCTTGTTTTCCTTGCCACATTGCTCAAGGCTAATGAATTTTTATATAACAGGTTGGTTTGTTTACGGGTGCATCCAGTGTTCACAGTCTTGCATCCAACTGAAGTTTTTGTTTCATTCGTTTCTATCAATGGCTCTGAGAAAGAAATTTGGCCTGCTTCTGGCGAGCAATTTTTTGAGGGAGATCTCCGGCCCAATGGTAAGTTTTTGTGCCCATTATTGATACCATCAGTACCTTTGCAGTCATAGAAGTCACTTCTCTGTCTTCCGGTAAAATCCAATTGTAAGGATTCCAATAAAATCATGCAATTTTTTAGCACATTTTCGAAATGAGATCGAAGGATATTTTAAAACGTCTCACCATACACCCTCTAAGCGTGGCGCGTCAGATCGAAAATCTAGATTTCTTGAGGCATTGATATCCTGTAACTCTTATGAGTCAAAGTACTTTTACCAAATCGTAAAAATTATTCCAATTTTTTTTCTTATATTTAGTGATCTTTTCTTATATGTAGGAGAATGGATGCTAGTGGACAAATGTGCTGGATTGAGCTTGGTTAACCAGTTCAACATTGACGAAGTGAAGAAATGCCTGATCCATTGGGGGACTGTAACAGTTAACTTAGAGCTGTGGTCTGAAGAGAGGCCAGTTTCCAAAGACACTCCTTTGACAATCTCTCATGAGTATGAGGTGCGACCAATCCCTTAGGTCAGGTTCTGGGCATTCATCTCTTTAGTGTTGTATTTGCTATATTTTAACATATGAAGTAGTCACGCACAAATAATTGTCTCCTCATACACCTCCCATCAATGAAATAACTTATACTTCAAGTAATGTTAATTGCATGTGCCCAATCATGGGGAACCTCCAACTACTTTGGATTTGAAATGTGTGAGGACCTAAAAGAGAAGGAACAAAAAGGAAAAACGTATGCATTTTGTGCAAGCTCCTGTGAGGATATTGCTTAAAGTTCAAATTGGTTGTTTATTTATTCTTTCTTTCTCCAAACAAGCAGTTATTTATGTGTTCTTTGTTCACTTGAGAATGGGCGTGAATGCGTGGGAATTACCAAGGGGATTTATCCAAATGTTGCTTACTAAGAGTGCTTGCACCAAAAGACTAGCTAGGCTGATGCTTATGTCGCTGTTGACATGGTCTGATGGTGATATGGAGTAAATCCTGGTTCTCAATTACCTGAGATTTGGAGGATGCAAAACACCAGTAGAGTTGCATCATGCAGGTTGACAGCTGGTGTAAAACTCGTCGCTACTCCAAAAAAAATGAATTATGAGAAAAATGAAGAAATATGATTCATATAGTTGATCCAACATAGTTAGTACGAGGCTTTGATGACGGTAACAATGATGATGATAATAAATGAGTGGAACGAGGGGGTGTTTTAAGTAGGTTTGTCGGAATTCTACGAGGTGCCAGTTCTGAAGATATGGGGTCCATGTTGGTATCCAGACGGCTCATGTGGAATAAAAATGCCTTGGAATTTGATTCTTCTATGCTATAGTTCTCTAACCATGAGGGACTGCTGTCTCATCCTCTCCTCTCTGCTTCACATGTGCATCGCACATCGCTGTTGGTGGTACTCGACCCACTCACTCCAAAGCAATCGAACCAGTGGAACTTCATGCAAGTTCTCACTCAAATTGGTAAAGAAAGTGCAAATGCAATTATTTCATTCATCCATGACCTTCCAGATCAACAACAGTAAATAAAGATACCTAGTGGGGTGGGGTGGTTAAGGTTTTAAGTTTATGATGTTGGTGGGCCAGAAATGCCCTTCACTCTGCGGATGAGCAATTGCTTTGTCAGCGCAGGGAGCTGCCCTGCCTCCATTAGTGGTGGGGTCAATGTGCCCTACATCCACTGCTACAATGACAATGGTATGTAATCAAGACTGGTCACATGTACTCTTAGTCAGAGTGGCATGAAATTGACAGATGAAGTTTTTGTTGGTTGGGGACATTGAAGTTTCAAGTTTTAATGATATTCTAGGTGCTTCTATTTTGTGATTAAATTTAATGATTATTAATCATCTGGTGCTCACTTATCAAAACCTAAAGTGCTGAAAATGAAATAAACGCACGCTTTTATCCATGTTTAAGTTTACTCTTACTAGAGATGGGTTCACTGTCCAGTTTATCATGTATGAATATAACATTCTATTCAAACCTATTGTAACTTGATAAATCTTACAGTGGGCTCAAAAACATGAGTCAAATCTTATCATATCTCATACAAGCAAGAGGCGTTTTGTCACCAGTAGTTTCAATTTGCAATATAGAGAGCCCAACATATATTTACATAAAATAAAACTTGAGATATTTATTCAAATCAACTTGGTTAATCTTATTGTGGGTCAAAAATATAACGCAGGGGGGGAGTGGATTCCACCGTCTGATCAGGCACATGACTGAAACGCAATTAAAGCCACATCTACGGCTTCGCCACGTCACCCACCTCTTCCTATTAAAATAAAATATGTGGATATGTCGTTGAAGGGGATGATATTCATCTTGGATGGTCTGGATCATCATTGAGTGGGCCCTACACACACTGGAGTCTTGGAGACCATGTAATAGCTGCCACGGCATCTGGATTCACAAACATCAGCCGTGCTTGTGAGTTCCTACTGTTACCAAGTACCACTACCCGAATTTCTCGCCAGCCCATTTGGACCCGACTCTCCCCTATAAAATCTAAAGATACAGAGTATTTACGTCGGACAGCTTCACCACTTGAGCTCTGTATCTAATTCTTTCCTGCCAGTTCTTGAGCTCTGTATCTATTACTCATATTGCAATTCATGGCAGCCAATTTGCAGAGGCGAGGTTTCACGATTTTCGGAAAGAGATTCCTAGACAGAAAGAAGTGGATTTCTTCTTCTTCTTCTTCTTCTTACAGGTAATATTTTCTCTACATACAAATGAACAAATCTCTCTGGAGTCTCTCAAACATTGGAGTTTCTTGTGCTTGTGATGTTCTAAAAAAAAAAAACTAGTTTCATTCTTCCACAATTCTTCTCTTGCCAGATTTCAAAGCACAACTTGTAAATCGAGCGGGTCTTCTATCTGTCATTCCTTTTTATAAGATTCATGTTTCAGATCTGAACTCAAACGGCTGCTTTTTTCTTATAATCTTTTTGTTGCTGTTTTTACGCTTCAAACTCAAATTAGAAGGCATCGATCTTTTCAGAGAATCAGTTGAAATCGCTTTGACTTTGAAAACAAATCATTTCCTTGTCTTATCTTATATAACATCAAAAGCTGTTGCAGATGATCTTCATGGAAATGCCACTAGCTAGGAAGCTCTATAGGTAAGAGTTTTTAGTATAGTTTAGAGCTTATAGAAGAAAAAGGCAGGAGTGTTTAAAGAATCTTCCTTACTAGGAAGCTCTATCATGCGCCTGATGCATAGAGCCCCTGGATTGGTCATATGTAGGGGCTGTTAAGATGATATTTTTACTAGTTGTACAGACATGAAGAATCAATTGACTTCCTTTTAATAGAGATTGAATAAACGGAATATGAGAAAGTCCCATCTACTAATGTAGAGTTTTACCTTGTATCCTTAGCTCTTTCTCCTTTTTAGTGGAGTTCATTTTACTATGAATTTTTATGTATTCAATTCCTATATATTTTATATAAATAAAAGCAAATATCTTAAGAATGACAATTAACTAACCTCTTTTTAATGAAAATTATATCAATAGAAGATAAGAAAAGTTTTTATAAGCCTATATAGCTTTTCTAAACAAGCCTATATAGCTTTTCTAAGTTAAAGCTTAACTTATCCTAAGCTAAAATAGCAAATCAAAGTTGATTATATTTATTTTTTGCATGATGGAACTGAAAAAATTGGATTTATCTTGATTTTGGAACAATCGTCATGTCAAAAGCAACGATAGTCGACTTTGATTCATGGGACCGACACTTTTTCGACTTAGAATAAGCTAAGCTTCAGGTTAGGAGAGCTAGCCTCATATATACACACACTTCACCGCCCTCCTCGTATTCTCTACCTCTTATCTCTTTAAAACTCAATTGACCATAAATTATAATGTTTTCAATTATTATATATTTGCCTTTCGTAGAAAGAAGCTCTTGTCTATCTTTTCTTTTCTTTCCTTAGATGTCATTTTGTCAACAGAAAAAAAAGGTTCTTTAATAAATACTCTTTTACACACTTGCCCAAATCCTGCACCATCACAACTGCAACAAGGGCTTTGACTCCCTATTTATTTAGGTAGAAGGGAGGCGCCCCCTAGTTAGCTACCAATGGATTGAATACAAATGTCAACATGACCCATGGAAAAATGGATTTTAAGGGTTAGATAGCATCTAGTTTTATAACAGTAACATTGATCTCAGTTCCCCCATGTCAATGTTCATTGTTTTTTATTAAATTTTCGATGAGAAACCAGAGTAAGGAATTTCTATGGGCAGACATGGGACCAGTTTCTCGCATTGCTTCTTAAAGTGGTGTGTTCGTGTCTAATCACGTGCACAGAGCGGAAATCACTGTATCTCACCAACCCAGCACCAACTTGTCGTTTTTATTCTATTATATCCTCTAAAGATTCCTCTCCTCCTTTTCTATTATTTTTGATGGGAAGCTCTCCCTCCACTCATTTTTATCATTTTGTTTATCCATGTTGGACTTTTATGATACCTATTAAGTAGAGTTGCAAACTTTTATGATACCTAAAAAGTAGAGTTGCAAATGGAACAATTTCGGATTGGACCATATTAGATTCGGACCGAAATCAATTTATTCAGATATGGAGCCATTTATGAATCAAAATCTAAATCAGGTTTCAAATCCGATTTTTATACCGATCGCAAACCTCCAAATCCGGTTTTTATACCGATCACAAACCTCCAATTAATAAGGGTATCGGATACTCATTTGCCTACCAACACTTTGAAAATTGAGATAAGATGAGAGTTACTTGCACAAAACATAATAAGACTAGAATCATGGGTACAGAAGATTCATTTTGTTTTTTCAAAGTCTTCACGAGGTGATTTGAGATGTTCCCCAATGGCTGCAGGATGAGGACTGCGCACTTTTCCGCGTACGACAAGAATGTGGATGAAGAGATGCATCCAAACTCGGTACCAGACGATGTGATACAGCCACACATCAACAACTACTGGGCCCCACACCCACAAACAGGAGTTTTTGGCCCCATCGACCACATCACCTCGGACCACCAGCACCAACCATCACCTCCTGCTGCTGCTGGTGGTTCGGTCCTGGAGCACCAGGCATGGTTCCGCCCCCTCGAAGATGTTGATAAGCCCACCCCACCTTGAATGAAAGCTCCAAGGCCCCTGCTCTGCTTTTACTAGCAAGTTCCCTGTTCCATCTGATAATTATAATTTATACACTTCTTCGAAGCTGGCATAATGACACCAAAGACATAGACAATTATGATAATCAAATATTTAGATCATCACCATCAAAGTCTTGCGTAGGTATGTTGAATAATCAAATATTTATGTGTATACAAAGATTAATGATTGTGGGCACAAGTGATAAAATCTGATGATTTGGCTCTGATACCAATTGATAGTTCAATCAATAAAACGATGGTGGAGGTGGATTTAAATAAGGTTTGTACACAAATTAGTCAAGACTTATCATTTCCTAATTTATTATTTATGGGCATATTTGTGTTTTGTTACGAAAATACAGGTTTGGTTTTACTTGTGGAAGGCACCATTTTTCTATGGCCTCCTTGTTAAGACTTTCTGTAGATGTTTAGGAAATTAAGCCAAAAAAGTTACTGACATTGAAGTCTTCCTTTTCTTTCATGATGAAGACATTTCATATCAATTTGGACATTTGGTGGGTCCTATAATTTTCCTTTTGAAGAAAGTGGGATGTTGATGAAAAGTGATCTGTTTAACCGTATTAATCTAGCAGAGGCATCATACTATCCCTAATTCCTCATAACTCAATAGGTTTTTTATTCTCTTCTTTTTCTTTTCTTTTTCTTTTTCTTTTTTTCATTCTAAGGAAGCAACTGAAATGATGTATTAATTGGTATGAGATTTTATATAGTTGTTGAATGTTGATATGATATAACAATTGAAATAGAGAATCCAGACTCTTGAACTTTAGTTTGTATATGTGGGCCCCACCATGCAATGATTCAGACTTTCCTACTGTGGACAAACATCATCATCAACAACTTCAAAGCCTTATCCCTTCAATTATAGCTTTTATCTTGCAGCCTTTTTCTATGTATCTCTACTCTTCTCTACTCTTATAAAAGAGAAGATAATGCACTTTGATTTCACTACACACATGGCCCACAAATGACATAACTTGTGTGGGCTCCACTCATATAATATAATATAATATAATATATATATATATATCTCTATCTCTACTCTTATAAAAGAGAAGATAATGCACTTTGATTTCACTATACACATGGCCCACAAATGACATAACTTGTGTGGGCCCCACTAATATAATATAATATATATATATATATATATATCTACTCTATACATCTATACAGTATACACTATCTATATACTAAATTTTAAAAGAGGAAATGTTACATAGTTTTTTCACTACACCATTGTGGGGCTCACACCAAAATATTATAATAAAATATCATAATCTATTATTATTATTATATAATATATGCTATATGTGGCCCCCACTCATATAATATAATATAATATAATATATATATATATATATCTCTATCTCTACTCTTATAAAAGAGAAGATAATGCACTTTGATTTCACTATACGCATGGCCCACAAATGACATAACTTGTGTGGGCCCCACTCATATAATATAATATAATATAATATATATATATATCTACTCTATACATCTATACAGTATACACTATCTATATACTAAATTATATAAAAGAGGAAATGTTACATAGTTTTTTCACTACACCATTGTGGGGCTCACACCAAAATATTATAATAAAATATCATAATATATTATTATTATTATATAATATATGCTATACTTCTATCTATCTATCTATCTACTTCTATTATAAAAGAGGAGATATTGCAAACTTTTTCATTACACCATTGTGGGGCCCACCCCCAAATATTATAATATAATATAATAATATATTATTATGAGAAATTGCAAACTTTTTCATTACACCTTTGTGGGGCCCACCCCCAAATATTATAATGCAAGATTTTTCACTACACCCTTGTAGGGCCCACCATAAAATATTATAATATAATATAATAATATATTATTATAAGAAATTGCAAACTTTTTCACTACACCATTGTGGGGCCCACCTCAAATATTATCTATATCTATATCTATATCTATATACTATACTATTATAAAAGAGGAGATATTGCAAACTTTTTCACCACACCATTGTGGGGCCCACCCCAAATATTATAATAAAATATAACAATATTATTATGAGAAATTACAAACTTTTTCACTACACTTGTGTGGGGCCCACCCCCAAATATTATAATATAATATAATATCTATACCCTTCTTATAAAAGAGACGAGAGGTTGCATACTTTTTCACTACTTTGTGGGCCCCCTAAATATTATAATATAATATAATAATATATTATTATTATATTATGATAATAATAATATACCCTTACTATAAAAGAGAAGAAAGTGTTATGCTTTTTCTTTACACATCTATGGGCCCTACTTAGTATTATTATATTATATATATAATCAAATAGAACTACACATATGTGGGCCCCAATGAAAGAGAAGAACTTATCATGCTTTTTCTCTACACATTTGTTGGCCTCACTTAGTATTATAATATTATATATATAATAAAAGAGAACTGCACATCTATGGGCCCCACTAAGTAGAAGAACTTGTCATGGTTTTTCTCTACATCTACACATCTGTGGGCCCTACTTAGTATTATTATATTATATATATAATACAAGAGAACTACACATCTGTGGGTCCCACTTAGTATTATTATATTATATATATATGTATCAAATAAAAGAGTACTACACATTTGTGGGCCTCACTTAGTAGAAGAACTTGTCAAGCTTTTTCTCTATATCTACACATCTGTGGGCCCCACTTAGTATTATGATATTATACCACTTAGTAGAAAAACTTGTCGTGCTTTTTCTCTACACATTTGTGGGCCCCACTTAGTATTATTATAACATCTGTAGGCCCCACTTAGTATTATTATTATTATATATATAAAATAAAAGAGAACTACACATCTATTGGCCCCACTTAGTAGAAGAACTTGTCATGCTTTTTCTATACATCTACACATCTGTGGGCCCCACTTAGTAATATTATATTATATATATAATAAAAGAGAACTTCACATTTGTGGGCCCCACTTAGTAGAAGAACTTGTCATGTTTTTGTCTACAAATATGTGGGCCCCACTCAGTATTATTATATTATATTATATTATATATATAATCAAAGAAAACAACACATCGTGGCCCCCACTTAGTATTATTATATTTTGATGAAATGCTTAGCACAAATGTTCATGTAAAGGGTTGTATTTGAAGAATTTGTACATTCACTGCAAGAACTCAAATGAAAATTTTCAATTGAGATTTTCATGTGTAGAAAATTTCAACTTCGATCTCAATGCCTGTAAAGACACGATTTGCTTGTCAGAGAAAGATATGAGAATGCCAAAGATTGCTTGGAATCCTTGTGATTTGTTGTTAATCTGTTTAAAGCTGTGAGTTGGGTACTATTCTGCTTGGTTGGTATTTTGTTTCATTGAATTTTCAATGCAAGAAATGAAATATGTGAAATAGAATTGTGACATTTTAAACATTTAGTGCTCCAACAACATTCGACAAAGTGAACTTCGCGACGATAGAAAATCTTTTTTTAATGTTGGGCCTTTTTTTTATGTTACTGAAATAGTGAAATTTATTTTAAATTTTTATAAGCCGTTAAAAATGAAGAAAAGTTGAATATTAAAAAAATGACCAGCAATGTTAGAAATGAAATAGAATTTTAACATTCAGGGGAGGTAGTGACCAGTTGGGCTTTTTTTTTTTTTTTTTGTATTGTATTAGCCAGCTTGGTGGATTGGTTATCTTGTATGTCATCTTTGACATTAGTGGTTTTGGCAGAAGATTTGGCCCATTTATGATTGTTTTTTAATCTTTTAATGTGTTCCCCTCTTTTTGGAAAAAAAAAAAAAAAAAAAAAAAGCAAAAACAATTGTAACATGTTACACATTTTAGTGCATCAAACTTTATAAGGAATGACAGAAAATCGTTCATGTAGTTCCTAAGAGTTATAGGGCTTCAGATTTTCATTAGTGATTAAAATGTAAAATCATACACGAATATTAAAAAATGACAATCAAATAACCTCTCTTTTAATGGAAATTGATTTGAGGAAAAATGAGAGATGAATGCTCATCCATCACCCTGAAATTCAAATCCCACGATGGTTAAGTTCCCTTTTGCATCCATTACCTCGTGTTTCTCACCCCTCACTTCTTTAATAATCTTTCAGCAAAGCTTATTTCACTATGAAATCCTGTATGTGCTAGCAAATATGTTAGGGTGCAGTAGAAATCCGCAATCGATACAAAAAGTTATGCAAGAGTAGATCTAACCAAATAGTCACTCTAAAAAATATAGAAAAATATTTTATGTGGTTTGATAGTATGCTTGTGTCATATTAGAAAAAGAAATATTGGACATATATATATCCCATTTACTAAGAAAGTATGGTATTTTCATGCTTAGTGATGAGGACTTGGGTGACATTAGTGGGTTGAAATGAGGAAGATATTTTATTGACGTGTGGGTGCACTAGCCAAAGATACGGAGATGTTGTGGAGAGGCCTAAGGTTTATTTAGATGCTTAATTTTCTTAGTAGCCAGATAATCGAGGTGTCATGAAAGTTTTTTTTTTAATATACAAGCGTTTGCAGATTTTTGTCATCTAAGCCTTTTCTTGATTTCTTCATTCCATGTAAGTTGGTTTTCTTTTAAATTTTATTACTATATGTCAAACCAACATCCAATGCAAGTGACTAATGGCTTGTCTTATTATTTCTTGAATTATGATAAGGTATTTTATTTTTCCTTTCAAGTTTTTATACATACGATGCAATGGAACCCATCATTTTGATATGCTGACTTATGTTTTTAGATCCACCCTCTTATGTTCATTTGAAGAGATTGCTTTAGGACCCTTGTTTTTTTTTTTTTTAGGCAATTTTGGCAACATGCATTCCTTCATTATCATTCTACGTGCTAAACTGTGTTTAAGGGTGCTAATTGTCTTTCTTTATGATTTTGCATGCTTCATCCAATGCATCATCTTAAGTCGAACCAGTATTACTCTTGGACTTGATTTCTGTCCAACATTGGAACCACATTACTATAATGCTAGGATAATGAATTTTCCATTAAATTTTCTTAGGAAGTTTGAAGGAAGTGGTTGTGCCCGCCCTGAGAGTGCATGCCTAAAGATCTCTTTGTAGTTGGTTCTCTTGCTTCAAAATATTATATTTGTTTCAAAGATTCACTTACTACAAAATTAGAATGTAACGATTTATGATACATAAAAAGCTAACAGAAGTGCCACAAATGTACATGATTCAAAATTTGGTAGTGGTGTCATCTTAATTCAAGAAAGCTTTTTAAGTTGTTGCTTTGGCCCTCATCTTGACATATCAATCTTGTTTCTTTCCATGATATTCAAATTTCTTTGTATTGGTATTACTGTCATTCGATGCTTCTCAACATGAATTTTGTATGTATTTGGCGCTAGGTTTTAGACAAATTTTAATGGGAAATAGGCCGGACTATCGATCTATATTGAAATTGGTGAGTGTTTTGCCTAATCATGTATGGCCAGAAAAGGTTGGTTTTCAACTTTTTTTTCAGTTAGTTTCCTTCCATATATCTTGTTATTCCATCTTCTTCTTACTTTTTTCTATTGAAACTTCTATTGAATTTCATAAGAACAATTAATGATTGTAAATTGCTTAATTTGCCAAAAAAAATGAGCTATATGTAAATTGGTCATTCTCCATTGGGATTGTTAATATTGAGTTTTTCAATGACTTTATTTTTTCAAATTATCATACTGAAAGATTGTGTTCCTTGCACGTGCATTGCACGTGCAGGGCCCTACTAGTATTAATAAGTGACAGGAGTTTGACCCCATAACTCTTCCTGCAACAAAACAAGGAGCCACTGTTTAGCTGAGAGGGACTATCTTATTTATAGCTTAACAGGAAATGAATGGGTTTTAATGGAAGTTTTAAGAATTACAGGGCTGCTTCTGTGGATGTAGAGCCTGCTCCCACAGCTCCACTCAGAAATCGATCCCTAGGTGGGCAGGTTTACACATCACTCCCTGACCACTAGGCCAACTGGCAAGAAAATAACACACATGTTCTGTCCGGCCTGTTTCTCATGCTCTCAGCTGGTTAGGGTCAGTGTAGTTTTGCACAAGTGTGCAAGTTCAGCCCCTTGTAAAAGCAAAGAAACACCTGCTCTACAGCTCAGTCATTATGTGCTATTTTGACTACATTTCAAGACTCGCCTTCTTTGGCATTTAAGTTAAAACCCAACCAAAGATAGCTAGGAAAGGTGCAATTGTTTAGCACAACAGCATAGGAGATTAACGTTGAAGCACCAGGTGTATGATAGAGATTTTGACAAGTCCCATGCTGGAACGTAGACAGGATGACTTATCTTTCATTCATCTTCGAAAATTACCTGTTGAAGAGGTGGGACCAATCATGGTCGATCATCGACCGAAGAGTTAGAATCATCTATGGTGAAGCCCCACATCCTTCTTAATATTGGCCTCTGCAGTACTGGACTGTACTGCATATCTGGACTACATTTCTTTACAATTCTTTTCTTTTCCTTGTTCTTCTTTTGTACTATAGCACGTCGCTGCAATCTCAACATTTTTTTTATATATGCATTACCTCAGTTTGAAATTATAAAATCTTCTTCTTCTGCGTCTCAAAGTGACAATCGAGTGGCAGATCATTCGGTCCTGGGAATGCCAAGCACCAATATTTGGGTTCTTCTAGTTCTAGTCCACCTCTTAAGAATGAAGTTCCTTAGATACTGAAGCTGTGACAAAAGTTTTTCCTTCTTCTTCTTTTCAGTTGTACATGATAAGAAGATGTGCATTCTCACCAAAAATCATCACACGAACACAACCCACCTCTAAAATGATGGAACCGATTTCGATCCCTAACAACAATCTCTCTTTCGTAAACCTTGGATATGAATTTTGTTACAGTATGGCAATCACTACAAACTCGAAGATTCTTCACAACTCTCAATGGCGTCTGAGGGCTTGTGCTAATTAAGCCAAACGCAATCGCCAACCTCTCACTGTGACGACACAATGCATGTTCCTTCTCCTCCTCTGCCACATCTAACAAAACATTTGTTGTCTGCGCCACATAACCCTCATTCTTTAGACGCTGAACAACTTCATCCAACATCATGTATATCTCTCTTCCTCTCGGGTGAGATTTATCCCCCATGCGGAATTCATGAACCACACCATCCAATTCAATCATGCTGCACCCTGGGGTCTTCTTCACTTTCTTCATTTTCATTTCTTTTCTCACCTTTAACACATCCCTCCATCGACTGGCAGATGCGTATATATTAGACATGAGCACGTAAGCCCCATCCCTCTCGGGCTCTAGTTCCAAAAGGCGCTTTGCGATGCTTTCACCCAACTTAACTTTTCCATGGATCCTACAAGCCCCCAACAGAGCTCCCCAAATAAATGCATCAGGCCGAATGGGCATGCTCCTTATGAATTCCTCTGCCTCCTCAAGCAACCCCGCTCGACCTAAGAGATCAGCCATACACCCATAATGCTCAATTTGAGGGTGAAGATGATACAGTCTAGACATGTCCTCAAAATGGCGACGGCCCTCATCTACTAACCCTACATGGCTACAGGCGGATAAGACACCAATGAAGGTCACCTCATCTGGTTTTATCCCAACCCTAGACATCTCAGAGAAGAGAGACAATGCCCTCTCTCCTTGCCCATGCATTGCAAACCCAACTATCATAGCTGTATAAGAATAAACATCTTTGCACCGCATGCTGCTAAATACTTCTAAAGCTTGATCTATGCTCCCACATTTTGCATACATATCCACCAATGCATTTCCTATGAACCCGTCTGCCTTAATTCGATTCCTTCCAACATAGAGATGGACCCACTTGCCTAATTCAAGTGCCCCAAGATTTGCACAGGAATTGAGCACACCAACTAGAGTAACATCATCTGGTTCTAAGCCTTTCGCTTGCATCCGTCGAAACATAACCAAGGCTTCCTTGAACTCCCCCTGCTGTACAAGTCCTGATATTATGGAGTTCCACGACACTATATTTCTCTCAGGCATTTCCTTGAACAATTTGTAGGCAAACTCAACATCCCCACACTTCAAATACATGTCCACCAGAGCATTCCCCACAAAAACGTCCAAATGCACCTTATTCTCATCAATATACCTATGAATTCTCCTGCCCAAATCCAAATCTCCCAGTTTAGAGCAAGCGGAAAGCACCACCACTATAGTCACTTCATCCGCTATCAAGTTTGCATCCCCCATCTCTAAGAAGACCCGAATCGCTTCCTTTGGAAAACCCATCTTCGCATACCCTGAAATCAGTGTCGTCCATGAAACCAGATCCCGTTGGGGCGTTTTATCAAACAGTCTCTGCACAGCATCAACTTCCCCACAAACAGCATACAATCTCATCAGTGTGTTCTTGACATAAACATCGGATTCAAGCCCGGTTTTTACTGCATGAACATGAATGGCTTTCCCTTCTCTAATTGCCTGCAATCGCGCGCAGGCCTTGAGAAGGAAAGGGAGTGTGAAATTATCAGGAAGGAAGCCATTATCGAGCATTTCGCGATAGAAGAAGAGGGATTCTTCCGGGATTTTGGAGGAATTAGAGAAACCTCTGATGATGGTGTTGTAGATGTGTTGATTTGGGGTTTGGATGGAGTGGAAGAGGGAGCGAGCGTAGTGGAGGTCTCCAAAGGGAGAGAGGGCGCAGAAGGAGAGGATTTTGCTGAAGACGAGTTGGGTTTGGAGAGGCCTGGATTTGATTACGGAGGCGTGGATTTGCTTGAGCTCCTGCATGGATTTGCAGGATTCTAATCTGTGGAGGACTAAGGGAAGATGATGATGATGATGATTGGGACTACTGAGGTCTGATATTGGAGGAATCGAAGCGGAGGAGGAAGTGATGAACCTTTCCATTTGAATACTAGAGGAACGAAGCATATGACTTGACACAGAGAGAAGTGAGAAAGAGAGACAGAGAGCCCCAAGTAAATAAGACTCTTTTTGGTATATAAGACCATGTCCGTTACCGTTAACCTTTTGAAAGTTCCCACCAATTTTTAAAAACTAGAACGGGCTGCTTAGTTTTATTACCTTTTTGTGGTTGGGTTGGCCCTAGTGCGGCAAACTCTGACCCGACCCGATAAGTCGACCCATATTCGACCTGCGTTTCCTGCCCGCAATATAAGGATCGGGTTGTGATTGGAAAGCTTAACCTGCCTGACCTATTTGAATGAGTTGGATTAGGGTCTGTTCCCATATATAAACCAACTTAAAACAATTTGATGGTTTAATGTTTTGGTTCAATGAGCCGAGCTTTATTCTGTTTAAGCAGGTTGGTCTGCAGTGAATGCAAGTTATGTATGTCAGGTCTGAGCTAACTTGCATTGGGTGTGAGTTGATGTTATATGACCCTTTTTTTCATACGGGTTGGAGTACTTAACCCGTTTGCCACTGCCTGAGTCCCTTTAGAACCAAATCGCTATAACATCAGATGAACCGTGCAAAATGCAGTGTTCAAACTTCAACGGCAGAATCTTTTAAGAATCTGCTGATAAATAAATTTTGGGTTAGAAAAAATTAATGTAAAAAATATTAACATTTCAGTATTTGTTCTAAACCATCTACGTCTTTAATGATTTCTTTTTCTTTTTTTTTTTTGTGACTTTTTTGGAGGTTTTAGATTCTTATTAGTTTTCTAAATATTAGCTCTCATGGGTATAGCCTATGGGTGGGCAACTCCTTGGTGGCACAGGTAGAACCCACCATAAGTTCAAAGAGCACAAATTTAGTATATACAACAGTACTAATAAATTTTGATTTTATAAGTTGGTTCCAATGTTGGATTGATAGCTTGTGCTGTCTGCACAAGAAATCAGAAGTGTCCATGACGCGACAGGACGTGATGGGTAGGACCAGGCTAAATTTTGTAGAGCCCATCTTGTGTTAGTTATTGAGCCAACCACTTAGCCCAGGTCCAGCCCATTCATACACCATCTATGCTCAATGTCTCACCAGCCTGGCTAGCAGAGGGCTATAAGCATATAATGGATGCAGACACTCTGTTTAGTCATTTGGCAAGGCTCTCTCTCTCTCTCTCTCTCTCTCTCTCTCTCTCTCTCTCTCTCTCTCTCTCTCAGGCATTCTCTTTGATTCTACTAGTAGGCATCGAAATTCCCATCTATGCTTTTCATCAATTTCTTTCCATCTCAGAGGGTTGTATGAATCCAACTTTAAAACCACCATGTCAGCATCCCACTTTTAAGAGTCTTAGCATAGTCGTGAATTTATTTCCATGGGAGGCATGATATGGTAAACTACACAGTATGGGAAAGAAACTTGGATCTGTTGATCTCAATACAATAAGCAAATCCAGCTTAATACTTGCATTACATGGAAAAATTAGGAAAGGCAATTTCACAGGTTAAAAAAGGAGGGAGAGAGAGAGAGAGAGAGAGAGAGAGTGCCTGGAGGGAAGCCTGTTTTGTGGGGGATTGAATTATTTCTAGGAAACAAGAAGTGAAGCCCCTAGCTTCTTTCATGAAACCAGTGGTGAATGCCTAAAAAGGTAACAATGATCTAGATTGCTTATTCTTAAGTTGCAATAGCCCCATCTATATGGGTGAAAAAAAAAAGTATGTTGAAGAATTAGGATTATTATGAACATGCACCAAGGATTTCAACAATGACACGGGCAGTTACATATACACAGAACCGCCATTCTTAAACTACTTGAACAAGAAAAAGCACACACATGGAGACAGAGAGAGAGGGGGGCAGGGGGGATTCAATTCAACCCAATAGCGGTGGAAAAAGAAGAGGGGTCAATTCAAACTAACAGCAGTTGGAGTGGGGTGGAGGGTCAATTCAAACTAATGGCGACGGAAAAAGAACATACAACTTCCAGTGAAAGGTAGGCAATCTACCTAATTATGGAAAAATGAAGAAAAAAATTACAATTGGATGATCTGTACTTTTGAGATGTAATAAAACAAAACATAAGAATAAACTAACTTAAAATTACAAAATTGGAGGAGCTGCTGTACCAATTACTGCACCACCAGCCTCTGCAGATGGTCAATGAAGACCTGAAAGCTTACGTCATCAGTGAAAATGACATTCGTTCCTTGTTGAGAAACATTGGATTTGTATGTAGCTGATGGATTCAATTTCGCCAACAGAAAACAGGCCTGCATCAATTAAAGTGGAAACTCAGCTGATCAACCATGACTGATTAGAACCACCTTTGCTATCTGGACAAATATTACCAAAAAGTATAACCAGACCCAACTTAAAATTTTAAATACATGGATGAATTTTCCACTAGAGTTATTCCCCAAAATAATCTGGCAACCCATACTCTACCCTCCATGAAACTCAATAGCAGACTGATACAAAAGTGATTCTGTATCCTGTTTTCCACTCTGGCGTCCACAAGACAACATGCCTAGGTGTCCATGGCTAGGACACTTGAAGGCTTGATACACTTTCCAAGTGTTGGACCCTAAAGTTCTTCATTAGAGGAATCTTGAAAAAGACTAAGTGAACATTTGGTGAGGAAGAATGAGAAATGCCATTTTGTAAATACAGTTAATAGTTTTGAATAATCATTAAATCCAGTTACACTGGATCATAATTTGGTGTGTATAGCGGTGTTTTATTCACATTATCAACATCAATATATAAAATGCATAAAACATAAGAGTACGTCAGTGTTTTTCTATTCTTTTTTCTTTTGCAAAGATACAGTAGCTACATTAATATAAAGAATGACAAAAAATATGGGTACTATCATAAATATTTTAAGGTTGGTTACAATCTTTAATTGCTAAGTGTTAAACACGACATTCTTAATTAAATGCAAGTAACCTGTGAGCCATGTTGATCGCAAATGACCAAGCGAGGAACAGGAAAACGATCCTTGACACTTGCATCAGCGTCGTCACAGGGAGCTTGCAACAAATGAGCAAAAACCTGCAAGGGCGCACATGTAAAAGTCCATTTAAGACTAATTAATTTATAAAACCACTACCAAATCTCCGTTATGACACATCTAAAGACTTCTAAAATGCAAATTTTCATTGCATTGTGGAAGGTAGCAAATAGCTAAAAGGTGAAGACCAATAAAATTCATGGGCCTTTTAAAATCTTGAAAAACTGAGTCAACTCTTCCATGAAAAATTGTGCATGAAAGCCATCACAACTCAAACAATGAGAAAGTACATTAAAACCCATCACAATTCACAAGAAGCAATGAATGTCCGCCTCTTCAGAGTTCAGAGTAACTAAAAGAAATGATTATCTAATTACAGATATTTGCTCTCACCTAAGCCGATGTTGGTCAATCAATCATTTTAACTAATCAGGACAAAAAATTTAGTTTAATTTCAAGACCATATGATCATAGCTAAAAGATAGAAGAGAACTGACCATATGAACACATGATTACAACAAGAAGTACAGGAGTTCACATTCAATATACCTGTAGGAGTTGCCTCGTGTTCTGCTTGGTTTTGGTAGCCTGCATTTCTCCATTGAGCAATAGTAACCCCATGAAATACAAGAGCTGTAAAATAGGAATCCAGAAGTAGCATCCTGTCAGCAGCAATAGCAGCCACGTCGAGTAGAACCGGTTCAGGGGCAGATTGGCAGGAATAAGGTATCAATGAAGGTTGAAACTTAAAAATTGAATTGGCAACATTCTCCCTATTCAGTATCATTCTATAGAATGCAGTTTCATCTGGACTGTTGTTAAAAACCTGTCAGCAAAGAAAGAAACAGAGTCAAGATTGGAAAGATAGAACAGAAATCGCTATAAGCAAGTGGTCATATACAATATGTTGATCTATCAAAAACCAGTGACTGGTCACATACCAAATGTTGGTCTATCAAAAACCAATAAGACTTTAGAGCATACCTGAACAAACTGCCGCAGATGAAACATAAACTGAGGAAATATTGAGAAACGTCGAGATAGGCTGAAAGAGGAAGGACTGTCTTTTTGGTAATCTCCAAATCGAGACCAAATGCGTATCAAAGACCTATCAAGCCATCTGATAGGGTCAAACTCAGTCTGCAAAGCAATCAAAACTTTTTAGTCACAAGCAACCACAGATAAACATGGAAGAAGACATTTTTTCAATCATGGACTCGATCATGATACAAATCCATTGAGTTGGACCAAGTCCCTATCTTTTCAGAAACACAAGTTAAAAATGCAAAAGCTAAATGGGAAAGGAAAATTAAAGGAAAACCCTTCTTTCGGCGAGGCCATCATCACAGATAACACGTGTGTGAAGTGCCAAGGCCGAGCAGGGCCTGGCCAGGATTGAACCCTAGCTTGAATGGGTATGCCCAGTTTGAGCTCCAATCAAGCCTGAAAGCCCTAATAGAGCATAACTCGATATCGCTTAAGCGAGCCACAAAGCTCAGCCGGTCAAGCAAATCTCATCTGAACCCAACTACAACCCACTCTAGGCCAGCCAACTCAAGGTGCTATCTTCTCAATCCGAGTAGGGTTTGTTTGAGGAAGGTTTATGTCACATAGGGTCAGTCTTGGTCAGGTCAAGCCAGGTTGAAGGCCAATTTGAACCCATCTAGATTAGAAATTTCAGACCTGAGCCTAGTCTGAGCCCAACTAATCCCAACCAACCAGACCTCAAGTTGAGGTTGGTTGGTTTGACGTAGATTGTTCTAGAACCCTCAATCCAAATTGCCCTACTACCAGAGTGAACAATTGATCACAAGCAAGCTTATAAGCATAAAAAGAAAAGTCTGTGCGGGTACATACAAGGATGAGTAAGCAAATAGTGCTTGGGGATTACCTCATCTTCCATCTTGAAGGGGTTGAGGAGGGAGCGGCAGGTGCGGCAGCGGAGTGGGGAGTAGGAGAGGAGCGGGGGGTTCGCGGAGGGAGAGAAGGGTTTCAGAGGGGTGTAGATGGCGGTTGATTCCTGTTTCGAGCCTGGGAACACGTTCCACGGCATTCGGACTCCGTCTTGGCTTTCCAGACCTGCAAATTCCGACATTTCCTTCTTCCTCGTCTGATTCTTCTTCTTCTGATTCTTCTGCTTCTTCTTCTTCTTCGGTCTGATTTGGGCTTTTGTTTCTTCTTCTTCATCGCCTCTCTCACTGTTTCTGATGAGTTTAAATGAGGATTCGAGGTGGCGCGAAATGCAACCGAAAGCTGTGCGCAGCTGCTTCAAAAAAATGAGTCCGGAGTTCGGATTCTCTCTCCTGCAGCTATTATATTTATATTATAGGGTGGAGCCCACATAAAGCCCACATAAAGATAATCTAGACAGTCCATGATAAAATTCACTCCTCCCCCCCCCCGCCCGCGCCCGCCCCCCGCCCGCTATCCAGTGATTTAAGCTCAAGCAATAAAAGGAGTGGTTTCCAGCATCCGATTGAACATATGGTGAAAATTTGAACAGTGCATCGCTGGTGACGTGGTGGTATTTGTTGTTTCCTTAATCATATAGTGGGACCCACTCTTTTTAAATGATCTGAATCGTGGTCATGTAAGCCCCCCACTCTGATATGGAGTTTTAGAAATTTATTACAATATCTTTCTATAATAGCTGTCGATTTCATTGTGGGCATTCAATTTCAATGATTCAGATTATTACTAGTGGGCTCCATACTGGGTTACACACATTAGGGGATCTGGACTGTAGGATCTTGCACCCCATTGAGCTACCACTTATCTCAAAATTAATTGGTGATGGGAAACGGCACAACAATGGTTTTATGATGAGGAATAGGGCTCGACCACAATTATGACCGTTCAAGAGCGATGGTGGACATTGACCTCAGCGCGGACTCGTCACATAGCAAATCGGAATGTCCAATTGTGGGTCCCATGCCGCCCATTGGTAGCAAAGTACTATGTGGTCTCTCGGCCAATCAAAACTCACCAAGTGAAAGGTTAGATTTTCCCTTGTAGAAAAAAATGCCGACAAAGAAACGGAAAGGCTGTCCTCCTTTGTGAGTCTGCAACACAACCTAACATTCAACCAATTGGGTGTCGATGGATTGAGCATTGTGCCTCAAATATAAAGGGTCAACTTGAGCCCTTCCAATTTTTTTCTATGGATTTAAAGTGCCAATCGGATTCAACCCTAGAGTTAAAGGGATCAACTTGGATCTTTAGAAAAAGGTCAGGTTCAAGTTGGATTCGTAAGTTACAATGTATTAGTTATATAAGTTCCGGCTCAAATTGAACTTACAATGTCTTAATAAGAACATTGTCACCAAGAACCCAACTCATTTACTAATTAATTAGAAATGCATGTGTAAAGTGATAATGTCTGCTTGTCATTCGTTCTTGCAAGAGGATGAAGGTTGACGATCTAAGATACTTATCTGATAGTGTACATACCCACAGCGCTCAGATTTGTTATAAAAACACAATATCATATGGCTGAGAAAGACAAGTGTGTGAGTGTTGGTCTAATGTTTATTGAATGGCAATTTTTCATGTGATAACTAGTACATTATAATAAGGAATTGAGACTTTACATGGAGCTTGGGAAAGCATTGGACCGTTCGCTAATATAATATTAATTTTATATCTTAATAGATAATTGGCCGAGCCCCTTGTGCAAGGTTGAATCAAGTGTTGAAAAAATGGCTAAGAGCACCACTAGTTTTTATCAATTTTGAGCCAAAAACTAAGTGAGACCCACTTATCTTTTTGGGTGGGAATACATGGGAATGTAATCTACTCCATGAGTAGATTAAGGACATGTATTGAGTTGCTCTAATCCATTAAGGAGTGAATGAGAAATTATCTCCTAAACACCACTACTTGAACATGTTAAACATGAAAACAAAAGGAAATTGTAAAATTGCTTCCCACGTTGCTTGAAAGCAAAACATTCATTGGGTATAAATATACTTACCATCAAGGTAGGGTCACTACCACCCGCACTGAACCGGGTTCGGGCTTGGGCTTCATGCGTGAGTTGGGCCTGACTCGACCCACTACCCATTTATTATTTTTTGGAGAATTTTTTTTTAAATGGGATGTATCCTTAGTGGTGTGTCCATTCGGGTGTGTCCTAAGTCTCATCCCAAGAGGTGTGTCCAAAGGGTCACTGCAACCCCATGAAAGAGTCCTTAAGCAAACTATAAATATCCATCTTGTTCATGACTTTTGATCATCCCAATCACTGCTGCTGCATTGCATTTTTGAGCCATTATTTGTGTTTAGAGAGAGAGTTAGAGACAAACGCTGTTAAAGCTCGTAAGCACCATTGCGATTCAAAAAGTTGCATACTTTTCAAAATTAGGTCCTACACTACTCTCTGACATTTGTATAAAAAACATAAAGCACTCATTTTGCAGGGCTTTTATGGGCCGTGGTCATCTGACCGAGTAGCCCTTACGCCTGATTTGACATGACAGCCCTAGGTGGGAGACTCGTAAGTAGGGGTGAAAATCTGGGCAGGTGGCCCAAGCCCAGCACGGGCCCGGCACGAAAAAACCGTGCTTGGGCACATTGACTTGGTCAACAGGCCGGGCCGGGTCGGCCTGGCAGTCCCATTGGGCCGTGGCTCGGGCCTGGGTTTAACTGTGCCGTACCGGGCCTGTGCCTCAGGCCCACGGGCGGCCCGGCACGGCACGAGGCCCAGCCAGGCCCGTCTCGGCCCGCCCCAACAGCTACTTTTTTAAAAATCCCCCCCCCCCTCAAAAAAAGCTCAAATGTGGTTTTTTTTTACATTTTTAACCCCCCCCCCCAAACAGCTATAAACGGTCAAATAGGGGGTATTAGTGTCTTTTAATCATTTTTTACCATTATAACCCCCCAACTACTATAAAACGATCATATGAGGGGGTATTTTGTGTCATTTTATCACTTAAGAATTCTATAAATAGCCCTCATTCCTCTCATTTCTCTACACTCATCTACTCTCTCATTTCTCACACTCCCTCTAAAGTTCTAAGGCTCTAAACTCTATTTAAGTCTCATTCTAAAGTCTAAGCTCTCTATACAAAGGTTTTCTAAGAAGTGAAAAGTGATGGTGACTTCTCTAAAGTAGAGGATTCAACTAAGAAGAACTTCTTCATTAGCTCTCCATCTCTCATAAAGGTATTTATTATATTTAATTTTGAGTTTTATTTAGTAATAATATACATAGTAATATTATATATTAAGTATCATCTTCTCCCCCTTCTTATATAAATTATCACAAAAAACACGTTATACATAATTATTTATTAAAAAAATTATCTTTTATTTAGAAAAATGGTAGGACCATCACAACCTTTCAACCTTGACTTCTCTCTAAATGAGGAAGATCCTGGATTTATTCATTTAGATCAAAGTCAGGGCATAAAAGTAGATAGTAATAGTCCACAAAATCCTGCATTTTCGGTTTCTACAACTAAAAAGAAGAGAAAATGAAGATTGACTTCTCCTGTATGGACTCATTTTGTTAAAGTTACTGTCCCAAGTCCCATGGGAGGAATAGAGGAAAAGGCACAATATAATTTTTGCAAAGATCTCCTCAGTGGCAAATCATCAAGCAGCACTGACCACCTTAGTAGACACATGAAAAAGTGTATGCTCAAACACACTAATACCACTAATGATGGGGAAAGAGGTGGGAACCGTGGGATGATTCAAACACAACTTTCTCAAACAGATTCATCTGGCGGTTTAAGAATTTTCAATTATGACCCTAATAATGCTAGATATCAACTTATTAAGTTTATAATTTGTTGCCAATATCCATTTATACTTTTCGAATACCGATGTTTTGAAAGATTTTTGAGGTCTGCCTTTGTTCCTTCATGGCAGAAAATATCTAGAGTTAATGCTAGAAATGATGCAATAAAAAAATTTTTGAAAGAAAAAGAGAATTTAAAAAATATTTTTGAAAATTTACCTGGAAAAGGGGCTTTAACTTCAGATTTATGAACCTCTAAACAAAATGTGGGGTACATTGCAATCACATCACATTATATTAATAGTGATTGGGTGATGCAGAAAAGAATGATTTCATTTTCTATGCTAGAATTTCCACACACTGGTGTTAGGATAGGGTTCACCATCCTTGAAAAACTTAGAGAATATAAAATTGAAAATAAAATAATTTCTATAACTTTAGATAATGCAAGCACTAGCAATGTCGCAGTAGATTTACTAAAACATTCGATTCAACTTGATTTAAATGGAGATCTATTTCACAATAGATGTGCATGCCACGTCATAAATCTTATCGTACAAGTAGGGGTGAAATTAATTAGAGATGATTTAGAGATTATTAAATGGATTGTAGGATACATTTTTTTTTCTCCCTCGCGAAAACAATGGTGGAGGGACATATGTGTAAATTTGAATCAACGACCAAAGAAAATATCATATGATGTAAAGCATAGATGAAAAATTACCTATAAAATGTTAAAAGAATCATGTGCCTATAAAATGGCACTAAATCAATATTGTCAACTTTATTTGGAGCATGAAAATATTTTTATAAGTGATGATAAATGGACCCTTCTTGAGATAATAAGTTTTTTAGAAGTTTTTCATGATGCAATATTGTTTTTTTCCGGAGTATATTATCCCACATCAAATCAAGCTTTAGCCAATTTTTATGAAATAAGTCTTACTTTTAAAAAGTATAGAGGTTTTCCAAATTTTCAACTCATGTGTGAACAAATGGAGGCAAAGTTTTCATCATATTGGAGAATAGATCTTTTAACATTTTGTATAGCTGCTGCATTAGACCCTAGATTAAAATTACAAGATGTAGAAACCCTTCTTGATGAAACAAACTCTAATATGAATACAACTAATATAAATGACATGACAACAATGAGGACACAATTAGAAACACTTTATTTGGATTATGCTACCCGATTAGGTAGATCTATAGCACCCACA
Organism: Cinnamomum chago; assembly: GCA_038049695.1. Classification (NCBI taxonomy): domain Eukaryota; kingdom Viridiplantae; phylum Streptophyta; class Magnoliopsida; order Laurales; family Lauraceae; genus Cinnamomum; species Cinnamomum chago. The sequence continues at coordinate 1,382,718 of CP142456.1, forward strand.
GTCCCAACAGGCCCTCCCCAAGTACATAAAGGGAAAAAAAAGGCTATTTGGAGTATTATGAGGAAATCTCAGGGAAGTAACTCCTCTTCTTCCAGAGGATCTTACAACTTTAATTAATTAACAATGTACCTGGGGAGTGATCCTATTGCAATCTCAGATGATGAAGAAGATGATTTTGATATTTTGGCATGGTGGAAATCATTTGAAATTAAGTTTCTTGTGCTTTCCGCCATAGCCCGTGACATACTAACCAGTGGTGGATCCAAGATTCAAAATCACTGGGGGAACGATTAAGTAGTAGGGGTCCCCCGGAAAAAAAATTTGGGTTATTTATATGATTGCAAATGATTTTTTCTTCTTTTTTTCTTCATGCTTGAGAAAAAACAATACACAAAAAAAGTAGTGGACTTTTTACATACACTATCAGTAACTAATACACAGAAAGGTGCATTCAAAGACAGATAGTTTGTAGATTTCCACTGCATTACAAATCATGCCTAGCAAGGACAAATAGTGTGCAGATTTACCCCAAACCTTTTATATGGAACAAATATAATATAATAATTTCAAGCAATAAAACAAGACATATTTATTTATCACAATTGTTCTCTACGAGTTTTTATTGGGGAACCTGGTTCAATGTCAATGGGGGCCTAATTGATTTGGGCCTAACCTAGTATACATAATTTTTTTTTCCCAAAAAGTCACTGGGGAGCTGGGAACTACCTCCGCCTCTGCATACTAATTTATCTTAACTGTTTTCAGCGATGACTGCTGTTAATTTTCCTTGGTATTAGCTCTTGTAGAAGACTGAGAACGCGGTGATGCTACAAGAAAGTGATTAAAACAATCAAAATTAGGGAGGACAAGAATATGGAATACCTAAAGTTAATATTGGGCTACAAAAATCCATTGGGGGCCCAAAAAATTCACTCGGGGCCTTATGGAAAAAATTAGTGGGCCCCACCAAAATTATAATTGAAACTTAGAAATCCATTAGGGGCCCAGGCCCCTAGTGGATTCATACCAGATCCGCCTCTGATACTAACAATACCAACGTCTACAGTTGCATCAGAGTAGGCATTTAGTGCAAGTGAGCGCCTTATTGACCCCAAGAGGACTATGTTTACATAAGAAACCGTTGAGACCTACATGTGCTTACGAGATTGGTATCAAGCACATGATAGGGAACAACACCTCGATTATGATGAAATCGAGATAGAAAAAGAGCTAGCGGGGTTACATATATCATAGTATAATTTTTTTTAGAATGTATAATAGGCTTTCAACTTGTAATTTATTTTTTAGAATGTATTATAGGTTTCTAAAGTTGTAATTTATTTTTTAGAATGTATCATAGGTTTTTAAAGTTGTAATTCTTTTTTCATTTATCAGAAGGTTTGAATTTCATTATATATATTGATCCAAGTTCAAACTTGTAGTAATTTTTTTGAACTTTTATAACTTAAATTTCAAGGAAATACAATTTATTTGATGTATTTTTTCAAAACATCATTAGTGTTATTCTACTTGTTATTTCTCTTAATTATTTTATTTTAATGAAATTGGTCCAAGACCAAGAGTGAAGAGTCTAAGTCTCTAAGACTTAAAGAACTTAAAAAAGCTTTATAAAAAAAGCGGGGTGGGGGGAGGATATGTGGGCCGCCCATGGGCTGCACGGCCCAGGTCCGACTAGGGAACAGCTCAGCACGGCACGATCAGAGCTGTGCCCTGGGCTGTGCTGGGTTGACCCAGAGGCCTTAGGCCAGGCACGGCACGGCCCGGCCCGCATAATTATCTTGGGCCGTGCCGGCCCGGCTGGGCACAACTTCAGTCAGCACGGCCCAGATTTTCACCCCTACTCGCGAGCATTCGAGGAATAGCGGTAGACGCACATATGAGCGCAAGCCCCATTTCTTTATGAGAATGTGGACTCGTCTCTGCATTCGTGGAAAAAAAAACAAGATACGATTTTTATCCCCAAAACCCGAAAGAAGCATCAGAGCCTTTGTATCTCACATGCTGCGTAATTTCGTCACAATTCCTCCTCAGGTTCGAATCCTTCAACAGATCTCTTATTTCCGATCGTTTTCTCTCTTGATTTCTCTTTCGATCTTCGTTTAATCTATTGAATAATGTCGATTTGTAGGTCTTATCCCCCTCCCATGGAAATCCAAAACCCTAGCTTGAAAAACAACGTTGGAAGAACGTAAAAATCCAATCTTTGGGCGTTTGGAATCTTCAAACCCGAGAAACATGGCAAAAACCCAAAACCCTAGTTGTATGAGGCTGAAATCCAGACCCAGTGATTCTTGAAATCTAGAATTTTGGAGGAAGCTGCGATTTGACTTTGGAATTCATGACAAGTTAGGGTTTTGAAATTATAAAGGCTTTCCTCTTACTTTTTTTGCATGGGGGATGAAAACAGAAGTAGGAGAATGGATCTGAATCTTTATCTTGGCCTTCCTCATTCACCAATGCGTCGTGGTTCTGATCTCGGTTCTGATCTCGCGCTGGGATCGATCCCATTGCTAAGCGAAGAAATCCGCTCTTCTGGAGAAATGTCTGTTTTTATGGATACCTTGGACTCGCATGCGCCATACTCACCAACACATGCTTCTTATACACCTAACCAGAACCCCATGGAACCTTTGGATGCTTCGGATATTCGAATTCCCCGGTTTGAGTATTCTCCATATGAACCGTCGTCGATGTCCTACCGGTTTGTTTCGCCATTGCCCGGTGATGAATCAAACAGTAGTTCCCATCTTGAGTACTGCCCCTATATCCCAACTTACGTTCCTGCCTCGATATCCACACAACAAACCAGCACTGACCCTTTGCACCCAGATGGTAATGACACACTCGGGCATGTTCCATATTCGCCATCTGATGCTCCCATTTCCACAACCGGGCAAGATGGCGGCGAGCCTGCTGTTGAGGATGAGAACAATGATTATGTCCCAATTTCACCATCTTATAGTCCGGTGCCAGCACCCCAACAGCCAAATGAAGGTTTAGTCGATGAAAATGTTGATCCTTATTTCCCGTCGTCGCCATCATATGCACCCATTTCCAGAACAGGGCAAGATAGCAGCCAACCTGTTGCCGAGAATGGTAATAACAATGTGGAGTATGTGTTGAGCTCCCCATCCTATGGTCCTGAGCGGATGCATATTCCTGAACAAACAAATGGAGGTTTAATATCCGAAGATGTTGATCCTTATATCCCGTCTTCCCCATCGTACATTCCTTTCATGCCAACTACACATGACCCTGACAACCACTCCAACAATGAAAATTTGCAACCTGCTGGAGAAGTTGGCCTATCTCAAGCCTCCATGCGAATCAGTGAGCCATTGGCCCTGGAAGGCCCTTCACAACAGCGGCGCCTTCAGCCAGAATATCGTGTTCAGAGATTGATTGAATCCAGCCATCGTTGGCGGAGTGGGAGATTCAGGTCGGCAGCACCATACCGGCTTGATCCTGATTCTGGTGCATCTTCCTTGAACATGGAAGATCGCATCCTTCAAGAAGTTATGGCTTCTGAAAGATCTGTTGAAACCTCTGGGAGTCATAAGGTAGCAGCTGAAAGTCTCAGTGCTAGAGACACAGAAGAGGGAATGAAGGAGCAGGGCAGTGGTGCTGCAAACTTTGAGTGCAACATCTGTTTGGATATGGCTAGGGAGCCGGTTGTTACTTCATGCGGTCATCTTTTTTGTTGGCCGTGTCTATACCAGTGGCTGTATATCCACTGTGATTATAAAGAATGCCCTGTTTGCAAAGGGGAGGTAACGGACTCAAATATAACTCCTATTTATGGTCGGGGGAGTTCTGAATCTGGTGTTGAGAAGACTGGTGTTGGAGAGGGGGATTCAAGTTTGAAGGTGCCCCCAAGACCCCGTGGGCAGCGGTCTGAGAGTTTGAGGCAGCATATACGGAGTCCATTCTTAAGAAGGTCGGGGCATGAATTCAGCTCATGGAGTCGTATTATGGATGAGGAGCGAAGAAATGGAAATCGAGTGGATGGTCAGGAACCACCTCTGCATGGAAGTAGAGCCCTTACTAGGTTGAGGGCTGCCCAGCGTTTGCGAAGGGAGGGTTTGCGAAGGGAGGGAAGTTCAGAAAATAATTTGTGGTCTTCAGCGTTGTCTAGAAATACTACTGAGACTGCATCAAACTCCCAAAATGGTAGTTCACTAACTTCACTTAATGATGGGCGTCAGGGAGGATCTAGAAGTGGCTCACTTCTGCCAGAAGGATTTGATTTTTGGCAGCGTTTGGCTCTTTTCGGCATCCCTAGCCTCCCTAACTCTGAAAGAATTGCTGCATTTACTGCTGGACTTTCTAGTGTTATGGAGAGGATGTCCAACATTGCCGGTCATTCCAGTGCTTCTGCATCAACAAATCCTCGTAACACAGAGCCTCTGGGCGATCAGGGTGCAAGAGGAGCAACACCTGTGGCAGAACAGGCTTCTGCATCAAGCACAATGGCAACGATACAGGGAGATGTCGGAGTTGTGAACACCTCTGCTGAAGCAAATGCTGCAGGATCTTCTCGTTCCGGTAGAAGAAGAAGAAGACATGGCGCCTCTAGTTCTCTAGATGTAGATGGGGAAGGGGAAGTTCAGGCACACAAAAGAAGGCGGCTGAATTAGGTACATAATTTATATTTTATAGCGAAGGTTAATTCTTCAGTAAACTCCTTCATTTGTAATATGGATATTTAGTGTTTTGAAGCACGCACACTGGATTGTTGTTGTTGTTTTTTTTTTAGTTTTTTGGGTGTTATCTTGACTTGTCCTGATTTCTATTTCTTTCTCTTTGTTTTCTGTATCTCTGTTGTTCATGCAAGGTTTGTGGAAGTAATGGTTTCAGAAAAATCTACTTGTTCTTTACCTTTTGTGCAGTTTTGAGGCTTTCTTGAATGTTCATTTTATGATACAGAGTTAATTTTTTCTCCTGTTAACAAGAAAATCTATCCTTTGAATAATGCTTTTGTTTCTTACTTCCCTTTTCTTGGATCCTCTCCATACAATTTTTATGAGCACTATTGTAATGCTTTGATACTCATCCCTTATATAATTTCCTGAGTTTGTTTCCTAATCTGACCAATATGATATTACTGTTTTGCCTCTTTGAATACACATGCTTCTTCAGGTGAATATTTATTTTTATTTCATTTTAAGCAGTTAGTTGATATTTATCCTTTAAAAACAAATTATTTTAAGTACAGGCCTTCTGTGACCTGTGACATAGGCAGTTCAAGTGACTTTACTTTCTTTGGGCCCCATTTGGTTCCTGGGAACTTGTTATCCAGCACTCGGGCTACTTAATAGTTCTATTGACCTCATTGGTGTTGGAGAGAATGAAAGAACCGGGGAGACTTATGTGAAGTTAGGCCATGCTAGATTAAATTGAGTTAGCTGCACGACCAATCCAAATGGGCCTATTGGATTTGTGATTTTCACTTAAGTCCAAGACAAGCTTGTCAAAGTGTTGCTGATATTCTATCACAGATTTTGTTTATCCATAGTTGTGTTGGACTTGACTAGTTGACTTACGACCTTGAGATCAGATTGGAGGTGTTCCATTCTTTCGGTCTATTTGCTTGTGGAATAGCTAACCTGAACCAGAAGTAAATGGACGAAAAAGTTAAGGAAAAAGAAAAATAGACGACATAAGGAAATGAGCTTTAAGCTGTCTTGCAGCTACAGCGTGCTTAGCCGAACCAGCAACTCTCGCTCTCTCAATAATTTTTAAATCATTCTACTCTTTAGGATACTGTGTTAAGTATCTCAAGACTTGTATCAAGCGCTATGGAAGATTATTTGAATTTCATGTTTGAACCCTTTTGTCTTAATATCTTCTGAATTTTTGGGGAATCTTACATTTTCTGATTGGAAAGGTTACTGGTTTTAATGCAAAAGAGCAATTTATAGGCATGGTCACCTCCTGACCCCTGGACTTTCGAAGGTTTTGTCTTTTGAGTTATTAAAGTTAAAAAAATATTCTTTCTTACTGTTAGCAATCATGAAAGGGCTTATTTTGCGTTGATTTTAGATGTATGCCAGAAGTCTGAGGGTAGAATTAGAGCTAATAATTAACAGCTGTCTGAGGGTAGACAGCAAGCATATCATGGTAATGTTGCAATATTATGCACAATTATGTGGTGGCACCATGATGTGAAAGTAGGAGAAATTTTGATTTCTAATGCAATTCCTCTCTCTCTCTCTCTCTCTCTCTCTCTCTCTCTCTCAATATAGATTATAATAGAAATCTTATGATTTCATTGCTTATGAGAGTTTATTATTTCAAGGCTTACATATGATCTAATTGGGCTTGCAGAATATTGCTTATGTGAATGGACTTCAGGCTTCTGCCTAGTGCTAACAACATTTTGTCAAGCCTAGGAAAATACTATCCCTACTTTGATATGAGTGCTAATTGATAGAGAACATGGGTTCAATAAATTTGGTCAAGTGGGAAAGTAGAACAAAGAAGCCATGCCTTATAGATGGGATGAGGCCTTGATAAGGAAGATGATGATGGTGGTGGTTATTACTCGTGAAGACTTGCTATGAATTTCGATATCTAGGGTCAACCATAGATCAAAATTCAAGGGTTTGATTTGGACATAGCAAATAGGAACAATATAAGGTGGGTTGAGTGGAGACAAGCTATTGAGGTATACCTGATCATGGACTGTCACTTTGATTGGAGGGTGACTTCTATAAGATGATAGTTGGACGACCTGCTTTGCTATATGGAACTGATTGTCAGGCAGTGAAAAAGTAGAAAGGAGCTAAAAGTTCAGGCAGCTGAGATGGCAATGATAAGATGAATGTCTGGAGTTAAACAAGAGAAGATAAGATCAGCAATGAGGACAAAAGAGAAGACCGGTTTACAGTAGAAAAATTGAGCTATATTGTTTAGATGGTTTGAACATGTGCTTAGAAGGCCTGAATTAGCTCTTGTATGGCTTGTTAAAGGAGGGGTCGTTGCATTGGTGTAATGGTAAAAGTCTCGGGTGCCATGCGTGATAACGCATTTTCGAGACCTGCGGGCAGCCACTTTGTGCAAAATTGCCAAAGGTTAGGTCTGTTTCCAATCTAGGCCCTCCCATGACCCTACTTCAGCAGGACCCGCACTGGGTAATGACCTTTGTTTTTTATGGCTTGTTAAAGGACTAGTAGTTCAAGGTATTAGGAGAAAGGGCATGTGAATAGGAGGGTTTGCATGTGCCCCTAAGGATTAGTTATCGGCTGTCCAGAATCTAGTGTCCCTCGGCCTCAGGACCAAAGGCTCTTGGGCTAGGTTGGGCGGATACCCTGCGTTACTAAAAAAAAGAAAAAGAAGGTACCAAGAGAAAGGAAAGTCATGTTAAGACCTTAAAGGTACTATTTAGGAAAGACATGTTAGACTTCGGAGTTGCTCTGAGCATTTCTTGAAACGAGAGGAAAAGCAATTACAAAGGAAACCCTAAATTAATAAGCAGAGTCGGAAACACATTATTGATTCCTCATGTACACACATTATTGCTTGCACACAGAGAGGGTTCTTGTACAAACTTATTAGCAAGGCAATTAGAGTGGTCAAGTATGTTCAGATGATTGAACATGGGAAAGGGGAGAATAAGTTGATGTATGGGCTGCTGAGGTATGTAATATGTTTATATAAAAAGAGAGAAGACAATCCAGAGTTGCTTCACTATAATGTCCGGGACTATATTTATTTGGACATGATGCCTTAAAGAAACCGCAAGATGATGTTACTTCAGAGTCATCCGAGCAATTTCACAATGATCCCGGATATTTTCTTCCAATCTCAACAAGAATCAGAATAATATGGTTCTTAGTTTTTGGACTGTATGCATCATGTTGTCTAGAACTGTCATCGACTAAACAAAATGAAAGATATCAAAAGATATCATGGTTCTTCACGCTTTAAAATATCCCACTACCAGGTCTCAAAGTAAAGACTTCTTTCTGTATCCATCTTGCGAAAAGAAAATTGTTTACACGGTGAATGGTAGACACATGGCATTGAGGAGTGTCTCAGTAGTCTTGCCATACAAAAGAAGCTCATTGGATCAACCATGTATGTAAGACAGGCTTCATCGGTCATTTATGGCCATTCAATCAAAGGCAATAATTTACAACAATTCGTGCTTTTCTTATGATGAGATTGGTTTACTGATGGTTTATCTAACATCCCCTCAGTTTTTGTGATGGGACCACTGGGCCATCACTGTAACATGGTCTCATGCAGGCACCGTCTCATGCTTGCTGTATTTCTTTCCCAGACTTAAAGGCTGCATGGAATCTGTCTTCTTCATGTCGTACTGCAGCAAACTGCAAATCTTCACATTTTTGAACTACATTGAATTGAACCATTAATTGTTCGGATGAACCTATTCGCAGTTCAACACCCATAGTACGGAATGAGTTGACTGTTCAATACAGGGGATTTTAATAAGATTGAAAGATTTTTCATATAGAATCCATGAAAAGAAATGCAGTTGACCATTATTGTCAACACTTTGGTTTCTCAGCTGTTCAAAAAGAAGAGAGTGGACAAGGGATCTTCTTCTTCTTCTTCTGCTCAGTACCTGAACTCACACACTCGCCAAAAGCCAAGATTTTTCAGAATAAGTTTTGAACAGACTTTGTTTGAGAAGAATGAACTTGGAAGGAGGTGTGTTTAGTCATGGTATCTTTGAGAGTATGATATGGAGCTATATAATTTGAAATGTTGAGGCCCATGATTGTACTCTCTTTTGCAGTACTCTATCTTCTTCTGGAAGTCACTATCATTTTCGCCCACGAACATAGTCAAAACAGCTTTTATCCTTTTCACCTGTGGACATAGCCCTTACCTCTGGACTATGTAAATTCTCTCTCTGTGTGGGTCCTTTTTTTTTTTTTTTTTTTTTTTGTTTTGTTTTTTTAAACTGTGTGGGTCCTTATTTTGTAAGATTGTTTTTCCTATTTGTTTTGCATGATTTGGTGTAATGTCTTCTTCCTTGCATGATTTGGTGTAATGTCCTCTTCTTTGTCTCTCATATTATGAAGCAAGAACTTTTAAACTGATTGACGAATATAATTTTTTTTAGAAGTAGAATATACACATTATGACCATTTATACATTCAATGCTTGGAACGATGGAGACTAAAATGACTTGAGGCATAAGATCTGAAGCTCTCTTAAATTCTTGTCTTTGAAATTTTTGTTTTCTGACTGTTTAACCTTTGTGTCATTGAAAGTCATTGCTCTGAACTACTTCAGAAACTTCTAATTTGCTACAATACTACTTTCTCATCGTTTTAAGCCCATTTTGAGATGTCATTGGCATGGCAAATGTTGGCCCTCAATAGCCAGTAGCTGAAAATGAAATGAATCGTTAGTCATTTGCTCTGAAATCATGGTATAATTTGCTTGTAGTGCTGATAATTGAGAGCTCTATGGTCACATTTGGCAACCAAATTGTCAGTTTAAAGATTTTTTATTTTCCATGCAGTTGTGGAAAACCCATGTTTTGCAATTGTAAATCCTTGGGGCATTTGAGATTCTCATTTTTTAGGTTCCTTAAGTCCAACCCTCACCTCCAAGATGTGAAATCGTCAGCCGAATGAGACGGTATAAAATCCTCACTTGTGCGGACATCTCACCTGTTGCCAAATGGCACCTATGGAATCTTGACCTATACAAATTCTTCACGAGGAAATCCCTCTTAGAGGGGGGCACTGTGGAATCTACAGATTCTTCACCTGTTACAAAGGTCCCCTACTGTTCTGACCTTGTTTATTTTGGATCTAGCCTTCCAAGAAGGCGACATGAGAGTAGCCTGCCATGCATAGGACATGGCTAGAGATCTTGGCATTATGTAAGGTATCTCTAGATATGCAAGGACTATTTAGTGAAAGGATTCACAGAGATTTCACTTGCCCAAGTTGGCATCTCTTGGCCCATCTGAAAACCAAATTTGGAATGGGCATTTTCAGGCTTGGGCTTGTGCTAGGCTTGGTCTCTCACCTACCTTCATGCAATTAGGGCCGGGCATGGGCTGGGTCAGTGCCACCATGCTGCACCCCTGCACTAGAATTTGATTGAATTTGGGTTTTTGCTTGATTGTGTTTACAACTTGACCAACTGCCTCGCTAACTGTTGGTTGGATTTTGTCTTGTCTATAATCCCATCGACCTTGCTTGGCCTGTGAGCTTTGACAGTCTAACCCCCTAATTGAGGCAACTCTTTAGCACAGACTGCAGTCCCCTGGACTTGGTTGATGAGGATTTTTTCCATCGTCTTCCAAAAGAAAGGCACTGAACCCAGTTTGTTCCACACCACGGCATCATGTAGATGTAGCTGATTTGGCTCGGGTAAATTTGGGTTTCAAGTTTCAACCGTCTATTAAATGTGGACAATTTGTGCCTCATAAAGCGGAGATGCCTTGTGTTCGACACCTACTTTCATTGGCCACCTCTCATAGCTTTACCCTGTGCATGTGGACAAGAGGGTTTGTATGTGCCCCTAAAGACTAGTTCTCGACTCTTCAGAATCAAGTATTCCTCATGTTCAGGACCAAAGGCTCCTCGGTTGGGAGTGGTTGGGAGTGAGACGACTTGGGTTATAAAAAAGAATTTAAATGTGGACAATTTGAATGGTGATGATGGTCCAATCAACGTGAGTTTTACTATGTGCTTCATCCACAGTATTGCCCACAAATTCTTATTTCGAAATAGGCAACTTGCATTAATAAGCAACAAAAGACTGCTAATAACAAAGTTATCATCCATCAGTCGATCAAACCCGATAAAAGGTATTACTGATGAATCCATCAACAAAATCAAAACCAGCCTAAAAGCGAAGTTATGAGCAATCATGTTATAATACCTAGACACATAATTAATTAAAGCCAACACTACTAAAACCCATGATAACTTTAATATCCAAAATGATAGATCTTATAAACACTAATCTTTACAGCCATTGAAAAGACTTGGATGCAGTGGAAGCCTTCATCTCTCGCTATGATTGTTGTGCTTCTAAACTACTTGTAATGTGGATGAGTCAATGTATGAACAATCACAAAGTTGTATTCCCTGGTTTTCACATCCCCATAATAATATATAATGTCCTTTTTTTTCCTCAACTTGACGACGAGGGAGCTAAATAAAATCATACACAACGCACCGATAACAAAAAGTTTCCTATAAAGGTTGATGACTCTTAACAAAAGAAAAGATTGGCTAAAGAATGACCTAGGGCTGCACATGGGCGATTCGGATCGGTTTAACACTAAAACCAACAACCAAACTGAACTTATCGGTTTCTTAATTGAACAATCCAATCCGACCGATGGAGAGGACTTAGACCGGACCGAACTAAACCAAACGGTTCGGTCGGTTAAACCGTTGTTTTTTATTCTATTTTTTTGAAATCAAACATTGAAAATTTCAAAATGATGATACCCCGTCTTTTGCATTTATTCCAATGTTTAGTGCAAACATAAAAACCCAATATTTCATAATGGACTAAACGCATATAAAAAATAATTCTACTCCAAAAAGAGAGTTCAGACTAAACGCAAGCGCGCGCAAAAAAAAAAAAACAATAATCAGCTTGCAATGAAACATTCATTCCGCATGATACCATTTGGAATTACAATAGAATAATAATTCATTTCAATAAAAGTCACACACAAACGGAATTTGTATCAGAACCCATTGTATTTTTCAGAAACGAATGTTTCTTAACACATTGGTTAGGTGAGACCAAAACCAACCATCAAAATGCTAGGCTCTACTGGCTTTTCTATCATTTTCAAGAGTGCAGCCTTCTGATAAAAACTTCATTGAAACGAGGTAGGAATTATGATGGAAGGAAAACACCATGTACAGTAATCCCTCCATCTGCAATGAAGTATAAAAAGGATTTGAGAGATTAGAGGAGATGCATTGAGGCAGTGTTATACGGTTAAAATCATGTGAGAATTGAGTTGTGGAATGTAACTTTGAAAGTAGTAAAAAACGAAACCATAATGCTAAAATAGTAAAAAAGCAACACTTAAGTTACTACATACGGTCGGTTCGGTTTAAGCGGTTAACCGTAGACTCAAACCGATAGCCGACTGATGTAAGCGAGTTTTATGATTTTCAAACCGTTAACCAAACCGATCTACTATAAACCGATTCAAACCGCCCGGTTCGGTTTGGTTTTACGATGATATCAGATTTTTTTGTCCAATCCTAAAAGGCGCAGATGGAAGAAGTAAGGATAAAAGTAGCAAAAACACAACATATTTAAAAATTTGATTTAACATGGATTGGAATAGAGATATAGAATTCATATAATGACGAAGAAGAAAGAGAGGCAACTAATTACTAAATCGCCCCAGGAAACTGATTTCTTAACCATTCCCCAGCAGACCATATCATTGGTTCTGATTTCTCAAAAAGGTGGGGGGCACTCACTCCAGCACTGTGCACTACCCATTTTTTTTGTGTTTCTCCATTTGCAACTAGGTTCTGGACAAAAATCTGCTAGGCGCGATTTGGCATTGTGACAGACCCATGGAATATGGGCCACCAAAAGTACAAGTTACAGCTGCGGATAGTGATGTGAACCAATATCAATAGGTGGGGTCTTCAATTCAAGGGAAAGAGGGTTTAGGACTTTAGGTCTGATTTTGGTAATGGGACATTTAAATTTAGATGTGATTCATACTTAAAGCGGGTTGAATCTAACATCCACATAAATTTTACCGTATAATTTAAAGTTCTGGAGGTATTTCTTACAAGAATTTATTACCTTAAAATATTTTTAATGCTGATATGATAGTTGTCCCCTAAGTAGAATTTCAAAAGCTTATGGCTCATCTGGCATTTGAAATGCTGAAATTAAGAAAATTCAATAGTCTAAAAGTGACTTTTCATTTCAGGTGTGAATTATTATTCAGAATCTCATCAATTGAAATATCAAGGGGATAAATTTTACATCAATATCAAAAATCCCCAACACTCCAAATTCAAATTCTTATCAGAAATTTCTCCAAATAAGCATGTTCTAAACAATCAAATCATCTATTTGGATCGGTTTGAATTCCAGTAAACACAAAAAAGTAGATTTACCAATTTGCACATCTGAGCTCTATAAAGACTTTACCAAATATAATAGAAACCACTAAAAATTTTTGATATATAAGATGTGATGGGGTATGGCAGCAAGTGGAGTACACTCACTATCTTTTTTTTTTCCTTTAAACTTTAGTCACTGAATTTATTGGATGATGTATATCCAATGTCCCAATCATAAAACAAAAAAAGAGAACCCCATTGATCCAAACACGGTCTCTTCACATGAATCCAGAGCCAAACAACCAATTAAAACCCTACTCCCACGAGCACAGCACGTGACACATCTCCCTATGGCCCACCACAGCAGCGACTCGTTCCAAGTCCCAACAACAAAGTCTGAGTTGTGCCTTCACAACTCACCACCACCTCTAGATCATCTCATCCCTTCTCATCTCACATCTTCTCATCTCATCTCATCTCCCTTTGTGGTCCACAGACAATGATGAGGTATTTTTTTCATATATTATAACTGGCTTAAATTTCCATGCAAATAGATTTCTCACACACCTTAATTAATTGTTTATATAGTATACGAGATCATACATTTATCACATAATCAATTCAACCGTATATATCACAGCAGTTGACGTAAAAGTCACGGAAGAGCTTATAGGTAAAAAGGCTAGGAACGTGAGAGAGTTGGGTCAAGCAAAAATAACCCCCCACCTATGTTAAATATATGGGCAAAAAAATCAAATCCTTTGAATAATCTTAATTTACTTTTAAGAGTCAAATGGTCAAAGTCAGCATTTTAAAACGATTAATTTGCAAGAGACTTTGAAAAAAAAATTTCTCATCTTGTCTTCTATTTCTTGTCATTGTAGTTGTGATACATAACCCTATTTGCTGTTTATTATCTTATTAATGTTAGGTTTCAAATGAAGACTGTATGATAAAATGGTTTCTGAAGTATGATCCCTTCCAATGGTAGCCGTAAGACGAAAGGAAATAATCACATTCAATTTGTGGCGTTTCACATGTATATACTTTTTATCTATTGGTTTTAGATAAAAACACATGTTAAACACGTCTTTAATGACCAAAAAAAAAGAAGAAGAAGAAAAGATGAAAGTTTAAAAAATAACAGCCACACTTATATGTTTAGGGCTTTTGATTAATGCTTCTCTTTCTTTTTGGCAAATGTTGGGATTGCACAATATAATCTCTAATATTTCATGTGATCACTATAAACAGGAAATTTCATTTGAAAAGATGCAGCTGACGAATCCTTTATCTAATTGCCCTGGTATTATATCAAATTTCGTCGGAAGCCCAATTCTATCAAAACCTTACACATTAGCGGGGAAAGTGGAAATACTTTTCAAACACCTAAAGCATTTTGTTTTTTAATAAAAACCCCATATGTTTACCAAAAGGATAAAACATTTAAAAAAATATAAAAAAAAAATACAGAGATAAAAAACAGATTAGAAAAAGTTGCTTTAGCAGTGACCACAAATTCCTTTCCCAATAAAAGAGAAGTTGCCCAGAGTAAGATTGGCTAGAGACAGGTGGTGGGGCATGGACAACAGGGTCAGACAGAATCTATAAAAGAAGAGTGAGAGTTGGAAATGGAATCATCGGCACTGGAAAGTGTGGGGCCACCCTACCATCCCAATCAGTGTCCAATTATTAGGAGGAGCAATGGGGGTGGGGCCCACATGAGGGGCATATGATTGTGGATGTTGTTTTGCTCCCTCATGTTTGAACAAGTTGAAGGGGTGGGCACACACAAGCACAAGAGTCCATGATGTTTTAATGAGAAGAGGGTCAGTTGCCCACGCGCAGGTCACATGGGCCGTGGGGCCCACCCTCCCTATATCCAATCTAATCATTTAGCATGTTGATAATGATATTGATTCTTCTTGGTGGTGTGATGGAAGGACGATGTTGCAACATCACATCACGCATGCAGACGATCCTCCACACCATGCCATTTTGTATGCTACTGTGACTATTATTATTATTGTTTGATGATGGCTCTTTCCTCCCGTCGCTGTAATGTAATGCCTGTAATGTAATCCGGATCCCATATAAGAATATGGTAATCGAAAAATCTAGATGAAATCTATTCATATGTAAAATTTAATATCCGCAAGTTAACACTCTTTAAAATAAATCATGTTTTAGGGTTTTAATTCAACAATTAGTCCTATACCTCATGACAGTTTGGAGGTATAATGAGTGCGAGGGCGTTAGATTGATGATTGAAGTTCACAAGTCTCTAAAAACCGACCATCCACATGGTTACTTCCTTTTGAACTGTCCTCAATATTAGAGTATTTCTGTTGTATGATAGTTTAAAAATGAGATTTTTGCATAACATAAACTAATGCGAGGCGCCAAGGCCTGCTAAAGTACCTCCTCCATGATCAAGCAACTTTCCCACACTTACATCAAATGTCAATGTAAATAAATTACTTTCAAAGTTGGCTTCTTTTTTTTTTTTAATTAAATTGTGAGATGATATTTTCCACTGGAAAAATTGATGGTTGATCCATGAATGATTGATGAATATCATTAGTGAAAGCAACTTTCTTAATAGGGTTGGAGATATCAATTTCATAGGGGTGGAAAGCATGGTATGGAGATGGGAGTTTTCAAATGATCACTGAAACATTGTGTCCACTCAGGATTGGCCCTATTCATATATCATGTTCTCCATTAATTTGCTTTGAGAAATGAAAGTGTAGTGGGACCCACTCTTGACCCTTGAGTGGGAGTGAGTGAGTGGGAGTGCCATCAATGGATTGAAGGAGTGTCCCAGTGAGTGCAAAATATTAACCACATCAAAATAACCTAACGGCCTTATTAATGGCCCTTTAATTTAATGATTTTCTAAGGCATCATTTTTTTATTTTTTTATTTATGAATATTAATCCAATAGTGGATTACAGTTGGACGAGTGTCAAATTTGGGGCTGTGGTAATTTGCAAAAAAATGGTGTTTGAGGCGATAAGCTAATCGTAGGTTGGCTACGTGAACTCACAAACAAGCTGATTTACATGGTTCAATAAACGGTCTAACTGGTGGGACCTACTTAGGCTTTCCTCCCTCTCATGATAAATTTAAACCTCTCACACTCACTCCCTCCACGGCTTTCTGCCCACCCTAATTTGACACTTGTCCTGATTGGTGGGCCCCCCTTACCATCATTTTAGCTCAGCAGTCAACCTTGAACCTGATTCCACCATTAACTTGACCCAGCTGCTGGGATTAGCCACTGATAAATGAATCAATAGTGGCCTTAAGTTTCCATGAACCAATTTGGTCCTCACAATTGATGGCCAGCCACAAAACCAGTCACATTTTGGAGTGACAGTCCCCACTAGATTGAATCAGGAGAGGATTACCAAACACAATACCAGCTCTTAGTTTGTCTTTCATAATTTGACCATTAGATATGCAAATAGATCCGGACTTTAATCAGTGGGCCACTTCTTAGCTGAATCAACATCCAAATTTATGATGATTTAATTGTCCAAATGACCATCTATTGCATCTCCTGCTTGAACAATAAAGTAATGGTCTGGAGCAACTATATTGTCTGTAGATTAATTGGTTGGACACACCGACACACTACAGATATTATATATCGTGCATGATCTATTCGTAGGTAGTCCACTTACCTTTCAAATACATAGCTATGTATGATCTATTGATAACTAGGAAATAAGGTAGCAATTGTTGTACTCATGTGCCATGTGCACTTGGGAGTAGGATAAAAAAAAAAAAAAAAAAAATTTGAATCCTGACCCTCTGAGATTTGGTTTAGGCCCCATCAGAATTCATGATGGGAATTTGTGTTGCTGAAGATTTTTGGGCAGCGATCTGGGGGTTGTCCATTTGGCATCTTCAAATTTTATATTTCTTTCTAAGAGTTTTGGATTCTATTCACTTGAAAAGTTACTTTTATCCTCTAAAGTTTTAAGATATCAATCCTTCGAGCATTTTTTGGATGCTGCAGCTAAATGGACAATTTAGGAATTCCACCCCGAGGCATAGCTTTTCAGAGAATTATAAATCTCTCCAAAATGAACTCTTTGAATTCGTTGAAAGAAAAAAAAAGCCCTAAGAATTCCTAAGTTGTAGAAGTGGAACTCTAGTGAGGCCTATCCATTGAAAATCCAGGCGGTTCGAAGTTAAATTCATCCTTTGCATGGGTCATCTCCAAAACTCACCTTACTAGAATTTGGTTGCACCGTAAGATAAACTATTGAATAAAACTCATGACAATGAATAATGTAAAAGATTGTGTTAATCATGTTCTCAATCAAATGGTCACTCTTATGATAGGACCAACTTCTATTATGGTAAAATTTGGAGATACCATAGAGGAGGACTTTTACTTTGTGCCACTCGAATTTTCAATAGATGGCCCACATGAGGGCCATTCCTTTGAGTCAAGATTTCTCTCGATCATAGCCTTTGAGGAACCGGACTCTGAAAAAATGGGAAGAAGGGAAATGAGTCACCTTTTTTCAGTAGCAAGTAATCTATGAGTTAACTCAATTAAATGAGAACGGCCACCTACCACACAGGTAAGTAGCGGCGGTTCTCATCTGGCAGCCCAAGGCTCGAACATTAGGTGCATCAACTTTTTTTTAATTGTATGTGCATGTGCTCTCTCATGGTCCCAGCCCCCCCTTAGCTGTGTTAAGGGAAAAAAAATCAATTAAAGAAGTATGAATTTATTAGATTGTATGGACTCAATCCATCAGTTGATGTAATAAATTGATTTATCAATGAAATCATGCTTTCCTTTCATGAGATGAATGGTATTTTATTACTTAACGCACATAACCAATACATATGACATAATGGTTCATGAGATGAACCGGGTCTCATTAGTATATTAGATGTAATATATGTATATGGATGAGATCCACATACTTAAAATATCTTCACAACCATTGATGAGACTGGGCATCTCATCTAATAAGGTTGCAACACTTTGATCACTATGAGATAGTGTGATTTGTCTCGATCATCAGAATGTAAGATTCTGAATCATAGTGCTGGTACATTGAATGTATTGAAGGATCATGAGAAGTACCTTATGAAATATTGTCTCGATTTTAAGGTCTGCTCTCATAATTCCCTAACAATAGGCTCTCAATCCTGAGACATTGATGAACTCAAGTTTTTATCTATTCATTTGCTTTGAGTCACCAATGAGTGAGGCCAATTGTAGATCAACACCTCAGTGTCTTGGGTACATGGTAGTAGGACTATGGGAACATCTAATGATCAAGATAGAATCTATCTATATTATCCATTTGTGCCAATTAATGGATTTATCATTAGTAAGTACGCACCCATCTCGATTAAGAGTTAATTGGATGGTACTGATGATCACTGTGAATAATTGGGGCTCAAGGATAATAAGATGTAGATCTAAGATTGGATGGGACAGACTTATTCCAATTGATCCATGGATAATGATAGAGGGGCCTACTTTGGGTAATTGGGAAGTTTAGGGTCTTCATTGTAATTTATTCCTAAGACTGGAGTGCAATTGCATTTATATAGTGGTGTTATTTACAATTAACTGTGGGCTCAGATTGCACATGAGAAGTGGGGTCACGAGTCCCAGTTGGAGCCAACTTTCTAAGGAATCCCTAGTGGTCCCCACGCTAGCCCAAGATATTAAAAAGTTACTAATCTTACTTGAACTCTAAAAGGAAGGAATTAGAAAGTTACTATTTCTATTTAAAGTGAGACTTCTAATAGTGGTAATAGTAAGCTACTAATTTGTGTAGAAGTGTGACTTTTAATGCAATTAGTAAGAGAGTCTTAATAGGAGATTTGAGGGCTATAAATAAGGGAGAAACACCCTTGGACGTCCAACACCTTTATCCACGCCCAAAACAGCCTTTGTGCAAAAGTTGCACATCTCTCCCCTTCCTCTTTCTCTTCTAGTTCCTTGGAGTTTTTAGTAGGATTTTCTCTTGGAAATTTCACCCATCTTCTTAAGAAGAGAGATCTGATAGAGGGTCATAGCGTGGAAGACAACAAGATCTTGGAGATCTCTAATTGTTTCAAGAAGAGTTCTTGATCAAGTTAATTATCTTCTCCATTAGAGCACTACCAGGCTCCAAATGTATAATCTACTTCTCTACTTATTGTAGATTATTTTGTTGCATGTAGTTGCTGATTTCTATCTTCTAGATAGGTTATATTACTGTACATGATTGATGAAAATGAGGGATTGCATCCTGAATTGGGTTTTGTAGCCTTATGGATAGTTGATCCCTGAGTCAAGTGGGTCAAAAGTTTTGAAAATCTATCCACGAGGCCCACCTACTTCCAACAGAATTGTCCTCAAGTCATGTATACTTGAAAAGTCTTCAGTCATCCTAGAATTGAATGCACCTTAGGAAGAGCCATTAGTGGGCCCCATTCTTTAGGAGCCAAACAATACTAATACCAACACAATCTAACAATTTGCCCGATGCCACGTGAACATATCTCATTTTCCACAACTAAAAATCTTCGACAATCATATTTGTCTTATCCTCCAATGTGTGTAGGTTTACCATTGATCATGATTTGTAATGAAATTAGGGAGTTTGAATCCAAGATAATGATGAGACAAGGTGATAATGACTTTGATGATGATGCTTTATATTTTTATTTTCTTTTCCTTTTTAATTTTCATTAAAAATGGAGAAGAAACTTTCAGAATGTCAATAAAAATGATCGTGCTAACCTAAATTGCCCTTAGAGCAATTAAAAATAAAAATTATTTTATTTTCTAAACAAAACAGGTCTCAACTAAGTCGGGCCGTTCTCATATAAGGAATGCTCCAATTTGTGGGGCCCGCCCACCGAGAAGCGACGTTATGATTTCAGTATGGTTCCTGCTAAAATCTAACCCATTTGTATCCCTAATAATCATGTGTGCATGTGCGCGCCTAAGAGAGGAGGGTGCAAAGTTTATAGATCAATCATAGGTGTCATGAGGGACCCATGGGGCATATTGGGCAAATTGTTTGTAAAGTCTTCTAGAATCAACCTCAAAAGACAAATTAAGTTTTTAAGGCCCTTAAATCAAGGGCTAATACAATCTAATTCATTGCATAGCTTCCATAACATAAAATCTTTGCAAGAATTAATGAACCAATCAGGGGGTCATGAATCATAGATCAATCATCCCTCCATGTAGTCCATAGTTGCCGAGTTGGTGGGCTATCAATCCAATTATTGTGATGGTGCAAGTTGGGTGATGCCCATGAATAGTGAGGAATGAGCTACAAATGGAGAAGGTGACATGACAAACACATTGGGAGCACATCCATGTGATGTGGTGTGGTGCCTCAATTGAATGAATTATAGGACCACGAGCAACCTTATCATAAAAGCTACCTTATGACTTCAATTATTGCCTATTGCCATGCAGTTATGATTCCAAAGCCCAAAACCCAACGGAAAATTCTTTAACATGTAGGATTCCCATTGGTCAAGTCATTTTCCTGCATCCTATGACTGTTGGCTTTGACTATCTTTTCTTTTCTTCTCTTTTTAACCCCCACGTTTCTCCTTCCATGGCCTTCTTTTTGCCTTTAATTTGTTTTTGTTGTTGCTCCTTTATATCTGTATGGTATAAATATATATATATATATATATATATCGTTTTTTTTTGCATAAAGTTGAAGGTAAGTTTTTGTATTAAAAAAATAAGGTTGGAAAGAAATGGGCAAATAGCCCCCAAAAAGGAGAGAGCAAAAGCTGTACAAGCACAAAAAATTGAGTATATCAAAACAAAATAAAGATAAAAAAAAGTCGTTGGAGAGAGATCTCCAAAAAAGAGAAAGAGAGCATCATTAGATGGCATCAGAATATTTCTCGGCAACGCCCTGAAAGACGTTCGCACAGTCATCTCTTAGCTCGCTCTAGAGAAGCCATTTTACAGTCAAAATAGCTTCATTCTTGCATAATCAAATTAATTAGGGAGATGAGGTGGAACCAAATTAGAGAGATATATAATATATGTCTAAAGATAATAGACCAATGATTCTTAATGAACTCAACTTTGTGTCAACTCAGTCCATGGCTCAAATAATTTTGGCCATCGAACTAATGGGGGCTAATTTAGTGTCTTCTGGACCCTAAACCCTAAACTCTACATTGAGGGTAGCTAACTAACAGATCAGTCATTTGGAAATATAGGACCGTCGTTATGGATAGTATGTTTTCACCCACAACTCCACCCAAGGTTGATCCTTTGGTGGGCTGGCTTTCTTCTAATTTCTTGGGCACTAGGTCAACTGGGAAAAAAAAATCAATCATTTGGCTTGAGGCCATTTGTCTCGACGAACCCAATTGATAATGGGGGGTGTCTAAGATGTTCCCTGGCCCTCTTTTCTCTTTAGACAATTCTACATTAAATATGGACATTCTTGTTTTTCTTTTCCTTAGTAGTCAAGATTTATACTGTTATCCTTTTAGAACACATTTGGCAACTAAATTCTCCGAGAAAAAAAATCCACTTTTCACAATGTCATGAAAAACTCATGTTAGGCACTTGTAAATCTCCAAAGATTTAAGTTGTTTGAGATATTAAGATTCTTTGATCTGACCCCTAATAGATGTAAAAAACCTCAATTGAAGAGGGAAGATTATGTTGTTCTCAAATCTATGGGTTCTTTGCATATTACCAAATGTTATTATAAGGAATCCTTAACTATATAAATTCTCAATGAGAAAAGCCTAGTTTCGGGCATAGCGAGGAATATTCAAATATGCAGCTACATCATGTGTGACCAAATATGAACTAGTTTTTAACGATCTCCATAGCCCTTAATTTGAGTCAAGTCCAAATCAATCTCTATAAGTTGTAGAACTTACAAGAAGAGGTGGAATAAGACTTCCATGATGATGTAGATGATGACCAGGATGACCCATCAAGTCTTCACTGGAAGAGGGTCTACACATGAAAAGAATCAATCACATACCCCC
This sequence comes from Cinnamomum chago, assembly GCA_038049695.1. NCBI lineage: Eukaryota > Viridiplantae > Streptophyta > Magnoliopsida > Laurales > Lauraceae > Cinnamomum > Cinnamomum chago. Next base: position 1,404,818 of record CP142456.1, read on the forward strand.
ACCACACCAAATTAAACATTTGGTGTGATTGAGAAGCCTCATGATTCCTTCCCTTCAAGATAAGTAACAACAGAAATGTTGAATATATATTGGCCAAACAAAATTCCATAACAAAAGAAATCCTCCAATCTCAATTTCTCAACAGAAGATCCGAGTCTCCCACCAACGGCATCCATCCACATGGAGTGCAAGCTTCCCTAGATATGGTGGGCCCCACATAGAAGCATGATTTCTGAACCATTGGTTGGCTGTAATTTTTTTTTTTTTTTTTTTTCATTAAACAGACAAAGGAGGTAGAGTTGCTGGGGGTGGCAAATAACTTGGAAAAGTGTCTTGATTTTGAAAGCAATCAATGCATACGCATGATGCTTTTGGCCTTTGGCTTTTCTCTATGGTAGATGATGTAAAGCCCAGTATAAATGGAAAACAAGGTAAGGGACTTTCTCACCACTTTCCTACTTGCATGCTTCCTTTCACATTTTCCATTTCAAACCCAACCTCCCATTCAAAATCCTCTCATTCTATAGAATCCTCAGCCATCTCTATACCAACACCTATCTACTGTTGAAGCCCTGAAGAAGAAATTTTAGGTCATGGAGCTTGCTCTATCCATCGGTGGACGACGGATATGCGGTGGCAGCGATCATCGGTTTCGGGCCCGCCAAGGTTATGGTGGTGGAGATGAGGAGATGAATAGTGGATCATCGTCAAAGAATGGTGCTCCTGTTCAGCTTGATTTGAAGCTTTCTTGGTCCACTGATACTGGTATTGCTTCATTTGTTTCTTCTTTTTAAGCTGAAAATGTTAAACAGGCTGTGGGAAAGACACAAAATCATTTTATCATGGAAACCATATCCATTTTTAAAGATAAAGTCCAACACACCAAACAATCTTATCAAGTCTTTTGGTGTAGCAAAACATTTCTTTTTTGTTGATATGTGTTTCTAGTACTGTTTGTTTCAGAACAAGTTCAATAGTTTTTTCTCTCTCTTGGGTCTAAATCTTCTTCTCAAAATGATTGAGAAAATAACTCCACTCCAGGAAATAAGAACCCAAGAAAATGTTATAGAGAAAGTGAGAAAGATAGAGTATCAATTTATCAAGAAAACCATTTCCATTTTCTGAGAAAAAAAATCTAAAGCATCAAACATTCTTGTCAAGTGTGCAGTGCCGCAAAACATTTTACTTTTTGTTTAAATATGTTTCTACAGCTTGTTTGTATAAAGAACAGGCTAAATGGTTCTCTCTCTTGGTCTAAATCATCTTTTCACAAAAAAACTGAGAACAATAGCTTCACCCCAGAAAATGAAATCCCAAGAAACTATTAAACAGAAAGTGAAAAAGCCTGAAATTCAGTTTTTCATGAAAACCATTTCCATTGTCTATAAAAAAAAAAAAAAAATTTAAAATCTAACAGATCAAACAATCTTATCATCACCATCATCATCTTTTGACTAACTGAGAAATTCCAAGCAGGAGATGATATTGCTCATGGAGGAGGAGGGTCAGGAACTTCATCATCCGATAAATCAAGTCGTGGGGGTGGAGGTGGTGGTTGTTTGGAACTGGATGTGAATGAGATACCATTGCCATTAACAAGCATTAATCAGAAAGAGATGGTAGGGCCTTCATCTTCTGATTCAAGACCTACACAAGTAGGAAAAAGAAGAGATTGGGAAACAGATGGAGAGAGAGGTTGTTCGAGGTGCAGCGACGACGAAGAAGAAGAAGGTGGTGGATCCACTACATCCTACACAAGAAAGAAGCTCCGGCTCTCCAAAGAGCAATCTTGTTATCTAGAGGAAAGCTTCAAAGAGCATCCCACCCTCAACCCGGTCAGTACATAGAACTAATTAATTATACAAGACCATTTCTCATTTCTAGATAATACTATATTTTTTTCCCTTTTTTAGAAGGTAAAACAGTTTGTTTATAAAGATTTGAACTCACAACCTCTTTTTTTTTTTTAACTTTTGAGCTCTTTAACACATTTAATATTTTATGCGTTCCCCTCTGGATCTAGGTTCTAGCTATACCTTAAACTTGTGTCTTTAAGGTTTTGTGAGTCTCACATGAATGCATGAAAAGTAAGTGTAACGGACTAACAGGTGGAGACCAAAAATGGCCACAATCAAATTACCCAAAACCTTTGATTTTAGGGCTTCATATTTTTGCTATTTAAACAACTTAATTATACTTGCACTTGTACCGATAGTGTCGAATTGGAGTGATTGTCATCTTAGGCTGGGTGTATGTACAGTTTTGAATTCATCTTGACATTGGCTACATAAAAAAGCTGTTTTTTTTTTTTTTTTTAAAGAACAAGTTGTCCTCAGTTCTCTCTTGTAAACTCTTATATTATATATTTTAATATTTTATGATCAATCTTAGATATGTTTTTTGAGAGCCAAAACCAAATTATAACAGTTAGAGCCTTTTTGGAATCATGAAAATGAAAATGCAGCAGCATAACAGTTTTCGATCTTGATTGATGCGTTTATTATTTATTGTCTTTATGTTCTGGACAGATTATACTTCTACATGAAATCTAATAACAGTTTCTAGTCCAATTTCTTCAAAGAAAAAAATTGTGGGACAAGTAATTTGCAACAGGCCAATGAATTGTCTTCGCCTTTTTTTTTCTATAATTTTCTTTCCCCTTTCATAAAAAAATCTATGGTTCCTTCCATACCCTGAATATTTTTCGTTTATTTAATTTCCTCTATTTTTCATTTTCATGTTTGGAAATTGCAGAAACAAAAATTGGCACTGGCCAAGCAATTGAATCTACGGTCAAGACAAGTTGAAGTCTGGTTTCAAAACCGAAGAGCAAGGTACGACTGACCCCAAATGGCATTAGCTTCCTTATTGCAGCACATTTTCATCCATTTAGGGGGTTTGCAGAATTTCTGCAGAAAAATTTGCCATTCCAACCTGGTTTTTCCATCGGAAGCTTTTTTTCTAACGAATTACGAAAAATTGCTCTATTTTTAATGCTTTTTCATCGTAGTAAAACATCTGCACTAAATGGTGGAAAATATTTTTCTTTATGCAGAAAAGCATCTCGCTTTTCCTTTCTTATTTTGCATTTTTGTAAAGTGCCCTAGCGTGTACGTTTGGATGTACCCAAATGGGAATTAATTTGAACACCTTGCCTGATTGAAAATCACTTATCATAGTACCACTATTGAATTCTTTGATTTTTTTTCTACCCCCAAAATCCCTATATGTGGTAGTACCGAGCTCTTGACTTTTCTTCCCCAGCATCAATATCATCCACCAACTCTAGCAATGATTCTTATTTGGGATGCATCCCAAGCAAGACTTTTTTTTTTTTTTTTTTTTCAGAGGGTTCTCAATCCTTTGTGTTGGACTAATCCCTCCGAGCTCAAAAGAAAGCCAAGTAAACTCCCCAATAGCCCTAGGTGGTAGTTAAATTTCGAACTCACAACCTCCGAGTGCAAACTTACAATTTGGCTGCTAATAAAGAATTAGAATAATGTGTAGGGGTAGAAATCCGATTATACAACGATGGCCGGCATTACAAATAAATAAAGTTGTATCTAAGCTTCAATCAAAATATGTTGCAATAATTAATGAAAACATCAGCTTCACACTATGAAGAAATTCATACTCCCAAACATAAAATAAAAAATACCCTTCACCCCAAATTCCCAATGACCACCCTAGATGCTTTCCTCACCAAAAAAAAAAATTGTTTGCCCCAATGATGGAAAAAATTTTCTATAGAAAAGCATCCCACTTTTTAGTGTCATCACTGGAAAAGCGATTGCACAAATATGTCCTAACGTACTTATTAAAATAAAGAATATTTCATCCTATATTTCTTTGTGGCTAGTAGGGATTCATCCATAGAAATATGCGTGGTACTTAGGTGCCAACACCACTCAACCAAGAGTGTGGTGGCGGCAAATGTACGTAACTTCAAAAGATAAAAAAGCAAGGAGTGTTTAGCTGATGTTACTTTTGTATAGCACAATTCAGCTCACCCTCTGTATTATGCCGATTTCATTCTCAAGCAATGCGAAACACAGTAGAATAAACAGTGGACATAGACAGAAGGGAAAATGCACTCCACACATAAAGGTTAGGAGTATCAATACTTGCTCTATTTTCTTGTAATAAGTCGAGTATTCAAATATAACCAGCCGTCTATAATTGCCAAAATATACAAACCACTTGTGGCTTTGGTGCACATTCAAATGCACATTTCCTGAATCTAGTGAGTTTCTAATGCTTGCTTAATGGATTTGGAATTCCACCAGGACAAAACTGAAGCAGACAGAAGTGGACTGCGAGTACCTGAAGAAATGCTGTGAGTCCTTAACAGAGGAGAATAGGAGACTCCACAGAGAACTTCAAGACCTCAAGGCACAGAAATTTCCCCGCAATCCTTTTCATCTGCATGGACCTGCGACGATGATTACCATGTGTCCATCATGTGAACAGCTCACCAACACCATGCCCACAACCACAGGCAACAACATTAGTAGTAAGACGGTCACTTTTGGTGTCAGCGTGCCCAAATCAAGGTTCTATCCATTTGCACAACACACCTCCGCAGCTTCATGATATGATGATACAGGCCATCGATTGGAATTTGATTGGATCGATCTTCTTAATCTTCTACTCTTGACATGTTTTGGTATATGGGATATCCACATGGTTTGGTAACCATTCAAGTGGTGGGACTACCACCACCAGTCAAGTCAATCCTAGAAAATGATTCCACAGATCCTTTAAAAAACTAATCTATAAACTGAGTTAACAGATAAACATGTTTTGCCAAGATACATCATATGTTGTGTTTACTTTAATTTTATTTTATTTTTTTTCTGACAAGGGGCTCAAACTTGCACGCCCAAGCACATTACATGTACCTAATCAACTGAGCAACAGCTTTGGGACCTATTTCTTGTTTGTTTTATTTCAAGGGAGTTCAGTTACAGTCTACCTGATGCCTTTCATTGTGGCTACATCATCAAGGGGAGAGAGTAAAAACACAAGAGTCAGCAGACCCATAAAATAATTGAGCAGTATTGAGTGGACTACCCATAGAAGCCCGATAAAATTGGGTGTTACAGGCCTCTTAATTTTGGCTGATGAGATTCAAAGCAATTGTATTTCACTTCCAATTCAATGCCAGGATATGAAAGGCTTCAAAAGATGAACTTGTTAACCAAAGTACAGCAGGACGATGATAACAACTGCTACCTACTCAACAAAAAAAGGTTATTCCTCTCGAACATCTAGGTAGTTTATAAATTGATCATTAGATAATAAATCACCAAAAAAAAATATTTGAGAACACAAGGGAGCAATCATAGAATAAGGTCATGTCAGAATTTTATCAGATTCAAATCCAGTACGCATTCACCAGTAAGCTAACAAAGAAATGCAGTTACAATGATCCAGGGGAAGTTGTCATTAATAGTAGCAAAAAGATCCCAAGTATCCATTAAAAACTAAAAATTCTGGAGTTCACATTTCCATGTGTAACTACTTAAAATTGTAAAATAATCATCTCTTGTATAGATTGGACAAAACTGTGGAAGAACTAATACAGTTAAAAACCAGTTGGATAAATAATAATTAACTGATGACAACTCATATGGAATTAAACACCAGAGGCACAAGGCCAATCAGAAAGGTTTAACAACTAATTGTTCTGTTACTCAAGTGCAGATGTCACTCTTCATTTAACTTAAAATAAAAAAGAGTTTCATACATTATTCATGAGAGCTGCAAAACCCAAGAAAGCGGTCTACATGCCGTGCTACAGATTGGGCAAGGTTGTCAGCTGCTTCCTGTGTGGATGCCTCTGCATATACACGTATGACATCCTCTGTTCCTGATGGCCGAATAAAACAACGTCCGTTTGGATACTTGGCTGCACAAACATTTAGATACAGATAATGGTCGATGTAGATAACCCTTCAAACCCAAGCTATTAGAGATTATGTTCACATACCCATGGCACACATGGTATGAGACTCAAACCATCATCTGGTGAGTCCCATAATGGATATACATTTTGCTTTGACAATTCTAGACCTTCTATTGGGGGACATCCAGAGGAACTTAGGTTCATTTTTCTTTTAATTTCTCACGGTCAAACCTTTTCCCTTGAAATTTCAATAAAAAAATAAAAATAAAAACAGAACAGTTTAATCGGCATCATTTTCAAGCTAAGATAACTAAATTATTGACTGGTAGATTGTAAAAGAACAATTGACTTAACATGTGAAAAGTAAAAACACCATACAAGTAAAAGCACAAAAAAGCAGAAAAATTGGCATGGTAGAGTAATCACTTCCTCAAGGAAAAGGAAAACGTTGTCTCCATTGCCTACAAAGGCATTGTTATTTTTAATAATATGTGCACTTACCAGTTTCAGTGCTGATCACCTCCTGAAGGCCTGATGGCTCTACAACAATTGTTTCTGCATTTGTTGTAATAACTGCAGTTCTATCCACGACTTTTACCTGAACATATAAAGAAGAGTAAATTAGTTAACCATGGGCTATCATCTTCACATACAAAAATTTATTGTTACCAAAAAAAAAAAAAAAAGAATTGTTCAGAGTGGCAACTTTGAAAAAATAAGAAGCACAGCAACAGTTCTGTCCAACCCAACTTGGGAGAGCAGATGACACTATTTTGTTCAGCTCAACCAGGAGTGAGGAAGTCGTTGCACTGAAGAGGATTTTGCGATGCTTTCAATTAGTATCGGGGTTGAAGGTGAACTTGAACGAGAGCTCTTTGGTGGGGATTGGTTGTTCTGATGATGTGATTCATTCTTTGGCAAGTATCATTCATTGTAAGACGGGGAGGTTACCAATATTGTACCTGGGTCTCCCTTTGGGTGCTAGGACAAAAGCATCGTCTGTTTGGGATCCAGTGGTGAAAAAGTTTGAGAGGAAACTTTCTGTGGAAAGGGAGATATCTTTCTCTAGGGGGCCAGAACTACTTTGATTAAAGCTTGTCTCTCCAGTTTGCCTATTTATTATATGTCCTTATTCAAAATGCCAAAGGCAGTGAGCTTGAGGTTGGACAAGATTAGAAGGGATTTCTTGTGGGAAGGTCAAAGTGAAAGAAGGAAAATTCATCCATTAAAGTGGAGTGGCGTCATAAAGCCAAAATCAGCTGGGGGTCTCGGTCTTGGGGAGTTGGAGACCCATAATTGGTCTCTCATGGCTAAATGGTCGTGGAGATTTGGGGAAGAGAAGGATGCCCTTTGGAGAAGGATTATTGCCAATAAATATGGGGTGGATAATTGGGGATGGGTTCCAAAGCCAGTCCCTAGGTATAGATTGTCGGGTTTATGGGGTCCCATTTCTAGCATGGGGAGTGATTCCAATGTTAGGGGGGAAACTTTTTGTAAAAGGGTGGGATTCTTGATGGGGGAGGGTAGTTTGGTCCCTTTTTGGTTGGATGATTGGTTGGGGGTGGATCTTTTGCATTCCCGTTTTCCTAGGGCTTTAGAGTTGTGTCCAACAAAGAGTCTTCGGTTAAGGATTGTTATGTTGTGAGGGACAATGTGGTTTCTTGGGAGTTGTCCTTTAGGAGGTCTTTGCGTCATGGGGAGTTAGTTCATTATGAAGAGTTGTTGGTTTATCTTTCTAATGTAAAGCGGATAAGCGCATCTGGAAACCGTCTTCTACTGGTGAGTTTTCTGCCAAGGCCTTCTACTTGGCTTTGACAAACTCACCAGAACCGCGTCCCACTTGTGCTCTTGCTTGGGCTGGTTTAGTTCCTTCCGAGGTGGAGGCTGGCGATTGCAAGGAGGGTGTCTACTATAGATTTTCGAAGAGGAGAGGTATTCTTTTACAATCCTTATCAAACACTTGCATCATGTGTGGTAAAGAGGAGGAAACGGCGAATCACCTTTTCTTGCATTGTGAGGTCACTAAGGTGGCCTCATTCCTTTGGAGCTTCTTCATTCACAAGTGTGGCTTGCAGTGGTGTATCCCTCAGTCGATCTCGGTCTTGGTAGAATCTTGGCGAGGCAGTCCTTTCTTCGGGTGTGGTTGTATCCTTTGGCGGATCACCCCCTTTGCTATCTTTTGGTCTATTTGGAAGGAAAGGAACAATAGAATCTTTAGATATGTCTCTTCTTCGAAGGAGGAAATTTGAGAAGCAATCCTTGTTAGAATTGCAAAGTGGGCCGTAGCTAAGAAAGAACTCTCCAACTTTAGTATGGATGACGTTCTTTCTAATTAGGAGGCTTGTTTGGTGTGAGGATTGACCAAGGAGAGGAGGTTGACCTTTTGGTCTCCTCCTTCGATGGGAATGTTGGAAGTTTAATGATGATGGGGCAGCCAGAGGGAAGCCGAGGCCGGAGGGTATTGGGGGAGCATTGTGCGACGATAAAGGGGTGATCCTTTGTATGTTCTCCAAAAATGTTGGAGTGAGGGATTCCAATGAAGTGGAGGTTTTGGCTATTTTGGAGGCTCTAAAGATTTTCTCTCCCTCTTTCCAAGGTCGTCTAATAGTGGAGAGTGATTCTTCTGATGCTATCTCTTGGGTTACGAGGTCTGCGGTCAACCCTAGGAAATTTCATTTTTTTATCAATGAGATCAAGGAGCTGGCTTCTTCTCTTTCTGTAGTTTTTTATCATGTGATTAGATCCGCAAATGGGTTGGCGGACTCCTTAGCCAAACAGGGGGTTCACCCTGGGAGGTTATTCTTGTGTGTGTAATTTTGTCTTGGGTATAAGTCTCTTATACTCGTGTTTTTGTATTCTTATGTTTTTTCAATAAAATTTATTGTTACTTAAAAGAAAAAAAAAGAAAAAAAAGAAGCACAAACGAACAAAAATAATTTCAGAGATTAGCCTAAAGTGAACAGATACTCTTGAGCGACACCACGAATATTCATGTGGTATGAAGTAATCTACAGTCAAGACCTCTAAAGGCTGGAATTCCCTGTTGCATGGCCTAGGGAGGAAGAGCAGCATAATTCAATCGACTATAAAGTGAGCCAAAACAACAAGGGTTCATCAATCACCACAACCAAAATTTGTTGTAGGCATTCCTCTGTCTTCTCGTGGACTTTCATCTTGATCATGTGAACATGCTTGGGAAATAATCCCACTCTTCCACTTATGTCCCAAACTGTAAGACATTTACTTCACCACCAACCACAAGTCGTGTGTCAAACCCAGGGGCGGACCCAGGTACAAGGGTCTGGAGGCTAAAGCCCCCACCCTACTTGGAAAAAAGTTAAAATTTTCAAAGATCCCCCTATAGATTCTGATAATTAATATGTTTTTTTTTTTTTTTTTTTTTTTTTTTTTTACATTTGCCCCTTCCCCCAATGTTTCTTTTACATTAAACAACCCCCCCAAGATAAATCTCCTAGGTCCGCCTTTGGTTAAACCTAAGAAGAAACACAACCACTTGTCAAAATGGAACTTTGTAGTGCCTAATATTTGCTTAGTAATGAAGAATCTCTATTACATTGTCCATTCACATTGCAAAACCAAACCAAACCAAGCCTTTTCCCACTAGGTGGGGTCGGCTATATGGATTTGACAACGGCAATCAAATCTGTTTAGAGTCATATCCTCCGTTAGATCCATGTAGGCAAGGTCATGTTTAATAGTTTCTTTCCAACTACTCTTAGGTCTCCCTCTCCCTCTCCTACTCCGGGCAATCTTCATGCTTTCACACCTTTTAACAAGTGCCTCCGTTGGGGGCTTTCTAACATGGCCGAACCATCTCAGTTAATTTTCTCTCATTTTATCTTTAATCGGTGCTATTCCTACTTTGCCCCTAATCTCCTCATTCCTAATCCTATCTCTCCTTGTGATCCCGCACATCCATCTTAGCATTCTCATCTCCGCAACATCCATCTTCTTAACATGATTATGCTTTACTGTCCAACACTCTGATCCATATAACAACGCTGGATGTACCGCCACCTTATAATACTTTCCTTTAACCTTGAGGGGGACTTTCTGATCACACAAGACCCCCGAAGCACTCCTCCATTTGGTCCACCCGGCCTAAATCCTGTAACTTACACAATTATCAATCTCTCCATCCTGTTGCACCATAGATCCAAGGTACCTAAAGTTTTCTTTCTCTACAATCTTTTGTGTGCCCAAACTTACTTCTAAGTTACCAGATGTCCTACTTTGACTAAACTTGCATTCCATATATTCCGTCTTGCAACGACTTAACATAAACCCTTTTGTCTCTAACGTATTCCGCCACAATTCTAGCTTAGCATTCACTTCTTCTCTCGTCTCATCCACTAAAACAATGTCATCTGCAAATAGCATACACCACGGCACCTCATCCTGAATATGTCTTGTAATCTCATCTATAACTAGGGCAAACAAGTACGGGCTTAGCGTTGAGCCTTGGTGTAGACCAATCGTGATAGGAAGCTCTTTAGTCTCTCCGCCAGTCGTTCTTATAGATGTCACGACTCTATTATACATATCATTTATCGCCTCAATATATGCGACACACTCTTTTCTTTTCCAGTACTCTCCATAAAATCTCCCTAAGAACCCGATCATAGGCCTTCTCCAAGTCAATGAACACCATATGTAAATCTCTCTGACCTTCTCTATACTGTTCCATTAACCTTCTCAGGAGAAAGATAGCCTCCATGGTTGATCTCCCAAGCATGAAACCAAATTAATTCTCTGAAATGTTTGTTGTTCTTAGTCTTCTCTCAATAACTCTCCCATAATTTCATTGTATGGCTCATCAATTTAATCCCACAGTAGTTCGCACGGTTCTGAATATCTCATTTGTTCTTGTATATGGGTATAAGAATACTTTTCCTCCATGCATCAGGCATCTTCTTGCTCTTTAGCACTACTTTAAAAAGCTTTGTCAACCAACTTATGCCATCCTCCCCCAAGCACCTCCAAACTTCAATAAGGATACCATCTAGCCCAACCGCTTTCCCATTCTTCATCCTTTTCAATACTTCTTTAACTTCTTCCCTACTAATTCTCGTATAGAACATATGATTCGATTATTCCCTAAAAATGGTAAGTTGCCCCAATTGTATGTCACTACTACTGCTATCGTTAAATAACTTGTAGAAGTAGCTCTTCCAACGCTCCTTTATCTCCTCATCCTTTACTAATAACTTTTCATCCTCATCCTTAATGCATTTAACTTGGTTTAAGTCATTGGTCCGCCTATCTCTGGCTTTGACAAGCTTGAATATCTCTCTTTCGCCTTCCTTAGTGTCGAGTCGCCTATATAACTCCTCAAAAGCCTTTGCCTTTGCCTCACTAACTGCCTTTTTTATTTCTCTTTTTGCTTCTTTATACCTCTCCAAGTTCGCTTCATTTCGATCATTTTGCCAAGTTTTAAAGCACTTTCTTTTAACTCTTATATTGTCTTGGACGGCCTCGCTCCACCACCATGCCTCTTTCTGTGCCAGAGCACCCCCTTTAGATTCTCCTAAGACTTCTTTCCCTACCCTCCTAATACACTCTGCTACCTTATCCCACATATTATTTGCACTCTCATTTACCGCCCAAACGTCTTCCTCTAGTACTTTTTCCCTTAATGCTAGTTGCTTATCACCTTTCAAGTTCCACCATTTAGTCCTTGAACATCTATACAACTTCTTTTTTTTAGTCCACCTTTGTAGCTGCACATCTATGATCAACAACCTATGTTGAGAAGTCAAGCTCTCCCCCGGTATAACCTTGCAATCTTTACAAGCTAAGCAGTCTCTTTTCCTAGTTAAGAAGAAGTCAATCTGTGTCCTTGAGGAGCCACTCTTATAAGTCACCAAATGTTCCTCTCTCTTCTTAAAAAAGGTGTTACTTACCATGAGATCATAAGCCACTGAAAACTCCAAAATATCATTCCCTTCATTTCTATTACCGTATCCATGTCCCCCGTGTACTCCTATATATCCATCTACGTCGCGTCCTACATGACCGTTCAAATATCCTCCTATGAAGACCATCTCGCCTTGGGGTATCTCTAGTAGCACTCCCTCCAAGTCTTCCCAAAACTTCTCTTTATGTCCATCTCCTAAGCCCACCTGGGGGGCATAAGTACTAATTACGTTCACTATCTCTTCTCCTAACACTAACTTAATTGCGATAATCCTATCTCCACATCGCTTTACACTAACTATATCTTCCTTTTAAGTCCTTGCTTACCACTATGCCGACCCCATTCCTCGATATATTAAGTCCCGTATACCATAACTTATACTCAGTCATCTCAATCTCTTTAGCTTTTTGTCCCACCCACCTTGTCTCTTGCAAGCAAGCAATTGCGATTCGTCTCCTTTCCATTGTATCCACCACTTCCATAAGTTTCCCAGTTAGGCTCCCAATGTTCCAAATACCTAATCTCAGCCTTCTATGTTCCAAGTACCTAATCCACCATTCACATTGCAAATTTTTTTTTTTTTTGGTCATTGTTCTCATTTTCATGGATAATCCGCAATCCTTTCACTCTCTCATGGAGGCTTGGGGTGATCTCCAGAGAAGATAATATGGAAAATGGTATCACTTGTAATTACTTGGGGAATATGGAAAGAATTAAAGCGGAGAATATTTAAAGAATCAGCTCTCTCTCTCCCTCACAATGAAAGCATATGCTCCTTGTGGCATTCAATTCCATCAGTCGTTGATCAAATGGACATTGCAACCCAAGGAGTTCTTGCCATCACAGTATCAGATTTCCACAGGGCTTGGCATGCATGTATAAACAGATACACTTCCAAACATGTAAGAAGGAACAAGTTTATTACCAATGGGGTAAACATTATAAATTTAGTACATACAGTCAATCCAGAGGAAATCAGAGCCTTTTGGGCTTTTGAGGGTGGTTTGTGGGGAGGGGGTCGAGGTATGGTGGTTGGTGGGGGTTGTTTTAAAAATGCATCCAGGAATTGGTGAGTCAAACAGAGCTGAGTTCTTGGCTATAAACGGGTGCTTGAAGTCATTGCAGCATCTTTTGATGGTCTGGTTCTATTAGAAGCTGACTCAAGAAATGTCATTGAATGACCAAAAGGAAAATCAAGAGAACTGTTGAGATTATTTTATGTCTTGGATGAAATTAATGTTTTAACCAAGGATCTAAATGTATTGCTTCTCCATTTTCCGAGGGAAGACCACAACGAAGCGAAAGTTGCCAAAGGTAGGACCGTAGGAGTAGAGAAGGTCTCAATTATTAGTTGTAATGGAATAATGGATTGCTCCCTAATGTATTTTCCTCTAATCATGTTTTATAGGATCCCCAGTCACTAATGCAGAGTTCTCATCTTTAAGTAAATAACAAAATAAATATAAATGTGACCTTATGCATAATTATAACAGAATCACTAGGTGTTACAATATCAGTTCTAATTTGCAAGGCACTTATGACGCATGCTAGGATCATGGAGCTGAACCTACTTGGGTTCAGAGTAGAACTTACCTTCAACTGCTTGCTGGGCAAATCCGTATAAAGCTCACTCCATTTTTCAATTGACCATCCCATATGTTGCAATATAGCCTCCACCAAAAGCAGACCACTCAAAGCATCTCCTACTGCCTGATTAATTAATCTGCTTACTGCCAATAATCTCAAAGCAGCCTTCTGGCACTCACAACCTGACACAAAGGGTAACCACTTGCATTTCCAGAAGTAAAATCAAATATTAAATGAAGTATACACTTTTATTTTGGTAAAATCTGAGGAGCATATGCTCACCTGCAGATGCAGAAGCAAGTTCATTTTTTCTTGCCTCCAACCAACATAAGAGCTGCTCTGAGAACAAAACTGTTCCATGCCCATTTGCCTCAAAGTAAATACCAACATCATATGCAGCAGCTTTCTCATGCAGGTATTTCACTCCTGTGGGAGTAAATACAACTTCTAGACCTAACTGTCTAAGGTAATCTGTTGATGCTCCATTTGCATAAGCAGTCTGCACAATGCCGAGCCTTACAGGGTTATTGTTGTTTGACTCTTCCTTTTCATTCTTGTTAAGAATACTCAACTGCTCCTTGATAAATAATGCAAAAAGAGAAAGTATCTTGTCTCCATCAACAAGATCAATACTGTTGCTACTCGTAGATAAGACACGGAAGTATACAAGCCTATCAGCATCTCCATCCAAACTTGCACACCTGAAACTCTAAAAAGTCCTATACAGTAAGCAGTCAACAAAGACTGAACCAGACAAAAGGTTCACACCGTACCATACTGCCAATGCAGATGAAAGTGAAAAAGCTAACCTTATCCCGACATCATTTGGTCCAAACCCACATGGAACAACCTTCTCTTTCTGCACGTAATCTGCACCAACTCCTTCATTGAGAATTCCTTCTCCTTCCTTTCCTGAATTCCTGACCTGTATTACCAAACCCTTCAACTGTTTCTTCAACTCTTCAAGCTTTTCTCCACCTACACCATTTGCTCCATCTACTATCAGTTTTTCATCCACTGTATCTGTAATTATATCCCTGGGGACCAAATCCATCAGGCACCTGCACGCAAATTATGAATTGATAAAGGCAACAAATGTCATGATACATGGTGTAAGATTTAGGTTCATGCATGTAATGTGTTCAATAAGATATATTTCAAACTGACCCAAAAGAGCTTGAAAGTTGTGCAAAGTAATCGCACTCCAATGCCTCCAGGCCCTTATTTCTGCACCGAACCATCCAATGAAGTTGTGGGGTTGTCAAAATCCCCATGTCAATGGCCACCGCTCCAATTACAGCATTAATTCCCTTTTATCCAAAAAATGCAATAAGAGTTTACACAGAATATAAACATCTAACTAAAACATGATATGACTTCCTGGTAATTCTAGAGGAAGGCATACTTGTTTTGCAGCTTCAAGTAGAGCTTCTCCACTAGGTCTCGTGTCTCTTCCTAACAAAATCTCTGCAGGTTGAGCTCCTCCAAATGATATATTCTCCTTCTTCGCAAACTGAATTATCAACTGTTTGAAAATTTTGATATGGTAAGATTTATGTTATATGAACAAAAAGACATTTTGTTGGCCTTGATTGGAAAATCATATAATTATCTTATGCCCATAAAATCCTGAAGGTGAACAATATTACAGTATTTGCCCCATCTATCAAGATGTAATCCGAGCTAACTAAATACCATTTGGACTTCTGCATATAATACAAAATCTGGAAGATCCCATGTACTTTAAGGAGAGGGGTATGTGTGGGTGTGTGGGTGGGGGGTGGGGAGGTGAAAGAGGAGTAATTGAGTGCTGACATTACAATAATAACGATAATAATTAAAAAACAGCACAATTCCCAGAACCAACCTGAAGGAGATCTTCAGGATTTCCCGCGTTTACGATTGCATCAGCAAAGGGTTCCCAGTCCTGTGTCATCATGCCACCATGCGGATCAGCGATTTTGATGCCGTTGTCAGAGACTTGATTGTGGGAAGCCGTGATCATGAGGCCTATCACAGAACGAGTCTTCAATGATCTTAGTGCTGCCAGAATCCCGACCCTGAAAACTGTCGCCGAGAGGATCGAAGCATCCGAGCGAAATCCAGATGTTCCATACAAGAACCTTACCCCTGAAATAAGACAAGGTATTGAGTGGGAATTTCAGAATCTGCAATCGAACAAGAAAATGGGGATTCTGATTAATGTAACGAGAATTCATTTTAGGAACCTTGAGGAGGAGGGAATCGAGAAGCGGATTGGAGGAAGATCGATTGCTGTTTTTCTTCAACTTGCATGGTGTTCTCTTGGCTTGAAATCTGAGAAGACACAGATCCCATCCATTGATCAAATCACTTCAAATCAAACACAAATCTCTCTCTCTCTCTCTCTCTCTCTCTCTCTCTCTCTCTCTCTCTCTCTCTCTCTCTCTCTCACACACACACACACAAAAAAAACGCACATCAGGTACATTGATCAAACACCTCATTCTCAACCCCTCCAAAGAATCAAACAACACCATCTACAGAAAAAATGAGTTTCTATAGCTGAATTCTTTGATCCAATCTATCACATAATACCATGCAGATCATTTCAAGAAAGAGTAAAATAACAAGAATCCATTCCAAATCACTCCTTGGAACAGGTAACCCAAACATTAAAAATAATAATAATAAAAAAAAAAAACCACACACACACAAAAAAAAAAAAAAAAATAGATCCATTTGATGTAGAAATGAATGAAGATCACATGGTCTCAAAACAATTAAGATCTGCCAAATATCGAACTGGATTTAAGGCAAGGAGAAAAAAAAAAACAAAAACAAAACCCTAAATCCTAAAATCTATTTTCCAATATTCAACATGACAATATCCAATATTAGCATTGTCATGATAGAAAGCATCCAACAACTAAAGGAAGAACATTGAATTCTTCACCTCCACGCTGAAAGCTTCATATAGCAACATTTACCAAAAGAGAGACACTCAGCAATATTTCAGCTTACTGCCTGATGGTACTTTTCATACCATTTTATGGCAACTAGAAGCGAAGTACAATATCCACTACATGAACCACTACATTAATTAAAACCAGACAGTTTTCAAAATTGGCCATCTCCAATAAAAGAGAGAGACTGAAATCAACAAAAATGAGCAGCTGAAATCCAATTGGAACAGGGACTACAATGAACCATATGTCTTCTGTCTTCCCATAGTGCTTGGAAGCACACTAAAAAGGCAATATGAAACCAGCCATTATAGTTGAATTAGAAAAATACTACAAAGAGATGATGGATTGATAATGACCCAGAACCCAAAATCCGAAAATCCAATCGAATTCAACCCCATCTTCCTTCATCCCAAAATCCCAGAACCCTAGTCGACCACTACCCTATCAAACCCATCGGCTTTCCAAACCCATCAGATAGAAGAAAAGAAAAAACCTCGATCGACCAAATCTTGATGCCTAACGCTTGATTTGGGGATTTGGGGGTTTGAGGGTGAATGCGATGAGAAGGATTACCTGCGACTGCGACCGGGAGAGGGAGAGGGAGAGGTGCTCTGAGCTCTGAAGCCTGCAAACTTTTGTTAGAAGAGAAGGAATTGGTCAAGAGCTTTGACCTTTTTTTTTTTTTTAAAAAAACTCTGGATTTTGTTTTCTATGCAAAGGAAAACTCTGGATTTTGATTTCTATGTAATTTTTTTTTTATTATTATTTATTTATTTTGCTATCGAAGGTTTTCTAACCCTTTCTGTGTCGGACTAATCTTTACGGACTCAGAGGGAAGCCGGGTAAACTCGCATGTAGCATACGGTGGCAGTACAATTTCAAACTTACAACTTTCAGGTGCAAGTCATGGTCATAGGCCAATTGAGCTACCCCTTAGAGTTATTTCTATGTAAAGGGTAATTAGCAAGTAGGTATGAAATATTATTTGAATTCCCAAAATGGGAATTTTTAGAATATAGAATTATTGCGGCGTCATCGCACAAATGCATCCTAAGTAGGGCCACGTCAATAAAACTGAAGCCCCCCACCTCTACACCACCATCGTAAAAATATAAATAATAACGAGGGATTCATTCGTTCGGATTTTCAACAGGTGTGCTGTGCCATGTGAAGTTCCACTACTGCTGGATCTTTCCGCCCCAAGTCCTGATTGATTTACCATAGGCTTATCATAAGATTGGTCATTTGTGATTAAAATGTAATTATTAATGAGGAGGCGTTCGTTTGTTCGGATTTTCAACAGGTGGGCCGGGCTATGTGAAGTTCCACTCCTGCTTGGGTCTTTCTGGCCCAAGTCTTGATGGATTTCCCATAGGTTGTCAGGCTTGTGCTTCATTCATGTTGGAAGGCTAGCTCAAGCTTGACTTGACCCAATTTGTGCTTGTTAGACAAAGCTTGACTCAAACTCCACTACTTGATAAGGGAGGGCTTGATCTGATCTGGCTCTGGATGTATATTTCTTACATAAAATAAATTTCTTGGTGAATATAACATGCTATTGTTAGATATTTAAAAAGCTAACTGGTCCCCATTGCCAAATAACCAGTGGAACAGAATATATTCTTAATGTAAGACCACTCTCAACTGCACATTACACAACCAGAACACAAGGAATTCCCATCCATTTAACAAGAAGCAGGATCAAATTGAACACACCCACACCCACAGAGAGAGAGGCATGTAAAATTCAAATTGTAATCCATTCAAGTTCCCCACAAGCCATCTCTAAGGCAGAGAAAGTTGACCTTTGACAATCAAATCCATCTGGCCACATTATTCTCAAAATCTTATCAAGCACAAGACCCACTTCTGAAATCCAAGTAGAACAAAACCAGGTAAAACCATGGTTTCTACCTCAGACATCAAAATTCAGAAGGAAAAAAAAAAACAAAAAACAAAAAAACATCAACTTCTGATGATCTCTTCACCAACTGCATTTGTTTGCTTCAAGTGTCTTTTCCTTCCACCACCATAAAACGGTTGTCGTCCACCGCCTGGAGCACAGATCTCTTCACCAACTGCATTTGCACCAACAAGAAGAAACAGAACATTAAACAAAGCCACCAAGGAGAGATTAAAAAAAAAAAAAAACCCCTCTCTATCTATCATATAAGCATCATCAATATATTTCCTTACCTCTTCTTTTGTTTCCTTGTACAACTTTGTGGGGGCATTTCCGTAATACCAAAATTTAGTCTCATTTCGGCAAATGCACCGACTAGGCTTGATCTCGGCCGCGTAGACCGGGATTGACTGTGGCGCTCGTCTGCATCACCTCGGCTTCAGCCTCTCTTTCTAAGCCGGTGTCAGTAAGAACCAGCTTATCTCACCTCGGTTCTACTTTTAGCACACCCATTTTGACCTCGGCTGCGCACCTCGGCCCTAGTCGCGCCTTTACTGTGACTGTATGACAAACTGCCAACCGAGACAGGCCCTGACAGCCACGCATCACCCTATGACACGTGGCAAGATGCAGGTACGCGCTGATGGGACAGATACACCATCCCACCCGTCCAGAATCCTCATCAAATCCCTGACAACCACATCCAGTAGCTGCTGCCATATCAGGACAGGGCCCAAGAAAGGGTCCGATGGGACCTTTGCCGCCCACAGGTCAATGCGTGATCAGATCCAATGTGACTGGCATTTAATGCAGTATGGGCTAATCGGACCCTCATTTAATGCAATGTGAGCTATGATGGATCTCCATTAATTACTGTGTGGGCTAATGAGACCCTATCAGTCAAATCATTAGGCCCACTATTAAATATCTAGCTAGGACTTTGCTTTTATAAAGGAGGGACCATCCAAAAATGAGGTACGCACACGTGAATACAATCCCCCTAGTTGTTGCTCTGGTCTTCTTCTTCAAGCTTAACTCAATCCCAGCACTAACAAAACCATTAGAGAGCCCTGCGCTGCCCACATCCAGGGACCTCTGACTGTTTTCTCTCCCCTTTTGAGGTCCTCAAAGTATCTAGCTCTACACAGTCAATTGGATAAGTGTTCAAAGGCTCTCCCTAATCTTGTGAGTTGTATTTATTTATTTTTGCTCTTACAAGCTTCTTGAGCTACCTCATGCTCTCTAGATTGATTCATTATGTTGCAAGGCTAGCTCAAGCTTGACTTAACCTGATTTGTGCTTGTTGGTGTAAATGCTTGACTTGAGCTCCACCTGCTGGGGGGCTTGATCTGATCAGCCTCTGAGATGTATATATATATATATTTGTTACGTAAAATGAAGTTCTTAGTGAAATATAACATGATATTGTTAAGGGTGTCCTCTTCCGCGGAAAACAAATCCGACGAGTGCAGGTCGGAAACGCAATCCACGCCTTGCGCAAAAAATCAACACAAAAAAGTCGGAAACGCATCCTTTCAGTTGCTGCACCAAACGTGAGAAGGAGGCGCCGGGTCGGCAAGTGGGTATATATATATATATTTGTTACGTAAAATGAAGTTCTTAGTGAAATATAACATGATATTGTTAAGGGTGTCCTCTTCCGCGGAAAACAAATCCGACGAGTGCAGGTCGGAAACGCAATCCACGCCTTGCGCAAAAAATCAACACAAAAAAGTCGAAAACGCATCCTTTCAGTTGCTGCACCAAACGTGAGAAGGAGGCGCCGGGTCGGCAAGTGGTTTCCGCTGAAACCTGCTTTGCACAAACAACCCCTAAATGTTTCAAAAATTCTATTTCACTTGGTATCCTAGTAAAATATATTTAAAATGTAATAAAATCAATTTATTTATTGCTTTGTTAAAAGATAATAACATAAATAACATCAGAAATTGTCATTTTCTCTTCAAAAAAGATAATATTAATAACTTCATTAACCATCTAAAACATACCTAAAGGACTCTATTTTTTAACATTTAATCTAGTATTAAAGGTCATTAATAAAATCTACTCCATCTAATTCTTTTAGGGTGCGTTTTGGTCACAGCAACTTCTTAGCGATTGGTACAGCGATTAGCGATTGGTACAGCGATTAGCCAAATACAAATACAAGACAACAACAAGCTACAACGACAGCTTCTAGAGCCTCAAATCGCTGATTTTCCATAATCTCGGTCCCCCCAGCTTCAGTAACAACAACAGCTTCTAAGCATCAGCAACAGCAACAACTTTTACATAACCTCAATCGCTATTAGTAGTTGCTATGACCAAACGCAGCCTTAGGCTTCTCCATCTATGCATAGAGATCTTTTACTCCTTTTTCCTCCAAGGCAAAACCAAGAGGAAAAGGGGTAGAGGTAACATAATTGAAACAAGCTTTGATGATGATTTGGTGGTGGTGCTCCAATGATGTTTACAGAAGTCAACAAATGCCATGGTTATTTGATGAAACTTTTGGTCACATGCATGGTTAATTTAGACTCAATAAACATTGTCAAGCCAGCTTGTTAAGGAGCTTGAGCTATATTTAAAAAGCCTATCACACCTGAAGCTTGAGAGACTTAATTCAAGCCAAGCTCACAATCTGGCTAAGCTCGGATTAGCTCGAGTTATAACAGTGGCTAATCTCAATGGTGGGGCTCATGATATATGTTGGGTCAGGCCAGGCAAGAAGAACATGGTCCAGTCCATTTATATTTTATTTTTTTTTTTATTTTTTTTATTTTTTTTTTGATAACGTAGGGTTCCCAGCCTTTTGGGCCAGAATAATCCCTACGGGCCCAGTAGAGAAAGCCGGGTAAAATTCCCCCTGTGGCCCCAGTGTGGTAGAGCAGTTTCGAACCCACAACCTCCGGGTGCAAACCGTAGTCCTAGGCCAACTGAGCTACCCCTCGGGGTTAGTCCATTTATATTTGTTGAACAAGAAAGGAGATGGGTTCCAAATCCTAGCTCAACTGATTCCCCCATTGTAGTGGAACAGAATATATTCTTAATAATATCACTCTCCACTGCACATTAGACAACCAGAACACAAGGGAATTCCCAATTCATTTACAACTTGAGCATCTTCAAATTGAACACATACACACACACAGAAGCATGTAAAATTCAAAGTGTAATTCATTCAAGTTACACTGAATCCATCTCTAAGGCAGAGAAAAAAGTAAACCTTCTACAATCAAATCCATCTGACCACATTATTCTCAAAATCTTACCGAATCCAAGTAGAACAAAAATTAACCAGGTAAAACCATGGTTTTCTACCCATTTCAGATATCAAAATTCAGAAGAACATTAAAAAAAAAAACCAAAACAAAACAAAACAAAAAACCAGCAACTTCTGATGAACATCATCATCTTTGTATTTGCTTGTTTCAATTGTCTTTTCCTTCCACCAACGCAAAACGATTGTCGTCCACCGCCTGGAGCACAGATCTCTTCACCAACTGCATTTGCACCAACAAGAAGAAACAGAGCATTAAAATTAAACAAAGGCACAAAGGATAGATTATAAATATAAAAAAGAAACCTCTCTCTATCAGTCATATATATAAGCATAAAGATCTTTCCTTACCTCTTCTTTTGTCTTCTTGTACAGCTTCTTGAGCTGCCTCATGCTCATATCATCCAGTTGATTCTGCTCCTTTTCCTCGCCGACATCGACATTTACGGTCACCACCTTCATCTCCCTTCCCTTATTTTCCTTATCAACATCCTCAAAAATATTACTTCTGGTTGGTGACTTCGCCGCCGTCCCCTTCTTATTCGACAGACCACGGCTCCTAGGCCCCAATGGAGTTCCTGGATTTGGTGCGCTGATTTTCTTACGGCTCAAACTCGCTGGGCTCCCAACAAGAAATTGATTGCCCGCCGGAGTCTCACCCAAGAGATCAGCATCTGGAAAATTCAATGCTTCACTAGAAGAGAATTCAGTAGATTTTGCAATTTTTTCCACAAGCAGATCTTGAGGATAATCTAGTGCCAACTTCTTCATAGAAGATGAAAGATGTGCAAATTCCAACTTCAGCACACTATTCTCAACTAGATGATCTTGACAATCAAAATTCTCATTCTCTTGATTCAAATCATCAACAGAGGATGAAGAATCTGCAATGGAATTACCAGCAGATTCTCCATCTTCCTTTGGAATATGGATGGCTGCAGCAGAACTGATTTCTAGATCCACCTCACCTGCATCTGGATCTGTTCTCTTGCATTCTGACTTTAGTTTCTCCGCGGGATCGATATCAAGACCCAAATCTCCATCAGCATTAGGATCATCTGTCATGCTTTCCTCGCACTCCGGCAGTACCTGATCAGAAGGCTTCAGCTTCAGCTGCTCATGACCGATATCAGCATCAGCAACTGAATCTGTGCAGCTTTCTTCGCATTCCTGAAGCTTATGGTTCTCTGTAGTGGAGGAATTCTCCGGCATCAGATCATCTGAAAGAGCGGAAGCATCCTTCGACGACCCCTGATTGTGATAGTATTCCTCTGGCAGAGGAGATTCCAGATCATCAATTGCAGCAGAAGCATCTTCTGATGCCGGATTTTGATGCGAACTCAGATCTGAATCACATTCCACAGTGAGGCAATCATCGACAGTCGTGGACAGATCTCCATCAGTAATTGGGTCTGAATCACATTTCTCCACGCAGTAGTCACCAGTTTCAGATTTCGAATCTGATTCGCCATTCTCATTCACAAAATCCCCAATTTGGGGAAAATGTTCAGGAATTGGGAGAGATAAATCAGAGCTTGAATCTGAAACAGGAAGCAGAGTAATTTAGAAGCATTCAAGATATGCATTCAAAGATCAAAGGAATGGAAATAGAAATTACAAACAATACCTTTATCATCATCTTTGGCATCAAATCTTTGAGAATCCATCTTCAATTTGGTATCAGAATCCTCTCTTTCTTCACATAATGCAGCGATCTTGATTACCTGTTTTCTTCCCCTGGTATTTTGGATCGACACCGGCATCCCTTCTTCCAATCTCTTCTCAGATAATCTCGAAGATCGCCTCGTACTGTAAGTTCTCAATCCAGTCACTGCAACTGGAATCTCGTTCTCCTTTTCATCCTTTTCTTCTTCAACCTCGGCTTCGATCTTCCTCCGAACTGAAGTTCCAGTCGCTGTTTTGCGGCCATTACGCGCTGCAGGTGTTTTCGGTAATTCCAAACCCTTGTTGCTTTCCGCTGGAATCTGCTGCGAATCGGAGGATTCAATTCCTTCCCTTTTGTCTTCCTCGTCTTTGGAGATTCTTCGTCTTGCTGTGGAAGCTTTCGCACGAGTCCGTGTCAGAGGAACCGCGCTCTCTAGGGCAGGATCTTTAACAGATCTGGTCCTAGTGGAGGTTCTCCGGCAAGTTCGCAGAAGATCCGGCGATCCTGACTCGGTCTTTTCAGGCAGTTCCGGCGATAATCGAGGGGTTGAAGGAACAGATTGCAGATGAAGATCTTCGAATCCTTCAACCTGATCAGATCAACAAAGAACAAATTCAAAGATTAGGAAAACTCGTAAAGAAGAGATTGAAGGAAAAAAAAAAAAAAAGGGCTGCTTATACTATCAAATCTGACGTATAAATGAAGAAGATCTTACGATTTGAAGAGCTTGGAGAGCATCGGCCATGGCGACATTGGTGAGGTTGGCAGGGATCTTGTTCTTCTTGCAGAGGGTTTGGAGATCTTTCCGTGAGAGGCTGTGGAAATCCATGGCGAAAAGGAGGTCTTTCCGTGAGAGGCGAAAAACCAAGGAGGTTTTTGGGAATTAGGGTTTTGAGGTCAAAACGAGGGGTTTTGGTGGAGGAAGTAAGGAGGGGCGGGGAGGGGTTATATGTAGCGAGGGAAGAAGGCAAAAGAGACGTTGCGATTGGTTTTGAAAATATGACCGTTGGTGCCACGTAAGACAAATTTGAAATTTGGGTCATTCCCTCATTTCACTCTCGCTTCGACAGCTGTCCGAGAACTGAGGATTGAGATAGCGAGCGTTGCATGGACTGGATTTCTCATAAACTACACGAGATCTGAGCCGCTCACTTGGTGGGCCTCACATTGAAGATTGTACTGCCCAGAGCTTAATTAAATATGAGCACAGGCATGACCCATGCTCAGTATGCTCAGTTTAACAACTTTAACATTGTTTGTACAAGTAACTTCACATACCAAATGTGTTGTGTAGCAGTTTGATTAGTTATTTTTAAAAAATATATAAAAGTTAAAGAAATCGTTCCTTCTAACATGTATACATTTTTTTTAGTGTTTTCTTACCAAGGAGGTTCAATAAAAAGCCAAGATTGAAAGTAATCCGATCAAAATTGAATTCAAAGACTTTGACTTTAATATATTATAATGTTTTGAACATCAGAGAAATTGGTCGTTATGTATCCATGATCCAATTGACCGTAGAAATTTGGCCTACGTGTGGTCTACATTTTTTGTGACAAATTTGAGAATGCTCTATCTTCTGGTTTGACTTGTCAACGGATTTTTTTTTTCTTTTTTTTTTTTTTTTTTTTGTGCGAGTGCTCCACTTTTGTATCCCTTTAACCAACTGCCCCATGCAGTGGGACACATCATTTCTGTTGAACCCACTTGGCCCACCTTATGGTTAGCTCTCATAGTCTCGTTACTACCCGTGAGTTAACACTCATTCAAATTAAACACGTTCAAATGAAACATGTCTTAGTTCCTACAATGCTATCGATCCAAGAGCTAGTATTTGAACTTTGAGGTACTTAAAAGGGTGATTAACTTCTTTTTTTTTAAAGATCGGCAACGAAAAACTTTCATTAAAAAGTTATGGAGAGAAGAAGAAGAGAGAGAAGGAACAAGAGTATTGTATTTGTACCCCCATAGATAGAAAACTCTACATAATAAATCCTTCCCTTGTTCGGCAAAGAAGGCATCTGCTATAGAAATGGCCAATCTTAGCTAAGGACCTTCCCGAATCTTCAAATGAACTAAAACTTCAAAGGAAGCACTTTCCTTTTGGACACCAAGCGAGGACGCCATTAAGAGCATCTCCAACAGACATGAAAGGGCTTTCTCTCTCTCTCTGCGCGCTCTTCCGTGGAGAGAAAAACCATACCAAACTACCCTGCAAATGAATGCCTAGATTATCGTTTGCAGTCGGCTACAATATGTGGCACTGCTAATTTGGGCTACCAATTTGCTGCGCCTGGAATTTGTTTAGACCAGATCCTCAACTAATCCGAAAAGCATATTTGAGACTTTTTACATTTTTTCTGAGCTTTTCCTACCTCACGAGAACATAAATTAATAACCTGGCCCATGAAGCCCACTAGGATCCATGTCAACAATGATTAAGAACAGATGCATGCAGACTTCAATTGGTCTAGGCCAATAATAGCATAGGAAGAAAATAAATGAGTCCAAACATAAACTTCAACCCTCGGATCAAGTCTCTGTAATACGTTCTCGACTCTGGGCCTCCTTAAGCCTTCCATATCTTTGTTGTAAATCCCACCGGTCAACGCCTGTGCCTAATCCTCTATTTCATGTAATGGAGATCGGCAAATGCAAAGCAAGATATACAAAAGACGCAACAAACAACCAATGAAGTCCACCAGTTACTATTACTAGCAACTGACTTGGTATAGTACTCTTTTTCCAATCATACATTTGATCCAATAGAAGACGTTCCATAAATTTTATAAATAAATATTGCACCTAAGACGGTCGGGTGCTATCTGTCTCTCTCTGTCCGTCCGTCTGTTGACTGACTGAAAAAGAACCCAAAGAACTGCTCAAGGATTATCTAAATTTCCATAACCAAACAACAACAATTTAAAACGAACATACCTTCCGCAGGAATGCTTTTCCACTCAACCTCAACCTTAATCAAAGAAGTTCAACCCCACAAAAAAGATAACAGAAGGGATCTATTTCAATCCAGGACTTACCAAGCCGACAGCAATGATCTTCAGAATCACACTGGACTAGGCCAGCCAGAGGATCCAACCCTCTGCGTCAAAACTCATTGAAAATAAAAAAAATGACAAAAGGCTGATTTAAAAGCATCAGAGAATTCAAATGGAACGTGCAGAGAACATCGACTAATAATTTGACAAAAAAGAAAACGCAAAAGTGAGCCAAACCTTTGATGATTTGTTCCAGTTACAATCAGAATCAAAGTAACACCCTATTTCTTCACATCTAGACATGAATGATGTACTAGCATCATAACTTAATTTCTATCAAATTGATGCAAGTACTCCACAAAGATACTTGCAACAAAAACCAATAATCTCAAAACAGGGGGAGAAGAGGCGCCCAGTAAGATGTGACGATTTCATGTCTCGTACAAAACCATACACATCGTGTGAGAAAATAAACAATCCTACAAACAATAACATGAGAGAGTATGTGATGGTCTCTTTAACCCCCCTCCAGGTGTTCAATCTCATTGTTGCAACTTCCATATCAGACCCTGAAAAACTTTACAACAGGAACATATTGTGTTGGTCTATCTACTGCATGGTGTCAGATGAAAAAGGTGATCACCTCTGCAGTGGAGATTAACTGGAGAGGGCCTGCCTCTGGGCCTTTTTAATCTGAAGTCATGATTCCTAGAAGAGTCATCTAGAAGGGGGCTCCGATGCCTGACTACTCAATGCAGTATTAGACGGGACTGATGGAAGAGACCCATTGTCAGGTGGTGAGGCCCCCCATTTCGGTTCGGCATCTGATGGCTCGACAACATGAACGGCACCATCACTCATGCCTAATGCAATCTGGTTGGCTTCAGATGGGTGTGCTGCAATCACCAGAGGATAGACACTGTTGTTGCTGCAAAATCCAATGCAATTCCGAAAGGTATTCATCAGCTCTAAAATATAAATAGCAAAGACCCAAAGGACAAAACAGGTTGCTACAAAGAGCACCCTGTGGCAATTTAAATGCATCCATCAATGTTAAATATTCATCAGTTCATCAAACAAAGTAACTCTGCAATATTTCACTAGCATACCTGGTGACAGGAGCTGGAATATAGGCGGAAGGGGCAATACGACATCGGAGCCTCAAACTGTCTGCATCAAATACTCCAACAGCACCATCACAGAACCCAGCATATATCAGAAGACCATCACATGAATAAATTGCACTTGAAATGGGTGCCGAAAGGGCATCTCTAGGAGTCCACTGTATGAGATATAAATATCCATCAGTAAAAAGAAATAATATAAGGAAAAAAAGTGTGTTGCATACCATGTGATTTTTGCATAATAGATCACTGAAGATCCTTACATCTGATATAACCAACAGTTGTTAGGTATATAACCAATAGTAATAAATGGGATGAAAGCTTCAAATATTATAATGATGCTCGTAGCTGGGTAATAGAATCAAATGGCTAATTTCTCATTGATACAAATGCTCTTTTCTGTTGTGTGGGAAGGTGGAATGTTGATCAAATACTGGTGCTCAGTGACAAAAACGAATGCATAAATCTAACTGCTTTACCCTGACTCCGTGGATCACCTGCTACAGTTCCCTAATAGTGGATAACAAATTCACAAATAGCTTGCTATTGTCTTGAACACTTTTGGCACAGATTTTCTGGATCCTGGTGATACTCTACATACACATCACTTCTCAAGTACTTTGATCAGTTAAGTAGGGTTGACATAAGTTAATTGTAGTCAAAGAGTCTTGTCATATCTTTGCTTCTATTCTATTCCAGAAGGGTGTCCATTGTCTCTATATAGACTATAGAGTGCTTCTGTTGTTACAACCATTACTCGTTCATTTAATGCTTTTATGTTGCTTCTAACAAATATTTTATAGTGAAAAATCTTCTCTGCTTGGGACACACTAGTTGAAATCCTAATCTTACAAGTCGTATTGAGTTTCATACCCCTACATCAAAATCATTTAAGGGTAAATCATGACTCATGATTGAATTGCACACTCCAACATTGTTATCAGAATCCTACAATTCGTATCTCGAGTTCTAAGGAAACCGTTTTGTATCTATGCAACGAATCTTATTTACATAAGAATCTTCGAAATCAGGTATGAATCTTACGATTCGATACTCATTTCATTGAATCTTACGATTCAAGCGATTCGGTTAAACAAGAATATCTACAACCAATAAGTTAATATTAATAGTCTTTTACCTTCTTTCTTTCTTTCTTTTTATCAATTTTATTTAATAATTAATGAAACCTATATGAAATTTTGAGACTTTGGGGAGGTTCCAGAGATAAACAAAGAACATGAATTTGATTAAAGCGTTCGACTGCACGTATGGAGCTGGTCTATAACTTCTTGTTTTATCGTTTTCTTTTTCCCCCCTTTTTGAACACTTTCTTAACTTCAAGAAATATTCTCCAGAGTAAAATTGATTATTTGGATTTTATTTTACTTTTATATTTTAATTTAAAGATAAGAAAGAATTAATATATATTGATATATTAAAGTTATTTAACTATTTACACATCATTTATTTGTATATTACTATAGGTCATGATGTTGATATGATTGTATGACTTATTTGTCATTGTATTTATAGACCGTTGTGAATGGGAAAATGGATGGATTATGAAAAACTTTTATTCATTTTTTTAATTAATTTTCCCTGTATTAGAAAAATAAAAAAATCAAATGATTCGCGATATGATTCAAGATTCGATTTGATTAATAGGCATGGATAATTTGTGATATGATTCCAATTTTCAGAACAATGCACTCAGACTTTCTAAATCGATTTGCACGTATTGAATCCTATGGAAAAAGTTCATATCCATACATCAAAATTATTTACGGGTAAATCATGACTCATGAGTGAATTGCACACTCCAATACTTTCTTAATCAGATTTCACAATTCAAATGATTCATCTGAGTAGGAATAGAGACAGCCAATGTCTATTCTTATTCTGTTATTCATCTTTTTACTCTTTTTCTTATTTTGCAGTGCTCTCATTTCTAAGAGGTTATCAAGTGATTAATGGCACCGCTTAAGATAAGAATCGTGGGAATTTGAAGAAATTATATATAGAAACGAGGAATAAGAATTCAAATGAAGCATTCAAATGCAGGTATAGTTTTTGCACTACATCTTTCTCCTTTCAGTTTTCCCCCCTTTTTTCCTTTTGAAGAATCATTTCTTTAACCTCAAGCAACCATGTAATGCTGATGATTTGCATTTTATTCATTTGAGCTTTTAATAGTTTTAGTTTTTTTTAATTATTTTTGGATTTAATTTGTTGGACTTGAAGAGGAAAAAAAACTACAATCTGTTTCTTTTCTAGTAGCATTGATATCTGGAAAATATTATTCTACTCACACATATAACACATAATATATTGAGATGTCAACGATGTTCTTTATATGATTGTCTGAATCATATTACTCATTGAGTTGATACTACCATAAATGGAAAAAAGAATGCATTGTGAATTGCTAATACTTTTCTTCTCTTTTACTTAGTAAATTTCCAATATTTCATAGAAAAAATTGAAAAATAAATTCTTACAATTCACAATATGTTTGACCCTTGTAACAGTTTCGATTTTTTAAAACAATAACTAAGAATATTTTTGAAGTAGACAATTTACCTAAATAACGCCATGTAAATCATTTTTTCAAAAAACAAAACACCGCTCAGTTTAACCCTAACTTAAGGAGTAAATATAAATGCCCAAAAGTTGTACAAGTGGAGCCCTAACAAGGAAGAGGACGCACCAACAATCACGCACAAATGCATGAGAATTTTGTTCGTGGTCAGAAATCTTATCTCTGCAACAAATGCTACCTGAAATGTCCTTTCCATCCATTCAACATGGCTGTGCTGTTTTTTTTTTTTTTATTTACATTCTTTGTAGTTAAAAACCCAAAAGGAAAGGAAAACACACTAAGCTCTGAAACTCGCAGTATTAACAAGTCAGCTGAAATTCCACACAGCAGTAGTTTATCAATGTTGCAGCATAAATGGGTAGAGACAGTTCCCATTATAGAGGAACTTCAAATGCTCAGATGATTTATTGTCATCCAGAAAAAATAAAATAGGAAAAGTACCACAATTTAATTGTAACTTGTAAGGGTAAGAACTTACCGAGCGTAAGCATTCAAGCTTGCTATCGTACATAGCAATTTGGCTTTCATGGACCACTAACAGATGAGTTTGATCATTGTGAAATTGAACTTTGGTTTCCCCAGCCATAGGAGCCACCGCTCGACCTGGGGGGACTTGTATAACCCTTGATTTCTTCTTCTCCCATCCATCGATGCTCCAAACACAAAGCTGATATTTTGATCCATCGAGAAATAGAAGTTAGGGCTACACAAGAGCACCTCAATTGACAACAAAACAAGATGACAAATGAACATAACTAAAAAGCTTGGTAAGTTGGGCAGGTAAAAGGGAACCCCCCACCTTCCTTGGCTCACTGACTATTTCATCATTTTCTCACTTCTGTATGATGAGTTTTATACAGACTCTCAGAAAAATAGCACAGTTTACCTTCTGTTTTCGAAAAACTAAAGCTGAACGTATAAACAGTCATCGAGTCTTGCACGTCTACGAAATCTTGAGTACGCAGAATGTTAAAATGGTTATCAATTCTACTTACATGTGCATCAGCCCCTGAAGATACCAGCACATTCATGGCCTGAGAGAATGCGAGGCCTGTTATTCTCTTTTGATGACCCTTGAGCTTGGTTTTAACCTGCCAACAAGAAAGAATGTCTAAGATTACAATGACAATAAGAAAAACATTCATGGTGGCCTCTATCTATGATATGAGCACCATCACCTCATCGATCCGGACATTGTATATTTGAATAGACGAATCTTCCATTCCAATGGCAATAATATTATTATCTTGTGGATGAAATGCCAAATAGGTGGCTGCAGGAGGTGGTGGCATGAAAGTTGTCATGACCTGAGATTGTACACCATAAAGTTACATTCAATATCGTAATGAGTTGTTATGAAAACCTAGCATTTTTATTAACATTAAATAAAGGATTCGAATCAAGTAAAATAACTAAAGGCTTGTGAAAAGAGGAAGAAACCATGAACCTTGAATGTCATCATGTTAAACAAAGAAACTTTCCCTCCAGAAGCAGACATGACATACGAGTCATTCTTGGACAAAGCTATACAAGCGGCTGACTCTTCCGCTGGGTTAGTCTCACTAGTGTCATTTGTCATTAGAGTTCCACTACTAGGTTGCCACAACTGAGGCACAACGGATGCAGTAGACTGAAAGGGTATGAAAGCAAAACAATATCTCTATTAAAGACAGCTGGATAAATTAACTCATTTGAAAGTGCATAAAAGACCAAATCAAACCTTCGCAGTTGGATTCCGATCGGTACGCTGCCATTTCCACAGCTTATGGACAGCATTGGAGGCAAGGGCCAGCAGAGCTAGCCCTGAGTTTGTATAAATCAGCCGAACAACCTGCAAGTTAAGATCATCAATTTCTTCAATAAAAGAAATAGCTACAACAGATGATGCACACATGAGATAAAATAAAAGGACATCATCAAAGCTTAATTAAAACACACTCTAAGCAAATCATCAATACAATGGATTCACCAGTATGAGGATTCTTTTTTCCCAAAACTCAAGCGGCTATCAGACATAATATTCATAGATAGAACTTCTTTTAAGGTTAAAAAAGGGAATGAACAAAACATCAGTGAAAAATCAGAATATCATGTGCATTCCATCCTTATTAATCAGGCAATGCTAGGCAACAAGGCTCACAACCAAATAGACTGATTTTTATCCTCCCTAACCAGTTATGGCATTCACATCAACTGAATTGGCAAATTTTGTTCAATCAAACTCAAAAATATCCAATACTTTTTCTCTCTTGTCTCCCTTTTTTTTAAGGCAAGTGCTTACACACACAAACACACCCCCAAGTTCCTAACCATCAGTGTTACATGATGCAGGGCTTGATCCCTCATTGTTTTTGTGGAAGAAAGAAGCCGCACTAACTGAGCTACCAGTGGATTTGGCAAAAAAAAAACCCAACATTGTAGAACCTACCTTGCTAGATGCCAGTGGGTCAGGCAACCGCAGAGCTTTAAGCTGAGATGAATCAACAATATCAGCCAATTTCCAGCTTCGAATATCATCAACCTTTGGTTTAACATCCGCTGTCCTGTTGCTGTCCATGGATGACTGCAAATTTATTCATCCATGTAACTCGTGTCAGGCTCAGACTGTATACTAATTACAATATAGGTATGGTAAAGACATCAGTGTTAGAATGTAGAGCATATAAGCACTTACGAGGTTGCCCAGAGACACAGGCGGTAGGATTCTATCAGACCGATCAAGGGTGACAGCCATTGGGGCAGAAACATTTGTTGAAGCAGCTAGTGCATTAACTATTAGTGGCTGCACTCACAATGAGAGCATGCAAATGCAGGAAATAGAAATTACAATCAACATAATACACCATCTTAAGGTAAAATTTAAAAAAAAAATTTGCGAAAATCAAAGGAACATTTACCTTTGTGTTCATTGACTCAGAAGGACCTCGTGAGCCCTCAAATGTCCTGTTCTCTAGCATCCTTATCAGCCGCTGTCCATCAGCATTTGCTAAGATCTTAATTCCATTTTCATTTGTTGTAACTGCCAACAATGAGCCCTCCTTATTAAACCTTAGCCGAGGGCTAGCCTGTAAGGAGAAACAAATACCATAATTATATAACAAGTTAATCTTCAAATAATTTAACTTAAGAGTGATTTGTACTAACTGGCAATCCAGAATCTGCATCTGTTGTGGTTAATATATTGGGGTTGTCCATATCCCAAAACTTAATCAGAAATTCATCCCCAGCTGCTAAAAAGCGGTTCCTCGTCGTGTCAAACTGGACAACACCTAAGGAACGCTTCCTGAAGCCAGAGTATGTCCTTTTGATAGCTCCTTCACTCTCATTCCATTCAACTAAATGGGAATCACCATCTTTACTTGTCCCGCAAGAGAAAAGCCTGAAGAAAAAAAATGTCAGGAGAAAAATAGGATAGTGTGGTCAATGACAGCCTAAACCCCGAACCACACTCTCTCCCGCATCCCTTTTTTTATCTTCCTTCTCTCAAAATGCACGAGTTCAAAAATAAAACCCTAACAATGTCAGCAGAAAAATGAACAATGAAGAGTTGAAGATCCATTAGGTTCTTTTGCCAATTAACCAATCGATAATTTGAAAAATGAATGAGAATAATATCACTCATTAACTGCTAAGCTGTTTAAGGCTCAATTGAATCACCTAGTTCCATCTGCACTATACGCCATTGTTGTGCACCAAAGTCCAGGAGCATCATAATCAACTCTAGATCCCATGCAATCATAAAGCCATGCTTTGATTTTACCATCAATTGCTGTTGAGAAAATAAACTGCACATGAAGATCAAGTTAGAAGAACTCTATGTGACCATCAATCATGATAAAGAGAAATGATGAAGTCCAGTCCAACTAATTGTACTATACCACATTGTGGAGCCCAATTCAACCTAGATTCATGGGGAATGATAAGAGGACGAGAAAGAAAATCCATGAATCACATATGGCTCATCAAAGCCTTGTCCCAACTATGTTGTGGTCAGCAATTATGATCAAGAAATCAAAATAAAACTAAAGGCTATTGTAATACATATAATGGCTTCTGCAACTATGCATCATCCATGAAAGTGGTTGACATGGAACACAGAATGCCACCAGAAGTTGAACTGTTTGATCTATAATAATAATCACAACAACAACATAAGTATATCTATCGTGTGTAAAAGATAGGCGACTAGTGCACTTTAAGCACATCACTAAAAAATTTGGTAATAACCTGGATAGCCTCTTTGTGATGAGGACAGACAGAATATACAGGAGCTTCATGACCTTCAAATATATACTGTCGACGTCCAGACACAGCATCCCATACCTGCCATTTATATCATGAGCTATT
This sequence comes from Cinnamomum chago, assembly GCA_038049695.1. Classification (NCBI taxonomy): domain Eukaryota; kingdom Viridiplantae; phylum Streptophyta; class Magnoliopsida; order Laurales; family Lauraceae; genus Cinnamomum; species Cinnamomum chago. The sequence continues at coordinate 1,439,114 of CP142456.1, forward strand.
TCAGGAAATTCTCTTTTAATCTCAATGGCAAACTTCAAAATCTTAAAAGTCATTATTACCTTGATTGTCTTATCATCACCGCATGTGATAATACAGAGTTGTTTATTGGGATGAGAGAAAGCAATATCATTAACACCACCAATATGAGCATCAATCTACGCCACCATAAAAGGAGAAGTAAGGAAATCATATCTTCCTATTCCACCATAACTACAAAGTTTACATATTTTGGAACTTACCTCCAAGTGTTGCCGCAACTCTCCTGTCGGATTGTAAGTGTAGATCTGGACAATATGTTTGGAAAATGCAACACCTAGAAGAAACAGTGTAGAAGAAAGTAACCTTGAGTCAAATATCATTAGATATAAAAACCTGGTCAGTGAGTAAGATTAGCTGATACAGCATAAGGAAAAACCAAGTAATGGAGCAGAAATTTTTAGCCATACCAAGTATAGATCCATCTGGTCCCCATACACACCGATTAACAGATATTGAGGCGTCTTTCATCAATGATGCCTGAAAAAATACATCGGGTACATACATAATGAGTAATGAAGATACAATAGCAGCTATATGCAAGTACCTTACATGTACAGACCCTCATCAAACAATTTAACACTGATGGAGATAAGACTCATGCAATACAGTGACTAGTACCTGCAATGGCATTGAACAAGCTGAGATGTCCCAGACCTTAAATGCTCTATGTGTAAGCCTTTCTCGAGAACCAACTTCCCATATACCAATATCACCAACATTTGTTCCAACTAAAAGGTAATATAGAAAAGATAACAAAGTTCAGCAATGTAAACCAGTAAAAAGTTGAAACCAAAAGAAAATAATTACTTAAAATAAAACCCACCAAGAAGAAAGGTTTGCTGCTGTGGGTGAAAATCCATGCTCATGACATTTGAGCCCTGATTAAGAGTGCGCACAACAGTTTTTGGAAGGTCATCTTGTGAATAGATGTTGGGAGGGTGTGTTGCACCAGAGAACGACACCTACAAATCACATCTGAGAATGCTGTTAATAGAACCATTTAATGGAAGCAAACGCCAACATTATTTTATAAGCAAAAAATAAATAAAACTAGTGGGCCCAGACACGACTTCTAATACTTTCACACCTCATCAGACTGTCCAGTGCGCATCCGTTTCATCAAGTGTTCAGAATCAGCTGATTGATAATCCATTACAGGAGCACTTGTGGGAGTCCTCGGATGTTTTAAGAAAGCCGCTGCAGAAATTGAAAATTCCAGAGTTATAAGTAACTCATAGTTCTTCAATAGGGATGATCACATCTGCAAAGCACAACTAAACGAAGGCTTGCCTGCATTAGGAGGCTGGACAAGACCAGGAGGTCCAGCCGCGACAGCAGCATGTGGTAAAGAAGCATTAGTGCTAGACATCCATCCTGCAATAGTACTAGGAGATGGAGAAACAACCGGTTGAAATGGCTGCATAAAGAAGACACTTTGGCATAAGTTAAATGTTATCAGAAATTAAAAACTGCATCGTTCGATGATAAATGCAGCTCTCTTCATCACAATGTCAGGTTTAGAGGCAATGGTAACAAAAGATGGATGTAGTTCTCTTACACTATGAGCGCCTATGGGAGGAAATGCCCCAGCTTTAGGAATGGGTCCCACAAGCGGGCTGTTCGTTGGAGGCGGAGCACGAGCTCCATTATTAGGAGTGCATGTGTGATCTGTGAAAAGTGTTTTGATATCTGGATTTGGGCGAGGATTCTTGCAAAGCTGATGCTGCCAATTGAGGCTGAAAAGGAAACAAATAGACTGAGAAACATGAAACAAGAGGATGTAGATTCACAATTGATTAAACTTTAGTGCTGCAATTCTACCATGGCAGACAACTAAACAATTCATAGAAACCTAGCAATGACTCGTTCTTTCAGTGTCTCATAGATTGCAAGTGGATAAAATCTAAATGCGCGTGAATTCGTAGCAACGTTTCCAGAGTCACGAGAAGAAATCAACACCATGGATAAAAAAAACATATACTTAGAAATGGCTAAAGCAAACAAAACAACAACCTTTGGTTGATCAAAGTCCTCAATCGTGAAGTTTTGAAGGGCGGAAAAGTAAGCTTGTCACGAAACAATGGATTTGCTTCAATGAGCTTTTTAAGTTCCAAAAGCATGATGTTTCGAGCTGATTTTGTGTCTCCATACTTGGAAAGCTGCTCATTTTGCCTACATACACACAGAAAATTATATAAATTTTTTTCCTTTTAAATTAAGCAATGCAAATATCCAACTGGAAGGATCCAACAACAGATACCTGAAATTCTCAAGAGTGAGCAACTGGGTGATCTCCTTGAAGAGCTCTTCATTGAAGGATGCAAAAACCTTGAGATCCTTTACAAGTATTTCAACAGCTTTCGCTCGGTCTTGCCTGAAATGAATAACAAGTCGAATTCCCAAATTTAATGGACAAAAGGTCTTGACTGGCAAAAGCGCATTAGATTGATAGAAGCAAAGCCCCACCTATCAAGAGCTTCGAGATACTTTTGTTTCCTTATCTCGAAAAATATTTTCATGGAGTATCTATTGTCTTCAACCTTTGTAAATCCGCACAGGTACCGCTCCACTTCATCCCATTCGCCCGCCTGAACTTGGTCCTCAAAGTGCTTCATATTGAAGAAAAAGCCAGACTCTTGTTCCAATCTAAATTTCCAATTTCAAAAGAGACCCAACATATAATAAGGAAAACAAAACAATAACAACTAACCAGGTTTTTCTTTTCTTTTCTTTTCTTTTCTTTCTAAACTTCTATGAACTCAAAACAGCTGAACAGAAAAAACAACTTACTTATGGACTGTTTCTTTGAACTTTTCCTCGTCCAAGAACTGTAATATCAGGAAAACAAGTTCCCTACTCAAGGACGACATAGTTCCCGGTATCCCTAATCGCTCCAGCGCAAAGATTTGAATTTAAACAATAGAAAAGGACAGATACAAGCAACCAACAAACAGGCAACTTTTTCTCCTCTTATCTCTTCTGCCCTCTCAAATGTAGCAACTTCAGTACAAAAATTAAAATTTTCTTCCCCTCTGGCTATAAGCAAAATCTTCCTCTCCAGAACCACGCCTCTATTCCTTCATCAAATACATCAAAATCGAAGTTCGAGACGAGACAAAGCAACAACGAGTAAGAGATCCTTTCCGTTGTTTGAAGACGCTCACGCTACTGCATCAAAATCTACGCCGAATCGAGAGAGAATACCCAGGCGTTCTAAAAACATGAGCACAAATGACCTTCCCCTGTCGCACTCCGCTCCAAAAACTTCATTTTCAACTGCAGCATCACACTAAAAAAAAAAAACCCAAAGATCTAACCACAAATAGCACAGAAACTCCAAAAACACATCTCCTCTGCTCTTCCCACAAAACACCTCCACAAAACCCTAGCTTTCCAGCCTTAGAACCAAACCACACCAAGATCTGGCCGAAAAAACCCGATGAATCTACGTAAAGAACAGGAAAACAAGCCAGAAAAGTCCGCTTTAAGCCTATCAATTCCTCCGATCTAGATCGAGACGCGCGCGCTTTCCAAGGAGCCGAAACGAGGTTCCGATCTGTCGATTCCACGACTCCAAATCGAGCAAGAGAGAGAAACAAAACAAAACAAAAAAAAACCGATCGAGATTTGAAGAGAGAAACAGCGTCCTTGCAAGCGATTTCGAGGAGGAAAGACACGATTTTTAGGGTTCCGATGCTCTTGAACAACCTAAAAAATCGCTTTTTTCTTTCTCTTCTCGTCGTTTTCCTCGCCTCTACTTCAACAAGAACAAAACCGATCGAGATTTGAAGAGAGAAACAGCGTCCTTACAAGCGATTTCAAGGCAAAAGGAGACGATTTCTAGGGCTTTCGATGCTCCTCTTCAACAACAACAAGAACTCGCTCTTCTTCTTCTTCTTCTTCTTCTTCTTCTTGTCTTTTTCCCAATCTCTGCTTCAACAACAACAAAGAGGCCGCCGAGTTCGGTTTTCTCTCTGCTCTCTCTCTCTCCTCCTCCTCCTCTATTTCCGCCTTTTATATAGAGAGAGGTCTCGATCTCTCGCTTTTATAGTGGCTTTTTATAGGGCAAATGCGATTAGGTCGCTTCCTCGATTCTCCCTTCTTTTTATATTTATTTTCCTAACCCAACCCTCGGGTTAGATGTTATGATGGAATTACGGAAATATCCCTTGGGGTTTTCTGTAAATAACATTTTGGGCCTTTTGTACTCTCTGTGAAGTGACAGCTTTTTATTGTTTTCTGATTTTTTTGATTTGATTCTTTGGGACAGTGTATAGAGAGAGAGAGAATTAAAGGCACGATCTTTATCTTCCACGCTGGCAGGCCTTTTTTCGAATTTGGAGATCTTGGGAGGGCTAGTCTGAGAGAAGGGCATGGAAGACTGGGACTGGTTCGTGTGTGGGACCCACTTGTGAAATCAGGGCCGTAGGATGGTGGTCTCCCACTTTGTTTCCTTTGTGGGACAAATCTCTAAGTGTTTTTAGATTTGATCAGGTGTGCTTTGTGGGGCCCACCTGAGGATAATGATTCTGAGCCATTGTTGATTTAGCAAATGATGGGTCCCACTCATTTGATCAGGGCTGTGTTTTTGGGTTTTTTTTTCATGTTTGCATGGGTCATGGGCCCATGGCTTGATCAGATGCCCAAACTAGGGTTTTACAATCAAGATCCTTTCATCTCTCAGCATAAAAAGGTCATAGAAAAAGATGAGGGAGTTTGAAATTTGAGCATTAACTGTATTGGTTTTGAAAATAATGGCTGAGAGAATGTAGGGCAGAAAGATGCAAATAGCATTGGCAACTAAATCCCAATTTAATATGGGTGGGCTCATTTTTCTAATTCAAGAATTGATGCAATTTCAATTCACTCATAGTGATAATTTATTATAGGATTGATCATAGTTACCAGGGGATTGAGGTAGTGTCACAAATCGAAGCTGTTTTTGGAATATATATATATATGATAACAAGACGAATCAATATAATTCAAATGCTTTCTTAAATTAACAAAATTGAGGATATCAAGCAATCCATGTGATTAGCTTGGTGATTAACTTATTCCTATAATAAACAAGATATCAATATATCTACAAGTTTAATTATTGTTTACTCGTTGATGAATTTCATATATATATCCTCAACAGGTAGCTCAATTGACCTAAAACCATGATTTAGTCCCGAAAGTTAAGGACTTGAAACTACACTACCACATTGGAAACGAGAGATTTTCCAGACTCCTTGTCAACCTGTAGGAATTTATCGTAGGGATTTATCCGGCCCAAAGAACTTGGACACCCTCCATTATTAAAATTAATAATAATAATTCACAGGCATGAGACTCAAGCCAGTGGTTTAAGGCTTGCATGTTTCAACAAAAACATTGATGAATATGAAAAGTACAAATGCATGCACTCTCATCTATTCATTTATGTAACATGTTAAATGATCTAAATTCAAAGATTAAAATGTCCTTGTTAAGCTCATTCTAGAGGGATGATTTTTAGTCATAAGAATCTGAGCTTGAATGGTATGAAAGCTTCTTTCCTTCATTCAAATGAGGAGATAAGTGTAGATTTGCCATCTTTAAATAAATCTTGTTGAGGGATCCCGATCTGTGTAAATATTGAAATAGATATTCTCATCACAATCAATAATATTTTATAATTTTTTATTTGACTTCCTAAACCATTATAACACAAGATGATTAAAAGTAAAACAAACTCGGTCATTTTGAACTTCACACAAAAGCTTCTTATTTGCAGTCATTCAATATAGACGGGATATATTCCTACGAGTATGGTGCTTACAGGCTTACTGCACACGTACAGGGCCTTGCAAATCACGTGACATTAGGGGATTTTAAAAATCCTAATGAGTAGGACCCAAATATCAAACATGGACTCACTCTTGTGCATCCAACGCCCTGGTTCAATGTCCACGAGTTTAACAGCTTTACATCAAATCTTTAAACGGGTGCAATAGCATGGGATCTAATATAATGTAAGAGGGTCATCTGTGTATGGACAGTTCTAATCTAATAGATCATAAGGAGGGCCCTGGTATGTTGCCCTCACTACAATTAAGATGGTGAGCATCCTGCTCATAAGAAGATCTGCATATATAAACTGGTAAACAGCTGAATGCAACTTATAATTTTAAGAAATAAGATCAAAGAAGTATGCTAACCTCATTCATTGTCCAGCAAACCCACCTTGGTGTTGAACCTAAAATGAGGTAGCCATCATAAAGATATGACATAATAAATCACTAAACACCCAATCAGTACAGCTTTGTTACAATTGAGATGCACTAGAGATCGAAATAAGTGGTAGAGACCCTATAAGTTAGAGAAATAAGTAGTTGAGACTCTAGAAGCCATCACCTCCCTAAAAACAATGTTGAGTTAACTATTTTTCTTCTCAAAAACACATCCTTTCTAGCTGGTAAGCATCATTTGCTCATTTTGTAGGAAAAAGCTATATCAAGTATTTTGTACTAGTTCATTACAAAAATGTAGGTTTGATGTCGCTATCTATTAGTCTATTCGTTTGCATTGGATCAAATTATTTGAAGAATTCAAGAAATTAACTCTCCTAAGTTGCTAAAATTAAAGAAACCATAACGAAGATCCATAAATGGGTATCTAACAATCTTTACTTGGTGGAAAACAATTACTAAGCCAATCACCCAAATAAATTAAACGGTTAAAAAAGTCGAAGTCCAATATGAATCACCACCTTATATCCTTTACCTTTCCCCTTTTAGTATTCCTTCTCTAGATAAATGAATCCTCGGGAATTCAATATTTCATTGCAAATAAATAGCACCTTATCCAAGTACCAGTTAATTGTGCACAAATTTTAATAATGTTCATGATATCATATTCTTGTTGGGTCACTTCTAATAACTTGCATTTGAGAGGCATGCCAGGTGTCTTTGAGTTAATATATAACACTATTGTGGCTTGGATGAGAAATATTATTTGACCGTAATGACTAACCTTTCCAACTCTGTCTATTGATTGAATTGGATTCCTAGGAATTTGCAATAAATTGAGTTCCAATAAAAGATTATTGAAAATATGAGAGATAAAGAGTATATATAATAAGGAGGAGAAGTAGATGAGACCCTAATATTTTTGGGATTTAATTTTATAGGGTTTGACAACTAGGTACTTATTTCCTATATTTCCTTAATTAATTTTTCATTAAATGAGAGATTGTTTGATGGTCATTTATGAATTTTTTGCCTCTTTTTTGCCACTTTTGAAAATATATTTCTTAGAATTTACATGAACTCAATCCATGAAATTAACATGGCTTCAATACATTTCCACCTCTTGAAGGCAGTGACAACTTATTACATCCATAATTCACATGTAACATGTAGACGTGATGGAATGGTTGAAGTCTCTAAATCATTCTTTACATATTTCACTATCAACAAGTAGATCATCTAACTATTGTGACATGGTCTCTCCTCCTAGACAATCTAAATCATAAAATAAATCCTAACGTCACAAGGAAAACCATCTTAGTACGGGTTTTCCTTTTTTATTATTATGGTTTTGGCAGAAACCACTAGGAGGAAACCTCTTCGCTGTTATAGAATTTGTCACTAGCAAGGAAATATTTGATAGGAGACAGAGACGTATATTTGAAGTGTTATTGAAGGAAAGAGGTAAAATTAGGAGACTTTGATTTGACAACTAGAAAAAGGAGATCAAATAGGGATGTTCAAAGGTGAGACTAATATGGGGATTTTTCATCAGGAGTAGGGAGAGGGAGAGGGAGAGGGAGAGGGAGAGAGGACCACCAACTATCACCATGTTTTAAACTATATTTCCAATAAATGATGGTAGGTGGGAGTCTATGTTCCCCCTAAGTGCCCCTAGCTCCATCACTTGAACAGAGGCAATAATAGCTCTAAATTCCTTCTCTATTTTCATTTGTAATATTTACTTTTGATTGCTGTGGTGCAGATGCAATCATACTGGCCATTACTGGCCATTATTTTGGTAATTGTAGTTAGACTGTTATATTTCGGATTTGTTTTGTTCTGATATAGAATGTACAGGAGTTCATGGTTAAAAGAGATCCATAGGGGGATGACTAAAGAGGCAAGGGGCCAACAGGGAAGTAGGTCGTGATGTAGACAAGATCTTGGCTGTTTTCGATGATTTGAGTTATGAGGGTGATCACCAAGAATTCATTTCTCATCTTTTCACGCTTCCATTTATACATCAAAGGGAAGGTTATTTGAGGTAAGGGTGTTTATGGGCCGGGTAAAGGCATATGCATGCCTGGCTCAACTTTAGAAACCTTGGTCAAGGCCCGGACCAAACCCGACAAGGGTTGTAAAAGTTAGGCCCGAGCTGCCCATGTAACCAATCCGGCCAGGCCCAACAAGGCTTTTTATCACTTTTGTAGGCGTTTGAGTAATTATTTGGACCAATTAAATTAAATTACATACATTCTTTATACATACTAGGCTGGTCTAAGCCCGGCCCATGAACACCCCTAATTTGAGGGTCATTTTTTTAATATCATCACCATTGTCTCTTTGTTTTTAACTACTTGAGGAAATATAAACTATTAGATCTCCTCCTAATTCAATTACATGAAACAAACTGATCGTTTAAGCTTGATTTGTTCCATAAAATAAAGAGGCGCCCATTTGATTTGACATGTTTCATTTTCTTCTAATTTGTTAGGAGTGGATTTCTAAGCAGGCTTGAAACTATAGCATGCATTGATTACAGGGATGAACTTATGTCTGTTTGTTTTATGGATTACTAAAAAGAAAAAAAGCTATAGCATATTGTTTGGTGAGACTCTATCTTAACTTGTTTGTTGGGTATTGTCCTTTCTTGGACAATGGTGAAACTAGCCTCTATTTCTTGTGGTCGTTTTTATCTCCTTGATATAGTTAATAATGTTTTTTATTTATTTATTTATTTAGTGTTTTGGGCTATAATAACGTTTTCCTCTAATTGTAGTTAATGACATAAGTCCTTGTCTGCACCTTATTCCTACACTCTTGCTCTCTTTTCATCTATTTCTTTCTAATATTATCTTTTTGCTTAATCAGTACCTCCTTCACACAAGAGGCTTTATTGCCATTGATTCCACTCCAAACAACAAGATACAATATCATAAAGAGCACTATTGCCAGACACTAGCACTTTAATTAGCAACCTTTCCCTTACGTGGCAATTGGAACTTTCATTTGTTGAGTATGATCAGTGGACTTAACAGGCAATGGTGCTACTTTCGAATGCCTCATAGATAATCAGCAAACTCTCCAAGTCTTGCATGCCACATGCAATTTGTATACACGGTTTGCTCCCCGGAAGACGATGGTTCGAAACTATGCTATCCCATTGAGGCAATAGGGGATTTACCAGGCTCTCCCTCAACCTGTTGGGCCTGTAGTGATTATCCGGCACAAAAAACTGAGACGCCCTCCGTTATATATATATAAAAAAAAAAACACCCTAAATTAATGTGATAAGGCTTTGGTGACATGGGGTTTGTGGAGTTTGTTAGTGATTGTTTATATCCAATAGAGTGGAATTCAGTATTTATTTGAGTCTCACCTATATTTATTATTTATTTGCTAATATTCGTCCCCAGTTGTAGCCCAAATGATAAGGGACATGGGTATGCTTGCGAAAGCCATTTGAATCCATTTTACAATCCTAAAACTACTAAACTTATGGTCATAAATGAAGGGTTAGGATGATAAAATAAATTTAAAATTTTGCATACATTTAGGATTTGTTTGATGGCATTTGTAATGGGGCCCACTTGTGTTTACATGTGGGTGGACCCCCCTCACAAAGAAACACCCCTCGTAAGGAATCCCATGGTGATATGGATAAGAATTGTTTGAGTTTTGTCCAACTCTCTATCCTTATCATATCTTCATTTTAATTCAAATTGAGAGAGTTTGATCCAACCTATTATCCTTAACATTTCTCAATTCGAATTTGAATGGAGATCTTATCACCCATTATCCAAGGGGCTATATATAGTACCAACTTTCAACAACATACCTCCCACTAAATCTATTATTCTCCCCGACTGATCTCTCGTAAACAGTCATAGATCTCCACAACTAGTGCCTGATTCAAGCTGACGCAGTCCTTACCGCAAGATCCTACTTCCGCTGCATCTACGACTTACAGTGTTTGTGCAAAGATGCGCAAGAGGTGTTTTCTCTTTTGTGGCACTTGCTTTCCGACTAGGGGAGATGAGAAATTTAGATCCTCGTTGGAGAAGAAAATGACATTGCAATAAGACACCGGAAATCTTGAATCAACATAATCGTTAATACACCAAACAAAGGAGCTAGATTTCTTGGGGGCATTTTACACCTTTTCCACTGCAACTCCATCTGCAAAAACACACCCTTAGGCGCATCTAGATCTCCTAATCCTTACACTTTGCATGCTTGTCATTATCCCAAGTGGACCCTTGATGGAAGTCTACATGAAAGGCTCTCCAGTTGAGCCAAACCCATGTATATATATTCACCTAAAATGGTTCAAATCTTATCATGCTACCTGCCTTGAGCTTAAAAAAAAAAGGAAAAGAAAAGAAAAGAAACAGCGGGCATAATTTGGGGTGGATTTTCCACACATATCCATACATCATTGCCTATTTGTAAACATAACAAAGCAAAGATTATAAAAGTAATTGTAAAAAAGCCTCATTCATTTCCTTTAATGTTTAAAAGCTACATTTGACCATTACTCAGACTTTTTTCCAACCAGATTTAAACAAAATCTGAATGGGCCCAACCGAAAAAAAAAAGGACTCACGCAAAACCCAAATTCTTCTCATTTTCCAAAAATTAAAAAATCTTAATTATTAAGAGCAAGATTTTTTTTCTCGATTGCCTAGTGGCTAGGACATAGAAAGTATAAAATGACTCCCACCAGGTTCCAGTTCACTTGGTGGGAGCTATGGAATGGGGGCGCCTTATCCACACGGCCAGCCCTCTAATCTCAGCTAGATTTTTTTATTTTTATTGAATATCTATAGAATAGACTTGAGAGTTGTTTTAGAAAATTATGTTGAGGCATAAAAGTCTTAAAGGTCAATGGTCTGGATTTCCACACCTTCAACAGTTGAACTCCACAATTGTCAAACCTACAAGAGTCTTTTTGACGTTGTAACGTGAACACTGACTGCCTCAAGCCCAAGGGCTTGTTTGGTTAGGAAAACTTTAACATCCTTGTTAATGAAGAAATTATGAATTCTCTAAAGTCCGTGCTCAATGCCCCAGAAAATCAATTCCTATGAATGTGCTAGATTTGGTATTTAGAAAACCTTCTTAAAGGAAATACTCAAATAGAAACAAAAAAATTGAGATGCTCTAAACACATTCCAACATGGGCATAAAAAATTCTCAACACTAGTCATTCTTACCAAAAACACCTCCAAATAAATAAGCCCTAAATCCAATCCGCAAAAGAATTCACGTGAATTTTGAAATGAGACACAAGGCATTGTGGTTTTGGATTACAAGGAATCCGATCTTTCCAATTTTCATAAGTTATACCTTTTTTACTTTATACTTATAAGCTATACACAATGGCTGTGCGGGGCTTTCAATTCACCTTCAAATTTAATATGTCCGGTAAAATGGTCAGAAGTATTGGTGGAAAAATCGTCCAAAAGCAATTGACCATCCAATAAAGGCCACGGTCGGCTATCAACATTGAGGTCTCAGCCCTCAGGGCCCACCATATGAAATTGGTGGTGCTGTCGGAGGCAATTCATCAAAGAATGTGTTATTGGATTGTGGGCCCACTAAGAAATTGAAAGGTTTCAATGAATTAGCCATCTATAACTAGCTGGGTTTGTTGAATTTTTTCCAGCCGTTGAAATAATGGTAGCGATTACGACCAACACTTATTTTAATGTGGGCCGTACATTTCGCCACCTTATCGCATTATACCGGAGTGAGTGGTGACATTTGAGGATCAAAATTTTCTTTTTTAGGACATGTTGTATCCCAACGCTTTCATCCACTTTCTTTAAAAAAAAAAAAAAAAATTCCCTCACAAAGGGTGGATTTGTTTGGAGGCATTTCTCCATGGAAAGAACTCATAAAAAGAAAATCCAGTATAATGTCACTTTAGGTTTGTAGAATTTTAAATTTTAAATTTTAAAAGTTCTAGAACGTAATTAAGTGAAAATGGAATGTTGTTGTTGGTGTTTTCTATTTTTGGTTATTTAGTGTTGCATGATTTTCTATCAAAAATTTCTATTTTTGTGAGAATAGAAAAAACTTGAATCCGACCCTTTTATTGTCAAGCTCTATTTCCGTGGAAGAAGAAAGGGACTATTTTTTTGTCACGCGGCATCACACAAACAAGATCTTCAATGTGTGGACTTTTTTCATATTGAAGAAAAATTTTCTATGGAAGAGTCGAGAATGGAATATTTTTTTCAAAAATGCGAAAGTCCTTGAATTTGATTTTCACAACTTTAATCATAAAATTCTTCCTTCAACAATGGTGGAGATGGAAGATTGAACACTGAGAACAAAAGCTTTCCATTTAAATCAAGATTTCAAAGAGGAAGAAAAAGAAAAAATGAAATGAAGGTATGATTTTTTCCACACTAAATTAAACATGCTAGGACTGTGAGAGGGACAGGTGGGTGGAATCATCAAACCGATCAAACATCTTGTCCACACCTTCAAAATTATCGACAAGATATATTTGAAATCTCGCACAACACATAGTTGTTGATATTTTAACCATATCTTCTCTCCATATCAAGATATTTTACAATTTAGCGTGAGTAGTTGTGTTATTTTTTATATCTGCCAATCAATGGTGTCCCATTTTAGCTAGCTGGCTGTTCTTTTTTTTCCTCATAAAGATATTCCACTTTTTCTTTTTGTGGGCCCACATGAACACAAGAATATTGAAGGAGATATGATAAGTGTGAATTAAGGGCTGAAATAAGATCAAATTGATCCCATGGGCTAACCTAACCCACCCCTCAAAGTTTACTTGGTCACACATCATATAAATTAATGGGTATAAAATCAAACATCATTGTTTGCCGGGGTGTTGGTTTATTGCATAAGGTGTGGGTTTGGTCTCCATATTGTGTGTTATACATATGTTGAGATGTCATGTATATGTACAGGGGATGTGTCGTGTTCGATTAAATAGCACGGGGATGCCTCATTTGCTGAAGGATTATAAAAATCACTGATTTCTAATGTCCAAAATAGAATAGTGATAATTGAAAAAAAAAAGAAAAAGAAAAACAGAAGGAACATGTAAGAGGATTTGATTGATGATAAGTGGGCTCTATGGCAATTAAGGAGACACCAAAGGAGAATTTATTTCCAGCATTCAGATGGATACCTTTCCAACTTTAAATTTCTAATTTCTCGCGAGATGATACGAGAAGCTTTAAATTTAAAGTAACGTGGAAATGTTGTGGTCAAAGTCGGTTGTCTTAGTCGTTCGATTTAGCCGAACCTAACATGTATTTTTATTCCATTTTAAAAGGAGAAGGAGGTGTTGGGCCATGGGCACTTTTGCATGTTGTTATCTTCTCTCTTTCTTCCCTTGAGAAAATTATTATCTCAAATGGGAGTCCAGATCCTCCAAGGCTTTAATTTGGGGATGTCCTCAAATGGAGTGGCAAGCACATTAGAGCATTCCATTTAAAATTCTAGCAATGTGTTTTAAGCTTTAGGGGACAAAAGGTTTAAAAGTATGTAATTATTGTCACATTTTCAAAAAATATATATGAAGACTTCAATATTTTAAAAAAGTATAGAAGTTCTCCACAATTTTTTTAATCAAGTCATTTCCATGAGATTTTGGAGAGCTGTTAATGCTACATACCAAGCTACTCTTTCCAAATGCTATCTCTTTTTAGAATTTCTCTCTACACACCCCATTGTCCCCAAAATACCATTATCTCTTCCTCTTAACCTTCTCTTTCCACATCCCTTCTCTCTTTCCTCTCCCTGCTCTGGTGCCCTCTACCGGCCTCCCTCTCCCTCTCCTTGTTGCCGCCCTGACCATCGGCCTCTCTCCCTCTCCTCCTTTGGTGGTGCTCCTCGAGGGGAGTGGTGGCTAGATTGGGGGGATGGGGTGGGTGAGTAGAGAAAAAAGTTGGGGAGGGAGAGACTTTTGATATATGTTCTTTTAGGTAATTTTACATAGGGATATTTTGGTCATGCAAAAATTGAATGTGGAAGGAGAAGTTTGGCATGTGTCATTAGCAGCTCTCAAATTTTTTTGAGAATTGATATAAACGCCCTTCTCTTATAATAGGTTTTTATTTCTTGTTAACCTCTTTCCTTCCAAAAACTTGATCATAACCATTTAGTGAGCTTTTTAGTCATTAGGAATCTCTCTTTTCTAATCATCCATGCATAAAGTTACTTGAAGTGGGCCCTACGAGGTCATTTGGGTCGGACAAGATCATTCTTCATTGATTCATTGAATGAGAATTTTAGAAAATGATCGTTTATGTCTGTAAAGTCAAATGCCTGAATGCATGTGGCAAGAACCATAACTTGTGCATTGCACTTGCATCTCCGCATCTCCCATTGCATATCCATTTAAAACAACTTGAGGCAGTCTTGGGAGGAATCTTTTTCAACCTTTCCTTCACTCCTCTAGAATCTATATTTTCCAAACAATGTTTTCTTGTTTTTTTTTTATTCATATTACACTCCAATGAACTTGCTCATGGTTAGATTTATTGTGGGTTAGAAAATGATTCAATTATTGTTTTTTATTCAAATTATATTTTATGAACATGGTCATTGTCATCATCAATGAAAATCGACTGAGCTGAAATTTGCATAAAAGGGGTTTTAATTTAAATTATTATAACAGTTTTTTAAGTATCCTCTGTCCATATATTGCATAAGATATGATAAGTTCATTAGATTTTACTGAAGTTATGAAAAATAGTTAAATGAAACAAGGCAGGACCAACCAACCAAAATCCTATCAATTTGAACCACTACAAGTCTGTTTTATTGAAATTTAGTCCGGGAAAATTACCTCTTTAACTCAACTTTTGCGTCCCTTCAATGAGTTCTATCTAAAGACAACTATAGGTGGCTTTTCCTACATGGGTAAAAGAATTGAAACTCCCAATGAGGCCCACCGATTAAAAATCCAAGTCATTTAAAATAATCGACCTCTTTATATATTTGATATCCTCGAATCTCCTCCTAAATTGGCATGTTTGTTTATCAAGTAGTATAGTGAAAATATTGATAAAGTTGGCCTAGATATGGCATAATCTCCTTTTATCATGCTTAATTGAAAAAAATAGTAAGATTAAGAGTAAGGTTCAACTACTGGTATTTTTTTTTTTTTTACTATAAGCCATTTTTTGGCCATATAAAATCATGAGAAAGCATGATAAAGTAAAACCAATACAAAATGCAATTTTACCAGTCTCCCCTACATTAATTCACCACTTGCCCCTTTTTTCATGTTTAAATGAAAAAAATAGTAAGATTGAGTAAAAGTTCAACTACTCGTAAATGTTTTTTACTACAAGCCACTTTTTTTACCATATAAAATCTTGATAAAGTAAAACCAATACCAAATACAACTATTTTACCGCTCTCCTCTATATTTTAATTCACCACATACTTTATCTCTCTTCTACCATAATACATCATCAATCTTTACTTTACTTCACTTTACCACATAAGTAAACAAATATGCCCAATTTGTATAATCATGTTCTTAATGATATGTACAATTACAGATTTAGGCCGCCTTTAAAATTTGTTGACAATCAATAAACTGCTACTCATTTTTTATGATTTAGATTTTTAGTAGGTAAGCTCCATTTTGAGTTCCACTCCTTACACTCTCGGCTCTCCCAATGAGAATGAATGATAAAGAGTGGGGGCAAGGGGGGTCGGACTCCAACTTTTGGGGGGCAAACATGAGGATTAATTAAGTAAAAGATCTCTACAGTATAAAGCAAGCTTCTCTTGGTGAAAAAGGAAAGACGTGATATATGTGGCCTCATGGACTTAAAGCTGTGTGCGGCACAGGATACTATATGAGGATTGCTTAGAAAAACTATCACTGACATTTCACCTGCGTTCCCATTTCCTTTTCTTTCCAACCTTTGCGAAAGTGACATGCAATGCAACACCTGCTTCAGTGCTTTGTCTCTTTGTCACCGCTTTGTTTGCTTATTATTTGATCTTTGCTGCCCATTGCATTAATAGCAGTCTAGGAATTGAAGTCTGTAATAATAGGAAATGATCAACACCAGCTCGGCTAAGCTGGTTGCCTGGTTGGTACAACAATGCTGGTACAAATAGAACTCTCCACCCCTTTGTGTCCACTTAGGCTCATGCAAATTATGGGCAATTATCTAATTAGAAGCATGGAAGTTTATATGGCCAGCCTCAGCGGGGTGCCCGTACTCACCTTTGGAACATGTGGTAGGACCCATGTTTTGATCCATCTCATCCGAGTGGACTATAAAATAGGGAAACCCCCTCTCCCCACATAGTCATACGCCATTGGATTTAACATCCATTCAAATGGACTGGACCATTGGATCGAATGTGCACTCGTTTTAAACTGTAAAAACTTCTTACTTACAAAATTATTAAAAATTAGAACCCTTTAATTATAAAGGAGAATGTTCTCCTATGAGTAGACTGCATTTTGGGCCACCTCTTATCAGTTTGGTCCCTTTAATGCTTTTCTCATCCCATGATCTAGCATTATTATTGATTGGACTTTTACTTGTCATGGGATCGTAAAAAATCTATAGTTAAGATGTCATTAAACTTTAAAGATGTTAAATCAAGTGCTAAGATAATTTGAATGTGCTTTTTTTTTTTTTTTGTGTCCCGCTTGTCCATAAGTAGACTTTTTCCATCTGCCCTCCTCCTAGTGCTAGACATTTATCCAAGTGGGTCTGGTGGATTAATGTGCTGCATTTTATCAGAATACAGTATGCTCATGAGCACTAAAATCAAATAGTGGTGATTATCAAATTATAGCCGTGCACCTATTGGCTAATTTGCCACAAGACTTTTCATTCCTTCCTTTTTTAATGATCTGGCATACACAGTGGGCCTAACCTCTACTGTAGAGTTGTGAATGCTCTAATTGTATATAGCCTATTCATTTGATTAGTAGAATATGGCATTGGAATTAAACCCTATATGAAAATCTTAAGGAAAATTTTAAAAAAGGTGTAAAACTTAATTTTAGCTCATTTTCAAAAGAGTATATAAAAAATTTGAATATTTCATATGAGTATAAAAGTTTTCGACAATTATTTCAATAAAGTCCTTTCACAATTTTTTTTTCAGAAATGACAAAATTAACCTTTCCTTGTGACAATTTTTTTCCCTTTTCTTAACCACTTTCCTCCCTAAAGTTGGTCATTTTGATTTTGATGGTTATAACCACTTAATGGAGCTAGCTAGTTTTTTAGTCATTTGGAATCCACTTTTTCAACCATCCATACATAAAGGTAATTGAAGTGGGTCCGGCTAGGTCATTTGCATTGGATTTGATCATTTCTCTTAAATGATTTATTAAAGGAACAATTTGAAAAATGAAATAATACAATCTTTTTCATTTCTCAATTTTTTTTATAAAAAAATACTTGCCTGAAAGAATTGCGGAAAACTTTTATATGTTTTTTAGATATTCAAATACTCATGTACTTTGTGAAAATAAGGCAAAAGGTTTACACCTAGTCGAAAATTTTCCAAATTCTAAATGCCTAGCGGACATTATCTCCTTAGATCTGGAGGATTTCAAAGGCTAATAAGACTCACTAAATAGTTATTAAAACTCTCTAATTAGAGAATATTTGTTTGCATATAAAAAAAAATATAGGAATCAATAAATGAGCTCTAGAAAGAATTGTTAAAGAGGCATGAAAAGGTGAAGGGTGAAGGATATAAGTTAACAATCAAATATATTTTCAATCTCAAAGTGGGACCGAATCCTATCAAAGTAAAGCTGACGGGAGGATGACAATCAATTTTAACAGTCCAAATCATCACTAGGTGGCCCCAAGGCGAGTTGCACAATCCCCATCATTAAAAGCATGTGGTAGACCATTCAAGGGATCCGGACTCCAAGTGTGGGGCTCACCAGATGGTAGGCAATATATGGTGAACTTCCATTTAGACATCGCCATCTTCCTCGAACCTAACTTGCAAAATGTAAAAGCATCGGTGGCTTTCTCTCTCCCTCTCCCTTTCCCTTTCCCTATCTCTCTCTTTCTCAAACAGTGAAGTTGTGCCCAGCATGTTATCATCCATCTGAAATGACCTTTCTTTTCTTTCACAAGGGCCATTGAACTCACGTGGTGCCTTCAGCCTTAGCCCAAGAGTTCTCAAGAGCGTAAAAAGACTCACCTGCATCCCATTTTCCTTGTGATTCACACCAGACCAGATCGTACCTTGAATCTCCCTCTCAGTGGATGCATTTCCCGCTCATGCATGCATTCAATTCAACTTGACTAACCATGACTAGTACTCACTCATGAATCAGACTCCACATTACTAGTCACATGGACCTGCTGATCAAACTTTTATTAGGTTTTTTTTTTTTTTTTTCCGAATAGAGAATTCTGAGGTGGAGAGAAAAATCATCTAAAATTCATGTAGGAATGCAAGATTTATACAATCCTCACTTTTTATCAAAAAATGAAAATCATCAAGAGTCTGTTGTCATTCTTTGGAGATCACAAACTCAGTCGGCACCTATTCCTACTTTTCATTGACCTTTGATTCTCAGATACAACCTACCAATATGGATGAAAACGACATGAATTGGAAAAAGTTGGTGTGGGTCTATTATAAAAACAACTTGCCCACCACGATCGAGGTTTGTATGAACACCAATTAGCTTCAAGTCAAGAATCTCACATTCAAGCACTCAAATATCATATATTAATATAATAAGTATATTATTTATTTTAAATAAATGAAGTTTATGTGCTACCAATTAAAAAAAGAAAAAGAAAAGAAAGAGAAGACAATTCTATTCATATTTTAACTGCCAATCCACTAGTAGCTCTATGTACCACTATGGTGTGGGACTTGGGTAATTAAGTGTGTATGTTCCCGGGTGAGTATTTACCAAAATGAAAAATAAGAAATTATAATAGTAAATATTCACATGTGCATTGAGCATTCAGACCGTGGGTTACGCATAATTAGAGATGTCAATCGTGTTGTGCTATACTTTGCCGGCGGGTTGGGTTGAGCCGAGTGTAAGTTCGAGTACAAGTACTTCAGCATTTTAGGAGAGCAGTTTATATTAAAATGAAACTAAACAGCACTCTGTTTTAAATGTAAAAAGAACTTACTGTTTGAAGGCAGGAAAACAGTGCTCTGATATTGTAGTTAGTAGATCAAAGATTCGCAGATGATCAAGGCTAGTGTAAACACTATGTCCTTAAGACAAAATTCGCCCCCGCAATGGTGCTTACGAGCTTCAATGGCGTCTGTCTCCCAGGATACAATGATCTGTACCACAACAGTTGCAGCACTACAAACTGTGTGACTGTCGAACCAGTTAGCGTACAATTACTCTCTTCTTGACTCTGAATGAGTGACTCAATGCAAGTGCAGCAGCAGCAGCGAAAATGGAATGAATCAAAACAGCATGAAACGAGATGCATAAATAGGCTGTAATTAGGTCTCTTCATAGGGGCTGCATCTATTCAGAACAGTGACTATTCACTTGAACAGATGTTTCTTCTTAGGACACACCCTTTCAGATGCGAATGGGTACACCTCTTGGACATGGACACACCCCATTTTGAAAAAGGAAATTTTATTAAATAAAATTTCTCCAAAAATATAAATGGGTAGTGGGCCGAGCCAGACCCCCCAGGCCCAAGCCCGGTTCGGTGCGGTGCGGGGCGGCGCGCGTGCGTGTGTGGTGGTCACCCTACCTTGATCTAGGTCCTCCCTCCCCCACAAAAGTGGGGTGCCCATTGGGGCTCATCTTATACTACCAAGGTAAGTATATTTATACCCAAGGGATGTTTTGCTCCCAAGCAATGTGGGATGCAAGTTTACCACTTCCTTTTGTTTCCATGTTTAACATGTTCAAGTAGTGGTGTAAATGAGGTAATTTCTCATTCATATCTTAATGGATTAGAGCAACCAAATACATGTCATTAAACTACTCATAGAGTAGATTACATTCTCATGTATTCCCACCTAAAAGGATAAGTGAGTCCCACGTTTATTTTGGCTCAAAGATGGCCAAAATAATGGGTCTTTCTAACCATTTTTCCAACACCGAGCTCCCTAGCCATCAGTGCCAACATTGTATCGTGCGTGCTATTGGCTTCGTACCATTCTTACCTTTTTGGCTTAAAAAAACAAGTCTTTCACTAAAGAAATGAAGAGATATACATAAATAAGAATATGACACACATATTCAACCTACTAAATCATTTAGATCTTTTCTATTTCAAGGCTTTTCAATATAATTACATTCGAAACCTTTACAATTCTTTTGAATAATAAAAGAAATAAAAGATAATATTTCTGATTTTCACAAAAAAAAATATTAAATATCTGGTCCCGTGCTGAATAGCGCCATGCCTTTGGCCGGCCGTTTCGCAATCATGCCAATGGGTCCGAGACATCGGTTGAACACGGCTCGTGGTCATGGCCGTGTCAGGCGGGCCATACCATTGACCGTGCCGTGCGGTGCTTAAGGGCATGTTTGGCACTTAACTAGTTAAAGTGAAGTGAAGTAAATCCAGACAATAATTGACAAGGGGTCATATCAAAAGTACACAATTTCAAAATTCCCTCCAAAATTTTCAAAAAAAGTCAAAAAAGCAATCTCCTTTCTCCACTAAAAGACAAGAAAATTCCACTTTTCTATACAAAAAGTCAAAAAGATTATATACCAAACAACTAAAAACAAAACATCATCATAACACCTTATATTTTATTCTCTCTTGATTTGATGTTTCACCTCACCATACTTCAATTCACCATACATCCAAACAGGCCCTAAGGGCCGTTGACTGTCATGCTTGGGAGGCAGGCCCATTTGACATCTCAACAAGTAATGCATGAAATTGAGAGGTGGGTCCCCTGGGCAAAGTGAGATTTTGAATGGGCATTGGATGCGATATTCGTTCGACTATATCATATCGATATCGAGATCGAGAGTTTCCGGGATTTGTGCATGTGGTCCGGACATGTCAGAAGGCTGCCGACTCCACGCGACTCGACTCGTCTCGTACGTTTGTGCTTATTTTCTCTCTCTTCGCTTCTCTTCTCTTCTTCATGACTTCATATCATATATATCCTGTGTGTGTTGTGTGTGTGTTTTCACGTCAAAATCAGTGGAATCCGTCAAAATTCCCAAACAGAAAGATGCATGAGGTGTCAAAGAAAGCAACACCCTTTTGACACTTGCAGACGTCAAAGATGCCTTTTCTTTTCCTACTTCCCCTACTTCTTTTCCTTCCAATTTCCCTTGCATTGCCGAGGTAACTTGTAACTCTACTCCTAATCCCCAAACACAGAGGAAAAGAGAAAGGAGAGAGAGATATATATTAGACACGTCGCTTTCCCCACATGTAACTGCTGTTTGCCAGACATGACTCGAATTCCAAGCATCCAATTTACACTAATGACCTTATCATCACTTCCAAGGAAAATGAAAGCCGTATGCCACATCAAGAATCCCGGATCCGACATGGCCACTTGTTTTCTTCAACGGCACGCTTGCGTACATACTCTTTTGCTTTCGAGGAAAAGAAAAAACTGTCACTTTACGAAAATAGATTTTCATCGAATTTAGTATAAATTTTTTTTCTCATTGAATTAGTGCTAATATCATTTGGTACGAGTGCTGTGGATTTTTTTATAGAAAATTAAAAAAATTTATTTGGTGAAATAATTTTTTGAAGAAAAATAACATAACATATATATTATTTATTCAACATTAAATAATAATTTATTTTAAAAAATAAAAAATGAAAGAGATATATGGTTTTAGGTTAAAATGGACAATAGTGAGGAAAAGAGAGAAGTTTTTCGAGGAAATCCATTTTCGATACCTTCAATAGTAAATCAATTTTCATAATTTTTAATAAAAATGCTGACAAGACAGGAAAGCATTTTCATTGAATTGTTCTGCACCAAACACCTGAAAAATGAATTTTCTACCAAAAACCGTCCACTTATACAAACATGCCCTAGCGCATTGTGGAAAATCAATTTCACAGAAGAAAAATTTTGGCCTACGTAAGGTTGTCATCGGTCATGATTTTACAAATGGAAAATCTTATTATGAGTTTAGCTCGTGATGGAGTAAAATTTGCAAATACCCCATCAACGGAATGGCATTCACTTTCAGTGTCCCGAAATTTCAATTAGTGGTATGTGACTCTGGAGTTCCATTTCTCAACTCAACTTTTACTTTAAATCAAATCCTTGTAAGGTGACACGAGTAAAAGAAGAAAGGGAACTAGCCATTTAAAAGGGCTTGGATTCTCTTATGCTTCGAATCAGGAATATGCTAACTTGAAGGAGTAGAATTCCATATTGGCCCTCCCTTACTAGCTCTCCAAAATTATGCTATACGAT
Organism: Cinnamomum chago; assembly: GCA_038049695.1. Classification (NCBI taxonomy): domain Eukaryota; kingdom Viridiplantae; phylum Streptophyta; class Magnoliopsida; order Laurales; family Lauraceae; genus Cinnamomum; species Cinnamomum chago. The sequence goes on from CP142456.1 coordinate 1,461,790, forward strand.
ATATTGTGTATCCTATAATTTTACTTTAATAAGAGTTGAATCTACCGTAAAACTGATAGTTAATTAAAAATAATATTAATACAATCTTATACATATCTATTAATTCTTTTCAATCGAATGATCAATTATTAGCTGATATCAATAACTATTTGGGTAGAATCTGGTGATACACTATTATCTTTTTCTTTTTCTTTTTTTCTTTAAAGTTTGTAGAAGATACCGTTTATGCTTAAAGATGTATATTTCAACTACTCATGATTTCAATAGGCGAGCCCCACCATAGAGTTTCCATGACCCTTTTTTTTTTTTTTCCTTCTTTTCCTGTTACTAGGCTTAGAGATCTTGATCCAGCCCTTTGGTGAGGGAAGCAGACCTCGAGTGATGTGAGAGAATCCTTTGACGATGAAAGTAAATATCGGATAAAATAGATCCTGGGTGAGGAAATGTATTTACTTAAATTCAAACTCTGGATATGCAGGTAAGGCATGGAATAAGATGCCGTTCTTAGTTTCCATGGCTTTGAACATATAAGGCTTTTCAGTCAAAGCCTAACTAGAAGATATGGAGTCCTTTAAAACTGTTGATTATATGTTTATTTATTGTCATTATTGTATTTTTGGAAAGGCTTTTAAATGATTGAATAAATTATTTTTAGAAATTGGACCATTGGAGATACGCATCTGTGGGATGGACGACTCAAAAGTCATGCCTTTGATGGCACTGTGATAACAAATGGAAAAAAGCGAGTCTTTACTCAACAACCAAATGCCATTGCCTTTTTCGTGTTATTATATTATATATATATGGGGAAGAGAGAGATGACTCATCCATCCAAGGGGAGAGGAATGATGGTGATGTTTTGGGATCCCATGAGCGTTTTGACTCTAGGGCAATACTCAAATGAAGAAGTGGGGAATCTATAGTGGGACCCACAATTTGAAAATCCACTCAAAATAGAACCTCTTGATGCACATGGTATCCCAAATTTTAATTTAATTGGAGTCTTTTTCATGTAAGTTTATAAAAGGACATGATAATGAATAGTGTATAAAATTGTGTCCATCACTTTTTTTTCAATACAACGGTATTGGCACTGATTCCTATTATGGTAGAATTTGGAGACACAGTAAAATTTGGGAAGTAGAATAATTTGAGCGACTCAAATTTTCAATAGGTAAATTCTAATGTTGAGTTCAGTTTCGTTTAACTCAGATCTTCTCTGAGTTAATGCTACGGGAATCCTGACTACGATGTGTCGTGATTATGGGCACTTGGGTCAATTTCAAGGCTATTTTCGTATCTTGGCATTTGCTTTGGAAGATTTGAAGTTGATTAAGACCCCTGGTTGATTAAGACTTCCACGCACCATTTCCTAAGGAACTCAGATTAAGACTCTTTAAGTTTTTTTATTGCAAAATTATTAAAAAATTGCATCTAGCTACAACTTCAAGCATTGGACATCTATCTCCTACTTTTCAAAATGACGGACTAGGCATAAATAGATTTCAGGATGTGACAATTTAAAAGGAACTTATGTATGTTAAACAGTTGTCATGATAAAGTACCTTTTAATTCATTTGTCTTAGATATTTCTATTCATTTAAAAGCCATTTGTTTGCATACAATTCACAATAATTGATTACATGGTAACTTAAGTCACAACCGGGTAAAAGTGCACATCCAAGTTGAATATGCGAAAATGATCATAAAAAAGTCTCCCTTTAGTAAAAAAAAAAGAATCAATGAAAGACGAAAAAACGAATACGCAGCCATTACCCCTAATAATTCAAATTTTTGGGACGTCCAGATCTCATATATGTTGGGATCTCATGTCTTTCATCTCTCACCTTATATCATTCGCACCTCATATATTATTATATATTATAGACGTAGGCATCGATTTCAAAATTGGAGTTCGATTTCGCAATCGATTGTAAAATTGGACTCTAATATCAAATCAATTTGAAAAAATGGATCTCAAATCAATTTCAAGAGATAAGCTCTATTAATCAAATCAATTTAAGTGACTTATCCAACTCAAATCCAAACTCTCAAGTTTATCCACCTCAAACCCAAATTCTCAAGAACTCTGTATGTATCCACCTTAAATCCAAACTTTCAAGTTTACAAGTTTGAAATTAGAGTCCAATTTCGCAATTGATTGGAAAATTGGATCTCAATTTCAATTTTAAATTGTGAAATTGGAACTCCAATTAAAATTTACATCGAGAGTCCTATTTTGTTAACCTTCTTTAAGTGAATTTAATTTTTTAAAATATCAATTAGGGCCATGAAATTAAAGAGTTTGGATGATGCAAGAATTTTTTGGAGATTTTTTTTAACAAGTTTTGGGTATGGATTGATTTCTTCAAATTCAAAGCTATCCCTTCATTTACAATGAGATCTACCTAATCCGGCTCCACACCATGATTGTTAGAGAAATGAAGTAGACTTCTACATTGTGCTTTCTTATATATTTTAATTTTGATTGTAATTTTTATCACCTCAATATAATTTAAACTAAATATTATTTAAAAATTATATTCTTTTTATTATTATAAATTACATCAGCACGGGCATGTTTTGCTAGTTTAATAATTATTCGTGAAGCTCATATGACCATGAATTTCTGGCTATTCTTTTGCAAGGCAATAGATCCTTAGTGCGTAGTCGTAGAGATAAACATCAAACATGTTGATAAGGCCAACTAATTTTACTGTACATAGAGCACCGGTGGATTAGCAATTTCAAAATCCGGTTTTATTAGATATTGCTAATTGCCTAGAGACAACAAAAGTGGATGACTAATTGCAAATCCCATTCTACAATGATGATCAATGTGAAATATATATATATATATATTATACTATTAACAATCACATTCTTAATTTGCCAAAAAAAATCACAATCTTAGATCTTAGATCCAATCTTTAATCATCATCAGAATAATTCTCTCCCAAATGATGCCAAATTTGTGAAAAGGGTTAAGAGTAGAACTTGGTGCAAGCTGGAAGGTCCATGAGGACCATGACATGGAGAGTCCGAATCACCTGCAGCATTTGTTATAGTTTCATTGTGAGTGGACCAATAATACCTAAATTTTTTGATGACGTGACAGAGTATTATTAGTCCACTCAAGATGAATATATAAGAGATGCAAGAACTCTGACATGGAAGACTGTTCAAACCCCATTCAGCCACATCAGATACAAGTCTAGACAACCAAACCAACATCATAAGAAAGGAGTATAATATAAAAACCAGAAGGTGGCTGTAGATTGATTAAGTTCATTGCACATGGCAAAAGGTTCAGATATATATATGCACATCATAAAAGTTGTAGATAGACTTTGTAAGTAAAAAGAGAACGTAAAGTCTCAAATAGATTAGTCACAGCTCTATTATTTGCGTATCCCATTCCATTGAGATGAGATAACACAACACTTGACACTTGACAGTCACAGCCATCAATCAAAATCTCTCTCTCTCTCTCACACACATAGTTGAGTTTGTTGAGTTTGTTTGTTTGTTTATATTTGTTTCTTTGGACGGCCTCCTAAAATAAGCAATAAGCAATAAGCAATAAGCAGTAAAGACTGGAGCAGTCAATCTCTCTCAATGAGTGGGTGGAAAACTACAAAACGTTTTTTAATATGGACAGACTTACAGAGGTTGGCAATAGATTGGACTGAACAAATGATGTTTCCCCTTGATTTAGAACAACAAAGTTCAATAATTTAATACAGTATTTCTATTTCAGTATAATAGTATACAATGATCAAATTTGGGGATTTGCATACAACTACTTATAGTTTGATAATTACGAGGAAAATTTTTAGAAAGTATAAGACTTTTGGCTTATTTTCAAAAAGTATACAAAGATTTGAATATTTGAATAAAGTTCAAAAGTTTTTCACATTTCTTTCAATCAATCCTCTCCATATTTTTTTTTGCAAAAATGATAAAACTACCGTTATGCATTATTCAGAATTTCTGTTTAATAAATCTTTTAAGAGAAATTATGAAGTCCAACCCAAACAACCTAGTGGGCCCACTTCAATTACCTTTATCTATGGATAGTTAAAAAAAAAAAAAAAAAACCCTCAAATAACTAAAAGCCAACTTCATTAACAGGTTATAGTCATCAAAGTCAAAATGACATATTTTAGTGAGGAAAGGGATTAAAAGAAGACAAAGACCTGTGATAAGGGTAGTGTTTTTTTTGTCATTTAAAAAAAAAATTATGAAGAGGACTTGATTGAAAGAATTGTGAAAAACTTTTATACTTTTTTTTTCAAAATATTCAAATATTTATATACTATTTTGCAAATGGGCAAAAACTTTTATACCTTTTTGAAAATTTTCCTTACCAGTAATCACACATCTCTTGTTATCACAAATAATGGAGTTTTCTAGAATACTTGCGGATTTTGTTGAGTTTCTACAGGACATTCTAAACAATGAATGGGTTAGATAAACTTGTCTTCGATTGCTACTCAAGGGGTTGACTCGAATTTTATATTAATAAAGGTTGTTATTAAAAATAAAAATAAAAACAGTGCTCATTTAAAAACTTTGAAATGTATAGGTGGCTATATGAAAACTTTCTGATTGATTGAGTGTAAAATGGGGCAAATTCTCAACCATCAACCTGTTAGATCGAATGAGTGTGAAGTATGGAAGATTCTCAACCACCATCATATTGGAGTATAGTCATTTTGATAGGGTCGCATTGATTAATAGGTTGACCTCATTGTCCAAGTTTGTGAACTTTCATGGGTCTTTCTCTAGAGCTTCATACAAAACTTTATAAAAATTTTAGTATCTACCTATTGGGGCAGATCTTGTGGGGGATTTTGATTTCAGTTGATCAGGATCCTAATACAAATGATAATCCAAACGTCACTTATTAATTTACTTTCCTAGTCACTTTTGCGACTTTGTTAATTATAGGGGCATGCTTGTTTACATATAAATTGCATGAGAATTAAATACATGGAAACTCATGGTTAAATGAGTATAAGATTATTAAAGAGGCGAAGGATAATTAGGTGAGTTGTAAATGATATAAGATAGCAATGTAAAAAATACCTTGATTTTGCTACGATTTTAATTACTAGAATGATAACTTGCATTTCTATCTTTCCTTTATTTTATTTTCTTGAAAGGATGTGATGCCAATTCATACTCATTTTTGGACATTCACCTTTGATTTTTATTCTTAAATACTTTGGGCAAGAATTACTATATATATTAAACAGTGTGAACTGTTTTACATGCATCAGATGTATAGTGGATGTTTGTTTAGTACAATTATTATGCTTTAACAGCGACGCTTAAGGAAAAGAATGTATATGAAATTTATATGGTGCGATGAACACTATATGCCCACATTAAAAGGAGCACAATGAAACCTATCAGCTTTCAAGGCATTAAATTGATTGGGCCACTCTAAGCCCTTGATCTATCACCCTCAAATTTAAAAATGGACGAGTGTCACATTTGAAGTTGTGACAATTCAAAGGAGGGGGGCATTAGGGTGTGTGAGCAGATAACATAAAAAGGGATGACTGTGTGCGAGCGGATAATTTAATCTCTCACCCAATCTAGCAATTAGAATGCTAGAATTCTAAAAACGCAAAAAAACTTATAAGTGATTTTTTTTCCTTTCTTTTTTACTAATATTCAAAGTTTAGACAATTCTATCCATCAAACAGAGCATTTGAATGCATAGAAAATTATCTAAAACAATGTCAAAATCTTCCAACACAACCTGTTCTCAATTAGAAATACCACTAACTAAACATGTTGTCAATCTACTTATAGCTCAATTGACAAGGCACCTTCCTTCTTTATAAAACCAACCGAGGATAAACTCCTGATGGAGAGAGACTTGAGGAGTGTTTGCATGGCAAATCAATATTTACCATAGAGTGGGGAAAACCAAAAAACCCACCATGGAAACTCATGAATGGTTAGACCAAACAGCAGGGAATATTGAATAATCTGTTTCTACATATAAACTTGCCACAAGATGATGGGCCTCTTCTTCACTTGAGTAATAGCATAACATTAACAGACAACAGTGTTTCAGTTGTTTTTTCCTACTTGCCCCCTCCCAATCCCAACCCCAATCACATTCTTCAACACCAATCTCCCATCTATCAAAGTACCACCATCCATTGGCATCTCTCAGTTTTTGGTAGGACCGAGGACTACCAAAAATTTTTTCCCATTATATCACTATCTCCCCAAGATTGTCCATGTGATGGGGCCCACTTGTTTTGTGACTTACTGTGCAGTTGCCGCACAAAATAGCCGGCCCATTAAATAGTTTGGTGCAAATCGCGTGCATCTCAATGTCGACAAAAACAAGTCCTTAAAAATTATCAAGGAGAAATTTTCTGAATTTAAGACTCATCAGGACTGCTTCGACCGTTGGATCACACCTTTCGCCTTTTCAACGGTTAGATTCGGAGAGCTCTTATTTAGATGGATTTGGATTTTAGATTTAAGAATAGATGGCCACTTATTCAAAATAATACTCCCACATCTTCGATCTCAGGTGGGCCCCATTGGACAAGATCTTCAAGAGAGGGCCGACCCTTTGAAGGGTTTGGTTTTGGTTTTTTTTTAAGCCTTGTATGGTTTGAAAATAGTCAATGGAGAACATTGACTTTCTCATCTAATTAGTACCCATCATTTAATAATAGGTTAACATCAAGTAGTGTTGGAAAGTTAAAATCTAGATAGAGTTAGATACAAACATCATTAAATTAGCAAGCGGATTATGACACCCCTTAGTCCATTTATTTGTCTACCACCACAAAAAATAGTGATGGTTTAGTTGCATTGCTGTTGTGGTCCCTCCCCTCTATGGCTCGCTCTACACTTCCATACAGGATGGCCACTGGACAGACTATAGAACTAGGTTTATATTGAGAGAGAGAGAGACTAGGAGAACTTCCCAGTGGACCTTCAATAAAGGTCATCATCACCACCCTAGTGCGTTCATGACGAAGCAAGCGAAGTCTTGAGAGGGTCTAGACCGGAGATAGATCTAACATTTGGCAGTTTCGCACAAAATAATTGCTCCCCGATCTTGAACATGCATTATCACGCAGGACACTCGAGACTCTTTACTATTGCACCAACGCGATGACCCGCTGGTGGATCTTCAACAGTCACCCCTAAATTGATGAAACAATTAGGAAGATGATGATGATGACAATCATAACAGTACCTTAATAAATTTTCCTTGGAAGGGTCCTTATGTTAGAAAAAAGAGTAAAAAACTAGGTGGGGCCATATGTAAAAACCAGATAGAGTTTTCTAAATATTAAAGGGGGGGTTTTATGAATCATTTTTGGGTTTGGATCCTCTTAACACTTTGAACTTAGGTGTAGAATCCGAGCCACTCAAAATACCTTTCACACCCAAAGAAAAAAGTTGGTGCGGTCCATTCAACCTGGCCCAGTTCTAACAAGCCCAAGAAATGCTTGGGCCTTGAACAACCCTGTAAACTCAGCCAATTGGGCCAGTCCTGATATACAGCCCAACCATATCTTATAAAAGAAATAGAACAAGCCATTGTGGCAGTCACGTGCCTAATTCACGTGCCTCTACTGGTTGTTAAACTGAAACATCAAAGTGGGTCCAATTCCACCAACACGACTGCCTTCACATTGTGTTTTATACTGGGTATGTAGTAGGAATCACTAAATGGTAGACTCATGAGGTATCCAAGAAGACTGAGAGAGGTCCCTCTATTCTTCTGCCATTCTTCTTAATTTTAATGCATTGCTTTTGGAACCAAGGAAGCTTTTTTAATCATTACTTGTTATTATTATTATTTCTTTCCCCCAAGTGTCACATTAGAAGAAAACAGCTATAGTTGTCATTGTCTCTGCCACGTTTCTATCTAACAAACCACCAACTCTAAAAATCCCAGTATGCATATATTTTACCAGTATTCCTTTTTCTGGTTCCCACCAAATGAGGCATTTGATATATAAGAAGTCATTTTCTAGAAGAGCCCTACATGTGAGGCAGAAAACTAAGAACTAGAGAGAGTAAAAGGGTTGAAAGGATTGAAGGGTCTCCTTATAATCTATGTTTATAGAAGAATAGAAATCAACAAACTATGAGAGCTACTGTTTCAAATTAAATTATCCAGATTTTAGCTGATAGATGAAGTTGAATGGATGTTAAATTTGTATATCAGTCCAAGGGCCTGTGATTTTTTTTTTTTCTGGTATACTAGCTTAGGGGGGCTGGATCCCCTTAGCCCTCTGGAGAGTAAGGTAGACCTCTGGTAAGGTATCAAAACCTCAGGTGAGGAAATGTGCCTCCCACCCAAATTGTAAGAGGTGCCAGTTCTTACTTCACTTTCCAAGGTTCGAACCCGAGCACGGCCTGTGAAAATTGAAAGGGTCAGATTCGGATTAGTACTAATTCACTTGTAGAGTATTGTGTGATGGTTAGCTAACCCACCGATGGATCGAGACATCTTCCCTCTCCACAGGAACCTTTGTAGTTTTTTAAACTTAATGTAATATGTTGCCCTCCACCCCAAACAAAAACCCCTACAAGGAAAATTTTCTGGCTCTTCTGCTGCTCAAAACCCAATTGTTGCATTCTTGGTTAATGACTTGTGTAGTGGATGTGGGTGCATGAATTGTGTATTTACCATTGGAGGAAAACAAAAGGTATGATGGGCAAGATTTATCGATGGGAAAGGTGAGCTCGAATGCCATAAGTTGGGTTTTTTTCTTTTTTGGGTCAACTCTAAATTCTGCATTAAAGAGAACAGCTAGAAAACATTGGAAGATTTTTTCAATGAAAGACACCAATCAATATTTATTCACCGTTAGATCAATCACATGACGGTTTCAAATTCCACCACAATCATTAGACTAATCACATGTGAGGCATGTAGTTAGAAGGTAAAAAAGAAAGGAAAAAGGAACAAAACAAGATTTCCCTTGAAGTCTAATTTCAATGAAATTGAGTGATTGACCAAGAATATGTCAGTTTGTACGAGTCTTTTATAGCTTCTGCAAGTGGGAACCACCTTTCACAGGATCCAACGGGTACTCTTGGGATGCACATAAAATATAATTAAGTGGGCATCGACCCTTTCTATGTTGAAGTGTACCACTTCCTTTTGAACACTGCTTATAAACCTGTACTCAGTTCCTAGCCCTGCTCATCAGCAGTGTCACATATATCTTTCTCAATTAGTTCTAACTCCCCTGTTTTCAGAACTTGGGCAAAATCAGCAATGTCACAAATTTGAGATTTCGAGTCATGTCACCAAACAAGATAACAAACAATCACTGCCAAAAGAGATCGGCTCCAAATTGGCATCTAAGATGTGTCAGATGTTTGTGACTGATATCTTTTTTTTTTTATATATTTATGTCAGATGTTTGTGACTGATTGGCTCCAAACTGACTGATATCAGTTTGGGACTGATGTCACAAATTTGAGATTAGTCAGATGTTTGTGATTAACCCCTCCTTGCCAGAGGGAAGCCGGGTAAACTCTCATGTAGCCCAGTGGTAGTGTAAGTGCAGTTTCAAACTCACAACCTCTGAGTGCAAACCGTGGTCCTAGGCCAACTAAGCTATCCCTTAGGGTTATTTATGACAGATATCAAACCATGTAACTGCAAATTCGGGTGTAGGACTCACCCGCCCAACTCAATGTCCTCAGTTCAGGACAACATCTGATTATAAAAGAAGAAAAATGACAGACAAACAACAAGATCTATATTGGGATATCCAGAACAAGCAAGGCAACTAAAGATTTAGATAAAGAATCCAGTAGAGATAAAGCAGGACCAATGGAGAAAAATTACTAGGTAAAGATTGGTTTTTTTTCTTTATTTATTTATTTTTTGGTGGGGTGCGGGGGTTGATCCTTGGTGGAAAAATCAGTACACTTCTATTGATCCAAATACTCTTGGTAATTAAACTAAAACTAAAATCCATCTACTGACTATCTAACTCTTTTTTTTTGCTTGGTTGGCCAAGCGGCCCAGGACATTAAAAGTAAAGGGCACCCACCAGGATTCGAAACCTGGTGGGAGCTATGGGAGCGGGCACCTTGTCCACAAGGCCAGCCCTCTATTCCCCCCTGATTATCTAACTCTTCTATCTCACGCCCTCCAATTGAAATCTCCCAAGATTCCTCACAACGTATCTCCTAAAATGCATATAAATATTGACGATTAATGAGTTTGAGAAAGTTATTACACTATAGTTGCTCTCTAAATTTATAAGAGAAAGCTACGGAGGTCTATTTCGCTTCAGCTTTCTCTCCTACTTATTCTTCTGTTTCTTTCTCATCTTGATCACCATCCTTTAGGTTATACCTTTATTAAGGTACAAAAAAGTTTTGAAAGTGAGTGTGGAGTCACCTCAACAGCTGGAATAAATAGGAATATGTCAAGGTCTCTATCCACCCAGCCAAGAAAGTCAAAACCTAGGTTGCTGGGCCTGAGAGGCAAACCTAGATGGAACAACCAATTTATATTAGTATTTGATGTAATAAATATTTATTTCTAAAATGATTTTTATACATCTGTTTTTTTTTTCTCCTTTGTCATTATTTTTTCTTTGGAAATCCATTAAAGTAAATGATTTTTTCGATTTCTAAAGATTTTCGTTTAGTTGCCTTCTACTCCTTTTTTTTTCTATACATGGGAGGAATGGTAATCTATCCAAGCCTCAGTCCTACGGATTATCACTAGGGTGCTCTAATTTAGTGCTCCGCCAGTGTCATCATGATCATCAAAGCCTTGTCCCAACTATGTTGGGGAGTGCTCTACCACAACTATACGACCACTATTGTACTTGGCACCACAAGACTCAACATCTCCTCTGGTGAGATGAGACAACCTTTCACTGGGCTGTCTCATTGCTCTCGTTGCCTTCTACTCTTTCTGTATCATTTTTCATTAGTTTTCACATTTTATATTTGTAATCTTATGTTCTTTTCCATTATTAATAGGGCTTTTCTTTTCATTTGTAAACCAAATATTTTTATTTTTGTATAAAGAAATTTTCCTCTTTTTTCTTTTCTTCACGAACGTTTTAAAAGAGTCTAAATTTTAGATTCAGTTGCTAAGCTCTCTCTCTCTCTCAAATGGTAACATGTAATTGTCATACATGTCATCACCATCGGCTAAGCTGTAAGATTGTATTATGTGAAGTTCCATTGACCACAAACTTTTAATACTACAAATGCGTGGCACATGTTGCAAAGAAGTATGAACAGCAGAAGTATATGAAGTAAGTTACAAGAAAAGATAAAGAGGTATCATTGATAAGACTAAGAAAAAGGCATATCTAGCTATTGGATTCATGACAAACAAGAATGCTTAATATAAAAAATTGATGATTAACACAAAGACAGAATGAGAACTCTTGGTTCAATTTTTCACCTAAACAAAGAAAGTAAAGAATAATAAAATTTTGTGGAACTTGACCATAGTGGTATTGGCTATCAAAATACTGATTGGTTTTGCATTCTTCAAAGTAATCTCCATGTGGACACTATAAAACACTAGTGATCCACATTTCTAAAATTAGCATCCCATCTGAAATATACATTGTTGGTTTTAGGGGACTGTTTGGAATATATACTGGTGCTCAACAGCCTCATGGCAACCCAGCCTACATCTAATTTCGCTCTGTTTTTCAAAAAGAAATCCACCCTAGGAGCATTTCACACACACCTGCACAGTAGAAGTGATTGTCTCATTTGTGTGAAATCACACCATAAAACACTAGTGATCCACATTTCTAGAATTAGCATTCCATCTGAAATTATGACCAAGCTGGTGAAACATAGGACTTCAGAACCCAAAGCAAAAAAAAACTTCTTGCCATTAAGAAGCCTGGGATTCATAAAATACGCCATTACTTGGCAGCATAAATTCAATTCTAAAGATGTGGATGAATTGCTCATATAAATTCAAACAAGAAAAATCATGCATTGCTATTTCTGCTATTGCAAAGTCTGCATTTAATTGATTCACTTTTATACCCCAAACCAAAAGGATTTAAGCCAAAAATAGCTTTGCTTTTGTGTGAAATATGAGATTTTTTTTCTTTTACAAGATGAGATAAACACCTTTTCCCCCCTATGAACACCTTATCAAAATAAAAGAAGTGATATCTGAATGTTAACAGAAAGAGTAGAAATAGAAACCTGAGGTTGTTTCTAGGGTAATGAAAAATTCAGTTCCAGCTTGATAGACATTTAACAATGAAAAGGGGATAAAAAAATAAAAAAATAAAAATAAAAAGTACAGATACAAAGCTTACACCTTTCCCCCACTAAATTAACTGAAAAAAGGGCAATTTTTTTGGGGCATGCTTAAAAACACAAAAACCCATCATACAACAAAAACTCCTTCATAAACCCTAAATTTTAATAAGTACTGATACAAAGCTTACACCTTTTCCGCACCAAATTAACTTCTAGGGTGGGGCTTAAAACACACACACACACACACACAAAAAAAAAAACCATCAATTAACAAAAACCCAGTCATAAACCCTAGAAACCACATGCATTGATTGATTCAATTCTACCAAAAAAGCTCTAGTCTTTTTCATTCTTACCAACATAAATCGATCCATCAATCGTCCCCATAGGCTCGGAATCGGTAGCGCTCCTCGTAGGGCCCGTCGAAGAAGAGGTCAGCCTCGAACCACTTGGGGTAACGGACGAGATCGCCGGCAACGAAGCGCATGAAGCGGGTGCCGTCACCGCCGTCGGGAACTACCCTGACCTCGCCGGAGACGACATAGACCTGCTGGTCCACGTGCCAGTCCCAGGCCAACCGGCACCGGCCGGTGTTCCACATGGACCACTGGGAGACGCCGAGCTCCTCCAGCCGCTCCTTCGACACCGCTCTCTCCACCCTCACCTTGTACGTCTCCTCCAGCGGCCTCTCGAATCGAGCCCTGATACCGATCGACGGTCGTGATCGAATTCTGGAACGGACGGATGTTATCTGGACTTGGGTTTGGTTCGATGATGATGGAGATGGACGGATGAGGAGAGCAGAAGGGTTGATGACGAGAGCTCCGGCCGCCATTTTTGCAGAAGGGGAGAGCGTCTATTCTCTCACTCTCACTCTCACTCTTTTTTGCTTATCCATTCTTCTCCAACGGACCCGACCCTCTTTTTATATCGAATATTTATTTATGAGATTGTAAGATGGTGGGCCACGTGATCAACGGATGGATCGAATTCAATCAAAGTTGTATCTTTAACAGAAATTTTTTATGATTTAAAACAGAACATTGTTTGGTGACATGACATCTCTTGAAAAAAGAGATTACTTGCTGAGGATATGTAAAGATGAGGGTATTTAAGCAGAGAGAAGTTGGTTTTTGGTGTGTAAATTCACAGAAGTAAGTGAGAGTTCAAAAATATGATGGGAGGAAGTGGGACATGAAGAAGTTCATTGGTCTAAATTTTAAGAATTTAGCATTGCTGAATATCTGTTTTCCATGTTATTATATTTGTTTGCCAAATATCACCTTAAATTTTAAAATTCTTAAATCAAAAGTTTCGGATAATCTATTGGATTTGGTGGCCTTTTCCATCTCCAAGTCCCATCTTAAAAAAATTAGGTCATAATGAATAATGAAGAATTAAACAAAAATAAAAAGAAAAAGAAAAAAAATTGCACCAGCCGGGAATCGAACCCGGGTCTGTACCGTGGCAGGGTACTATTCTACCACTAGACCACTGGTGCCTTGCTGGTCTAAGTTTCTAATTTATTTACTTATTCTCTCATCTTAATTTGGTCGTCAACCTCATAAATGCGGATGAACGCTCACTTGGTGCGCGCAAGGCCTAAGTTTCAAAAGGCTGGCTCTTGAATTGGCCCAACATTTAGGTAATTGAATTCTTATATTAGTTTTTAAAAAATGGCTTTACCTTACATCTTTGATCTAGGTTTATTCAGATGGAAATTTTCATCTCCAACCATAAAAATCTGAATGAAATCAAAGAAAAAAAACATTAAAGATGAAATTTCATAACTGCACAGATTCTTTTTCGCTTTTCGTCCCCAATTGTAACTCAACTGGTTATGGATGTGTGTGAATATAAGCTAAAATCCCCATATAGCGAAACAAAAAATTTTGAGCACAGCACAAAAAAAAAGGGTAGGTTATTTTTCTTCTGCATGATTACAATATAAACTCAATTGTAAAAATAATAAAATCAAGAAATGAAATTTGAAAAAAAAAAATGAGAAACGCAAAATAAAAGACCGACCATAAATGTTGAGGTTTTTCTTGAGCACAAACCAATTTGAATTTGTTTTTCTTTCTATTCAATGTTATTTTTTCTTCTTTTTCAAGTGAGAAGTTAACCACAGTTTCCATTTCCAGGTGGCAATCTCATTCCCAGCCTCTAGCCTCTAGCCTCCTCTCTCTTTCCTAGCAATTTCAGTAGACGCTCTCAGTGAAAAACCAAGCTCTCTCTCTCTCTCTCTCTCTCTCTCTCTCTCTCTCTCTCTCTCTCTCTCGCTTTATAAAATTATAATCAGATAGTAAGGCAGAGAATCAGCATTAAACTTGAACATGTATTTGGAGGTACAGAAGACAGAAAATCAATTGCAGTTGCTGTCTTCAAGGGGAACTATTTGGGTGCATTTATCTACACCCAATCCAAAAGACAACCAGCCACGGCATCTGAATCTGAGAGGGACTAGTGCATATACGCTAAAAATTGAACAAAAGATATCATTTCCCTGGTAAAATCTACGTTCACTCTAAAACCTACCTCTCAGTTATTTATACAGTGAGTGCAGCACTCCACATCCGCTCTCCCTTTTGCTGACTTAATCTGTGTCAACCTCTTCAATCTCTCCATGACGGCCACAATCGGGAACAGAAGCTGAAGAGGAGCTAGTGGTGGCAGCTGCCTTCCCCTTGGTGTCTTCCGTTGGGGCAGTGTCACTACTTCCATCGACCTTTGGTTCTTCCAGCTTCTGCTGCTGTAGAAATTGCAGCTGGCCTTGCAGAACCTGTAAGGGTAAAAAAAAACAATATTTTTATCATTCAACAGATGAAATACACAGAAGGTCACAATTCATAAATGGGGGTTGGCAAACTAAAAATTGTGAAGGGGCCACAACTCATCTACAATAAGATGGTTTGCTGGTGACATGGTTCCATTAAGCATGGGTGCACATTTTTACAGCTCAGGAACTTAAAATTGGGTCTCAGATACTGGAATGACAAGGACTCAGTAACAACTAAACACTTTCAATGCCAGTGTATGTATAAAAGAAAATTGAGTATATGCATGCCACTCTAGTATCCATCTTGAAATAGATATATAGAGACATACAATGCAATAAGTATAGTTTGTTCCTCATTCCATTTAGGGATTAATTAAAAAAATAAAAAAAATAAAGGGGGCATGGGTTCTCCTTTTTATGGGTGTTTAAGAGTGACAAGATACTGCTCAGCAATACAATGATGGTCTGGCAAAGAATAATGACGATACAGATACTTTGGCCTGATAGTATGTGAGAATATCATAGATCAAAACATTATCAAGGCCAGTATCAAACTGATCAGAATTATATCATGATTATTAATCATGAGAAATGTTGTCCTCCCATCCAAAGGCAGATGCCTAAAATTCAGGGGACGAATCCTAAAATTTAGGGGTGCATGAGATTCTCCAGCCTGTTTTAACACTCAGACCAGGGTGTCCGTATGGGAATATTGCTCTCTTAATCATATATAAACATAATAAAAATACAATATAGGGTTGGCAAAGTGTGCAAGGCCTTTACCTCAATCTGATGCCGAAGAAATCTTTCTTGAGCCTCCAACTGAGAACCTGTTACATTTGGATCAGCACCCAATCTCTCTATGAATGAGATTGAAATTAGGCACTTGAAAAGGAATGAAAGTACCATTTGGAACTTGAGGAAACATAAAGTTTGGGCATCCACTTGGTAACGGTGACTGATGCTGCTGAGCTTGGCCGGAGGTAGAAGTTTCCACAGGTGAATCTGAACCCTGCTCGTGGTGGGTGAGCATCGGAACCTGAGGTAATAAAGCATATCCTTGGGACCTGGAAGTGACAACAGAAATAACATAAACAAAGGAATTACACAGCAAAAGGATGGTAGAAAACTTGCCAAAAATTCAGACCTGCTTCACCTTTAATTATTCTAATTAGAGATCCCTATCTTATTTTAGAAAATTATTAGATCAGTAGGTTGCTTAATTGTTAGGAAGATTTCATTTCTATTTCATATGCTAATTTGGATTAGCTATTTCCTATTTAGGATTCATGCTTCTCTTATACTAATTAGAGATCATGTGGACCCTATCAAGCGGGCCATCAGGTCTTGCGGGCCTTGGCCCTTGATCGGCCTGCATCAATTTCCCAATCCTCCTTCCCTACTTTTGCAAATAGAATCCCAATCCATCAAGTGGAACTTCTTCTGGGGGCTATTACCATACTATAAAAATTATCTTTACAGCTTTTCTAATCTTTTGATTACTGAAGCTAGACATTTAAATAGGGAGAAGTAGTAAATTGGCAAATTTGACAACACCGTTTTGATCCAAGTGACCCTTCCAGCAATGGATAGATAGTTAGCTTTCCATGCAGACAGCTTCCTTTTGACCCTCTCCACTACCGAGTTCCACATTGATTTTGTAGCCTGACCCAAGCACAAAGGCGGCCCTAAATACAGGATAGGCAACTCTCCCACCTTACCCCCCAAGATAGCAGCGAATTTGTGAAGCACGGACTTCTCAACTCTTAACCCAAACAGCTCACTCTAGAGGAAATTAACCTTAAGCCCTGAGACCACTTCAAAACAAAGGATTGCGACTTTGAAATTCCTAACGCGGTCTTTGTTTGCTCCACAAAAGATGAGGGTGTCATCTGCAAAATGGAGGATATTAATTACAGGGGTATCTCTAGCCACTTTAAAACCTTCAAACATACCTGCTTCACCTTTAATTATTCTACTCAGGGCTTCTACCACTATTAGAAAAAGGAAAGAGGAAAGAGGGTCCCATTGTCTCAACCCCTTTGCAGCCAAGATGAAGCCCTTTGGGGTCCCATTTATCAAAATTGAGAACCAAGATGATGATACACATTCCTTGATCCATTTCCTCCACCTTTCCCCAAACCCCATTCTTCTGAGCATGTATTGAAGGAACTTCCAGTCCACCCTATCGTAGGACTTTTCCAGGTCTAGTTTGCATATGATCCCTGAGATCTTCTCTTTGTTTCCGGAACGCACATGCTCACTAGCCACCAGAATATCGTCCAGTATCTACCTACCCTTTACGAGAGCTCCTTATTCGCTGGATATTATATTCAGCAAGACCTTTTCGATTCTCCCTGCTAAGACTTTAGCTAGGATTTCATAAATGCTTCTAAGTAGACTAATGGGCCTGTATTCCTTAATACCAATTTCTCCTAATTTCTTCGGGACAGCGCAATAAAAGAAGCCCCTATGCCTTTAGAGAGCCTGCCCCTCTGGTGGAATTCCTTCATGAATTCTAAGATATCTTTCTTAAGCATCACCCAGAAATGTTGAAAGAAGGCCATTGAGAATCCATCTAGGCCCAGAGCTTTATCTCCTGCAAGATCGAAGACCGCCTGGCGAACTTCTTCCTCTTCAAACTCCCTCTCCAGCCATTGAGCTTCCTAAGTTTCTATAGCATCAAGTGCTAAATTATCCAAGGAAGGTCTCTCCCAACCCTCTTGGGCATATTGAGAGGAAAAATAGTCTTCTATGTGCTTAATAATCTCCTCTTTCTTCTCCGACCTTTTTTGCCCATCCATCATGATGGAAATCCTGTTTTTCCTTCTCCTCAAAGAAGCCAACCCATGGAAAACACTCGTATTTTTATCCCCTTCCTTCAACCAATTGCATCTCGATCTCTGTCTCCACCTTATCTCCTCTCTCAGTTTTTTATGGAATTCTTCTTTCAATTCTAACCTTCTCCTTCCTTCAAGGGAAGGCTGGTCACTCTCTACCTTTCTATCTAATGCTTGAATCTCTGCTAGAATATTAGACTTTTGGATCGCCACGTCCCCAAAGTTCTCTTTAGCCCACTCCTTTATTTTGTTATTCAGCACCTTCAGTTTAGTAGCCAACTTGTGTCCCGCCTAACCCTCCACTCCTCCTGCCACCTTTTAATCAGGCTTGGAAATTGATTTTCCACAAGCCACATTAATTAGAAGCGAAAAGGTGTAGGTCCCCATCTTTCACATTCCAAATCAATCATAATAGCGCAATGGTCAGACGCGGGCTTTGGTAAAGCTACCTAAAGAACCTTTGGATAAACCTCCATCTAGTCTGAAGAAACCAGGAATCTATCCAGTCTATAGACATTGCAGGATGGCTTTGATGGCTGGACCAAGTGAAAGATGCTCCACCAAGCGGCAGATCCACCCGAGAATGGGAGTTTAGCCAATCTGAAAAGCATCTCATTTCTGCTGTAAATTTACTCCCGTCCAATTTCTCACTTGGGAACCTAACAGTATCCAATCCCCACCGATGCACCAAGCCCCAGGCCATCTCCCCCTAGCCATGTCCAATTCTTTCCAGAACTCCTCCTTCCTTTGAATGCTATGTGGGCCATAAATTGACATGAGTAGTCATTTTGTGTTATTCTTTAAATCCTCCACCAAGACTGAAACAAAGAAGGCGTGATGCTAGACAAAATGAAATCTAACTTAATATAGTATGAGATCAGATTTAGAATTAAAATTAATATGAACTTGAAACACACCATTCATATTGATAAACATTGCAATCTAATGGGAAAATCAGTGATTGATCCAAAACAGGCTTGCAGTCTTGTAGGAAAAGTCATTCTCAAATGAATGGGTAGGATCTCAATGGAAGATAGAACTCCCAAAATGCTTAAGGAAGGTCCAATTGTATAGATCTTGTGTTTCTTGTGATTATCTGGGCAGGGGCTGTGTGAGATTGACTAATGGGAAAACCTGGGGTTGAGATCTAGCGATATGGGTCGCAAATCTGATCGTAAGGTTCTTAAATGGAGATTTAGGGTTAGTGCAGGAAGAATGCTAGTAAAAAAAGAAATAGACAGAAAACAGGATACCTTTGATTGGGCTCTCACCAAACTCCGATCTGGAGGGATTACGTCATTTTAGCAAGGGGAAACCCAAGAGACTCATAAAGAATGAGAGGGAAAATTCATTCCTTTCATTATTCTTAAAGTTTCATTACAAGATAGCATAGCATAAGGAAGAAAGAAGCCAAGACACTTTATTATTATTAGCCCTAAGTGATGACATCGTCACATAATAAAAAAAAAAAGGAAAAAAAGACAGAATAGGAAATGGAAAAGAAGGAGGACTTGCGCAAGGTCTCAGGATTCGTGTGCAAGGGGATATGCGCACAAATACCCCAGGCCCTTTTCTCTTAAGCGGTGGCCCCCCTTATTCTTTATTCTCTTCTTTAATGAACATGGCCCCCTTTTTATGACTCTCTTCATTAATTAACTTTGGCCCCTCTCAACTTTAAAAACCCTTTTATTTCAACCCATGTGACACCTATGTGATTGCACACATGAGGCCTTCTCTCCTTCAAATGGTAGATCTGCCAAAATCCAACCGTCGATTATCATCGTGATGGTAATCCAACGATGGATTTATAACACCTTGGCGAGAAAACTCATGAAACACATCATCCATCCACATCATAGCTTGATCCGCCACCCTACGCTTCCTCCTTTGGTAGACCTTGAAGGAAATGGGGGAATTAGGCATGATGTCTCCCCATCAAGACGTCCTTCCAACTATTTACCACTGAAACTGACCTTGTGTCCCACAGCAGCATTTGCCCACCCGCAACTCCTACAGCGTCAACAGCCACCCACTTAACATTTCTCCTTCCCCAAATTTCTTTTACCAAACTGTCAGACACTCCTTTTAACTTTGACTTACTATCTGAACCTTTTGACTTCTAACCATTTCTTTCACCACCAGCCTTCGAGAGGCTCCCCCCAACCCGCGAACATTCCATGAGAGGACCTTCATTTAGGACTTGAAGAAGCCCCCTGTATATTTCCCCCATTATTGTTAAGGTCCTTTCCCACAGCCTCCTTCGCTTTGGATTTGTCGTAGTTAATAGAACGGCTTAGGCTATTAAGTTCTCTTTCCCCCTTCCTCTTGAACTTCCTATGTCTCTTCTCTTTCTGATTCTCTCTCTCCCTGCTCTGCGCAAACTCCACCAGTGAATTCCATCCCTCCACTAGTGCCCTTCATGGTCACGCCAATGGCCTTGGCACATTGGATTGCCTTGTGTGGCATCCAGTGTACAGCACCCCCCTCACATTCCTCCCCAGAGAAGTTCCCGTTCTGACCAGTTAAGGTCACTGTTCTTCCCATCACCCCTTTCGGAAAGCGCCTCCATGGGCTTTTGTCGCCAACCACTCTTCTATCCAGAGTGGAGAGAGAGGGACACAACTCACCCTTGTTGTTTCTGGTTGAAGGCTTCCCAGCGGAGTATCATCCTTGGGGAGGGGCAGACTTCCGTTATTCCATGTTCGTCGAGTTCTCTCCCAAACTTCCGCTGTCATCTCCATCAACGAGGTTTCCCCTACTGCTGCTCAACTCTTCTTCTGATTGCAGCACCTCGTTCGGCGCCGAACTGTTTAGCCTTCTTGGTTATTGGGGAGCGTCGCTTGCCTCTTCTTCTAATTCTCCTCTTTCTCTTCTCTTAAGTTAATCTTATCATTTACTTTTTTTCTCCTCTCTGACTAAGTAGTACCTTATCATCCGCAAACAACAAAACTTCATCTCAGACACCAGCAAATATGTCATCCATAACAAAGACAAGAGATATGGGGCCCAAGGCACACCCTTAGTGCAATCCAACTCCAACTGGAAACTCAAACATTACCTCACATTTTTTATTCTCATGATGCCTCCCATACACTCTTTTTTTTTTTTTTTTTTTTGATATCGATAAACAAAACAAGACTAAGCCACAGACTGCCAGCCCAAAAAAAAAAAAAAACCTCCCAAAAAGAGACCTACGAAACAAAAAGGATACTATACATCAAAAGTAAGAGAAGAAAGAAAAACTCGCTCCCTTGCAAGAGCATCTGCCGTGACATTAGCTTCTCTTAAAATATGATTGAAGCAAGAAATATCCTGCACCCAAGAGCCTCCATACACTCTTTCATACTTTTATTATAACCATTGGGGACGCAACAAATGAACTGCCTCGGCACCCCCATCATAGGCATTCTCTAAATCAACAGGAAAACCAATTGCAAAATCTCCTTCTCCCTAGACTTATCCCTGAGTTGCCTTAACTATAATTTAGAACCTTGGTTTAGATATCAGAATAAAAATATGATATTTATGACAGCTCTACCTACCAAGAAGCCAAAGTTGCAAGTTGGGGCTGAAACACACCAGATCTTTTCAATTTATACCACTTCAGGATACACAACTAGGCCCTCAGCTAGGTTTTTAAGCTTGAAGAGTAACAAGTTTGAGTGGGACTATGGGCCTAGCAGAATAACCTGGACAAACTCATTTAAACACCATTGACCAAAGCCAGTCCTGGTCCAAATTCGCCACAACCCAGCACGAGCTTAATAAGCTCAGCTCTTTAGTGCATGGACTGAGCTTCGGACAAATTTCTGAAAACTTGCATCCTAACCCACTCAAAAACGATATAAATGGGAATCCTCCCAAACCACCAAATGAGTAGCACAAGTGTTAAAACTGTTGCAAATGCAACATTTTGATTAATGAAATGGAAACATACAATAGAAACACATACCATAGAATCGTATTTGCATAAGGGTAAACATATGATTTCTCATATATTGAAGCAGCCATAGCAGCAGCTTGGAGCCTGGCCTGGTGTTGACTCACACTATCCTCTGCTACATTTCCTCCAGGGCCCTGGGTAGATGTGCTTGCCGCTCCTGATCCTGTCCACAGTAAAATCATTTGAGAAAACTTTTGTAAGGTTCCAATTTTTTCCTTCTTGGTATAGAAAAGTATATTCCTTTAAGCAGCAACGCGAAAAGGCAAGAACGCCGTTCTTTATATTAGAAAGAGCTAACAAAAAAGTGTTGGGTTCGAGCATTACCACGTTGGTGTAGCTCAGGTTGCACTCCATGTGGTTGCCCCATTGCAGAAGTGCCACTCTCGGAAGGAACAACTAAAGCTCTGCAAGTAGGGCAAGTATGTTGCCGCTCTAACCATGATCGCAAACAATGCACATGGAAAAGGTGTCCACAGTGTAACTTCTTTGCTGTAACCATCTCCTCCCGACAAATTATGCAGGTTGCATCACTTCTGCATTTGCAAGCAATTTATTTTTCCCTTTTCTTTTATTAAAAAGAGAAATATCAAAAGGTAGAGAAAAGAAGAGTAGACAAAGTATACGACTTACCCATCAAGCTCTTCAGCTGTTGCATCCGGAAAACGATCATTCATATTTGAAGTGATTTTTCGATAACGAACATAATCAGCAACTCGAACCTTGAAATTACGAAATGTCTCATAAAGCTCCCGTATCAAGTGCAAAGGCACGCCGTAGTTACTAAGACAGCCAAAAATCAAAGTCAATTGTCACATGGACACTGAGTGTGTATGTGAAGACACACTAATGCACCTAAAGTCACAGCAAAATGCTCAAAGTAATGATAACTAATGCCGACGAACATGTTTCAAACATACCATTAAAAAAAAAAAAAGAACATGGTTTAAACATTTAATTCATACATTAAGCATATGGATTGTGGGGGTAAGCATATGGATTGTGGGGGAGTTCTTAGCTTATTCAACCTTTAAACCACACCCAAAAAAAAAAAAAAAAACCACTTAGTAATATCTGCCTCTCAGTGATTAGCACAGATTTCACGAATTTACAAAAAGCAAGACATTAAATGCATGTTTTATGCATATGTCTCGCAGGTTCCACTAAATCATTTCGTGAACGAAACCAGAAAAAATATCCGACAAGATTTGGACAAATAAATAAATAAAGAGCCAGGCACAAACAGCATCAATATACGATGTGAATAGATGGACACATGAGTTATGAATCCTTGTTAACATGTAATTTACGAATCCTTGTATAGCATGTAATTTATGAGTCCTTATTACGACACAAAAATTACTAAACTATTCAAAAAGTCACTTAAAAAATCTGGAAATCAGAACAAACTGCACTGACTATCTATGAATCCTTGTGTAGGTAGTTTGAATATAAACCATCCATCTGCCAGCAATAAAAATTTTAAAAAATGCAGAAGCCAAAACTGCCAAGCTGCATGTTATTTATAATTCTTTGTTTAGTAGCATGTAATTTATAAATCAATCAAAGGAGAGAATATTACTTACATGAAGATAACGAGAAAAAAGAAGAGATACAAGGACAAGTGAAGCAGATCCCGAACAAGTTCCAAGTAAAAGGTGTACACAGCCTTTTTCTCCCACTGCCCTTCCATGAGCATGTCACTGACATAAAAGATATATTTTACAAATGTTGACACTGTGGTTGTTGCCAGTATCATATACCTGAAATGAAAAAAATAGTATAAGTACAAACATCCAACACTTAAAAAACCAAAATACGAATATCTAGCGATAAACTTAACCAGCTTTGGATTGAGGGGGAGATGAAGGTTAACATAGGACCCTTTTTCCAAATAGAAAAAAGCAACGTTTAAGTATCAACTACTATCATAAGATTATAATTATATCAAGTATGAAAATTTAATTTTAAAAGCATCTTAATAAATAGTACAACTAGTAAAATAGCCCGTGCTCAGCATAGGTATGGCCAACATTGCAACTTAAATATTCATAAATTAAAAAAAGAGCAAAAGAAGATAGTACTTGTTTATATAGAAAGGGAGTCGTAGAGTTTGGGTAGAAAATGAGTTATTGCAGAGAAGGAAATGTGGGACTTTGAAAAGTGGGGAACTGACATGAGCGGTTTCCATAAAGATATAAAGTGGGTAGTTTTTTTTTATAATGGTAATTTTTATTAATACCAAAAAAAGAAACCAAAAACAAAGCCAAAACCAGCTTACAAACACGAAACAAACAAACAAAAAAATGCAAGTGGGTAGTTTGCATCAGATAGGTGGGGACAAAACCAAAAACATTTGAAAAATGACTTACTTTCAAAATCATAACTGCCCGTCAAAATTAAAGCCAAAACCCTTGGCTTTAATATATCATAATGGATGACAAACAGGATGTTGGAGCACTTTCTAAGTCATGGAATTCAATAATAAATAGTCAGATTGAGATAGTATAATAATGAAGCCGACCATATTTCAAAGAGCGAAAATGGACTAAAGGAGATAGAAGCATCAAGCAATGCACTGTGCAAATAGAGTTTGATGGAAGTAGGTTAAATGCTAGCTAGAAAGGCAAGAAAAATGAGGGTGGAATAATGCAAGCATGCAACAATGTTTAGTTTGCCATTTATTAGGAGGTACACATGATATAATTCCTCATAAAAAATAAAATTTACACATCAACAAAGAAAAAGGCCTAGAAATTAAAACATGTGTTATTATTTTCTCATATATTTGCACTTAGCAGTGTGAGTAATAAGCAGCAACTGGAACCACAATTCCACAAAGAATGAAAAAGAGCTTAAGGAACTTACTCAAATGAAAAGAAGAGTGATACAGATGGTTGTCGCGTCTGTATCAAATACATTACAGAATTGTATAGGAAGAGACAATCTAGAAGAAGAAGGAAACCCATGAATGAAATGATCCGGACGTGTGACAATGTAGGAACTGATGGGGTTGTCTCGATGTACTCGACCCTCTTCTGACACAACCAGTGCAGGGCCTTAATCAATAAAAGGGCTGTGACCATTGCAAGGAATGTGACGGAGAAATCTTGGCGGAATATTGTGATTGCAAAGAGAATTTCCATAAGTTCTCGCCATGATTGTTCATTCAACCTCTCAACTTCAGCTTCTCGGAGAGAGCCAAGAAACAAGGTTTTCACTAACTGCCAAAGAATACACATGATGACAAAGCT
Organism: Cinnamomum chago; assembly: GCA_038049695.1. Taxonomy (NCBI): domain Eukaryota; kingdom Viridiplantae; phylum Streptophyta; class Magnoliopsida; order Laurales; family Lauraceae; genus Cinnamomum; species Cinnamomum chago. The sequence continues at coordinate 1,486,882 of CP142456.1, forward strand.
CATATTTAGAAGAAGAACCGAACTGATCTTGGAGGTCGATAGATACACCATTGCCGGATAGAACTGGCCTCTACTGCTGAATGCATGATATATAACCGCAACTGCACCCACGAAGCTAAAGCCCGCATATGTCCTGAGCCTCATCATTTTCTATATAATCTGTTACAATGAATGCTTAAGTCATGCAACACAAAACTGCCAAACCCATAGACGACTACATATGAAACCTACAACAATCAATCTCTTCTTCCTTCTCCAGTTCCTATGACTGCATATTCAAAAATTGATCTTACTCTACCAAAAACATGAGATCTTTTTTATAAGCCAATTCAATATGCTGAAAGTAGATTACAATAATCTAAAATAAACAAATATGATAAACTGAACTAGCAACCCACACTTAAAATGTTCGTGTGGTTAGGAAGTCCAGTTTTAACCTGGAGGTCCTGCCTTCGAATCCTTAAGGCCTTACCCGATACATAGGGCTTGTGGGTGGTTCTATGTATCTGTGAGTTTACCAATGATCTCCCAAAGGGGGGTCGGCGGGTTCCCATGTTATCAAAAAAAAAAAAAAAAGAGACATACATATTGACTTTACAATCTAACTTGCCTTAGTCTTCCTCTGCAATATAAAATGACTAAAGTTTCAACTGTATGAAAACTGAAAAGAGTGCCAACCAGAAATTGAAATTTCAAAACCCAGTTCAATAGACTGAAACTATAATCAATAATCATACAATCTCATATTGTATATATGGATTGAGCATGTAATGTGTCACTGGATGCATCTCAAATTGCAAATGTTTGAGCATAGTTTTGGTGGTGCTCTCTGTCGCAACAATGAGGTTGTGCGTTCAAGTCAAATTACCCAATATGGAAAAAAATAGAAATAAAAACATATTCTATAAGTTTCTCACAACATCAAAAAGCAAGAAAGGAGCCGGCGGACTTCGATTTTTCAGGTCCAAATTTTTTTTGGGGCCATCCAAACATGACCCAAAATTTTCTGAGTCACTTACTATAAATCAGGCACACAAAATAATTCCATATGAATAGAAAACTTGATGCATTAGCAAAATAAATAGCATAATGATCAAACTACGCATCAGATACAATCCATGACAAACACAAACAACATAATTAAATGGCCAGAAGGAAACCCATCTAATCAAGAGAGAAAGAGAGAGAAACAAAAACATGTCAAAAGTCATTGCCTTCCAACTCGAATCTGGAATGGGATGACCAAATTCTAACGCCAAAATCTACATACATAGAAATTGCAGACCATAAAAAAAAAAAAATGTAAATCAAGACAACCCCAGAGAAATCTAAGGGAAATTAGACAACCCCAGAGAAAACTTGAGGGAAATCAATAAGAGAAAGCTTGATTAGTGGAGAAAAATCCAATCTGAGAAACTCAAATCTTGAAACTTGGAAACCTAAAACGTCTAATATGATCGAGAGAACATCGAGAAATGAAACTTGGAATCGATCGAAAAAATAAAAACCAAGAAATGAATTTTCCTACCTCTGGAGAGACCTGAATTAGGGTTCGATGGAGAGAGAGAGAGAGAGAGGGCAAGGAAATAATAAAACATAACCGTAGAGAAGATAAAAGAGAGACGGATTGGGAACATGTCTTTGGGCCCGTTTGGGTCTCTCGTTGTGTCATCGAAGCCCTTTCCACCAATGAGGGAGCAGCACGTGTATTAAGACACCTGATTTGGCCTTGGAAATCCCTAAATTGAAAGACTGAAACTGTAGGATGGCCCACCTATTAAAAATCTGTTTCATTGAAAATAAGACTTTTTATTGAACTAATTAATATAATTTTATACCTATTCATTAATCGTGCATGACCACCTTTGCACAGATGGTGGCCCACTCAAATGAATATATAAAAGGAACTTGCCAAAATCAAAGGAGAACTCTAGAAGAGAGAGATAAACATGGCTTTGCTGATGAGAAATGATATGAAGGCGGTGAGAGAGAGAGAGTTATCGGTGGCTTTCTAAGAGGCCTGAAAGAAGAAGGATACATGTAATATCTGTCCTTTATTTTAATTATCAGATCTTAATGGGTTGTTTTCATCTTCTTAAATTGATGATTATTGATACATTTTATCATCATAGACTTCCAGGACTCCATGTTTAATTAACCACCCCATATGCTGTTTTTTCTGTTATTTTTGTTTTGAATGTGAACCCATTCTTTCATGTAGGATTTTATCAGATGGGTTTGTTTTATTATGTTGTAGTTTTTGATATTTTTCAGTTGATGAATTTTTTTTCCCAGGAGATAAGCTTGATTTGCTTGCTTTACAATGGTGTTATGTGTTATGTTTAGTTTGGTAATTTTAGTGAATAGTTTTTTTTTTTTTTTTTTCAGTTTCTTTCCTTTTATTGCTAAGGGTGGTTTGGTATCTCTAAAAATGAGGTATTATTTTGTGATTTAAAGCTTATTTACATATAAAAGTCTCTAATTAAAATTTCTAATTTTAGAGATTATTTACAAATTAGAGTTTTGCCTCTAAAAAAGGCTAAAGGTATCTTTTTCTCTTTTTAACAGCTATTTTTTTAGCTAGAGCATATGGTAGTAGACACAGTAAAATCACAAGTGTTTTGGATGAAACTAACCCCATAAAATTTTTAAAATGACACAAACAGTTGGTTAGTTTTTAAAGGGTGGCCCCCAATTACCACAATCCCTACAAGTGGGTCCCAATTGCCTCATGAAGTAAGAGCTCTTTTTTTTTTTTGTTTAATAATTTTACCAAACAGACAGATTGTAAATTAGAACTTAAAACGTAAAGTTTTTATTTTAGACCTTAATCTAATAAGCGATTATTAATTAGACTAGAGTTTCTAAAAGTAACACCGGTATAGAACTTTTACGATATGAAAAAGAGAAAGAGAATTCTTAGTACAGGGATGGAGTTCTATGAATTTCTATGTCATGTTGAAATGGGTGTCCTGTTTCATTTTTTGTTGAAAAATATGTGGTCTACTTTCATTTGGAATTTTTGCGTAAATTTTAAATCTATTTTGATATCTAATCCACTTTTTTTTCTTCTTCTTCTTCCTTTAATATGGTTTGTGGTGATATGATTCTATCAGTTATGTGAACCAAATATTATTAACCGTAGGATCATTATGGAAGAACTTCCTCAGTTGCATCTTTAATTTGTTTTCTTTTTCTTTCTGTATTTAAGGATGAGCTTTTCTGTTTGACCTGTGTGGAGGCAATGTTTTGAAAGCATGTGTGTGAAGTCTGAAGGGAGTGCATCTTTACTTAGCATGGTCCTGTTGTATCTTCATTTATTGGATTCTTAATTTGTGCCATGATGTTTATGTTGTTGCCTCTTCATACACGCTGTTGTGTTTCGATCTCAACTCAAATATGTTATTCTTTTTTCTTTTTTTTTTTTGATAGGTTGATTTATCTCATTTCTTTCATGATATTTCTGAAATTCCACTTTTGTCTTCCATTTTCTCATTTTCTTTTCTTTATACAGGAAATGCCTTCTGGGTGGAACCTTTTGTAAGTATCTCCTTTTTTGCTGATGTCTGGACAGTTCTAGCTTGATATTCAATGGTAGAAATGTAGGATATGTCATGGTTATTAGTCTACAAAGACAGGCAAGAAAAACTTAGATGTGAAATGTGCGCAGAACTTGGCATATCGAATTTTCATAAAATTTATTATTACTAGGGGGGAGGGAGGGAGGGAGGGAGAAATGTACGCAGAACTTGGCATATCGAATTTTCATAAAATTTATTATTACTAGGGGGGAGAGAGAGAGAGAGAGAGAGAGAGAGAGAGAGAGAGAGAGTCTTTGGGTGTATGCATGTATGCAAATTCTTGTTAGATTCAATGCTACACCCAACATATAATAAATTCATTTGGCAAACAATTAGGTTGTAACAAAGTCTTTGGGTAATTCTATGATAATTTTTTCTTCTTCATCTTCAAAACCAATAGGAACCAAATCATGTCTTGTCAATGAGTACCATTCTAACTACCATTCCTTTCCACCGGACCACCTCAAATCAAATCAATTATAGGTTTAGTCCAACTCTACCTTCACCATTTTTGCTTGACACGTCAGCTTTGGACTTTGTTCTGTTGTTTAATGCCTCCCTCTGGTGAGTTGCGAGCTGTTTGTCCATGCTACTGAGAAATCAAAAGAACATGCAGCTGGCTCATGGAATTGGATAATTTGCTGGCACACTGCATCATACATAGATATCCTTAGTTTCAACCCCGTGTTTGTGATCATGCTGTATTAGCAACATTTTATCCCCGAATTATGCCCTCTGCTGCGAAACTGCCTGTATTCATGCATCTGATGAATTTCTTTTTCATTAGGTTCTTGTTGATTATTGATCTGAATTATGTTCAGGCAAACCAAGATCCACAGCATAGGTGCAACGCTTGTTGGAGTTGATAAATTCGGGAATAAATATTACGAGAAACTGGAAGATACTTAATTTGGTCTGTATATTTTTCTTTCCATGTTCCATTCCATTAATCCACCTTGTTACTTGTTCTAATGTATGGTCAATTGGAGATCAGTGAGGAGCCAGCTAAAATTGGTTTCAGAGAGCTGTGCACTTTAAACAAGTTTTCACTTTTCCACCAAAACCAAGCATGGGTTGAGGTCCTATGTGATATGAATCTACTATCCAGTCTTGGTGCAAAGAGTCTCTTCGGTGCATGATTAATGATGATCCTTACATATCCTCTGCAGTGAAGATTATTGTATCTCTATGACTTTAGACTAGTAATTCTGACATGAACCTATTAGAGGTTTGCAGGAAGACGCAGGTGGGTCGAGTATGGAGATAAGGCCCGCTACAATGCATCTCAAGTGCCACTTGAGTGGCATGGTTGGTTGCACTACATCACCGACCACACACGGGAGATGAAGTAAGTTTTTTCATCTGAGTAATGATTGATAACATGATTGAAAAAATGATTGGCTTTCTCCACCACAAGACTTGGTTGGGCCTTTTCTTTTTGGTTTACATTATTCAACTTCATGGAGTCTATTCAAACCTGGTTTTATGTCATTGATGCTTTATCAATTTTTAGCTTGTCTTCGAGAGTATAAGGCATGCTCATGACTGTAAAATTGTACAATAATCACTCTGTTGTTGATTGGATGACCTATAATTTCAGGAACCTTTATTTGTAAATGTTTGCCCATTCAATGGAGCAATTGTTAATAGAAAGGTTGGACATTGTATTCAGTTACAAACTTACTTTCAGAACGCTGCACAAATTAGAGGTTGCATTGGCATTTCACCATCTCTGACAATTTTGCAACACCCCCCCTTCTAACTTGTGACATCTGCCTCTGATACCATATTAATAACCAATAAGACCAAAAGCTTGAGCTGTTAATAACCGCATAACAATGTATATCAACAGTTTACACCTCTTTTTGAATGCTGAGATTGTATGATAAGTACAATTGTATGTCCAAGAAATTTTCACAAATCAAATAGCCGATGTTCATGTATCTGACCATTCATCCAATAGCTGTAGGCTAATTTTGTTGTTTTGTATCTTTGTCAGCTATTGCTGCTGAAACCCAGGAAGTATGGAATTGAACACAAGGAGAACTTCTCTGGAGAGGGAGACAAATACATCTACCACCTATGATGCCCGGATACGGCATGGATACGGGAAGGACACGTGATGGACACGGCAGGGACACGGATTTTACACATAAAAAGTGAGGTATCGGATACGATAGGACACGATACGTTGCTCATTTTGAAGTATCCGTGCATCATAGTCTACCACTCCAAGGGCCATACTCTCAACCCGAGGCAAAGAGACTGGACAGCGTACCAGCCCTGGCAACCAACCAAAACTTAAGAACACCCTTTTACAATGCTGAATGACTTTATCCTTCTGGCATGTGTTGGTTTTACATGTATATTTCTTTTGCATATATTTGTAGACATAGAATCCCATAAATCGCTAGTGTACAGATTTTAGTTGGGTAAGATAAATGTCAGTGTAGACTGTAAACCCTGGCGTGGGAAATGTTGAAGCTGCTATATGAATAAAAGTGTGTAGGTTTGATGCTTGGGTGCTCTGTTTCTTCAGGGCTTTCCATTTATCACCAATAGGCTGACTTCAAACTCAGGATGGTTGGTCATGGGGAAGAAACTGCAGTTTTAGTTTTTGAATTTGTACTTGAAAGTAGAGCCTTCATAGACACAACCGATGTGATTTTATTTCTTATCACTTAGGAATGATTGTTTACTGATCTATTCAGATCTTGCCACATGCATTCTAATGGCAGTATGTTAGGCCCCATCCCGAGTTAATTGAGATTAACTCTAATTGATGAAAAATTAAGCTAATTAACTGTGGTTAATTAAGTTAGTGATGGTTTATAGCCAAATATAATTGGATTAGCCTAGAATGAATGAATTAGGTTTAATGATATGATAATCAAGGTGTTAAATGAATTTTTAGACTTAAGCAATAAAGCTAAGGACTTTTTCGTAAATACGAATTTTCACGTATTTTGTCGAATACGGAAACTCTTGATACCATCACGTATATCTCGACGAGTACATTAACTTTCATAAAAAACTCGAACTCGTTCCACAATAAACAAATTAAATGACCATTCAATTGACTCGAATCGTAAATCAGAAGAAATTGTGGACTTAATATAAGCTAAATGAGCTCATTCTAGCTCAATCCAAACCCTGGGCACTTGTCTTCTCCGTTTTTCTTCTTCTTTTTCCATTTCCATCTCACATAAGTATCAAGAGTGAAGTTTTAGCAGTGGCTCAAGTGAAGAGACTCGTCTACTTCACCTTCTTTTTCATCTTCTTGGATTTTCTTGGAAGAAAACCTTTAAGTTGAGAAGTTTCCTTCTCAATCTAAGCTAAGGAAAGGATTTTTTGTGGATTAATCTTCATTAGAGGCAAGTATATACATTTTCTATATTTTATAGTGTTATTGAAGTGATTTGAACTCAAGGAACTCAAGCTATGGATTTTATTTCAGAATTCATGAAGCTCCATAATTCGTTTTTGGGTGCAATTCGGCTAGCCGCAGGGCTAACCGCCGAAACTCATGAGACTGGTCAATCTCTAGAAAGCTGACCGTTGAATTTTGGTTAGTCAAAAGCTAGTCATAAGGTGACCGAATTTGAGTCAGACATATCTATTAGAAAGTTAATTATTGGAAAACTAACTGTAAGTAGTCGAAATTGAAATTTCGGTTAGCCGAGGGGTGATTGACGAGGTGATCGAACTACCTGAATGTATCAGGAATTTTTGAGGTTTTGGAAAGCTAATTGAACCTAGTTCGGCTAGCCGCCAACTAGATTTCGGCTAACTGCCAGGTAACGGCCAAGGTAACCGCCGTTGAGGAAAATTACAGATTGAATTCTGATTCTTTCTGAATTGAGAGCATAGCTGTTGAGGCTAGTGTTAGTGATATTTAAACATTCATAAGTGTTAGCTAAGGTTATCAGAATTTAATTAAAGTAATGTCATCCACAGTAACACGTGCATCGATAACGAGCGATTCATTCAATTGTTTGGTTTAGATAATTGTTTAGAATTGGAATATGATTGAATATAATGGCTACATGATTAGATTGTGAGTATGGCACTACATATTGGTTTCCTAAACTCATCATTGAGCCACACTGAATTAATGAATGAACAACGAACAGTTACTAAATGTAACAATGAATTAATGACAGTCTTACTGCAGTAGATGATTTGAGGGCATTCCGGAGCTCTGTGGTGACACCAGTGATCTCTGATCAAAACACTGGGAGATCCCACCTTATTGAACAGAAATGTCATAGACTGAAAAGTCACCGAAATGAAAAGTCATACATTAGACCGACGAGTCTCACTTGATAAGCCACTTAATAGACATTCAATTAAACCAATAAATGGAATGTGAATGAATGAATATTAAACAAATGTCATTGTAGTTTCCAATATAGTTATTATTAATATTGTGTTTACTGTACATGATACTGATATAGAATTGAATTGTCTAGGACTGTTGAATCAGTAAATTAATAGGAATAACATGTGATATCATAGAACTACATATGCATTATTGAACCGTCGTGTTCACAGTGTTACTGATGATGTTACAGGCCCAGTTGTCCGTACCGGTCAAGCAGAGGCCGTACCGCCAGTTGAGAAGGCCTATCCAATACCTCCAGGAGGTTTAGTCGAATGGACTTAAATCGGAGTGCTAGTGAACATAATATTTTGGGGAAATATTTTGAACAGATATTTTTGTATATACATTTTGAATAGTAATTATATGTCACATGTATTGTATTTGAATATGCAGTGGTTGACTCAATAGGAAGTGAATTGTGTTTATTGACTTTACTTTATGTAAAGGACTTGTTGAATTTTAATAATTATCAATGTATACATACATATGTTTCTGCAAAAATGTACATTGACAAGTTCGTATGTAAGATCCCTTGTGGACTTCGTATTAACTTCGGTTAATTCGAAGTTTACGGAAGTAAGTATAGTTATATTTATGACACGAATTTAACCCTTAATGATCCGATCCGGGGCTCAGGTCGTGACACAGTAACTTTCATCTTTTACCATTTATCTGTGTCATATGCTCATATCTACAGATTCATTTAGATACAGTTTTTTTTTTCCTGTTAATCCCTGTCGGCTCCGCGGACTATGAACTTAAATTTATGGACTAGTTTTGTACTTGTAGTTAAGAACTTAAGATCACCAAATTGGCTAATATTCTAATATAAAGCCTAAATATAGGGCCTGTTTGAAAGCTGTTATCTCTCTCTCTCTCTCTCTCTCTCTCATGCATAAGACATGTTTTGTTTGATTCTAGAAAGTATTAGAAAAAATGAAAAATTCTGAACAGCTTTCTTAATGGCTGTCAATTTTCAAAATAGCATTGTGAAAGAGACAGTGAGGTTGGAGTGACCCCTCATCATTTAAGGGTTAGTTAGTTAGTTGTTGACAAATTTGCTATATAAGGTTAGGAAATGGTCTCCATCTTCTCTCATTGACTCCTGATAGCTTCATCTTGAGTGGGCTTAATAAAAATAAGGGAGTATATAAAAAAGGGATAAATTATTAATTCATTTTCAGAAAAATAGATGAAGATTTGAATATTTCAAAAATCACTGACCGTGGATATAATTTTGGGTAAAGATCATCTCAATGAAGTAATCAAATCATTGATTTCTCGGCCTTAAAGTTTAAGGGTTTCTTGAATTACTATATTTATAAGGATTTGGGCAACCTCCCAGGCCTTTTGGCTAGATGGGACCCATTATGATCAATTCAAGCCTCATCACCTACCACTTTCTTTGAATGTCACCAATCCTATGGGTCTTATATCGATTTGAATAAAATTTGGCATTGAATTAAATTAATCAGAAAATGTTGCTTTTTTTTTTTTAAGATTGTTAGAATTTTAGTCTATGGATCAAGAAGTTATAATGATTTTGACTTAAAACTTAAGACAGGTAGATTCTACCCATACCCTCAAGAGCACTTTTGATCTCCCACCGTCTCCTTGCTTGGCAGAGCCTCATGTGAGTCTCCTAGTAAACTTAAAGTGAAGTAAAGCCTCCATTATCTAAACAAAAAAAGTCAGTGGGTCATATCAAAAGTGTACAAATTTAAAATTTTCTCATTTTTTAAAAATAAATAAAAAAATAACCTTCTTCCTCCACTAAATGACAAAAGAAAAATCCTCTTTTTACACAAAAATTCAAAAAAAAATCTCTATCAAGCCACTAAGAACAAAAGTCCATCATAAACCCTTATATTTTATTTTCTCTTGATAGAGAATCCATTTTTTAGACTTTAGACAATGGGTCACGTAAAAAATATACATCTTCAAAATTATCTCATTCTTTTTTAAAGGTAAAAAGGCAACCTCCTTTCTCCACTAAATGACACAAAATTAAAAATATTTTCAACCAAGCAGTTAAAAACAAAATACAATCATAACCCATTTATATTCTATTCTTTCTTGGTCTGATGCTTTCCTTTACCTTTATTTTTTGAGAAAATCACCAAACGGGCCTAAGGTGGTGCACACGATAAGGGCACGTAAGTGAGGAGAGCTCCTTTTATAAGATTCAATCTAACAATGAAGAAGTAATCAGGGTGAGATAAAGATTGCTCTTTTCTTTTTATCCCTAAGGCCTCTTACCTAACAAGAAGACTATTTTTTTTTTTTCTTTTACAACATTTAAACACACACAACAAGCACATTAGGTAAATTTAAAGCGGATTTGGAACATAAGGCATGGAAATTAAACCATGTCTTATGCCACTCTCCCAATTTACAGGTGGATGGATAAAGATCAGTAAGTGGGAAGGGATTGAATTTGGAGAGGGTTAACAGATATAAAGAAGATTTACTAGCACACGTGACGTACCACCGAAAAACATATAAGAATGAATATTCGGTCTATTCTCCAAAGTGCTCTTTTATTCGGTGATCTCGAGGTGGGTTGGTGAGGGAAAATTAAATAAAGTAGTCCATCACTACCTTTTGCAGGCACGAGTATAGAGTAGGCAATATACAACTGCCTTTCACCATAGATGTAAGTAATACATGATCTTGTGGATCTCAACCGTCCATCATCAGTTCGGTCCACATTTATTATTATTATTATTTTAGTTTTTGGCTATCGGATGATTCTCGATCTTTTGTGATTGACTAATTTCTCCGAGAATAAAAAAAAGTAAGATAAACCCCTTTAACCCTAATATTGTGGTGCAGAGTAGTTTCTAACTTATAATTTTTTCATACAAATTCTAATTTTAAGCCAACTAAACTACCCGTGGTTTCAAACTCCACAGCAGCAGGAGAGCACTCCAAACAATTCCATCAATGGCTTTCATAAAAGGCAAAAAGACCCGTACCTTGATGTAACAAGAAGAAGAAAAACAAAAAAGCTCTAAAAACAAAAGGCCACCGTCATCTGATTTTTGTGTTTGCAAACACCAACCTTCCACGTCGCTACATTAGATGGCTGGACCCACTTGCCATGAGTCCGGATTCTTCGACCACATTTGTGAGGCATTGAGGAAAACTAGAATTGTGGAAAACCAATTCCAACCCCATCATTAGAATTGATTTTTGGTTGGATGGCAAAAGAAGTCAATTATTTTTTCCGCTTTTCTACATTCACCACAAACATGAAATTTACTTGCAGCAAGGAAAACAATTTCACTTTTCCATTTCTATTTTCAGTAGCTTTCCTTGGAGGAATCGGATTTACACGGCTGGCACGTTTGTGTAACTCATTTCTATAGAAAAAGTATTGTTTCTGTAAGATCTGATATGGTTTGCAATACAAATCAAACATATGGATCTAGATTTATGTATTAAATAATATTTGATCTCAAATAATAAATAAAAGCGTATCTTGCGCCATGATCTTTATGATGAGCGGATATCTTTTTTTAAATAAGGTTTTCTCCTATCTCCCTTTTCACCCACTCCAATATGCGTGAAGTTGATGGTCACTTTTCAAAATGTTAAGAGAGAGGACATGAAGAATCCTATTTGATTGAGCTTACTAAAATTGAATTCAAGATAAACTTAATAAAACAAAAAACTAATAAAGGGAAAGTAACTTAAATTAGTGGGCTTAAATCTTGTGTCCCAAAAGTGTTGCACATATGGTTATGAAGACTACTCACGTCTAACAATCTCCCACTTGATCTGAATGACCACACATATGTAATCTCCCACTTGGTTAAAACGACCAATAAAAGCAATCCACTAATGTATGTGGTTGAAATGATTTATGCTATTTGTTTAGACTTTTTTTTTTGTTAATCAACTTTCATTACTATTGATTATGTTCTCTTACTTATTTTTTACATAAACAATTAATTTATTATTGAAAAGCAAGATAAATTTCAATTGGACCAATAAATAGGAATTTTTAGTCCACTCCTATTATTTTATTCGATTTATGATTTGACTAAATGGAATTACTAATGTTGTGATACATGTAAGAAATTATGTTGCAAAATTGATGTTTGACTGCCATGACTCGCATTATTGGTTTAATTCAATTATAGTATATAAAAATTAGCATAAAACAAGAATGATTTGGCTGATTTTACAAATGAGTGGCCACTCGTTGGGATTTTTTAAAATCAGTTGAATCCAAGTTGAGTAAAAAAAAATTAACTCATTTTTTCTTTTTTTTTTCCAAAATTATATCATAAAAGGTGGATTGCTTTCATTGGTCGTCTTGACCAAGTGGAATATCACATATGTGTGGTCATTCAGATCAAGTGGGATATTGTTAGATGTGAGTGGTCTTAATGACCACATGTGCAACACTAATTTAAGTTACTTTCCCCTTATTAGTTTTTGGTTTTATTAAGTTTATATTTGATTCAATTTTACTAAGCTTGATCAAATAGGACTCTTGTTGGCTAATTCGAGGGAATTAATGAAACTTACATTTATTAGATTTCTTATGATTTTTTAGTCCCCTCTCTTAAACTACGAGATCTTAAAAGAAATCATCAACTTCACGCATATTGGAGTGAGTGATAAGGGAGATAGGAGAAAACCCTATTTGAGAAAAGAGATCTGCTCATCATTAAGATCATGGCGCAATGTACGCTTTTATAGTATTGTAAGATTTGATATGGTTTCCATAAAAGAATAATTATTTTTTCAAACGTTTGATGCGCTGATTTTTTGCATAAATATTTTTTCGCCACGTCAGCATTTTCCTTAAATAGCTATAGAGTTATAAGATCTGATATGATTTCCATAAAAGAATAATTATTTTTTCATACGTTTGATGCGCTGATTTTTTATAGAAATGCTTTTTCGCCACGTCAGTATTTTCCTTAAATAGCTTGAAAATAGAGTTCTTATGCGAGGTAGGGAAAATCTATTTTCACATAAAATCTTTCCTCTCTTTATTACTTTATTTCCTCACTCCCCTCTTTAATTCTAGTTTATAATAAAGAATCCACAATTGTACCAACAACATCAGCCCTAATTCATTGAGATTTTTTTTTTACATCAAACATGAATTTCTAGCTTCCATGAAAAACTTTTTTCAAGGTATTTAAAAATCATAAAATATCAAAATCTCCATCTGCATGCATGTGAAGGCACTGCTTGACCCTTCCCACGTGCTTTGCAACGCCCACGTGATTCGATGAGAATCATTTAGTCACATGGCCGCCAGCGCCGCCCACATCCTCCCACGTTTCTCCAACAAACCCTTGCATGCTCCTCCTCCTCCTCCTTCCCGGCACTCCTTAGATTATTCTTCTTCCACAAGCGACCAGACGGACGACTTGAAGAGGAGAGGAACTTCTGGTGCGTATTTCTTACCATTCGCATGTTAGACACTATCAGGTCAAACGCTGTGGCAGACTAGCACAGCCATTCCTTTTTAGATTTTCCACAGAAAGTGAGAATTGCGAAAATGGTTTTCACACTAGGATAAACTTCTGTGGCAGACTAGCACTGCCATTCCTTTTTAGATTTTCCGCGGAAATTGAGAATTGCGAAAACGGTTTTCCGCACTTGGATAAACTTCAGTGCATAGCGTGGTCACTTTTTCTCGCAAAAAAAGTCGCTAGATTTTCCATCGTGGCCGAAATGAAATTTGTCGGAATTTCATTTTACACGCATTTCATTTGCAATATAACTACCTCATGCCACCCTCCGTTCCTTTCTCCAACTTCCTTTCTGGAAACCTTCTAAACCCTATAAAAAAAAAAACTGAGAAACCCATCAAAACCCTAGATTTGTGCTCTGTGAGTGGAATTCTTGCTCTAATTTACACTGGAATTGGGTGTTTTCGATTGGTGCTGAGGTTTTGTGCTTTTTTTTTTTTGCAGATTGAAAGATGTCTTCGGAGGTAGTTGATCCAGAACAGCCCAAGCTGCTGTCATTTGGGAGGGCTTTGAATAAGGAAGTGAGTGGTTTTTCTTCTTGAAATTCGATTGCAATTCATTTGGATTTGGTGTTTATTTCAGCCCTAAGTTTCAATTCGTAATTTAAAAAAAAAATAAAAGGTTAGGTTTTGGTTCTGAAATTGTGGTGTTCTTATGAATTTGGTGTTTATTTCATCTCTAAGTTTCAATTGGTACTTTTTATATATAAAAAGATTAGGTCTTGGTTCTGAAATTGTGGTGTTCTTATGACTGATAGGAAGGTGGAATGGATAGTACAAGAGAGCCTCTTATTAGTGGTGGACGCACTTATGAGGAATATTCCGTTTGGGCGGCGATCTTTCCGTGAGTACTGATTTTGAACTTTTTTTTAACCTTTAGTGCATTTTGTCAACAGTTGGTATGAGATCATTGAACTGTAACCTTGAAATTTATTGGAGAAACCTGGATGTGTGGGTGTAATATAGAATTATAGATTTCTGATTGGGCTGCTTGGGATTGAGATCTTAGCTTCTTATGTAAAATTGGATGGATTTTGGGATGTGCTATCTTTTAACTTACATTAAGAAAGATCAAGTAGTTCCCTTTGGATTTGTTAGGAAGATGGTTTGATGTTATTGTTGTTTGTCATTATGTCATGTAAATCTTTGGGTTGTGTTGTGTGTGGGTTATAAGAAATTGATGAGCTTGTGTTGGTGTGCTAATGTTGCCATGGCCTTTGGTACTTTGCTTTGCTGTTTAGTTTTTAATTTCGCTTGGCCTCGGCTTCAATATTAGAACTGATTATATGATTTTTGAGTATTGCATCTGGTTCTCCTTTTTCCCCCTTCTATTTTATTCCTTTCACTTGGTATAGCTGTACATTCCTGGCCAGCAGCCAGTATCTTTCAACCAATATGTTAGGTCTTGTCCTCAATTTTTGTAAAAATTATTCTGCATATTGAGAAAGATGTAAAATGAATGCTAGTGCTCAGTTTTTTTTTCTTAAACTTTCTATTTATGATCCTTGTAAGTTGTGACAGTCAAATAAATGATTCATTTTTTTCTTTTTTTTTATTAATAGCATATTGCTAACTGGATGGGCTTTAGTTTTCTGTTCCCAGCTCTAGGAGGACTGCTGTATGGCTATGATATTGGTGCTACATCTGGTGCTACCATTTCAATAGAGGTACATGCCATACATACTGTGCAGGGCATTTTCTTATTTGATGACGGCAAAACCTATCCATTTATAGTACAGTAAAAAATTATATAAGAATTTGCAACTATACTTACGGTGTAAAACTGATTATGGGTATTTAATTTCTTGCAGTCATCGACTTTGAGTGGAACGACATGGTATGACTTGTCTTCAGTGGAAATTGGGCTTGTGGTGAGTTGATGACTGCACAACAGTACTTGTAATTGCTACAATCATATTGCAGAGGCCACAATGTTTCCATTCTTTCTAACAGTCTGTTTCCTTTTATGTGCTGGTGTTGAAATGGACAGGTCAGTGGCTCACTGTATGGGGCCTTGATTGGTTCTGCGCTAGCATTTAGCGTTGCTGACTTTCTAGGTTTCTTCTTCCTCAACCTTTTGAGCTTTCATATATAGTTTGTTATGTTGTTGTCCCTTTTCTTTTATTTCCTTCAAAAAGAATCTGAAAAGTGAGCATTCTGATTGAAGGAAGGCGAAGGGAGTTGATTGTTTCATCTCTCCTATATCTTGTTGGAGCTCTATTGACAGCACTAGCACCAAATCTTCCTATTATGGTGATTGGACGCTTTGTGTTTGGTATTGGGATTGGATTGGTAATTTCTAGTAGCCCCTTCTTTCTATCAAAATTTTTGTTATCAGGAGTTTCTTCAAAAATATCTTAAGTACACTTTCTTGATAAATGATGTGCCCTCTCTCTCTCTCTCTCTCTCTCTCTCTCTCTCTCTCTCTCTCTCTCTCTCTCTCTCTCTCAATTTCCTGTTGCCTCTCTAAGTCTCATCCCCTTGTTATAGCACTATTCGAGCATTTTTGTAGTGTTGGCACTGCTACCGTGTAGCCCATTGTTGCATTACTCGAATGGTCTTATTGTCTTAAAACAAGGGGATATTGCTGATTAACCTTAAATAGTTCAAGGATTTTACATGAGAATAGTAAACTGATTTTTAGTTTTCTCACACTCTTAGGCCATGCATGCTGCTCCCATGTACATTGCTGAGACTGCCCCATGTCAAATACGAGGCAGGCTAATCTCTCTAAAAGAATTCTTTATAGTTCTTGGGATGCTTGTAAGTGTTTCAAGCATTTCATTGAATTTTATGCTTACTGTAACCTGCTAAATTTGCAAATACTGAGTGCTCATGCCTATAATGCAGTTGGGTTATTCTGCTGGCAGTCTTTATATCGATCTAGTTTCAGGATGGCGCTATATGTACGGAACCAGTGCACCTATAGCCGTTATTATGGGAATTGGGATGTGGTGGTTACCACCATCTCCTCGATGGCTGCTTCTGTGTGCCATACAGGGAAATGGCAATTTGCAGGATGTAAGACAGTATGCTATATGTTGCCTCTGTCGGCTACGAGGTCGAAGTGTTGATGATTCAGCAGCAGAACAAATAGATGAAATTTTGATTGAGCTCTCTTATGCTGATGAAGGGAAGGAAGCTTCAATATGGGAGGTTTTTCAGGGAAAATGCTTGAAAGCACTTATCATTGGTGCGGGATTGGTTTTCTTTCAGCAGGTACCACTGTTATCTTTAAATAAATTAGCTTTCTTTAGTTTATGCAGGTGTCATTGTTATGTTTCCATAATTTCAGGTAGTTATGATGTCTTCTCTATGATCCTGTCTGTCTTTTTTACTATCAGCATTTGTTTGATCATGTTGCTTGTGGCTAATTCCTGTCCTAAAATATCACTTTTATTGAAGGTCACCGGACAACCAAGTGTGTTGTATTATGCTGCAACTATTCTTAAGGTAATCTTAAGTCTTAATTAGTGATATCATGGCTTCCTTGGATTTTAGCAATAGCTCAATATGTAAATTATGTCAGCAGAAGACAGTTTGTATTTCATCCTTATTGAGTTTGGTTAAACAGACTGCAGGGTTTTCTGCGGCATCTGATGCTACTCGGGTCTCAATTCTCATTGGTTTACTTAAGGTAAAATTAAATTTCAGATAATCTGATTTGCTTATAGCAATTTAAGAGGACTCTTTTTCTTTCTTTTATTTTATTTTTATACTTTGAAAAAAATTGTATGAATGGGAATCTGAAATCATGCAGATCATTTATTATGCTCTTCTTTGTACTAGTTTTTCTTTTGTGTTGCAAGGGCTTTGCTACGTGCTAGAATCCTGTTTCCTTGCATCATCATCATTGAAGCCTTATACCATTTATGGATCCTGTTTTCTGTTGAAAGTTATAAATATAGTTCTATCCTTTAGGTTGACCATGTCGTGAACATACTCAGGCACACAGACATGTCAGTGCCTAAGACATTAATTTATTTCCTTTTTTGTATTTTTTTTTAATGTACTCGACTTCTTGACAGACAAGGAGCAAGCGATATTCAAATAAAAGCGAACAATAAACTATTAGTTTCTGCTTTTCATATGAAGATCAGATAGTGGATGGACAACTTGTTGATTTTGTCAGGAACAAAAGTGAAGTTGATAATTCAGCCTGTGTCTGGAACACCTGGATCTTCTTATTCTTTCTGTGTGCATGAAAATTTTTAAGAATGGATTTGCATACTGAAGGTCTGATCTGCTGTCCCTTTATTTATTTTTTTGTAGTTGATCATGACGGGAGTAGCTGTTCTAGCAGTCGACAGGCTTGGCAGAAGGCCTTTACTGATTGGAGGTGTTAGTGGTATTGTAAGTACCTTTTTCCCCCTTTTTGAAGGTCTATAATTCTATTTTGGAGTGTATAAATTATAAAATATAAATGCTTGATAAGTACATTCCAACATTCATGTGGCAAGATAGTTGAGGGCATGCAAATGCGCCATACTATATCTGTCCTGATATTTAGAAAGCTCCTAGGTGATGCAATCCACGTAGGAATAAAGATTTCTAAATTTTCGAACTCACTGCTAACAAATAAGAAGCCAGAAAGACTTCAAAACCAGTATCCTCTCTATCCCCACTGACTTCCAGTACAATTGGCAGTCTAACAGAGCTAATAAATTTAACTTTAGCAATAGGGTTAAACACCGCAGTGTCTAACATTACATCAAGAGCATCATTTTGATACTAATCTACTGAAGGAGTACTGTAGGGCCACTGTAGCAGAGATCCAACCTGCCCAATGACTGCTTTACTGAGACCACAATGTAGGAAGTTGGAATCCACCAGTGCTGGTTCTGATCATAAATATCACTCACGAGGTCTTCCTGGAACGAGATTCAGGAGCAAGGACTAAATAATTGCCCCACATGCCTATAACATGCATACAGCAAAGTAAAAACCAGAATCTTGATTTTTTTTTTTAAAATTCTTGAATTGGTTTCAGCAACCATCTGCAGAATGCAATCCACAAGAAGGTCCAAGGCTGTTGACCAGAAGCATGGAGGAGAAAATACTTTCGAAAGCTGTAAATTCAAGAAAAGATCCCTCAAAAACTGGTTGCTCTACTCACTTTGGGATAATCCTACCTTTATATCTCGTTTTGCTACTAAGAGGTCTTCAACTCACGCACTCAAAAATACACACCCATGTTCCTAACCAGCTGAGCTGCAGCCGGGGACCTATCGTACTTCTAACTAGTAGATTTAACGGTCTGTACAATATTTAAAACAAACAGTCCCTGCTTTAAGATTTTGAAAAAAAGAAAAGAAAAGAAAAGTAACTATTAGTGTCTCATGGAACCTGCATTCAAACATGCTGTTCGGATGTTTCTTGATTCTACATGATGGGCTGTCTCTGCCAGCTGTCCTCTAGTTTGCTTGAGCTCCACAGTTTTGTCCTTTTTCTCTGTCATTAACTTAATATGTTATTTACGCATGTGACAGGCAATCTCTCTGTTTCTGCTTTCATCATATTACACATTCTTGAAGGATGCTCCTCTTATGGCTGTCATTGCACTGTTGTTGTATGTTTCGTGTTATCAGGTACAAGAGAGCACTTTCCTCTTTTTTTCTTTTTGTGCAATATATTTGTATTCCTGTATATGCAATATTTACAATTTATCAGTTACTTTTACGAAATTTTATTGTTTAATATTATACGTGCTTCCTCCAATTCTTTATACAATGTGTTCTCGGTGAAAGATGGGTTTTTTTTTGGTATCATTAATTCCAACTTTCTCTATTCACATCTTTACCGTTCATGATACCCATATGGTGTTGCACAAACAGCATGACCGATTGACAAGTATGTCTGCTGTTGGAGATTTAAAAGTGCATTTTATGAGTATACAAGTTTGAAAACTTTTTCTTGTTTGTCTGGCTTGAATTTCATCCAAAATGAGTTTGAACCATTAGTGTCATGGCTATTCACAGATGAATTGTTTGGTTTTTAAATGGGCTCAGTTCTTCCTATTATGTTTATAATCCTAGTCCCAAGAGTCTTTTTTACACTTTAAAAAACTATCTTCCTTGCTTTTCCATTTCTTGAATTCAGTTCACTTATTTGGGTTTGCTTTTTCTAATGGCTTTAAAACCAGTTGCTAAATCTATTTTCCGCATCCTTACCGGCATTTGTCAACCTCTTCCTTTTATTTATGCCTGTTCATTCATGTGTTGCCTGTTAATTTTTTTAATAAATTTTGATTTATTAGTAATTTTTCATATGATTATTGTGAAAATACCTTCATCCATTGTGCCCAGGTTCATATTGAGTTCTCTTTCTGCTAGATCTCACTTCCCATCTGTGCCAATCTCTGCAAAAGTTGATGACTTTAAATTGACGCATAGAATTGGGAAATAATAAGAAACGAGCAATCAAACCACAAGTTACTGCCTCCAATTAAAACAGAAAGTGTTCCCTTGTCAAGTTGACTTAGATGGCGATGACAAAGAAGCCTGGATTTTCATAACTTAAGATCTTGAACAATTTATTTTGTATCTTTTTGGCCTTCCATAGACTAATCAATCTTTATGCAGTTGTCATTTGGCCCCATTGGTTGGCTGATGATTTCAGAGATTTTTCCTCTACGTCTTAGAGGACGTGGACTAAGTATAGCAGTGCTTGTGAACTTTGCCTCAAATGCTTTGGTGACCTTCTCTTTCTCCCCGCTAACGGTAATTATCTTGCCAGCTTTTTTCTTCTTTAATCCATCTTCCAATCAACTACCATATTCTTAAAATATTGTAGTTCATATTGTGCTTCCTCTCTATAGTTACCATGGTTGGGGGAACTGTTCTTTTAGTTTTTCTATTGACAAGAAGTATATGTCTCATTGGGGAAATAAGTTACGCTATAAAAATATAAGAGGTGTCTGGGAATATCTTGTATGTTTACTTATTTGGAAAGGTCAATACAATTCAATCAGTTTCTGTTGTTCTTTTTTAATCAGTAAATAAACTCAGAAAGATTTTGGTTAGCTTTTTTTGGCCTTTCATTGTTATTATTATAATTGTGAAACTGTTATATTTGCTGAGAGTTTATGAGATTTAATAAACCTACCTTTTTTATTTAAACAGAAGATTATTATTGTTATTTTTGTGTCTTAGGTGTTATTTTTCATGTTACCAGTTGAATTAGGCTTAGTCTTACGTATACTATTAAGTAGAGAAACTTGAGACATTTACTATATTTTTCTTATCATCAAATATTTTTTATGACCCACAAAGATGGCCTTGTTTTCTTCAAGCCAGTATTTAATTGTTCTTGGTCACAGTGTTGGATTGCCAACATGAAAGATCCACATATTTTTTCAAATGCCCCACTTCGCACACCCTTGGCCTAAACCAAGGGACCCCTCCCAAAAGCAATACGATCACTGTGGGTCCGGTCTATCAGGGCCATGGGCTAGATAGTCAAGGTCCTCCAATTTGTTAGAGCATTGTCTGATATAGTGATATGTTAGCAATGTATGTGGCTGATAAATGCATAGAAGATCCATGGCTCACAAATAAGTTAAATCTGTTTTTCCTACTTGTCTCTGATTTCATTGTCAAATTTTGCATTTTTTTCTCACTTTATTTTTCCTGACAAACTAGTGCCTTCTGAAAACTCATATTGTTTCGCTTCCAATGCAGACACTGCTGGGAGCTGGAATCCTGTTTGCAATTTTTGGGGTGATAGCTATATTGTCTCTACTCTTCATATTCTTCATTGTACCAGAAACAAAGGGTCTCAGTCTTGAAGAAATTGAGGCCAAGCTTCTTTAGGAGTGCTTTTCCCTTCAGGAGGTCTTGTGTGAATCAAAATCATCTGGAGTGAAGCCTTACTCTTCTTCAAATGGGTAGAGGAGCAGGTACAGGCTTTTTGTACACCAAACTTGTCCCATCTACCATCCCTCCATGTAACACCTATGGCGTTTTTTATGTGTCCAAGAAAACCATATTCTCTCTTGTACAAGTAAAAAGAAAAAAAGAACTACATTTTCTTGTTTCAAATAGAAGTTTTCACTTCGTTTTTCTCTCATGATTGTATTTTGTGTGTGTGAGAGAGAGTTTCGGATGATCATGGTCCTAAAAAATCGAGGTCCTACACAAAATGCAGCCTTTGAAGAAACATTTTGTGGCATTATACTCTGTATGCCCTCTTATAGACTAGACAACTGTGATAACTGATAACCTAATCTGAGGTACTTTGGGAACGCTCGCAATCAATTTGCATCTCCACTGTACATGCAGGTGGACCGCACAATGCATCTGCTGGA
The DNA here is from genome assembly GCA_038049695.1 of Cinnamomum chago. NCBI lineage: Eukaryota > Viridiplantae > Streptophyta > Magnoliopsida > Laurales > Lauraceae > Cinnamomum > Cinnamomum chago. The sequence goes on from CP142456.1 coordinate 1,508,652, forward strand.
CCAAGTATCGTGCCAATGAAGAAATGTGACAAATATCCTGAACCACCTTATACCTTACTCGTTTATGTGTGCAGACCAATTCTTTAGTCATCCGTGTCATCAATTAAGATCTTCACGGCAGCTACACAAGTAGGTCCTGAAAAATGCCAGTCTTTCAATGTGCTCATTGTTTCTGTAGCCTGTGGCTTTGTTCCTTCATTAAGGGTTATTTGGCATCTGAAACAAATCTGCATTCTGTAGTGGATCCCATCATATCAATTGTCTGGATCCCTGAAACGGTAGTCCATTTATAGAATTTGGTTGCCAGGGACCCTGGACTAGTCATTCTTTCTGATTTCAATTTCAATATATTTTTTTTAAGTTTTTGGTAAGATTCTCGTTTGAAATGCCAAGAACAAGAAGGATGAAATCTATCTGAGGCATGTTTATAAACGTGGCATATGTGTATCATAAGGGCGTGTTTGTGTAGGTATGCGGAATCAAAAGTCCACAGCGTTTTTATTCTCTTTCATAAAAAATACTTTTCCACACAATCATGAAAAATTAGACTTTTTTTGCACTTTCACTCATGGTTACATGTTTGCACCTAGCAATGAAAAAGGTTTTTGATGATAAATTATATCCTGCTTTTCATTTTAGTTTTTGCGAAAGAAAGTGTAATTTTTTTAGAAATTGTAGTCAAAGAGCCTTAAACTCTCGAGTAAGAATGAATATAAAATTTTTAAAATCACCTACCCTTCTTATTTTCACAATAGCGCCTTTTATCATTTTGACATCACGCTGACCATTATCTACCGTTTGAAGTTCATCACAAGATTTTGTCAGTTAAGTTTTAAGGCATTTAAATTATGGGTTAGGATAATATGATCATATTAATAATGGCCTAAGCCTAACACATTATCCTCACATATATGATACATTAACCCGAGGGGTAGTGCAGTGGGCTAGAACGAAGGCTCAAGAACCGGAGACTGCGGTTTCGAACTTGCTGTCTCGGCCACTTGCACACAAAAGCCTGACTTACCGGTGCATGCTTAAGAATAGTCGGTTATCGAAAAAGCCGAACACCCTTGATAGGGGAAAAAATATACATGATGGATCTATCCATATGCACTGTCCCTGTGGTCAGCATTATTCAAGTGGGTCCCACTTGACATGCCATTATTAATTTGATCATATGGGTAGGATACATTAACCTCAAGAGGTTGTGGTAGTATAGTTGGTTAAGACCACAATTTAAGAACCGGAAGTTGTGGTTTCGAACTCAAACTCTCTCTTTGGGTCCACTTGTCCTGGCAAAAGCCCAACACACTCGATGCATGGGGAGGCTGAGACTTCACGTGCACAAAGAATAGTTCGTTATGAAAAAGTTCGGGCACCCTTGTCAAAATAAAATAAAATAAAAAGCAAAAAAAAACATATGCATAGTCCCTTTGGCCAGCATTATTAAGGTGGGTCACACTTGACCTGCCACTGTTAATTTGATTATATGATCCTAATCCATACGTAGTTGATTAAGACTCGGGAGGGAACCCGAGGTTAGGGTTTCTAACTCAATTCTTTTTTTGAGACTACTTGTCCAAGTAAAAACCTGACTTCACCGGATATGTGAGCGTGGGTGAATAATAGGTTCACCCACCTCAATATAAATATATATATAATATGTTCATTGGCAAAGTCCACTTTGGTCGACATCATTCAGGTGGGTCCCACTTGGCGTGGTCGATATCGAGCATGAAATGTAAAAAAGCCCCTTCTTCTAGGGTTTTAGAAGCAAAGACGACAAATCTATAAAATTGATCAGACACAAGAGAGAGGAAAAGCAACAGCAACGGAGTAATACTAGGGTTTAGGTTTTGATGGCGAAATTCAACGTAATACAGAAGCAGAGAAGAGCGAAGATCCAAGAGCTAAAGAGAGCCATTCATGGAGATCCCAGCTCTGGGAAGCTCAAGATCAAGCCCCAACCCCTCTCCATCTCAGGCAAAAGGAAGAGAAAGATCTTCAAGAAATGGCGCAGGGTAAACTAAAAACTGACAGTCCTCTTTCTTTTCAATCCCCTATGGAAATGACAATTTCACTCTCAATATCTTTGCTGCTTCTTCTTCTTTCAGGATCAGAAGGACGCTCTGCAACAGGGTCTGATCACCATACAAGATGTCGAAATGGCCGTCGCTGATGGTACCTTTAAATCCTCTGTCATTGTTCTTTGTAATCTAGACTAGGAAAGATTCAATTTTTATTGAGATTTATTGTTATTGAAAGAATTGAAGTGTTGGGGGGTCATTTCTTTTCCTTTCCTTTCCTTGGGTATCCGATTTGCTACTTGCAGTGCCCCTGAACTGGGTTTTTCTTAGTTTGCTTATTTATTTAGATTTTGGAGTAGATATTGGATTTTGTTCCCAAGCATTTGGAATTTTGGGTTTCTTGCTTGAGGTAGAGATGAATTGAAACAAATGGTGATGAAGATCTTTTTACTGTGTGATTAGTAGATTTCCCTAAGTTGTTCTTGTTGTTGGTTTTACCTCCCCTAGTGCAGTGATTCTTCTTAACTCACTATTCTTAGATCTTTAATGTATCCAGGTTAAAGTTCTGTCCAAAGTTTTATTGCTTGCTTCCCTTTTAAAATTAAATAATTTCATGGAATGGCTGAGATTTGGCAGATAGATGTCCTCTTTGCTAGTGCTTTCTTATAATTCATGCCTCTATTGCCATGAAAAGTTTCCACTTGCCTTTGTAAAACCATACCTGACCAATGGTGAAAATAAGGAAGTAAACTAGTTCTTTGTTTTAGCAATCTAGCAATTTATTGTCCTTATCCTTGAAATTTGTATTGAGTGGGTACTTTTTCATACTAAATTGTTCATTAGAAATTAAAAAAAAAAAAAAAAGTTAACATGAAATTCTAGAGATTAGTGTCTTTGCATGTTTTAGCCGACCCCAACATAGTTAGATGCTTGGGACAAGGCTTTGATGATGATGATGAGCGTCTTTGTATGTTTGTATGGATTTTTTTAAGTCACAGCTACTAAGCACTGGGATGGGCTTTTTAAAAGATTATTTTGGAAAAATAAACCCAGTCTAGGTTTTTTAATTATCACAGACTTCTTATTTCCCTTTCTGAATGGAGTGAAAAACTGAAGTATTCAACTGCTGGCTATTAGGTACTTCTCAAGATTCAAGTGACAAGGCTCCAATGAAGTTTCAAATGAAGAAGGGTGGAAAGCTTAAAATAAAAAAATTAAGGCGCAAAGGCAAGTTTCATTTTTCGCAGAGCCTGGGTGGCAGATTTATTTTTGCTGCCAAAGTTGATTGCCTGTAGTTCTTTCACTGATTCTTTTAAGAACATCAAATATTCGTTGAGTGTTGAGTATTTATTTCCTATCCATGCAGGTAAGAGCGGAAGAAATTCCTCGAAGCCAGCAGCAGGTGCCCCAGTAGATGCCATGGCAGAATGATCTTCAAGATCAAGCACGCCTGCATCTTCCCAATTAAGACAACACTCTAGTTATGGATACAGCAGTAAGAAATTTTAGGATGGAAAAATCTCTTGGGGGTGGCATTCATCACTTTTTACTGAACTTGCCGTGGATTTTTTTTTGTGTTCAAACTTGAAAGGTGATATGTTTCCTCTTTGTTTAATTGATTGATGGAGTGCCATCAGGATGAGGGGTTGAAATGAGAAGGAGAAATGGGGTGGATGTGATCATCTCTAACACTTGCTTGTTATTATTCCAAAAAATCAAATCTATGCATATTGCTGTTGTCCTTAAAGCATAGCTATGAAATTTTGAGTCGGTTGGCCCTTAATGTACGATGGAATTATGCATTGGATTTATTGGAAAGGTCGGTAATTAGAAAGTAAATCTAAACTAACAAACCAGCTGATATACAACATGGGAGATTATGTGTGAAGTTCATAAATTAAAAATGTCAGACAGTATAGGTTGCGATGTGTCTCAGCCATTTTGACATCAAAATTTTGAATGTTAGTATATTGGGATCAGTAAGATTTGGCTAATGCTTGGGTCTTATTAAAAATGCATCAATGGGATTTTAATCCACTGAGAAATTTGGCTACTGAAGCTAGCGTCCAAATTACAATGAGGTTCATGCCCAACAAACCTATCAAAAAGGGCACATGGATCTGGCCACGACATAAAAGAGGGAATTGTGGATTTGGGTAATGTTACAGGCCCCCTAAAAGGATGTGAATGCAAGCTCTTCTATGATTTTTTTTTCCCAATTGTATTTAATTCTAAATTAGTCTGCGTTAGGGCTCAATATAGGATCCAGATACTGATGAAAATGAAATGGGCTCAAGCCAAGTTCATGGTCTCAGCCTAATTAACCATTCGGAACTTGTGGAGTGTGTTGTAGCCAATAGATCTCAACTGTAGGGCCTACTTGCTTAAGAGTGATGCTTTGAAATGCATCCAATTAGTTAAGGAATTCATCAAGTTTCTCTTTCAATTTTTATTTTTATTTTTTTGTTAAGTAATCCAATTGTTTATATTGGGGAGACTGTACCTCAACAATTGATAAATACAAATATGTGGGTGATGAGTCAGAGTCATTGTAGCAAGGGGGGAGGTGAGCTGTGAGGGGTGCCACTTCATTTCTAAAAAAACCATCGGTTTGTTTTTTTTCCTTAGATCTTCAATCATCAACAGACTGTTTTCTTTTGCCTAGATCTTGAATCATCAATGGGTCTTGTGTTAAATATGTTTTGTGGGCCTTACTGATGATTGAAATCCAAAATGTTGCTCATTTACTTTCCTTTCAGTTTTTGTCTCTAAATGGATGGATCCAGTAGTGGGCACCGGTTCATATTAAATATATTTCAATATTGGACTCCATTATTGGATTAAATTCTAATGGCCTTCTCTTAACCCCTTTTTTCTAAGAATGAGCCTCACTGATGAAGGGAGGCAAGCCTATTGGCCGTTGTCTGGTTTTTTAATGGATGCAAATCAATTAGTTGGCCCCACACATTTAACATATTTCTACAGTGGGACCCACTCATGGATTATGCATAGATATTCGTTTTCTAGGTCAATATGAATTATGGATTATTCTCTCTCTCAACACGATTTATCTTTCATCCTCTCAAGATTATCATCTTTTTATTTTAATATTTGGGGCTCACCTTTCAACAATTCACACTGATAATTTTTTCATTAAAAATATCATTTTCTTTTTAGTTTCCAAATAGAGCTCTACTCTATTCAAAGATTGTCATATGTGAACGAAAATTAGACCCGACCTTCTGGTAGACCACCTCATAGATGGGCTTGTGATAAAAATGTTTTGATATTGTAGTTTTTTTGTTTTTTCTAATATGATTATATAAACAAATGACCCAAGGTTTGCCCCACCATAATTACACTTCCGTGGGCCTACATGGACCCATAATTAAGAGATATATACATTGATCTAAGGTGGGTCAATTATTACTGGAATCAAATGACACTAGCCTGTGGTTTTAAAGTCTTATAATTTATAGCTTTTAAAGTTAAGATGTTTATACAATTTTTTTTAATCTAGAGCTAAAAAACAGTTTGATCGATTCTAAAATGGTATTGGTGCTACTTCAAAGGGGTAGAGAATAAATTTGTGCGGAGGGATTGAAATGACCATTGGCCTATGTGAAGATAACACTTGTATTTAAGATTGAAGATGTGTTGATTGTTTTTATATAAATATGTATGAATATATTTTTATATGTTTCTAATTAATTTTGATATCTTATAAATTAAAAATATAATATCTTACTTTTAGCCCGGGGCGTTGTTGCTAGTAAATTCTTAAGTCCAAAGCGACCCATTTACATGAGAGAGAGAGAGAGAGAGAGCTAACATTACAATGTTTGTGGGGCTCATTGGCCTTGCAGTCATAGGATTGTTTGCTTGCCATTTAAATATTGTGGTAAATGAAGAAAGGGTCTTGACTATGTCTGTGATGGGCTTAGAATTAGATCAGATGACTAAGTAACATATGATAGTCATATTGGTAAATAGCTAGTCCACAAATTTTATTTAGCATGTGTAAATATGTCCATTTTTATTTTAGGTGGGATATGTTCATACTCTGATAGGTGATTAAAATTAAAGGCATGAGGTTGTGATTATCTGATCTACCGAAGCATTAGGAGTCCATTTGATGGTAAGTAATTGAGAATTCTTATCTGAATAATTTCAAAGAGAAATTCGTATTTTTCAAAGGCCAAATCTCTAAGGCCTTGTTTGTATAACATTGTGATTCCACATTTCTTAAAAATTCATTCTCATGTTTGTGAGAAAAAGTGTTCCTACCCTCTGTTAGATTATTTTAAACTTCTCTTCTTTGGTGTAGAAAAGCACTGTACTAAATTGTAAAAATCTCACATAAACAAATATCTAAAACAATCTTCATAGGACTGCACAATCTTCAGCAAATGCATACATTTACCTAAAATTCATTTGGGTTCTATTTGACAGCCAAATCTTCAGAGAAAAAAAAAATGCTTATCACAAAGTCATGAAAATACTACCTTTTGGAAATTGTAAATGCCAAAAAAGATTTGGGTCACCTGTGATCCTTTGATTTTAAAAGATTTTCTGAAAATCTTAAGTGGAAAAGAGGCCAATACAAAATCTTCAAATATATGGATTCCTCACCCACAGTAAAATGCGACTTTGTTTGGGACTACTAGTAAACTTTTTTTTTTTGTTTTTGGTAAAGAGGATTTTATGAGTAAATTTAAAGTGAAATAAAGCTTTCACATATAAGAAAACACAAAAGGGTCATATAAAAAATACACAAATTCAAGATTTTCTCATTTAAAAAAAAGAAGTTAAAAAAAGCAACATCTTTTCCCCACTAAATGAAAAGAAAATAATCTTTTTACACAAAAGTAAGAAAAAAACATCTTCATCAGGCCACTAAAAACAAAACCATCACAACCTCCTCCTATTTTTTTCTCTCTTAATTTAATGGTTCATCTCACTTTACATAGTTGAGATCCTCATAGAGGAATCCTCTCCTGACCTAGTACCAAACATGAGCTTGGAATTTTTGAATTCCCTTTTATTTAATTAATTTAAAAATTCTCCAAATCAAATATAGTTTTTTTATTATAAAAAGAAAAGGCAAAGGGCTAAAGAATAGGAGCCCACCAGTGTTGAAACCCACGTCCCAAAGCCAATCCCTTTGAAGATGCATCTTCCCTTCTCTCAGATCTGCCGCTGACCCTTCTCTCTCTCAAACCTCCACAAGTTTTCCCTGTCAAAATCCAATCTTTTGCCCTCATCCGCCAATTAACCAAGCTGGGGTACCTTGAAAACCTTAAAACAGAAGAAAATATTCCACCTTTTACCGATCTGCAATCTCTTTACTCCAGCATCTGTCAAATTCCTGACTTTGGAGACTATATTTAGGCAGTTACCTATTGAAGATTGTAGATAAAACAGAATAAATAGATTTTCTTTCTGTTGAGATGATGTAAAGATCTTAGTCTTCTCTCTTCCATACCTCAGATCACCAAACCCATTTCCCATCTTGCTTGGAAAACCAGTTTTTGAAGGGCAAAACCTGGGTCCGTTGCAGATTACCAAATAAACCCAGACCCTTTTCTTGTTTGTTGGAAAAAGGTTTCATCTTGATGATGGGGAAGATGATGGGAGCTGTTTTGGTAGTTTTGTTCTTGATTTCTGGCTTGAGAGTTGAAGCAGATGGATCAGATCACAAGTACAAGGAGAGAGATCATGTCCCCTTGTATGCAAACAAAGTGGGTCCTTTTCACAATCCAAGGTAAGTGACTTCATTTGCCTTGTTTTTGTATTTTCTTCTTTCTTTTTCTAGTGTGAAAACCACAGTATCTTTGATTGGTAAGTGGGGTTTTAATTTTGTGTCTTGATCTGTTCTTGTTTTTTCTTTAAATATCCACCAATAGACATTGCATTATGTTTTTAATATTTGTCTTGTGAATCTGCATTTTATTGTTTTAAGTAGATCCGGATTTTCATTCTTGCTTTTGGTCAATTCCATGTTTTTCTGATAATCTTCCAAAAAACTCTGAATTGCCAATTAGCGTTGTCTCTATTGTTGAGAATTGTAGAGAAATGTTGTAATAATTGTTGACATTTTTTTCTTCTTTGTAAGATGCAAATCCAAGTTTTTAGATAATAATTCATGATACTTCTTTCTTATCATTCTGGTTTAATTATCATGTGCACATTTAGATTTAAACTATTCGTTCTCATTAAGTTGATGATTTTCCTATCTTGTCATTTTATGATCCTGCATTGGAAATAAGGCGGTTGAAATAGTGGGGTTTTGCTTATTTTGACAAGAATTATATATTACAATCTTCTTCTTAAGTTTTTATGTATATCTTGTCTTGACAACTGGTTATTTTCTGCATCTACAGTGAGACGTATCGGTATTATGATCTGCCATTCTGTTCACCAGGTGCAGCCTCTAGCATTATCATGTTTAGCTAATATTTCTGATTGTTTTGATGTGCTCTTACTGGCAAGGGTGTCTCATCTTACACAGTTGCCCAGGGAATACCTGGGCAAGTAGGTTGTCTCACAAAGTGGGTGCTGCTCACCCATCTAGAAAAAAAAGGGGGGTACTGATCTGTGCTGAGACTTGAGAGGGTTTCAGTTTAGAAAGGAAAATTGTTCTGATTTTCTATACAGCCCATTCTTTTGTTGTTTGGTGCAACACTTTTCCACAAGGAAAAGGAACAAAATGAACTGATTTTCCTCAAGAGAGAGGATTTCAATTTCCTATGGGAGGGCTAGGAATGCAAGATTCCTCTTTCCAAATGGAAATCAATGAAGTAGAATCCTCGTGGCACAAACATACCCAAAAGGAGGTAAAAATTATCTCACTACTTGGTTTGGTTGGTCATGGCAGATCATGTGAAGGAAAAGAGGGAAGCCCTTGGGGAAGTATTGAATGGTGATCGTTTAGTTAGTGCCCCATATCAATTGAGCTTTCGGGTGGACAAACAGTCTGAAACCCTCTGCAAGAAAAAACTTCCAAAAGAAGATGTCGCAAAGCTGAGGACAGCAATCACGAAGGACTACTACTTTCAGATGTACTATGACGACTTGCCTGTTTGGGGGTTCGTTGGGAAGGTCGACAGAGAAAACAAGCTGGATCCTAGTGATTACAAGTATCTGCTTTTCAAACATTTTCACTTTGAGGTTTCCTACAATAATGACAATGTTATAGAAATTAATGCTGAGCCCGATCAGAATTCAGCTGTTGATATCACAGAGGATGTGGACACGAATGTTGAGTTCTCATACTCTGTAAAATGGAGAGAAACTGAGATACCTTTCGAAAAGAGGATGGAGAAATACTCAAAATCTTCCTCAATGCCCCACCACTTGGAGATTCATTGGTTCTCAATAATAAATTCATGTGTCACGGTCCTCCTCCTAACTGGGTTTCTTGCTACAATCTTCATGCGTGTGCTTAAGAATGACTTCATTAAGTAAGAATAAAAACATCACTTGTGTTCTTTCCATTTTGTCTACTCTCATTAACTTCCCTACTGATACTCTTGTACCTTGATGCTGAAAGATATTCACACGATGAGGAGTCTCTCGATGACCAAGAGGAGACTGGATGGAAGTATATTCATGGGGATGTCTTCCGATTCCCAAAACACAAATCCTTGTTTTCAGCTATTATTGGATCAGGAGCTCAACTCCTAGCTCTGTAAGAGTTCCCCTGTTACGTATCATTTCAACTTTTTGTAACACAAACTTTTAATAGGCATGCACAATCAAGACAAAAGGCATGATTTTACTTTTAAGCAGCAATAATAGATAGGACTCACCTTTTGGCAGCTTAGGTTGTTTGTATGATGGGCCTCATTATGAGATTGTGCTTGTTACAATATCTCCTCTATCAGATGATCCTAGCTATCTGATCTTAGCTTGTGAAGGGACATATAAACCAATAATCCTCAATTTATGAGGCATAGTCAGATAGGATCATAGCTGAGGAACATTTGTGGTGATCTTCCATCATGGATAAGGCCCATGATACTAATGGTTTGGGTTACCAAAGCATGCGCCTCACATAGTCATTTTACAAGTCTAAACAAAAGTTTGAGCTGAGCATACTAGGATTGATTGTCCATCGTATTAATGGCCTAATACGTGTTTCTGTGTTCTTTTCAGTGCAATATTCATCTTCTTTCTTGCACTTGTTGGGGTATTCTACCCATACAATCGAGGAGCACTTTTCACAGCGTTGGTTGTCATATACGCTCTTACCTCTGGCATTGCTGGCTACACTGCAACCTCTACCTATTTGCAATTTGAAGGAACTAACTGGGTATGGGATTTTACTTTCTAGTGCTGGTTTATTGAATGGCTAGGCTAAACTCTGTTTCTTAATCTACCATGTAAATGAAGGAGAGTAAGGAGGGAAGACATCAATACCGTAGTCCATCTCTCTCTTTATCAAAACTTAAAGTTTAATTTTTTTTTTCCATTCTCTTTGCAGGTGAGAAATCTATTGCTAACGGGTTGCTTGTTCTGTGGGCCTTTGTTCTTGACATTCTGCTTCCTCAACACAGTTGCGATAGTCTACACTGCTACTGCAGCTTTGCCCTTTGGTACTATCTTGGTGATTCTTCTCATATGGACTCTGGTAACCTCCCCATTACTTGTGCTGGGTGGTATCGCTGGTAAAAACAGCAGAGCTGAATTCCAAGCTCCATGTCGGACGACCAAGTATCCTAGAGAAATCCCTCAGTTGCCTTGGTATAGAGGGACTATACCCCAGATGGCGATGGCAGGATTTCTGCCCTTCAGTGCCATCTACATTGAGCTGTACTACATTTTTGCTAGTGTCTGGGGTCACAAAATTTACATCATATATAGCATCCTCTTCATCGTTTTCATCATTCTTATCATCGTCACAGCATTCATCACTGTGGCACTGACGTACTTCCAGCTTGCTGTTGAGGACCATGAATGGTGGTGGAGGTAAGCAAAGCAAGTTCTTCATCTAAAACATTTGTCCTTGTATAAATAAAAATAATCTTGCATGTTCTATTAAATCAGGTTGGAATCTTGAGCCTGTTCTCCTAATTACAGTCAGGCTGATACATGAATTTAGATCTTAATTTGCTTCAGAAAGGAGTTGCGAGCAGACGTTTGTTTGTGGCTTTCAGCACACATTCTCGAAATAATAAAAAGAAAGAAAGAATCCCATGGTCAAACTACCAGAATGGACTAAAGGTCATCACCCAGTGCAGTCCCGCCGAAGCAGGGTCCTGGGAGGGTCTCGACTGGAGATAGACCTAACCTTTGACAATTTTGCACAAAGTGGCTGCTCGTCTACGTTGTCATGCATGGCACCCAAGACTTTTACCATTTCACCAAAGCAAATGACCCCAAACTACCAGGACTCGGATTTTAGATTTAAACTATAAGAATGGACTATAAATCTAAAATCCGAGTCCTATAGTAAACTCATGCTTTTTTTTAACTCAATGCACATATTCGTCATGCTTAGCCCATGCTCATCCAGTGACCTTGGAAATGGGAACCCAAAGTGCTGCAGTTTATATACATTTATCATGACTCATGAGATGACAGAAAAATATTCACAATTATATTTATTATAGTAGCCTATAAAGCATTGGATGCATTACATTGTCTAGGTTGATGCAAAAATACACACACCAAAATGAAAAGGATAAAAACAAAAATCAAGGTTCCTTCTTCCAGATATCCATGTCAATGTGTCTGACATGTGTACCAATTTTTTTAGCAAGACATTTGTCATAGTTATGTGGGTCCTTGTATTAGACATGGCTTATGAACTAGATGTTGCATGATGGTTTCCTTCTGAGAATCTAATTGAGAGATCGTGCAGAAGAACGCTTTGGCTTTTGATTTGTAACTTCTTTTGAAGATATGATTATTCTTTGTTTGTGAGATATCCTTAAAATCTAGAAGTGTTATTACTATTTGTTTGTGAGATATCCTTAAAATTTAGAAGTGTCAGATGTAATTACTGTTCCAAGGCCTAAGAGCTCTTTACATTCCATGCAGGTCTGTTCTCTGTGGAGGTTCCACGGGTGTATTCATCTTCGGCTACTGCTTGTACTACTATCATGCAAGATCGGATATGTCGGGCTTCATGCAGACATCATTCTTTTTTGGTTACATGGCTTGCATATGTTATGGATTCTTCCTCATGCTCGGAACTGTTGGCTTCCGGGCTTCCTTGCTGTTCGTCCGCCACATTTACCGTTCGATAAAGTGCGAATAGGGTACAGACAAGGGTGCTCCTTCGGCTGAACTTCTTACCCTCCCAATCATATTGTAGCTGCCGCAGTAATAGCCACTTCCTATGATTCTTCCAATGATTACACTGAGATTTCCATCTAGAAAAAAGACTAGATTTTTTTCAGCCACGAATGTGATCTTAAATCAGTTTTAGTTCCTTCTCTATGCCTCTTATTTCTTGTACTTGATCTTGTTTTATGCAGTACACTACTAGAAAAGTGATGAAGAAGATCACCATAATGCTTTTCTAGGGGGAAAAAGATGTATTAAGAGAATTCAAGGATGGTACTTGATTACCAATTTCTAATTTCGAAAATATAGCGCTCATTTAGCAATTATATTTGCAACCATTCCATCTCATAATGGTAAAATGCCAGCAACAGCATTTGCACTTCTTATGCTGGCATGTTGGATAGACCCAGAAGTCTACCTTAGTTGTGTACAAAATAAATATTATATATGCCTTTTGCGTTCTGATTATCTTCTTGCAAATTGAAAGGTTTGAGGACAGTAATAATGAGCCCCATGATTTTGGATGGTCTGGGTTTTGTGTACTCAAAAGGATACTTCAAGGGGTCTGGTGGTTTTCAGTGAGATGGAGGCCCAGGCTAGCATTTCTCACATTCTGTAAAATCTGAATCATGATAATAGTTAGTCTCTGCAACATGCATAGGCCTGCGACTGTTCGAAGAAATTTTATTCTGTGTAGTCCTCCACCTCTTTGGGGCTCACTTGGGCCCACCTTTTGTTCATCATATTACATTAACACTCATTATCACCTCATGAGCTGGCACCACCACGTCCAATATGATACTCTTCTCACCTTTGCTCACAATGAGATTGAATTTTTAAAAGAGTAATTAAAGGCCTGTTTGTTTGCGTTAGATTACAAGGGAATATAAACTCAAATGAGCTCCACCAACAACTTTTAAAGAGGTGAGTGGTGAAATATATGAGGTGAGGAGGGAAAGAAATAGGGTGTAGATGTAGATGTAGATGAGACCTTGGCTATCCTATGAGTTGAACTATTTGGGTGATGACTGGGTATTACTTTTTCATCTTTCCTTAATTCATTTTGCATTAGAGGGAAGGTTCTTTGATGGTTAGTTTTGGATATTCGACTTTTGTCTTCATTATTAACCACTTATGACATGAATTATCCCAATTCCTATGTATTTAATTCTTATATATTCTAATGCAAACCAACATGCCCTAAAAGACCATTATTAGCGTTTGAGGCTGTTAATTCATGCATTAAGATAATTTGATGGTTATTCATCGACCTTTATTACCCATGTGAAGGCCCAAGAACTAGAAAGTCAGTTTTCCCTTCAGGGTGAGCAAATTTTTGATGCAGCACTTGCAAATGGTGGGACATGACATGAGAAAAAAAATGCATTTTTCATCTTGTTGGTTTGAGAGAAGACAGAATTCGAAACATATTTGTCTCTTCAGAAGTTCCACTTGTTACTCAACAAGCCCACATTTTAATACCATTAATTTCGACATGAGCCCCATTTCTTGTGTGCGATCTCTATCCAATCATCATCTTGGGCTTTCTAGTTCTTTGGAAGAAGTTACTCTACATCCTCAACAAGATTAGAGCATACTTTTAGCTACCTCCAATTCTTATGATGATGAACTTCACACTATGAAGAAGTGAAGAAGAAAGAAGTGGATCTTTTAGACTCATCTATTAAAAATCTAATGTGTTCCCAACGAATGACTCTCTTGTAAGATTGACTTTAAAATCATCATTAATTACATTTTTAATGAAATGGTCGAGGGGCCTACTTCTATTAGAGTAATTAGAGATACACGGGTCATTTATGTTGAACGGTTGAGATTTTAATAAGTAGGACCCACGTTGGACTTTTACTCTCCTTACAAAAGGACTTTTCTTTTAGGTCAAAATCTATTTGTACTCTCTCTTACAAGAGGGAGGAGCGGTTTTCATCTCCGCCACCGAAACGGAAAAACCGCTTTATTCTCCAAAACCACTAATCTATCTGGTATACTTTCCTGCCGAAACCGCTCTCTTCTTCCCTCAGATCCCTTGATCTATGGCACGATTCCCTCGGAAGCGGCAGAACTTCCCCAAGGACGGCCAAGATCCCCCGGTGGATGCCTCCACCTCCCGCTCCGATCTGCCTCCGAATCCGGCCGAGGATCTTTCGCTGGAGAAACCAGTCCGTGTATATGCCGACGGAATCTACGATCTCTTCCATTTCGGACACGCTCGATCTCTCGAGCAGGCGAAGGAGTCGTAAGAACTCCAAATTCAGTTCTAATTTTGCTGTTTCCGTTAGTTCGTTTGAATGTTTTTTTTTTTTTTTGTGTGCTTGACCTGTTAGATTTGTGGAAATTGGAAGAATTTGCAACTGGTTGATGATGATGTGAAAAGTCTTGTTCTTGGGTTTTGTAGATGTGTCTGATTTGCGTGGTTTGGTTTTGTTTGTTTGGATGATGGAGATAAAGTGTCCAGTTTTTGATAATCTTTTGAAGTAATTGAAGGAGACAGAGGGATTCTTGTGTGTAAGACTATAAATGGACTGTGGAATTATCAGTGGTTGAACTGAAGAATTCTTGGTTTTTTCATGTGTTGTAACCATGTAATGTTTCTTTCTGTAACAAACTTTTGGAAGGATCTCACTAAGCATTGAGTAGAACTTGGAAAATTGTGTGTTTAAGAAATGAAATCCACATGCCAATGCCAATTGCATGTCTCAAGAGAATGCACCAAGTTTCAACCATTGGTTAGATACAGCGGGGCGCGAATGAGATATTATTAGTGCTTCTTTCCTCTTTTTTGAGTTTTCGATCCTATGCAAGTTTTGAAATTTCATACAATTTTTTTTTTTTTTTGGCTTGGAGGAGATGCCAATGTCAAATTCATAGTCAATGCATTTGATTGTTTACTTAGAATTGTTTTGTGTGAAAGATTAAACCACCGAAGCTTATTTGGGTTTTTCAAAAATGCATGCAACCCATGCGATCCAATTTAACGTCTGACACTATTTATTAATCAGAAATATCCTTTTGGATCTTGCTTCTTTCGTTCTAATTGTTTGCATATTGTTATTTTAAATGCAATGTACATTTTTTAATTTTCCGCTCATTCTATTAACACAGGTAAAAAAAGGGTCTGCTTGCAGTGTCAGTGTGATACTGTCTCTGGAGTCACTAGTGTGAGACTGACAAATTTGAAAATTTTCCATTATCTTCTCAGAAAAAATATCTGCCTGTTGTTCAGGTTCCCTAATACTTATCTACTTGTTGGGTGCTGTAACGATCAAGTGACCCATATGTACAAAGGGAAAACTGTCATGACTGCAGCAGAACGCTATGAGTCGCTTCGTCACTGCAGGTATTTAGCTTCATCATCTTCAGCTTGTGTTGGTTGTATACAGCAATAATTGTAGGAGTATATGGCCGTCATTACTATTTTCCCCACCGGTGGGTCCACTTTTTGTTCTGGAATTTTGTCAACTTTACTTGCCAGAGATCCAAATGGTGATGCCCTATGCTTATTGACGTACGCATGTAGGTTTTTCTGACTATGATTTGCATTTGGAAATGGACTAGAACTAAATTCCTTGCTAATAATGTGGGAAGAAATCCGAGAAAGAATGTGTTAAGGCTGATGCATTGCCATGGGGACTGTGTTGCTTGCACTTTTCATTTTTCTCCCTCTTTCATCACGGTCAAAAACATTCTTTGGCCTCCCTTACACTGAGATTATCAATTTTTATTATGGCCAAGAATTCAATGATATATTCTTAAAAAAAAAAAGCATTTGAACGATCTTGTTCTTGTATGTCTCCTCAAATTATGAGGATTTGACTGTTCAGTCCATTGTGATTCTCTCTATTGTGATAGGTGGGTTGATGAAGTTATTCCTGATGCACCATGGGTCATTACTCAAGATTTCATTGACAAGCACAAGATAGACTATGTGGCACACGATGCTCTTCCGTAAGATTGATCATGTTTAGTTATATTTTTTTAACATATTTAACGGTTAAGAGATTGCTGTTTCTTTCTTACCTTTTGCATTTTTTAGAAGTATCTGATCATATGATCCATATGATTTAATTCTTGAATGTTGGGAAGTATCAGCAATTGGCTCATTTATTGTAGCTATTAAAATACGATTTCTAATACAACTGACAAAAGAAACAGGATGGGGAAAAAAACCTTCTGTAACTGTTAATGCATCAAGTGTGTCCAATCATATATTTGGAACTTCTTATAAAAAGCCTGTTCTCCGTGTAGGAGCGTTATGCTATGTTAGAACCTTACGCTCCTATATTTACATTGGTCTTATGTAGATATGCAGATGCAAGTGGAGCTGGCAAGGACGTCTATGAATTTGTTAGTTGCTTTGTTGCTTGTGCTATTGTAAATTCTTACTTTCACAGTGTTGATCACTTCAATGTAAGAATGATTGATTGTCATAATTTCTTAATGTAGGTTAAAGCTGCAGGTAAATTTAAAGAAACAAAGCGCACAGAAGGGATCTCTACATCAGATATTATAATGACGATTCTAAAGGACTACAATCAATATGTGACGCGTAACTTAGCCCGAGGATATTCAAGGAAGGACCTTGGTGTGAGCTATGTGAAGGCATGTAAAGATGGTTTACTATTATCTTGTTTCCTATGGGTTAGGGGTTAAGTTATTGCAAGAACATGCACATAGAGAGAGGCCATTTTAACCTAAACTTGGCAGTTGGCACCCTTTCCATAATGATTTGGGCTATTATTTATTGCAAACACTGATCTGTGGATTTTGCTCATTCCAGGAGAAGCAGTTGAGAGTTAACATGGGAATTACAAAATTACGTGAGAAGGTGAAGGAACAGCAAGAAAAGGTGGGCAAAACGGTTCGTATTTCTTAACCCAATACACGGCCTTGTGTGTGCATGTGTTTAATTTTGTATGAACCATGATTGATTTTCTTTTTATATGGACCATGATTGTAGTGCATTCATACGAGATCATTTCAGTAACTCCTGCCACAGAATGAAGCTACGTTTTAAGCTAAATGTGTTATATTTAAAGGTGATGATAAATAGTGCTGTTGTACAAAGAAACAGAGAAACCACATGTATATCTGCAGGCCATTTCAACTAAACTGTCTACTTGATAAAAGTTGACATGCAGGAAGGACAATCGGTTTTTATAGAAGAATACTTCTTCTGAAACCATAGTGATCGCCTGTTGGCAATCTGATTGATAACAATGTGTCAGTGTCAGTACTTTTTGGAACTTTGTCTGCAGTTCAGCTTGTCTAAATAAAATGAATGGACTAGGACTATGGGCTTGTGTATGTAAATAGTAATCTCAATAGTTTAATTTCTCCTTGATGATGTGGACTAAATCATGTGGCCTGAATCTGTTATTTAATTTGAAAACTTGTACTCAGGACTATACCCTGTACTCTTAGATAATGCGTACTTAGGCTCCTGGCAAGCAGGAGGACCAGTCACCAAATTGTAGGTTGCATCACCTAGGCAGTCACCATGAATACTCTACATGTATACACACAAAACTCCCACTATATCGTGTCTAGGTAAAGTAGTTTAGCCATGGTGTAAAGCCGTCACCATGTTCGTATGAAGGTCATTGTTCCCACTGTATCGTGCCTAGGTAAAGTGGTTTAGCCATGGTGTAAAACCTTCACTGTATCCGTATTGAGGTCATTGTGCTTCATGGCCCATTTCTAGTACCTTGTTTGGGTGATCCTAGCAGTAGCGTGGCAAATGGATGCTTGTATAAAATTCAATGGCATCATTCATTTGCATGCTCAATGAGGGATTAAGCCATTAGCCATTAGGCCGTTTATTAAGTTGATTAACAGAACCCTAAAATCCAAGGTGGGTCCTTTTCAATAGTTCATCCAATTTAAAGTTGGCCCTACTGCTGCAGAAGTTTCTCACAAATTCATTTCTCTACATGATCATCATTATTAGAGCCTTGTCCCCACTGGTTGGCTCGACTCCAATCTGATGCATCTCTTGGGCTTAAGACCGGCAATTGACTGAGTACGAACATGTAGTGGAGTTATATCATTCTTCGACATGTTTTAGACATTTGATTTGTTTGTACCTCTTTCAGTCTATAGATTTTTAACAGACCAGATATGAAAAGACCGTTCTTCTTCCATTTGTTTATACCCTCTTTTATCAAGATTTGTGTTCAGACCAGGAATGGTGCCAATGAGGTGCCACGTCTTATTTCATACATTCTTCTTCTTGGTTGTGCTATTGCCTGTTCTGCTCAAGGAAGGCAGCAGTTAGTTCTTGACCTTTCACAACTATTTTAAGCAATGTATAATAGCTGTGCTTGTTATCAAAAGATGGCAACAGCTGTGCCTTCCATTTATTTGGACCTTTCACAATTACTTTTAAGCAATGTAAAATAGCTATGTTCGTTATATTAAAGATGGTGGCGGCTGCGGCTGCGCCTTCCATTTATTTGCAGTTACATACTGTGGCAAAGACTGCTGGCATGCATCATGGTGAGTGGGTGGAGAATGCAGATCGTTGGGTTGCAGGTTTTCTTGAGAAGTTTGAGGAAGGGTGCCACAAAATGGTAAGCTATAATTCCCCCTATAACCCCATGTGGAGTTAGTTGTTCATAGCAGCATTCTCTCTCTCTCTCTCTCTCTCTCTTATAGAAGAAACACACAGGGCCCACTTCTCAGTAACTAAAGCAGTTGATCTGGTATATGGAGGCGTAGGATTGACCACTCCCATCTTTGGTAAGGGATGAGCCATCCCTTGTTAGATTTTGGACATGTAACAAATTGCTCATGATCATTTAATGGGGGTGATTTCTTGTGCTGAAGGTCAACTACAGAAAGTCCACCGAGTGACTACCTACCTTTGTCTGAGACTCTGAACAGTTTGTTGGGTTCAGGAATTTGCATTCCTTCTATTGCTTGCAAATTGAAATAGTCGAAACTTGAAACTTGAAACTACCTCTACCAGTAATGAACCCAAGATAATTTCTTCACAAAGAGAAACAACCTGCCGACTGCCATGTTTCTGCCCTCTGAGCTTTTCTTACTGTTGTTACAGGAAACTGCTATTAAAGACCGGATCAAAAAAAGGCTGAAGAAGCGGCAGTTCAGAGTGATGATGAACCTTCTGCAAGAACCAGTGGCATCTTGAAATTTCCAAGTCTAATCTATTGATTTCAATTGCTTTCACCGAGGTTAGGAAATCATATAGCCAATTCCCCCCGTGTAAATTGGTGATCTTTTCCCTCCCAAAATGGGCGAACAGTACAATCTAGCTTAAGGTACTGCTGTAGAGTGTTAATAAATTACTTTTTAGTTTGTGTCTAGTGTAAAATTAACATCGTAGTGACTGGACAGACTTCTTTATTCTGATGAAAGAAACTGATTTTTATTTATGTATTTATTTAGACCCTGAATCTATGTATTTCATCAATTTCCATATTGTGAGCTTTCAGGAAAGGTCCCTGTTTGATTTATTGAACCTCCAGCATATGTGTGAGTATGCGGACCATGAGACAATCGGATGGCCCTTGGTTAGGACCTAGGAAAGCTTGCTTATTGGGGAATCTGAATCACCGAATCGAGAGAAAGTGAACTGTTAAAACTATTTTGCGTGCATCTGTATCTGCAAGAAAGGAATTTTTCTCCCATGCTCTTAAACTTTTATGCAGTTTGGATGAAAATTTGACAAAAACAACTATTTTTCCACTATGCTACAGGAATCCTTTATCTCTGAAATTTAACTTCATTTCGCGTAATGTTTCCTCTGCCTTAAATCTGAATATGGATCAGACAACTAGCTTTGCATAATCAATCCCTTTGGGGCCATTATCTGCCCAACACGTGTCGTCTACTTTTTGTGGCCCAATTTGTTTTGACAGCAAATGAGCAAAGTCATTGCCCCTGACCTGAGTCTCTCTCTCTCTTCCAAGTTTTCAATCTTTTTCTAAACTAGGATTTATTTGGTGGAACCTTGGAGTGACTGGAGGTCCATTGACATGCTTACGTGAAATTATATGTAGGAAGTATTATTCCTATCTAGAAAATCATGGTAATTGTAGGTCTCATTATATTGCTTTTTATGATGATGGGAAGAAAGGGCATTTTGCTAGCCTTAGTGGGGGACACGAAAGGACATGAGTTCTATAAATCAAGACAAATCTCTCAAAAAGATGCTCTTTAAGATATGGAGTTAATGAAAGCACAATTCTAGTTTGCACGTTACAGCACATCAGTGCACAGGCTATTAAATTATGCCATCTACATAAGCCCGACACTAACACTCATGTGCAATACCAACTGTCCAAATCATGGGCCATATGTGGATGGGTCACAGCAGGAAAATCTCACCATTCCTGGAATAGTAGGTGTTTGATTTTACTCTTTTCAACTTGGAGGAACTTGGCAATTATTCATTGATATTTCAAGTCATGCATAGTGGGGCACACAAGATGCACTGGTCTTGAATGATAGACATGGATATCATGTGATGATTGATGTATACTTCTTATAAAATGATTTTCATCACCAAAGCCTTATCCCAACTATTTTGAATGTACTAGTAACTTTTTTTTATTTATTATATATTGATATCATGACTCAAAGTCAAACCTCAATCTCATAGATGCAACAGGCCCTGTCACAAGTGAGCATTTTTTGTTACACTGGGGCTATCTTTGATACATTAAACTAACTCATGTCTCTCCTTCTTCTAACCCTTTTCCAACTTTTCCAAGGAATTTGCAATCATCCATATTTCACTCTAATTAGATAATCAGCCTTCATTGGATTAATCACAACTTCATTAGATCTAATCATGTTTAGTGATCCAAACCCCTGGCGGGGGTAAACTTTGGGGACATTATGCAGTGATGGGGGTTGACTGTTGAGACAGAGAGTGGCATGTGTGCTTGAATATCAAGCCCATTGCACTGATTCATATTCCACTTTTAATACCTGTTGATATATGCACTCAAAAGAGGTTTGGATCCTCTAAAGCCCAGGCTAATGATAAATTTGCTGAGGCACCACCCCACAGACGAGCCCACCTAAAGTAAAATGTAATGTTTGAATGTTTGAAATCATTAGGGTCGAATCAACTCATTGAGTCCTGAGAAGGATAAGTTTAAGGAGTTATTTGTACAATAAAAGGAGTCCGCTTTTCCATGCAGATTTCTATATTCATGAGAGAGAGAGGAATCTTACTTTCCCACCCTTTTCAACAAAAATTGGATTCTCTCTTTTAGGAAGATCAGTTTCTCTCTCTCTCTCTCTTCTTATAAGGAAAATGTATTACCCCAAAAACAACGTAACAATGGGCTACAAGAAAAATCAAAATAATTTTTTTCCGCATCACAGAATCATCTCATTGGGGTAATGCACCCTACAAGCTGTGGTTTCCTTTCAGCGCTGAGACAAATAGTGGTTGATTCTGAGCTCAAGATGACATTTTCTTTTTCCATGTTAACTCACTTTCTTGGAAAGCATCATCAAGGATTCATTATTAAAATCTCTCAAGATGATAAGAGAAATGAAGTCGGCTATCCATCAAAGCCCAAAGGCTTTTAAAATTGGAATAAGATCATTAAAACAAGCCAAACCAATTGGAAAAAAACAAAAAAAGGGCCAAAGAATAGGTGTCCACTAGAGCTTCCAGATAACTTTTAGGAACCCACATGCCCCATCCATTTGTGGAGACATTGGTAATAGATTACATCCTCAACACTTACATGAGACCCCCACCAATATGTGCAAAATCGTCCGAGCAAACTTAAGTTATTATTACTTCTCTGCCCACTGAGTGGGGACTACCATGTTAGTCTTCCATGATAAGCTTTGTCACCATTGATCCATCATTTGGCAATGTCTCATATATGTAGACACCCATCTGGATTGTTCAAAAAATTGACCCCACTCATCATCTCAACTGTAGCTTGTACGGTTGTACCCCATCAAACAATGGGCTCCTCTTAACAAGAACAAAAAAACAATGGGCTCCTCTTAACAAGAACAAAAAACAATGGGCTCCACTGTTAATGGAATATATGTTGTGAAATGCTAGTTGTGAATCTAATTCATAGCTATTTATTTGCTCTCTGTGATAATCTGATCAGGTTCAAATTAGGCTTATATAATCCATTCACCACTAGGCTTATAAGTTTGAGGGTCCAGATTATCTTATGCTGTTATTGAGTGATTTTTGTTGGCCCATCAGATTATGATGGCATATTGGTCAATTGGGTGGAAACCAACTTTCATACTGCTTGAGAGGAGTCAATGGAAAGGTACATCAGCAGCTGAGCAGAAAAGTAAAAAAAAAAAAAGAAGTGTATAATGAAGAGCAAATGAACGTTTCCCTGAACAACTACCAACCCAACACAAACTATGTTTGCTATTAAATATCAAAGTAACAGAATGAGTGATGATCCCCCTAAAATTTGCAGCAAAGTAAGTAGGAAGAAAGAGTAGGGGTAGTTGAAGAAGAACTCCAGATGGATCATATCCTTCTTGTAAGTCTCTTTCTTATTCTCCCCTTCTTTGGAAAAAGGTTATCTTTTTCTCTTTCTAGTTTTCTTTTTTTTGATGTGTTTTTTTTTTTCCATGACTGAATAATTTAATTCTGTTATCTGCTCCTTTCTTTGCTATTTTATGTAATGATGTTCTTAACTGGGTTCTTGTGGAATTATGGTTTTCTGCTGAAGGGTTGTGAGGTTTTTGTTGCTTGGATCCATGATCAGGATGGTAAATCATGTGGGTTTTGCAGCTTGGGTCTTAATTTTGTGATTTTGACTTTTTGATTGGTTTTCTGATGTGGGTTTTGCTTTTTGATTGGTTTTCTGATGTGGGTTTTGCAAATTACCCATGCTTCTTCTCTCTGTCTTTTTGTTGGGGTTGCATAAGTGAAAAGAAAAGGAGGTTTCAACTCTCTCTTTTCTCTACTTGCCTACCTTTTTTTTTTTGGCCTGTGTTTCAATTTCAGCACTATGGCACCTATTTATTTCATGTTATTGGTATTCCCTTGTGTGTGTGTGTGTGTTTTTTTTTTTTTCATGAAGATCTGAGCTTTCTCTGGCTTTAATCAACTACCTGAATTATATATCATCTTCGGTTTGCATTTCAGCTGGCCTTTCCTAATGTTCTTTGGGCTTCTTTTTTTTCCCAATTTGTGATTTTCATGTGGAAATAGTTGATTGGTATTATTCCCCACAGAGGGGGTCTTTTAGCTTTATTTATGTTGACCATTCAAAGGTTAAAAAAAAAAGAAGAAAGATTTTACAATTGCAGAATACTGTTGTTTTATTTTGGTTTTCTTGTTCAATCAAGGTTCTCATAAAATATCAGCTGATTTTTTCTTTACGTTTTTTTGATAGATCTGCTGGGTGTTACTTTTTGTACCAAAATTTGTGTTTATCTGTTTTTCATTTTGTTCAGTATGTGGTTTCTCTTGTAGAATGCATGCCATACCTGGTATTTTTGCTGTTCTGATTGGTTTGCAGTGGCCTTTGGTTTAATCATGGCGCAGTGCAGTTCATTAATCTTTTATTGAGATTCTGGATTTTGTTTGTGTGTCTGTGTATTGGGCCAACAACTCTTGTGATATATCTATTTTGAATTTATACTAGAACGGTCTCCATCTTTGGTATCAACCTAGATCATCTTTTTTTTTTTTTTTAATTCTTCTTTCTTAATAAATTCATGTTGTGATGGTGTATGTACTATTTTCTAATTGATTTTAACTTTTTAAATTGGTTTCATATTTTTGTAAACTGGATTTTAATCTCAATTTGGAACTTCTTTTCTCAAATTTCTAGTCCTATTTCTGTGATTGTATTTCTTTCAATCAATTTCTTGCGACAGTGGTATGCCCTTTATGCTGTTTATGTATGTTTTGTTCATTTTCCTATATTTGGTATCTGGCTGTAGGTTGAATTCAAGAGGTTTTTTGTTATTTTGGTGATTGAGTTTGTCTCGTCTATTTCTGGGAATGGATTTGATTAGCATTTATTTTAAAGTTTACAGTTGTCTCATGATGTTATACTGGAGGTTTGGCTTGGTTCTAGTACTTAATTTCACCTAGATGATTTGCACTGACCCTCTGGTGATTGATTGTGGCTGCTTATCATTGAATCAGTTATTTTGCAGTATTCATGTTTAGTTCATTTTATGGACTGAACAGGAAATTCATTGAGGATTTAGCATCTTACGCGGGCGTAAATGGATGGAAATGGTGGCTTAGGTATGAGAAATTGGAATTTTTCAGATCAGGCTTCAAGTGTCAATTCAGTGTTCAAGACCATATCAGATTGCAGAGTCCACGATGGGGCAATTTTAGATGGTTCATCTGGTGTTTCTGAACATCAACATGCTTATATGAAAATGAGTGCATTCACCAATAGAAGTTCCATGGTATCTGAAGCTGCTGAATTCACGGATTGGGTTCATCAAAGAAACTTCCTATCAGCAACAAAAGCCAGTTCAATTCCAATCCACGCAGATGAAGTGAACCCTGATATGGATGATCTTGCTGATATGAACATGGTTCTAGGTACACCATTGGATACACCACGGAATGGAGAGCTTGAAACAAAACCCAGTAAAATTAAAAAGCACCCTTCTGCAAAGAAGTCTAATCACGTCTCCTCCAAGGTTTTGAGGCCGAAGGAACCAAAGAAAAAGACCTCTCCCTCAACAAAGAAACAGAGTAGTTCTCTGGCCACTGCGAAACGTGAGAAAAAGAACCCTGATATTGTTATAGATGGAACAGCATTAGATTTTTCACATGTACCCACTCCGATGTGCTCTTGTACTGGTGTGATCCGCCAATGTTACAGGTGGGGTGCTGGAGGATGGCAGTCATCCTGCTGTACCACATGCATATCAGAATATCCTCTGCCCATGAGTTCGTCAAGGCCAGGTGCACGCATGGCAGGAAGGAAAATGAGCAATGGTGCATATTTAAAACTTCTGCAGAGACTTACTGCTGAAGGCCATGACCTTTCTCATCCAGTTGATCTGAAGAACCATTGGGCCAGGCATGGTACAAATAAGTTTGTGACAATCAGGTAGTTATGAAGTTGGCAGTGCCATATATCCGGTGGCTGCTATTGGAACTCACTTGTCCCTCTCAAATGTGCCTCATAATATTTTCAAGACATTTCACAAGCATTTTGTAAAGATTGTATGCAGCTTAACCCAAGGACCTATCCTTAGCTCCTGCAAGCTCTCTAATTTTAGCCAGGTTTGCTAAAAACTTAGAAAGTAATTAGTAATTATTACACTATATTCAGTGTAAATGATCGTCTAGGAGTCATTGAAGTGACTTAGAGGTGCATTTGGATGAGTTTAATATATCTATCTTTCAATAAATGAGTATTATAACAATGTCTTTTATTTTTCTTGAATGGTAACAATGTTGTATTGATGCATATATGCAAATTCATAGGTAGAAATGTTGCGAGTTTTGGTGTTCACTTCCGCTGAATATTGCAAATTGGAGTTGAAGATTTTTAATCTTTTTTGAAGACAACCTCACAACTTCAGTCTTATCCCCAGATGTGCAGTGGATGCACATTCGTTTCAGAAATTCAGAATTAAATTTAGGCATCTAACTGCACTTGCTACTTGCAATATTAGTTATGTATTGTGTGTATGCATTTATGTACTAGTTTTCAAGTAATTTCATGATTTCTTGATTATCCTAGCGTTTGAGGTCATTTTCTGACTATGCATGATTTTGATCCTGGTGAGGTAAATCCAAGATTTTACGCATCGGAGTTATGCTATATATCAGAGTCTGAGTATTTTTATATGATTATGTATTATGGAAGACGTTCATATCATGCTGCCATGAGAGAAAGTATCAAACCCAAAGAAAAAGGAAATTGGAAAAATTGGTTTGTTGGTTCTGGTTCAGCATGGGAATGGGTGAAGTTAGTTTTTGTCAACTAGTGATGGCAACAGCAAGGTTCTGCGTCAGCAGTCATTGAAAAGAGCAAAGCTATGTGTTTGTGAAGATAACTTGGTTGGATAGAAAGGAACAATTCCAAGCTGACGAAAAGAACATAAGAACAACTACTCAACAAGTAAGAAAGATGAATTCATAAGGTTAGAGAGGAGAAATATGTTGGGAGGCAAAAAGTCAATAGTGGTGAGGGGAAGGTGTTCACCTTCCAAGAAGTCTAGTTTTTATCACTCACTCTACTACTGATAATGCTTGAAAAAGAAGTGACTGGCATGGTTGTTGGTGAGTCTGGTGGAAACTGATTCTTTGGGTTGATTTACCTGTCCATCCAGGACTTTAGCTCTGTCACCTTCCTTGTTAGAATGGCTTCCAGCAAGTAAATTTTGCTTTTGTGACAAAGGGAGCCATGAGTAGAGGGTTGGTTAGACATGGTTGGTCTAATGCTCTCAGAGAGTACAACATTTCCAGTGCAAGCCTTCTGAGGAGGGGCTTCCAATTCTATAGCCAATATACACTAAGAGCCTGCTTTTATGCTTTTGAATGGTGAGGAATTGAATACATAGGATTCATAGATAAGTGGTTAACTATGAAGATGGAAAGTGCATTTTTGAAAATGAGCGTCAAATAATATTTCCTTTTAGGGAAATAGAATTAGGGAAATGAATACCCGGCCATGACCCTAGTAATTCAATATTTAGGAAAGTGAAGGTACTATTTACATTTCCACTTTATATTCTTTCACTCCTCACCTCATATCCTTCCCCCCTCATAATTTTAATGATCTTTGGGAGAGTTCAATTCTCTGTGAATTACTATGTATTTTAATTCAAACAAACATACCCTCTTTGGGGGACATTTTGTATGAGCAATAACTCAAGTGGTCAGAGTCTTTGGAGTCCCGAGAAATAACTGGTACCACCCAAGAGATGTTTTTTTCTGGGCATGAATTCTCCTATGCATGTTTTTGAAATTAAAAAACTCAAGGTGGAGTGTATTTGATTGTTAGAATTACTAATTTCCCATAAGAGAGTATCATTGTAATTCTTAAATATGGGTTTATTTGTAAATATTTCTGAGTGGTGAATATGTAATTTTAAGAAATCTAGGGGTATATACTTGTAAGTTTCTCATCGATGAGTGTTTTGTAGTTACTGAAAAAGAAGGGGGCATATTGTAAAATGCACAGCAAAAGGAGTTTTTTCCATAATTACAGAATAATAGCAGGGTGTGTAAATTGCCCAGTGAAAGGACTTTTCTGTAATTCGAAAAGAAGGGGCACATCTCTAAATCTCTCTTATAGAAGGGTTTTTTTTTTTTTTTTTTTTTTTCTTTTTGGTGGTAAAGACAAGAATGGTGAATACGTAAATTTCCGCCAGAAAGGAATTTTATGTAATTTAAAAAAAGAGAAGGGTGTACTTGAAATTAACCCACAAAAAAGGGTAGGCATTCCTCCTCTTTTTTTTTTTTTAACAAAATAGAGCATTGCTGTTATAAATTAACAAATTCAGTATCTGTTTTACAGTTAGAGAAGATTGATTGTATAGTTTAGTGAATGTCATGCTCATTTTCATACAAATATATCCATCCTATTTTCTAAGTCAAAAAAGAAAAAAAAAAAAGACAGAAAATTATAGACGGATTATTACTATAAACAGGATAGGAGGCCTGTATCTTCAATTGCGTCGCACATTAAATGCTCAGAAGGCCTCTTTGTTTGCAAGAAGGCTGAGGACTCTTGTTTGGGGATTCAATGAATACCCAAAATGCTTCTGACTTCACAAATGCTTTGAGTGCAATGTAGCATTTAGAGATTGAAATTATGAGAATTCTACAAGCCAAGAGTGACTTTTCATGACTGATTTTATGAATTGTCACCATTCAAATAAGAAATTCAAAATTCTTGAGGGCAACCGCTAAAAAATACCTCTAACCTAACAAGCCCGAATAATAATAATATGCATGCAATGGAGCAAAAAGATTCATTTATGGCAAATGCTAGTGCTTCTAAATTTGCATTTGCAAAATACCAATCACCTTTCCATCCAGAGCTGAGTTATATAACCAAAGGCCTTGGTGAAAACCCATAGCCTTCTGGAAAAGAGAACCAAGGTAGCGTTGACATCAAGTGGAAGCCTATTCATTGAAATGTGTTCTAACTGAGGAGTATTAAAAAGGTGGGAGTGGGAGTAGTAAAATGATGGAAGGTAATGTAGAAGGGACCTTACTTCCCTAAATTTTGATTTACCGGAGTAATGGTTGGGTAATCATTTGCTTGCCAAATGGATTGTAACCCTTGTCTTTCAAAAAAAAAATGTGGATTGGAACCTTTGCTTTAAATTTTAAAGCCCCTCTTATAGGAAGTCATTGCTTTGAATTCCTAGAAATGCAAAACCGATCCAATAAACAAGCCCAAAAGATTTTTTTTTCCCTCCAGATAGTCATCCCTCTCTTCATGACATGGGTACTTTGTTTTTAACTTTCTATCATGGTCATTCTTATCTTTTACCTCACAGTCATTACTCATAATGAAATCACATCTAAAACACTCTTTGATTATCCTTGATAAAAATTGTCATATCTGTTCATAGACTAAAATAAGCCAAGAGCATAAAGTTCTTGATAAAAATTGTGATATTTGTTCATAGAGTAAAATGAGTCATGCCCTGAATTACAGCATAAAAGTTCTTCCAACACTCATATAAATGTGTTGGGATTTCAGTACAACTTCATCGCCTTCGCTCCTATATTACAGATCTCCATAGAATTACATAAGATGGTTTTTAGGGTGCTCTCTTTTGTAGAGGCCTACATTAACAGAAATGAAGAGGAAAATTGGAAAAGTTTTGAAATGTGCCATGTAGATAGATTATCATTAAGCTTTGGTTGCTTGAAGAGGAGCTGTTGCCTTTCTGTCTGCAACAATCTGCTCATAGAGATCTCTTATCTTCAATCCTACTATTGTTTGGAAGAAGCCAGTCCCATTGTTGCTACCTGGGAAATCAGCGTGCTTCAATATTTGCTGTGTAACTTCTCCATAGAACTTAGTAGAGAGATTGCTTAGATGGCTCTCCACATAAATGAGTTCATCTAATCTGTCAAACTGCCCATCCATCTCCAACGCAGATACCTTTAGGAACAGGGGCAAAAGAATCAGAAGAACATTTTAAATAACAAATATCAGACAATTCATGTTTCAAATATATATTCTTCAGTGACTGCATGGGTGATTCATTAGTGCTTGTTTGTTTCAGCCCTTGAATTCCTAGGAATTCTAAGACTTTGTATTTCTATAAGCAGTTAAAAATGAAGGATCGAAGGTGAATATAAAAAAAATGACTATTAAATAACATCTCCTTTAATGGAAACGGAATCAAGGGAAGATGGGAATGACTACCCAGCCAGCACCCTATTAATTCAAATCCTAGGAAACTCGAGGTCTAATTTACATTGCTAGCTTATATCCTTCCTCGTATCCATCTCTAGTAATCCTTTGGTGGAGCTCATTTGACCATGAATTTCTATGTATTCAATTCCGAAATAGTTTATGCAAACAAAAAAGCCCTTGGTATAGAGGCTACACGAGGTTTTTCCAAGCTTATGTAGATATAGATAACACCCCTTTTTGGTGTATTTTTATAAGAGAGTGCAATGCCCCTTTCTAGCCAAGTCAATTTTTTTTTTTCTGTTTTTCTGTCAAGTGCAACTCCTCAAGCACCGAAGATTACAAACTGCACACCACTGTTCTAGTTTTACATCATCACCGGTAGTCCTGATTGCATTGAATAAGAAAGGATGAGACAAATTATATGTTTGATAAATCTCTCAGATCATTTACCTCTTGGGAGAAGTAGCTTTCTGGTCCATAGAAGAATTTGATGCCAGGATATGAGCATGTCAACTTCCTCCCACATGGTATCCATGATATACTGGAGCCTTCATCAAACAGATAAACAGGGCTGAAATACTTCACTCCTTCTTTCATTACCAACCGAACCCGCAAGATCTTTCCTTCATTATCGTCAGGAATAAGTTGCGTAGGCAGAACTTCAATCACTGCATCAGCATACTGTTTTTGTGGGTCTGCATACAAGAACACCATAGAAACATTTTGAATACTAGAAAATTTGAAAACTGTTAATAGTGTGTTTGTGTATTACATGTCTCGAGCAACTGCTAATATGCCATGCCATACCATAATTTCTCATTTTAGTAATCATATCTCCACCCTTCCACTGGAACTGTTAAGTTTCCAAACTGTTCCTTTATTCTTTTAATTGATATTGGGAAAAGAAGGGTGCAACTCTTGCATGTCAAAGAAAATAGGAAAAAGAAGCCAAACCACATGCTTTTTGTTTCTTTCCTTTGTTGTTTTTTGCAGCAGTTTGTGCTAGTAACCAATGAAGATTAAATTCAAGATTCATATTGAGTTCTTTGCGCCCAAATCCTTGACAATTAGAAATGAAGATGGATTAGGCTTTGCAGAGAGGTGTACCAATATATGCATCGAAATCTGGTTTGCGGGCTTCAATACTGGCTTTAATGCTCTCAAGACTGTGTCCACGCTCTGCCATGTCTCTCTGCAACTCTTGCAAGAGCGTCAGAGACGTTCATAGAAGACCTTTTTTCTAAGATAAAACTTGTTTAAATTCGACACTTGAATACATTTTACTGACCTGAATTTTCCATGCAAATTTGACCTCATTGCTTATGTCCAAGTAGATACTGAAGTCCAAGAGCTCCCTCACTCGAGGATCGAACCTGATAATTAGGAGGGTATCTACATTATCAACACATGGATATTTTTTTTGTCTGCTTGTAAAGCACAATAAGTAATCCATTCATAGTTCCAGGATTTTTCATTAAGATTGAAACATTGAAACACCCATCTGACAGATACAGATATCACAGATACTACCCAGTACCTATAACAATATCAAATTTGATTTAAGAACTTTCAAATCTATCAACTTGTTATGAGCTATGATCTACCTTACTAAGGAGGAATATCAAGAATATGAAGTTTTGAAAGAAAGGAAATCAGTTAGCTAGTTTGAATTGACTAAGAGTTGGATTTGAACGTTCGATCAAATTCTAGAGTCTAGACTAGACTATGAACTGTGGTTATTGGAAAGACTAAATTGAAGACTGAAATACCAAAGTGGATAATGGATTTTGAAATCGCAATAAGAAACTTTCAGTTATGGAACAAAATCTAAAAATAAACATATCAAGGAAAAAATTTCACAAAAGAACTCATAATCTGATTAAAATATGCTAATCAGCTCATTTATTGCTTTCAGAAAACAATTTGCATGATAACTGTTTTGCAGCATGGGAAGCACCGGACATCTAATCCTTCTACCAAATATAATGAGCGGCTTCAAGAACCCAGAAAAGAAGAAAGAGGGAATCTACATGTTACTAGATATTCTACATATCCATTACCATACAACCCTTCCCTCAACTATTACCCAAAATACAACAGAAAACCTGATAAGGAGTGAAACCATGAGCAATGAAATTCAAAAGAAAATGAAAACAATGGAAAATTGTTCAAAATAAATCATAATTTACATGCTACTAGCAATTCAAGCTACTCATACCACAAACAAGTCTGCCATCAAATTTACTGCTATAAATAGAGCCTGAAGTGATGAATTGTTACCAAACACCAAATAAGGAGAAAAAAAAAAAAACAGTTATAAATGTTTAGAAAGTTGGTAACTCACATTGGGTGCAAGCCTTCAATGACCAGAATCTTTGGAGGCTTAATAAGCTCTGGAGGATCTAAAAGACCAGACACATGATTATATATAGGCTTCTCAACTGCAATCCCATCCTTGAGAGCCTTCACCTGCTCATACATGAGATCAAAGTCATTGGCTCTTGGGTCAAGTGCAGTTACCCCGTTCTTCTTCCTCCCTGTCCTATCAAGGGAGTGATAATCATCCAAGCAAATCACAGTGGTTGTGTCACTAATCAAAGTATTCGAATCCGGGTTCCCCCCCTTTGGCGGCTCCGCTGCTCCACCAAAAACACTAGTCAATCTCCTCATGAAAGTGCTTTTCCCACAACCAGAATCAGCTGCCAACCCAATTACAACTGTCTTAGCCTCCCTTGCTGAGCATGATATCTCATTATAGTTGCTATTCTTCCTGGTTTTCTTGCCACTGCTGTAGAAGAAGATCTGTCTTTGACAAAAACCCAAGTGGTTGTTTGTTGGGGTGGATACAAAACAGGTTGAGTGAAGTGAATTGGTTGTGTAGACTGTGCAAATTGCCATTCTTGGTTTTTGAGGGAAGACTTGAAGTGGGTTTTCTACTTTTCTTCAGTTATGGAAGGGAAGGTGTTGGGAATTGACTGTAGCTGGCTTTGAAGGAAGATGAAGTGGCCTTTTCTTCTCTTCCTTTATTCTCTTCCTTGATGAATAGATGAGTATGGAGAGAACTGACTGTAGTTTTTTCTTTAATAGTTGAAGCTAAAAACAAGGCAGCTTTTGGTTTGTGACTGTAAAATGATGTGTGCTTGAAATAAATTCTTTCTACCCTTGTTATTCAGCTTTTTGATAAAATTGAGTAGGATTTTGAGATGGAACATGTGAGGACATGATGATTGGAGTTAACTTAGGGAACTCTGAGTAAATTATCATTTGATTTTTTTTATTTTTAATTATATGATCAATACTTGATTTTCCAAATTTGTTTGTTTAATTTATGTTGTTGATTGGATGATGTTTGTGATGACCAGTATAGTATGGAGAGGAGCTTGGATGTGATTTTCTGACTTTGGATATGGGCATGCCACGTGGCAGGAAGGGCGTGGTTAGTTGGAGATGAGGTTATGAATGGTGTGGAGGGGAAAGAGATATGGTGTGGAGGGGTAATGGATGGTTTTGTTTCCCAATGCTCAATAATAAGAGGCCAGACAGAATTTTTTTTGTAGTGATATTCTTTTTAATGGTTTTTTAAGTACCATGACTTTACCACAGTTTTTCTTTGTGCCTCAGTATTTAATAACATCTGATGCAAAGTTAGACATTTTTTTTCTTTTTTTTTGTACCACAGCTAAGGGGGCGGGGATGGAGACGTAAGA
The DNA here is from genome assembly GCA_038049695.1 of Cinnamomum chago. Taxonomy (NCBI): domain Eukaryota; kingdom Viridiplantae; phylum Streptophyta; class Magnoliopsida; order Laurales; family Lauraceae; genus Cinnamomum; species Cinnamomum chago. The sequence goes on from CP142456.1 coordinate 1,542,042, forward strand.
GACAACAATAATTCACAGGAGGGTAATACACTCAAATGGATATAGAGTTCACACAAATAGAAAGAAAGGTCACATAAGTAGAAGGGAGCCGCACACATGGTAAGAGGCTGTGTGCCCTATGTTTGAATCCTGAGCAGCCAAATTAGAATTGCCGCTCCTTACGGACTTCACCAATCTGGTAAGGAGCTATTCTCACAAGGTTAGAACTTACCAACTATTAGAAAAAAACTAGAAAATTGTCCTCGACTAAAATGACTATGTAACAATCTTATTTGTTTCAAAACTCATTCTTATTTGTGCCTTTTGTTTAGGGCCCGTTTGGATATTAACATAATACAATATTCACATATTTAAATATTGTAAGAATAAAATAGTATATAATAGAATAGTGTAATATGAAAATATTGTAATGTTTTTGCTATTTGGTAATTTTTTAAGAATATTATAGATTTTAAATTGAGTTGTTTTGAATGTGATGTGATTTTAATATATATTAAAAAATTCAAAATAACAAGAAGTTAATGTTATTGATCGTAGTAAAGTTCATTATTAGAATATTTTTTTTATTAAATACTTAACTTATATGAGACTTATCATGTTTGGATCGAAAAGTAGTGTGGAAAAAGTAAAGTTCAACTGCCAATGTTTTTTTTACTATAAGTCACTTCTCTTTATATCACATAAAACTATTTAAGCTGTAGTAAAGTAGAGTCAATACAAATGACAACTACTTTACAACTCTCTCTCTTATTTTACTTCATCACATACTTCATCTTACATTACTTTACCTCGTCTTTTACCATAATGTGACATCAATATTTATTTTAGTTTATCACATATAAGCAAACATGTCTTGACCTAGATGTGACACATTATCCCTTCATTGTGTTTAGATGAAAAAATAGTGTGGTAAAGTCTGACTACTATTTTTTTTGCCATAAACTTTATCACAAATCACTTTTTCTTTACCATATAAATTACGTAAATGTGATAAAGTCAAGTCAAACAAAAAGAAACTACTTTACCACTCTCTCCCACCATGCTCACTCCGTCAGCGTATACTTTACCTCACCTTTACCGTTATGTGACATTTACCTTTACTTTACCATACATTTAAGCAAGTACATCATGATAGATTTTGTGAATTTCTTTACTTTACCACTTTGTAAACCTTATTTTGAAATATTTTTATATTGTATAAAGGTTTCTACAAGGAGAGCTATAGAAAAAGCTATTGAGTTTTTTTTTAGAGAAAATAATATTTTCTTCATATTTTTCTTGGATTACCAAATGCACAAGATCTTCTTCTATAGAAAATAAAAAATTATATTTTATAAAATAATACTTTCTTGCATGTTCTTGTGCATCGAAACAAGTCCTTAGTTTCTCAACTAATTGTAAATCTAGACAGCAAATACACCATCTAATACAAAGAAGATAAGGATCAATGAGCTGGTTATCTCGATTGTCTTTTTCTCATATAGAGAGCTACATCCACATAGCTTAATTTAGGAATTTCTGATGGTTTTCTCATATAGAGAGCTACATCCACATAGCCTAATTTAGGAATTTCTGATGGACAATTCATATGTTTAGAAAATTTACAACAACGAAGCAAGGTGAGTTGTTGTGCCCTGAGCGTTTGAAATTCAATGTTAGATTAGATCATTTGAAAAAATCCAGCATCGTGAATTGTCACTTTTGGCTTATAGAAATTTTCAATTTTTTACCTTTCAAAAGATGTTTGCACTGGGGATACTTAAGGGCATGTTTGTTTAAAGTTATTTGTGATGAGAATTGTGAGTTACGAGGATTTTTATGCTGCTAGTGCCTGATCATGTTCCTTGAGCATTCCAAATGTTGCATTTGGTTGCTAAAATTCTAAAAATTCAACCTATACGTAATAAGACATTCTAGTCTCTTTAATTCTCATAATTTCAACTTTCTGTATACTAGACTATAATTAAGCATTTGAAATTGTACTTGGGGGACAACATATGAAGAATTTTAAACTCTCCTAAATAAGAAATGAATTCTCAGAACTCTCGCAAACAAACAGGCTGTAACTTGTAAGCATTTGTGAATTTGGGTGGGAAACGGTATTTGGGAAATTTGTATATTCCCCAACAAGAATTTTACCTAGATTCATGAGAAACCGCTTCATCACTTCATTCAATGACACTCTTGTTCCTATCCTTTATTCTTATATATCGCCTATTTTTTCAAGAAAAAAAATATATCTTCTATATTTCCTATTGCTGCCACCGCTTCTAAGTTTCTAAATATCTTTTTTAATACTTAGGGCATGTACGCGTACCATCAATGATTCCACAATGGTTGGTGTAGAACATACTAGATCATTGTTAACACCAAATTCTCATAATTATGCATGTCGTTTTTCCATGTGAAATGAAGAAATTTTAAACTAATTTTTTAGTCCACAAAAAATCATTTATTATAAGAGGGTCATAACCGCATTCCAGCTGCATGCATGATAACTTCTTTCAAGTTTTGGTGGTGATTATTTGACTAGTAGTGTTTAAAAAAAATTGGCTGGGTCCAACTTATCATCAAAGTCTTGTCTCAACTACGTTGTAGTTAGCTCACTTACAACTTCTCACATGCATCACCTACAACTTTGAGAATGAAAATGGTCTCATTAAACCTTTTCACTTTCGTAAATGAGCGTAGACAAGTCTTTATGGATCCGCATCATTTACATATGTAAAAATGGGTGCCAACGAGCGACCCATTAAAGATATTTTTTACTTCTAAAATGTACTTTTAACCCACTAATTATAAAGATATTCCATAAAAAAATGTATTTCATGTTGATGTCAAGGTTTTGACTCAAATGAATCAACAATAATCCAGGTTCGCGCAATGGCCATATTTTTTATTATCAAAAGGAACAAAAGAAAGGAGGCACATCCATGACCTGCCCTGGTACACCATAAATCTGTTTGGCATTTTATTAATTTAGTTAAAGTCAAGTAAAGCCTCCATTTTTCAGACAAGGGTTCACATACCCTTTTTCAAAACTCCCTCCTTTTAAAAAAAAAAAAAGTTAAAAAGTAATATCCTTTCTCCACTAAAAGACAAAAAAACTTCACTTTTCTATACAAAAAGTCAAAAAGATTCCATACCAAACAACTAAAAATAAAATACCATCATACCTCACTTATATTTTATTCTCTATTGATTTGATTCTTTACCTTATCCTTATTTTATGGTAAAATTAACAAATGGGCCATGGACACATGATTAGAAATGGTGTTCAATTTGGACAAAATACGAGCTTCAAAATCACATGCGAAAAAAATACTATTCATTGTTGGAATAAAATCACACCTTGTTCAATCAATGAAGTTTATCCCACCATAATGGAGGCTTTTGTTTGCAATATTTTCCGATGGAAATTTCATGTGTTAGGAATTTATGACACCAACATCACTTGCTATATGTAAAACTCTAAATCTTCATTCTATAAACTATAGTTCTAAGAAAATCAATCTTTTAACTCATCACTTTTTTAAGTTTGAACTTTTTAAATTCTCCAAATTTTAGAAAAACAATAACACATAAAGGTGCAAGCATTTGAGAAACTTGCCCAATATAATAATTAAAGACTTAATAATTCGACAAAATTGCACGTGCCATCCAACTCTAAGTATTGGTTTGTTTGCACTGGGAAGCGTGTAGCCCCTACATTAAAAAAAAAAATTTAATCTTAAAAAAAAAAAAGCGTGTAGGCCCCACATTCCAGATTTACTAGTACAAGTGTGTTGTCTGGTAAATACATGCGCACCGGGAGATTAGTCCTGTCAGATCAAATACCCTCCTCGGTACCAAAATAATAAAAATAACAATAAAAATCACATCCTCAAATTTTACTCCAATACTATTTGGTCCCAGGTTGGATAGATGACAAATAATTTTGATTAATAGCTTGTGGGGCCAAGCAGTGACTGGATTTGACTCACTTAAACCTAAAATCACCCCCCCACCAAATCGTAAAAATCCAAACTTTCGAATTCCCGCTTCACACTAAAATCAAATCAAATCAAAACAAGGCGGAAAAGGCGCGCTCCTTCTGCAACATTATCATCATTTCCCATCTTAATCTCACTTTCTTTCTTTCGTTCTTCAGATCTTCGTTTCCATTTCTTTCTTTATCCATCCAGCAAATCAGAAGATGCATCGCAACAACGATCCGAATCCCTTTGACGAGCAAGAACTCAATCCATTTTCGGTAACTGTTCTTTAATGATAATCTCTCGCTCTCTAGGGTTTCTGATTCTGATCTTTTCGCTTCTCATTTGCTACTAATTCAGGTATTGGGTTTTAGGGGGGGTAATTATATCATTTACATAGGAATGTGTCAAGGGTTGAACAAGTATAAGATACCAAGTAAAATGAGTATGGACAGTGGTGAATAACCATTTGGATTTTCCCACCTGAAGTGGGATTTACTTTCACAAGGTAGAGGATGAGAAACTGTTTGCCATAGGAGGTGGGAAAGTTGATCAATTGCATACATAGATGGGGCAAATAGAAAGTGTTTTTAAAACTTGCAAGTACATGTCTACATATATGATATACATGTAAAATTTGAAGCTTACACCAGTTTGTATATGTGTTTAACTGGTTAGTATGTGGATTCTCATTGATAGTGGAACAACTCAGGGTAAAGACTCAGCCAAGTCATGTGAATTAGCACAGTAAAAAGACTTAAATCAATTCCTGAATCCTAGTGTAGCACTAGTCAAATTGTCTTGAGGCAACCCATTTCTTGGGCGCACTCTGATACCATGTAAAATACAATGTATCAACCCAAAAGCTTAAGCCCTGTCAAACCCATTACTTGGGCGATGTGGGACATTCCCCACACAAATGGTGTCATGTATTACTGGTGAATTTTCTTTGTCAACAAGTTAATTGAACCATGTGATCTCTTTCCTGCAATCTTTATTATTCCACATGTAGTGTTAAAGCCGTCAATATGTTTATGTTTAGGAAATACACTTCAAATGGTGTTATGTTTTACTGGTGAATTTTCTTTGTCAACTAGTTAATTGAACCATGTGAACTCTTTCCTGCAATCTTTATTAATCTGCATGTTATGTTAAAGCCACCAATTGGAGATTGACAGACTGATGCCTACTAAGTGATCAATTTATACGATATGAACTGTAACAGAGACCTGTTGCATTAGTTATGAACTACAACATACATGTTATGCTACCTTTCCCTGTAACATTTCAAATTTGCCTACAGCTATAACTTGCTTTACAGGCAAGGATCACTTATCTCTTGACTGCATGGCAGTAAAATGTAAATTTAGTATTGTGGGTTTCTTCTGCAAACTTGGTTGATTTTTTGCACACCTACATGCTTTGAATTTACTTTTGCGATACTTTGCAGGGTGCTACTGGTCCTAGTTCAAAATCACGCCTTCCTCCACTGGCTCCTGAGCCTCCAGGCTTCAGTCAGAAACATGGTGCACCTGTTGACATACCGCTAGACACTATGAATGTAAATGTGTTATATAATTGGTCATTGTGCTTCATGTATACTGAAATTTAATTTGCAAGTCATCTGAGAGTGAGGACACATGCAGGATTCAAAGAAAAAACAGAAAGAACTTTCAGCTTGGGAAGCAGACTTGAAAAAGAGAGAGAAGGTTACATTTTACATCATTTATTGCTTGTTTTTGGTGTAGCTGCACTCTTCCCAGTTGTGAATAATAACCACTCTAGGAATCTTATAATTGTTTCATTATAACTGTGGACCGTCCATTTCTGTAGCCATGCATCATTACTTTTTTTCATCATTATGATTTTCACAGTAACATGCTCCATTTGAAAACTTCCATATTATAAACATTCAATGGTTGACTATAGTTGGGCCCAATTACAAGGATAGGTAGATTGGTTGAGGCGGTCAGTTCAAAAGCCGTCCGTGCGTTGGTGAACATCCCAGCTTTTACTTCATTAAGGGCAATATGTATTTTTAGACTGAACACATTGAAAACATGGCTGCATGTGCTTGTCCAGTAGAAAGGTGGTTTTTGCTCCTACTGAAGCAAAATCTCAGTTAGCAATAGATGAATAATTGTGCATCTCATGGACAGTTTGAATCTGTGATAGGCAGTCCACACAATGTAAAGCACATGTTTTATATCAGATGTAAACATAAGTCACCAGACCCAGATATTGTTTCTTATATTAGCAGAGCTAGAGAGAATAAGCAATTTCTGTGAATCTTTGGAGATTATCTCATTATATAAAAGAAACTTGCCAATAATAGGTTACAAACCAATGGTAAGTACAGTTAGATGAATAATGCAAAGGAATCTCCTAATGCTAATTTAAGGAACAATATGTGGGTCCAGTGGCTTATGTTTACAGTTATATGAGATTCGATGTTATGTGAGTATATGTACAAGTGTTGGGATCCAACACAGATGCGAGGAAAACCTCAAAGCATAGAATTTTATTTTTGGACTTCGAGTCCATTGTGATGGTGTTATTTTTACAAGTGGATTGGCCCTTTGTGATGTTTTATCTGTCACAGGACATAAAACGGAGGGAAGATGCTGTCATGAGAGGTAAGCTTTGTTAGAACCGTGAGTGCTTGAGTTATTGCTACTTCCATATTATGCAAGACCGGGTTAACATGAGCTTTTCTTTTAGAATGGACTTGCTTGTGACATGTGCTTTTCAATCTTGTCAATATAGCTGGAGTCTCCACAGATGACAAAAACTGGCCCCCTTTCTTTCCAATTATTCATCACGACATAGCAAATGAAATACCAGTCCATGCTCAAAGGTTGCAGTATTTGGCTTTTGCAAGTTGGCTAGGTATTAATTACTTATCGTTCCACTCCTTTGTCATGTAAGAATCTTTGGAAGTCGTTGGTATAGTTGCAATTTTTGTGCCTAGCAGTAGTGTTAAGTGTTCATATCTCAGAAGTCAGAACACAAACAACCTTGTTAACTTTTTAAAATAAGTCTTTCACACTTCCATTGGCATTTCTTAGTTACTTTAGTCTCTTTGGCTTACTAGGTAAGTTGAAAAGGACAACTCCCACATGCTTCCTTGAAGACCTGTTATCATTTCACCTGTTGTCAAGTTTGGCTCTGTGGGATATAAATCTGTCTTCTTACAACGGAGAAGAAACAATTTAACTTTAACTGGTCTTGCAGGAATAGTCTTTTGCCTTAAATGGAACGTACTTGCTGTTACTCTCTGTTGGATCAGGGGTGGAGGTGGGCTGTAGTTTCCTTAAAAGGATTCCTTTTTTTATTTTTATTTTTATTGAGCTAAGGTTATTTCATGGGATTTTAACTTGTGTTAATAGTTTTTGAAAGTTTTCACAATTTGCAGGTGTTAAAATCTTTTTCCTTGCAACCATCTATGCCTTACTTGGATGTCCTCTTTCCTATGTGCTCTGGTATAGGCCCCTCTATCGTGCTATGAGGTAGGTTTCAAATTCTTATCGTGCTATGAGGTAGGTTTCAAATTCTTAGCTGCATCTAAATAAATAGTTTCTGTTAACTAAATTCAACCTGTTGGATGTTCGTCCAAAACTGGCAAACACATGGGTGGTTAAGATCAGTGAATTAGTGTGGGATTCTTAGTAGGTGGTACATGAACAAGTGTAGAGAGCCAATGGCTGGTCATGATTAGTGATATGGGGTGCCTAAGTGACCAAGCACATTATAACTTACCATGCTTGGTTCACTGGATAATCTCCTGTTATTGACAATAGAAATGCATTGATTGTCTATAATATGGAGGATATTTTTTTGACATATGAGATGGTTTGGACATGTCCAACATAGGCCAGTATGGGTGCGAGCGAGGAAAACCCTTTTATGCAAGTTGATGGCCCACAATGGAAAGGGGTAGGCTAAAGAGGACATGGAAGTAGTAAGGTTAGATCCGAAGAAGTACAACCCATCTGAGGATTTCACTTAAGATAGATTGGAATGGAGAAAAGGAATTCATGTAGTCGCCCCCACAACATATGTGGGACATATGATGATTGTGATGGTTTTTTAAATGTGAAAACAGGCTAAAACATATAAATATATACTTGAATGAGAATTTCGTCTCTTAATTTCCAAGAAACCGTTGTAAATGCATAGATACTCCTTTTTAGATTTATCTTGAAATGATGGTTATTCTGACTGATCATTAAAGAAAGATGATTTGCCCTTATTTCAAAAGCAAAAGAATGTAAAATATGCGTTTTTTGATGCTTCAAAATCAATATTTTTCCATTTCAAAAATATGCACATCATCTTCACTTCTTTGGCTACTCGAGTTGATAAATAATGTTAATGGTGGTTGTCTTGGAAGGAGATTTAAAAAAAAAAAAAAAAAAACAAATTCAGGCATCCGAGAATGTAAAGTGACTGTTTTGAGGTTGACTTGCACTCAGTTTCATAAACTCATAGATGCTTTCCATCAGTTGTGGATGGTGACTGGTTTCCAATGTTGTTTCTGATTTACAGGACAGATAGTGGACTGAAATTTGGCTGGTTTTTCCTGTTGTACATGGTATCTTCTGGACCTGTTACTTCTGATCAAGCATCCTTGTGAATTCTTGACTGATCAAATTTTAATATTTTTGGCTCTTGCATCTGCAGTTCCACATTGGTTTTTGCATATTTGCTGCTATTGCTCCTCCAATTGTCTTTCATGGGAAGTCATTGACGTGAGTGCTTGTCCACCTTTTCATAATTTCAAATTAAAGGAAAACTAAGAATGCATCTATGGTTGATCACCATAACTTTTCAATGTGAGAAGGAAAGATGGGTTGCAGAAAGGGGGTTTGGGTGGAGTGGTGACAGTACTTGCTGGAGACATGTTCCTACAAGTGTTTAATAAAGAAAGCATAGAACTGCAAATGGTTAGAAGAGTATCTTTTTTTTGTTTGGCTGCAACACTTTCTAGCAAGGGAGTCTTATGGTTATCAGGGGAGAAGTGAAGGACAGATCTCGAAACCTTTACCTCCTTAAGTGGAGGGTATGCCTAAAGAACACACCTTGTCATTCTTGTCTTGTTGACATGTTATTTATGTGTCTTCCTACAGTTGTCCTTGTGCCAGTATTGTTTGTTTGTATAGAATACCTGTGTTTCGCTATGTCATATCCTTACTTTTAGCACCGAACTTAATTTTTTAATCTTTGGGTTATTATGATAGTCTTTTACTGCATCCAGGGGTATTCTGGCAGCAATTGATGTATTTTCAGATCATGCGGTGGTTGGGGTAAGTTGTCTAATAACTTGGGCTTTTAAAATAGAAGTTTTTTTTCTGCAATTCTGTTTTTGTGAAGAGATAAATCAATCATGATGACAAGAGCCCAGGGCATAATGGAAGGTGCTCACTATTGCAACCTTGAGGTTATGTGTTTGAGTCGCGCTACCAACAAAAATTATAAAAAATAAATCAATTATGTTGGTATATTTCAAAATTATATATTTAGGATAATAAAAAATGAACTGAGCTTGAGCTCAAGTTTTGCCACTTTATTGGCAAACTGGGCAAGAGTCAAAGGTTTAGAAACAAATGCAGTTTAAACTACAATGATGATGATGATGATGATGATTTTGGAATAAGATTTCCATAGGGCTAACTTGTGAACTCATCTTTTCCGTACATTCTTTGTCTGTTCATTGTCTAATGGAAAGTAAATCTTGTGGAGAGGCTTATGATAACTGAATAAAATTTCTTTCTTGATTTCTTCTCTTAGAAAAATTGTAGTGTTATAGACCTAAGATGAATAAAATTTCTTTCTTGATTACTTTTTTCTTCATGCAGGTTTTTTACTTGATTGGGTTTGCTCTGTTCTGCCTAGAAACACTTCTAAGTTTGTGGGTACTTCAGGTACAAATTTGAACAATCCTTGTGCATATTTATATTGCAGTTTATAGCCCTCATTTCCAATTTTTCTTTTGGTTTCTGCAGAAAATTTACATGTACTTCAGAGGAACCAAGAACTAATGATGGTGACTATGATTAGTCTTCCTATCAGTCTTGTTTGCACCCAGAATTTCGTGGCTGCTAGTTTTCCCTCCCTCTTTTTTCTTTTCACCATGAGCGCTTATGATTGATTAATTGATGATGTGCATGGGATGGGATGCACTGTTAAGACTATAATATGTTTATTTTTATCTGTTTTCATCTGTATATAGTAGTGTTTAGTTCTGTGAATGGCGCTGTCTCATCTAGAGATGCAAAACCAATATATACTTGTATGAGACTAAGTCTAACCTAATCTGCCTCATGTGGGCACATGACAATGGTCAAATAGTTGATTTGGCTTGATCTTATCATCTGCTCATTGAATGGTTAATCTATGCTTTAAGGCATGTAGTTGATACCATTGGATGAACTTACTCAGTCACTTGCATGCCAACCAATAATCACAATATAAATTTGTGTTGGTGAAAATTTGTTTATTAAAATTGTAAATTTTAGAAAGAATACTTGCATTTTTTGACATTTGGCCCATTGTCTACATAGGAATTTATGGTAAAATTGGTTCCGAATGATTATTAAAGAGGTGAGGGATGGAGAATGTAAAGTGATGTTGATTTTCTTTGGATTTGTATTACTCAAATGATGGTTGGGTATTCAATAATTATCTCTGTGATTCTTTGATTGTCATTTGAGGCATGTTTGCATGAAATTGAATACATGACAATTCATGTTCAAATGTGCTTGAATAAGGATTATCAAAGAGGTTAGGGTAAGGTGGAGAGGTAGAAAGGGCATTTCCTTTTCTAAAATTTGAATGACTGGGGTGATGCTCTTCTTGATCCATTTTGTATTGAAGGGAGATTTTTTTTATGGTCCTTTTTTATATTCATCCTTGTTTTTCTAATAATAGTGATTTTAAGAAATATAAGTCTAAGAATTAGCAAGATTTCAATTGCAAAATTAATTGGGCTTGCATGGAGTTTTACCTTTCTTCAATTTTATTAGGAATACATTTCTTGGAATTTTGAGGAATTCAATTTCATGCAAATAAAATGACTATTACATCTTCTTTCTAAACCACATTTATTATTGAAAATTTCAACCAGCTTCTTTTATTGACAGTCTAAATTTGACTACTCTTATAGAAAATTTCCATAGCAAGATCTTTGCTGCCCATTTTTTTCTCACAAGTGGTCTCTGTGGTTTTCAAAAATTAAATGTGTATATCCTAAATTTCTAATAGGGGGTGTTTTGTAATTTTTTGGAAAAAGAAATTTATTTTTAAATTGGTTAGCGATATAATTTTTTTTATAATTACATAAAAATAGTGTGTTTTGTTAGTAAACTACCATGTCAATAGAGTTTTTGATAATTAACGAAAAAGAGGTGTTTATCAATAAATTACTCATATAATGAAATTTCAATTTATTAATTTTTTGAAAAGTTTCCTCCATTAGTTTTTTTCTTTCTTATTAATCTACATGCTTGCGTACATTGTTTGAGACATTAGACAAGGTATATCTATATTTTTTAAAAATTTTCAAGACATAGTTGAATTTTTGAAATCCAAATGTCATTTGACCATCTTTTGAAGTGATTGAAATTTTAAAATGCTTGTAAAGAAATACGGTATTTACAAATATAAGAGGATAAAATGTCACATCATAGAAAATAATCATAATTCATAACACAGCAAATTCTTATCAGAGATTTTAGTAAAGAAACATGTCGTTCCAAAAGGGAGATTATTTACAAACCCCGCCTCGCAAGAAAGCACTCTTTGTAATTATAGAAAACATAGGGGTGTATCTAAAAATCAACCACTCAGTCGTAATACTTTTAAACGTCATTAAAGAAAAAGAGTGGCATGCCCGTGTAAAAATAGTAATACTAACGATGAAGGAGAAGGACTTCGATAGCGAGTGGCAAACTCACACCAGAACCAGCCGCCCATCATCGCACGAAGACGAAGAAGTTTCGTTCGAAAAATCAAAATCCCATTCCCACTACAAAATCGCTTTCCCTCCCATTCCAAGAACAAGAAGGAGAAAACGAATCCTTAAACCCTAAACCCTGAATCCTTAAACCCCAAATCCTAAATCCTAATTGTAAATGAGTTTCGATGCATTTGACGATTGGGATGCGACTTTCCTTGATCAAGCGGCTCAATTGGAGGAAGCTGCGATTTCTGCCAGAAATGCGACCCAATCCACTTCCTCCTTCTCCATTCCTCTACCTTCAGTCGCCAATGTCAGCTTCTCCCCGCCCCGAGAGCTTTCCCAGAGATTCCCAGACCCATCTCAATCAGACCCTCTTCCCCACAAGGAGGTTGACAGATTAAAGGTTAGGGCTTTCCTTCCTTCCTTCCTTCTTTCTTTTGATTACTACTATTGCTACTGCTGCTACTATACAATTCTTTTGAAATCAACTGGGAAATGGGCGGTTCGATTTGAATGAGTTGGGATCGTTTGATGGGTGTGGGCAATGAAGAGTTGGAGTTGGAAGTGTGTGGGAAATGGGAACCGAAAGAAGGGCTAATGAGACTTTCGATTATGTTGGAAGATAAAGATGTTTCATTTCTGGGTTTGATTTCTTTTTCTCTCTTTTCCTTTGCAGAGGGAGTTGGGGCGCGTGTCGAAGCAATTAACTCAGCTGGTATGCTTCTGTAATTTTTTTTTTTTTTTAACTTTTGTTTCTATAGTTTTGAAGTATGGGGGAGTTACTTAGGTCCTTTTTTTTTTTGCATTAGAACAGATTGGAATTCAATCTATATGATTTATGCTATAAGTGGTTAAAAATGAAGGCCCAAGGTAAATTTTTGAAAAATGAGCATCAAATAACTTTTCGTTTTATGGAAATAGAATCAAAGGGAGATATGAAATGATTTGATGCTCATTTTTTGGAAATTCACCTATGGTCTTCATTTTTAACTACTTATGGCATAAATCCTATGTATTCAATCCCTCTGTGTTTTTACTACAAATAAACGGGCCCTTAGTTTCATTTTGTGTGAGTTTAATGCATTCATAATTAATTACTTGAGCTGTATTTTTACTTACTTAGTTATTTTTTGTGTGGAGAAAATGGCAAAGAAGAGTCTGTAATTTGCCTTTTGTGAACTAGAGGTACTTATGTGTAATCCAGTTTTTTTATTTTTTTTTGAACTTCCCTCAATAGCAGCCTTTATTGATACCAATATGAATTCTTTTGGTTTCTTAATAAGATAATCAAAGGAATCTCAACTTAAATTTGAACTTTACTAGTTTCAGTGTGTGTGTCCACAGCTTGGTTTTTAGTTTCTACATTGTCTGGTTATATTAATTCATAGTTGGTGCTGTAAGCATGATAGATTTGAAATTATATGAAGTAAATGTCAAAGATTACATTTTTGTTTTTCATCTCTAATCTGGAAAATGGGATTCCTTTTTCTTACTGCTATAATTTTCATCTCTAGGAACATGAATGTGTGGAGCTTAGGAAGGACAGAGACAAGAAAGATGAGCGCCTTAAAAATGTTGTCTCACAGCTAGAAGCAAAAGATGCTGAGATTCACCACTTGAAGAGGATAAATGTGTGAGTAAACTGCATTCTCAGGGTCTTGTCATTCGGAATACAGCAGTTCGATTTTTCTTTATTTCCATCTTAAACTCTTTTCTGAATTTGGACTTTCTGTCTTAATCAAATCCTAAAGTAGCTATCCATTTTCCCCTCGATAATACTTTAGTTTATGTGTGTATTTGAAATGGTAAATGAAGTTTTATTCCCCAAAATGATTACAACCTCTGAAACAACTATCAAGGAAAAGTGCATAGAAGAGTTAAGTAGTTAACTATCCTTTAAATGTCAACATTTTAGCACAGGCTTTCTAATCCTTAGGAAATGATGTGCTTTTGTCCTAGGCATCTGGTGTGCAAACTTTATAGCCATTCAGAAGCATAAATTTAATACGAGGCCAATATTTAATGGAGAGACTAATTAATACCATGTTGGTCGTGCTGCCATGCTGGTGATGTTGGGGGTCGCTGTTGTCATCACTCTTGCCGTCATCATCATCAAAGGCTTATCCTATCTGTGCTTTTTTTTTTTTTTGTTCTACTTTTCAACTTAACCCTTATATAAAGCCATGACTCCTATCCTCATTGTGACAAGTCTTTCTAATTATTTGATTTCAAGCCTTTGTTGGTTTCTCCATTCTCTTAGCTCTGGGCTCCCTGAACTTTTGACACTTCAAATTTTCGTATTGAGCTGTTTGTAATATTCTGTTTCCACACTGCCCAAACCATCCTAAACTATAGTCTATTGGACCCACCTATATATTTCCTCATATACATATACATATTCCTAATCCTATTTTGTTGTCACTCCACACATCCATTTTAACATACACTTCTCCCCACATGTACGGCAGTATCTTGGCACTGTTGCTTATCTAAAATTATGTCAAAATTTGTATTGGATATATCGTTGATATAGCCATATAGGTGCCCAAATATGAAGTGAAAGGGAGAACGGTAACCTCATTCCTCTGCCGCAATATTTGAACCACTTGCAATCTGGCAGATATTCAATGTTCCAATCACACTTGGAAGTGTTTGTTATCACACATGTTCTTCCAAATATCAAATTAGGTCAAAATTTGTATTGATATATCGTTGATATAAGTGCCCAAATATGAAGTGAAAGGGAGAAAGGTTCCTCTGCTGGAATAGTCGAACCACTTGCAATCTGGTATCCGATCAATGTTCCAATCACACTTAGAAATGTTTGTTATCACACATGTTCCTCCAAAAGTCTCTCACTTTGTTGTATCTTCTTAACTTATTGAGCATCTAGTATTGTTGAGAAGTCATGCACTCAGATGGGACTAATTTGACTCTAACAGGGAAGATGAAGCTTCTGTTCAAGCTCATCCTCAGATGTCTCTGCATGCTAGAAGCAATCATATTGATCATCAGGTTGATACTGGGCATCCTATTTCTGGGACGAAATGTTCTTCGAGTACCCCATGGATTAGAGAAGGCATGTCAAAAAGATTGTCCCGTAACAAAAATAACACTCTTGAAAGTGGTCCTATTAGAAAAAATGTTCAAATGGATGGGCTTTCTGCAGTATCTGAGTTGAAGCGACGTGTATTCATTGACAACGGTGAGATTTTCAATTGAAAATATGTATGAATTCGATAACTTTCTTATTAGCCTCCTATTCTTAACTTCTTCCTTGCTATATCTGATAATGTCTGCTTATTGGATTTGATGTTTGTCAGCTTCCACAACCTCTAATGGATGCTCTACTGAGGTAATTCTTCAACGGCATTGCTATAGATGCACCAATTCCTTATACATTGAGTTTTCAATATTCCATTTTCTGTCTATTTCATTTTATTTCCAATTTATGTTTGAGGTGGTTTGCACAGGAAGACATTTTTCTTGAAAAAACTGCACAGCTGAAGTGCTCTAAATCCATAGGAATCCAAGCAGATCTCTTTGAGGGTGCTAGCTTTTTCAAGAACGAAGTATCTTTACAGAATGATCTTTCAAACAAATTGCTTACAATCTGGGGCTCTCCAAATGATAAAAGATCAGAAAGAAGTCCCTTCTCCAAGTTGCTTGCGACCTGTTCATCAGACTTGTATGTGCTGTTTACATGCATGAATGTGTCCACCAATGGTGAGAACATTTCAGATATGACTTTGCATGATCGCTCGCATTCTGTTCAGTCAGTTGAGGCTACAAAAGTTTCTCAGCTTTATGAGAGTCTAACAAAGGTGCCTAATAAAATAATTCAACTATATATGTTCAATTCCAGTCAGCTTTAAATATTTATGTATGTTTAATTCCAGATTCTGGCAAAGCTGATGTTTACTTATTATTTAATAGAAAAACAGCACTGTAAATAATTTCAATTGGGAAATGCAGCAAGTTCAGGGGAAAAAAATGCAATTTTTCCTCTTTTTTTCCAATTTTAATTAAATTACATTTTTATTGTTTGGAATAACTGTAGTCCTTCTATCCATTGGCAGGTAACTACTGAGATGCCGCAGCTAGATGTTTTAGTTGAAGTATTACTTGACCTCTGTGTTCTTGAAAATGTGAGTGACCATATGCTGTTGGACTTTTGAGGCTCTAAGGATAAGAGGTTTCAATTTAGCTTTTCATGTGCTTTGATATGTTGCCATCTGAGTGTAGTATTTAAATTGGTACTTGGAGCTATAGATACCAAATTCTTAAACTAGAAGAGGGACAATGATTCCCCATGTAAGAAGCAAAGAAATTTTGATTGTTGGCTAGCAAAAGAACAAAAGAAATACGACAATTTACATATACTTTACACGATATTGTCCTAGGTGTCTTTTCTCTCCTTTTTTATTTTTTATTTTTTTGTTATGTGGTAGGTTGGCCATCACGTGCATCCAGGATTCCCCCATCATAAGAATGGCCTTGACCCATTTTGCTAGTCATGTGGTCGGCATTTTGCACAAACTAGTTTCTTGACCATTTTAATTGTTGTAGTCATTATAGTAAATAGTAATAATATTATGAAACTTATCTTTAGGAATAATAGCAGTGTTAAGATATAGGCTTGGATGGGTATCACATTCCTACTTAAAGCATGCCCCTATGTATCATTTGTTTTTGCTCTACTTTCAAGTCATTCTACATGCAGATATAATGCACTGTTAGCCTTTTTTCCCCTTCTAAATGATAACTGGTAAACATATTAAGCCAAAAGAGATTGACGCAATATCAAACTAGGATGAGAAAAGAAGAGAAAATAAGGAAGGTATAAGAGTGCTATACCCAAGCAGAAGAACAGAGCAAGAAACTGTGGAGAGAAACCATCAACAAATACAACAAAGATCCTTTCTTAGCCAACACCCTCATTAGCGGACTGAAAAGCATGCCAGAAAACCACCTCCATAGTAGATGCCAGAATTAATTTCATTGAATAATATTGGAAATTCCATGGACCCCCTCGAAATAGCATTTAATGAATCACTTTCCACAATTAAAAGCTCATGGAAAGCTGGCACATACAACCTCCAAGCTTCAAGGATGATTAAAATCTCAACCTCGTTTGAACCTTTTACTCTGATGAATTTAGAGGAACATGGCAAATGCAACTTTCTTGACTCTGATGAATTTAGAGGAACATGGTAAATGCGACTTTCTTGATTTCGAAGAACTTCACTTATACTGGTCGGCCCTAGCTTACCTCTAGCCGCCACATTTACACACTGCTACTGCCTCCCTTGTTATGGTTTTCTTATTCGAGTTTTTGTAATGTACCTGTTATTTGGATATATTTTCATGCAATTGCATATATGGCGAGTGGAAAAATAGAAGTAACGAAGCCAACCCCATATAAATGAGACAAGGCTTCGATGATGACAATGATTTATGCATGTATGTATTTACGCATGCATATGATACATTCATTTCCATAAATTTATCTTGTCTTCAAAATGCTTCTTTTTGATTGATTTGACCTTTTCTGTTCACTCCTGTTTTTGATAAACTCTCTTGGTTCAGGTTGCTGTTGTCCATAGATCTCTTCGTATACTGCGCACTGTCTTCCAACACATATGTTGTTTTGGTTTGAGATGTGATACAAGGTAGACCACTGCAGTTCTAGTCATCTATGCTATTTTTCAGATTCAGTTGTATACCTATTTTTATTATTGACTATTATTTTCCTTTTGGCAATTAATGTGAAGCATCAAAATAATGTGCATCTTATTCTTCAAAAAAAAAAGAAGAAGAAAGAACTGCATCTGGATTATCATGTGCCTGAATCATATGGGGTACCGTGAGCCATTTGTCCGTTTCTTCTTAATATTTTAGAAGCCTTGAATTTCTACTTGCTGGGGAGATTTAAACTGATGGCTAGTGGAAAAACATAATATTTTTCTTTTGTAATGAGAAATGCTAAGCCTACCTCGCACTTTAAAACCACTTGTATATCTGTGTTTGGCTTTAATTTATAAAAGTTCATATATATTAATTAGCTTTCTCCTTGGTATCATCAGAGGCTGATGGAGTCTCAGAAATGAACTTTTCTTATATTACATTTCTGAACTGTAGAAGACAAGATGAGGATGGAGTATTATTGGTATTTCTGTTTCTTACTCTAACAACAAGAAGTGTTGAGAGGTGCCTTATCTCTGCTGCATATGATCCCAAACCAGTCCATATGAAGTTATTTATTAAGATCTAACACAAACCCATACAGCTGCTGTCATATTTTCATCTGTTTATGCTGGAAGAACTTGTCTGGATTTCACAGTGATTGGCAGCAATTGGGGTGTGGAGCAACATATGTGTGCATGTGTGTTTTCTTCTGATAATTTTGTCATTTTTTTCCCTCTTGTGGATATCATATTTAATATTAAATTGTCCTTGAGTTTGAATTTAAGAGAGAGTTGCTGCTTTATGACTTGTCTACAAGCAACCATCTTCCCCTTAGTGTCTGTTAATGAAGTGCTTTTCTAAAGTGTTACTTTAATCTATTTTAAGGGAAAAATGTGGATTTTATTTTGTAAAAAGGCTACGCTGGAATCTTCATTGAGAAGAGAAAAAAAAAGTGCTGCAACATGTGCTGCTTCTCAATTGTTTGTTGGGAATGAGAGTGCCTCATCTTATTGTAAGGTTGTCCAATAAGCTAAAATGCTACTCTAATATTGTTTTTGGTGATAAAGATTCCTCACTACTGCAAAACTTTACATTTTGAAATATTTTTTCATGCTATAAATGAGACCAGAATCACCATGCTTCTCTTGTCCATTTGATGCTAATTAATTCGGATTTGTTTGGTTGTTGTTCTATTCATTAAGCTTCGTTAAAATGTTCTTTTTTCGAACCACTACTTTGAAAGGTTTTTACTGAAAGAAATTTGTGGTGCAAATGATTGGTTAGATATGTCCAGTTGTTTCAGGTAAGTGCCTGTGCTTATTAATTTCGATATGACTTGTTTTGGTGCACTCAGGGACAATATTGTGGTTATTCACGATCAATGTTCTGACATTCTTGAAGAGGAGAAAAAAGAATTCACTAAGAACCGTGAAAAGGTGCACAATCGGGTCCAATTTCCTGTGAGCTGGGATGAGAGATCCTCTTCAAATTTATCTTCATCGATTATAAGGTCATTTGATGTGGAAAGCATATGGACGAAGCGACATGAGAAGTCTGGTGTTATGCTTGCTTCTTCTGCAAACTTGATTTCACTGTTCGAGATGATGCATCAGATCGCTCTGGGGAATATAGAAGAATGTATACGAGTGGAAGCTATATCAATAATGAATCTTATTCTCATGAGAAGTAATCCCTATTCAGAGAGAGAAAGGTTAATCTGCTTTTATCATTCTCAGTGCATGTATCCAAGCAAATGATGTTTTCTTATTTCCTAACCTTATGAATTCCCATTTGGCACAGGTTTGGACCGATGCCACTGTTTGAAAGTGTATCACAGCTACTAAAGAAGGATGCTGGCGTAAGTGTGCAACAGCAAGCACTGCGTCTTCTATTTTTACTCTTGAATTGTAGGTTCACATTCTCTTTGAAACGTTTCTCTAATTGGATTGTGTAGGCTTATGAACTCAGCCATTTCAATTCCTAGTAGACTTGTTAATGAAAAATCTAATTATGGGTTTCATGTTTGATTTTTAACTGGCTTGTGTGCTCTTAAGTACATATATGTGCATAGTTCGAAAACTGTAAGAAGACCTTTTTTACCCCCAAGTATACAACCATGAGGGCATGCTAGTTGAAAGTTACATATTCCTTTTCTTTGTTTTGTGTAAAACCTTTTCCTTGTTGTGGTAACTCATTTTTTTCTGTAAAAGCTATGATGAGAACCTGCTAATCACAAAAAAACGTTTGCCATATTGCTGTAAGAAGGTGATGGTATATTATCTGTTCTATGGAAATAATCAACTTAGAAGAGTCTGATGTTCTGGATGATACCAAACCGGAGGGTTGCTATGTTCATGCCCTCAGTCCTTCAGTTTCAGGGTATGGCCTAGGTCATTGATGATTAAAAAAAAAGGGATAAATGATGTCATAAGGTAATGGAAGAAGACTCATAAATTTAATATGTATTGACACTTCCTGTGACTTAACCTCTTCAGTTTTTCTTTGGGAAGAACAACTTTCAAATTCTCAGTTATTTTTATTTATTTAAACTCGGGTTTGATTTGTATTTCATACATTTCTGATATTTACAGACCTGCTGGCCTATTAAGTTTCCTAGGCTCCCCATAAATGACATGCTGTCATTGTAAAACACCAACATGTGCTGGTTTCCAATTTAGATATTCATTGATTGACCACAAATTTAACGTTCTCGTAAAATCTTTTCTTTTCATTAATGACTAGACTGGGCAAAATTTTCTTTTGCAAATCTCGTGTATCTCAAGATTCCTGTATTATTTTACATAATGAAGGGAAAAAGGTTATTGATTGTTGTCCACATTGGATTGAAGGTCCAAAGCTTTTAGCGATGTTCTGCGATGCTTGCAATTGTGATGCTGAATCTACTGGTCATGTAAAAGATGTTGCTGGATCAACTGATGGTCAAAAAGGTGGCCCAGCATTACAAGGAAGATTTGGTTGTATACTGGAGGGCTTGGCAGGATGTGTGGGCCACAGAGGGAATGGTATGCAGGTACCTTTTCCGTTTTTCATATCTTTGGCTATCAATCTGGTCCCTTCCCTCATAATAATAATAATAATAATAATAATAATAATAATAATAAAGTGGTGCTTATGGCCTCCGATTGCCTGAATTCAAAGGATTTGTTCTTCCCTTACCACCCCCTCTCACAGGTTGAACTTGGGTCATGTAGGATATGGATTTGTAATGTGATGTTTTAAAGGCTTAAAAAGATGTGATTGTGTTGTACTACTTTCAAGGTGTATTGGTAATCATACTCACCAAGTTCTGTTCATTTTGCTGAAGCAGCCGAAACTATTTGGTGCAGTTGGTGCATCGAACCGAACTACCCCCAATAAAAATTCTGTTCAGGATTCAGTCTTATTCAGCTATTTCTGCTGAACAGTTGTCCCTTCTGTTTTTTCAGATCCTTTTTTTTTTTTTTTGGCAAAAATTGCCTACCTGAGAAATGAAGGCTTTGAGGATCAGACTTCTATATGTAATCTGATTCATTAGATGTTGACAGGTCTTATGTCTTGGGATTCAAAATGGACAGTCAGGCCTTGGATTTGACTTTTGGCAACATCCAATGGACCATAGTCTGTGTAGAATCAATTAAACTGCAAATTGTATGTGTTTTTTTTTTTTCATGTGTAATGGATGATTTTATTTTTAAAATTTTAGCTAAATAGAACACTAAAATACAATGGCTTTGACAATTAACCTTCTACAAATAATTATGTCCATTCGATGTTGCCAGATGTTGGATCTAAGGCCTTCAAATGGACATTCAAGCCTTGGATTTGACTTTTGGCAACATCCAATGGACCCCAGTTTTTCAGAATGAATTAAAAATACATCGTATATAAGTTTTTTTCTTTTTGGTAATTGAATACACACACAAGGGCAGATGCAGGATATGTTTCTTGAGGGGGCCACTATGTCAAAAAATAATAGTAATAATAATAAAGGAAAATAAAATCTGAGGGGACCATATGTAAAATGACCTTGAGTTTTCAAAAACTATGGGTGGGTGGGTGGGTGGGGGGGTGCAGCACCTACGGTCGTGCAAAAAGACAGGCACTTGCAACTTAATGCAGTACTATGTGCAAATGGTTCACTCTAGATTAAGACTCTCTCTCTCTCTCTCTCTCTCTCTCTCTCTCTCTCTCTCATATATGAGAAGTTTTTCTGATGTAAAATATTTTCCATACCAACAGTTGAAGGCCAAAAATCCTAGAATGACACTGAAGCATTCAACCACAAATGACTTGAACCTGTCTGTATCTTCATCACAATTCAGAGCAGGACCCTTATGGCTATTATGCTACTTGCATCACTTGATTAACTCTGCTGAACTACTGTTGAATTATATGCTTTTATTGACTGCTCCCACAGGAGCTCAAACTTCGTAGGCATGCAATGATCGTTTTGGCGTTTATAGCATCATCTGGGAAATCTGGATTTGAAATTCTGTTGAATTCCACTTTATCAAAGGGAATATGTTTTCTGGAGTTGATTATGCAAGTTTTGGCTTTGGAGGCGGATGCTGAAGTAGCAGAGTTAGCTGAATCACGTGAGCTCTGCAATGAAAGGTATATGCAAGAGCTAACTATTCCTCCTGTGTGGTTTTTTTTATACATCCTTCAAATTGCGTAAGTTTATGCTGTCTTAGAGTTCCTCAGATGTTGCTTCTATAAGCTCACCTTTGAGGGATTTGTTTGTGGAGGAAATGTCCAATGCTAGATGATACCATTCACTTGACCTTAATGAATTGTACACTTGGGGCTGACCTTTTTTGTGATCTAAAACAATTGGACAGTGGTTACAACCCAAAATATCTGCTTTTGGATGTTCTTGATGGTATTTATGTGCTATAATGAAAAGATATGGTGGTCTCCTCCCATGGCGCAATTGGCTCCTGTGTTTTTAGTTTCTGTGTGACAGACGGATAAGTAGGCACTTGAGAGGTGATGGATGCCATGAAATTTCTATCCTCGTGGATATAAACCATGTCTCACAAAATTTGTTCTAAATTTTTAATTAAAATTTGTAATAAACCATGTCTCACTTGACCATATTGGGAAGGTTGGCCTAATATGATTACTGCATTAAGAAAATTTCAAAAATTTTGTTTTGTCATAAGTATGGGTAATGGAGAATACCGATCAATTATTGACAATATTAAATGTGTTGATTTTCTATGGAAACAAAATTTATTGGGTTTAATTACCACTGGAGTCACTATTTTTGCTTTCTAGAAAAGTAGTGTTTTCCATCTTAAAACGTGAAAAAATCGACAAAATCTCGTTTTTCAGCCAACGATCAGCCAAAATTACAAATATGTTTTGAATGAAATCTTAGCAAAATAGATGTCAAAACATTAAAAAAAAAAAGAAAAAAGAAGCCAGAATCGACAAAGCCGCATTTTGTTTTAGCTACTGATTATTTTGAGCATTATTCATCATGCAGAATTTTGCTTATGAGGGAGGCATTGATTCTTCTAAATCGACTCGCATCAAATCCCATGTACTCAGCTGCTGTCTTGGGTGTGCTAACGCGGAGCAGAGCCACCGCAAGCTTAATTGTTGATGTTTCTGAGAGGATCTCCAGTAAAAGCAGGGCATACCAGTCTTCTGATGGCATGAAGAGAATGCATTCAAAGGAGGCTGAGATTGCTGACTTATCTCGGGTGTTTAGCGCTAGGGTCTTTGCGTTTTTGGAGAATAATCTCTCTTAATCCTATTCGATTTTGTTCACCGTGCATCTTGGTTTCCATGTCTTTTTGGCAGATGATAAGCACCACGCTCCTTACCTTGAATTCCATCATGGGTGAGAATTTGTACGTTGGGCTGCATGGGACGAGAGATCTTTTGAAGGCAGGATTGACATATTTTGGAAACTGTCTTTCTTGCACTTTTTTCCTCTCCCAGGAGCCTGGAGGTGCATAAATTTTGCAACTGTAAATGTAATGGAAATTGTATATAAGCAGTGTGAAGGAAGACCAGTGTATTGTGTTTGATGTTGGGAAAAATATTGAATTGGTTGTGCTAAATGGTGAGAGATAATTGAGACGTCAAATATTAGTGTCCTGAACCCCTGAAAAAAATTTCTAGGAATTCTTCATGATGCTCCCGAGGTTTGCCTTATTTCTGAAAAAATCTTGACCTTTTAAGATTTTTGAAAACGTCCTTGGACTAGGAAACAGTTTTTAAAAAAACACCTGACTTTTTTTTTTTTTTAGTTCTACTGTTCACCAGGCAGTTAAAAGATGAAAATGAACGTTCAAGTCAGAATCTCAAAAAAGAACAAAAAAAAAAAAAAAAAAAGAAGAGCCCTTGTAGTTTCATGAACTCTAAGAAGGTCCCTAGGAATAAGCAAAAGTCCTTTTCAACTAACTGGTAAGTGTGTTCATGGGCTGGGTTGGGCCAAGGCATTCCAGACTCAGCCCAACTTTAGAATTCTAGGCCCACGAAAGGTTCATGCATGACTAGGGCCATAGGTGTCAGGCCTGACCAGTCTTGCCTGTAACATGTCAGCCTGAGCCTGCTCATTTAGTCAATCAGGCCAGGCTGGTCTGAGCAATGGGCTTTCTATCACTTAATGCTTGCCTGATCCAAGACCCTGCTCAAAGCTGTCTGGGCCAGCTGCATGAGCACCCTTACTAATCGGAGGTAATGTCAGTACTATATGTATATATCAACCCGCTCAATGCATAAAAAGTGACCTAAAGTTCCCCTACAGTGAGAGAAATGAGTATACAAAGATTGACCATAGCCCATGGTCCACTTTGTGCAGATTGAAATAGTCAAGTTCAATTGCATCATTGACTCCCCACCTTCTTCTCTCCTGAACTTAACCCACAACTCGATTGCAATAGTAAGCACCTACTACTTGCCACAGGCTCTTGTAGAACCCGTTCACCAGTAAATCTGATTGGCATGTAATTGACTGTAGGAGCAAAGAATAAAACAACTGTCACAAGTAACTACAGTTATTCGAATGCATGGCTACCAGATCCTTGGGATTGGGATAGTTGTAAATCCTGAAATATTTGGGCCGGTAAAAATCCTCATTTAGGAAGATTTTTGGGTCCGATCACTTTTTGCAGATTTACACACCAATACTAATTTTTCTCGGCCGTTCAGACCAATATACGCTGACATGAAATCCACCGTTTTACAAATCCTCTGTGAGTAATCCTCAAATCTGCGACTGAGGAATTATTAAATCTGTGGATTCCTCACGGATATCTCACCTGTTACCAAACAGATCCAATCAGCCTTATAAGAAATCTAACACAAATACTATCTTGAACATTCCACTGCATGCCTGGATCCATTGGAGTTTCAGGTTCTAGGCGTACCATCAAAGGCCATGAAATAGAGTATCAATCTTAACATACATTTTTACGTACTAAAATCGGACAGCTGCAAACATTTTGAATTTTAGTAGATAGCCAATACATGGTGGGGACTGTGGGCCCCACAAACCATCTTATATTTCTCAACTTTCTAGCAATCTAAGAGGAGAGAACGAGAGGTCCAGACTTTCTTTCTATTCTCAGGGTGCCTCCCTCACTGATAAGGAGCTTAAATGAATCTTTCCCTACCAAAAAAGGACAATAATGAAAAAGGATAAAGAAGCAATGAAATTTCAACAGGAAGGTCCATTGCTATGAATGGATCATGTTTCATTCATATCTGAAACCCACCTGATGGGCTTCATGGTAACCTGTCATTTGTAGTGCATTTGAGGACACTGTATATTGTTACTTCTCAAAAAAACCCGTACCATGTCAGATCTGTACAAAGTCAGAATCTACAAGCATGTCCACATATAGTTCCTTTAATCAAAGAGTAGCAAGTTATAAACTCTATATTTAGGCCCTACTTGTTCACAAAATACAAAGTTTCACCTCATGCTAGCCAATGTCGTCATTGAAACGGTTGGGCATTTGCATGAGCTGACAGCGATACAAGCTCATAGCAGCTACCTTGTGACCCCATCAATCTTCCCTTCAAGTCTGCTCTCTATCCCCAAGCAACTGAAGAAACTGACAAACCCATGGTACAGTATGGGACCACAATGAAAATAGTTGTTCCCATTATTTGTTTTCATCTTCTCTTATAAACAGTATTCATCAGCATTTCTATAATGTTTTACCATTGATGTCTCGGCATATGTACAACATCACCTGTAGGTGATGGACCGACCGCTGGCTTCCTTCGAGGTATCATATCCACCAATCCACCTTCGTCGTTTCAATTTTAGTCATCTCTTCTGAAATGGAGAACGAGAAATGATAATGTGGAAATTTTTTAAGACTGCACCTCCCAATAAAGTTGCCTTGCTATAGCAATTGTCAGAGCATTCGTTACACGTCGTTTTCATTGTCGTCATCACTACTGATGCTAGCAGCCATCCAACATTTGTATCGTGGGTAAATAATGGACATGTTTCTACCAAGCTGTTTTGATTCTCATGGTTGCCCTCTTTTAAGTGTTGGACATCAGCTTTTGGTTGATCATACAGAGCAGCCTGATACAACCATTGCCACTTCCAGCTTTTGAAAGCACTAGATCTTTTGACCTATGGTATACAAAAATTCATTATCTGATATCTGCAGTGCAGGAACTTCATTAGCATGCATATTCCCTAAGGACAATTCCATGTGGGAAGATTCCAGACCATTACTGCTAAACAACTGTTGAATCTCAAAGACTCAAACAGCTTTTACCTTGGATCCAACTTTCAAGTTCTTCAGGAACAAAATTCCTTGCCTATTCATGGAATCAAGGACATCACCAGCTTCAATCTCCTTGCCCACAGACTCATAAAGATGTACTGCTGCACTGAGAACAAAACCATCTGGTTTTACAGATTCCTTAATCTGCTCAAAGAAAGAGATGCCATCAACAACATACCCATAGTCCATATAACCCCTCAGCATGGTTCGAAAACACTGAAGATCAGGACACAAACCAGCTTGCTCAATTTCCATATAAACTCTTTTGGCATCACTAATCAAACCAACTTTTGTATAAGCCGAGAGGAGGAGGTTGAAGTGAGAACAAGAAAGGCGGATTCCTTGCTTTTGCATCTTACAAATAACTTCCCTGGCTTCCATATACTTCTCGCTCTCACTATATGCTCGGATAAGTGCAAGGTAGGAGAAAGAATCAGGAGAATGGCCATCCACCTGCATGGCCTGGAAAAGCTTCTCTGCTTCAAGATAATGTCCAGTAGTAGCATAAATATTGATCATGATATTGAAGCTGATCTGAATGGTCAAAGAAAATTCCAAGGTAAACTTCTATTTGATATAGGAAAGCAGGCATGGGAGTAACAAGCAAATAAATCTAAACAAAGTTATTAGCGTGGAAAAAGGTAAAATAAGTAAAAAAAAAAAAAAAAAACGGTTGGCGACAAATATTAATTGACAATGTTAATACAGAGTGCAATTTGCAATAACAAAAAGCAACACCATATATGAAATATTTCAGAAATGATAAGCTCCCAATAAATATATTAAATGAAGACATCTAAGCATAGTACCTGCATAATTCAGTTTTATGAGAAGTTCATATAATAGAAAAAAAAAAAAAAACACATTCCAGCTAAAGTATGGTGGTGGTGGAGGATTTTGATAAAATTGACTATGACCATTTTACTAGGAATGCCTTTCATATGGAAATTATGGCATCATATTTACATGACCCATTATAGCCCCTATTAGAGAAGCACTAATAACCTATCATCGTCGTCGTCATTGAAGCCCCATCTATGTGGAGTTGGCTCACCATATATTAGATAAAATACCAAATTTCTAAAACTGATCATATAATGTCAAATTCAAGAATCTTATTTTTTTCGTAATTCATCAATGCTAAGAACCCAATGTGGATTCTGAATCTTGAACAGTAACTGCATGTAAGACTCACACCCTGTGGAATCCAACTAGAACAAGGTCTTACATTGCTACCCCTACTAGGAGAAAGACATGCAACATGAATGTGTGTGAGGATCAAAACACAAAATGTAGGAAAATGCGAGAAGCTGGGAGCGTAAGACACATGTACAAGCAAATGATAATGATATATGGTGGATGGTTGTATCATTAAGTTATCAAAGGCACTTGCACAGAAATAAGCAACTAGATAAACGGAGATACTATACAAAAGAAGCACCCCGATAATAATAATAATAATAATAAAAGAAGCAAGTACAAGTAACAAAAAAAAAAGTCTGCATAACTTTCCTGATTGATGAGTCAAACCATTTTTGAAAAGGTGCCCTAAGATCTACAACAGACAATCAAATTGGGGAAGGTTTGGACGATGTTCTGTGCAAACTGTTTCTCGTTTGAAAACTTTCCACAGGTCCAAAGCTGGCCAGGACCACTGAGATTTGCAGTCTGAAACTTTTAGCTGGATGAAGCAAGAGAGAGGGTTTGAGGGAATTTTATTCCCATAAATAAGAACTGAACACCAAGATAGATTTAGGCAAGGGCAATGGTGGTAACTGATAATGTACTCAACAAAAAGAACAAGTCATTTGTAGTATTGGTTCGAAACATATCTGAAGTGCGTGCATACCTTTCCAGGTCTAATCCCTTTGCCCTGCATCTGATTGAATAGAAGAGATGCCTCCTCACATTTACCTGTAGCATGAGTAAATAAGAACATCAGGCAAATACCACTTAAGCTATTGTGGCGACATTGATAATTGATCAACTGCAATTAAACATGAAAGTGGTTTCCAACACGTAAAGGGTGGAGAAGCACAAAAGATCATCATAGGATTTTAAAGAATGATGTTCAATGGGACACATGTAGGAGTTTGTTGTGTGTTCGACGTCCAAATCATAGGATTTTAAAGAATGATGTTCTATGGGACACATCTAGGAAATCTTCAAAAAAAATAAAATGGGACACATGTAGGAGTTTGTTGCATGTTTGAAGTCCAAATCACTAATATGGGTTTTAGGATAAAAGGAGAAAAAACTGCAGCTATTTGAAGACCCGCAACCAAATCAAGGGACAAGAAGGGGTTTCATTCAACTGTTCAGGGTTCCTCTGTTATTTTATTATATTTAAAGAATCAGTAGTCAACGGCTGAGTTTGAGAGGAATGATTGAGACGGGAATGTGATTGAACTACATAAGCATCTGATTCTGCCAGTGCGGAACCCCATGTTCCATATCAGCACAAAGTTTTCTTTGCACTTATAATGACATTCTTATATTCTTTTTGTTTTTAATGCCATTTCAAACCTCATTTGGTGGGCAGCGTCATTGGATAATTATCAATGGAGGAGAATGAGATGGTTTGAGGAATTAGCGAAGTAGGCAGTAATCAAATCTCTCATTATTCTTTAGGACGAAAACTTGGAAATTGATTTCATGCACAGAAGGGAGCAGTGCCCATTGTTAGTTCTGGTGAGCCTGTCCTCAACTGAAGCATTTTTGTTATCTTCAATTTAACTAAATGAGAATTCAATTAAACAAATGAACTAAATTTAGGCTGCAGCTTTTCCTCTGATTTGCTGAATTTTAAGGAAACAAAATAACAAATGAAAATCTAACCGAATCAATAGTGAACTTGTTGCATGCAATTTTTTTAAGGAAAACAAAGTTACAGATGAAAATCTAACCCAACTTGTTGCCTACAATTGTTGTCTAATATCTATAACTATATGATTTTATGATGTCTTAAGCTGTTGACCTCCCCAGAACTTCAAAATGAATCTCCTATGAACTTCTTATTTCCTCATTCATTGCTATTAAAAGTTGTGCTCTAAAATTTCAAAAAATTAATAGACATGCTCAGTTCTTTGTTTCCTTTTTTCAGCTGTAGTCTTCACAGTACTCATTGTAATTTGCTTTGCAGTTTTGGAGTGGAGACATATAAAATTTTCTAGGCAGCTTCAATAGTTACATTAATGACTGTTAATAAATTTAAAATTCAAGTGAGAAGGAAACACTTACCAGCTTTCCCATAATAGACAATCATGTTAGTATATGCCTTCTCGTCAACAGAAATGCCTAAGCTGCAAGCCGTTTCAAACATCTCAATAGCTTTATCCAACTTCCCACCTCGACCATATACACTGCATCCATGAAAAGAAAAGAAAAGGAAAAGAGAAACAATTACATGAGAATGGTGGCGCTGGACTAACGAAAATCATCTGATCCTTCACTTTGGATATGAATATAACTAAGGTCTTGAGCATGTTTAAGCGAACCCTGATTCAGTTATTCAGACCATTGATCTGATAGGCCTCTCTGTGGATAGACCATTTCCCAAAAGCTCCCCACAAGGCAATCATGACCCTTCAAAGTTCAAACTGACAGCCTAATAGACAAACATTACAGCAAGGTCCGCATGTGGCGCTAAGAAGCCAAAATACTGTATGTTAGGGTTTTCTTGTGCTATCCATTAATACGGCCTATCAGATAAATGGTGGGTCATTAAAACAGGGTTCTACCAGCAAAAATAGCAAGGCTGAAGGATGAACATACCATTTGTCTTGCAGTATAAGGAAAAAGATATTTTTGTTATAAATGTCTGGTCAATGTTACTCCTTCAGATGATAAAGAGAAGATAGACCGAGATCCTACCTGATCATGGTGCTATATGTCTGAATTGATGGAGCAACTCCAGAAGAAACCATACGACTGTATATGCTAGCTGCGAAGTGCAATTTTCCTGCCAATGTAACACCATTAGAAAATTATGTATTAGTTACTTAAACACTTTCTTTTGCTTATTTGAAATTCTTAGCAGACAATGACTTTCAACCTGCTTCTAGCATTGCCTTGATGTAGGTGTTGTATGCAACCGTGTCAAGCTCTACGCCACCCTGAAAACTGTTACGGATAATGTTTTCTGCCTCTTGATGTTTACCTATAACAAGACTATAGGAGTTAAAATAGATCCAAGGAAGAATGAAAACAAAAAAATTAAAAAGAATCTCTCAGAGAAGAAGACTCTAGCCACCCCCATTGCGGGACCTATTTTCTCAACCATTTCAGTATTTTTTTTTTTTTTTTTTCTGAATCATATATATGCTGGCCACTGGTCAAAGGGTTAGTATTCCTGAATCAGAAACGTTTTCAAGATATCTTCCATCCTAGGCGGGGGTCATCAGATCAATGGTCTGGGATCACTCAATAATTAAGCCACGTGTTTGGACTAAAGAGATTCGGCAAACTATAGATTCATTACAACACATGACCCCAGTAATCCCTTGCCCCTTGTCATGTCAAATATCATGAAGTGCATACCAAACCTATCTTCTACAGCTAAATATCATCAAAGAAATATCAACTAAAGAATATCTAATATTTCCTAGTTGTTGGTAGGCATACCATAGTTACTTAAAGCATTCACAATAATGCTGATAGCAACAGCATCTAGACCATTCCCTTGCTCAACCATTTCATTGTACAGGTGGTTTGCCTGATCCAGTTTACCACACTTTGCATACGCGTCAATCATAGACCTATATACAGGACTTCTAATAGTACGTGAATCATCCAGTGTAGCAAACAGTTCTTGAGCTTGTTGCAATTGCTGACGCCTGGCATAGAAAGAGATTAAAGAAGCAATTGCCACATCATCAGGCTGATGACCCAGCTTGAATACTTGATCACAAAGAGACTCAGCTTTAAATATATCACCTGCCACATAAAAAAGAATCAACTCAGGCATCATGCAGGATTAAACTTCTAGAACTCCTGTGTAGTTGGACAAGTTCACATAAAAGTCCTATTGCCCCCATCACTTGTATACCTAAAATAGTGCCATATGAAAAAAACAAAATGCAATTTGACTCGATATCCAACCGAAATGGATGAACCCTAAGGCCTAGAAAGATATCGATATAAAAACATAAGCATATATTAGGATATCAGGGTAGCAATAAAAAAAAAAAAAAACATTACACACACCACATCTAGGAAAGAAAAAGCATACAGTTAAAATACTTCCAAAATAAACGTCTTTTATCATGTATTCAATTGAAGTGATTCTGCAAAGGACTTGACTCAAAACAGTTGATCTGAAATTCACATGAGTTGAGTGATTTTATTATGAGTTGGCAAGTCTTATAACTACGCTAATGGAAAAATGGAGAGCCCAAGAAATAAAATAAAGTAAAAATAAAAACACTCTTGCCTTCTCTGATAAATTTGCATATGAGCTGGCTGGTTACTGATAAGCCTCCAGCAGTTGCTAGCAGAGAATTTAGTAATTTGTTGGTGTTACTGGTATCGCCATTCACCATATAAATATTAAGCATCTGACTGAGAACCGCACTGTCAGGATGCTCTATGGTCTTGAATATGTCCTCTGCCTTTTGAAGTCTCCCAGATTCTCCATACATGACCATCATAGATGTTTGTGTGGATATATCCATGCCCAAGCCAACATTTCTCATCTCTTCCATTAATTGTCCAGCCTCACTTATCATCCCCTCTCTGCAGTATACTCTCATGACAGTCTTGTACAGGTCCTCATCAAACTGTGTTTGATCTTTTTTCATCTGAAAAATCAATGCCTTGGCTTTTTCGAGCAAACCCAGTCTAATGTACAAATTAAGCATGTCATTACAGGAAGCTGCATCTGGAATGCCTGCCTTAGCTAGAGTCTGGAACACAATTTCAGCAGATGCCACATCTTCCTTAATAGTATAACACCGAAGCAAGGTACAGTATGCAAATTTAGAAAACTCTACATTTCTAGATTTCATGAGCTCCAGAACATTTAAAGCTTTCTCATTATTCCCAGCATTCAGATGAACTTGCGCCATTGCTACATATGTTTTCTCATCATTTAGGAGACCCGATTGTTCAATCTCTTCAAAAGTTTTCTCAGCATCCCCATATAGACCAAGTTTACCATATATTCTGATGAGTATACCACATATGACTTCATCAGCATTGATTTTATTTCTTTCCATCTCTGAGAAGAGTGAAAGAGCTTTGGGATAATCCCCATTTTTATAATGTAAAGTTAGAAGAGAAGCACAGGTATAGTTACTCGGAATGATTCCCTGAGATTTCATGTCCTCGTAGAGCTTCAATGCCTCATCCCGATTGCCATGTTTGGCTATTAGGCTGATCAGAAGGCTGTAAGTTACCTCCTCAGGTGTGAATCCTGATTTTTTCATTTTGTGGAATGTATCAAAAGCATCTTCCACATGGCCTTCTTTAGCATATGAACTTATGGCGATTGTGTATGTGAAACGGTTGGGTTCCACTCCTGCATCCACCATCTGCTTCCATAACTGAATAACCTTGGCATGCAGTGTTTTCTTTTGCAAAGAGGAAATCATGAAATTAAACACCGCAACTGATGGAAGAATCCCCCGCCGCTCAACAGCAGAATAAAACGCCATCATCTCTTTATGACGCCCCCATCTAGCATAGGTACACAGCATAGTGCCGCAAGCAACTTCGTCTGGTTCGCATCCTGCTTCAAGCATCTCCAAGAAGGTTTGTTCAGCAAGTTTGATCTTTCCAATTTGACCGTATGTCCGCAAAAGGATGGTGTAGGCAATAACACTAGGCCTATAACACAACTGCATGTTAAAGGTTGGAAATCACAATGAGCTCCATGAAAATTTACTTCTGTTTCTACTTGCAACATGAACAACCAATGGACCATCCAGAATAGGGGGAATTTCAGGGAATGGATAAGGAAGAAATAATTGAGAGTTTTTCTACGGTCTAGTTGAAATGGTGATTTAAACTGGCCATTAAGGAAGAAATACAAATTGCAGACACCTTCTACTCAGGCAACACAAAATAAGTTTGGCAAATGTTTTATCAAACGAGACTTTCCTTTGAGCTAAAGGTATAAGGGAATGTTGTTGTAAGGGGGGGAATCATTTTAAAAAGGAACTAAATGAAGCAGCAGATGATCTTACCAAAACCAGAAAAATAGGGATTACTCTCAAGGTCCATTTGTTTGATTGGCATTGCATTTCTAGGAATTCTAAGGGCCCATTTTCTTGCATGAAATTG
Organism: Cinnamomum chago; assembly: GCA_038049695.1. Classification (NCBI taxonomy): domain Eukaryota; kingdom Viridiplantae; phylum Streptophyta; class Magnoliopsida; order Laurales; family Lauraceae; genus Cinnamomum; species Cinnamomum chago. The sequence continues at coordinate 1,575,713 of CP142456.1, forward strand.
AATTTATAGGAATTCATGGTAAAATGAGCTCTAATAACGGGTTATTATAGATGTCAGGGGTGAAGGATATAAGGTGGAGATGTGGACAAGAGTTCAGTTCCATAGGATTTCAGAAGGGGAGATTATTTGATGGCAATTTATGGAGTTTCACCTTTGTTTCTTCAATTCTAGCCACATTTAGGAATACATTTCTTGGAACGCCTATAACTCAATTCTATGCAAACAAAAGAGGCCCTAACTAATGCCTCATGGGCCTAAAATTGAAAGAGGATAGGTCAACATCCACCGAGGGCCATAAAAAATATCGCATTTGGTATGAAATGATTACTCAACTATCGTCTTAGTAAATCAAATCCTAGAAAAATCAGGCTCCCATCTACATCTCCACGAAAGACCCTTCATTCCTCACCTCCACAGAACCCACTTCACTACAAATTTCAAGGAATTCAATATAAATTAGGCAGACAGGTTCTAGAGATGAATTGTATAGGGAATGTTGTCATCAAGGGAGGGAATCCTCATACATTTGAGGAGGAAACTATATGAGGAAGCCAATGCTGAATGACTTGGGCTCGTTTGTTCAAATTCACAGGAATTCATGGTAAAATGGATTCCAAAAAAGAATTGTTGAAAAAGTTAGGAGTGAAGGATATAAGGTAGAGAAGTAGATGAGAGCTTCTAGGATATAATATACTATGGTGATGGCTGGGTATTTAGCTACCATCTCTCCTAATTCATTTTCCATTAATGGGGAGATTATTTGACAGCCATTTCAAATATCATCATTTGCTCCTTCCATTTAACCACTTCTAGTAATACTTTTCTAAGAATTCCTGGTGGACTCAATTCCATAAAACAAATGTGCCCAAAATCCAAAGTGTTTTTTCTTCCTTTCTTCTGGGGTTTCTTTCTTTCACGCCTATTTTCACTAAACAAGTATAGCTGGTGCAATGTGTTGTCTACATTTGTAAACCATATTCAAAAGGGAATCCAATCAAAACCCAAAAAGAGAATTGGAGAGAAACCCACCTGCAACTTCATCCAAGCGAAGAAATCCCTGATCTGCCTCCACCCCTTCTGCTCCTTAAGCACCACACACATCTCCCTAAACGTCAGCTTCGCCACGAACGAGCCCATCACCTCCCTCATGTCGTAGGACCCTTCCCTCCTCACCGACAGACTCCTCACCACCCGAATCGCCGCCACCACATGCTTCCCATACAAATTGCCGTTCCTCTCGTCGTCCAAGTACCGTGCCATCTGCTCCGGCGTCCGGCGGATCCATCTGGGTGTCTGGGCGTGGGAGCCCTGGTTCTTCCTCAGCTGGCTCAGGTACCGGGCCTTGGCATTGATTATCCGGCGAGCGTTGTCGTCGGAGAGGGTTCTTCTGGGGGTTTTCCTGAAGGGTCTTGATTTGATGTTGTTGCCGTCGCTGAGAGTCCAAGGGTCTGGAGAGATGGAACAGAGGATTTGGGGTTTTGGAGTTTTGGGGATTTGGAATTTGGGGTTTTGGGGGGAGAGATGGAGAGGATTGAGGAATGGGGTTTTGATTGAATCCATGAAATGCTGAAAAGATTCAATCTTTTTTCATTTTAGTGTTGTTTTATAGGGTTTAAGGGGTTTTGAGTTTTGACATTGCCATTGTCTTTTGTCATTGTCACGGCCATGGAGAAGATAAGGAGGAGAGCTGAAATCTTCACTACCGTCCATACCGGATATTTCGGATGGGGCCCATTTAAGATGCAATGCAGAGGCTGCGATCTGGTAATTGGTAGACTTCCTCTCTCTGTTTGTTTGTTTTTTTTTAACTAAAAAAAAAAAAAAAAAAAGACCCTAGATGGCCCCTAGCCGAAAAAGAGGCTACTATGACCATTTTCTTTCTTTTTTTATTATTATTAAAGATTTAAACGTGTGACGACGTTGATGCTTAATATAGAGAGTTAGCGACGATGTCGTTGTTAATTCGTCAAATCTGCATCTTCTTTGACCTTCATCATCTGCGGTTGCTGGTTTTTTATACCAAAATGAATCAAAACTCTATGTTATTGTTTTTTTATATATAGATATATGAGTGTGGGTCACGGATATGGAAGAGCAAGAGAGAGGCTCAATGGGGTTTATGAGAGAAAACGATGGGAGGAAGAAGGCAATAATGGGGTTTTGAATCTAAGGGTCCTTTTGAGCATATATTTCCCTCATTGATGCCTTCTTCCTCCCATTGTTTTCCCCCATAAATCCCATATACCAGACGTTGACGCTTAATATAGAGAGTTAGCGACGACGTCGTCGTTAATTCGTCAAATCTGCATCTTCTATGACCTTCATCATCTGCGGTTGCTGGTTTTTTGTACCAAAATGAATCAGAACTCTATGTTATTGTTTTTTTATACACAGATATATAAGTGTGGTCATGGATATGGAAAAGCAAGGGAGAGGCTCAATAGGGTTTATGGGAGAAAACGATGGGAGGAAGAAGGCATTAATAGGGCTTTGAATCTAAGGGTCCTTTTGAGCATGTATTTCCCCCATTGATGTCTTCTTCCTTCCATCGTTTTTTCCCATAAACCTCATGTACCAGAACTCTACTCCATACTTCTTCTTCAAATGGCCAACAAAGTCATAGACGAAGGGTCTGGAAGAACCTTGGAGACACTCTCCTTCTCCATGCATCTCTTCACCAAAGTAATTAGCTTAGGGCACTCATTCTCTATGCCGAAATTGCCATCAGTCTCATACGTGTAGAACCAACAGGTGAATGAAACAAGCACCACATCTCTATACTCCAAGCTCTTGCCACCGTAAAATGACTTGTCTTCGAGTTCTCCTTCCAACAGTTTTAAGCAATCGATGGACTCTTTCTTAGCTGACTCTTACGCCTTTTCCTTCCTCTTCCATATTCGTGACTCACGCTCATATATATGTATATAAAAAATAATAACATAGAGTTCTGGTTCATTTTAGTACAAAAAACCAGCAATTGCAGATGATGAAGGTCAGAGAAGATGCAGATTTGACGAATTAGCGACGATGTTGTCCCTAACTCTCTATATTAAGCGACGACGTCGTCGCTTGTTGAAAAAAGGCAAAAAAAAAAAAAATGAATATTCTGGTGGGAACACCGGTTCTATTACATAAAACCTATGGGTACCTCTTTTGGTTAGTGGCCATCTAGAGTCATTTTTTTTTATAGTTTTCTCTCTATTTATATATATATATATATTCGAGGGCGTCCAAGCCCTTTGCGCCATATTAATTCTTACGGGCCTGGAGGAGCCGAGTAAATCCCCTGTGGCCCCAGTGTGGTAGCGTTATTTCAAACATTTAACCTTCGAAAATAAATCATCATAGGCTAACTAAACTACCCCTTGGAGTTTAATTGGTAGACTTTGTCTTATTAGAGAAGAACTATTGGGCACATTTGTGTATATGATTTTTTATGAAAATGTATAAAAATTTGAAAATGTTTTTTGTGCTGCAACAAATTTTATGTTTGGTGAGGCAGGTTTTTTTTTTTTTTTCAAAAAATAGCGGAAAATGAGTTAAATCTGTTTGTAGTTCCTCGGAAAAGGGGGGGGGGGGGGGGGGGGTGGGATATGGCCTAGGTCCATTCAAACTTCGAGTCCTATCCCTATAAATGTTTTTTTTTTACACCCATTTGAATGGGATTGACAATTGGATTAAAATAATAAACTGAGTTATGTCCTCATAAATGTATTTTTGCACCCATCTTAATGAGTCTAAAAGTCAGATCAAAGCTTTTTTAAAAAATTAAAATATTTTTATACTTGAGGGCCTGAGATGAAGGGGCTGGACTGATAGGATGAACTAAAATTCTTGCATTAAGGATAACATGCAGACCTTTCGACCTCAGCTTTCCTTGAATTGATATAGCCCTGGGTGGGCTTGAGAAGTCTAACCGCAAATTGTATAGATAAGCATGTGCACACGCTTGGGGTGCACACATGCTTGTCTTTTTTATATGTTGTCAAGCATTGTGAATGTATTATGTAGTAGTTATCAAGGAGAAATCTTAATATTCTCTTTATTTTGCTTTGTATCTATTTGTTAGCATTGTACATGTTTGCTTAAATTTCTAATTATATCTATTAAAGCAAACAGGGAGGTGGGCTGTGAGGGGTGCCACGTCATCCCTAAAAATTCTCTTTGGGTTGTGAGGGGTATATTGTCTCTAAAAAGTCTCTCTTTTCAAAGAGGCTACACTTTTTCTCCTAAAACCTCTCTCATAAGAGATTTTTATGAACGTTTGAATTTGAATCCTATTTCTTGCAATTTTCCAAATTATAAGCAAATCTTTACAGTGGATTTGTTTTCTTTTCCTTAGATCTTCAATCATCAATGGGCTCCATGTTAAATGTGTTTTGTGGGCCCTATCGATGATTGAAATCCAAACTGTTGCTTCTTTATTCTCCGTTTAGTTTTTTTTTCCTAAATAGATGGATTCAGTAGTGGGCATTGGTTCATATTAAATATATTTCAAAGATTGGACTTTAGTATTTGATGAAATCCCAATGGCTTTCTCTTAATCCCTTTCTTTTAAGAGTAGGCCCCACTGATATTTTGAGGTTGGAGTTTTTTTTTTTATTAAATCTTATAGGCATAATTTTCTGATCTAATTATATAGACAAATGACATTAGGTTTGCTCCACCATAATTACACTTCCGTAGGCCCACATGGACCCATAATTAAGAGATATATACATTGATCCAAGGTGGGCCAATTATTACTGGGATCAAATAATACTAGCATGTGGTTTTAAAGTCTCATAATTTATGGCTTTTAAAGTTAATATGTTTATACTTTTTTTTTTAAATCTAAAGCCAAAAAACGGTTTGATCGATTCTAAAATGGTATTGGTGCTACTTCAAAGGGGTAGAGAAGAAATTTGTGCGGAGGAATTGAAATGCCCATTGGCGTATGTAAAGATAACACTTGTATTTATGATTGAAGAAGTGTTGACTGTATTTATATAAATATGTATGAATATATTCTTATATGTTTATAATTAATTTTGATATCTCATAAATTAAAAATGTAATATCTTATTTTTGTTGCTAGTTATATTATATATATTAAAGCAAATGGGGAGATGGGCTGTGAGGGGTGCCACCTCAACCCTTAGAAATCTCTCATTTCAAAGAAATACAAAAAAAAAAAGGGAGGGAGCCTTTGCCTTTCACATGGGGCCTTCTCAATCTCCCTTTTTCAATCTCCTCAAATCTCCTAAAATATCTCTATCCCTTTCAATTTTCCCTAAAAAAATCTCTCATTTAGATTACCACTATATCATCTCACTGCAATCTTTGTGAGCTATCATGACCATTGATTTAGTGATCCGAGTGATGTGAAATCCATGATACAAAAACTCATGTGTTCATATAATCTCACAGCAATCTTTGTGAGCTATCATGACCATTGATTTAGTGATCTAGGTGACGTAAAATCCATACCACAGGAACTCATGTGTTCTAATTTTATTCAACGCCCATATTCTTTACTTAAATCCCGACTTTTCTTTAGTTGGGCCAAATCTAACACCAATCTGATTTGGGCCATCATCAGATGATTGTGTCTAAAACGTGTGATTTCACCTTTCCCGTTCTAAATTTTAATCATGCATTCTACATGTGATGAATTCATTGACGGTCTCAATTATGATGGGGATGAAGTATGGCTGGAATATGCCATGAGGACAGTGTTTTTTGAGTAGTTTAGATGCAAAGGTGGGACCTTCTGTTGGATTTATATGGCTGGCCTTAGGGGTGCTCATGAGCCGGCCAACCCAAACCCTACATGATCAGGATCACATTGGGCTGGACATGTATGCTGCTTGAAGGCTCATGTGCTGGTTTGAGCGTAATTTTTTTGCCCAATAGTAAAATGGTCTGGGGTCCAAAAAAATTACTCTTCATCTTTTCTATAGTACCTTCATTCTTCTATATTGTAAATAATAGCGCATCTGTTTAAATAAAATATATGTAAATATATAACAAGCAATTGTATTGTACATGAACAGAAGAAATTAGGTCGCGGCCGACCCATTGGCCTTGCTGAGTGAGCTAGCGCGGCAGGACACGATCCAAAGGATGGGCCGTGCAGGTGCTAGGCTAGTTTGTGGGCGGGTGGCCCGACCAGCCTATCTTGGGCCCGGCTCGAGCGCAGAGCCCAGTTGTACATGAACAGAAGAGATGCATATACTTTCCATCGCGGGATGCATTGGAGCCCTACCTTCCTCCCTCTTCTTCTCTGCATCTACTCCAAGCTCACGGCAGGTCTCATCAATCTCTCTCCTTCTCTCCTTCTCGCTCTCCATTCCTCTCTCTCTCTCTCCCTCTCTGGCTGAGAGTAAATTTCAACTTAAGGACCTACACAAAAGGTAAAAGTTTGGATTGGCATCAAACCAGAATCATACCCTTTTCATCTTATTTGATTTGATTGTGCATTTGGCATTTGGCAATTTGTATTCGAACGTGGTGAAGTTCTTGTGTTCCATTTTCATCATCACCGTCTTCTTCTCTTATATATATTCTATAAGTGGGTTTGTGGTTTGTTTGCATTTGATATATATATAGTCTATCACTGCAACCTCTTTTTTGCCTACAGGTGGCTTTGTTGGATAGGATGTTTTTTATCGCTGTAGTGCTTGGAAATTTTGTTCATGTAGTGCCTTTTATAATCTTGGTTGATTTGCATGTAACCCATCATCTTAAAAAATGTTCCCATAATTTGAGAGCTGTTTTTCTCATAGTTAAACATAAGTACATGAGCCTTCACACGTGTTCTTATTAATTGTATGTATAGATCTGTACGTATATGTGGCGATGTATAGTTACTACACATGAGTATCTCTGCGTACAATGCTCGTGGCAATCCCCTGTGCACGTCGCTGTAGGCCCACCTAGGGATGAGGGTGGTTGGGTTTGAAAGATTTATATGGTTCCTACCTGTGTATAAAATCTGGAGTCTTCCTGATCATCGTATTAATGGCCACAAATTGGATGGCTTTATATTAAAAACATTCGATCGATGCAACGGTCTCGTCCATTCATCGGTGCAAACCCATGGGATAGGTGTAAATCGGGAGCGCAATGTGTGGACCCATCGAATTGATCGTCATGTTTCGCCCTATAAACCTATTTTCCAATATTTTTAGATGTCTTGAGTTTTTTTCTAATACGGATTGTATCAAGTGAATTTGTTGTTTTCAAAGATTGGACCAGACATGTTATGACTGGCATTGTAACTCTATTTTAGATAATTCACGTGTATAGAATCTTAACTATGTTCTCACTTTGTTATTCAGGACAATGAAGGCATCAACATTGTCATTAGCCCTCTGCTTTCTCCTTGTATTCGCGAGCGATAATTCTGTCTCCTCCAGAAGAATAAATCCAATTTTTCTCGGAGCACCTACACCACCACCTCCATCATGTCACAATTGCTAATGCGACCGCTGCAACTGCATCGTCTCTATCATCATCCAAGGTCACTGATGCTGCTACGCTACTTGCATCATCCAGCAATGAGACAGTTGTATGTGTCTACACCAACCCCATTGTCATCTCATAAGGTCAGTCAGTGGCGGACTCAGGATTTTTTATTAGGTGGGGCAGACAATATTCAATTATAAAAGTCAAAATCTAACACCAACTATCAATAATCTCCACTTATTATATGGTTTAAAGAGAATTTTTTTATTTTTTATTTTTTGATAAATAAAATATAAATAACTTACATCTTACTACTAATGCTCAATTTCTACATAAGCTTTTTAACTACGCCAACCAATTTCTCCTTGAGAAAATAATTTTTTATTGAAATTAATGGGATGAAAATGAAATTAGCAATCACACTGTAATGATAATAAACAAACTCTAGATAACTCCAGGGAAATATTAATTATTATCATACAAGCCATTAAAAAAATTATCATATAAAAATAACACGTCTTTGGTTATTTCCTTTAGCTCCGTCCGCTATATTATCGTAGCACAATCTACCTCTAGTTAGATAATCAAATTTCTCATTTAAAAATCTATAAGTTTAATTTTTTTTAGTGCATGAATTTTGGTAATAGAATCCAACTGTGGATAATGGTTAGATAAATCTCATCAAAATAAAAATAAAAAAACAGAGAGGGATAAAGAAAAAGATTAAATAAAAATAGGTTAATATGAGATAAACCTATTAACCATAGAAAACACAAAGGGTTACGTAGTTTGATCTCCGCATAGGGATAATAGATAAATAAAAAGAAAGACATGATTTTAAACATAATTTTTTCTACTGTTCAATTCCTTTCTCCATGGGCGTCACAGCCCAATCTCTACATATAGATAATAACAAAGCATGATGAAACGTGGCAATACTTCAATAGTTGTGCCTTCATTTTCTCATGTTTTTATCCCATCCAAACTTATCTAAAATGCATGCTACTGATATTATGGTTCCATTTTTTTTTTCCATGCCACTGCTTCATAAGTTATGATTGGAAAGATTCCTTTTAAATGTCTAGAAAAAAACAAATTAAAGAAAGAATAAAAATGGGTTTTGTCCATTGCTTTATATAATATAATGAGTAGAGGGTGACGTATAATGAGTAAAGGGTGACGTGTGGTGGGAATACTTTTATACATGGGGCGACGTGCAAGGAGGTGGGGCGGGATTGGGCATCAAGCCATGAACTGATGAATGGGCCATGGCACTTGTAACAAAGTCCAAGAATTTACCTGGGGCGACCGCCCCAGGTATTCATAACGTCGGTCCGCCCCTGGTCAGTGTTGTGCTCACACCACCTCAGTCAACTCAAAATGCTATTGCTGCATCTGCGCCGCCTTCACCAAGACGCAACTTCATGCAACATTCTCACGCAAGTAGGGCCAAGAGAATCATTATGGGGGTAATATTAATTATTCCTGTGTGTGTATTCTTAGTTATACTCTTATCTCTTTTGTGCTGCTTTATGCTACAAATTTGGTTATGATCTACCAATTTGGTTATAATCCATGAAACATTTCCTTTTATTGTACTATTATCAATCGCCATTGTTACAGTGTAATATGAAAGCCAACTCCCCACCACTAGCTATTAACCAACCCATCTCATAAAAACTATAAAAAGCATGGAAGTATGTTTTTGTATCCATGCATTTTATAGAGATCTGAACTGGACATTTGTTTAACTATTGGTGTTTTGTCCAAACTCTGGACGTGAGGATGTTTGGGCCAGTGAAAGCCTATATCACAGACTTGGCCCAAAGCTATTAAAAAAAATGGAGCATATTAAAACTCAGTTTATGAGAGCCATCTTTCGAAACAGGGGAACATGTATCAATTGATCTGGTTAACATGCAGGTTAGTTCATTAGTTAAATCAGCCAGCTCCAGCAAACCACCTGAAAAAAACCTTCTACCCTAAACTCCTCTGTTTCTCATTTGTTCAAGTTCTGTCAGTTTGGAAGCAAAAAGACCATCAACTTTTGAATTGTTAATAGTTTTTTTTATCTCAAATGTATGAAATCATTAATAGCTATGATTCCGGGCCTGGTTCTAGAAATGCATGCTTCTTACGGTATGAGTTAAAAATGTTTTTGAAACCTGCGACACAACAATTAGACTAATCCTCCTGGTGGCAGTGGCACTAAACCCACACAAACAGACAAGGAGCAGATGTAGAGATGTTTCCACCAGAAGATGTGGGGGAGCAAACCCAATCCAGGCCTTGTGACACTCCACTCAAGGCATGCAAAACTCATTACTCAAGACTCAAATCATCCAATGCAAAAATACCGACTTAGATGGAGTCAGCGCATCTAAGTCCTTTACATGCATTCATGATAATTAGTACAGATTAATAAATTTATTTAAGCAAGAAAAGTAATATAATAAGGAAAACAAAAGATAAATATTGCATATTACATAATATTTTAGTCCAAATATTGAAAAAAAAAAGTTCCAAATTCAATTCCAATCATCGTTTTTAATATATTGAATCCGAACCCTGTGCATATCTATTTAAAAATAATTATTTAATTATTTAAAATTAAATCTATCTATCAAATGATTCAGAATGAAAATAACTTATTAAAATTGAGATGACTCTTGGTCTTTCCTCAAAATGAAATGACTCTGGAGAGCTAAGAGCCAATTTGATGAGTTTTCCAACCATGACTCCACCAACGCCTTGATGGGCCAGAGTAACCCATGAGATGCAGTGTTTCTTTCATTGCCATCACCAAGGAAAGCTAAGAAATGTTGTGGTCAATTAGATTTTGTTAGACCCCGACCCGAACTAATAGCGATTAATGCTAATTAATCATGGATAAATGGACTAATCAAGGTTAATGACCAAAAAGAGATAAGATAGTCCCAAATGATGAATTTATCATAATGGAAATGAATATGAACGAAATCATGTTGATTAAATGGGTTTAGACTCAAACAAGTTAGACAAAGGACTTTTCCGTAAATACGAGTTTCCGCGTATTTCGTCAAATACGGAAACCCTTGATACCCACGTGTGTATCTCGAGTAGTATGTCAACTTTCATAATAGACACGACTCCATTTGACATCAAATGGACTAAGTGAGACATCATTTGACCCAAGAAGTAATAAGACTTAATAAGAGGGGGTTTTGGTGTACAAAGGCTTATATTAGAGTCAAATGAACCCTTGCATTCATTTCACCTTAGAGCAAACCCTAGAGTCATTCTCTTTTCTCCCTTCTCCTCCATTCCCTTCACTAAGAGTAAGACTAAGAGAGAGGCTTGTGGGTGGAGTGAGAGGCATCCACTTCATCTTCTTCATTGAGCATTCCACCATTGTTGAAGAGAAGGAGCTTGAGCAGGGTCCCAAGGTTTCTCTCCTTGAGCCTCAAGGTGTCATTGGAGATTTTCATCTCAAAGCCAAACCAAGCCAAGGAAGGTGGACTCTTGCTATTAAACTCCATAAGAGGCAAGTATAAACTCTTGCTTGTGGTGAATGTTAGACATTGTAGAAGTCATTGAGTTTTCCATGGAATGGGAGTTAATGTATTTTCCATGAGATGGTAAGCATATGCATTTTTAGGATTCATGCTTGTATAGAACTTGTATGAACTCAAGGAGTTCAAAGATTAAGATTTGGTTCAAGGTTTATGAAGCTCGAAAAATGAGTTTCTGGGCGAATTTCGGCTAGCCGCGAGGCTAACCGCGCAGCTGACCGCCAGAAAACCCGAAACTGGCGAGCTTCTGGAAAGCTAACCGCCAATTTCGGTTAGCCGAAATTGGACCTCGCGGCTAACCGCGAGGTGACCGCGTGGTGACCGAAATTGATGAGAAAATTCTGTCCGAAAAATCGGCTTCTGGAAAGCTGACCGCGGGCTGACCGAATTCAGTTCGGCTAGCCGCCAGCCGAATTTTCGGCTAGCCGCCAGTACAGTTCGGCTAGCCGCCTGCACAGTCGCGGCTAACCGCCGGGTAGCCGCCGAGGTGACCGAAATTGACCATTTTTATTCATAGTGAGTAAGATTTTGGCCAATCGCTCGGACCTAACGGTCCTCGCGATTGGGCCAGTGAGTTTTGGATTTGAAGAGAAATTAAGATCACTTAGGTGGTCATAGATACTTCTCGCATAACTAAGGTATATTAGTAATATCGAAACCTCCACAAGTGCTAACTAAGGTTATCCTAATGCATAATCAACTAAGTAATGTCGTCAAAAATAACACGTGCATTGATAACCAAAGTTACACTCAATGGGTGGTCAGAGGATGGATTGAACACAAGAATGGTAATGATAGCAATATGAATTATTAATGTGTCTGGCACTAACTAGTGGGTTCCAAACTCATTATTGAATTGAACTGAGTGAATTGATAAATGAATGATTAAACCTGCTGCAGCAGATGGATTTGGGGGCGTTCCGGAGCTCCGTGGTGATGCTAGTGGTCCCTGGCCCGGACACTAGTAAGTCCCACATATTCCGATCGTATCTATAGATATGGATTGATGCCTTCCATTGGGAAGATGAATCCTTCCTTTGAGGGAAGATGGTAAAAGAAAGGAATTGAATGAAATGAATGAAATGAATGAAATGGTAAATGAAACGAAATGAATTGAAATGAAATGAATGGAAGCCATGATAGCGATTGACTATTGACAAACTCTTGAGTTACTTATTGTTATTATAGAATTATCTAGATTTGTCTAGAATGTAATTGTTACCAAATGATTTAAATGATTCATTATATGTACTAACATGAGTTATCACAAGAATTGTTTATACATGTTGAACCGTCGTGTTCATTAGTGTTATTGATGACATCACAGGCCCGATTGCCCCTGCCGGTCCTACAGCGGCCGCAGCGCCAGCGGAGGAGACCGCTCCGGTTCCTCCAGGAGGTCTAATTGAATGGAATGGCCGGAATACCGTTTGATGGGTATTCGAGTGCGATAAGGGTTGTAACATTTTGTGAAACGTTTTGAATAGTCATTTTGTACATTCATTCTGGAATGTAATTAATTAGTATTGTATGGTGTTTTTGATATACACCGTTTGACACAAGACGATGAGAATGATACATGTATAAGTACCTTATTCTTTTGTATACATGTAAACCGAAGTTTGATATTGTCAATGCATATGTTTCCGCAAAAATCTATATGTGTTTGACAGGTTTGAGATTGATATCCCTTGTGGATTCCGTTTTAACTTCGGTTAATTCGGGGTTTACGGGAGTAAGTATGGGATCACGGCTCGGGGTTACCGTGATTTGGGCCCGGGTCGTGACAGATTTATAGGTACTAAGGAAGAAAGTTCCAAGAACATGATAGGGGCAATGGAAATGTATGGTTGCGAGGGACTAGTTTAGTAAGTTTTATTTACTTTCCACTTATTGTAGAAAAACAACAAAAAATAGGTTTACTTTTCTTCTCCTCTACCAATAAAGGGCAACATTGGTAAAAAGCTACACAAAAGGAAATGTATCAAGGCTTTCAGCCGAAGTAAAAAGTGCAGGCACACTAGGAGGATTCTTCCTCCTTTTTTTTTTTTTTTTTTAATATAATGCAGGTTCCAGCCTTTTGGGCCAAAATAATTCTACGGGCCCAAGTGAGAAAGCCGGGTAAAACTCCCCTGTGGCCCCAGTGGCTATTCCTCCTATTGGTGCACAAGAGCATCCAAAATTTTGTTTAAATAGGGCTTGTTTCTTTAGAAGTATTTCTATCATGAATTTCTTATGTTGGGAAATAATTAACATTGATATGATTGATGTCCCTTGGGATTTTAAATCTATGTTTCATAGCTAGAATTTTAAATTTCAACCCACCTAAAAATCCACAAATAACCTTGAGAGCTTTTATTGTTCTAACATTTAAAATGTTGAATGGGCCATGAGGATTTGGAGTTTCATGAAGGGGACGTCATTAGGAGAATTTCAAATTCTCTACAAAAGAATTCTTGCAAAAGAATTGGCCCTAGAGGGATTTAAGAATTTCAAAGGATAAAAGTGACTTCTTATGTGGTTGGAATTCTCGCGAAGAAATATGGAATTTTAAAATGCCAAAAGAACGACGATCACATCATTGCAGGGAAATCCGATGACCATAAAATTCCTATCAAGAATTCTCCTAAAGCAACAGTCCCTAAAATGCCACTCTTCATTAAATCTAAGAGTGTCGGCCACTTCTATGAAATGTCAATCGTTCACAAGCTCTAACACACTTTAGAAAGGAACCAAAATAAAATTTTAATTAGTCTCAATTGGGTCCTTTCTTAGATTGATCACTATGATTGTTAAAGGACCGGGCTCCATTGGGGTTGTCCTTACCCTGCCCTCTACATATGCAAGCCGGGCTTAGGGCAAGCGTAAGCCCTTCATGGGAATGCACTACTTGGGTCCTTATCCTATATTCGCATGAGGAAATCTGGGTCATTGCCCCTACCCAATGCCTAATTAAAGAAAAGAAAATCATTTTTTTTATGGCTTTTCTATATTGCCACGGGATCTAAGTATACACAAAGTGTTAACCCTCTTCATTTATACTAGCTTGAGACCGGCAAGGCACTGCAGTAGCAACTCTTCAAAGTTCATCACCATCATTAAAGCCTTGTCCTAATTATTATTATTATTATCATCGTGGGTTGGTGGCAGAGTAGAAAATGTTTGTTGGTGTAAAGCCAATAAACTAGTGTATAAATGTAGATTCAATAAAGTAACAAAGCAATTGAAATACTTCAGAAGTTATTATTGACATGGGTCCTATTTGTTTGAGTGGGAATTGAAAAACATAGAAACTCGTCGCTAAATAGGCTTGTTTGTTCGCATGGAATAGGAAATCATAGGACATAATGAATTCAAATGAACTTGCTTTTGAATGGAATTGGAAAAAATAGAAAGTAATTTATTCAAAATGGGCCTGTTGTTTCCATAGAATTGGGAATACATAGGAAAGCCATTGTCAAATGGGCCTATTTGTTCACATGAAATTGAAATGCACGTGAAGTCATTGTGCAAACTCAGTGGAACCCATGTAAATAGGGGGAGTTTTTTGTCCACTCAAATGAACTACCTAGCTAGTGGGTCCCACCCTTGGTGCGCAATTTGCGGACCGAGCGCACCTGATAAGTATATAAATATATATATATATATATGTATATGTACATATACAGATATTCAAGTGAGGGACTCCCTCACCATGTGTGGTGAAGGATACCCCTTTTTAGGGAGGTTTTAAGTACAAAAGGGTGTACTCCCTTCAAGTATAAAAGTCATTTTGTACTTGAAACCTTCCAAAAAAAGGAAAGTAATATAAGGTGACCGACGCTCAAATCATCCTCTAACCACAAGATCAAAGGCTGACAAGTTTTCACCGTTCAAAACGAGTGCAAGTCAATCCAATGGCCCAATCTATTCAGATGGGTGCTAAATCTGGGATCAGTGACTGTTGGGTGGGGGCAGGGGGTGGAATAATAAGCTGGGGCCCACAAGGTGTTTTGGTACGCGGTGCTCTTTTGAGGGGCTATTATATTGAATTTGCACATATGGGACTATTGATTTGCGATGGCCCAAGCTAAGATGCAGTGGGTTCACTGACGACAATCCATGGTGGGGCCCACAGGATGCATTCGACTCATTGGATGATTGGTCAACTATCAAGATTGTTTTTATTTAATACTATATCATCCAAACACATACAAAGTAATACATCAATTTATTTTAACCCACTTTTGCACAATTTTATCCCGAGCTACTCCACTCCTCTGGTAAACAAATAGGCCTCTTGGACTATTAAATCAAAGGGGATAGAATAATGTTGAAGGGGGCAGTTTTTCACATCATCCCTTGTATTTTGGGCAGTCTGCTCGTATTTTGGACCCATCTGTAGAACACTATAATTACCCTCCCTCTCTCCCTCTCTCCCTCTCACATCTTAACCATCTTAACCTCACAAATGCTGGTTTATGTTTCCACCAACTCTATATTAAAAAATGAATTGCATGCTGGTTTATGTTTCCACCAACTCTATATTAAAAAAATAAGCAATTCATTAAAAATGCCGAATAATGTCACCAATAGATTGTTTATTGACAGTAGTAAGCACAGCAACGGAGCTGTTTATTTAATTATATCTGTAGTTAGGTCAGTCAAAGGGCCATGACAGGGTACACCCATACCCTACTCTTATATATGCGGGCCAAATCTAAGTCGAGCCAAAACCTTCATAGGCTTACAATACCGAACCACTTACTCTACCCTCAAGGGCGAGGGCCAGCCCTATTGAAATACATTTTTTTAATATGTATTATATATATAACAAGTTGCCTTTACCACAGTGCTAACCCTCCTTTTTCTGAGCTAAGGACAAGTGCAATGTAAAATTCAATCCTTTTGTGCCACTTTTAAAAGAATGTATGAAACAAATTACTTTATTTTTAGATTAAGATATTATTTAGGATTACATAAAATTAGTTAATTTAATAGTATTGTGACATGGAATTAGAAGGTGGAAGACACTCTTAAAGACCCTAAATAAGATTATGAAAAAGAATAGGAATGTAGAGTTCATGAAATGTGGTTTATAATGTAGCAATTAATGAGGTCGACTTGAATGAAATAACAACCATGGAAGTAAAGGGATAGAAATAAATTGGCCTCGATCAATGGCTACTGATCATCGAAGCTCAAGCCCATGCAATGATGATGTTGATGACCATCCGTCTGAACTCTCAAACTTCAATAGTTTACATTAAACGTGAAAATCAGTTTAATCGATGACAACTTGAATTCTTTTTTCATTGAAGAATGTGTACATGCTTGGCAAACATAAAATCAATCATATGTGGTACTGTTGTAATCTATAGGCATATCCATCAAAAGGTTTTACCTAAGAGTTGGTTATTATTATTTGAAACATTTTAAATCTTTGTCATTAATTGTTAATTAGAGGGGGTCTTTCTGATTTTTTTAGGAATCCCTATATATATTGTATTATACATATTATTTATTGTATATATTAATAAATAATGGGCCGGGCAGGGCCGGGCTAAGTCAACCCCTAGCTCGACCCTTAACTTTGCGGGCTTTTTAAAATTGGGCCTTACTCTACTCTTGTGCATTAGGACAAAAAAATAAAAGCAGCTCTTGCTTTGTGGGGCCTCTGCGAGCTGAGCGAAGCTGAATCCCTCATCAAAGGGCCAAACTCACAGCCCTATTTGTAGTACTAGCACCCCATGAGTGACCACCTATATTGCATATATAAGGCCCATGCATTGATGACCAGATCGAACCAGGCCATCAAATATTCAAGAGATCCAGAAGTAAAGGTCTTCAACTGCTCCGATCCTTCGCACCACTAGAAAAACACGCCCGTGCCAATGTAACCATAATATTAAAATTTATAAAAAAAAAAATTATGATCAATTTCTTTAAAATTAATGCAAAAGGTTTTAGTCTGAGAGAGGTGGAAAAGAAAAGAAAAAGAAATCCATAAGAATTCAATACCGAATACCATATAATTAAAAAAAAAAAACCCATGAAAATTGAAGATTAATGATCAAGAAAACTAAAAAATAAAAAAGAAAAAACCAAACAATATAAACTATGAATAAAATCCAATGAAATTTGAAAAACACATATAAATAAAATATAGAAATGAAAATCCATAATCAACTCAATAATATAATCAATTAAAAAGAATCAAACACACATGAGAGAGAAAAAAAAACCTCAAAAATGGAGCACAGAAGGGTAAAGACAAAAAAAAAAACCCACAAATTATTGAAAAACCATCATAAAAAAAACTAAAAACCCATCACAGGTGAGAAATTATAATATAATAAATACAAAATAAAATGAAATAAATTTTATTAAAAAGGCTATAAAATATATATAAATAAAGATTCATGGACAATACAATGATAAAAGAAATTTAGAAGAACCAAACCAAATTATGATAATCTAATACTCAAAAATAAAAATCTAAAGTCACAAAAGAAATAAGAAAAAAGAAAAATCCATAAAAAGATTTCACAAAGAGAACTTAAAGAACCCAATAGAAGTAAAAATATATAATTAACTCATAATGATAAGCATTAAAAAGATTTAAAAATAGATTAGAAAAATGAAAATTCACAGAAAACCCCATGATAAAAAGTGATTTAAAAGAAAAAAAACCAAGGAAACCCCAATACCCAAAAGTTGAAACAAAAAAGGGGGAAAAAAGAAACTCACAGTCTATGAAAACCATACAAATACCAACCATAAAAATATTGCAAATCTATAGAAATTTTAAAATGATGATTCTTTTGTATAAATCATATTAAAATGACATAGCTAAAATTGCTCAAATAAAATATGATGAACTCAAAAGTAAATGAATTAAAAAATGTTTACCTCTCAAATTGAAGTGTTTAATAATTGCACCAATTGTCTTAAGATGATCACATTTTAAAATGAGTTGAACACTGATCTAAAATAAGCATGCAAATGAGACATGAGACGAAACTAAAAAGAGACACAAAGAAACAAAAAATTTATTGAAGTTGCTCTAAACAAATACAATGAACTTAAAAGTAAATGAATGGAAAAAATAAAAGTTCTCTTGGTGACATAGAAAAATAGAATTATATTGGAGAAAGTAGAAAATGATAATAATAAGAATGAGCTAAATTCTTTATTTAGATGGACCAATATTATTGGAGATTTCTTTTACCATTAGTTTCACATTCTTAAAAAAAAAAGTGTACAATCAAAATCAATAGATAAAAAAGAAAGCAGACAACCCAGAATCAAGAGTGGATTAAATAAAAAAGACTAAGGATTAAATAAACCAGACAACCTAGAAATCGGCATTTCACATTCTAAAAAAAAAAATCATATAATCAGAAGAAACAAAAATACTTGAAATTCTTTAGATAAGTGACGCTTATAGACACTATGACACATTAACACTCAAATGCTATTGCTTGATAGAAATAAGATGATATTGAAAGTTTCTTAATAGACAAATGCATGATAGAGAGTCCGAATCACAAAAAAAAAAAAAAAATTGGAAAACTCCAGTATTCTATATTTTTTTTATCAGAAAATCAATTTGACTATGGAAATAACCCAGAATGATGTGAGAATTTAAGGTATCTCATAAATAGCAAAGATGTTTGCCTTAATGATTGTGATTTTTAATAGATGGGGTCTATCGTAGTGTTCCACTCCATTTACATCATGATTTATAAAAGTTAAAGCTACACACACAAAAAAGAAAAAAACCAGACTTACCCTTCCTCCCTCGGCAAGCGTGCATTGTAGCACATCAGTTACATGAAAAGTTTCCCGCCTCCTCTTTAGCTCCAAGTTGTTGTCGCGAGTTTTTATTTTTTCAATAATATTTTCATTTTCTTATTAATATTATTTTTGTTGATCAATTCATATATTATATATTCATTTGAGTTTAGTTTTATTGTAAAATGGTTGTCATAGAAAATTAATGACTATATAGGAAATCATATAAAATAGTTATTTCAAAAGTTTGATCATCTAGGCTTAAAGTACAATGCATAAGTAAGAAAATAATAACAACAGTATTCATAGGGGTCAATATTCTAAAAATATAGTTATTTTTATAAATACCTCGTAGATAAATTCCAACTCATGGTCAATATTTCAAAGTGAGGGCGCCGGGTCCCTTTTTAGTTAATTAATTTTAAGTTTTTGTTGATAACTATAAATAAAAAGATGCTTTGTGGTGTAGGGGTAGGGTCTTTCATTTGAAATCCATATTGTCCTGAGTTTGAGTCTCGGCACTAACCAGATTAATTTTTACCATATCATTAAAAATACACAGGGGAAGCATGGGAAATATAATCATAATATTAAAATTTATAAACAAAATTTATGATTAGTTTCTTTAAAATTAAATGTAAAAGGTTTTAGTTTGAGAGAGATGAAAAAGAAGAAGAAGTCCATAAGAATTTAATACCAAATACCATATACTTTAAAAAAAAACACATGCCCATGAAAATTGAAGATTAATTATCAAGAAAACTAAAAAAAAAATCAAAACAAACAAGCAATATAAACTATGAATAAAATCCAATGTAATTTGAAAGACACATAGAAATAAAATAGAGAAATGAAAATCCATAATCAACTCAATAACATAAGCAATTTAAAAGAATCAAACACTCATGAGGAAAAAAAACCTAAAAAATAGAGCACAGAAGGGCAAAGACAAAAGAATACACAAATTCATGAAAACGTTCGTTAAAAAAAACTAAAACCCATCACAAGTGAGAAATTATAATAAAATAAAATAAAATTGATTAAAAAAGCTATAAAAATATATTCAGACTTCAGAAAAGATTATAGTGTCCCTGTAGAGCACACGTGACACGACTACTTAAAATGAACAAAAGTCACATTCAACCAGACACCGACAGATTAACAGAAAGGCAAGACAATTAAACAAGAGGAAAATCTAGCAGATAATAAACGGCAGTCGGTAGATGGTCGGTATTTTGTTGCATTTTCTTTTCCTACACTTGCGTGATCCTCTCCAGTGTCCTTTTCATTCTCACCATAGCCTTTTCAACTCTACATATACAATAATTACAACAATACAAGTGGAGAAATGCGATTTTAGAGCATCCAAACAAGTCCCCATCAGATCAAAAAATCATCTCATCTGTTACAGCACAGCCAAATGGTCAATACCCAGAATGGGTAATCTCTGAAACAAGGGTGGGATTTCAAAGTTTAGATCTTTTTCCTTCTTTTGGTTGGGATTAAGGGGAGAGAAGATGGTGGGTATTTTCTCAAGGTTTTCAAAAAGCGGGCTTCGAAGATCACAGAGCACACTTGTAAGC
Organism: Cinnamomum chago; assembly: GCA_038049695.1. Lineage (NCBI taxonomy): Eukaryota > Viridiplantae > Streptophyta > Magnoliopsida > Laurales > Lauraceae > Cinnamomum > Cinnamomum chago. The sequence continues at coordinate 1,596,072 of CP142456.1, forward strand.
AATAGCTTCTATCTTCAAAGATCTCTCTGTAAATCACCTCGCTACCGTGTTAGGTTTTTGTTCTTGATTTGACCTTCGCACTTCTTTTTTTTTTTTAAGCTTAGAACCTTTTTCACTTGTTTTGAATTATGGGTCTGTTGTGTTTTCTACATTGTTGGTGAAATGATTGAATTTTCATGGATTTCTGTATGATTCTTTTGTGGAATTTATGAGGTTTTTTTAATGGGTGCTTCCTTTTTCCTTTTTTCTCTTTAAGGGGTCATTTGGATTGTGGAGAAAATAGGTAGAGGAAAATGAACTTAGTACAAATCTGAACTTACTGTGGAGAGGTTTTTCACTTTTTCTCCTCATCTAAACAAAGCTGTAGATGCTCTTTGTTGGATGTAATTTTTACTTTTCCTGTTTAACTTTTGGTATTGATTGGGCAATTTTATTGTTTTGTTTTTTGCTTTAATGGATTTTATTGGTGGATCCTAGTTATAGACAGGTCTCTTCACCTTGTCTCTTCATCTAAACAGAGCTTGTGATACTATTTATTGGATGTGATTTTTACTTTGTCTGTTTAACTTTTGTCATTGATGGACAATTTCCATTTGTTTTGTGTTTTGCTTTACTGGGTTTTATTGGTGGATCATAGATTTCTTGCTGTGCTTTCTTTGATGTTTCAATCTTGGGTTGTTTCTAATATGTTTGTGATCAAAGTATAAATTTGAACTATAAACAGTTTTCTCCCCCCTTTTCTCCGTTCTTTATTGGGTGAATTTTACACTTTTCCGTTCAGTCGTATTGATGGGGCAAATTTCATTGTTTTGGATTTCTGGGTTTCACTTCAATGAATGTGATTGGTGGATTCTGGATTTCTTGCTACATTTTCTTAGATAATTATATCTTTGGTTGTTCTGATATGTTTGTGTTGTCCTGGCTTCTCTGTCATTCAATCCTAATTTCATGCATTTCATGGGTGCTAAATTTATTGAAGTAGATGATTTATCTTTATTTTTTGGATGATCCGAACTTGTCATTTTACTCTAGATAGTGAGAGATTTTGTTTGACTATTTCAGTTTTTCCTAGATCCTTGAATACCAAATCACTTGAACCCTTGTAATGGTTTTTTTCACACAACACATTTGCTTCACTTCGTCTAACCTTGTCATGTTTCTATCAGAATAGGATCTTAGATTGTCACAATTGAATGCTTTATCATTGAATATTTGTTGTATTTAGTGGACTTTGCCATATTTTATCTAAGATTTTGAATGCTATGCCTTCAAATTGATTGCTTTGGCTGTTCATTTGTATTGCTCTTCTAGATTATGTGTTTCTGATTGCTTAAAGAAATGATATTAGATGTTGATCTAATTTTGTCTTTCGACATTACTGAAAGAATACTTGCTAAACACAATTCTTTTGTGTATTCTCCTCTCTTCTTTTTTTCCATTTAATCTCCTTGTTTGAACTTATTAGTAAGTGATTATGCAACCTTGTTCTCCTAGACTTGTTTTTGATCATTTGAAGAACTAATTTCATACTTTCAGTTGCGTCCTCGTCTTGTCTTGATAGAATTTTATTTTATGATCCATAATGTCCTATTGTTATTGGTTTTGGAGCCTCGAGTATTCGAAAAAACCATTTAAAACTATCTTCTCCTAACCTCTATATGTATCGGGAAGTCTGTTGTGCATGTTCTCCACAGTATATGGAGATTAGATTTTTATTGATGTTATTTATGGCTTATGGCTCAGGATGAGAGGCAAGTTTTGCCACCAGATGCAGAGATAGCAGATCCTGCTGTAGCTGCTGCTTCCCATGGGATTGAGGTAGCAGTGGAGTTTAAGCCAGTTGAACACCCAATTGAGCCTTTCGACAGTGACCAGCCAGTTAAATGCCCTCTACCAGAACCTTCAATTTTAAATGTAAGCATTCAGTCTCTCTAACAGAATTTTACCAATATTACAATTCATTTAATGTTATATCACATATTTATGCCTTCTCCCCTTGATTTGAGAATAAATTTGAGGAGTAACCTTTTTTCTCGATATTGGGCTCCATTTCAACTTTTCCTGAGAAGGCAGATTGTTTGATACTGCCTGGTGGAAATATGCTTCTGCTTGACATTCTCAAGTATTGTCATTCCCTCACCTTCTGTTTTGCTACCATTGTCTCTCTTTAATTATCATGAAAAAAGAGATGATTGAGTGTTTCAGGCTAATTTTCCTGATTGTGAGCTTGGATACATCTCCAAGGCTGCTGTAGTTTCTTCTTCTACTGTGTGTAAGAAATTACCACTTGGTAAAAGAGGTACCCATAAAGATTGCATTTTCAAGGGGTTTTTTGACCATTTTGCGTTTACACTTCACATTTTCCTTATTTGAATATAGGAGGGCAATGGTAACTGAATTTTATTAGAAGCTAACCAGAACAACAGGCATACTGAAAAGCTACAAAAGAAAATCAAACAAAACAAAGGAAAAGGATACAAGCCAAAAACCCTTAACAAGAGAGTCTCGACAGCCAAATTTGGGTTTCCCTACTCCTTCCCTTAACAAAACCAGCTGCGACCGCATTAATTGACTGCTTGATATGAGAAAAAGAGACACCGATCTTTGAGGACATTTCCAACGCCTCCTCAGAGATATTCGTCAAGCTTTGAGGCGGCTTAGAGGAATCAAAAGCCCAACTAATAACACAAAAGAATTACCCTCTGCAGTAATGTTGCGAAGACCCAACCTTGCAGATTTTGGAGGGACCTTCAGACACTTCTTTGCTAGTGATTTTCTTTCCTCTTTAGGGACCATGTAACCAGGAGATCAACTGTGTATCATTGCCAAACAAGGACATGAATGTCAAATATTAGAATTTTGTGATCTTAGAACACGCTGTTATGTAATGGTTTCACTTTCACATGATAGTTAATACACACTGCTTTCAGTAGCCACTGATACTGTGCTGTGCATGTATGGGTCCTAACTCCTAAAGCTAAAATACATTCAATCTCTACATCTCATACAGGTGTATTCCATTTTGAAGTTTTTAAACTTGCCATAATGAGGATGATGGGGATACTATATTTTAATTTTATATATACACCTAAAACATCCTAGACACCCTAATGAGAATCTCGTATCTTGAATTTTCCATGACTTGATGTTGACGAACAAGCTGGACCACCTTTACAACCATACCCAATTGTATAAAAGTACGCATCTTTAATCAGAATGCAATTGGCAAATGAATGACATCATGTGTTCTAGCAACTTTAAAAAAAAAGAAAGAAAGAAAGAAAAAGATTGCATGATATTGTCTTTGAAGGACAAACTTTAGGCAAGCGTAGTTTTGGTGAAAATCTCTTTGAACTTGGATTCTTTGAAATTCAGGATGGAAGTATATGGAAGGAACGATTATCTGCAACTGTACAAAGGAGGGCCGATTTGCCAGTTGTGAAGGAAGGAGCCCAACTCGAAACTGGAGCTACTGGAACAAAGGAACGACCGAGTCCAGTTAGACGACCAAGTCCAGTTAGACGCTCATCCCTGCCATCATCCATCAGTGCTCCTGAGCACAATTTCATACAACTTCTGGAAGAATGTAAAGCAGCTGGAATTTAGGTTGGATATCAAAGGGGGTAGTGTACAGTTAGAAGTGGTTCTTTGGTTTACTCTTGCTTTTAGTATTGATATATGTTTTTAGAATGGAATCCATCTTTTCGATCATTTGTATTTCTTAATAGAAGAGAATGAAATTTTATCCTATTGTGAATGTACAAGAGATGCCATTTTCAAGTCATTAGAATGTTATGTCCGATTTATAATTTGTGAGAAACTTCTCAATGTTTGCCTTGGGACCTATTTGTTTGCAAAGAATACATGGGAACTCATGGAGAAATGAGCTCAGGATTACTAAAGAGGTGAAGAAAATGTGGAGACGTAGATTGGAGCTTGACTTTCCTGGGTATTGAATTACTAGGTTGATGGCTGTGTATTCATTTCTCATCTTTTTCTTGATTCAACTTCCATTAAAGGGAAAATTTTTGGATATTCACTTCTGGACCTTCATTCTAACCACTTACAGAAATACAATCCCAATTATTCAATTACATTAAACAAACATGCTGCCCTTAGTGAATGTGTTTCTCAGCTATTCAACCCATCAATTTGTGGAGCAGTCTTGCAGTCTCTTCCTTTTTGCACTGCATTTCAATTACTGTATCTTACTAGATTATAAATTACATACAGGCTAGTCTCCTCAACAGTATATACTGGAGAGAAATGGTGTTTCTCCATGCCGGGCCTGTTTGTTCACTCGGTATCAAATTTCTAGGAATTCATAGTGAAGTGGGTCATAGCAAAGGAGTATTATCAAAGTGTTGAGTGAAGAAAATAAAGTAATGCAGATAAAAATCCCATTTTCGTTTAATTTGATTTACTATGGTGATGGTTGCCTAAACATTGAGGAAAATAAAGTGACATAAATGGAGCCTCCATTTCATTTCATTTGATTTACTGGGGGATGGTTGCCTATAAATTTCCTGCAGAGGTGACTGTTTGATGGTCAGTTGCAAATCTTTACATTCTTCAATTGGAACCTCTGATATGGAAACCTTGCTTAGGACTTTTAAGAATTAAATAGTATAAAAATATTTTTGACAATTTCTCATGCAAAGTTTTTAACAATGAATATAAACAAATGAAAGACGGAGTATTTTCAGTGACCAGCAGTATTGGAGAATTATAGGTAAAAATCTTAGCCAACCCCCTGTACTCACAGTTTCTTTTCTTAATGCTGTCAAAATGGCAATCACAATATTCATTCAATTGACAATAATAGGTAAACAACACCTACAAAAATTGACCCCCCCTGCTGCTAACTGCAGAGAGAAGTAATGAAGAGAACATTCGACACTTGCAAATCTGCTATGATTATGACTAACAACAATGGGATAGTCAATCATAACAAAAGGAATACAGGATAGTTAATCATACCAAAATTCCCCCACCTATAAAGGGTAAAAATCCCCCCACCTATAACAGAAGATCAAAAGATAACCGAAGCTGATACTCACTCTTCACTATTACTATTATCACCTCTTACCAAGAAGAGGGTCCAAAAGACACAAGTCACTAAGTATACCTTAGCAGAAAGAATTGTTAAACATTCCATCATATCCATTTGGAACATTGCAGAATCAGGAAACCACTTCGGGGGAGGCATCATCTTACACGCAATCTGCAATCAATGTGGCTAACAATGAAGCAGCAGCATAAAATCATGCAGTAGTGGCCCCCTCACCAGCAAGCTTCCTTCTCTGCTGATGCTCTGCAACCTTGTAATCCACCACCTCACGGAACATGTTTGCATCAAGCTCACACACCTTGTTTCCATATACAGCAGCTTGAACACTAGCCATCAGTTTTGCAATCTCCCTGCCAGAAAATCCTTCAGTTTTAACTGCAGCCTCTCGGATAACCTCATCAGACAGTCCTTTGATCTCTATCTTTTGCTGTTGTGGGCGGAAAAAGTTTAGCCAACCACGTTTGTTTTCACCTGCCTTAGCAATGTATTTATCAAGATAAAGTTTAAGAAGCTTGAAGCGTTCCTCTTCCCCAGGCAGGGGGAATTCGAGAACTTCATCGATACGATCGGTGACAGCGGAATCAAGGTCACCCGGGCGATTGGTAGCAAGGGCAAGGACTATGTCTTTGGACTGGTCACCTGTACGAAACAGGAGAGCGTTGAGGGCACTTCGCTGTGCTTCACTCATGTAAGTCTTGTTACGTCTGCAAAACCAGATTGCAATGATCAACAGTCATTCAGATTGTGAGAAGCCCAGACCCAAAATAAAGAAGAAAATGCACATCTTTTCTTCTTCTTTTTTTTTTCACTTTTCTTCTTCTTCCTTTTTTTAAGGTAGAAATCTGCAGACCATGAAAAGGACAAAAGAGAGGCAAACCATGCATGCAAACTCACAGGCACCCGCATTAATGCAACCCTGCATGTGATGCATCAATGCTCATAAGGCTTGTATCCATTCATGCATGCAAATGAATCCATTCTCAATGCTGATACGTACAGATACATGAAATTTTGCTCATTTCAAAGGACTTCGTACCCAGCAAAAAGGATTTGCACTACCAATCTACAAAATTTTTTTATTTTTTTTTATTTTTATAATGGTAAAATTTTATTAGGGCAAAAGGCACCCAAGAAAAAAACCACCAAATACAAAGGATGAACGCCTAAAAGGAAACTAAACATCAAAAGTAATAGAAGAATGAAAAACTCCCTCATTAGCAAGACCATCTGCCAACTGCCAATCTACTTATTGGGTCAAAACTAGAAATTTTATATGATAAAGTGGTTGATGTCATCATAACCTTGTCCCTTCCATCTGGGAGCAGCTTTGTAAATTCTACTCTATTCATCCCAATTTAGTGTATCAGTACAATAAAGTAATAAGCATTGTGTCGTAGATGTCACTTACTCGCACAAAAAAGCATCTGCTTCATCGATGAAAAGCAGCAAACCCTTTCGAGACTTCTTAGACCAATCAAATAGCTGGTGTATCTTGGTGACAGCTTGCGATCCCAATGGAGCAACATCTCCACCAGTCATCAAGGCATAATCCAACCCCTGGGAGAATGTTAAAAAATCAGACAAATACATAAAATAATAAAAAAAAAAAACCATTATAATTACTTCCCATGGATACTCAGCCTCACATGAATGTGAAACATAAAGCCATATAACAGGTAAAACCCAACATGTAGGATAAGCTGGTGCAAATCAGATGGGTCCAGACATCAGAAGACCACTAATGTAAACTGCCATGTCATGTCCATCTGATTAGTAAACCAGCCTGACTTGGGCCAGGGCACATACATAATGGACCTCACATCTCAGTAGACAACAATGAGATGGATCGGATATGATCACGTACAGATCTTTGAGCGAGTTCTCTAGCAGCCATAGTTTTCCCTGTTCCAGGAGGACCATAAAACAGCATGTTGCGAAATGGTGCCTGATGGGCTTTCGTATTTGCTGTAGCACCAGCTAGCTGTTTGATTCTCTGTTGGAGAGAAGGGTTTAGAACTACATCACCAAATCCATTTCCATTTTTCCCTGAATCAACGCCTTTTTCAGCTCTATGTGAAAGTGAACTCATGGCGCGAGAAAATAAACCAGACCAAGGGTATTTTCCTCTGGAAGACTCTCTTATCAGGGATGGTTGCCCTAGTATTCGGTCAACATAGCCCCAGACCACTCTAGCACCTTCCCTGCATGGAGAAAAACACAGTATGAATGCCACTACTAGCAATTTGTAAGCATCAATATCATGTCACCAGAAAAGGAGGGGAAAAGAACTGCTAAAACTATACTGTATTTAAGTAACTTTCTGCATATATTTTCATTTATTTATGTTAAAAAATGTCTTAATCACGTAGATTAATAAATCACAATAGTTACAAGGAAATGAAGACAAAGATACATGTGGTAAACTTTATTGAAGATCAACATTTCATGTATTTTTTTAAAAAAAAAATAACGATGGTCTTTAATTCTTAATACCACAGATTAGCAATGGCTAGAAGAAAACAAAATAACAAAAAAAAATGCATATGGTTTAATGCTAAAACGGATATGATCCTATGCCCATCTTCCCCAAAAAAAAACTTTGTGGCAACTCATACACCAAATGGGCTGTCATAAAGAAAACTGTTGGTGATTGTGTATAAAGCACAGTGATTTTTTGAATTATGATCCTAAGCAACCTGAGTTTTTTCCCTCATTACAAATTGTGAATTGAATGAATTGAATTTCTTTTCTTTTGAAAGGTATCTGAATTTCTACTAGAAATGAGAAAACAAAAAAAACAAAACAAAACAAAAAAGCAGTAGCCTCCTCAAACAAGATGTCCAGGGAAAGAACAGTACAAGCGCAAAGAATGGCTAAAGCTCAAGGTATAACATCGTAGAAAAGTTATCTGCAAACAACTCAGCACACATAATTCCCCCGCACACTGCTTATATGCTTCCCCATGCATGTCTCTCAATAAATGGGTGAAGAGTGCCGGAAATGTCGGAGATACTTAAGTTCCTCGACAAGACTAAACATTCTCCTTGGCTCTGATTTCCATTCGGTAGCCCAGCCACCGCATAAAAGGAATCTCCCTCTATCAGGAGAGGACATGGCTAAAGCCTAATAGTATCACACCCCTACCACCATTTCAAAGCATTTCCTCTTTTGCTACCTCACCAACAAACTAGACCCCATAAACATGCACCACCATCACTTTCAAGTCACAAGTAGCAGTTATTCCAACCTGGCCAGGATTGATAACTGCACGCATAAAAGTTTTGCTTAAACATTTCTCCTGATGGAGGATTCCATATTGATGAAGTACTAAAGGACGGCAATTTTTTATCACCCATATCCAAGCAGCCAAAACCGAGTTTGGAAGTGAACACCCTCGAGAGCTCCTCAGACTCTAACCTTAAAGATTAATGTTGTTGAGTCCATCTAATTCAGGAGGAGCCCATGGAGTCATGCTTCGTCATTCTCTTGCATGAGTATCCTCATGATCCAACACAACAAGAAGTGAATAGCTTCACACCATCATGAAAGATAAAATGGAAGAACTGCACACTTTCACTTCATGTAGATCAATTGATAAGGATTGAGAATTACGCTAATTGCATGCAATCTGTGGTCCACTTCCGCCATTTTAAGCTGAATCACATCAACCCGAGGATGTAAATAAGAATGTCCCAATTCCATCAGGCCAAATGCCTTCTCAAGATCTAGCTCACAAATCAGGCCCAGATTCCTTCAATTATACATCAAAGTCGTCCATTGACAAAGGCTCCTTCCGATAAAAAAATAAAGAGGTCATCAAGGGTAGAACTTCCTCAATTATAGAAGTGAAGACCTTAGCAAGGAGCTTAATAAATAATAAGCACTATCGATGAGAATTATTGGTTGACAGTCTCTTAAAAGAACTGCTTCCTTCCTTTTCACAATTAAGGCAACGAAAGTGGCCCTTGGCTACTTTGATAAACTCCCATGATCATGGAAATCTTCTATATTCCATCACATCATCTAAGAAAAACTTCGAAGAATATTATCTGAAACTTCTCCAGACATTGAATAATGGTGACTTGGCTTTTGTTCAAACTAATCCACACTTTTTTTTTTCCGAATGGCCGAACTGGTTCTTACTTGGCAACACCCTTCTGTTAATACAAAGGTTACAGAGTTTATTCGCCTAATATCTCAAATATGACAAAATGGCAAGAATACAGTCAAACAAGAGCATTACACGACATCCCAAAACACTGGGGCACTATAGTTATCCAATTGAAGAAAACTGTGGTTTGGTTTTGTTAGATAGTTCATTTTTACGGCACACCCTCCTCTTAAAGACAAGTTCTGGCATTCATTCTTCCGAGATGTCAAATATAACATATTGACCAGAATTTACTCAAACAAGAGCATAACCCATCAAAAAGAATTAAGTCCAAAAAATATCCCTGCCTTCCAAAACAGTTCGCATTTCACAGTTAAGCCCTCTTCTAAAATGGAATTCAGACTTCAGAGCAAATGAACAAATATTGTCATCGTTATCGACGATAACAAAGCGCAATCCCATTAATCTGGGAACAACCATAAAATGACAGAGACAACAATCTAAACTATGGAAAAGATTTGGCCCTACACTATCATAAAAATAATGAAAGATCACCTTGGTTATCAACGAAGACAAAGACTTATCCCATAAATCTGGGAACAGCCATAAAATGATAGAGACAACTACTATTATAAAGTTTAGCCCAAAGGAGCTCAGCCTGGTCCCACTTTAAAATTACAGAACCACCCTTCTCTTTTAGGATCAACATAACTACAAAACCACCCTTGTCTATACACATGCAAATCACACAAATGCACTAACAAACTTTTCCTTGTGCCATTGCTAGTAAGAACAAATGAAGAGGGCAAAAAATAACTAAACTAGCCTGTGCAAACCGAATGCAACTTATAGAAACCTACCACCAATGAACCAGGTTCACATACACGGTGCATGTTGAAAACTGTGTAGTGTAAACCCAAAAAGAACCAAGTAAACCAACAAACCAGGTCACTTGGATCCTAACTATCTTATTTTTCATATTGAATTTGGACAGCAGAACTTTCCCTTGTTAACCATCCATTGATGACAACCAGTGAAATATTAAGAACTTAATAACATCTGGTTTCACACTAGACTATATCCAAAATCAGCCTCACAATCTAGTCTCAAGTGGAAGTAGTTGCCAATAAGTTTTCATGGAAGAGACACAAAGGAGATTTGACAGATGCCATAACCTCGGAGCACAGAGCATCAAAACATGTATCTTAACTTGAAAAAAAAGTTGGAAATGAAAGAAGAAACTGTTTCCAAATCTTTGTTTGTGTCACCTAGTTGTGTAAATCCCTGCCGCAAGAGCTGTTACTCCCCCAACAGTTACCACCAGTTTGTTCTGATCTGTTAGGATAGCGTGCAAACCCCCTGTAAAAGATAGAATAGACCCCATGATGTCAAGCTTTAGCAAGTCAAGTAGCTTATCATCAATAGAACATGAGAACATCTGGATAGCATTTTAGACACTCAATCGAGGTCAGTATCCACTTCAAAAAAGAAATTAAAAGATGAATGTCAGTTTTCCCTTAAAAGAGAGTTATCTTCTTGAATAGCATTAATTTCATTCAAGGATAAAATTATACAAAAAACAAAAAACACACAAATAAGAATGACATCAATAATCAATAATTGAAGGAGACTCATTGATAGTGGTGATGCTTTACAACAAAGCAAGGCAATTATTGTGGGACCTCATGGTCTTATGGAAAAAGTTCATGGAAACATTAGCATGACTGCACTACTGGCAAGCTAGTCTTTGTCGAAGATTGGCAAAGCACATTGCTGATTATCTAACTAAGCTGGTGGTTCCAGTTCTCTCCACCTTAACTATCATCTGGCCCCATATAACTGCCATATTTACCTTGATGAAGTTCCTTTCCATGGAACGAACCTGTGGCACGATGGAAGCTGCTCCCTATTGCAGCCTTGAGGTTGTGGGTTCAAGTCATGTTAACAATCCCCAAAAAGGAAAAAAATCCTTGTCCTACAGGTTGGCAGACCCAACAAGGGGAAGACAGCAGCGGTGGAAATGGGCCACTCAAAAAAAAAAAGTGTCAGAATCAGGAAAGGCTCCTTCAGGTGCAAAGTGGATATACAGAGAGAGGGATAAAGTTCTTACGCATTATTCAGGACAGCATGTTAGGATTTTGTTCGCATTTCTCTTGCTGTTTAGTTTTCTTTTTCTGTCTTAACTGTTTCCTTGGTTGTTTCTAACGAAAATTCCAAACTTGAGCAAAAAAGGGGAAAAAAGGAGAGAGATGAATAAGTAACAACTTAACGTGCCAGTTTAGTTTATGGGCAGGTCAGAACAGAGCAGCTTCTGATGGATCCTGTGCATTAGAGATAAATTTACAGGGGAAGATTCTATGAAGGTACCACCTTCACTGATCCATCTGTAAACCAAACCCAAACAAAATAAAAGAAAAAATGCAACAATCTGGTATTCAATTAGATAGCAGGTAATGAGACAGATGCACTGAGGCCATAAGCCAGGAGACCTTAAAATTTGTCCAACACACAAAAACATGGGAATACCAAATTAATTTAAACACAAATGCAGAACGTCGTTCACATATCTGACCAGTCAGGTCTTATCACAAAACCTCCAAAAACTTGTTCCTCCAAAATAAGGGCATTAGTCTAGATGTCCAAATATAACAAAATTAGTGTAGGAGTCCTAAACTCAGTACTCCACAAAAGAATATTTTTTGCCAATTCAGAAAGATTATTCATTCTATCAACTGAATCCCAGTTGAAATCAAAGTTCCAGAAGCTAGGTGGGAAGTGAAACAAAAGAATTTTCTATCAAACTCGTACAGCCTTGGTAATCCTTTGGTTGCACAGTCATGCATTAGCTCATTCAACACAACTACCATGCATTACATTCTAATACACCTCCTGCTAATCACTAAATAGCACATATTGCCAGCTAAAAGAACAAATTGCTTCCCTGATGTCATGATCTCAATATTCTAAAAAATTGACACCTCATATCAATTTAAGTGGTCTAGCAGAAACGCACACTCTTATACTGCATTCACTTGTGCTGAGAAATAACCTAACTAAATGGTAGAATATTAGGCCTGATTTTGTATTTCAGCAATATTAATAATTACAGCAACCTATCAGCTTATTAGCAATCAAAGTAACCTATCAGCATTTCTTCTTTTTTCCCCCGAATGGTAACTTATCAGCATTATTGACATTTAAAAGGGTAGTAAAGACTAAAGACAGTAATCCATCCACTCCCCCAGCACCGACCACGCTTCTTTCCAGAAAAAAAAAAAAAAAAAGAAGAACAAAAAAAAAACAAAAAAAACAAATAGAAAAAAGAGCAGAACCAGAACAAGGGAATTAGTTTCTGGAGAGAAAAAAAATGACCCATTTGAATCTAATCACCTTCCTACATTCCCTTGTGAAAATAAATCAATATCCAGAATCATAAAAAGTTCATCAACAGTAAATATAGTTTAGGCGATATTTAGTTTCAGGTTTTTTTTGGGAGCTGCAATAATTCTTTCAGGATTTCAGGAACTTTGGGAATTTACAGAGTACCAAACTATAAATTCTCCTACTGAAAACCTAGTAAGTTTCCAAGTTGAAAAAAAAAAAAAAAAAAACATTAAGTGCAGTCTCATGCAAAATAGAGTACACAGTGGAAGCAGCGAAGATTGATTATTGTTTAAAGAAAATTCAAATTAAACATATTTTCAGCAAATATTCCACCGATGCATATTATATATCAACACATAAAAATATGATTACATGGAGTGTTTTTCAATGAAAATGCTTAAATCTTCATGTATAACAGTTTGCACCTCCTATATGCTCAAAAGTTGTGTTTATGGCTGCAACCCATTTCTCCCGCTCTGCACTAGCCCGTTCAACAAGCATCCGTCTATTTACCTCTTCAGCTAGTTTTGCTTCATGAGCTCTCCCTTCTGCTTCTGCCATGGCTCTAACTCTAATGGTTTCCCGCTCTATCTCTGCCTTTTCTCTCTCTGTTTGCCTTCGTTGGGCTTGAATCTGTTCTTCTGTCGCACGGCGAGCTTGCTCCTGTCTAATTGATGATTCTTCTTGCATCTTCACGAGTTCTTGATTTCTCGCTCTTTGATATTCATTTTCTGCCTGTGGGCAACGAAGAAGCTTGATCATTAGGTTGAAGGGGGAAAATAAAAGGTGTTTATAGACAAAACAAGCCATAGGCATGCCTGCATTCTCTTCCTTGCTAATTCATCCTCATAACGAGCCATTTGAGCTTTTGTCTGTGCCTGATGCTGAACTAGCTTTTTCTTTTCTTCATAGATTACTCGCTGTCTGTCCTGTGATTAAAAAGATAAGTCTGAAACTCAATGGTCCACTGTACAGCTAATTAAACCTATTTAACAGCTATCGGAAAAGAGACTGTTTCACTGCACTGGAGGAGAAAAAAAATATGGTGCTTTTGGATTCATTCAATGGAAAACAGATTTCATCAGCACCAACATACCAGAATGGGCACAGAGAATTTCAGCGGATATAATTAGTGATACCAAAATAAACACAAGTATCTACCGCATAGCTACCAAGAAACCTCTTTAGAATTCTAATATCGTTTAAAAGGAAATGTGCTTCATACTCTATTGGAAGCCGCATTGGCCATTAAGCAAATATGCACTATGGAAATAATAGCAAATAAATAAAGGCGTTCTATGTAATCTAAACAAACTGTAAGAGTTTTACCATGGATCTCTTATATAATATTTAAGATTTCACATTTTGCAATTTTATTAACACATTGCATTTGCTACTTGTATTTTGTACTGTTATGCCACTTGCAAACAACTACAAGCACTGCATCTTCTGTACCAGAAACTTCTACTCTTGATGTTCTTCAATTATGTACATTTCATGAATACTGGCGCATCAGTAAAGAAGAGAATCTGATATTTCCAGTTCTATTAAAAATTGGAAGTTCATGCCATGTGTTATTAAATTTATAATTAGCAGTGAAAGGTAGGCATACTGGTCTAGTTACAATCATTTTAAGTGCAAACTGGTTGCTCTAACATGTGCCGAACACAGTAACAATAAAAATCACATCTGTGAACCTTTTCAGAGAAGGTTTGAACTCCATTCAGGTTCCTCCAAGAGAATGTCACTCTCTCAGAGAGTAATGGATTGTCACTCTAACATGAGTTTATATCAACTGATCAACATCACCTGCACTGACATAGTTGAACTACTGCCCCATTTCACCAGCGTGAGAAGTTTCAATTCTGGACAGCGATGAAAATGGGACCCTAAATATCCAGAGGATCCTGGAAGCATGAAAAACATTCAATATATGAATCAGGTAACTACCTGGGCCTGATTTCAATAACCTATGCTTTCTGGGCTACATACAAATGGGTTGTATGCCTCTGCCAAGAGATGATCACTAGACATCCATATAGGCCCTGACAATCAGCCTTGAGCCCATGAGTGGTGTCCGCATGATGGGCTGGAAGGAAAAGTAGTGGTGCAGATTTGGCCAAAAAAAAAACAACAATTCAAGCGAAACAGCCCCAAGAGAAAAGAAGAAGGACGCGAGTAGTGGCAAGGGATCAAGGATTTTCTAATTATTATCAGGCATATGGTACATACAAGGCACTAAACTCTCGGTTTTAGGTATAAATTTTTTAACAAACTAGTTGAGGAGATCTTTGCCTCTGGCCTCATTGGTAAAACAGGAAAACCATAATACAAACAGTGAGTTTGGCAGAAAATTTGCACTTTGACATCATCCCCCCACACCCCAAAGAAAAAAAGATTTTCACCATGAAAATGGCTTCAAATGGATTAACAACCCCTTTTGCCATGTTGATCTCTCTGTCAAGAAATTTCTAATGATGCATATCAGAAGCTTCCAAATGTTTCTACATAATGGTTCGAAGCCTATGTAGTGGGAGCAGTGGATTTCATACTAGCAGAGACACACAAATGCCCAACTACCTCTCCCATTGATTTATCTATTAAGTCTCGAGTTGTAAAATATATCTACTCGAATTGGAAAAAAAAAAACTACGAAACTATCAGTGTGAACTTGTATCATGAGAATTCTGGGATCTCGAGATCAAGGTCCCAATTTACAGTGCATGCCTTTTAGAAAGCATGCGGCAATCCCCAAAATTCTTTTCAATCTCTGTAATTAGTTACCTTTACTTTTTTTTTTTGCTATTGGAGGGTTCCCAACCCTTTGGGCTGGACTAATCCCTCTGGGCACAGAGAGGGAACTCCCCTGTAGCCCCAGTGTGATAGTGCAGTTACCTCTACTCTTCCAAAGGAGATGATGAAACCTGTATATCACATATCAACAGTAATATTAGAGATGTTATTTGTTTTTTCTCACATTTTAGCTACATTTTTTTTTATCTTTACATACTTCTAATCATTGCATTATGGATCTATATTATACCATGTCCATTACATATGTTGTACATTTGAGAATCACATGATAAATGCTGAAACACTGGAATCCTACAGATACAACATTATACTAAACTCGCTCTTATTATGGGGACTTAAAAGTATGTAACCAAACAAATCAAAAGAGGATGACTCCTACAGTTTCGTGCTGAGACTGAAACGCCTGAAACTCAGCTTTCTTCGCCAGATGTTCCGCCTGCTTCGTCTCTTCTTGCTTCTTCAACAATTCAAATACCTGCCAAAATACCCAAAACCCCAGAACCAAAAATCACATTTTTAAGCAGAACTCCCAACCAAGACGGCAAGACCTGACCCAAAAAGATGCTTCTTCAACAATTCAAATACCTGCCAAAACACCCAAAACCAACAATCAGATTTTTAAGCAGAATTCCCAGCCAATACGGCAAGACCTGACCCAAAAAGCTGCATAACAAACAAAACACACCTTCTTGGCTTGAGGAGACTTGGATATCACTTTCAGCGCCTCCACGCCTCTCTCGAGCGCTTCTGGGTCAAACCCAGCAGCAGTCGTTCTCGGATTGTCATTCCGAGGCCGTGGTTCTTCTTTCTCCTGTGCTTTCTCTGATGCTGGCGGCTGGGGTTCTTGTGGATCCTGAGAAGGAAGTGAAGAAGGAGAAGAGAAGATGGATTTGAGGGGACTATCGGCATGAACATACTGACGAAAGTTGAACATTTTGGCAAAACCCTAGGATGTTTCTTTGATTGCGGAGGTGGAAGGAATCGATTGAAATGAAGAAAGGGTTGTGATTGGAGGGTTTGAATTGAATTGCAGAGAGTCTTCTCTGCAAGCAGACTGGAGCAGAAAGAGATGGCAGGAGGGGTTAAGGAGAGTAGGGTTTTAGGGAGGTTTAAGGTGGTGTGGTGTGGTGTGGTGTGCGTGGGGTTGGGGTTGGGGGCGTGTGGCTTTTGGTGCAGACAATGCATGCAAGCGGGCCGACTTTACAGGCACCGATATGGGCCACTAAAAGGAGATTTATGTACTGAATGCGTGATTGGATGTACGGTGAATTGCAGTGAAGTGAGTTGTAGTTTCAAATCAAGAGGAAATAAAATATAAAAGGATTATGATGATATTTTATTTTTAATTTTTTAAATAAATTTTTTTTTACTTTTTGTATAGTTGGAGAAATTTTTTTCATTTGTCATTTAGTAAAACGATGTTGTTGTTTTACTCTTTTTTTTAAATGAATGAGGAAATTTTGAATTTCTTGTTTGGATAATGGAGGGTTTACCTCACCTTATTTCAATTGGTCGTATATTGGGTATCTGTAAATTGTTCAAAGTGGATTTTCTTTTTGTAATTATAGAAAGGGTGATGGTGTATTTATAAATTTTCGAAAAGGGTTTGTTGTAATTACAAAAGAGAGAGAGAGAGAGAGATGAGGATTGTGCCATAAAAAACAGAGGTTTTTTTTTTTTTAGTTGTAGAGAAGGAGAGGGCTGTGTTTATAAGTATACCACCTTTAAAAATCGGGGCATTTGCAAATTGCTCGTACGAAGGAGTTTACCATGATCATTGAGATGAAAAGGGCGCGAGTCAATTGCTAATGTAATAGAGTTTTGTGTGATGACAAGAAAGAAAGCCATCTAAATGAATGGGCCTCTCTTATGCTCATGCCCTCACATGTTTAAACACTTTGGAGCTCACCTAGACCCTATTTGGGACGGAATCAAAAGGATTGAAAGATTTATAGCATACTTGTGTATGATGATAGAGGCTTTAGATGATGATCCTAACCACTTGATTAATGGCCAGCGGGCTCTTTTACAGTCTAAAATGAGTGCACAGTCAATACATTGGTTCAATTAATTTGGATGGGTGTCAAACCCCGGAATCAATTACTAGGGGGTTTGAAATTTCATTGTTCATTGGTCCACTTACTAGGTGTTCCATATGTTAAGCTTATGAATGCACAAGCTTAGGTGAGGACTCTCCCTATTTAAAAGTAAATTACAAAGAGGGTTATTCCCTATAATTCTTCATAGAAATTGAATGGTTTCGTTTTAAAATAGCAACGAGTATGCATCTTTTTAATATAGGATATCCAGTGGCGTACCTAGGAATTTTTTGCAAGGGCAAGGATAATCAACATATAATATTAGCGGGTTTTCTAGTGAAAAGCCTGAACAATTTAAAATATGACTCATTTCCTTATAGTCTTTATAAAATTTCACTTAAATGGTCTATAGTAAGTTTTATAGCACTAAGATAAATATTAAAAAATATAAATTTTTTTGTAGAGATCAATTTGACAATACATTTTCATTTGAGTGAAATATCTCATAAAAAAGATGACACTTATTTTATGGCCTATTAAATATTTCAAAGGCCCCGGTGTTATCTATGTGGTATACATACGATAAAAGAAATAAACAATGAATCACCAAGGAGTTCTACAAGTGGGCCCACTTAAGAAAATCTAAATCATTGGAGTAGCCTGAAGAATGAAGGACACTCTCAAAATTTTGGACAGACTATTGGCTACAACAATACATGTATCTTGGTCCCGGGTCGTAAAGTCCCTTAGAAACAAATGCCTACTTAAGACCACTTTTGTAATCACGCCTCTCTTATTATAATAAAGAGGACTTTACCGGAAAAGACATATTAGGTAACCACCATACTGAAAAGGTAATTTTAAGTGACCTGCACCAAATAAGTCATTTTGCCCGAAAATATATTTTTTATTTTTTATTTTTACATTCTTTACTAGGGTTCCTACCAACATTTTTCTCTAATGTTAAGGGTCCCTAGCAATCCTGCGTTCGATTCATTCATACATTTTAGGGCAGCTGCGATGCGTATTCACAGTGATTCCCAGCGGTATTCTATCGAGCCATGGTGACATGGAGCTAGGAATTATGAAAAATGGTTTCTAAAACATAAAGAAATCACGTTTTAGGGCAAAGTACAAACTCCACATTTCCCTTGGTCTACCCCAAACAATAGCACTTTAATGTTCTCCACCAAACAACGGCATGAGCTTCAGTGGTCTTCAAAAGATGGGAATATCCCACAGGGGGAAGCAACTCGAGCATGGTCTATTTTTTCTTCTTTTTTTTTTTCAATAATAGGGAATGAGGGATAAGTTTCGTGTATTTATAAGCGTACATTGCAAGGTCGATTGGGACCCTTAACATTACAAATTAAGTTCGATCGAGACCCCACAAACAAAGTAAATGAGATTTTTTTGAAGATTATGATGAACCTCACGGTCTCAATCGACCCTTAATATTGCAAATGAAAGTCGATAAGGACCCTAGCAGAGAATGTTAAAAAAAAAAAAAAAAAAAAAGGTTTTAAAGCAAAATGACTAATTTGGTGCAAGTGCACTTAAAATTACATTTTCGATAAGGTGGTTACCTAACCTGTTTTTTCCATTTAAATCCCCTATAATAAAAGCTTCTTTCCAACCAAATATATATAAATCATTGGAAAAATGGCCTTCTCATGTAGTATATATATAGTTGTGTGGGGGCATTTCTTAATGCCAAGATAATCTTTGATCTCGGTCTCACCCGGCTCGACAGGGACGCCAGCCTGGAAAGATCCCGGGGCCCGTTCCAAAGAAAATATCTAGAAGGCCCATCTCGGTCTCAACCCTATAGTTGATCTCGGTCTCTACTGTCATTCGGTCTTCAATGCTCTGCCATGATTTAATAGAAGGGTGGGCGTCAGGCCTAGATAAGTAGCCAGCCTTATCTTACGGTCTCATCTGCAGCCATTTAAGCAATATGTAGACTGATGGGACTTTCCTTTTTTACCTACCACCACTCAGGGAGGGTCGGATGGGACCCCTTCCCCCAAGGTCAACTCTCACGCCCATATATATGCATGGGGTAAGATCACCAAAGGTATGCAAAAAATAGATACTCACATATTCTCTCTTCTCCCCAATACGCTCCTCCTTAGTTCAATCACAAAACTAATTCAGGCATCGGAGTGCCTTTGGCTGCCTACAGACAGGGGCCCTGACCTTTGCCTTTGCTTTCCCTTTCAGGTTTTAGGTGGCTAATCATTTTCCAAACAGTCAAATCGAGAGCCTGATTCTCTCATAACCAAGTCCGTAATTTTTAGGCACTTACAGTTGGCGCCGTCTGTGGGAATTGTTTAAACCAAATCCGCCAAAAAGGCATGCCTCCAAAATCAGAAATGGTGGCGAAAGCTCTTCAAAGTCCTAGAAAGCCTCATCATTACCTCCGGCGGTGCCACCGGGCCGCCACCACCGCCTTTCCTCCCATTTTTGGATCACTGGAGGCACCACCGGTCTGTCCCCCGCCTTCGGAACCTCCAGTGGTTCCCCGACAAAGAAGATCCGGGGAGAAATCTAGCCCCGTGTACGTAGAAGGCCTCGCCCAGGCAGACTCCTCGTCTCGGGCAGCGATGACACTTCTTTGGCATAATACTCGCCAGACAGCCCTTCTTAACCAAAGTGCTCAGCCACCTGAGCATTGGCTGCCTGAGTACCCCCAATAGAACGCTTCTCTTCCAGACCCTCGACGACGGGGCAAGACCCCCGTGAGGGCCAGATCTCATCACTCTCATCACCTCACTCATTGTGACGCTCGGTCCCTTCACCAGATCAATGAGGAAGATGACCCTCTGCTCGAAGACCTCAAGACCCAGAACCAGATGATCCAGGAGAAGGGCGGACTAATTCATCAACTCCGGGAGCAACTCCGCGCAAAGGCGAGGACCCATGCTCCCAGGCCTCCACAAATACAGGACTTAAGGCAGGTCCTGAATAGCAAGAGAATGGACCGTGACGAAGAAGGCTCTAGCAGCAGCCACCCTCATAGCAACTCCAGAAGGTCGCGCCGAGAGTCAGAATCACCGAGACTGGAGAACATGGCAGACCTGACAAAATGGATTGGTCGCCATGTCAAGCGAGAGCTCCATCATAAGTTGGCCGAGGTCGGCTTCAACCGAGATCAGCTAGACTCCTGCGACACAGAAGACTAGGGTACGTCTCCCTTCTCACAGGAGATACAAGACTTTTCTCTCCCCAAGAGATTTAGCGTTCCGAGGTTCGTCCTCTATGACGGGGTCTTGGACCCTGCTGCGCACCTTCCGCATTTCACTCAGCGGATGTCGGTCTGGGGGGACAACGGCCACCTGAACTATAGAGTCTTCTCTTTCAGTTTGGGTGACCTACCCCTCAGATGGTTCTACGCACTAGGGTTGGTTTCAAATTGGCAGCAACTCCGGAACTCCTTCGTCGAAAAATTTCAAGCACATCGGGTCATCCCAAAGACGGGTGGCAACCTCATGGCTATACAGATGAGAGCGGCGGAGAACGTCACTAAATTCGCCAAAAGGTTCTTGACGATCTATAGCCAGATCGAAAACGCCAATGACGACATTGCCATCATGTGCTTCCAGTAGGCTCTGCTCCCAGGCAGTGAGCTCCGTAAGGACCTGATAAAAACCCCGTCATCACGATGAAAGCGCTGATGGCTAGGGTCAACCGGTACATCGAACAGGAGGAAGACGAGGCCCGAGGCAATGAGAGATTCGGCCTCTCGGGAAGGGACCAACCCCCTAGAGACGACAAAAAAATCCCCAAAAGGAAGCCAGACAGGAAGGAGGCCCCCATAAGTTCGGTAGCCTTCTCGGCCTCCACCTCTGGGGCAATAAACGGTCAAAGTTCAAGACCAACAGACCGGCTGGTGACTCTTACAAGGCCGTCAATATGAACTTCAAGGAGCCCATTTATAGGCTCCTCGGAAAGATCAAAATAGAGCCCTACTTCCTGTGGCCGCAGCCAATGAAAGGCGACCCATCCACCCGAGACTAGAGCAAATTCTACTCTTACCATAAGCAGAATGAGCACATGACCGAGGATTGCATGGCCCTCAAGTCCCACCTCGAAAGGCTCGTCAAAGATGTACACCTCAGATACTACATCAAGGATGGTGGAAGGGTCAACCAGGCCCAGCGGCGCCGACATCAAGAGGATCCAGATAGCGACGAGCCCGCAAGCATCATCAATGTCATCCACTTAGCACCTACCCCCCGATGAAGTAACCAAGCTCGCGCCGAGGCCAGAAGAGCCTCACACGGCAAGCAAGTGCTGACGGCCGAACTGGGGCCTGCACCAAAGAAGGCTCGGCAAGAACAACCCAAGATCTGGTTTTCGGACGAGGACTTAGAAGAAGTCCAGCTCCCCCACAATGACCCACTGATTCTCACCTTGCGGTAAAGAAACTACACGGTGAAACGTGTTCTTGTGGATCCCGGGAACTCATCCGAGATCCTCTACTTCAACTGCTTCAAGAGACTTGACTTAACAGAAGAAGATTTGCAGGAGGCCCGCACTCCCCTGGTAGGCTTCAACGCAAAATCGGTGTATCCTAAGGGGAAGGTCTCCCTAGCAATCCAACTTGAGGGTGCCACCAAGACCACCACCTTCCTGGTAGCCGATGCGCCGTCCTCATATAATGTGATAATAGGGCGAACCTGGCTGCATGACATGGAAGCAGTACCCTCCACCTTTCACCAAAAGCTCAAATTCTCACTGGGCTAACGACAGGATTGAGGTAGTCGCTGTATAAGGAGATCAGCAGATGGCCAAACAATGCATGCTGGCTGTGGTGCCTGGCGAAGCAAAACAGCAGCAGACACATATGGCCAAACTCGAAGGCGAGCTCGGGGATGTCGGTCAATTAGTAGAACAAAAGAGCATAAAAGACCTGACTGAAGTCAAGATCAATCCTGACAACCCCGAAAGATATTTTTTACTAGGGAGTCAGCTCCCGATGATGACAGGTCCGAACTACTTAACTTTTTGTTGCAGAATAAAGACGTTTTTGCTTGGACTCCATACGAAATGACAGGCATCGACCCCGAGATCATGTGCCACAAGCTGAATGTCGACGGCAAGCATAAACCAGTAGTGCAGAAGGCCCGCAGGACGGGATTCCCACAAACGGAGGCAGTGATCGAAGAGGTCGAGAAACTCCTGGAAGCCAGGGCAATCCGAGATGTGCATTATCCCGAGTGGTTGGCCAACACAGTGGTGATCAAGAAGAAGAATGGAAAGTGGAGGGTCTGCTTGGACTTCACGGATCTCAACAAAGCATGTCTCAAGGACAGCTTCCCGCTCCAAAAAATTGACAAAACGATTGACGCCACCGCGGGACATGATCGGATGAGTTTCCTCGATGCCTACCGAGGTTACCACCAGATTCCGATGTACAGTCCTGATGAAGACAAAACCACATTCATAACCACCTAGAGGCATCTACTGTTACAAAGTGATGCCCTTTGGGTTAAAGAATGTCGATGCGACTTACCAGAGGTTGGTGATGAAGATGTTTCAATCCCATCTCGGGAAGACTATTGAAGTCTACATTGATGACATGGCTGTCAAGTCCGAGAAGTTGCAAGACCACCTGACATACCTGCGTCAGACATTCGCCATCCTCAAGGAGTACCAACTTAAGTTGAACGCCTCCAAATGTGCATTCGGCGTCGGCTCCGAAAAATTCCTAGGAAGTCTGGTCGCCCGAAGAGAGATCAAAGCCAACCCGAAACAGATCTCAGCAATCCAGGTGCTCCAAAGCCCGACCTCGGCCAAACAAGTTCAGAGACTCATAGGAATGGCCGCTGCGCAAAACCGCTTCATCAGTCGAGCCTTGGACAAATGCCGCCCTTTCTTCTAACTCTTGAAGCAAAGCTCAAAGTTCCAGTGGACCCCAGGCTATGATCAAGCTCTTCAGACACTCAAGAATTACCTCTCCTCTCCACCCTTGCTGTCCACCCCATCAGAAGGTGAAGTTCTTTATCTTTATTTAGCGGTCTCAGATCATGCAGTGAGCTCGGTAGTAGTCAAAAGCGACGGCGCGCACCAACAACCTATATACTACACGAGCAAGATCCTCCTCAACGCCGAGACCAGGTACCTTCCACTCGAGAAACTTGCACTGTCACTCATTAGCGCCTCTCGCAAACTCTCCCATTACTTCCAGACGCACATGATAGTGGTTGTTACAGAACATCCACTCAAGTCCCTTTTCAGGAAGGCAGACTTTTCCAAAAGGATTTCAAAATGGGTCGTCGAACTGGGCCAGTTCGATATCCAGTATCACCCCAGAACGGCAATCAAAGCCCAAGTGTTGGCCGATTTCATTGTAGAGTTCACCTCTCGTAGTTTGGCACTGACACCATTCGATACCGAACTGGGGGGCAATAAGGATGATGAGTCTACCATGACCAAGACAAAGCATGACCGATCTTGGAAACAATTCCTTCATTCAGCTTGGAAAGTCTTCATTAACGGATCCTCGACATCCAAGAGGGCTGGCGCTGGCATAGTCCTCCAATCTCCAGAGGGCCTTGTCATCGAGCAAGCCTTGACCCTTGACTTCAAAGCATCCAATAACGAAGCTGAGTATGAAGCACTGATCGCAGGTCTCAGCAACGCTAAAACCTTGGGGGCACAACGACTAGTGATCTACAGCGATTCCCAGCTGGTGACGAGCCAGCTGAGCGGAGACTACCAAGCCTATGACGAAAAGATGGCAGCCTATTTGATCCATACAAAGCAACTCCTCTCTCAATTCCAGAAAGCCGAAGTAAAGCAAATAGGCAGAGACTCCAATTGCCATGCAGACGCTCTCGCCAACCTGGCCTCCGCTGTAGAGGCCGGAAAAAGAAGAACAGTTGAGGTGGAGACACTGGAGAAACCAAGTATAGAACTTCAACCACCTCGGCAGATTTTGTGCGCCGATCTTGGTCCGAGCTGGATGGACCCAATCATAGCATATTTAAGAGAAGATCGGCTCCCCGAAGGTAGAAATGAAGCTCACAAGGTCAGAATGAAAACAACTCATTTTTTGTTATCTCCAGATGGAAAACTCTACAGAAAATCCTTTACTGGACCCTATCTCCGGTGTGTCCACCCAAGTAAAGTCAAAGACTTCCTTTACGAGATCCATGAGGGAATCTGCGGAAGTCATATCGGGGAAAGATCGTTGGCATATCGGGCTATCAGCCAAGGCTACTGGTGGCCCTATATGCAGAAAGACGCTCAGCTCTACGCCAGGAAATGCGAAAAGTGCCAGAAATTTTCACATTCCCTATACCAACCAGCACAGGACCTGAATACTTTTTCTAGCCCGTGGCCCTTCACTCTGTGGAGTTTAGACATCGTCGGACCTCTCCACCGGACTCCAGGGAATAAGAGATGGCTAATAGTAGTCACTGATTACTTCACCAAATGGATAGAGGCTGAAGCACTGTCTTCCCTCACCGAAAGACATACCAAAAACTGTGTGTGGAATAACATTGTCACGAGATTTGGAGTTCCCCAAGCTCTAGTCTCGGACAACGGAACCCAGTTCGACTCCAACTTCTTCAAAACCTTTTGCCGAGAACTCAATATCAGGAATTACTACTCAACTCCAGCCTATCCACAAAGCAATGGACAAGTAGAAATCTCAAACAAAGTGGTGCTGGATGGGCTCAAGAAAAGGCTCGACCGAGCTCAAGGCAGATGGGTAGAAGAACTGCTAAGCGTCCTTTGGGCGTACAGAACTACACCAAGGCGATCCACTTCGGCAACCTCTTTCTCCCTAGCCTATGGAATGGAAGTTGTGATCCTTCTCGAGATCGGCCTTCAAACCCTAAGATCGGACCTCTTTGACCAGGGGCAAAACGAAGTCAATCTAGCTAAAGAGCTTGACTTGGCTGAGGAACGAAGGGAGGCAGCTGCTGTTTGTTTAGCTTCTTACCAAAGGTAGTTGGCTAGAGGATACAATCACAAGGTCAAGGAAAGGAAATTTTCGGTAGGAGAATTGGTCTTGAAGAAAATGCTTCCAGCAAACAAGAATCCCGACGAAGGCAAGTTCACACCAAACTGGCATGGGCTGTATAAAGTAATCTCAGAAGCCAGAAGATCAGTTTACAAACTTGAAAGCATGGATGGTAGAGAGTTGCCACGACCATAGAACGCCACACACCTCAAGAAATACTATTTCTGAAATGTACTCAAATTGTTGAATCAATGAAAAAGACAATGTACTCAAATTGATGGAATCAATGATGCGCCTCGTTTCTTTCAAGTTATGAAACTCGGTGTCGGCTTGGTTATGGAATCAGCTGTCTCGGTTCGGTCACAGGACCAACCTCTCTCGGCTTGGTTACGGAACCGGCCATTTAAATTGCCAAGTTATGGAACTCAACGTCGGCTCGGTTATAGAACCAGCTGTCTCGGTTCCGTCACAGGACCAACCCTCCCCTCGGCTCGGTTATGGAACCAATTGTCTCGGTTTGGTTATGGAACCAGCCATTTAAATCGCCAAGTTATGGAACTCGACGTCGACTCGGTTATGGAACCAGCTGTCTGAGTTCGATCACATGACCAACCGCCCCCCTGGCTTGGTTATGGAACCATCCATTTAAATCGCCAAGTTATGGAATTCGGTATCAGCTCGGTTATGGAACCAGATGTCTCGGTTCGGTCACAGGGCCAACCCCCCTTCAGCTCGGTTAGGGGAACCAGCTACTTAGACTCGGTCATGGAACTCGGCATGCTTCTCAGATCGGTTATGAAATTCTAGGCCTTATCATTTAAAAAATTCTAAGTTACGCACCCTTGAAACCATCCTAGTTCGGCTATGGAGCCAACTTTAACAGGATCATTGAGGCCAAAGCTTGATTAAACTAAAAACTCTTCCTCGTTACAAATTCAAGTTTATTTAAAGATTATCCAATGGTTCCAAATATGCTTACAAAAAGACAGAGGAGAAGTCTCAATGCGAAAAATTCTGTTTCATTAATAGAGAGAATGATTACACAAATCTGTACATTTTCATTACCAAAAGATAAAAGAGATACATTATTTCTTTAAAGGAACTTCTACTGTAGCCTTATTTGTGGGAAGAAGAGGACCGGAAGCGTCGGAGGTCTTGGGAGGAGAACGGGCTTGGACGCTTTTAGCAGAGTCCAGCGGTGGAGGAAGAGGACCCGAGGCCTTAGGAGGGGCTTCAGAAGGACCGGCGAAAGGCTCTGGCTCGGGGTCGGGCAGGACATATTGGAACTCAGGCAAGTGCTCGTAAATGGGGTCCTCTTCGGGAACCCCGTACTCTTTTAGAGCATCTCTGCCTCCCATCTGATGCAGTAACGGGCTCAAGTTCCTAATCTGAGCCTCGTAGTCCGCCGACGCCCAGTCCACCCCTTCTTTGAATGCACGAGCAACTTCAGCCCGAGAAGAAGATTGGGCCTTAGCCCGCTCCCTCCTCAAGGCCTCCAGCTCGGCCTCTTTCTTTGCCAGGTCGGCCTCCCTCCTAGCAAGGTCTTCTTCCAACTCATCCACCCTCTTCACCTTGGCCTCGGCCGCGCCCTTCCAATGCGTGTTTTTAGCTCGCAGCCGAATGATTTCGATCTTCGCCATTTGCTGCTCCGCTGCGAGTTCGGCATTTTTCTTCTCTGCCTTTTTTAGCTCTTCGGTGCTAGTTTCCATGGCCTCTCCTATCCTCCTCCTTTCGGCATCCATCTCAATGACTCTTGTGGCCGTCTTCTTAGTCCTCTCCAGTATTATCTGCAGCCTCTGCATGTTCTGAAAAGGAAAAGAACACGTCAAAGCAAGCGACCGAGGTATAGTACTTAGAGAAAGAAAGAACTGACATTCACCTCGATCGACGCCTTCATCGACGAGTAAATCAGGCTCAACTGCCTAGCTTTATTATGCTTCTCCATATCCTTGGGGAGAGCACATGCCCTGGCAACTGCCGAGATTGTTCCAAAGCTGGTCCCCGTCCGGTCTTCTACATTCAAAACTTGGCTGGGGTTGACCTGGAAATCAGGCCTGAAAGGGGGTGGCTTGACAGGCGGGGGATACAAGACCATTCCAGGAGCCTGCTCCTTCTCGCCCTCCACACGAGCCCTCTTTTCAGGAGGGGGCCTCTCCCCCTCCTTCCGAGTCTCGGCCGCCCGTTGTCGGGCTTCCTTGGTCGACTCCTCCAACCTTCCCCTCTTCTCCTGATGAGTGCCCTGCATGCCTTTATTTTTTATGGATGAAGAGGCCCCTACTACGACCGAAGAGCCAGAGGAGGCACTGGCCGAGGACCCCGGGGCGGTGCAGGGCCCGCTGGGGGCACGCTTTGGGACAGGCGGGGCTCGACCTTTGAGAATCAGGGCCCCCAGGTCCTTTAAGGGAGGTCGTTGCCCGTCCATCTCTTCTTCTCCTCCTTCTTATGGGTTTGGGGAGGAAGGATGGTCTTCGACAGCCCAAATCGGATTGGACGACTCAGGAACTTGTCCACCGATCTCGGCTAGGGAAAGCATTATCTGCCCTATCAGCTCAGTGGGGATCTCGGCAGTCTTCTTGGTATAAGACTGGTACCTCGGCTTATACCTCAGCAGCGAGAAGGCGGCTCGGTCGTTGTGACCGTGGTACTGATATATCTTCTCAAGCCAAGCCTCGTTCCTTCTCCACTGATCTAGATTAGCGTCTTTTCTTCTTCGCTGGATGCACGGAAGACGCAAAAAGAAGACATCAGCTCGGCAAATTAGTGATGATGCAAATATAACAGCCCAGGGGAAACAGGTTTTTACTCGGAGGGGTCCCAGGCCTCCGTGAAACCTAGATTCTCCTCACTTCCTCGGTCTCGGTAGCCCCGAACTCCCAATTCCCAGAGACGAGCACGTGGTCCTCCCCAGCATATTTGCTCGAGTCCTCTAAGGCATTAATCAGGGGTTGACACCTCGCCTTCACCAGAAGGTAGTATGAGTCATCTTCCCCTACGGACTTGCAGATATCGTAGACATCTTCGATGTCATGCACTCCGAGACCAATACTGAGGATCTCATTGAGTTCAACGACGCCCATGATTATTTTGAAACCATTGGGCATTAGTTGAAAGGGGCAGAGCCGCCATGTGCTAAGGCATGATCGAAGTAAGGGATGGATAGGAAATCTAACCCTGCCTTCGGTTATGGCCACCAGAGGAAAGGGCATCTACTTCTTAAAGAGGGTAAGGCCATCAAAACCACCCCGAAGATCATCAGGCTTCACCAGAACATCGTCTGGTATCTTATATGCATTCCTAAGCCCCTCCAGGGCTTGGGGGCTCTCTAACCAATGACTATAAATCCCCATTTTCTAAAGAGCTAAAAGGGGTAGGAAGCAAGGAAGAACGAAACTTAAAAACCCTAGGAGGAAGAAACCCTAGGCAAAGATGAAGGACGCAAGAGGAAGATAAAAAAAGACAAGGACACACAGAGAGAGTGCAAAAGATCTCGAGGAACAGAGGTCTCCGGATTCACTAAAGTTCTGGTCTCAGCAGAACGTCTTCCTCATCAGAGTCTTTTTCCAAGCAAAAGCAGAAGTAAGGGAAGAAACAAGAAGGGGCATCCCTATTTTATAGAGGGAGAAATACGCCTCTTAAATATCATGCGTGCGGAACGTCGCTTCGTACTCTCCCCGCGCCGTTTCGATACCAATAGCATCTAGGCAAAAGGTGACACGTGGCACCGCCAGTTCATCCCCCATCATAGTCCCGTTGCATTATTTATCGCCTCGGGAATATGAAGCGACATTCGCGTGCCCAGCCAGATGAAATAATAATGGTACGCCATTTATTACCTCAAGTAGATGAAACGACGTCGCAATAAGGATCGGACGTCAGCAAATTAATATCGAGATGACAACTGGGCGCAAAATGTTCTTATTCTTAGCTCCCGGCCTCAAAGAATAAAGATTCCAGAAGGTCAGGAGCTAGGGGGCAATTGTATGGGGGCATTTCTTAACGCCAATATAATCTTTGATCTTGGTCTCACCCAGCTCGGCAGGGATGTCAGCCTAGAAAGATCCCGGGGCCCATTCCAATGAAAATATCTAGAAGGCGCATCTCGGTCTCGACCCTATACCTGATCTTGGTCTCTGCTGTCATTCAGCCTTTAATGCTCTGCCATGATTTGATAGAAGGGTGGGCGCCAGGCCTAGATAAGTAGCCAGCCTTATCTTACGGTCCCGTCTGCAGCCATTTAGGCAATATGTAGGCTGATGGGACTTTTCCTTTTTACCTACCACCACTCAGGGAGGGTCTGATGGGATCCCTTCCCCAAAGGTCAACTCTCATGCCTATATATATGCATGAGGTAAGATCACAAAAGGTATGCAAAAAATAGATACTCACATATTCTCTCTTCTCCCCAATACACTTCTCCTTAGTTCAGTCATAAAACCAACTCAGGCATCGGAGTGCCTTCGGCTGCCTATAACCAGGGGCTCTAACCTTTGCCTTTGCTTTCATTTTCAGGTTTCAGGAGGCTAATCATTTCCTAAATAATCAAATCAAGAGTCTGATTCTCTCCTAACCAAGTCCGTAATTTTTTGACACTTACAATAGTCTTATCAAATTTCATTCAAATGACCCATCATTACATTGATAACTTGTAAAACACTCACATAAAATATTATAAATATTTCATATAAACCAATTTAAAGTTGGGCTTAGAACATTTGTAAGGTTTAAATTATTTATAGTTGGCTTTACTTAGGGAGGGGTGCTATGTGGACAAACTCTGGGGACCGAACTGTGGCCCGGTCCCCAGTGAGAACCACAGCCCTGGGATCCTGTGGTTCTCACTGGGGACCGAGCCACAGTTCGATCCCTAGAGTTTGTCCAAGTGGACTTTCTCTTACTTAGGAGATCAACCATAAAGGATCCACACTCTGCACTTGTTTTTATTTATTTTAATGTCCCCATAAAATAGCTTCTTTGAACTCTACTTGAAAGGCTTTCCTTAAAAAAAAGGAAAAAAATGTTTGAAAGAACCTTGAGACATGAAACCCGCTCACTTAGAAGAGAATAAGAGCAGAGTTTGTCGAGGATGCGTAAAGTTTGCTACATGTGTATCCTTAACAAACAAGCACGAGACAAAAATGCCCTTATGATTTTTTTTACAAATTCAATTTTCCCTACAAAAAGCAAAGAATTTTGAAGAGGGGCAAAATTGTAAAAAACTAAATTGCCATATCTACTATTCCTAAAATTTATGTTCTTCGAAAAAGAGGAAAAAAAATTATCCTCAACCCCGCTCCCTCCCTCCACCACTGGGTTATATCTATGCCTCTATGGGACTTCTTTGTAAAGTATTCACCCGCCAATGCTAGTCTAAATCTTAGAAATTTAAAATGTGTAAATGTACATATCTCGCAAAGGAGCATTTGTACAAATAGAGAGTTGTGTTTATAAATTACCCATCAATAGGACTTTTTCGTAATTAAACACAAATATATAAGGTTGTTTAAGTTTCCTTCCAAAAGGAGTTCTTAATTCCAAGAAAAAGAGAGGTGGTATCTGTAAATGAAAAGAGAGAGGCGGCATGGGCATAATAAATCACTCATACCAAAGGAGTTTCCTGTAATTACTCAAAAAAGATGATCATAATCATTTGGGGAGGGCCATCCAACCATTCATTCCCCCAACAACCTTAATTCCATGGTCACCATCATCACTAATTTTTTTTTTTCAAAACTCATTCCTATACAATCAAACATCAAATCAATCATCACAATTCAACCAGTGGGCCATCTGACCCAAAAGGTGGGTTCGCCCACCCCTCCCATGGTTCGAACCAAAAAACACCTTGATCGTATAAGAACAGCACCAAAAAAAGAGCCTCGATCTGCTCTACCCTTTTCCCCCTCCGCAAGAAAAGAACATCAAAAGGGTTGAGTAATTGAGTTTTTAGGGTTTTAGGCTTTTTTCCTGCTCAAAATCTAAAACCTACAATCCCTATTCTTCTTCCAATCTTCCTCATCTTTTCCTCTTTTTTTAGGGTTTTAGGGTTTGGGTTTCTCACATCTGTTTCGACGATCGATCGAATCGGATGTCTGCTCTCAAGTATCTGGAATTGCAGCGCAATGCGCATCCGGAGCTCGCAGATTGGTACAATTCGCTCGCAGATCTGTATCAGAAGAAGCTATGGCATCAGCTAACCCTCAAACTCGAGGAGTTCGTAGCCCTAGCTGTCTTTCAGGTCTCTCTCTCTCTCTCTCTCTCTCTCTCTCAATTGAGGTTCCAAAATCTGTTTTTGCTGTTGTTCTTTGGAGTTTTCACTCTTTTGTTTTGTTTTGTTTTGGTACTGTGATTGTTTCGGTTTTTGGGGGTTTGATGGTGTTGTGGGTTGAGGGAAAGTTTTGATTTTTGAGAGGGAGAATTAGGGCCTGAGATCTGGGTTGGTTGTTTTGAAGCAATTGTTAGTTGAAAGTTGATAATATGTCTTCTTTTGGGGGTGTTTTGTGCTGTTTCTGTTGTTTTGATCTCTGAATACAACAGATAGCTGTGCTGTCGTCGTTTGGGCCGGTTGTAAAGGATAGTTGTGAAGAGAGCTGTAGGCTTCTGTTTAGGATAGACTTAACACCTATCAAGCCAGAGCTCCCTTGTGAAATAACCCTTGGGTTTTCATGTCTGAACCCTAGGATCTCACCCACAATGTATATGCCCTACAAGCTTAAAGAAATAAAACAGAGAATAGGAATGTGAAAGCACAAAAACTAGCACTTTGCACGTGGAAGGGTTTTGGGTGTTAGACGCCAGAGCTAATTACATTTAAAATATATGTATTGAAATAATGTACGGGGCATTTGATGAAATAATAGCATGTCATGGCTAGATTAGTTAAGGAGCATTAATCTGCGTGCATAGGTGAGTGATTTACGCAGCAGCCGGTATGGGTTAGATATGAATGGTATTTGATGCGCCCAGCACGGGAGCTTCCATGCCTTGAAGAAGAAAGACTTATCTTTCTTTAAAAGAAAGACATCTATTTTATGAAATTTCCCTATGTAGATATTTATAAAATCCAATACAGGAAAGTAGGGAGTTCTTTATATATAAAATAAAAATCAAGGAGCAGGGTTGGGGGAATCTATATCGTTTATAAACATAGTGGGAAAGTAAGAAGAAATGCCCACCAGTCATACCAATGACTAATCAGTATCTTGAAGGGGCAAGGGATATCTTAGTCTTGGCATACAAGTTACCATTCATAATTTACTTCCAAATTCCCTTTCCTGAAACAATTAAACATATAGAAATCAGAAGTCTAATCGAAAAAGGCCGACATGGACGTTCTCACGCTGGAATGTGAAAATGGATGAACCTTGGGTCTGAGTATGGACCATGAGCCACCAGGTGGGTCCTTTCTCCACAGGTCGTGTCAGCTCATAGTTACATTCTTGTCTTGACTTTCTACATGTTCAGTGGGAACCTAATTCATTCTAGATCCAGATGACTTTTTTTTTTAGTTAATCTATTTAGAGTCTAATCTATGAACTTTGACCCTTAGGTTAGGTGGCTTACTCTCTTTTCATTTCATTGATACTTAAAAAAAGGGTTTGTACAGATCTTTTTATTATCTTAATGTACTCACAACACCCCGTGCTATGCACGGACCAACTTGAACAGAATAGCATTGGGTGTTTAATATTATGAGAAAAATATTCATAATAAAAAATTCGAAAATTGTGATTAATTTCAATTTTAATTGAAATAGTGTTCTTCATTGTATTCATAATCAATTAATTCCAATTTTTTTATCTCACAGGTATATTCATAATCAATTATTTTAATAATTAAATCAACTTATATTTTAATATTCATAATAAAAAATTGTGTTTGGTTCATAATCAAAATTGCGTACGTGCATTACTTTTATTTTGTGTTTCAGCCTACCACATTTATCTTTATTTTCTTGCGTTGATACTGGGACCCAGGTGGGCCACCTGATGACCCATCTAATCCGTGGATCCGAAGGAGGACCCACGGGCGACCCATTAGGTGGTGGACCCGTGCGAGGTGGGCCAAACAACGTTTGATCAGAGAGAGGGATATGACGTGTTTTACGAACAAAATTAGTTTTGCAGTAGATTGTTATGGGACCCACTGGTTGATCCGATCACCGATTTGGTCGAGGACCTAAGTTGTTTGCTTAGGGGAATTTGAATTTATTTTGGTGTTTGGTTCTGATTATTCCAGGGTGTTTGGTTGGGAGGATTTGGTGATGACTTGATTTTCTTGCGTTGATACCGGGACCCAGGTGGGCCACTTGATGACCCATCTGATCCGTGGATCCGAAGGAGGACCCACGGGCGACCCAGTAGGTGGTCGACCCTTGCGAGGTGGGCTAGGGCCCACTATCCAGCGTTTGATCAGAGAGAGGGAGAGGATGTGTTTTAGGAACAAAATCAGTTTTGCAGCAGATTGTTCTGGGACCAACTGGTTGATCGGATCGCGATTTGGTCGAGGATCCAAGTTGTTTGTTTAGGGGGATTTGAATTTATTTGGGTGATTGGTTCTGATTATTCCAGGGTGCTTGGTTGGGTGGATTCGGTGAGGGCTTGATTTTTTTGCATTGATACCGGAACCCAGGTGTGCCACTCGATGACCCATCTGATCCGTGGACCCATGGGCGACCTACTAGGTGGTGGACCCGTGCGAAGTGGGCCGCCCTGTTTGGCCCATCATCCAGCGTCTGATCAGAGAAGGAGAGGACGTGTTTTAGGAAGCAGTTAAGAAGTGGGATTTTTTTTTCACAGTTTCAGTCATTGTTTGGGCAGATTTTGAGCTCATTCAGTTTTACAGTTGTTCATCTTGTTTGGATATGAGGAACCAAGTTGTTTGTTTAGGGGGATTTGAATTTATTTAGGTGTTTGGTTCTGATTATTTCATGGTGCTTGGTTGGGAGGATTCGGTGACGGATTGATTTTCTTGCGTTGATATCGGGACCTAGGTGGGTCACCCGATGACCTATCTGATCCATGGATCTGAAGGAGGACCCATGGCGACCCAGTAGGCGGTGGATCCGTGCGGGGCCCACCATCCAGCGTCTGATCAGAGAGAGGGAGATGACGTGTTTTAGGAACAAAATTAGTTTTGTAGCAGATTGTTGTGGGACCCATTGGTTGATCCGATCGCCGATCTGATCTGACTACCACTCAATTCATAATTTTACATTCTCGTTCACGGTGCTTTGAATTTATTTGGGTGTTTGGTTCTGATTATTCCAAAGTGTTTGGTTGGGAGGATTCGGTGAAGGCTTGATTTTCTTGCGTTGATACCGGGACCCAGGTGGGCCACCTGATGATCCATCTGATCCGTGGATCCGAAGGAGGACCCACGGGCGACCTAGTAGGTGATGTACTCGTGCGAGGTGGGTCCTGTTTTAGGAACAAAATGAGTTTTGCAACAGATTGTTTTGGAACCTACTGGTTGATTCGATCGCGACTCAATTCATAATTTTACATTCTTGTTCACGGTGCTTTGAATTTATTTGGGTGTTTGGTTCTAATTATTCCAGGGTGTTTGGTTGGGAGGATTCGGTAAGGGCTTGATTTTATTGCGTTGATACTGGGACCCATGTGGGCCACCCGATAGCCCATCTGATCCATGGATCCGAAGGAGGACCCACGGGCGACCCAGTAGGTGGTGGACCCGTGCGAAGTGGGCCCTGTTTTGCCCACCATCTTTATTTGGGTGTTTGGTTCTGATTATTCCATGGTGTTTGGTTTGGAGGATTCGATGAGGGCTTGATTTCTTGAGTTGATATCGGGATCCAAGTGGGCCACCCGATGACCCATCTGATCCGTGGATTCGAAGGAGGAGCCACAAGCAACCCAGTAGGTGGTGGACCCATGCGAGGTGAGCCCTGTTTGGCCCACCATCCAGCGTCTGATGAGAGAGAGGGAGAGGACGTGTTTTAGTAACAATCAGTTTTGCAGCTGATTGTTTTGGGACCCACTGGTTGATCCGATCGCAATCTGGTC
This sequence comes from Cinnamomum chago, assembly GCA_038049695.1. Classification (NCBI taxonomy): domain Eukaryota; kingdom Viridiplantae; phylum Streptophyta; class Magnoliopsida; order Laurales; family Lauraceae; genus Cinnamomum; species Cinnamomum chago. Next base: position 1,631,491 of record CP142456.1, read on the forward strand.
CGACCACCACTTAATTCATAATTTCATAGTTTCGTTCACAGTGCTTTGAATTTATTTGGGTTTTTTGTTCTGATTATTCCAGGGTGTTTGGTTGGGAGGATTCGGTGAGGGCTTGATTTTCTTGTGTTGATACGGGACTCACGTGGGCCACTCGATGACCCATCTGATCTGTGATCCGAAGGAGGACCCACGGGCGACTCAATAGGTGGTGGACTCGTGTGAGGTGGGCCCTATTTGGCCCGCCATCTTTATTTGGGTGTTTGGTTCTGATTATTCCATGGTGTTTAGTTTGGAGGATTCGGTGAGGGCTTGATTTTCTTGCGTTGATATCGAGACCAGGTGGGCCACCCGATGACCCATTTGATTCGTGGATCTGAAGGAGGACCCACGGGTGACCCAGTAGGTGGTGAACCCGTGCAAGGTGGGCCCTGTTTGGCTCACCATCCAGCGTCTGATCAGAGAGAGGAAGAGGATGTGTTTTAGGAACAAAATCAGTTTTGCAGCAGATTGTTTTGGGACTCACTGGTTGATCCGATCGCGATCTGATCCGACAACCACTCAATTCGTAATTTCACATTCTCGTTCACAGTGCTTTGAATTTATTTGGGCGTTTGGTTCTGATTATTCCAGGGTGTTTGGTTGGGAGGATTTGGTGAGGGCTTGATTTTCGTGCGTTGATACTGGAATCCAGGTGGGCCACCCGATGACCCATCTGATCCGTGAATCCGAAGGAGGACCCAAGAGCAACCCAGTAGGTGGAGACCCATGCAAGGTGGGCCCTATTTGGCCCACCATCCAGCGTCTGATCAGGGAGAGGGAGATGGCGTGTTTTAGGAACAAAATCAGTTTTGCAGCAGATTGTTGTGGGACCTACTGGTTGATCCGATCGCCGATCTGATCCAACTACCACCCAATTCATAATTTCACATTTTCATTCACAGTGCTTTGAATTTATTTGGGTGTTTGGTTCTGATTCTTTTAGGGTGTTTGGTTGGGAGGATTTGGTGAAGGCTTGATTTTCTTACGTTGATACGAAGACCCAGGTGGGCCACCCAATGACCCATCTGATCCGTGGATCCGAAGGAGGACCCACAGGCGATCCAGTAGGTGGTGGACCCATGCGAGGTGGGCCAATGTTTGTTCATAGAGACGTATTGGGTTATTATTATTTTTTTTTTTGGAGGAAGTTATGTGGGCCAATTAGTGAGAGTGGAGACAAGAGGAGATACTGACATGTGTCTTCATGTATGCTATGAATTGAGGGATGGAACTTTGGAGGCCTGTGGTTAAACGAAGGGACACCACATTCCCTTTGAGATATAGATTAGTGTCCAAGATGTACATTCATTAGAAAGTGTTATATAGTATACAGACACAGTACTGTTATAGGCTGCAACTGCATCCCATCTCTGTTTAGAAGGCTGATGCTTTGGCATGGAATGAATTATTCTCTTCCCCCCATGTTATAAATGGATCTTCATGTGTTTTTTTTAGCAGTCAAGGCTTCTTTGCACCGTTAGCTCCTCTGGATTCTTTTGTCACCACTCAAATATATTTATTTATTCAAATTACAGGCCGGAGATTCTCTCATACAGTTATATCATAACTTCATCACTGACTTTGAGACGAAGATCAAACTTCTAAAGCTTGCATATTTTGCTGTCATTGTTTCCCGGCGATATTCAGAGAGGGAGGCTGGCATAGCCTATCTTGAGGGGGTGATTGAAAAGATTCGTGCTACCAAGGAGATGCGGGTAGAAGAGCCAATCCTTTATATCAAGTTGCAAATAGCTTCATTCAAACTTGAGATGGGAGACCAGAAGGAGTGCAAGAAACTTCTGGACGATGGAAAGACTACACTGGATAGCATGACTGAAATTGATCCATCCGTTTATGCAAGTTATCACTGGGTTTCGTCTCAGTTCCATAAATCTCGTCAGGAATTTGCTGAGTTCTATAAAAGTGCCCTGCTGTATTTGGCTTACACAAAAGTGGAATCTCTTTCAGAAACATTCAAGCTGGTATGCCCTTTTCTTGTCAATGGTTGTATATGGCACTGCTCTATTGCATAATTGTAATGACATTGCTGTGACAATGTTCATCTAGAAGGATATGGGCAATTAATTGCTATCATGTTGCTAACGCTAACCTAGCTGCAGTTTCACTAATTTGGTGTTTTTATCTGTTTGTTTCAAACAACCCAATTGCTCTGATCTTACAAGTACAACCACTAGGTTCACATTCCTTTTTTTTTTTTTTTTTGAATGGCACTAGGTTCACATTCCTTGTGACTATAGAGAGATATTGTGTAGTAATTAGTCACCAACAATATATTAGTCTATATGGTAATGGTATTTAATAATATAATCTGTTGGTATGAAGAGAACTTTCTGTTGATTTTAGGTTTGTGTCCTATTCCAGCTAACTGTCGAGACTCAAGAAAAATATTACACATATTTATAGGAGAATCCTGTAATACAGTGAATAGGCTTTTGGAGAATCCATGGCTTGAATTTATTATTATTATTATTATTATTATTTAATAACTGGAGAGATAAGTTGCAGTTTAGGCTATACTCTTTTATACCAGCACGTTTCAGTTGTTCTTGCCAGTTGCCTAGATGACATTCTTTTGACTGATGGAGACACCTGTACTGGTCTTAACTAGTTCATTCATGTCACTGGCAATTTCTTTACATAAAGTTGAAAGAAGTATTGTTTGAAATTGTGTTCTACATGCAGTTCAGTATGATTCATTTAGTGACTGTTCTTTGTGGATCTAATCTGTCACTCTTACTTCTGATGTCAGAAATCCTTGGATGAAAGTGGTTCTTTTTTAGTGTAGAATACAGATCTTAGGTAACATTATATAAGAATAGTAAATCATTTGTAGGTTAAAATTAATTTGTGAATTGTCTGTTCAAGCGAGGTATAAAGAAAATTGCATTGTTTCTAAAAATTCTACCTGAGGTGATGTCTATGTTGTTATCCAATTCTATACTACCCATTCTTTCTCCTTTATTTGCTACCTCTTTTAATCTGTAAAATGCAGCTGTTAGTCCTTTTGTAAGCTTTAAGGTAATTATCAACATGACTTGTATGATTTTTTTTTTTTTTTTAAGGTATGCAATTCCTTTTCCTGACATTTTCAAACTTTAAGGCATTAATGTTGTCATTGCATATTGCCTTATTATATCATTCTATATTGATTTCCTTTTACTTTGCATATTCCAGGATTTGGCATTTGATCTCTCCCTTTCTGCATTACTGGGAGATAACATCTACAACTTTGGTGAACTGTTAGCCCACCAAATTGTAAGTGGTCAGTTGCTTAAGAACAGTTTGGGTTTTAACTAATTGGCCGCTCAAGAGCATTGTTTTACTTTGATGGTTTTGCTGTTTCTCATTCAATCATTTGGAAACTTCTTTTTCCTGGACTTGAATTTGGAAAGTATTCATGTATATGAACCAGTAAGCCAGCTCTATTGTTTTCATTTGAATTTCAAAATGCGCAGATGTGTGTTGAAATGGTTTTCTGTAGGCTTATTCTAGTTTGCTTCCTATGGTCTCTCTCTCTCTCTCTCTCTCTCTCTCTCTCTCTCTCTCTCTCTCCCCATTCTTGTTTGATTCTTACCAATATATCGACATTGGGTAGTGGGAGGGGAATAACAAGGTCCACCATGGCGTCTCTCTCTATATATTTTGAATTATTGGTCACCATGGATTATTGATTGCCAAAGAATTTCACAAATTGGATGATGTTTGCCTTCATGTGGGGCTTGCAAAACAAGAGTAGAACTTGTTTTTGAATGGTGTTGGATTGATGACAAGAGCCTATGGCAATGGAACGTGCTCACTATTGCAACCTTGAGGTTGTGGGTTTGACTTTCGGACATATTACCAACTAAAAAAGGCATTGAATTGATGCCCGCGATTGTGGTGATTTATGGTCCATCTACAGTCAATAGTAGGACCTTTGTATCCTCCCTCCCATTGTACATGTGGATGGTCCTTGGTGGGCCCCACAAAGCTACTGTATCTTATTTAGGTAAGGTCAGTTTTTCTACACATGTAAAGTCGTATACGCATTCCTTCAGCCTAATAAAAGTTCTCCATTACCATTTTATAAAAATAGTAAAACAGTTGTTCCATATACTGTTCAGCTCTTCTTGCTAGCTCCTTGGTCTCTTACCCGTTTGACACTTTACTAGATTAGTAAAAGTCAAGTAAAGCCTCCATTTTTTAGACAAGGGGTTACATCAATAGCACTTTAATTCAAAATTCCCTCCATCTTTTAAAATAAAAATAAAAAGCAACCTCCTTTCTTCACTAAAATACAAAATAACTCCACTTTTCTATACAAAAAATAAAAAAGATACCATACCAAACAACTAAAAATAAAATACCATCATAACCCCATTATATTTTATTCTCTCTTGATTAGATGCTTTACTACACTTTATTTTACATGTAAAATTATCAAATGGGCCGAGGATAGCAGCAAGGTAAAACTAAAGGACTCTAGTAATAGTAAATTTGTAAGGTTAAATGCCAATTGTTATATCCTCCGGCTCTCTTTGTGCTACTTGGTGGGCATCAAGTCTCTTTGTAAGTCTTTGCGGGGAATAGCTTGTGGTGGAAGAAGTGGTGGGCTTAGCTTGGCATATTCTTGCTTCTTTCTCCCACATCAAATGGATTGCAAATTCAGCAGCAGATTTTTTAACCTAGGAAGGAGATGCACAGAAACATTTGGTTATAATTAATGATGATTACTCCATGCGATTCTTCTTTGTCTCTCTCGCCTTCGTTTTCCTCTTGTTTCAGTGACTTGTAGCATATCAATATTTATCTCTTACACTGTACATTTGCTTTTTTATTATAGTTATTAACAAAGTTATCATTAATAAAAGGGGCAAACAACAAAGTAGTATAGTCACTAAAGATTCCATATTCCTTACCATTAAAAAAAAAGAAGATTCCATAGTCCTTGTGTGAATAGTTTGCGTGATCCCTTCACATTTGCCTATTTGCATGTAAGACAGTACTCCATTATACACACTTGGATATTATTTTTGAGAACTGATTTGCCATCTATATGGCACATACAGATCAAAAGTCTCCTGGGGACAAAAGTGGAGTGGCTTTATTATATACTGCAGGCATTTAACACTGGTGATTTGGTTCGATATCAAGATCTCTGCTTTGTCCATAGAGCTTCACTAAGTGCACAGCCTGCATTAGTAGAAAACGAGAAGAAATTGCTGGAGAAAATTAATATTCTCTGCTTGATGGAAATCATCTTTAGGTGAGCAGTGTTAAAGGACTTAGAGTTGGGACATGGTTTAAGTATGCATTTTTCTTCTTTTATCTGCTAGACTGCTACAACATTCATTTTTTTGTTCAGTATTGATATCATTATTAATGTAACTTCAATCTTGTTTTCTTGCAGTCGCCCCTCAGAAGACCGAACCATTCCACTAAAGGTCATCGCAGAACGCACTAAACTCTCTATAGAAGACGTAGAGCATCTTCTCATGAAAAGCCTATCTGTAAGTAACTTTTATAACTTTATGTCTTTGGAACTCCAATTTCCTCTGCTTTTAATTTTATATTTTGGTAACTCTGCTTTCCTTTTCCCCAACTCGCCAATTGCTAACATCCCTATAAAAGCAAATGCTGGAATTCCTGACCTATATACAAATTTGAATCCATATTATGTAACGCACATGACACATACACTTCTGGGTAAGACCAAGGAGTAAGATTGTCGCATAAAATCATTACGTGAATTCTGCTGCATGAAATTAGAATAATTAATTACTCGTATCATAACCAAGAATTGAATACAGCCTAGTAAATAGAAATCTCGAGTCAGAGAATCAGGAAACAAGATCCTCAGGTTTATTTATTTATCTATTTTTAAGAACTGTGAATCTCTGCTTTTCTTTGAGTTTGAACCTGGTTCTGCTCATTGGAAATGTAGCACATGTTTGCGTTATTTATTTTTATCCATAATTGTTAGTTTGTTACATGATTCATCAAGGTATTTTGATTTTAATACGCTTGAAAATACCTAGTCATCAACAGCAGTTCTATAAAATGTTGATGCGATCAGTATCAGAATATTATGGATTAAAACAACATGAATCAATCGAAAACATATGGTGCAGGTTCATCTAATCGAGGGCATCATTGATCAAGTTGAAGGAACCGTGTATGTTTCGTGGGTACAGCCAAGAGTTTTGGGAATACCACAGATTACATCACTGCGGAATCGGTTGGATGGTTGGATACAAAAAGTCCACACTACTTTGTTATCTGTGGAAGCTGAAATCCCTGACCTTGTGGCATCATGATCTGCATTTTTTTGCCTGTATTTTCCGCCCTCTGTAACAATCAACAGCTTAGAAGAAATGAAACAGAGATCCATGGCTCCTACTTCAGTTCCTTCCGCTACTTCTTTTTGGCCTAATTTACTCACTGTTTTTGTGGAGGAACAGCTTGGTGACTGGCAGTGAGGCCTGTATTTTTTTTTTCTTTTTAAATTCATCTGATTGTTGTTGGATGGAGGATTAGAACGACAATATTTGTCTTTTATGGACCATTTTGCCTTATATTTCTCTTATGTTCGTTTGTCTCCGAAGAGAATATTTTGCTTAGTGTTAAAGATTTAAATGGGAACTCAAAAGATTTTGAGGTGCCCTTGTTCTCTGAAAATTAATTGTGTGATTAGTGAATTCTGTTACTAGCATTAGCTTCCAAGGGGTTGACAAGGTGCGCTGACTGCACGTTATCTGGATTTGCTGTTAATCACATATTATCGGTATGCTTTTGTTAAATGAGGTCTGCTAATTCTAGCAGCTACACTGGAGCCTGGGCACACACAAACTAACAAAAAAGGGGAAAACACCAACAAAAGTTGGGACAATTGAACTCACTATTAGAAGCCATTTATTTTCTGATCCCATCATTTTGGCTGACCTAAAAAAAATATAGCCCACCATTCTATTCATCGAAAGGAAAATGATTTAGAACGCACACATTTTCTGGACTGTTATCTTCATCCCTGCCCCACTTGCCCCTTCTTTTGCAAGGATTTGGCCATCTTTTGCTTGCTTAGACATCGGGAACCTGAGAGGAGATTCAAATGAGCCGTATTCTGCTTCTGTATGATCACTTCCATTTGTTGAGAGTCAACCTGAGTGGAGAAATGATCCCATGGTTAAGATGTTTACATATTGATTTGCCTTTCTGTGGTACTTGCTAACTAACCTTCCAATGAAAAGAAGCTTTTGCTTCTAATGTTACTTGCATGATGTTGATATTTTCTAATGGCATTTGCTTATGTGATGTGATGGAGGCACAACTGTGGGAGATCGTAGACGACTTCACATTTGTTGTTTATGTTTTCTTGTCTATCATTTGTTTTGGTTGCAAATTTTCTTCTGCAGAGTACTGAAGAGCTATTTGATGATGGTTAAGTATTCCAGATTTCCGGTGCGATAGTTCGGGTTGAGGTTTATCATTTAAAGTTCCAGCATTTTTTGTTGGGCACCTACGGATCCTCTGCAGGTTCCCTACTGGGGCCACCAAATAAAGGGCTAATCTCTAGGTTGGGCATCTAATAATAGATCCAAACCTCAGCAGGAATTTTATGGCCATCCAACGCAAGGTCATTGAAAGGATGGTCAGAAGACAAGATTCACAGACAGTAAGCAAGTTGGGTCTGGTAGATGATGATGGCCTGAGCCAAAACCCAAGAGGGTCCATCCATCGATAAGTCTATATAGGTGGGTGTGAATTAGCTCCACGTTTGGGAGGGGCTGGCCCTTCCAATTGTATATCTTTTCTACTTTTATGATGTTTTAACACACAATCTCAAGATTGCAATACTGATCACTTTCCGTTTTGCCCTAACAATGGATCTTGCCCATTCGGATTCAAATGGGTTATTTTGTTCTTCCTACTCATTTTGGGAATTATATTATCATAAATTCTAAAGAGGAATTTTATGAGTAAATTGAATCTAACAGGTTACATTGACAACATAGTTTCTTGGCCCTTCTATTGATTCACAAAAGGGTAATGCGTGACTACAGAAACCAGTAGCTTTACTAGCAAAAACATTTACTGAGGGCCTTTATTCTAAAGTCTAATTCAGGAAGTTTGCGCCCAACTATGATGTCAAGATACTGATATGGGTACGGGCATGGATACGGGGATTGAGGATACAATTCTGCACTTAAAAAAATTTATGACATGGATATGAATTGAGTGTCCTAATTTTCTGCTTAGATCACTTTCGAATTAATAAAACTATCGATGTTTACATTTCTTTCTAAGATAAGTAAGAAATTTGAAAGAAATATATATGAAATGTGGTGAGTAGGGTATGCCCAACTTGTATAATCTTGAAGTATCAGTATTGGATATCAAAATGAATGTCATACCCGTGTCCAACAGGGATACATTGGCTTGTACAAGCATGTTGGCAATCATAGTTGGCCTCATCCAAAGGAAGGCCCACCTGATCAACGGTCTGGATGATTGAATTGTGGGCTCCTACTAGTACAAAGTCAGAGACCGATGATGGCATTCTTTGACTCTCCTTTCATTTTATCTTATCGGCATAATATCTTATCCACATACCCATACATATCCAATGTCAGCATTTCATGATTCTCTCCTGCTCATTCCTCAATTATTACATGGACGAAATTTAAAGTTCTGATAGATCTCCCACCCTTTTGGCCCTCAGAAATGTAGGAAACCTTACACCACACACTGTCAGAGACAGCAAGTCCCTCTCACTCTTCCTTCATTTCAAATTCATAGTAGGATTTTCACTTCCAGATCATGGATTTTTCTTCTGCTACATGTTTTTTTCATATGATCATCACCCAGAAGCAGGCCGTTTTACTGTTGGAGTCCATGGATTTCTTAGAACGAACCCGCTACGAAATAAGGTAATGGTGATGATATGGTTGTGATTATCTTCCCTTTTTTTTCTATAAGATGCATGCTAAACTTAATCTTGATGATGATCTGTAGAAGTCAATAGAATGGTAATGGAGAGGATATGATGATATGATATTGAGGGTGGCTTTCTTTAATATAGATAGTACTCGATTATCAAGATGATCGTTTTTCCATGAAAATGGTGATTTGGATGGTGATTGTGATGGTAACACTAGCATCAATGGTACCATGAGTAGTGCTTCAGTCCTTCACCAGGCCCATCCCTTTATAGTGCCAGAAGAAGTCACCAACAGCTTGGAACTGAAACCAAGGGAGCAGGAATGCTTGCATCTTCTGCACAAATGCAAGAACATGGATGAATTCAAACAGACCCATGCCCAAATCCTCAAGCTTCGGCTTGAAAGCGCTACCCATGTGGGCGACAATCTCATTGTGGCCTGCGCTCTCTCGGGGTGGGGCAGCATGGACTATGCTTGCTCAATTTTTCACCAGATTGATGAACCAATCCCATTTGCATTCAACACCATGATCAGAGGCTATGTCAAGGACCATACACCAAATGCAGCAATGCTCTTGTATAGAGAGATGATTGAGAGAGAGGTGGTACCGGACAACTACACGTACCCATCTCTCCTAAAGGGCTGTGCCCTTCTTTCAGCTCTTGGAGAAGGAATGCAGATTCATGGACATGTTGTTAAATTTGGGTTTGATTCTGATGTCTATGTGCAGAACAGTTTGATCAACATGTATGGAAAATGTGGGGATATCAATCTATCAAGTAGAGCGTTTGATCAGATGGAGCAGAGGACTATTGCCTCTTGGAGTGCCCTTATTGCAGCCTATACTAGTTTGGGTCTGTGGGATGAGTCTCTTAGGCTGTTTGGAGAGATGAGTAATGAAGGTTGGAAAGCTGATGAGAGTACATTGGTTAGTGTTCTGTCTTCATGTGCACATTTGGGGGCACTAGATTTGGGGAGGTGCACCCATGGCTATTTGATCAGGAACATGTGTGGCTTCAATGTTAAAATACAGACATCTCTAATTGACATGTATATGAAATGTGGGTATCTGGAGAAGGGGCTTAGTGTTTCAGAAAACATGCCGGAGAAGAACATCGTCACCTACAGTGTCCTAATCTCAGGGCTTGCAATGCATGGGGAAGGTGAAAAGGCGATACGGGTCTTTTCATGTATGCTTGAGGAAGCGCTAAGACCTGATGGTGTTGTTTATGTGGGTGTCCTGAGCGCGTGCAGTCATGCAGGTCTTGTGGATGAGGGTCGTCGACATTTCGATAAAATGAGATTTGAGCATCAGATTGTGCCTACAATTGAGCATTATGGGTGCATGGTCGACCTGTTGGGCCGTGCAGGGAAGCTCAATGAAGCATATGAGCTCATCCAGAGCATGCCCATGGAGCCCAATGATGTGGTGTGGCGCTGTCTGCTTAGCGCCTGTAAAGTCCACCATAATTTGGAGCTGGGAGAATGCACGAGAAGAAGCCTAATCCAAATTAACCCACATAATGTGGGTGATTACGTGCTTCTATCGAACATATACGCTCGTGCTTGCAGGTGGGATGATGAAGCAAAGATCCGAACAGAGATGGTGTCTATGGGGTCAGTACAGATGCCTGGGTTTAGCATGGTGGAGGTGAAGAGAAAGCTACACAGGTTTTTCTCACTAGATAAGTCACACCCTCAAAGCCATGAAGTATATGAAATGCTCCATCAAATTGGATGGCAATTGAGATTTGCAGGTTATTCTCCAGATACATCTCAGGTTCTGTTTGATGTAGATGAGGAGGAGAAGAGGCAACTACTAGGGGGACACAGTCAAAAGCTTGCAATTGCTTTCGCCTTCATACATACAGATGAAGGATCACCAATAAGAATAATTAAGAACCTTCGGATGTGTGATGATTGTCATACATTTACGCGATTGGTTTCCAAGATTCTCAAGCGAAAAATCACAATCAGGGAACGAAATCGGTTTCACCATTTCAAGGATGGAGCATGCTCCTGTGGAGACTATTGGTGAGTAGATTGGCTATTTCCAATCTTGTGATTCACAGAGGCAATCTGCTTTAGGACCTGTTTGTGTGCATTAAAATACATAGAAATTCATGGTAAAATGAACTTTATGAAATGATTATGTGAAATAATATAAGTGAAGATGTATATAGGACTTCACTTTCTTATGTAATGAATTATGAGGGTGATGGCTGAGTATTCTATTTTCCTAAAAGGAAAAGTCATTCGATGTTCATTTTTTGTTCAACTTTTATGTTCTTTTTAAAACCACTTATGGTTCGGATCCTTGTATTCTAATGCAAACAAACGGCCCTTAATGCTATTTCAGAATTCCCACACTCTCTCTCTCTCTCTCTCTCACAAGCTGAAACCCCAAATTTGCAAATCAATGTTCCCATAATAATGCTTACGTGTTCAATGATCATTGATTTGAACTTATGAATAAAACCAAGTTACAGTGAAATAGCATCAGTGGTACTATTTGTTCAATGAAATTGGTCTAAATGCAAACACATTTTATGCTCAGGAATTGTGATATGATCCCTGGAATGCTGGACTTAATTGTTAGCCAATCGAAAATCTGACGCAACCCTCTTAATCAGGGGAGAGGGACATGACAACATAGCAACATGTGTAATGCATACTAAATCATAAAAAGGTCCAAGCTACTGGTTGAAACTTGAAAGTTTTGATGATGAGCAGGCTGTGGCGTTGCCTTTCCTATACAAATCATGATAAGTTGGATTGCGACACTGATTGATGATTTACCCCCCTCAAAATTCCCGTTGTAATTGTGACAAAAGTTTTATGTTGGCTGTGGGCCTACCTGATGCAACCTCCTCCTCCTCCTCCTCAAGGTTGGCCTACCGGCCATGAGTGGTACTACCAACTTGAAGAATCAAGGCATGTGTGATATCGAGATGCCAACACCACTCAAATAAGCATCATTCAGCTTATAACAGTGCATCAAGTCTACTACCTCTAATATTATACATAAAAATGTCTTAAAAAGTTGATTTTGAGGTACATTTTGCAATATCAAAGGCACATATGCCGAGTCCTGGGTCCCCGTGTCGGAACCTATATGGACCCGGATCCCTTTATCAATCGGAATCTAAATTAGGTTCCAGACCTAGATCCGTTTATGAATTAGAACCTAAATTAGGTTTCAGACCCCATTTTTTACAGGTTGGAACTTCTGGGTAATCAGAGAATTGGATACCCATTTGTAACCCTACTTCTAGATGAGATACCTTATGCCGGACCGGTGGTTGCCGTTATATCAGAATCCACGTTCTTATTTTTTTGACTCACATCAAATCACATCTGCTGCTCATGGATGAGACCTTGCACTAAAACTCTACATTTTCACCAGGAGTCACACACACTTCTTTGGGTCGGTCATGGGTGAGAGACCTTACACTCTCTTGAGTCTTGATACCGTTGAATCAAGGAGCCACGCACGGTAACAGCCGTTACAAGAATATGTAAAAAGAAAGTTGGAATTTGCGAAGACCAAAAAGAGCAGAGAGAAGTTAGGCTCAGCTAAATCAAACCACGAGAATCCTTTACTCCAGCATTGATATGCCTATCTTGGAGATGGAAAGTGGTCTAATTAGGACTAGACCAATTAGGTTAATCCATACTCAGCCTATATTGAGGTAAGCATGTCCGTACTAAATCAGTTTTTTTCCTGTCAGGTCCATCTTGTACTTGGTTTGAAGAGCCCATCCCGCCCTTTCCTATTCCATAGTGAAACTCACATTTCATCCATAAGGATCCGATCCTAAAAACCCATATGGTGTTGGCTTTTGAAAGTAGGATTTAATCACGTGTGGAAACCACACTATCTGTTCACTCCTCTCTCACTAACTACTTCATATTTGGTAAATTTATTTTACGAGTAAAGTAAAGCGAAGGGTTAATTCAGAAGACATTAAAAAGGAAGCGCCAAATAATAAAAACACAAGATTTCAAAAACAATATCTTTCTTTAAAAAAATATTAAAAAGATAACTTTCTCATGCCACTGAAAAAAAAAAAAAAAAAAAAAAAAAAAAAACACAATAAGCTCTGAGGAATGTCTACCGGCACGACTTCTAAACTAATACCCTAAGCCTGACCCAAGCTTGAGTCAGGCTTGAAGCCGTTGGCCTGAGGCTATCTTGCATGGAAATGATGAAGCCCGAGCTCGATCCATGTCAGACTTACGGAACAGAAAACTGAGTCTTTTACCATGTTCTAGGCAAGTTCAACTGTTCTAGTTATATCACCTTCTGTGAGATGTCATGGGTTTGAGTCCCCGCATTACTGCTTTCTTCCTTATAAATATATGAATATTTGGGCCGGGCGAGGATTCCAGCTCTCAACCACTATGTATAAATAAAAAAATCTGAGCGCAACCCATCGATTATAAACTAAATCCCATACCCAATGCTTGATCCATGAGCACCCTTTAAAAAAAAAAACACTCTTCTTTTTAGAAGAGAAAAAAATAAAAGAGCTACTCTCTCACCTTCTGTCTCTAACATACCCTTACATTTTTTCTCTCTCATGTTAATTAGCCCTTCACTTTACTTCATCGATAAAGTAAGTTTATCAAACAAGCGATTTATTGTGTGTCTGTTGTGCAGATATTAACGCATCCAAACGTCAATCATACATGCCCGTCCATCATCGTGTGGACTAAACCCCAGACACGTGACCCACCAATAAGTAAAAGCTGGAAGAGATGGACAAAAACTCGGTTTGCAATATTCCCGCCGTTGGTATCAGCGGTATACCCGGAATTGAGACTTTTCCTCCCTCTCAGAGCGGAGGAAAAGTTGCAACACGGACTTTACCGCCCATGAAAGAAGGATCTGACCGACAACCAAACCTCTCCATTTCCTTTTAACATAAATAAGATAAAAGAGCCGATAGCTGCAATTCTTCTTAAAGATCGTATCTAGTCAACTGCATATGATGATTGGAGAGAAACAACATCACACTAGCAGACTCTAGTAATTGACATAAGCCTTAATGTTCCCTATAACATTAAATGAATGAATGAATCAAGCTATGAGGCGCTCATTTATATAGACTATAACTAGGTGAACTGCAAATTTAGGAAGCAACCCAGTCACCAGGTAATCAAAGTCTTATGTCACTAAGAGATCAAACATGAGTACCAAGCCCCAACGACACAGTAACCAGACATAATTGGCGATCCTTCTTGCGGGATGCTTCTTTATTATTAGCTGAGAGTACATGATATATATTTATATAAATAAATGAAAACACACCAACCCAGTCATTTTGAATTGAAACTTTAGGATTCATCCGCGGATGGGATGAGATTCATCTTGAATGGTCTGGACTATAGATGTGTGGGCCCATGGTGGAGTTCGGGGAAACTATTGCAATGTTACCATGTAATGGTTGCGCTAGAGGATCCGATATGTCTCATATCTAGAAGGCATTTATTTTGAATGCGGAGCTTCCTCTCCTCTTAAATCTCACTTCGAGTGATATAAAATCAGTGTAAACTAGATTAAAACATGGGTCGGGCTCGGGCTTCATCATTTCCACGCGGGTTAGGCTCAGGCTAGCAACTTCAGACTATTCTGAAGCTTGAGCTAGGCTAATTAGCTTTCTAGTTTAGAAGTCCGACCGTTTTGGACATTTCGCAGCCTAGCCCCAGCACGGTCTGTGAAAATCCCAAGTTTTTTCATTCTCATTCAGTGGCATGAGAAAGTAAATTTTTAACATTTTCTTGTTAAAAGGAATAGGTGATTTTCAAATTTTAATATTTTCTAATTTGACCCCTCTCCTTTTCTTGTCTCTTGAATTAACCTTTCACTCTAGTTCTTTGGCAAACTAAGTGTACCAAATATGAAGTGGTTAGTGAGTGAGAAGGGAACAAAGAGGGTGGTGTCCACTCGTGATTAAATCCTACCGTAAAGAATCCATACGATATGGACTGCAAGAAGAAATGCAATTATTGATTCTTTCGTTTAATGTGGGAATGTGGCAAATGCAATTATTGATTCTTACGATGAATTTGGGCACTCATACATCTTTACTGCTGCTTGTATAGGTTGTAAAGTCATATTTGCAGATTTTCCTCCTATCTGAGCGGAGGAAAACCTGCACTTGCCACTGCGCCGCTGATACACAAAGCTAATTGCATCTATGTCGTTGATACTTAAAGGTTAAGAGTTTCAATGCTCACCATCTCATTTGACCCTGATGGCTCCCACTTCTGCGTGATTTAACTTTGCTCATATCACATGGCCCCACATGGATAGGAACTTGCCCAAATATCATTGCAGTTGGGAGTGTTCATTTATCATGTGAAATAGAGCACAATTCTTTTTTCCTCCTTTCTGAAAGTAAATAATGATGAACTTAATTAAAGTATTAAATCTGGACAAGAGTAAAAGGTCTATCAAAAGGAAGATAAATTGAAATTTTTTACTCTCACAGCAATAATTTTTGACTTAGAAACTCTTGATTTACTCAAAGCATTTGCCTCTTCATTCCCAACCTTTGGAATATGCACAATTCAATATTCTTTGAGGTAGTCAATCCTTCACCACTGGTTAATTTGCTTCATATATAAACACAAGATTCACTCAGTAAATGTTTTACATAAATTCAGTATTCATTGAGGTAGTCAACTCTTGATCTCCTTTACAACTGATCAGCTTTCACTATGCAGCAAGCACAAAGACAGGAAGAAAATTTTGGAAGATATGTCGAAAATCAGTTAGAGAGCAATAAAATTGTTGTTGGTACTCAATGGGTAGCCCATCTCCAAACTAAACATATCTTTGGTTCTATGATATATTTGATTCTAGAAGGCTTTATACAAGGTAAGAAATGGTCACCATAAAAAACCGGAGATCCTGATATGTGGGGTCAGGCATATACCTAAAACCAACAAAATCTTGATTACAGTGAAAAAAGTTCAAAAAATGACTATTTATAATATTGGTTGGATTGGTGAGAAACGGCAATGCAAGACCTATGCATTGAGAATCAGGAGAAATTTGGATATATTTATTCACCTTCATAAAAGGAAAAATAATAAAATAACTTAAATTT
Source organism: Cinnamomum chago (assembly GCA_038049695.1). Lineage (NCBI taxonomy): Eukaryota > Viridiplantae > Streptophyta > Magnoliopsida > Laurales > Lauraceae > Cinnamomum > Cinnamomum chago. The sequence continues at coordinate 1,647,587 of CP142456.1, forward strand.
TCTTGATGGAGAGGATTTGGCAATATTAAGGCCCGTGTCAACCGACAAAGTTTGCTACTGTGATTTATATTTTGTCTATGATCATAAGATGAAAGTTCACTAGATATGGACTACAAGATGAAATGAAACTATTGATTCGTTTGTTTTATGTTAAAGGGAGATGAACTTGGGCACTCGTGCAGCTTTACCGCTAATTGTATAGGTTGTAAAGTCGCATTTGCAAGTTTTTCTCCCATCAGAGCGGAGGAAAACTTGCATTATAAGGCTGTAAAGTTGCATTTACAAGTTTTCCTCCTATTTTAGTGAATGAAAACTTGCATGTGCAACTATTCCGCTAATACATAAGGTGACCGATTCTTTTTTTCCTTTTCTTATATCTTGGTTGAGTCTCGGGTCGGGCCTTTGGCCCACACTATGATGGATGGGAATGTATGATTAATATATAAATAAAATAATATCAAATCACAACAAATACATAGTAAATCACTTGTTTGGTAAATTTACTTTTCTCATGAAGTGAAGTGAATGGTCAATACAAGAGAGAACCAAAGTAAAAGCTTGGTCAAATCAAATGGTGAGAGTAACTTTTTGAAAATTTCTTTTAAAAAGAAGAGTTTTTTTTTTTTTTTTTCTTGTAAGGGTGCTCGTGGATTGTGCCAACCTGTGTTGGGTTGTGCATGGGGTTTATGTTATAAACATATAATAGATGGGCTGTGCCTTGAGTTTTTTATTTGGACTCGGTGGTTGCTATCCGGAATCCCTGCCTGGCCCAAATATACATATATAATTATAAGGGAGGGAATAGTAATGGGGAGACTCAAACCCGTGACCTCTCGCATGGAGTAGGTCCCATGCATGGCATGTAGGGCTGCACAAAAAATCTGGTGTTACCACAAAACCGCTTACATCGGTCGGTTATTGGTTTGAGCCTACTAAAAACTAATCCAAACCGGCTTACTAAAATCATAAAAACCGCTTACATCGGTCGGTTATTGGTTTGAGCCCACGGTTAACCGCTTAAACTGAACCGACCGTATGTAGTAACTTAAGTATTGCTTTTTTACTATTTTAATCTTAGTGTTTCGTTTTTTACTACTTTCAACGTTACATTCTACAACTCCATTCTCACATGAACTCAACTGTCAACACTGCCTCGGTGCATCTCTTCTAATCTCTCAAATGCTTTTTTATACTTCATTGTAGATGGAGGGGTTACTGTACATGGTGTTTTCCTTCCATCATAATTCATACATCATTTTAATGAAGTTTTTATCAGAAGGCCGCACTCTTGAAAATATTAGAAAAGTCAGTAGAGCCTGGCCTTTTGATAGTTGGTTTTAGTCTCACCTAATCAATGTGTTAAGAAACCTTCATTTCTGAAAAATACAGTGGGTTCTGATATAGATTTCGTTTGTGTGACTTTTTTTGACATGAACTATTATTCTATTGTAATTACAAATGATATTATGTGGAATTAATGTTTCACTGCAAGTTGGTTATTATTTATTTATTTATTTTTTTGCGCGCTTGCATTTAGTCCAAACTCTCTTTTTAGAGTAGAATTATTTTTTATATGCGTTTAGTCCAGTCTGGAATGTTGGATTTTTATGTTTGCACTAAACATTGGAATAAATGCAAAGGACGAGGTATCATCATTTTGAAATTTTCAATATCCGATTTTCAAAAAAATAAAATGAAAAACAATAGAATAAGTCATTTTTGTTGCCATTTGCTGTGGTTGTCTTTTCCTGATAAAATCTTGATACTTTTAAACTATTGCCAAAATTGAGATCCTTGCACCAAAAAAATCAATAAAATAGGGATAAAATTGGTGTAAACTAGAAAAACTGGTATGATAATCAGAATTTGACAGGAACTTATACTTGCTTTCAACTCTTAATAAATTCTATTATTAAAAGTTTTTTTTGAAAATATCTCTATGGAAATCTTAAATCTGAAAAATGTTTCAACATTTTCTCAAGACTCTAATTTATGACAATGATGTGTGCATGCAGCGGATGGTGTGTTGCAGGTAGTGGCATTTTCTAGGGGAAGATATCAAAAGAAGGGATTTTTTAAACATGCTCACTTGTTTCAAGGCGCGTATGCTTTACCCTTTCCTTCCTATCTGATTTTCAAAAAAATAAAATGAAAATTAAACAACGGTTAAACCGACCGAACCGAACCTTTTGGTTCGGTTCAATCCGGTTTAAGCCCTCTCCATCGGTTGGATTGGATCGGTTAATTAAAAAACCGATAGGTTCGATTTGGTTGTTGGTTTTAGTGTTAAACCGATCCAAACCACCTAACAAAATGGATGAACTCGATCAATTCTGGCATATTTCAATTATAGAATCCAATGCCAGGTTTATATATAATGTGTAAAAATCATTTAATTGACTAGTGACTATCTGATTTGGAGAGGTAATGGATTACTTATAACAGTACCATCTTATTCAATGATCAACAAAAAGGTGATTGTGCCTCGCAAGTTTCATCGAGGGATGGATCGGGTGGATTTGGTATGGATTGGGATAAAACCCAAACCTGCCCTGTCTCAAATTTATCTCTACCAAACCAAACCTTACATGCTGTGATACCAAACCCGCCCTACGTTGTTGGGTCAAGTTGAATTTAAATTTTAGAACTTTTAAAATATCTAAAAATAAATAAGAATGAGTGGTAGAGATCACGCCACCTTTTCTTCCCACATTCCTTAGAACCCCCTACACCACATGAGCTTCTCTATTATTTCAGTAATAAGTATACATATATTATACATTTGGGGCGGGGCGGGGCAACAAAACCCAAATCCTTCCCATAGCAAGAAAACCACTACCAAGCCCACCCCTAATAAAAGAGGGTCGGGGCAGGTCCCTATTTATACCCGACACATTGCCATCCCTCGCTTCATCCCATAATTTTTTTCTTGACAATTAATAATCCAAAATTTCTCTAGTGGCCTACTTCCCAAATCCCAAACCAGAACAAGAGTAGAGAGTACAGAAGATCAAGAAGATAAACTCATTAGCACCTACAATAAACCTTAAAACAAGGCGGAAAAAAAAGGACAATAGAAACTGAAAATGAGAAAACTTTACCACTATGCTTACTATGATTTCTCAACCAGTACAAACCGTGTACTGATGCATTAATGGCCTTTATAAGTTCCAATTATGCAAAGTATGCACTCAGTTGTTGAAGCAGCAGAGGAGCTTTGACCATTTGGCCCACAAAACAAGATTCAAGCATAAACTGACCAGCTGAATAGCTGATAGAGCGATAACCTTTGAGAAAATATTCCACGGCCACTTTCTATCCTTGATTTTGCGGAATGGTCTGACCATATCTGCATCAGCAGATGATGGGCCTCAGAGACAAGGATCTTGACATCCCACTTGAGGAGATGTAGCAAACCAACTATTTTGCTTTTCTCATGCTCATAAAATGCTGCAGGATGGAGTCCCACCTTCTTGATGCCCAATGAGAAGGAATCAAAGGTTTCAGCACCAGACAATTCAGTTTTTAGACTTACTGTTGAGGCATTCAATCCATATGACTGTCATTTGATTATCTGAAACTTCCCTAACTGGAACCATGATTCCAACTTGTAATCCACATTTCATGCTTAGTCTCCAACGAGAACAGAAAATTTTGCCTCGAGAATGTCAAGATTGTCAGTTCAAAAATTTGCAAAGTTGGAAATTCAGTTAGTTGCCAAGGTATAAATGAGTTGCTGCATTTGACAAGTGGGAATAACAGATCTGGACTAATTCTCCGTGCCTCTTTTTTCAAGTCCGCAGATTGCAGCTGCACCAATGACTATCTACACCTCCAGCAAGTGCCCTAAATACAGTTTCCATGGTCACTCCACTACCAGCAGATAGAACCTGGGTTAAAAAAAGCTGATCCCTCTGATTTGTTTTGAGGACTAATGGGTATTATAATTTCCTGAATGACTTGTCGTCGAATTTTTGCATCTCAGTCAGAGGCTCATTGAATCATCAGTGATTATCATTTGCATCTCAGCTTTCTCCCAAACTAGATCAGGATATCAGCTACCAAAACCAGCACTCTATCTTGAAGCTTTAAACAATCTCCATGATTCTACAAATTGACATTCAGAAGATAAGTAATTGAAACAAAAAAACTAGAGATAAAAAAAGCTGAAAATTGATCGGTTAAGAGTCACTGCCTATACTACCTGATGACCAAATATCATTATAGTGTGATCAGGGACTTGGCATGATTTCCCAAGTCAAGCTCAGTACCTGTCTGTACTCTAGAAGGATGGGCGTTTTGTCTTCATGTACCTGTTGAGCTGCCGCCACCATCGTTTAGACCAAGATATAAACATTTAAACTTTGAAGAGTTTTCTGGTCTTTGTCACCTGACATAGCAACTACCTCAACATTGAAAAACATTAGTATTTGTTTGGAATATAAGCCTACTCCGCTTGCCAAAAAAACCTTCCAACATGGCATACATCAATAATTGAAACAGTAATATACTCACATAATTAGCCAAAACAGACTCCCAGAAACATAGCTTTATTTCCAAAAACTGAAACTAGAGGTTTTAATGTCAGTTCAATGCTTCAAATTCAATACAGTACAAAGTTAATACATAAAAGATTATGTAACCAACAAAGCTGAAATTAGAGCCTTCTGTTTTTATGCCATGCTCCAAATAAGCAAAGAGAATTTGCTTACTGTAAAATTAAAATCCAGCAAAAGTTTCATAAATTTTACATAGTGATTCAAGATGCCTTTTTTTGGCATTATAATTTCACCAAATTCTTCTAGAAAAAATGGAACTTCACTGGGTACAGAACAGTCATGAATAATCTCTCCTTAGTTATACATTAAACCAAACAATAGGTCATACAAAGAAGACAGTTTAGATTAAGTTACACCATTACTGAAACAGACAATACAGGTTTCCTACTCTACAAGTCTGGCTTGAACGACGGTTAAAGATCAGTAGAAAATTATAATGTGAGCTGAAGTTCAAACAGAACCATGACCATAAAAGTCCAGCATTGAAGACGCTACAACCAAGTGACAACCAACTGCAACAAATTTTGTATGGTTCTGAACTTGGTATGTAATAAGGATTTTCTATAATGGATTAGGTTACGCTCAAGGAAATGTATCTGAAACAGGTTTAACCTTAGACTCTCAATGACCACTCTATGCAGGTTCTTTTTGGCCTGCTTGTGCGCCAGATTCCAGGTGTCTCTGATGATCATTATTGCTGGAAGGTTGATCGTTCCTGTCAGATCTTGAATCTTCATGTCCCCTAGGGATTTTCCCTAGTCTATCCTGCAAAATTTTGTTTTTGTTAATGCTTATGTACGGCTAATAAATAGGCCAGTGTATAACAAAACAGAAAAGCACATGATACCTTGAGGGCGGTATTCTCAGCAACAAGTCGTTCGCATTCTTCTTTGATGTGATTCACTTCTGCTATTAGAGCTGTGTTTTCCTCTTTCAGAATACCAACACGTTGGGCCAACTCTTCACATTCTGCCTGAAACCCATCACACTCATAAACATATTAAATAACTCCATAAAAGAGAGGTGACATAAGGTGCAATGTCTGGTAAATGCGTCATACCTGCTTGCGCAGCCTGGAACGCCGTGCCGATTCCCTGTTTGACTGCTTTCTTTTCTGTCTCTTAAGTTCTCTTTCATCCTGTATTTGAGAAAAAGAATAACATCAGAATAGAATATTAAACCAGAAATGGTTTTAGTGATAATAAATTCAAAACCGTGGTGCTAACACCACGAATGGTGAACATCAGTCAGTCAGTGCTGAGTTTTAAGTTCTTAGAAATATATTCTCAAAACCTTTAAACCTTAGAATTCAACCCCAAGAATCAAGTATCAAGCATTCAAACAGAATCAGAAAAGAGGCAAATGAAAACTGCTCACAGATCAATGGACTGGAGTGGGGAAATTAGATCATTTGTACTGATCACTATCACTGAAGCCTTTTCCAATCTATCAGGATTGCTTTTGTGAGTTCTAATTCTCCATGTCTCCTTTTAGGGCTAATTTCTCTTGCCCCACAATCAAGCATTTCGTTTCTAACTAGTTCCTTCCAAGTCTTTATTGGTCTCTTACCGCTCCCAGTACCTTGTACTTCCGACAATTAAGTTCTTTTTGTAATGACTGTTTCCATTATACTAGGCACTTGCCAAGACCATCTAGATAATATTCATTGTTTTTCATTTGTATGAGTTCACATATAGATTACATCACGTGCACTCATTCCTAACACCATCCTTACTCGTCACCCCGCACCTATATCTAAGCATCCACATCTCAGCCACATGTACTTTTGTCTTCTCATTGTTTCTCTGTTGACACGATCAGCTTTATCCAATAATGCAGGTCTAGTTGTTGTCATATAAAAATGTCCCTTTAATAGAAGTGGCACTCAACACTCATGTAATACTAGACTAGGTTGACTTTTCTTCACCCACTCTGCAATAATTTTATCTAGAAGACCCCGGAAGCCCTTTTTTTAATCTATAGTTAATCCTGAGCGTTGGAAAATACCACTATGTGGAACTTAAGGCTGTCAATGGGCCTGAATCCAGCATGGATCTGGGTCGGTATAGGCGGAACTGGACATGCATGTGGTTGATGGGCTGGACCGGACCCATGCAAAGGGTCCAAACACAACTGGGCCACATCCATGCCCATCAGAATGCTATTAGCCTTGTAACTATGTATATACATACATACTACATACAGTAATAAAATGATACATATTGTATCTAACACGAGAAGTTTTATTTTTTTTATTTTTTACGACTACTTAGCTTTTATAATTCAAACTTGCGCCTAAAGCCAGATCTGGGTCTGCATTACATGTACTGAATGGTTTTAAAGAGGGGCAAAATTACACTCGGGCCTAAGGATTTTTCGATCAGGCGGACTCAAAATCAGTGCTCTACTGGATTGAAGACTCCTTAATTTTAAATGGGCTTGGTCCTGGACACAGCAGGTGAGTTTGGCTGAAATCCATCACGCTGACTGCTGGCAGCCTTGGTGGCACTTGGGAGGTTTTCATTTTACATTGACCCTCCTCCCTAGTGGAACTGCCAAACTTTGCTCTATAATATTTGGTCTTTGTTCTTCTATTTCCGAAGCCATTTGACTTAAAAGGGCCTCACTCCAACATTGTCACTTATCGTTTTAGTTAAGATCTTGTAGCACCAATTAATCTCACATCATTTGCAAACAACATATCCAAAAGACTTTATCTGGAAACCAAGGAACTTAATACAGATACTAAGGATCAAGTTGTCTGTAACAAATGGAAATAAATAAGGGCTCAAGCCTCAAAGCATGCTTTTGGTGCAATCCAAGTAAGCACTCAGTCGTATCACCACACAGAGTAATGCCTTTACTGCTCCTTCATACAAGTTTCACACAGTTTCAATATAACCATTATAGGTGCATTTTTCTCTTCAATACCAAACAAATTAGTTGCCTTGGCACCTTTTAACATGCCTTCTTGAAATCCATAAAAATATATAAAATTCATACATTTAGAATGAAGCTCAGAAATGTATAGAAAATGCTCAAAGTAGTATCAAACAAGTTAGAGATACCCAGGCCCATTATCAATTTACATGATGCTATAAAAAAAATGCCTGAGAAGAAACAACCAAGAATTCAAGGCATGCTACTTTTTTTTTCTATTACTTGGGAGGAAGTGTAAACTATCTTAGTCCTAAACCAACCTAATCTATAATTCCAAGGATTCATCCTGGGGTGCTCCTGCAGTTGTGCTCCGCCAGAGCTAAGGGTCAATCCCTGGCACCTAGGTGAGAGTGAGATAGCCCTGACCAGTTATCACTGAGATACTCATGTCTCTAAGGCATGCTACTGTCGACTACTTGAATGATGGTCATCATCGTCATTGAAGTCTTAACCTATCTATCTAGGATAGGTTTTGTGTGTTCTATTTTCTCCATAACTACACAATCTATCAATATCATGTCTTTTCTCACACCTGGTAGTTTGAACCTGTAACCCTTCAATACATCATACAAGGTTTGTTCCTCTTTTTTTTTTTTTTTTTTCCTTTTTACTCTACCCTGTATGTGTTGCAACCATCTCAAATGTCCCTCAATTTTTTATTGGAGTTGCAAATAAATTTTCATTATTGCGGTCATTTCTACTTTTGACATTTTTTTGTATCTCCACACATCCATCTTACCCTGCCATTTCAACCAAATATACTTCCACTTATCTTTCTTTGGTGATAAACATTCAGCTCCATACAACAAAGCACGTTTAAATCTTGTCTTACAAAAATGTCCCTTTAATCAAAATGGCAATCAACAATCACATAACAACCAGTACAGCTTGTCTCACTTCTCTACACTAGGTTGATCCTATTTGTTTAGTCAACTCAAAGCATTCGTTTGTTCAATAATTGATCCCAGATATCATAATTTATTACGTTGTGGCACTAAGTTTTTTTCAACTTTTACCAGTCTATCTACCCTCTCATATCCACTAGATTATACTTCACAAGTGTTCTGTCTTTGATCTGCTAATTATCCATTTATTTGGCTTGAAAGCCTTTCTCTAAAGCTCTAGCTTATCATTGACCAGCTTTCTTGTCTGATCACTAAGTATCGCATCATTTGCAATGTTAAGTTTTCATTATCAAGGTGAATCAAAACAGGGGCAAAAAAGATTAATAGGCTGATGGATCTAATGATTTAAAAACATCAAAGAAAAGGACAAATCCAATATGAAGAGTATACGCAGGGAACATGTTATATTTTACTAAAAACCTTCAGACATGGTGTCCAATACTCCAATCTGATGTTCACATTTGAGATTTCATTTTAATTTATTTCCAAAATGTTAAAGAAAAAGGGGTCCTGAACTCTTTATGATCCTACAGAAAATACCAACCTGTGGCCAGAGCTCTGATTCACGCGGTCCAACAAGACCAGTAGGGACGACTGTTCCCCCAGCTGGGGTAGCAGGAACTTTCCCCCTCAGCACAGGAATGGGCATTGCAGTTGGTCCACCCCAATAGTCCATCCCAATATTTAAGTTTGTGGCAGGACCAGTAACACCTGCAGGAGCACCATGTACTGGCATTGGCATGATAGGCATTGTCTGATTCAAAATTGCATGTTGAGAATGAGCTACTCCATTCTGATGATTATCAGCAGAACTCCTATACTGGGATGCCTCAGCTGTAATTCATAGTAAAAATATCTGTATCTTAGTAGGAAAAAAAAAAAACCCACCCAGTCAGTGCTGTGATTGAGAACATGTCTGATAACTTTACCTTCCTCAGAATCTTGCCCGCAAGGTTTCTTCTGTTGTGACTCCTGCACCAAACTTGTAAAGTTATGCATATGCAGCATCTACATAATTCTTACATCTTGGGAGATGATGGTGATGGATTTCCTTTTATGCTATGATTTTCAAAACTCAGTATGGAAGAATGGGATTTCTAAGAACAATCTAACAATCATATGTGGACTGTTAAGTCTCTCAAGAAGTGATATAAAAAATAAAAATAAAAATGTGCCAAATGGAAAACACAGGCCAAGCTGGCTTGTTAGATTTTCCAACTTCCAACAAATAATAGATGCATACTCTTAACATGAGAAGAATCTTCCCTCCACTACAGATTTGCATCATTTAAAGCCCTATATTTATCTCAAGTGTGATGTACCAAAAACCTTTCCAAAGAACACACTTCGCATACACAAACTTGGCGCTTGGTTATAATTCTATTATAAATTCGAAACAGAACTACATAAATAGACAGTATGATTACTAGATATGGTTGCATATTTTCCAGGGATAAAAGTTGAGATGCCATCAACAACAAATCCAGTTGCAAGAGCAGAATGTTAGCATAGAGCAAAAACCCTTAACTGCTAACCACTGTTTACCATTTTGGAATAGCTGTACCTATTAGCTTGGTTATGTGGAGCCAGGGCATATATCACTGGAAAGTTAGCAAGGAGTGCATGGTGCCATTAACTTTGCATGCATAAGAGCCAGTAACATGCATAGATCTTTTCGTGCCCATTGCATGCCTTTTTAAGTCATCCATTATATATGGTTATATTATGCATATCCATATATCTTTTCATGCCCCTTGCATGCTTTTTAAAGCCATCCATTATATGTGGTTCTATTTCCTCATCCACAAACCAAAAGAACCGAGTCTGAGATGCTAAGGTACTTACATTCTGAGAATTGGTATCACTTCCTTCGCTTGAACCTTCACTGGCACTCTCCCCACTGTAGATATCAGGTTTCCTCTCAATCACAACCAGCCATATACATAGTAAAGAAAAAAATCTTATCAAAACTGTTAAGTATAAATGTTCCATATGAACTGACTATACCTTTGGGAGACAAATCCATTAGTAGATGCTCCAGATGTTTTGCCTGGGTCATCATTATTATTCTTGCCTATAAGCATATTTAAACTCCCTAAACTTCCTTTTGATCTCTTTAAGGGGCTCCTATCTTTGCCTTCAGGGGACTTACCATCCGTATCCACACCACCAAGCATGGCTCCCTGAAAAGATAAATTCCTGTTAAGCAATATCTAGCATACAGACTTGCATGCATGCAGTTTTTTAACACCAACTACATAGCATCCATTGGCCAAACAGCAACAAGTTTAGCAGGTAACTCACAGAAGCTTCAGCATGTCCATTTGGAGAAGGCATTGCATAAGGACTAAATGGATGAGATCCCTGGTTTAATGTTTATCGAAAGGCAGTGTGAATAGGATCCAAAAATACAACAAAGAGGCATAGAATAGTTAACAATCACCATGAGAAATTTCAGAAAGAAAGGTGCTAGATGTGTTTGACAAGATATTACCGTTGGGATGGATGGATGAGGGTATAATCCACCATGAGGATACATTGCAACATATGGATGTGGTGGGGTCCCATACGGAGGCATAAATTGCTACAAGAAAATAAATGAAGACAACAGAAAGGAATAAAAGAAGAAATAAATACCAGAAGAATGTTGTAAGAAAAATGAAAAATACTTTAAAAATAAAGCAATGAAAATAAACATGATCAGAATTATCTCCTAACTTTTTTTTTTTTTTTTTTTTTTTTTTTTTTTAATAACAGAGGTGGTCCCAACCCTTTGGGCCAGAATAATCCCTACGGGCCCCGGGTAAATCCCCTATGACCCCAATGTGATAGTGCAGTTTCGAACCATCAACCTCCGGGTACAAACCGTGGTCCTAGGCCAACTGAGCTACCTCTCGGGGTTATCTCCTTGCTTCAAATCAATCATGTATTTCCATTTTCAGATATCCAACTCTGCTTTCCCCATGAATGACTCTTCTACTTAGGTTGTTCCAATTCCATCCACTTCCAAGTCTCATGATTTTAAGATAACGGGGTTCAAAGTACCCTATTTTTCCATTTTTAGTCCATCTTATTACTTTTCTAGGTTTCACTCACTCCTAAAAATTAAAAAGAAAAAAATAGACAAGGTTGTTGTTCTTGTTAGATATTTCACAGATTGCACAAACTCTATAAAAAATTGGAATTATGGAATTCAAATAAAGGTTTAGTGGTCTCAACTTTGACCAGTCCAAAGAATGACACAAGAACTCAACTTCCTCTTCATGTAAATTCTAGACAATCACAAAGATTTATTCACCGGTCGAGTGAAATCAAACAAATAACTCTTACATTTGATCCTATTTTAGAATCACTTTTTCAATCTATTAAACAGACCAGACACAAATAACCAGCAACTAACATAAAGAGTTGTACCTGAGCTCCCCACATGTAAGGATGAGCTTGGGGGCTTGATGCCACTGGAGAATGAAAGAAACCAGGTGGCGGAATTGGAGAATAAGCCTATCACAAAGATTAAAAAAAAAAACCAAACAATCAATGAGGCCAAAACAACAAAATCAATACAACTCTAACAAACAGCATGAGCAATAGAAAAATTAGCTCAGTGAGCACCTGAAATCCAGCCCAGTCTGGATAAGCTGCCGAACTGCTAGTTGTAGGAGTCTGTTCCTGAACAAAAGCCAAATCACCAACAGAAACTATTATTATTCAATGAATCAAAAACCCAAAAACCAATACAAGCTCGAAGATTAGCAGTAAACCTTTTCAGAGGCCTTTGACCCCTTTTCAGATGTATCCATCTCGGTGCTTCCCATGATTCAAGCTCAACACCCAAACCAGTCTATCAACCCAATCTACAATAGTAGGCATACAATTCGAGTCAATTTCTACTTGAAACAATATCAAATCAGCAATAATTGGACTCTGCAACCATCAATTTGCATTCAAAAAGATAACTTTAACGATCTGTATCAGGTTACGTAGAGAAAGAAGATCCCCGAATTGGAAAAAAATGCCCTAGCTGATGTAAACCCTAGAAAATGATGAAAAAGGTGCAAACTTTCAACTTCGATTGTGATGGAAACCCTAGAAAATGATGAAAAAAGATGCAAACTTTCAGCTTCGATTGAACAAATCCATTGAGAAAAGCAGTTGGGAAGAATAAATTGGATCAAATTGAACAGAGAAAAGATCGAATTAGGGTTACATTTTTTGGGAATTCTGCATGGAAATTTGGGGAGAACCCGTTATTAAATGCTTCGCTTTCTGTCTCTTCGATTTCGCTTCTTTCTAGCTAAAAAGGTATACGAATCCGTAGCCGTATCTAAGCCGTATGGGTTAAGGTGACTGGGGTTAGGGGGTGGGTTTGGATCGAGCCATTGTGTTCTTGGACCCAGCCCAAATTACCCATAAATTGAATACCCATTTGCAACTCTCTATAAGCCTAGGTTAGGAGGTTTTCGATGGGTAATCCTATATGCACTATATCTGAATTTCCATTTTTAGACCCGGGAGAAATTCGGATATAGTGCATATAGGATTCAGAACCTTTCTAATTTGTCCGGTGTGTGTTTATTTGAATTTAACATATGTCAACTAGGGAATTAGTCCTATTCACTTAAAAACCCCAGAAATACCCACGTCGTCCAAAAAGAAAAGGAGGTTGATTCCATGTTGGGTCTAGATTTGGATCTGAAATCGGATCTATAAAGACGGATCTGGGTTTGTATTCACCATGGTTCCGCGTAGATCTGAGACATTCGCATCCCTAGTATTGTGCAATGCAATACAAATTGACAATGTTTTGAGTATTAACAAAAATGTTTTTTTTCTTCTTTTTTTTTTTTTTTGCTATCAGAGGGTTTCGTGGATTCATCTTTCGATTCATAAAGAAAGGGGAACCGAGAATCGATACTAAGACTTCTAGCTCTAAAAGAGGGCGGAACCGTGGTCTTGCCTACTCGGCCAACCCTTTATCTAATGGTTTTTGGATGAAGCTATTGTTACTTAGATCCCAAACCTAAATTACCACTGATGACACTTGCCTTACTTGGACAGCTCTTTCAATGGAGGACTTGTATGATCAAATTTAAATTAATTAAAGGTCAACTCATACCAAGACATTGACCAAGGCTCAACTATATTTATGCTAAAATAAGATATCTAATTATATGTAGGGAAATGTTCATATGCATCTATCCCTCACCATGGGGTGAGGGATGCTTCCATAAATGGGGGGTTTCAAGTACAAAAGGATACTTTCAAGTACATAGGGTGTACTTGAAACCCCCCATTTAGGGAAGCATCCCCTTATATGTATACATATATATATATATATATATATATATATATATATTAAGGGTTGCTGGGTCGGGTCAACATGGGCTGGGTTGACAAGGTATTTATAAGTTGATTAGTATAAGACCTGTTTTAAAAACCAGTCACGTGACTTAAATCTGCACTTGATAGGGTCAACCCGACTCAACTAGCATAACCGCATTCAATGTGGGTCAATCCGTTGAACTTGAACTAACCTGTGGAATTTTGGCTCAAACCCAATCCATTTCAAATATGAAGGCTAAATTGGAGTCAAGTTGCAGTCAAAAAAACAAAAAGAAAAAAAAAAGGCCCCCATCCATATAAGGAAAGACTATTTTAAGTACCAAAATATTAGTTTTCCAAATTATTTATACGGGTATAGATATGCGGGTCAATCTTAACCGAACTTTTTAAAATAAGTTATGTAGGTTGACCTTAACCGTATCCATTTAAATAGAAGTTAGGTTTTACTGTCCGGTGACTGATTCGTATATATTGCGGGTTGAGTTATGAGGGTCAAATGCGGATCAAGTTTAAGGCGGGTTTGCGGGCCAAGTTCAATTTCGCCACTTCCATCAGTTTGCTATAAATTTAGATATGTTAATGGTCAGTATTTTGAACTCGGATGCTGGACCATCATGTAATATAACCATCAACCTAAAATCACCCTGAATTTCTTTCGGGCTTCAAAATTCAAGCTGAAGATTGAGCCTAAACCAAAACAGACTCAACCAAGTTACATTTTCATTGCATGTTGGGACATGCATGCTTGGGTTACCCAGGACCTTATCAGAAACATCAAGCATTTATCTAGGATTTAGATTCATTTTAAACTCAGGACTAGATGGACTTCATTAAAAAGATTAAAACAAAAGAGCAAATGAAAAAGAATAATAACCAAAGTGCAATTATGTTATTATATTTATATTTTTAGATTAATTTAAAGCATTTTTATGGAAAAAAAAACTTGTTAAACATGTGTTTAATGGTAAAAACACATTAGAATTTTAAAAGTAATAACAGAAAGAGGGACCCATAATATGAGGTCATTTTTTGGATGAAAATGCCTCTTCATCTTCCCATGCCATGCCTCTTCATCTTCCTTGAGATTTATTCTCTTGCCTTTTATTGTATGGTAAAAATTTCTTTTTTTCTCAAAATTTTAATTTGGTTATTCACTGTGCTTTGAAGATTAGGTTTTTTGCGCTCCCTCACATTACATTGTGCCGATGCAAATCATTCCACGGCTTTGTTACTTGTTTGTCGCGCCAAAAAAATAATTTTTTTGAATTCCCAGTGAATATATATATTTGGGTAAAATCAAAGCTTTTGTCACGGCCTAATATCCCCTTATCTTCCTAATATTTTTATGAATATGCTTTTTTGAAAGTACACTTTTTATTTATTTCATCTATTCCATAATAAAAACAAAGAGGGATACGGGTTACACCTAGATTTTGAATCACAAGAGACATTTCAAGAAATGACTGATCTATTTACTTTATTAATGACCGAGCCATGTTTGGCCTATCATAGGGACTTGCCTTGTCTATCGATTTCTACCGATTGAATTAAGAAAAAACGAATAAGGTATGCAACTCTGGGGATGAATTGAAAACTTCAAGAATCTCTCAACCTCATGAATTAAAGTCACTCGAACTTCAAATCTCCATGAATTTTGTTTCTCCATCTTCCTTTGGTCTTTTTCAACACCCTTGCATTAAAAGCAACAAAATCCATTTAAAAAAAAAACCAAAGACAATCCAATTCCCAGTACAATGTGTAATGTAAATCTATTTAAAAGAAACTATGAAAAAAAGGAAGAGGAAGATGAAACTGTTAGGAATCAAACACCCGGGTGATCTGCGAGAGCACACAGAGAACACATGAGATTTATATAGTTCACCCAATTTGGACTATTACGTCCACAGTAGATTCAAGCCGGTTTACTATTCTTGGAGATCACCACACAATAAGAATAACCCTCTTCTTGTGTACACAAGGGTACAAGCCCCTATAGTCTCTCTAAGTTTCTCTCTCTAATTCTTTTTCAGTTAATCTCAAAGTACAATGCTCTCACTACCCAGTATGAATACACGACGCCCTAAGCCCCCAAACATCCACAACCGTTGGATATGGTCAGATTGTTGAAAATTTATACTAACAACATACTTTATGTATTTGTCTTTGACTGATTCACTTTTAGTATATTTTGTCTCTTCTCATCTAATTGAGATTTTGTATGTGCAAATGGTTGCATTGTTCATTAATATGCCTGTTAGTGTCTTTTATTCTATAAAGTAGACAAGTTGGTGTGTAGAGTTTTACTTATACACGGAAGACTTATTTGTTGGTTCTTATAGAATATAAGTTGTTGTTCACAATCTAAATGGATTTGAACACACCATCAGTACAATTGTAGGATGATGTTTCAACTGGCTTGTCTTGGTTGCGGGAAGTGGTATAGTTTCGACTCATTATGCTAGTACACTATGTGTGTATTGAACATGACCGTGTTTTTGAGTTTATTGTCTTTATACTGACTATATAAGATGATGAACACCTAAATGGTTATTATGAGTGCTTGTACTCTTAATCTCGACATAAATAATAGACACATATATTTAGTGTTTGACATTTTGATTTACGAAGGAATGAGATCTTTTATGGGTCAATAATCTCAGTGAATTGGATGATTACACTACGTGTATGGTGGATATTAGTTTATTGACGGAATCCATGTCCCGTAATAGGGATTGATGATATCTCCTTGATGAAGCTTTTAAGTTTTGATTATGTCAAACCCTGCAGGTGGACTTTGTGTCTGACATATCAAATAAGTTAAGTGTAGGGTCTCAAGGAATTATAAAGATATCGATTAAATATATATATGTCAGTAATTATTTAATTGAGGGATATCTGAAATCTTAACGTGGGGATATTAATAAGCATTTAATAACAAGAAGCTCGAAATATTATTTTGAGAATAAGGACAGGAGTGCAATTATAATTTTTTAGTGGACTAAATTATAATTTATGGAACTAGGATTCTAATTTGGGTCGAATTAGGGTTTCATGTTTCCATAAGGAGCCTATTTTTATTTCCTTCTTAAGGTCCATATTGTAGCCTATAAATATGCGCTACTGCTCTCTAAGTTAACAATAAGAAAAGTAAGAGAGAAATCTCTTGCTGTAAGGCCGAGATCAAATCAGAGAGATCTCGCAGGTATGATTTAATCATATTAGTTCAAAGTTATTTCCGCAGTGATCTTAACCCAATATCTAGAGATCATGGTTTTTACTCGTTTCTAATACTTATAACACAGGGATTAAATAAAAAAAATACAGATTAACCCTTGTAGCATAGGAGATATCTTCAATCAATGCATAAACCCTTCTCAAGAAATCAAAGACAACCTCTATTTAAAAGAAAACAAAAAGAAAGATGAAACCCATTTTCAAAGCACCATCTCTCAAAACATAGTAGATCTTCAATCAATGCAAAATCCTTTTCAAGAAATCAACAATAATCCAATTTTCAATCTAATAATTAAGAGATAAAAATCACTTTCGATTAACTAAAAAAGAACAAGAAAGAAGAAGATATCATAAAACCCACCACCAAAATACATCTCTACTGAAAGAAGACTTCTTTTTCTTTTTTTTTGTAGTAGGAGGAGACATGTGGCAATTGCAAGATATTAAACTCATCTCTGGTGTATATTGAATAATATGGCATAGGTTAATTCTCAAGTATAAAATAATTATTTACATAATTGACGAAAATATTGGACCAGATGCCGTTTAGGCAAAAAAAAGCTCAGGGTTGAGCAAATTTTATGAACCTATCCCTTATTCTATTTGTGGGACTAGTCCAAATTTGTACACTGTTAAATCAAATCATAGCAAAAGCTTAAGGAAAAATCTTTGGTTTTTAATCAAACTTATCCACAATGACACCTGGCTAATAATTAGTGACCAAGAGCGCTTCACATTGAGGCTAATAAAACATCAATTAGGTCATTACTCCAAAAAGGTCATCAGTGATGAACATTCATTGCATTTGAAAAAGTCTAATATAAAACGCTCCTTATCTAAGTGGTAAAGAGTGACAGTTTTCACCTGGCTGTCTAGAGTTCAAATCTTAGATACTTTACCTCTTTTCACTTGTGTGGGTTCCTTTTTCGCTTGTGCAGGCTGTCTTTCGGTGTGTGTAGATTTTCTCTTGAGTTTCAGCCCCCTTACTTGGGATTAAAAAAGGGGAAAAAGAAAGAAAAAAAAAAAAAAGAGAAGAAAGAGAGAGGCCAGTAGTTGGACAAGGTGTACATTAATTTTGAATAAACTCAATTTTTGATAGATAGGCTTCATCTTGAAGTTCCATTCCTTCTCCACCTCGAAAAGTGTGAGTACACTGGGCCCTTCATCAGTCACAGGCAAATAGGGAAAGTCCAGGACCCTGTCAGGGCGCCCGTGCCCTGACAGGGAGCAAGGGTCCCTGTCGGGGTCTGTAGGAGGGCTCCAGGCACATATGACCTTGTTCTTGCCCCAAAGACTGACCCTCTGACACTCCTACGGGTGATGTATTAATTGTTGTGGTAGTTTATGAAAGGACATATTTGGAAAAGGAGAGAATTCTATGGCGTTCCATATATAGGAAAATAAATTCCTCTATATGACTATATCTAAGAAAATCAACTCATTTTATTTGTTTTCGATGTGAATCGTCAGCTGCAAAAAAAAAAAAAAAAAAAAAAAAGTGTTTTCGCCATTAAAGAATACTTTTTTTGTACAAACACACCCTAAAAACAGTGCAATATATTTTATAAAAAAAAACATAAAAATTGAAAAATGCTTTTCTCCAACAAAAAAAGTTTCATATTTAGTGTAGCCATTTTGGTAAGAAAAAGCGGAAAACTCAATTTTATTGCAATTCCACTGAAGAGTGTTTCTAATTAGGGCATTGAAATGGGTTTTTTGCATAATGCAAAAAAGATTTTTGTTTCTTTTGGACAAACATGCTCTAAGGGAATGTTTGGAATGGATTTTTCTATGAAACACATAAAAAGTTGCCCGTACAACCGGCGGTGCTGCACAAACGTATCTTTAAGGAGTGATATTTTGAATGGGGATTTGATGAAGCAACTTAAGGATCTCGTAGCATGTGAGCCACACAATTTCTAACAACAACTAGATCGTTTAATGAGTCATGTGATTCGCTGATTCAAATGTGGTGGGGGCAGCATAATCGATCCGCATTTGGAAATGAATAATTTTCTTCAACTCTTTGGGACTCTATTGCACTTGAAGTTGATAAAAGACCATACTACTTTACCCGTAGAGATGGACAATTAATTTTATGGAAGAAGACTTAATCCCAAGGGGTAGCTCAGTTCGCCTAAGACTACGGTTTGTACCTGGAGGTTGTAGGTTCGAAACTGCACTACCACACTAAAGTCACAGGCGAGTTTATCCGGCTTTCAACTCAAAGGGTTGAGAACCCTCCATTGTAGAAGTAGAAAGAAAGAAGACTTTAGACTATCAACAAGTGATTCAAGCTGAAGCAATTGATGGCACTCAACTGTTTCCAACAAAGCCGTACATATGGCATTTTCATGTCCAACTTTGTTACATATATAGCTGAATTTTAGAGTTGCTAACAGAACCGTACACACTTGTGTCCAGATTTGGTACATACATTGTTGAATTTGAGAGTTACTAATAGAGCCTCAGTTATGGCATTTTAGCATCCAAAATTTGCACAATATAGCTGAATTTTTGCCACGTGAATGGTCACTTTAAAATATAAGAAAACAAGAAAGGTTTTTATTAAAAGTATAAAATCTTAAAAATCATCTCTTTTTTTTTTTTTTTTTTCATTTAGAAAGGGTTAAAATGTCAAACTCTCGTCCCACAAAATGACAAAAAGGCATGTTCTTTGTATCTAAAAAAATAAAAATAAAAAATAAAAAATAAAATTCCTTCATGTCATAAAATGTGTTAGGATTTGAGAGTTGACAAATTCATTGGGATGGACAAAACTTGGGTCTATAAAGTTATATTTTTATTTATTTTAGATGGATCGGACCACATGTGCAAAGGCTGGAGCAAAACTAAGAAGAACTCATTCAAAATCAACTGCCGACGGATTGATCTAACTGATTGATCGGATAAAAGGGCCAATGGATAGGACCTAGTGAACCTCTCAGTTAATAGAGGTATTTGATTGACCGGATCCCGTGCGCGGCGAGTTTTATTTGTGGAATGCGTGAATTTAAGTGAAACTCTTCTATCCTACTTCTATTGCTACCCAAACTCTCCCACAGGGCCCTCAACTTATAAATATGCATTAAGCCTCAATTCTAATTACCTTTCTCATTGTTCTAAGCCCTAGGAAATCCTCAGAGATATTCTTTTTCTCTAGGGAGCATCTTTACATCCTTATGTTGAAGTTTTCTTCTCCTGTAGCCCTTCCTCTACTTTCATAGTAGATTCGTCTCGAGTGGAGTCAAGGCGTCGAGATTCAACTGCTGAAAAAGGTAAACGGCGTGGTCATCGGCAAAAGCAACTATGGTCCTTAGGTTGTGTTTAGCTAGGAAAGGGTAGTGAGTACTTCTTGTAACCTTTGATTTACATAGTGTTTGATTTTGTTGGACCAGTATTAGGTCCCGTGGTCGTTTCCTTGTTTAGGGTTTTCCACATAAATATCGCGTGTCCATCTCTTTAGATTGTTTGTGGTTGATTGTTGGTAACTTAAGTTTATTGTTTTATTATTTTTCATATAGAAATCTGTGTTGGAACCTTAATCCACTACAGGGTTGGATTTAGTTTGACTTTTTTGGTTTTTCAAAATGACAAAAGGTCAAGTAAATTTTGAGATTTTATACTTTCTGAGATGACCATCTTCTTTTTTTGTCTTTTAAAGTGACCCTTTACTCGATTTCACTGTACAAGTGAATTACCCAAATAGGCACTGAAGGTACTCACTGAGCTCGATTGAGATCGATGTTAGCTCAATTGTTTCATGAGTCAAGCTCTCAAGTGAGGCATCTAGGTGGGGTGAAAATTCCATCTGGTATCACTACTGATGGACATGCATCTAGGTGGACCCAATAAGTGGTGTTCATATTCCACTGATCGTGTATGTAGGCTGCTAATGGAAAAAATAAAAAATTTCCAAAAGTAAGAAAATAAAAATGAAAACTTAGGTTGATCTTTTTAGACATCCAAAAGTAAGAAAATAAAAATGAAAACTTAGGTTGATCTTTTTAGACATCCAAAAGTAAGAAAATAAAAATGAAAACTTAGGTTGATCTTTTTAGACAAGAATTCTAGTATTAGCTGAAACTTCTTGAATACAATTTTTCTATTCATTTATCTTTTTAATCATTTGAATATTATCCTCTCTTTCAAGAAAAAAAAATTGAGCTGTTAGGTTGACTGATACACATTGCTGTTTTTACCTGATTAGTACGAGGATCTGGCGCTGTGTTTTGAGTTGGTGAGCTGAAACTAATTTTCTGTTTTCTAAGGCACGAAACAAAAACATACAAAGATAGGGCATGAAACTATTAAAATATGCGCTAACCTCGAGGCATTTGTACAGGCTGTGAAAATATTTTTTAATACTCCTCCTAGGTTGGAGTTCACTCCTCAACACTCTGAGGTGGAATTCAGTCGGCCCACTTTTTGCAGCACGGCTTTTTTTTCGCACCAAGTCATTCCTCATAGAATTAAAATTCAGGACCAGTTAGCTCTGATATGATAAGTCCACAAAATTGTAGTTTTCATTCATCATTTTATGTTACTTTGTGGACTTAATTAGGGTAGTTATTTGCACTCAATTTCATAAGTCCATGCATCTGAGCATTAAAGTGGAATTTTAGTCAAAATCATTCAAAATCATCAATCTTGCATGAATTTTATGAAATCATAGGTTTACATTATCTTAGTGTCTCACAAATTAGCTTTTTTTATTCTTGCATCATTAATTAGTTCATGGAAAATCATCCAGTTTGGTGCATTCTTGTGCATGATATCATTTGGGTCCCATGCATGACATTTATAAAATTCATACATATTATGGTTGAATTATTCTTTTTATTCTTGTAGTGAATCTTCAGTTAATTGGGACCCACCTTAAAAAGAAAAGAAGAGAAGGAATTCGTAGAGGACGTCCAAACCATGCCACCTCAAGATTTCATGCCCATGCGGGCCCACTCTCATGTGATGGAAAAAAAATTCAGATGTTGGGGCCTGCGGATAGAGGAAAATTGATGAGAAGTAAAAAGGAAACAATTCCAAGGAAGGAAATCCAAGATCTCTTGATGGCTAAGAAATGCAAAGAAGCAAAGAAAGAAAGAAAGAAAAATCCAAGAAAGTTCCCAACATGCAGTACACGTCCATACAAGGGATGTTCTTAGATTTGCATGCCTCATGTGGGGCCCATCATGTGTTCCAATTTGCATGATTAAATCTGAATCTCAGATTTAGAATTTTTCAAAACTAAAAGTGGGTATGTGAAGTTGCAAGATGAAAAGGAGATCAAATTTAGGAAGTTTTGGCAGAAAAAAAAAAAAAAAAAGGAGCATCTAAAATCTCTCCAAAAGTTGTTAAGAAACCCACTTTAATTTGGAATCTAAGAGAAGAAGTTGCAAAAAATTAGCAAGCCAAGAGACTAAGAAGGAAGACACAATGGATCTCACCACCTATGCTTGGAAAAAATACTAAGAAAACAAGGAAGTGAATCACACTTGCAATTAGTATGGCATGGAGATCAACGTGACAAGAAAATCTATATATTGGGCGTCCCATAGCCTCAATGTGCACCTCACGTCCAGCCCTCTCTTCCCTACTTCTCTCTCTCAACCTTTTCTCTTTCTTAAAAAAAAAAGAAAAAAAAATCTGTGGGTATTCTGGAGCCCTGTTCCAGAACTATGTTAGAAGAGTGTGAGAGAAAATTGTAATGACCATGAAGTTTTCAATGAAAATCATATCTTTTGTAATGGAGGAGTAAATTCTTTTAGAACGGAGCACAAAGTGAAGTTAAGTGATTTTATTTTCGTTCTATATCTTTAATTTAATTTTTATGTCCCTATGATGCATGTTTAATAGAATAATAGATCTGCCTGCGCGCCACAGGCAAACCTCCGCTTTATATTCTTAATAAATTTATTTTTGATCAATTAATATTATTTTGATAAAATATACTTAGGTTATTATGCCTTTGATATTTTATGCTTAATTTGTTAACTGATGCTCCAAGTAATTTATATTTTTATGAGGTGATGGAGGTCCTAGGTTCTTCTGC
The DNA here is from genome assembly GCA_038049695.1 of Cinnamomum chago. NCBI lineage: Eukaryota > Viridiplantae > Streptophyta > Magnoliopsida > Laurales > Lauraceae > Cinnamomum > Cinnamomum chago. The sequence goes on from CP142456.1 coordinate 1,670,617, forward strand.
TTAAGAATTGAATTTTAAAAGAAAAATATCTTCCGAATCAGAAACATTGAGTTGTTTCTGATCTGAGTTATTTGTAAGACAAAAGACTAAATTAAAGTATGTGGATTGAGAATTGAAATTAATTAATGGACTTTTTGTTGCTTTGATCTACCTTTATCATAATTGTTATCCGTTCATCTTGCATAGTAACTTTATCTCTCATTCAAATCTTGATTTATTTTTATTTTCATTATAAAAAAATATTCATATTTTAATAAAAAAATATTTCAATAGTGCTTCCCTGTGAGATTCGACCTGGACTTGCCACTGTCTCAAAAAGATAGCTGTACACTTACTGTATTAAAAGATTGAATTTAAACTCACATCATGATACCATATTAAATTTCCTCAGCTACCATTCTCACCAAAACCTCGAGATATTAGCAAAGATGGTATAATTACTTTTCAATAATTAAATTATGTGGAGTGTTGGATTTTTAATTCCCACCATCTAATGGAACCTTCACTATGAATGATGGGGACAAAAACTCTTGCATAGTAGTCCCGTGGGACTCCTGTAGGAGAAAAAGCTCATTAAAATATTGCATCCCACATGTGTAGCTGTGATGTGCAAGGGCATGTTCCCCTACAAGTAGACTACATTACTTTCTTATGTGACTGTGCTTGGGGGGCCACCTAGATTCATGGCTATCAACAATGATAGGTGGATAGAGAAAAATTCATAATTTAGGATATATTTGTGTCGCTTCCATGTAAATGGAACTCTGCCAACAAAGTTGTTTCATAGAATTTTTTCCTCACATTAATTGGAAACATTTTTTTCGCATAATCTAGAAAAATAACATTGGTTTGATGCCGTTTCTATTTATACCAAATGATGGAAAAAACTTTTTTGCGAAAATTTATTCCGATTTTTTGTAGCATTTTCATAGAAAAGCGATTACCCAAACATACCAAAGAGGTCGGACAACAAATCGGCCCGAAAAATTATCCTTACTTTTGAGCGGTTAGCCTCTAATTTGAATATTTTTTTCGATTAAATTCAAAGGTGAGTAAAGGTCAAGATTTAATATCCTCAAAGTTTCAGATCAGATCAGTTCTACCAGAGAAAAATGGCTTATCTACCCCACCAAATGGGTGGTATAATTACAGTAAAAAGAAGGAAAGAAGAGAATGGTTGGGACATCTGAGCATGTGATGTAGGTTTGGCTGACCTAACCAAGACCACTATCTTCTTCACTGAAAGAGGGAAGAGGAAGAATTGTTGGTTGAGTTAGGTGTAATAGAAACGTGTGAGTTTAATGTTTGATGTTTGACAATCTTTGCATGCCCACTTGTACTTTTTTATTTTATTACATTATGCAACATTTGGGGTCTCTCAAAGAAGTAACTCTGTCATCCCTAGAGGCAGTGGGATGATTGCTGAAGCAGATAAGGATGAGAGAATGTTGGCATGGGTTAAATGGGTCTCTCTCTAAGTCATCTAATCATCTCGAAGAACTTGACTTATAAATAATTAATTTTTGCATCTCTTTCATGGCCCACCCAATGAGCATAGAATGATCATAGGGAGAGGAGGAGAAGCTTGAGTCATTCCTACCCACATGTTCCACCTACCTTTTTGGACACTGAAAAGTACATCTATTCCATTTCAAATGGACCATGATAATTTCAACCAACAAACTTCAACGTGTATGACAAATCATTGTTGCCAATTTCATTTTATACTTCGTTTTTTTCAGCTGAAGGTCGTTTGTATATTAGAAGGAAAAAGAAAAACAGGGCAAATCCTCTCCTCTAAAAAAACACAAAGTTTTTGGGCCCCAAAAGCCTAACCCTCGGTTTGGGAAGGGGAGAGGAGAGGGGAGGGGAGGGAAAATTTAAGGGGGAAGGAAAATGAAAGGGAGGGGAGGGGAGGGAAAACTAATTTTACCTCCTCTTGTTCGGGAAGTCAAAAAGTAGAGGGAAGAAAAATGAAAAAGTAGTATTTTGTTTGTTTGTGAGATAAAGAGAAAATTACCGTTTTATCCTTACTTTTGTAAAAAATTCAAAATTATCTTTTACATGTAAAGGGCAATTTGATAATTTTATCAATTTTCCCCTCCTTTCCCCATTTTTCCCCCTGTTTTGAGGGGAAAATTTTTGCACCCATTTTCCCCTCCCCCCCTTTCCCAAATACCCTCCAAAAAACTTTCCCCCTACTTTCCCCTCTTTTTTTTTTTTTTCCTCCCCCACCCCCATTTTCCACCCTTTCCAAACGGAGGGTAAAAGAAAACTGTACTGGACATCAGAAGAGAAGCAAGAGCTCCACCGAAAACAAAGTAGGAAAAAACAGAGTTGGAACACAAAAACTGAACCTCAGTGACCAAACACACCCAGCTGTTGCAAAATAGGATGCAGACTCTGTCTTTGGATGCAATCTGGGAGATAAATAGCCATATCGACCAAGGGCCTCTCCAATAGCAGAGATTTAGCTCATGAAAGGGAAGGACAACTGTTGTTGGAATGGAGATGAGGTGGAAGAAGATAGCTCATAAAAGGGAACATGAGATTCACCCTTTGAAAGGAGTCACTTCCATAAAAGCAATTTCCAAATTTCAATCCAAAGAAAATATGATCATCTGTTTCTTCACTAGAGTGGTAGTTGAAACATCTCAAAGCCAAGGAGATCCTTTAGATTTTGCCCAGCTCTCCATAATTTCGTTTTATACATTTTTCTTTTTTCTTTTATCTTTTTTTTTGGGTATTCATTTCATTTTTTTAAAGAATATTAAAATCAGAAATTTGTATATATATATATATATTGGGAAAATAGTAAAAAAAAAAAAAAATGCCATCACCCTACTAAATTGAATCCTAGCATGTCAAGTAGTTGTGATTTTTGGAGGCTAATGGAGAGCAGTTTTGTCCAAAGAAAAATAGCAGCCGTATGAGATTTGACTGAGATTCAGAATCGAAACACAAATTTCAGCCAAGTTAGTCCAAGTTTTGGAAGGAATACCTTTTGGTGGGGTTGTTCTGGTCAGTTTACTAATGAATGAATTGAATAGTTGTAGCAATTCAAGTTGAAACTATTTAAAAGTATTTATGCATGTTGCCTCTACAAACACCTTAGCTTTGGTAAGAATGGTTAGCAAATAAATTTAATATGGTATTACAGCTAATTAGTTAAGAGTTCGAATAAGAGGAAGCGCAAAAATATGCATGTCGCCAATAGTCGGACCCGGTTCCACCGGAGGGGAGTGTTGAAGAGTGGGCTCCACCCGAGGGGGAGTACTCATTCAATCAAATATGCACTACCCCCATTAAGTAAATTAATAGGATTGTTTGCATGGAATTGAATTCATAGGAATTCATAACTAAATAAGCTCCAACAAAAGATGCTTAAAAGGTAAGAAGTGAATGATATAAAGTAAAAATGTAGATGTACCTCGACTGTCCTAAAATTTGACTTAACCGGAAATGGTTTGGTAGTCATTTCCCATCACATTGTGTTTCATTTTCCATTAAAAGGAAAATGATTTATGGTCATATTTTGGATATTCACCTTTACTTCTTCATTTTAACCACTTTATAAAAGTACGAGTATTAAAATTCCTACAAATTCAATCACGCGAAACAAACGGGCCAAAATGATATTCCCATGTATACTTTTCTAGAAATTTAGGAAGAGGTGGGCAAATAGGCCCAAAATGAGATTTGAGACAAAAAATGAAAAACTCAAAGAGCCAATCCAATGAATGGAGATAGTACATGATTAACAGAAAGGGAGGAAATAAATTAATGGACACCCATGAAGGTTGATGGAAATGGGTTGGAAAAAAGGGGGAAAAATAAATTAACGAACACCCATGAAGGTTGATGGAGATGGGTTGGAAAAAAAGGGGAAAAATAAAAAAATGAACACCCATGGATTTGGTAACTGTCTTAATTTGGTAAAAAGACAATTTGTTGCACAAATGCATGGGAATTTTCTTTTTCCGTAGTAGAGGAAAAATTTATAAATTATGGGCGCTGCACAAACGACCCCTAATACAAGTTTTAACTGTGAGCGCTGTATGGTAGTTGGACCTCATGCAATCTACTCCCCCATCCCATCAACATTCAACATGCACACACCACATGTACTTAAAAGGATTTTACAAGAAGAACAATATGAAGTAGGAAAATACCATTACAATGTGGGTACTGTCGACATTTGATAATGATAATGACAGTGAAGGGTGATATTGAAGATATTTCACTGGTAGATGAGTGTCATTTAATTGTGGGGGCGTACAAAGAGATGGAGGGAGGCCTTGGCCATGCAAGGTTACGTTGGTGGAAAGCAATGGGTGGTGGTGGTAAATGGGAAATGGGAAATGGGAAATGCAATGAAATGATCAAATGAATGTTAGGTGGAGTGTGTTGATGAGGGGGAAACGAAAAGAGGCCTAGTCTTCTTTCTTGAAGGTGAGATGGGCGTGCCACTTCATACAACCTCAACTCACAGCTACCCATTCGTACCTCATTTTTCCCACCTAACTCCTCTCCCCACTTGTATTTATTGCACCCTCTTTCTTTCCTTTTCCAATTTTCTTTCTAACCAGAGAGAGAGAGAGAGAGAGAGGGGCATATATTTCTGGGTTTTTCTCTTCTTCCAGGGCTACAAACTTCACAAATATAATTTTGTTGGGCTCTTCTCAGATTGGTCTTTGGCAGTTGGGTCTCTGTTAAAGCTGCATTATAACAGGTGGGTGTCTCAAAAGTTGGAGTTTTTCTACTATTGTTGAGTTTGTTTGGGCTTTCAAACAGAAACTGAAGCTGTTTTTCTCTTTTTGGTCTCTTAAAAATCAGTTTATGTTCTTTGTTTTTGCTGTTTCAATTTGATTTTCAGTTCCTCCTCTGTTTTCCTCTGTTATATATATATATATATATATATATATATATATATATATATATATTCCTGGAGAATAAATACTTCAATATTTGCATTGTTATTGTTATTGAAGCTGAGTGCACCTATCTTCCTGAACTAGAGCCATTGCCAGACTCCATTTGTGGAAATTCATCATGTTTTAATCGTGATCTTTGCAGGTTTCGTGGATTTTGGTTTCAGTTGAGTTTGAGTTTGTATACTCTGTTCTCCTCTGTTTTCCTCTGTTTTCTCTGCAATCATGTTGTCTGTTGCCTCTCCTGAAACCCAACCTCAGATACCATCCCATACACCAACCCCTGAAAACCCGCCTGTGGAGAACTTCATCTTCAGGTCCAAGCTCCCAGACATTCCCATCTCCAACCATCTCCCTCTTCACACTTACTGCTTTGAGAAAATCACAGAATTCTCCGACGCACCATGTCTGATTTCCGGTTCCAGTGGCCGAATATACACATTCGCAGAGACCCATCTCATTTGCCAGAAATCCGCTGCTGGCCTATCGAAGCTTGGCATCAAGAAAGGCGATGTGATCATGATCCTCCTCCAAAACTCGCCCGAATTTGCATTTTCTTTCATGGGTGCCTCAATGATCGGTGCCATAACAACTACCGCCAATCCCTTCTGCACTTCAGCTGAGATCTTTAAGCAATTCTCCGCGTCCGGCGCGAAGCTAGTCATCACACAATCCCAGTATGTGGATAAGCTCCGTGTCACTGGAGAGAAATTCCCAAAGATTGGAGAGGATTTTACAGTCATCACAGTTGATGACCCTCCAGAGAGTTGTCTGCACTTCTCTGTGATTTCTGGGGCTGATGAGAGAGAAATTCCATCCGTTTCCATTGATCCAGATGACCCAGTTTCCATGCCATTCTCTTCAGGGACAACCGGATTACCGAAAGGCGTGATCCTGACCCACAAGAGCTTAATTTCAAGTGTAGCTCAACAGGTTGATGGAGAGAACCCCAACCTGTATTTGAAAACAGATGACATTGTCCTCTGTGTGCTGCCTCTGTTTCACATTTATTCTTTGAACTCTGTTCTCCTCTGTTCTCTTAGAGCTGGGGCTGGAGTCTTGTTGATGCACAAGTTTGAGATTGGCACACTTTTGGAGTTGATTCAAAGACATCGGGTCTCAGTAGCCCCAGTCGTCCCGCCATTGGTTCTGGCACTGGCAAAGAATCCGATGGTTGCAAGCTTTGATTTGAGTTCAATCCGGATTGTTTTGTCTGGGGCAGCGCCGCTTGGGAAAGAGTTGGAGGAGGCCCTCCATAGTCGGCTCCCTCAGGCGATTTTCGGGCAGGTAAGCTCGTGTCTTTTAGACTATATGTTGATTACTGTATAGTTTTTTTATTGGAGAATTGGGAAATTTAGGTTCCTGTTTTTTCGAATTTTTGAATCAGTTACTGTTTGATGGCTTTCTGTAACTAGTTTTCTGTAAGTTGTGTTCTTTTTCTAATTAGGGATTCTAGAGATTACTGAGAACCTAGATTCAAAGTTAATTAGATGCTGATATACTGTTTGTTACTGCTAACATTGTTGCATAAGGCTCATTATTACAAACTGTAACAGTTAAAACAGCTACTATCAATGCAACATACATTCCTTCAATCCGAAAGATGGGTTTTGGACCTTTGGTTATCTTTATTTTTTTTTTTTTTAGAGTAGAACCCATAAAACAAATCGGAGATCAATGGAATTAGGCTAATATGATGATAATAGTGTTGATGATTATCCATTTCTTTTGGTATTTATTTTACTGGACAGTGAATTAGGACATAAACACCTGTTACAAACACATTACAAAGTTGTCATGGATACTATGCATACATATAACTATAGGTTTATTTACCGGTTAACGGGTTTTTCATGCAGGGTTATGGAATGACAGAAGCAGGTCCAGTTCTCTCTATGTGCCTTGGTTTTGCTAAACAGGCATTTCCAACCAAATCTGGATCATGTGGCACCGTTGTAAGGAATGCTGAGCTCAAGGTCATTGACCCAGAAACTGGTTTCTCACTCCAGTATAACCAGCCTGGAGAGATCTGCATTCGAGGACCTCAGATTATGAAAGGTTGATCCAACTCTACTCTCTTTTGCACAATGCACAAATCATCCTAGTTTGTTTTACGCTTGTTTCTAATGATGTATATTAGTAGTGCCTAGGCATACATTGATGAAGCTGATGCATCCACTTATCACCATTTTATAGGCCATTTGGATGGTCCTGATCATGTCCACTTGTCATCACCTTGTAGGCTATTTGAATGATGCTGAAGCCACTGCATCTACAATTGATGTCGATGGTTGGCTGCACACTGGTGACGTTGGCTATGTAGATGACGATGATGAGGTCTTCATAGTAGATAGAGTGAAGGAGCTCATCAAATTCAAAGGCTTTCAGGTGAGCTTTGATTTCTTTTCTTCTCTTCCCTCATAAGTGAGGAGGAATTACATGATCATTGACCCCATGATATGCATAGTATCTGTGGGTGAGTTCTAATTTTGAGAATACATTGAACCAAAGCCCAGATTGAAACTGCCTGCGATTTTATATACCTCAGTGAACAGATCAATGGATTAATTGTCCCCATGCTGTAATCAACAATGGATCTTAAAAACCCTTTTCTTATTGTTGATAATTCTACCAGGTGCCCCCAGCAGAGCTTGAGGCCCTCCTGATAAGCCATCCGTCTATTGCAGATGCTGCTGTTGTGCCGTAAGTTCGATTAACTTAGTAACTAAGCAGCTTTGGCTCTTCTGAAGAGTAATTAAGAACTAACTTTTGTTACTAATATAGGCAAAAAGATGAAGCTGCTGGGGAAGTTCCAGTTGCATTTGTCGTTCGATCCAATGGCTTTGAGCTCACCGAGGAGGCTGTAAAAGAATTCATAGCTAAACAGGTGAGTTTGAAGCAATCTATCTCTTGTTATTTCAATTAACTAATACTCAAAACAACACCAGAGTAATTGACCTTAAAGACCTTACACGATATAGAAACAAGACAAATTTTCTTTTCCTTACTGCACCTATTCCTATGTATAGCTATAGTCCAAAACATAGTTTCCTAGTTTACAGTTTGATTTATTCACATTCAAGTTTGCAATTCGTAATTTGAGACTTTGGATTGACAAGAAAATTCAATGGAGTTGGTTCATTTGGTTTGCTTCTCAATTTGTTTGATTTGGAGTCTGAGGTTGACGAGTTCGATAAACTAATTCATTTGTGACCATCCTATAAGTCGATCGCATAAGGCCAAAAACCACTAAAAATTATTAGTCTACTTTGCAATTACTCTGGCCCAAACGTTACATGAATCTCAAATGCGTGGTTAAAATAAAAATCAAAGTAGAATTTCATGTTTTACTGCTGAGGAATCTGAAGGTGGGACCAAGTCTCATTCAAGTTAGACATGGAGGAATGTTAAAACATAGGGGGTGCAGTAGTTTTGAATTAATGAATTTATAGGATTCAGCTTAGAGAACTTTATGAGAATAATTATTAAATCAAACTGCAAATTGTTCAACATTCAGTTCAAGTGCATATTATCAGTTTAATGGGTGACTCTGGTCTGGTGTAATATTAATATTGTACCATGTGGGGAACAAAATGGGTTTGGGACATGTCCTTAGCTTGCAGTAGCTTGGTCCATTCTCAGTAATTTATTTAGCTTGTACTTGTGTGAACTAACAGGTTGTGTTCTACAAGAGACTACACAAGGTCTACTTTGTCCATGCCATTCCAAAGTCTGCTTCTGGAAAGATATTGAGAAAAGATTTAAGAGCCAAATTGGCCACAGGTTCACCTTCCTAGATGTATTTGTGATCTCTCTCTCTCTCTCTCTCTCTCTCTCTCTCTCTCTCATGTGTGGTGTTTGTATGCTCTCCCTTTCTGTCTATTTCTCTCAATTTCTTGTGGGAAAGGGAATAAATTTGACAGAAATGCTAGTTGGGGTCATAGCCAAAAGAAGGAAATGCAGCTTCCATATGGTTTGTGTTCTGTCATTTGCTAGGAAATTAAAGATTCTCTGTGTCTATTGGGATTTTCCTATAAGTGGAGAGAAATTGCTCTTCTGGAATTCTGACAATTTAGTAAAGTCTGAATGTACTAAATGCAGGTCGGTACACTAAGGCTATCTGGTTTGTTTTTAGGCCCACTGGATGAATTGTTGGGACTATCATAGCTGGACCTGGACCTTGGGGCTGGGTCAGGGGTCTTGCGCTGCGGGTCCATGGTTGTAATCTAAATTGAATTAACATATAATAAAGAGTACATGCATACTATAATAATAAAACTTTATTACTAATTTTTTTCTAATCAGATGAGGCCCATTGTCATAGGATCACCATGTATTGGGTCTTGTATGTGGACCTATAGCAGTATTGTTTGGGCCGATCTGCCAATTCCCATTTACAACCAAATTGTCACACTGTATATAGAGTTAGTTCACTAAGGTGATGGTTGGATATTTATTAATTTTCTTTTGATTCTATTCTCTTAAATGGAAATGTTATTTGATTCTCGTTTCTAGAAACTTACCTTTATTCTTCATTTTTAACAATATATGTTATGAATTCTATGTATTCAATTCTTATGTATTCTAATGCAAACAAACAAGGGCTGAAGGATACATAACCACTAGTTTATAAATCAATAATATGGAGTCTAGTTTGTGCTAATATGACTAGTTAAAATCAAAGGGACTAAAAAACAACTTTTGGGGCATATTTCTTTACCGGGATTTTTGAGAGGCGTTTCGTCTGCATGGGTACTTCCAAATTCGTCTTAGAAGTTCCTTAATCCTGAGAATTAAGGAATTCTAGCATTCTCAAATGACTGGAATCAAGCATTCCAAATCCCATGCATCCAGCAATGAGATTTTTGAAATTCTATAATTTCTAGGACTTTAGGGATGGTCGTTTCAGATAAGGGCCCCATAAGCGACTTTTCTATTTTATGTTTGGGTGGGATCCACATAGAGATGTCTTCATATTGAGTTTGAGCATAATCTATATTTTGAAATCTATAAAGATTGGCCCATAATTCAATTGTTGTTTGATTTTTTGTTTCCAGTCTTGGTTGTTTATTTTAGAGCTGGTTTGTGTTTTTTTCAGTCCAGCTCTTTTTCTGAGTAATAAAATTTACTGTTATAAAAAAAAAAAAAACTCAATTGTTAATTTCTTCATGTGCGCCTCACTTTTGGGTGTTACATTTTGTGACTAATGTCCTTCGTGCAATTGCAAGAGCAATCCTAGGACCCACTTTTCATCAATGAGCCCCTTTGATACCCTTTTCATCCTACGATTTGGCATCAAGACCAATTTTACACTCTCTGAACCTTCATTCACCATTAGATTGAATATCAAGAAAATCTACAGTTAAGATGTTATTAAATTTTAAGGCTATTAAGTCAAGAGCTGGAATAATTTGGTGGGGCCAATTTTTTGGATCTCCTTATTTATGAGGAGACCTTTCCATCTGTCCTCCTCCCATTGATGAACTTACACCTAAGTGGGCCCCATAAATGGGGTTGCATATACGCTAGATGCAATCCCCTTGTAAGAGAACTCACCGTTGGATTGAATATCAAGAAAATCTACAGTTAAAATGTCATTAAATTTAAAGCTATTAAATTAAGGGTTAGGATAATTTGGATGAGGCCAATTTCTAGGATCCCCTTGTCTATGAGGAAACCTTTCCACTTGCCCTCCTCCCATTGATAAACTTGCATTTAAGTAGACCCCATAAATGGAATTGCATATAAGCTAGATGTAATCCCCTTATAAGAGAATGTTCTCCCTAATTGGGACCCATAATATGCAGCATAATATATGTATATTGTTGAGCATTCTAATAGATAGAATAAATTTTCCTTAATAAAAGTAAAATGTTATTTTAATTTGTTCTATTTGACTTATACATAAAGACATTCTCTATTGTCCCTTGTAGTATCTCAGTTGGTTATGGAAATGAGTGTGTGTTTAAGTCTCCAATGTAAATATATATATATATATATATATTTGTGGGATATGGTGACCTTTGGAAATACATGGGACCCACCCTTAAGAATTAGAACATGCCCGATCTTTATAAGGACCGAAACGTAGCCTTACTTTTTGTGATTGTGAATATGAGACTCATCTTTTAGCAATTATAACTTAGGCTAACCTTTATGAATGGTTATACTTGGGTCTATCTTTAGAAATTACAACACGAGGCTCAACTTTAGAATTTAGAACACGAATTCCACTCTTACATGAATTAGAATATGAGAACCCACTTTAAGAATTACAACGTGAGCCTATATTTAGGGATTACAACAAGGACCCACTGAGGAATTGTTGTACATGGGATCCGCCTATAGAAATTATAGCATGGAACCCACTTTCAGGAATCGGAACATGGGTGCCACTCTTTTAGTAACCACATTGTGGGCCCACCTTTTGTGATTGCGAACAAGAGATGAGCCCGCCCTCATTTACGGCCCAACAGTTGAAGGGAGTGGCCGTCGGCCTTTTAATGCCCAAGTCCAGCAGCCTGATGTGCCTAGCATGAAAGAAGTATATAGACTTTTCTTGTGGGCTGTGTTGCGGCCCAACTTCATGCCTGTCCGCCGGGCGCCGGATTTGGCTTAAATATTTAAGCTAGATAACTATATGGGCTGGGCTTTGATTAACCTTGGCCTATACGCAACGCCCTAATGCAGAAACTAGAAAAGGTTCACTGCACTCAGCCCAGCCTGTTCTCATCTGCCAATGCTATCCTACCTATCTTGTATGCTAATTGTATACGTTTTGGTTTTAAATGGTTAATCTTCAAAGTCCTTTTTTTTAGAATCAAATTAATCTACCACATGTCCTTATTTTAAAAAAACAATGTCATAGAAGCTATGGGAAGTGGATTATTCTATAAAATATGAAGACAAGTAAAATAAATTATTTCGAACTCAAGTACTAGCACAACCACTCTTGCTTACCACGAGCATGTTCACCAATAATTGAAAAGTATATTTACTGATTTATTAAAAAAAACTTAGATTATGCAGGATCAATCATCAAATACTCATTACAATGATTTGGTGAAGTTCTTGCACAAAAGTGAAAAGTAAGAAGAAGAGGTGGTTACATGTAGGAGAAGAAATGAGTGGTTACATGGTGGAAGTAGAGAGCGGTTGCTTATATATTGAAAGTGGAGAGTTATAACTCCCAGTCAAAATAATAAGTCAATGTCAAAATTACCTCAAAAACCTTTCAGCTTAATATAGTATATAATGGGCTGTAATTGTGCAATCTACAATCAAACAAACCTGAGGACGTTCTAACAAGAAAAAAAAAAGAAAAGAAAAAGAAAGAAAGGAAGAAAAAGAATCTGAGGGCTTATTTAGTTGCTGGAGTTTTGAGAATTTTTGCCCAACAAGGCAAGACTCACAAGTCACAAATGCTTAAGCACTTGGAGCATTTAGAAAGCTGAATAGAGAATCTCAAACAAAAAGACATCCTTTCAAAATTCTTGCAAACAAACACCCCCTAGAGTTTGTGGCTACATCTATCCCTTCTATGAGTTAACCACCAAAATTCTCACTTTTATTTATGTATATAAGTGATATATAAGTGGTGAGGAAATTTGAAATCCACCCGAGGGATCCACTTTCCTCCAATTAGATAAACTAAAAGTAAATAATTTCCTGTGTTTTACCTCATACATATATTGATGGATCACATGTAAAGGATGTGAGCACAATATATTACATAATTTTGAGAATCTTCTCCTAGCAGCTAACTACATACACAGTCTAGTTTTAGGGTCCACTTGAACCCACCCTTTCTCAGTACATCTCCTTTTACACACTTATCCCCTCTTCATCTAACTTCACATCCAATTTTATATTCGTTGAATCTTTGCTCACCATTGAATTAAATCTCATAAAGAACTCTATGGTTAAAAGATCATTAAATTTTAAGGTTGTTAAATCACAGGCTACGATAATTGAGGTGATTTTTTGTATCACCCTTATCCATAAAAAAAATTATTCATCTATCTTATGACTTCTCCCAATGATGGAAATGAATCCAAGTGGGCCCTACAAGAGAGACTGCCTGGGCACAACATGAGATTTGCTCACCGGTGAAAAGTCTTTTAACATAACTTACACATAACCAAGGTGACCATGAAGAAATTTGACTAGGATTAAAGCAAGACACTATTATTATTGTTGTTGCTGCGCTGCTGTTGTTGTTGTTGGGTTTTTTTATTTTTATTTTTATTTTTTTTATTTTTGCATGGGTGAGGAAGATGAGTTTGGATTCTCTGTGGGCTTGCCTTAAAAAAAAAAACAAAAAAAAAACGGAGTTAAATAAGGGTAACTCCACAATGGGAACCACCTAGTAAAAATCCAAGCTTGTAAGAGTTGGTTCCATTGTAATATTGATAGTATGGTTAAAATGATAAAAGTCTTATACAATATTCTTCAATCACGTCTTTTACTGCATGACTAATTTTATGTGAGTCCACTTCTACATCTACAAGATTTAAATTATTGGACGCCCATACTCTATGAGGGCTTTTATTTTGAATGGCTCGAACTTATCAACAGATGAGTCCCACTCTAAGTCCTTTTAAGTCAAAACCACTTCAGAGAACCCAATCCAGGAAGCCTACTGTTTTTAGGCCGGAGGGAATCCAAGCTAAACTCAATGGTAATTGAGAACGTCGAATAGCTCAAGTGGTCGCGAGCATCCCTTCTCACCCAAACACTGTCAGAGCACGATCCCAAGTGTATTCCGGCAAAGGACCAAGTCGAAGTATATTTCGGTCGAACAGACAGAGTATATGGAGGAATTCAGGGATCAACCCCTCCTTTCATAGATTATGATAGTTTATAATTCCATAATTTTTAGTCTCAACATCTTTCCATTAGAAGAAGATTGATTCCAACACCCACTCTCAAAATTCCATTATTTTTAGTCTCAGCATCTTTTCATTAGAAGAAGATTGCTTCCAACCCCCACTCTCATAATTTCCATCCATCCATTTTATTTAAGAGTTAGGAGAGCATGTGTGAGTTTGGTGGGGCCCCACTACTCATATCTTATTATTATAATAATCTCCAAACTCCTATGTCTGTTGCTACACAGCTTGTTTTGAATCTTTTTTTTTTGGCGTCTCTACTCTCAACCATGTAACAAACCATCCCCCCCTTTTTTTTAATAATAATCTTCTTTGTAATCTCTATTGATATGCCTATCACTGCTTATTAAAGATTTGCAGTTGGTGATTGTGGGTCCCACTTGTGATCTCATTGGCAAGGAATCCACACCACCCTGATTATGACCCAAGAAAAGGTCAACTTATAGCTGTCACAGATCAGGCCGTACAAGTGGCTGGTAATGATTGATTTAGGACCTACCCATTTCAAAATCATCAAGGGTGATTAGAGATGGATGTGGATTGTATGATTGTCAATTCAAATCCGTTTTGCAGAGTGTATTGGGACTCTTTTTAACCCTTTTTTCTTGTGTGTCAATTTCATCAATTGAGGGTGTAATTGTAGACCCACGTACCATTTTTAGTTTATGAGAGGGTGGTAGAGGTGTGGCACCAATTAGAAACTACAGCATCATTTTAGTCATAGTTCGAGTTAGAACTTAGAAGCCCCAAATTAAGATCCAGATCCCGTGTTTGGTCCAAACAGGGCTGGAAGGGAAGTCCTGTTTGGACCAATCAGGGGGTGCCATGCCATATGGAAAGAGGAATTTTTCAAGGGGATAGGATTTTTTTTTGAAGAGATGGGATGTGAAACAAGGCTTCCTTTCTTGTTTGGACCAAATTGAGGATCCATTTCCCCCAAATTAAGATTGATTGCAGCCATCGGATGAACGATCAATTTATCATCGTCGTCGTCGTGGTTGTCATCATCGTCGTCATCATCATCATCAAAGCTTTAGTCCAACTACGATGAGGTCAGCCAAACAATGATCAATTGAGTTTTCCTATAAAGGCTTACATGTGGGTTTTCATCCCACTGCATGTATTTTGCTTTCCTACTCCACTTTGAAAACTGGAATCCTCTTTATTAAGAAAAATTGGATTTTTTAAGTATCACACCAAGAAGTAAATGTACCAGATTTATATGCTTGAATCTAGATCCCAATTTGAATTCTTGATCCGAATTTTTTTTTAGTATATTCTCTTAATTTGAAATCAAAGGCGAAGGCTCCAGCTATCTGATACCCATTTGCAATCTTAATTAGACACACACGCAATCCACACGCACCATTAGCTAGAAACATTCTACTGCTAGAAAGGTTTCTTTCCATATTCATTTTCTACTTTCTCATAATCCCAAAATCCAGCTTTCTTGCTTTTAATTCATGCAGAGAATCCAGGATTGGGCCCAAAGATTCAAGTCAAAATGCCAGCCATGAAATCCGAATTCGAATTCGAGAGAGGATTTTCAGATTCATAAAAAGAAAGCCAGCATGGCCACGAGTACCCTATGACGTGTTTTCCTTGAACATCTAGAAGAAGCTCTCTCTACATTCTTTTCTCCGCGGACTATAAGGGAATTCTTAGATATCCCTCAATCTATAATAAAACTACAAATACACCTATATTGTTTTTCTCTAAATACCGTTTTAAGTGGAATTTCAAATGCTCGGGATCAACATCGCATTTCTAGATTTTAGTGACTTGTTGAGTAAATAAATTATAGAATTTCAGCAATCAAACATAACATTTGGAATGCTTAGATGACGTGATCTTGCACTAACATGTAAGAAAAATCGACAACCCCCACAATTCTCGTCAGAAATCCCTCCAGTGACACTCAACTCATCAACACTGTCCTAACCCAATATGATAATTTAGGGTTTTATAGTTTACACCTTTTGACTTGGGGTCTTAGTTGTCATTTTAATCAGACCAACAACAAGAGAAGCAACATATGAAACTGCACTATCATACTGGAGCTACATACTTGAGCTACATGGGAGTTTACTCAGCTTTCATCTGAACCCGGATGAATTAGTTCATCCCAAATGGTTGAAAACCTCCGATAGCTAAAAATAAATAAAAAACTTACAACAAGTTCATGACTCCAGTGACACAAGTGTTAAGTAATGCTAAAATAAACCTAAACCCACTTAAATTGGTAACCATTAACATCCAATGACTGCCAAAAGTCCTTGTAATTTCCACTGTCATCTTTAATTCCCTACTCCAACAACCCATAAAACCTTACCAAAAAAAAAAAAAACCCATGCATGGACCACCCTATTTCAAAAAAATTCAAAAACTGCCAGCCCTCTCCTCATCTTACATCTTCCAAAAATTAACTCCCATCCAAAAATTCCCAACTTGGACGGCCAGGATCCTCCCAAATCCATCTTCCCACTGTGCCCTCCAACAAAACACCCTCTGTAATCCACCTCAGTAAAATTAACTTATTCATCATCATCTCTCTCTCTATATAAAGTCAGCATAGATAGAGAGAGAGAAACAAGGAAACACATAAGCAAACATAGAAAGAAAGAAAGAAAAAAAAATGGAGCTCTCTAATTCTTCCTTCTTCTTCCTCCTCTTCCTTTTGCTTTTGCTCTCTCCAATTCCTACC
Source organism: Cinnamomum chago (assembly GCA_038049695.1). NCBI lineage: Eukaryota > Viridiplantae > Streptophyta > Magnoliopsida > Laurales > Lauraceae > Cinnamomum > Cinnamomum chago. The sequence continues at coordinate 1,687,143 of CP142456.1, forward strand.
TTCACGCGTGCTTTCGATGTTCCTACTCTCTCCTTTGACGAAGCCTATACCCATCTTTTTGGAGAAGGAAACCTGGTCCGTTCATCTGATGGAAAATCAGTCCGTCTATTGCTCGATCGATACACAGGTATCTGCTGAAATCCCATTATGAATCACTATCGTGGATTATGATCATCAATATTTCTTGGGTCATAATCTCTCTCTGTCTCTCTTTTTTTTTTTGTTTTTTTTTTGTTTTGATGATTCAGGTTCTGGTTTTATATCCTCGGGTCTGTACAATCATGGCCTTTTCAGCGCTTCCATTAAGTTGCCGTCTCATTACACTGCAGGCGTCGTTGTTGCTTTCTATGTGAGTGTGAGAAAGAAGTCGAACTCCATCTTAGAATGATGATAAAATACGATAAAATCAGATTGTGTTGAGGAAGTTATTGAGTTTGAATTGTAGATGAAGGGATCATTAGAGATTTATTTTGATTTGGTTTTTTTTTGGTTTGTTTTGTTTTGCAGACATCTAATGGGGATGTGTTTGAGAAGACGCATGATGAGTTGGATTTTGAGTTTTTGGGGAATATAGCAGGGAAGGAGTGGAAGGTGCAGACGAATGTGTATGGGAATGGGAGCGTGAGCAGAGGAAGGGAAGAGAGATATTTGCTTGGGTTTGATCCTACTAAAGAGTTTCATCGTTACAGCATCTTGTGGACGGCCAAGAACATCATGTAAGTCTTAGATTTTGGTTTTTTTTTTTTACGTTCTTGATGAAAAATTAATATTTTTTTCTAAAAAAGTAATCGTACCAAATAATGAAGATTTTATCGTTTATGGAAAGGGAAGTTTTTTTTGTAAAAATGAGTTTTTTTTTAATGAAAATTATTTTTCGAATGTGTCCTTGGATGTATTGATTGATGTGTAATTGCTTTGGATGGAGAGGAATCAATTGAGACATGGAATGTTAAAGAGTAGGAGAGCGCGTGTGGGTTTGGCTTCTTCCTTGATTTGGGGGCGTTTGGAGGAAAAGGTCTACCAAAATACAAGGAAAGAGAGAGAAACGTGTTTGAGTTTTCTCCCATAGCCCACCCATCCATTGTTTTGTTTTGTTTTGCTTTTGGAGGATTTGCATGAGGTTTTTTTCCTTTCGGTCTGTTTGTTTTAGTAGAGTAGTATTCCCTTTTGGGGTCCTGGGTTTTACTTTTCCATTCCCCATGCTTTGACTTTGAGATGGAAAAGTGAAAATTCAGTGGGACCCACTACTGAAAATATGCGCCGGTCAAAATAAAATTTATTTGATTAAAAACATTATTAATATAATTTTATTATTATTAATTATTATCTCTTTTTTTTTATATTAAGCAAATAAGATATTGCCTAATTGTAACTGTGTTAGTTTGAATCCTTCAACTTGGGGATTTTTCAAAGTCGGGACCAGATCTGGACTAGTTCTTAGGTCCCTTTCATTTGAGTAACTTAGGGGGGCTTGACTGCTTCAGTCATCTGATCCTCTGCATCTACCCTGTAACCCTGGTTAGAAGCTCTGTCCATATTTTCAGCCTATGTGGGGCCTTTTCTGTCCTCAATTTTCATCATCAAATAGACCCACATTTTATTTTGTTATTTGATATGCATCTAATTCATGAATAGATAGGTTAGAGTGGTGGAATAGAATTACGTAACTCCACATAGTTGGGATAAGACTTTGATGATGATGACGACGACCACGATGATTGATGCCTATAACACCTTATATGTGTAGTTTATGCATGTGGTATGAATGATTTTTATTTTGCTTTCCCTCTCCAGCTTCTACATTGATGAGGTGCCAATTAGAGAGGTGGTGCGGAGCGGAGCGATGGGTGGCGACTACCCATCCAAGCCCATGTCTCTCTATGCCACCATATGGGATGGATCAACTTGGGCTACCTCCGGTGGCCGATACAAGGTCGACTACAGCTATGCGCCATTCGTGTCTGAGTTCACCGATCTCGTCCTCCATGGCTGCTCCGTCGACCCTATCCAGCAAACACCCTCCACCGGCAAATGCGACGACGTCTCAACCGCAAACTATGCCACCCTCACACCGGAGCGTCGCCTCACCATGAACAATTTCCGGCACAGCTACATGATCTATTCTTATTGCTATGACACCCTCCGCTACCCCGTCCCCCCACCGGAGTGTGTCGTATTCCCCTCAGAGAAGCGCCGCTTCAGAGACTCCGGCCACTTGAAGTTTGGAAGGCACCGCCGTCACCACCACTCAAAGGGACACAGTCGGGCAACCTCCTCCAACAATCAGGCGGTGATGGGAATGTGATGCATATAACAGTACATAGAGAGAGATGTATACGTAAAAATTATATGAGAGGTGGAGCCAGGAAATTCAATTGAATCATATTAGTTTTTGTTCGTTTTGTTCTTTCATTGTTTCCTTAGATTTGTGTTGTCTATGTACGTAGTGGAGTCAGGTGTTTTGATCATTTTCAAAGACTTGGGTGTGGTTGTTTTTGGCTTTCATTTTCAGTGTAAAGAGTTTATAGATGTTTTTTTCTATTTCCTCCGGGCCCAGAGAGAAGTCGGGTAAAACTCCTGTAGTCCCTACGTAGTAGCATAAGTGGACTCAACCTTCGGTTCCTGAAGAGGGGGGGAATCGGGAGTTGATATCAGGACCTCTAGCTCCAAAAGAGAGATGTACCGTGGTCCTGACCACTCAGTCAACCTCTTGGGATTATATAGATGTTGAATATAAAGAGAGCGTTATCTTTTCCTCTTTGTTTTTTGTAAGATATTGTCATGTAGTAGTATAGTACGAAGAATGAGATTGAGATGGGCATCGTATCCTCATGGGCATGGGCTCTCTTCTCTCTTCTCCTTCCACACAGTTAGTGTGTAGATTGTGGGTTGTGTGGTGTGGGCCACATGGCTTGGATCTATCATTAGATCATGTCAGACTTTTATATGATCAGGGCCCTAGTCATATTTTCTATACAGTGGTAAGTGTGGATTGTAGTCTATGGAGGACTCAATAAAAATCTATTGCTGGATCAAGAGTCAAGACCATGACTGGTTCTTACTAGCCAATTGCACATAATTGTCAGTAATATCGGGCCCACAGAATCCTCTAGTGAATGCTTTTGACCATTATAGATGATTACTGCATGAGGCCAACTTTTATCAATATTTTAATGAAACACAGAATACATGGTGCTGTGAAGACTTTTTTTAGCTTCATTTTTATTGTTACATCTGCACTGATTGTTTTATGGGCGGTGGGTGTACCTGTTCTGAAATTCCAAATGCAGAGTGGGTCTGTGGCCTAATAAAAATGTTTCCTAACTTGTAGATTTGTTTTTTGGTCGCTGAGGGTCAAATGTAGCCAGCTGGGTTGGAGGGGCCGTGGGCTTTGAATATGGGACATGAAAGCTGACTTGGCATATTCTCATGTCTGTCCATTTTTTATATTTTTTGGGTCCCCACACTTTTAGATTAGGAAGTGAAAGTGCTCCCATTCCTGTTCATTATATTCTCATGGAAAACTAAATATCTAAATTGTCCTCATCCTTGAAACCATGGGAGGAATCTATTGATTTGAGGATTCTTCAATGTCCTAGAGTAGGGTGGGACATATTTAGTGTTTGATCAGTTGATATGTAGGAAGAAAAAGGAAATCATTTCAACACACTGTGGTTATCCATTCACATCACTGGTTACTTGAAAAGAAGAAGAAAACAACAGTTTTGATAAATTCATTCCAACAGTAAATGCAAAGTGGAAAGTGCCTGTTTTCTAAAGAATTTGGAGTTTATGGAAATAAAACGTGATTTCTAGAATAAAAATAGCATACCAAACAACTGTAGAATGAAAATGAAACTGAAGTAAGATGAATGGCTTATTAGGGCCGGTTTCTTGTATTGTTTTCGATTTTGTGCTGAGATTAGGAGGTGATTTTGTTAAGATTGGAGTGTGCTGACCAATTCGTAGCTAGATAAGCTATTATTATGATTATTATTATTTGGTGAGAACCCAAACTTACGCACTTTTGCCTTCTTTGTAAGACGTTAGACGGTTGTGCTCAAGTAGTGGCCAAGATAGGCTAAGGCCTTGTTTTTTTAGTGAAATTTCTGTCTGGAATTCACCATATTCAAGAATTCCTGGACATGATGTAACAGGTTGTCCTTTAGAATTTCTGAATTTCATGTTTCCTTAGTAGCATTTCTGGATTCCAACCAAATGAAAGGTCTTTTTTTACCTTTGGGAATCCAAGAATTCCACCCCCTATGCATTTTGGTGGAATTCCTGGATGCTCAAGCCCCAAAAGGGACATCCGGGAATTCCATTTTATCTGAGAATTCAAGAATTCCCCAGATAGGAATTTCTGGAATTCCAGCAAAGAAACAAGCCTGAATTTGTTATTATATTATTATTTTACTTTTTTGAAAGAAATGAAACTCGCACAATCTTACCCTCTAAGGAAGGCATTGGGTGTCCCTAACTAGCTCAGCTGCAGTATCAGATTAGACATGTGCACTTGTTTGATGACTTGAATTTCTAAGGAGATTTCACTCAGTTGGGAATTTAGAACTAAAATTGTGTTTGATGGGAAAAATCCTATAAAATAGAAACACAATTACACTAAAAATGGCTATTTTACCCTTGGGAATTCTTTGAATTCCATAAATTTGAAAGCTTATGAAAAAGAACAATTCAACTGTTACTTAGGTGACAAAGTTACCAAAATTTGTGAACCCTCATTTGGTTATAAACGGAGTTGCCTGCACTATGTTTACGACGAGCCAAATGGGCCCTTAGATTTGGACCCATGGTATGAGTTTAGCTTGAACAGGGTTATTATACCCATATCAATGTTACTCACTGTTTTGGTCCTCATTGAGTGTCTTTAGTCAATTCCCACTCAATATCACGAGAATAATCTGTGACAAGAAAACTGATATAGTTTTCCATTCAGCCCACACTGTTCAATTGTTTGGTGCGACATGTTTTTGTGGGAAAGGGACAAATGAACTGATTTCACCCAATAGAGTGATTTCAATTTTCTTTGGGAGGAGTAAGAATGCAAAATTCATCTCTCCCATGGAAACAAAAATCTACAGAGCATGGAATCCTCTGAGCCTTCTGATGCCCAAGGAATTGTAAAGTTAAAGTTGAATGCTGGGTTGGAATACTTTGACAACATTAAAAAAAAAAAAAGAAGAAGACCATACATCCTTGAAAAATAGTTACTAGCTGTAGCATATCCAGAGAAAAGGAGAGTTTGACTGAAGGAGGCATTGAGAACTATAAATTTTACTAAAACAAAAGACAGCTTAGGAATCAGTATTTCTTTTAATAATCAATCATTCATTCATGAAAAGAAAAGGGAAAGGTACAACACAATTTCTCATGCCCCATGAACACCTCAAAGCAGGTGCCATGCCACCAAGTCAAAATATTGCCTTCTCCCATCCTGTTTTCTCCCATGTTTTCTGGGCAAGCTTGTGCTAAGTTCCAGGTAAGACATTTCAGAATTTGTGGGACTCTAGGTTGAATTTTGGATCCTTATATGGACAATGTTGATTGCCAGTAGCTTATGCATATAATCTATTTCTATTAGCAGTCTAGCACTTGCAGATCGATGGACAATAAACGATATTAGTTGGGTCTAGGTCCTAATCCTAAGATCTATGCTGGGTCTAGGCTAGTTACCATCCATGATCTAAGTTCAGAATCTAAGGGGCATGTTTGACATTATTGCAAAGATTATATTAAAAAAAGGGACTTGTTCAAAGGGGGTGAACGGTCAAGGCTGAAATCGACAAGTTACTATGTTTTTTTTATTAACATGCTTGATTTCATGGATAAATGACAATTTCCTAGTGGTTTTTGTCAAACTCACAAGGGACCTTTTTCTTTTTTCCAATTTTTCAAATGACAGATATGGATCAGGTGATCTCTGCAAGCACTGATCAAAGGGAGTTTTAGATCTCATTATGAATTGAACACTTATTAATGATACATTTCAATTTTTAAAAGTTAAAACAATGAACTATTGTTTTGGGTGAGCCCTAATTTTTTGGATCAGAGCTTCCATCTGTGTCCCACCATAGATTGACATTGTAATGAAAGTGAATGTGTTAATTTAATAACTGGAAATCTGGACTTTCGAAGTGTCAATCAAAGAGTTGATCAATACCATGAGACTGTTTTTAGAAGTTGTGAAAAGGAGCAATGATTTTCTATGGTTAAGACCATATAATTTTTTTTAAATAACAAAAATGCCTCTCTAATAAGCCTTCATTTGTAAGCCTACCAAACAAACTACTGTAAAATAAAAGCTTTTCTTCACACTAGAACCAAACAGAGAAAATGTAAATTAGAACTTAAAAAATTAGAGATATTTGTTCTAGACCTAATCTAGTGAACTCTTATAGATTAGACTAGACTAGAGTTTTCTAATGGGCCCTTAGAAAAAGACAAATAAATTGGTCTAAATATAAAAAAATAGCAGGTATATTTTTTCTCATAGGATCTTCATAATCAGCTAGTGGGATATAATGCAATTGTTACTGCTTACTACTAGTATGTCATATACAGCTGAATGTTAGGAAAACTAGAAATTGGAAATAGGCTAAAGCTCATATGGCCAAGATGTGCAAGCTTAGAAGGATGTGTGATGTTCAACATAGGAAAATATTAAAAATAAATAAATTAGGATCGTCGAGACAATAGAATTAAAGAAAAAATTTCAAGGAATGTTAAATTGCCCTTGTAAGATCAACTGGGAGAAATGGGAGGACATTCAAGACCTGCAATGATGCTGTGAGGAATCATCTCATTTTGTGCGTAATTTAGAGTATGTTGCTGGGGTTAGGTGAAGAACAAAACTCAGAAAGGTGACACTAACTAGATGGGCTTCGCAATGTTGAAGATTAGTGGCATACAGAATTCCATATCATTATATCATCATGTACTGGGTGGAGAGAATTTCTCATTCTTACACAGATGCACATAGTGAGTAATCTTGCATTCTTGCTGTTAGCTTCTAGGTAGGTTTTGTAGTATGGAGTATTGGTTTCGGGTTTTCTTTTTCAGGTATTGGAGAATATTGGAGAAAAAACTCTTCTAACCAACCCCAGATTGATGGACTACGGCTTTGATGATTATAATTATTTTGAGTACATACAGGGTAACTGAGTTGCAAGGATTTATACAGAGCTTAAACTATCCAAAACTAAATGAAAAGTAGCACAGAGATAGACATCCACTTGCAAATGGATATACTTAACACAAACTAAGTAGCAAGAATTCTCTTTCCAGGTGAAAATCTTGAACTTCCAAATGAAAAAAAGTGTGTTTGCAATCTGGCTGAATACTGCCGACCTGAATTAATTGAATTTCAATAATCAATTACAAAATGTTGTCTCTGCTGTAAATCAAGAACACTGACAGAATGTCATGTACCAATGCTGTATATTATGATGCTGTTTTGTCCTTGACAGAATGTAAAATTCAAATGGAAAAAATAAAAAATGATGATGTGTAACAAAATCCCCACATATTTCAAGTCTGTCCATATCATACTTACAGTGACCAAGCATCCTCTGTGCTTGCCTCCTATGTACTTAAACAGCTTGGACAAATCTTCCCAGCAAAAGAGATGGACGATTTGAAGCAGTCAAGAGATCAAGCCCATTGGTGAACTCATCAAAATTCAGCCGATCCATATCCACTTGGAAAAGTTTCAATGATAAATCAAGGGAACTGGAATGACCCACCAATCTGAGAAGTTTGTGATGGGGGGTTGATAGCCACCCAGAGGAGTGAGATGGTAATGGCAATGAGTCCTGACCACACAAATACAATTGTTGGCGTCCTCCCCCTCCTTCCCATCAGGCCTTTAGCAAATGGGTAGAGGTGTGCCAAGACCCAGAAGCTGAAGAATACGCCCCCAAGGAGCCGGCTCCATTGTGGTACGGTGCTGTATATAGTTCGGCTGAAACCAACGGCAATCGCAATCAGGTTAGTCATCATGATGGTAATTGGTGGTATCATGAGTGACGTCCACTTGACTATGTAGAGGTCAGCAAACTCATCGTCTGCATCATCACCAGCTGATTTTGAAGTCAGGGTGAATGATATTTCAATCCCTGCAAGAACCTTTAAAAGACCTTGAAGAACTGCAGCAAGATGTGCACTTGTCCCCCCAATCAACCAGAACTGTTCGTTACGCCACCACTCCTCTAGTTCAATCCCTGACCACTTGATCTCAAGCACAGCGAGCATGCAGAGGGTTAATGTGATGGTCAAAAGGTAGACAAGGAAGGTGACGTTGAGTGTCTGGACTATGAATTGTCCAGAGAAGAGCGACAATGCAGGAAGGAAACAGTAGACAATCAGGAAGAATGATGTAAATGGGTAGATTCCAACGTTGAGATACGCAACTCTTTGAAGGAACTTCATTTTTGAACTTGCAAGAAGGGCATTGTTGCGAGAGAAGAAGATCTCAACTGAGCCGGTAGCCCAACGAAGAACCTGGTGTAGCCTGTCAGTGAGGTTGATGGGAGCAGTACCACGGAAAGCATCACGCTTAGTCACACAATAAACCGACTTCCACCCTCTGTTATGCATCCGGTAACCAGTGACCACGTCTTCTGTAACAGACCCATAAATCCACCCAACACGTTGGCCCCATTCAGTCTTATCTTCATACCAGCAAGAAATGACACCGATTGCTTCTGCAACTATTGATGCATCAAGAAGCTCACGAGGTTTAGTGAGCTCTCCAGGTCGGCGACCATTTTTCACTGATGGATGATCAGCAAGAGGCCTACCTCGAAACTCGGCCACTGGGATTGAATCAACTAGGAGTGCTGAGTTACCAAACTTCTTTGGGAGCAGTGACATGGTCATTTCATCTTCATCAGGGTCTCCCATTCTAAGTGTAGGGCTATCTTCTGATGCTGCAGCAACAGTCGCAGGCCTCTTACGGCGGGCAAAGCAACAACTGCAACAGCCAGGTTCTTCTTTGGAGCGAGGTGGGTCAAAGCCATAAAGAGCAATCCGGCGGAAAAGGCATCCAGTGCCAACATAGACAGGTCCCTGGAGGCCATCCAGAGCACGCATGTTGACATCAAAAAAGACAGTGTTGTTGTTTGCATAACGATCAGAGGGATCGATGCCTTCAAATCTCTGTGGGAATTGGACATAGCAGATGCGATCCCCACCTCGGTCCATCATGAAACACATGCCTTCCCTCAAGGCCTGGGAGTTGTAAATATAGTGATCACAGTCAAGGTTGAGGATGAAGGGCCCATTAGACATGACAGCGGAGGCTCGGACGAGGGCATTCATGGCACCTGCCTTCTTGTTGTGGTCATACCCAGGGCGCTTTTCACGGGAGACGTAAACCAGCATTGGCAAACGGATGTCAACATCGGTGAAGTCAAGGATCTTGGTGTCATCAGAGATCCCTTGCAATGGTTCATCACTTGGAGGTTTCAGCATCACCTGTAAATAGAAACATGCAAGGCTATAACAAAAAAAGATACACTTATTCGAACCAAACCCAATGAAGAATATAATCCCAATCTAGATAAAGAAATAATGAAAACATATTAAACAAATGAATAATCAGCTTATTACCTGTATGATTCCAGCATGATCGCCTTTAGAATGTTCTGGTGCAGGCACAAGCCAAGTGCCTGGCCAGTGTGTGCCATCGGCCATCCAAGTAGCTCTTGGGATCTTCACCCTATCAACAAGTTCATCACTTTCATTTTGTCTTTGGAGCTTCATGGCCTTAATCTCCTCACAAGCATGAAATGCATCAGATCGCCGCCGAATTGAATCTGGCAGGCCATTGATTCGGACTTTGAACTCATCATACTCACGCTTTACTCGTCTTCGGTCCTTGACAAAATCTGGGCGCATCTTGTTCTTGTAAGGATCCCTCTTGGAATTGAAATAGCTCTCTGGATTCCTGGGCTCAATGTCATGTTTCCGACAGAATGGGACCCAAAGGTCAGCAAAGCTTGCAGCTTCAGCCATAGCTTCAAAGGTCAGAAGAGCTCCTCCATCGTCTGAAACATAGCAAGAGAGCTTCTCAACAGGGTAATCAGCTGCAAGAATGGAGAGAATGGTATTTGCAGTGACTAACGGGGGCTCCTTCTCTGGGTCAGCAGTGGATACAAACATATCTATTCCAGGAAGATCAGATTTTCCAGTGGGATTGTGAGGGCCTGGCTCTTCAAATTTCTCCTTTAGGACCGCCAGATCAGTAGCACGGTTGATGGGGCACAACTTGGGTAGCTGATCAAGCAACCAAGAGAATGCAAACCAAAGCTCACATACAACAGACATACCCCACAACCAGATTGCATCCTGGTTTGGATGGTTGATTCTCCATGCCAGAAAAAGGCCAAGGACGGCCATCCGAACAAAAATGAGAAGCCTGTTGGAATATGTATATAGTTAAATGTTAGAAAGAATACATAAGTGAGAAGCCAATCAGAACAAATTTAAATGCAATGGTAAAAAAGAATGTGTAAAGCATGTGATTTGAGATAAAAACGACAGGCGATGTCTTCAGGCTCAAAAAATTACATCCTAAGGAGATTCAGGATTCATAGTTCGATGCAAGGATTACAATGTGGACTTAAAATCAACAATACTGTGAAAAAATAAGTCTATAATGAGAACCTTTCTACAAAAAAATTCATGTAAAATCGTAAAAATTAAACTTTTATCTTGTAAAGTAGCCAATAATCTGGAGAAATCAAAGGCGAGAAATGTTCAAGAGGCAAGAAGATTTGAAAATAGGTATCAGGGCTCCGCTTTCTAATCCATTATTTATAACAGAGAAGGGATTAACTAACTAAAGATAGGATACACATGTATTAATTCAAGGCAAGGAAAACTGCAGGGAACTTGTAGTATGTTCTCGTATCCACCATCAAGCCAAAAAAAAATGCAGATTGAAAAGTAAGACAGCAAAAGAAAGGCAATATAGCAATACCGATAAAAAAAAAAATGAAAAAAAGAGAGAAAAGAACGATGTAATTTGAATGATCATATAGACAATGACAATACCTATATGGACTTATAATTGCTGCAGGGATCTTTAGTTTGCGCGTGAGCGGCCTCCATGGTTTGTTCAACAGTTTCGATGCTGCTTCTCCATCATTCTCATGTCCAATACCCCCTTCCTCTGGCCACATGACATTCCCATACCCATAAGTCCCCTTGGTTTCAAACAACCATTTGTTGTGATCAAAATCCCCTGCCTGGCCCCTAATCAACATTGACTTGGTAGGATTCATCAAAGACAGCCTCCTCTCCATCTTCGATCCCCCATTCGATGGGGGCGGCAGGGACAGTGGCTGCCCTGTTTCCATGCTCATCTCATCCAAATCAGTCTCCCTATAGGGGTCTTTACATCCTGGGCAAATTCCCCCTCCTATCTTAATGGCGTCAACATAACAGTCCCTACATATCTTGAAATCACACTCACAGGGGAGTATATCCACTCCACGCTCGTCCCTCATGACCTTTGAATCGCACCCGCGAACTGCACAAGAAGATCCCTTTGCACCAGCCATCTGAGGATGATTCGCCTCGGACTCGGTCACCTTGTCCATGAGGTGAGCTCGGGTGACGCTGTTGAATCCACCGGTGAAGAGAGAATTGGATACATACTGCTCTTCCACCTTAGCAGAGATGGATGGATCCATGGGCTGGTTGTCAGGGGTTGGAGGGATGTGGACAGTGTAGTTCACAAACTCACTGCTTTCAAGTTCACTGTCAAGATCATCTCTTGAGTAGCTGACGTATCTACCAGAGGAAGTTCTCCTTCCAAAGGCAACAGCTGGAGTGACGGGAGGCTTATTCTGCTGCATTTCTACATCAGAGGCCGATGCCAGTGATCGAGGAGATCGGCTAGGATTGTAAGAATTAGAAGCCATCTTCAAACACTTGCAGAGTTTTTTTTTTGACAACACACTTGCAGAGATTTATCCAATTACCAAGACCTGAAACTAGTCCAAAAAACCAAGAACATATTTAGTCTTTGAAATTCAAAACTCTTTCAAATTACTTCAGAAACCATATAAGCCTATAAGACTTTCACAAAAAAAATAAAAAAAAGGAAGAGAAATTAAGCACTGCAATTCAAAACTCTATAAAAATTACACAGAAATAATAATAAAAAAGAGAATCTTCATGCAATCTCTGCAGTTCGAAACTCTCTAAAATTAGAGCAGAAACTAACAAAAACTTCAAAAAATCTGAATGGAAACACTTGCAGACGCTAACTAATCACGAAAACCTGAAACTAGTCCAAGATTGCAATAAATTCTGAGTCTTTGCAGCACAAAATTCTTCAGAATAACAAGAGAAACTATATAAACTCCAAGACTTTTCAAAAACGCAACCCAATTCAATCGTTGTAGTTCATAACTCTTTAAAATTATAAAACAAAATAAAATAAAATCTTCAAATTCTTCCTCTGACAAGCATGATCTTCTTTTCCAGGTGATGTATGAAAGCAAATCAGAATCATCCAAACCTTTTGTAAAAAAAGATACTAAACACTAAATTCTCTACAAGCTTTAGCATTGAATACCTAAATAGAAGTACGGAACGCTAAGAAATCTTATTCTAATAAAGGAAAGAGCCACTTACTCAAGATAGAAACTCCCAATCCTTCCAATAAATCAGAGGAAAGAAGAACTCAATCGACAAAATTCAGCTCTTTCCAAACAAAATCTAGGAAAATCTCATTTCATTCTAAATAGAGAAACTTTCCTCTGAAAAAGGAAAGAGAAACACACACGATAGAAGGTTCCAACACTTGCCAAAAAAAGCTAAGAGGAAAGAGAAAATTCAGCTCTTTTCCACAAAATCTCCATCCGAAATCGAGTTTTCATCATCACAATCTCAAATATCAGAATGCAAAACGACTAAATCGACAAAAGTCACTTCTTTCCAACAAATTCTCACAAAATCTCGATCCGAAATCGCGTTTTCATCATCAAATCCCCCAAAAAACTAGAATGCAAACCTATTTCCAAACAAAAAAAAGAAGAGAAACGACTGAATCGACGAAACTCACCTTTCTCAACCAAAATCTCACAAAATCTCTATCTGAAATCGAGATTTGATCATCGCACCTCTCCAAAAACAGAATGCTGCAAAACTATTTCCATTTCCATTCCAAGCAAGCAACAACCGCTTCACTTCACAATCAAAAATCTACCGCAGATCGTGAGAGACACGAAATCAGCTTCAGAAGACGAAACTTATAGAAGAGAGTGAACAAACCAAATATAACAATAATAAAAACAACGAAGTAGAGTCGAGTATCTGAAGCGTTCAAAGGCAATGGTTTTGAGAAGTAATCACCAACTCTCTGAAGCTTTCATTGGCGACTTGGTCTTCTACAAAAGTCCAAACGAGTTCTCTTATCTGCCTCCTTTTTTATTCCTGAAAGGCTTGAAACCGTGTTTTTTTCCCACTCTTTCTTCTTCGAATCATCAGAAATCGCGATTTCTGGAGAGAAAATGCCAGTTGAGATTTTGAAGAGAAGCTTCGCGGGAGTGACTGCAAAGTACATATATCGTCTAAGAGGTTTCTATTACGTGCGAGATTGGTAATTTGTGAATTCAGACAACTTTTTTTATTGCGATGTGAACGCGCAAACGCGGTTGGTTTGGAAGTTTAGTTATTTTTATTTTTTTCTTGGATGTAATGATGATGAGTGTGGAGGGCCAAAATTGGAAGGTTGGTGAGATGTGTTGGGAATCTTAAGATTGGGGTTTTTGGGTTTAGTACTTAATTTGGAGTTTAGAAGTTTCTCACAAATGTTTATTTTTAGTTATTCTAGTGATTATTAAGAAAATAAATGGTATTTATTATTATTTTTTTATAACGTAGGGTTACTATTCATTTGGGTTAGAATAATTCCTACGGGCCCAAGAGAAAACTGGGTAAAATTTCCTTGACTCCAGTGTGGAAGAACAGTTTCAAACCTACAACCTCCGGGTGCAAACCGTGGTCTTAGGCCAACTGATCTACCCCTCGAAGTTATAATGATACTTAAGTTCTTGGGAAAAACTTCTTTGTTTTTGCATGAAATCGTGAAAAATCTACGTTTTACAATTATGAAAATTTAAAGATTTGGGCTGGTTGAGATACTCACACAGGAATATGGTAATAATGGTAATAAATTTCTAAAACTCTATCTTGAGGCCCACATGGAGATAATTAGAACCATTAAAGATTAATACCATTATATACACATGCATTGGCACTTGCTTGGAATGCTACTGATGGGATGTTAATCGCATTTCTATCATGGTTCACAATGAGTCAGTCGGACGAACTCCTTTTAAATTGAAATTTTAAACCATGTCTTTGAATTGGATATGATTAATTTTCATCTGTCCGAATGATCTCTATGTGGCCCCCACCATAACATTTTGCATGATTCTCTACTAATACGGTGATGGTTAGCTGTCTAAGATTTGGTGATTTATCATTCCATATAATCCTATTTTTACTATTCTAGCCAGCGAACATTCAAACCACTAAACTGTCATTTGGTTTTTCAAGTGAAAAGGTGACATACTCAAAATGCCCAAGCAAATGTAGTGCAGAATCTGAAATCATGAACACTGAAATCATGAATATTCTCTAGATAAAATGAGGCACATTAAGTCCAACACCTTGGATTATCAAATTATGGGTCCCACCAGTAATGTAATTAATGATGAGGTTGTTGTAGATTATTCACTTTTGCAGCATATTCACACTGATTCCAATTTCATTCCTTACATTTGGTCCCAAATGTATCATTACTCATAAGTTTGAAAAAAAAAATAAATAATAATTTTGGTCCGTATCATCATTCACATGAAGATATGTAAGCAATGGTGCATGAATAGTTTTGGTCGTCGAAGTCTTTTTGACGCGGGCGAGGGGAGTTATCCAGCTGTGATGTCGTAGACAGATGAACGCGTTACAAATGGCGGTTTTTACTCGGTCGTGCCCGCACGAGCATGACTTTGCCCTGTAGGTATTCCGTGTAAACAAGACATTGTCCGTGCGGGACTCACTTCTTCCGCCTCCGATCGTGCTGGCCACCTCCGGGCTGGTGTCTGATGGGGCTTGAACTTGCTAGTAGGGACTTTCTTCAAAACCGCGCCTGAAAATTCGAAAGATGAGAATCCTCACTGCACCAAACGAGATAATTTTCTAATGTCTATAGTTAGAGTAAAACTCCGTTGTAAGGCCTATCTATTGAAAATTATAGCCGTCAAAGGAAAAAAAAAATGCTCCAAGATTATGAAGTATTTCAAAATTTTACTCTACTAAGAACTAGTGTAAAATAGTTCATTTGGAACTCTATCGTAGGAGCCATGTAGAGATAATTGAGGCAATTCAAGATGAATTTCAAATTCAGACAATTCAATGGGAATGAATTCCACCGTCTAATTGAGAACGTGATAGAAAGGTGATTGATGACACACCAATGTGAATGCCACTTTATTGTCCAATCACATTTTAATTCACAGCTTAATCGGAAATTGGGCCCCACTCATATCTAACTGAAGTAAAAAAGATATATCCCTAGAGGATATGGAATTCATCTTTGACAGTCAATATTATCTCTATGTAGGGGCATGATAGAGTTCTCCGCATGTGTTATATGGATCCGGCCGCACGTGTGGCATGGAGACGACATAAGCCGTCTGATGTTTCTGTACATTTGCGGCACTGATCATTTTCATACCTTTTGATGGACTTTCAATTATTGTAAGTTAATGTGATGTTTGAAGTCGTTTGATAGGTATGACTTTTCGTCTCTTCAAAATCCAATTCACATTCTTGTTAGATTCAATGTATATATAATTATGTCTAGTAATTGTGAAAAAGTTAAGAGGCTTTTTGTTTGGGGAAAGGGGATAAGATTTGGGGTGGGACTGGGCTGCACATGCCAAAGTTGACAAAAAATGAGGATTGATGCACAAGTGGGCCACCCCATAAACCATCATCATGCCCCCATTTGCTCATGTGGCCCCACTAATTTCATCCATATATCCCTCTATGGTGCATTCGATGAAGCCTTTTTCACCACTAGTAATTAACATGCACAATCAATCATATTTAATAGATTAGTATATAGTGATGTTAGAAAAAATAAAAAGTACCTTACTATTCTACAACACTTTTTAGAATTTGTTCAAACACTATCATTTCTGCCTTAGAATAACAGGGACAGCAATGGGTCGGGTTTGCTAGAAGTTGCGAGCTAAAGCTCAAACTTGCCCCAGCTCACATTAATTCTCCTGTCCTTTCTTGACCCGACTCATGGGTCTGGTCGAGTTTAAGTGCCCTACCCGGCTTGTGACGGATATGGGTATGTTAGACAGTATTTTGATGAAAATATGAGAAAAAAAGATATCAAATCCACAACTTGACCTCTCATGATTTGTTAAATATACACTACCGACTGAGCCATACAACCGAGAACAAAGGATTGTATGAACAAGGGATTAATCGGTTGGTTGGGTTCTTCTTTTTCCCCTAACTTTCAAAGATTTAATCCGGCCGTGATTTCCTTTTTTTACGAGAGGGTGCTTCTTTCTCCATTGATGGGTCTATCATGGGTCCCAACCCCCACAACTGGGTACCCAAAAGAATAAGAAGGAAAAAAAAAAGAAGCCACACAAGCTTTGTATAGTATAAATTAGTAAGAAATATATAAATTACTCATTTCGATAAAAAGGATGACCGTCAAATTTGGAAAGTGCCAATTCACTAGGATTAGCTTGTGTGTGAGGATAGTGATTGATCATCAGCACTTCTACGTGGCCCGAACTGGGGACCGGCTTCTGGCCCGATCCCCAGGGAGGACCATTGGATCCCAGGCGTCCTCAGTTTCGGTCCACTTAGACTTTTTCATTGATCATAGGTTAGTCCATGTCGACCTTCCAGAATTGTTGTAAAATGTGTATATGAGAATGGTTCTCATGAAGAAAATTTCCTTGCTTTAAATATGTCAAATTTACTTTAGAAAAAGCTCCAAAAGGCTTATTTGTAATTTTAGAAGTCAAATCTTTTTTTTTCCTTCCTAGCAATGGCCCACTCATGATCAATCCAAACCCTCCTTTATTCATCTACCTCTCCCCATGCTATTAATAAAATTAGACCTTGATTTGACCATTAATATCCACCATTTGATTGAATAAAAATGAAAAAAATGTACTTAGTGTAGTACTTATGAAATAGGAAACCCTAAAATCAAAGGTTAGAATTATCCGATTATGAATGATAGCTGAAACTAGAATCCCTTAATCATGATCCAAGCAATGGCCTGGTTGTGACAGTTCCATACTAATTCAATAGGACTGGGTCCATTGATTTTCCTTCTGTATTGTCGTTTTTGTGGACCTGTAGTAATTTAATTTGGGCCCTCCATTGAAAAAAGCGTTTTGGTTACTGTATGAATAATATTATTGACAAAGACAAGTAGAAAAAAAGAGGAACTTAGGAAACATCTAAAAGATAAGATTACCATGTAAGAAAGAATAGTCTCTAGTGGAATCATTCCCTCTTAAAATATGAGGATCTAAGAAACTGATTTTCAAGAAAGAGAAGAGGAAGAAGTTAAGGTTTAAACAGATGAATATATAGAAATGATCATGAGAAGCTTTTGTTTATTCAATCCGAAGGCATGTATGGAGTAATGTAATGGAAAACAACTGCCGTACTACTATTGTTTTTAATATGTTGTGTATATAAATATATATATAGTATTCCAGATTTCTAATGTTGTATATGCCAAGCCAAAAGACATCAGCTGGCGTCTCTCTCTCTCTCTCTCTCTTGACTATTTCTATGTTGTACGCAAATGCATTTATGCCCAAAGACAATAAGATACAATCAAGGCCATTGCCATTTTATAACGCAGGCGTATTTGTTTGAGAATGAAAGACACTAAATGATACAAAATTATAATTTGGAGAGGAGTAACATTTTATCATTAAGTGTCTTTTACTCTCAATCTTTTATTTTATTTTTACTTAAAATTAAATAAGTAGCATGCGGCTGGCCGGTGGGCTATGAATGGGATATGTGGTCTCAATGTTTGAAATTATCCATTTAATATAAGGTGCCATTTGGCTAATTTGGTTTTGGGGTTAATTTCATATATTTGAGTGCTTATATGATATGGCAAAGTTTTTGGGGATGTTTGATTAAATTAGCTTTAAAGAATTTTATCCTCTTTTTGGAAAAAAAAAAAAGCAACCAAAAGATGCTAAATCTTTTAAGTAGGCACCAATATTTGAAACAATCATATACATTTTTTTTTATTTCTTTTGATGAGTTTACGCGTGTAAAAGATTATGATAAGTTTGTCTACACTATCTTTTTCTTTTATGGTAAACTGTTTGCATTGATTTCCCCATATGACAAATTTGCTTGTATTACTTTTGACGAGCTTCTTCTAATTGAGTCAGATATACTAAGCTTTTTATTTGTAAAAAGGTCCTATTAAAACAGTTTTTATTTCAAATAGGTATATTTGAATCAGCTCTATTTTAATCAGCTGAAAAATGCCAAACAGTATCTAAGGAAAGAAAATAATGGGCTCCATTAAAATCAAATGAACAGCTTACAATCAACCTAAATTAGGAAACATAGTAGATTTTGTGCAACCCAGTGGCCTATCAGATAAAAGTTTAATGAACCTAGCTAATCTTTTGAGAAGATTAAATCACTGGTCCTCATATATTTGGTAGGCTAGTGAGCTCCACACCTAATGTGCCAAATGTCTTGTTTTGAAAAAGCAAAAGAAAGCTCCATTCATTAAAAGATGAAACTTAATCACAATCTTAATTGGATACTAAATCAAATAATAATAAGAAACATATATAATCATATTATAACACTACCCTGAGGAAATCTAAATCTAAATCTAATGTAATCTAATCTAATATTAACTCATTCTTTCCCTATCTAACCTTCTCCAAAATATTCTCTAATGCACAATACTCTGGTGGTCCACTTGTCACTGTGCTTAACCTGTGAGGCAGCATATGGGGTCCACCTCATCACAGATCTAAATGAACCATCCAACCCCCCACCCCCCTATTTGTCACCTGATCCCATGGAGTTGCACCAATCCATTGGGACTAAATCGTTTGGATCGAGGAAGAAAAAGATCGAAAGGTTTGATATAAAACCGTTAAACTTGTGGGTAATGGGTAAGTGGTTGGAATCATCAAAATGACTTGAAATTTGATATCTAGGATATCTAGGATGGTCACACGTAGACCTTTCCATCCACTGATCTTCGGAGGGGCTTCAGGTGGGCCCTAGTAGCATCTGCCTTGCACAGCACCACGCGAGGTGGATGCACAGGTGTTTTGTACTTCTCTAATATATTCTTAATTTGTTTGTGAAGCTATCCAATCCAGTTAGTTGAGATGCTAAATAGCCAATGTTGATCAAAGGCTCCAATACTGTTTAACATTCATCATCCATGGCAGGACCCACATGATGGATGGTAAAAGAGGAGGAAAATAACTGGAAACTTTTGTAAGCCCATACACAACATATTAAGTGTGTGCATGCCATCAACGAGCATTAATTTTGTGTAACATCTACTCCTCTCCTTCCCTCCTTCCTTTCTTTGTTTCTTCTTCTTAGTTATAAAGAAAACATATTTACATACTCTTGTTTGGAACAGCATGCAATTCAATCGATTCTAAGAAATATAGGCATATGAACCATCAAATACAAATAAAAAACACAGGATAAATAAAGGCATTCTTC
Source organism: Cinnamomum chago (assembly GCA_038049695.1). Taxonomy (NCBI): domain Eukaryota; kingdom Viridiplantae; phylum Streptophyta; class Magnoliopsida; order Laurales; family Lauraceae; genus Cinnamomum; species Cinnamomum chago. Next base: position 1,706,964 of record CP142456.1, read on the forward strand.
TTGTTCTTGCATGGTCAAACTAAAACCAAGGAAAATGAGGCCTGTGTTTGTTGTACGTCGACGTCTGACTAAAAAGACAAGGAGAAAAAAATGGTTTTTATCTTATTCTAGTGTTAGCACACTTCAAAAGCTTTGTGATTAGAACAAGTAAAAGCATGCTTATATGCATGCATGTCCTTCATGAAATTCTATATATGGAATTATATTGTATATGATCATCATCGCCTCAAATGGACGTCTAAACAATATCCAATGACTAATTTAATGTTTGTGTATAGTCCCATTTGTAAGCCAAGGGTGTGGTGTCTGGTGACGAGTGCAGCTTGGGTGGGGCTGCATGGCCCGACCCCAATCAAAGTGAAAGTCTGGTTACATTTGTTTAAATTAGGTTGGACCAGGACTGGGTTTTGCAAACCCAAATGAAAGTTGGGTCAGATTTGGATTTGAGGTTTGACTAGTACTCAGTTTGACCTGAAACTCAACATCTAAATATAAACATGTGTCAGCATGCCTATGTGCAAACGGGTCAAGTTGGGTCAAGACAGGTTGAGTTGATAAGCGTTATCTAAGAGTTTAAGTCCAACCCATAGCTGACCCATTTTTAAAAAAGGGTCAAGTAGTTAGCGGGTCATCCTGACATGAATAAGTGTGGGCTAACCCATCTTATCCGACCCAACTTGTAGAATCTTGGTCCAAATCCAACTTTTTCTAACATTAAGGCTACTTTTGAGTTAGATTGCAGGCCCAAAAAAGCCCAACATAAGCTAAGCCTATTCCATATAAAATAGACTATTCTAAGTACTAAAATATTCAACCACCAAATTCTTAAATGGGCTTAGATATGTGGGTCAAGTCTAATCCAACGACCCGCATATTGGTCATGCGAGTCAAATGTTGGTCGAGTCATATTTTGCCACCCTTATAAGATTTTGTTCACATAGTCTATACATATTTCCTTTCGAAAACAAACCAAATCAGAAACTTAGACACCCAAGTTGATCGATCTCACTCAGCCCAGCTCAGGCCAAATTGGATTTCAGTTGGAAATTCACAACTCAAGTCCGGCCCAGCTAAATTCAGGCTTTTCACTCACTTTATGAATCAGGCCTGGGATTGGGCTTACTTAAAGAAAGATACAGTTGGGCTTTGGTTGAACGAATACCCGACCCACCTGAATTGCAACCCTAGTTAACCACAAACGGTTGTACAATGTGCAAGACCAATATGCATGGTTGTTAATTTCGTTTGAGAGACTATTTTGATTGACTCCAAGTAAAACTTTTGGGCTGATTTGGCATTTTAGTGTTTCATTTCGGAGTTTTGTTTCAAAAAATATAAACAATTTAAAACTACACATACTTGAAAAAAACAAAAAAAACAAAAGGCTAAATCCCAATGATATAAACTATATAAAACTAGGGTTTTTGATGGCTAAAAGATCTTTGCAATTCACAATAAACCGAAAAGAACTATTTAATTGTCACCCTAGTGGATGACACTAACTGAACTGAAAAATTTCGGCTGATTCGATCTAAAAGAACTGAATATGAAATGAAAGAAGCTTGGGATATTGCACCTAAGAATTTTTTGGGGGTTGTTCGGTTCGGTATACCAACCGAAGTGAATAATTTCGGCCGAATCGATCTAAACGAACTGAATTTGACTACTATGCTAAGATCACATCCTAATTCAGTAAATAAACTAATAACTTAAAGAAAGAAGCACATTGAAGTCCTAGTCATGTAATAATATTACGTTGCCTATTAATAAACGGCATTGACACTCAAGTTGTATTGGAGTTGGTAATAGAAACTTGTATGGTTAAAATATAAGGAAGAAAGAGAAGAAAGAGATGGCATGGTGACTTGTTCATTTCCTCTGGAATGTGAGCTCTAATTTTCAACAATGATAATTTGCACGCGGCTTTGGCGTGAAGGTGATGGTGATATGTGCATCACATGTTTGTAAAAATTCATCCATGTGATCCTTCCTTTATATCATTATCCCCCTTGCTATGATATCTATATACACTTAATTGTAGAACACCAGCTCAATAAAAGCTTTGATATATACACTTAGGTGATTGATTGTTCAGGTTTAGAAGAAACTTCGCCTATGCAAAATGACACCCATATATTATTGCCAGATTTGGAACCCATATTACAATCTTTAGATATGGATTATACCTTCTTTTTTTTTTTTTCTTTTTTTTGAAAATTTAGATATGGATTATATTCAACAATGCAAGTACTTTGGTATTTCAATTTTCCATGTACTCTATCTTGATGTCAATCTAACAATCATCTTATGTCAAATTAAATAAAATAAAAACCTCTAACAGTGATTGGAGCTGTAAAATTAGAATGGGTCTTAGTTCCCCAGTCATTTTTTTAATCAGCAATGATAACTTTTATCAGAAGGAAAAGAAATTACAACCAACCATCATCATAAAGCCAAAAAAAAAAACCCACTGGTGTAAGTGATATATACTGAAATCCAATCCAATACCAAGGGACAAACCCACACAAATTATAAGAACAATCTGCCCCTTGCTTAGCTAGAGAGTCGTCATACCATTGGCCAGATCTACTAACATGTACAAAAGAGACATGCACCCTAGATGCAATAGTCTGAATCTCATTAGGTAGGACCACTGTATCTTCCAAGGAACCTAGGAGGATTTTGTCCATGAAATAGCATTAAAAGAGTCACTCTCCACTATTACCTTGTTGGAAGAAAAACAAAAAAACAAAAAACCTCTTAATTAACGATTTAAAGAGTTTTCAAAATAACCAAAACTTATGTTTCGTTAGATTCTTTAATCCCAATATATTTTAAAAACATAAACAATACTTCACCTTTATGATTTCTTGACATTCCTCGTTCGCCATGTCCATTGATCATTGAAAACCAAGCAATAAATTTAGTGGTTAGGATAGTCCAAACTGATTGTCCGTATATGGGGATGGAAAAATTTGACCCAATTGCTAACAAACTGGAACCCACGTAACCCGACCCACAATATATACAGGATGGTCACAAGTCAGGAAAACCTGATACGCATTTAAATAGGTCCTCAACCCGCCTAACTCATTTGAATGAGTAGGGTTAGGGTCAACCTGCATATATAAATTCATTTAAAATTTTTAATAATTCAATATTTTAGTACTTGGAATAGTCTATTTTATATGGAATAAAAGTCAAGCTTATGTTGGGTCTTTTTTGGCCTGTAATTTAACTCAAATATGGCTTTAATATTTGAAATGGATTGGATCTGGGCCAAGACTCATTGAGTTGAGCGGATTAAATTTGTTGACCTGCATTAAATGGGGGAAAAATGGGTATGGTTAGGTTGACCCACGGCCTCTTGACCTGTTTTAAACGGGTCGAATTCGGGTCGAGCGTCAACCTTTAAATTTTCCCTTACATCATGTACTTTCTCTTTTCATTTCATCACCACCTAACATTCAGTTCCATATAACATAACATGCCTTACCATCATTTTGATCAAAGTGGCACTCTACAATCGCATAACAAACCACTGCACTAAAACTCTACATTTTACAAAAATCAATTTATTAAACCCAATGATGAACATGCTATCTAATGGTGATGAGTGTGACCTTGTGACTCATTAAGCTGTAGTTGACTCACTTGAAATGCACAGGTGGGCATCCATGGGGAAACTTTCCTAGACTTTTTAACAGATGAGTGGTTATTGACAAGGTAACAGCAAGAAGTTTGACAAATGGGGTAAAAAAATGAATATTCATATTACTAGTTAATCAATATACTTGACTTGGTTAGGCAGTTATTTGGTACAAATACATTTTTAAACCATCTCTTCTACAAGTTTCTGCTGTACCATCCCTTCCAAGCAGGTGATTCTACCCAGATGCGCCTAAGATTTGAGTGGTTTCAGCGTCACAGTCTGGACCTGCTTCTCACTAGACTCACTTGCATGTGGGCTTTCATTGTCTCTCTTTTCATATTCATGTTTGAGCTCCTGCAAGCGTCTTGATACCTATCGACAGCAGATTTATCAGGATTATGACAGAAGATCTACACTTTTTTTTAAAATGCATTTACTTTCTTCCAGTCAAACAAACCAACCTGTAAACAATATCGCAATGTTTTCGTACACATTAAGCTCCGCTTTTTTCTTCTCTCTTGTTGATAGATAATAAGTTTAGCACGTCGGAAGAATATTACAGTATGAAATGGTCTTAAATTTTTATTTCTGAAGGACAAAATGTCAGAGTGAACGATTCAATCTAAACTAGTCTGACCACAGGCCTGATCCTAGTTTGACCATAATATCAAAATGCTGACAATGGAAAGAGGAAAAGGGATAAAGATGTTGGGGCACTATTCACCAGGTTTGTACAGCTTTTGACCTGTGGCCAGAAAATTATAGGTTCACCCCTGTTTTAACAGATCTGGATGGTTTTTACCTTTGATGGAAAGCTACGATACCAGATACTTCAAAATATCAAAATATCACGTCGTATCGTATCCGATACTTCATTTTATGTGTAAAATCTATGTCCAGGTCTGGATGTTTTTTAACCTTTTGACGGAAAGTTACGATACCCAGATACTTCAAAATAAGCAAAGCATCATGTCATACTGTATCCGATATTTCACTTTATGTGTAAATCTGTGTCCCTGCCAATGGGCATGATAGATGGAAAGTCAGAAAGGGCAATGGTTCTAAACTTCTAGTTATATCACTTCTGAACAACAAGGCAGTCCGTGAGATACAAACAGGGCAGTCCACCAGAGATTCTCCGGAAACACAACAAATGCCGAAAGTTCACCTTGCATCCCTCTTACTACAAAACATAGGATTTGCAAGAAATTTCTCAGATGAAATTATGAGGCCTTTTTATTTTATTTTATTAGAGGTCATCATTGTTGGTTGGTTGGCTCAAATTTCTTCTAGGTTTCCATTAAGAAATCACCCAATCTCCAAATAGAATATTAGCTTCAAGAAGTTGTCCCCTCACAGTTAGTGAAAGATGGAATATGAAATTTGACTAACAAAAAATTGTTACTGCTAACCCCATTGTACCACCTATGCTATGAGGAAAGCACAAGATTTAAAGAGATAAGTGCAAAAAGGGTCAGCACTAAACAAGTCGAGCCATCCTTAAGTTATCCAATGTGCTGCACTAAGACCTACAGATGTGGCATGATGGTCAATGGTCAGGGTGATTCATCAGGTGGGTCCCACCAAGGTTCAGTTAAAAGATAAGAAACTCGCTAGCCAAACAAGTCTTCACTGGCTGACTGGTATCCTACAGATGGAACAGGAAAGGGTGCTAGCAGTAGTCAGCATTGAAAAATTAACGGAAAAGAGATCAACTGTCAAATAGAACTGGCCAATCCACTTGACTTGAGGTGCATATCCATTGTAGGACCAACCTTAATAAATATTCCACACCATTGGCCATTATGTGATGCATCCAGGTTTGAATATAAATCAGTGTAGTGTAGAACGTTAGCAACTTGGCATAAATATTGAAGGATGAGAGGACAAACCTTGACTGAGTATGCCATTGGAAGTAGTGTGTCTGGATTCATAGCATCCTCTGGGAAGTTACGCAAAGCATGTATAAGCTTCTCAAAAGGTAACTTGATCTGATGAAAAAAGGGATGCCTTAGATAAGTAGAAACGATAATGTATGAATGGTGTTGTGCTTAAAGTAAACTAAAATACAGAAATGCTCACTAAGTCATCCTCGCAATATCTCAACAGGGCCAATCCAACTTTGAACACAATCTTGACACCCTGTGTGCAGTTAATCGGTAAGTTAAAGACCCAATCAGAAATGTAAGTACAAACATCATTTGATAATAATTGAAAGTACCTACATCATAGAAGGATATTTATCAGAATCTATATCACCGAAAAATAATACATAGATTGGGTAGCAAATGGTTCTAGGCTATCTGTTTCTTTGCTAGCAATGAGTAGAGCCCAAATCTCGTTCCTTCTGCTTGTTATCGTTAGAGGTCTATATTGAGCAGCATCCTCATTTCATTTCTCTTTGCCAACCATAGGAATCCACTATAATATTCCTGGACTGCTTTGTCCCATAGTTTATACTTAGCCAATTCCATCCCGGACTGTTTTCCCACTATTATACTATGCCACTTTTGAATCTAAGTGGAATTTATTGGCCTTGCATTCTGATGAATATAAACTTATCAGATGATCATATATAGAAGAAAACTTTGAAAAAGATTGTAAAGAACGAACAATACTCGATTCAACAGAGTGAAGGATCCTTATAGAAACCTAGAAGAAAAATGATGGATAAGGAGGCATATAATTCAGTTTATGGGTAAAAGATAAGCAGCTAGCTTTTAAATATATTCCTATTGGACATTTTAGCTTTGATCAAATACTCCATTAGATATTGTCTGATATCCAGGACAATGTTCTGGTGGTGCTCCAGCAGTCCTCGCATGTTTCTACAAATCAAGACTAAGAAAAACAAGCATTGAGTACAATGGACATATTTAATTTATCCAGACTACAGGTATACACAAATTAATGTCTTCATGCATATAGAAGGCACATGGACATGTCCATACCAAGCATGCACTCAAGCTAAACTATAGAGAATACATAACACAGTTCTATTAAGCTTAAACTTGCAGATCCGAGCCCTATGTATGTAGATCGAAGCCATCCGCCAAAAAGACTGCAAGTGTGTGCACTGGACAAAAGAACAGTTCAGCCCGCTCATTGAGTGTGCCACATGATTAAATTAAAGCAAAAGGTTTGTCAACTCATAATCATGCACTCAAATGTTACAAATGTGAGTTGAAGGCGTGACATGGTTTGACAGCAACATATGTAACTATCAATTCGAGTGTGCATGTCATGAATGTAAACCTAAGCCTACTTTTTCAGCTATCAAGATTTATCATTAAATGTAGATCAGTTGATTCCAGTGCACATGCACACTGGAAAGGTTGCAATGTAGATTTATTTTTAAATGTAGATCAGTTGATTCCAGTGCACATACACACTGGATGGGTTGCAATCTGCAATGCAGACATGGAGGCTTGGCAAAAACATCCCAAAAGGACTCGGACATGAGATGGAAAAAATGAAAATGCTTTAGTTTCACATGAGATAATTTAGCATTTTCACATGAGATGATTTTTTAAATTAGCATTTATGATAATGAAAAAAATTAAGGCATAGAAGCTAGTCATTGAATGATCCTAAATTAAGTCACTTTCCCAAAATCTGAATTCTTTTCCACGAGAAAAAGAATATGAAAAAACCCAAAATCTGAATTCTTTTCCACAAGAAAAAGAAAATGAAAAAACATAAAAACAGACACATTTGGATAACTAACCTCATAAAGGAAAACATCCCAGATTCGGAGAGCCAAGTGAAAAGGGAAAGAGTATGAGAAAACAGTTATGAACCACTGACTGGCATACATGCTTGGATTAATCATTTCACGCAAGAAGTGATCTCCCAACTTTGGCAAATTCTCTTTCACCAATTGCTCAAACTGGGAGAGATATTGTTGCACAAGTGGCAATCCCACCTAGTTACAAGAACAAATTAATGGACATAATATTATAAATTAACATTGAGAACCAAAGAAAAATAACTTGACATAGTCCAAGCAACATACAATTTAGCAGTTGTTAAAGCGGTTCAACAAGCTAAAAATAAGCGCCAAGCTACTTGGTTGTCTCCTCCTGTGGGGCTCCTTAAGCTTAATTTTGATGGAAGTTTTGTCCGGCCAAATCAAGGAGGTATTGGAGGTGTTATAAGGGATTGTAGTGGTAATGTGTTGAGGAGTTTTTCAGGGCCTGTGTTTTGTTTAGATGCTAATAAATCACAGGTTTATGCTCTTCTAGTGGGATGTCATGAGTTACAAAGCTTGGGATGATGTAAAGCAATTATTGAAGGTGATTATTTTTCAGCTATTCAGTGGGGTTCTGGGAAGATTTCTTATCTTTGGAGATTGACAGATTGGGTGGAGGAGATTCAAGATATTTCCGGACAGTTTTAGAGGCTACTTTTCGTCATGTTTTAAGAGAAGCAAATATAGAGGTGGGTGATCTAGCGAAGGAGGGAGTTTTTCGATTTTCTATTAATTTTGATGTTTAATCTTTTTGTATTTTAGTAGGTGTTGCGTTTTTGGTTTGTTTGTTTTGTGTTTGTAAGCTAGTTTTGGCTTTGTTTTTTGTTTCTCTTTTTGGTAGTAATAATTTACAATTATTAAAAAAAAAAAAAAAAAAAAGACTAACTAAATCAACCATACACAATGGGGAGAAAATGCCTAGAATTTTCAGAATGAATGCAGCACTACCTGATATAATCCTTCCATTGGTGCATGAACAGCACCTTTCAACAAAGCAACTAATAGCCAAAAAGCATCTTCTTCACTCATATATAGAAGCAATAAACCTGCTAAAAACCCCATTCCCTGCATTTTACCAGCAGTTATATTAAAATATATTCCAAATTCACAACAGTGTCACAGCAAGTTTATTAGACCCAAACCTGAACATATCCAACATCTCTGTCATACACAGAGTATGCCTTCAAAACATTATATAGGGACCTTTGACCCGGTCCATGCCTCTGCTGAAAGAAAACATGGGAAGGGAAGGTACGAGAAATATCCCGAATTATGTCCAGTTCTGATGCTGATGTCTCATAAATCACTAGTTGCTGCAGCAGAAGCATACTTGAATCAGAACAAGCCAAAAAGTAATTTCCTACAAAACATTACTAAGATAACATTTTACCGTAATGTATTACCAACAACTGTCTCATACAACATATTGCTATTGCAACACATATGATGAAATTCAATATTAAGCTTGACATGTTCATCTTTATGCAAAATGGACACACGTGGGTTAGGGTGTCAAAGAATGTAAGACCAATATTAGAGGTGCCAGATACAAGGCGGAGAAACCTAATATGATACATCCATTAAAATATATTCAAATGTTAAAAATCAATATAAAACTTGGGATGCAACTTAAATTGTGAGAAACCACTAAGCCCACATGTCCCAGCCCACATGAAAATACGAGACTTGGGCAGGGTTTGTTTGCACGCACACACACATTGACACCCGGGATATATATATATATATATATATCCTTGCCAACAAAGAAAACCCAACCATAGAACTCTGTACCATGCAAACAGAGAAACAGTTCACGGATCTGAAGTCGCTGTGGATCCCCAAGCTCCTTTTCTCTTCCAGGTTCTTCTCTCTCTGGGGTTTTACTTTTCCATTATGGGCTATTTCTGAATTTGAGGTAAGGTTCTGATTTTGAATTCAGGCTCATGCTCGGGTTTAACAAATTGAGTTTCATTTGAGCTTTAGGCCTACCAGAGGCATCAGACCAGGCTTCCACTAGGTCAATACCCAATCCGGCCAGGCCAAGTTGCACCACCATAAAGATGATAGTATAAGAGGAGAAAAGAGTTAAAGTAAGAATTTCATTCAAGTGTCCACATGCCTGACATGGAAACAAATACCAGATAATGTTTTTTTTTTTTTAATTAAAGTGCACTAGTTGTGCTACATTATTTCATCTTCATTTTCTTTTAGTTAAAGAACCCAGCAAATCAGAGAAATATTAAAACTTCATTTAATATGTACATATTTTTGCATAGGCATAATATTGCCCAATGATTCTATGCCGATAAAATCCCAATACAATGAGGTGTACATTTATAATTTAACTATGAAGCATTCTCTTCTCACAAACAATGTGAAGTGTGTTAGTTGTTTTGTTCAGAAAATGACACCATTTTAAGGCAGGAGACCGTATCCAAGTGTAAATAATACATACACATATATATAGGGAGATGCTCCTATGCATCTCTCACCTCACTATGAGAGATAGGGTGGGGGCCCTCACATCCATATCCAATGCCAACAATTTGAATGTGAGGGCCCCACCCCTATCTCTCATATAAGGTGAGAGATGTCTCTCATAGGAGCATCCCCCACCCAATCTCTCATATAAGGTGAGAGATATCTCTCACAGGAGCATCTCCCATATATATATATATATCTGCAAGATCATAAACAAAGAAGACTTAAAAGGTTACCTCATAAACCCCAGGGTTCATCAGCAAGAGGTCTCTACTCCCAGAAATCAGCTGCCACACAAGACCTCTTAAGCAATCAGGAATTCCCTTTCTTATACGTCTTTTAACTACATGAGGTTTCCTTCTAACATAATGCTTCCAGTCACTTCCACCAACCCCAATCATTTTCCTCCATTTCCTAACTCTCCTCTCCTCCCTAAAAATGGTGCACATTCAAAGGGCATATCAGCAAGTGTACTGCTCATAGGTAAAACAAAAAATAAAAATACCAACCAAGTTCAATTAAATGAAATATGAAATGGTAATAGCCAAATATTTCATAGTTAATAAGACTATGATCATTGTTAGCAACAGAAACATCTCACAATAATAAATGAAAAGAACAACATATAAAACAAATTGCCATCCATAATCATTGGCATATAATGGTGTAGGCTGTTCAAGATAAGCATAATTTTCGAGTTCTGAGACGGAAATTGATACAAACTTGTAACAAACATTACACATGAAGAACCATTCAATACATCACGAGCCTACGGGCATAGTGGCATAGCCTTGTAATGCAAGACCGGGCAGCTATAGGCTGTGCCAATTCTCTTGGAAACCAAAATTGATAGGGCCAGAAACTCTAAACACCAAAATTGACAGAGAAAAGTGATGAGTTTGACTGCAGATTTGGATAGCAATCTGAAACTTGAATATGATGTAGGATTTAACACCTCAAATCAAACACAAAAGGCACACACAAACACAATTGGAGAGACAATCTTTGAGGTTTTATCAATACCATCAAGAAAATAAACAAAGTACACTTATAGGGGAGGGGAGTGGTTAACCAGCTCTTGTGGGGTTCGTTGTTCCATCTCTATTCTTCCTCGTTTTGGATTATTGAAATTAGTTACAACTCATTCCATAAGTGAAACACAAAGATTAAACTCTCTCCTTAATAGGATTCCTAATAGAAGATTCAAAAATGCCACTTGTGAGCTCGACATCTACGTAAGTCATAAAATGAGGGCACCGTGTGGGCTTCTCCGTCCATTTGTTTACAGTGTCATCCTATCATTCCCCATTCCTGCCCTGCCGTGACCCACCCACACCCTTCATCTTCCCTCTCCCTACTGAAGTCATTGTAGGGTGTTTTGGCCTTCACAGTGCGGAAGGCCTTTTAGATTAATAGACATATCGCAACATAATACCGTACTAAAAACCTAAGCCATTAACAAAAATGAAGGGAGTAAATCCTAGCCATTAAAATTCATTAAAAAAATAAAGACTTCTTAATCTAGAACCCCTAATCTGAATAAAATAACAACGCAAAATTATAGTTTTGACTCAACATAGAAGAGCTTTTCCAAAGTGGTAGCATGTTAGTTGGCAGATTGTGAACACCTTGAAATTGTCATGAGAAGTGGGTGCTAAGTAGGCCACACAGGGTCCTCCATATTGAGCATGTGTCATTTTTCCCCTTTTGTTTTCCTAAGATATAGTGGCAATGGCCATCCTTTCGATTTCATGTAACAACTGCAGGGTTATCCTACAAAAATAAGTATTGTATAGGCAAATTTCAGATGTGCATGCAACTGCCAATAATAATAAAGAAAAAGGTAACTGTTCAAGAATAAAAGAAAAAAGTCCATTTATCTAATTTAGATAATATAAATATTTCAAGGTCCACTTTGATGAATATGAAATCACTGTCAGTGCTGATAATCAAAGAAGTACATGGTTGATCTAAGTGTGACCATTTGGAGCTGTGGAGATTGCAATAACAAGGAACCCACATTCAGTGGAACAGTGTTTATCCACCCTTTTCTACTGCAAACAACATCCGCAATGTTGCAGGTTGGACCTGTAACATAATGGATTGAATTTGCATGGGATGATACACCAAAGTTTGCATGGGGGTATTCAGATGTATCTTAAGCAGGTCAAATGAGAAACAGAATAAAATAGCAAGAAGGGATCCTTTGTCTCCATTGAGTAACATCTTATTCTCTTAACGACTCACACATCATCCCAGGCGATAGAGTAATAATCAAACATGTTCAGGAAATAACAATTCTGGTGATTCATACCTCTCTCGTTCATAGGCAGATCTAGATTTGGTTAATCCTTCAGGGGAGAAGCTTTGCTCCTGCTTTACAAATCCAAATCTGTCTAATGGCCTTGTCGGTGGAAGTGGTCCAGGTTCAAATTCATCAGATACTCTTTTCTTTTCCATGTCATCATCCCTCACTCCAGAATAAGAGGGACAAAATCATTCCTTCAATAAACACAGTATTCCCTGGCACTGTTTCTGATCACAGACATCCATAAAATGAAGGGTATAAAACATTCTGTCAAGGTTAATAAAGATGAGGTCTAAAAAGTCACAGAGAAGAAACTTAAGCCAGAACAACCTAAACATAAGGAAAAGGAAATTTGATGCAAGAGAAGTTGACATTACAGAGACGAGCTCTTCCATGACCCAAGAACATCTTCTTCTTTTTTCTCAATGTCATGCGACTTCAGGCCTAAGAATTAGAGAAAGTTGCAAGGCTATGATGATGGGATGACAATGGCAACTACGATGATGCTCCATGTACATAAATTGTTTTAGCAAAACATTATATAAAACCTGTATATCTCAACACATTGGTATGGAGTGGGTAGGCATATCAGGCTTCTTGAGGTTGCCATGCCCAACACATCATCTTCAAGCCCAACATCAACATGTGTGCCTTTTTTTTTTTTTTTTTGATTGGTTAGATGTGTGCCTTTGTTTAGAGTCAAAGTACTTTATTTGCTTGTTAAAGACTCAGGCTCTAATTAAAAATGGAGGATAAGTACTTTTGTCAGTGTTCAAAACTTCTTCAATATTCTCCTGATACAGACCATTAATGGACACCTTACATCTCATTATTTCCATTCTAAGACAACAGGACGAAGTATTCACCTAAGGAGAAAAAAAGGATGGCCATGCTTAGAACAATATGATCAGAATCCACTTACCAATAAATCTGTGCTATTGAAAGGTCCAAAATCCTAGCTTTAAATTATGTCCTCTCGGCAGAACCTGATTCGGACTCACTGATGTCAGTCACCCAATCGCATACTACGACAGCACTAAAACTACCAAAACTATTCATATTCCTACTTGACATAGTATTGGAAGTAGAAACCAAGGTAGTAAAACAGAGGAAGGAAATATCCACAAGACCCCATACAAGGAACATGCTCTATAAGCCAGGATAACACATAAGACAACACATTAGAAACTTCCATATGGAAATTACAATAGCCTTCATCCAACTACATCAAACATGCAACAAGACCAATAACATCAATCATATGGTGAAAACAAGAAAACCCAATGAAATGTAACAACAATGACAAAACCCAGTAGCACAGACGCCGATTATGCAGCACAGCTATAAAATACAGCAAAAAACATGGATGTATATTCAAACAGATGACTGTACACAGCCAGCAGCCAGCAAAATGATGATGATGATTCAAGAACCAGGAAAAAAAATCCAACAAAATATCAAAATCAGGATATTAGAGAAATATTGGACTAGAGGATCATTGTCATTGTGAAAAAACAAAAAAACATAAATTATTTAAAGCAAGGAACCTGAAACTCAAAAACCCAGAAAAATTAATCAATCATAACCAAAACCCATTAACACAAACATCAGATTAGCAATAACAAAAAAACACCAACAACATTATACAAACCAAATACCCAATAACAAGAATGACATATACATAATCAAATCGCAACGAAACCACCAAACATGAATCAACCCAACAACAGAAACAACAAACCAGAAAGAACCCATGAATCAAATAAGAATGAAAAATACCTGCTGCTAAAAAACCCAAATGAAAATTGGAAAGGAAAAAAACAGGGGAAGTATGAGAATTAATCATATGTTAAAATGCACCTGATAATTTGAAGGGTTTTGAGCAAATGTAATCTGAAAAAGGGATCATATGAGCAGAAGAAATAACCCCATTTGAGGGGGAAAAAAACAATAATAGAATGGAGAAGAAGAGAGAAATGAATTGAAGGGTCATTTCCTAATTGGAATTGGAAAGCAGAGGTATGAGAAAGTCACCTGATTGGATTCTATCTGTGAAAAATTCATTAGCTTTTGATACGGGGCATGAGAGAATCAAGACGACCTCTTTTTAATCTTGAAATGAAACAACCTATCGTTTCATCCTCTGTTCTTCTCGTCCTCGGATTCTTCTCTGTCTCTCTCTCCTTCAACCGTTTTACACATCTGCTATCGAAACGAACCTTTTTTTTTTTTTTTTTTTTATCTTGTTATCTTAATTAGGAGAACATGACGAATTGGGTTGTCAATGGGTGGGCCTAGGGCATGCCACAACCCACCTGCACCTGGAAGAAAGTAACTGTTTTTTTGCTTTTTGGACCTTTCCATCTATGCATTCAAGTGGTTATTTATAAATAAATAAAAAATTATTTTATGAGATTGGAACGTATGTATCAAATGTGCTCGTTTGTTAGGAATTGGAATTTGATATATGAGAATTCACTCTGGAATGGACTTCCTCGGAAGTCACCCATGTTTTTGTCCGAGTACGCTTAATTCCGGAGTTTTTAATTCTGGAGTTCTTATGGGTCCAGGTCTAGCGTTGTATGGCATAAAAACGCATCATGTTTAGTTAATACAGGATTTGACTTATAAGCACAAGACTATAAATTAGATATTTTCGATATAAGACTTGTGGAGACTCTCCGTTGGAAGCCTGTGATTGACAAGCTACGCCCCTCGATTAAGGGTGCTGTCTGGACCGAATTCTCACAAAACACCTCCCATATATATATATATATATATATATATATATATATATATATATATATATATATATGGGGAGGTTTCAAGTGCATCCATCCCTCACCATAGGGTGGGGGACACTTCCATAATTGGGCATTTTCAAGTACAAAAGCTACTTTTGAAGTACATAGTGTGAGGTACACATCCTTGTCTTCATGTGCAAAAATGGGAAGTGTCTCTCACCCTATAGTGAGGGATAGATGCACTTGAAACTTTCCCTATATATATATATATATATATGAGTCAGCTCTCCTAAACTCAAGCTTAAAATAAGGTAAGTTCAAGTGTGTGGTGGGGCTCACTTGGGGACCCGCATGGGGATTGAGATGGGGGGATTTCAAGGACTTCCTATGATCCTCCTCTCCACAACAAATCAGCCCCAACCGTGATTTCTATCATCTCTATATGAGCCCAAAAGTTTAATGGTCAATAGTTCATTCGGATCGATACATAGTTGATCCAACCGTCCAATAAGTTTGGATTTGACCGAAAGTTTGTGGATATATGCAATTTAAGGGGGGCATGTGTTTGGTTCATTTGGGTGAACCAAGGGTGGGCCCCATAAGCACAAGCTTACGGAATTTTCTCCTAAGCTTGAGATTAAACTTAAGATTCTCCTAAGCTTGAGATTAAGCTTAAGATAAAATTTCATAAGCTCACGCTTGTGGGGCTCACCCTTGGTCCATCCAAATGGACCAAACACACAACCCCCCTGAGGTGGGCCATCCAAATGGACCAAACACACAATCCCGCTGAATTGCACATGTCCATTAACTTTCGGTCAAATCCAAACTTACTAAACCGTTGGATCAATTATGTACCTATCTAAATAAAAAGGGCAAACAGAAAAAACCCTAGTTTTTTGTGCTTTGACAAGCCAGGCACAGCCCCTCATCAAAGGGCTGAATTGATGCGCTTATTTGACAAGCCTGTTAAAAGCCATGTTGGTAACGGTAGGCCCATTGGTCCCAATAAGAGAGAGAGGTTGGATCTTCTGGCTGGAGGTGCCTCTCATCTTTAGATGGTGTAGTCCATCTCCCAAACTTGTGATCTTAACCATCTTAGAGATGGGCCACATTTGTCACAACGATAACCCACTGTTCCCTCCAATCAAACAGTTAGGATTCTCTGAACAGTGTAGTTTGTTTTGGTCTTAAACCAATCTTTTTTAGCTGACCATTCTTATCACATATCCATTGAGCTTATGATCAAGTGGTCTCAATGTACAGATACTTGGATCCTAGCCACCTTCACAGAGAGGTATATAGATATATTGGTACCCCATTTTCCATTCTAGCCATCAATAGAACGTGCAAGCCATCCTTACCACATGTACTATCATATATGCCCGTAGACCCAACTATGGATGGATGTGTGGAAAAATAAACACACACTTCTGACAAAAAAATTGGTCTGTGTAATCAATGACTGGTAGCTGGAACCAACGGTCAACATTAAAATCATGCTTCATTGATTAATTAATAATTAATAAAGGACTTGAGAAGCACATCCAAAATGTGGTTAGCAATGGTTAAGGTCTATATACTCCTTGGAAATTATTCTCCTACGAGCCAGTTGCACCCCACAAGGGCCCACCTTTCATCAATGCAGCCCCTTCGAAAATCTATTCATCATATGATCCGGCATCAGTCCTAATTTTTTGATCATTCAACCTTCACTCGCTATTGAATTGACCCTCAAAAAAAGAAAATAATAATAAATGAATAATCTAGGACACCATTAAACTTGGGCCCAGAGTTTCACTCCTCTGCTCTAGAGGAGGGGAAGATATAAACCACAACTGAGATTGAGCTAGGCCAGGTTTAGATTAGGCCTAAACATGTTCAAGTCCAACCGATATAATATATGGCCAGTCCAATTTGATAGCTAGCAAAGTCCAATGGTTGAAATACATTGCCTTGGAATATGAAATCCTGTACCAAATGATGCAGAAGATGAAATCATCATAAAACCATATTGCTGCAGAAAGCTCAAAGTGGCCCTTGAGTGGAATGCAACATAGCAACCGACAAACTTTCATGTCCACAGTGCTATGTATTTAGTGCATTGTAGCCATGGAGGGGCCTCCTCAACTTCCAAGTTCCGCCTACTCTACACAGTAAAGCTAAAATGGCATGCTCTGTAGAACAGGATATCAAGCAAAAAGGAAAGCAGCAGTGAAATCCCACCTGTAATAACAATGTGAAACTCAAACAATAATTGGTGTTTTACAATAGAACATTTCTCCCACCCCAACCAACAATATGTCATATGTGATAGCATGGCAAATTCGCAATAATAGGAAATAAATAAAAGCAACCATACAGATTTGATTCTTACACCAAGAAAGCCCCATCAACTACACTTCCTCCTGATTGCCATTGCACATATAGGGGTTAGTAACTTCGAAAAAATCCTGTACAAACACCATCCCCATATCGCCCACCTTCTCTACTGCCCACCACATGACATGCATCGCTGGAAAGAAATGCAACAACTGGGTCTTGAACAGCACAGGCAACAACTGGGTCTTGAAGGGCACAGGCAACAACTGGGTCTTGAAGGGCACACGCAGCAACTGGGTCTTGAAGGGCACAGGCAACAACTGGGTCTTGAAGGCCACAAGCAGCAACTGGATCTTGAAGGGCACAGGCAACAACTGGGTCTTGAAGGGCACAAGCAGCAACTGGGTCTTGAAGGGCACAAGCAGCAACTGGGGCACAAGCAGCAACTGCAACTGGGTCTAGAAGGGCACGAGCAGCAATTGCAACTGGGCCTTGAAGGGCACGAGCAGCAACTGGGTCTTGAAGGGCACGAGCAACAACTGGGTCTTGAAGGGCACGAGCAGCAACTGGGTCTTGAAGGGCACGAGCAACAACTGGGTCTTGAACAACACAAGCATTTGGGACACTGGAATCCGCATCTACAGCAGCACTTATTAGAGGTAGATGTTTGTTGGCGAATCTTCTTCAAACGACTCTGCGTGGTTATGTTCTCCATCTCCCGGACAAATTTGCAAAGATGTTGAATGTAGTCTGGGTACATCTCCAAGTTGCAGTGCCCACCTCCTTTGATCCATAAGGGCTCATATGGTTCCTTTGCCAGCTTCCAGAGCGCATTCCCATGGAACCAGTTCACAACATCATCTTCAGTACCCTGTCTCCAACAGGTTCATTCATCAACATTATTAAATCAGTATGAGCTCATGTTCATGTAGCCTCTGGACATCAAATCATAAATACGATTTTATATATCTTTTTTTCCCCTAGTGATATTATAACTAGAATCTGCAACCTCATGGTTGCAACAATGAGCACCTTCCAACTGTGCTACAGGCACTTGTCCAACTATAAGGTCATGATAGAGGATGATTTTAGCTTAATCACCGTCAAACTTCCCTGGCTGTTTTACAGGAACATTTTAGTCCAACAATGAGCATCTTCCAACTGTGCTACAGGGTCTTTCCCTGAAGTAAAATGTGAATTCATATGTGGCAGACTGCTTTCAGTCTTATGGTGAATTGCACTTCGATTGGATGAGATATTTGGGCTAGCCACCATGCACAAAGTTGATCTTGAACCAACAGTTTACATTGACAATAAGTGCAGAATGTTGTTAAGGCGATACATAGTTGTAAAGCTCATATCCAGGTGGCAGGTGCATAGATCGTTTATCATATGCAAGCAAGTTATAGACACTGTGGCATGCTTGGAGTTGATGAATCCAAAATTATCTTGCACTAAGAGAACATAGTCCTAGTTGGACTTAAGGTCATGTGAGGGTTGAACCTGACTGACCATCACCCTCATTGTAAAGATGTAGAAGTTTTAGAGCTTAGCTAATTTGGTATGTAAACAGGATGCATCAAGAAAAAGAGGACACTGAGATTATGCATAAACAAGCAAACAATCATTCCTAGGGGAAAACTATGAAAGAGGGAGCGAAAGCCATTTTATTATCAATGGAATTTATTATATTCATCATTATACACAAATATATCAGGATCTTCCACTAAGGTTACCAAACCATGACTCAACTGTGCTTTCTGAATACCTTTCCCAAAGCGAACATTAAATCTCTTAAGCACCAGTAGAGGGATAGACACTAAATAATGGCACCAAAAAAAAAAAAAAAAACCAGAGGGTACAATATCCAATGACCCAATGTTTAGTGGATAGGGGTGATAGGTGTTATTTCCCATGTAGAGCTTTTCTCCAGGATTGATCACAAAGTCTTCAAACAAGGACTTTGAGCTAGCAATGCCAGTTTGCATCCAAATTGATCCACATCCAAAATGTTCATAGTCTGCATCAAAATATTCCAAAATGAAGCAAACAACCACTCTGAACATGTTACCTCCTCAGTGTGATTGCCACAACCAGATGTGTTGCGTTTCCCACTTCTATTTTAATCGTTCTTCTTGTGCTAGAAATCAGGTTTCAGGTGGCCAGGCTTACCACACAAAACACTTGGCATTGGAATTTGATCTGCTCTAATTGAATTGAGAGTCGTGGCCTTGTTCTCAAAATTTCTTTTTATTTTTGTTGAACTTTTCAAGAAATTTATTTTTTCCCTTTTTCTGGTGTGGTTTGCTTTTATTTACAAGCAAAGATCAGAGTTCTTGTTCTTTTTCCATATGTTCACGTTCTAAAGACAATTTCACAGGCAAATCTAATAGCCATTTCCTGGTCCATTACAAGCATTTTGTTCACATGATCCAACACACTTTCATCATATTTCTTTACGTAATAATTGAATGTGGTTTTTTTTTTAAGCAGAGTCACATGTTTGAGCAATTTACTCCATTTCCTTCATAGTTCTTTTATTTAATCATTTTCCATAAATGAACTCCTAGCGATTTGGTCATCCTCAACATCTTTTTTTACTTCCAATTTCTTTTTTAGATGGATTTTCATGTAATTCCGGCTCATTTAATGCCAAATCATATTAACTTTGATCTTAAATTAGCACATATTCCATTTTTCAAACTGGTACACTAGCTCCAACTAAAGCACCTTTTATTTTGGGCACATGAGGTTTTTCATGCTTTAGCAGAAATGCCTCTTACAACTAAACAAGTGCTTTTAGAAATTTGCTAACTTTGGCGTACCTAAGTTATATCAAGTTTTGCTATACAAGACCACTCTTTATTATACAATTAATTGAGTTCATTTACTGCTAATAATAATAAATAAAAAACAATTAACAGCTCCCAGTTTTATGTAGCGAAATACTTTCAACAATGTTCTTCTAACTTTCTAGTGATTGAAGATTACCAAAATATAGGTTTTGCTAACTCAAGTGCGAGCATTTTACTCAAACCCCACTTATCTTTCAAATTCATACTACACTAATTGAAAATCAGACTGATAGCCTACTAGGTAACTATCTAATCAGGGAGAATTTTCTTCTCCAAGAAGACTGCATGTAACGTCCATTGCTGGACACACTTGGGCTCACGCTTGATCATTTCAGTTCCTTTCACACTCTTACACCCCATGATCTGGCACCGTGCCCAATTTTATGGTCATCAAACCTCTACTCACTGTTGGGTTGAATATCAATAAAATCTATGGTTAAAGGACCATTAAAGGCTGATAAGTCAAAAGCTAGGATAATCTGATGGGGGCTGATTTTTTTCATGATCGCTGTCCATAAAGAGACCTTTCCATCTATCTTAAGTCCTATCCCCACGAATGCATCTCAGTGGACCCCGTAAATGGGACCACAAAAGCATGGTATGCAGACTGCTCATAGGTGAAGATTTTCCCTAATCAAGCTATTCCAATCTTGTTGTCGTGACCCTTTTGCCTGTTGAATCAATCAAGCATTTAAAAAAAAAATCTGAAAAAAAAGACAGCCTACCAGGTAACTACCCAAATACATGTTGAAAAATACAAAATAATAGCACGACGGTGTAATCGAGAAGCTTAGCAACTAGAGGTCATGTTGGAAGAGAAGACAGAATGCTTTATGAGACAATGTACATTTTTGGCCACTTTCTATAGTTTGCTAGTGGAGTCATGGTGGAAGAGACCTCAAATAATGTGATGGGTTTCTACTTTCAGCTCCAAGGTGCAAAAATTGAAGATAATCTTTGACGGAATCTGAAAATTAAAAATTGGTTCAACACTTGTTTAACCATGTGACTGGAGATGTGGATTTTAAACTGTCTTAATTTTATATGCATTTTGGGAGAGATCTTGCATGTTCGTCCTCCTCCCTCGTGTAATATACTTTTTTGTTTCCTTAAAAATTATATTTGTATCCTCAAAAGAAACTTATTTTTTTGTGAAGGGGATGATTAAAAGACAACCGTTCAATGAGTAGATAGTTTGCTAATTGCTCTGTAGCTAGTCAAAATGTCAAACAGTTTAAATAATAAAAGTCATATAATCTCAAGTTTTATGTAACTTACATGTATTACAAGCACTGGACACTTCACTTTTTGAATTTTGTTAATATTCTGCATTTAGAAACAGAAAAATTAGTACTTCAAACCAGCTAAAGCCAAAGTACAAGACCATGATCACTCAATTGTAGCAGTTGATAGATTGGTGTACCTTGTAAATGTCAAAGCATAAGGTAGTCTTCACGTGGCAGAGTACACGAAGGCCTGACAGTATGCCACTGTGAAGAACAACACCTCTCAGCCTCGGCAACTTAGCTGCCAAGTGCAAAGTTGGGCCACTACCAACGGATTGCCCATACAGAATCAAATCTTCCTGGCTGATACCATATTCAGTTTCAAGGCGCTGGTATACGGCTTCAATGTCAGCATATGTGTTGGATTCACTTGGCTGAATCTCACAAAAAAGAAAGACCCTCAGTATAATACTTCATTCAATATCTAAATTGCTAAAATACACAGCAGCAATCAATCTTTCCATATGAGGAAATGATTGTAACTTTCCTTACTCATTGAGAAGCAAATCATATAGCAAATGTATGAAAATTCAGGTTCATTCTTAATTATATCCCATGTTCACTAAGGTAATCTACTAGAAGATAAAGGAGGTGGATAGAAGTCTTAAATCAAAGGAATCACATCAATGTCAATAAAGGTAACCAATTATGATACCTAGCTTCAGACAGGAATATGGGGAACAGGGGTATAACTCTGCACATTTGAATATCCAAGATCTGGAAACAGGTACAGGCATATTATCCTTAGCATATTCTATATTCAATATTATGATTTTATTAGTGAAAGTTCACGCCATGCAAGTCACTAAACTGCTTCTACAGAAATAATACTTTTCTTCATTAAAAAGTTACTGAATTTAATGAAAGTATCGTCATATACATAATAAACTAGTCACTACATCATCATTCCATGAATCACTCCACCAAACTGTGTATCACACAATCAGTTACCGCAATAACTGATCGTGTTTGCAATGATTGCAGTAACTGATTGTGTAACTTACACTTTGGTGGAGTAATTCGTGGAATGATTGCAGCGTTCCCTTCAAACACTTGTACGTTGAGAAGTAAGAAAATTGATAGAAATGTATAAAATAATGGACATATTATAGCAGATACACCAAAATGCTATCCTAATATTCATGCAGTACGGCATCAGTATTGGTATTGTGTTTGAAATAGTCCAATGGACTACCACTATACCATAAAGGATCATTGTAATATTTTAGTACAAGGGTGTGTCAAACTAATGAGGATATACTTTATCTTAATAAGGATAGACTTTAATACTGATAAGGACAGACTAATATCTTTTTGGCCCACTAATTGGGTGTGCAATTGATTGGAAGCTTATCTCCTTCCTTTTCCCTTTTGTCCTTATTGCATTGTTATGTAATGAAAATAGTAAGCAATTCGATTGTGAAACCTTTTCTGCATTCATGTTCTCATTTTCTTGTCATTATATCCTGTTAATGTAAGTATGCTATAGGCACATACAAGTATGCTGCTATTATAGGCACCACTTCAAATCTCAAAAACAGCTACCACAATGAACATATTTATGTTCTTTTCTCACAAATTTAGTAATACTTCACCATTCAAAAAAATTATTGATCTTTTACCTTACTTGAAACCTACTAACTAACATTTCCAAATCACCAAATCCACAAAGCGCTAACTCAAAAGTGTAAGTCGAGACAGAGCAGAAGCTTGGATCACAAAAGAATCAGTCACTATGAAAGTGAACAGGGACTGCAAGTCAGGTAGGATAGGAAACTGACTGTGGAGATCTGAAATTGTTTACTAGAGATTGAACCTGTCTATTTCGCTATGCACGATCCAAGGGCAAGGATGGACACCCTGATTGTGGAGTGAGATGGACAGTTTGAATCAGATAGATCGGATCTAAAGCAAAGTTTTCTCAATGAACTTTTTCTCTCTACAAATTGTCTAGTCTTTCTACACCTACTTCGAGATAATTTCTGGCCCCTTAAAAAGGGACAGAAATCCCTGATTTAAGCATAATTGGATTGTGATTAGTAATCACAATTCTTATTTCAAGGTGATTGGGATAAAGAGAGAGATTTATGAAACGTAAAAGGCTTCTACCCATATGTGGGGCGTACATGACTGGTGGTCGGGGCCCACCCACATGTGATCGCATGTGGGCCCCATCAACAGATAACAACAAAAAGAATTCAAAGGGAAGTGCAATGAAGGAAGCCAATAGGACAATACTCACCTTACCAGCTGAGGCTCCATATCCAGAATAATCGTATCTGCATATTGAAACAGAACACCAAATTAGAAATCAAAACTCAGAACACAAAAGGGGCCATACAACAAGCTGCAATCAATATGACACAGTACATAAAGACTTTAACCAAAGTAGAAAAAGTAAGTAAATATGAGAGAGAAAGAGAGAGGAGAAGATCATGTGTAGACAACTAAAGGGACGCACTGATGCATCCCCCAACCCAAAAAAGAAACTGCACCAAAAGAATCATTTTACTGTAAGATAGATCGTGTTAGAGATATCAGGAGATAGAGTAGGTTTGTTAGGGATGTTAATTTTGTATTTAATTTTTTACTAAGTTATAGATTTAAATTTTGAATAGTTTCCTCCTGTATAAATTAGGATGTTTTCCCCTTAATGAAAGATACGATGAAATGTACTCTCTTTAGACTTTCTATATGGTATCAGAGCTGCAGCCTGGTAGCGACCCTACATTTAAGTCGGCCATAGTCCTGTCTCTCGCGCTTTTGAAATGATCTCATTCTCGACATCATTTTTTTTTCCTTCTCACCTATAAAAATCAAGCATTTCCCTTGTCCACATATTTTTCCAACCTCATGATCTTTTCAAGATAAATGATGAATGATTTTGGAAGAATTACGATTGATCTAGTGGAAAAGGCACTGAAAAACTCAAAAGGAGTAGGTTACGATAGTGATGGACTCTACAAGACAGACGGTGGTCAACAAAGTTGATGATTGTGCAAGATAATATGAGAGATCAAGAATTTTCTTTTCTTTTTTATGATAACAACTGCAGAATCTTTTGAATAGTTTGATCTTGTATAAATTAGGATGCTTTCCATTTAATGAAAGATACAGTGAAATTTCAATGGAAACATAGCCCTTTTCTTGTTTCAAAACCATCCCTCTATTCACAGTAGGCCCAAATATCACTCAGATCATCTGGTTGAAATGATCGACCCAATTGTGAGTAACACTTGAAAATTGTGTCTTCCCCAATTATGAATTGTGCCCCTCTCAGCACTTGGTCCCATTTATTGCAAATGGAGGTCAAGCATAAATTTGTAACTCGCAACGAATAGTTCTCCAACATTCTCTATGTTCACCATAATGAGTGGAACCCAAACCACCTCAACTCCACTCCTGACAACACCCCACCCAACCCAAAAAAAGAAAAAAGAAAGAAAGAATTGGCACTCACCTCTTCTTCTTTTTTTCCATCAGACTTCTATAAACCGATAGATTGATCATGCAAAACGAAAAAAAAAAAAAAACAACAAAATAAAATCAAGCACTTACTCTAGGGCTAAAAATAGTTCAACTTTGAGGCCATCAATTAAAGGGTTCAGATGATCAGTTGGTTCCGTATGTGCGCAAGTAGATCCCACAGGCTGGGCCACTATTTGTAGTGGAAATAGTGGCGCTCTCTCTCTCTCTCTCTCTCTCTCTCTCTCTCTCTCTCTCTCTCTCTCTCTCTCTCTCTCTCCCCACACACTACAGATTAGCCCATGATGATCAATATAGTACAGAAAGGCCCACCTAAGATTGATCTAAAGAAAGCCTCACGCACCGACCCTGTTGTGAATTGGCATTATTCCCAGTGTGAAAATTATCCAATTTATCGGATAGAATACAGATCCTGGTAAGAATTGTTTGTACAGCACAATTAACCTGTCAAGAAACTAATAACAAGAGTCAGGATCAATTTGATTGGAATAATATATAGCCAACCACTAATCCACATTCCACACTAATCCCTTTCCCATCCTCTCCCTACCCAAATGATTTGTATGCATCCCAGTGGGCTCCACAAAAGGGGAGCACCTTCATAACTAAACTTGCATTTAAGCACTTTCATAACTAAACTTGGGTTTTCTTATAGACCTCTCTCCATATCATCATCTTCATCATCATCATAGGAGCTCTATCCCATCGCACTGGGGTCATCTTAAAGAGCTCTACTTTTAGCAGAACTAAGAAAGGCAATTTTTTTTTATTTCAAGGAAAACATTTATCTGCATTCATCCTGCGCGAGGGAGTTGGAAAAGAGTAATTGTCAAGCCCATAAATTGCCCATGGTTTCACCAATTAAAAGACCACTTCTGTGGCCCATGGGAGATGGTCCCCTAAACTCTGGAGACTATAGACTTAATGCTAAGGCAACTTCTAATAGCTCTTTTATGTTTTGAGATACTGAGCACATATTCAATAGCTTTTTTCCCTCCCTGTTCTGCTTAGTGCCCTGATGGTTGTTATACATCTATCTTTTATTCTGGTTTAATGAAATGTCTCTTCAACCAGAAAATACATGGGAAGAATTGAAAGTCTCATTAAAGATGAGGAACATTAATAAGTAGGGCTCTTACTGGGCACACCAAAGCATTTCAAAACAAAAGCTTAAGGAACTCTCAGAAAAGTTATAAATCACCACTACCTAAACCAAATTCTAAATTTAAAAAAAATGGTAGAAAAAACATAGGAGGTCCCAAAAGGCGAGCCAAATAATAACAGCCACTCCTAGAACCAGACAAACTACATAAAGAACAAGAGAAAGAGGAAAAATGGGACACAAGGATCATCCTTTATTACTTAAATTAGAAGTATCTCAAGAAAAACATGCTAGAAAATACAAAAGGGAATAACTTTCCACCAACTTCCATCACCATCAAAAAGAAAAGAAGGGACAAATTTTCCACCAACGTCCATCTCCATTGAAAAATAAAAAAGAGGGAATGCAGTAAAGGGAGAACCCAAAAAGAGATCTTCTTCCAACCCCATCCCAAAAAAAAAAAAAAAATCTACTACCAAATCAAATCATCATTAAAAAAAAAAAACTAAAAATAAAAACCAAAGAAATAAAATAAAATAAAGGAAACCCAAAAGGAACTTAGACTTAGGCAGCACTTCACCAACTTCATCAAACAAATGCAACAACAACAATCAGATAATAGGGCAAATAAAATACTCAAAAAAGAAAAACATCTTCAAACAAGATGAGATGAAAAAAAAAAAAAAAAACACACACAATAGAAAAATCAGTAAGAAAAAAAATTACCCCATCACATTAACCCTGAGATTGACCTTGAGTTGCACAAAGAGATCATACAGCTGGCCGAGATCCGCCGCATTGCCATGCGAATACAGCACCGTCAACCGAGCATACGGATTCCTCAAATAGAACCCCACGATCTTGTTTCCTCTCTTCGTATCGATCATCAAAACATCCATCGAACTGTCCCGAGGAATCCCAGTAACCACCATCCTCCCATCTTCTTCCTTCTTCACCTGGTACGTCGCCGGATTGGGAGGGAAGAAGGCGAATTTCGCCGCAAGACGAGACACACAGCACCCCATTTCACCCCAAAAGCGTCAAAAGCAGCTCCTCTCATCGACCCACATCACAAAATGCAAATGCATGTGGGAAAAGAGGCTTCACAAGTGAAAAAGATTAGATTTTGGAAATGGGTCTTCAGTTATAGACTGAAATGTGGGTGTTCGAGAAGCAAAGTAGAAATCTTTATGAGGTTTTTGTATGTGGGTTTGTTGTAAGAGAGAGAGAAAGATGGGATCTTTGGAGAGTTTTCCTCTTGTTTCTCTTCTTGGTGAGTGTATAGAGTTGCAGAGGAGTGTTTAGGGTTTTTTTTCACTTGGGTTTTGTTTTCTTGGGAGAGATGATGGAGCAGGTATGTAGTGTTCTAGGGTTTTGTCTTCTCATTACTATTTGGAGCTCGTTGTATTCTACAGGGAGAGAGAAAAGAGCAGGTGGGGTGGTGACAGGAACTTGCAGTAGCTTGAGAGAGAACACAGGAACTGATGTGAGAGAGAGAGAGAGAGCGAGATGAAAAGCTCTAAACAATCCAAATCCAAACAAACTCAGACAGTCCAAACTACACTGAGTTCCTTGTCAGTTCATGTGGAAACCGATTTCTCGTGATATGTCCGTATCCAAGTATATCGTGTCTGCATCCTCTCTACAGACTAGAGTACAAGTGGGAGGAGCAGAACCTACTGTCGAATTTGCCCGGAAAGATTCGAACCACTTCAAATAAATACTTTTTTTTTTCTACGTTATATTTTTAAATTTCATCCTATTAATAGATAATTTCACTATAAACTCAAGGATATAATTAAAAATGTGATTATTACACGTTATTTAACATATATAAGTCTCAATTAAATTTTTCTTTCAATTATATTATTAATTTTACATGAGATCGACTCTATTGAAGTAAAAGTTGAATATGACGGTTAAAGAAAAAGAAGGCTTTCATTTTGAACGGCTCACATTTCCTATAAATGGACTTCATGGGAAACTAGATTCCACGTATCTCACATTCATCTAATAAATAAATTGTGTGTGGTTGGTAGACCGCAATAGTTCAATTGGTGAGGCACCTTTTTGTTTTTTAGAGTGGCGAGGGACTTGGTGAGATTGTGAGTGGTTGCATAAGTTAACTTTTAATAAAAATTTAGGAGCTTTTGGTAGATGAGAAGTTTATATTTCCCACGATATGATAAAATGCCAAGAGATCGACAAGAAGATTATTTATTCTG
Source organism: Cinnamomum chago (assembly GCA_038049695.1). Lineage (NCBI taxonomy): Eukaryota > Viridiplantae > Streptophyta > Magnoliopsida > Laurales > Lauraceae > Cinnamomum > Cinnamomum chago. The sequence goes on from CP142456.1 coordinate 1,735,176, forward strand.
TTTTGCTGCATAGTAGGGACAAGAGGTCCTGAAATAGTTGTTGATCTAAGTTTTTGGACTTGTGAGTCCTGTTTCAGATGTTTTTTTATAGGTTCTATGGTTGGATTAGAAGGGCTTTTGATGGGTTGCTTTTAGTTAACCGTCTGATTGGAAGGTCCCAAATAAACGGTTAGAATAATTAGATGAAGTGATAAGTTTTGCACACTTGTTATTCAATGGTTGTGATTGATGGAAATGTAAGCTATGAGTCAGCATCTTCTAAGACTTTGCTTGCGAGAAATCCCGAGTTTAATATTGATGGGTAGTTTAGTTTGTCTAAGACCACAGTTTGCATAATTGCGATTCAATGACTGTGATCTTAGGACCACAATTTACATACTTGCGATTCAATGGCTGTGATCCATGGAAATGTACGCTATGAGAATCAACATATCCTCTAAGACTTTTCCATGGAGAAATCCTGAGTTGAATCCTGATGGGTAGTTCAGTTGGACTAGGACCACGGTTTGTTTCTAAAGGTTAAATGTTCGAAACTGCACTACCACACTAGGCTGCAGGGGGTTTAGCCATCTTTTCCTGGGCCCATAAGGATTAGTTTGGCCCAATGGGCTGGGACACCCTTCGTTATCAATAATAATAAAAAAAATGAGTTGAAGGAGTGCAATTGAGCAGTTGGGCCCACCTATTGAAACTCCAAGCCCAAATTAAATGAGATCCCAACTGTATGGCGTTATACCCCAAGATCGTGCCACTCTTGTTTTAACTCAAACAATCAATATTGATGGGGGACTAAATCTTATTAGAGTAAAACTTGGAGATATCGAATTAAGTCAACTTTACCTTTTAAAAGGACCTTGGAGATATCTCATGGGAGGACATTTGTTTTAAGTAGGTCAGACTTCGAATGGGTAGACTCCATTATAGAGTTTCACTCCTTTAACTTAGAATATCAATAGGTCAAAGCCTTCAAGGATCTAGATTTAACAACCTGTTTAATTGTAGGGTGGAGTAAAATCAAATAAAACTGTGTATCATCTCAAGAGAAGAAGAAAGTTGAGGGAGTTAGTAGTAAATGCACAAAATGACCAAAAAAAAAAGCACCTTTAGTTGCACACAAAAAAAAAAAGTACTTTCTAAAAGGCATTAGTGAAAAAATATAGTTACTTTTGCAAAGCATAAAATGACAAAAATAAAAAATAAAAAATAAAATCTTGGCTCTCTCCCCCTTTTCTTCTATTAATTTGACACTTGATTTTTTTTTATTTTAATCCACCCTACAAACAAAAGAAATATGCAACCTAAACATTGGGTCATTTCCGATCGAATCTCCCACCACCAATTGGGTTCCATAAAATTAGCCCAACCCAACCGGATTCTGATGTGGGCAATTACCAACATTGTCGATCTAACAGGGTCTTCACTTGATCTTAACTGTTCTATAACTGATCAATCAACATCCAAATCATCCAACTAGCAGATATGTGCATCAATCCATAATCTAGATGGCTAATCTCATGGTTAATAAATCTTGATCACCAAATCTCCCAATATTTCTGATTCTTAAACCATTTAGCATCCACTTTTATGATATCATCAAAATTTAAAACCTTACCCCACAAGACTGCTGATTTTATGGAACCTGCTACATATTTGATCAAATCCACCCATCATCATTATCATGGGCCTACCTACATATATGGTCTTGGGGCGGTCACCCCCACAGAACGTAGGTGTGCTTCAAAGACCCATAAAAAAACCCTTGGACCGCTTCCAAAATCCATATGAAAATCGTGGATCTGCCCCGAAAACCGATGTGAAACCTGAAACTATCTGTTTTGCTCAGCCCCCTTCAAGCAAAAATCTTGGGTCCGCCGCTTATCATTATTAACATCAAAGCCTTGTACCATTTAATCTGATGATTCCAAGTTTGCATGGTTACTTTTGAATGGGAAAGTCAAAAGATGGGCCACTTTCTGTAATAGCCCGAGAGGCAGGACGACAAATGAATCCAATAAAGCAGTTTTCTATTGCATGAAAATGTGAGATTATTCGAAAACCTCGTGCATGCAAACATAAAAAAACAAGGAAGCATGCATGCTTTGCTTTGGCGAGGAACCCCTCGGAATTTGATAACATATTTCTCCTGTCTTCATATGAAATCAGACTTTGATATGCAGCAATTAGAAAATTCCAGGAAGATACCAAGGCCTTTAGCTTTTGTGTTCACACTTAGGCCTGCTTGGTCCTTCCTAAATGGGGTGAAGTAACTTGGTTTTAAGTGTAAATTAGCTTTCATGCATTTGGATAGCCCAAGTTAACTTTGCCCTGACGGTTGTTTTGTAATTACTGTGTGTAGAAGCAGAATAACTCGCTATGGACAATCAAATCACACCAAGATAGCTGTAATTTATCGTAAATAAATGGTTACTTGTACTTGGATATACAGGTAAACTGAGTGCAAAGCAACTGGAATTCAGAAGATCCCAAACAGGCGGCAGAAGCTCACACTACAAAAGCTAACATGGAAGAGAGCTGTTTTTCATGACTTGGTGGCTTGGGGCTGAGCCTCTGCAGGTGTGTTACATATAATATGGTTGTGGTGCAAATGTAGTCCATGTTTTAGGGCCTGTGAGAAAGAACTTCATTAGGCCAGGGACTTCATGGGGGCCTCAGCCTTGACCCATAATACTTCAAAGGAAGATTGATGGCACCAACATGCCTACATTCAAGTCAGAAAAGGATGCCAATGCATGAGATGGGGTTGCAATTGTGCTTATCATGTCTAATTTCTACATTGTAGCCACCCCTAGATGACTCTTTGGATCATCTTTCTGGGTCCTTTTTCTCATCAAGGGAAGATTGGTCTTGGACCAATTTGAGAGTGTGCAGGACCCCACTTTTCTGATCCCACAGCACCATTAGCAGAGTACAAGGAGAAATCATTCCTGCTCTAATCGTTCAAAGATAACTATAAAGAAGCTTATAGAATTGTCAGTATCAGAAAGTAATAATTATTATGGTAGAAAGAAGAAATCCTCATACTTTAAGCCACACAAAAAAAAAAAAAAGAATTCATCCCCCATTAGGGTGCATGCAATGAACATTTGGCAGATGCACTTCACGTCCCTGTTGCACAATCCCATTGTCATGATTATGTAGGAATAATAAATGAGTCCACCAGGGCCCCACCCCAATATGCAATCACCAATCTGTTAGGATCAGACAATCATAAATGACACATATACTATATACTAGCATGCACAGTAACTTACAAATTATTTTTTCTAGGCATAAGAATAATACATGCAATATAACCCCCAGAAAAAAAAAAAAAGAAAAAAGGAGCACACGAAATAACATTTTTGAAAATCTCAAGCATCTGTGATGAGATATGAGACAGATTTATTTACACAAAATGTGCAGAAACTTCTTTTCTTTCAATTAAAAAAAAAAATCCAAGACCCCACTCCTCATACTTTTCACTGGTAATGATATAGTTCTATGACACAGTTTCACCCAAAGGCATAGACATAAACATCAAAGACCCTTGCCTTAAAATATGGGTACTATTTTGAAACTTAAAAGCTGATCAGATCATCTTTCTGTTGCTTCTTTGGATCCTGCCCTTCAGATGGGCCACCCTTCTTACCGAAAATCATCTCATCAAGATCATGCAGGATGTCATCATCCTCCCCTCGTGCCCGAGAGGCTGCCGGTTTTCTTACCAATGCATCTTCTTTCCCAACTCGAGGGGACTCTTCGGCCTCAACAGACACGGGTATCATGGCAGGCTCTGGCTGAGGTGACGCTACCAAAGGTTTCTTCAGTTCTTCATACTTGGAGAGGACCTTCACGATTTCATCATTCACATTCAATGCCTCCAATATCAAGGCCTCGTTGTCAACAGCTGTCTCAATGATTCTCTGTATAGTGGACTGCGATTGACGGCACTGTTGAACAAGTGTTGCCGTCAAGTCATCCTGCTCAGGGAAAGAAAACCAGTCAAAAACAAAGACATGAAAAGGCATATGCATGTAAGTCATGTGGATAGCCCAACTGGGAATGGGAGGAATGGAGGATCCAAGTCCAAGTTGGCTGCAAATCAGACTTGACATTAGTGCACGCCACTTACGATCAAGGACTCCAAGTACCCAGAATGATTTTTTCATGGACTGAAAACCAGAACTAATGATTAACTTAATCCACCTTCCTTGAGTTGGGGATAACGTGGTGAGTTTTACAGTTACCTAGTTAGTCAGGTTCATAAGAGTGACACAAATGCACATATGCATAGTAGCAACAGAATTGACATGTTTCAAACGCATATTTGGGTGGGTATATATTGTACGTATTTGTATGTATATGATTGATCATGGATGGTTAAAGGAGGGTATTCAATATGTAGCTCAAGCTTTTTAGGGGAAATTGACGACAACTTCAGGGTGCAGTCATGCAAAAGACATGAAGCCTGAAATCTGACGACAGCCATATTTAGCTCTGCCTAATAAAGTCATACTGTTTATATCAAATACATCAGAAATTCTTACTAGCGGGCAGTGTCAATTGGAAAACTTGCTTATTTTCACAGAAGCTTAAGAAACAATCGCCAGCAAATAGGAAGCTAGTGCAGAACTCAAAGTACACAAAAGAAAAAAAAAAGGCAATAAAAAAGGAGAGCAATTTGTTTTTCTTTTGGCACAGTGGTCAATTCAGGCAAGATGCAGACCAATACATCCACTGAAACTTGATTCCAGGACCAGCCCTCCTAGTGGGAGGTGCCTAAATAGATTGACTGATAAAAGCATTAATTGTACTGAAAAGTTGATCAACATCAACCACACACCACTTCACAGCTCATGAATAATCTTTGCACAACACTCTTGATAGTTAGGCAAGTTGCACCTAAGTTGTGAAACTAAGATTTCTCATGCTCAAAACAGTTTCAAAGAAAAAAAAAAAGGATCATGATGGCAAAAGTGATAGCTGATGGTGTGTATCTTTCAAGAGTTTAGGATGTTGTCGTAGGAAGAATAATAAGTTACAACTCTTTCTGGCAATACAGCTGTCTTATCATGGGAATTTAGCACCTAAGCTATGAAGACACTAGCCTGGTGCTTAAGATTCGGAGATACCAAGAGGTATATTACTTAGAGAAATTCAATATTCTACAAAAGATACCCTTTCAGTCCCGGCTTGACTTTTTTTAGCATATATGTTAATCCTTCATCTTGGTTTGCACTTCTCTAATGACATTGAAGGCACCAACACCGATACTGTTCAAATGCAGTGTCTTTTATCTAGTTTTCCTGATCAAGTCCGCTCAGAATGAGACCCACACTGCATCAATTCTATTCCTGGAGAGAGACAGACCTGAATACTTATCAGTTTGAACTTCACAGTCTCTGCTTCATGTCAGACACAGACTCCAAACTCAAGTGCAGTCTTTCCATCTGTGTCTTCCTACAAATCTAGAGAAAAAAAATTGCAAGATATACGCATTCAAGCCAGAACAAAATCCAAATTTCCCACCTGATTGTGTTGATTGTGGAGCACACCAAATTTCCCACCTGATTGTGTTGATGTGTGGAGTACAAAAGAAAAAACAAGGGTAAAGTGGCCGACAAAAAAACATGTGGCACCCAAATCTGACATGAAGCAGACAACAGGAAATTCCCAGGGAGAAGTATCCCTGCTCTTCCAAACATAACCCAAATGCATTTTATTAGATGCATAAAATTTGTGATGGTAAGTAAATTCAAAGGTATAATGGTATGTCGTACTTCAGTTTTAAATGTAAAATCATATGCAGAATAAGCACAGGTATGTCTTTCAGAATCCAATACCCATAGAAAATGCAAATGGGTTTCCTCCCCCCCCCCCCAACACCCCCCCCAAAAAAAAAAAAAAGGAAAAGAAAAAAGAAGGGGCATGGTCCATGATTTATACCCATTTTAAATTCGGGACTGGGTCCAGCGACACAGCTTTAGACCCAAATAAATTTGCATCCAGGTCTAAGACCATATTATTCATAACTGTATGCCAATACCCAAAAATTCTGAATGGCATAAACGTCATTTGTATGAAATAGATGTGCCTTTTAGGTGCTATTTTTTTCGATTGGTAACAAATGACTTCCTCAATCATGAAAGATACAAGAGAAAAAAATTCCACTCAAGGTGCAAACAAAGGGATCCTACAATAAAAAAGCATTCTACCACAGACCAAAGGCACATTTTAGGCACTTAAGACGCCATATAAATTTATTTTCTAGAAACTCTAGACCTTTCTCCCTTTCTCCATCCTCATTCTCTCTTTGTTTCCATTCTACTTCTACTTCTCTCCTTTCCCTTTGGAGACCACTGAGGCAGTTTCTCCCTTTCCTTTGAATGACAGGCAGTGCTTTAGATCACTTGTTTTGTCAGAGCTTGCTGTATAGATGGAAATCAAACTCCACTAAAAGTGGAAGCATCAATATGCATGTCATCAGCACCAAAATGGACCCGATACAAAAATTTAATACGCATACCCGTACTTGTACCTGGAGCTATTTTGGGGTTTTTATCCCTGTTCCTTGAACTTGGAAACCTAAAGCACACTATCCTTAGGACATGAATCTCATTAAAAATACAATTTTTGCACAGTAGCTTAAGGGAGGGGAAGAAGTATATAGCCTGTCAGTGTCCCATCATTTTTCATTTATCAGGAACGACGACTACCTAATGACATAAAAAGAGGAGGAAAAAGGTGCGTAACAATTCATGATGGCAGTGGAGGTCCAAAGTAGACAATTTAAGCACATGGCCTATAAAAGTTACATAAAGTAATCAACAGAAGCATCTGAACCTACGCCCCAACAATAGGAAAAGGCTATTGTGACAAGTATGATGGAAAACCAAGGTCGAATATAAGCACAAAATCTTGACTTCCTAATCATTTGAACAAATAACAACTGGCTCAAAACCATCATCTTCATCAAAGCCTTATCCCATCACTCTAAGGTTCGCTTTGTAAGTCTTGTTTTCCTCACTACTTCATAGGTCTCCCCTGGCTCCCTGAACTTGTAACCCTGCAATACATGGGCTCTTTCTGATCTTCGGTGCATGTGTTGTGAAACCATCTCAAACAGTATTCTTTGATTTTCTCTTCTGCTATAGCCACCCATGAGTTTCCTCTTACATGCTTATTCCTAGTTCTATTCTATCAACACATCCATATTAGCATGCACTTCTCAACCACTTGTACTTTTGCTTCTTGTTTCGCCCAGCATTCAGCTCCAAACAGCAAAATGGGTCTAATTGTCATCTTATAAAAATGCCGCTTTAGTTAAAGTGGCAATCGATAATCACTATTCACATATACTTCACTAGCTCATCTACATCCATTATGTTGCTAAAGACCCACAGACTTATTATTAAATTAATACCCATTCCATCTACCACAAACAATATTGGTAACGTGGAAAAGGGATGGAGTATTAGGGAGATTAAAAATAAAGAGGCTTAAATGGTTAATTAGTTTGTTTCAGGTATTCAGATTTTAATCATTGGGAACAATCACCAGAAAACTATTTCTATCAAAAAAGAACAAAGCAGGCACAGTAACGAGAGAATGAAAAACGTTATTGTAACAAGATGTTTATAAGTATTTGGCACATTTATTGATGATTACTTAAAACATTTCAATGAAAGCAGGTGTGTGTGTGTGTGCGCGCATAGGAATTCTCAAAAACTCCCCTTGTCAAAAAGGGGCGTTCACACCCCTATAAAACATCCAATAACAATCGTTTATTTATTGTTGGATTGAATGTCCAGCTGTATCAGGAGACATAAAGAGAAAAATAAGGAGTCATTGAGTGTCAGCTATGCAAGTTTTTAGGGACTCATTTATTTCTTTCTTTGTTACTGCTAGTAAAAATTTGTAACCATCATCCATGGGGTCTCCAAATCGATGAAAATAAAAGGCCAGAATTTTATGAGCCCCCATTTACACAAATAAGAGTTGGACCCACTGTTAGGTTATGAAATTTCAAGTCTTCTATAGTAATCATTCTGATGGTAGGCCTATTTGAATAAATTTTGCGAGCCCCATAAAGATGAGGGCATTTATTTTGATTAAATTAGATTTCTTTTATATGTGGGCCCATAACAATTTGTGAAAATCACCATCTGTTTTGATCATTAATTTTTTATAAGTGGGTCAGTAACAACTTGTGAAAATCACCATTTGATTTTATTATTTTTCATTTTTATAAGTACCCCCACTGAAAAATTGACTTACACATGCTGAATGGGCGCTACTTCCACCTGTTTTGATAAAACAAATCATGTAACTTCTTGAAGCAAACTTTTAGGCATTAAAGATGTGCAAGTATTTTAATTTTAAGAGCTCCCTAAGACATAAGATTCGTCATTATCTTCAATTTACCAAATTTTTAGGCATTCCAGATATGGAAGCATTTGAAGTTGTAAAGTCATTAAAAGAGGGAGAAAAAGTAGCAAATAACTCCATGTCATTCGTTAAACATGAGGGGGTTTTGGCTTCACAAAATGCCCAGGGTGTTTTGTAGCGCTCCTCATAAATATAATATATATAGCAGAAGAATCGAATTGAATCACAAGCAAATAGAATTTTTGAAATAACATTCCAATAAAAGACAATGAAGATTCACAAGAATACAACTGAAGACTATAATTATTAGAATCCTACGATTCGTATCCATGCAATGAATCCCATTTACAGAATAATCTTAGGATTCAAGTGTGAATCTTACGATTCGATACATGTTTCATCAAATCTTACGATTCAAGCGATTTGGTTGAGCGAGAATAGCTACGACCACTAAAAATTATTAACAACCTTTTACCATTTTCTTTCTTCGTTCTTTCTTTCTTCTAGCATTTTTACTATTAAAAGTTATTCAGTAGTTAATAAAACATCTTGAGAATATTCATGGCTTTGGGGAGGTTTTAGAGATAAATAAAGAATATGCATTTAATTAAAGCGTTTGATTGTACGTATGGTGCTTATCTATATCTTCTTCTTTTTTTATAACCTTTTTTGGTTTTTTTCTTCATAAACACAAAACTTCAAGAGATATCCTACCGCATAAGATTGATGGTTTGGATTTAATTTTTACTTTTATATTTTGATTTAAATATAAAAAATAATTATTATTTATGATACCTTAAACTTATGAGAAATTCTATTTGCACCACAAAAATAACTGAGCACACCCACTTTTCTAAAAAAAAAAGGAAACTTATTATCAAAAAACCCATGACGAAAATACCCATAAGTTAAGTGCATATCTCATGTGCACGGGTGTGAAACACCGTGCACATGATATATGCACGGGTTTTCACAGCCGTGCACCTCTTTATGTGCACATCCCTGAAACTTAGTGCACCCCACAAACGACTAATACACGCGGAGGAGGAGGAGAAGATGGTTGCCGGTGATGGTGGGGCTGAGAGGGGAGCTCGCCGGTGATGGGGCGGCCGTTGGGGTTCAGTCGTAGCAGGTGGGAGGGGAAGAGAAGAGGAGAAGAAACCGCTTAGCTCACCGGAGGGAGAAGAGGGGAGCTCGCTGGTGATGGTGGGGCAGAGAGGGGAACTCGCTGGAGGGAGAGGTGGTCACCGGTGATGGAGCGGCCATCTGGTTCGGTCGCAGCAAGTGGGAGGAGAGAAGAGGAGGAGAGGAGAGGAGAGAAGAGGAGAAGATGGTGTTTTGGGTACTATTGGGAAAGTGGGCGTGCTCAACAAAACATGTGGGTGCAAATAGAATTTCTCTAAACTTATTAAACTATTTACGCATATCATTTATTATATATTAATATATTTCATGATGTTCTTGATATGATTGTATGATAGACTTATTTTTCATTGTATTTATACTGCTATAAATGAGAAATTGGATGGTTATGAATAACTACTTTTTTTCTTTTTTTAATTTGTAATTATATTCCAATGTTAGTAGAAAAATAAAAAAATCCCACGATTCACGATTCGATTCATGGGTATGAACAATTTGGAACATGATTCCGATTTTCAAAACTATGCCAACGGCAAATTTTACAAGCATAATGTCGATTCGCGAGAAGAATTACTCGGACTGTGAAAACCTAATCCCCAGTTAGTGCACAGTACTTTATTTGGTAAACCCCAAACATAGTAAACTCAGGTAATCAACCTTTGAGCTTATGACTATGAGGTACATGGGTTTCTCCTGAGTGAAGAACTGAAACAAAGGAAAGCTCAATCCTGGAAAATAAGCATTCCTGAGAAAATAGGAAAATTTATGCAGTCAAGCACCAAAGTTTCTAACATAAAGAATGGCAATCACACTGAAGCAGTAAGCATATGGCTATATGATTTAACATGAAAACAAAATCACCTCCAGTGCATCTTGCGGGGGGGAAGATGATAGAACTGTTGATAGAAGTTCTACACTGTTGCGAGCCACGTCAAATGCCTCCTTTGTTTGTTCTGGGGAAAAACTCTGGACGGTGATAAAACTCTGGACAGGAGCATCACGGGGAGCCTGCGGCTGTGGTAGAGGTGTATCTGATTCTATCGCAGAAACCGAGCGAGGTGGAGTAAATATCGGAGCCAAACTCTCATTATCACGTCCGGGGAAACGAATACCTCTAGATTTCAAGCTCTATAATAAGCAAAAATGGATAGAGAACAATGAAGAACCTCTCAGAAAAACAAAAAACCAATAAAAAAATAAGTTTAAATATTCAGTATAAGCTAATACATTTTTACCAGAGTAGATAGTTTTCCAAGGATGGCATGAAAATAAAGCATGGCATCTGGTAAGCTATGATTTTTCTCAACTTTAAAACCCCTAACAGCTCTAGCAGTTGTCACTAACAATGATTTAATTGGAAAAAGTAGAAAAGAAAATGCTATCCCAACTGGTGCACTTTCCAATTTCCATACCACCCCATGCACTGAGCAAAATGGACATATATCCATAGCACCAAAATGCTATAACCATGCAATTTGATAAACATCCATATGTACCGATTATCAAAGACAATGGTCTCCAAACTGAATACCTTGTATGTTTCTTCATAAACGGGCAAATATCGGAGCTCGCTGGCTGACTCCCCCCACGCTTCAATCAGAATGAGGGCTTTGTTCCGGTTATTCACAACAGTCTGAGGATCATCAATCAACTTCACCATCTCATCAAGGACCCGCTCAGCGGCAACCTCCGAGAATGCCTTCTCGCAATTCTTCACACATGTCTCAAGCAAAACTAATGCCAAATACTGCACCCTAGGATTCTTCAGCACGATCCGCTTCTTGATACCCCTGATCAGTTCGACGCTGTTGATCCTCTCAGTGTTGATCATGTCACAGACCTCAAGGTTGGCAGCCCAATCAGGCTCTTCCAACGTCTCCGCAGTTGCTTCCTCAACGACTTTCTCAGCCTGATTCTGTCCCTGGAAGAGCTCTTTCATCTTGAAGCTCATGGAGGTCATACCAGCCGTCATCTTCCGACCCATCTCAGTACCTCCAATCTTCAGGCGCTCGCCAAGAGCACTAACTTTCTCCATCAGATTGTCACTCATCTTCAAACTCTTACAAGGCGCAACTGCTTCCCTTTATAGAAACCCTAAATTCTGGGATTTCAGACACTTCAAACCTGATAAAACCCAGAAGTAAATGGTTCAAACGCATGAATTGCCTTTCGAAAATAAAACCAAACAAGGAATATGTCATATGTGGAAATTCCTTAAAACCTATTGTTTAGCCAACAAAATGGAGCACATGGAATCCAATAAACTGATGGAAAGAAAAGATCAAAGGACCAAACCACACCCACAAAATTCTTTCCACAAAGTCAAGAAATCCCAGATCACAACTTTATACGATAATAACAATATCAACAACCATGATGGCAATAATGGCAAGAAAAGAACGGGGGGGGGGGGGGGGGGGGAGGGGGGGCGGCGGGCGGGGGGGGTGTGGGGGAAACAAATATAAACCCCCAACAAATATTCTGCAGAAGATAACAAAATCCAACTGAACAACGTCACGCTATCATCCCCAAGAAAGAGAGCAACAGAATAAGAAATATCACAAAAACCCCAAAACCAAATCCAACAAGAAGTATACAGCAGACTCCACCAACTTTACCAAACCCACTCAAAGGTCACAACTTGCCATCAAAATATCAACAAGATCAGCAAATCACAACAAACCCAAGATTTATTTTGTAGAATTGGCTAAAGTTCTATAAAGAAAAAGCCTATGCCATCATGAAAATCAATAAACAACAAGTCCAAGCAAAGAAAGGAGAAAAATCCAACCACCCCACAAAAGACATTCTTAGAAACTCAGGCAAAGATTGCAACTTTTTCATCCAAACATCAAGATAACACCAAAACACCAATACATTGGAAGAGAAATATGAGAGAAAACAAACCAGAACTGAATTTCAGACCACCCCAGAACAACTTTTTAATCCAAACCCCAAATACCAAATTGCAAAAAATAATGATTATAACTGAAGATTTATTAGAAAAAAAAGGTAATAATGAAAAAAAAATAAATAAATAAATTAAAATACCTGGAAATCGAAAGAGGGATGAACAAAGAAAAGACTAGTTGAAGAATCGAAAGCTGAAAAGAGAGAGAGAGGTTCAGCTTTTTCTTTGTGAAGAGGAGACTCTTCTCGCACGTTAACTTGTTTTCTTGTTAGAGCCTTTTGACTTGAACAAGACTATTTTTCTATTTGAAATGTTTTGGTCCGTTGGATCTTACAAAGAGCTTTGTCGGCAGCCGTTGGATTGAATGCCGGCCCAACCGAGCTTATTATGAGTCTTGAGTAGGGACCCCTAAGGGTCCGCGTAAGCCCTGAATTTTTTTTTTCAATAATTATGTATTTAAATCTAAATTATTTAAAACAAATAGTTTATTTTCTATTATCAGAATTGATTCTACCGTAAAATTAATTTTTGACTAAAAATATGATGAAAACACTTTTATGCATATTTATTATAATGTCTTTTTTTATCAAATCATCATCCAATTGTGGGATGAACTTCTTTTAAGATAAGTTTTTATAATTAATTAAAATTATAACACAATATTTATCTTGAGTAACTCGGATTTTAAGCTTTTTACTCCAGATATTTACGAGTGAAACTCGCATAGGTGTCGGACTAAAGAAGAGTCTTTTGGCCGAAGACAACGAGTAAAACGCGTATTTGGACTTTGACTACTAATTGGTTGACATTTCCAAGCATGTTCATGGCCTTCTTTCATGCCTGAAAGATGAGTTGGGTAGGGGCCACGGAAATTCCTTTGGCTGGCTGGTGTGGCGAGGCCCACTAATTAAATATCACAACCGTTCATTCTCCCTCTCATGGGTCATGGGAAACTTTGAGTTTAACCCACCATTAGATTGATAATATGAGTTTTTTAGCTTAAAGATTTTGAAATATTTTATTTTCCTATCTTTTGAAAGTGATTAATTTGACAATGGGCTCAACCATGACGGGTGTTCAAGCCCATATAGGAGGGTGGACATTTATAGGTAATTAATCTGACAATGACCCTAAATCTAATTAGAGTAAAAATTGCTCACCCCCATACCAAGAGGGTGCGCATTTTTTTTGAGCGGTTGGATTTTTAACAGGTGAAACTGAGGGCTCTTGTGTGTTTCGGTGGGTCCCAGTCTTAGATCCGGTGGCTCCCACCATGCCATTAGAGGATCTGTACTCTTGAGATACATTAATTGATTATTACACAATACATATTTCGGCCTGTGAAATTAGGGTGTTGTATAGAAACATTGGGCTCCTCCAATCTATTTAATCAAACCCATAAACTGTAAATTGGTAGTCTTGGGGCTACAGTTTGAACTGATTTTGGGCCAGGTTTCAAGCTAATCTTTCTTATAATTCAGGTTTCTAACAGGTCCTTGCCCGGGCCAGATGACATAAATTTGATTGAATGGACAGGTTAGAATAACTGGTCAGGCCCATCCTATTTCTCCTAACTTGGTCCATCCTATTTTATGGTCACACTTGGTAACAGGTGAGGCAACCATAGATGGGGCCATGAGGATTAGATATTCTATCCTCTTAGGTCAAACTTAATAGGCAAGGAATCCATACATTTGAGGATTTCATGCTCTCCTCTTACAATCTACAATATAATATGAGTATTTGAATAACCAATAGTAAATTTGATATCTAAACGCGTACTTGATTCCGTTGTTTTCTCTGTAATTTGATCTAAACGGCTGCCTTATATGTGATCTCAATGGGGCCAATGGGGCAATCAATGTATTAGTATAGAGAGGAGTCGTAACCCCTAAATCCTATAGGGTTTTTCCTAAACTACTCCGTGGAGTTCTAATTTAATTAGAATTTATAGATTTCTCTTAACATAGAAACTTGTATTATGTTAGCAACTTTTCTTAAATGGCAAAGACATGGGTGTGAGGTCATTGGGCCACACTTGAGCCCCATGATTTCAGCATCATTAAATGAGAAGTCCCTTCCTGTTATCTAGAATGAGATTCTTTATTAGGAATTTGTCAATGGTTTTGACCCTGTAAGATCACAAAACGTAAGATCAAATCTGCTTTGTCACTTTTTTATATTCTAAATAGAATTTCTTGTACAGGATTGAAACACTTGGTCTGCTGGCCATATGATCCATGATCCAAAGTACTTCTTAAGTCACTCACAAGGAAAACATAGTTTTCCTATAACGACAACTGGGTGACTTGCAATCAAAGAAAATGGGGTCACCAACACTCTCCATCAAAAGAGAGAAGTTGAGCCTTCATCTCAAACAGGATCAGACTCCTTTTAGAAGTTGGACCCATTTATGAAGATTTAAAATAAATCAATTCTTCTTTTTGGATGGGACTTTGCTAGGATCATGAAGAGGAGTTGAGCAATAAAATTAATCGCTCATAAAGAGCGTGAATAAAATATTATGAAAGTCACAGTGGTTTACATTTTTGAATGAGCAGTGGCTGTTGTTTCCTTGTTTATCAAATAATAAGAGGTCGTTTGTTCACACCCATTTACAGAGGTAAACAGTCCGCACTCACTTATATAGGTAAGCATTTCACATATGCATGTTTGTTTGGGCTTATATATGCATCACATGTCCAAATGAGGTGTGAAATGAAGCTGTTTTCATATGAAAATTTTCACACTTAAAACGTGTGATTTAATCACATGAAAATCATGGGCACGCAAACTCTTCAAGCAATAACCCGTTTTTTTACTTTAAAAAATGTCCTTTTATTTCTTAAATTTGCTAAATGACTCTTCAAATAAGCGCAATGTCCTACAGACTTTTCTAAAGGGAGTTGCTCCAGCTAATCATATAGGCAAAGATTCTTTAGCTAATGGACTTTGAATATTTTTAGTACTCTCTATCGATTGGTTAAATAATCAAAGGTTTCAAGTAGTATTTGGTGAAGTTTCCTTCGGTTGTAAGGTTAGGTTGTAGTTGGGTAGTTTCATTCATGAAAAGGAAGTGTAAAGAAGTAAGATTATATAGAAATATACTGTTTTAAAATGTGACTAGAACTACATACTTTTTCATTTGTGGAATAAAATACTCTTGCTTGCATATCTTTGACAGTTTGTGCATCTTCCAAATGAAGATGGCAGATAATGAAAATGTAGTAGTACTTCCAAGTATGTGGAATTGGAATTCCTTCTGAAAAAGAAAATCTAAACTTCTCTCAAACAAATGGATCCATTAGTATATTACTGAAGCTATTAAAACCCAAAAAAAGGTCCTAAATACTGTAACCAGATGACAAAACCACATCCCTACATAGTACCATTTCACCCACAAGTTTCTTATCAAAAGGAACTGAATGCAAGAACTAAATCTAAATGATCAGCAGTGTTAAATATAGGAAACAATTGACATTTGAATCATGACATGGAAGAAATTGGCCAATGGCGAAGTCGGAAGTCCTATCTAGACGATAATGATGATGGGTAATTGCCTTAAATCCTCGAAACGTTAATCTGAAGAATGAACTCCTTTGATAGATTGATTATTCACACCCTTTCAATCACCTTTCACCAAATGACTTGCAATGTTTGTCCTTTGCTGAAAACCACCAACTAGCCACATGTTCCCCTTTGATAGATTGATTATTCATTCATGATGGGAGTGCTTCATTTGGCTTGTAAATTTCTAACCAGCACATTTAAAAATATAAGAGAACTTCATAATGCAGAAGTAGGTACTAGGTCATACTTACGAGGTTATTGATGGTGGTTTATTAACAGGACAAAATTTTAGGTTTGTCTAGTTTTTTTTAGGTAGGGTTATTATAATCATTATGGGCAAGTGCAATGTAAAATAAAACAATTAAGAAATGTATCCATATCAAAGTGACCGAAATTGAAGAAAGAAAGGTTAAGATTCACAAATGGCCATCAAATTATCTCCCCTACAGTGGAAAATGATTGTCTAGCCATGAACCTGATAAATCAAATCCTAGGAAAGTCAAGGTCCCATTCAAATCTCCACCTTATATCCATTCACAACCAATCTCTTTAATATTCCTACACCAGAACCCATATTACTAAGAAATCACCAATAAATTACAAAAACCTGATCCCACTGAACCGTTCACAACTTACCTTATAGTGTTCTTACACCAATGTTCTTTTTAACAAGATGCTTTAAAAAAATGAATTTACAGAGTAAAATCTGAAAAAAGAAGATGATTGAACTAATATCAGATCCAAGCAAGAAAATTTCTACCCAACTATTACAAACTTCTCATACATTTTTTTTTATCAGTACTTCTCATACATTTCTAATTGAACAAACTTGTCAAACATTTTGAAATGATCGATCACAATGAAAAGAAGCACTAATTATCAGGATGGGGAAAAAATCTGTACAGCTACCAGCTAACCTTGAAATTCTGATACAGCTCATCAGGAAAATGAGCTTGAATGAATTCTACCGTGAGAAACCACATTTTTCTCCAACAAATGATAAAAGGTATGTCAATACTTGGAAAGATGGACAAGTTCAATGAAGGGTCTACAAGCTAATTCTATAGCCATAGTTGTAACAGAGATAAGTTGCTAGTTGTCACACGTGGCAGATTGAATCACATTGTTCTGATTGGGTAAGAAATTATACTAAGCCTGTATAGCAGCCGTGTATTCCTGCAATGAAGAATGGCACTTTCAGAATTAACATAGTGCAAAAGCAAGCATGTGAATCAGTGAATGCTGTACAACATAGGAACTGAATTATTATATAAGAACACTAATCCTCTATATAGTCTTGTGTGGCTCTAAAGTGGTTGCAATTATGCAAATTTCAAGGACCTAACAGATAAGATGTATGAACCAAACAGTGCACCGGAAGTATATTACACCCTTTTTTCAGGCCTTTGGCAGGCAACCACAAATCATCCAGAAAAAAGAATGCCAGCATTAGAATGACACCAAGAAAATCCGATTTATATGAAGTCTTGCTATATTGATCACAGAAAAATGAAAGTCAAAATGGCTCCAGTGCAGTCATATAATAGATTTATTCATTTATTGAGAGAGACAGACCTTCGATATAACACACTCACGTGCAAGAAAATTTTTATACTGTGCAAAACATGACGACACAAAATGTTGTTCAAGATTGTGGTGACAGTGATGCGGATTTTATGAATGAGATTGATAATTTGGCCCTTAAACACATAAACAGATGGGATCAAATTAAGGGCCGAAGGCCCCTGAAGTAATCAAACAAGCACATAAAATCAGCTGCAGTAGGCCAAGAAGCTTAATGCCACTTGCTGCCAGTGTTCATGCACTATTCGCACAGTGTTCACGCACCACCCCCTGACACCAAGTTGTCGGATTGACAATTGAGTGATTGAGAAGAGAAAAAAGAAAACAGAAGAGTTGAGGGAAGAAAGGAAGAAAAAGGATTACATGCATATACATTCAAATGCACGACCCCCTAATTATTTTATTAAGAGAAAGTTCATGAAATTTACAAAAGAACCCCTTGTATAACCTCGATTCCAAATGAGCCGTCATTACATTAAAAGAAAGAAAGGAAAAAAGAAAAGAAAAAGGAAACACCCCAAAAATTCTTGCACCATGATCTCTCTATAAAGAAATAAATTGTCCAACTAGCAGGTAAGTAATCTATCAATGTCTGAACCTACAGACCCAGTCCTTGTTAAAAAGAGGGAAAAAAAACATTTTAATCCAGAAGCCAATTCCAAAAATTATCAGCCAGAAGAACATATCCAAATTTTTGTGCCAAGAGGGATACCTCATAACAAAGAGGCAACTCATAAAGAAACTGCTGCCAGTGATTATTTCCATGGCTGTGATAGAGAGACAACAGAGTTTGATGCATCAAGTCCTTGATTTCCATGTATGGCAGACTTTAGCACACTGTATTGCTCAGTGACTGAAGCATACAATGCCTTCGAAAAAGCTGCCTTAGCCTGCAGTAAAGCACAGATGGTTTCATTCAAAACCAACAAAGACTTAGGGATAAGCCCAGTCACAAAAAGCAAGCTTCCATTCATGTGGTAGTCTTCTAAAGATACAACTGAATAAATCTGTCACAAAAACTAATCAGCTTAAGTGGAATATAGTCATCTCTAAAGAGAATGATCAACAAGACCTATAAGTTAAATTAATTAAGATTGTGAAAATATTAATGACTTTCCATTGAGTAGGAGCATATATATATATATATATATTTTTTTAAGTTAAGCTGATTTGACCTGTAAACTGGTGGTTGCCACAATAAGCATTCCTCCCATGAGTTCCAAGCTCCAACTGTGCTAGGGACTCTTGTCAACAAAGCAAATTAATATACAAGCTTATCTCTATTACTTCCCTGAAGTTGCTGAGAATTGGGGTGGACTTTACATATCATAAATATACTGGAAGTGGTCCACACGTAATCCTCTGGTGATCATGCCATATATATGCATGGTTCTACAAATCAGCCCAGTCAACCCGAACTTGGCACTTAAAAAAATCAAGGGTAAATTTCATCATAGTTATGCACTTCTCAAGTTACAGGGGATTTTCTCCTAGGGGAATCCTGCTGGGAAGCCATGCAGGGTTTTCATTGAGTGCTGGACCGTGGGGATATAAATCCTGCATTACCTCTCATGTGAACTCCCGTTTGTGAAAATTTGGTTTGTCTTACATAGTTCCTTAATCGTACTAGAAACAGTTTCCTACACACTTTACAGTTATGATAATTGATAAGTATAAGATGTAAACAGAACTTTACAATAACCTTTAAAGTTTTCACAACATTCAATTACCTTTAGAAATTTTACAAATATCCATGTCCATTAATTAGAGAATCTCAATTAAACACCTTGATTGACTGTCCAAGGTAAAATGATAAAAAGCCCTTAGATTATAACTTATTTAGTTAAAACCCAACACAGTAACCTTGATTAAATTGGCTCAGGTTTAATGTTCTTTTCATGTTAACACCCTTATTTTATCTAGACCCATGTTCAACCTAAGGGCACTTTTATCTTCTTCTTCTTCTTCTTTTTTTATGACAAATTATGCAGGATTCCATCAATTGGTCGTAAACAGACCTTTGAAAGTCAGTCAAAGTGATTAATTGAGATTGTATGATAAAAAGAAGGGCAGAGGTTATTTGTAATTGTCAAAAAATATAGGTGGTTATTTGTAAACTTTCCAATATAAATACAAATTTTAGGTTATGTAGTTGTAGGCTTTTGATCAATGGTAATTGAGAAGTTTATGCATTAAATCCTAGGTAGTAGTGTATTCAAGATTTTTTTTCCTGCATCATATAAGCTTTGATTGTAAAAATATCATGGCCATATGACAATAGACACAAGAGTCCTTGGGGAGAGATTACAAGTGTAATGGCATACACTAACACCGTGAATTATCGACCTTATGAGAAACAATAAACCAATTTGTATATTATGTATTGGACAAACCTCTTTATGATTTTCAATGTCACTGGCAATTTCACTGAAGCTCATTTCTGGAGCGACAGACAACCCAACTCCATGGTAGGAAATCAATCTTTGCTCACCAATTTGTTTCTCTACCTGCAAAGAATTGTGCCCTTAGGAAAACTTAAGTCCTGGTGAAAATGAACCAAACACTTTATGAGTATACCTCGGGTGGAGGTGGCATGACATCATAGCATAGCAATCCTAGGGGGTATATATGCCCTGGAACACCTGAATGATCTGAAAGCCTCCTTATGTTGTCAACTGAGGATGAATCAAAGAGTGCCTGGCCCCATTTTATCAGTACCCACCAAACAAAATGGCACTATAGCAATAGAAGAGTACAATTGAAAACAAAGAAAGAAATACAAAGAATATAAACACTAGTAGCAACCAGGAATGGTGACACTATGCAGCACCGAAGACAAAATACATTTGAAAAAAGAAATGATGGGTTAAGGCTTTGATGATGATGATGACAACAATGATGTTGAAAAATAATCATGACAAAATACAAAATGCATTGGGCAAGTTAAAACCTTCATTAACATGAGGAAAGCAAGGATTAATAGTGGCACATTGTTTCTAAATGATTGGTGATTAGTGGACAAAAATATGGTACACAAACAAAAGAATATTTACTAAATTCTATTTTCATAACACTACAACATTCACAGTTGAACCTATTCACTAGAGCTCTGGCTCTAGAAATGGCGTTACTTTGCACTTCACCATACATCTTATCATGTGCCCGTAAATATATGAAAGCTTAGATTTGTCAATGAGCCAAGCTAGCTCATGAGCTTTCTTGGCTCAAGTCAGCTCGCCTTGAGCTCAAGCTCACTTTTCGGTAGTTCAAGCTTGAGGTGAGTCTATTTTACTGGTGCATTTAGATAATGAGCTGAACTTGAGAAGGGCCTTGCTCAACTCAGCTTTGGAGTCAAAATGGCCCAGTTAGGCTCAATAAATACAAACCTATATAACCTTCTCTCCTGGATAAAATAATGTCAACACCCTCCCCCCCCCGCACCAACCCCGTGCTCACACACACACACAACAAAACTCATGAACTGCCGCCAAAACCAATTTGACACTGATGAGGGTTGTCCTCACCATAGGATTGAAAACTCATGAATTGCCACCATACCCAATTTGCCACTGATGAGGGTTGTCTCCACCATTGGATTGAGATGTTGATTGAGGAGCCCATATCTATCTTAGGTCATTTGGATCTAAATGTTGGTAGGGCCAAAGCAAAGGCCATCCCATTCCCACACCACCACCTCCCAGGTAAAATAGATAGAGATGAGATTTTGCAGGTGAATATTACCTACATAAAACTATATATAACATCAACTAAAGAGGGGCTAGTGATATTCATTGTTGTAATTTGTTGCTCAGAGGATATGCCTATAAGTGTGCCATCATAAAATAAGATCTCTATCTTTTCCTTGAGAAGTATGACTCATGTGAGGCCCAAATGGATGCATTCAATCACGGATGTGGGGGATATATGGGTATGATGTGGATTAATAAGAGAGGCTAGTCCCCTATTTATTAATTAACATCCTAGCTTGCGTAACCCACCTGGGCCTACGTATGGTCCATCTTACCTCCCCCAACAACAAATTAGCATTCATCCATCCTACATTTTGATTGATCATGCAAAAGCCACAAAATGATGCACTTCATCTGAGGGTTGAAAACTTACTTTTGAGACCCTTAAATCAAGGGTTAAGATGATTGGATGACCCCCTTTCTTCACACCCCTAGGCTAAACATAGAGCTTTCCTACCTCTCTCTCTCTCTCTCTCTCTCTCTCTCTCTCTCTCTCTCTCTCTCTCTCTCTCTCCGTGATTGGCATGCATCCAGGTGGTCCCCACAAGGCAGACTACTAAATTGATTGATATGATGAGCACATGCCCTCTGATCAAAGGTAAAGTTGGCACTCATGGAAAAGGCAGCCTTTAACCAGAACCAACTCAATTGCAGTGCCAGGAAGTTCAGAGGTCCCCATTCTAGAATAGCAAAAACACCTTTTGATTGAGAGAGACCAGAAACAGATGGAGATTTGCTAGTATCAATAATAAGAAACCAAAGGCTCCAGTATCTACTTATCTCTTATGATATCTATAAAGCAAATGGAAATGAAACAAGCTAATAAAAATTGAAGTGATGGAAGACAGGTAAAAGAAGTTCTGATAGTAGTATTGTCACTACAAAATAAGAAATCCAATAGATAAACGCTATCATGAAAGATTACCGAAAGACATTCTTGCCTCTTGGAATAGCCACTTTATGAGAACGAAATGTGAAGAATGATAAGCACTCCAATGTGACAGTATAAAGTGCAAAAGAACTTACAGGATACCACTCTCCAGTGAGAGGATCAGGGCGGTCCCTTCCACCACTTGGTGCAATCCATTTTAATTGTGCTCCAGTCCTACTTACAATTAACATAAAGTCCAAACATCATGCAACAGAAGGTAAAGGTGATCAGATGCTATTTGTGTATGGCTACAAGGAGACACAGAGAAGAAGCAGAAGTAGCTAAACACTTCTGACTTCGAGTGTTTCCTCTATTCCTCAGACTTCAGGTATTTTCTGATCACCAAGTGTATGATCAGCAAAAGGAAAGTCAAACATACCTTAAGAGAAAAGCCATCTCCTTCAGACTTTGGGTATTTGCTCTCCTCTTCATCTCAATGAGCTCAGGAATATCATTCATGTGCTTCTTTGAGTATACACAGAGAAGATTTCTAGTATGAATACAGCATTTCAGAAATCAAAATATAATAATAATAATAATAATAATAATAAAAAGGAGCTTTTTCCACTACATATCACAAGGCTTTGTGAGCACCTTCCCATGCTAAAGGGCTTGCAAACAGGATCTGTCAGAACCCTATCTCCCGCAACACAGGTCTGTTGTACAAACAACAATATTGAGTTATATAATTTTGCTTAACATGACTAAATTTTCTCTGTAGCACCACATAGAACTAGTTACCATCTTCTCAGCAAGATATGGATTTGTTGTCTCAAGCAACAATGCAATAATTGCAGGATCTGCTTCAGTTTGATGATTGGAGATCAAGACCACATTATCGCCCTACAATGCATAAGCATTTATTACATATGTGGTATAAAAGAACAAACACAAACTCATACAATCAGATCATACATGTCAAGAATGAGGAAGATCAGGGGAAAATAGAAAAAGGAAAAGGAAAAAAAAAATCAACTAAAGCTATATGAGTAACATGACTGATATACCAGCTGTACATTTACATGATGACAAATAGAATTAGAATAATAACAATAACAACATCCAGCCAACCAACAGTAAAATTGAAATTCTGTAGACTAAGATAATTACCAACAGTTTCAATTTATCGATTCCTTATCTCAGAATATTTAACTTCTATGAAATGACAAGGGCATTTTCATTGTTAACCTGATACCAACACAAAAAATGAATGTACAGCTCAGTAGATTCAAAATTTTTAAGGCATTGATACAGGTAGGATGTCCTTCCGATATGAGGAAACTCTGCATAATGTGTACCATCATAAAGATGAAATCAAGCAGAAAACTTGAAGATACAAAAATGTTCAACCAATGAGACATATCATCTTGAAAACATAAAAATTGTAACATATCATAATAACGTATCATTTAGCTTCTCTTTGTTTAATAATGGTCTAATATTGTATTTAGCATACTAATGCATCATTTAGCATTGAAATTTGCACTTTGTTTCTGAAACTGAATAACTTTATGAGAGATAGGAGAAGAGCAAGAGTACAGCAACAGACTAAGTGTAAGGACGGAAGAAAAGAATAAAAAAACTACATATATTATGGTTCGCAAAGCAAACTAAATATATTTGAAATAATAGAATACACTATTCATTTTATCCTCTGGACACTGAGCACAAGAACAAGTATCTAGGCACCATAGCATACAAGTAATCCTTTTTCATTCCTACTGCCAACTGAGAGAACGTAATTCAAAGATAACCAACTAAAAGTAAGCACCTGTTGCAGCTGCTTTTCCATCTCATGGAAATATGCAATATTGCCAACATATGATCTTCTGAAGAATAAGAAATAACAAGGTCAGGAAAAACCAAGAAAATAAGCAGAAGGAAAACATCGCTCATAGCGTTTGAAACTTGCATATGGATTTATTTCAATAAAGACAGATTCATCAAGTCATACAATAGACCGATCAAAACAAAAAAAATAAGTCAAGTCATACAATAGCTAATTCAAACATTTGAATTTCATGACCCCAGCAGGACTAGGACCACTTGGGTAGATATAGGTCTAATCAATAATAAGCTTGTTGAACAACCTGGATGTATCAAAAATCTTCTTCAGTTTATTAAAAATTAATCTTTAGGCAAGTATCCTCGGATTAAGCCATAAGGACAATGACCTCAAGGTTTCTATATTGAGCACAAGCTAAACAAATGGCTCAACCCCAATCTACAAAAGCTTAGCAAAGACCACAGCAAAAACTACAACATTTTTTTTTAATGAAGTCTTGAAAGCAAAGAATAAACCAAAACATCAAAATTGATTGACAACCTGATTACCTGAAATCTATCAGTGGCTGAAAATAACTTTGACCAAACATGTAGTAGTCAAAAGGCTCCCGTATTGCTTTGTGATAAGGTGAAAAGGTAAAAGGGTCCTGCAAACATAAAGTGCTTTGTGATATAAGATGGTCGTAAACTCAATACAGAAGACTTGCATCAACGGAAGCGCATGTAGCATGCAAGCACAACAATTTGAACACACAAAACGAACTGACATGAGTTAATGACCAAACCTCCACATCGAGTAACATCCGGTCAAAAGCAACAGCAATGTTTGACAATACAATCTCACTCTCCTTGGGATTTCCACTTTGAAAAACCTGACAAGTTACAACAGATCTCCTAAAAATATAGAAAAAAAATGTTGAGATGCCAAGCAGATATTAAGGAAGCACTAAGTTAAATTGAATGTTGAAATCTGAAGTGCACATAATTTGTGATCCTTCTGAAAGAATAAAATTAGGACATATTTGGACGACGATACAAAGAAAGTTATAGTTGAAGGCACATCTAGGCTCGCCAGGGCTACCTCTCTTGGGGTCAGGTTAGGCCTCATAATTATCCATGCACCTGGTGTGCCTTAGCACCGCTGCCCAAGTGGGACTCAGACAATTGGCCAATTTATTGGACTTACTTTCGTTTTTTAATTTTCTATTTACCCCTTTTAAGGTTTTGTTAGGAAACCTGTCGGGGCTAACAGCTCTATGCTCTTAATAAAAAGGCCTCCTTCACTTCCTTCTTTTCAATTTCCTCTCAAGCCAATTTATTCCCTTGGTGCTGAGCGTCAAGTTACTCAGATTAAGATTGATTCCATCCCTACACTGTAGAGGTTCTGGAAGAAGCTAACAAAAGCAGAAGAATTTGTGGCCCTCCCCTCAATAATTCTGTCAACCACACTAATAATGCAATGCTGTTAAACCATTAATGAGATGAAGCCATCCCATGGAAAAAGTTTGTATTTTGATCTCTCTCTTTAAGCCATCAATATCTAGAATGCTGATGCCAAGCAAGTTCTTCCTCTAGAAGTTTGTGCTTGCAAGAATGATGAAGGAACCTGCTGCAATTTGCCATATCCTCCAAAATGGGACCTCACTCCTCTGTCTATGGTCTGAATTTCCAAAAGGATCGGCTGCTTGAGACCCTTCACCTTTCCATAGTTATGAATCAACTAATCCTTGATATTTACTTTAATCCACTTAAGTTAAAACTGGTAGTTGATGACCTGTCCAACCTTCAATCTCTATCGACCTTCACCATTCACTAAAAAGCTCATTAAAGACTTCCTCCTGAAGCCGAGCTAGTTCTAAAGAAATAGACCTTGGCCCCATTTGTCACCCATCAACTCTAAAATGATGGGACTATGTGTAAAGATGAGAAACCTGACCCAGTTCACAAGTCAAGCTAGTTGGCTTAGGAAGGGTGCTAAAAGCCAGAGGGAACAAGACTGTCTAATCCACATCAACTAAAAATTTTCTATCCTTTACATTGAGGGAGAAACTTGATAATTTGACTGCATAAACTGGGTACCAGCTAAAGGAATATGAATGAGCTCATGGGAATTGATACAATCAGATAAGCTCCCCATACAACTTTAATTTCCTGTCATTGCCTATATCAAAGGTGTTCAATGGGATCTTGAAAAAATTGCTTAGCACCTCTCAGTGAAACTGGTTGCAGCATTCCATGTCTTCGAGTTGACACAAATACAAACAGATTTTGGCATTTCAGGAAAATTCCCATTTTTGTGAAATTTATTTCGAACCTAGGCACA
Source organism: Cinnamomum chago (assembly GCA_038049695.1). Classification (NCBI taxonomy): domain Eukaryota; kingdom Viridiplantae; phylum Streptophyta; class Magnoliopsida; order Laurales; family Lauraceae; genus Cinnamomum; species Cinnamomum chago. The sequence continues at coordinate 1,761,560 of CP142456.1, forward strand.
CATGCTAATTAATCAAATAGCATATCCAGTCAACAATGAAACGAAGTCATCTTCTTTTCTTATGAGTAAACATCAATTAGACTTCCATGACTCATAACATATTAATGAATGTAGAACCACAAGCAACCATTTTAATCGAAAAGGCTGGACTTTTTTTTTCATCAATGTCCAATATGCATCTTCCAGAATGCAAAAATTCATGGTGTTCTGGCTTCTGACTTCTGAAACTAAGCCATCAAAATGCCGCATACAAGCGATCCAATCTAGACCATCCAAAGTGTGGGTCCCATAGTTGGAGCATACCCAAGCACCATGATCCCCAGCTGATCTTCATTAAGTGGGTGGCTATCAAACAGACGTTTAAAAGGTGAACAAGCTAATACAATTTAAATGAAGCATTCATTATCATTCAAGAGAGATTTAGAGCTATATCAAAGACCAAAAAAGGAACATAAAGGTCTTATAAGCATATTCAGTGATGCTAGAACAGACTCAAGTACTCAATGACTATTTTCCTCACAAGAATCCAAGCCCAAAATACATAGAACATGCTAATACACTAAGCAAACATTATTCTAATTTGTTTTTATATCGGTAACAGTAAAATTCATTAAAGAAAAAAAATTACAACTTATGAAATAACATTATTCTAATTAAATAGAGACAACCATGCATAAAAAATATTCCAAATAGAAAAAGAAAAAGAAAAAGAAAACATATGTAAGAAAAACATACTTTCCCGCATTTATTTAGATCTGCTTACTTACTGCATTCCTATAATTGTGATATATTTCCTCCATAGTAGCAGCAACATTTGGAGGCAGCCTTCCAGCTTCCATTTCCTTTCTAACACCAGAAAGCAGCCCTGCAGTTATAGACCCATCAAAAACAAAGCAGTAAAAAGCAAGTATTCAGATCAAGTAAAGAACGGGATTGCACAAGTTGACATCCATTATAACTTTCAAAAGAAATTCCAGAACTCCATCATCGTCAAAGCCTTATTCCCTTTATCCAGGGTTGACACACCATGAGCTCTACTTTTAAACTCAGCCCTATCTACAGTCTATGTTCTTAGTAACTCCACACACTTTCAGAACCTACACTACATAATCCAGAATCCATCTAACCGCCAGCAATACTTAATATGATATTAATCAGTTGAAACCAATGGCAAGCACAACAAGAAAAAAAAAGGAAACGAGAACCCAATTCTCAGAAATTTAAACAAAAGAGATAGCTATAAAACTGCAATTCACATGACTCTACTTCCAATATCATTTCTGTTAAAACCAAAGTATCACTTTGTGATTCATGGTTTCTGTCGGTGTCCAAATGGAGTGGACATTTTAATTCATTATCGACATTGCTCAAAATTCAAGCTCTCCAAGCCAACACACTCATGGTTGAGTGGTGTTGGAACCTTAGTTTCACACACATGCCCAGGGATCGATCCATGGGTCTTCAAGTTAAAAGTACCACTCCTTGACCAGTATGCCTACATTACATAAAAAAATAAATAAACAAATTCAATCTCTCTAAAATGAAGTGAAACTCATTCTCAGATAACTGAAACCACTACATATAACGTCAAGAAAACAAGAAAGCAGAAGAAAAAAATTCAACAATAAGCACAAAAAATAAATAAAAGTAAATTGACAAAATTTTTAAGGGCCTGTTTGTTTCATGTAATTGAATGTATAAGAATAGTAAAACCAATATTCCTAAAAACGGCTAAAATTGAAGAAACAAATATGAATTTCCAAAATGACCATAAAATTATCAACCCTCTAATGGAAAAAATAAACCAAGGGGTAGGTGGGAAATGAATACTCAGTCTCCACCCCAGTAATTCAAATCCTAGGAAAGTAAAGCAAGGATTGCATCTACATCACTAGCTTATATCTTTCATCTCTCAAACGCATATTCTTTGCCCTTCTCCTCTTCAATCCTCCTTCCTCCGAGCTCATTTGACCATGAATTCATATGTATTCAATTCCTATCTATTCTAGACAAAATGTTAAAACAAAACCATGACCAACTGAATGAAAAAAAAAAAAATCACCTTCTTCTCTTCGAACATCAACAAAAGTCCGCGAATGCCTAACTTCCTTCTCCAACTCCGAACACAACGCAATCGCCGGTGCGCCTTCCTGCACTCTCCCTATCAGCTCCTTATCTTCCACCAACTCCGCCATTGCCCTAACCCTTAGCACATTCAGCTCATACGGGCAATCCCCACTGCTCGATCGAGCCAAAAACATCCAAGAAACCTGAGTTAGACTCTTAGAATCAGATGGTCGGAAAACCGTAGTTCTTGAAAAGGATCCAGAAACAGAAGTAGAAAACGAAGCAATCGACATTGTTCCACAAATCAAGAACTCTGGAATGCAAATCAAATCAAATCACGATGCAAAGATCGAATCTTTGTGAGTGGAAGAATGGAAAGATGCTTGAGCTCATTTCCATTGGAAATGGTGTTTCAGAGGTGTTGGGAACTTCGCATTTTGAGTTTGGAATCGGGAAATGAAATAAGGAGTTGCTTCTGCAGTTATGAAGTTGTTGTTGTTGTTATTATTTTGCAGAAGGTGATGATACTTTCGACCCTTGATTATGACAATTCCACCCCCCGTTTTCTTGGTTTTTTCTCTGAACTCCTTGTAAGACAGAAGGTGATGATACTTTCGGCCCTTGATTATGACAGTTCCACCCCCCGTTTTCTTGGTTTTTTCTCTGAACTCCGTAAGACAGAAGGTGATGTTACTTTCGGGCCTTGATTATGACAATTTCACCCCTCGTTTTCTTGGCTTTTCTCTTGACTTGGTTTGAGTTTTTTATTCGAAAGTGAAGAAGAAGAAGGCGCCAGTCACCCGACTGGATTGTGGAAGACGGTTTTGGCGAATGGGATGCTGCCACCTGGAGAGTTTTTATTGGATTGTGGTTATGCTGCACGTGTTTGTTATACGTGGCAGGATGAGAAAGAGACACGCGTTCACCAGGTTTCCACTTTCCACAGAGTGGCCCAGCACACGTGCGCTACAATCCATATCTGCATGTGTAAGCACAGGCTGATTGGATCTGAGCCGTTCGTTTCATGTACTGCACCAATTAGTGAGAAATTGTTGATCATCAAGAATGATCTTAATTCAAGCCGTTGGATCATGTGATAAAATCAATCATGCAATCGTCATTAGTGCAATCAAGACAATGCAAAGAACCATGGGATTTTTAGGAATTTTTATGAAAAAAATTAAGTTTAAATCTTAATTAAATGATTTTACGAAGAAAAACTATAAAATGACGAGATAATTGTTCGAATATATATATTTTTAATGAAATCACTTTAGCTGGTGATATCGTCAACTCAATAGACAATATCGTGAACTCAATTGACAATATCGTCAACTTTCATTATAAAAATATGCTCCATTTTCTTCTATTTAGCGATAGAAAATAGTTTTTTCTCAATAGAGTGGATTCTGATTTCCTACATGGGAGGTAGTGATGCAGATTACTCTCTTCGGGGAAAACATAAATCTATAGAGTGTGGCGTTATCCACTCATTGTGAAGACAAGTTCTTAATCCACTTCCTAAGAAACATCTCCTCTAATTAAGTTATATGGATAAACATGAGGTCACTCTAGTGCAGTTTTGTACCTTCTAATACTATAAACCCTCGATTAAACTACTAAAAGATGGATTTTTATTGTTTAACTTGTTTGGCATACTTTTCAATAGGACAGAAAATGTAGTTACAAACAAGAGACCACCAAAAATGAGATAATGTACATCCAAACAGTACCCCATTGACTTCAGCATGTTCCCATCAAATGTATGATATAGAGGAAACTTGATAGCTAGTTAATATTAAACAATCAAAGTGTTTGGCTATTGGTCTAGGTCCCTAGGAGTGATATTTTTACTTGATGATCGAGGGTTCAATCCCTAAAGATCTGTGTGTGAGACTATGCCATTAACGCGCCAACACTACTCAACCATGAGCGTGTAGTCTGTTCACGCTGTTCAAAAAACTGTTGAGAACAAAATATAAGTCACTAACAGGTGGTGAAGTTGTTTTGAACCCCACAGTTGTACAAAAATGGAGTTGACTGCAGTTGGCCCATCTAACTGCTCTTTTCCTATTGATTGTGGTTCGTGGGAAGTAGTCTTTTTTAAAAATCATTTCTGAACCATTCAATTATAAGCCATTGATGGACCACTCACGCACAATTCATCACATGAATAGTAAAGGCTAGAATAAAGAGTGCTGAAATTGCCAGTTACAAGCCATAATTTCCTAGATGATGAGAATCCAATTGGGTTTGCTTGCTTATGTCCTGTGGAACATGGAATAAAACGATCTTAATATACTAATCTTTTTTTGTTTTTTTGTTTTTATAAGAAGATCAGCCAACAAACTAGGCAAGAGTGCACCCAATCTTAAACCACATAGTTCTTCTTCTTCTTTCTTTTTTTTATAGAAATTAACCCACATTGTTGGAAGCAGCAGCAGAGCAAAACAATACAACCAACAAAGGAATCAACACTTCTAGCAAAACAAGAGAAAAAACAAAGGAATCAACACTGGAGCTGAAGATTGAAATAATCTGGAGATAGGGTTAGGAAGCATATACAGCTTAGACTAGTATAGTTCTGTGAGACTAGGGTGCCTGTGTGGCCAACCCAGCCTGATTAGGTCAGTTTGGGCATTGGGTTATGGTGCTCCGACCGAGCTTGGATTTTTAATTTGGGCCCATTTAGTATTTGGGCTGAGCCTGGATTAAGTTGTAGAAAGCCTAAAGCCTAGCACGGCATGAATAAGTATTGCTTGTAGCTTAATGACTAATTTGCCAAAATAAGTGACAGAAAGCCTGAAAACTTGATAGAAAGTCTGGCTTCACCGGGCTTCAGCTAGGCACGAACGGACGATGTTGGGCTTGGGCTGATACGGGCATGTGTTTTTAAAGTTGGGCCGAGCATAGCTATGCCTTGGTTTTGATCCAACGTTTATGTTAGGCTACAAAAAAGTAGTTCTACAGCACTTGGGCCCCTCTTTTCTTTAGAATAATTAGAAAAAAAAAAATGCTTTCATCTTAGTAAAATGAAAATGATGAAAACTGTTGACATGGAGCAACATAAAAACCACTTTCCAGAACACAACTATTTTCATTTTCCATTGAAAATGATCTGCAAGAATATACAGTATGGTGGGGATTTAGATGACACCATAACTCTTCTTATTCTTCTTCTTGCTAAGTTGGACTACTAGTATGGAGGACATTTTGAACTCGAAGACCCAAGTATCAATCCGTGGGCATCGATATGATACCAAGGTGCCAACATCAATCAACCATGGGTGTATTAGCCGCTTTTCTATATAAAAATTTACTAGGCATGTGAGTAAAGTAATCATCTCCCATTGAGGGGGAGATTATTTTAGAGCCCCTTATGGATTATCACCTTTAATCATTCATTTTTAACCCTTTTAATAAAAAACGTGTAAAAAACGACAAGGGAAAGATTCTAAGAATTTAATCCCAATAAAAATAAATGATCCCTTTGCATTGCTCAATTCCAGAAACAAAAAAGAAAACGGTGTTACTTTTTAACTAGTTTGATGTCCTAAAGGGAAGATCTGTTTGCAATTATATGGAAACAAGGTAAGAAGACATGAGGAGTCACCAAATCATCTACTGTTATTTATGCAATCAAATAACTTTTAGGCTTAAATAGTTAGGTTACATGAGTCTACAAGTAGACGCTTCCTGACATGTAATATTTGCTCTTCCCTTCCCATATTCATGAACCGGAATTAAGGGCCGTTTGGTTCAAGAATTCATGATAATGAGATGGAATGGAAAGGTAGGTCATTCAGGATGGTTATATTATTGAGAATCTTCGTTGAGACTCACCGTGCCTTGTCATCATTAGAATTGCAAATGGGCATCCTATCATCTAAGCATTAGAAGCCTTGGTTGCAAATAAAACAAGTATAGAAGCTATTTTTAGATAGGGGGGAATTCGGATTTGAATTTATCCATATAGGATCCGGAACATTTGGATTTGAATTTAGATCCTTAAGTCTTCCGATTGAAGGATTCAATATAAGATGATTACATTCACATTATATATATATATATATATATAGACATTCATGTGCATCCATCCCTTACCAAAAGGTGAGGGACACTTACATGACTTTCTCTCTTTGCACATGAATATTATTTTTCTGCATATGACCATATATGGCTTTTCCTCTTTTGCACATAAATATTTTCAAGTATGTAAGTGTCCCTCACCCTATGGTGAATAATGGATGCACATGAATATCATATATATATATATATGTGAGATGCTCATATCAGAGATATCTCTCACCTTATATGAGAAATATGGGTCGGAGCCCTCACATTTAAGTTGATGGCATTGGATATGGATGTGAGGGCCTAAGCCTATGAGAGATATCTCTCACCTTAAATGAGAGATTGGGGGATGGATATATATATATGGGAGATGCTCCTGTGATAGATATTTCTCTCCTTATATGGGATATAGGAGTGGGGGCCCTCGCATTTAATTTGTTGGCATTGGATATGGATGTGAGAGCCCCCACCTAATCCTCATTTAAGGTATATATATGGGAGGTGCTCTTGTGGAAGGTGCTCTCACCTTACTATGAGAGATAAAGGTAGGGCCCTTACATATAAGTTGTTGGCATTGGATATGGATGTGAGGGCCCCCACCTTATCTCTCATAGTAACGTGAGAGTATTTCTCGCAAGAGCACCTCCTTATATATATAGTTTAAGTTATATGGTCATGTTTGATAATGTATGAACATTTTATTTTCAAGCTCTTTTGTCCCCTTACAATAATGCTCCTCATAACTTGGGGATCCGAATTTGGAATCGGATCCCTTAGTTTTAAGTTGATGATGGATTCAGATACTAAAAATGAGTTCCATGTCGAATCCGGATTTGAGTATATGAATATGGATCCACCATGGTTTCTCCCGAATCCGACCCGCTTGCAGCCTTAGACATCATATGGTTTGAGGAAATTCATTAGAACAAATATGCATTTCGTAGAATCTTAAAAAGGAAAATAAAAAATGTGATTTTCCAAGCCAAACATGAAATCATGAGAGAGAGAATCCACATTATCAAATAGCCTCATTTTCTAACCCATAAAAACAGTTTTTCTTTTTATGAAATTTTATTAATCTTTTAACCAAACTTGGATCTAAATAGATCTTTTAAGAGTGGTGGCAATTCTTCATAGTTTTCAAATTTTCATGTTTTTTGTGGAAAAAATGGTTAGATTTGCTAAAATTATTAAGATTCAGAATCTGAGTATTATTCTGAGATTTCATTTGTTTTTCTTGATCATCTCTTCCGGTATGTGTGGACAAAACTATTCAGTTTTACTAGTAGGTGTGAACTTTATTAAGAAATATATCTCATGCTCTCTCCCTTTACAGAGAGTGATTGTATTAAATGTATGATTTTACAATAGAGAAGATGAACCCATTTGCATTTACAGATCCTAAAAGCCAGGAATGAATTTAAGAAAATCAATTGGTCATAAAGAACGGCCAGCTACCCAATGGTAAAAGGGGTTAGTTCTTAACTTGGGGCAACTCACCAGAGGGGTGTCCAACCTCGTTCGAGATCTACATTCCTCATCAAAGGATTGGGTCCTAGCCCTTCTAAGTTAGGTACTAAAAAAACAACCTCGAGTATTTTATACTAATTAAATTGTCGATAGGTCCAACTCTAATCAAAGTCAACAGGGCATTTATTTTAAAGGATCACATTTTACAAAAGTGGGCCCCACAAGGTAGACTCAACCATTTTCTTGCGAGTGCAAGGAGTAGAACTCGACTAGGGGTGTTTATGGACCAGGCCAACCAGAGCTCAATTTGGGGCCAGCCCCGCTTTGGGCCGGACTTGGGTCTTATATTTTTTGCATTAGTGACAGGCTCAGATCTTATATTTAGGCCAGATTAATAGACGGTCTGGTGTGGCCCGAATATAATGATATCAGTAGAGATTTTACTTGAATATGTTCCATCTTATACATATATGAGCGACAAATTGAATTTAGCTACAACCTTTTTTTTTTTTTTTTGATATCAGAGGGTACCCAACCCTTTGGGTTGGACTAATCCCTCCGGGCCCAGAGGGAAGCCGGGTAAACTCCCCTGTAGCCCCAGTGTGGTAGTGCAGTTTCGAACCCACAACCTCCGGGTGCAAACCGTAGTCCTAGGCCAACTGAGTTACCCCTTGGGGTTTAGCTACAACCTAGAACTGTACAATTAAGCATTTTTTAATCATTATATCAAGCATATTGGGCCACTCATTTTCATGATGCCATAATTCACCATTCTCTCTATCTTGTGCCAATAGTGTGGGAACTTGACATGAGCTCAACTAACACTTGCTTATTTTATTTTATTTATGTTATATTCATTGTATTTTATAAATATCCATAATCCTCCTAAAAAAGGAGCACATAAAAATATTTTTAAGTACGTTGACAAATGATCTACTTGAAAAAAAAAAAAAAAAAAGAGAAGAAATTATCTATACAATAAGTATAGTATAATTTTCCTAAATAGTCACTATAGAAATAGAATAACAAAATTAATAGCAATAAAATAATTTTTTCATAAATTTTTCATAAAAATTAAAAAAAATCATATCAAAAAAAAAAAAAAAAAACACTCCATATAATTAAGTATTGAATATAAGTTTTAACTATAATAAAAAAAACAAATGGATCATGCGGGTTAAACAAATTAATCTTAATCCGATCGCATTAAATGCGGGTTAGAAAAGTTTGACACGTGGCGTACACGTATATTACGTGGGTCGGATTTGGTGGATCATATGTGGGTCGGTTTGGGGCTAAATTGACCATATACCAGACCCAGTGACAGTGGAACCAGGTAGGAAGTGCCACGTGTGCAACATTCACCATCTCTCGAGACAGGCCGCATATTAGCACAGGGGAACTAGAAAGCAAACCCGTCTCTAATTTTGCTCTCTAACTGTTTGCGAAAATGTCTTCGCTCACGGCACTGCTCGTTCCCGTCTTCAATCCTCGCCTCTCACTCAAAAAACCCACCACGCTTCAGTCTCCATCGACCTACTTCTCTCGCTCTCCTCGCCCATCTCTCAAACGGTCAGTTCGCTTTCCTTTTCACTATCTTCCATTCCCGTTTTCTTTTCCTCGTTTTGATTTTGATTTTTACTCGATTGAGACATTGAAATGTTTTCTGTTGATGGTCTTCCTTTTAATTATTGCTATAACAATCTCTGCTTTGATAGTAATGGAAATTGGATAATTGGATTATAGGAGACGATGAAGCCCTGCATGTCCACTTAGGGATGGGGCTTTTGGTGAGTGGATTTCACCCCTCTCACCAATTCCCACTATTGGGTTTCCTTGTGAGGGGGAAAAAAAACACCCCATCAGTTTAAAATGATTAAAAATGCATGTTCCCTTGAATTGGTGTTGTCATGATCAAACCCATATTGGTATTTGAACCTACTTGATGGATTACGAAATTTGAGATTAGTATGTGAATTGTTTAGATGTGGGGTAAAGAAAATTATTTTCAAATGGCACGGCGAATGTGATTGTAGAATTGTCGTTGAATGTCGCTTCTGATGTTTTCTAATTTGGTGATGTGGCTGTGCAGAGAGGTGAGAATGGATGCTTCTTGCTTTTTTTACTATTTATTTTATTTTAAATTGTAGACTTCAAATCAAAGTACTGAATGCCAAATGTTTCTTATTTTGAAGTATCTGGATGTAGCTACCTGCCAATTGGTAGAATTACTGTTTCGGTGTCCGGAGGTTCTGCCCATTAAGTAGATAGGTCTTTTGTTTCCTACCGGCTTAAGCTTTTGGGGTTTATTGGTTAGTCAGACTTGACATGGTATCAGAGACGTGCTAGGTCTCAAGTTCGAACCCCAAGGAGGCGATGTTCCCCAAACTCGGGTGGGCAGCACATATTGCAGGGTAGGCACGTGTGGGTTGCAAATTCACCGTTTGAGGAGGGTGTTTAGTAGATTGGTTGTCTTAAAGACTTAAGCTTTATGGATGTACTGGCTAGTCGGACTTAACAGAGCCCATCAAGTGTTTCATAGTTAGCTGCAATGTATTGAATTCAGGCTTGTATATGAGTTCAGAAGTTTTTTTTGTGTTTACTTGTACTTGGCAAGCTCATCTTCTTATGTATGATTGAAATTTGTTGAAGCTTTTTCAAGAAATTGTCATTGTAAAAACAGGGGATGCCAAGTGTCCTCGCTCCTGATACTGAATCCTTTTTTGACTTGATTTCTTTCTAATAGCTCGTGCAGGATTAATGTGAGATGCAATGCTGCAGCAAACATCACTGAGGACTATCCTCCCGCTCCAATAGATGTTGTGGCGGATGTGAAGAGCGAAAGGGTCAAAACATGAAGCATATATTCTCAGTTTTCTTTTCCTTTTCCTAATATAGAATGTCATCTGCATCTAGAATGTCCTTGCTGTGAGGATCTCACAATATTTTTGGTTTTAGTAGGTTGTAGTCTTGGGGGGTAGTGGCTTTGTTGGCTCTGCAATATGCAAAGCTGCGGTCTCCAAGGGTATAGAAGTCATCAGCCTAAGCAGGTGCGTCCAAAGCATTGTCCATATCTCTTTTTTGTATCTGTTTCTTTTTACCTTATATATTTTGTTAGTTGTTGATTCATGGAACAAATGAAAATTCATCCGGGTCGCAGGCTGGGTAGTGCCGATTTGCCCTACCAAATACATTGATGGGCTGTGGATTAGCATTTTACCACAAACCGCCCCAGTGGACGGCTGTCTGGCTAGGTCCTTTGTCAAATGTTGTAGAGAATTACTCATATTATGGGGAGTATTATATTGATCGTCCCAAATTCCCTTTGGGCCTGACACCTTTGGTGATGTGGACAAACATTTGGACTGGTTTTTTTGCGGGCCACAGTCAGCTGACTTTAGAATTTGAATCCATAGAAGGCACATTTCCTGTCTGAATAACTTCAAGTCAGATTAAAGCTGTAATACCATCAGAAATTTTGGTGGAGTGCATCCTCATTCCCTTATGCCTAGAGTGGGAATATTAAAACACACCTTAAGATTTATACTTCAATTTAAATATAAAATCTGATGCTTCTTCTTCATCTTCTTCTTTTTACCCCTTCCCATCTTCTCATCATGCTGGAAATAACTTGGATCTTGATTTTGATGTCAGATCGGGGCGGCCCTCTACTGCTGATTCATGGGCTGATCAGGTCACATGGAAAACAGGTATTCTTATGTACTATAGCCTGGTTTAAATTGGGTCTTTACATTTCCTTAATTTGAGAAATGAGATAATTTTGCAAATACATGTCTTGGAAACTGTTTCTTGTCGGATGATACATGAAGTTGCCTACTAGAGGGGTTATCCGAGAGATGTTGGAATGGGTCACTTACTGAGTACTTTTTTACAATTTGGTTTGCAAAATCAACTGCTTATAGAAAAAAGACATAAACTATATGCGTCAGTTAAACTATATGGCTCAGTTATGTAAAGCACTTTGAAACTTTACAGGATCAGATACAATCTTTTGATTTCTTGTTAAACCTCAGGTTCCATTGATTGGTATGGGTTTGCGGGAAGCCGGGAACATAACTGGTATGCTAGTATGGACAGTGGTTTTTGTTAAGTAGTTAGTTTGCCGCACCTTTAACGCCTAGGCATTGTGGGTGTATCGATTAGCAACTTTAGAGTTTTCAGTGTGCTTTCAACATTATTAAATGTCTGTTCATACATTGGCAGACATTTGTCGGCAATATTCAGTGCATTTGTATATGTATATATGTATATACGTACATTCTCTGTGGATTTTATGTATGTTCTATCATTTATGAGAGATAGACTCTGTAGGCAGCTGGATACTATATTTAGCAATCTAGCTTCTCTGCCATTGTGATTGTGTCTGGCCCCTGTGGGTTCCCCTTTTTTTGTTGGGTTTGGGCGGTGTGGGTGCCAGGGTTTGGTAGGGTCCCTCCCTCTTCCTGGTTAGTAAATATTTCTTATACTGTGAGTTCTTCTTCTTTAATAACATCGTTACCAGTTTTTTTTTAATTTTAAATTCAACTAGTTCTAGTCTTAGATGGGGACAGTTTCGCATCAGTTTGGGCAATGAAATTTGACTAAATTCATTGCAGTATTACTGGGTTTAATCAATCAACTGCTAGTATAAATTTGCAAGTAACGAATCAACTGAAATGCCAACCTAAAGACGGAGATAGAATAGAATACCTTTCTAAACTACTGATCAGCAGAACATGAAACTTTCTGGGCCGAATAGGCAGAATCCTCTCTGATCCAGCTTGCAATTTGAGATGTTACAACTTCCAGAACCTGATAGTTACACATGGGCAGCAGTCGCCAACTGTTGGATCTGGCCTGACTCAGAACCTAAATTACTTCACTTTCCCTATCTCTTTAAGTATGCTTTCTGTTTTTCAATTTTTTTCCCAAAACGAGATTACCCTTATTTTAGCCGTATGGAATCCATTTATGAACTTTCATTATATAAAATGAGCTGAAAATACATGCAATTGAGTTTTTATCTCTTTTCCAGTTAAAAGCCACTAGTATTTATTTACAAATATGTGATTTGTCCCAACTGCGTGTACAGCCTATTCCATAAAAATTCTACTTTTTTGGAATATTGTTGGGGATGCTCTCTACCCTGGAGAAAGGGTGAGTGTAGTGTCAGATTGGCAGTCATCTCTAAAAGACTAAAACACTTGTGAAACCAAATTTTCTAAGTCGTTGAAATGATGGCCATTGATCATTTTGACTTCGGCGTTGATTCACTTCTGTTGGTTATAAATGTATGTATTCCTCTAAAGTTTTCTATTTTTTCTTTTTAGAATTTCATTTGCATAGTCATTCACCGACCATGAATTTTCTAAACTGTCTTTCTTATTTTCTTTTTAGGAGATGTATTCTATGCTAGATGGGATGAAGTCCTGGTCGGGGCCACGGCAGTTGTTTCAACTCTTGGTGGTTTTGGTAGTGAGGAGCAGATGAAGAAGATAAATGGTGAAGCAAATGTTTTGGCAGTTGCTGCTGCAAAAGAATTTGGTGAGGGCTTTGCCAGGCTTCATTTTTTTTGTAAATCACGATGCCTATGAAAATGTAATTCTGTCATATTGTAAAATTCTTTATCTTTTAACACACATTCCCTTACCCTTGACTGCCTTAAGATTGAGAAACTACAGTACAAAATGGTAAGCTATATGTTAAAGCTACCAGTTTATATATGATATACCATGGTGGGATCGACTATCTAGAATGGATTTTAGTACTTAAATTAATTGCAACCGATTCTGGATAGGTGAGCTAGGCTTTGATGATGATGATGATCAACTCTCCTCTAATTTATTCTGTGTTTTAATTTGGTTATGGTGATATGAAGAACCATTCCAAACTTGTAATACACGAAATGTTGCTTTCAAATATGTGGATTTAATGGTAGAAGTTGCTTGAAAGAAGGAAAACTTAAGTGGTCAATGACTATTCCAAAAAAAAAAAAAAACAGTGGTCAATTGGTTCAAATCCTTTTGAATCTAATATGAGGGTTAAAAAAAAAACAGATATTAATAATGTATAAAAAGAAATGAAGCTTTCAAGCTTTCAAGATGATATGTATTTCATAGGAAGCTAAAGCATATTCTTGTTTTATTTTGGTAAGATAAAAAGCTTATTGATTGATAAGACAAAAAAGCATATGATGTGTGAGATAATAAGAAAATATAGGAATAAAATTGAGTACCTAAGGAAAGGGATGCTCCATGGAAGATTATATTTAAAGCCACTGACTTGGTTCCAGCAGACATGCATTTACTATATCTAAGACTTCAGACATTCTCTGTGCAAAGAAGTAGGAAAAGGGCTGTACGGTGAAGGCATAGTAATTAAAAATTACATAGGTAATGTTATATCGTGAAGTGATGGAGAACTTAGTCCTTGAGTGAAAAAGCTTAACTCACAGGGTGGGTACTAGATAGATGGGATTAGGATTTGATGGCAATGGAAGTATAATAGTCATTATTGATTGGTAACTATAATGTGAACGAGTCAAAGATGTGAATTCCCACTAGGAATGGTAAGGTGGGGGTTGAGACTACACCCGAATACCCAATTCAGGGAACCAGAGCTAGTGTGACAATCAGGACTTGAACAAAAGGAGCCACTTTATCTACTTGCTATCTGCGTTGTTGGCTTATGCCTTGTTGTCATATCCAGTATGTTATGTTTTGTGAGTGGGAAGTTAATCTCATGTCCTATTTCAAAAGGGCACAGCATGTATACTTCTGGTTCGGAGGACTCGTAATTCTTCATATTCACATATGTTGTTTTTCATTGTAGGAATTCCTAAGTTTATCCTGATATCTGTGCATGATTACAATCTGCCATCATTTCTACTTTCTTTGGGATACTTCACTGGAAAGAGGAAAGCTGAATCAGAGGTCCTTGGCAAATACCCAAGCTCTGGTAATTCTCTATCTTAGTCGGTCATTCATCGTACTTTCTTGCTTAGTCTTTTTTCTAGGGGAATATTGCTCCATTTCTGAATTTTGAACCTGTCAGGTGTTGTATTAAGGCCGGGTTTCATATATGGGAAACGAAGAGTGGATGGCTTCGAGATCCCGCTTGATCTGATAGGAGAACCATTAGAAAGGTTCCTGCAGGCAACTGAAAATATTACAAGGCCTTTGAATTCACTTCCAGCTTCTGATCTCCTGTTAGCACCACCTGTTAGTGTAGATGATGTTGCGTTGGCAGTTATTAATGCAGTGACAGATGATGACATCTTTGGTGTTTTCACAATTGAGCAGATCAAGGAAGCTGCAGCGAAGGTGAAGGTGTGAAGCAAGGGCTTTTCTTGAAATTATCTTAAGTTATTTCTTTTGAGCAAGGGCCCAATGGGATTATTAATGCCTGATTTATAGTTAGAGATGAGATAATCTGTGATAGTTCTCTTCCTTTACAAATGAAATATTTATAGGCACCTGGTGGCCAAGCACTAAATGCCACTAAGGTAAATGTAATTATGTTACTCTAAATCTTGATGTTTCTAATGTTCTTTGTCATTGATATTGTCATGTCTAAGAAGGCGTCATTGCTGTGTAAATTTGCTAAAGTTTAGGTGTGTCTCTATTCTGCACCCTCCCATGACCCTGCTTCGGTAGGACCCGCACTAGGTAATGACTTTTTTTTTTTGTAATCGTCATGTCTAAGAACACAACATGCATTGAATGTTTTGGTCTTTGTGCATTCAGCTAAAGATATTGGATGTTTCTCTTTTCTGTCTTGATCAATTACAGCACGTTCAGTTTGGTTAAAAAAAATTTTAGCTGCTAATATTTTCCGCGATATTGGTAGTGAGGACATAGTAGCTGATGCCAGTAGCTTCATTGGAAAAATGGAAAATGACCCAATTGATTTCTATGCAATGTACTTTTTACCAAGCCAGGATTTTGCAGATTTTACCTTGGTTTGAGGGTTATAGCAATTGATACTGGTACATATAGAAGAATGGAAGGCCCTCTTCTTTTATTAGTATTATTATTTTTGGGTCGTCTTTTATTATTATTATTATTATTTTGGGTCATTACTCATGCACCCAAACATATTCTACCCAATCCCCACGCCAACACAACAAAGCATGGATTCCTGGTTTCTGTGGAGAGAGGAGCCTAATTACTGAGCTATCCAGTTTTCACTTAAGGTTCTCTTTTTTCAATGCATTTGGTGTTGCAGAATTCGGAAATGGTACCAGTTGTAGCCTTTCTTTTTCCTCCCCTTTTTTTTGGCCCTATTGGCTTCAACTGCTCACCAATTTTCGCTTTTGCGGTGTGAATGTGAGAAAAGTAGCACCCACCAAGTATGATTTTGATTCTACACAACACCAGACACAGATTACCATCAGTCCATTCCCGCCAAATTTTCATCCCGACTGATCCGACTAGCATCAAAATGCATCAGAAAATATTGCTTCTGTTGAATATGCGGGTTAGAAGAGGATTGTCATTCTTCAAGTTTGAAGTCATTGCACAAACTATGTTTTGATCATTACAAGCTGGAGTCCAAATTGATTGGATTGTTATCATTTATAGCATGTGTGCAGCTCGTCGTAAAGTAGGAAGCACCAGACTTACCCAGCCTGCATTTGTTTTGATGAGAATATAAAATGGTTTAAGGGCACCAACTCCTTTCAAATATAAAAAGGTTCCAAGGTTACCAATTGATTTCAACTTTAACATGTTTTCTTAGCCTCTCAGTATATGTGAAATTTATATGAGAGTTATGCAGAGCATCAAAATCATTGTATTTCTTTTGCAGCCTGTTTGTTTCATTGCGGGCTGGGAATTCTTCGACTTTGTATTTCTGTAAGATGTTAAAAATGAAGAATCAAAGTTGAATATTCAAAATTACCGTCGAATAAATTAAATCATCATCATGGGAAGACGTGAAATAAATACCCAGTCATCATCCTAGTAATCCAAATCTTAGGAAGTCGTGGTCCCTTTTAAACCGTTACCTCATGCTTCACCCCTTACCTCTTTCATAATCCTTAGGTGGAGTTCAGTTTACTATGAATTTATATGCATTCTATGCAAACAAATAGGCCCCTGACAATATGCCCTGGTCAAATTTTTTTCAAAACTCTGCATGTCCAGTTCCAATTAAAGGGAAGCAACGATTATAAATCCCTTGAATCTTCCCATTGGGATATGAATCAACATGAAGAGCTCTAATTGATCACAAATGAATGTGGGAATGTTAAAGACATTAAACAATAAACAAGGGCAATCAAAGAACCACTTGTATACAAATGAATGCACATAGGAAGCAGGACCAGAATCAGATCCCGCTCCTGAGTAATTTGATACTATCACATGGTATATATGAAGATCTTTTAGTGCTTAAGTTAAAGATGATGCACGCAGCAATTTAGTAATATGCCTGGTGCCATTGGTCGCATGTAGAGTAGTGCATGGGTGATGAGCAAAAAAATTAGGAAACAATCAATGACAACACAATTTCTTTTTTCTGAAATTACATTGTTCAAAGAGATTTACAACTCCACTAAAGTCTCAATATGACACCAGAGTCTATAGTCCAGCGAAGTTAGGAATGGTTCTTTACCTTTTCTTTAAAGCAATATAACATCAGAATGGACACATGCTTTTCAATTCCATGAGAAGCTATAAGCCACAAGGATGATGATGCTTCATATTATTCAACCAGAAACAGAGCTTAAGAGGAGAAAAAAAAAAAAAAAAGGCAATATACTGTGCAAAACAAAAGCAATAGCATATTCTCAAATTTGGAATTTTCAGCTAATTGGCAGTGGCAAAATTCAATGAGTATGACAGGGAAAGCAGCGGCCCTGATGGCTACAGGGTATGATTCCGCGAGACTGGTCACGAGCATGTTCTGTATTCACCCTTTCCTTGCACAAAGCACCTATCCCCAAACTCAAGTCAACAACATTTCAACACTCATGCAACTGATGCGGCTACTAGCAATGATTGCACAAAAAATCTAGGGCTGGCTGTTGGAACGAGACTGCTGCTCAGAGAGATACCTGCATTTGAGGAAAATACAAGTTTTAGGTACAAAAGACTGAAAGCAGCACATGATAATTCACATAATGACCAATCAACAACTAACAATTCTCTTTACAAAACTCAAAAACTAATTTTTTACTGCTTGCAACTGCATCCATAGCAGGGCAATGCAACTTAGCCTTAACATTTTAAAAACTATGGAAAAACTATGGAAAGATCAGTCCCTGCAAGTTAGGTAAGATAAAGTACAATTTCATCTGAGAGAGAAATATTACTTGGCCGTGTAGAAGCCTGCTGAGAACCAAGCATTCAGAACAACAGTAAGGTCTGTCTCCGAGCCACTATTTTGTGGGATGCCGCCATCCGATGTATCTGAACCCTCTTTCCTCTCTGTTGCTTTTTCTTCTTTTTCTTTTTGGGTAGTGCACATGATAGCATAAAAGTTAGTATACAGTTTTCAAATTAAGTTTCTGTTACAGTGTTGCATATTAAATAATACTCAGAGAACATCATGGGTATGTTTGTGCAACCAGAGGCTTTTGTGATAGAAAGGGAAATCGTTCTGATTTTCCGTGCAATTCTTCAGTCATTTGGTGAGACATTTTGCCATGCAAAAAAGGAAAAAATAAATAAAATGAATTGGTTTTCCTTGATAGAGAATTTTGATTTTCAATGGGAGGGGTAGGATTCCTCTCTCCTGTTGAAACAGTTGTGAAATCCTTCTATTGCACAAACACATCCTATATCATACAAGAAATATAGGAAATATTACATATTCAAGACCAGTAAGACTATTTTCTTTAGAAACACATTTCTTATAGAAAAAAAGAACAGACATATGAATGTCAAATATTCAACACATGGCATTGGCAAAGTTTTCATTTTTCACTATGAAAATATCAGTCACACCGGACACAACAGATATGATGATGGGACAGGCTACACCCCATTTGGAGATGGAGCACACATCTCCATCTCACTCTGCTTCCCTCAAAATGCCACCATGCAGAATGATAGATGCACAGTCTGCGGTGTCCGCATTCAGGAGTGCATAGTGTGAAGTAAAAATATAAGCGACAGTTGTTCAATAGCATGTAGCTCTTCCATAATCATTTAAAAACTCTGCATGTTCTGAGGTGTTAATCACTGGAAAACATATTATAACAGATTCTTCTCTAGCCTGCACATTGTCATGACTCTGAAGTCTGACTTCACACCATCAGGTTGGGGATTACTTCAAGAAGATTCCAAGGGAAGGGAAAAACCAAAATTTTTTGACATAATCTGCATTACATTAATTTATTTTTTTTGATAACAGTAAAATTTATTAATAAGAGGGAAAATCCAAAAAGAATAAAGTACAGGAGAAAACTCACAACAAACTATACATCAAAGGATAAAGAAGGGCAAAGAACTCCTTCCTTAGCGAGGATATCAGCCGAACCATTGGCCTTACGTAACACATGATAAAGGACAACATCCAAGTGACTCAAGATATCTTGCACTTCCTCCACCACATCAGCCAACCGCCAATGATAAGAACAATTGCCTAAGCTCCATTGAATGGCAGAAAATGAATATCCTTCAATGATAATTTTAGAAACTTCCATCTTACGCAGCTCACGGCAACCAACCAAAAGAACATTCATTTCAGATTCATTAGCATCTAGAGAATCTACCGGCCCAAAAAAATTCCTTATAGTAATGCCATTCCAGTCTCTAATGACACCTCCAATACCACCTCTTCCAATGGCTTAAACATAACTTCCATCAAAGTTTAATTTAAGAAAACCCACAGGAGGACATTCCCAAGAAATACTATTTAAAAATTTAGAGACCCACCCACCTTGAAAATGAGCTGCCCAAGATCTACTTAAATCCTCCAGACACACCCCTTTAAACTCTTTTCTTAAAAATACCCACTCTGAAACAAACCAGATAATAGATGCAACAACATCCTCCACCGAGTTACTCTTATTCTTGAAAATACGATTATTCCTTGGTAACCAAATTTTCCAACATACTGCATACAACACCACCTTCCAACCTTCCAAAGAATTCTCATACCGACATATTTGGTTCGTAGACACCATTGATGAAAAAGATCCACAACTTTCAAGGGCATTACCCATTATAATCAGCATTACATTATTAATGATCATGCGCTTACTTATATAGGAATAGGCTGCCACATGAAACAAGGAGTATTGGTCCTTTTCCAGTTATGGATGGCCACTTTAGGATGTTTCCTAATAAAAACACTGCAATTAGACTCTTAATGACAAGACACTTAAATTAGGGCTGCAACGTATGAGCTAATTAACCAAAGCCTAACTCATAGGGAAATCAACAAGATAATATAAATAGGACAGATTTGACCAAACTTGAATTGCACTTTTCCTCTCCCTTAATAAGGTTTTGGACTTGGTGTTAAGACATGAGAGAACTAAGTAAAACGGCCGATTTCTAAGTCATTGAGTCAATCAGTGAGTTGAGCATTTTAAGGTCATAACCCAAACTACGTAACAGCAAAATGCATACAACCAAACCAAGTAATGGTGGTGCTTGTTTCTCCTGTCAATCTAATCAATCTTTATGACCTGATTGGGTAACTGAATTGGTTGAACCACGCCAAATACAAATATATATATATATATATATAAAACATACAGAAAATATCCAAAAGCTATAAAATCATGAACACAGAACACATGCTAGAAAAAATATAACGAGGCGACATGTGGAGTTTATGTATCAGAATTGTGCAAATTACACTGTTAAAGAACATCTGCTCACCTTCACAAACACCAGGTTTCATAGAACTTATCAACTTCATGGAAGAAATTGCTCTTTCTGCAGACTCCTTTGCGGCTTTAAGAATATTATCGCTTGAACACGGGGATGATCCCACAGGGTCAGCTTTACATGCTGTGGAAACAGCATGAGTGCCACTGCCACTAGAACATTTATCACACATGGCACAAGCGGGTATTGGAGAACATGATGCCAACAAGCAGTGGCAAGAACATCCATATCCAGGACAATAGGAGTAGCATCCATGATGTGGAGGGAGTTGTGACTGAGAAGCGGCACACCATTCATTCCATTGGAGACAAGAACCAGAACTTACAATGTCATTTTGGGAATTCCAGGAGCTTGCTTGATACAGTTCATCTGAAAGCTTCTGCATCTGCTCCATGTGCTCGTAATATTGGGTAAGTTTTTGGTTGTACTCAGCATACGGTAAATATCCCTCCAAAGTTTCTTGGGCATCAGGGCCACTTGATGAATGCTTGTTAGGTTCTGTTGCAGAAGGTTCTGCACCAAGCTGATTATTTTGAATTGGTGGAAGTTCGTTAGTTGCTCCAGTATTGTCAGAGAATAGGCATGCCTCTGTCACCCTGTTTGAAAAATTATCAATGTTATCATTGAGTTCCATATTTCTTTGCAAAAGGAACAAGAAAGAACATGAGTCAGAAAAGAATAGCATAATTTTAGCAGGTACAGAAGCATAGATAACTAATAAATAAATAAAAAGGAATGAAATTTTATCGGTTGGCTGTGACACTGACTGGCAGGGAAGTCTTAAGGTTACCATGGGAGCAGAGGAGAGCTTGAACTCTGTATCTCCTCTATGGAGGAGGGTATCCCTAACCAATGCAGCTAGGTGGTTGACGCAACCAAAAGGGTGAGCCCAATTAATCTGGGAACCCAAAATCAATTCCCTAACTCAAATTCTGCAGAAAATCAAGCAATCAATTCATCGGCTAGATAGGTCACATTCCACATGGATCTTGATAATAAGCCCTTTCACTGGTGGTGCTAACCCCCCATCATCAGTTTAACCCAATAACAACTTATGCTAAAACAAAAAAATGTGGAAACTCCTTACAGCACTCCATTGAAAGACCAATATATTGCTTATTTTTACCACCCTCAAGATAACTCCTCCAATTAGATGTCTCAGTTACTACTATTCATTTTCTTCTTCACATAATCCCATGCCATCACTAACAATTAACAAAGTATCGATTTCATGGCAATAGAAGATCATATGAATCACTATACAAAAACAGCCCACATCAATATATTATGGCAAGATAGTTTTTTGAAAAGATGGCACTAACTAAATCACTCAGCAACAGAAGGCAAGATAAAAAAAAGAAAAAAAAATCACATTATGGCCGTTTTCAAACCACTGTCCCAAATTACAGAATCTTGCAAAATCTTCACATGGGTTCATCTAAAATCTTTTTCATATATCATTTCAAAGAAATTATAATCATTTTATTTTCTAGAAAATTCTTCCATTAGATTTCAAGAAAACCCCAACATCTTGAAGAACATCCTTTTCTCCTTCCCCCACTTACAATTCTCAAAAGCTTGCAAAACCCATCCCAAAAAAAAAAAAAAAAAAACGCACTTTGTGTTTTGTGTTTCCAACCCTAATTTTCCTCTGTTTGGCAATGGCAAATGAATACAACCTACTAGATTTCCAATATTCAGATAATTTAAACCCTCACAGCATAAACAAAGGAAGAAAATCAAATATATAGGCTTACTTCTGAGTTGGGTTTTGCACATTTTCTTCAGTGCCGTTCATGATTTCTTTTTCTTGTTCTTGTTCTGGTTCTTCTTCCTCCCTGGTGGAATTGCCTCTGTAAGTTCCTCCATGCATTGTCTGGAAAGTAGATTACAAGAACTTGATTAGGGAAAGCTGGACAACAAACACAAAGGGGGATTTGTAGAAATTGAAAAGAAAGAAACCTTGTACTTGGTGATGGCGTTTTCGAATGCGTTGATGAGAGCGGAATCGTCCCACAGCTCTGTTTCCTTTCCCATTTCCTCCAAACAGGAACCAAGAAACTGGATTCTCACTTGTTCCTTCATTTTGTAACCCCGTTTCTATAAGGAGCACCACACGTGATCCCCGTGTGGAATTCTGTTCAGCACGTGCCAATCTGTTTTTCCCTTTTTTTTTCAAAAGAAAAATGATCCGATGCACCTAAAAGGCTCTCATAATTCGCCCCTGATAGTAAAGGTCATCCCGCCGATTTTCACTCTTAGTTGAGCAATGATACCGTTCGCTCGTCTTTGCAAGTGAATAGTTTTTTAAGCTTGGGGTTAATTAGATAGGTCGATGTTTTGTCCAAGCCCAAGCTCGAGCCCTGCTTGGTTAGTTATTGGACCTTAATTTTGAGCGGTGTAAGTTTCTAGGTTAGTGACTCCTAGCCTATTAATCTATTACCAAATATTGGATTAGTTAATTTGTATGAAAGCATGGCTCAAATTATATACGTAAAGTCTTTATGTATCTTTAAATCTATGAATATTTTAAGACAAAACTAAATATATTTAACTCTAAATTTTGAACGGCTCAAGAAAATTTGATATCACGACTTGTTGTGTTGTAAAAGAACCTTTTAATCCAAAGAAGTATGTATGTATGTACTGGCTTTGTACCCTTTTTGTGTGAAAAATTCTCATATCAAAATGACCTCATTGGTACACTTTTGTTTTAAAAATCGATAACGAAAGAATTCGTAACAAGAGATGAAATACAAAGCTCTCAATACATAAGAAAGAAAAGGACAGAAAGAGTGCAGCAGCAAACCCCTCACTTGGCTAATGCATAAATGAGCAACAAACACGGCCATGGATAAGATTTTCCTGGGGTTTAGTATTTATACATGTAAAAGAGTGCAGCCAAGGAAAGACCCCTTTATTCATATGAGGAATGGAACTGGGCCTGAACCCACTACTCGGGCATGGCCATTCTAATTAGCAAGTTTTGGGTTTTACTCACTAATCGCATAGGATATTAAGGCATTCAGCTGGTTGGTTTTTTAATGTACTTTTTTTTTTTTGGTACATGCATACTGATAAATTTATGACATACATAACATTTAAATGATTAGGCAAAACAGGACAACTTTATGGTTCAGCAGGTCTTTGACCTAGCCCAGGTCGATCCCGTCCATTTATTAAGTGGGCCTTGCTTTGAAGCCAACTTCAGGCCCATTGGACGCATATCTATGCCCAGGCATGCTGTATCAGGCCAAACCTAGGCCTAAACAGGCCTTTTTCCGAAGCCAACTTCAGGCCCATTGGACACATATCTATCCCCATGCATGCTGTATCACGTCAAACGTGGGCCGGGCTGGGGTTAGATCTAGGCCCACGCCACACCTCTTCCAAATGGATCATGTCAGTGTACTTCTAAGATCAAACTTTGCCCCTGATCCGATCAAATTCAAATAAGTTAAGACATTAAGGCTCCACACCTGCATCCAATGAGTTGGGTCCAGATCAGTCCTTTCATTTTAACCTAAGATTGCATAAATATAATTAACACACTATAATGATAATCTTGAGCCTGCGTCGAGCCATCGATGTGAACTTGAACCCAGACTTGATATTGTTTTACTAAGCCTTTTATGAAGTCCTACTGGACCCACTTGCATAGCACAAATAATGGTGAAACAGGGAGCAAAAACATAAGAATAAGAAAAAGAAAATCTTCAAGATTGTGCAAATAAATATTCTTTTAGCTACAGATAAATCAAAGTAAAATAAATAAAGTGAAAGTGAAAATTTTAACAAATACTTTGTTATCACATCAGATGTAGAGCTGAAAGTGGGTCAGGGCAGCCTGGTCTGTAGGCCTCTTTGGGTAGGATTACCCACACACATGGTCACCATTTATTACACAATATGCACATACATGATACATATGTTTGTATGTAATTAAGTTGGGTATCTGGGTTGAATTTGGGTGGCCAATGTCCAAAACCTGAACACTACCTGAATATCATGTCATGCCTTTTGAAACACAGGTCTAAACCCAAACAATTGCAACCCAAATTTTACTTTTAATTGGATCATACATTGAAGGTTTAGATTTAGCCCAACCCAAGTCGCGCCCTTATTAAGTCTTTGTTGTAAACAAAACTTTTCTAGTGTCTACATCTCAGATATTAACCAAAAAATAGAAGATGAACAAAGCTAATGTCTGGTTATCCATCTCACTGGCCTTTTCGGGCGTCTATTTACTAGAATTCTAATGGTTGGAGTTTTTGAGACATGATCTCTTTGGCATTTCCAAATCCCTTATTTCTTGACAAGAATTTATGAATTTCAGCAAATGATAAATCTCAAATGGCCTTTAAGAATTCATGAATTCTACCTTCTTTGCATTTTAGTGGAATTTCAAAATGCTTGTGCCTAAGGGCCTGTTCATTTACTAGAATTCCAGGAATTCTTGTCTGGGGAATTTTTTGAATTCCTAGACAAGGTGGAATTCCTAAATCCTCCTGGACCTTTTTTTCCTATTTGGGTGAGTGGTACAAACTTTGTGAGATTATCTACTTGTCAAGAGATCAATCTCTGGGACGTGTGAGGTGAAACGCCCTTGCCACTGGCCATCTTGAATTTCTCTTATAACTTATGGTATATATTATTTCCATTTTATAGTGAAGATTTTATAGAAATTCTGGGAAGTGAAAAGCCCCTGTGAGGCCTTGTCATTTTCATATAATATACATTAGTATAATATGCAAGGGGAGATTAGCTAGTACTTGCCATGGAAGGTAGCCAATAAGTCTGCTAGAAGTGGTCCCTGCTAACAAGATTCCTTTGGATTTTGATAGCAAGGATGTTCCCAAACAAGAAAGGGATTGACATCTTTCTTTTTTTTTTGGACTTAGTTGGGTGACCAAGAGGATTTTATGCTTCGCGGATTTATGTTTAGTTGCTTACACACTAGAGAGGAATTCTATAATTTAGAAAATCAAAATCCTCTTTGTTGAAAAAAATTAGTTAGTTTTTTCTTTATCTTTTTCATTAAAAAATATGATGCACCAAACAATGGGTTTAATGGACTGCAAGAAGATAAAAAATAAAAATTTCACTTTGTATTGTAGAATCCTCTCTTTACATAAATGCACCCTTAAAAATGAAATCCAAGTCATCTTTACTATAGGATTTTAGAGTAACTCTATCATAAATCCACATGGGGAAAGCCAAATGAAATCTAAATCACAAGAAACTATTGTTGTACAATTTACTACTTCTTTGCTAATCTCCACTCCCAATAGAGTATTTCTAACTATTGCATCGATTACATCTAAACCAATTCTCCCATTAGCATATTTTTAATCAAAATTAAATTAGACATAGGTGTAGACCTAACACATCTCAAAAAGTACAACATATTCAAAGATTTTACTAAGACAACGGGAATGAAGAAGCAAAATAAATGATTCGAAATTTCACTGAAACAGGACCTGTAGCCTTGTGAGGAATTACTGATTAAAATAATTTTGATAAAAAAAGCTTCCAACCAAACATGTCATTAGCGGTTCCGCCATTTTTAACCATTAATATATATATATATATATATGAGAAATATTCAAGTAAGAGATTTCATCACCATGTGTATTGAGGGACTCCACTTTTTTGGGAAGTTTTAAGTACAAAATGACATTTGTACTTTTGTACTTTTTGAAAAAAATTTCCTTTTATAATTGAAATTTTTCAAAAAAGGAGAGTCCCTCAGCATACATGGTGAAAAAATTCCTTACTTGAATATGACTTATAAATGCCAAGTATATATATTGATATAAATTTACAGTTATTCTCTTCTAGTCTCTACACATTCGAAAGCTACGCTTCACAACCCCTGACCCGGATCCAGGGGGCGTCCGGTGTTTTTACGTCCGGCACATTGTGCGGTGATGTGATGGGTCCTTCAATTCTTTTAAAATATTTTTCAGACACTAGCTCAAATGACACATTCTTCAATTCAAATGGGATGGGTCCCTGACTAACAATTACAAGGACACTAGCTCAAATGGGATGTTTGTTTAACATTTCAGATGAATCAAAGGGGCATTTTTAGGCATCATCATCCATCTAAGGTGGGCCACATCATGATCAGCCTTGAAAGTGGGCCACAGGAAAGGGGTGAGGCAGTGAACGGTGGATAAGGAAGGAGAAAGAGCCGAGTGAGAGTGTCACGTGGCAAAAAGAGGAGAGTGGAGTGATTGAAGGAAAGTCAAAGTAAAACAAAATATGTGTTTTTTATTAAAAAAATATTTTAAAAGATTTGATCGGTTGGATTAAAAAGTAGGAATCCAACGGCCATAACGTCCGGTGTTTTTGCGTCCGGCACATTGTGCGATATTTATTGGCGTTGGATTCCTACTTTTTAATCCAACCGATCAAATCTTTTAAAATATTTTTTTAATAAAAAGCACATATTTTGTTTTACTTTGACTTTCCTTCAATCACTCCACTCTCCTCTTTTTGCCACGTGGCACTCTCACTCGGCTCTTTCTCCTTCCTTATCCACCGTTCACTGCCTCACCCCTTTCCTGTGGCCCACTTTCAAGGCTGATCATGATGTGGCCCACCTTAGATGGATGATGATGCCTAAAAATGCCCCTTTGATTCATCTGAAATGTTAAACAATCATCCCATTTGAGCTAGTGTCCTTGTAATTGTTAGTCAGGGACCCATCCCATTTGAATTGAAGAATGTGTCATTTGAGCTAGTGTCTGAAAAATATTTTAAAAGAATTGAAGGACCCATCCCATCACCGCACAATGTGCCGGACGCAAAAACACTGGACGCCCCCTGGATCCCCCTGACCCGACCCGACCCGGCCTTTGGTAGCAGGTGCGGGCAGACCCTGCCCGTCCTCGTCACGTCGCTATCAAACCCCCTGCCCGCTTTGCCCTGCCCTGGTCAATGAGTCAATCATAAAGCAATGGAGTGCAAAATCATTTTTACTCTTTTACTGTCCCTCTCTCTCCCTGCCCGGACTGACCGTCTCTGACACGTGCTTTGACTCTCTGACTCACTAGAGGACAAGGTGGTGGTGTGACACGAGGGGTCTGATAGTCAAGTAGAAAGTAAGATTGTAGGGAAAAAGCTGTCTATTTTTTTATTATATAATATATTATAGTGAGGATTTTGAATTTAATTTTGACCGTAATTTTTTCAATTTTGACTATTTGCACTGAGTGTTGGAAAAAGGAAAAAAATGTATAAATTATGAGACTTAGGTTGATGACCTCTTATCTTTATGAGGAATTAATCAAACACTGCACCATAAAATACTTGTATATAATTATTCATCAACAAAATATAAAAAATAATTAGATGGAGCAAGAACCCAAGCCACGTGGGTCATGCCCATGCTTAACACGGTTTATTATGATAGTAGTTTTATTGTTCTAGCATTGTTGTTTGTTGTTTACTGTTTGCTCTTCCTTCTGTTTTGGAAATTGTTTTTCGACCTTTCAATGTAAGAGCATAGGCTTTTGCTATTTTATGGGTCGAAATCTTTATCAAAATCAATTAGTCTATCAGTTTTTGTTGATCAAATATTCATTTTAGTTGTTTTAGGGCACGTTTATGCAATAAGATGATCTTATATGGTAGAGATTTTGAATTTCGTTGTAACCTTGTTTTGGGTGGTTTTGGTATAATGCGTTTTTCTTATGAAAAAAAAAAAAAGGAAAGAAGAAGAATATATGATTTTCCTAAGTTAAAAGGATTTTGACTCCATATGTAAGGGGTACTAGGAAGGCAAGATTTTTCTCTCTTGAGGAAATAGAAATCCATGCAAAGCACAATCACACTTTACTTATCCTCAGATTCTCGTATCCCAAGAACTCAAATGCCCTTGGAACATGTTTGTTTCTAGGTACTTCCAATGAGAATAGCAAGTGCTGAGAATTATTGATGCTAGTGTCATATTAAATAAACTAGCAACAAAGGCCCATGCTTAGCCCGGGCCCAAAAGTGAGAATATATTTAGAATTAAAATAAGAGAAAAGATATTGTTTAATTGAAATAAAAAGTATCATATAGGCATCGGTGCACAAGTATAATTGCATATAACCGTCATACCATGATAATGTAATATGAAAAAAATCTATAAACTAAAAGTTTATGAAAGAAGTATGTTTATGAAAAATAATAAATAATGAGTTTCGCTTCAAACATAAAGTTGAATAATAAATAATTCAAATCTTTGAAGAATAAGAAGATTGTACAATTCATCCACTCGTTTATCGACTTGTTTTAGCGTTAGTCACTGAGATTGTCACTTTACTTTCCAATTGACCAGGTGCATAACTCGTCCTAATGGTTAAAGGGTTGATATTATTTTTCATCTTCAATGCTGTTGATATAAGTGAATATAAGTTAGTGAAATGAAACAATCTTTTAAAAGAATTAAAGAAAGGGGAAACAGAGTAAGTTAATGGCAGTGGAAATCGAAGATAATGTCCGATTAAAACTAAAAAGTATTGTTAAAATTAAATCAGAAACCCTCCACTTTAATATATGATAATTGAAAAAACTTTTTACATCCATTTTATAAAAAAAATTGTTTACATCTAAACTAATTCAAATTTCATTTCAAGAAAAAGAAGACATGTAATTAATAATTAATATTACTAAAAGAGGCTGAAATAAACTGCGTTATATTAAAATAATGGATAATCAATAAACTAAAGTTTTCATAAAATCATATTATTGCCTAATTTTACAGTGAAAATCCTATTATTGCCTAATTTGTTTGTTCGACTACAACCAATGGTCAGGCTAGAATAATTATTTACATTCTTAACTATCAAGATTAAACCGTTTTATAAAGTTGTTTAGCATCTGGTCTAGTTTTTTGGAACATTGAAGTGATGCATGAAGTTCAAATACATCTCATGTTATATAATTCTTAGAACATGGGAAGTTCTTCTATTGGAGCGTTGGAATTCTGAAAACCAACTTAACTTACTCTTATCCTTTTAAATTCTCAGCAACTCCTAACTTTTTGATTAATGCTTGCCTTTATTTGAGCATCTATAAATCACATAGAAAACAACATACAGCAGGGAGAATTTATAACTCTATCCAAACAATTTCTCAGTAATCCTCTAACATACAAGCGCTAATTAGGAGTGCCCTTTATAGGACATCAAGGTGATTTGCTCATGATTAGGGTTGTGGAGGATGGAATTGATGTGGCCCATTTTAATTCTAAGTTGAATTGCCTATCCTCAGTATAAAAAAAAAAAAACTTAAGATACCCAAGCCTGTTAGGGTGCGTACTTTGCATGCTCCTTGGAGGCAATGGCACTATCACTCTCATAATTCTTCCCTTTACAAGACCTCTTTAAACTCCTCATCTGTCACTTTCTACTTGGAAAAATTGAATGGGCGTTTTCAACAGAGCACGTTGGGCCCATCTTGGTAGTTGTCAATCAAGGGTATATATAATGTGAATGGAAGGAAAATTTTCTCCTCCGCACAATGCTAACCACGAGCATTAAATTTATGACCGTGACCAATTCAAATGAGCTACAGAGCGCATGAGCATAGAAAAAAATTCATTCATAAATGAGAAGCCCTAACTATATATGGTAAGCTCATATCACGTGAGTCCCATTTGACGATCATAAACTTTCATTTTTATGGTTCAAGAATTTAATGGATTTATCATATGCCTTTTCTTATTTGATGAACTCAATGGATGCAATTAAAATCAAGGTCAGATAGAAGTTGGTGGCAATTGAATAAGAGAAATAGTAAGTGTGAGTGGAATGGATTGATTACAGGTGTGGTGTGAGGTGCCCACAAGGTATCATTCACTGTACCATTCTCCAAAAAGATTCTCTCTCTCTCTCTCTAGGATACATGAGAACTATTTTGACTTAGTCGGCACAGTCAATATGGATGGTCCAAATGTCACAACCAATTAGAAGATTCCCATGAATATTGGGAAGCTCAGTTAATTGGCAACACCAGATCTCACCCTGCTACCCAGAGATGATCTCTTTCTATGCCACTCTTTCAATGTGTGTGGGAACTCTTGGGTCTCTCAAGACTGGGGTACCAAAAAAAATTCTCAATTGATTTTATGAGGTTGGGTGATTTTATCTTCTAAGGCTTGGACTCTAGAAATTCACAAAGCTTTCTTATAAGACATTAATATTCCCTCTCCTTCATATGACCCCTCCCTGAGAATCCAAATGGGGTATTAATTTGGATGTGACATAGAACCTAGATGTCACATTTGTATTTGCCATCCCCTTAAAAAAAGGATTCGGTTCAAGGTTCGAATCCAAAACACAAAATGTTCAGTGCATTGGTATAATTGGATAAACAAACTTCAAAATAAGATTTTTAGTGGGGTTATAAATTAAAATAATATATGATTAAACCTAAGTAGACTCTTAAATATCAATACGACTCAAGCTATGTGGGCGCTTCTTTATCTAAATTATCCTCAAGTCAGAATATACAAGGATCTTTATATAGGTGAGCTACACATGTACACACACATATATAAGAACATTTAAAATGGGGTGTTTACAATTAATCAATAAGTAAGAAATAATTCTCTAACAAATGTATCCTGTTGGTTGAAGTGCTCACTATACTTGAACATGATTGTGAAGAAATTCTTGAGTATTATCAAAACTTTCACTCTATTTTTACCTTGTTCATAACCAATAAGGATAGAATCATGCAACTGAAACTTCACTCGGCTACATGGGTACGAAACCATCAATGAGTAGCTTGGTGTCAGAAATCGATCATTTTATTTATCATGAATCTCATTCATTTTCATTTTTTTCATACATCACATCAAGAAATTTGTAGAAGGAATCTTCCCCCTTATTTTGCTTTTGTAACGTAAGTATTTACACACCCACAGTTACACACACTCCTGACTCCACCAAGCCCCTCCCATCACCATCACCACTGTAGCCGGAGATTGATTCTTGGTTGCTTCTGTGGAAGGGAAGTGCACACTTATTGGCTATCAGTAGATAAACTATAAACGGAATCTCTCAAGTCAACTAATTCATCCCCTAGTCATACTGACTTATCAAATCAACCAATGTATCACCTCTCAATCACACGACACATGCAACTCCCATCACAACTCACATGCAAATAGGTAAAAGGTAGACAATTTTTACGAAAGGAAAACAAGTAAGAAAATGGACATAGGACTTAGTCAACTTTACTTGTAAATGAGGAAAGACACCTCAATTTATTTGTAAACTATTGTTTTACCCCAATAGGGCTTGTTTAATCTTTTCAAGAATTATCATGTTGGAAGGTTTTATGAATACCCAAAATGATGTCTCCCACTTGGTTTCACAAATACTGAGGTATAATTAGCATTTTAAAAAATTAGAATTTTTATAATTTTATAGGAAAAAAGTGACATTTTGTAAGGCTGCTTTTATAAACTCTCACTATACAACCTGGGAATTTCGGATTCTTAGGGGGTAACAACTAACATTGTTGTTAGAAGTTTCCAACACAAGAACTCTAGTGGAAAATACCTCCAAACAAACATGCCCTTACATCACATTTGGCTTGGGATTTCCCACTGGCCTTCCATAGTGTCATAAAACACACTGTTTGACAATTATAAATTTATGAGGATTTGGACCACATTGAAAATTATTATTTTTTATGATTTTCATGTCCGACTCTAAATAGGATCTAGAAATCCTCTTTTTGTGGATGTACATACTGACATTAATGATATTTCTTAGTCATATTAAATGCATCTGTATGCACCAATGTGAAGAAGAATCACCATTCATAATGAGGAATTTTATAATATATGGATTTCTCACCTGTTATCATACATGCCCTTAGTAAAGTCTCCAAATCTATTTTGTTTTACTTCTTTTGTTTGAAAAAGTCTCCAATCTTTAATGACAAGTTATCTTACCTTTGTAAACAGAGAAGATACAACATTTTACAGCTCACCCCCATCAAGACTTGAATGTGCTGATTTATACCCCGTCTGTAGCATTTTATGTATCATCAACTTCGCTTATAAAGCAGGAACAGTAAAGAGTTATTGGAAACAAGTAATTTGTGATAGAGAATGAGACAGAAGCCATTATCAAAGACACTAATCAGTCAAAATGACAATCTCTCATACTGTGTTGGTTGTTGGCCGATTCGGAACAGAGAGTGAATTCCCCGACCAAATTATTGGTGTTTGCTAATACTCCTCCACATGTGCTGACGTGGTGGGAATCCACAAAATCCAAGGAAAGCATCTGGTGGGTCCCACAAATCAGATCACCTCAATTCATGGCCAAGACAATCCATTAATCAGGTGGGCCCCACACGCATATTCAGATTGTACCATGGACGAAAAACAGTTTAGTTTGTCTGTCAGGTTAAGGGGCATCTATATGATGGGTGGTTGAGATGATGTGGAAGGGAAGACATTCATACAGTGTGCCATGAAATGATGAGTAACATAGTAAAGATAATCCAATGGTGGAAAACTCGGTGCTTCATCTAATGAAGTTTCACCTTATGGCTCCAATGAAGTCTTCCTAAATGGCCCACTAAGTGATGAAAACATATTAGTGTAAGCTCAGTCAATTATAGTCAGTGTCATTTTGATGCTGGAGATAACAGACGTTTGCCCATTTAAAGATGGAAATCATAGTGTGTGGCATTGTTGGGTGAGCCAGTTGTGTCCCATCCTTTTTCTGACTTTTCATCTTTGAATGGGCTTCACTTTTTATAAAACCCCCATTTCTCAAAATTGGAGATTTCTCACTATGGAGCATTTGAAAACTTTAAAAATAAGCTCTTATTCCATGTTTTTGGGCTCGTTAGTATTTAGAGTGTTTTCTAAACTTCTAATTGTATTTCTCATTTGATTGGAAGTAGAACTTCCGCCTGAAAAAAATTAAGGGAACTTACTTTTTTAATTCGAAATTTTTTTCCTAAAATGCAAGTGGCCAAAATAGAGTTTTGTATTCTTGTTTTTATGTATGTGGCCCCCTTATGATCAAGAGAAATGCATAATATATAGATTGATTTTGAGATGTTACGCGCAAGGTAGGTGTTCACATGAATGGAATTAGCCTTGGCCCCCCAAAGAAAAAAAATTCCTGACTTTGCTTTTGGGTCACCATGTGTGGTGGGACGCATATCCACTTATGTGAGGCTTAATTTCATGATGGGCATAATCAGATAAACTCTAGGTAAACATAATACAAAGAAATAACGCAATCTTACCATGACTAGACCAGACAAAAATCACTTAAAAATGCTTAGTGTTTGGTGCAATGGCAGGACATGTCCTTCATTTTGGTGGGTGGAATAACAAATTTGGACCTGTGTAGGTGATGCTACTACTTTGTATCCCCATTGTGATGAGGGCAGCAGAAAAAGAGAAAGAGAAAAGAAAAGTCACTTAAAAACATATATACAAAATTCAGATATAGCAAGTTTTCTTTTCTTCTCAAAATAGTACATATGAGTAGCACTTTTTGCAAATTTTCTACACTCTTAGAGTTAAGCTCTCTCTAAGATACCATAGCCATGAAGTGAAGGCTTACAAGGGGATAAAGGCACTTGATTTTGTCTATACAATACTTTCCTTCTCCTTCCTACCCAATTTCCTCCTTCCTTTTCCTTTGTCCGAGAAGTATAAAGTAAACAAGAGGCCATGCAAGGAATGAAGAAAGAGCCTCATACACCTTTTCTAAAAATCAAGTTCTTCATCAAAAGGGACAAATACAATTACCAAGGATCACTTCTTGCTTTGTGATAGTGAAAGGAAGAGTCTCTCTCTCTCTCTCTCTCTCTCTCTCTCATAATGCAACTTTTCAAAAAAATAATTAGAGCTTGTATTGAGGAGAATATAGTATGCTTTAGCTATCACAGATTGATATGGACATGCTTTTTCATCTTTCCTCCTTTTTTGCTTTGTCTCTTTTGTCTGTTTGTCTCTCTCTATATCTTTCTTTCTTACTTTCTCTGATTTTGAAGTGGGTGTCACACGCTCATCACAGTCTTTTAGATAATGATTTGAAAATGAGTAGATGGGAATTGGGAGATCAATGAGACCTTCCCAATGTGAACTCCAGATTGGGTTTCCTGGGGCTGGTCCCTGAAAGGGTTGATGCATTCAAATCTAATGTTCTTTCATAGCTTTGGCGTTCTGGGTCAATCTCCTGAGGAAATAAAAAGAAAATTTAGAATTTTCATAAAGTATGGAAAAAAATTGATGTAACATCAACTCATGTAATTCTTAAGGCAAAGCTAGGGATATATTCCCTACATTACATGATGAATCCGACTCTTAGCTTTTTAAAGTAAGACAGATGAAATAGCTGGTGGGGCCCACTGCCCTACCAAAATATGATAGAGCTTTGGGATCTAACACTATGCACAAAACATTATATGCAGAAGCAATAGAGGATCCATATCATCCTTTATTGCTTTGGGACCAATCATCTAAAAAAAAAAAATCATCCCATTATGAAATTTTAGTTTAATGGACCTGATATATCAATATCCTTAGTATAGAGAAAATGCAAATATGTCCCTTGATTTCTTTAAAGTTGTTTGTATCTTCCACCTTTTCTCTTCTACGCCTAAACCTAAACTAATAAAAAATTTATTCCCTTTATTATTGTGACCCCATTCTCATGGAAAGTATGGTTCATTTACTGTTGAGGGAATTCAAGGTTATTTCTTGGAACGAAGGGAATCATCAATACATACATTTGAACCCAAGTATGTTTCAGTAATTTTTACATAGAACAGTTAGGTGATGGGTCTAAGTGGGTACCTCAAAAGATAGTTTGTTTTGCATAGAATCCCTTGAAATGTCATTCAACCAGGCTTCCTTACTGCAAACCAGCATGAAGAATAATATTTCCATCAGCGGAAGTCCATCCATGCAAAAAAGAACACAAGAAAAGAAAGCTATCTTTTTTTTTTTTTTTTTTTTTATCTTATGTTAACATATAATTTGGTTGCTTTATGAAATGTTCTGATTGAAATAAAGATGAACCCCATGTGAGACCCCAATAGCTATAAGAAGAAACTACAAGGAAGCTTCAGTGGACTTTGCTTTTGAACCAAGTTCTTGCTACTTTTTGGTCCCATTTGCATGCAATAGGCTCCCACAAAATCTCATGGACAAGCTCGCAAATTCAGGCAGATTTTATCCAATGGATCAATGTTTGGGAATTGGGGTAGACACTGCACCTTGTTGTCCTGTATGTTTTAACTACTTGAAGGGGTCATTACCCCATCATAGAACTTCCATGTTCACCTAACTTTGACAAGGAAAAAAGTATAGAACTTCCATGTTCACCTAACTTTGACAGAGAGAACAAAGGTTAATACCACCTTTTTATGACCACTTTCATGAGAGAGAGAGAGAGAGAGAGAGAGAGAGAGAGAGAGAGAGAGAGAGAGAGAGAGAGAGAGGTGTGTGTTAGAGAGATCTTAGTGCTTGCAAAATGGGGTGTAGCACTTGAACACTCAAGGGCCTTTGTGTACAATACGTACTGACTTCTTAGGGTCCTCTAGGCAATGTGCTCCTATCAAAGTGGATCCAAGTCTAAAGATCAAAGGTGGTGATGCACAAGGAACAACCAAAGTGTATTCTTTTGACAGGAAATGATTGTCCATCCATCGCCCTAGTATGCTAAATACTAAGATAATGATGGCGGTTCCCCACTATATCTACCTTCATCCATGACCATTGAATAGCTTCATCCTTCCAATAGACATCTTTCACATGAATTTTGAAGAATTAAAACAAATAAAACGAACACCAAGAATTTCAAATGCAGGCTAAGGTTCTTTTCATTGTCATTGTTAATGGCTAAGATGCTAAACTAATATGTTCATCACTTACTAGAACTTCCCACACACAATTCCTCCTTGGAAGAAATGTCTTCTATTTTGTTTTAGATCCAGAAATTAACAATTTGGATCACCCATTCATGAGAATCTATAATAGTCTTTGTTTTTTTCATTTTTGAAAAGCAACCAGAAATGAATAGATGAAGTTTCTATCTCCATCTCTATGGTATGTGACATACTTCCCTAAATAGAAATTAATTGTTAAAGAACCCATTCTCATATCTCAAAGGTGCCTAATCTGTTGCGACACAGATATTCTCCTCCACTATTGTAAGAATAACAGATTTTAACTTAAATCCTCAGACTGACATGTTCTTAAACATCATTGACCATTAGTACTCCACAATCCATTATAACAATAAATGCTGCTAAAATAAAAAAACAATAATATGTAAAAAGTTTCATTTTTTTGCATAAGATTATCGTAATCTATTCCACTGTCACTATAGTCTCATTATCACTAGAGTGCACAATATCTTAAGACTGCTAAATTGAGAAATTTTAAAATCACATAATCTCAAACAAAACATCAGTCAACCACTTAACCTACAGATATAGAAATCAAAGAACTTAATCACTGGATTACAACCTTGAAGAATTGCACCATAGGCCATTGTAATCTGTTCTATGATTCGCAGTGGATCCATGTGGCTTGTGAACATCTTGCAAGAGTTCATCAGAGATTTCTCCAGATGAGCCATTCTCGAAGCCATTCGACTGGCCTGAAATGAGAACAAACAAGGTTCTCTATAAGATCTAATTTCCAAACAAATAAAATTTCAGCTGAAGTGAATAAGAAAGATGGTGTTACCTGAAGCAGCCACCGGTCGGTCGGTAGTCTTCACAGTCCGATACATCTGCGGGCAGTCATACGTATAATCTTTAAGATTATTTATCTGGTAGCGTTGTATTTATACGATGAATATATGTGAGTAAAAATACTTCTAAAATACTAGTAATATATGTTCCTATTTATGTGGACATGGGCACCTGTCTTATGGCTTAATCGTAAAGTAAGATGTCTACTATTCATATGAATTCCTAGACGTATGTTTCAATAGTAAACCCAATGACCAAAAGATAATTTTGAAATGATGGGGATTAGTACTTGATCTTGCTATTTATTGTGATTTGAAACAAAACCCAAAAGTTGAAGAAAAGAAGAAAAAAAACAATGTTTTCTTTCTTTATGCAGATAGTACTTGATACAAACAGAAATGATAGGCATTGGGACGTGGGTGTAGTTTAACCTTTAATTTTTAGTAACATAAAGCCTTGCCCACAATAAAAATAAAAATATCAAGACTGGTCCTGCACTGGGGTTGTCCTTTGATTTCTGCCGTATATTCTTCTTTTTTCTGTTTCTGTTATTGGTATCGTTTCTACTTCCAAGCAAAAAGCTGCTCCTCAACTTGAAGAACCAAAAAATGTCAAAAGGAGAAAGAGAAAAAGAAGAAGGAGAAGAGGGTTTGGACAAAGGATTTTTCTTTGTTTCATTTCATGTAAGAAAACCCCAGATGCATTTACCCCAAGAAAAAAACAAGAAAAAAGAACAGACCATTCACCAAAGCTTGATAGAAAAGTAAAACATCAGAGAAAGCAAAACAGTAACGGTAAATAATATATTTCTGCCATTTTTGCTCATTGGGTTTTCTTCGAGTTTGATAAAAGAATCTGAAATTATAAACGAATTGGATTTGGAAGTTGCTTTTACCTGTAAATGGGATTTCACATGAGCCAAGGTGAGATCTTTTACATCCATGAGCTCAAGAACAGACTTTGGTGTAGCCCCTATAAAACCCAAAAGGGAAAATGGCAAAACAAAAAATCTCAATGCTTCAACTCTGGAGAAATCCAAGAGCGCACACAGACTGGGAACAGTTGGGAGTACATAGACAAAATTGAAAAAAAAATAAAAAATTAAGATCATAGTCTAAGAACAGATGGGAGTGTAGACAAATTCAAAAAACAAAACAAAACAAAGAAGATCATATAGCCCTACTTTCATGCCCACCCAAGAGCTCGACGGCGTGGACGAAGCGGGCATGAAGAGTAGTAGTCCATCGCATTCGCGGCGCTCTCATGCTTCTCTTGGCCGGAAATCTTGATAGTAATCTCGATCTGGCAGCAAAGCTTTGAGAAGAAAAGGATGTTGAAGTAGCAGATGACTGTTGTTGGGCAAAAGGGTATGAAGGAGGACTATGATAGAGAGGAACTCCTCTAATAGGACCATAGAAACGAAGCTCTTGATGATTTTGATAAAGATTTTGTCCTTGCTGTTGTTGATGATGGTGAAGAGATTGGTGGGGTTGGAAATGATGACCATGAAGGCTATTGGAGTTGTTTGGTTCTGAGACCTTTGGATTTGTCAAAGAAAGCTCAAATAATGCATCTTGTTTTTCCTTGGAGGGGAAGGAGCTATTGGTGTCCAAAGCTCTTCTAACAAACCCCAAGTCCATCTCTCCATCTGTTCTTCTCCAAGCTGATGTGGGTATGCTCTTTGGAGGGCTGATTTGAAGGGACAAATCAAGTTGTGCTGGAAAAAGCTCCATTACACCTCTAGATCCGTTTCAGTACCAAGTCTTCTCCTCCTCTCAGTATTCTAAAAGGTTGGACCTTGGATGACAGTTTGAAGAATTTTTAGGGTAGGAATGTTGGGTTTTCTAGAGATGAGCAGGATGGAAAGTGGAGGAGATTTGAGAGAAGGGTAGAAATAATGATAAAATGAAATGGTTTTTTTTTTTTTTATATATCTTCTCCCCCTTTTCTTCTTGTTTGATTGTGTGAGGATATGGAAGAAAATGACAGTTACAGTAGGATAAAGCAATGTAGAAAAAAAAAAAGAGTGGAAGAGAGAGAGAGAGAGAGAGAGAGAGAGAGAGAGAGAGAGAGAGAGAGAGAGAGAGAGAAGTTAGGTGATT
This sequence comes from Cinnamomum chago, assembly GCA_038049695.1. Lineage (NCBI taxonomy): Eukaryota > Viridiplantae > Streptophyta > Magnoliopsida > Laurales > Lauraceae > Cinnamomum > Cinnamomum chago. The sequence goes on from CP142456.1 coordinate 1,800,864, forward strand.
GTTTTTGGACGTGGGTGAGGGTGCAAGGAAAAGAGGGAGAAGGTGATAAATAAGCTGAGTCTTGATTCCTTTTTCACTTTCATGCTTTGTTTTCTTTGAGGAAAAAGGGAATTTTTGTGTAGGCTTTAACGTGTGGGACTTGGTATGCACGTAGCATTCAGATCCTCCGCGCTTCAGCAACAGGAAGGTCTCTTGCTGTTTCTTTGTTTCTTGTTTTTTTTCCTCCCTACAACAAAAGAAAAAGAATAGTGTTAAAGAGTTTGTATTGCTCACTTGTTTCTAAATACAAGGAGGCTTTAGAATACAACTATTTATAAAAACCAATCAATCTTATTAGATGTTGGTGTCCAATGTAAAGGCTATAAAAATTGGAAGTCAAAACTCTTCCTTTTAGAGAGAAAGATATCTAGGACTTGTTTTTTCAATAAGAGGATTTGGCACTATGTAAATTTCTATTTTCATAGCAGAGTGAAATCCATAGTTCCTAACCCTCCGGTGGAAACCAAAATCCTCTTTATTGAAAAAGATTAGTTCAATGTATCCCACCAAACCTTGGAAAAATCAGAATAACTTTTCCTCCAAATGCACATGATTTTCCTTGAAGTGGCTTACATCAGAAAAGCATTTTTATAGGCCTCCTTACTGTACAAAATTTCATATTTAAAGGTTTTTTTTTATTAAGAGAATATATAATAATCAGACAAAACACAAGCAACCCCCTTCAAAACCACCAACAGAAATTAACTCAATTGATAAAGGTCCCTACCCAACAGAAAGTTGAAACCCGCTTGATCTCATTTAGCAAGAAGGTGGGCTACCATATTAAGTTTCTATAAAGTTTCTTAGGAATGTAAGAAGCTTTAACGTACTAAAGAAAATAATTGCAAGTCTGGATATCTCTGATGATCGTCTGGATCCTCCAATTAATAACTCTTCTTGACGCTTTTACAACTTCCAAAGCATCCATGTATAAAATAATTATCGAAAGCCCGCATCCTCTTACCGCTTTTAATGCAAAAAGAGCTGACCTCGTTTCAGCCTATTTGGCTGAGAAGGTTAATTTTGGTCATTTGGCAACTCCTGCAGCACCAAGAGCCATTATAAAACATTGTAAAACCAAATGCTGACTGACCAAAAAAGGGATTATAAGTTGCATCACAGGGTTAGAACATGAGACATAACATGAATATTTATTCATGGATGGTTGACTATCCATTTTGGGCTGAATAATCATACTATTAGCAAGTGAAATAGCCCATATCGGATTTGGAGATCTAGCTTTGAATACAGATTCGTTTCTCATCCACCATATAGCCCACCATATGGCTATGGAAAGAGCTTGAGATTCTAGATCGATAACCGACTGTTGTCTTAAAGGCCTATCCTCGACCCACCATTTCCACCATTCATCTATACTATTGTGGGGGAATTTGTCGGCTAACACACTAAAGCGTGATCCAAACCAAACAGCTCGAGCGAAATCACACTACAACATGATGTGCTCCACACTGTCTTTGCCTTAATCATGAAGAAGATGACCTCCACCTCTTTTTCTCGTGCCCCTTTGCGCAGCAGGTTTGGTTGTGGATTTTAAGTCCTGGTGTTTATCCCCCTTGCCGTCCTCTGTCAGTGTCTGCTATTTGGTCTTCCCTAGCTCAGGCCACTGGCTCCCAGGAGAGGAAGCTAGCCGCGGCGATCTTCTTCAATACCATCTCAGTTTTTTGGTCTCTCAGGAATGATTGCAAGCACCGGAATGGAAAGCCTTGTCTGGGTAGAGCTCAGAGAACTCTCCAGGATCAGTTGAAAGTGCTTGCTAGTCTGCTGCAAGGATCTGTTATTTCTCATCCAGTCCTGTGTGGCTTGGGCCTGATGTGAGCTTCTCCCCTCAGCTTGCAGTTAGTTCTCAGCTTTTGGATAGCTCCTGCTCTGTTCAGTTTTGCTGGTTGCAGTTTTCTCCTGCTCTGTTTTGTTTTGCTGGTGGCTTCTTTTCCTCATTTCAGCTGGAGTGGGGTCTAGTTGGCGATTGGTGGCTGCTTTGGCAGTGGCCCAAGCTTTCCTCCTTGGCTTTCTGGCTGCTGTAGCCTCCCCGTCTGAATTCTGTTTTTGATGTTGTTTCTTCGCTGGCAGTGCAGCATTGTTCTTAGCAGGCTGAAGAGTCCCTGAGGTTCGGTCTCTCTTGTGGTTTTTCTTTGGCCAGTGGCCCTTTTGTATAGTGTTTTGTCTGGGTCGGCTGGCCCTGAGGTTGCCTTTTTGTTAGCTCCCTCTCCGGCTGGTCTTCCCCTGTTTCTTTGGGGTTTTTTGCCCTCTCCTTTTCTTCAATACAAATTTACCATACAACAAAAGAAAAATTACTACAAAGAGGGCAATTAGAAGGGAAATTGGGGATTCCCAAATCTTGATTTCAAGGTGGATCTCACTGGAATTGCTTCTTTTTTTTTAAACATTTTCATCCAAACAATAAAACTCTTGAAGGGAGGGGACACTTCCAATAAGATTTCCAACTTATATTTGGGTCACGGTGAGTAAACCTTTTTTTAAGAATGCATTTTGCATTCTTTTAAAGGTTAAAAAACTTCATTTTGCAGAACCTATGAAGATGATCATAATCCACTTTATACTGCTAACTTGCTTAGTTAATCTTTTTTTTAGGGCATGTCTTTTCATGGAATTTAATTCCTTAATGCAGTGTATAACGGGTTCCCACAAAGAAATATTAAAAAGGTAAGTAGTGAATGATGTAAGGTGGAGATGTAGATCCCACCCTCACTTTCTTTATGGTTGTTTTCTTTTTTGGGGTCGTTTTGCGCCCTTTGTTAATATATATCTTTGCCACTTAGAAAAAAAAAGAAAAGGTAAGAGGTGGAGGCTATAAGGTGCACGATTTTCTTAAGATTGATTTACTAGAGTGATAGCTGGCTAATCATTTTCGATTAAAGGGGAGATTATTTGATGGAGATTTGTGATTCTTTGTCCTTTTCTTCTAAAATTTTAGCAAAAGGAATGCATTTCTTAGAATTCTTAGGAGCTCAATCTAATGCAAACAACTAAACCTAAACAAACTTGAATCGAAGGTATGTTTTTAGAAAAAAAATCCTAATTTGATAGTTTGAACTTGTATGGTTTAAACATAGCATAAATTTTGGCATGTCCTGATAGGTTCCGTCACTCAATTAAAATTATTTTTTTTCTCTTTTTAATTCTATTAATTATTCACTTTCACGATACTAGTCAAAATAGACGGTTGCAATTGGATGACCCACACCACCTGTTTGGGAAACAATCTATAAGGTGTGGAATACCCACCTATTCAAATTCAAGCTGCTCAAAATGAGTACTCTTTTTGTGTATGTGCATGGAGTGTCCCCAAATTTTACTCCAATAGGAGTTGATCCCACCGTATGATGGAGTCTATGATTAATATATAATTAACTTAATTACATGCGTCATTAATCATATTCATTAATCACCTAGTCACAATTGGGATCTTATAATAGGGCTAACTCCGATTGAAATAAAATTTGAAGACATCTGATACATGGGGAGGGCCTCTGTCTTTCAATATGTGAGTCCTATACTAGGCAATTTCTATGGGCCGTCTAATATCATTTCTGAGAAATATTTCTATATTAAATGGGAAATAGAAGAATATACCCCCCCCCCCCCCCCCCCCCCCCCCCCCCCCCCCACCCCCAAAAAAAAAAAAAAAAAAAAAAAAAAAAACTCTGTCTCTACCTCTCTAGATGATCTCTAACAAAATGCTTCGCAAACAAACTTTTTATCATTCATTTTCAGAATAAAAAACTTTCAAAATGATATCAAACAGGATGTAGAACTCTTAAACCTCTAACTCACTTCTTAGATAGAACACTACTAAAATCTAAAATGTTGAAAGAAAATTATGAAAAACAAACAAAACAAAAAATGAGAAGAATAAGGAAAAACTGATAATAACATCTGTTAATTTCATTTTTATTCTTTGAATGTGACTCAAGAAACCCTTTAGATAAGCTCTTAGAAAATTTGATTTTATTATTTAACTTCTCCACTTGATCATATATTTATACCGCACCATTCTAACGAGGTGCTGATGGTGAGGGACTTGGCCAGGTGTAGGTGTCTAGCTGCTGGTATTTAACAGGGGGAAAAAGAAAAGGAGAAATATTTATGAAAAATCCTTGTGGCATGTGTAGCTAGCTGCTAGTGGGACCAGCTACACATGAAATCCTGGCCCCTTCTATTTTTGGCAAAGTGGATGGTTCCATTTCAAAGTCTTTGTGTACTCCCAACCCAATCAAGAGACTGGAGTCCTTAGCCTATATATGCCTGAACCCATTGTCCAGTGCACCCTATGTCAAGCACAGAAACCGATATATAGGAGAAACATTGGTATAGAGCTTGTTCCCCTAAATAGTTACATGTGTACCAGTTTACTTGCAGCATACATGTGTGAGACCCACCATGGATTTAACCACATCCCTACATAAAGTCAATCAGACCCATTTTCTTAACCACCCACCTTGGCATTGATTTGAGCATTGCATGTGGCCCACTGAGCATCACAGCTAATGCTAGTACTTTCTTAAATACAGGCAGAGTAAATTATTTCTAAAGTAAGATTTTCAAAATGAAGTTTTTATCTAGTGAAGAAAGTAGTCATACAGACTGATCTTCAAGGAGAATTACCATCAATAAATACCAAGAGATTCAAGACACTTTCTCAGCCTAGGGGCTGGAATCCAAGAGACCCTCACAGTGAAAAGAGGAAGCCAATATAATGAGATAAAAAGTCCACACAAGTGGAAGGAGGAAAGATTATAATGTGGAAAAAGAGTGCTATCACTCTGAAATCGATCCTTAGCCAATTACGTGACATGCACGACTACCAATTAATTGAGCAACTCCTTGTTGTTTTGGTTAGAGAAACTCTAAAAATTCTTTTACAGGAAAAATTATAACTTCTTTTAATTTGGTCTTCCAAGTGGTTTTCAAAATACTCTAATGAACGATAGTGATCAAAGAAGTTGGAATTTTGAGAATTCCAAAAGCCAAAAGTTATCCAGATTGAGTTCGGGAATGTTAGTATGTCGGTAAGATTTTGCCATCATTTATAGGAGTTTCAATTTCAGCCCTCCAATGTCTACAATTTCAATGGTAAACAGTATCACTTAAAATTGTCAAAGAAGAGCAAGTGAAACCTACCCTTTTCATCAAGTGGCCCACTTTGACCATAGAGAATTTACAGCCACCCACCCAGTAGAAAACTTGAAATAAGAAATGGGAAAAAAACACCACCCTCAGCTGAAGCTTTTAATGCCTTTACAGTGTCCCAAACATCTGTAAATTGTATTGTTGGTGGGGTTCTTTGCTTTTTGTGCCTTCCTTATCTTAATAGCCAGCTCCATGGATATAAACAAGCAAACATGGGATCATGGGGTGCCTTCATTAATCAACAGTCATTTGGTCAACAAATGGCTAGACTAGGCTAGCTAGTCTAGCCGCACAAACACAATGCCTTTTATACATGTCATGTCAAGAAGAAAACCCATCAATTTCTTCTTGGGTTTCCAATTTTCACACCCACAATTATCTTGGAAAAAACATGCCCAATAAATCATGAAGAAATACCATGGTTTTACAGTTTGATGGGAAAAGCTTCATTATGATACTAGTGTTTTTTGTTTAAGTTCATCCCACATGTATATTCATGGGAAAACAGCACTAACTTTAGATTCCATGGATGGTCTTCAAAGTTCAAACCCTTTTGAGTAGATCTCTTGGTTATGAGAAGTTGAGAACCATGATTGGTGAGGGGAGTAAACCTCTGAGAGAGGTGGGGGACCTTCTGGTGAGGTATCACAGCCAGAAAAGGTGTAAATCTCGAGTGAGGTGGGGCCTTCTGGTGAGATATCACAGCTAGAAAAGGTGCCTGCCAGGCTGAAAGGGAAAATCTACAAATAAATTTAAAATTTGTACCCAACACATCTATTAGAGGGGTCAAATGTCATCCCTCTCCCATAAATATGAGTCTACCCAAAGGTACTGGGTCCTATGACAGAGCCGCACATGCACACATGAGAAAAGAAGTCCGAGGCACAAGTGGGAATAGAAACCCACACACATGGAAAATGTGTCATATATGGAATTCAAATTCTGAATAGCATGGTGAGAATTGATACTCCTTGCCACTTGGATTGGCTAGGGTGAAAAGTAAAGTAATATCAACCATGGGAAATCCGATTACCTTGGATTTTATATGCACATCATTGTCATTAACATAAGAAAAAAGGAAACTAGATGTTGCCCAGAAGAATCTGTTAATTAAAAAACTCTCTTTGGTTCCCACAAGATATCTGACAACACTGAAGTGATGCCCCTATTATGTAAGTGTACATATATGTATATTACCATTACTTATTTTAATGTGACTGGCACAAGACACAATAGAAATCAAAGACTGACAACTTGTGTTTCTACATAAATTTTTTTTATAGCTGTAGAATCAAATATGAGCAGAGTGAGAATTATAAATAACTAATCAATCAATGTCAACTCCTTGGAAATGAAGATTAGGGTTTCAGAAGTACATGTTTAAAGAACTTCAAAAAGAGTAGAAGCATCTAATCTGACAACCCATTAGCCAGGAATTGTTGCAGACAATGTCTGAGACTGGAAAGGAATCTGCCATCAATACTTAATACTAGAGAAACAGTGCTAAAATATTGGGTCTAATTGGTTCACCTTGACTTCCGAATGGCTTGGACCTTCCAGACCATGTGATTACATTAATTCACCAAGGATTTTGGTGAATTTATAAGCAGATTTTGTTGAATAGGAAATAGAAATCCTTTCTTGACCTTTCTCTTGAAATAAACCATCATATGAAAGATTTGGAAAATGTCATAATGAAATGGACAAAATGGGATTGCCTAACTTCTTTTGCTGCAGTTTGGAAATGTTGATGCATAAAATTAGCAAGTCTCATAGGTACATGCAACCTTTGGGGCTCACTAGATATGTGACATGTGACTTTCAATAGCTGTATGATGTGCTCTAGTTAGTTGTTTTGATGTCTGTTCTTAACTGAAAAGGGAGAAAACTGTAGAAATTGATTTGGGGTTTCAGTATCTTGTTTGCTCATATTTCAAGGGAGCGGAATGTTGAGGGCCTTGAGGCTGGTTCACTTGCAAAGGTGGGGTCCCTAAAGCTAAGGGGATCATCCTTGAAGTCTTTGACCCAATATAACTAATCTCACCGGTGCTGCCCACTAAATTCACATAAACACACACTAGGTAAATTTGGGCCGGTTTTAAACACGACATTCTTTATAAAAAAAAAAAAAGAAAAGAAAAAAAAAGTTTGATGGACAAGAAAATTATAATTTTATTAGGGATCTAATCACAATTGTTCCTCACAAGGTGATGGTTTACTCCCCCTTAGTTCATTTGATATTGGGTCAGGAGGGCACTCTCTTCATTTCATAACTTTCTCTAGGTTGTTTCACATGCTACTCGTCTGAGGTCCAGCTTATGGCCAGTTTGACACTCCTGTGACACTTCTTTTGCTGCAGTTTTTTACCCTTTGTAGTTTTTTTCTCCTTTTAATGAATGCTTTTGTTACTGATAAAAAAACTGTTAAACTTTGTGACTATTAAATAAGGTTTTTTTTTTGTTAGCCAAAGAAAGTTAAGATGACTCAATTGGGCATATTTTTTTTCCCTAATCCTTATCCCTGATCACCTATCCATCCATCCTACCCCACTTATAGACTTAAATCTAGATGGGACCTATGAGTGCACATAAACAGTATGCAATCCCCTCCATTTGTCCGAGGGATAAGACTGTCCTAAGAAATACTTGGGTACTGGGACACTATGCTTCTTCTGGGTAAGTTTGTCCAAGGAAAGACTGTCCAGGTTATGCAGGTCTATCCACTGTTTGGTCTACACCCAAACCTAAAATAGGATTTGGTGGTGTTTGTCAAGTTTATTGTTTGTATCTATTTAAATTAAAACTGATTCAAACAAATGTACTTTTAGCATGTTTGACAATGTTTTTGTGGATGTCCAATTCAATCAAAGTTAAAACCTTTTGCCTCATTTTTAAAAAATGAGCACATTGTTATTTGTCTTCGACGAAATGAATATCTAAAGAAATGAGACGTTTTTTGGTTTCTTTTTTTTAACAAGTTTGCCCGTATAGATTTTATAACGTGAAGATCCTGTTTGTGCTACTTTTATTTTATGATAAGTTTGTGATACTAATTTTACTACATGATAACTTTATCAAAATAACTTTTATATATAATATGAAAAAAAATTCTTTTCTAATTAAATATGATATATATATAATAAGATATTTTAAAAGAATCTAACTGAAACAACTCTATATAAAATAGATCTATTTAAATCAGCTCGATTTTAAATAGATAAGAGTTGCCAAATAAGCTCTTCTCTTGGTGCGATACAGTTCTCCATGATATTTTAGAAATAAAATGCATGCTTGACACATTGATTCTAGGATAAAGGCCTAACCATGATAGAGGTCTAGGGCTGGTTACTTTGTGTAAATTGTAGGCCAGCCATAGTTTGAGATGACTGAAACTATGTAACAAGCAGGATTAATAAATAAGAAACTAATGGAAAAAATAGGAACAACATTGACAATTCTATTGTTGATAAATTGAAGATGCTTCAATTTTACTGTCTTACATTGCTTAGTTTTGCTGCCTCATTAATTAAATAAAAAAATACTTACACACCCAAGCCATTCTTATTAATTAATCAACTAACAAAGCGCTCTCTCTCTCTCTCTCTCTCCATATTGCTTAATAGTGTTAAAAATATGATAATCATGTGTAAATAACTTACATATATGCTCCTTGTATCAAATCACTACACCACTTGTAGTTTCTTTTTCTTACTTGGCAACATGATGGGTATTTGGTTTTAAATGATACTCTTCTTTTTTTTTTTTTTTTCTAGCTTTGATGTTACATTCTATTCTAACACACTCAGATTCCTTTGACCCTCTGTTTCTCTTATTAGAAAGAACTCATTGCATTTGGTTCTCTGGAATGTGGATCAGGAAGCATTGAGGGTGTCATTGAATTGTTTAGGGTATCTCTCAAGTGATTATCAGAAGGACCATACCATTCTCTGCCCAAAAAGGAGAAATGATGCTTACAGCTTATGAATGAAAATATATGATAAAGTATTTTGACCAAATGACTAAAGTGGGATTTTTATTCGACTCCTAATCAGTCAGGCGCATGTAATGCACATTTATGGATAATAATAACTTAGAGCAGTGCTAGGTGGACAAACTGGGGGGACCGATTCATGGCCCGGTCCCCCCTGAGAGCCCTTGGATCCCAGAGCCAGTTTGTCCAAGTGGACTTTCTCTAATAACTAACACAATAACCCATGCTAAGCACAGACATGACCCATGTGGCTAGGTCCCCATCGTATCTACCAATTTTTGAGATTTAAAAAAAAAAAAAGATTAAACCTAAGTCTTGTGTTGTGCAGTGGTTAGATTGATTTTATTTAATGAGTTGGTCAAATCTCTAAATGAAGAAAAAGCCAAAATGAAAGAGATCATGTCAAAATTCAATCCCAAACCCTCGGCTTTAATATATTATAATAGCAGCAGCAGCAGTTAATAAAAATTGTATAGAATGACAGACTGGCATTTGTGTAGTCCTGTGCCTAGGGACATCAATGGTCATGGCAACTCTTAGCCTGGGTTGCTCACAGCCTGGGACAGCCCGACCCACATTAGGCTGAACTAGGCTTTATTTTTAGGCTTGTGGGCTGGGCCTATTGCGTAATTTTTTGAAACAGTAGCTAGGGATGGCAACAGGTTGGGCCCAATTCGGGTTTAGGATGACCCGACTAGCACATACCTCTTTCCCAACCCCGACCCAACCTGTGGCAGGTTTGAGTTTTGTATACAAACCGAACCCATGAGTGATACACGTTGGGTTTGATAGCTGATGATCAGGTATAGTGCCTGGTAGGCTGGTACCAGTTCTGCCTCAATGGGATTCCAGAAAACTGTGTACAAAATGTATATAAAGTATATAATCGACGACGGGTGGGTCAAGTTGATCGAAAACTGAAACCCGCCCCGAACACTTCATGTTAAGGTCTGAACATTCATGCCACCCCAAACCCGATAGACCCACTATCAAACCTGCCCTAATGGGATCGGGTCAGGGCACTCGCTTGTTTTAACACAACCCATTGCCATCCCTATCTGTAGTTAGCTGGATTAGCCTGGGCCTTTTTTTTATAGTTAAAGGGCCCAGTCCAGCTCCGGATACATAGCACAAAGTGGTAGGTATTGCAGCCATGACTTTCAGGCCTGTGGGCTGGATCCAGACACAAACATAGAAGCAACAATTAAAGGGGATGGGCTTGGACATACACTGTGCGGGCAACTCGCTGAAGGTTCCTAAAGATAATTGTTACATGAAATATTATAACGACATTAAGGGTCCGTTTGGTAACTCTAAAAATAAGCACTTATTTAATCATTTAGAGCTTATTAGTGATTAGGATCAGGATCCAATGTGTCTGGTTAAATGGGTGAGTTTCCTTAGCAGGATTTAGGTGGTAAGAGAATATTTAATTGTGATATTTGTTGGAGTGGCAACTGATTTAGTCAAAGATGAGTTAAAAGAATATATGTCAAACAAAATGAAAGAGATGCATCCAATAGGTGTAAAGAATTGATGGGAGTCAATCAGCACCTTGGGTTGCACTGGATTGAAGGAAAGGGAGTGAAAGAGACTCACCTGGGTTGCACTATCTGCTTGCAATCCCATAGGCAGTCAAGGCTTTCAAGGGTTGTTACTTGTTAGATTATAGCACATGGAGTTCAAGAGATGAATGAGATGAAGAGGAACCACCTAAAGAGATGCATGGGTGCCTTTCATCTTTTGTTTGGATGGAAATGGAATACATAGGAATTTATAAGTCAAAATCATCAACTATACAAATTCGTAGTGAGGAAAGCCTTGTTCGAAAGCCAATCAGAAATCTTCAAATCTGTGAATTCATCACCTGCTACTAAACGCTATCTTAACCTTCTCCATTAAAGGGAATGTGGATTAACTCATATAAAACCCGTTCATTTAGCAAATTCATTGGGATAAAATCTGGGTGTCACTTATCATTATCCCATCACGGAGTAGGTTAGCCATTGGTTCGTACCAAAGAAAATTGGTATGGTCTTTTTCTCATCCATGCCCCACCCAACCTGGTCATCTCTATGATTCGTCATCACTATTTTTCGGCATGTTTGTGTGATGGGTTTTTTTAACTGAAATTGGAAATTATTTTTAAGGTAATGCGGTTTTCCATTATTTGTTGCAAACATCTCCATGGTTATTCATTTTATAGGATAAAGGCATTTTTCACAATTTTTACATAAAAACAGATTCAGTCCCAAGGGGTAGAAACAATTTCCTTTCTTTTCTATATATATATATATATATAGAGAGAGAGAGAGAGAGAGAGCAGCTCCCCTAAGCTCAAGCTTAGGGGAGCATAAGCTCAAGTGTGTGGGCCGCACGTGAGGCTTAAGTGGAGAGAAGCCCAAGATTTTCAGAAAGCCCGCTTGATTTTCATTTCCCCCCATCATCCCATCCCAACCCAATCGAAAGATTCAGTTTTTGCAACTCTCTCTCCCCACAGCTAGGGCACAGTGAACGCGGGGAAGACGCTGCTCATCTCCTCCTGTCCAGGCAATCGGAAGTTTTCCTCTTCTCCCTTGGTCTCCAGCGCTCTGCACATCGCCTTCGTCTCTCCCTGTCCAAGCCTGTTTGTTAGTTTTCCTCTTCTCCCCTGTCTCCAGCTCTCTCCACAGCCAGCGATCTCGCTGCACGTCGCCTTCTTCTCTCCCCGTCCAGGCGATCGAAAGTTTTCATCTTCTCCTCCATCTCTCCGGCGATCGACTGCCCCGGTAAGTGGGTTACCATTCTTCCCCATTTTCTTTCAAAGATGTTTTCTTGTGTTTCCCCTTTCACCCATTTCATTTGAAATCTGTGTAGATCTTTTGATTCCCCCATTTCATTTGAAAGCTATTTTCTTAAAACCCATCTCTCAGATGCCTAAATCAATTTCCTTTATTTTTCCTCTTTCAATCTCCCCTCTTCCTCTTTCAATCTGACCCTGCCCACAAACACCCCTGGCCTTGTTCATTTAGGGGTTCTTAAAACCCATCTCCCAGATTTCAAAAGATCTACACAGATTTTTAATGAAATAGAAATCTAATGCTGCATATTGCCATGATGTGTCGATTTTTTCTTGCCAACTGTGACTCCTTCTTTAACGATGATTTTAGACTATTAGATTAAGGCATGTATACTTCATGTTTTGAGTGGATTCATGTCCATCCCATTTTTCCATGCTCGTTATGAGTGAGAATCTACATTTTGTTCATGAATTCCAGTTAGGTTCTTTGATATTTGATCATTCTGGCACCTGATTAGTTCTAATAACAACCGTTATTTTGATGTCTTGATGTGGATCTTTTGAAGATTATGGCTAATTTGGGATGATATCGAGTTTCTTGAAAATCTTGTTCAACTTTGTCAGGGTTTTGGTTGGAATACAATAGACTGATTATTTATGATTTGAAATTATGCAAGTCAGAATCATCTTCCAGTTATGTAGAAACAGGATTGCTTGTTTTACCTTTGCCAAATGTGGAATTTTAGAAGGGATGTTTATTTACATCTTGTTGAGCAAATAAGTGTTAAATTTGTCAATCTGAATGATGAATGCTGGTTGGGATTTTAGAACCATTTTGAATTTGACTAGCATGTAGTAACTAGTAAAAGACAATGCATCATGGTCCAGTGCAAATCCTACACTGCTAATTTAATGGATGTCTTCTTTTTTTTCCCCTCTTGCATCTAGTGCCACTGCCAAAGTCTAGCAAAAATTTAGCAAAGTCATATGCATTTTTTTTAATGCTAATTTTAGCAAAAGTTTAGCCCCACTCAAACAAAAATCCCGGGTCCACCACCGTGGATGATAGCCTAGTGCATGAACATGTTTTGTATAGGCATGTGAGTATGAGTGAATATTAAACTCCGTTCAATCCATCATTATGCAATTTTCTCCTAGGCACTGTTGTTTCGAATCGACAATTGCAGCAAAAATTTGTGGTGGGTCATTTAATATAGCCTTAAATGGTATCCTAAATTTGTTTAAATCTTGTCCACCAACGTGAGTTCTAAAAAGACTATATATGGAGAATGCCAAATTGTAATTTAAAATATAAAAGAAAATGCATATGACAACGTTTCCAATCCATGATTTCTCTTTTCAATTAGTAGTGTGTAATTCAAAACTAGTACTAGCATCTGACTTAGAACCAACAATAACATAAAAGAATCGAATATGAACAAAACTCAAATGAAATAACCCAATTGCAATTGACACAGATAGTTTCATGCAGTTTTTCCAAATACCAAATTATTATTTATTTATTTTTTAATCTGATTTCATCTCACTCATTTTACCCATAAGATATAGTTATCATGTTCTGCTAGAATAGTATTGTGGTCTTCTGTGCCTGCCTGATAAACGAGTTGCACACAAAACAAAACAGACAACTCTATTACTGCCATGTATTTGTTTTCTCTTTGCTGATTTGTAACTTTGAATCCTGCTGATAAAGCATTTGAAAGATTTGATATCATTCCTCAGGTATAAATGGATATGATATCCTCATCGTCACAATCACCATCCGTGCACTATCCGGTTGTAGATGACAACATGACACCAAAACTGGGCATGTATTTTGGAGATTTAAATGAGGCATTTAACTTTTACAATGCTTATGGAAAACTCGCTGGGTTTAGCGTTAGAAAAGAATCAACTCGTAAAGAAGATGGGGAGGTAGTTTGGAAGCGATCTGTTTGTTCAAAGCAGGGTAAAACAGATGAGAAACATTGGATTGATAAAGAATTAGTTCAAAGGCGTCGAATGGAAACAAGATCCAATTGTAAGGCTCAGATGCAAGTGAAAATAGTTAAATCAGGTGGTTATGTTGTTTCAAGTTTTGTTTGTCAACATTCTCATGCCCCAACTACTCCTAGTAAGAGATTTATGCTGAGGTCGCATCGTGAAGTGCCACAATCAAAGCGACGGATCATAAATACATATGATTCCGCAAATGTTCGAAGCAAACAACAAATGCAAGTCTTTGCATCGCAATTAGGGGGACTTGACAAAATTGGATTTACAGACACCGATGCTAAGAATTACCGCAGGGATGAAAAAGAAAAGAAAAGGGGACTAGATGGTCAGTTGTTATTTCAGCTCTTTGAAAACCGTAAAGAAATGAACAGTGGTTTTACATATACCATTGAGAGAGATGTAGATAAAAAGATAACACATGTTTTTTGGGCAAACGGGGCGTTTCGTTCGGCATACAAAGTTTTTGGTGATGTTGTAACATTTGATACAACGTATAAAATAAATTGTTATGAATTGATCTTTACTGCATTTGTAGGTTGCAATCATCATGGTCAGACAACTTTATTTGGATGTGGCTTCTTACCAAATGAAAAAACAGAGTCATTTGAGTGGTTGTTTAACAAATGGCTTGAAGCCATGATATTCAGTCCACCGAGAGGAATTATAACAGATCAAGATTTGGCAATGACTAAGGCTATAAAGAATGTCATGCCAAACACATGTCATCGGTATTGCCTATGGCACATTTTGGATAAATTGCCATCAAATTTAGGAGAGGTCCTAATACACAATGAGGGCTTAATTGATGAGCTAAAAAAGTGTGTTCGTAACTCTGACACTTCTTCTCAGTTTGAGAGTTCTTGGTTTGAGATCATGACAAAATATAAGCTTATGGATAATGATTGGTTGGCAGATATATATAGGATTCGTAATATGTGGGTTTCGGCATATTTAAAGCATAATTTCTTTGCTGGCATGTCAACTACTCAAAGGAGTGAAAGCATGAATGCATTTGTAAAGCAGTATGTAGAATACAGAAATTCATTACTTGATTTCATTTTGCGTTTTGATGCTGGAGTTGAGCGTTTAAGATACCTTGAAAAAAAGGAGGATTTTGAGAATAGCAATGGGAGGCCCAAATTGAAAACGTGTTCACCAATGGAGAATCAAATGGCCGACGTCTATACAAGAAACATATTTTATAAGTTTCAAGATGAGTTATTCACCACCATGTCAATTGGCGAAAAGCTCGTAAATGAGGATGATGTGGAATGTATCTTTGTTGTGAAGAATTTTGCCGATGAAAAGGATTTTGATAGACAGGTTGTGTGGAAAAAAGAGGAGATGCATGCATATTGTTCATGTAAAAAGTTCGAGTTTGTAGGTATCCCTTGTCGTCATGTAATGTGTATCATGAGGCATTACTCTATTTTCTATTTGCCTGAGCATTTCATTTTGAAGAGATGGACGAAAGGAGTAACAAAAGAAATATTTGTTGATAGGGTGGATGACATTGGAACTGCCGGTGTTAACTCTTGCTTGGCTAGACATAATTAGTTGTCATGTATGTTTGCGGGCCTTATTGACATAGCTAGTCAATCCAAAGAAGGGTTCGATGTTGCGGCTAATTGTCATGCAGATTTGGAAATCAAATTGCGGCAGATGACACTAAACAACAGCACAACAGAGACAAGCATACATAATGGGAAGGGACTTGTGGACAGTAATGTGATTGAATATCATGAGACAACACATGTTGTTACGAAAGGACGCGCGAAAAGACTTAAATCATCGAAGGAAAAAGCAACAAGAGGGCGTCTTTGTCGTGGTTGCAACAAGCGTGGTGTATCGCACGACAAGCGAAACTGCCCTATGTTGTTGAATAGGTAATAATCCAATATATCTTTTTTGTGTTTCCACCATTTTTCATATGAATATGGTTACTTAAAACATGAAATTTCAGGTTAATTGACGGTCCAAGTATCTCAAATGACTATAATTGTGCAAGTTTAGAAAGCTCCGATGCTGAAAGGGGACAAGGTAGTGTCAGCACAGAACTCGTCTAAGTTTACAGTGTTTTATTTATCCAAATAAATTGCATGACACCAATAAAATGGTTAAGAATTTTTAACAGTAATACTTGATGTATCAGCTTCATATTGTTGCAGGTGATGATGTTGAAGCTGTGGAATGAAAGTCTATGTTGTTGGTGCAATCATAATTAAAGTTGCAGGTGATGATGTTAAAGTCGTGGAATGAATGTTGGGGACAACTGTCTTGGTTGTATGATGAAGGTGTATGAGATTTGTATGGGTATTTATGTGACAGGGTTCACTTGTTTTTGCTACATTGGCCTTACTTTTGCTCCACCTGTTTTGAGAGCCTAACTTGCTTTAATTTGCTCCACTTGTTTTGGGAGCTTTGTCAACTTCCTTTTGAATACAACTGTACCAACTACTACTACTAAATGAATGATACACTTTTCAAGCAAACAAGTGTAAAAAACTTTCTTTATTGTATAATGAAGGTGTGGAATTGTGTTGTATTCCTTTATATTATGTTATCTCTTGAATTGTACGTGTCTGAGCAGTAGGTCTGACTCATTTGAAGCTAGGTCTGAAATATGTTGAGGGGTCCTGGCTGATCAAATTGAAACCTCAGATGCAGTATTCCTTTCATTTGTTTATACTAGCTTGTACATCCTCATGAATAGACCTTCTTAATGGATCAAACATGTCATTCATATGATCTTTTTATGCTATCTTTTTTTTTTTTTTTCATTTTCTTATGCGTTTCTTGAAAATTGCTTTTCCTCAGTGATGATCCTGAGCTTGATAAAATGTTAAAGGAGAGGATTAGATGGGGTGATCCTATGGCACATTTGATTAAGGTAATTTCACTTGGTTCTAGTAGGCAATAGTGAGCAGAACTATTAGGATTCTCAATTGATGGTTGCTTATTGCATTTTATGTTTGTTTTGAAAGAGTAAGCAACCTGACCTCATTCTGGAAGATCTGGGTGATGATGAGAAAATGAAAGAGTCGGGATTTTTGATTCCTCAAACAATTCCCAGTCACAGTTGGATAAAGAGGGGAATAGATCCTCCTATAAATTGTTATGGCATATGACCAGGGCGACATTGGGATGGAGTTGATCGTAGTACTGGTATGTTATTCCTCCTTCCTCCATGCTTTCACAACTTTATGTTCTTCTAAGATCCCTATCTTCCCAACTGTAGTACTACCTTTTTTTTCTCTCCCACAATGCATTTGTGTAAAGTTGTCTATAGATGTGCCACAGAGTGCATTCGGTTTCAATATTTGGGGCAGCACAGAATTGGTCAGCATACTGGCATGAGATGGTGGTGTTAGAGATAAATACTTCTTTTGGTTTTGAGAGTTGAGACATGGTTCAACTTTTTCTTTACTAAATAGAACCTTGTGTACCTTTATTGGATTGAATGCCCGATCAGCAGTGATAGATGTCAAATAAGTTTATGAGATTATAATTTCTGGTGGTCTTCTAGTTGGTTTTTAGAAATTCTTTTTATGCTAGATCCATGGCTCATGTCTTGTCTGCTGATTTTGACATTCTAAAAATTCTCCACCTTTTTCTTGTTGCAGGATATGAGAAGGAAATGTTCAAAAGACAAAATGAGAAGAGAGCTACAGAAAGAGAAGCTTATCTTTGGTCGGTCTCTGATATGTAATGCAGAGTTGGTTCAATTACTATTATTTGTCTAGTTGTAATGCAGAGTTGGGGACAACTGTCTTGGTTGTATGATGAAGGTGTATGGGATTTGTATGTGTGACAGGGTTCACTTGTTTTTGCTACATTGGCCTTACTTTTGCTCCACCTGTTTTGAGAGCCTAACTTGCTTTAATTTGCTCCACTTGTTTTGGGAGTTTTGTCAACTTCCTTTTGAATACAACTGTACCAACTACTACTACTAAATGAATGATACACTTTTCAAGCAAAAAAGTGTAAAAAACTTTCTTTATTGTATAATGAAGGTGTGGAATTGTGTTGTATTCCTTTGTGGCTGAAATGATGTGGAAGGTGTTAGTGTGGAATGTGTATTGTCAGTAAATGTTGCGGAAAGACAATGTTTGTCTATGATGATTGTGCAGGTCACTTGAAGGTAGCCTTGAAGACAGTCATGTATTATGTGATTTAGTAATAGATGAAGATGATTTATTTCTTGTTGGACCCACCTGATGAAGATTATTTGATTATCATGATATCAAATCTGTAAAGTATCATCCCTGACCAACATCGCATTTTTCTATTAGTAGGAAGGAAAAATTTTGGGTGTCTTTCTCAGCTATGTGAGGTGAGGCTTTTGTTGGACCAACCTGATGAAGATTTTTTTATTATCATGATATCAATTCTGTAAAGTATCATCCCTGACCAACAGTCCATCATAGCAAAATAATAACAACAACAACAATAATAATAAATAAATAAATAATGGAAAAACATAGACTCCACTTCAACAAAGGAATGGTCCAGCCAATTACATATATGATAAAAGGAACCAAAAGAAACAAAAAAGAAGGAAATGTGACACTTTAAGAGGGTGTTCAGATCTGGGGAAAAAATGAGTTTAAAATACAAGTGATTTCTATTACAGTCAGTTCATCCACCTTCATTTTCCCTGATTCTTTTCCCTCATGCAGATATACCCTTTTGTACATACAATTCCCAAAAGACACTGAAATTTGGAATAACCTAACAAACTGAATATTCCTGGCCGGGTCTACAAGAACCCAGGCTGTAATGGACTGCATTATGTTGTGCTTCAAGGCCTCTAGGCCCATTTCTCTCCCCATACATATGCAACAAATAGAAAAAAACATCATTAATATAATGGTGTTGACTCTTGGGTGTTGTTGCTGCACATTTTGAGCTTCTACACTCTGTCTCAAAACTTGGATTTCATGCTTAATCTCTCGCTCCATCTTTTCAAGTGATGTTTTCATTTCTTCCATTCCACTTTCAGGTTGCTCACGTCTTCTATTTTGATCTGCTGTATATTCAGGTGCAACTTCATCCATCCAAATGAAAAACCTACAACCTCTTTCTCCCTGCAAGTAAATTCATGGCAAATGCAAAATAAATATTGGCTTGAAAAATTACATTAACTTAAGAAATTGGAATCTATCGACACTTACGTGTAAATCTGGACATTTCCAAAATCTTCGTCCAGGATTGTGGGCTGTGCGAGAAGTCTTCAAAATCATGTATCCATATCCACATGGGCACTTTGGAGCCCATTCTAAGCTTTGTGGTGTAGCAAATGTCGACCTACCTACGTTTTCATGACGTAAGACCTCAGACGAAGATAATGAAATTAAATTGAATGTAAAATACATAAAAATGATAGGATCTATTGAATTTAATGTGATTTACATACTTGAAGACGACATGTAGAAAGATATCTTTTGTTTTATATCAACTTGACCGAGTCGAGTAATCTACAAAATCACCAGAAAACCAACACTATATTAATAGAACCCACATTGGCCTCACTCATTGACAGATAACAAGGTGTCATGCGCATAAATTCATCGGCCCCCTTTGTGCCCAAATTGCCAAATGCAGTGGCTCCTTGATATGTGGCATGCACACTTAACTGATGAAAATCATCATTGGGCCCACACTTCAATTAAAGCATGGGCACCAAAATCATGAAATGTATGTCTAGCATTCCTAATTTATGTATGACTCATACAAAGGTTCGGCAAGCTATTCCAATGTGACTCGATCACATAGCTGAGGTGGATAAACTAGCTAATTAAGTTGATTTAGATTATTACATGATGATATGATAGGCACAACTGTCTTTTAACTTTTTAATTTGAGGGATATCTTCTTTTTAGTTTTTCTCAAGGCTAAATGATCAGTTAAAACAAACAAAGTTGGATGGTTTGCTCTTCTTTGTAGCTAGTCAAGAGAGGTTTTAAGAAAAAGATAAAATATAAGAGCATTTTTTAGATTTCATGAAAACAGAGGAGCCTTTTTGTAAAAGAAAAATCTTTTTTTATGAAGTCTTACTACATATCAATAATTGGATTGTCTAGGATTGTTGTTTCTTACTACATAAGCCTTTTTGTGATTGTTGTTTGTTTGAAAGTTCCAGTGGTTGTCTAGGATGTGGATTGTAAACAGCCAGTGAGCATATAAAAGGATGGTTCATGGCCCATGAGAACCTACTTGGGACTACCATCTTAGTCTTTAGGGAAATTCTATATGCACCCCATATATGTGCTGAGCACACCCACATCCATTGTGAACAGTGACGGGTGTGCTCAGCATAAGGGGAGGGTGCATATAGAATTTCCCTAGTCTTTAACAACCGTTTCAATGGACTTGAGAATTGCTCAATATGAATGCAGTATAGCAGTGGGTTACACTCAGAAAAAAAGTTAGTCAAATATTCAAAATGCTAGGATCCCAAACAAATGGTTTGAGGCATGTGACATTCAGTATCATAACGAGAATGAAGTTCTCGTTATTGAAAATTATGTTCAAAGATTCAAGCAGAAGCATAGACATGAAAGTTATTGAAAGAAGATGAAAGAAATGAGAGATGGTATCCATTCAGTTTTCCAAACTGCAGAAAGATTAAAGAAATGAGAGACAGTGACCTGAAATAGAAAAGGGTGAATTGAAGCTTTATAACGTGAGGCTTTCTAACGAACTGCAGGAGCTGGGGCTTTCTATCGTGGGGCGGGATGCGTTTTGAATTGGGGCGTTTTAGATGCATTTCTAAAGTTATCACACATGAATGCACAACAAAGTCCACTGCCTCTGCTGGTCAGACCCATTAGCTAAGTATTCAGCCCAAGTTATGACACATGAGCAAGGCAGATAGAAAGTGAAACAGATAGAAAGATGCTCCTGAACTGGTTCATACACTTGTGTAATATTACGCCTAAACGAACAAGCTTCCTTCACCCTCAACAGTGGCGTGGAAAACCCCTAAATGAACAAGGCCAGGGGTGTTTGTGGGCAGGGTCAGATTGAAAGAGGAAGAGGGGAGATTGAAAGAGGAAAAATAAAGGAAATTGATTTAGGCATCTGGGAGATGGGTTTTAAGAAAATAGCTTTCAAATGAAATGGGGGAATCAAAAGATCTACACAGATTTCAAATGAAATGGGTGAAAGGGGAAACACAAGAAAACATCTTTGAAAGAAAATGGGGAAGAATGGTAACCCACTTATTGGGGCAGTCGATCGCCGGAGAGATGGAGGAGAAGATGAAAACTTTCGATCGCCTGGACGGGGAGAGAAGAAGGCGACGTGCAGAGAGATCGCTGGCTGTGGAGAGAGCTGGAGACAGGGGAGAAGAGGAAAACTAACAAACAGGCCTGACAAGGAGAGACGAAGTCGATGTGCAGAGCGCTGGAGACCAAGGGAGAAGAGGAAAACTTCTGATTGCCTGGACAGGAGGAGATGAGCAGCGTCTTCCCCGCGTTCACTGTGCCCTAGCTGTGGGGAGAGAGAGTTGCAAAAATTGAATCTTTCGATTGGGTTGGGATGGGATGATGGGGGGAAATGAAAATCAAGCGGGCTTTCTGAAAATTTTGGGCTTCTCTCCACTTAAGCCTCACGTGCGGCCCACACACTTGAGCTTATGCTCCCCTAAGCTTGAGCTTAGGGGAGCTGCTCTCATATATATATATATGGGGAGTGTTCATATACATCTATCCCTCACCATGGGGTGAGGGATGCTTCCCTAAATGAGGGGTTTCAAGTACAAAAGGGGGATTTCAAGTACATAGGGTGTACTTGAAACCCCCCATTTATGGAAGCATCCATCACCCTATGGTGAGGGATAGATGCATATGAACATTTCCCTATATACATATATAGGGAAATGTTCATATGCATCTATCCCTCACCATAGGGTGAGAGACACTTTCCATTTTTGCACATGAAGACAAGGATGTGTACCTCACCCTATGTACTTGAAAAATAACTTTTGTATATATATATATAAAACAAATTTTAGCATCCCAAATTTTCTGCTGTACCAAACATCAGAAACTGAAATCATAGACAATGAAACTTTAAGCTTCTGCTTTTGGTGAAAACGAGACGTGCGAAAATAGAATATATTATGGAAAATTGTTGGAGGATCGGAACGTAGAAGACTTCGACACGCGGCCAGAGATCTTAACCGATCCTGACGGTGGGAGGACTTTGCAGATCTCTTGCGTCCAGATCTAAACGAGATTAGTGTTTATCTCACCAAGGGCTCCCATCTCCCTTATATAGTAATTATGAGGAGTCACGCTGAGTGGAGTCCTCTTCCGCCAAGAAACTCACGTCCCCTAATCTTGATAGGAGTCTGTTACATGGTATAAGATCCGATCCACTAATCTATAAAATTACTGTAGATCCCTATCTTATCGATAACAAATTAAGTCTTTCATTGTAGTGGGACTCTAGTTCTCTATCGGCAACCGCCATCTATTTGATCTAACGTGGGACCCGTGGCATGCGGGCCACATGATTTCCAACAATTGTCACAAACAAACATGCCCTTGAGGTCAAAATCTCCCACATCCCAGATCCTTTAATTTAATGTTCAAAATATACTTAGTATGGGCAAAAGTGGAAAATAAAGATAGGAAGCACCTTTGAAAGCTTCCATTTCCAGAAGTTTATACACATTCCTGCAGTATTATCAGGGCAACTTTGCTCATTTAGTACAAGCATTAGGTCTTGGATCCTCTTCTGAAGCTAAATAGAGAACATAAAGGAAAGACAGTTGGATTTTTCTTATCATCTTTTGATAGAAGTCAAGATGGACAATCTCAGATCAATGCCCTACAAATCTAGAAAAGAATGATAAATGGAAGCTTGTTGGCAAGTATCAGATTTTCCATTAGAGCCAACCCATGATTTGTTTTGAGGGAGAGAATAATTACTTTGGTCTCAGAACTCTGTTCTTTCATGTTCCTTCTTTCCTCATTGGAGTCTGGAATAAAAGCAGGCAAAAGATGCGCCTGCAAAGAGAGTGGGAGGCAGCTTTCAGCCATTGAAATGCATATCCAGCACTTTTGGGTGCATTTGGATTATTGGATGAACCCCAAATCGCAATTGGTGTGAATACTTTGCAGAATTGATCAGCTTTAGGGGCTGCTTGGAGCTGAAAATCTTCATTCTTAATGGATTTGCAAGTAAATTGAGACCATTCAAATCATTGGTGCACTGTGGATGGATGTTATCCTGATAATCTAACAGATAAGATGATCCTGGCCATCCAGATAGGTAACATGACTTTTGGACAGTATTCCATCTGCAATGTGGCCCATGATTTATGGTCTAGATTGGCCTGAATATGGAATGCAATTTTCCAACCCTTCATGTCATCAGTAATTGGACTTCTGGAGTTTATGTACGACTAGTGTTAGAAGTGAGCCGTGATAACAGTAGCTGAAAACTAGCCTACTAGTTTTTTGGCCCATTCTGAGCCAAGTTCATGATAACCAGATTAAGCCAAATACATCTGTGCGTAGGGACTATCAGAAACTGGACCTAGTCTGGGAGACGAGGCTAGTCGCCCCCCGCCCCACTCATTCAAGCATTTTATTGTTTGGGAGGAAGTGGGCTGGAAAACCAGGTGCACTCAATCAGGGACACGAGTACATGGCCAGGGGCAGGGACTAGGTGCGGCTGTTAGGTCCATGAGAATCGATCCAACTCGTTGCCAATGGGTTGTTCATGGACCATGTCAGGCCGGGCTGAGGCATATCCAGGCCTGACCCAAATTTTAAAAAGGATCCATATCCGGCCTCAACACAGGCCATTAGTTACTGGCCCTCATCCGGCCAACCTGAATCATGTCAGGCCCAAACCTGCCCATCTAGTAATCGGGCCAGGCATTCTATCAGTTGTTTTGGCACATGAAGTCCGTGAAACTACAAGGAATACTTATTTAGGTTAGGCCAGGCTTTGGAATACAAATGGGCCTCGCCACCGATTTACCATGAACCAAAATCTCACTGTTCAGAAGATGGGCCATCCAAATCGAAAAGGCCGAAATCTTTCTATTTCTATTCAGAGTCCACTAAATAAACTTCTTGAATCATGGATTATGGAACCATGTGAACAACATATGCAGAAAGAAAACGTACAAGGAAAACAAGTTTCTTCCTCAAATAAAAAATACCAAACACAAGAAGCCAAAAAAGAGGGAAAGAAAAATGACTTCTTTCCCCTTCAAACACCTTTTACTATTGCCACTATCATGGAACACCTGCTACCATTATTATTATACCCAGAAATGCAAGAAAGAAACAAAAGAGGGAAGAGAAGGATCAGAGAAAAAATATTCTCTGTTTTCTAAATCTTTTTGAACTTTTATTTAGAAGTACAAAGGGGGGGTTGTACAGGACCGGTAGTAGGTTACAGGAAAAGAATTAAAGAACAATGAACGTGCAGCGGACTGAAGGTTATTGAGGCAGAGTGGAATATATTAAAATAAATATAATATATACCCACTTGCTCAAAAGAATTGATCAGACAGATCATATACAAATACTGTATAAACTACAGAGATCTCAATGATGCCTCCCCTCCCTTCTTGTCACCAGCCAGGTCCCCTGCCTATGACCCTTTTCAATTAAAACAAAAATAAAGATTGAAGAAAAAGATTAATTAATAGTCGAGAAAAAGACCGGGCCCATAACCCCCAAGAATTCAATGGTCATCATCGCGGCAGTGCCTCAATTTTAAGGCCACTGCACAAAGAATCTGAGGTTTGAGAAGTTTCCCTCTCCTAAACGCACGCAAGCACTGTTAATCACTGATGATCCTGCAGTCAATTCCAGTTTGCTCTGTTGTTAGAAGCCCACTGCCAATTTGGTTAGCCATGTCATGACCTAGAGGATGCCCCCGGTGTGAAACCGCTGCCGGTTCTCTCGTCGTCCTCAGGCATTTGCCATGTTGACCCAAGAGCCTGCTCATCGGTAAGAAGTGATGGGCCTTTAACTTTAAGACGCTTCGGCCCAATATCAATGGTTGGCAGCTCCTTGACAGTCTTTCCTATGTCATTATCCCTTCCTCCCATTTGCTCTCTTGACTTCATCTTGATAACATCCTCCTTGGTCTGAATTATTTCTGTAACCGCTGGCAGTCTGAACTTGGTGGAGATAGTTGCAACTGCCCCACTCGACCTATGTTTTTGGGTTAAAATCTGAGTTTCACTAGATTGAGCTGCTGCAGGAGGAACAAGTCGGTCCGGCTTGTCAGGTGTGCAATCTGATGGAGGCAAGTAGCCATTTCTTCCATCTGGATGGAGTTTTTTCAGCCGCTTAAGCACCTACAGAAAAATCATGCTTACATCATCATTTACTTAACCTTTCTGTTGTACACACAGAAAATCACGCCTAAAAGGGGGAGGGAATGATGGAGCATGAGAATACAGGCTGTCATAGACTAAGGAAAAGCAGTTTGATATCAATATATTATGCCTTATGCATCAGCACAACAAGACAGAAACACTTCCTCACATGATGACAATAGTTTTAAAAGATGACCAATGTTGCCAGAAGATAGAAAGGCATAAAAGTCCATTGTGAGTTTGTGACCAAAGATGAAAGCCTGATGGGGCTAGCGATTTTGTCAAAACGTGCACAATATCCAGAGTAAGGAGACCACGACATCACAGGCCATGAAATGAGAGTTAAGATGTCACACTAAACCTGGCACATAACAAGTTGGAATGCATTGATTTCCAGGAACGCCTACATGTGGTGCAAGGGTAAAGACTTAATAGGGGAACTACTACCAGGTCCCAGGATTGATGTTCACAAGGACACAATAAAGAAATAACATGTGAGGGGAAAAAAACAGCTATCTGAAAAAAAAGGTGCTCAGAGTGAGAACATGGTGGGATATGACATAGCAATCGGCAGTTTTTTTATTTTTTTATCCAACAGTGCAAGGTCATCCCAGCAGTTCCCGCAGCTAAATTTTGGTCATTTTTCTCCATAATACAGGAATCAAAACCATTACAGCTGATACACAGTTCCAAAGTGTAGGCAATCAGAAAATCCAACAGAGAACAGAACATTGTACATATAAAGTGCCAAAGTAACAGAAAGAATAGCACCTTCAAGAAAACAATCAAATCAAGCATAATCCATCAGAGAGAGAAGAAAAAAAGTTATGGTGCATCAAACTATACCTGCTGTTCAGGAGCCTTAAAGTTTGCCATAGTGTCCACTGTTCTTTTTTCTACTTTCACACTGGATCTACGCTTCACCCTAAATATTTCTTCTGAATCGGAATCGTCAGTGTCTTGATCAGAAGTTGAGCATCTGTTAGAAGATGTAGGGAGTTGTGAAGGTTCAACAGCACAGCTTGATACCTTTTCAAAACCTTTGGTTAAAATGATCGCTGCATTTTTAGCATTCACAGGCACCTGCAAAATGATAAAACAATGGAATTCATACTTCAAGGAACCAAAAAAATTAATATAGGGAGGCTGTTCCTCACATTAAGATTTAGAAATACGAAGCTTACATTGATCTGCAAAGAAAAGCTTTCATCACTTCCTAGACATGCAGCTGGTGCTGGAGAAGATGGAGTATCTGCTGGAGCATCAAATTTAATAAATTTAACTCCATTCTCCTGCAGTTGGTCATGTAGCTCCACTGTTGGTTCAGCATTCTTTTCAAAGCTTATATCACAATATGAAATGTATTTGTCTCCTCCCGTGCATGGTAACAACTTAGTTTGCAGGGATGAGCCATCACTTTGCCCCCTTTGCTGTTGAACCTCCTCTAATATCCCAAATTCCTGTTCAAACTTTTGGGATGCAGCTTCCATTTTGTGAAGATCCTCACTCATAAAAAGAACACGATTTTTCCCGCATGGACAGTCACAAGCCTCAACCTCTGAAAATGTACAAAACCGAGATGCAATGGAACCAATCAGGAAAAACTTAGATCTATGACAATTAGACACAGCACCGATGAGCAGATGAAGTGACAGTAAACCAGTGACAGATGCATATACCGTGGCGAAGGCAGATTGTTTGCCTATAACAGCTGCACTTGATGTATGCAACATAACAGTCACGTTTGCACATGCTGCACAATGCTCCCTCAGAAGTTGGAGAAAAGCTAGTGCGTGCTTTTGATTTCATGAGCAACCATCGTGCTCGATGCTGGAAGCGCATAAGTTGGGCAAAAGAAACCATTATGCAGCGCTCAGTCGCATCTGTGGACAGATGTCGAAGATCAGTGGATGGACTTGACACTCTTTCAAAAATAAGCATCGCTTCTTTACAGAGAAGTTCCTCGTGAGGTAGAAGGGGCGTCCTGTTAAGAAGTGCATATCGTTGGCTAGCCATTGCTCCCAGTGGAAACCAATCGCCAATAGCAAAATTCACCGCCTCACCACAATTAAAACCTAAAGTTATACAAAGATGGAAGATGGAATAAGTTTCACAAAATCTGGCATAGAAAAAGTTACTGAACAGGTAAAATAAGATATAATTGTGTACACAACAATTCATAGGCATATGGGGAACAGAGACTAAAACGAGACATTTTCAAGCAAAAAGCATCTTACCATGGCTGAATCCAGCATGATATGCTCTAGGAAAAGTGATAACAAACTCCCCAGGTTTCTGTACCGCTTTAAAGACAGGGACGCCATGTTCTAACAAAACATTTGGAGGGAACATCGTCGTCTTCCCCAAAAGTAAGTCAAATGCTGCATCATCCACTTCACTGGATAGAATTTCACGGGTATATACATGCTCTCGGACTACCTTTTCAAAGGCAGGAGCTGCATGACCAGGAACTCCATACCAACTTTTTGATGCTCCACAGTGATGGTAATTGATGCTGCCAGATTACAGTGGAAACATATTCTCAAAACCAAGCACAATGGTTCAGTTTAAAAATGAAAAAGGAAAAAAAAAACTAATATTATCATTTAATAAAAGTTGTAAACTGCATAAACAGAATTCTAAGCATAAGAAAGATCAATGAACACCAGAGAAGATTGATACATACCTGTACAAGTAATGATCTTCCACATGCCATGCAAACATACTGAACAACATTCCAATGTAAAGCATGGGATCTGTTACTCCCTGAAAGAATAATATTAATGATTATGATAATAAAGTAACCAAAATGCTCCAAGAATGAAGTGGTTTGTACAATTCAGAACAATCAGAAATTAAGATATAACATTACCGGAATTGGAGCCGTAAGCAAACGCAGTACAGACTTATGCAGCCTAGAAAACCTCTGAAATCACAAGACAAATATAAACAGTTAGTTGAAAAATGGACAGTAAAAAAGTAAAAATTGATTGTATAATAGTTACAAATGTGTAAACATAACTACAGTATCTGTCCTAAAAGGAAACTGGAAAAAAAAATAATACAAAAAACTGGATTGTGTAACTTCAACTAGTCTTGTTTTCATACAAACTGTAGATTACAATAAGGAACAGTTTATAACAGAACAAATAAAAGTTAAATGTGAAAAGTATCTACACCTTCAAGTTCCATTTGCTTTTCCCAAGCTGGTCAATAGGAGAAGAGGAAAAGGCACTGCCATCAATATCGCATGCATACTCAACAGATTCAGTCTTGCCACAAGCAATTTCATTCCAAAATTCCTCTTCCAAGAATTTCGCAGGAAGACATCCAGCACTCAAGTATCTTCGAGCAAAAACTTTGTTTGCCATTTTCTCAAAATCACGGAATGTATACTTCCTGAAAATCATGCCAATATTTACACACCATAGAAACTTGTAAGATATGAGAGAGAGAGAGAGAGAGAGAGAGAGCACACCTCCCACTCATGAAAAAGGTGACCCTATCATCTGTATCCCACTCAGAAAGCCGTAAAGGCTGTACTCTAGTCGTAAACTTGAAGCCAGCTTTCTCCTTCATCAATACAACGCCGGCAGGTACAGAAGCACTTAAAGGGGAAATAATCTTGCATATACCTATATAAGGTCATGGTTTTAATTTAGTAAATTTTAGGTGTAAGAAACTGAGGAAAAAAGCACGTGGCATTGAACAAGGTGATTTTCCAAGCACTTATATACAGAGGAGGTTAACTAAGTTATTTTCCTTCGAGCACAATATATTGGAACAGATAGTGCGGTAACCACCAGAAAGAGCATATTGTAGAAATAGCTAACCACTACTATACAGGTGCCACAGATACATGTCTACATTAAGACAAAGATATGGTACGAATCGATTACTGACAATAACCGTTTAAATCAATTGTAAAGGCAATTGGTTACAGATTCCATTTGCTTCATCGCACTACATGATATTGACGAAATAAACAAACAGCCATGCCCAATTAACTACAATTGTCAGAAACAAAAAACACCGCACAATTTCCCAAACCATATTTCTAGATATTTGTCTCCCAAAACCAAACTCATGATGTACATTGCAAGAAACATTTACCATCTAGCCCATAGCATGAATTGTACTTTTACTTCTAAAAATCATACACTCTGTTTGAACAGGTACTAAAAAATCTGAAAGGATAGAGTATTGGTTTCACTTTCAGTTGTCCTGGGTGAAATGAAATATCAACTACCTAAAATCTGTGTGGCTGGTAAGCATCACACCTCATGAAGGGCACTTAATACATGGTCATAAGTTCAGCTTACATGAGGACCCAAAAAAAAAAAAAGGAAAAAGAAGAAAAAGAAAGAAAGAAAAAAAGTGAAAAGAATATCAACTGTAACATGCATTAATAAAGGAAAGATTTCCTAAAACATAGACAGCAGTAATATGCATGAATTGAAGTGTTTCCCCAAATCTTGTTGCATAGACTACTTCAACAACCTTGGGAGAGCAAAACACATGATAATTAGCAATGCAAAACAAAGATCTTCCACAATTCGGTAGTTTAGTGCATCAAATACATTTCCAACATCAACTCTATGAGAAAATTCTGGATCAAAGCAGTTGAGAATGCAATGCACGGAAGTGTAGAAAACAAAAGTGAGCACTCCAAACCATTGAAATTATTGGACAAGAAAAGTACGAACAAAGAAAACAAGAGAGGAAATAAAAGATGATCAAAGCGAACACATCCCATGTTGGCATGCCACCCAAATGAAGAACTGAAACTTTAAAAGTCAAACTTAGGGTCTTTCTAGTTCAAAACATAACTTGAAATCTAACAAGAGGGGTCCTATAGAAAGGCATTCTAAGTATCTAAGCAGTGTCAATTTTGCAGCATTTTAAAGAAAATCAAAATCAAGTTTGTTGGTATTTCAGAGAGAAGAATAGTTTAGGATACACATTCAAACAATGAAGTAAAATCACTTAAAGCAACAAACAGATTACCATATTTTGAAGCTACAGGAGCAATACGTTGCAGATAAACTAGGGGATCCTCAAATTCCTCCTTCGTGGGACTAAACACAGGACATTCTGGAATGTTTTCTATCCAGCCTAAATCAGTTGTGTCAAATTTCTTAACCCTTCGTTTTGAAAAGATGTCCTTTGCACTTGAAGCACCACCACGCTGCGATACTGTATGTTCATTTCCATGCAGTCTTGTTCCACATGATGCTGAAGCTCTTAGAGCATCCCCTCCACTTCTATTCATCATGTTAACAACATCAACTTTCCCAGGCACAGTGCCCAAATTCATACGCTGGAGCCTTTTACGCTTCAAAATCTCAAGCGCATTCTTAGCCTCTCTAGACAAACAGACCCTACCTTCCACCTGTTAAACAACAGGATAAGCAGAATTATGGTTTGCTTTGATGCATGTTACTCAATATATATATATATATATATATATATATATATATAAAATACTGTCATTTCAAAATGTCTTTCCACAGATGTAGTGGATCCGGTCCTGATTGTCTTCTCAAACAACCAGTTAGTGGGTGATGAATAAAAGTTACAATCATGCAATGCAATAAAATCCTCATATGCACTTTTGGGTCGTTCCAGAAATCTGAAATCACCAAATACATAATCCACAGGAAGAAGTCCTCCAATCAGTAAACAGAGATCATTCTACAGCCCATCAAGGAAGGCGCAGCACAGATGAAATGTGGACATAGATAATGATATAACTTTATAATTAACTTTGAAACAACCAGTAGCACTGGATCATGTCCAGTAACTCTTCAGGACACACTTAAAATTGTATCCAATGGCTTCGCAACACATGCACAGAATGCAATTTCAATGCTCAAATCTCTCAATATCTGTAGAAACCAGATTCTTCAAGTGCCCAGTGAGAGAGGATACCTAGCACCTACAAAAGCATGGTAGTCCATGTTTTGATTGTTTACATCTATTACCCAGTAATTCACTTTCAGCCCTTTTTTGTTTGGAATTTCACATCACAATGCTTTCCTTTAAGAATCTTCCTTAGTTATCACCTATCACCACCACCGCCGCCCCTAATTCCCAATTAATTGAGAGGTTCAGAAAGTTTCCACATCCTTTTTTAAGGAAAATATCTTTGTGCTTTTCCCCAAAAAATAAGAACACCAAAATAGAAATATCTAATTATAGTATAAAAAAAAATAAAAAATAAAAACACTGTTTCAGTAGAGAAAAAAATAACAAAAAATTACTGTGTGCATATACTTGCACAAAGGTCATTAATTTACAAACTTCTAACCAAAAAAATAAAAAAACCAATCTTTTTTTCAAAGAACCCTGTGCCACTGATGGGATATCAAATCCTTCACAATTTGCCTCCAATTTCCATTTCCACACTTCCACAACGAAAAGCCGACCCTAAGATTTCCAATTACAGGTCCCCAAACAGGATTTCAGAAACAGGTAAAACAAAAGGAAAGTGATTTTTGCAGATCTGAGTTCTGCAACCGAATAAATTCAGACAGGAAGCTTCCAATCGGCCAACAGAGAGGAAATATGTAATCTTTTCCCTTCTAGAACCTAATAAATCACGAAAAAACGCCATATATGTAATGTATCCTTATACTAAAAATACGCAGCATTTTGAAGACGAGGAATCTCGTTTCCAAGAAACGCGTAATTTCAAAGATTCAAACATCAACGATTTCATGATATTGTTCGTGTTTTCACAGAAGAGAAGGAATTCTCAGATCGCGATTCATGAGCCGTTCCATATCGTCAAAATCTTTTCTCTTTTTTCAGATCAAACACGAAAGAAAGACAGAGAAACCAAAATCGCCTCAAATCGCAAAAAAAAAATCCTATAAATCCATCCTAAAATAAGTAAAATGAGAAATAATCCAGATCCGAAAAAAAATCTAAAACAGGGAAAATCCAAAATACTTTGTTTGGAAGTTCGTTGATCATACCATTTCATAACGACCGTCTGTTCTCGAAACCTCCACCGTCTACCGAATCAAGCAAAAACACCACCGAAATTCCTCCAAAACCGAACACCTACAAACCGATTTCCACCATTCAAGATCGAGAAACCGCCGTTTTCAACAAGCCGAAAAACCACATTGCCGTGTAGAGAACGAATCCGGCCGCGTTAGAAACGAAGATCCTAGCCTTCCTTCCAAAGCGAAGCCAAAAAAAAAATCCGCGAAAAATCGAAGCTTTCGTGCTCGCGAAGCCAAGATATCGGCGAAAAAAGACGCTACCAGGCCAGACGAGGCGGTTTGCCGGCGCGAAGAGGGAGGTATTCCGTCGAGAAAAAGGCCCGGCGTAGGAACGGAGGAATAGTACAAAACCAGGAAACGGGACTTTGGAAACCGGAAAAAGGGATACGAGCGGTTTATTTATATATAAACAAAAGCAGAGAGAGAGAGAGCGCGAGTGAGCGAGCGAACGCGGTAGTTGTAGGGGAGTTAAACCAAACCGCCCCGTTCCCACATCGAAACGCGTATTTCGGAACCCGTTCTGCACTTTTCCGTGACGGACACGTAATTACAGAGCTACCCTCTCCCTCACATCGCTGTAACTAAGTCGATTGCGAGGGTATTGTGGTCATTTCAAGACCTTATTTTATTTACAAGAGCATTTTTGTATTTGCCCCCTGAGGTTTATAAAGTTTGTAACTAGGTCCTTGTAATTTGAGTATTTAGCAAACATTTTTATTTTTCCCATTTTACCTTCGAGGAAGATTTTTTTTTAACACCATTAGATTTCTGTTGGATTTTTATAAAAAAAATAGAAGCTTTGTTGTTACATTTATTAAACAAAATGGTGAGCATGCCATTATTTATGAAAATAGCATTATTTTACCTTAAGTTCCAACGGTTTATCTCTTTATAACTATCATTTATGTATGAAGCCTAGGAAAGACGAATCATACATGGATCAAGTCAATTATAATAAATTATAAGTATCAGTGTCGATGGTCATTATGATTGGCTTGGATTTAATGAAATGAGACCTTGTTGATAAAAAAAAATGAATTTATGTAGTGGTTACCGTATCCTACTAAATAGCTCTAACCGTCAATATTACATATTTAGATAAAAATAAATTCAAACTAATGAAATTACACATATAAAGATAAAGAGATAGGAAAATGTATCATTTCATTTTAAAAACTTAAGAGGATTTCAAGGCTACTTATTTTTGGAAAAAGGTAATATATATATATATATTTATGTTAAATCTACAAGAGCCTATTTACGAGTTTTGGAGATTTTAGGGCTTGTTTGGCAACTCTACTAATAGAGTCAAGTAAAATAAAGCCCCCATTTTTATAAATAAAAAAAATCACATCAAAAGCACTTTAATTCAAATTTCTCACCATATTTTTTAGAAAAAAGAAGACAAAAAAAACTCCACTTCCTAATCCAAAAGGTAAAAAAGATTCCACCACAGACAGCTAAAAATAACATACATTCATCATTCACTTATATTTTATTCTTTATTTAAAATAATCTTTACTTCACTCAATTCCATGAGTAAAGCCCCCAAACTGACCCTAAGGACTCGTATCAAAAGTATACATTTTCAAAAAAAATTCTTTTCTTTTCAAAAAAAATAAAGTAAGAAAGTAAAAAAAAAAAAAAAAAAAAAAAAAAAAAAAAACAACTTACTTTTTTCACTAAAAGACAAAAAAAAAAAACTAAAAAAGAATAACTACTAATTCAATAAAGAAAAAATACCATCATAACCTAATATACTTTATTCTCTCCTAATCTTATACTTTACATTATTTTTATTTTAATAATAAATTACCAAATAGGCCCTTATTAAGGGGTCTATCAACAGAAATAAAACTCTCATTACGTCACTAAATTCTGGATTAGGAAACGCATTGGCAGTTGCCGATCTCTAGGTGTTTTCTCAACTTCCTGTTTCGGTCTCGACGAGGATCGAGTATCCCACGTGAAATTACCGAAACGGTTGCAGATTTTACATGGATTGACGAAAATGCCACGGCGATAACTGAAGCTTTGTGAGGTGTAGAAAGGAGATTGGAAGAAGGAAGTTCTGTGGGTAGTTCGTAGAGGGGCATTTTAGTCATTTCACTGAAAGGAGTCGAGAACGTTGGTGGTAGTTACGAAACCAGACTTTTACAGTGCAGTCAGAAAAGGCAAAGCCTTCAATGACGCATAAAACCAAAAGACAGTTTCAATTTCTCGCGTGCGATTTCTCGCCGGCACTACATCTGGACCATGCAAAAAGGTAGATCACCCTGGTGGATGATCAGTGGGAAAGATGGACGGTTGAGAATTACTCTTGATTGATCCATATTTGATCGGGACCTGTTGGAGACCCAAGGAGTGGTCGATAGACCCAAGGAGTGGTGGATAGTCCCGTTATAATATATTAAAGTAGAAGGTTTTGGATCTAACTTGGACCATGTTTTTCAAATTTTGACCAAAAGTTATTTTTGATTTCTACAACTGTTAAGATATATAAAACCTCACGATAATTGTGATTAGCACGAGTTTTTATACTAGTGCTAATTACTAGAGTACTAGTTTTGGAATCTCCTCACCAATGTGGATTAGGTTTTTATCAATGTATTATTTTAAGTTTAATATTTTGTTAGTGCGTTTATTAAATAAATAATGGTTGAATTAGTGTTGAAATGGGATAGCCATGAGTGCAAGTTGTATAGTGAATGTGAGAGATTGGGTTGATCATAGTGAAATATGGTTGTGAGTGTCTAAATAGTGGTTGGAATAGTGTTAAAATGGGATCATATTAAGATGGTCAATTCATAATTAATGTGAGGTTTAGATTAGTTAATGTTATAGTTTGGATTGATCACAATAAAATAGTGGTCAAATTTGTGTTGAAATGTGATTGAATGACTGTTCCTTTGTAGCATGCATGAGGGTTTAGATTGATCATTCTGTTGGACCTGTAGAATCATCTCATGTGAGAATGTGATTAGGACTTTCATTGGACTCTTTTCTGTTTTATCTTTTATAACATCCCTATAATCTTATTTTCTCTCCACTTTCATTGGAGAAATTAAAAATGAATCAAGAGTGACCATTACTGTTGGTTTTTTTCCTATTACATTAATCAGACAATTAGCCCAATAACCCATGCTCAGTATGATATCTCCCTGCACTCCAAAATAAATAATCACATATTAAAAAAAATACCTCTTTCCATAGGACAAGTTGGATAGAATAAAAATAGAGAAATTGGTGCAAAATGGTATAGTTACGTAGGAACAACTGAAACATGAGTAGTTTGATGGAAAAATGAGTGAGTAGTTGCATGAGTAGTACATAATCGTCGGTCAAAATTGAAGTCAAAGCCTCCTAACTTAATATATTATAATAGTTTCAACATCTATTACTTTTTTTTTAATCTATCAAATGCTGGTCTGAGATGGGATCAATCCAGTCTAGGATCCAAGTGCCTTTGTGTGATCCAGACAATCATGGTCACTAGTGACTAAGACTGCCAATTAATGCTATGAATCTCTGCATGATCTGTTTTGAAATTCTCATATGCCCTTTATAGCAATGTGAGGGAGCTGCATGCCCTTCCTGCAGTTGAACACACTCTCCCGGGGGCCCACCTACATAATGGGCCCCATGATTTCCAACATCAATTGCTCATTGCTGTTTCAAAACATACAAAGAAATAGAAATAAAGGCATCCAAATATTGAATAGAACCAAAGGCACAATTCCCATCACTACTTTCCCAATGAGAATATTTGAGTTGCTAGTTGTTGATGATAGCTTTTTGTCCCCCAAAAAATTCTCTCACAAGACCCTGATGCATTCCATTTGGCTGGAAAGAGTCAATTGGAATCATTTAATTACTTGGAATTGGTAAAGAGAGTCGTTTTCTTTTACATCTTTTGCTACAACTCACATGCCATTAAAATAGCTGCCAACATATAATCTTTCCCCTTTTTTTCTCTTTTTGCCATTTTTTTCTAACTTGAACACTCTACTTTCACCAACTGTATCATGACTTTTAATGATGCTCAAATGCAAAAGCAAAATTCGATTGTTCAAAGAGATCTTATCAGCCTTCATGTGATGTTCAATAGTAGTGATCAAATGTGAAACACGTTGAGGCTTTAAGTACCATTAAAACTTCTCTCCAATGTAACCACTAATGGGCCTATAGGATTAAGGATCTCAAAGGCATAGATTTAAAAGAAAAACCTACGATGGAACCACTAATGCACCTCATATGGCCAAGGATCTCAACGGCTCATCAAATACTTGTTTGTGAAATGAGAGAATATCTTGCTTCACATATTTCTTTTATTATAGAAGAGAGGAATCCCGTATTTCCACTCTATGCCTAAGGTATCACAATCCTTATTTTTAAAGAAGATTAATTTATATTTTCTTAATTACAAGAAAAAAGATATTATACCAAATAACGAAATAATGAGTTGCATCGTAATATTTTTTTTTAGTAAAATCTTTTCATTGCACAAATGCACTCAATCAACTTAGTTGCGACTACACCACTTCAAAACAGAAATGGAAAATGCAGAAATATTGTTTTTTCACATTTTGGATAGAGTCGAATTTGTGCTTTTTTGAGGATCTCTATTTTCTACCTCCTAGGTTCGAATGGACTTCTCACGTCTACATAAATTAAGTCCAAAAGTTTAAAAGTAAACAAAAGATCTAGAAGATTTCCACAGGTGTGAAAATATTTAAAGCCGCCACCTATATTTCTAGGTCCAACCATGAATGCGAACACAAATAATATCCAAAATTCCAGTCATGTGTGAAATATATTTGTGATGAGAGATAGTCAGCGCTGACTACCGACCATCATTTGACCATCGGCTGAACCAAACATGAGGAACTATAGCTACAGCGGGATTTTTTGCATGGATAGTAAACGTCGGCCGTTGACAGCCGACACGTATCTAAATCTCTGACTGGGACAGCAGCAGCGTGCCACCACCAACTGGTGGTTACGATGATCACGGGAAACAAAGCTAAAAGCTCGAAAATATCGCGATATTTTGTAGGACTAGAATATCGCACGTAGCGTGCGTGAAGAAGAAACCGCCGCTTCTTATTACCGACTCGACGCGTGGTGAGAAGTGCCAGAGAGAATGAAAAGAGAAAGGATGATGACACGTGGCGGAGTGACAGTAGAATAGCTGGCGGTTAGAGCAGGTATCACGCATTCACGCGGCCTGGCGTATGTTATGTTGTGGCAGGCATGGCCAGGTTTTTGTGGGCCCAGGATAACAAGAGAGCTCACGCGATCGAGAACATCATCTGATTTGGCCTGTCGAATGACTAATGAGTTTCCTTTTTTTATTTTTAATTCAAACTCTTTTATGAGTTTTAATTTTAGGAAGGACCCTAAATATTTTTATTTATTTTAAAAATCACCTTGACCAATAGTAACATTGTATCAATATGAAAAAAAATAATAAAGAGAAAATCACCATAATGACGGGGTGCACCAAAAAGACACTCAAAACTTTCTTTAGAATAGTAAAAAACCTTTCAATGATTTTCATATTTTGCAGTGATAATATCATTGCTCGTCTCTTCTTCAAATTTTATTGAAATGAGCGAGGACATATAAAATTTAAAAAAAATAGCTGGCAGATTTTTTGGTGCGTTAGACATCTATGGTTTGGATTTCTCACCAATATTACCTACAAAAAGAAATTATATGGTTTATCCTTTGTGTGAGATAAAAAGATGACCTCCCTCTTAAAAAGTAAGCAAGGCAGCATAGTCCCCCCCCTCTTTTTTCCCTGCCTCCTTTTTTTTCCTTCTGTTTTGCTAGGTTGGCCCATTGCATAGGAGTGATATTATAAACCCGAGGGGCGAGGGATTAATCCCCACGCATGTGAGTAGATTGGTAGCATAATTTTAATTACTTTAATATTATATATTTTTCTAATACACATCCAAGCCTTTCTTTCCATCATCAAGTTTTCCTTATTCCCGAGGGATAACTCAGTTGGCTTATGACCACGATTTGCACTCGGAGGTTATGCGTTCGAAACTGCATTACCATATTAAGGTCACAGAAAAATTTTATCCGACTTTCTCTTCAGGACATGTAGGGATTATTTTGGTCTAAAGAGCTGTGAACCTGAAAAAAAAAAGTTTTCCCTTGACCTTAATAAATCCAAACAGCCCCCACTAAAAGTAACCCCGAGTTTGTATAATCTGCTAAGCTTAAATAAAGAGATATTCCAAAATTTATCCATAAAAACCTAAAAATGACATATGTAACAGTAACACCTTCAGTTGAGGGGCCCTTATGAGGTTGTCCAAAAGCATAGGGGGCTTTTTCTTTGTTTTTTTTTTTCTTCAAGTGCATTGATGGGTGTGTGTATGTGGTACGCGGAGGGGATTGAGAGATGAGAATTGATGAGGATGGAAAGTGGTACGTTTTTTCTTAATTTTTTAGTTTTCTCTGATTTTCAGTCAGCCAATGGAGTCTCAAGGCGGCTTTCAGACCCTGACTTGGCTCACGGATTTGATTTTGACATTTGACATGTTACGGCTCGGCTTATTCATTCGGCTTCAGTCTATTTGCCATCATATGTAATGTATGTAGACCTTCCAAGAGAGTTCGAAAGAAAATAAGAGAAAAAGTGACCTCTTCTCAATATTGTTTTGGCATTATATAAATTTTCAGAAGGTTTTGGGTGCACGACTTTTTGGTGTGGCCCACTTGATCATCAAATCCAATTGGGGGCGAAAACACATACCCCTTGAAAGTCATCGATCATTCTATTCTATACATTTTTCTCTTTTTCCTTTTTTTTTTTTTTTTACATTGAAATGAATGGACTAAGTCATTGAATTGACCCCTCAATCTTCTTTTATAAAAAAAATATTAAACTTGTGGGTCATAGATGAAGGATTTTTGATGATTTGATGGGTCTCAGATTTTATATAAAGGTAGGTCAACTCCTTCAAATCTTTTAAGTGTCGGGTCTATTGGATTGGGATTTGGATAGCGTGTGAATGTGAGATCATGTGCATGTCCTAGATAAAAAAAAACAAAAAAAAAACATTATAGTATTCCAAAGTAGCTCCAAATTTTGAAACCATTATGACATTTTCCCAAGATGTTAGATTTCCAAAAACAATATTGTAGGCAATGTTGATACGTCAATAAGTTAAGAACCAATATACTAACCCGTGCTAAGCATAGGCATATATAAAAATTAATTAAAAATAAATTCAAATAATATATAAACATCCTCAAACACTTACTGATATAAAACAATAGAAAAGAGGATTATAATAGTACTTCCTTATTTTCTTTTTGAATCAAAGAGTATGTGGTGTAAAAATAGAAGAAGAGAAGTTGGGTGAAATGAAAAGGGAAGCATATACAGAGTAAGTGTCAATGGTTACAATCAAAATTAGCTTTGAAATGCTTGACTTTAATATAATATAATAGGCTTAAGAATCTCATGGTCCCACCCATGTTAAGCGAAAATTTGGTGGCAATGGGTTGGTTTGAACCCTGCCAAACTTTAGGCCTCTTTGAG
Source organism: Cinnamomum chago (assembly GCA_038049695.1). NCBI lineage: Eukaryota > Viridiplantae > Streptophyta > Magnoliopsida > Laurales > Lauraceae > Cinnamomum > Cinnamomum chago. Next base: position 1,840,790 of record CP142456.1, read on the forward strand.
CTGGGGTTGATTGACATTTTATTGTAAATGCAATTATTTCGACCATAATCAATTCCAAAGAGTACGTCACTTTGAGTGAGAGTTTTTTGGTACTTAGGCTTATATAAAGTAAGTTGAGTCATGCGAATGCATTGGATCAAATCAAGGTAAGTTCTATTTACATATCAGATAAGTCATAAGAGGATGATTGTTCTCATTTACTTAAGAAAGAGGATGACTATTCTCTAAATTTAGTAGAGTGTACATTTAATTTTTATCTCTAATTACTAAATAATTGCTGGCATAGTCTCTTTCTTCATTTGTTTTATTTTGAGTATCTCATCACTTGTAACCATGTAACATGTATCTTGTACCAATAAATTAGATACTTAAATGATAGTTGTTGACCAGTGCTCAAACATTTTTCTTCTTTTATTAAGTAGGATATAACCATCTACTCACTCCAGACTATATTTGCAATGTATGGTAAAAATCAATTTAACTTAGTATGTATACCTTCATTTTAAAACAATTTAACTCTATACTTTAATTTTGGACTGGATTCATTTTTTTTTATGTACTAGAGACCCATCCTTGGGTGATAATTACCTCAATAAGAAACTTTGTCATGCATAGTTCTTGCTGTTCCAAACTTGGAAGGTGAGAAGCAGGAGTTTCCAACCAACTAGGCTAACCCTTGTTTTCAAATCCATAGATGTTAAACTGTTATTAACAGTGGCGGATGCAAGATTCTCATTTGAGGAGTGCGGATCTTAATAGGTAGTTTGGTTTTGGGGGCAAACTGAAGATTCTCATATGAGTTTTTAAGGTGACATGGTAATTTTTATTGCATTTTTGGAAATAGATCTATAGTTTTCATATAGGTTTTGGAAGCGCACTACAGTCATACGCATGCCTCTGCTTGGATCCGCCCCTGATTATTAAATAGTCACTTTAGCATAATTGGTGGCACTAAATAGAATCACTAGACCGAGTCAACTAGAACTCAGCCATGATTGAATCGGGTCCTACCTAACTCCTCGAGTCTTAATCACCTCTCGCTCTCTCTCTCTCTCTCTCATCTAACACCTTACACACTGGTCATGTCACAAGATACTGATATGTAGAAAAGATTAACTGCACCAGTCATTACATACATTTCATCTAGGGTGATGAATTTCTAATACCCATCAATTAGCAGCTAGATAATGACAATTGTTTCATATGCAGTTAACCCAAAAACCCTTCTTTTGTTTTCATAAAGCAAATCATTAAATACAAAGAATCATGAGTACTCTTATCTTTTACCATGAATAAAGTTCCAAGAACAATAAAATTTCTTCATTGATGCTTTCTATGAAGTCAAGTGTCTACCCAACTAATATCAACTAGACAAGAAGGCGAATGAAAAATAGCCAAGTTAGTTAACTTACCTTTTTCAGACACCAAACGGTGCCTAACTCATAAATAACAATTAAAGTATTATTGCTATTTTGTCCAAAGAGACAAAAACTCTCAGATATTTGTGCTTTGTTAAGTTAGGTGCAGTTGAATGCACTCCAAGTTTGGACTTCATCAACAAATGAGTAACTGCCTCTTCTCTACCAGGCAAAACCCAAAATCAGGACCATCCAGAAAAAGTTGTTCTGTTTTTGTTCCCAAGGACATATCTAAAAGAGTTTTAACTACTAGAGTACATTTCTAACAAAAAAAAAAAAAAATTACTACTAGAATATATGTTGGATATAATTGTGTAGAAAAGTTAGTGTGAGTGCCTAAATATTACGGGCTTAATTATAAGGATATAGAACTTTTTAGGAGGAATCAAATACCTGAGATCTGAAAGGGAAAAAAAAGCAAATGTCAGAAATCCTGGCTGCAGTCATCCGAAGGTACTCCGATGCCTTAATTAGTTCAATAACTAGAAAAGGAAAGAGTGAGTGGAGAAGAAAGAAATTTAGAATATGGGTGTTAGTGTTAGCATACCTTCTCTGGAGTTGCTCATTGTATATATAGACAAAGAGTTGACTCTTGGGGATTGAGTCATATCAGGCTCTACTATGATGTCAGGAGAGTAGAGTCCAATTGGATCGGACCCTAGTTGACTTTAGAGGCAGGGTCCCATATGACTTAATTTGGATGTAGATGTGGCCGCCAGATAATGATAATTTCTTGTCTTGATACGAGGCATGTCACCATCATTCAACACGTTTTATAACGTAGTTGAATCTCCTCCTATAGAAGTACAATCACAATTGACTAGGAATCAGTACTCGTCTCGGCTATCCGAGACCGAACTAGAGATGATGCCGAGGTCAAGCATGACCTCGGTATGGAAGCGTCCTGACACTATTGCCGAGATGGGAAAAAGGGTCGAGATCAGATATGTCTAGTTGATACTCTTACCGAAACCAATATAATCTCGGTATTAGGAAAATATCCCACACAGTTAGGTTTGTATTTTTTGTTTCTATTTCGTAGGACTTGGTACACACCCTTATTTAGCATGGGATTTCAGAGAAGAATGCTTTCGTACTGTTGTCGACTTTAGAGAAGAAAAATGCTTTCATACTGTCGTTGACATGAAAGTTTTCACATGGATGGTTTCATTAGAGCTACTGAGGTCCATCTTTGTGTGATTTTACTCCAAAATTTTTCATTTTCATAGGAGAGACACAGCCTATGTTCCGGGCCTTTCCATAGTCTATCAAGGAAAAATCAGCTCATCTTTCTCATTTTCTACAAGGAAAATGTTGCGCACCAAAAAATGAAATGGTGGGTTGCACAAAAATTCTGAATAAGTTTCCTCTTTATTGCAAAGTTCTATTATTGCACAAATGCACCCTAAAGCCATTCAATTGGGGTGTTTATAATGCCTTTCATGTAGCCGGATGTAAGGAAAAAAAAAAAAAAAGCTCTAATTTGGTTGGGATTCATAACAAGGGTGACACAAATTTCACTTGCATGAGATTAAGTCGAACTGTCATTACTTTTAATTGAGAACTACAATATTAACACCTCATTCTATTCAGTTTTCATTACTTTTTTTTAAAATTTCTTTATAGTTGAAAATTGATCAAATACCAAAAAAAAAAAAACTGAAGAAAACCTTAACATCCATTTTTGCAAATGATGAAGATCTCATGCACAAAAAATGGTTGGTTGGTTGTCCATGATCAGCACGGGCGCCATTTGCAAGTTGTACTGTATGATTATAATAACATGATATTTATTAGCACATATTAAAATATATAGTGTGATTATAATTTCTCTTTTTATGATGAATTAAGGACATGAAAAAATAATCATGCAAAATCCCAGTGGATAATTTAAATAGAAAATTTCAGGAATCTCCAAAAGACCAACAAAATCCAAAAATAAAACTTCATTATCTAGATTTTGGAACTTGACAATTGAAATTCAATTCCAAAATCTCATCATATCCTCTTATTCAAGCTTAACTTAAATGGGGATTTTTTGGTTTTTTGACATATAGCTCCAAAGGAAATTCTTGTTTTTTTTTTTTTTTTTTTTTCACATGAAGGTTCCCCAAGGAAAAGTTTCTAGTACTGCCTTTAATTAAGAGCCAATTTATTTGGATGAAATTAAATATCCAAGAACTAATAATCAAATGTGCACCAAGAAAAGTTCGTTAAAAGAGGTGAGGTACAAGGGATGTAGCTTGAGATATATATAATTGAGACCTTGGCTTTTTTTAAGCTCTAAATTACTATGATGATGGTTAGATATTCATTTTCCATCTTCCATTGATTTACTTTCATTAATGCCATTTTTTCATATTTACTGTTGTTTCTTCATTTTAAACTACTTTTAGGTTTATAAGTCTTTATAGTCTTAGACTTCATAGGAACATAGATCAATTATATGAAACGTAGGTACTAAGAATTGAATGCATAGGAATTCACGGTGATATTCGCTCCTAAACACATATTAAATAAGCAACATGCAAATGATATAAGGTAAAGATGGATGTGGGACCTTGACTTATATAGTTATTAAATTGCTAGGGTGATAACTAGGTAATAGGCATTCTACTTCTATCCCCACTTTGATTCAATTTCTATCAAAGGGAAGGAAAGGATATTTAATGATCATTTTTGGACATTCACCTTGGGTTCTTCATTTTCAATAACTTAAAGATATACAATTCTAGATATTAATACCATTATATCAAAAAAAGAGTTTGCATTTAACTTAAAAAATGTCCAATAGCAGTGAGAAGAGTGTCACCTCATGAAGATGTCGGCGAACTGGAGATTGACACTCCCAACTCACACCTAGAACGATTTGCAATTTTAAACCAATTAGACTCAAAAGCAGATAAAGTTGTAATTAGAATAGTGTTAAACCTAGAAATTAGATATTTCCCACAAGAAAAGAAAGATTACGAGGAGATTGCTTCATACCAACCAAATCCCAAAGGGAATAAATCATTTTAATAGACCTATTGACCTGCATTTGCATAACACTTCCAAGGCAAAGTTGTTAGCAATTCAATCATTCAAGTTTATCATAACTATGTCACCACTATATTATAATAACCAAATCTTCAAATACTCAAAAGGAGCAAAAAACACCAGTAGGGAAGCACAACAGCTACAACAGCTACAACAAATATATTATAAGAGCTGATATGAAATATAAAATACAAAAAGTTATATTGTTTATACTTGTGGTACCCAAGGACCAAGTGGGCTAGCTGATAAAAACACCAATAATAACAGTATAATTAAAAGTGATAAATCAATGTACCATAAAATATATATAACTGAAAGGAGCAGTAATTACTCCCAATGGTAAGGCGCAGCAGTCTTTGATCTCACCTAGTTATCTATGGATCGACCCTAGGTACCACCTTCCTCACTCGAGGGCTTGATGGGGTCTCAAGCCCGTCAGCTTGGGTACCAACAAAGAAAATACAACGAAAAAGAAAAGTTGTTACTCTTTGACTTACTTCATTAAGGTTATGTAGAATGTAAGCCTAAGTTCAATGTATTGTGAAAAGTGATGGAAGATTAATAGATTTAGATGGGGACCGTCCATCTCACCTTGGACTGGGGTCCTATGTTTTGATTAGTTGATTTGTGGCTAATAATATATGAATGGCATCTCCCTCGTCCATTTTCTAGAGATCTTATTTATATTTGGAGTAAAATTAGAGAAGAAATTAGGCCTGTACACTTGTACTGACATTTCCACTCGATCATTAAAATTATGCAGGCAAATCAAGTCTTTACATGGTATATTCCTACCCGTCTTTCGATGGAAATCTTCATTTTTTAGTAAACTCCTGAATGAGTTTCGTTTGGTCGCAAGTTGTGGGCTACTGTTTTTTTGCTTGACCTGAGCTGTGGATTTCTATCTCCGTTAAAGGATTAATTTATCCGCATTCATGTAAATTATGTTTTTTCAAAGAAATTGAAAGACTCGCTTATCTTAAAAAAAAAAAAAAAAGTGTTTTTGGACGTCATGGTTTCAAGTGTCTTCTTTTCTATGTTATAATGTGTGTGTATGTATATATATATATAAAAGAATGCTTAGGTGCTCGCATTGTGTTGACTCCCTCGCGCAGCTCACCTAAGCCTTCATTATTCGTTCAAACTCCTCACACACCACTACCCCACCCAGCCCTAATGTGATAGGCCATAAGTTTTTGGCACCCATCAAAATGACATTAACTCTTAAATTAAAAAAAAAAGAAAAAAAAAAGTGATTTCCTTCTAAAACTGTTAGATTTGAAGCCATGGCTCAAAGGATTAAGCTGATCGAATGCATTTAAAAATTTATATATAGCGTGGTCCCATATGGATCATTAAATTTTCCAACATTGCTATGATTGTTGTGTGGGCCTCAGGTAGGCAGCTGGCATCCGCATGGGACTCTGACTCATATAAATATATTTTGATACAATGATGGAAGTGCTGATGTTACATGTCTCATGTAGCTTGTCGACCAACAGATAGTTGATTCTTTTCCCAACTTGGCCATCTAACTATGAGAAAAATAGATCACCTAAGAAAGACCCAATGATGGTGTATATTTTATTTCATAAATATAATCATGTGACTGCTGGCATATGGCCCACTTGGGAACACACATGAGCCTAGGTCTCTCTGCCTTGACCTAGTCACTGAGATTGACATTGGGATAATTGTCTATTCCTCTCCAAATAAAATCATAGGAGAGCCTGCCGCTTAGACTAATATTCAAATGGTTTTTTTTTGTCTGTAAAAGTCTTAAAAGTACAACAATACACACCTTTTGTTCTTTAAAACATCAAATGGTTCCCTTCTTACATTTAAGCAGAGCTAAAATTTGAGGAGTTCCTAAGATAAAAGGTGACATCTCACAAAATTTAATTTTTAATACTTTAACAATTAAATAAGAATTTTCAAATGCTTCATTCGTAAATTGAATTTTCTCGACACATGAAATTCCGTCAGAAACTTTTCCCTAACAAAGAGGCCCTAGTGGTTGAGCAGCCAGGGGAAAAGGCGATCCGGAGGCTGCATTGGAGGCCAACTTACTGTGAAAATAATGGATTGCCAAACAAGGTCTCCTAATTGCAACATTGTCATAGGGGAAATAAAGCAGTGGCCCACTTGCTACTTTGGCTTTTAGAATATAGAAGAAAGAGTAAAAAGATATCTTGTGCTTGATGGTATATTTTGGGAAATCCAATGATTGTGACAAGGAAAGAACAACTTTAGAATACCGAATTTTAACAATCCTTTTCCCAAAAACAAGGGACTAAGGGTCATTTTCAGGGAGTAACAAAGAAGATGATGACCCTAGGACAAATTTGAATGATTCTACGCAGATGGTCATGGGTCAGGTTTTTTTATTTTTTATTATTTTTTCACTAAGATGCAAAAAGAACATTATCAGTATAAATTAAATGTAATGGGTCAGGTTAAATGGGTGAAATGGGTTAATCGCACCGACCTGCTTCATAACGGGGTGAGTTTGGTAGTAGGTTTTGAGGTTGTGGGTGACTATGGGTTTTTATTTATTGACTTAATTAACATGTTAGGATTGACTGTACTCCATTAATGACTAATTAACATGTTAGTAAGTCCGAAAATATAAAACTTGTGTTCCATCAAATCTACTTATCACTGGACAGGTTTGGTATTAAAGATTATAAATCTATAATGCATGAAATTAAATTAAGGGGGGTATGTTTCAGTTGGATCTAATTCAAGTTTAGGCAGACTCATACCAGATCTGACCTATTGCTATCCCTCACCACAGCAAGACAACCCCTAACATCGAATATTTTCTCATTAACTCCAAACAAAGTATATTTAAGTAAAAATGAAGACACTGGTCAAATAGATAGGAATGCTACATGTGACAAGTGCCCATCCACACTCCTATAAGAGTATTTATGAGGGCACTACACGAGTGAAAAAAAGATGTTCAGAAGTTAAAATTTTACAACTTCTCGAAGAATGGCATTGGGGTTGATCAGAGAAAAGAAAATTTCTACAGGGCACTTTCCCATATTTGACTTATCTGATTTTCATGCTTTTAGTTGTGTTTCATATTTTAATGGAGGCCCTTTTTACTTCCTCATCATGTCATTGTCCTTTATTTTCTGGCTTTTGCTATGTCAGGGATGATCATTGTAAAAGGAACAAAAATATGCAGAAGAGGGGCCCACTGTAAAAGGTCTTTTTTTTACTAAAGAAATCTGAAAAGCCTTATTTAACACTCATTTCCTCATATATTGAAACCATCACAGGAACAATGTCCCCGGAAATGGGCTCCATGAAAACCTCTTCAGTTTTCATTCGGGTACATTTTGATGGAAAAAATAATAAAATCAGAAGAAATTGCCTGCCATTCAAATTTGTTTTAGGAACAGTCTTCTCAACCGCGGATATCATTTGGGTGTTGCGGGCAACTATCAAGTTAAGAAGTCGGATAATAAAATAGAGTTTTTAAGGTATTATTTAAGAAAATTTTCAAATCTCACCGCACATGCATCATTATACCTAGGTCCGCCAGTAAGTCCTCTGACTAGTTTCTCGATCGGCTTTCTTTACATTTAGAATACCCTAAGTTCGAAGATAATTCTAAAACGTACATAGGCTAAGTGAATGTGAAGGCTTTGAGTTGAGTAACTTTGATGAGGTTACATGGAGTTTATGGAAGGCTCTATCAGAATGGGTTGAACTGTTGACCTTCAAGTCCAAGTCCTCTCTAGTATAAGCTTCTTTTAGCTGGACACTGTAAAAGCATATGTGCGGTCTACATTTGAAATTTGAACTACTCAAAATGTTAACCTCAAGAGATAACTCAGTTGGCTTAGGATCACGGTTTGCATCTGGAGATTGTATGTTCGAAATTGTACTACCACACTGGGCTACAGGGGAGTTTATTCGGCTTCCCTCTGGGCTCGGATGGATTAGTCCGGTCCAAAGGGGTGATAACCCTTTGATAGCAAAAAAAAAAAAAAAAGAAAAGAAGAAAACTACTCAATATGCCCCACCTTGTATCGGTTTGAAGATAAATCTCCCTTCAATTGAGGTTGGTCCTATCAATAAATTGATCACGTACATCTAAGACATATTTATCTAAGTAAAATAAAGATTCTACTAAGGTTGGAGAGGAGAGGCAAATAAATCATTTGAACTTCAGAGGTGGACTCAACTGGTATAAGAAATTTAGCTGAGAATCCTAGGGCCTCCGTTATAAAGAGGGTAAGGGTTTTCTGCAAATAATTGGAGCTATTGGACAATATACACAGACGAATTATTTGGATGGTGGCACAAACCATTCGAGAATTTCGTACTTTGGAAAAGACAAACATGAGAGTTTTGCTTTTCTTTTTCCTTGCCCATTAAACGAACTACAATGTGAACTATGTGAGTGTCATTGTTTTCCTTTATAGTGGCAAACTGCCTAAATCATGGATCTTCTTTTGGATACGACTTCAAGTCTTATATGACCTTCTGCCTAGGCTCCCCGACCGGAATGGAAAAAAAAACACAAAATCTCAGTTTGGATGGAATCCTCATCCTTCCACCTTATCCAACCAGTCAGAAGGGATGAAAATACAAGACCAAAACCTGGCCCAAGCTATTAAATGAGGGAAAATATCGTTGACTTAGTCAGGACTCGAATATTTCACCACTTAACTTAGGAGTTCTTATTGGTTCCGAGGTCGCATGGGCTTAAAACGTATAATATTGAATTAAGACGATTTTTAACTTATAAGCTCAGTGTCAGGAGTTGTGTATTTCTGATGTGGGGCTTTGACAAAGCCTCATGGTGCTGGCTGAAGCACTCTACCCTTGTCCTAGTAGATTCTCCTTTCTTGGCTCACATGATTACTTGACCTGATTTTACTTTAAAGGAATATCTAGGAAGACTGAGGTCTCAAAATGATAGTTTAAATATCTCAAATGTGATAAGCCAAGAAGGTTTTCCTCACCAACCAAATGAGAGATAGGGTAGCGAATTAAATATCATAATTAAATGAGTGTTGATAGCTGATTATCAACTAATTATAACTATGAACTCTTCAATGATTTTTTTGCTTGCACAATGGAGGCACTCTCTGTTGCAACCTTGAAATTATAGGTTCAATCCACGCTTCCCGTATAAGAAAAAATATATTTTCCTATAATTTTTTATCTTATGAATTCAAATTGGATGGCTAATAATCACTTATTATTAAATGTAATCCACAAGCCACCCATTGTTCATTAATTTGTTGAGAAACTCCACCAACATCCCATGCTATAATGGCTAATGTGTGAGTAAATAGCCAAGCGACTTCCCAACAATACACGGCTCCAACATGTGTTGTGTTGCCCAATGAGTCTGCCTTGGGACTCACAACACAATCTACTAGAAAAAAAAGCTAAATTATAAGGCTTTAAAACTCTAATGTTTTTCCCCTTTTAATATGTTAGGGAAGACTCAAACTTGCTCACTCTCACCCCCTGAATAAGACCTTTGGTGTCCTTAATTAGCTGAGTTTAAGTTGAGAATCAACCTTTACAACTTTTATTGCACAACTTACATTCGGTTTTATCAACATAGAAATAGGACATGCTACAGATTTGGAAAGTCACTAGCCCACAAAGATAGTTCCTAGATTAGCCGTCAATGGAAATCTAGGCCTAGTGATCACTTATTAGTTATAACCATCTAATTTGAAGTCAAGAATTGGACGATTAATATAGAACTTGCATCCTCTATCTACATATTGACCTTATATTTCATTGCTTTAGATCAAACAACTGCACATGCAATGAGCCGCTGAATCCCAAAGAACTCTTACATTTGATAAAACTACTGGACTCTACAAATTCTACCAAAGTTTTCTATTTTAAAAGCAACAGCCTCCTGAAAATGTGAATGTCAGAAGGATTTGTGTGATTGACAATCCATGGGGATATAGTTGACCTGTGTTAGGTGTACATGCATGACAATAATAAGATAACGAACCTCACCCACCCTATCTTCAAGCATTGATAGGAAGAGACTAGAGAGGACCCATGACCTTCCTCAGGTCATGCATGGTGTAAAAGATGCCCCACCAACAACCTTTATGGTTGGTTCTTCCAGCCCCACACTGCTGCAGTAGGATGGATTGTTCTGGCAGACTTTTATGTCAATGGTTCAAAAAACCCTTCAATGGAAAGCATGACAGGGTGGTATGACCTAATCGAATATCTCAATTGAACACTGGGACCCTCCTTAGAGTTGTCCTTGCAAAAAGATCTTCCAAAGGCATGGTTCTTAACCAATGCATGGATTTAGAATTTTTGTTTTTTCAACTGAGGACATTAATTTGGCCCATGCAAAAAATAGGCCAGGACCCAACCGGCTTGTGACAAGTAACAATATTTTCTGCCTTACCAATTCTTAGACAAGTCGGCCTGTGGGGCTCACTCAGAGCATCATTTTATTTATTTATTTATTTATTACGGATGGAGTATTGAGGTTTTTTGGGTGGGTGTTTCGTCGTGGGTTTAAAAGGTCTTGCTACAAGGGCGGAACCAAGAATTTTTTTAGGAGGGGGCCAAAGTTAGAAAAAAAAAAATTTCAATTAAAAAGTTACAAAATTTAAAAATTAAATATATAATAGATAGCATTCAAAAGTGAAATTACATTATTATTATTTAGAAAAATCAGTATCTTAGAAGTTCATGTTATAACCCTTGTCAACTAGCACTCAAAAGAGAAATTATTAATTATTATTTTGGAACAAACAAACATGCCCACTATTATATATTTATGAGCAAGAGCTATATTTAAAATCTAGACCATTCAAAACGGTGGTCCCACTAGATTTATCTCGTCAAAAGAATTTACTTCAATCTGATTTATTCTAACATGGATAATCATAATTAAAACATAATTTTTTTTAGAATTATTTTTCCTTTTTCCTTTCTTCATTTCCGTTCTTTTATTTTCTTCCATCATCCTAATATTTCTCCCTCAGAATTTGTTATGATTTTGTTCCTTTGGTAGAATTATTTTTTTCCTCCTTTCTTTCCTTTCTTTTCTTCCATCATTCTAATATTCTTCTCTAGAATTTGCTAAGATTTTGTTACTTTTTTTTATTTAATATTATAAAGAGGGGCCATCCATCAAAACATCATAGGGCCAAAAGGACCTTAAATACGATTTTCAGAACTTTTTTTTTTTTTTTTTTTTGGGGGTGGGGTTTTCTCCCTATGACCTATTTATATTTTGGGGGTGGGGGGTTTCTCCCTATGACCTATATTTATATTTTGGGGGTGGGGGGTTTCTCCCTATGACCTATTTATATGGGGGGGGGGGATGGGGGGGGGGGGGGGGGGTTTCTCCCTATGACCTATTTATATGAAAGACACTATTTTCTCATAATTCAAAGTTGTTTAAATCCCAGCGATGTGATAAATAAAAATGAGTTGACATTTTTATGATCAATTTGAGGGCCTGCGCAACTCCAACAACCCTCAGATTTAAGCAGCACTTATCACTAGTGCATATATTTGAGTGTGAAGGGCTTATATTAATTGTAAGAAATAATAAAATCTATTATAATAAATTATAATTTCCCGCCCTCACAATTGGCTATTCCTAAATCCTTTGGTCAATCAATTAAAAACATGATCCCCTCACAATTGGATATCCATTAATTCTCCAGTCAATCAATTATAAATACAATCAACCCAACATTCATATATTATTAATAATATATATATTTAAAAAATCTCAATCTCACAATAAAACCAACTCCTATTGTGGAATAATTTTGAAGACATTCTTTACTTTGGGGTGGCTCGCTTTCATTTTGAGCCTCTAGGGTTTTCACTATAGCCTCACAGAATTCCAACTCAAATCAAATCCATCTACACAGCCTTCAAAGTTAAAAGCTGTCCCATTACTAATCTCGGACTGGGTCCCCCAAGAGTCGAGAGATAATCAAGTGCTCGACCACAGAAGCTTTAAAGTTAAAATGGAAATGGAAATGGTTTGGCTACTGTCCCAAACTACGCGCACACAGATCAGCTGTGAGTGTGACATGGTTCAGACCCTGTGCCTTTGGAGGCTTGGACTGAGCCGATCCCAGCCGAGCCAATTTTCAAAGGCAAAGGACAATGGTCAGCTTTCAAGTTCAAATGGAAGGAAGGGTGGGCCAGTCAACTACTCCTATTAAGAATTTATTAGAGTTGATAGAAAAAATTAGCTTCCATGGAAGCTTCCACGTTACTGACCTAAAAATGAAAACGCCCACCATCTTTTACTCTTGTATGCATGTGTATACCTGTATGCATTACTCCTCTTCTTTTCATATTATATTTTACTTTATTGGATATCTTTTCACCAGTAAAATATAATAATCTAATGTTTTGCTGCTGTCAATGTTTGGGAAATTGTACCGCAGCATTTCTAATTTTCTATTTTCTACAGTTTCTAACATGTGCTAATTTGATGGTTGGTGTAAATTTTTTTTTCTTTTTAATTTTTGTCGAATAAAGTTTCATAATAAATTTATGATTTTGAAGATTTTGAAGTTTAACTATTTCCATAAAAAAATTCTAGGGATATTTTCAGTACACTTGTCCATAGATCCGGCATTCCCCCCATTAATAGTTGAAGTTTAAGTATTTCTCTTAAAGTTGTTTGTATGATATTTTAGAGCCCTCTGAAATTGCACACATCATAATATACAATATCCTAGAGCTAATATATGACATTTTATGGCCCTGTTATATCTCACACATGGTATTGAAAAGTATTTATGCAACCTCTATTAATGCCTGAAGATTTTTATAAGAATGATTAGCTAAAGAAATTTAAGATGGTGTCAACACAAGGTTGTACGTGCACACACAAAATTTGCGTGACAAGAGAGCACCACTCTTTATATCATATATAATATTATATATATATATATATCACTTTTGATAATAGAACATTCAGGTATGAACTCCTGATGAATTCACACTTGACCCACACATCCCAATATAGTCCAAAAAGGGGTCCAAGTAATGAGAGTTGTATCAACATCCTTATCTATTAGGGATCTAAAGATTCTCTTGAGGCATTTTCTCCTCTTCTCTTTTACCACAGTTTTAGAATCTGCACTCCTAGAATCTTCATAGTTTCAGAACATAGAGACGAAATCTTGGTACTTTACACGCTAGTATTCATTCATCTTTCAATTGTCAAAACGAGGAAAAAGGCTGGAAATTGACAAAGGAAAAATTGTACTTTCCCATGCTCCAGTAACCTTTCCCACATCAACATTTGGTTGGAAATTTTCTTGCCTAACTTAGACCACTGTGATGTGGACGGACGATGATGGTCATAGGAAAAGGGTCAGCCCCATGTTAGCCTTGAAACTCCAACCACCCAATTCAATAGACTCTTTCTTTGTTTTGATTTCTGGTGAAAATGATTAGCCCCACTTTGTTGAATGCCAATGTGACTTTTATATTAATTGAAGGTGGTATATTGGCATGTGGTAGTAGACCAAGTCGCACTCAAGTTCAAGGCCTTATATATTAGGTTTGTTTTTTTAATTTTTTAATTTTTTATTGGTTGGATATGATCACATTCATTTGACCTCATTAATGGATAATGATGAGGGCTTGTGGGGCCCTTTGTGTTGTTTAAGCACTTGGGGCCCTCATGCTCCTCTTTGTGGGTAAGGGAATCTTGGGTTTGAGAGAATGAATTCCAGGTTTTGTGCCTGTGTATATTTTAAGTATGGGGCACTAATGAAACAGTGGTGGGCCTCATGACTACTGATGCATGGCACAGAGACTTACTGACTCACAGGGGGTGGCAAAATCTAACTCGACCCGCATTTGACCTGCATAACCTTCGACTTGCAATATATGTGTTGATCATGAGTTAGGAGAACCTGCAAGTAATGAAAATGGGTTGAATTAGGGTCAACCCGTAACTGAGCCCATTTAAATAATTTTGTGGTTTAATATTTTGACACTTAGATTAATTTATTTTATATGAAATAAGATGAACATGTGTTGGAGAATAGTTTGTTTTGTATGAAATAAGGAGAGAATGTGTTGACCCTGCAATCAAATCAAATGTATATAGATTTTAATATTTGAAACATATTAGGTTTGGAACATGCTTTTATGGGTCTGGTCGGGTCAAATGGCTTGACCCACGTTGAGAGTGAGTGAAATCACATGGATGAGAGATCCAAGCTGTCCCCCAGACGGTAATGGGTGGCTCAGATTTGGTACACATGTGAAAATTATGGTAGTGTACGTGGGCGAGTCTTGGCATTTCAACTGAATCTCATCTATTGAATGAGGAATGATCTAATATAATTGGGACATTGGAACTATGATCGATCTGTCAGTTTGTTTCATGTAATTGAATTCATAGGATTCTAAGACCTGTATGCTTTTTAAAAGTAGTCAAATTGAAGAACATATCAAAAAAATGATCAAGCACATCTTTCCTTTAATGAAAAATGAATTATGGGGAGATCCCGAATGAATGCCCAACCATCACATTAGTAGTTAAAGTATTAGGAAAGTCAAAGTCATAATGAAATTTTCATCTCTCCTTTACTCCTCCACCTCTTCAGTATTCCCTTTGTGTCATTCTATCATGAATTCCTATGTATTCAATTTATAGTAAACCTATATGCCCTTTATTCAAATGTGACTCAAGATTTGGGTTTTGATTGAGTCTCATTGGGCTATGGTGGGGACTCCACAGAATCACCTGGCTTCACAATCACATTACTTCAAATGGCTACAAGTTTCCAAAACATTGGTTTTACTACTAGCAGAACTTACTCATAAAACTCAAAATATAGGCATCACTCACCAGTAGATGAATCAACTAGAAATAGAATTACATGGAAAAAGGAAAGAAGACAAGGAAAGATGAAATATAGGGAATGTGGAGTTCTGGTGAGACCACCAACTAAAGTGGCTTAGATGGTGGTTTGCTTTAGAGAAAAAGAAAAGGAAAGTGACTACTTTTAGTGTTCATTTTTTTTTTTAACAAGCTGAGAAAGTACATTCTTCATTTTTGTGCAAATAGCTTAAGTTATTAAGAGTTTCTTTGCAACCTTTACATAGAAGGCACTGCACAGTTGGAATCTTTCCTTCCACGCGTAGCCCATTTTATCCATGTCTCAGAGGCTTTCTTATTTCATCAATTGCTTAGTTTCCCTACATAAATAGATACTTTATTTCATAATAGCAAATGAAGATCTTATACCTACATGAGAGAGAGAGAGAGAGAGAGAGAGAGAGAGAGAGAGAGAGATTGCAATAATGTCAGTGCCTCAGGTTAGACAACCAAATTTGCAAATGTCAGTGCCTCAGGTTAGGCAACCAAATCACCTAGCTCCACTAATGGGTAGGTGAACAAGAACCAAAGTCTTGAAATCAATAAACAAGTCTTACTGTTATTTGGCTCCTGTAGTAACTGGTGCAGGTTCTCTTGTATTCAATTATAAATTAGAGCTGTGAATGGGAATGCCATGTTCCCTTTCTCTGTGTGCTGCATTTTGTTGAATTTTGTTCAACTTACAGCATATAGGAGCCCATTGACCTTAGGGGTTAGGGGTATGCAGGGGGTGAAGTAGGGTGGGAAGAAGATTGACCAGGCCCAGAATGTTTAGTTATTGGGCCTAGCATTCATGCGTTGACCCAGCCAATGGGTCTAATGTCAGGCCAGTCCTGCCAACTTCATATCTTTATATAGGCCTTTTTTTGCTAGATATCTCAGACTGGGTTGTGCCTCCACATACTTAGGCCCATGCCAAGCCGATTAACCATCTGGAAAGAAAATTATGCCTGGGTCCAGCCCTTGTGCATATAATCAAAGGCCATTCCAAGCCCAATGAAGCCAAAGCAGGGGTCAGTCTTGTGCTGGGCTCCGTAAGCACTCCTGATTTGGAGATGAATAGGTGGGGTAGAAATGGGCTGGGGCAAAACAAATGGACTTTTAGTCTGGCTAGAAAATTAAGCCCAGATCCAGCCCATGTCCCTAAAATCACAGCCTACACCCATCCCAATGAGGACCATACTCGGGCTGGCCAGGCCCGTAAGCACCTATAATTTGGAGGCAAATGGGTGGTGTAGAAATGGGCTGGGTTGGAGTGAGGAAAATGGGCTTTCAATCTGCAATTAGACTTGCCTGAAGAAGAGAGCACCGTGGCTTGGGTTGGACCCACTCACATAGGAGCTCAATTAGCACTTCCGGACACTATACTTCACTATATCATGTCCAAAAACTCGCGCCAAGTCAGTCTGTAACAGGATCAAATGGGCTCATTGATGCTGGATTAACCATGTCCTGGTAGAAACTATATACTTTTTTCTCTAGTGTGGCCCATTAATGCAGTGAGCTTAATCACCAGACCCAGCCAGCAATCTACTGGACCTTGCTATTTCATTATCAGCTTTAGCCTTAAGCCTTTTGGACCCCCAAATCATTGAGAGAATGGAGTAACATTGATGTACATAATCACTCCAAGTTCATGGACTACCAACTCTGCTCAGTTATTGTTGAATTGCGTTGCCAAGTGAGGATTCTACCAGAGGAACAATATTCTCCCCTCATGTACCCGATCAAAATGATAAAGTGGCTATCAACTAGTTCATATATAAATGTTTACCCAGATGGACAAGCTTTGCTTATCTACCCAGATGGACAATTAATGGACCATCTACATCTTTGGGCGTTAAATCCTTCACTCCTCACCTCATTAATAATCCTTTGTTGAAGCCCATTTGACCATGAACTCCAGTGTTAAACTGGCCCAGGAGAATATTTTCCTAGGACCCTTATTCATGTGTCAAATGATGTTCAAATACTACAAAATTGGATTCTCCTAATGAGTTCTTAAAATGCCCATCCAACAAGCCCAAGTCTAGTATTACCAGAACAGATACGGGAAGATAGATTGGCCACAAATGATTATATCCACTATAAACTGACAAGACACAAGAGCTAAGAAGAGAGTAAGACAATGTACAATTGATGATAAACATTAGACATTCAATAAAAGGAACACTGTTGTGCATGTACAGAAGTAGAAACTTGCAATCACAATCAACCACACAGAGCAAAACACAAGAGATTTGTGTGGTATGGCTACAGGGAGAGAGAAGTCTCTCAAAGATTATGGGTTACATCATATTAAAAACCCTCTGTTTTTAGGCCCTTAGAAGCTCGGGTACAGTGACCAAAATGCTCCTAATTAAACTGAAAACCTGGTCCCCACTACCTTAATGGACCGATTCAGTTGACCATGAATACAAGACATCAACCCAACAATCAATAAGCTTACAATAATGAAGACGAAGGAGAAGTAAACCAAATGGAATATATACCCCCGAGAAAAACATATATCAAGATCAATCAAATACCCAACCAGCCCAACCAACAGATGAATGGGCGTAATTAACTAACTTCAACATTAATAAACTGGCATATGTTACAGAAGAAGGTTAAAAAACCAAATGAGGATTATATCAAATATAGGAACCAAAATAAAAGCCAATTTGTATTATGGTTAGTATGGTCTTCAATCCAAATGTAAAATGTTGGCATGTTGATTCCACATGCAAGGCCCTCACTACCATACATGTATCTCATTCAGCCACACATGCATAGGCTCACCCCTTCTCATTATTGTCCTAATAGTTTAGATTTGTTGTAGTTCCAAAAATTTCAAGACTCCAGCAAATTGAAATTTCAAAAAACCCCATTAGATCAATGAAAATTTAAGGTCATTTTTAGCAATGACCACCCCTAAAAATGCCCACCCCCAAGGACCCAAGACCTATATCTTGGTTCCACCCCTGAGCATGAGAAATTAGACTTCATTGGATAACCAAAAAACTATTAAACTAAAAGGCTCTTTTTTTCCTTTTGGTAAAACTATCAAGCTCTTGATATGTGGAAATCAACCAGCATCTGCCTTGAAACTTTGTTTCTATTAGTTTTTAGGTGTTTGCCGCCCTTTCTTCTATTTAACTAAAAACCGACTAAAATAGATATTTAAATGCTTTAGAAAAAAAAAACATTGATAAACATCATAATCCATAAAAAAATAATATTGATAAAAAGATATATTAATTCAAAATGAAGCAGCAAATAACACCTAGTCAAAGGAAGAAAAACAAACAAACAAAATATAAATAGTAATAACAAATCAAAAGAAAGGAGAGGTCAACAAGCAGAAGTCAATTCCCGAACCACCACCCTTGCTACCTGGTGAAGCCCCAAGCACATTTTAACATCAATGCACAAGTTAGCCTTACCAGGCAGCAAGGATCACACCTGGTGCGCTCTTGACTCCCTCCACTCTCCCTTCCCTTTTCCTCTTCTACCCTTCCTTTTCTTCTCAAATTACAAAATACCCTACTAGTTCCCTAATGTTTCTTTTATTTCCTAACTTAGTCCCTACATTCTTGACCTTTCTCAAGTAAATTTTCTTCTTCCTTCTTGGTATTCCTTGGCTGAAAATTATCCAAAACCTCCCCAACTTCAAATAACTCTTCATAGGTTGCAGCAAATCAGACCACAGGCTTCCTTCCATCTAATGACAAAAACACCCTTGAAGCAAAGAACTTGTACACATTACAAAACAAAATGCCCAAACAGTGTCATTCACTCTTAGTGGTATATAGTAAATGACCCAAATGCCGTCATGCAATTCAGCTCAAAATATGAGGGCATTCTGGTCATTTACTACTACGGCATGGGCTTCGTCCTAAATCTTCTCAAATTTCATTTCAAATTGTAAACTATATGAACTCATGCTCTTTTGCTTCATAGGGTGTTTTTGTCATGTGTTCCATGGAAAGTGCTTTCTGTAATTTTTTGTAAAATGGGGGGGGCGGCTTCAGATAATTCCGCCATTTCTGTTCTACTGCTCCGACACGGCCGCCGGCGGCTCGGTGCACAGGCCTCCTCCGGCTCCACCTAGCGCGGCCGTGATCTGGTGGACTACATTGCATATGTGGTTGTTGATGGCGGAAACGCTGGAGAGGTTGAGCTTTGCGGTCGGGATGCTGCTGGCCAAGACCTGGAGGCCGACGGTCATAAGGCAGCCGGAAGTAGGCCCATTGCCGTCGTTAGAAGGAGATAAGCCGTCGACGTGGTTGCTGGTGCTGTTGTCGCTGGTGGGGCCTGTGGGGAGCAAGATGAAGCCGATGGGGAGGAGAGGAATGTAGGATGGGTCCTCACCGCTCATCGCCACCTGGATAGCGTTGACGTCGACCGTCGTGTAGACGACAAGGCTGCCGGACGGGTCGGTGCAGCTCTCCTGGAGCATCAGTTCTACGTGCTGGGAGGAGTTGCTGGCAGCCTATTTTCATGCATATGCAAAAGACCAACGTGAGGAGAACAAACAGTGCAAAAATCATTTTTCCTTTTTTTTTTTTTTTTTTTTTGGTGGGGGGGGCTTATTATTATAATTAAATACTCTCAAATTTCTTCAATCCGTCGGAAAATGACCGACTATTGTAATTTTAGGGGGCTGAGATTGTCAAATTATGGGATTTTATTATGAGATATAGAGAAATTTGAGGCTTCTTTGTGGAACTTTTTTTTTTTTTTTTTGTTAAAACTCTCAACTGTTGAAAATAAATAATTTTTTATGGGTAATAAAACAAATGCTTTTCTTGAGTAGGCCATGACCAAATTTCACTACAATGAAACTGACTCCTATTATATGAGAAAGTTATTTATGCTATTTATGATAATATGAATAAAATAAATCAAACACAAAACATGTGAGAAAAATATCAATATAAAAATAAGTGCCTCTTTATGGATACCTAATGTGACAATGGTTCCCAGCCTTATTAGTATGAAATTTAGTCAGATCCCATACATGAGAGGGCATTTGTGTTTTTAGAGATTTAGATTTTTAGAAAATTGGCCTCTAGTAAGAAGTCTTCAGAATTTCTTCTAAGTTGACTGCCCGCATAAAATTTTGTCAAAACACAAACATGATGATGATGATGAAGAAAGTTAGGTAATTGGGGTTGTTTATAATTGTCAAAAGGTAGAGAGGGTTGGTTGGTTGGTAAGAAGGCCCCTACCAAAAATATTTCTAAAGCCATTGAAAGAAGATTTTAAAGATATAAGGTCACTTACATTTATGCGGAGAAGGGAAATACTGTTTCCCGGATCCGAGCCATTTGCAATGTGGGCCACTTCATGCAACGAGTTTCCATTGGACAGAACATCCAGCTGAAAAAAAACCAATGTGTTAGTACATGATCTTGTGGAGTCAAAATTTCCTTATATTCTAAAATCTCGGTTCATCAACCCTAGTACCAACTATTTGGGTCAGTCAATAACTTTTATTTCTTCATTTCCATTATTTCAAAATTTATGTTGGAGATGTTTACAAAACTTCCTGTTGGGGCTTTTGACCCTTTCCATAAAAAGTTTGACCGAAAATAAATTGGATTAGACACATTATGATGCTGAAAATAGTGTGATCACCTGTCATGAAAAAACAGCATGGCTCAAAATGACCTCCAATATGAAAAATCATGGGTTACAACTAAGAGAGATCCCACCGGTGATGTCATGGTCTCATCCTTCTTATTTGAAGTCATTTTGGGCTCATCAATAAACAATCAATTTACCTCAGCAACCCTCCTTTATTTGGACTTGGAATGGCTGTTATAGAGCTAGTATAGTTTTTTAAGTGGAAATATTCTTCTTTATTAGAACACCCTAAACACTTTAAATTCTGTTTGTTTGGATAGAATATATAGGAATTTCAATACATAAGAATTCATTCCATAAATGGTTAAAATTGAATACTAAAGGTGAATATATAAAAATGACAATTAAATAATTTTTCCATTAATGGAATTTGAAACAAGCGAAAATGAAAACAAATACTAAGCCATTACGCTAGTAATTTAATACCTAGGAAAGTCAAGGTCCCATCTACATCTCCATCTTAACTTTGCTTTAACCCCTCACCTCTTTCATAATCCCTTTGTAGAGCTTATTTGAATATGAATTCCTATGAAAACTACATAGGAATTCTTGGTCAAATGAGTTCCACCTGAGGATGATTAAAAATGTGGGGTGCGAATGACAAGATATGTGGGGGAAAGAATATAAGGCAAGATGTAGATGCAACCCTCACTTTCCTAAGATTTAAATTCATTGGGTGGCCGCTGGGTATTCATTTCTCACCTCCCCCCATTCATTTTCCATTTAAGGAGTGATAATTTGAAGGTGATTTCTGGAAATTTACTTTTGTTCCTTTAATTTTAACTACTTTTAGAAACGAACACGCCCTTAGTATTCTTCGTTAACTTACAATTCCTATGTTTTTTTATTATATGAAAGAAACAAACACGCCCAAATTAGGATTCTTCTTTATTAAAGAGATGGAGATTGAAAGCTTGAGCAACTTTGGATTACCTGTGCTCTCTTCTGCTCATCTCTTAGAAGATCGAAAACTTGGTGATGAGAGAATGGCAGCCATGTGGTGGAGACAGCAGTGAGGATTATACCATTTGGTTGTCCGGGTTCCATGTTCTTCCTTGTGGTTATTCTAATGGTATCATCAGGAGAATCCGAGAGAGCTGTCCATAACTGACCTCCCGAAGAGCTAATGTTAACGCAGAATGTTCTTATCATCCTCTGGGCCAGCTTCATCATATTCTTTCTTGCTTCTGGAGTGGGTATCACTGCAAATTTCAGTGCCAGGAATCACAAATTAAGATGGATGGATCAGCATAAATAATTTAATTTAGAAGGTATATCAGCCTCCCATTCCACTGGGCCCAGCACCAGTTCATCAAACAGAGCTTTTGTCTACTTGGATACGCACCAATCATGGATAAAGGAAAGACATGGATGTGTCTGTACCAACTAGGGATGTGCAAAATTAGGGCCAATATAATTATTCCAATCTATGATGCCCCAAATACACTAGCCGGCATGTCATGAAAAGTCAAGTCTGTTATGCAAAATAATTAAGATGAGAAGACACTATGTGTGTCAAGTGGAGCACACAGGGCAGGTGTGGCCCACCAAATGGATGGACAAATAATAAGAGAAGCACTATAACAGTGAGATACTTCTCTCTTCATTGAGTCAGGATCCTCTTAGGCTTTAATTAGGAAATCGTTGAAGGAGTTTAAATTCACAAGGCTCACCTATTGAAAATCCGAATAGTTTAAAATAAATGCCCTTTCAATGTAATATAGTATTCCCAAATTTTACTTCAATAGGAGTTGGTCCATCGTAAGATCAATCATTTGATTATGGATATTCAATTATCACATTTTTAATCCAATGATGATTAGTTTGATAATAACAAATTCATATTGGAATAGAATTTGGGATAACCCATACTCTCATAGGGTGTTTATTTAGAGAGGCTCACATTTTTAATTGCTAAAGTCCTACTAAGTTCCACCCCTCCGACTCGGCTGCATTTCTGTTTAGTAACTTCACTATTAAACTGAAGTGAAGAAAATGATCACATTAAGAGATAAGAAAAGAAAAGATATCAAATTAGAGAAATGAGAATGTAACTTATTTATTTATTTAAAAAAAGAGATGCGTTTTTGTCATTTAGTGAAATGGAAAAGTAATTTTTTTACCTTTTTTTTGTAAAAAATAGAGGTGTTTTTTGAAAAACGATACCTTTTTGATTTGACCCCATTTTCATTTATTGTCTTTTGAAATGAACCTTCACCTCATTTCATTAGTAAGTGAAGGGCTTTGTTTTGGCACATGTGCCACACACAAAATCTCATCATAAAATAATGAAAACCTGAAAAGGTAGGGGTTGTTTCGAATAAGAAATTCAATAGATCAAGTACCTCCGAGGTCAGGTATACTTCGAGCCATGAGGCTTGCAAGCCTCTCGCACTGTCGTTGCAGAATCGCTAGCCAACGTTGCGCACCAAATGCCATTCTACTGTTTACAAAGTTGTTGAATATCTGATGCACTGGATTATCTTCTACTTCTGCATGTTCTACCCATGTCACCTGTACAACAAGCCAAGTAAGTCAGGAACTAGCCCAAAAGTCTCTAGGTTGGGTCATGGAAATGAGACCTACATTACAAGAAGAGCAGAGTGCCAGTACTTGTATGTCAATGTCAAACATATGTTGATCACACAATAAATATGCATAACATTTTTTTTTTATCTTCGACTTGCATGTCAATGTTTGGCTACCTACTAGACCACCTCCCTCATTCCCTAAGCTGAATATACAAACCTTTCATTAATGGCAATTAACTCTGTAATCTTCTCAATTTTTTGGGAGTTTCATCTCCAATCACCCACAAAAGTAGACGATTTTTTCAGTCTGGAATTTCTCTTTTTGTAAGTCTCTGTTCTTTACAAAGATGGGCTGCCTTATATAGTTGCCTGTTGTTTGTTTTTGGGGGGGTTTTGTCCAGCTCATGTCTTTTTTGTCCACCTCTTAATTATATCTCTTTACCATTTAATTAGCAAAATAATAATATATAAATAAATAACAAGAAATGAAATACCTAACGTTCAAGTATCATTATTATCAAAGCCCTGTCTCAACCTATTTATGTTGGGTCAGTCATATGAATTTTTTTTTTTCATGCTGATCTAAATCCTCTTCAAATCTTACATCTTTTAAACATGATCTAGTCACTTGTATTTTCTTTATCATCTTTCCTTCCGCATTTTAACTTTTTTGGGACCGAGAGAATGATAATATAAAATGAGCTGACCCTTTAATAAGGATTCAGACCATCTAGCTCCTTAAACGATAACAAAAATGAAAGAGTAGATCTAAGTTTAATTTCCTATACCCATATGAGGCCTTTCTAGCTCCTTAAAGAAAAATCCAAAACAATAATATATATACATATATATCCAAAATATTTTCCTTTTATTCTTTTTTTTTTCTACAAGGTAAATTTGTATTGAGAAAAGAGGAAGGAGAAAACAAGGGCAATCAGCCCCCAAGGCCAACAAGACTACAAGAAAGAGAACGCAGAAAGTCTATACAGAGAAAGAGAAAACTATTATACCATTCCCAAAAAAGCCAAAATAGGATGAAGAGGAGGAGGATCCATTAGAGCTGGCAGAGACAAAGTTATACCTTTGATTCAGTCCGCAAATATCAACTTTGCTCTCCCAAATCAAAACAAGGGAAATCAGCCCCCAAGTCATTTCTAAGGAGCTATAAGACTAAGATGGCATGGAAGAAGATTGTTGCCGCACATTTTCTTCCATAGACATCCTTTTATTCTTCAACATTATAGTTTCTCTACATAAATTTTCCTATAAAGCTTTGTTGGATTTTGAAAACCCAATCTTGAATGGGCGTTTAACCGTGTTTAAAGGGATAGCATAACTACGTACCCTTGCATTTGGTTTTCTTGATGGGAGGAAATGGAAGAAAAGAGTCTTAAAAGGGCTCAAGGTCCCTCTCTCATGGTTGTTTTTTTTGAAATTATGACTTTCACATAGTAGATAGTGAGAAGAAGGGAGAATAGTGGGCCCATAAATTTAACGACTTAATAGTTTAAAAAAAAATTGACCTTCGATCCAATGGTCCAATCAATTTGGATAGGTGAAAAACTTGATGGATTTAGTGTACTTAAGGAGGTTTTATGTATGTAGATGGTTCGGATGTATCATAAAGTCCGCTCAACTATGTTGTCCCTCACCACAACATGGTGAGGGAATCCCTCACATGAATATTACTCATATATATACACACACACACACACATGAATCTTTTGGGTAAACATTGCAAAGAAAACATATAATTAAAATTGTTAGTCTTGCCTTCATCCATTGAAGAATGGCGATTCACATCGAGGGAGATGTAATTCCTTATTGTCTTTAAAGGCAAACGAAAATGATTTTCCCTTAAAAATTTAAGTATCAGATTTATTTATGTGGGCCACATCATCTCTCTCTTTCTCGATGCCTCTCTATTATGTGAAAGTGATGGTTTCACAAAAATAACCGTAAGCGTAGAGAGGGGCCTAGAGCCCTTCTATAGATAATTCTTTGTTGGTTTCCTCCCATCAAGAAAACCATAAACAATGGTGGTGATGCTTCACCTTTAAACATGGTTGAAGGCTCTTTCAAGATCGGAATTTGTAAATCCAACTTTAAGAAACACTTTATAGGAAAATTTATATAACCGTAAGCGTAGAGAGGGGCCTAGAGCCCTTCTATAGATAATTCTTTGTTGGTTTCCTCCCATCAAGAAAACCACAAACAATGGTGGTGATGCTTCACCTTTAAACATGGTTGAAGGCTTTCAAGATCGGAATTTGTAAATCCAACTTTAAGAAACACTTTACAGGAAAATTTATATAAGGAAATTGAAATATTGAAGAAGTGCAACCAACGGTCATAAAACCACTAATGGCAAATTTCCAACAATCTCTCACTTAGTCAATATGACATTTTTTTTTAATATAAATTTAATTTTTCAAAAATGTTTATGTATGGATTTCACTAATTTTAAAACACTTGACAAGAGGCTACTCCATTTGAAAAACAAGCCAACCATTTTATACCATGTTATTATGGTATACTATAATTAAATGAGTTCACTAATAAGTCGATATTCTTTCTTCATGCACTATAACACTAGTAATCTTATTTAATCAAGTCTCATGTGAGGAAGTTTACAAGCTGTTTTCTTTTATGCTTATTGAGGAAAGTAAAAAACAATATGTTGTAACATTTACATCTTGCCTTAAATAATGGGTAAATTAGCCAATAGTCCCTGAGCACGGTCTTCTAAGGCATCGAGTCCAACAACTATTTCTCTAATGTCTATAGTCCAGACAGCTGGAGATATTTTGGCGAGAGGTCCCTAATATGCCACGTCATATATTTTCATGACTAATTTGCCCCTTTCAACCCTCATTCCTAGGCCAAGTTCTCTCTTATTCTATGTTGTCTCAGAGAACTCATTCCTTCTTCTTCTCTCTCATTTTCCATTTTCCGCTCATTTTCATGGTTGTGGAGTATCGTTCCTGAGCACCTTCCGTCACCACCATGACTTTCGATTCTCTCTCTTTCATCAAAGATAGAAAATGTTTTAACTTTCTCTTACTCTTTCATCTGAAGTCTCTTCCAAATATCTCTCTCTCTCTACAACTGATTTGAAAGATAGTAGTTTGTTGTTTTGCTTGTTTTCCCTCTCTCTTTTCTCGATTGGATCATGGTCATCAACTGTTCTTGTTTTGGATTTCAATTTTTATTAGAATCTAATTTTCCATATTCTGACTTTTGGTGTCGCCGACCTCAGATAAATTTCTCAGAAACTCTGATAAACTGGACAAAAACTCAGATAAATTTATCTGAGTTTCTGGCATAGCTCAAACAAATTTATCTGAGTTTGGAACAACTTTTTGAGTTTCGAATAAATTTATCTGAGTTTGAACCAAAACAAATTTATCTGAGTTTGAAAAAAATAAACTCATTTAAAGTCCTTTTTATTTAATATCAAACTAAGACAACTCAATTAGGTGATGATGGACACATGAGCTCGTTTTGAGGCTGTGGCTGCAAAATACATGGGTTCGATCATTGAGCCTCCATGGATAAACTATGCTAGGAAATGGGGTCCCACAGTAAACTACATCGAGGAGTCAAATGTAGTGGAGAAATTGGTTCCTGATAAACTCAAGTCTTCTATAGAGAATTTGGTTAAGGTCTTTCCAAAAGAGATTTATGAGGAGGAAGGGCCTACATGACACAAGATGAAGAGAAATTGGAATGGAGACGAGATTTGATGAAGAGAAATTAATTAGAATGGAGATGAGATTTGAGTGTGTGGTCAGGAAAAAATGTTTGGTATTTACTGTTTTATATTAGAATTTGATCTGGCATATATTATTTTATATTTGAATTATTGTTGAGTTTTGGCAAATTTATCTGAGTTTTGCCAAAACTCAGATAAATTTGTTTAAGTTCTATTTTTTGTTGACGTGTACAAGGGCGTTTTTGTCTTTTTCAGTGTGTTATTTTTACAAGATGACCGTCGTCGGTACGATAAAATATTGTTGACTGTTTGCAATAAAAACCACAGTTGAGGAACCTCCGCCCAAATGCCCATTAAATAATCTACTCATTTGCATAATAGTACAAGATGAAATGAAATCATCAACTATATGAATGGATATTGGTCAACAATCAATGTCCAATATAAGTCCATTTATTTCATTAACCAAATGCATCATTATAGTCTACAAGACCCATTTCAATGACATGAACCTCATAGGCCTTCGGCGCCAATGGTTTGGTGTTAGGCTCCGTCCCGAGTTAATCACGATTAACTCTGATTAATCAAGCTTAAAACTAATTAAGCATATTTAAGTAAATTAATGGAGCTTTATAGCCAAATGAAAGTGAATTAGTCTGAAATGAACTAATTAGGCTTAATGAAATAGTAAATAAGATGAGGAAATGAATTGAATAGAAATTGAGTTCAAATAAGCCAAACTAAGGACTTGTGTATAAATACGGATCTTTGCGTACTTTGTCGGATACGGAAACTCTTGATACCCGCATGTGTATCTCGACGAGTACGATGATTTTCATAAAAGACTTGAAGTTGTTCGATGACTATCGGACTAGATGGGACTTTAAATGACTTGAATTGAAATTAGAAGAGATTAAGGGGGCTTAAATGCAATTTGGGAGCTTATATAAGCTAAGATGAATTCATTTGAATGAACTCATCTCCAGCAACCCTAGGCACCATCTTCTTCAAACGTTTTCTTCTTCTTTCTTCAATCTCTTCTTCATCAAGTGTGTGTTGGAGGTGATTTAGGTGAAGGAGCATCAATCTACTTCATCTTCTTCATCATCTTGTTAGAGACTCTTGGAATTAAAGCTTCCATTTGAAGAATTCCATCTCCAATCCAAGATAAACAAGGATTTTTGTTTCTCTCAAGCTTCACATAAGGCAAGATATACATGTGTTTTTGCTTGTTAAGATATTTTCAGTGATTTTGATGGAAAGAAAGGAAGGATAATCAGATGTTAAGATAGTTTAAGGGTTTGAAACCCTAATTAGGTTATGTATTTAATGTAATGGCTTAAGATAGGCATGGTTCAATTAGTTGGATTATTGATATTGAATTGCTTTTGTTAAGTTTATAAAATGATTGCCAATTAGGTTCATCAGGTACAAGAAAGGAAGGGATGAAATCCCTTCACCACACTCAGTTACAAAACATATGTTCTGTTTCTGCAGTGTGGCCGGTCGACCGGGCACACTGGGTCAGGTTCGTAAGAACCTGACCAAATTACTGTACACTCTTTTATTGCTTACAACTGCAGGTCGACCGGGCCCACTGAAAAATGTTTGGAAAGTGCAGATTCAAGTCCGCATTTCCTGAATTAAAAGTCTAAGCATATAGACTAATGTTAATTGTGTTTAGACCCTCCTAAGTGCTACGAGAGTTATCCTAATGCATAAATTTAACAAAGTAATGTCATCAACAGTAATACATGCATTAATAACTACCGTTTCACTCAAAGGTTAGTTAGAGGATTAATTTAGAATTAGAATGAGATTAGTATGAGTTGTTAACAGGTCTGGCACTACATAGTGATTTCCTCAACTCGTCATGGAATGAAATTGAATGAATTAATAAATGAACAGTTACGAAAAGTAACAATGCATTGAATAATCCTACTGCAGTAGATGGAATTGGGAGTGTTCCGGAGCTCCGTGGTGACACCAGTGACCTCTGATCAAGACTGGGAGATCTCACCTTATTGGACCGAAAGGTCATTGACTGAAAAGTCATATATTGATAAGCCATTAATAAATATTGAACATAATGAATGAATGAGTATGAAATGCTTCCTTTTGGAAGAACTGAATGGAGTTGGAACCAATACTAGTGTAGTTGCCAATGTTATTGTCATTATTTCTTGTGTTTATAATTGCACAAGGATGGTATATTGATTGTCTAGAACTGGAAATCAAGGAATTATCAGGAATTGTCAAATATGCTATCATCATATGTATATATCTTATTGAATCGTCATGTTCATGGTATTACTGATGATGTTACAGGCTCAGTTGTCCGTGTCAGTCCCTTCGAGACCGTCTCGCCAGCGGAGGAGGCCCATTCGCTACCTCCAGGAGGTCTAGTCGAATGGACGTGATTGAGAGCGAATACATTTGAATCTTTTGGAAACTTTTTAGGAAGTATTTTGTATATTCATTTTGGTATTGTAAGTAATGTCCCCTGCATTGTATTTGAATATGCAGTGATTGACAGTAGGAGAATTGAAACGATGTAAAGTGAACTTTACATTTCAAAGTAAAGAATATGATTCATTTTGTTAAATGGTTGTCAATGTATATTCTTGTATATTCCGCACAATTGTACATTGACAGGTACATATGCAAGATCCCTTGTGAACTTCGTTTTAACTTCGGTTAATTCGGGGTTTACGGGAGTAAGTATGATCATCGCGACCCGGGGGTTAACCCTAATGACTCTGATCTCGGGTCAAGGTCGTGACATTTGGTCATGGGATCAGCAACCATTAGGCAGTAGCAACCAAATGCTAAATGTTATGAAATTCAAAATAATAGAGTAATCTCATTCAGTTATTGATTTGAAGCATAAAAATGGTTCTAAGCACGTGCCCTATTAATCCAAACCACCTCACCAAACATCTCAGACTATATTATCTCTCTTGCTCAAGATTTCAATTATGGAAACATCACCTGACTTTCTAATGAGAAGAACCGATTTTGGGGATCGATCCGCGAGACAATTTTAGAAAATGGGCACCAAATTAGAGGGAGTGAGACTAAGGAAAAGAAACCGGCAATGCCTGGTCATAAGAGTTGGATGCATCTACATTTCAAGGTATATATAGCTAAACAAGCTATAAGGAACCCATGTCTTTTCCCCCTTGTTCTGGAAGGAAACTTAGCCTTTGAGTCACCCACACTTTATATCGACACAACTTGCAATTCCTAAAATCATGGTTAGACTAGGGTTCTTTATTAGAGTAGATTTAAAAAATAAAATAAAATTCTGATAAACTTAATTGCTTGCAATCATCATCTTCTACTTTTCGGTGCAACTTTAAATTTATGGTAGTGTGATCTATAAAACTTGGGCATCTTGTTAATTCCTTCAAGTACTAGAGTTCATAGAAATTAACTTCAAAGATTAGCTGTCATGCAAATCTTCAACTTGGTATCAAAGCTAAGGTTGCAAGTGAGTCTTAAAGTATGAAGTGTATTATTATGATTTTTCCTTTTCTCTTGACTGAGTTCTAGTAATCAAAGGTGGGGAAGCAGTTTTTTGAATATTTGTTGTCACTATTCTTTGCGTGATAGGTAAAGCACTCCTTTATTTACATGTTCTGTTAGCTACAATAGAATTGATTATAGTTGTTTTAGAGATGGTAGGATTGGTTAGAAATAAGGATTAATTACTTTATAGATAGGGAGTAGCTTAAATTTGAATTGTCATCTCCTCTTTTTTATATATATATATAGAAAAGTTTGTGTTTTTTTTTTTTTTTTTGCTAAATTGCTAAATTGAATTATGAAGAGAAAAAGGCAAAGGAACAAACAAGGAGCCAAAAAGGGGCCAAAAAAAGAGCCAAAAAGAGGCTAAACAAGATCAAGAAAACCACAAAAAGAAAGGGAACCAAGCACTATCTTACAAAATGATAGGGCTGATTACATAAGAGAAAAAAGGAATGTAAAGTGTTAATATATGTGTAGTGGTTCTTACAGAAATGTAGTGCCCCCTAAATTTTATTATCAAAGTCATGGCCTGCTTGTGATATTCCGATCAAGCAGGCTATGGTCCTACCGCTTATGTTTCCGCAATGCTGATCTCACTATTTTTTTTTTCCAGTAAAATCAAGCATCCTCCGTTATTCATCCATTATCCTCTATTGTCCATCCATTTATTCAGACTTCATGATGGATCTGATCTAGTGGGCCACAAACACCTATTCAAAAAGAGCATCGTTTTTGTCAAATAAATATTGACCGTTCATCTTTAGAGACCAATGAGTAGTCTATTCTTTTTATGATCAATCACATGATCCTTTCTCTAAAAGAATCACATGATTAGTTACTTTTGAG
Organism: Cinnamomum chago; assembly: GCA_038049695.1. Classification (NCBI taxonomy): domain Eukaryota; kingdom Viridiplantae; phylum Streptophyta; class Magnoliopsida; order Laurales; family Lauraceae; genus Cinnamomum; species Cinnamomum chago. The sequence goes on from CP142456.1 coordinate 1,872,398, forward strand.
ATAAGAAGTAGTTTAAATTTGAATTGTCATTTTCTTTCTGATGGGAAGTCCCACATCCCACATCGCCTAAGTAATAGGCTTGACATGTCTTAATATAATCTTAATATATCTTTCTGTATAGGCCTTCCACCTATCAGCTTAAGTTTTTGGATTGGTATATGGTTTATTATATGGTATCAGAGCGGGTTCCAATTATGCTGTTCTTTTGTAGTCCACATGACAGGCCCATCCGTAAAATCTATTGGGCCTGCACGTGAGGGAGAGTGATGGGAAGTCCTACATCCCACATCGCCTAAGTAATAGGCTTGTACACTTTCTATACAGAGAAATTTCTTTTAATAAAGGTATGGTGATTCTTATAGTACCCTAGGCCAAATCCTCAACTATCAATCATCTCAATACATACATCTTCACAACGGTATTCCCCCATTAACATTCAATGGGTTCTCTAAAGACTCTAATTGAATATCAACACTATCAAATTCCAAAGATGACCTTAAATCCTCCAAAATTGACATTTATCCTAACAATGAGTGATCCACCCACCTGTGACAAAGTTACAAAGTAGTGAAGGATAATGACATAGACGGCAAATCGGCACATGAGATGATTGTTTAGACATTTTGTGTTGATTTCCATATGATCTTGATAAGCATCCAGATGAAAATCTTATCAAGTAATGGATTTAGAATATGTTTCCTAAGATTAGTGTTCTTTACACACAAATTATGTGCAATTCCATTGCAGTTGAAGAAAAACAAATAGCTTATTATTATTATTATTATTTTCTGCTAACAGATAAATGTATTATGATCGCAGTCCATGTTTAGAATTGATGAAATTTAGTCCTCACACATTTAAATGATCAAATGTAATCCTGGTTATAAACACTTGGACTGACTCACACCAATTGACTAGACCCAAATTTTCATGAATTTGGGTAACGCTCCACAAGTTAGAAGGCTATGGAGTTGTCATGCACCTTGGCATGAACTTATGCAAATAATTTCAGTTTTCTGCAATAACCTCATATGGAAAAAAAATGTAAATTGGCAATAAACATATACTTTAGACAGGGTAAGGAGCCTCACCTTTGAGTATCCATTGGGCATATCTTGAATGACACAGCCAGAAGGTCGCCTCCTGTAACTGGACAAGGTAGGTTGGATGCTGTCATGAAAGCTATCGGCCGGAAAATCGACAATCACCCATGTCCCCTCTTCAGCATTCTGCTGGCAATACCGGAAGAAATGAGCCTCACGCGTTGGCACCAACGGCGAAAGAACTTGCAGCTCTGCATACATCTGCCAGAGTACAGACCCAACAAGTGTTAAGGCAAACAAACATCTGAATTTAACACAAATGCTCAAACTTAGGTCCTTTTTGGCAAGTCTTATTAGTTTGAAATGGACTGATTAAAATAGATCTGTTTGAAATAATCAAACCCTTTTACAGAGAGACTGTTTGGCATTGTCTAATTTAATTAAAGAAAGTAAACTTGTCAAGTGTATAAAGCTGTCAAATTTGTAACTAAAAGTAGTACATTCGTATCTAGTTTGAAAGGCTACCTTTTACTTAACGTTTTGAAATAGAGGCAAAAGGTTTAGACATCTAAAACTTAAACTTTGGCAAACAGTCTACATCATTGAAATATCTAATTAAATCAATTTTAAGTCAAACAGATGCTAAGAGTATAGTTGGCCAACAACAATTGTTATACACTATTCTTACCAGCTGAAGGGAACCGTTCCCATGTCCTGATACCCCTGGTGTTATGATTTGAATCGTTTTTGCTCTAGAAACTATGGCTGGGAAGAGTTCCATCCATTTGTTCTGTAAAATTAGTAAGAAAGAAGCATTAGACCCAAAAGAACAAAGAAAGAATAACAAGTTTTGATACCGAAAGACAGATTCAATAACCGTCCAATGTCCAACCTGAAAGAGCCAAATGGTGTACTGTCATCCAGATTTGTTCAACTTGGATTACTACTTTGACTCAACTCTCGCAGTTAATTTCCATGTCATAGAGTAAAACTGGTCTAACCCACAATGTGGGCTAACAAGACTCATTGTTATAGACCCAAGTTTTCATTTCCTTTGGTTTTAGGGTTGGTTCTTGGAAAGCTTTTGTTTCAGCACATGCATGGATGTTCGTGTGGTTAGGAAGTCTAGTTTTAACCTGGAGGTCCTGCCTTCGAATCCTTAAGGCCTTACCCGATACATAGGGCTTGTGGGTGGTTCTATGTATCCGTGGGTTTACCAATGATCTCCCAAAGGGGGGTCGGCGGGTTCCCATGTTATCAAAAAAAAAAAAAAAAAAAAAAAACAGTGTTATAAACCCTAAAACCATAGGTATCACTAATATATGCATATGAATTAAGCTTTGTACTCTGATGCCTAACTTAAGTCGTCAACTTCCAATCTGTTATTTGAAGAAAAACAGTTATGCTAAAGATTACAGTTTCTTCACCATGTGGAATTACAAGATACTTACAGCATCCAAGAAAGCATCAACCAGTGTGATGCTGTTCATGATCACAACAACACTGCCTCGCGTGGCCTCAGTCCGGAATTCGTTGTGAATCTGTTTGAGACTCATATGCCATGGGAACATCCTCGCGTGTTCACCAATGTCAAGCACCTCATTAGCACTGTTGCTGCTTCTTATCCAAAGGGGCTCATTGGTCCTGCTCATCCTCACCAGCTCATCCATGGCCGACATGGCCAGCTCTAGTGCAATAGGCTTCTCATGCTCCATTAGGCCGCTTGAAAAGGGCGTATTCTCAGACATTGGAGGAGGAGCTTGAATTAATTCAGGGCAAGATCGCAAGGGCTCATTGAAATGCCTTGAGTAGACACCCATGTCGAGATCTAGTGAAGGCAATAGTAGAGGAGGCGCTGGTCCTAACCCATGTAAGGACCTATTTGAGTATCGTGAAGTGATGCAAGAAAGCCGATCAAGCTGCAAACCATTTGCAATTTCATGAGCTCAAATGTAGTTCATTGTTATTATTATCAGTCTTTGATCAACGAAAGATATATATCAACATGTCACATCTAGCTAAATGATAGAACAAAGTAATTTTCGTATAATTTTACAAGATGCTAATCCTCTTTGATGAGTTTTCCTCTTCCATGTGATGTTATTTTAGCCCAGTCAAACCCCAGATAAATGAGAGGATTTGATCTTATAGTGATAGTCCCCTATGAAAAGTAGTTTCTCAAGAGTTCTAACTTGAAAAAGTAGCATTACCACAAACCCAAGATATGTAAGATAAGATCACAATAATAATAATGATACCTTTTCCTTGAAAAAATTAGTACAACAACACTTGAATGAGATTAAGTAATAATGTTAAAAACATTTCCACTTTGTAATAGTAGTTTATTTAAGGGAACATGATCTATCTTTTTTGAGGAAAAGTTGAATACTACCTTTTCTATGATTTCAGTTTCAATTGTTCAATGTACCAATATAATTTACTAGATACAATATCTTTCCACCTTTTATTTAAGACCTTAGAAATTGATTCAATACCTCATTGACTTCACTTCGCAAAAACGAAAAACGAAGATGATAGGAATAAGGTGTCAAACATTGAAAACTAGGTGGTGAAAGTATCCAGCTCTTCTTATTAATTAATCAGCCTACAAATGCATTAAGACTCAGAAGCTCCCAATAATGAAGGGCATGCAAAACCACATGCATGCATGTGCACGTGCTACAATGCCTAGAAGAAACGCAACCCAAGCTCTTTAAAACGCATATACATAGAAGTTTCTGTGTATCACCTCTTCCTTGAGTCGAGCATTTTCGAGTCGAAGGTGCTGCTCATCCAAGGACACCTCGGCCAACATTGCTGGCCCACCACAGCTGGGGCAGATCACGTTCCTGATTGCAGCTTGCAGACGGTAGTTCTCGTTCTTCAGATTCTCATTCTCAGCTCTAAGTATCACATTATCAGATCGATCTTGTTGTGCCTTCAAGAACCACAAAACCAAAACAACTTCTTAATCATACAAATTTGAATTTTTTTCCAACATGTATGCTTCCTTTAGCAAAAAGGGAAAAAAAAAACTGCTTCTAATATGCATATGGTTTGTAATAAGCCAACTTCTCAAGATCAATCTTAGGGTTTGTGTGACGATAGGATTCTGCAATAGAGAGGAAAAGGATTTATGATTTTCCAAGTCTTTTTTTGTTGTTGTTTGATGCGACACATTTTTCTTGGGGAAATGGATAGAAATAATGAAATAATGACTCTTGAAAGATAGGATTTCAATTTCTTATGGGAGTGGTAGGGATCTATTATACGATTCCTCTTTCCGTGAAAATAGAAATTTGAAGAGCATGGGATCTTCTTCATTGCACAAACAAGTCCAAAGACGGTGCTTATTTTTAAGAAGGAAGAGGTCAATGATGCTAGATTGCGCACCTTCATCTGGGTGCGGCGGTTTTGGAACCAGAACTTCACTTGGCGAGGTTTAAGGGCCAGATCTTGGCTTAGTTTCATCCGTTGCTTCTCGTCCGGATGTGGGCATTCCTTGAAAAGGCTAAAAGATCCATGAAAAGCGTTGTTAGAGACTACATGGAAAGAGAAGTAAGAGTAGAGCGACTGTGAGAGAGAGAGAGAGAGAGAGAGAGAGAGAGAGAGAGAGAGAGAGATTACGCTTCCATTTCTTGAATCTGGCGAGAAGTGTGCCTGTGATAACGCTTCTTCTTGGGCTTCTGTTCGTTTTCTTGCTCATCTCCAGAGCCTCCTTCTATGGGACCGCTTCCTGACCCGCTCTCCATCTCCTCTTCTTTTCCTCTCATCATTCCCACCTCTTCCTTCTACAAACCCAAGAGGGAAAAAAAACACTTCTAGTTCAGTTCACTCACACAACATTGTGGGGGTGTTTGGAGAGAAGAAAAAGAAGACAAACATACGGGAATGATGTTAGAGAACGGATGAAAGGGCATGCTGCTCATGAAATTCAAATTCGGACTCTGGATCGGAGACGAAAATATAGAGTCAGAAACCATGTTTCCTCCCATTGATGACATCACCTGGCAATCTCCATACATCCTCGCAAACCCACAAGAAGAACCCACAAAACAACAAAAGAAACTTCTATTCTCTTCTCATCACTCCAACCAATATATTTCTGAAATCAAAGAAGAAAAGACAGCATTATCAGACAACACTAAACAAAAAAAATATAGATATATATATATATATTTTAAACCACTGAAGCAGAGAACAACATACAAAATCCCCATCCCTTCAAACCAAACCACTCTAAACAACCCAGAAATGTCTGAGATTTCTCCACTAAAAACAAACCCCAGATGGTGAAAACCCAAAACAAGAAACAAAAAAGAAAAAAGAAATCCAACATGCACCAACAAATCTACCAAAAACTCACCTACAAAATCAGACAGAGACAGAGAGAAAGAGAGAGACAGACAAACCCAACCTCAAATGCAAAGGATAGAAAGAAGGGTAAGTAGAAAAAGTGGAACTTTTCATATATACCTGATGAAGAACTGATGCTGTATAACAGAAAAACGCTGAAATCTTTGGAGCTACAAAACTTCCATGAAAGCTCAGAGAGATGGAATAAAAAAAAAAAAACACTAACCCAGAGAAGGAGAAAGGTGAAGAGATGAATAAATACTAAGTGTCGGTGAGTTTAGAGGGAGAAGAGAAGAGAAGAGGAGAAGAGAAGATGAAATGAAAACAAACAAGTAAACGAGGCTGCTATTTCTTGCTGGATTTTCAGACCAAACACTCTCTTTCTCTCTCTTCGCCATTACTGAGTAATTATTAGTTACCGTACGTGGTAAACGCGGACTTTAACTGCGCTCGACAGAAACCGATCCCACTCTACTAAATTTCATTTCCCGCTCTGCTGTTACTACCACGTGTCCTTCCAGCAGAAGACAAGGGTGCGTTTCACAGAGACAAAGTCAACCTTTCTTCCTTTGGTAAAACGGTCTGTGTCCTGCAGGAGCTGCTGTTATATTGGTCTCACACCGTGTGGGGCCATCAGGCCATGGCATTGTTTGCAATTGTGTCCGGGTTTTGGGCTTTGAATGGGTAGGTAGGACCCAACTGTTTTCTGAACAATGTCATTCATCGTTCCATTTACGAGACTGAGAATGGTGTAATTGTGTAAATGGAAATATCTGAGCTTGGTTATGTCTGTCTTTTAAGGCTTTCCGTGGAGTTGGGTATGATTACTGTCAAATTTGAGAAATTGGATTCTTGGGCGTTCCTCATATGTTTTTTTATATTAAATGATTAAATCTTTATAAAGATTTAGACCCGTGGTAGTCTTCACTTTTGACGATTTTCAGACCTAAACTTTTTTTTATCGTATTTGAAAATCCCGATTCTTGCTGATTTATGCATTATACGTTATCAATTTTGCTTCGTTGTACACATGGATATGTGTTGATATCGTTGTGAAATCTTTCGGTATATAAATCTGAAAAATCGACCTTAATCCTGGCTTAAGTCCTAATAACTAGATTTCTATTAGATTTCAAGAACAAGTGATTAATCTAGTAATTAACTCTAATCGAGATTAAAATCAATCAACCACACAAAGGGAAGGACAAATGATTTGTACGTGGAGAACCCTACTCGGATAAAAACCACGGACCTTATCGTTTAGGTCAACAGACAACCAAACACTATAAATTGAAAGTTATAAGAAAACGCACAACCATTTTCCAGTTGCTGACTAAACCTAATGACTGCTTTGATCTTGCTGACTGCTCGCCGCACACCTTCATCATGCATGCTTGAACCAACCACATTGAATGCTTTTTTCAAGATGAATCTACTTCAAAAAAGTAGCAGAAAAAACCCCAAAAATTTGAACTTCAGCATAGCAATTTGATGAAACTTTGGAGAAGAAGAAGATCTCTCAATATGATTTTAGGGCTTAGAATAGGAGAGAATGACAAGAGTTCTACTACTTGGGGGTGTATCGGTGCCCAATATATAGTATTAGGTCATCTCAACTCAAAATCGCACAAAATAGAGATAATTTTTAATCAAATCCGAACTTGTCTCAACCCAGCCGTTCGAGAGCAAGTATGTGTGCTCGAGCGGGTGAAACTATTGTCTCGATGCGTGAAGCTTGCTGCCTAGGCGCGCTCGAGCGGATAGTGGCACGCTCGAACGTGTGGAGTTTCTGTCTTGGGCTAGCTCCTGTGTGATGAAGCGTGTGAATCTAGGCAGTCCATCTATAAAATACATCATAAATTTAATTTTCAATTTTGTCCATTACCTAATGAATTAGCCAACTCTAAAATAAACCTTACAAAATCCTTAATCTTTAGATATATGAGTGAGGAAGCCTTAGTGTAGGGCTGGCATTGAAGAATCCTTACATCTGTAGATCATTCCTCATGGATTTCTCACCCATTACAAAACATATCTAAAGAGTCTATTTGCACAATGAGAAGATTTTGAACTTTGTGAATTACTATTCTCATTAGACGAGTAGTCATGCATTCCCATTCCTTCATCGAAACTAGAAATTCTCTCTATTAAAAAAAAAAAAAAATTTTGTTTGTTGTGACTCGATGGCTAAGAGGAAGTTCAAACCTCCCACTAGGGATCGATCTCCGGTGGAAGGGATGAGAGCTGGATGCCTTACCAACAGGTCATCCCTATGTTCCCCAAGTAAATTGTTTCATTTTCCTCTTTTATAAGATAAATATGTCTATAAAAAAATAAAATATATTATCTTAAATCTTCTCTCTGCATAAATGCACCCATATAAGTATATAAAATCTTTCAATGTTTATGCTCGAAAAATGGTTAAACAAATGTGTCCTTAGGTTTTTTTTTTTAAAGTGGAATAGGTGATGCAAAGATCATTGAATTACAACAATGCGGCTAAGCAATAAACGGCTCGGATGGACTGTTTATATGATGTCCCACCTCAACTGTACCTTGAACTTAATTGGTGGTCCCGAAGACCACTTAATGGGGACTCTCTACTGCTGTAGATGTTGACTACTTGACTGGTTCGTATTGATTTCACACGGAGAAGACGAAATTGGTTTGCCCCGAAAGGTATTTTTTTCCAAAAAGACATTACTAGCCTCGTCGTTTCTATTATATGTGCAGCTGATTCTTCTGTATCTATCTATCGATGATTTTGAGGAAAGGTAAGGGTATTTTAGACTCTGCCTCTGCCCTGGATTTGCGTTTTCGTGGGGGTATGTTTGTCCTTTTGCTGGGAGCGTGGATGAATCTATGAAGTTGAAGACACGGCAGATGAAGGAACAAACCATGAACATGGACCATATTCAGGTGCGGGTGGGGCCCACCAGTGCACCCTTCTCATCAATCCATTTCTATCACACACAAATTTTTGAAAAAGTGGCGCAGCAGGAAAATATGCATGATCAACGGTCAATCACGATGGACATACACAATCAAACCATCAAACAACCACGCAGAACAACAAAATAATTTTTGCATGGTTGGGCAAGATCGTCTACTGTCTCCAGGAAAAACTAAAGTCTCCACCCTATCAATCTCTTTATGAGTTCCATTATCTTGGCCCCTAAGTAACTCAATAGATATTGACCAAAATACCCTGAACCTTGTCCCCAGCCAACCCGATGGACCGATCCGGCTAAACCAGAATACAAAACAATAACCCAACATTAGGACCCACTAATCTCATGGTTCACATGGGTTTTTACATCAATTCGAATGCGATGAACTTTTGAGTTAATTTCTAAAATAAAAAAAGAAAGCATAGGAAAATCATTAAGCCTGAGGGCCACAGATTGAGGGATTTGAATGATGGGATGGAGTTGAAATTTTACACATAGATAAATTGCAATCAGATATTTCGATCTGCCATATCCCACCATGATCGGTGGGCCACAATTGCGCCCCAGAGGCAGGTCCAATAGATGTTTCTTGAGAGACATCTGCATCTGTTGGGACCCATGAACATAAAGATTGAAAAGATGGTCAGATTGGTGGGCTTTCAGTGGACATTTTACATGCAGCGATTGTGTTGGGACACTGAGCTTTGCATGTGCCCAAATGTAGAACTTGAAGGGGGAAAGGAATTGTACTCTGTATCCACTTACCTGGCACAGTACGTTTAGTTCACTATCCGTATCGGAATCCTATGCATCAGCTTGAGCAGCAACTCTTCTCCTTTGTGAAATACTGGATCCATGAGAAAGAGATCTTTGCTGTCTGGCCATGATAAAAAAGAAAAAAAGGGGTGGACATTCCATGCTTCCAAATATGATTTAGGCTATGAAAGGAAGCACAAAAAAAAAATTTACATGCATTGTTCATTTATGACCTTAAATAAGATTCATGCAGGCAAATCTGAATCTGGATTTTTTTTTTTTAAATAGCTAGCTAGATTGCATAATCCTTTATTAAATGATAGTGGAATGGGCATCATTTTGTGGCTGGATCCAGATGCTTTTCATACTAATCTCACTCTAGATTGGGGCATAAGGATAGGATGACATTGACGAGAGTCCAGGTCCTCCTCTACGACCTACAATAAATCTGTCCAACCCCAATAAAGCTTATTTCCATAATAAGGTAGCAAAGTTGTTTTTAGCTGGGAAATGCCACTCTCCCTTCATTTGCATCTCTTTTTTTTTGTTGCTTTGACTGAGAAGCTATACCTTTAACCAATCCAACCTCTCCACACACAGCTACCCATGTACCTGGAATTGGCATTGGTCATATCTTGCACCAATCCATGCATTAATCTCCGGTAGATCAGATTATTATAATAAATTTGTACCTTATTTTCATGTAATGTAAAAGGCACATTACATCCATTCCTATAAAAATACAAATTGGCAAATGCAGCAAACCACATTCCTATTATGATAGACAATGAGGTTAGATAGCTAGTCACTATGACCCAAATGGGTATGTATGCTATATTGCTATTGACAAGGGTTCTATAGAGATTAGCTTCTTGGAAAGTTCCCTCCATATAGCTCAAGGAGAATTTATGAAGGATCTAACAATTCTCCTGCATGGTTTTCTCTGTTTTAATTTCGATTGTCCGTATCTCACATCGAATCAAATGGTTAGAAATAACTATTGGGAGACACCATCTGATGGGTCCAATAAATCTCAATAAAATGACACTTATCTCTGCAGACCATTGGTTTTAAAGCACCAAAACAGAACCGTCCGTTTCATGTTTTCATATTAACTTTCTTTTGCCTCAATAACCTCCAGATAGGGATGTAACAGATTCCAAAGACAAAACTCATTGAAGGGGATGTTACAACCCTTATTGCATCATGAAAAGGCACTGGTAGGATGAGTTATGCTCTTCTCTGAAGCTGTGATTTGATGTGGAACATTGATATGAAGTGATTTGTTTGTGGCCACTGCTCAACGATCCAGATCAGTTTATTGACCTTTACCCTGCACAATTGATGTACCCTGACATAAAAGGATGGCTCCACATGGAATCAAGATCTGCTGAAGGCAGATTCACGAACTCCAATCCCCTGTTTCCTTGAATTAGTAAAACACTGTTCTAGCCAATCCACATTTGCCAACCGTATAAAATGCATTCATTTCTTTATTTTCTGTTTTTTTGCTATGATGTATGAAATGAATCCGCATCCCCTAGGGGAATATTATTTCGCCCTATCCCCAAACGCCAACAGTATAAAATGCATTCATTTCTTTATTTTTTGGTTTTTTTTTTTTTTTTTGTGATGTTTGAAATGAGTCCCGATCCCCTACTTTGACGAAACAGGGAATTACTATTTCGCCCTATCCCCTAGCGCCACCTGTAATAACCTGGGCCAGATTTGGCTGGCCCATAAGGTATTAGTTACTAGGTTGGGTTGTATTAATTAGTTTCTCTTAATCTGCTTTCAACCCATTAAAGCCCCTTTTGTTATGGTTAGGTTGTTAGAACGACATCTCCTTGAGGGGAGGTTTCCGTTCTGATACCCAGGGAGCAGTGGAGATCGAACCTTAACCCCGAGAATAATTAAAGAACTCTTGTTATCTTCTGCATTTCTTTTTTATTGTTCCATTTTGGGTTAAAGAGGAGAGGAGAGGAAAAAGTACAGAGGGAGTTCCCTTAGAAGCAGCAAAGAAGGATCTTAGGGAGAAAGAAGTTAGAGGACCTAGTGGATGCAATATTCAAGACACCACATCAACCGTGCCACAATCTGCTATACTACAAGGTGAGTGATATTTTCAGATTCACAGAGAATTATGAATTATTTGGGTTATTCCGTGTTTCAATTGATTATGAAATAACCCAAAAAGGGGAATCAAGAAATGAAGATCTGGTTATTGACAGATCTTGAAATTTCCTTTCCTATATGAGGATCTAGGGTTTGATCAAGATCTATGATCTCCTTATCAAAATAGTAATAGATGATAATCATTTTACTTGTTGGATACTATCATTGGATTTTTATTTTTTATTTTTTATTTTTTATCTCAATCATGGAAGTTGAGATCGGATGAAACTCAAGGTAGAGGCTCGATTTTCAGCCAAATCGACAAATACAGGATCTGTCGATTTGGATACTATGGCCATGGGGCCCACTTGATCAAAGATCTGACACAGGGATCTGGAAGCAGACCCTTGGGCAACCATTGTGTAGGTGGACCCATTTGGAGATGGGTCCCATCTGAATCCCAAGATCTATGCATCGGTAGTTTTGGGGAATTTTGCGTTTTTAGGTGGATTGGGTTGTGGGACCCACAGATCCACCTGATCAAAGATCAGGGTCAGCCATTTGGTCAGTCCCTAATGGGCGACCAAGGTAAGCCTGGTCCCAGACAAGATGAACCATGGAGAGCCAACCATCTACATCACCCCTGTTCTGGTATGAATACACATTCATGGCTGCTGGAACAGAACCAGTGACGGATCCAGTATGTATCAGGCCCCCAGTGGATTTCTAAATTTTGGTGAGGCCCACTCCTAATGAATTTTTTGGGCCCCCAGTGATATTGAAGCAGGCCCCCAGTGAAAAGTTATCACTTATCAGCCCATTCTTTATACACATCAATATTTCTAAGTTTTACTTGTAATTTTGGTGAGGCCCACTAATTTTTTTCCATAAGGCCCCCAATGAATTTTTTGGGCCCCCAGTGACATTGAACCAGGCCCCCCAATGACCAATTTATGAATGATTGTATTGTATGTTTTATAGAAAAAGAGTTGCTTGGAACAATTACTAATGATATTGTAATAGAACTTTTTCAGAATATGAAAACTTGTAGAGAACAATTGTGATAAATAAATATGTCTTGTTTTATTGCTTGAAATTATTATGTTATATTTGTTCCATATAAATCTGCACACTATTTGTCCTTGCTAGGCATGATTTGCAATGCAGTGGAAATCTACAAACTATCTGTCTTTGAATGCACCTTTCTGTGTATTAGTTACTGATAGTGTATGCAAAAGGTCCACTACTTTTTTGTGTATTGTTTTTTCTCAAGCATGAAGAAAAATAGAAGAAAAAATCATTTGCAATCATATAAATAACCCAAAAAAATTTTCCGGGGGCGTTGCCCCCGGACCCCCTACTACTTAATCGTGCCCCCAGTGATTTTAAATCCTGGATCCGCCACTGAACAGCACTATTATGGTTTAGGAATTGTTGAAAAAACTACAAAGTGGGATATGATATGATGAAATGAGAAGATCCATGTGGATGTAGACTCCATCTTCTAAGGCAAAGTGTGGAAGGATATATTAACAGGAAGAAGAAAGGTTGCAGACGACAGTGTATATGCGACTACATGTTGCAGAGACACGTGGGGCCACTGGTCCACCTGATCAAGGATCAGGATCAACCACCTGTATGGACCCTCATGGTCAACCAAGGACGACCTAGACCCATGTGAAGTGGGCCCGGTTTGGGCCCCATCTATTAGACTTTTTGGCAGAGACGTCGTATTTGAGAAATTAGAGTAATTGGGTCTAAATCCATGCTGGGACCCACTACCTAAGTTAATCATAGAGTAGGCCCCCATATTATGAAGAGGGCCCAGGGACGTTCTGAATGGTGGTGGTTCTATGTGGCCTGGTCTCCATCTGCCTAGTTACTCAGGAACTTCAATTTTGTTAACTATAAGGTTTATTCATGAAATTTATTTATATTTATTGAAACTGTGGGGCCCAGTAATGATGATTAATGGTGAATCCAATCCATTAGGAGTAAAGCCTATCCCTATGTGACCTTAGACATTAGGTCTGATCTTGTTTTGGTCCAAAGGACCCTGGTTATTCCCAGAATTTCTCAAAGATTCCTTTTATATTTGTCATGTGCAGAAATTTCCAGACCAACCCTTTTATTTTTACATAAGAATTATAATTGTTTGTGATGATTAAGATTTTGTTTATGTTTCTGAAGATTCTAGTGTAGGCCTGTTTAATTGTATAACTTAGTGTTGCGCATATACATATATGTTTATGGAACCTAAACCATGGTTCATGATTTTAAAACAAGTAATTAAGTACCGGGATCCTTCTTAAATTTTTAAGAATGATTGGAATTGTAACTTAGTACTAAAGTATAAGGATAGTGCCACATAGGCGGGTACCAAATTCTGAAATTGGAGTGGGGCATACATATATATAAACCCAATTGTGTGGAACTAGCCCTACATCAAAATAATTAATATGACTTTATAATAGATTCTCTACATGCATAATAGACATAAAGGAATTATGATCATATCCTAATGTAATTAGAATATGTTATTATAAACATGGTTTAAGAGAATGACACTGTATTTAGAATATCAGTACTGACAGCTTCTCTGAATATTGATTGATCAATGAACCCCTTGTGGGCCAGGAGGAATAAGGTCGGACGGGGACTGAATTATTATTTATGGAATTGGATCTCCTTACGGAGAGTTCTTGAATGAATTATAGAAATGACTTCCTCTTGGGAAGGGACTGATTTACTGAAAACTCTGTGGATAGAGTTCCATTATAAGAACCCATAAATGGGATTACTGGCCTTACCGAAGTTAAGGACTGAATGTGAAACCTCATTAATTAATAAGAAAACTCTATATGTAACTCACTTTCATCTCATGGATTTTTCTGCACTTCTGTATATGAACTATATTGTAATGTCCTGTGTATCTGAAAATATTATTCACCAGTTTTCTGATAAGTGGTTTGCCCCACTTCAGGTACGTAATGTTTGGCGGAGCTTGGCAACGATGGGAATCAGCCATTGGACTTCAATTTGCGTGGCTGATGAGAGAGCGTTACAAATAATCTGGATAATGATGTTTAGGATTAGTAACTTATTATTTATTCATTAATATTGAACTTTGAATCCCTTATGATTATAGATTTGTTTTGTCTACAGACTTGATATTATTTATCTCTTAATAATGATCATTTTAAATAAATTTAAAGTATTGCTCAATTCTGAGTTATAACTTGATTTATGTGGTGGTCCTAATTTTCTTATAGTAAGACCCCGGGTCCTGATGAGCTCCGGGATTCGGGGTGTTACAAAGTGGTATCAGAGTATGGTCTTGAGCAATATAAAAGACTTAGCAACTCTTAGGATATGTGGTGAGGACGTTATAAGAGGAAGATTAGTAAGATAGAAGTTCATTATCTGTGATTGTATGCTAAGTTGTGAACCTTTTTGTAGGAGAATGAATATGAACAACCAAGAGAACTTCCAAAACGCCAATGATGACTAGAATGAGAATGCGAATCTAAATGGCAATTAAGGCATTAACCCGAACCTTGTTGGGAGGCAAGCTGAACTGCCAGAATATGCTCGACAGATGTTCGCATCATTCATGATGGCTTACAGTCAGGTGCAAGAGCAGATCACGACCTTGGCAACATGTCAAGGAGGGAACAATGTGGTCCGAATAGGCACAAGTAGTGATGGAGGCAGAGATAGAGAAAGAGACACCTTATACAAACTGTTCAATGACTTTCGACCCAAGAGTTTCGAGGAAACCACTGGGTGGAACATATGGAGGGGATATTTGAAGTGATGGGGTGCACGAACCGACAAAAAGCAATCTTGGCCGCCTTCAAACTAGAAGGAGATGCGAAAGAGTGGTGGAAAGCTGCTAAGAAAACCTTCGAAAGTCCAAAAAATGAAATCACATGGGCAATCTTTAAGAAAGAATTTATTCTAAAATTTATACCAGAGCACATCAGGGAAAGAAAGAAGAGAGAATTTCAGAATTTGGTGCAAGGGGATATGACCGTAGCAAAGTATTTTAACACATTTACAGAGTTGTCCCACTTTGCAGAAGAATTAATAGCCACTGATGAGATGAAGCGGAACAAATTCATCAAAGGGCTACGACTAGATATTAAGAAGGATGTGAAACTGGGTGAACTTGCTACATTTGCAGCTGCTTTAAAAAGAGCCTTTATATCAGAGGAAACAACCGCTAAAATGAACGGGACGGTCTCGTCTAGGGCGACAGGGACCAAGAGGGACCACCAGGGTCACCGTGCGCCATCGAAAAAGCAGAAAGTAAATAAAAAGGTAAAATGCCAGCGATGTGGAAAGAACCATAGCACCGAAGAATGTCATTGGTCTACAGGTGCGTGTTTTGCATGCGGTCAGATTGGCCACCTTATCAAAGATTGTCCAAAGAAACTGGATAAGATAGGCGGCAGCAGCGAGAACAACCACCACGGCAGAATCAACAGCAAGGGTATCAAGGCAATCCCTGCCCAACAAATCAGCAGAATCCACTAGCAAGGAATCAGTACAATGCCCAAATCAGCAAAATCAGGCAAGGAGACCGCCGAACCAGCCTCAAGGACAAAACTTCAATCATGGTCAACCCAATCTGGCGAACATTAAAAGAGACAGTAACCCAAGGCTAGGGTTTTTGCTATTACTCAACAGGAAGCTCAGGCCGCCAATAATGTGGTGGTGGGTAAGATTATTATTTCTAATGTTAAAGCATATACTCTATTTGATTCTGGCTTTACACATTCCTTTGTGTCACATGTTTTTGCTCACAAAATGAATAAGCCACCCACTACACTAGATCAACCATTTTCAGTATCAATTCTCACTAGAGGACACTTGAACACTTGTACTGTATTTTATGAATGTCCACTTATCATCGGGGAAGCTAATATGCCGGTTGACCTGATATTGTTACCTATGAATGATTTTGACATCATCCTGGGAATGGATTGGCTAACAAAGTATAGAACAGTATTGAACTGTTTTAACAAACTGATTCGCTTTAATCTAGAAGGGTTCGAGAACGTGTGTGTAATAGGAAAGAGAAGGTCAGTGCACACAGCAGTCATCTCAGCAGTCAAAGCTTGTAAATTATTGAAGGGTGGATGTGATGGGTATTTAGCCTTTGTTACAGAAGAGAAGTAGTAGCCTGAATTGGAAGAAATCCCCATAGTGAATTTCCTGATATGTTTCAGGATGACCTTCCCGATTTGCCACCAATTCGAGAAGTGGACTTTGCCATAGAAGTGGTACCGGGGACTGCACCAATTTCTAAAGCTCCATATCGTATGGCACCCACCGAATTGAAAGAACTCAAAGAAAAATTGCTAGAATTACTGGAAAAATGGTTCATTAGACCCAATGTCTCCCCATTGGGAGCGCCAATTTTATTTGTTAAGAAGAAAGATGAGTCCTTACGAATGTGTATCGACTATCGCCAGTTGAATCAGGTTACCATCAAGAATAAATACCCACTTCCACACATTGATGAACTGTTTGATCAGCTGCAGGGTGCGAAATACTTCTCGAAGATCAATCTCCGGTCGGGATATCATCAGCTAAGGGTAAAGGAAGAAGATATACCTAAAATAGTCTTTCGAACTAGGTCCGGGTATTATGAGTTCTTGGTAATGCCTTTTGGGCTAACCAATGCGCCAGCGGTGTTCATGGCGCTAATGAACCAGATTTTTAAACCCTACCTAGATTAATTTGTTGTGGTATTCATAGATGATATACCAATCTATTCCAAGTCAAAAGAACATCGTGGGGATCATTTGCGCACTTCTCTTAATCTGCTGAGAGAAAACCAGCTTTATGCTAAGCTAAGTAAGTGTGACTTCTGCCTAGAACAAGTGAGCTTTTTGGGCCACATCATCTCAGGTGAATGGTTGTATGTAAATTCCAGCAAGATCGATGCTATTACCAATTGGAAGAGGCCAGCGACTGCAACTGACATCCGTAATTTCCTGGGGTTAGTAGGTTACTATAGAAGATTTGTGCAAGGTTTTTCCTCTATAGCAAGCCCATTGACCAGACTTACTCGGAAGGATGTGCCGTTCATTTGGGATGATAAATGTGAAATAAGCTTTCTGATGCTAAAAGATAAACCAAATACAGCTCAAGTTTTAGCCATCCCCTCTTGCAGCGGAGGTTTTGTGATATTCTGTGATGCGTCGCTGCATGGTTTAGGATGTGTACTTATGCAGCACGGCAGAGTGATTGCCTATGCATCCAGACAGTTGAAGTCACATGAATAGAATTATGCAACACACGATCTAGAATTGGTTGTAGTAGTCTTTGCACTCAAGATCTGACGGCACTATTTGTATTTCAAGATCTGACGGCACTATTTGTATACAGATCATAAGAGCTTGAAATATGTGACAGCATAGAAAGATCATAAAAGGTCTTCACCAATACTATCTAATAGTCTTTTCCCAACAATAGTAAATGGTTGCCTAGCCACCACCCCCAAATCAAATTTTAGTAAAACAAGTTTTAATCTACCACCTTATTTCTTGTTGCATTGAATTGAGGGCCCCAAGCTAGAATAAAGGAATGTTTACACTTAGTGCCTTGTGGTAGCATAGGAAAAATAATAATTGGTTTTCTTCTCTTCAAGCTATGGGCCTGGCCCTGGCCCTGGCCCTAGCCCTACCTTGGCCCATGAGGGTCAGGTAAGGGCCTAAGTAGTGCATGATGAGTGTTAAATATTGCATATTTTATTATTCATTAGTCCAAAATTTATCACCATCTCATATGCATATCATTTGCTTTACACGAAGATTTTATCCTTCTATCACATTAATGGATTATTGGATTATTATGCATAAATCCGATTATTTATAATACATTTTTGTGTAATTTCTCTTGTATAGGTGGACCCTGCGACTACCCCAACCTTCCGGCTAGAGTCCCAAGGCATCAAGAAGATATTTCAATAAAGAAGTTACATGAAGAAATCTTATTGAAGAAATCTTGGTGAAGTTTTGAAGAATTCCAAAATAAGAGGAGAAGACTTTAATCATAAAAGAAGTAACTTTCTAATGCAAATGAGTGATTGGTGTATTGGTTAAAACTTGGGTTGTTATGAAATAGATTATGGGTTCAAATCCTAAACCAATTGCCCATGACACAAATCCTTATGAAATGAAATGAGCTAATCAAATGTCTTCAATGTTTTTATAAATTGGAATGTTTTTGTAGAGAGAAAAGGGGGAGATTTTTTTGTAAGTTAGTCTTTTTGCAATTTTATCTTTCTTTTTATATTGTAATTAGGAGCTTCTTTGTAACTAATCTAGAGAGTGTAATTGAAGATCATTAATGAAGATTTGGAACTCTTTCTTTATATTTAGTGGCTAAAGTTCTTGAATTAGACTCTCCTTTTGAAGCTAAATAATGTGATTAGTTCAATTTTATGCATGTTTTAGTTTAAATTCCCTACTAGTACCTTAATTAATTATTAGATTTTAGATCTAATTGTACTAATCTCTCTCATTTCTCATGCTCTATTTCTACACTTGATGCTTGGATAATCTCAATTGATGCTTTGTAGTTGGATTAAGTTCTCTCACATAGCATGCACTAGAGCCCTTATCTTTGATATTTTGTAACTTAATTTTGACGACTTATTGTTAGGGTAGCTAGATAATGATCTACGATCTTGGATTTTGATTTTCTTTACTTTAATCTCCATTGATATATCATGAAATCCAATTAGGCAAGAGATTACTAATTAGATTGTAGATTTGGGGAGTTGAATTAGAACATGCATTGTTTGAGTTAATTACATATTTAGTGGATTTTGGATTGCCTAATCTCTTATATTTACTCTTGTTAAATTGAATCTTTGTTTTAGAATCATACACATTTTACACAACTTGTTTTAAAATCCTACACATTTCACACCGCATATTTATCTTAAATCTTCGATTTCCACCACCATTCATCCACTAGTTTAGTGTAGCTTATTAGATTAGCATAGATCTAATTAATTTCATATCTTAGATTGTTAATTAATTATTTACATTGCATAGTTTAATAAGTTTTAATTGCTCACTTCAATTGTCTATATTAGCTCAGTTCTACTTTAATTGGATTCATTGCTTCTTTCATCCTCTCTCCGTATGATCTATAATCCAAACTCTTTAGTCCTTTACTACTTTGCGACACCGTAGTCTTGCAGTGAATCTTTGCACATTTTAGTGTCGATCAGTGCAGGCCCTACAAGGACATTGGCCAACTCAAGGCCCAACTCACATATAATGAAGGTAGGACTCAGACAATTCCGGCACGCTTGGCCCTTACTAGGCCAATGGTGAATGTTCCTTTAATTAAAGTAAAATTTTCCTCATTGATAAAATAAGTGGAGTATTTTGAACGTTTTGAATCTCAAAGGTGAGCCCCCTAATTGGGGATGTTAAAAGGTTGGGCCAGGCTGGGCCTGAGGTTGTCCAAGCTCTACCCATAACATATGCGGGCCATGCCCGAGGTGGGCTAAAGCCCATGGAGAGCCTATACAACCTAGGCCCTTAGAAGGCCCCGCATCCCAATGTAGGCCAAAGTCATGCCCAAGGGCTTTAGAGAAGAAAATCAGTTTTTAATTTTTTTTTTCCACACTGGCACTCCATACTGAGTATATACCTAATGCTACACCTAGTTATTTATCTAAGCTTGGGACACTTAATGCTAGAGGTGTACATGAATCGGATTGATGCGGATTAGGCCAAATCCGTCACCAATCCATACGGATTGATGGATTTGGAATCCGTTACCAATCAATGACTATTAAAAACCGATCCGATCCAATTCAATCTGTGGAGGATCAAATCAGTTTAATCTGTTCAATATGTTGAATCTATTGTCAAAGAAAGAGATGAAATATATTGTAAAAAGTTTTAGCATACAAGCAAACAATCGACCAAAAAATACAAATTACAAATATATATTTTTTGTCCCGAAAGCTATCAAATTGGTAAGATATAATCAACAAATAAAGCCAAACATGTTGTTAAATTCATAAAAATCACACTCCATCTATTGAAATCTTGAACTCTTACATTTTGACCTCTGAAGTTTTTTCTTCTTTTATATTTAGATCTCTTAACTTATATCTAGATCCTTTAATTTTTTTTTATTTATATTTAATGTCAACGGATCAGATCGGATTGAATATGAGGATTGAGGGTGAAATTTGTCACTGATCTGTTGCCAACAGATTATAAGGTTTTCAATCTGTCACCAATTAGTTTACCTTTGGTTCGATTAAAAATCAGCGGATCGGATCAGATCGAACCGATTTTACGTACAGATCAATGAATTTTTTGTGCACCCCTACTCAATGCTACAAGCAACATGATAGTAGATGGAAATCTCACTTTAATTTGGGAGGCCAATGACTAGCTAATGATTTACCATTAATTTTACGTCACTTGATACAATGCATTACATTAAACTCTCGTAAATTAATTACCAGACAAAAAAATGGATCCTTTTTCAAAAGGAGAAAAAAAAAATTGTCTCGTAATCCCCCTTTTTTTTTGTGATGTAGGTATCATTGAGGTGTTTGACCCAACAAGACTAATCCCCCGGGGGTGCCGGTTTAACACACACAAATGAACGGCAGGCAAATCCCTGTCCGGTTTGATCACAACACATTAGGAGCAAACCCATGCCCTATGCCACTCTACCAACTCTCACACGGGTCTCATAATTTCCTCCATAGCATGCCATTGACATTTTATATCAGTTTGTGTTTACAAGTTGTTACTCATCCAAGAGGTGTGTCATTGAAGTTGAATTTGAATATGAGACTAAACATTAGATTTATTTGGGTGAGAAATATGAGAACTTTCGATGGGACCCAATTGTGGGTCCCATTTGGGGATGGGACCAGGGGCATGAAAAGATCTATGTGAGACCACGTCAAGTATTAGGTTTGAACACAACCCCATGCCCCTAACCCCTTCATCTGTGACCCACAAGTTTAATGACTTCGTACTAAAAAAAAGCTCCCTCAATCAAACGGCTCAGTCCATTCGGATGTGTGTCAATCTTTGGAATTATTGACTATGGGGGGGGGCGGGGTTCCCTATTTTTGCATGGTTTGGATGAGTTGTTAGGTGGGCCCCATCAATAGTTCTTAAGGAAGCGCGATAAGAACTAGTTCTTATCTGTGAATATTTCCGACTAAACATTAGACACGACATTCTCACGTGAATATTTCCGACTAAACATTAGACACAACAACTAAAAAGAAGTGATCCCATGGTATTAAGATCCCACATAAGAATTATGTTCAAATAATCCACATATACAAAAATTATGTGTAGACAAGCTATCATAGAGAAGAAGAAAAATGCACATGAATCATGCATGTATGACTTATTTACATAAAATCACGTAAGAATCACATGAAAATTAGATATGAGTCACATAAGAACCTAGATAAGAATCATGCTCATATAAATCCACCTATATGCTCAAAAAAATCCAAACACATATAAATAAGAAAAATAATAGGGTCGAGCCTAGTATTGTCCAAACCTAGTCCTTAGACTTTTTAAGAAAAATAAAAGTCCTCATTATTCAGGCCGTACCGCTAATTGATTTATATTGTATTGGACACTAGAAACTCTTTGAGTCCTACCTCAGAGGATCAGAAGAATATGGAACAAGGTAACTCATCATGGTGGATCAATCAGTTGCATCAGATATTTTATATTTGGTACCCCAGCCAAGGGGACTGAGACCCAAGAGACAACCCACGCATACGGGAAGATTGCCCACTCAGGTGGGAAAGGAACTAGCACACATGGGAAGAAAGCTCATACAAGTTTTAAAAAAGCCTACACACGCGGGAAAAGATAGCAGACTAAGGGTTTGAACCTTGGACAACCAGCAGGTAAGGACTATCGTTCATTACCACTCTGGTAAAGAGCCATTTTCTCATCAGGTATTAGATGTGGGCTTAGAACTTTCCAGTGTGTTTATGCTTGTACCTCGCTTATAAGTTAAATAACTTTTTTTTGGTAACATGAGAACCCGCCGACCCCCCTCGGTTAATCATTAGTAAATACACGGATACATAGAACCACTCACTGACCTTATGTATCGGGTAAGGCCTTAAGGGATTCGAAGGTAGGACCTTTAGGTTAGAATTGGACTTCCTAACCACACGAACATTTTAAGTGTGGGTAACATTTTAGGTGTGGGTAACTTTCAGCAGGGGCCGTTGGCGGTAAAGACATATCTCCTGTACCATCAGACCCTATACACGAATGCTCTTGGTCAAACTAGCCTGAGACCAACCCAAATTCAACTTCTCATATGATTGGGTCTGGGATCTGTTTTTTTGGCTCATGGGCTGTAAATAGGGTAATTGTTAGATGGGCTAAGCTCACACCTATCCAAGACCTGATCCGGTTTGACACATTAACACAAACGAAGTGTTTGTATTTTGCAATTGGGATGGGCCTAGGGCTCATAAGCAGGTACATCGAATGGGAGGTAGGCCTAAATATCAGAATCTGTAACAAAATAGGTTGGGTTGGACAACTTTCTCCTGGCCCACCTATCCATGAACACCTATTACCTCTGGGCACAGGCCCAGGCCCAAGTGGAAAAGAGTGGATTATTAAAAAGCAAGCTAACAACAAAGTACGTCAATTGTGGAGCACAAATGACTGATTAATTACTTCGCCCTAAGTTGTAGATTACCTGGTTGGGACATGGGTATATGAGTTGGGGTGCCTGTATTCGAGTCTCCAATGACATTGTAAAAAAAAAGCAGCAAAACAAAAAGACGACTTGCAACTCCTACAGTACCAACAGGACAAAGACACTTGGCACACAGCGATATCAAGTGCCTATTTGTTTGCAAGGATTTTGAATATTTTTGTTGGGGGATTTATGAATTCCCAAAAGCCTACTTCCACCTGATTTTACAAATGCTTTTTACTATAACTGGAATTTGGGGGGCCAACACACTCATGGCACATGCCCAAGGATTAATTCCTCCGTTTTTGTGGTGAAAATAACACTATTGACCAGTAACCCAACATAAAAAAAAAAAAAAGTAAATTGGGAGCTCTACAAGCGAAAAGGTAGAATTTTCATAGAGCTGATTTTATGAATTCTCATCATTGAAGAATCTTAAGGTCTAAAATACAGCTACCATAAAATACCTCCAAACAAATTGGCCTCAAGCGCCTTAAAATGGTAGACAGCCTGACAAAATCGATAAAGATGGAGAAAAACTCACTCTTTCCCTATAAAACAAAGTGGTCCATTTCTAGCGTCCATCTGTATCTCAACTTTGGTTAGAAAATGGTATTGTCAATACCAGTCTTGAGACGATGAGTGCTCTTTTTGCTTAATATCCAGTATTCATTACAACCACTTATCATCGGAGTAGAGCTGAAGGAACAAATCATCATTTCAATACCTTAGCATGCGGAAAATGAATGGAATATAGAGATGCATCTCTCTCTCTCTCTCTCTCTCTCTCTCTCTCTCTCATATGCCTTTTGATCTCAAATGCCATTGTACCATATGTTCCTGGAAATGCACTCCGGCACTTTGGGGCCCAATTGGGCCAATATTTCATCAACGTAGCCTCTTTCATACTCTTTTCCTCACATGATCGGCACTAGTCCAATTTTTACACTCATTGAACTTTCTTCATTCTCCGTTAGATTACATGTTAAGAAAAACTATGGTTAAGACGCAATTAAATTGGAGTGCTATTAATTCAAATACTAGGATAATTTAGTAGAGCTATTTTTTGGATAACTCTACTTAAGACGCAATTAAGGCGACCTTTCCATTTGTGCTATTCTATTAATAAACTTGTATCTAAATGGAATCCATGAGCTGCCCGTGCCTATAATTTATTTGTTATCTAGTTTGCTAGAGGGAGAGGAACACGTGTCTTTTCAGCCCTTACATTTTCAACCAAAGATAGATCAATCGTTCATTTGGTGTGCCCACTTTGGATAGAAAAGGCAACCCATCAAAGTTCTTCTCTATGGAATCATCTCCACCACTTCAATATGGAGTGCTGGCTATCAAAAGGGATGACCTCACAGCTCACAGCTCCCAAGTCCCAACCCCATCATTGGCCTGTCCCACCAGATGAACGATCTTGATCACTGAACAAGCTGCAAGAGCATTGTGCAGAGATTTGCCCGGGCAGATAGATTCTGATGGGTAGTGGCTACTGGCTAGTGGGAGTGCATTTATGGAGGGAGTCTGTGGAATAGGTTATTTCCAAGGCATTTTGACCAGACAGAGGAGAGGTTGATGGGCGCTCCATTAATGGAGGATGGATGGATGGTGAGAAAATGAGGGCCTGGATGTCTTAGCTGTCCCTCTGATGCAGAATGGTGATGGGTAGGCATTGGAAAAAGTGAGGTTAGGTGGGACCTGTTTGTTTTTGAGCTTTTGAAGATGCCCGTTTGGTATCTCATGAATTTCAAGATTTTTTCATGGTGTCTCGTGAATTTCAAGGACTTGTTTTCTATCTCTATGATAAGAAATTCAAATCCTATTTAACAAAGAAAATTGCATAGTTTTATTTTAGAAAATTACATAGTTATATCTTTTATTATAAAAAAAAATATTTGCACCAAACAACGATTCACACAAAAAATAAAACTAATTCCCTCAAAACTAATTCCCTCTCTACCGTGCTCTTGCTGCCCCCCAAATGTTATCCTACACCCTTTACCAAAAAAAATATATGAAAAAACAAATGTTGTCCCATACTTGATTTCGCAAATGTTAGAGATTCGAGAACCGCCACTAACCTTACTGGTAAGTGACAGCAATTCGCTTCTGATTGTCTAAGGTTCGAATCCTCAACATGCCAATGCCGCCTTCTCTCACACCTTTGACACCTATTCTAAAGTCTACTTTTCTCACCTAAAAATCTCACCCAAGGGTCTCTAAGTAATGGGTCATATGACCACATGCTCTGTGTGCCCTCGTGTGGTGTTGGGGGTTGGAAATTTATTACTCATGAAGGATAAAGCTAATATACAGAAATATACATAAAGAGAATGTCGTAAAATGATGAAGATTGAGAAGACACAGTTGGTGCCTCAATGACATATAGGGTCATTGAATAGGGCAGGCGGACACATCTGTACATGTGATGTGACCATGGTTTCCAAAATCATGTAAGATAAGGCTACATGTCCAGAGTCATATGGACCGGATGGGCATTTGAATGACCCAGTTGAGGAAAGTCAATGAAATCGGCTCCTCCCTTGATTTAATTTGGACAAATCAGTGGATCCGGTATTTAATGCAGGAATGTGCTCTCCCTTGCCACACCACAATCCTAGAGAGAAATAAATGTCACTCTCTCGTATAGGGCTTCACTAAGCTCTACTCTAGCAGGAGTTGGGTTCAATTATCTTATTGATCACGTATAGAATAAATTGATAAGTTATTATGAATAATTCATGTGTTTTGTGGTGATAAATCTAACATTAGGCCGATTTTTATTAGAGTGAAATTTAGATATGAAAACAATAGGAGTGACTTATTTTCAATGATTAGAATTTATATAATCAAGAAAAAATAGCATAAATTATATTTTAGTTACGTCTTAGAAGGAAAATTATAAGGTAGCAAAACAGAATCTAAAGGCAGTGAAAAGGGAATTTTAGAGTATGTTTTAGTTTTGTAAAAAAAAAACTCTTGTTATCATCAATCATGACCAATACCTATCGGGCTGTTTGGATGTAGAGAAAAGGAAGGAGAAAAAATAAAACTTTTTCAAGGCAGACATATTTCCTCAATTTGGAATTATTTCTAGAGAGAAAAGTAACACTTCCAAGATGCAGGAGTAAGGGGTGGAGAAAGCAAGTTTTACTAAACTTTTTATTACTGAGATTGATGGTAACGAATTAATGTTTAGTTTTTATCCAAAAAGACTTTTAAGATCATTTTCACTACAAGATATGGTGGTGCACTTCTTATGGAAAGTAATTCTTTGAATGCGATTGCTTAGTGTCTAACAAGAAGGCTAATCCATGGAGATTTCAAGTTCATTTTAATGAAATTAGGGAGTTATTGACTAATATAAATGTTTTCTTTTGTCATGTGTTTATTGTAACTGGGTGGGTGTGTTATTGTAATTGAGGTTGGAGTGGTGCATCTCTCTTGCACCTTCTCTTTCCTTTATTTTGATTTTCTTTGTCTTTCCTTTTTTCTTAATGAAATATTGTTACCGCTTCAGAAGAAAAATAATTTTCATTTACATAGTTTTCTTTTTACTACATCAAAACACAAAAAAGAATCCCTATTAGAGAAAAGTGATAATCTGCCATCCACAATTTTATTGTTATTCCTCTTTTCAATGGGATTTTCCCACATGATTTTTCTGTACATCCATTTGTTCATAATTCACACACTCGCTTAGTGGTGTTCATGGGCAAGGTTAGGACAAGCTCAAGTAAATTCATGTCTAGCCTGATGGGAGAAACATAGGCCCATATCTGGAGTAAGCCTTTCATGGGCTGTAAATGTCAGGCCCAAGCCCACCCATTTAATCAATTGGACCTGCCCTGCATAATGAGCTCATGCTGGTCCAGGCCATGAGCACCCATACAACTTGCTACAGAAATCTTGAAATCTAGATGAGGTTATCTTGATGAAAAGTGTGTAACATGGACAAATCTTGCTTACTTTTATTGTAATTGTCGTGTTATTGCATGTGCATCTTAACTCTAACTATCATTACTTTTATAGTTAGGCCGGGCCGGGCTTGGGCTTTTGCCATTGGATCCAAGCCCAACCCATCTAATATTGGGCCCCAATTAAATAGTCTAAGCCTGGCCTGAGCACTAGAATTTAAGGCCCAAACCCAGGACAAACTGGGCTGGAGCGGTTTCGAGCTCAGTCCGGTTCAATCCATGAAAACCCCTAGCCCAGACCTGAATACCATAACAACTATATCCCAGTTTGTCCTGAGATAGATATATTGATAGACATCACATGTTATTTTATATATTCACACGATTCAATAATATTTAGTCTATACAAATCCATGCTATTACAGGTTGTCCTAATTAACCCTGGAGTTGGCCGAGTGATCACGATAACAGTTCCTCCCTTTTTCGGAGTTAGAGGTCTTGGTATCGACGCCCGATTCCTCCTTCTTCAGGAACCGAAGGTTGAGTCCACTTATGCTACTACATTACGACCACAAGGGTTTTTACCCAGCTTCCCTATGGGCCCGGAGGGATTAATCCAAGCTAAAGAGTTGAGAACCCCCCAAAATAGCAAAATAAAGAAAAAGAGTTTATCCTAATTCATATAAAACCCAAGGACGAAAATAGCATATGAATGTCAGTTTGCACGACCGATCAATCTAAAGGAGCCTCTTCAATAACTTGGCATCAAAAGAGGACTGAGAGGATAGATATTGTAGTGAATGGCTAACATTGTTTTTGTCTTTTTGACTGGACAGTCGAGAATCTTCAATAAGGCCCAACTTGCTAACCATACTCACCTTAATGCCATGTCCTTTTCGGCGGATATTACAATGAGGAGGGAAATAAGGGCTAGTTTTGACGTTGGAAAAAAAAAAAAAACCTCTCTCAGAAGCTAAAATAGTTGGTTTTTAAAGAGTCCAAACACCCTCATCGGCCAAAAAAAAAAAGAAAAAAAGATAAAGAGCGAGAGATCAAAGCAAAAAAGACTTTGTTGATCCTTTTTTACAAGAATGTGGCTGTATAATCAAAATAGGAGCAGTTTTTTTTATCTTTTTTAAGTTTTTTTGCTAAAGAAAAGAGAGTTGAACTTTAGCGGGGGCCCATTAGCTTTGGGGGAGGGACGTATAATTTTAATGAATTTGATCAATCAAAGGTGACCAATGTGCATGAACATGGGACATCACGAGGATGCACCATGTGATTAGCAACATGATCAATCGATTACAAGATCTCATGATACATTCAAGGGGGAAAAGGCCTTTATTGTAAATCCCATTTATTGACAAGATGGGATGATTTGGACGAAAAATTTATCACATCATATATATATATATATATATATATATATATGCTCAACCAATCACTAGAAATACGGAACTGGATCCCCTACCTTGTTTGGACGAATAAGGGGGTGACACACAGGGGGTGGAGGAAAAAAAAAACCCGTCCCCTTTGTGTCACCCCTATAGGAAAATGAAAAAATCCGCTCCTTTACTGTCAACCCCATATCGATCCAAATAGGGCTCCGAATCCCTTGAAATATGAGGAAAATGATTAAAGAGTCTCACCTTTTGACTTTGAGAAATTTACTCCCACATATTGTCCTCACCACAAGATTGGCCGCTTCATAAAAACATGACTAAAATATATGCACAAGATTATTTTAATTTTGTATGTGTGGGAAATCGTTATCCATAAAAAAAAAAAGAAAAAAAAAAGAAGCATTTTAATTGAAATGCTTTGCCCCTTTTTTATTTCTTTCTTATTCAATTTCCCACATTCCCCTTTATTCGCTAATTATTTATTCTAACTTGCTATATATATTTTTATCATTGCACATTCTTTGTAAGTAACTTCCCCAATATAAAATACTTAAAAACTCATGTCACAGATAATTAAAAATGAATACTAACATTGGATATTAAAATAATAAAGACCCTCTAAAACGAGATTAAATCAAGTAAAGATGCAAAATGAATACCTACCACCAGCCTCTAGTTTATTCAATACATATAGGTAACATTTAGAATAAATCCGCGGCCCACTAGATGAACGACCAGGATTAAGCCACACGAACGCAAGATGGCCGGGAGCTCTCAGAGTGAGTAGAGTTAATAAAGAGGAAGAAGAAACGGTTGACAGAGTCTTCACTCTTCAACAACCACCACAGCAACGACGTGCAAGCATCACGGCCAAACCCGCTGCTTTCGGCGCTAATTGTTGGGGATTTTTATTTTAGTGTCAGGATTAGGATTAGGATTAGGATTAGGGTTCCCATCAAACGGTTGAAGGAAGCAGATGCCGATCCTAATCTTCTTCGATGTTGAAAAAACAACACCACAAATCCATCAAAGACGAACACGACATTTTCATCTTCTTCTTCTTCAAAGTCCATTCTCAAACCAAACCCAACCCCCCTTTTTCCTTCGTCTTTCATCTTTATTGTACCAGACACGATTCGGTCGAATCGGGCATGAGATTTGGGAAGGTTTTCGTTCGAGAGAGAATCGAAAGGGAAAGAAAACGGAGGGATAGATCCAGATCTGAGAAAAAGATGAGATTTTGCTAGTAACAGTCGATTGGCTTGGCCTTGATTATATGAAGATCTGAGAAAGCGGAAAGCAAAAATCGGAAGAGATTCGTGTCAGATCGGAAAAAGGACGAACGGAAACGGAAAAATGTCGAAGAGAAGCCGAAGATCTTGTCGATCGATCGAATGAACAAAGAGATCTGGAAAATAAATGCGCCAGATTTGTGAAAGAGGAGGGGAAAAGGCGACAAATCTGATCAGAAGAAAAAGGTAAGAAACAATCGCGATCAGAGGAATTGAAAGCAGATTCCTCAAGAGGAACTGATACAAGATACTAGAGAATATTGCAGATTCCTAGTAATCGTAGCTTGAAAAATCCAATCTTGTAGGAATCGAAGCTTGAAAAATCCAATCTTGAATGAATAGTAGCTTGAAAAATCCAATTTTGTGAGAAATCCTATCTTGTAGGAATCGAAGCTTGAAAAATCCAATCTTGTAATTTCAGAGATCTAGAAACGAGAAGAAGAAGAAAGAAGATTTAAGAATACAGTGAGAAATGAATAGCAAGGAAGAGGTGAAGCTCAACGACGAGCAGATCGCCGAGCTGCGCGAGATCTTCCGAACCTTCGATCGTAACAACGACGGCAGTCTCACGCAGCTCGAGCTCGGCTCGCTCCTCCGCTCGCTCGGCCTAAAACCTAGCTCCGACCAGCTCGACGCCCTCATCCAAAAGGCCGACACCAACAGCAACGGCCTCATCGAATTCTCCGAATTCGTCGCTCTCGCGTCGCCGGAGCTCGTTCCGGAGAAGTCTCCGTACACGGAGGATCAGCTCCGGCATCTTTTCCGGCTGTTCGACCGTGACGGAAATGGCTACATCACTGCGGCGGAGCTGGCGCATTCGATGGCGAGGCTCGGCCACGCTCTGACGGTGAAGGAGCTGACGGGGATGATCAAGGAGGCGGATACAGACGGGGACGGTCGGATCAGCTTCTCGGAGTTCTCTCAGGCGATTTCCTCTGCTGCCTTTGATAATTCCTGGATCTGATATCTTTCTTCGGTGCGTTCTTCTTCATCTTTTTACCCTTATCTGGATGTCTGTTTTAGGGCACGTTGCCAACTTCCGTGCAAAGATGATTTTGTCATGTCAGCAGATCAGCAGATTCTGTGTTTTAAATATATTTTAAAGAAGAAGTTAAAAATTCATGTTATATAAAAAAGATTTGCGTCAATTGGTGTTGATGGTGTTTCGTGCGGCTGAAAATTTCTTTTAATAAAACTATCAGATTGGGGGTGGGGGTTTTAGTTTTCCTTTGGAAATGGACCGGGGAATGGGGGTTAGTAAAAAGGGACTTTCCATACTCACCCCCCACGGGGAAGTTCATTTCCATTCTTTTGAAACTGTCACACCAAATATATGAAAAATGATTTTTTTCGTAGAAAATCATATCATTTTCCGCGGAAATGAGCCACACAAATGTGCCCTTTTGTGTACATATAATTTCCGTGGAAATTGAAAATTGCCACATCAGCAAAATCTATGGGTTTTAAATTCTTTGGAAAAGTTTTTCCGCGGAAGTCAAAATTTTATGTTTGGTGCAAAAAGGTATTCCTCGATGAATTAGTGCTAATGTTGTTTGGTGCAATTATGGATTTTTTTAGTAAAAACCACATTTTAGTGAAAACTATTGGGTGGGTAGGTTGGTATGTGTGTGGGTGGGTGGGGTTGGGAGGGGAAGATAAAGAAAGAGGGTGGTTGGGTGGAATGAGGGTGAGAGAGAGGAAATTGGGGAGTCAGTTTTCTGTGGAAATGGACTTCCCATACTCCCCATAGGAAGTCTATTTCCATGCCTAAGAAGGAAAAAACTGACGTGGCGAAAAAACATTTCCGCGGAAAACTGCCGCACCAAACATATGAAAAAGAAATTTTCTGTAGAAAACTACAACATTTTCCGCGGAAATGTGCTACACAAACCTGCCCTTATGTTTTTTCTTCTCCTTTATTCAGTAACAGGGTTTTACTTGCATGGATGGTGTTTAAGAAATTGCACTGGTCTGGGTGATGAAGGGATGTTTTTGAGGGATGGGGTCTCGTGGTTTTTGGGGTTTGTGTGTGTATATGTTGTAAGGGGAAGTGTTGGCGTGTGAACCAAAACAAGACATTTTAGAGGGGTGTTCAATTGGAGTTGAAATGAAAGTAAAGGGTTCGCATGGTACCATTATTTGTTTCCATTTTTGGCAGGTGTGGAATGAGAAGAATTGTTGGAATAGAAACTGAAGAAAATAATACCCAGAGCTCTGAATATGCATAAGGAATTTCTGGATGGTTTTGGAAACCCTCCAAATTGTGAGAACCATGTCGTTTAATTTAATTGTTTAAGGACATGTTTGTGCAGCCGCACTGCGGAAAATCAGTTTCACGGAAATATTAGTTGTGCTCTATAAAAAAATCAATTTTAAGGGTCTCCATGAGAAATGATTCATGGTAGGCCACCGAATAGTCTCCCCTTTACAAGACATGATTCATGGTAGGCCACCGAATAGTCTTCCCTTTACAAGACATGATTAACTAGAGTGCCATTTGCATCTACACTTAATATCTTTACTCGTTACCTTTGTGATATATTTTTCTTTTCAGAACTCGCTTTACCAGAAATTCCTAGGAATTCAAAAAACAAAGTAGCAAAGAGGACTTTACGCCTATCTCATCATCATCATTATCAAAGTCCTGTCCCAATTATGTTGTTATCGGATATATGAATTCTCTTTTTTCATTCGGATCTACCATGAGACATCAAAGCCCTTTATGCCTATCTACTGCCCAAATCTTATATCTGGGAACACTCAAAACACACCGCCAAAAGCCAAAGTCATCTATTCACAATTTTCAATAAGGTCGTCCTTATATATTTGTTTACATTTGGTGAAAAACACAAAGAAACTTACAGGTAAATGAAGGGTTTGAAGCAAAAATAGAATTGCTCGTCAGTTTTGGAGTGTCCAGTTCATTATCTCTTTCTAAAATACACCTTGGAAGTCGTGTCTGTAGTTTGAATAGGCTCTGATGGGTGTGGAGTAGATATGCCTGCAGTGGCCATTTATCCAGGATCAACTGTGTCACAAACTGGACATTGGAAAAAGTTTCAACCGAACAGAAACTCTGATTAATTTTTAGAGTACAGGTATCATGTGAATGGTGAAAGAAAGGTATTAACTTCCTTACATATGCACAAAACCCCAATCTTATCTCTTCTCTAAAACATCATTTTGCTAATTCTACAAACTGAGAATAATTTTGATAAAACATAACCAAACAAGTTCAGCACAATTCATTCTTAGAAGAGAAAATTCTAAGCACATTTCATTCTCAGTTAGGCATAGTTTTCAAAACAGGAATGATGCCAAAGAGGCCCAGGACAGTCGGGAGGATACATATCTAAAATAATGAATTATCATTGCGATTGGCTCGGGTTTGGTTTAAATGGGTTGGGTTTAAAAGGATCATGTTCACATGCCGGGTCTATGGGCTAATGCGCAGCCCGACTAGCCCATTTATATAACTGATGAGTCAGCCAAACTATATTCTTTCAAAAGGAGTAGGGCACGTCCAGATTGATCCTTATCTAGCATCTTTCTCTTTGATTTAGATCACTGGACATAAAGCTAGTGATTGAAACCTTGTTTGTGTTTGCATGGCCCAGTACATATTTCTTCATCAAGCCGGCATTTATTAGGTCAATCTGTTGCATCATGGAATGAATCAAGTGTGATTGCACAGCAGGACTTGAATTGCGAGAGTAAGGGGACAACCTAGTGGTTGGGAGTCCTATTCTCAAATTTCACCTAGTTGCCAAGCATTCGATCTCTTGGTCTCCTTTTTTGCATGTGCAAGCGGTCTCTCGTTGCATGTATCGTTGGTCTTCTCTCTAGAATGTGCTAAGATTCACTTCCGCATGAGTCTTTTCTCTTAAGGGCCTAACTACCTTGGCCCATAACCAAAAAGATTAGTTCACAAATCCTTTATGCAAACTTACCTCCTTGCACTGCCACAA
Source organism: Cinnamomum chago (assembly GCA_038049695.1). Classification (NCBI taxonomy): domain Eukaryota; kingdom Viridiplantae; phylum Streptophyta; class Magnoliopsida; order Laurales; family Lauraceae; genus Cinnamomum; species Cinnamomum chago. Next base: position 1,905,965 of record CP142456.1, read on the forward strand.
ATCCTAGTCAAATACAAATATAAACATTAGTTCATATTAAAACTAAATAAATGTAAAACTAAGGACTAAGATTATTTAATTGCCTGACATTTCTCCTGTCTTTAGACGAACCTTTCCATATCTTGCTTGCCTCCTTTGATATTAATATATACATGTGGGCGCAGGGAACACATTATTGCAATTTTTCCTCTATTTCTTTTTCACTAGAGAAATGGACCTTGTAGCATGTTCTATCTGGATTGGGTGACACTAAAAAGGGCCATAATGTGTGGCGGTGGCTGCTTGATTCGAGCCCATGATTTCGACTCAAACGACTTGGAGGGTCCGCCCCAATGATGACATGGTTATGATTGATCCACTTTGATTTAGCTTTATCTCTTGTCTAGTGATCTCACATTCATTAGGGCAAGTTGTCCTTAAGCATGATTGGACGACTTTTTTTTAATGTCCTCTAACCAAATAACCAAGGTATATATATGACGAGTTCTGATCCAGTGCATGACTCGCGCACTGGATCAGCGTGTGCGCCTCAACATGGGGCCCACATGGAGACCCACCTAGGACCGGGACCAGGGGGATCGGAAGATCTTCCATGACCTTCATCTCTACAAAAAAATCAGCCCCATCTCTGCCCCTATCACCTCTAACTAGGCTCCACAAGTTTAATGGTGTACGGTCCATTCGGATGGGTGTGCGGTCGATCTAACGGTGTACAACAAATCGGGTGATAATAAAGGTGGGCCCCATGTGAAATTCAGAAGGGGGGCGTGTGTGTGGTCCATTCAGATGGCCCACCAGGTGGACCCCATTCCCAGTGCACAAGATGCGCAGCGTGCACATCTGATAAACACTCATATATGACCGCCCAAGAAGTATTCATCTAACGGCATTTTATCTTTTATTTATTTATTTATTTTGTGATGAGGATATATCCATGATATTTAATGGGACGGTATTAATCCTTGGGCATACATACAACCCACAACACCAAGTAAATTTGGAGGGTGTTGAACACTCAAGGTGGTAGCAAACCCATCATTTGTAGAATTCGATCCCAAATGTCTGGCCCACTAGATGAAGGAGCCAATGTTGCAGCGACTCCATCATTTTTGTGACCATCAATGACAAACTTTATCCATCTTTATACGTTTTTCTGTTGCTTGGGAGAGAAGCACTCTCACAGAATTACTATTACCAGCTATTCAGCCTTTTTATTTTATTTTATTTTATTTTTTTGAGAAGGCACACATTTATTTTGGGATCCATATTTCTACTTTTGATAATTTCTATGCGCCCCACAATTCAGGATCCTGAAACCTCTTGAAGTGGTGAAGAATGCTAGTCCTCTTTGACCATGTCTTTACAGCTTCCATGCGAGCAAATGGTTGAGTGGGGAGAAATCAATACAAGTAGTTTGGTTTTTATCAGCCAAAGGTTGGTGATGGATTCCAAATCCATCAATCCGTAGATAACGGTTTGGTGATGAATTTGGTCTAATTCGCACTAATCCAATCCGTGTACACCCCTACATACTATCATTACCAAAACCTAGTCGACCCTGACTGAGACTACTAATTCTTCGGTAGGCTATGTTTTACCCACAATTTCTATAAATCATGTAGAAGGAGATGTCATCTATAAGAGCTCTTCATATGGAAGTTCTCACAACCAATAGGGAACTGCTACTAGTGCAAAACATAAATGAATACTGTGAGCAATAGTGATCATAGAATTTTCATAAGAAAAACGTATCCTTAGTTAACATAAAAAAATTATGCACTCTTTCAGGCGGGTGAAAATGAATCTCACCTACCCTACCTCTATCCAAAAGATCACATGTGCATCTCATCCCTCACCTTCCTATATACGGTGCCTTCAAGCAGGTCTACTTTCCTTTGGGGAAATTCTACAACCTAATTGTAAACCCAAACATAGTGGAATGGGGTCAACCAAAATAGAATGGATGGGATTTTTTTCAGGAAGAAAAACAGTTAATCCACTAACCTCTTTCAAAAGTGTATGGGGCCCCTTGTAACAACCTCTCTTGTCTCTGCCTCTTCACCCATGTGAGTGTCCTAGACTATTGTACTCATCAATGATCATGGCTAAGCAGAAAAATAAAATGGGTCTCTCTATCTCATAATATGATTCATTGGTGATGCTGTGAATCTCTTGAAGGAGATGACTATAATTCCTATGAGGATCTAGTAAAAGTATCTGCAGAGAGCACTCTAGTATAAAAACAACTGAGGGCGTTGCATATTGATCCCAACCTACCAATAAGAGTTGTTTTCAATGTAATGTCAAAAATATAATTTTATCAAAATCTTTTACATATATATATATATATATTAATCATAATCACACTCTTAAATTTATATTCAGTCTTACAATAATTTTTTAGAGGCTCTTAGATGGACCTGTTGGATTTCTGGTCTCTCTTCTTGCAGTAACTATTACATTTTATTATCCATCAAGATTCTCAACCTAAAGATCAGTCCCAAGATTTGGGTAACCTTGAAGTCAAAGATAGTACATTTTATTATCCAAATCCCACTCCATTAATAGATCAATCCCAAGATTTGGGTAACCATGAAGTCAAAGATTGTACATTTTCTCAAATAGGAAATACAGTATAATGTAATCAATTAAATCACTCAATCACAATAAATTTGTTGTAATCTTTACCTTTATATATACGAGTCCGGATCCCAGCGAAACAGGAGATATTGATTCGTCCTATTAAATCATGTCCACTGTATTTTCATTTCAAAGAGAGTTAACAGTATTTTTCCTTTTTTTTAAAGAGTCTTTTTTTTTTTTTTGGAAGTTTCAGCTAAACAGGGACCCGGACTCCTGTGTAGACAGTTTGAAAACACCCAAATCATGTGTGGGTGACCAATTTATGTTCAAATATTTTACATGGGAACATGTATCACACGCCTGAAACTCCATCATGTGACCCACCTGAAGAAAAGTTAGAGCATTCAAGATGATTCCAATTCACTCCCTTGATATAATGTGCATATGCACACACACCAAAGTTTTAATCCAAAAGGATTGTGTCCAACTGTAGTATTGTGCACCATGATGGAAATTTGATTAACTCCACATCAGCGCTTAGTTATATTTCTATCATGATGCTCAATCTATCAGTGGTCGAAAATGGAAACATGGATACATCCGTTGAAACATGTGTCTTGAAGGATCTGAATGATCCAAATATGAATCCCATGATGGAGCTGGGGGGCAAGTGCTAGGTGTAAACAGCTGCGGCAGAGGATCGGACTCATTCCCTTCACGTGAGAGAGCCAGAACATAGGGTTCTTCTCACGGGATTGATTAGGACTCAATTCTTGTGCTTTTTCTTATGGAGGGCCCGTGAAATTCAGGGGGCGGCCCCTTGACATACAATTCCTTCAAGTAAGAGTATCATACAATACAGGTCTGAGTACAAGACAAGAATTCGTGATTTTTTTAACTTCCACGCGGTAATAAAGGAGCCATCAACTTTCCATCATTCACAATTCACAAAGCCTATAATAATATATTATGATGCCAGCTAACCACCCAAACACTACAATGTAAACTATTAACAGAGAGAACACCTTTACCTTTACTCTTGCCTTTACCTTTACCTTTACCTTTACCTTTACCTTATCCTTTACCTTTTTCCATATCATTTCCCCAGTACGAATCTATCATCGAGGACGGTCCCGAGAGATTGCACTGGTAAAGAAACCACCACCCGTGTGTCTACATGTAAAATATCATTCAGTAAAAAAATAAATTCTGTGAACCCTAAGGGGTTGGCCGAGTGGTCAGGACCACGGTTCCTCCCTCTTTTGGAGCTAGAGGTCTTGGTATCGATCCCCGGTTCTCCCCTCTTCAGGAGCCGAATGTTGAGTTTACTTGTGCTACCACTTAGGGGCCACAGGGATTTTACCCGGCTTCTCTCTGGGCCCGGAGGGAATAGTCCAGCCCAAAGGGTTGGGAACCCTCCGTCAGCAAAAAAAAAAAAAAAAATTCTGTCCGAATGGTCCAATGTAACGTGCTTTTACATCAAAATCTCCTTCCAACTACACCCATGCCTCATTTACACAATTCTTAAATGGAATGAATCAAAATCTAAAATAGTTTCTAAATTCGATTTTTTTTTTATACCTCAAAGCATCTATATAATTAAATAATCAAATCTTCATTGATTTAATAGCCCTAAGAATTATATAAGGTGAGAAACTAGCTTTAGATGTTTCACATGAGCATTCGCTTGTGTTCGACGCTCATCCAAGGCTTTGATACTCACCCCCAAGGCTTTGATGTATGTGGGTTGTGGCTGCAGTGGTAGATTCAATATTTTCATTTGAGGTGTACAGAACTTAATATGTAGTATGGTTTTAGGGGCAAGCCGAAAATTTATAATTGAATTTTAAGCATACCAAATTTAATAGGGTGGGACCGCACCCACATGCTTGCACTTGGGTCTGCCCGTGCTTATGGGATCGTGCATACAAATAAAAACAAACAATAAATAATTGATCAAATGTTAAGATTTCATCAGTGGCCCCACAATCCTTTCACAGCAATAGACTGAAATAGCTTCCAACGTGTCAAATATATTTTTGTTATCCTAAATCCAGACGTGATTTCTGCTGTAGGATTATTAGACTTTATCGTCTTATAAAAGCCTGCGAGTGGACATTAAAACCCGCTCTCTTACTTCTTCATCGTCTACTCTCTCTCTCTCTCTCTCTCTCTCGCTCCAATAACCAAAATGCAACGACAATCGCTTGGATCGCCAGCTTCGAAGCTCCAAATCCATGTCGCAAAGGAGCAAAAGCTCGAAGGAGCAGAGAATCGAAAGGGAGAAGAAGACGAAGAGGAGGACAAAAAGGCCGATAACAAGCTTTTCAAATCGACCTCGCGAACACACAAATCCATTCATCTCATTCCACTTCTCATCATCTCATGCTTCCTCATCCTCTACCTCGTCTCTCACGATCCCTCTCAAAAAGGCAAGGCAAAATCCGCAATCTTCATCGATCGATCGATCGATCTATCAAAATCTCGTCATCTGATCTTGATTCCTTGTTTTTCCTCTTTTTCTTGCAGATTTGGTGAGTATCGGAGGTTTCGAAGGGATTTCACTTCAAAAAGGTAAAATGCGAGTGGAGAAATCGAGATTCTTATGGATTTTCCAACTTTCCGATCGATTTGGAGCTTGTTTTGTAGCTAATGCCTAATTCTCTTTCAGAAATCGAGAGTCTGATGGATTTTGTAACTTTCCGATCGTTTTGGAGCTTGTTTTGTAGCTAATGCCTAATTCTCTTACAGAAATCGAGATTCTGATGGATTTTGTGACTTTCCGATCAATTTGAAGCTTGTTTTGTTGCTAATGCCTAATTCTCTTACAGAAATCGAGATTCTGAAGGATTTTGTGACTTTCCGATCGATTTGGAGCTTGTTTTGTTGCTAATGCCTAATTCTCTTTAAGAAATCGAGATTCTTATGGATTTTGTAACTTTCCGATCGATTTGGAGCTTGTTTTTATAGCTAATGCCTGATTTTCTTTCAGAAATCGAGATTCTTATGGATTTTGCAACTTTCTGATCGATTTGTAGCTAATGCCTAATTTTATTTCAGAATTCGAGATTCTGACCTTTTCCGACCGAAATTTAGCTTGTTTTATCGCTAATTGTCCTGTTTTTCTTTTTCTCCCTTTTCCGGCAGATTCTGTAAAGATAGATGATTTTGAGCGGTTTTTCGAAGTGGAGAAAAGCGAGATTTCGGCGTTGCGAAGTCATCGGAGTTTGCAGGAGGTTGGGAAACGAGCTCGGAGATATTCTCCATCCACTCTCCACAGGAAATTTGGGGATTTCTAGGAGGGATTGTGAGGTCTCTAACATTGGCACGAGCTCATCGTGCTGATTTTCAGTGACACGTGTTATTCGTTCCTTGTAAAGATGATCAGTCGTCCATTGAATTGGAATTGGAATCATATGTTGGATTGTAAATGTTTTTATTTATTTGTTCTCTCTCTCTCTCTCTCTCTGATTTGGCTAAAGCTTCTCTTGGACGCGTTGCTAACGTGCGCCTCATGCAGAACTCTGAATTCTTGATTTATGGCGCCATTAATTCCGTATGCCAGCTGGATCTGACTGTCACTGACTTGTTCTGAAAGCACATGGGGGGCGATTGCATTGTGGCGAACCAATTCCTCGGCGGTGACTCTCCGGTGTGAGTATTTCAGTAAATTTTTTTTTACTGTCTTGTTCATGTATTGTTTTACCTGCTATTCCTAATTTTTTTAATAAAAAAATAAAATAAAACTTGTTGTCGAGTTCGTAGATCTTTTGTGAAATTGCAGTGTGAAATTTATTTTTAACGTAACCTAGCTCCCCCGTGGGGCCCATTGAACTCACGCCATTGGGAGAGCCTTGGGTGACCCAAGGGGCCTCTAATATAGAAAACTTGAGGTGTCGGGTTCGAACTCTAAGCAGTCAGGTGATAAGTGATACCTCTTGTGGTTGCGTGGATTAAGACCACGGGGCGTGGTTGTGTAAATTAAGACTATGAGCCTGGTTCTTTACTAGAATTGCTGACATGAATTCACCATGTTGGTTTTTTTTTTATATATATATGATCGTCGTCAACCTTGTCTCCTTACATTTGTAAATGCCATGTTTATTTACAGGCATTTCAAAATCCGAGCACTTTAACGATCTCAAATGTCCTTTGAGAATTTTGTAATCCGAGCTCTTTTGCTTTTCGGTGAAATTTCTGGATGTTCAAATATAAGGGAGCATCCGAGCACATAGGAATTTTGCTTTGAATTTTTCAGACATGAATTCTTTAAATTCTAGTAAAGAAACAAACTCTATGGGTAAATATGAGTCTTCTTGGCCGTCCATTTTGGATCTTTGTCCATTGCATGCCATCTGATAGTAATTTGAGATGATTTTTTAGGTAGATGGCTAATTATAAGTTCGTCTTTCATGCGTCTAAATTGAAATTAGATCACAAATACTAATAATAATCACCACGCCCAACCTCTCTTTTTAGACCTGTTAAATGGTGGTAATGTGATGGTCAGTGGCCTCGTTATAATTTCACGTACTGAAGTCTCTTGGTGGATGTACAAATACTGGGTTGGAGTAGACTCGGTCAGGCTGCTTGCTTTCAAGGCTTTTCCTGTTTATCGCTGGTCTTATTATATTCTTGAGCTCAGATTAGGTAACTTATTAGGCAATGGTTTCCACATTCGGTTGTCCGGGGTAATCCTAATCCCTGACTAATATGCATGAATATTGTCTTAGGTCACATTTGGCAATCAAGATCCTCAGAGATTTCTCATCAATTTATATTGTCTTAGGTCACATTTGGCAATCAAGATCTTCAGAGATTTCTCATCAATTTTTCATTAAGTTGTGGAAAACTAAAAATATTTAGCAATTGAATATCTTCAAAGATTTGATCCAATCTCCCTCGTGGGATTTGAAAATCATTTTTAACATAAATTCTTCATACTAATACTATTTTTTCTCAGTTTTACACATTCAATATGCACCAATTCCATAAAAATCCCAATGAGGAATCTTTGTTTATGAGGTAACAAGAAATCATTTATATATTCCTATTCCTAACAGCAATATATATATAGAGGGTAATATTCAAGTGAAAGACTCCCTCACCACACTCTCTTTTTAGAAAGTTTCAAATACAAAAGGGACAATCTCTCACGTGGTGAAGAAATCCCTCATTTTGAATATCCCCCATATATATATATATATATATCCTCACGGTGAGGACCGCCTAATGGGACCCAACTATGACCGTACATACACAAATCTTCTATAGTCACCGAATTCCAAGGATTCTCACGAATTCAAATGGACTGGATCCTTTTTTGCTGTTTGATACAAAGGCTGTTAAAACTTTAGACCCAAGATGAGGGATTTAGAGATTTAGACTGACTTCAAATTTAATATTTAAGTTGACCCCATTTAAATCTTTAGTTTTCCTTTTGTAAGACCGTTCTTCACAGCACCGTCCGTAGGTGGAGTTCGAGTGGGGGCGACACTCGGGAGATCCGGTCTCATTGAGAACATGGCATGGACGAGCATATTAGATTGAATTCAATTGGAAGTGACGCGTGGTAGACAGCTGAGCTACTTTTGGTTAGTGTCAGGAAGAAATAAAAAAAGAGCAGGGAACGTGTCAATGATACCTGATAAGGGCGAATAATAAAAAGGGACCGCCTAATTTGTCGCGGGCCACCGTTTAATAATTCAATCTGCCCTAGTGGATTGGGGCCATTGGCTTGACTCAATCATGCTTATAATTGTCAGTCACTTTTGCTTTCATCAGTGGTCCTGTCATTCACGAGTAGCCTTTTGTTCTCTCTCTCTATCTCTCATATGTCATCAACAATTTTCAGTTATAAAGAACAACTATATTATGTTATCTGCAAGCTAAGCTAAGCAGAGCCTGCGAAAGAAGCTTAACCAGCAAGGGTAAACATTATGACTTTATGATGATGGGCGGATGTTTAAAGCCATATGGCTCTTTCCCATTTCGCTTTCAACCCACACTTACCCTTTTGTAACTTCACTACTCATGTGTCTTACCTTACGAGGCACATTTGGGTTTTGATTGTTGGCTTATTGGGGGGGTCTGTCTCGGAAGAATTTAAGTTTACAAAAGAAAAGGGGGTTGCTATGAGCATAAGAAGTGCTATTTTGAGGGTGTTAAATGTGTTCAGATCCTGTCCTTTAGATAATTTAGCTGGGTGCGAAATAACCATGCTCCAATGTGAGGGCATGTAAATCTTGATAGCGGTCAAGTTAGAGTGAACGTTGATTCACAGGGAGGTCAGTAGTAAGTCTGGAAAGTTTAGATAGAACATGTGATGAAAAGTGTGCTCTAGAGGCTTGGAGACGACTTGCCCTTCCCTAGAAATTGACAGTTATACTATTTTTATGTTTTTATAGATATACCAATTGGTTCTGCCACCTGCTCCCTGTGTTAATTGTATACTTCAAGTTACGCAGACACAAAGAAAGATATAAAAAGAACTTTTCATACTTTGATAAAATGCTACATAGAATTATGAGGAGGACATGTTTAAGATGGGGACATTTTTAACGTTTTGTAATTATTTGAAAGGGTGTCTTCAATAAAATCGAAATTAGGGGATTTTGTGCCTATCAAAAGCCAAAAAATATGGGGTAAAAACAAGTCTCAATGAATGCTGCCCGCTAATTTTCCTTTTGTAAGATTGCATTTGTTGATTCATGGTTCCAGTCGGTTGATGGGAAATCAGTACCCATATATGGTGGGTCCGCATCTAAACCTAGCCGATAACAAAAGGATATGAGTACATGTTTTGGACGCATGTAATTTTTTCAGTCTTACTTTGCATAATGGATCTGGAGCCAGACTCGACGGATAAAAATAAGAGATGGGTATTGCATTTCATGCCAAGAGTTCCTGTACTGGAATGAGACCCATATCAACCCTGAAAAAAAGGCAACGCACTTCAACATTCTACATCATAAAGAGTAAAAATATAGTCCCACAGCTGCTCAGGGAGATGGCATGGGTGTATGAGTAGAGCGAGTTTGAATCTCCATGTAGTAAGGAAAAGAAAAAGAATCAAAATATATTTTAAGCCTTTCGAAATAAAATAAAATAAAAATGAGAAGTCCTCAAATTGTATACTTTTTTGAGATCATTTGTCCCATAGTGCATGTATTTGTCCTCAATACTTGTAATACATGCATTTTACCTGTTTCTAATCTAAACTGACCACACACTGTCATTTACTGCATTGAGCTTACAAACCTGCTAACCAGTCATTTGGAGAATTAAAAAAAAAGGAGTAAATGGCTGTCCATCAACTTTTTAGGTAAAATAGTATCATCGAAATGACCATCTAAAACTAGAAACCCAGCCCAAATGATGCCAATCCAAATTTAGGTTTTTCTTTTCTGTATGATATATTTGGGTTTGAATAAATTTTCCATCTGTGGAAGAAAAGTGCTGCTAATGCCACATCCCAAATTTCCCAACCCTTTATTTTAAGACCAATATACCCATGTGTGAAATTATGAAAACAGACTTTATTCATAGTTTCATACCTCACCCAATTTCTCTCTACACTCACCCAGCCACAACTCCCCCCTCCAGCAGCACCGCCAAAGGGGGAGGGGGAGAGACGGCAGCAGCAGCAGACAGCAATAGGGAGAGAGACAGGGAGAGCTGAATCAAGGGAGTGAACTGAGAAATTGATGGTACAGGGGTTTGGGTATTTTGAAAAAAAAAAAAAAAAATGGGTGTAGAGAGAAGTTTTGGAAATTTCTTACTTATTTGAAGTGCAGAGAGAAGGGATGTGCTCAGAGAAGTTCTGGGTGAGGCATTAGCAGCATACAGGCATAAACCCTCTCTGAGTCTGGATTAAGGCACTAACGAGCTACATAAAAAAGGCTAAAAAGAGAGTGAGTGAAGACCACAATCAATGTTTATAAAAAACCAAACCGGCCGTCGGACTTGTCAAGGCTAAGGTATCGCCAATCCTATCTAACCATTGGTGAATTCCCATGACACCATGCAATCATCATGAATGTTTGATAAATAAATATATATAATATTTACTCAAAAGGAACTTAGAATTATATTTTCAAGATCTCAAAATGAGTTTAAAATACAATTTTAAACCTTTACATTTAGTATTTCATTTTTCCATATTAATGTTTCCTGCGATTTACATTTTCTGCAGTTAGATGCATTGTCCCCAATTGTGGAAAGTAGATTTGAACCCCAAGGAAAACCACACAGAAACAGTGAAAAACAGATATCAGAGGAAAACGTTTTACCACGACGACCACGGGGAACCAAAACTTCAGAAACTATATTCTTTTTCTAGAAAAAATAAACAATTGAATTCAATCAAAAGCTGTTTAAAATCATAGCTTGGAACATTGCTAACAGACACAACACTAAAAAAAAACAGGGGCCACAGAACTGTAAAAATCATTTTACAAATAGAGCATAGAAACCCAAGGCTTTAGAGAGAATATCCAAGTGAAAGGTTTTTCAATAGGCTGGTTTGTGCAGGTTTCCAGTTACTATGGGGCTGTTACTGGACTCTTTAGGAGCCTGTTTTATTCCAAACAGGCCAGCCAGACCATCTGCCCAGGCAAGATTAAAACAGTGATCAAGAGTGTTGGGGCCCATGCCTGATGGACCCCTTTGCGGGCAGATAATTATTCCCACTTCTCTGCTAAAATGAACAGACAGGCCGGCCCTCAAGCGTTCATGGATATCCCATTTATATCCTGAACAAATGGCTTACAATACTTATGCCTGAAGAAAATCAGTATTCAATTAATTCAATGCTGCAAGAACTCGGACCTGGATTTCAAGGCATGAAAACCACCTCCGGCTCCAGCCAGGGTTGAAATTTTCAGGCCCTCTAAAATATGAAACCGACTAACTGGTCCGTAAGCAGTTAATACCAGCCTCATCCAATTATCTAATAAAAGAGATTCACCCTTGAAACTATAGAGCAGAGAGAAAACAAGAAGAAAACCAAGGTTGTAGAAAGATCAGGCCTTTGGCAGATAGGAGGCCTACGCTTAGAATATGTACAGAAATTGAGGCAGTCAAAGGATCAAGCCTTGGGCAGGTGGGGGCTTAGAAGAATTCTCACCAGATGCAGCTTTAGGAGAATCATTCAGGTGAATCGATGCATAATCCCCCACAGCCACAGCTTCCTTTTTCTGTTCTTCCTCGGCTACCATCTCTTTTGTCTTTGTTCCAACATCCACAGCCGCCTTGGCGACCCTATTGAAGGCGCCAGTCACCCAGGAAGCCCCAGTGAGCACATACCGGTTCTTCATGATTGCAGACCCAGCACTACTGACCTGCTGCTCGGCAGCTGTGAAGGCCGATTTAGTTTTCTCAGATACTTGGAATTTCTGATCCATTTCTTTGAACTTATCATTGACAACAGATGTTCCTATACTGATCTTCTCACTGAGGCCGATCCTTTTGTCAAGATCAGCAACCTTGGCAGTGGCAGTGGAAGTGAATTGATGCTTCTCATCAAATGTTTTGGCTTTGTTGACAGCATCTTTGCCTAAAACAAATCCCTTGGCAAGCATGCTGCTGACTACATCTTCAGCCTTCTTGACTGCCGATTCAGCACCGCTGGCAACTTTGTTTTCCTTTACAAAGGGATTGGGGAAAAAATCATGTTAAAAACATTTGAAACATCTCTATCATCATCATCATCAACTTTATTCTACCAATAAAAGAACATATATGCATAGGACATACAGTAGGCGGAGCTGAAGAAACAGGAGGCGGCTCATAATCCATAGCAGATGTGATGGTGACAGATTTATCGACTATTGTTGCTCCCTGTGCCACCAAAATAACATATCATCATCAAAAGAAACCAAGCTAAACTCTTGATTCATGAACTAATCAAAACAAGATTTTAAATCGATGTATATTCCTTCCTTAAACATCACAAAAGCACATTGTTATTGTTAACTCCCAAATCAAATATCAGCAGGTTCTCAGAAAAAACAAGATCACTGTGATTTTCTTAGGAAAAAAGACAAAATGAAACTCGGTCCATTTTTTCTTCTTACTCTTCTGGTGTGTGTGCATGTGGGGTGGAGGATGACACTGTATGTAGGTAGTAGCTTACTAGAATTATCCGCTTGTCCTATTATAATGCCCTAACATAAAGCCTTTTGAAGGTGTATAACCACCAAAAACAAGGAATTTTGTCACTATCAAAATATAATTAGTTGACATCTGGGCATGTTAAAGGAAACAAAATAATCTGATAAACATTTCTGTAGAAAAGAGTCCATGCACCATCGAATGGAGTGGTTTCAATAAATAAAAAATAAAAATAAAAATAAATAAAAAGATAAAAAAAAGGAATCGAGTCTTGAGAACTTATTGCACCGAAAGAAGTATAGCAGTCTCTGCTCCTTGTGGATCTTTGAAGGTAACATATGCAATTTGAGATTGCTCATCCATGCTGAAATAAGTGAAGCGGGAATTAAGTAAGTGGTGAAGAAGTTTAAACATTTAGAGACAAAAAACTATGGCATCAATAATTAAAACCAAACTAACCTTTGCATTTCAACATATTCAATGTCCCCAGAGAAGGAAAAGAACTCCTTGATGTCTTGCTGAGATGCACCTAAAGAGACATTGCTAACCTTCACCGTCCTTATCTGTGATTAACAAAGAAATGGGATAATGGGAGGATTATTTGAAATGGACAATTGGGAGTACAAAGGATTCAAGCAATTGCCATTCAAATTCAAATCAGAAATCCATTAATAATTAGGCTTGCTCAATTTATAGTGCTCTTGTTTTAGATGATCAGCGTCCAACCAACAAAGAGGGATAAGAAGGAAATAACATAAATAGAGATTTTTTAGATATTCAATGCTCCCAAATGCATTTTCAATGTTTATAAAACAGTTTCAATGTTAATCAAAGAAAAACAACAGTACAATCTTAACTTCAAATCCAGCTATCATTCTGGTAAAACCAAATCATCACTATCAAAGCCTTAGGCCATTCAACCCTATTTGAAGCCATGCTCTATGTAACTCCACAGTCGTCATTCTTTCCTCGCCACTTCAATCACAGCATTTGTTAGTCTCCCCCTTCTCCTAGTTCCATGAATTTGTAACCCTTATCGTACACATGGGCAATTTATGATCTTCTATGTAGATGACCACACCATCTCAATTAAAATTCATTTAATTTTCCCCTTATATTGTAGACCATACATAATTACAAAATACCCAAACTCCATCACCCATCATTCATTACTCTCTAAAATTAGCCATAACTTCTCCAGTACATTGAAATTATTAACTCTTAGGTCCATCAGATGGATAATTTCAAAGTCCATCTCTCCGCAGTCCGCACCAATGTCATGATGCTTCAACCCTGCTAGGGCCCCAACAAAGTGAACAAAAAAACAAATGTAACTTATATAATGAGTAAATTAGTCTCTTTATAATGATAAACCCTCCCAACAAAAAAATGGTAATAAATTATCCCTCTAGATAGAGGTGTCTTAGTCTCTTTATAATGATAAACCCTCCCAACAAAAAAATGGTAATAAATTATCCCTCTAGATAGAGGTGTCTTAGTCTCTTTATAATGATAAACCCTCCCAACAAAAAAATGGTAATAAATTATCCCTCTAGATCTCTAGATAGAGGTGTCAACCTCCCTCAGAGCCACTATTAAGCACCTGATCGAGACTTGGGTGGCCGACAGCAATAAGAACCAAGATCCTGATGAATATGGGTCTAACAGAGCATGTTATACTCACAACATGGACATCAAAACATGTTCATAAAGAAAGACTACATAGAATCCAATTCAACCTTCTATTGGTGTTGTAATCCAATATAATGGGAAAAGAAGTCATTAATAACAGTTCTGGGCCTCTGGCATCTATTGCAAATCGTTTGAGTTAGAGAAAAATCTGCTAAGCCTGAAGGGAAAAAAAAAAAAAAAAACCCACCCTACACAAAAAAGACAAGAACTTGGGACTATTACCCTATAGATCCACACACAAATCCAACAATAACTGAACAATCACCAAACAGAAACAGAGATTTAAGGCAGCGTCAAGAAATAACAGATTGAAACTCCAACCTCCTTAAATAAATATCATTTCCTAAGCTTCTCCGTTTCTCAAGAATCAAAATCATCTATCCACAGAAGCACTCAAAATACGTAACGAACTCTATCAACAGATCTACAAATCGATTCATACGAATCGATACTAATTACCAGTCAACAACAACAAAACACAGAAAGATCAAAGCTTTGTCTGCTTGTTTCTATAACAAAAGAGGCATAAGAAGAACAAATCATGACTACATCAACAACAGAATCCAACAGAAAATCGATCGATCTGGTCATGCTCAAGATAAATTGCAAAGATCAGGAATCTGTTATTCATGAAATGATCTTCTTCTACCACTAATAATCTTCCGTTTCTGAAATTAAATCGAGAGATCTGAGAAGAAGAGGCGAGAACTAACCGACATTGAAGATCAATTTGAGTGATTAGAGATGAGAGATTTGATGAAGAAGAAGGAGATTGAAACCCTAGAGAACTGAAAGCGAGTCTTTGTGTCGTTATCTTGCACTGAAAGATACAAAGGAGACGAAATTCACATTTCCAGAGGGAGAGAGATGAGAGAAAGATATTTATAATAAGATGTGGGCTCGAAGAGCAAGATCCATGTCCCCTCCACGATCTCGTCCACGTGGCGTCATCGTGCGGCAGGTGCATTGGATCCTCTCTGTCGCAGCTACAATCCGGACCGTCCAAGTTGTATATCATCCCAACTTAAAGTGGGTCCCACCGAAACTCATGTGCTCAATCGTGGGATCCACTCGTATCGGTGAGAGAGTGTATCACCGGGGGATGAGGATCATCTTGAACGATCTGAATTATTATTAAGTGGGCCCACGGCGGACTTTAACCCTATATTTGGGAAGTGGGGAGGGGAGGGAAAATTAAGTTTTTCTCTTCTTGTTTGAAAAGTCAAAAAGTAGGGAAAAGAAAAGTGAAAAAGTAGGATTTTGTCGTGAGAGAGAGAAAATTACCATTTTATTCTTACTTTTATAAAAACTTCAAAATTATATTTTATAGACAATGGTAGTTTTGTAATTTTTCAACTTTTTCCCTCCTTTCCCCCATTTTCCCCCCTATTTTGGGGGGAGATTTTTTTCGCCCATCCCCCACCCCACCCCACAGTTTCCCTCCCTCCATTCCCAAACACCCTATAAAAAGCTTTTTCCCCCACTTTTCTCTCGTTTTTTTTTCCTTCCCCCATTTTCCTCTCTTTCCAAACGGAGGGTAAAAGCGGAAAAGTATTACCTGGTACAGAGGATCCGAGGAGACCGGATCATCAGTGGGAAATCCTAGCCGTCTACAATGGGGCCCGCCTAAATTGAAAGAGCTGATCAAAACTGGAGGTATCTCAAATTCTCAATCTCTACACCAATATGAGTCGATGTTTGTTTGAAGGTGTTTTCGCTATAGGAGTTGAGATTCATCTTGGATGGTCCGAATTAATATTACTCATTTTCCATCGACCTCTTCCTACTCATCATCTGACTTTCTAATGGTATTGGTCGCGTATCCAGTCGCTCGATGACCACTGGTTTAAATGGTTGCAAGATGACTGGTTTCGAAGATTCGAAAAATCAGAAGAGCGGCGAGGGTCGGCCTGATGGATTGGTTGATTTGAGAGAGAGAATCGACATGGGGTTGTATGAGTGGTGGGATAATAAATGGACTGGTGGAACGTGGTAATTTGTGGGACTTTTGAAGGACTGATCAATCTTTACGTCAATAAGGAGTTGGTCCACCATAAAGTTGACCCATTGATAAAAACATGATTAACATAATCTTATGCCTTTTCCGTGATGTCCACTCTTTAAATTCTAGCTGCAAACGGGTATGGTACCAAATTATCTATAGTCAATTGGTATCCCAAATTGCAGCCCCACTGAATTCAACACTTTTAATTTTGATGATTGGTGTATGGCCCAGATAATAAGTTTTGATTAAATGATCCAAGCCATTGGATCAATTTCTCTGAAGAATTGAATTTGATCCGAAATGCTGTACTAATTATTCAAGCACAAATAACCACAGTGCTCTTGGTCACACTGAAGCTTAGGAATAAAAAGGTCCAGATAAAAAAACGTCTTCAGCCATGGTTGAACTATCAAGCCCACTTAATAACCGGTTCCAATAAAAAGCAGACCTAGGTACAACCATATGGGGGCAGCCACACCCCTTGGACCTCGGTCAGTTAAAAGTTCTAGCTGTGCTTTACAACTTCACATAAAAATCCTCTAGGCTTGTTCCCAAAATCCAATTGTGTCTGCACCCCTCAAACGAAAATTCTGATCTGGTTGGAACCAACTTCAGTACAAGTTAAACTGTTAAAAGCAATCTTCTTATCCAATAATTAAGGAAAGAGTGTTCTACAATGAAACCCAATTCAAACAGAAACAGAGAAAACACGCATTGAGAATGATAGGATCCACTGCTTGGACATGAAAATTTACAGAAACCAAAGCAGTCAAGGCATCAAGCCTTCTGCAGTTGGGTGCTTAGGAGAATGCTCACTGGTAGCTGCAGCTTTAGGAGATTCAGTCATGTGAACCTTTGCAACATCTTCCATTACTCCTTTTACCTGTTCTTCCTCAGCCCCAGTTTCCTTCTCCTTTGTCTTTGACTCTACTTCACCAGCTTCATTCTCTTTGGTCTTTGTCTCTTCTGTCATTGACCCCACTTCCCCGGCTGCCTTCTCTTCACCAGCTACCTTCTCTTTTGTCTTTGAGCCCACTTCCCCAGCTGCCTTGGCAACCCTATTGAAGGCACCAGTCACCCAAGAAGCCCCTGTGAATATGTACCTGTTTTTAATGATGGCAGACCCAGCATCACTGACCTTCTGCTCAGCAGCAGTGAGGGCTGATTTAGTTTTCTCAGATACTTGATACTTCTGATCCATTTCCTTGAACTTATCATTGACAACAGATGTTCCTACACTAATCTTCTCACTGAGACCAATCCTTTTGTCAAGATCAGCAACCTTGGCAGAGGCAGTGGATGTGAACTGATGCTTCTCATCAAGTTCTTTGGCTTTGCTGAGAGCATCCTTGCCTAGGATGAATCCTTTTGCAAGCATGCTGGTGACAACATCTTCAGCCTTCTGCACAGCTGATTCAGCGCCGCCAACCGCTTTCTTCTCCTTCATTTAAAGGATCATTTTCATGTTAAAAACATTAGGAAACATCAGAATAGAAACTGACAAGTGAATGTATAGGAATGACATACAGCAGGGGGAGCTGAAGCAGTAGGTGGCAACTGATAATCTGAAGCGGGTGCGATGGTCACAGATCGATCAGCAATTGTTGATCCCTGTCTCAGCACAATGTGTATGTTCAATGTAAGGATAAATATTAAAATGTGATAATCATACAAAAAGGGCAGCATTATCATTAAGTGGCAAAACAAATGGCCTCAGTTTCTTGAAGAAAAACTAGAAAATGGTTTTCACTTCACCACACATCTGAATCTACTATGATGCCCTAAAAAATGCAGTGCTCTAAAGGTATATAATCACCACTTCACAATGTAGAATGCATTTTTAAACTAATCCCAAAACATATGGTTGGAATCTGGACATGTCACAAAAAACAATAACATTTAATAAACATTTCTTTAGAAAATAGCTACAAGAGCATGGATTATATGAGTCATGAGAACTTAGGCACCGAGAGAAGAAGCGCGGTCTCTGCTCCTTGCAGGTCCTTGAAGGTGACATGTGCAATTTGAGACTCCTCATTCGTACTGGAACAGGTCAAATGAAAATTCAGCTTGCTGGTCAAGAAGTTAAAAAATACTTGGAAAAAAATTAAACAATATAATCTATAGAAAGAACCAAACTAACCTCTGCATTTCAACATATTCGATGTCACCAGAGAAGGAAAAGAACTCCTTCAAGTCTTGCTCAGATGCACGTAGGGAGACATTGCTAACCTTCACTGTCTTTATCTGTAATTACAAAGAAGATCGACCACGCATGACAGCATGAGATGATTATTTGGATATGAGTAATTAGAGTGCACAGGATTTATGCAATTGTCACTCAAATTTAACTTTGGAACTTTGATGGCTGGATGCTTCCGAGATCCAAGTGGCAACATCAGTTAGTAAGAGTAGATGAGTTTATGCACTCTCCAAGAATGCTGAGGTTATTATACTAACAAAATGAAAAACAAACTCTGGTTCTTAATTTTTCTTTTTTTCTTCTGCTTTCTTTCCTTCTTTTTGTGGAAGCTATATATTCATCTAAGGCAGACTAAAACAACAACATGGTCCCTCCTAGGACCTAGTTACCCAAATGGAAGATCCCTAAGCAGTGTGTTAGTGGCATGTTGACTCGTTGGCTCGCAATAAACATCTCTTTGTGGACAAAGACTCATAAGAATATTAAACTCTCAATGAAAAAATGTGATAACATGTTTACAAGGAGGTACAATCATGCTAGCGCAGATTGCAGAAGAATGAAAGCTTCATAAAGATTAGGGTCAATTTACAAAGAAAATTCGATGACAGAAGCATAAAAAAAAAAAGTCCCACATATAAAAAAAGAAAACTCATGGTGTTTTGGTGCCCATTAGGCCAAACTTGTTATGCATGTAGATGTACTATGATATTGCAAAGCAATCCACAGATAACCACTGAGCACATAAGTTCCCAAAATCACCTTTATCTACTAGAAACCATATGAAATCAGTTGGCACTAGTGTTGTCCTGCACAATGGATAGCTAATCATGCAAAATTGGATACTAATTCTAGAATAAGATGCAAATTGTTTTTATTTAGAAAAATTCCTAAAGCTTTCATAATATTTCGCTCGCATTCTTTCTCCCCGAAAAAAAGGAAAACGATTCGCGTACGTTATATCATAATACCCTTTTGTAAGATAAGCCATGCAAAACAGAGACCATCCAGCAACATAAGTTAGAATGCATTTTTTGCATACTTGCTCTTGGTTGTACTTACCAAGATAAGAGAACTAAAATTATGAGTTTCATTAAATGAAGTCCTACGTGCTAAGTATTGCAGATCCAATTTAATGATGAAATGTTACCCTATTTTTCCACAGAAGAAAACTAATAACTAGGAAACAAATTTTAATGAGATTCAGGACAGCCCCAACTAATTAGAAATCCAAATCATAACCATCAGTGATGATGATGAATTAAATAATCATAACCTGAAAAAAAATATGGTGCAATAAAAATTAATTTAACGCATTTCAGTTTTCATCGGAAATGGAAATGATGTTTGGGTAAAGAGAGAATAGAAGGGATGGAAGGGGATGAGCAGCATGAAGGAAAAAGGAAGTGATAAAAATGAATGATTTATAATTTTTCTTTTAAAACCAAGCCATCATCTTCTAAATTGAGATGAGTTGCAAATGATTTCAATAAGTTTCTTTTAATTTCTTCATCCAAAATAATTTTCATTGAATACCAAGCATCCAAACGTGATTTAAGACAAAAATAAATTCACAATTTTGCATAGTCCCCATGTGGCCCAAAAAAAAAATCCATTTTACACAAACAATTCTATGATAAACCAAAGCTTCACAATTTCATTAGTCTGCTACGTAAATAAATCAACAACATTTCTAAATCGAATCCATGATCATATACTTAGTGAAAAAAAATCCAAATAATACAAAACAGATCTATGCATTGATTCATTAACCTTCTATTGGTTCTCCTTCTGAAAAAAAAAATTCTGAAACATCAAAATCCCATAGAAAATAATCTATTATTATTATTATTATTATTATTGAGACTAATCCAACATTATCAGCAATAGGATTATAATTTTCAACAAATGAAACCTGGAAAGCTTATAAAAAAAAAATCTGTTATAAGATAGAGAGATTAGAGAATTACTTACCGACATTGAAATTGTTTACAGAGATATGAGATATCTCAGTCAGAGATAATGTGGAGAAGATGCTTCTGTTCTGTGATGGAAATCAACAGGAGATTTTTTTCTTTCTTTCTTTCTTTGTTATTGGAGTATTGGAGGAGATGAGAGAGAGGAGAAGTCTTTTCTAAGATTAGCAGGGAAACAGAGCAGCGGTTTTACCTGAACGGCGGGAGAGGTGTTTAATAAAGGTTGTGTGGGGCCCACATAATTGATCTCAGCCGTTCATTCTCCCAAAATGAAAGAATCTGTGCTGTTGGCATCAGATCTTGTTAAGGAGTCCCCGTTAATAATTCCAAGGACGTGGCATCGACTTCGGAGACACGTTCTACAGTTCTTGTTTTTTAGTTGAACTAGCAACACCGGTCCACATATATTTTATTACGTTGATACGGGACTCTGGTGGGTCACTCGATGACCCATCTGATCCGTGGATCCGAAGGAGGACTCATGGGCGACCCAGTAGGTAGTGGACCCATGCGATGTGGACCATGTTTGGCCCACCATCCAGTGTTTGATCAAAGAGGGAGAGTACGTGTTTTAGAAAACAGTTAATAAGCGTGAATTTTTTTTTTAAAGTTTCAATCATTGTTTGGTCCATTCAGTTTCTTACATTGATACGGGGACCCAAGTGGGTCACCGGATGACTCATCCAATCCGTAGATCCGAAGGAGGACCCACTAGATACCTATTATGTGGTGGACTTGTGCGAGTTGGGCCATGTTTGGCCCACCATCCAGTGTTTGATCAGAGAGAGGGAGATGACTTATTTTAGGCAAAAAGTCTACTTGGACAAACTTTTTGGCCAGAATTTTGGCCAACCCATATGGTTTCCATTGAATATCACTATGATATTCAATGGAAACCATATGGGTTGGCCAAAATTCTGGCCAAAAAGTTTGTCCAAGTAGCATTACTCTATTTTAGGCAGCTGAGAATTTTTTTTTTTAAGTTTCAGTCATTGTTTGGGTCATACAGCTGTTTCGCTTGATTTTATTGCGTTGATACCGGGACACAGGTGGGCCACCGGATGACCCATCCGATCCGTGGATCCGAAGGAAGACCCACCGACGACCCATTAGATGGTGGACCCATGCAAGGTGGGCCTTGTTTGGCCCACCATCCAACTTCTAATCAAAGAGAGGGAGAGTACGTGTTTTAGGAAGCAGTTAAGAAGCGAGAAATTTATTATTATTTTCTTTTTAAGTTTCAATCATTGTTTGGGCCATTTAATTTCCTACGTTGATACCGGGACCTAGGTGGGCCACCCGATGACCCATCCGATTCGTGGATCCGAAGGAGGACCCACCGGCGACCCATTAGGTGGTGAACCCGTGCCCATCCAACGTTTGATCAGAGAGGAGAGAACGTGTTCTAGGAAACAGTTAAGAATTGAGAATTTGTTTTTGGTTTTTTTTTTTTAAGTTTCAGTCATTGTTTGGGTCATTCAGTCTCTTGCGTTGATACCGGGATCCAAGTGGGCCACCCGATGACCCATCCGATCCGTGGATCCGAAGGTCCAGCGTTTGATCAGAGAGAAGGAGATGACGTGTTTTAGGAAACAATTAAGAATTGGGAATTTGTTTTTGTTTTTATTTTTTATTTTTTTTAAAGTTTCAGTCATTGTTTTGGCCATTCAATTTCTTGCGTTGATACCGGGACCCAGGTGGGCCACCCGATGACTCATCTGATCTGTGGATCCGAATGAGGAACCACCGGAGACCCATTATGTAGTGGACCAGTGCGAGTTGGGCCTTGTTTGGCCCATTGACCCATCAGACTCTCTTATTATACGGTGGCCCAATTTTTTGATGAGAATATATGGTCGGCCCAAACTGGGGTGAGATACACGTTGGGTCTGACCATGTAGGAGAGATTTTTTCTACTACGATAGTTGGTGGCTGGTGATGAAAAGACCCAAGTTTTAATTGTATTTTACTCAGTATTCTTATATATTTATATATATATATATATATTATAGCAGTTTGAATATGAAATGAGTTTCTTTCCTTTTGTATTATATGGAGTTACATCATGATTACCCTTTGCCATTGATGATATATATATTTGTAACAAGGTGGGTCTCAAAGAGGGCTTCATGGCCTTAGCATCTTATTCAGTAGACAACTATTGCATTATCTGTTGTTTTCCTTCTTTTTACTATTTTGTTGAGGAAGTTATTAGATTGTTAGTGGATGGACAGGTGGCTTGTTGAAGGAAGACATGTGTCTTTATGTGAAGGAGGACAGGTATCACAATACTTAAGGGAGACTACATTCCCTTAGTATAATAGATCGGGTGACACACGCTTAGCGTGAGTAGGATATACATAACATGCAGCACCACTGGGCCCCACCTATTCATAATTTGGACGGTTGAAAATAAATCTCATTTCAACCCCTCCCTCGAGCTGATATATATTCTTTTTAAGTTTTACTTCAATAGAAGATAGTTTTCACCGTAAAATTAAGAGTTGATGATGTGATTATTAATAATGTATGAAATTGTACTAGTGGCATCAGCATCCCTTTTAGGAGCTTATTATAAGATGGGGTCATTGATTGAAAATCTAAATTATAAGCCAGATTAGATTAATGGAAATTGAGCACATTGCCTGATTAATAAGAATTTTCCAGACGATGAAAGATAACTCTCCTAAGTTTCATTTAGACAAACATATGTAAATGTCTCTCAATACCAAAAATGAACCTCAACGATAGCCAAAAATAAAAAATAAGCAACAGTGACATACACCAACAGGTGCGAAAGAATGAAGAAAAAAGTGACAGAAATTAATAAATCAAAACCTTGAATCCGACAAAACCCAAGTTAAAGTTTTTATTTCTTATCATTTCGCACTTTTTTTTTATTTTTTCTAACACACGGGATTTCAGTTCTTTGGCCCAAAATAATCCTTACAAGCTTAGGAGAGAAAACCAGGTAAAATTCTCTATGGCCCAGTGTGGTAGGACAATTTTAAACCCACAACCTCCAAGTGCAAACCGTTTTCCTAAACCAACTAAGCTACCGTCGGAATTTATCATTTCGCATTAGAAACATAACAATGTTGTACATAGGCACTTCTTATACCTCATCCTTTTAACTTAATGTTGAAAATACCACACTTACCCTCATTCATCTGGCTTCAAGACTAAAAGCCAGATTGTCAGCTAGAACTTAGAGGGGTTCCTATTTGAGGAGATTCACATTTTCCAAATGAACCTAGTGCCAAAACTGACATTTCAGATAGCTTGATTATTAAGAATTTAAGATTCCACCAATGAAACAGGGAATTTTAAAATCTCCTAGCAAATAGAATAACTGTCAGAAATTCCTCCAACCATAACACCTCTATAGAGGAAAAATTAAGGCAAGAAAAAAAAAAGAAGATACCATGATAAAATAGGGAAATGCTAGGTCAGTACACTGACTTCTGATTCCAATCGCATACAGTCTGGAATGTCAAACTACGACACTGCAATTACAGAATAAGAAAAGGCAGTAAATTGATCATCTTCTTCTTTCTCCTTTCACAGCCAACAACTTTCCTGGTCTTCGCATTGCTGTTGCCCAAACCTAAATGCCGCCATCTTGTAGTCAAATACTGATGTTCCTATTAGTAGTTAGGACACACCATTGTACATTAAAGAACAAAAAACAACTTGAAAGTAAGATGCAAGCATTTTATATCGAGCAGGATCCAACCCCACACCCCAAAGCAAAAGGATTGACCAAGAAAATTCAACCATACGTCGCAGGTGGTTGCTCTCATGTAATTGTGCATAACTGGAAAAAATTTGGGTCAAAATGAGGAACCTCCAAGCAAGAGACCTGCAAAGTATGCCATGTTGGCTGCTCATTGCACAGCTCTAACTAGAGCACAGCTACAGCTCAGTATTCTAGATTACCTTTAACAGAACATATACATGTATACACTGTCACTGTTGGCTCTCTGATGTAAGGAGTCCCATCTGTTCAGTGAGATGGTCCATGTGCTGAGCCTTGTTCCAACCATTTTCCTTAGAAGGATTCCCCTCAGCATCCTTTGCATTGGATTCCTGTGTCCCCAACTCAACTTCCTCTGTCTCACCTGAGAGTAGGTTTTCTGCAAGGAACTGCTCCCAGTAAGAATCGTTTATGCTTGGAAGTCTAGCGTCAAATAACACATCCATATCAGTGTCAGCTGAAAATTTATCTGCTTCTATGGCCATCGCCCCATCCACTTCGATAGGTAATGGATCGAGAAATACACTCCCAGCCTCGGGCACCGCAAAGCTCTCATTTGGAAGATTAACATTGCTTTCCTGCATTATTTGCATTGGAGGGAATTCAGGAATGACAGCCTCTTGTACTCCAGACAGCACACTTCCATCGGGCAATCGAGCAGTGCCAGCTACATCTGTTACAGCAGCAGATGATTGGATCTCAGATATGGCTGCGGATGTATTAATTGCAGGAAACTCCGAGGTGGTGGACATATATGAAAACCCTGAACTATGAGGGACCTCTGCAAGAGTTACTCCTGAGCTCCTATTAGAAGAATCTCCACTGTCTGGTGCTCCAGCTGGGGAGGGAACATTATCAATCAAGAAACTGTCGACGTTGTTTGTCGGTTCCAACCTGGGAGGTGACTCGATCTTCTTTAGAATTTGCATAAACATGGCTTTCGCTGCCTCATTCATTAGAGGCTGATATTTGACAATCTGCCCATCAGGAGAAGCACATTCGCCCTCCGAGCCATCTTCCTGTTTGGGGAGTCTCCTTTTTTTATTCACTCCATCTATGCGTCTATTGCTGTCATTCTGCTGCTGCACCAGCTGAGCTAAAAACCCAGGACTTTGCATTGCTTTTGCCAAGAATGACATCATTTGTTGCTGGCGCTGTTCCATCCCCTGAAGGCGCTGCCCCATAGTCTGCAGCTGCTGATCAGTAGACTGTTGCTGCTGCCTTAGCCTAACCAACTCCTGCATAAGAACATTCTTGTCCCTTTTAAGCATATCGATCTCTTCCTCCAGCCCAAACTTTCCTACCTCAACACATGCCCCAGTTGATGCATTTTGTCCTTGAGGCAGTTGTGTTTGATTATGTACATGACTAGGTTTTCGTCTATTGATGCTCTTCAACAAATGTTTCTGGCCTCTTAGAAACCCCTCATTTGCGAATTCCCAACGATCTGGATCAACCTTCCTGAAGCCCTGCTCAAAAAGCATAAGAAAAGTTTAATGCATATTTAACATGAAGTACAGGATAAGGGGCAGGGAAAAAAAGAGGCAGCACACACAAAACATAGATTGTATTTGATTTATATATGCAATAAGAGCACCTTGGCGGAGAACCATTTTTTTTTTATGGTAAGAACCAATTATTGTTGCAAAACTGCAAATTGGCAGGAACGTATCAATAGCATACACATTGTCAAAAGTGTGGCCATCAAAAGGAATGCAGGGAAATCTTCGAAAAGAATAAATAAATAAAAGGAAAATAAAGATCAGATATTACAGAGTCTACCAAGTGAAACCATGTCTAACACATGATTTTTTTTATATATAGTATAATCTTGGTTACATTTTTTTTAAAAATGGTGCCAGTTTTGCCACATGTTGAACCGGAGTTAACATGTCAATATTCAAGGTTATTTTCACAGATGATCTGGTCCCAATAGTCTGTCATCAAGGGATCATCATCATCATCATCATTTGAGCCTTATCCCATCAATTTGGGTTCAGCTTATCGAGTTCCGCCCAAAAGGTGCTATGTACAAAATTCATACCGAGCTATGAAACAACTAACAAGGTCTCCCAACTCTCAAGCACCAGAGCCACAAGCACACTTATAATTGAGAACACCCAAGTAAGAGCACAATGCATGTAAATCACACATCATAATTGAGAAAGTTGAAATAGAGACATCAAATTTTGTGCCTGTAGTATCCAGCCACAGAAATAAGACACATTGATGAATGACCAAAACTAATAACTGTTACCAACAGAGTATGTTCAAATGTAGTACAATTGTTCAAAGACCCAAAAACCAACTCAGGTCGGTGGATTTTATGTCTTAACCAAGTTGACCTGACTTAGAAGATTAGATCAACTCAAATACTCAACCAAATCATGAATATTTATCCACATAGATACATACATACAATTAAATATATTCCTCCCTAAAAATCCGAGTCGCTCAAAAGCACTGCACTGTATGGATTAACACTAGTCCATATCTAACTCTAATCAGAATTCACCCCACCTTACGATTGGTCACAGTGAGAATTTTATTATGGTTTTTATGTCAACCAAGTGTTTTTTTTTTCACGTGAATATTCTGTTGGTGGGCCCAACTCCAACTGAAGTAAGTTTTGACCTAGAGTAAATGTAAATAACAGCTAGTTTGAGCAGTTTGGTTTTTAGATGTGGGCCCCATTGACGGACTTACAGCATGGACACAGGTGAATTAATTCAATGAATCGGTCAAACTCGTACTCTGAATCATACAGATCGACAAGTGAATCTAATGAACCTACTCTGTCAAGTTTTATGATGAACCCATGTCTCGAATTACAAATTGCAAACTCGAACGCAATTAATCAAACTGCAAACTAGGTAACTATGAATGTGTCATGTTGGGAGTTAGACTATGGCACGTTTCCATCTGTTAATGCACAGTTGTAAAACTCATTACGCTGATTTAATAATTGTCAGAGTGGACTCGGTTTTGTTTATCAAGGTTACACTCACACTCATTTAAAAAAAATGGGAAAATGTGTCTCAGGTGGTCCTATCAAGACGTAGAGATAAAGAACAATCCCATCAGTTATTTTGGTTGCATGCACAGTACGGAATAGTTTTTTGTCCATGTGGGAAACATAACAAATGAATTGGCAAGCCACATAATAAAAACACTTGTCATGCCAAGAACCCTCGTCAAGTATGGAAAAAGTAAATTAAATGGTCTTTAAATACCATTTAATTAGGACTGTAATATTTGCAAATGCATACAGAGGAAACTATGCATGTACAGATGCATGAGCATGTCTACATGATTTGTCATCAATCTCATTCTGATAAAGTAACTATTCTTAATCTGAGCAGTCTCTGTTTACCTGGGTTTGTGCATGAGGGAATCACAAAACTCTTTGCATGTATGGGGGAAACGAATGCAACTAAAAGAAAAGGAAATAAAGATAACACTCTTAAATGAATTTCTACTTTCCAACAAAACTTGTCCCTACATACACCAAACAATATTATTCTCTATTCTACATTTTGAGTGTCATTGGGTTTTCTTCTTCATCACTTGGACTCAATGGCGGCTCCAGGAACTCAAGTGGGGTCAATAAAAGATTTATCTTCCGCAAATCAGATAAATTTGTTTTCCCCTTTATAACCATCTATCCTCTAC
This sequence comes from Cinnamomum chago, assembly GCA_038049695.1. Classification (NCBI taxonomy): domain Eukaryota; kingdom Viridiplantae; phylum Streptophyta; class Magnoliopsida; order Laurales; family Lauraceae; genus Cinnamomum; species Cinnamomum chago. The sequence goes on from CP142456.1 coordinate 1,933,963, forward strand.
TTTCGATAATTCAACAAATATAATATAAAATTCTCAAATAATCTATTTCCAATAATCCGACAAAGATACTATTGAATTCTCAAAAAAAAAAAATTAATACATTGTTATTAATAGTTCTTAATCAAAAAGAAAATCCAAATACATAAACTCCTTCAGCTGCCCTCAACAAGTTTTCATGTGTCGAAATTGTTGCATAATAGCTTCATTATCAACACTAGCAACCCAATCATTTTCAATATATGTTACCAAACATTCATTCATCCATTCATCTCCCATTCAGTTACTCAGTTTGTTATTTACGTACTTCATTGCTGAAAAAACTCTTTCTACCATCGCAGTAAAATCAACGCCAATTTTACGCCAATTTTAGAAGCAAATAAACCAATTGGTATACGATATCCTTCTTTATCTCCACTAATTTTCTAGCAATGTCACCAATTCCTTTAAGCTCTAAAAACTCGTTGCTAGAGCGCATATCAGCAATGTGGATCCATTAATTTTTTTAAAATTTTGGTAGACAGTTGGCCCATTAACTTAGGCGATGGGCATTTTAAGGTGTAAAGTTAGCTAATATGGGGGTGAAACTCTTAAAATGAGTGGGGTCAAAGTCAAAATTTCAATTCATGACATTAAAAAAAAAAAAAATTTAATATTTTTTCAGATCTCAATGGGGTCAATTGACCCCACTGTGATCAATGTAGCGCCGCCCATGCTTGGACTTGTCATCTTCATCAAGGGATTATCAACAAGTCCATGGTAGCCTTATCCCATTTATCAATATCCACTTGTTGGGCCCTTTCTTTTTTGTCAAACACGAATCAATTATGGTATCTTTTAAAAAATTAATTATGGTATCCTTAGAATTGCCAATTCTCCATCATCATCATCAATAACATCACTGTTGTAGCAATAACCCACCAATCAAGGTTTACTATGTGTTCTACACTTATGATTGTTGACAAGTTCAGCTAGTTGAAAGCCAACTACACTAAGCTCATGAGCTTGTCCAGCTAACCCTAGCTCAATTCGATTGCATCAAGGTGAATGTGACCCATTTGATTAATGGTCTCAATAATGGACATTAATAGCATTTTTTGAACATTCCAGCCATTTCCTCAAGCTAAAGCATGAACTCAGGCCCAACTGAGCTCGAGCTTGCTTAAGCAATATTGTCTTGAGCTCCAGTTGTGCTAATCCATTTTGAGATTGAGCCAGGCCAAGGTCGGCTCATTTACACCCCTAATTCTACTTTTCCGCTCAACCACTTTTTTCTATCAGTTAAAATAATAATTAAGACACTCCACTCAACCACATTTGGACTCGTGTTTTCTCTAATTAACACTTGCACTCAAGTTCTTCACTACTTTCAAGTTCTTTTATCGTCTCTCCTTCCAGTTCCTTAAACTTGTAACCCTTGAAGACATCATTCCAGTGCTATTTCAGGTCTTTATGTGGATGCCTTAACCATCTCAAATGGAATTCTTTTATTTTCTCTTCTATTGGAGCTATACCCCAAAATTTCCTCTTATGTACTCGCCCCTAATTATATCCTTTTCTTGTAATGCCTGAAATATATCTTAGCATTTGCATCTTAGTGGATTTTATCTTTTAATCTTCTTTGCTGACGCTAAAATCCATAAAACAAACAATGTTGAACAGCAATTTTTTTTTTAAAAATGCCCCTCTGATCAATGGGGAACTCAATGATCATGTCACACCCACAACTTGGCTCGTTACCCACATTATCCAAATCCTATCTGCAAAATCCAACTCAACCCACTATTATGTTCAATAATTGTTCCTTGAGGTGGAGATTTATCACAATCTAGTGCTACATTATTTCCAATAATAACCATCATATGTTCTTTACTGTCAAACTCACCGGACTGTACTCCATAAAGCTCATCTTAATTAGTTGATTTATAACGCATCTGACTCCAAAGCACTTGCCACTTGTTTATTTGTCCGACTAAACTACCACCATGTCATATTCAAACAACACATACCAGGGAACATCAATATGGATATACACAGTTATGTTGTCCATAGAAAAAACAAATCTAGTTAAATTAGTATTTCAAACTACAAAAGGTAATTAAAATATATTAAATGGTGCCTCTAAATACATAGCTTAAAAATATAGAGATGCTAATCAAAATATCACAAACTTCCAGTAAGATTATTGTTTTCCAAAAATCAACATTAAAAATGGTAACCAGGTACACTAGATGCTCACAAGAGAATAGCAGTATTTTTGAAAAGCTCAGAGATTCTTATGACACTGGTCATCGTAGTCGTCATCAAAGCTTAGTCCCAACTATTCTTGTGACACGGGTATACGTAACATATATCCATACCTAAGTAAAGCTTGTAATCCATGTGATTGACTGGACTACATTATGTTTTGCATGATTCAATTATGGATGAGCACTTAATTGGCAACTAAAACATGTTTTTTTTATATTGGTAACAGTAATCGGCAACAGTAAAATTATATCAAGGGAGAAGGGAAGTAAATACAAACACTAAGCCACAGAAAGGTAAAAGAGACAAATCAAGGTATAAGAGCATTATACCCACATCCATAAAAGCATGAACCAAAAACAACCAACACCAGGAAACCACAAATGGAAAGGACTGAGATACACAAATCCACATTGGATGCTCTCAGCTTAGCCAAACCATCTACCACCTCATTCACTGAACAAAAAATATGCTGAAAAAACCACCTTTGACAACCAGAACATGTCACCAGAAATATCCTGTAATCAGTGAAGTTTTCTTTTGACTTTTTAGAAAAAAAGGCCACAGCTATATGGAAAGTGGCTTATGCAGCAAAACCATTTTGATACGAGCATCCAAGAAACTGATTTTAACTTTTGCTTTTGAAAGTAACCCAAACTCCAAGCTGATTTTGTTTCAGAGCAATTTGTAGTACCAGTCTAACATAATGACCGAATAATCAACATAAATTTTTTTTTTTTTGGTGAATGGTAAAAATAAGTTTCCACACAATGCTTCTACATCATAATAAACCTTCATGCTGTAAGCTTCATGCTCAAAAAAGGATTTATATGGAATAAAAATCAGCAGAGTTGGATGCTGGGAACTCTCCCATCTTGTGGGACAATCCCAGTGCCCTTGGGAAGGCCAAAATCTATGACGCCCTCCTTTAAATGACTTCCAAGACACGCTCCTGAATTCACTAAGTCAGGACTCCTTGTATCGGCATTTCCTGCAAATGGGTCAGACGTAGGCCTAAATGGGATTGGCCCAGGGCCCACACAAATGGACATATGATTACCGCACTTTACAAGATTCGTGCCTCAATGTATCTCATCTAGGAAATTACAAAGATTTGGGGTTTCCTGGAAAAAAAAAAAAAAAAGGTCCATTGATGCCCTCATCCCTTTCACCAACCAAGCGACTCCCCATTCAGATTCTTTCCTGCGCTCACTGCCTTACTGTTTTTATCTGAGCTCCTATTTGAAGACTCCAGGCCACCCAACTTACCTCTCATTGGCAGCTTTATTTAGCCTTTCAGAAACCATTGAACAAGGAATTCCAAATTGAATGTCCTTTGATAACTGAGAGGTAAAACCTTAGTTGTCAAATGTAAGTTCTCAGAAGTAAACAGAACAACTCAAGGGATTTCCAATGGGAAAACGAATCTGCTGATCAGTTTGATCTTCAGCAATAAACCTAAAAGGTTCAGTGCCTGCAATTGCTCAAATGAAAAATAATGCAAAGATAATGAAATCCAGACCCTCAAAATGGATGTGAATCATGTGCAATGAAGTTTGCAAACTGTTTGCTATCATTGATGTATAATGATTTTATTTTATTTTTTTGCTATAGGTAACATGACGCAAACCCACAACCTAGTGCTGCGAAAATGAGCACCTCAAATGTTTTACAGGCTCTAATCCTCCTTAATCTCTAATAATCCAGAAAGATACTTACACTATAGTCCAAGAAAATAAATTAAGCAGAAAGTTTAACGAACGCTGCCCCTCTGATAACATAAGAAATCTCAGTTTTTGGTACCCCACAAACAGGGTGCTGAGCCACAAAGTACTCTATCCTCAACTGTTTCAAAAGCAAAAACAAAAACAAATATATATAGTACATATATGTATATGTTTCGAAAGTTGAAATTTATGCCGTTAAGGAAATTGCTCTGTAACGGTTATGATATACTCCCTATGCTTTAAATTCAGAAAACATAAATGGTAATAAAATGACCCCATGTCACATGCATCGGTAGATTAAACTTGCATAAAAGCAACCAGTACTGCGTTGAAAGTTTAAACCACCAAACCAAGGAGGTTTTTATTAAATTAATATAAAATTCATATATCTAATAAATTAGAAACACACTTGACAAACATGGCTTCATGAAGCCTATGAAATAACTTCAAGCAACACAAGCAAGTCCTGCAGTAAGAGTGAATGAACATAGGGGGGAAATATAAGACCTGTTTTCCATATCTGAAGATTCATGAAAGATCAAGGACTGAAAAACTTCAAAGCAGGGGCCTTCAAGCATGCCCATATTAGCATTGACGAGGTATAATGGATATTTATAGTTGATTATTTCCAAGGACGTTTGTTGGAAGCAATTTTCTGAAAGACAAGATCACAAAGAAATAGGAAAATAGAACTTGAATATGAAGCAGGTGAGTACTCCCTACCCATCGATTAGGTTCTCTTGTTTCTGGGGGCATCAAGCCAATCTTTTCTTTTCTTCCTTCCATAGCAATACTTTGAAAGAGGAAAAAAAGCAGTGACAGCAAGTTTTAACAAAAAAAAATTGTTTACGAAATACAACCTTAGAACTAGATTGTCCAGCAGTGTATAGAGCTAAAAGTGTTGGGCAATTGACACAGCCTAGCTTGAGATCATCGCACACAAATAGATCAAACCCCGTAGAGAGTGGCCAAAGGATTACTTGTGTAACCATCACAATTCCACAAGAACAGTAAAAAGTAAAAGACTCCAGAAGAAATTGATTGTATTAATTGATGAACGAATCTATTGAGGAACCCAATACACTTATTTATACATAAGATCCTTCCGTGAATAGGAAATCTGGAAATCGATTGTGCTTTCTAATTCTATCTAATTACCAACTCATAATATGAAGACAAAATTAGAAACTACTAATTAACCAAATCAACGGGATATCAAATGGAATCTAAAAAAATAAGGATCCTTAAATCATGTATCTCTGTACCCTGGACCCTAATAAATTGAATCATGGGCTGGTCCAGTGGACTTAGGCCAAGCTCGTCCTGTATCAGCGACGAAGAAACACGAAGAAGCTAAAGTATACCCTGACAGTAAGCATATGCTTAGAAGTGTGCGCACAGTTACTAGAGAGCGTATAAAATCACACACATTATAAGAAAAATTATGACCAACTGCAATTGAAAAAAAATAAATCAAAGAATAGCATTCAAAATGATTTGGGCACTTTTGTAGAAGGCCAGAAATCGCACGTTTGAGAAGAGGTAGTAGGAGAAGTGGGAGGTTAGTCAAGACCTTAGGTGAAGTAGTATAGAAAGTCAAACACATGTCAATTTATCAACTGAGAGCACAGCATTGACAAAGGTCCAACGGATGAACAAAACTCAGAAAGGAAAACCCAAAGCAGATGAGTTTCACAACATGAAGATGGCACGCACGCACACACACACACAAACAAAGAGGCCTTACTTTCTAGTTATATAAATAGGAGGATTTTGTGGCCGTACACTCAAATTGATGCAAGATAGACCTCAGTGCACATGTGTAGGGCCCAAGTCAATTTAGGACTTTTTATTTTAGTAATTAACTGTCATTAGTTTCTAATTTTATTTAAAGAGTTCTAATTAGGATTATGCTTTCAGTTTCATTAGTTTCCTAGTTTAATTAGTTTTCTCGGAGGCAAAAGTTTCCTTCCTTATTTATATGGCATTGTAGACATGGATTTTCAGAGTTAATTAATAGAATCGGGTTTTCCCTTTGCGGTGCGTCCTCATTTATGGTCTATGCGGAGACACGTAATGCCTGCAACACATGCTTCGGCACTTCCCTGCAAACCCTAACCCTAGGGCCTGCATCACTTCCTTTGTTAGAGTTTATAAGGGTTGAGTTTTAAAATAACTGCTGACCAGCATGATAGAACAATGGGACATAATGGGATAAGCCTGTGATGGTGATGAACTAGGTTGCTCCCTGAAACTCTGATTACCGTTTTTTTCTCCTTTTCCTCCTTATCTCCTCTTTGTTCTCTTTATTTCTTTTCTCTGTTATGGCAAAAAACAAACAGCTATTACTTATAGATAACCCTACATATCCAAACACTAAAATCCTCATTTACCCATGAACCAAAAACATAATAGATATCCAAACAATAAAATCCTCATTTACCCATAAACCCAAAACCCAAGCAGAGGCCCCTTACAGGTTCTGAAAACAGAATCAAGCACTCTCACTGATTTTCAACATAAACAGCATGTCTTACCTAGAAGTTTTCATACAAAAACCAACACAAAGAACGATTCAAAACTAACTCCTCATGACACCCTGAACGAAAAAGACTACAATCATTGTCTTATATTGCTTCCTTCCTTTCTCATCCAAAAAAAAAAAAAAGGCAAAAATCATCCAAACAAGAAATGCCCATATCACCATAAACAGAAGAAAGAATGGAAAAAACCCATCAAATGCTAATCAAAGCAATATAATAATAATAATAAGAAGAAGAAGAAGAAGCAGTTACATATGTATTCAACTGTCGGACGAAGCTGGAGAAGTTGTTGTGCTTGAAATACTTAGGAAGAAGGTCCCGAGCAAACTCGGGCGGATCCCAAACCACAAAACTGTTGTTGCTGGGGCTCCACGAGACGATCGCATCCGTCGAAGGATCGTCCACCATGTCATAGGTCTTGCTCAGGAATGGCGGAGGAGCATTCGCCATTGCATTCGCGTTTGGATTCGGATTTGGAATCGGATTTCCTTGAGCTTTATCCATATCAATCAGACACAAAAAAGCATCGAAATCCAATCGAAAGAAAACGAGAAGAGTGGTTTTCTTGTGGTGATTGGGGCTTTGGGATCAATGAGATTTCAAGGGAAACCGATGATATTGGGGGAGAATTTTAGGGTTTATTGGAGGGAGAGGAGAAACCCTAGAATGTGGGGAAATGTCGTACGGACAGTGGAGATTGGGATTTTAGGGAAGAGAAAGCAGCTTTTTAGATGACGCCATGAAGAGAGTGATATCTGCGCCGTAAGGTTTTGTGTGATGAAAGCTTTGAGATGGGGGCTTGAAGTTGGTGGAAATATCAATTGTGCCACTCTGACTTGGGTTGGAAACGGGTCGGATCGGGTCAAAATGTATCTGGTTGGTAAGGGGATAGTTTACTAATTAAAGTCTAAGCGCATGTTTGACATTTCTATTTTCTAACACCTAGTTGTATAAAATGTTTAAAACCAGTAGAGACTTAAAATATAGTTATATTTTGGTACACAATTCTATCATCTACCTGCTAAATTATAGAAAAATCCTTTTATAATAAACTGCCCAATTAAGCCCATGTTTGACAAGTTTAGATTTTGCTCCTATTTGTCAAAATCTCTAAATCAAGTAGAGATTTTGAAAATAAAAGCGTTTGGCAATGTCACAATACCTCTAGATGTAGAGTTGTAAACGGGTATATTTCAGTCCGGGTCCATCGTGGACCTGGAAGCGGAACTGTTTTGGAGAAGGTGAAACTAGATTCGGACCCGAAATCATTTCGAAACTAGTTTATTGACTCCGGAACCAGAACCAGAACCATATATGGGACGAGTCTGGATTTATGTAAATAATGATATTAAAAAAAACATGATTTTTATGAGAGATTTTCAAAAATTGAAGTAATATATCGGGTCTCGGGTCCACAGGTCCGAACTAAGGTGGAACTGGATCCGGACCCATTTACTTATCAGGGCCAAAATAAGAACCTAGACCCGGTTTTTAATCGATTAGAGCCTCTGGGTAATCAGAGAATTGGGTAACCATCTACATCCTTATCTAGATGGTATAGAGAAATAAATACAATGCCTCTATTTCCCATAGTTCACATTTGGCTGCATGTGGAATTAAGAGATAAAAAAGAATCGGTGGGTGAAAATAACTTTACACATTCACACCCTAGTCCCTTTTCTTTTTTTTATCAAAATAGAAGAATTTTTGTCACGATCCAAACAATCAAAGGGGGCTGGGGAGGGTCGATGTTGACCATAAAAAAAAAAAACCAAAAAAAAGTAAAAAAAAAAAAGGGTCTTTTTTTTTAAACAGAATGGCGGATTTGGCCTGAGGATTACTAAAGCGGCCATTTGGGTCTACTATTCATCTAAGGTGTGTTTTTTTTTTTTTAGTAAAATCCTCTACAAATAACTACCTAAAAATGGAGTTTGAATACATCTAGACCTTCCCCCATAAAAAATCGAATGGGTGTGATGTAGTTGGGCATATTTCTGTCGAATTATAATGCTTGCTCCAATTTAACTTACCAAAAAAATATTAAGATAAACCCAACTTAGATCTGAAAAAATAAAAACGCTATAAAGAAACAGTAACATTTGACAAAGCTTTTGTGCGATTGATGTTCATCTAGCATTAAGATAAACTCAAGTCAGATCTAAGAAATCAGAAGGCTATAAATAACAAGTAACATTTGACAAAGCTTTTGAGTGATTGATGTTCATCTTCACCTTCTTCTTCATCAAATTACCCTTACTTGTCGGCTTAACAGGATTAGTGAACTTAAAATGCAGAGATTTTAAAAAGGGATTTGATAAAGTGAAAACTGTTCTTATAGAGTCACCGTGAGAACCTTTTTTTGTGGGGCCCGCTAGGGGTCCTATTTTTTTAATGGGACCGGTGGGGTGTGAAAGATCTATATGGTACTGTCTCGAATATCAAGTTTGGCTTTAATCTCATGCTCCTAATTCCTTTATCCATAGCTGGCAAATCCAGTCCATTCGTATACTATATAGTTAATCCAACGATCCAGTTTATTTTCATTAGTACCAAATTTTGAGGCGTGTGATTATCAAAGGGGTTCAGTCTATTATAAAGTATGGATTGGGTGATAGGTGGCTACACCCATAGTTCTCACGATTTGAACCGTGAGAATAGTTATCGCCCGAAGAGAAGGAAAAAAAAAGGCTGCTTTGAGAGAGCTGGATAACTGGATATCACGAGATGGGTTTTGTTTAAAAAAAGGCTGCTTTGAGAGAGCTGGATAACTGGATATCACGAGATGGGTTTTGTTTATATATCTGCATGTACTTTTTCGTAATCCCTAATCAGGGAGACAAGAAGCGCTGGGGCATATTCTCGCACAAAAAAGGCATCTATTAAATACCTCCAGTTATCTGGAATGCACAGGGATTTTAAGTTCCAGACTCATGCTTTTGGCTCAGAGGTATCAAATGGGCCGTGCGCCGTGCGTGCCGTGCCGTGCCACCGCTGCAATCAACGGCCCATAGCATGGCACGTCCTGCAGACGGGCCGTATTGGGCCAAAGTTTACCTCCTTTCCAAATGGACCCTTAAGTTCCATACCCATGCTTTTGGCTTAAAGGTGTCAAATGGGCCGTGCCGCTCCACCGTTGCAATCAACGGCCCATAGCACAGCACGGCCTATAGAAGGGCCGTATTGGGCTAAAGTCTTAGGCCCGTTCACATGAATGGGACACGACACACCATGAGATATTTGATATTCTTTGTATAATATAAAAATATAATATTATTTTTTCTTTTTAGGTCGAGTTTGCCCGAACCACTTAAATATATGTATTATTCTCTTCTTTTTGTGCATCTTTTAATTTTTAATTTTTTTTGTAAGATCTCTTAGGTTTTTTAACTTAAACCCTAGGAAATCACGAAAGTCCATGGAATGAAATGACACTGCCCAGGTCCACGCACAGCACGAGCCATGTTGGGCCGAGCATTCCGGTAAGGCATGATTGACATCTCTACTTTTGGCTAGCTTATGCCGAATCAGAGTGTTACAGTAGAGCTCACTTATTAAAAATTTAAATTATTTAATAAATATTTTTATAATATTATTTTAAAATCTTATTTTAATAGGAAAACACTTATTTTTAGATATCCAAATTTTCTTTAAGTAAATCTATAGGGGGTTTGGGCTTCAATCCGTGTTTTAGGGTGTCCTTATGAGTCGAACCAAAGGTTTCACAAAACTGATTTTATATGGAAGTTACTTGATTATGATGGAAAATCTACGGAGGGCACTTAGGAGTTCATAGTTCAATTACACACTTAAATAAGAGGCTTATAAAAAACTTTGCCTAATTTGCAAAATTACCCGTGCTCAGCACAGATATGGCAAACATTGCAATTCAAATATTCATGTATAAAAAATTCATAGCTATTTTAGAAAGAAGCAAAAGAAAAAAAAAGTTTATGAGTATGTATTTATATAATCGAAGAATTGTATCAAAGAATGAAAAAATGAAGAGTAGAAGGAGAATGATAGAGTTTGGATTGAAACAGAGTCTTTGAGAAATAAAAAAGAAAAAAAAGAAGAAAATTAGAGAACAATTATGAACGGCTATGATAAAGAGATAAAGAAGGTAGTTGATGTGACTTCTGGTTAAAATTATAACTGCCGGTCAAAATCGAATAAAAAACCTCCTAACTTAATATATTATAACTAACCCAATAACCCGTGCTCAGCACGAGATTTTCCTACACTATAAAATAAATAATCACATATTAAAAAAAATTACCTCTTTCCATAGGACAAGTTGGATAAAATAGAAATAGAGAAATTGGAGTAAAATGTGTATAGTTACATGGGAACAAATGAAACATGAGTGGTTTGATGGAAAAATGAATGGGTAGTTGTATGAGTAGTTACATAACCGTCGCTCAAAATTATAACCGATAAAAAATGGTACAGTTACATAGGAACAACTGAAACCCGAGTGATTTAATGGAAAAATGAGTGGGTAGTTGCATGAGTAGTTACATGACCGTCTGTTAAAATCGAAGCCAAAACCTTCTAGCTTAATATATTATAATAGATTTCTTCCACTTTGACAGAATTAGTCGAGTTCAATTTAAACTAAGCTGCAAGAGCAAAACCGGAATGTTGCGAATTACAAACAAATAAAGCATTTGGTGTTTTTGTTTTTCATTTGATATCCCAATTAAGGGGAGGTGGGTCACCAAGAGACTCGCAAGTCGGAGGAGAAAACCTGTAAACACAGGGAGTGAACACGAACAAAACATACAGTGTGGAGGGGAGACTTGTAGACTTTATGGGGCTCTTCGGATTCAAAGATTCTAATGAAGTGAAAATATTTGCAATTAAGAAGACTCTTTGGGCAATCTAAAAGGCCGTTTAATGGACATGTAATAACTGAAGGGGCCTCTTAGAATGCAATGGAGACTTCTTAATTGTTGTGGATCTAAAGTTTCTTAGGTCACTTGTGGTTTCTTTTGTTCATGAGAGGAAAGTGCCAAAGCCATTGGTGCTAGGTACCTGTTTGATCTGACCCAGCCCTGGCCCTTGTCTGACCTGACCCAATGCCAGCCCTAGTTTTTTAACTTTGGCTTTCGTGCATTCGAGTTCTTGCTTGTTATCTGGTCTCCCATTTGTTGTAAATTAACTATTTCTCAATTGATGCCAGTGGCATATTTCTCCCTCTGTGTGGAACCATTCAGTCATGGCTGGTCCCTTCAGTGAATTTCAAAGGTTTGAGAATGCACTGCAAATATGGATGGAGCTTTTCGAAGCCCAATTCATTTATCTATCGAGCCTATATCAGGCACTAATCCAGCTATAGGCTTGCGAATCAGGTCCAGGCCTAGCCCAATTTTACAGTCAGATTCAGACCAAAAAGTCAGGCCATAGTCCGGTTCACAGGCCAAAAAAACAGAGCTCAAACCCTTTGCAATGTGGGTTGGGGTCAGGTTATGAACACCCCTAGAAATGATGGTAACTTGCTGGGAGTTACCAGCCTCTACTACAACTCTCACCTGCTGCTGAGGGAGTACTTGATGTCTCTTTATTCATTACCAGTTACTCCAAGAAGGGAATGCCAATAAATCTGAATTTTAGGGCAAATTCTCCACAAAGCCACTCTCTTTACGGAATTTCTTTCATACAAGACCTAACTAAGTTCAATTCAATCCCTTCAATTCTCCAAACCTTTTACATAGGCACTCCTAATTTGACGATGATCCTAGCCAGTGGCGGACTGATGTTCATTCACCTGGGTGCACCTGCACCCGGTGAATTTTGAAAATCCCATTAAATGGATATGGGTCAGACTGCCATGCCCCACTTAAAAATGGGTCTTGCACCCCATTTAAATCAAGCCCATGGATAAAATGCACCCAGTGGCGGACTGATGTTCATTCACCTGGGTGCACCTGCACCCGGTGAATTTTGAAAATCCCATTAAATGGATATGGGTCAGACTGCCATGCCCCACTTAAAAATGGGTCTTGCACCCCATTTAAATCAAGCCCATGGATAAAATGCACCCATGACCTGATGAGTGATGACACCCCCCCCCCCCCCCCCCCCCCACATCAAATCTAAAAATCCTTATTTGAGTCATTTCCCCCAAAACCCATCGATTGAAACCCTTCTCCCTCTCCAAGACTCCAACCCTTCTTCCTCTCCACACCACATCGCACCCCAAAACCCATCGATTGAAATTTGAAAACCCTTGTATCTCTGATCTCTCCAACCCTTCTCCCTCTCCACATCGCACCCAGGTCCATGTCCATCCAGCAATGGCGACGATGGCGACCGACGTGCAGAAATTCGAAGACATCCAAGAAGAGGTATCCTTGATTCCTTTCCTTTGCACTTCTCCTCTTTCTATTATTCCTCTATTCAGATGATGTTCTTCTTCTTTGCAACCTATTACAAAAGAAAGCTTGTCTGTTGTTTGTTCCTCTGTTTTTCCCCTTTCTGGTTTTTTCTCCAAATCTAACAATGAAATCTCTGAAGAGAGTGCGGATCCTTGTGCTTGGTTTTCAACATTTAATTCATCGTATAGTTTTGTCTTTATGCTTGTATGCTATTTTTGTCTCCAGATTCAAATGATCTATAGTTTGTCTATTTGGTAGGGACTCCTTTCACTTTGTGCCTTGTGGGTTCTCTCTCTTTCTTTCTCGGTCTTTCTTTTCTTTTTGGTAAGTTCAGAGATTCCTCACTTGACTTGGGGGAACAGCTCCAAGCATGACAGTGGTATCTAAGATCTGATCATAATATGAAAAGGTGTTGTTGGGAATGAATTTGGTTCCGGCATCAGCCATTTGTTTCCAAATTGAAGTTCTCAGCTCCTCAGCAGCCCTTTTCAGCTCCTCGGCATTGATCTTTCATCTTTCCATCCCAAAATGACTCCGGAGCAAACTTAAGCTCTCTCTTGGGCCCTATGCGAGGATACCCAATGATATGTGAAGCCATGGCTCTTATATGATTGATTTGACCAAAACCACAACTAGGCTGATTATTGGAAGGAAAATAAGAGAACATTACAGATGAAACAAACTACAATTAATGCAATATTAAAAAAAAATTCTGGGTCCGTTGCCATCGTTTCGCACCCCTCAAATGAAAATCCTGGGTCCGCCACTGATCCTAGCAATAGTCACCATTGGATTTACTTATAGTAAGTTCACACTGTGGATAGCTATTAGCTTTGAAAACTTAAAACTAGGGTTGCGGTCATTTGATCAACTCTATTTTTCATGTACCAGGATCCAACTTTTCTACAATATTGCACCACTTTGTGAAGGGGCTTATAAGATTGAGAACCAGTTTATTTGAGGGTCATAGACATGACAGTAAAGCAAAAAAAATAAAAATAAATAAAGCATATATCTCACAGTAAGGTCCCTTTCTGATCAATCAATCAAGACCCTCACACACCTGTCTGAGATGGGCTCTCATCCCAATTTGACATTGATCATTGGATGAATCATGATAAGAAATGCAGTCACAAAACCATTAGGACCTTGATGTCATAAGATCATGGATTGGGTTAGGATGATCTTCTTAAGAGTGATATGCTGTCATTGTTAATATGTGGTTTGCTTGCATTCAGCAGTCCAGTACAAATAGGTGGACGAGTTGGATCTAATGACCTACCCTGGGTCCTACATGGTAGCGTGAGGGAATCTTTGATCTAGTAGTAGGTTCCATTTACATGGATGGATGGATTGGAGCTAGTGGGTCACAGGAAGGTTGAATGTGGACGGGCAAATGAGTTAATTAGATGAATTTGTAAGTCTTCATCTGATGAGTCTCAAATATGCATTTTTGATGGATTAAATATACCGGTTCTCATGTAGTCCAAGTAGTGCTACCACCTTGGGGCCACATGGGTGTTTACCCGGCTTTCCTCTAGGCCCGGAGGGATTTATCTAGCCCAAAGGGTTGAGAACTTTCCGATAGCCAAAAAAAAAACTAGATGGATGGATGAATGGATGGGTTTGACTCTCTCCTCAACCAAAGGCCTATTGATTTCAAGAATTTGGAAGTTTCTCAAAAGAAGAATTCAAAATCCCCCAATTTTTTATAAAATTACTGCCATTTGAATTTGTTAAGTGACAATCTCAAAAGGCCATTCCAATTCAATGAGATGTTCTAAAAAAAAAAAAAAAAAAAAAAAAAAAAAAAAAAACCCATTCCAAATTAAGAAACTCATAAAATTATAAAAGCCATCTCCACTTATTTTATAATGCCCTTTGGAATTCTTCCCACCATATAATAACAGCAGTATTAATAAGTGATATGTTTATGAGAAATCATCCCATGGAAGTCATTATGGTGCTCTTCTAAGTTCTAACCATGGAATTTAGGTCAAGATAGTTACAATGAACCTTGAATACAATCCAATATAAAGCCACAAAGGGATGGTCAAAGTAACATTTTGCCTTTTATTTTTGGTGATCTTAGAGTGAATATTGATTATCAACATCACTTGAAACAGGGCTTGTAGGCCGCAAAACCTCTACTATCATCATTTCTCAATTAGGGGTGTTCATGAGCAAGGTCAAGCATGGCTGAGGCATATCCAAGCTTGGCCCAGTTTAAGAAAAAACAAGCTTGTATGATTGTATCCGGCTCAAGCCCGACATGGACCATAAGTTTCTTGCCCAAGCCCAGCCCTCCTCAATCATCCAGGCCCAGGCCCATGCCCGCCCATTTAGTCAATCAGTCCAGGTTGGGCAAAGCAATACTTATTTGGGCCAGGCCGAGCTTGGGGTTTTTTTTATCACTTAACCCTAGCCTAGCCTAAATATTAAGTGGACCAAAATTCTAAATCCAAGCACAGCCCAAATACTCAAAACTCAAGGCCAAACCAGGCCCAAAGCGGGCTGGACCAACCATGACACCCCTATTTCTCATATAATTAATTTGCCCAAATGGCCTGCACTCCCCAGGTGTAGGGGTGCTCATGGGCCGGTCTTTGATTTGTAATCTTGGCCCATTTAATATTTGGGCTGGGCTTGGATTAAATGATAGAAAACCCAAAACCCCGCCCAACCCAGCCTGAATAAGGATTGCTTGTAATAAATGATAAAATGCCCATGCAAATGATAAAAAAAGCACAGTTTGACCCAGCCCGACCAAACCCAATTGATTAAATGAGTGGGCTTGGCTCGACATTTATGGCCCATGTTGGGCTGAAGCCAGATACAGGCTTATACTTCTAAAGATGGTCCAGGCCTGGATATGCCTCAGTTGGCCTAACCCTAAACCCTAAACCCTGGAGCAAAAGTGGATCCCAATACAGAGCCATGTCACTCACATGAACACATTTTCCATTTCTTAGAGACCTCATTCTTAAAGAAAATAATTTGAAGAGCTATACAAGGATAGTCCTAATGTTTCAATCAAAAGGTGGGTCTACTTTATCCAATTACTTTAATGAAGTGGAGAAATGAACCTGATCTTGCATCATCAAGTCCAGGGTCTTCCTTCAAAGAAACCAAGCTGAAGAAGAAACCCCAGACAAGGTGGTGAAGATTAATGGAAAATTTGTGGGTTTGGTATGGGTTGAATAGTTACATTTAAGGTTTGTTAATGAGAAAAGACTTGCAAATGTAGCATATGAGGTAAGGAAGAAGAAAAAGAAGCACAAAAATCTCTCCTTTTAACTCCACATTGACGATTTGAACAGGGTGATGTCAGTAATATGCAGCTGTACAGAAAACAACCAGAGGGAGCATTGGATGGAAGAAACTCATAATATGAACACATCAAATTATCAACTTAGCCCAACCACTCTACCCATATGTCTAATGTCGGATTTTCCAAAATACCCCAGGGTTTGCACAATTTGCGTAACAAAAACCCCAAGGCATTGAATTTATGCTCTTGCTTTTCACATTGATCTGCATAACTGAATTACTTTCTCTGGTGATTTCATTCAGGGGTGTATTTGTTTGCATTAAAATGGATAGAAATTCAATACATGAGATTTTTTTGAACCTGTTAAAAATGAAGATCAAAGGCTAGGTATTTGTTTCTCACGTTATTTTGATTCTGTTTTCATTAAATTGAAGTAAAAGGTTATTTGATTTTCATTTTTTGAAATTTACCCCATCTTCTTTTGACTTTATTTTCAATGAAGAAAATACCCATACTTATAATGTTCGTGTGGTTAGGAAGTTCAATTTTAACCTGGAGGTCCTGCCTTCGAATCCCTAAGGTCTTATTTGATACATAGGGCTAGTGGGTGGTTCTATGTATCCGTGAGTTTACCCTGTTATCAAAAAATAATAATAATAAAACATTTGATCTTCATTCTTAACCGCTTAAACCCAAAAAAAAATAAAAAATAAAAAGCCCTCCTATGTATTGAATTCCTTTGTGTTTTACAAATTAGGGATCTTCGTCTTCCTGGTCAGCCTTGGTTAAGCATGCCTGAGTGCAGATTATTATTGGGCCGGTCCAATATGAGAGCACACGCCTTAAACTTAGGCCTGGGCCCAGCCAATCTGCAATACACATACAATTCTACATCCTCATATGTTGAACTGTGCCTGTAAGTATATCAAGGTCAAGGCCAAGGCCCATTTAACTATCAAGAAGAAGAAAATGAGAAATCTGGGCATTTCAATAGGAAGATGTATATGCAATATGTTGCTCTTAGGAGGCAATAACAAGAAAAATAGCAATTTGAGAAATCTGGGAGATTGTAGGAAAAGCATGCAATATTAGAGAATATATACTTTCCCTCTCCAGCCATGAAGGCAATGATTTAATGCATGGTCGGTGCCGACCTTTCTTCTGCCATTCTCGCTGACTAGTTCCATATATATCAATGCACGTAAATTTCATAGGATAACGTCAAAGCTCAAAGGCCATGAAAGTCGATCCTGGAGGACGAGTGACATTTAGGTGGATCCCACAGCCCACTAGTTCTTCATATCAAATTAAGATGATCTGATTGAGTAACTATCTATAGAGTATCCATTTTGTTGATATTTTCTAAAGCTTCCAATAAAGGCATTGATTTCAACTCGTTCAGTGTCCATTATGCAGTTATTGTATATTTTCCTTACATTTGAATGAATTATGTTCCAAGTTCCAACCCAAAAAAAAAAAAAAAAAAGAGGAAGAAGAATGGATTATGTTTATATATATATATATATAAACTATAATATATGAGGAATGTTCATTTGCATCCATCTCTCATCATGGGGAAAGCCAATTATATAAGTGTCCCTCACCCATATAGTGAGGGATGGATGCACATAAACATTCCTTATATATATATATAATTAATTTAAGACAATCTTATTTTTTATAGTGAGCCATTGGTCTTATTCCTTTGATGTCCCATGTTCTCATCATTTTTCTAAATTTGCCCAGCAGGGAATTTGGCTTCATCTTTCATACAAGTGATCGTAGAATATATATATATATATATATATTAGGGCCAGTTTGTTTGCATATATAGAATACGTAGGGATTTATCGCATAGGAATTCATGTTATAAGTAGTTTAAAATGAATACCAAAGGTACTGTATCTCCCAATGGCTGGGGCCTTTCGTGGGTTACAGCCTCGTTGACTATGTACAAAAGAAGAAAAAAGAAAACAAAAAGGATTCCTAGAGATTCTAAGACAGAGTATTTTAATTAGTTAAAAATAAAGAATCATAGGCGAGTATCCAAAAGTGACCATCAAATAATCCCCCATTAATTTATTGAAAATTGAATTAAGAGAAGACGAAAAATGAATACGAAGCCATCACCTTGTAATTCAAATCCTCGAGAAGTCAAGGTCTCATCTACATTATTACCCTATATCCTTCAACCCTCACATCTCTAATTAGTCTTTTGGAGGAGATCGTTTGAGCGTGAATTGCTATTATTCAATTCCTAGTATATATGCAAATAAACAAGCTCTGTTATACTATTATTAATATGAACCCTAAGATCGTGAACATCATGATAATCACATGCAGGATTTAATCTTAAATAAATTGAAGAGTACCTCCAGACATCCTGATGCAGAGAGCTTTCCGATCCTGCTGTCTGGTGCTGTTGTTGATTGATGTTGAGATCCGTCGAAGAAGAGCTGGGTGAATGGTTTCAGTTTCTCTTTCCTTGCTTATGAACCCTAATGTGTTGAGTTTTGTGTGTAGCCTTTGTGATGGACTGAAGGCTTTATTTTATAGGTGAAGAGAAGACCGAATTTCCAATTAGGTTTTCATTAGATTAATCTCAACCGTCCATCAAGGTAGAGAATATTATGGCATATATCTCATTAAGAAACCGTTTTTGAGTAATTAATAGCATATATCCTATGAAAACGGAATTCCTATAATGACCACATTTCAGGAAAGGTAAGGACATGTGGTTCAAGTGATGGACCTACAAGTAATTTCCTTACAGTCTCCCACTTGGTCAATAGGAAGATCCATTAATGTTTTCATTTTAGGAATCATAAGGCGCGCATTATATGCTAAACACTGCTTTAGTCGGTTAGCATAAGTGTCTTGGCTAATCTGATTGTCAATGGGAGTCATGGCGTGCACGTATTATTTTACAACATGTTTACTTCCATGTACTACGTCATCTACACCCGTCATAACTAGACCGTAAGATGAGATTTACGTAATGGTCTCATAATGTCTTTGTTTAAAGATTGTTTTTGTTTATCATTAATCCAAACATAAATATGTACACAATGGAAAAACAAAAATAGTAGATGTAGAGTTGCATTAAGAACTCAATAATTGTCAAATACAAGTATAGAAATAAAAGGGCAGAAAATGATAATTAAGAACTATCTTCAAGACTCATGCTTTTAGTATGTCCCTGAAAGGTCTTTGGAGGTAGTCATTTCGTGAATATGTCTTCGACCATGAAATCTGTACGTATAGATTCAATGACAAATTTCTGTAATCTAACATCTTGCTTCAGTGATAGATATTTAAGGTCCATGTGTTTGGATCCCTTAGATATCCTGTCATGCTTGGAGAAGAAGGTTGAGTGTCATTGTCACAGTAAAGAGTTAATGGCTTAGAGATGAAACTCAAAGCTCCAAACTGAGAGATAAAATTACGCAACCATGTTTCCTGAATTGCAGCCTCATAACATGACACATATTCAGCCATCATGGTGGATGTGTAAAGCAACTCGGATTTCTGGCTTTTCCATGATATTGCTCATCCACATAAGAGATACACATAGCCAAGAGTGCAAAGTCTGGTGTCAGGACATTCATGGGTTACTTTGAAATCTACCCAGCATGCCAACAGCATGACTAATGTCAGGTCTAGTATAAACCTGTGCTTACATCAAACTCCCTACAAGAGAAGCATAAGGATATTTTTCCATTTCTTTACGTTCCAATTCGTTCTGTGGATACTGCGTAAGATCAAGCTTGTCTCCTTTATGCAGTGGAACAGGACCAGAGGAACATGTCATCATGCCAAATCTCTCTAAAACTTTGTTAATATATGCTTGCTGAGACAATCCCAAAATACCAAGTGACCTGTCACGGAATATTTCTATTCCTATCACATAGGAAGCCTCATCCATATCTTTCATTTCAAAGTTCTTAAAAAGATAATCCTTTGTTTCATGTAAGTGACCAAGGTTGCTACTAGCCAGTAATATGTCATTAACATACAGAACCAAAAATACGAACTTACTCCCACTGATCTTAAGGTATATGCAAGGGTCAACTATGTTTTCTTTGAAATCGAAGGCAATAATGATTTTATGAAACTTTAGGTACCATTGCCTCGAAACTTGTTTCAGTCCACATATTGATTTCTTAAGTTTGCAGACCATGTCTTCCTGACATTCAATTATGAAGCCTTCAGGTTGACGCGTGTAGACTTCTTCTTCCAAGTCTCCATTAAGAAAGGCAGTTTTCACATCCATTTGACGTAACTCGAGGTCATAGTGAGCTACTAATGCCATGATAATTCTAAGAGAATCCTTCCTGGACACAGGGGAAAAAGTCTCAGTATAATCAATGCCTTTTTTCTGATTAAAACCTTTAACAACAAGTCTGGCTTTATGTCGTTCAATATTGCCTTTGCAGTCGCGTTTGGTCTTGAAGACCCATTTACAGCCAACTGGTTTGTGTCATGGAGGCAATTGAACAACTTTCCATACTTGATTTTCATCCATAGATTTCAATTCATCCTTCATGGCATCAATCCATTTACTAGAATTAACATCCTTAATGGCTTGTGAATAAGAAACCGGGTCTTTAATTGTCCCTTTCTTCAGATTCTACTTGGTAAAGCATGTAATCATCAGAAATAGCTGATCTCTTTTGTCTTTGAGACCTTCTTAATACTGGTTCCTCTGGTGCTTCATCCATATGTTCATTGGTGATAATCTCATTATGGAGTTTGTTGATCATTTATTGGGTTTTCCTCATTGTTAAATGGTTCAACAATGGGAGGATTTCCAACATCTTTCGGAATAGAGGGTAAAGGGATAGGTACCCTGGTTTCCTGAATGATCACATCTTGAGGTTTATTACTCTCACTGATTTCGTCATTCTCAAAGAATCTAGCATTACCGGTTTCAACAATTCTCGTACTATGGTTAGGGCAGTAAAACCTAAATCCTTTGGACTTTTCTGGGTAACCTATAAAGTAACCACTGATCGTTTTAAGGTCCAATTTCTTTTCATGTGGATTGTAGACTCTAGCCTCAGCTGGGCAACCCCAAATTTGGAGATGTCTTAAACTAGGTTTTCATCATTTCCACAGTTCAAAATGTGTCTTTGGAACTGCCTTACTGGGAACCCTGTTCAAGATATAAACAGCTGTGCGTAGAGCATCCATCCACAAAGATATAGGTAAGTTGGCATGACTCATCATGGATCTAACCATTTTCATGTATGTACGAGTTCGCCTTTCAGCTACACCATTCTACCACGGAGAACCAGGCGTTGGGCATTAGGCAATAATTTCAAACTTTTGGAGAAGTTTTGCAAAATGTCCAGGATGTTATCCTATTTCGTCATACCTACTATAAAACTCACCACCTCTATCTGACCTTATGATTTTCACTTTTCTATCTAGTTGCCTTTCGACTTCAATAATGAATACTTGTACGGCATTCACAGACTGAGATTTGTCATGCAACAAGTATAAGTAAAAGTAACGTGAGTAATCATCAATAAAGGTAATGAAGTACTTTTCTCCCCCAAAAGTTGGAACATCAAAGGGTCCGCAAATGTCTGTATGAATTATTTCAAGAAGCTGAGTACTTCTTGCGGCTCCTTTCTTTGTGTGTTGTGTTGTTTTGCCTTTAATACAATCAACACACACTTTAATATTAGTAAAATCTAGATCCGGAAGGACACCATCTTTTACTAATCGTTTGATTCTTTCACTGGATATGTGACCCAGACTTTTATGCCAAAAGAAACAAGAGTCGTTTTTAGATGACTTTCGTTTTGTTTCTTTAGAATGTAGGGTAAGATGAGTTTCAATAAATGGACTATTAAGATGAAACTTGTAAAGCCCATAAATCAATATTCCAGAACCAATGCGACTAGAATTTTTAAATAAACTGAAATTACCATTTCCTACTTCAAACGAATAACCAACTTTATCAAGTGCGCTTACAGAAACCAAATTACGGGAAATAGACGGAACATAAAGAGTTTGACATAAGTCTAACTGATAACCGCTATCTAAAACAAGATGAAAAGTGTCAATAGCTTCAACTGGAGCTTTGTCTTTGTTCCCCATAAAAAGGAAGTTCTCACCTAGGTTTATGGTTTGGATCGTAAGGAATCCTTGCATTGAATTGGAAACATGAACATTAGCACCAGTGTCAATCCACCAAGTACCAGAAGAAACATAAGTAAGATTTGATTCGAAATAACTTACGAAACTCATAGGGTTACCTTTCTTTTCGAACCATTCTTTACATTTAACCTTGTTGATTCAGCCTGACCTCCTCTTGAACCAGTTTGTTAGCCAATTCATTCACTGTCCACTTGTCCGTAATAGTGTTGTAGTGAATTTGGAAATGCCCGTACTGAGGAGGTAAACTATTTAGGATAAATTGGATGAGAAAAGCCTCATCCACTGATAGTCCCAAATTCTTGAGTTTAGCTGCAAGGTTGGTCATCTCAATGACATGCTCATGCATTGAGCGAGTGCCATCAAACTTTATGGTTGTAAGATCTGCCATTAGTTTCCCAGTAAGGGATTTGTATGCAGTCTTAAACCTATCTTCAATGGCCTTCATATAGTCCTTAGCATTCTCAGGTTTAGGAAGAGAGGTTTTGATGTTGGTGGCAATAGTCATTCACAAAAACATAGTGCTTAGTCTGTTAGACCTCTCCCAAGCATTAAAGAGGGTCTTTTCCTCAGGGGTACTTGTTTCAATGAGTGGAGCTGGCTTCTCTTTAAGAAGAGCCATATCCAGTTCAAGTACCCCAATGTGAACTCAACTTGCTCTTTCCATTTTGAGAAGTTGGTTCCATTGAGCTTAGTGACAGATGTAGCATGCGAATTCAGATTAGTGGGTGCAATAACTGTAATAGAGAAACAACAATAAGGCTTTAATTAAAATAAGACAACACATGCATAATAAAAGAATATATACGACATAAAATTTAGGTGCTCCTGTGGGTAGTTACCATAATTTCTTCACATTATACCATCTAAGGTCGTCATATTCAAGGTGGTGTTAATGAGTGATGTTACTCTTAATTATGAACAAACACTCCTTAATTATTGTTCAAACATATGAATATAATCCGCCTGTGGGTCACTAAATGTTTCATGCGCTTGAACAATATGTAATGTAAACATCATGATGGTACTATTAGGGCCAAATTTCAGTGTTTAATTGTTAGGGTCACTGTGGTGAGACCTAACCCTAAGCATGCAACTTTGGTGATCAAAATTAGCTTAATATGAACATAAACATTATATGTTGCATGCATTTATGATAGATCATTCGATATATGAAAAGTACTGATAAAGAAGGCTGGGCCGCCCACCAAAAAGGCAGGGTTCGGGGCGTTAGCCCCGATTTTTTTTTATCTTACGTAGGAGTTTTATGCAGAATAATAATAATAATTTTTTTTTCGAAACTTTAAATAAATCACGATCAAACAGTCGTGGTCAAATTAAAATTGCGGAATAACATAAATCTAAACCATTTATGCAGGTCATAATAGTTGGATCGATAAATTGTTGCAAAAAACAGAGTCGGAAACGGATCTATATTTGCCGATTATGGCGATGCAAAGTTATCCTAATTAATAGACGATCATATGTTCTAAAACCATGGCTTTGATACCACATGTTATACTATTATTAACATGAACTCTAAGATCGTGAACATTATGATAATCACATGTAGGATTTAATCTTAAATAAATTGAAGAGTACCTCCAGACATCCTGATGCAAAGAGCTTTCCGATCCTGCTGTCTGGTACTGTTGTTGATTGATGTTGAGATCCGTCGAAGAAGATGATGGGTGAATAGTTTCAGTTTTTTTCTCCTTACCTATAAACCCTAATGTTTTGAGTTTTGTTTGTAGCCTTTGTGATGAACGAAATGTTTTATTTTATAGGTGGAGAGAGGACCGAATTTCCAATTATGTTTTCCTTAAATTTAATCTCAACTATCCATCAAGGTAGAGAATATTATGGAATATATCTCATTAAGAAACCGTTTTTGAGTAATTAATAGCGTATATCCTATGAAAATGGAATTCCTATAATGACTACATTTCGGGAAAGGTAAGGACGTGTGGTCCAAATAATGGACCTAAAAGTAATTTCCTTACAAACTTTAGACCAGAAAACAAGTCTAACTTGGATGGATATATTGGATGTTTTGCTATTTGAGCTCTACGGTACAAACTTATCAATGGCCATCGCCCTTGAAATCCAAATTGCTCAAATCGCACGACTTACGTTGCTATCACCAAGGAAGTTAGGTCCATTTCAGGCAGATTTACATTGAGCATGTAAAAAACACATATCAAAGTAAGAAAACAAACGAATTCAAATCTCATCTTTTACACACCATCAACCTCATAGTGGTTAGAACTTCAGTTAGAGTATGATTTTCTTTAATGATAGAGGGGTCAATCATTTTTAAGTGATTGAATAAGATGGGGTACCGTTCTTGTGTTTTAGTCTTTCCTTGAACTATCATTTCTTCAACATTACTTCTGAATGGTTAGCATGTTTGATGGATGTGTGATTATTGATCTATGCCCCACCTAATGTTGGGCCAACTGCATGACACACACGATTCTTGTATTCCACACAAACAAATCCTGTTAGAAATGATAGGTCCATGCGATAGACCACCAAATGCAGCATGTTCTTCATAAATTTCCAGTGGGGCTCACTGTTTACAAATTCGAACTTTTGATCACCCTTCCCTAATGATTCAACATCTCCAATAATTACTATAATCAAAGAGTGATATCACCTTGACCCCACCACTGGACCACCATACCTAATATTTGTTCTTGTGAAGGAAGTGGCATCTGCCGACACACCTTATAATTTCTCAAATGGAGTAGCGTAAATGCACTTAACAAGTTAAACAAGAGAGATCTCCACATTGTCTTATTACAGATACCTTGAAAATTTAGTTGCTTTCCCCTTTTTTACTAACTCACTAGTTCCTACTAAGGGGTTGTTTGATTCCATTATAATACATAGGAATTTGGAAATTATATATTCTATAAGTGGTTAAAAATGAAGACCAAAGGAAAACATCCCAAAATGCCTATCAAATAACTTTCATTTTAATGGAAATTGAATCTAAGTGAAGATAAAAAATGAGTCATCAATTGTCAACACTCTAGTAATTCAATTCCTAAGAAAGCAAAGGTCTCATTTACATCTCTTCTACCTTCATTCGGCCATGAATTCTTATGTAATGTTGTACAAACAAACGGAGACTAAAAATGTCTTGTTCTTCATTAAATTAATATGTATCGTGTATGACTTTAAAGAATTAATTTTATTCTCATCAAAAGTAGTGTAGAAAAGTGAGGGGGCAATAATAAACAAGTCGATATGATGTGAGAGTTGAAATGGATTCAGAAGTTGGTTGAGGTCTTATAATATTTTATGTGCATGGTTTCTTTTATTCCATTCCATGTTGAATAGATATTAGAAGATGATCGTCTAACACGACCTGATCAGAAATCCCAAGAGCTCACCACGACTGCTGCTGGGGTACTTTTAGATTTTTATTATTAGTTGGTGAGAGGAGCTGAGATACGCAATGACAATGCCCCCAAAGAGTAATACAACAAAGTAATGAAACTATGAACAAATATGGGATAGAAAAGATTTATGGGTTGGGGATGCAATGATCCCACAAACTTGGAAACCATCTAATTAACCATGAGTTATAATACATGAAGGAGGTTTTCACTGTTTCAAGATTGGGCCCATGAGTTATAATTGAAAACCAAACAAAGGAGAACTTTGGCATCTAATCGTCTAAAATATGTAAGCAGGAGTGGAACCAGGAATTTTGCCAGGGTTTTAAAATCGAGAAATTCTTAGTGGGGGCCATTGTGAAAATTTGGTACTGGGGTCCACCCACGTATCATCATAGTTATAAATGTTGCTGCTGACTTTGGAGTTACTTGTGGAGTTGTTCGGTAATTTCAGGGCATTTAGAATATGATCAGCACAGTATATATTTTTCCATGGAAATTGCGTATCCCACACACAAACAGTCTTGTTAATTTCTACACAAACGCCCTATAAAACTCATATCACTGGTGCTCTTTTTTTCCATCTAATCTTCTCTTTCCTTCGTCTCAACCCCCTAAACCAAGGTTCGTCTGAACATCAGAAAATGTAGAGCAAAACCAAAAAGCCTCTTTCTCCCTGTAATGTTTATATATACTTGATGAATTTTTTTTCTGATCTGTCTATGGGTTTTGTAGGAAAAATGGGGAGGTCTCCTTGTTGTCATGAGGCTAGTGTGAAGAAGGGTCCATGGACTCCTGAAGAAGATCAAAAGCTGATGGATTACATACAAAAGCAGGGACATGGGAGCTGGAGAACTCTCCCCAAACAGGCTGGATTGAACAGATGTGGGAAGAGCTGCAGACTCCGGTGGATTAATTATCTTAGGCCGGATATAAAGAGAGGGGGATTCTCCAAAGAAGAGGAGCAAATTATCGTCACCCTTCATTCTGTTCTTGGAAATAAGTAATTTTATTCACTTTATTGTTTATATTCATTTGAAAGTTTTATAGTTAAGTGTGTTTAGATGAAAGTAGCACTAGCACTGCCATAGCCCGACTTGTAAAGAGAGCAATAGTTCACTTCTCATCATTTCTCTAGGGTAACTAGGGAAAGTTAATCTTACGATGGTTGGTATCTAGAAAACTCAATCGAAGTTTAGGGTCATATTTGTTTAATGCCGAGGATTTTTAGATGTAAATTAGTTTTTCTCTATTATATAAAAACACTTTCCTATGAACGAAGGGGTTGAAAATATGCTTTTCCACACATGCGAAAATGAATATCCATGGAGCTCGGATTCATGTACATTACACACACAAATTTAATAAAAAAAAATTATGAAGTCATTGAATTCTTCTGAAACTGCGCGATATAATATGGGATTAGTGATAATCTCAGATATAAGAGAATGATAATACCAAGTAACTGAAAACTAATCCTTTTCTAACCTGCTGTGTTTGCCTTTGCAGGTGGTCGGCTATAGCAAACCATCTTCCGGGAAGGACAGACAATGAAATCAAGAATTTTTGGAACACTCATATGAAGAAAAAACTCCTTAAAATGGGCATCGATCCGGTGACCCATAGGCCAAGAGCTGATCTCAATCTACTTGAAAGACTTACTCATTTCCTTGGCGGATCAAACTTTGTGAATACAATGAATCCTTGGGATACTGCTCTTAGAGTACAGGAAGACACAGAACATGTAGTTAGACTCCAACTGTTGCAGAGTCTACTACAGTCAATAGCTAATTATCCTCCAAACATGGAAGCATTTAACTTAATGGGACTGCCTACCTTTGGTGATTTCCAATTAAACGACCTTCGTGGATCAAATTGCCAATTTGATGGACTTGTTGATGGCTTACTTGGTATTGTTCATGACCCCATATCATTCCCTTCCAGTTTTTCTAATTTAGGAGAGCTACAAGTACCCAAAGATTATGAAGCACTTAAGGGACCTTGTGCTAGTGTTGTGGAGCAAGCATCAACAGATTGGTTTGCGACGAAAATGCCTGATTTAGTCTATGATAATGATAACAATTGTAGTACTGATAACTGCATGACTAGTTCTTATATCATGCCATCTTCAAATCCTACTCCAACATTAATGGTTTCAGCGGCCTCTCGCAACGATCAAATGATGGATCAAATCAATCCAACTGGAATTTCTACCCATTCATCCACCTCCACCTTTGAGGATTGGGGAGAACTCAACCTAGATTATCAAGCAAGGGATCATCAATGGACAGATTTCAGAGTAAGCAAATCTTCTTTTTATTTTTTGCATTCTTTTGTACTTATTACACTGCATGTGGGGTTGAACAGCTAAAATGTAATATTATCTTAAATGACTTTAATTTCATTTATTTCCTGCAGTTTTTCCTCTAACTTTGATTTGTTCTTACGTATCAATTTTTTTTATCCACTTTTGCAGCCAAACGGCATTATCGATGACACTCCATTGCAGATTACTGGATTATAGAGAGAGAGAGAGAGAGAGAGAGAGAGAGAGAGAGAGAGAGAGAGAGCAGGACTTATTGTGAACAAAATGTTGTTTATTCATGGGTTGTTTGAATTTTGAGAAATAGATTGGTTATGCTGGGGAGTTAATAGAAACTAAGTATTGTATAAAAGAGACCCAATTCATGTAATCAGAACTTATTGTACATGAAATGTTGTTTATTCATGGGTGATTATTTGAATGTGATCAGAAATGGATTGGTTGCCTTTTTTTATTTTTGGGTAAGAATGGATTGGTTGTGTTGTGGAGTTATAGGGACCCAATTCACGTAAGCATTTCCCTTTCCAGTAATTATTGTATTGAGATTTCTCCTAGATATTGATTTCCTTCCTTGCATGAACAGCAATTGAATCCAAGAGCTCTATTCCTTTTAAGAGTAGAGCCCACAGGCAAAAAGTATAAAAGAGTAGTTGACACATGAACAACAGTATATCATTTGTATATGAATTAGTTGGAGGCGGCTAATTACATGAAAGAGGGATGAAAATGACCTTCTAGAATTAGAAGGTTTCATGGAAGAAAGAACTGGTTTGACCTTATATAAAAGACAAGTTTCATGGATCTTCAAATATAGACAGTTGAAAAAAATCAACAGCCAATATCTGCCTTCTCCAATCGTGTCTGGGACTATTTGCTTGAAGCCCAGGGTGTCCAAGTGTAGCATGAAATAATAAATAAACAATAAAAGGTGATCTTTTGTGATCATCTAATGTCATGCTGTTATTGGTGGTTTTGAGAAAAGTCAAGAATATTTGTTAGTCATTAGGTGAATCCCATTTTTCTTTAATGAAATCCATTGACTGTTTGCTGTGCCATTGCCGACTCTCTCTCTCTCTTCATTTTCAGTCTTCTCTTCTTTCAATTTCTCTTAAAGGGGACTTCAATTTTTTTTAATCACTTATAAAAATACAAAGTCACAAAATTCATTGGAATCAATTACATGAACAAATAGGCCATTAATATAAATGTTCTCAATCACTACACAAGACATCACTATACTAATAATTGAGTTATAGAGGAGAAAGAGAAATATTAGACTCAGAGAGGATATAAGAAATGGATGGAGGGAGAAAAGTGTGAGAATATTGCCATAAAATTTTTATTTTTTTTGAATGGAGAAGAAAATCTCAATTATTAATTTACTCCCTTAATTAAAGCAAAAAGAAATAAAATCCAATATTGAAATTTGATAAATTACTAAAAAGTTAACTTAAATATAAAAAAGGAACTTAGTTCTAACAATTCCTAACTTGAATCTTCACCATAATAAAATATCATTATGCATTTTGGCCATAACTTTTTTTTTTCCTGAATCATTTGATCTGAGGCTCTCTTAAGAAGTAAGACAATAAACTTTCAAAAGAGACCAATTTTATATTATTATGAGTTGTTTGATTCATCAATTAGATACTTCATTGTGAATGAGAAAACTCTAGGGCATGTTTGTGTATGTCTGCGGAAGAGGAAAGTAGTGCTTCCTTTTCCAAAAAAATATTGCATTTCCTACCGGGGAAGGTTAGACTCCGATTTCAGCATAACCAAGTGAAAAACAGGTATTTTTTTGAGTTTTTCTGTGGCAGCCTCTTGCACGACTTAGTTCAAATGTGCCCCTAGTGTACATTATTTTCCTTTGGTTGCAAGGAAGTTGTTTGCAATTTTAAGACATATGCACCAAACTCAGAGATCAATTGAGCCGCAATAATAATTTACACATTTTGTCATGTGCATTTGTTTATATGGAAATGAAATCCCATAAATTCTAAGAAATGTATTCTCATCAAAGTGCCTTAAATTGAAGAAATAAAGGTAAAGATCCACTAATAGCCATCAAATGATCCCCACTTTGATGGAAATAAATACCAAGACACCCTATAAATCAAATCCCAAGAAACCTAGAAACCCAGGCTCTTATTTACATCTGCAGATAATATCCTTCGCCCTCACCCCTTTTGATATTCCTTTGAAATTTATTTACCATGAATTCCTAATATTTCAGTTCTATGCGAACAGAAAAGCCCATCATAAACTTCTCCAGAACTTTTATGTAACATCTGCCTCCATTTGAAAGCCTAAATTAGTTTGTCCATTGTCTACTGGATCCAACAACAGCAATGAAGAATTTGTATCAGAAACATTAAATGACCAAAAATAATTGCTCTTGGGTCATCAGATATGCTTGATTGAATCTCAATAGCTACTGTAATGATAGATTTACCTTGGATTTATTTGTCACATGATCTACAACCAATAGGTCATCTATTCTGTTTGATGATCTTCCACGCCAAAGTCCTTAGTGGGATGTTCTTCTATCAAAATTTCTTTTGCAAGAACTATGGCAATTGGCAAAGCTCTTCTTTTTTCTTTTTTTTTTTTTTTTTACAGTTCTACAATATTATCTTCTGCAATTTGATTAATAATAGAAACTTTTGGCTCATGACCCATCACATGCATATCATTAGTTGGGAGATGATTAATCAAAGTCTTATATATGATGATTAATCAAAGTCTTATATATGTTACCAGAGCAGTTAGTTACTAACACAATGTTTTTTATATCAATTGAATTGTCTGGTTTTTACTATAAAATGTAAAAGATGTCCAATTTTCGCATTCAATGTTTTCCGTCAACCCTCCTTTAATTTTTTTTTTTTTAATAATAATATGAGATTAGAATTGCTTTGATATCAATCGGTGCAGTTCGAAATGAATAATAAAGGTAAACAAGTTTAAAATATAATTTTTTTAAGCTACAGTTGAAACAGAAACTTTGATTGCGGGAAGAATCGGCCACTATGACCATACTTGGAAATGGCCTAGTCTGAGTTACCCAAACTCAACCGAGTTTTAAAACACTGACTCCCGACAACTATAATATAAGTTTTTCAATTTTATTTTATTTTATTTTTTACTCTTTTGCTACACTAAAACCCATGAGAGACGATGGAAAGTTGATGCCCATTCATGCGAATAAAGAAATCATCTCACGTAAAGAGAGAACTTAGGTGTTCAACCATACACAGTAAGGTGAGAAATGGGATGTCCAACCAAGTGGGCTATGCCAAAGTTCTCAACATGAGTTTGTCATTACAGTATATACTAAGCTTGTGTTTTGGGGCCTTAACTGGCCCGGCTCTTGTTGGAATTTTGGGATCAAAGGGTCACTAGAAAATCCAATAGCCTTTCAAATGGGACCAATACAACATAACATAATTGTCATTTGATTCACCAATTAGGCTCACCTTTCTGATGAAGAAGAGAGAGATGCAGTCAGGTGACTCCTTCACTCATTGGAGCCTTCTTGTTTGTGGTGGCTTTGGTTGCAGTTGACTTCCCAACTCTAAAAGTCTGAGGTAAGGCCTAATAGTTCAATCCAATCCCACGAGGGAATACAAGATATTAGTAGGTGTGATATTAACCTATAAAAAACAACTAACCTACCAACTATTGCCCATTATGTGGGGGTTCCAAGCCAAGACTCCATCTTATTGCATCATGTAAAGATGGAAATTAGTGGAGCAGTATAACGATGTTGAAATCATTGGTCCCTTTCAAGTACACAGAAATTTCAAAGATGAAACGCAAGGATATGGATACAAAAATGAAAGAAACAGGATAAGTGTTTAAAATGTTATGTTGGTGGGATTTAGTTTAATCATTTGGGGTTGACAGAAGGGGATGTTTTACAAATTAAAAGCTTATCCTTTGTTGTTTTGCTAAAGCAAGGGAGGATTCTGATCCTTCTAAATGCTATTTGTTTGGACTGTTGTATTGTGTGGTTGTGCATTTTAATGGGAAAAAATCCCTGCCAACCATATCGAGGTCTAATGGTTTATAGGGTGGGGGCCGTGGCCCGTGGGGCTATCTGTAGGTGTTTCTAATGTATTATGCCAATCCTGTGCATCTGTCTCCCATAGCACCTACTGTGCGAACATCTGCGTGTTGCCCACTATAATCCATGCAACCCCTCACACATCACTGCCTCAACCTCCTACACCCCAATGTCACAGGCCATAGGTTTGTTTACATCTGTTCAAATGGGACTGAGCATTGGCTTGAAATCATATAAAACTGATGCCTTAAAAACTTATAAGGGTATGTCTCAAGGGGTTAGAATGACTTGGATGACCTGAGATTTTACATACAGATGAGTCGGAACAAAACAAGATCTTTCAACTCCCCACATCCCTCATAATTGTTAAGGCCTCAGTGGGGTGGGTGTGGACCATCCACACCAGAGCGCGAGTATTTAAGATGTGATCGGTGTGACTGTTTTTTTGGCCGCTAAACACTACAATGCACAACTCTTTTATATCTAAGGATGTAAATGGGTATCAGATTCTCCGATTACCTAGAAGTTCCGACTTGTTAAAAATCGGATCTAGGTTCTTATTTAGGCCCTGATAAATAAATGAGTTCGAATCTAAGTAATTTTTTGGACCCGTGCCCTAAATGGGCCTGAATCTAGTTCCACATTGGTTCGGACCCGTAGACTCGGAACCCAACATATTATCTCAATTTTCATGAATCTTTCATAGAAACTATGTTTTTTTTTTCTTCATATCGTTCTCTGCCTAGATCTGGACCCGTCCCATATACAGTTATGGTTCCAGTTCCATCTTCTCATTAACGGTTCTGGTTCTGGAACCAAGAAATTTGTTTCGAAACGGTTCAAGGTCTGGGTTCGGTTTCACCTTCTCATTAACAGTTCCGGATCTGGGCTCACCATGGACCCGGATCGGAGCCAACCCGTTTATATCCCTATTTATATCAGGTTGAACCCAACTTTGGAACCAAATCAAAATTCTTATATATATATATATATATATATATATATGATTAAAAATAATGAACATGTTAAAATAGTGGCTCGAACTTGAGAACTTGGGGTTGCAGACATCTATCACTGTATAAAATAATACTAGTAAGATATTTATATATTTTTGTAGATGGCACTTTTATTTATGGTAAAATACAGTGTAGGTTGTGTTGTAGAGCCACATAAGTTTTAGTAGCATTAATCATCCTTTTAGTTTACTAACAGTAGGCTAAAATCTAGAAGTTATTTGAGATTTTGCTAATATATATTAATTAGGCAATCTAAAAAGCCAAAGAACAACCATTCCCATCATCTTCCAAATGGTACTGGAATTGGTGGACTTGATTATGGTTGTGTATGTTTTAGATTTCTTCTTTCTTCTCGTGATTCTTCTCTTCTTATTCTTCCTTTTCTCCTTGTGCTTCATCTTCTTAGTGGAACTTTTGGGAGTTGGAACATTTCAACATAATAACGACCAGAATCACTTCATTCTAGGGTTTTAGTGCGTTTTTCTAAGGTAGAATGACCTTATTTCTCCACATGCTATAAATCTTTGTAAGCAAATCAAAAGGATCATTTTGATCCCAGCTCACTTCACCTCAACAAAACTGAATATGATTGGTGATCAATAGAATCAAGGCCCGAGATGTGCCCGAGATGTGGGCTACTCATATTTTGATTTCCTGTGCCTGAGATGTGGGCTTTTCTTTTATGGTTTTCCTATGCCGGAATGTGAGCTATTTTTTTGTAATCTTGTTTGAATGGGGTATGCCCATTGGATACTTTCGATTTGAAAGCTATCATTTGTAAATCTTGATCTTTAGAGAAAATGAAAGGCCAACTTATCTTTCAAACAAACTAAAAAAAGAAAAAGTAGGAAGGAAAGGAAATTTCGTATCTTTTCTAAAAAAGAAGGATAAGAAGAAAAGAGACAATGATGGATCTTATCGAGGAGTGGGTCCATCCAAAGGGAAGTATTAAAAGGTATATATGCTTGTATATATTAACGCCTCGAGGTTTTACTAAGAATGGTTACCTAAGAAAATTTAAAATAGTATCAGAGTCTTGTGTAGCCCATGTGTCAGCCCACGTGACAGAACTTCCACTTGTCTCAATTATGTTGGGGTCGGCTACACGAATCATGTATTCTATTTCGATCCATCTTGCGCCAAATCCTCAGATAAGTTACACTTATGCATATCTATTTTTACAACATCCATTTACGTCATCTTTGGCATACCCATTACCCTTGGTAGGTCATCAACTTTCATGACCAAACTTTTTTTTTCTTATCGACACTGTTACTGGCCTACGTTGGACATGCCCAAACCATCTCAAACGAATTTATCTAATTTATTCCTACTATTGATACTCCTAAATGCTTTCGAAAGTGCTCATATCTAATTGTATCCTTCCTACTTTTAACACACATCCACTCAACATTCTTATATCTACATCCATTTTGTGCATATTTAATTGCTTCTTAATTGACCAACATTCTCCTCCATATATCATAGCTGGAGGGAAGGTTAACTATAAGAAAATTTAATAGCTTTATCTATAGATCTTGAACTTACAGGAATCAGCCCTCGAGTGCTCATGGGCCAGCCGGGGGCTTTGGGCCTAGCGCTAGCCCAACCCTGGGACCAGCTTTGATAGAACTCGGGTTGGGCCTGGATTTAATCCTTTCATTTGTACACTATAGGCCCATTCCCCCATCTGAGTCACTTCTCCGAGTCAAGACAGACTCAAAGTCTCAAGCCTGTGAAAGACGCACACAATCCAATCAAAAACCCAAAACCCTAAATTGGCACGTGCCGTCTTCTTCCCTCTAAAACGAACCCCAACTCCCAACAAGAGTTGCAGAAACACCCGCCTTTCATTTCAAAAACCTGCAACTCCTCAATCTCCATTCAACAAGAAAAAGAACAAATCTTTCATCTCTTTCTATCTCCATCTCTATTTCTACAGCCATTAATGGCGTCTTCAAGCTTCAAGAAGAACTACCGCTGCATCCCAGCTCTCCAGCAATTCTACTCCGGCGGACCCTACGCCGTCTCCTCCGACGCCTCCTTTCTAGTCTGCGCCTGCGACGAAAAGATCAACATCGTGGATTCCTCCAACGCCTCTATAAAATCCACTCTGGAAGGTGATTCCGAGTCCGTCACCGCACTCGCTCTCAGCCCCGACGACAAGCTCCTCTTTTCCGCCAGCCACAGTAGATTGATTAGGGTTTGGGATCTCTCCTCCTCCAAATGCATCCGATCTTGGAAGGTAACTTCAAATGATAAAAGAAATTAGGGTTTTTTCGTGTTTTTTTTGTAATTGTAAGATTTGAAGTGGGTTTGATGTTGGTTTGGATAGGCGCATGAAGGTCCTGTGATGAGGATGGCCTGCGATTCGTCTGGGGGATTGCTTGCGACTGGTGGATCGGATAGGAAGATTCTTGTTTGGGATGTTGATGGAGGCTTCTGCACGCATTATTTCAAAGGGCACAAGGGGCTTGTGACGAGTTTAATGTTTCATCCCGATGCGAATCGCCTGTTGGTAAATTGGACTCATGAAAGCATTCTATCTATCTGCTCTGCATTGTTGTTATTAATTTCATATGCACAGCACAGCTTGAATTGGTGTTTTAGATTGCACTCTTTGCTGTCACGGTTAAATATACAATTGTAAATTATCGATTTTTAGATTTACAATGCCTTTTTCTACCCTCAATTAGAAGCAGAACCAATGTGGTTTTGCCATCTGCTGTTGTGATTGCGGTCGGGCGGGTCCAGTGGATCCAAGCTTGTATAAGCTGCTGGGTGCCAATGACAATTCATAGTCACTTGTAGTCAACCAACCAACTGAATGTAGCCACAGTGATTACACACTGTTATTTTTGTGCAACACAGTACACTGGATGTATTAGGTTCGTCCGAAGGATGCCGCATGAATGCAGTGCCATGGTTGGAACTTGGAATGCAAAGGCACTGACTGACTGAAGTGAGGAAGAACTACTCTTCAACATAGAGGGGATGAAACTTTTTGAGCATTTAGTTGTTTTCGTAAGACAAACGGGGATAATTTTGTTACATGAAGAGAATGGGGGAGTTGACTTTCTTGAAATAAGCCAATGGCCTGTTTCAGAATTGCAGCCAATGCCCGGATGGAGCACAAGGTGGTTGCTACTAACTAGCTTTGCAGTAACTTACATTTTCATAGAACTTGAAGTTGCTAAAGCCCCTCAACTTTGAAATATCTTCAACAGTCACAGGGAAACTTTGTGGCCTTTTGAACAATTGCACTTCTTGTTCCTCAGTCTTTTTTCTTTCTCTTCACTGTGAGCTCTCAAATCAGTATCTTGAGTTAAAAGTTGAGACACCTTTGCTGCCTCCAACAACCTGCTAATATCTTGCACTTCGCAAGAACCACTTGAAATCACCATATTGTCAGTACTGGTTCTCCTAGTGCTCCACCAGGAAGTGCTTTAGTGTCTTGCATCAAAGCCATAACGGCACTACGTCATCACCTTTACCCCATAACTAGGTTTGTTTGTGCCTCTCGTTTCATGAAGAAGAGTAACCCTTGAAAATACTGTAGAATGTCACTTGACATTTATTGATGGCCCACTATGACCACCTAGTATGGTAGCTGAAAGATTCTTTCGACCATTTTGTTACATCCAAATATTTTGGAGGAGCTTTAGGTTTTATCTAGTGTGAATTTGATGTAGGCAAAGATAAGGAATGTACAATGTGGACCGCATGGCACCCATAAATCCATCCGTGCGCAGTAGGGATACCCCTCTTTTTTCTGAGCTATTGTTAAATTATTTAAGGGTGTATTTTGGGTATTTGGTGGTGAAGCATTTTTTCGAAAGGCTTGAAGCCTCTGCCCTTGGTGTGAAACCTTTTATTGACTATGTGAGAAATATATTTTGGCTGATGATTCAGCCAGATGTTTTCCTCTTGTGGTTATGTAATATTCTCATTGTTTAAGCACTGCTTTTGGGATTTGATATGATTGATTGCTGAGATTTTGCATGCTATTTGTAGCTTTCTAATTAACTATTGATATAAAATAAAGTAAGTCCTATTATTGCAGTATATTTGTTATTTTTTATTTTTTATTTTTTATTTTTTTGTTGTTGTTGTTGTTCTAATTCTTTAGTTTAATACTCCAGCCTGTTGTATTTGAAAACTGTATAAGTGAATATTGGTGGGACAGCCAAACCACTATCCATTTAATCTTGTGGGTTTGTTTGGAAGTAGAACCACTTGCAGATTATGTTCACACTGATCCTAGCTTGCATTTGGTTTATTTTAATTGTCTTTCATTTTTTCCTATAACTATGAGTTGTTAAAGTGAAAGAGTGGCTTTCCAGTTTTCTTGTGTTACAACATGATGCTAAAATATGCTCTTTTTTTGCAAGATTTTATATGCTTTAGTTGAAAATACTTCTATTGGCTGTCACCCGTTGTTATTCAAGGGAAATTTCATAGATTATATTTCAAGGAAGATTCACATATTGCTGTGTATGCAGTGGACATAAGAGTAGAATGTGTATATTCTTGATTATTCTACTGATGTATGCTTTGTTGGATTGACTGCAATGTTTTGGCTGTTGTAGCTGTTCTCTGGAAGTGATGATGCAACTGTTCGAGTGTGGGATCTTGTTAGTAAAAAATGTGTTGCGGTGCTAGAGGAGCATTTCTCGACAGTGACTTCTTTGGCAGTATCTGAAAATGGATGGACTCTACTTAGTTCTGGTAGAGATAAGGTGTGGTTAAACATCTTCTTATTGTTTAAATAATATCAGTTTCTTTAGAGTTTGGACTGGGAGAAAAGGAAGATGTTCCTGTGGTTAGTTTTTTGTTTTTCTTCTTCTTCGTCGTCTTTTTTTATTTTTATTTTTTTGTTGGGGGTCTCTCCCTCATGTTGGTTCTTTCTTTTGACATTTGATTGGGGAGTTCAAATCTTCACTTAATTTCTCTTGTTTTTTCCTATATAAGGAGAAGACATATTCTCTCCAAGGTGACAACCCTGTTTTCCTTGGAGAGAATAAACTTGTTCTTTTCTCCATTTTCTCTTCCTTCTCTTTCTTTAGTGTTGTTCTCTTGGTGGGGATTCTTCTATTGTTCTTTTCCATCGCTTTTCTACTAATTACCCTAGGCCTCCACAAATCTTCTGTTTCTTGGTAGTAAATTGGTACCTGCGTTATGCCTCTCATGAGGAATAAGGCACTAACGGGCACTTAATGATATGTTGGCACCAGTCTCATTCCTTTGAGCTTTGGTTTATATGTTGTTTACCGATCAAAATGAATGAACAAATATACATCTCTTGACTTGGTTAGTGCCCATCTCATTACACAACAGTAGGACCCAAAAGTTTGAGGCATGACAATACTCAGTCTATGCAGTTGTAGTGTAGCAGCGTTATATCTTCACAGATATTCCTTCTGACCTCATTCCTAACACAGTATCTTTTGATTTTTCTTTTGAACATTCATAGCTAATTTCAGATATTTTGCCATGATAATGGTTTCTTTAGAACTTGTTTCTTTTGTGCTCAGAAATCATCGGGGGTTTCATAATTTTAAAAACTTATCAAGAATTTCATAGTAAGATATCCTTTCGCTTTCTGAATACCTCTGCAGTTACAAAACTCTCTCTCCCCCACTTCCTGTGAGGGAGTTTGTGTGACCAATCTAACCTTTCACTATTTCACTCTATAAGTCTTATCACTGTTGTTACATGCTTTATATCAATATGAAAGTGAAATATGCTATCGATTTACTTCTTATCATGCATTGCTAAGTGAATGACACCTTTAGAATGATGGCTATTTCTCAACACATATTTCTACTTCAGGCTGTGAATACATAAACTAGCTGAAAGTTTTTTGTGGTGTTGCCCAACCTTTTATGGTTATTTGTTGGGAAAGCAATGGTCTTTTAATCACCACTAATTTGTAACTACAGGTTTAATCAATTGCGTCTTATGAATGTATTCATTTTAGAGATGGAAACTCTTTTATTCACTTGATGTATATTGTTCACCATGATGCTTTTCATAATTAGTCCAGTCTAGACCTACATATCTATGTTCTTTTCATTATGACAATGTGGACATTAAATAAATCTTCTGTTTTCTTTGATGCATTTGATCTTGCTGTGAGGAGTCGTATTTCGGATCAAAATATTCCAAGGCGCCAAATCAGCCAAAATTTTAAGTTTATTCTCCTGTTCTTTTGTTGTTTGTTTTTGCTCTTGTCAATTCTGAAACAATGGAAGTGCGTAAGCTGTCATCATTTTACTTATTGTTTCATCCATGAGTAATTATGTTTCATTTCTATTTTTATGTATCAGAATTGAGAAGCTTTTGTTAGACATTTTTTTAATCAGTTCTTTTATGATACCTCCTTTTGCTTTCTTTGCGTTATTGATAAAAGCTAATTACTAAAATCACCCCAGGTTGTGATTTTATGGGATCTGCGTAACTACAGCTCTATGATGGCAGTACCAGCAAATGAGGTGATTGAAACTGTCTGTGTTATTTGCAGTGGGATGGGTCTGTCTGCTTGTTTGAGCCCATGGGAGCTTCAGAATGTTAAGAAAAAGAGAAGTGGGTCACCACCAATTTGCTTTTTGACAATTGGCGAACGTGGGATTGTACGGATATGGAACTCTGAAGGGTAAGCCATCAAAAATTCTTTTAGGGCATGTTTATGCAGCCACGTTTCTGTGGAAAAGTAATGGAAAATCTGGCTGTTTTTCTGCAGTGGAGATTTTCCATGTTTGATGCGGCCTCTTTTCCGCTAGGAAAAGAATAAAAGGAGCTAATTTCTCTGCACTTATGCAGAAAAGCGTTTCCAATTGGGGGGGTTGGTGTTCCTATGGAAGAGGAAAAAGCCACAGAACCAGTTTTCCACGGATGTGGGCATGTTTGTGCGGTGCTGTGGAAAACCAGTTCCCTGGAAAAAAAATTCATTTTCCCTGGAAAACCTTTTCTGAGCTCCCCCATCAGAAATGGTTTTCGGTAAAAGCGTGGAAAAGTTGTTTCATTTTTTCGGTTTTTCTTAAGGAAAAGTGGCTGCACCAAATGTAGAATTTTAAATGCCGTGGAAAAGCTTTTCCACTTTCCTTTTTTTTTTTTTTTTTTGCAGAAAAGTGGCCATACAAATGTGCCCTTAGTGTTTGTTACTGGAATGGTTCATTTTTTCTAACAACTGTTACTCTGTGAGGCCTCATTGTCTCTTGAAAACCATTATCATTATAGTTGTTTGTTTCATTTTCTTTCATCTTAAATTGAAATGATGTGATTTTCTCTTTTTCACCAGCAAAATCTGTGTGTATGAGAAGCAATCTTCAGATGCCACTGTTAGCGCAGACGAGGATAATGAGAAACGGGGGTTCACATCAGCTACAATATTACCTTTAGATCAAGGGTTGCTTTGTGTCACTGCTGACCAACAGTTTCTATTTTATCGTCCAACACAATCTGCTGAAGGGTCGTTTCAGTTAAAACTAAGTAAACGGCTTGTTGGTTATAATGAAGAGATTGTGGATTTGAAGTTTTTAGGCGAGGAGGAAAAATTTCTTGCTGTAGCTACAAATGTGGAACAGGTAGATTGCTCATGCTGACTGGTTTTGTCTCCTCATGATGTTTTCAAAGTTGCTTACATGTTTAGTGGACGACTGTTAACTCTTTGTTTTTATTCACTACTCACATTTTCTCTACATAGAAGAAAATTTATAAGATGTTTTACTGCTTTATTTGCCTTTCTGTATGTATTTTTAGGTAGTCGGGATAGGGCTTCAATGATGATGCTCGTGCATATTTCTCTGGAGAATGGAATGATTAAAAAGTCATCTTAATTAGAACTATTGTCTATAAATGCAGTATAACATTTCAAACAACATTTCTTGTTGCCCTTCTCAAGTGTTTTGCTGAACATATGTGCAGGTGCGAGTATACGAGCTTGCATCCATGTCATGTTCGTATGTCTTGGCAGGGCATACAGATATTGTACTATGCCTTGACACATGTGTTTCAACTTCAGGGGGGACGCTTATAGTGACTGGAAGCAAGGACAACAATGTGAGTATCTCTTCTCTTTGCATTAAAATGTACTGTTTCTTTGGTGGAGTGGCGTAAAGTGTGGGTTTGCTCCCCATGTCTTGTGTTCGAAACCCACCCTAGATTTGCCCGGTATGCATTTGTGTAGATTTTGCGGGTGCCACCCGAGGGATTAGTCATGTTGGGTCAAAGATCTCAGTGGTACCCATCTCAGAAAAAAAAAGTGGATAGAGATTTCTGAATGCTTCTAATTATAAACCTTGTATACAAAAGAATGAAAATAAGTAGCAGTCTCTCTCTCTCTCTCTCTACACACACGAATTTGTTTCCTTGGAGAACAATTTGACTCACCTTTCTCATTTTCAATGCTTGTTGTCTGTGATGCACTATACTTCAAATAGGCAACGTATCATATTGTATCCAATACTTTACTTTTTATGTGTAAAATCTGTGTCCTTGTCATGTCCATGCCGTAATTAGGCATCATAGCTTGTAGTATTGTTAAAAATGCAAGCCAGAGTAGCTTTGTGTCTTCCCTATAATCACTTACACTTGCTAATATTATCAATGGTACCATTAAACAAATGCGAAAGAGAAGGGCCCGTAGCACACTTGGAAGGTCCTCATTGTTGCGATCTTGAGGTGCAGGTTCGTGTCATGTTACCATTCAGAGAAAAAAAGAAATGCTAGTGTATCATGGTACTATCAAAATGGTAACACACAGTTATTGCTTTGCCTTAATGCCATAGTATTATCTTACTCATTTTATACTGATATAAAAACATATTAACTTCTCATGTTACTACAACTGTGATGTTTTTGGTTTTTGAATGGCTAATTCTTGCTCCCTTGTCTGTAGGTTAGGCTATGGGAAGGTAAAAGTAAATCTTGCATAGGACTTGGTGTAGGCCATATGGGTGCTGTTGGAGCTGTTGCTTTCTCTAAGAAGAGGAAGAATTTTTTCATAAGTGGTAGCAGGTAATATTTCATTGGGACCAAAGTGATTCTTTTGGACCATCCCA
This sequence comes from Cinnamomum chago, assembly GCA_038049695.1. Lineage (NCBI taxonomy): Eukaryota > Viridiplantae > Streptophyta > Magnoliopsida > Laurales > Lauraceae > Cinnamomum > Cinnamomum chago. The sequence goes on from CP142456.1 coordinate 1,976,167, forward strand.
TAAAATTTGAGTGTTGATTGTGTTGCATTTAGATTATTTGAAATAAACAATGTACTTGTTTCAGAGTCATACCTGACATGACTTTTAAACATTATTTTGAAATGTGCTTTTCATCTTTTGAAATCTACAGTTGGTCCAGAGCCAAATTCTGGGTATAGAAGAAATATACTAGGAGGAACAGAAGAAGTCATACATACATACATATATATATATATGTGGGAGGTGCTCGCATGAGAGCATCTCTCACCTTATTATGAAAGAATAGGGTGGGGGCCCTCACATCCATATTCAATGCCAACAACTTAAATGTGAGGGCCCGCACCCTATCTCTCATAGTAAGGTGAGAGATGCTCTCATAGGAGCATCTCCCTATATGTGTGTGTGTATATATTTATATATATATATATATAAAGAGAGAGAGAGAGCCTTTTTTCAGTCAGTTTGTTTTAGATCTTTTTTAATTATCTTTATGTAGAGTGGCAATCCAGCATTTTACATATAATTTCATTCAGTTTAGCTGGTAGTATTGCTTGAAATGACCCTTTGATTCTGTTGATGCCTGTTGAGTTGATGATGGATGTCATATCTTAGTTTTATATTTCATGACAAGATGAACAATAAATTGTTCTTTTAGCAACTCTACAATTAGATATGCCAGTTCTCCTCTTAACGCTAGTTCCCGTTGTTGTCTTTCTATGTAGTGATTGTACCATCAAGGTTTGGAGTTTGGAAGGGCTCTCTGAGGATTGTAGTGAAGTTGTTAGTTTGAAAACAAAAGCAGTTGTGGCAGCACACGATAAGGATATTAACTCTCTTGCTGTTGCACCTAATGATAATTATGTTTGCAGTGGTTCACAGGTTAGTTTGTTAAACTAGCATTATTATTTATCTTCTCAAAGATCGAATGAAAAGTTCAAAATATTTTGTTTTTGTTACTGAGAAAAGTTGAGACTATTTCTTGCTGCAGTTTGAATATTTGTAAACATGTTTCTGTTGTATAGGACCGCACTGCTTGCATATGGAGGCTTCCGGATCTAGTGTCAGTAACAGTACTTAGAGGGCATAAAAGGGGTATTTGGTCTGTTGAGTTTTCTCCAGTCGACCAATGTGTGATAACTTCATCTGGTGACAAAACAATAAAGATCTGGGCTATATCTGATGGTTCATGCTTAAAAACATTTGAAGGCCATACATCGAGCGTGTTACGGGCCTCATTCCTTACTCGAGGGGCCCAGTTTGTTTCTTCTGGTAAGTATGCCATTTTTTTTAAACCTGAAATCATGCTTTTGGATATTACATTCAGGACTGACTCAATGAGACTTCTTTTTTTTTTTTGTAAAGGTTCTGATGGCTTGGTAAAGCTATGGACAGTGAAAACAAATGAATGCATTGCTACGTATGACCAGCATGAGAGTCAGGTTATAAATCTATTTTCTTCCAGTGTTTTGACTTCAGATTTCCCATATATGCTCATTTTTCCATGTTTCTATCCGGATGGTGCTGTTTTGTATGCAAAATCATTTGTTTTCAAAAACTTGGGCCGCCTGCAACCTACTTTTCAGCCTATCAAAATTCAAGGCCTCTCTCTCTCTATTAAGGCCTCTAAAACATCTCTCTCTCTCTCTCTATTAAGGCCTGCACTTTCTTTTCTTCTGATTCTTGAAATGATTGTCATATATTGCTACTTTTCAAAGGAATCTTGGCCATGAAATAAATTGTCAGCTTACACCAAATCTTTAGCAGCAACCTGAAAAGAATTTATTGTGTGGATTATGAACATCCATGTCTGAAAACTTGGTTTCAATGGAATATTTTACGACCTATTTTGTTTATGTAATTTGGTGGTTACTGGTCAACATTATGGCTGGCATTTGCTTCCTAGTCTGTAGCTTCCATTAGTTCCATACCTGATCTATAGCCTATGCCAGGCAAGTTATGATCTGGGACAAAATTTTAGGATGTATAAATAACAGCCCGCTCAGCACTCAGCAGTCAGCACTCTTAGCCTATTTATGTATGACTACTATCAGTCTATCTATGACCTTATTTTGAGGGCCAAGTGATAAATAGAGATGGATCTGGCGTGGTCTACCACCGACTTGACTCAGCCTGTACTTGAATCGATAATAATTATTGTTGTGTCATTGTTCTTATTCTCATTCTATGCAGGTTTGGGCATTAGCTGTTGGTAAGCAGACAGAAATGCTTGCAACCGGTGGTCGTGATGCAGTTGTTAATTTATGGCATGACTGTACTGCTGCAGATAAGGAGGAAGCTTTCCGTAAAGAAGTGAGTTTGTTTGCTTTTCTAACTGTATTGAAAATATACAAAATTCTGGTTCTTTTCTTCATTTCCATGGTGCATTCTGGGGATGCTTCATGTATTTTCAATGAGTTGAATTGACTGATGTTTCTTTTCTCCTGTGACTTCTGGTGTTTTTTTTTTTTTTTTGGGTCTGAATATTTAAACTGCAAAAAAAAAAAAAAAAAGTTATCTACATTTCCAAAATAAGAAAATGAAAATAATCAATTGAATTTGGATTGTCCTGGTATGACCCTACTAATCTCCATTTTTAGCTGTTGTTTTCTAGTAGAGAAGCTGGGGTGGCTAACTGGCTGCACAAATTTCTCCTAGTTTTGAATGTTTTAGGAACATTGTTCATAGGAAGGAAACAAATATATTGTTTATTTGTTCTATTTTCTTGGACCTAGGGACTGCACATTGGGGGCCAACCTTGTGTACCCAAACTCCAAACTGTTTATATGATGGATACTGTCATATGATGAGACCCACCACATGAATGTCTTAGAAACTAAAAGGTCTGTGCAACCCTTAACTTTGCCTGTCTAACAAGAAAATGCAATGTTTATCAGTTGAGTTATTATTATTATTATTATTTTTGGTAACATGACTTGAACCCACAACCTCAAGGTTGCAATGATGAGCACCTTTCACCATGCCACGTGCTCTTGTTCCTCAGTAGATCATCTTGTGATACATCCTTAGGTGGCATCAGAAATGGTTAATTTTATGGTTGATTCTGTTACCAATGCAGGAAGAAGGTGTTTTGAAGGGCCAGGAGTTGGAAAATGCTGTATCAGATGCTGATTACAGTAAAGCAATTCAATTAGCTTTCGAACTACGCAGGCCCCATAAACTTTTTGAGTTATTTGCAAAACTTTGCAGGCAAGGAACAATCTCTTTGGACTCCTTTAAAAAATGAATTATCTCTCTTAGTTTTTATGTTTTTTATATTGCATCTTATCTACGAGTCTTCTTTCAGGAAGAGAGAAGTGGAGGTTCAGATAGAGAGAGCACTTCGTGCCCTTGGAAAGGAAGAAATGCGAATACTTTTTGAATATGTTCGAGAATGGAATACGAAGCCAAAACTATGTCATGTTGCACAATTTGTGCTTTTCCGGGTTTTCAGCATCCTTCCTCCAACTGAAATTATCGAGGTGAATGACCATTACCTATCCAAAATCTGCCTTAAAAGGCTACTGATCTTGCTATATTGTAGGTTCTCAGAACTTACAGAAATTACAATCAATCCATTAAAACACAATTCATTTTTGTTCTTTACTGTCTTAGATTATCTGGACTACACAGCTATATATCTGCGAGTACAATGCCGAACGCCCCCTTATTTTTAGTAGACGAATCACATATATAATACCTGTTCTCGTGGAAGACTAATCACTTGCGTACATAAGCATGTGTATGGCTGTGTGTGCATGCGAGTCTGTCCGTGTCTGGCATGGACCTTATCCAAAAGATTACCTGTGTCCCTGAGTATGATATATAAATGAGGCTCTAAAACTCGGCATAATTCTGTGCCTGCATGGACCCGAACCTGTCCAAGACCATTTACAGCCTGGTATACTCACCAGCATTTCACAATATTTCAATAAGAGATTAGACCAAGAATATCTTGTTATTATATCAAGTTTTTTAGGATATATCCAGAATGAGGTCCTTGCATGTTTTACCTAGAACTTCTTGTTATTAACATATATTTCAAAGTACTTTTTTAATGTTATTAAAAGATTTTCTGTTCTACGTTGTGTCTTTTGTTATATATCTTTTATGCTAGAAATTACAAAATGGGTCTGTGATAATGGGGAAAAAAGAGTTCTCTTAGCGCTTTTTTTTTTTGGTATTGCTTTATTGATCTATGAGGCATAAACATTATTGAGCTGGTTAATTATCATGGAAGGAAAAGGGGCATGTGTATGCCAATACTAAGCTGATGGTTTTATGTGTTCCTGCTTTTCAGATAAAAGGCATAGCAGAGCTCCTTGAAGGCCTCATGCCCTACACCCAGAGGCATTTCAGTAGGATAGACAGGCTTATACGAAGCACATTTTTATTGGATTACACTCTAACTGGAATGTCTGTAATTGACCCAGAAACTGACACGTCAATTCCCAAAGATGAATCCATATTACAGTCAGATGAAAACAGGAAAGCAAATGACTTGCCAATGTCTGAAGAAAATGTGGTTGACGAGCAAACATGGGATTCTACAGAGATGGAGGATGAGAAGGTTTCTTCCAAGAAACGAAAATCAAGCAAATCAAAAGGCATGAAGAAGAAACTTAAAGGGATGAGCTCAGATGCAACCACAATTTTGTTACATGCATGAATCTGTTTCTATTTTTAGTTATATTAATGTGGATGAAGTTTTGGTTATAAGGGGCTTGTTTTGATCTTTCTTTTTTCAGGTTGTTTTGAGGAAAATTTTCTTTTGCCGATGTTAAAAAGGATGTTGTAAAATATTTGTCTATTTGGCTACATGGTAGAGCAACAAAATCTGGGGCATGGATTATATTGGTGGGCCTACTGGACCTGTGGAATTCAAGTTAGGGTGGGTGGGAGAGGAACCATGTAGGTCACATTTGTAAAATATTAATGATCTTGCAATGTCGAGGAAAAGTCTGATTTTTTGTAAGCACAACCTTTCTGCAGTTTGATGTGACCCTTTCTGTATAGGGAAAAAAAAAGAGAGAGATAGGAGCTATTTTTCTCAATTCTGCAGAAGAAAATTTTTTCCTTGAAAGTTCAAGACCTCTGCTCATGTCCATTCAGAAATGGAGTCCAAAATTGTTGTGTTACACATGCAAGCCAATTGTATGACAATGAATGGTTGAACTAACAATTTTTCTCTTCCCCCGTACCAGCTTCGGCCAAATTTTAGGCTCGGATGATGTGTGTAAGGCCAGGAATTTAAGATTTTAGTTTTTTCTCTCGGGTTTTTAGTTGGATGAAGAATTTGAACTCATGCACTCTCACAAAACTCTCAGTGTATGTAAATGGGCTTTTAAGGGCGTGTTTCTTTAGTACATAAGGGAATTTGTGTCTGAAGGTCCTATAAATTCTCTGAAAGGTTGGAATTCTTAAATCCTCTTTTTTGACCTGTTTTTTCACAAGAATTTGCAATGTCAGGATTTTTCTGATGACATCTTATCCCCTCGTATCTTCAAATACTATGTTTTTTCACAAACATTTTAAAATTCTAACCATCTAAAAGGTTTCAAATTACTTTTGGAATCCAAGAATTTTAATTCCTTTGCCTTTTAGTGAAATTTCGAGTACAAAAATTTGCAAATGCCAAAAGGTAGAAATTTCGATTATTTCAAAAGCTATATGAGATCTTGAAATTTGAAATTCTAACAAGAATACAGAATAGGGGATTTGACCGTATAGGTTATAAAATACATTGTATTTCTTAAAACGGTGTTGACTAAAAAGTTATACCAAATATGGTGATCGTACAAAGAGCATTTTTCTTTTTTTTTTTTTTTCCAATTTCACCCTTTTTGTGCGATATCACAAATATTTGTGATATTGCAGCAACTGAAGCTCGTTTTCCCTCCCTTTTTTCCTCCATTCCCAGCAGAAAGCATGTCGTTTTCCTCATTGTTTTTATGTTGTTGTCTCCATCGTTAGAGGGAGATTAGAGGGAGGTTCTCAAGAGGATTAAGCGGTCGCTCTTTCATTTCTTCAAAAGCATATTAAGGTTTCCCTTTTTTCCTCCATTCCCAACAGAAAGTATGTTGTTTTCCCTCATTGTTTTTATGTGGCTGTCTCCATCGTTAGACGAAGGTTAGAGGGAGGTTCTCAAGAGGATTAAGCGATCGCTCTTCATTTCTTCAAAAGCATATGAAGGTTTCTCTACTACTCCTCTTCCTTTTCTCTTCCATTTGTTTTCTTCTTTGTTGTAATGAATTTTGCTTGAACAAGGGATAGATCCATGATGTCAATAATTTGTGGGATTTTGCTGTCTATGTGCCCTTGTTGGGAACTACTCCTCAGAGACCATCTTCATGTGATGGGATGAGGAAATCAAGAGGTGCATTCTGTTCACCTCTGTGCCAAAAATAAAAAAGAAAAAAAAACATGGTTTTTTTTTATTGTCTTCTTGTTTGTTCTTTTGTTTTTGTCATATTTTATTTTGATAAACTAAAAACAGACTCAAATAAATTCTCCTAAATACTTGGTCTAACAAGACTTATTCTAAACTCCTAACACCCTCCCTTAAACTGACTGTACTTCTGACAATCAGTTTAGAGATAAACATCAATCACCCTCCCTTAAACCGTAGTATCCATCGAACACACTCCAAGTAGCTGCCGCAGTGTCATGAAAATGGACAGTTTGAAGGGCTTCGTCAGAATATCTGCAAGTTGATTCTGACTTCTGTAGTAGATTAGATCAATGGTTCCATCCTTTGAAAGATCACGTAAAAAATGATATCGTACATCAATGTGTTTACTTCTTCCATGTAGAACATGATTTTTTGAGAGTTTGATTGTTGAACTGTTATGATAGTAGACTGGAGTGGGACCTTGTTGGGGACAATGTAGTTCTTTAAGGAGTCTCCTCAATCAGATAGCTTGACAGGCACAAGATGCAGCATCAATAAATTCAACTTTATTAGTGGATAGAGTAACAATTTGTTACTTCTTGGATGACCAAGAGACCATTTCTGATCCTCTCTTAAAAAGATAACCAGAGGTGCTTCTCTTGTCATCGACATCAGCCATCTTTTGTCCATTGAGTCTCATCTCATCAGTAGCATTTAATTTATCTCTTTTCTTTTGTTTTTTTGTCATATTCCGTTCACCTTTGGTTTTTATTTCAATAATACTTGTAAAGCTTCTTTGATCATTAGAATGCCTTCATGATATATTATTTTGTAAATGCCTGAGTCACAAAGTTTCCACAAAAGCAAGGCCAATTTATTTCAAAATTCTCAATTTTTAAATTTGAAGAGGTTTGAGAACAAAGGTGTAAGCATCTGTTTATTTCAAAAGGGTGAGGTGTTTGTCTTCCAATGAGCCTGATTCACTTCCAACGTAATGTTGGAGACGACAATGTGGTTAGTATGTCAGCACTGAACATGAGTCCATATATGCTGATGTCCTTGTCAAGGCCTTCCAAGTAAACCAAGAAGTTATTGATTTTCTCTAGGTCCGATTCAAGACGAACCATGTAGAATATGAACAAAGAGACTTGAGGGTGAAAGAGGCATATATATATATATGCCTGTGTGCGCGCGTGTGAGTTATAACATATATGTGGTGAACTCCAATTCTATCAGAAATGTCTTCGAATGCTACTCATCAATTTTCTGACTTTTGATCCAATTTTGAACTTCTTTGTTATTACAGGATGTCCGAAAATGAAATATGTTTGATATTGTGGTGAACTCCAATTCTATCAGAAATGTCTTCGAATGCTACTCATCAATTTTCTGACTTTTGATCCAATTTTGAACTTCTTTGTTATTACAGGATGTCCGAAAATGAAATATGTTTGATATTGCACTTTAATGGGGATTTGGATATTGATCATCTAAATCCGGTATACATGGATGGCGAGCAGAGAATCATATTCGTGGATAGCAACATAAGTTATAATGCAGTAGTTGAACAAATAATTACAGAGACGAACTGGGATGAAGAAGATGAGTATCCACTGATACGATACATGTGTCATATCAATCGGATATTCACATTGGTCGATCTAAAAGGTGATGGAGATATGCGGAGTATGCTCAGATTAAACCGTGATCGAGCTGACCCCATATTATTGTATCTTTATAGAAGTTCAGAAATCTTAGAAAGAACTAAGAAGCCCACTACACGGTACGCTTTAATTTGTTTATACATTTTTCTTAACGAATTCTAAATTTCCTCTTATTCATGAACTTCTTCCGATTGTTCATTTTAAAGTTGTTCAAGTCGCACATCTCCGAGGGCAGGCACAAGTTGCAGAATATTTACAGAAGTTGACAACGAAAGAGTTCCTCCTGAAGCAACGGTTTGTTCTCATAGGTATGCTATGGCTAACACCATTGAAATCTATTCTATTTCGAAATAATTTTATAGAAGAAGGCGATCTTATTGCTCAATTAATTATGCAGGAATAATCTTCCAGCGTCGACGCCATCAATTCAGATAGATTTGAATAGATCATCACCATTTGATGATCATCAAAATGAAACCACACACATAAATGGTGATGGAGCACAAATATTTTCTTATGGTGATGGCCTTGAATCAATTTTTCAAGAAGATTGTCACAGTGATCCATTTAACTTGATTGGCTTGAATATGAATATGCATCTTCCTCAACAATCAGAGATAGCTTATGTTCAACAAGAGATTATTGGAGAGCCATGTAATGCAACTCTAAATTTGAATCTAGTAGATACATTGATACCTGATTCCTTTGTTCTGGGAGATAATCAGAATATTAACTCCATGCATAAGATGTGGAAGGGAAGAAAATTCTCAAGCCACGATTCTTTTAGAGAAGCACTTGCAAAAGCTGCAATGTATGATAATTTTGCAATGAATCGTTTGATAACGTCTCCATCAGAAGTTACAGCACGATGCTGTGAAAGTAACTGTCCTTGGCGTATCCATGCAACACTTGTTAACTCTGGCCCAGAATTTCAGATCAGGACGTACAATGATGTTCATACTTGTTCGAAGCAAATGATGGGGCTTAGACATGGGGAGGTAACATCTAGATTCAGTGCAAGGTGGATCATAGACAGACTACGTATCCATGAGCCATACACACCCAAAGAAATTATAACTGACTTTTCAAAGGAGCTTGGTGTTCAAATTAGCTACAAGAAGGCATGGAAGGCGAGAGTGATAGCACTCGATGAGATACGAAGTTCATATGAACAATCATTCAGTATATTACAAGACTATTGCCATGAACTGAGAAAGACTAATCCTGCCACTGTAATGCATGTGATCCAAGAAGAGGATTCAACATTCTGCAGATTTTTCTTTTCTTTGGGATCAAGTATAGAATCATTTCGTTCCACGTTGAGGCCATTAATTGTAGTTGATGGAACACACCTTCGTCGAAAATATCCTGGCATACTACTCATTGTTGTGACTCATGATGAAAATCATGGGATATTTCCAATAGCGTTTGGTATCGCGGAGATTGAGAATTTCAAAACTTGGGAGTGGTTCATGGCCGCTCTTGAACGTGGTGATCCTCCAATCTTTCTTCCCACATCTTGAACAATGGGAATTTTAGTTGAATGTCCTCCATGTTTTTTGCTATTGAGCGTCCGAGCGACATCCTCAAGTATGCCCATATCTGTGATGAAAGAAGGATATATTTAAAAGGAAAGCGACAACAACTCAAGAACATATATCAATATAATGCAATGATTAGAAAATCTTTTTAGTTACCTGTAATAGTTGAAGCGGCCCTGTGACTGTCTTTACTCGATCTTTTATTCTTGATGCCCAGGTCAAGCTCCTATATGGATTTGCTAGGCAAGCAGGCCCCCAAGCACATGGTTTGAAATCTTCAAAAAGCTCGATCAAGTAAGCATTACCCCTCGAGCCAGAAGTGTTTGTACAAATCTAAGACGAAACAAGATGAAATAGATATGCACGTGCGTGCTTGATCTCAGCTGCTTGAGATGGTCTTTTCAGTAGGTCTTTGAAGTTGTCGTGGAACCATTTCAAGTTTATTTGTCCCCCTTGGAATTCAGATAGATCGGGGGCAACACCCAATAGGTCAAGAAATTTTTCCTCCAGAATCATCCAGTGGGACCATATACGGTCTGTAACAGCAGGCTCATATATAGGAAGGCCATATATATAGGCCACATCCTCCAATGTGACCGTAGCCAAACCCCCAAGAAAGTGGAAGGTGTTTGTTTCCAGTCTCCATCCTTCAATAAGCCCACTGATTAGAGCATGGTCTATCTTTATTTTTTCGATCTCAGAGAAATGATGTAGACCTGTTCTTCTTATATATTGTCGCATTCTTGTATTCAATGTCCAAGAATCATTCTTAGGATCCCAAGGAATGCAACGTGTTATTTCTGGCTCCTATGAAATACAAAAAAGAAAAAAAAATCCCAAGCAACAATTAAAAGTTAAAGAAATGTGATTAAACATTGAGTAATCAAATAAAATAGGATATTCACCTTTCCATCCTATACTTCCTTCGAAATGTGGTTCTCCTGTTCAAACAATATAGATTTGTCTTCGGGACCAGGAATTAAATCTTGCATCTTTATAACTTAGTACATAGCTGCACCAAACTATTAAATCATCTTAATGCTTATAATTTCAACATGTTAAATGAAATTAATCATTAGAGTATTCAACTAATGAAGACATCACCAATTATTGATAGTTGAACCTCAACCAAATGGCATGCATACTTATTAGCTTTCCCATAAAAGTCACTCGATCTGGATAAGATCTAGCAAGATAATTGACTTACTTGCAATCGATTTGAGTTAATTGATTAACATGTAATCAATGAAAGAAAGGATATTAAGCAATAAGAAATTGACATGTAATCAAATCCTAGAGGGAGAAGGGAAATCCTATCTAATAGACAGATTTTACCTCCTCCTCTATAAATATCATGTAATATCTCATTTGTGAATCAATGAAAAATTCTCTCATTCCCTCATATTATTATGGTTGTTTTGAGTGACTGTTTCTCCTTGTATAAAGACTCCTTTGGTTGCCAAATTGCCAATGGTGATAACCTCAAAGGCTGGACATCCGTGGTGAATTTGTGAAGACTCCATCCATCGTTGGGTCCAGCTCAACATAATTAACATTGAGAAGCATGATATTTGCAAAATGGGTTTGGCTCATACCTAGCATTAAGCCCTGCATCCATGCTGGCTACATGCCTGAAAATTAGGCCTAACAACTATTCCGGCTGCGCTTGGAGAACCATCTTCCCAAACCAGCCTTCAGTACATAAAATACTACATTCAGGACTCATGGTTATCCTCAAGTCCAGGAACACAAAATTTAGTTGCATATTATTTTGCAAGCTAAAGAGTGACACCAGTTTCATGAATCCTGATGCTTTCTTTGTCTTACTCTCCAATATACAAATCCACATTTACCCATTCAAAACACAACAAAATGAACAATTTGACACATAAATAAACCCTATCAAAATCTCTTTCTTCCACCCTTGTAGTTATTCTTTTAATTTTTCTTCTTTCTCTGTGTGTGTGTATGCATGCATGAACATTTGGGGGATGATGGTCTACATAGTAGGCTCTCTAGCGCATGTCAAATAAGAAAACCTCCAATTATTTGACATTATTAAAACAGAAAAACAACAGTACAAAAAATATATCATGATAAAGCCAAAAAAGGAGCCATTCACACAAAAACAAAGAGGCACTGAAAGATGAGTACAACATAATAGAAACAAAGTTTTGTTGGAAGTAGGCGGGTTGGCCTCGTTGATAGGTTTTCAAAACTTTTTGACCCACTTGACTCAGGGATCAACTATCCAGAAGGCTATAACCCAATCCAGGATGCAATCCCTTATTCTCATCAATTATGTACAACAATATAACATATCTAAAAGATAGAAATCAGCAATTACTTGCAACAAAATAATCTACAACAAATAGAGAAGCATATTATACCTTTGGAGCCCGGTAGTGCTCTAATCGAGGAGAAGACAATCAACTAGAACAAGAACTCTTCTTGAAGCAATTAGAGATCTTCAAGACCTTATTGTCTTCCACGCTATGACCCTCTATCAGATCTCTTTTCTCAAGAATATGGGTGAGATTTTCAAGAGAAAACCCTACTAGAAACTCCAAGGAACTAGAAGAGAGAGAGGAGAAGGAAGAGGTGTGCAACACTTGCACAAAACAAGGGTTGGGCGTGAATCCCTAGGTGGGGATTTGCATGGGACGTCCAGCCCTATAATCTCTTATATTTATAGCCTACAAACCTCCTCTTATGACTTTCTTACTAATTGTATTAGAAGTCACGCTTCCATATAAATTAATAACTTACTATTACCACTATTAGAAGTCCTACTTCAAATAGAAATAGTAACTTTCTAATTCCTTCTTTTTAGAGTTTAAGTAAGATTAGTAACTTTCTAATACTTGAGTTAGCGTGGGGACCACTAGGGATTCCTTAGAAAGCTGACTCTAACTGGGACACGCGACCATACATCTCATGTGCAATCCGGGCCTATAGTTAATTGCAAATAAGACCACTATATAAATGCAATTGCACTCCAGTCTTAGGAATAAATTACAATGAAAACCCTAAACTTTCCAATTATCACAAGTAGGCCCCTCTATCAATATCCATGAATCAATTGGAATAAATCTGTCCCATCCAATCTTAGATCCACATCTTATTATTCTTGAGCCTCAATTAATCACAGTGATCATCAGTACCATCCAATTAACCCTTAATCGAGATGGGTGCGCACTTACTCAGAAATAATTCCCATATATGATTGCCCTCTTTGGGCATTTCTCTTAAAAAAGTCATTTTTATAATATTTCTGACACTTTTATATATTCAAATAGGCCCAACTCTGATGCAAGTTTAACTTGCAGAGGACCGAAATCTCTGGCCTTTCATCGAAATCAGCTTATTGCTCAGAAATATAACCCATGAAATTTAAGAAGGAATCTTGGAAGATGTCCTGAACTGAAGGTAGATGAAAAACATCTTCTCAAGGTGTGTTCCTTTAGCTTCAAAATTGGAAGAAAGGATTAGCAGCGATTTCATCCTTTACATGAGTGTTTCCTCATAGGAACACTCATGAATCTAATCAATGACTCTTACCCTTTTGTGAGCGAAGAGCGAATATATATATATATATAAGTTGCGCTAAATCTTGTACTTGAGTACTCAAGCACTGATGAATAAACAGTTTTCACAAAATTTGAAAATCAAATAAAGATTTCACAAAATCTAAAATTTCAAACACAATCCAAAGAGCAGAAGTGAAAATTTTCAAAATGAGGATAAACCAATATTCAAATGCTCCATTCCAAGATCATCAGTGCATGGGCTATCCAACCAGCAAATGTCACATCCTGCACAATGAAGTCCAATATCTGGTTGCTGCTAAGGTGAAAACACTGTAGACATTCAGAGCACAATGCTCGTTCTTCAATTTTGAGATATGGATAGAGTTTTACTCCAGGGGAAGCAATATTCTTTATACCTAAAGATCTAATGCAGCAAGCAAAAAGCAACAGCAGAAAAGCCCAGTGTAAAAGATGGAAGTTCACAGGGAAGACTGGTTGATTTTCCCCCCTCCGGGTTAACTGACAAAAATGGCCCTATGTCCTGTCCAATACCAAATCTGCACCAAGCAGGCCTATAAGGTTTTTGATCACCCCATTTACCTTGACGAAATTTAGGGTCAATTCAACTAAGTAGACTCAAATTTAATTACAAAAAGGAAGAACTCTGTTCCCTGATTGAGGCAAGAGCATAAGCTGAATAAGCTAAAACATAAGGATCACTCATGAATATCATTGGACCAAACCCTCCAATTGATGAAGGCCCAAGAGAACTTACTACGAAACAGGGAGTAAAGGAAGTGCTTGAGTTAAATATCTCAAAACCAAGTTAATAGAATATTAGAAAAGTAACTAATTTCACTATGACACAAAAATTAGATCAAGCCAAATCAAAGGTTGATTTATCCAAATGATTTCCTAGAAAGCCATTTTGATGTTGCAAAATGGCAAGCTTATGGGATTCAATTACTCTCATGAAAAATGAGAAATTTACAGGCAAAAGCAACTCAATCACAGGTTATAGTTATAACACTCATTTGCATGAGACAACTCTGTGGTGTGAAAGAGTTGAAAATCAAGGGTGAAAGGAGGGAAGAGGACAAATGATCCTTGAGCAAACCACCGGGGGATATTTTGGATCATCCAACAAACAAGTTCAACAACAATCATGCTTTCCAACATATCAATCCTACTTGGATTTTCCATGACCACAACAAACATATCACAGGTTGTCTCACTCCCATGTCCCCCCAACTCAAATGTGGATTTGAGGGGACAACCCCACGTTGACTAGAATGGTTACCTGTTCGGAACGTCCACACCTATATGACTTATTTGAAGAATCCATGCAACGTAGGTACATAAAACATGCAACTTGTAATATAATGTTAGACCTACCAAGTTCCAAAAGAAAAACATAAAGCTTTGGCATCAATGATGAAGTAGTCCATTATGGAATCCCCAAGGGGCTGGTGAATTGTGACCTTTGGGAATGAATGAAATAGCCACTTTTAATTTGTGTAAGTAGAACTAAAAATGCTGACCCATGGAATAAGGTTTCAATGATAATGAATATGCTTTTTTATGAATGGTGATGATGATAAATATACCTTGGGAGGCTTGAAAGGATAGTCACATGGAAATGTGATGTCAAGAAACAGAGAAACCAAATTGTGGCCGTCATTGTGAATGGAGAAAACAATGATCGTACGTTGGTTTTCTGATCGTATTATCCCAATGTATAATCATTTAAAGAGAGTAAAGAAAATGAAGTATACCAGTTCCATTTGTGAATACTAAAAACTGTTGCGTAAAATCTTCCCCATAAAAAAATATTCATTCATTCATCACCAGTTCCATTTGTGAATGCTACAAACTGTTGCATAAAATCTTCCCCATACAAAATATATTAGAGACTGAGTGAGAGAAACAGCAGAGTATAAAAATACCTCTTGTGTGTTTTATGAAACACTTCTTCTTCTTCGTTTTTTATGTAGAGTTGATTTGATCTACCCGCCCTCTTCTAAACCAACGCGAAATGCATATGAAAAACAGTAACTCAAAAACCAAAGCAAGTTTGTTAAAACTTGTAAACACCATTCTAGCACCCCATGTGATGCAAAATGGGAGAGAAGAAAGACAAATGCATGTTGCACTTCCTGCTATAGTTAGGGACACCAATAGAATAGGAAAGAAGGGACTCACAAAATAGAGATAAGAAACGTTGCTGGAAGGTTGAAGAAGAACGCCCCCTTTGCTATATCGAGATGAAATCGATCAAGAAACTTAGTCTCACAGTAGATGGACTAAAGAAGATGGGACTGTGTTTTTCATTCGTAACAGTGTTAGGGTGAAAGGGTAAAAGAGGCTTCGAATGAGTTTTTACAAACATAGGTTTAATCTTTTATCTCCTAGGGATAAAACTGAAAAAAAAAAAAAAAAAAGGGGACCCAACTATACAATACCCGGTATAATCTTTGAGTTAGAGATGTCAAACGGGCCGTGCCGCCCCAGCTCCGGCCCACCCGTGCCACGGGCCGGGCTGGCACGGCCCGCCCCAGCTAGCGGGCCGGGCCGGCACGGCCCGCCAGGGAAAACCCCTGGCCCAGCACGGCCCACTGGCACGGCCCGCCATGGGGCGGGCTGGAGCGGGCCGGCCCAGGCGGGCTGGCGGGCCAGGCGGGCCTGCTGGGCTGGGCTGTTTTTTTTTTTTTTTTTTTTTTTTTTTCTTTCTTTCTTTCTTTATTTTCTTTCTTTCTTTCATTCATTCATTCTTTTCTTTCTTTCTTTCATTCTTTCTTTCTTTCTTTGTTTTTTTTCTTTCTTTCTTTCTTTCTTTGTTTTTTTTTTCTTTCTTTCTTTCATTCTTTCTTTCTTTCTTTTTTTTTTCTTTCTTTCATTCTTTCTTTCTTTGTTTTTTTCTCTTTCTTTCTTTGTTTTTTTTTTCTTTCTTTCATTCTTTCATTCTTTCTTTCTTTCTTTCTTTCTTTCTTTCTTTCATTCTTTTTTTTTCTTTCTTTCATTCTTTCTTTCTTTGTTTTTTTTCTTTCTTTCTTTTTTACTTTGTTTTTTTCTCTTTCTTTCTTTCATTCTTTCTTTGTTTTTTTTCTTTCTTTCATTCTTTCATTCTTTGTTTTTTTTTTCTTTCTTTCTTTCTTTATTTTTTTTCTTTCTTTCTTCCTTTCTTTCTTTTTTTTTTTATTTTTTCTGTTGGGCTGGCTGGCGGGCTGGCGGGCGGCGGGCCTGGCGTGCCCAGCGGGCCAGTTCCAGCGTGCCCAGCGGGCTGGAACCCCCAGCCCATGGGCCTGGCGTGCCTGGCGGGCCAACGGGCCCAGCAACCTCGGCCCAGCACGGCCCGTGTCTCGGGCCGTGCCTTGTGGGCCGTGCCGTTGACCGGGCCGTGCCGGGCCACGGCCCGTTGACTAGCGTGCTGGGTCGGGCCGAACCGGGCCGGCCCGGCCCATTTGACATCTCTACTTTGAGTCAACACCAATTTAAAAAATAGAAGGCATTTTATAATCTGTACGGTCAAATCTCCAACAGAATATGTAGGAAAGAATACAGAGTATCTCGCCAGCAAATCATGTATATGAATTTTCAAACACCATAGATTTCTGTCAGAAATGGTGTGACAGCCAGATGCCCTGGTTTTGGTCATGAGTCCTAATGATGTATTCTACACATCGATTTATTATTGGTGGGGTCTTCCTTGTTCCATCAGGGTCCAATCACAATCAGAGGGCGGTCCTAACCCATTAATGATCCACCGTCACATTCATGCCATGGGCCGCCCCTCTCAGTTGCTTTGGCGTGTAGGGTCATGGCCTTGGAAAAATGTGTAATTCACATTGTAACCTATTCATTCATTCTGCCTTGCACATTCTGAAGTTTATAATTAAGGATCCGGATCTTACATCAAAGATGGTCAAGATTATGGTCTTTCTATGATGCCCACTGTTCTCTTTCCTACCATCACTCTAAGCACAGAAATGAATTAGTATGGAATGAACTTCCACATTAATTCAAGTAATGCATTTCAGACCCTCCAATTGACGGTGCAAATTTGATAATCATTCCTGTTGAAAGATTGGGACAACTTTGAAACTCTCCTAAGAGGGAGAATTCTCTCCAATGAGGGAACTGCATATGGACTATGGAGTGTAGCTCTATGGAGCCCACTTTGACTCACCGTTTGTTATTGCAACTCTTTTCACTCTCATCCCTCTAAGGATTAGTACTGTGCCTTGCCTTTTGCTCATCAAATCTTTATGTTCCAATGGATTGAATCTCAATATATATATATATATATATATATATATATGTGGCTTTCGTCATGTAAGGACTGTCCTTATAATATATTTTACAGACTCATCCAGGCCGTTATATATATATGTATATGTATATATATGAGAGATGTTTCTATGAGAGATATCTCTCACTTAATATGAGAGATATGAGTGGAGGCCCTTATATTAAAGTTGTTGATATTGGATATACATGTGAGGGCTCCCACCTTATTTCTATTAGTAGGGTGACAGTATCTCCCTATATATTTATATATATATATATATATATTTGAAAGATCATTAAAGCTTAAGAATGTTAAATCAAGAGCTAATGGGGTCGACTTTCTACACTAATTTTATCACTAGGGAGACCTATCCATTCATCCTAAGCATCCAATGGGCCCCATGAGCTTGTAGGTGAAATGGAAGTCCTCCACCAAAGAGTGTAACTTTGATGATATAATTATCATTTTATTTTAGGAAGGTATATAACAGGGAGAGTTTGGAAAATTTACTTGACATCCATAATTGTCATGATTCTTGGTGAAACCCAGAGGACCATCTCTTTCAGGGGCGGACCTACATGTAGCCCCCCTTAAGTTTACAAATTGGTACCTTTTACCACTAAAATTTTAGTAATTTGTTATTTTGTCTTCTAAAATGTGATAAATTTCTTTTGGCCTCCCCTACTTTCATTTTCATATACCTTCAGGGCGTGTTTGGCACTTAACTAGTTAAAGTGAAGTGAAGCAAATTCAGACAAGAAATGACAAGTGGTCATATCAAAAGTACACAATTTCAAAATTCCCTTTTAAGTTTTAAAAAAAAGTAAAAAAAAGCAACATCCTTTCTCCACTAAAAGACAAAAAAACTTCACTTTTCTATACAAAAAGTAAAAAAGATTCCATACCAAACAACTAAAAACAAAACATCATCATAACACCTTATATTTTATTCTCTCTTGATTTGATGCTTCACCTCACCATACTTCAATTCACCATACATCCAAACAGGCCCTCAGGGCTGTTTTGGTCATGTTCTAGAAGGCTGATAGCGTGGTCGGTGCTGTTGCTTTCTTTGACAGCCAAGAGCCAAGGCATCATCCACGTGCGGCGAATAATCTCTCTCCCTAACCTAACCTACTGACACAAATCACATGGAGATTTTCTCAGCTTTATTTTAATGCATCTTTCTTCCACTACAGATTCTTTTTTAACTGAGACCATCGATTTAGGATGTAGCTGCAGGGTGATCTTCATTCTCTTCTAAGATCTCAACCTTTGATTTTGTAAACCATTCCACTGAATTGTTGGGATTGTGACTGCACTCATCACATGCTGAGTGTATGAATCTCGTTGTAAAAGCACCTATAGATGGGAAGAAAAACCTTTATTTGTTTAAGACATGTGAATATGTGATGTGATTAGTAGATAAGGAATTGCTGATTAGAAGAATTCAACAACACGTGCTTTATGTCAATCTATGGCCTATTTTTAAAGGGCGGTGCTACGTGGCCCGAATTTGGGGACCGACCCATGGCCCGGTCCCCAGGCCATGGGTCGGTCCCCAAGTTCGGGCCACAGAGACTTTTTCATTTTTAAACTTCAAACTGAAGAGCCCGGATCCTCTGCTATTACACGGGGAGCCTTGTAGAACTTTTTCTGGAAAATCATGGGGCCCACAAAGGGGTCATCTAGGCCATTCAAGGTGAATTTTATCTCCTCCAAGTGGGTCGTGGTGTTAATCATGTTTATGTCATGGTGCTCAAATGTACGGTGGAGACCCACTACCTTCGAGCTGAAACTTGAGAATATATGTTGGGAGGGGATGAAATCCACCTCTAACCATCCAGATATTTTATATGTGGCCCCACAATAGAGTTTCATAAAAGTGTTCCGTTTTCCTCTGATGGTTGCTAAAGAGTATCTGAACTCTTAAACTAAAGGCCTGCAGGCCCCACTTGGCCACTTCATTATGACCAGTTTTAAACTTGGTACCCTCTTTACTCAACTACTTGTAAGGTTGCAAACAGATCCACTTACAGTCCTCAGGGTGGACATACATGTACCTGAAATTGGACTCATTTTCTTTTTGAATTCAAAAGGAGATTCCAGATCCAAATTCGAGCTCTACAAGAATCAAACTTAGATTTCAAATCTGTTTTTTTTTTTTTTTTTTTTTAATCTTCCTCCTCGACAAAAAACCAACAAAGGATTAGAAAACCGGATATACATTTGTAGCCCTAAATACTGGGCAACGTAAATTTAACACTCATCTAAATTTACCACCCTTCCGTCGCTCGCATAAATTTGGCACATATCCTTTTATCAACGGCCCAATTGTTAGGAGGAAGAAGTCTTCGTGATTCTTATGGTTAGTTTGACACTTTACTAATACAATAATAGTCAAGTATATTATTTATTTTTTAGATAAGATGTCACATCAAATGCACTTTATTCAAAATTTTTCTCATCTTTTTCATATAAAAAGTTAAAAAACAAATACCTTTATCTACTAAAATACAAAAAACTCTACTTTTCCATACAAAAAGTAAAAAAAAATTCATAACAAACAACTAAAAATAAAATACTATCATAACCCACTTATATTTTATTCTTTTTTCAAAATAAATTTTACTTCACTTCACGCTAACTACCGTTATTATTTCCCTAAGATTTTAAATCTTGTATCCAAATAATAAGAACTCATAAAAATAGCTTCATAAAATCTTATTTTTGACTTAAAATCATTCAAACTTCAGTCCCAAAAATCCCCTATTATACTTAAGGGCCTGTTTGGGGGCTTTACTAATGGAGTTGAGCGGAGTGAAAATAATTTTGAGAAAATAATAAAATATAAATGAATTATAATAATATTTTATTTTTAGTTATTTGTGATGGAATCTTTTTGAAGAATTTCTAAAACAAGGCGAAATACAACATTTGAAGAATTCATAGAAATCACCACAAGAATTCCCACAAACAAATCCATAAGAAAGTGAAACTTTCTTCCTGAAAAATGAAAGTACATGTGAAAATAGAGATTGGAAAAAATAAAAAATAAAAAAAAGCGAGGGTAATTTCGTAATTCAGTGTATTGTGGGGGATATTTGAACTGCGAAGAGAGAATCGGCGACCATGCAACGGAAAAGGAAGCAAGAGTCAAAATCGAATTACTCTTCTTCTACCTCCGAATATTCTCAACTTCCATCACAATCCCACCAGCCAAACAGCATCCCAAACAAGTTTTTGGGAATCTGTAGCTAGGATTAGAGGGTTTTCTTTCGCTTCTCTTCTCTCTGAAATGCACTTCCTGAAAACCCTATTCCTCTCCTTCGTTGGAAGAAGGAGCGAGAAGATGGAGAAGGGGACGGAGATCGATGGCAGAAGCAGAAGCAGAAGCGAAGAATCTAAATTTCCCTTGGCAGCTTGGGAAATCGCAGCGGCTTCGACCGTGGTTTTAGGGTTTGGTTTGGGGCTTTTCTGCGTTTACCTCACGATGCCGGATTCAGATTACAGCTTCCTCAAGTTGCCTCGCAGCCTCGAAGATCTGCATATTCTTCGGTGGGTTTTGTGATTTCTCTTTCAATGTCTACTTTTTTTAAAAAAATTCCATTCAAGGATGGCTCGGTGGGCTTTGGTTCTTTGAGATTAAGGCCTTTTTCTTGTGTGTTAATTCGTTATGCGATTTGATTATTTATTGTGTTTGTTTCTGGGTGCATTTGTAGGTTTTGATATGTTCTTTTGATGACATTGTGGAGTTTTGGTTTTCATTGTTATTGAAATTTCTGATTGTGGAAGCAGATACTTCTCAGCTGGAAGTGTCTGAGATGAATTGAAGATGGTATTGGCTGACATTTATAGATAGATAGGACTGTGGGGATTGCAGGATTTTGTAGAGTAATATGGAAACATGAAGATTGAGAACTCCATACCATGGGTGTGCTTAATTTTGTCCGCACCCAAATCATCAGGGATTTACAATTGCGAAACGCGGCCCTTTTCATGGGTGGAAAGCAGAAATCTTTTCCCCAAGGATCTGGTTGCCAAATTTGACATCGATTAATACAAAACTCTTTTCTTTGCTTATTTAAAACTTCTTTCAAGGTTGATCCTCTAATTTTTATGGTAAATACAGAAATGTAATTATTAGAAATCATGTTCAAGTAGAGTCATGGATTAAATTTTACTTTGTTGATATGAAAGTAGATTTTGTGGGGGGATTTTAACCTTGTCTTGGTAAATATTGTTTGTTTAGTATCATCATCTTATCTTTTACTTCCTCTTGTATGCATGTATTGTAGAACTTCTTTGGCTTAGAGTGTTCATGGGTCTATATATAGATATTTTTTCTTGCTTATCATCTAAGTTATCTCTTTGTAGGGGGCACCTTGAGGACTACACAAGTGACTATACCATACAAGTTCTGGTTGGTTATTGTGTAGTCTACATATTTATGCAGACATTCATGATTCCTGGAACTGTTTTCATGTCTCTGCTTGCTGGATCCCTTTTTGGAGTATTTAAAGGTGTGGCTTTGGTGGTCTTTACTGCTACTGCTGGCGCATCTTCCTGCTATTTCCTGTCAAAATTTATAGGCAAGCCTCTTGTTTTCAGCTTGTGGCCGGACAAGCTAAGTTTCTTCCAAGCCCAGGTGAATGAATAACAACCACTTCTAGTGCACTGTTTTGGTATTTTGATAAGAACTGTTTTGCAGCCATACATTTGATGCTAGGCAAGGCCAGGGCATGTTTGGGGAACTTAACAGATAGAAATGTTAATTGTCATCATTAGTATAATGAAAATGACAGGAAAATTATTGTTAGAATTGCCCAGTTGTTCAGGAAAATTATGGATACATTGGCCTTTAGAATGAGTCTGCTGCAAGAACAATAGGCAGTAAATAGTATAAAACACTTGGAATGTACTTGTAAAAACTCTTAAATTGTAATGATCAAATACTATTCTGAAATTTGTGCATAAGACAAATAAGATAAGTTAAGTTTGTATTGTATATCAGACTGTTTGATAGAGAGAATCTTTCTCTTTTGAAGAAAGGATGATCATTGTCATCTGAACTCCTTCAACTATTCTATTATAGCACACTTACTTTTCAGGGAAAGTTAGTGATTTACTAGGAAGGGGCTTCCATCGAAGAATGAAAAGGGTTTAGGGTCGAGAATTACCAATTACCATCAAAATTTGCTCGTGGTTGGATTTGTTTTCATTGGTGTGGAGGGAACCGTTTTCCTTAGAAAATTTCCAGCACCTATGAGGATTTGGTTATGCTCTAACCAATTACAGGTTTATTTCTCATACCATGGTTATCCACATCCTTTCAAAAGTATTCCCTTCATGGGAAGACCTCGTTTCCTGTCTTTGATCTCCTGTAATTGGTTATGGCAAAGGGCAAAACAACTGCGAGGGCATACGTAGGTTATTAAATATATGAGCCAATTTTTTTTAATGGCCTAAACTTAAGTTTTGCAAACATCCAAAGGAAAATGCCAACCATGGCATTAGAATTTTTTTTTTTTTTTTTTTGAATTCTCATAACCTGCCATTCTTTGTTCATAGATGACTTTATGCTGCTTTTGAGAGTCCTTCTAGACGAAAAAGATAAAGACCATGCAGGTTAAAATTAAAAAAACCTTTTCCGAGACTGTGAAAGGAACTTAGAGTAGCCTTTGCTACTAAACAATATTTGAATATCACTCAATGCAACAGCAATGATCAGCTGACCACTATAACTGTTGTTTCGAATACAGTAGTAAAGGGAAAATCGCCTGGATCGCCCAATCTACTGTTTAATATATTTTTTTGCAGATATTACATGTTGTGCAGCCATGATTCTAATTTTTAGTTTTGACATTGAATTGAGTAATGAACAATACTGATAGTGTTGTGATTGCATTAAATTGTGACGATAGCTTCTTGTTGCTTAATTTGTCAAAATTCATGTTGCTTATAGCTATTGACACTGTTCTTTGTGCATTCTCTGTTTCTTCCTTGAAGGTGGCTAAAAGAAGAAAGAAACTATTGAACTACATGCTCTTTTTGAGAGTTACGCCTACTTTACCAAACACATTCATTAATGTAGCCTCACCAATAGTAGATGTGCCTTACCCTATTTTCTTCCTAGCAACCTTCATTGGACTCATTCCAGCAGCTTTTGTCACTGTCAGGGTATATACACCTCAAAACTTTCTTCATGCTATCTGATTTGCATTCTGGATTTCATGTGAAAGCCTTTTTTTATTTTGATGTGAGAGTAATGGTTTTTTTTTTTTTCCCACAGGCTGGAATAGCTCTTGGAGAACTGAGGTCAGTGAGTGACCTTTATGATTTCCAGTCAATTGCGGCAATGTTCCTCATTGGGGTTGTTTCAGTTACCCCTACTCTGATCAGCAAGGGCAAGTCATAGGAACATGATTGTTGTAATTCTGTATGTAACCATTCATGGTGAGCAATGGGATCTTGCCACATCTTTGTACAGATCAGTTTAAATTAAAATCAACATGGGTTCAACAGGGTCTGAATACCTCACCACTATATGAAGTTTCTAGCATGCTGCTGGTCCTACAGTTCATCTGCAAAGCCGCCACCATCACATTGAATGTGCGACCATTGGCTAGGATACTCACAATTTCACATCAGCTTAGTCAGTCCCCTTCCGATGCATTGTCACGTTTCAGAGCCAGGGCTTTGGTTACATGCAGTTTAATGCAGATATTGTAGCGTACATTGCTAGACTACCTTCTGTTTGGCCTCTCTACAATCAAGTCATTCATATCATTGCTTTGCTCGAGTGTGGCCCAGCATGGACAAGCAATTTCATGGACAAGCAATTTAATAAAAAGGCGAAAGAAATAGATCTTAGTACTTCACACTACATGAGAGTTTTGATTTTAAATATAGGTCTGCTTTGCCTTTTTTAATGATTCGTTTGCAACAAAATAATTAAACTTTTACAGTAGAGATTTGCTGCATTTTCATTTATCATGATCCAAAGGATACTGCTGAAATAGGGGCTTCAGAACAAAAACATGTGAACTAGGTACCAATTGTAACAAGATCTAAAGCATGATGAATATGATTAGAGCACAAAAACAAATAGAATTAAATTGCCATGCATATCATGTACCGTAGTCAAAATTGATGAATAAAAGAAGCACAAATCTAGTAGAACTTTTGGCCCAAAATTTATAGTTCTAACCCTCTTAGTGCTAGAGTGATAGTCTCTTAGATATAATATTGAGTGTCGATTAATCGTGCAAGACACAATTACATACAGATCTTGGATACAATGTAGAAGACGGCCATCCGATTTGGCCTCATGAAGAGTCAAGTCTACTTCCACTAAAGCTATTAGTCATAGAAGCACTAGTTTGAGGGCGTGTTTGTTTTGTGTAATTGAATATCAAGAATTAAAAGTGAACATCTGAAAATGGCCATCAAATAACATCACCTTATGTATACAGCATCCTTATGCGTCATCCTCTTTAATATTCATTGTTAGAACCCAATTGTTTGCATGGAATTCTTAGAACCCACTTTGCTGTGAATGGCATTCCAAACATCTCTGCTGGAAATCCTTCATGGTGCTCGAGAATAAGCTCGTGCATGGGCCATGGCTAGAGAGTACTGGTTTCTTTCTTCCCCTCTTTTTCACAGGACCAAGACCAGTCAAGACGGATACAGCTTGAAAAGAAGCCCGACGCACAATCACACATGACCCCACTTTACTAACATAATAAAAGTCAAGTAAAGTTTCTATTTTTCAGACAAGATGTTACATCAAAAGCACTTTAATTCAAAAGTTCCAGCCATTTTTTTTTTCAAAAAAAAAAGTTAAAAAACAACCACTTTTTTCCACTAAAATACAAAAAAAACTCTACATTCCCATGAAAAAAGTAAAAAAGATTTCATAACAAACAACTAAAAATAAAATACCATCATAACCCACTTATATTTTATTCTTTCTTCAAAATTAACTTTACTTCACTCGACTCTATTAGTAGAGTTACCAAACTGGCCCAAGTTATCCACCAGGTGTTAGAAGATATATTTAAGTTAATTTCTAAACAAACAAAAGATAAATTCGAGAAATGATCTCTTTGTTCAAACCAATTTTATGATTACAAGTCTTTCTTCAAGTGACATTCCTTTTTCTTTATATACAAAAGCAGCGTTTTGGAGTTTTGCCTTTTTTCTTACTAGTTTGGAATATTTGTCCTTTTTTTTTTAGTTCGGTAGATTTGTCTTTTTTTACTAGTTTGGAATATTTGTCCTCTTTTTTTTTTTTTTAGTTCGGTAGATTTGTCTTTCTTTACTAGTTTGGAATATTTGTCCTTTTTTTTTTGTTTGTTTGTTAGATTTGTCCACTCATTATCCTTCGATATTCCTTGCAATCATGTACGTCAAATTGCCATCCTGGATCTAGCAGAAAGCCATATAAGGTACCATTGTAAGCTCAGAATGCGTGTTTTAGTGATTGCTAGAAACAATTATAAGCCTTAATTCAAATTACTAAGGAACAAGGCTTACTCGAGGTAAGATGAATATAAAATTGAAGGTACAAATGTGTCGGTTGTGAATACAGTAGATCCGAAATGACGTACTAGCACCGCTAGGCACAAATGTTGGAGGAAACAAACAAATTTAAGGTTTTTTTTTTTTTGTCTACAAGCCTACAATTTAGTTGCATTCTCACATTTGAAGGCCTAGATTAGGTAGGTTTTTTCATTTATTCTTTCAGTAAATATAGATTTTATAAGAGGCGAAACTGGAGAATTTTCGGCGAAAGCTATTTACTTAGCTTTGGAAGGTAGCAAACCCTCTAGAGCTTCTTCCTCTCTAGTTTGGTTGGAGTTGGCTCCTCTCCGGGTGGAAGCTTTCTGTTAGTTAGCAATTGTAGCAAAGATCTCTACGGCAGATAATTTAAGAAGAAGAGGATTGATGTCGAATGTCATCTCAGATACTTGCGTTGTGTGTTGCAAAGAGGAGGAATCTGTTGACCACCTTTTTTTTCATTGTGAGATTGCGGCAAGTGTTTGGTGTCATTTCTTTGGTAGATGCGGCATCTCTTGGTGTAGTCCAAAAAAAAAATTTGCGGAGGTGATAAAGTCGTGGAGGGGAGTCAGATTCTTTGGTTGTGGTCATATTCTTTGGAGGATGCTTCTGTATGCCATCTTACGGTCCGTATGAAGGAAAAGAAATAATAGAATTTTCAAAACTACCTCTTCTTCGGTAGAGAAGTTAATTCTTAAAATCACCATGACAGTTGCGGAGTGGGTTTTGACGAGAAAGGAGTTTTCTAACTTCTCTCTTAATGATGTTATTGTTAAGCGGGAAGCTTGCATGGGGTGTGGACCAACAAAGGAGAGGATGTCAATTCTTTGGTCTCCTCCCCCACTTGATTCGCTTAAGTTCAATGTTGATGGTGCGGCGAGAGGTAAACCAGGCCCAACAGGTATTAGGGGTGTTTTTCGTAATAGCAATGGTGAGGTTCTTTTTTATGTTTTCAAAGAATGTTGGCGTCTGTGATTCCAATGAAGCAGAGGTGCTTGCTATTTTAGAAGCTCCCCGTTGCTTTAAGAGATTTTTTCACGGTGCCCTTATTATGGAAAGTGACTCTTCTAATGCAATTGCTTGAGTGTCTAATAGAAAGATCAGCCCTAGGAAACTTCAATTCCTTTTTAATGAGATCCGGGTGTTGTCGACATCTTCCTCCGTGGTCTTCCGTCATGAACTACGATCGGCTAACTCTTTTGCCGATGCTTTGGCTAAACAAGGGGTTGAGAGGGTGTTTCCTTGGGAGGGTGTTATTATGTAATTTGTGTTAAACGGGGTACAACCCTTTTGTACCTCCCTTTTTTTTCTTTTTTCTTTTCTTTCTCCTTTAATGAAAGTTTTTATTACCGTTTCAAAAAAGCCAATTGACATTTAGACCCTTTTAGGAAAATATGCCCTAACATCATTCCATGAGTCTCCGGACAATCCCTGGATGGAATTTATGTCAGCTCACACATTGCGCCGCTTTGGACTTGAGTCCAAACATCTAGGTGAGTCTAAGTTTCAAGTCCATTTAACAATTTCCTAAAGTCTTAAGGCCTCCATGGAAATCAGGTTTGAAACCATCCACTGATCAAAAGGTCAAACAAGGGCCCGTTTGGGAAGGGAGGAGAGGAGGGGAGGGGAGGGGAGGAAAAATTAATTTTCCCTCCTCTTGTTTGGGAAGTAAAAAAGTAAGGGAAAGGAAAGTGAAAAAGTATAATTTTGTTTTTAGTGAGGTACAGAAAAAAGACTATTTTACCCTTGCTCTTGAAAAAAATTCAAATAAAGTCTAATGGGCATTTTAGTCATTTCTTCCCTCTCTCCTCACTTTCCCCTCATTTTCCCCCCTGTTTTAGTGGGAAAATTTTTGAGGCAAAAAATGTGTTTTTTTCCCTCCATTTTCCTCCCCCCCATTTTCCCTCCCCCCTTCCCAAACACCCCCCCAAAAGCACTTTCCCTCCACTTTCCCCTCTTTTTTAACTCCCCCCCATTTTCCCCTCCTTCCCAAACAGACCCTAAATAGAGGTTCCTAGTCATTAGGTGAAGAAAAGATGGAAAAATCCGGCCAACCGGACCAAAGCAGACCCAGTGGCCGGCCATACAAGTTGAATATAAAGGTTATCTATCCACTTAACCCAAAATGAAAATTTTCCAAAATTCACAAAATACCCCTCAATTACCACAAAATCCCAACTAGGTTCTCTAGGGTACTAAACTGCGTTTGAACACTCAAAACTTCCTAAAACTTCCGAAACATTATAGTAACGCACAAAACTATTTAATTAACATCGAAATGCAATTACTTAGCCATTAAGCACAATTAATCAACATTAATCGCATAATTAGAGATCGAGATCTTACACAGAAACAACCAAGTTATACAAATCTAGTTAAACCATAAGCCTATACGAATAACTGCTTAAGTCTCCATGCAATGTTTAATATACGAGCTGTACTACTATCCACTTTTGCAGTAACTTTACTCCAACCTTCATGCAGAATTTAAGATGATAAAAGGAACAAAAAAAAAATGAGTAGTCCCTGGTGGAGAAAGGAGGTAAAGGTAAAACGGAGAGGTATATTTGTTGAACATCATGTGGAGAAGGGTGCGACTCGGATGGGCATTCTATTCTTCATCTTGACCGTTGGAAAGTAGGTGATACAATCTTCTTCTGCCACCCACCTGCACAAGGGAAAAAATGATTAAAGAAATAAAAAATGTATGAAACAAAAGGCCTCTGAATTATCATTCTTGAAGAGAGTTTCTCTGTAGAGAGAGACTAGGAAGAACATAACCAGCAATTACATTCAATGGAATAAGAATATTTGTTGGATAGGATCTGATGATCTGGATAACTTTAGGCATGGTCTATAAGATACGATTGATAAGATCTATGATGCACGGATACTTCAAAATGGGCTGCGATACTTTAGTTTTTATGTTTAAAACCCATTTCCCTGCCATGTCTATGGCGTATCCCTGCCATATCCATGTCGTAACTGGGCATCATAGGATAAGATTAAAGATCTGGGTCACTGAACCTTCGACACTGTTTACAAACTTAAGGTCTATAATGCATATTATTGGGCCAATGGTCCTATAATCCTGTGTACAATACAGAACCACTTCACAGTATCAATATAATAAATCTTAAAAAAAAAAAATTCCCTTGAGCTATATTAGCTGATGATCAAGCCCAACCAGCTTTTTAGTAGATTTGAGCTTACATTGAAGGCTTCTCGGCCACAAAATCCTATTATTTGCTGGGCTCAACTAAAAAAGACCATTAGCCTCACTGTGTTCCAACTTCTTCTAAGCACAACCAGGTTGGGAGGGGTGGTTCGCTGCAATGGACCCTGGCACCTAGGATCCTCACTCTCATCATTAAGTACATAACAAATGTTCAGTGGCTATGTGGCATGGATGGTATCACTCCATGCCATCCACAATCGTGGCTACATGGCCCAGACTCTCATTGATCAATGATCCAAAACCCGTGATTTCTGGTTATCAACTGGGAATTCATTAGTGGTTCGAATTCAATTGGAAAATAGAAGATTTAGGATCATCCAATCAATATACTTTTACATTATGCTCCTTTGGAAGTGAAGCCAGTGCTGTTTTCTAAGTGAGGCCCACAATTTGAATGGTGACAGTTGGCATACGAGTGAATCAACCATATAGAAAAGTCAACCATGGACAGGCCACATTGCAATTTTATCATTGTAAGGAATTCTGAAGTAACAATTACCTATAATGTGTGACAAAATGATGGAGGAAGATGGAAATTTCAAGCCTCGCGAGGTCTAGACCGGGACAAAACCTTTGACCTCCACCAAAAGGGGTGAAGTCTTTATGGTAGTTTGCCTCTTTTCCCTGTCAAGAAAGGGGCCACAGATGAGAAAAAATAAGAAATTAGAAACTTGGAGTGCATTGCATAAAAGTTGTTCAGTCATCTGGTTAAGCTATCTGGTGAGCAGGACCCAAATGGTTGCCTTGGGTTCTAAAGACTTGATCTTAATCAAACAAATTTATTCAATTCATTTATGGTGCGAAGACAGTCCTTATAGATCTTTTAAGGGAGCCTATTGATAGTGAGCTGGACCAAATGAACACTCAATATCAATTCGTTTGATCGATCATGTTTCCCTTCCCTCTTTTTTTTTTGGTAAAGAACTCATCAGGTTTTCAAACATTATTATACTGTTTAGTAGATTGGTTTTCTAATAGCTTAAGCAATAGCATAAGCGTTTGGGATGCATTGGCTAATCGGATTTGATACGATATCAAAGCCATGTTAGGTCGGGAGTTCGAACCCTGTGGACGCATTGTTCTCCAGGCCGCGTGGCCAGGCACACATAGTAGATTTGTCTTCTGCTTCCCATCAGTTTAAGCTTTTGGGATGTATTGGCTAGTCGGACTTGACATCACGCCAGGTCGCGAGTTCGAACTCTGGTGAGGCGTCATTCCTCCAGGTCGCATGGGCATGCACATATTGTTGTTGTGTGCGTGTATGCGGAAACATGAATCAATGCGATTGAGCAAACAATCAACCACAAAAGAACAAGCATGCACACACGAGAATTACATGGTTCGGCAATCTTGCCTACATCTACGGGAAAGAAACTCGACTCTCCTTTGGATTCACTCTCTGTATGATCAGTTGTGTTGTTACATCATGGGTTACACACTACATCATATATAATGCTCTCTTTCTTATCCCCTAAGAAATCATATCCTAGTCAATAAGAAAGTCATGGTACAATTACCAAAATACCCATGACCATGAACCCACTTGGTTTGGACCCACTAGGCCAACAATCTCCCCCTCCAGACCATGGGGAAGACGCCTCTGAACCCCCTTACTAGGAGTCCAGTCCTGCCAACTCTGAACACAGCTTCAACTTTCCCTTAGACATGACCTTAGTCATCATGTCCGAGGGATTCTTGTCAGTATGAATCTTCTCTAGCTTCATGAGATTCTTTTTAATGACCTCACGAATCCAGTGGTATCTCACATCAACATGCCTCGTGCGGGCATGGTATGTTGCGTTCTTGCTAAGATCCATAGCACTCTGACTATCACAGTAGACTACATACTCTCCTTGCTTCAAACCCAGTTCTCGAAAAAATTTCTTCAACCAAATCATCTCCTTCCTTACTTCATTAGCAGCTATGTATTTTGCTCCGGTTATAGACAATGCTATGCACTTCTGCAACTTAGACTGCCATGAAATAGCTCCCCCTGCAAAAGTAAATAAGTACCCAGAAGTAGACAACTAACGATCAAGATCGCCTGCAAAATCAGCATTTGTAAAGCCTTCAAGTACTGGTTTTGAGCCTCCGAAACACAAGCAAAAATTTGATGTACCTCTCAAGTATTTGAAAATCCACTTTACTGCTTCTCAATGCTCTTTCCCAGGGTTAGAAAGAAATCTACTTACTAAACTCACTGTATGAGCAATGTCTGGCTGTGTACACACCATGGCATACATAAGACTCCCAACTGCTGAGGAGTATGGAACAGATATCATCCGTTCCTTTTCTTCATCTGTAGTAGGACATAATTTCTTACTGAGCTTGAAGTGACTGGCTAAAGGCATGTTAACCGACTTAGCATCTTTCATGTTGAACTTTGTTAACACCCATTTAACATATTTATCCTATGACAACCACAACTTTTTGGCATTCTTGTCACGACGTATTTGAATTCCCAAAATTTGTCATGCTGGACCCAAGTCTTTGACATATCCGTTTTTAGCCTGTCAATCATCTTGCTATCATGTCCAACTATCAACATATCATCTACATAGAAAAAAAGGATGATAAATTTGCCATTACCAAACTTACGAATATAAACACAGTGATCTGCAACTGTCCTCCGGTACCCGTGACTCATCATGAATGAATCAAACTTCTTGTACCACTGCCTCGGTGCCGATTTCAGCTCGTAGAGACTCTTCTTCAACCTGCAAACCATCTGTTCTTTTCCTTCTACCTCAAACCCCTCTGGTTGAGTCATGTAGATCTTTTCTTTCAGATTACCATAAAGAAATGCAGTCTTCTCATCCAACTGTTCGAGTTCAAAGTCCATGCTGACGACTAGACCCAAGACTACTCAGATAGAAGTCATCTTCACAACCAGAGAGAAGATTTCATCTAAGTCAATACCCTTCGTCTACGCAAAGCCTTTAACCACTAGTCGTGCTTTGTGCTTTTATCAATTTTCCACTGTCATCTCTCGTCAGCTTGAACACCCATTTGTTTTTCAAAACCTTCCTGCCTTTTGGAAGTTCCACCAACTCATAAGTATTGTTCATTTTCAAAGAACTCATCTCAACCTGCATAGCCTTCATCCACTCATCTTTATCTACATGAGTTTTTGCTTCTCGGTAGCGCTCTGGCTCCCCCTCATCAGTAAGCAAAATATAATCTGCTGTAGGATATCTTGTTGACGGTTGACGCTCTCGAGTAGACCTCCTAACCTGAGGTTTTGTGGTTTCTGACTGAGAAGACTGCGCCCCCTGCTCAACACCCTATTCATTTGGCAACCCCTGCGCCTCATCACGATCCGGATCGTTTTGTCCACCTTCTCCACTTGTAGTCTGCACTGGAGAAGGAGTTGTTGTGAGATCAACCACTCCATCAACAACTTCTTTAGACTTTTCAGTCTTCTCAATATCTCCAAAGAACTGGTCTTCATGAAACACCACATCCCTACTTCTGATAATTTTTCTCTTCTCTGGATCCCATAATCTATAGCCAAACTCAGCTCCACCATAGCCAAGGAAAATGCAACATACTGCCTTATCATCCAGCTTTGAACGCTGCTCCTTTGACATATGTGCAAAAACATTACATCCAAACACCTTCAAATGAGAATAAGAAACATCTTTACCTGTCTATTTCGTCTCCGGAAGGTTAAAATCCAAAGGAACTGACGGAGACCTGTTAATTAGGTAAACGACAGTCAGAACGGCTTCACCCCAAAATGGCTTGGGTAGCTGTGTCACTCTAACCATGCATCTCATCCTTTCAAGAATAGTGCGGTTCATTCTCTCTGCCACACCATTTTGTTATGGAGTACCAAGAACTGCTCTTTCATGTCGAATACCATGCTTCAAGCAATAGCCTTTAAACTTGTTGGATGTGTACTCTCCACCATTATTTGTGTGGAGGCATTTCAAGAGTTTTCATGTTTCTCTTTCAACCATGACATGAAACTGCTGAAATACCTGTAAAACTTGATCCTTCGATTTCAACGTATAAATCCAAACTTTCCTGGATGCATCATCAATAAATGTGACAAAAAAACTTATTGCCACCCAATGACTCCACCTCCATAGGACCACAAACATCAGAATATACCAAATCCAACACATTGGATTTTATCGTTGATGCTTTAGAGAAAGATACCCTGTGTTGTTTACCAAACAAGCAATAATCACAAGGGTCAAGGGATGTACCTTTGGAGTAATGAATTCGATTTTTCTTTGCCAATAACTACAGTCCTTTCTCACTCATATGTCCCAATCTCTTATGCCACAGATTTGGAGAGGATCTGTCTTCAACAGCATTCAACACACCTTTGCATAGCTTCACGTGTCTTGTACGGTGTATTACACGCCTTCCCTCTCGCAACAATAAGAGACCTTTTAGTGAATTTCCACTTGCCATTTCCAAAGTAACTCTCATAACCTGCACGGTCTAATGAAGTTCCGGAAATCAGATTCAACCGCAAATTAGGAATGTTGCATATCTTTCAGCGTCATTGTGCAACCAATATCGGTTTGAATGCAGACATCACCGATCCCAACAATATCTGAATGACTTGTGTTGCCCATCTTCATAGTGCCAAAGTCCCCTGCTTTGACGTTGTGAACATCTCCTTAGAAGGAGTAGTATGGTAGGATGCCGCTGTATCAACAACCCACTCAACTTGATCATCTGCAACACTCAAACACTCTTATCTTCACTGGCCAGTATCACTGCTTCATTATCCAAAGTAGCTATAGTGTTAGTGTCATTCTTCTGTTCATTGTTTGCTTCTTTCTTTTCCTTCAAGGCAAAGCAATTCTTCTTAATGTGACCCTCCTTCCCACAATGAAAGCATTTTCCAGACTTTTTCTTAGTCTGTAATCCACCTCTAGACTTGCCACGACCCCCCTTTGGTCCCCTGCTCTTACTCCTACCCCTTTTCTCCGTAACAAAGGCATGTGCATTATAATCCCTGCAGTTTTCTTCTCACATCTTTCTTCTAACTTCTTCCAAAGGGTTCTTGCATTGGTTTCATTAGACACGTGATGAAATATACTATTATCCACCCACTGTTTGATGTGACCAATGGTCTTTTTATGCATCTTTTTTCAATCTAGATCAGACATCTCTCTTGGTCGGGCACTATCCCCCTCAATGGGATCATAGAGGCCTTTGCAATAGAGGATATCCTGCATCTTAAGTTTCCAAATCAACCAATTGGTATGGTTGAGTTTGATCATGGTAGTGTTCACAGTGTTGTTCTCCATCTCCATTGAATAATCAAGAAAAATAAAAAACCTGAGTATCTGACAGATTTGATACTTTCCATAGTTTTAACTTATAAATTTATCATCATATGATGGAGTTATAATACAATACGATAAAACCCGATTATGAAGTATTGTCCAGAATTAAAAAAAAAAAAAAAAACATTCCTGAATGTTGAAAGTCCATCATCACGTGTAGGATCACTTTCTAGTTTTATTATTTATCCATGCTTTCCTCATTTTTTCTTTTACTAACAAGAAGCAAATCATCCTATGTACCATTGCAGGGAAGTAGGCAATATAATCCTTAAAGAAAAAACATATATATATAGATATATATATTGATCAATTGATTTGAGATGTATACTTGGATCAGAGGTGGCTACTCACTTGCCATCTCCATGGATCAAAATGATATGGGTTTTTGTAATTTTCTTCATCCATATGAATGGAACTAAAGGATGTCAAGATGCACCAACCTTTTGGGATCAAATAACCTGCAGAACCATAGTAAGATGGAATAAAATAAATAAACTAGGAGCACAATTCATTATGAAGGATCTATCATACACCTTCATAAACAGTTTTCTATTCAAACGCAGACAGAAGCCTCTAAAACTGAATGGGGACACTCATGCAAGAGATAGAACGATAAAATAAAACATAAATTAACTCGCGCACACAAATACAAATAAATCCTTACGTGCCTTTAATCTCAACATCCTTGAGAGCTTTTCTCCACACTGCATTGATAATATTTGCCATTCTAAGAGTTTCATTTATCACCTGAGGAATAAATTCCAATTTATTGATTAATCAACTAATCATTATAGAGAAAAATAATCATCCGTACGAACCTCGACATGTTGTCAATTTGCACTAATGATTATCAAACCAATCTCTTTAGGGACCCACTATGTAAAAAGATTCTGGGGTATGACTGTTCAAAAAATACAAAAGATTTTCAAAAATTTTGGGGGCAAGCCAACCGCATGTCCACCCCTGATGAAATGATAAAATTTTGGTGCATGTGTTACCATTCTTTTGGTAACGAGAGAATAAAGGTCGGTGTGACTAACATTTTGGGTAAATGATAAAGACACATAATCCATCCATGTATAGGGTTCGCCCAAGCGGCTTTTCTTTCTTTTCAACTCCATATTCTCTTCCTACAAAAATGAAACAACAAACCACTAGTTTGTCAAACCTCAAACCTCAATTTAGTGCCGACGAAAAAAATGCCAAAAAGTTGAAGAAATGAGCCATCTTTGTATGTGTTTACCAGTAACTGATTTAGAACAAGAGGGTGGTCACTCAAATACTTCACAGCAATAGTCATTACTGCAGGCACAGATTCATCACCTGGAATCATCATCTCCACTATATTCCCACATATGAAATCGGTTGACAATTTATGCTCACTTTCCTCGCTCGTTTCATTCAACAAAACATCAATTACATCCACGATCCCATTCTTATTAGTTCTCTCCATCCTTCCAGTGATAAGATTCTTCACAAATTTGAGCAGCCTCTTTTTAGCCTGAAACATACCAGAGTCTTACACATTTCACATTCTATTCAAAGAATCTGAGTTAGTGAAAAAGGGATTCTACCTTAAGTGACTTGTATAAAGTTGTTCCAGGCAGGTTGATTGGCAGGCATATCAAACCACTGAAGAATTCTCGAAATTCCCTCTTCAAATACTGCAGTTCATCACCTGGGCCGACGCTCATCAAAGCCCTAACCAACACTTGAAATGCTATCTGATGCACATGAAGAGAAAAGAACACAGGAGAAAAGTCACTACAAATTACAGATTTGACCTATATTAAGAAGTTGGGATCTATTTTTTGTTGGTAGAAAATAAAGGGCAGTCAAAAAATAATTTCTCAGATTGAAGTGACATCCGCCACTGGTGATCTAATATTTATGCTCATGTTGAAGAAGATTTCTTCAGATCAAACAGTGAAACTCTATTCTATCTGAGAAAGATACAGGTCAATTGCGGACTGCAGTGGCATAGTTACAACACATGGATAAGGAAAAGAAAATTTCATCAATTTGTGATACTGCAAATTACTCACGATCCAACAGCCATTCATCACAAGAACGGGTTCTGCATTTGCATATTATACTCAAATGTATCAGAAACTTCCAGTTCTCTTGCCTTCTAAAATCATTTCTATGGATCAATTCTAATCCAGCCTAAATAGATTGCTGGAATTATGAGTCGAGCTGTAGAATATTATCACATTTTATCCCATCTGCAGAATTTAATTGAATTATTTTCTACATGTTTGCATGTGGAGGATAATTTGCAATCTCATTCTAAGTTATGCCCGCAAACATATGCTACAATCTGGAATGTTATGTGGATTCTCCTATTTGAAGGGCCATACCTAAGTCCAGTCATCAAGTGAATGCTGCTTGTGACTACTTTTACTGTTGCAATCATCCATTCAAGGGAACTACATATTGCCAAATTTACAATCATATATTTCATTAAGAAATGGTTGGCTATTTATAAAATAATAGACTACGATAAATGTCATTAACCTAATAGCACCATAAATTGAATCCTAATCATAGAATAAAACCAGGCCATCAATTGGCCTAATAAGAGTCAATGGGCCCGAGACACTAGGTCTTTACCTAGTGATGAGGAGAGGGGTCCCAGGTGTGGGGCACATATAGATGGAGGGTGGAGGTTAGGCTTTCGCCTGAATATTGGCCTCACGCCAAACTCCCCTTCACTGGCGAGGAAGAAAAGAACTCAAGAAATTCCAGAAGCACTCCAAAATTGCAAAAGAGGCATTACAATGCATTATATAAGAACTGGAACAAACCTAGAACTAATATTGGCCATCTAAACACATCAACACGGAAGATTAAGATATCAAGATAAATAACTTAAAACATAAGCAATAAACACCCTAAATAAAATAAAAATAGGCTTGTAGGTGGGTTGTGCCCAAAGAATTGGTCGAGATGGATGGGTTGGGCCCATTGACGGGTCGACCCATGGGGGACCATGGGTCTGTCCTGCATCACCCAGCCTTTTGGCATTCTGACATGTCTCTGGATTTGGCCCATTTAACCCATATGCCAGTTCAGGCCTTCTTAAATAGACCAAAGATTTGGGCTGGAATTGAGATGATTCAGGCCCATTGACAGCCTTTTGTCCTAAAGAAAGAGAAATAAAACAAACCCACATTTTTTGCTTCATCTTGAATGTAAACCAACTGGCCATCATTCCAACTGTCGATGGAGAGTAGCACACATTCCTCAATGTCTTTTGTGATCCGGGCTTTTGTTTGATGGGATTTAAAGAAGCTTCCAATTAGCCCATGCACTCTTCTGTGGAGATTCCCATTGAGTTTCAATATGGATGACTCGCCAAACAGAATAGCCACTGATTTTGGATAGTAAGGGGCAAACATCCTTCCATCATTTTGTAAAATCACTTTGTTCACCTCACTGTCAGTTGAAACAATAATAGGTCTTCCCAGAAGGTGGGATTTGAATACCTTACCATATCTGAAATGAAAGAAAGTGCATACATAAACAAAGTTAAACACACATGAGAGAGAGAGAGAGAATACAAAAGGTAGTGGTTGAAATAAAATTAAGCAATATTTACTAAAATTTGAATTAAAATAAGAAAAGCACTTGGTTCCGTGGCTAACAACAGAATCTATATTGACAACCAACTAGTAACATTATTTGTTTATTTATTCTTTTTTCTTGGGAATTTTAGATCTTGTATAGAGTTTCGGACATTAAATGTATATTTATGACATTCTTCAAATAATTACAATTCATTTTTGGAAAAATATTGTATATGTATGTAAGTTCTTCACTTATAAATGATCTTTACTGGCCCACTTCTGATCTTATTAAATAAACAATAGTTAATTATTGGATATGTGAAGGTAGGTGGGCCGGGGTCTACTGGTCTTTATCATATGTAGGATGGGTTGGTTGATTATTTATCTATAAAAGATTAGGATCATTGAATGTTGCTAGCCTACTAATCAAAGACCATGATTGCGAACCATTGGCTGTTTTTATATTCACAGCCCACTTTTGCTGCCTTTGGAACATCTAGTAAGGTTCAATGAGGCTAATTATACACATTTAGTTCATTTGTGTTCTTTTTTTGGTGTGAGTACAGACTTAGCTAATTTACTGAACCTCTTTTTATGATAGAGCACTAGGTCACGCTTACATTCTATGTTTCACGCATTCAACTTGTCATCGACGAAGAATGAATGAGTTCTTCGCTAAGATTTATTCTTACTGAGGTCAACATGAGTGGGTCTATTCGAGAACCACGTCAAATCATAATGAGTCCAGATCCTTTGATGCAAGGAATTAGTGAAATCCTATCACTAGGCCTATGAATAACTCAATGCAGCCATTGCATTCAAATTCCAAATAGGTCTACAAATGCCCTCGTGTATTGGCTCTTGGCCACCATCAGACTGATAATGTGTAAAATATGTGAATAAGATCCACAACATGTGTAAATCATTTGTTTAATGCATAATTAATCTGACATGGCCAACTTGAATTGGAGTAAAATCCGGGTCACAGCCAACACCCCAAACTTTTAACTTGAATCGTTTGGATATTGCGAGCACATTTGTGCAACACTAGTCCTTAGAAAAATAGGAGATTAGCAACCCAATTTTCTTTGCCTTTTTCCTCCACAAACAAGCCCTACAACTACAAGTCTCCACAATTGGATATATAGAGGAGGACACAGAATTTCTCCAGTTCCCAATATCAAATGATCTAAACTCCATCATAATTGAAAGATCAAATTTTAAATAGTCCCAAACACAAGCGTAGGAAATTGAAATCCTAAATAGATCCTGGTCACCTAAGCTCATAGCAGCCAAGGCCTGGCCCATTCTTACTAAGGAGAGAACATAAAAGAACATACAGTATCTAAAGATAGCCACAACAATTTTGTCCAAATATGTTTGTCCTTATAAATTCAAAAGAAGCAAGAAGACCCAGTTAATGGTTTATGTCATGATCCAAATACTAGGTTGGTTCTAGGGGTGTAAAAGAAAACCGAAAAACCGTCTAAATGAACCGAACTGCAGTTAATAACCGTGTTTCACGGTTCGGTTACAGTTACGGTTATTGAAATCAGAAAACCGTGCTTCACAGTTCGGTTACAGTTTTTATCTTGACTCACTGTTATTAATCGAACCAAAACGTTAACCGTGGTTTTGTTAACCGTGTTCCCAAAACATACGGTTAACCGAACCATTTCACTAATAAGAAAAAAAAACCTAAGGGCCTAAATGAAAATTATTATTATTTTTTTTTTACAATAACATATTATGCCATTCTCCAACTATGATTTTTTCTTTTTACATTAAGTTTGATTGGTAAATGGAAAAATTTTAACAATTTTTTTAAGTGACAATTAACCGTTAACTGCGGTTCAGTTTTTAACGGTTTTTCACGGTTTGGTTACGGTTACGGTTACGATTCTTAAAAACCAAAATCATGAAACATAGTTCGGTTAACAGTTTTCCCAAAAACCAAAGTGAACCGAACCGGGGAAAACTAAAGTGAACCGAACCGTTACACCCGCTGTTGGTTCCTTTGTTAAAACTTAAAATACTAAATGCAAAAATCATGCTGTAGCATATACAATGTTATCGTGGTTCTTTATTAAAACTATAATTGTGGTTGCAGCTGTTAATTTTGAAAGTTGATTGATTTTTTATTATCAATATTAATAACATTATATTATAAATCAGATCAATATTAATATTATTATCATCATCATTATTAATATTTGGGTCGTAGTGGGTTGCACGAAGACATCATTGACCTAACCCATAAGGCCAAACTAGGGCAGAGGATTGGGGCATTAGGAGATGAAACCAAACAGCCTATTTACAACTCTCCATGGGTTTCCATTGAATTCACTCGATAAAGAGGCATAACTACTACAATCTGATTATTAAAGGGTAGTAGTAGTGCTACTGTAACGGTTTTCCAGATCCCATGTTCTTTGGCTTCTCTTATGTCTACACTCCCCATCCACAGAAAAAATAAAACTAAATAAAAACCTGACTCCACTTGCCTCATAGAGAAAACAGAGAGAGAGAGAGAGAGAGAGAGAGAGAGACCTCTGGCTTCATATTTCTTCACATTTCAACATTTCTGGTATACACAACTCAAAAAGAGAGACGGGTGTTGGATCAGCCTCATGTGCCATCGAAAATGACAAGGGCTTACAGATAATCAATCGTTAAATATTTGTGGCGTCATGCATCAAATACCCTGATCCTTGTATGAAACGTGTACATCATGGGGATGATTCTGGAAGACCCAAAGCTCTGGTTGGGGCTACCTTTGTACAAAATATGGGGTCCAACTGATCAACCTAACAAATTCATCAAAAGCCCACATGTTTCGCCCCTTGAAAATGACCATAATAGAATTAATTTTTTTATTCGCGCCAATTCAATGGGGACAATTGTATGCCAAGTGATTAATTAAAGGGGGGGCCCAAATGTGAAAACTCAACAAGGGGCACTGAAAAACTAGGCTGTCTATAGAATTTCACATGTGCACAAGTGTATATACACACACATAAATCTTGATTTTGACAATTTCAAAGAAAACCAAACTAATAGAAAAACACATTTTATGGCCACATTTTAACCCTATTATTATATTCTTAGGGGAATTGTACCCAACATATCTCAAAGGAAAATTTTCTCCCACAAGTGAAGAATTTTCTTTACGCGGGCTGCATGTGTGGTCCAACTCTATAGGGCCCATTGGGGCCACCTTTGATTAGCACAACCTACTTCACACTCTTATCCCCCATGATGAGGCATAGTATCTTTTTTTATTCTTATTTGATTGATTGAATCTAAAAAAAAATTCAATAGTTAATAGACTGTTTATAGTTTATTGCTATTAAATCAATGCCTAGAATAAGGGTGAATTTTATTCTTTTTGCATAATCATTATCCTTATAGATATCTTTCCCATCATGCTGCCCCTAAAATCTTCCCATTTGAATTTAATCTTTTATCATATTGGTGAAAACTCAATGGATATACTGCAATTCACTTAGGGTCTGTTTGTGGGGGGGGGGGGGGGGGGGGAAGTGATTTTGTGGAGTGTTTGAGAAGGGGGGAAGGAAAATGGGGGAGGGGGAAATGGAGGGAAAAATTAATGTTTTTCCCTCAAAAATTTTGAAAATGAAGGGAAAGTGATGAGAAAGTGATGAAATGACTAAATTGCCCTTTTACTTTATTTGAATTTTTTTCAAAAATAAAGGTAAAATAGTATTTATCTATGTACCACACAAACAAACAAAATTATACTTTTTCACTTTCCTTCCCCCTATTTTTTACTTCCCAAACAAAAAGAGGAAAAATTAATTTTCTCTCCCCTCCCCTCCCCTTCATTTTCCTTCCCCCTCAAATTTCCCCTCCCATCCCCTCCCCTCCCATCCCATCCCAAAAGTCTATGTGTATCGATGGTTTGGATCTATCATTGGCTCGATCCACATCTCCCCAAAAGGTCCACGAAAGTTTCCACCACATCCATCCTACCAATTCTCTTTTGTTCAAGGGAGAATTTCAAAAAAGTCCTTAAGTTTCGGCCTTATTTCAAAAAAGGACACAAGTTTCAAAACTTTTCAAAATAGTCCCTATGTTTTTCAGGAAGTTTTCAATTAAGGACATCCATCTATTTAAAGTTATTTTTTGACAATTTTTTTTCTTTTTTTTTAAATACCCAAATTACCCTTCATTGTAATAAAACTCTCCCTCACTTCCTCTCTATTATCCTCATTTTATTCACCAGTGTCCTCACGGTGATCAAGGACACCCAGTGTTCTTACATCGATTGGCTGCATGTAATGGCGGCCGAAACCATGTCATGAATTTAAATAAAGGGTAATATGGGTATTTTCAAAATATTGAGGGAAAAAGTCATCAGAAAATACCTTTAAATGGCCGGATGTCCTTAATTGAAATTTTTTTGAAAATCTTAGAGACTAATTTAAAAAGTTTCAAAACTTGTGGCCTTTTTTGAAATAAGACAAAAACTTAAAACTATATTTAAAAATTTCCCTTTGTTCAATGCATCCGTGGAAGAAAAGAGTCAAAAAGTACTTCCAACTCCCCTTACACTCTACAACCGTCCTATAGTCTTATAGAGCTCTCCCTAGTAATCTTAACAGACGAGGAAAGATGCCAAAGACTGAAAGACCCATTCCGTTCTATC
Source organism: Cinnamomum chago (assembly GCA_038049695.1). Taxonomy (NCBI): domain Eukaryota; kingdom Viridiplantae; phylum Streptophyta; class Magnoliopsida; order Laurales; family Lauraceae; genus Cinnamomum; species Cinnamomum chago. The sequence goes on from CP142456.1 coordinate 2,018,910, forward strand.
CACCTACCCCTTGAACAGAACAATCTGCAACCCCCACGCGAGGTCAAACCGTCAAAAGGGCCGGCTTCCCAACACAAACTCCTCCTTTTCGGACACAAAAACCAAAACCAAAACCCCACGTAACCCTCTTGATGGAAAGGACTTCCTTTTTCTTCCCTGCGACACATGACAATGTACTGCGTTGTCTTGGGAAAGACAAGAAGCACAGAGAAAGGAGAGAAGTCTGAATGATGCTCTTGAAAGTTCGACATGACCTTTCTTCGTGTTTTTCGTTACGAGAGAGGACCCATTGGGTTATCTCCCTGGGAAAATCCACTTGGCCCGATTTTGGGGACCGGGAACCAATGGTGGATTTTGGGGACCGGGCCCGAATCCGGTCCCCAAAATGGGGCCAGGTAGCACCTCTCCTCTTCCCTCCTGCAACAAGGAAAACCTAAGATGCATGCACCCAACATGTGGCAACTGGTCAACACAGGACACAAGGGTCATCATGATTTTGAATTTTGCAATCAAAGGAAATCTGACCAACGAATATTGTCAACTATCTATTAATTAAATATTATTTAATGGACTTACCAAGAGCCTGATATTTGTTAACCATTTAAAACAAATGAAGATCATAACTGTTCAGTTAAAGATCATGGGATAGATGGTGTGTGGGGTGTTTTTCTTGTAATAAAATTATGCTAGTCTCGATAGCAATACCACGGTAGCAATACCAGCTCAGGTCATTTCAATCTTGGTATCCAAATTCAACAATAGTGTCAAGATTCATCTAGTTCAGTAACAGTACCAGCTAGACATCTCATGATCTCAGTTCGGCAAACAGTGCCAACTAACGCCAAGTTTGAGCTAGCCTCAGTAAGAGTACTGACTAGGCTCATCTCGGTCTCGCTATAAGACACATCGACAATTGTATCACGATGCATCCGAATCTGATCTCAGTATTATCTTCGGCTCGGTACGTCCACAGAGATGAATACTAAACCATGATTGTACTTCCACAAAATTACAACAATGATGCAGAACGTGTTGACAGACAAGATCGGCGCCGGATAATGATCAGGTGTCGTCTTTATCAATCACATCCATATTAATACGAGAGGTCATTTCTTGATTCGACCGGACAGTATATCCACCTACTCCCACTAAGGGAGCGCGATGTGAAATCTCTACATATACAAGGATACCAATCCCTTCTCAGGTACTCCGTAACACGTCATACCACACATTGCATAACGCATTACAGAACGCCATGCAAAAGAGCATACTTGCCCTTCTTCTCCATCCTTTGTTCAGTGATAACACTAATTCAGACATCGGAGAGCTTTCGGTTGACGGCAGTCAGGATCTCTAACCTCTATTTTTCCTTTTCCTTTTAGGTTTTAAGGCGATCTATCTCTCCCAAAGAAGTTTAAACAGCAAATCATGAGTATCATACTTACCTAATCTAAGCCCGTAATTTTTAGGCACTCACATATAATCAAAATCATCTGTGTCCTCGTATTTGGTCTGCATCCACAACATCCAATAAGCACAACATTGCAAGATTTAGATCTCTACAACTAGGTCGATGGTTCCCAAAAGTTCTATTTCTTATGACTTCGATCTATTTGCAAAAGAAAGTTTTATTTCTTATGACTTCGATCTATTTGCAAAAGAAACTACTATTGTTGAACTTACTAGGCCTTCTTGTTGATGAAAGGCTATACGTTAACCATTTTTGCTGCTCACGTTAACCGTTCACTTGATGATCACTCGGAGACGAATGCTCACAACCGTTGATCGGCATCAATTTTGAGATCTCAACATAGGAAAATGATTTGGATGGTCAGGATTTCGTGATTACTGTACCGCATGTTGGCCTTTTGCGGAAGCATGTGTGTGAGTGTACTGATTAGTCTAACACTCATACATCTATACAATTGCAAACTAAGTTATTGAATTTTCTGTCAATCAAATGGGTTCTTCTCCCATGTCTTGAGAACCCGAAGCAATTAAAAAAATGAAAGTAGAAGATGGTCAAAGGATAATAGCATGTGGAGAGAGAGAGAGAGCGAGCGAGCTTACAGTGCTCTGCGTTTGTCCATGAAGGTTACAGGGCGCGAGCTGTAACCACAGGCAATGAATTCAAGTGTCTCTCCAATGAAAGGCCAGCCTAAACTGCCCTTGGGGACCCCACTGTTTTCTCCATTCGTATCCTTCACCTTCTGCTTCCACCACCAAAACCACCACGACATGATACTTGCCAAAACCCATAACCCAGAAACCCAACTCATTTTCTTCAGCAAAAGAAGATTATCAAAGATTTTCTTTCTAGTTTCTACCTCTACCTCAATTTCCACAACATGCAGATTAAGAAACCCCTCTTCCTCAAGAACCTAACATGAAAACTGACACTGCCGGATGGATGTGTCTGTGTGAAAGAGAGACAGTGTGTGTGAGAGCAAGGAAACGTACCTGTATATGTTTTGACTTTGAAAAAAGGCATTAAAAACAGATTCTACATAAGAGAAAGGCAGACTAGATTCGGAAAATCCGTCTCCACGTCTTCCAATTAATGTGAGGCCACAGAGACCCCAAAGTGATTCTTAAAGATTTTTGAGATTCACTTTTTCTCCATAAAAGTCATCGCGAGATTCATCCACAGAAAAAATTATATTTATAATAAAATACTTACCAACCATATCCAAAAATAAGGATAAGATAATCTATTAATATGCCTAAAATCCTAATCTAACAGACTGATAATCTTCAACAATCCAAAGGATAAAAATAAGATAATCTATTAATATCCCTAGAATAAGAATAAGATAACCTATAAATATCCCTAAAATCCTAATCTTAACATACTAATAATCTTCAACCTTCCCCATCAACCACATGGTACTTTAAAAGAAAGTATTTGTGATTGTAAACATGAAAAATGAGAACCCTCTAATCTCTAAAAGATAGATGATAAAATATTTCAATAGAAATGATTTTCATGTCTTTTGGTGATCACCGTCTATCGTCTGTGGATCCATCACTGTCGCAATCCGCTCCTTTTTGAGTTTGTCGTTGTCGGTGGCCCACTGGATCATATTCGATTTCTTTCAGAAGCAAAGATCGTGCAATGGGGCTTAAGATCGTGGAATGGGGCCTAGATGAATGAGTGGGTAGGAGAAGATGATCATTTCTTTATTGAAATAGAAAAAAATTGACGGTGATATTCATACCCGGCTTGATCGCAAGATCATCACCGGGCCCAAGCTCTGATACCATAAAGAGTTTTGAAAATCACTTTCTTTCCATAAATTTCACCGTGAGATTCATCGACATAAAATATTACATTTATAAGAAAATACTAATCAACCATATCCATGTTAAAGACAAAACTCTTTAACACTTACCTATTGCCTCACTCTAGCAAGGCTACAGAAGTCTGGGAGCATATAATAATAGCAGCATTTTCTGCTGCGGTGAGACCCCAGTAAATGTGATTCTAATTCATTTCCATAATTCAGTAGTTCATTTATTTTCTCTTTTTTTTGTAAAAAAAATATTTATATTAAATAATAAGCATTAAAAAAACACTTTAGGTGACCAAGGGGCCTAAAAGATCATTTTAACTGACCTTACACCAGATCAATCATTTTTCCTGAAAAGGTATTTTTTTTAGCACTTTCAACTAGCGTCCCTAGCGACCTTAGTTTTATGACGCTAAGGGTCCCTAGGGACACTGCGGTGTACACAAATTAGAACAAAATATATGTGTTTCCTTGTGTTTTATTTTCAACAAGTTTATTTTCCTTCACCACGTTCGTCTATGCCCATTTCTTCCGACTTAGCCGTCTAACTGTGGTCCCCTCCAACATCATCTTCGTCTGCTGCTCCTGCTCCTCACCCCCTACCAATTGTGGTCCCCTCCCACATCCTCTCTTTAAAAATTAAGTGTCTTTGTTTTGATGGTGGGGGAGAGTATATGAGCAAAAGGATCAAATATTTACCAATGAACAGTGGGATCTTAGATTATATCTCTTATCCCTGCACACCCAAACAAAATAGGTGAGCAGAGGAAACACCATCACTTGGTTGAGACCAGTCTTTCAATGATGTTTAATGCTTCCATGCCTCAGTTTTGGCCTGATGCATTCTCTACCGCAAAATACCTAATTAACAGAATGCCAATGCGTCATTTGTGCTCCATATCCCGTTGATAGAAGTTGTTTCATCAACAACCAGACTACTACACACTCAGTCCTTGGTAGTGCCTACTTCCCATAGTTGAGACCCTATGTCGCGACCCCATTCCGGAGGCCCGGGCCCCACGACATGCGTACGATCGATTTCCCACAGGTTCCCGCAGTGAAGATCCCGAGACATGGGGACTAACTCACACGATCAAATTTGCGGAAGTATGTAGCAAATCACATCAAGACAAAGCATGCTTAATTTTTCAAGATACATGAACAAGACATAATATCAGAAGGAGGAAATATAACATAGCATGACCCAAGTAGTTAAGTTTCAAAGTTAACTAAAAGTAAGATTAAGTTTACAATCCCAACGAGAGGCTAACAAAGGCCAATACATCCCAAAATAACAAAAGTAAAACCCATCCAATGAAACGAGTCCTATGATCTCACCCAATGTCTAAACGACGTCGTCAAGCTGCCACTCTCGAGCTTGGGGTAGCTCAACAGCCTCCTCCTGATGCTCCTCCTCAAAGGTAACGTCGGCTGCACCTGTGAACCAAAATAAACAAACATCAAACACGACGGTTTAGCAGGTAATCAATTTATGCATGAGCATGGAACAATAGATGTTTGAATAAACCAAACTAAAACAATTTACTGAATTTAAAACAAATATATGACTGAGATACATTTCGAAGATACAAAATAAAGTTAGCATAAATACATATAATATCATGAATAGTTTATCCACTTTGAGCCCTATCCTTTCTCCGTCATACATGATGACAAGAATAAGCACGCACGACAAGCACGACATGCAAAAAACACAATTCCCACGCCACACAAAGTAGATGGGAAGGCCGGCCGTGGAATCGGAATCGGAACACGCACGATGTGTAATAAAATACACAACCAATCTGCAGATATTCCACATGTTTAAGGAACCTTGGACAGTGGATTAGACTGAAAAGGCAATCCAAGCTTAGTGGTGTTCACTTAGATTCATGAATGCGCAAAACACGCGATACACATTCTAAATGGATCGAAATTAAGGGGAAAATCACTTGTTAAAATGAGACAAGACACGGCTAGCAAAAATGCATAATTTATATGCATAACAAGCTTAGGAAGTGACCCCCCTTAGATTCTTGAAAATCAATCTTCAAATGAGCTTCTACTTGAAATTTCAAAACGAATACACGATGATAGTTATTGTATCAAAATTGAAGTTCAAACACGAAGTTCACCAAGCTTACACTAAGGCCATTCATTGATCTTTGTGTAATTGAAACTCAAATGTTGGAAAATAAAACGAATTGGTGTCCCCGAAGTTAGAATACATTTCGGATTTCCAATTGCACAATGTCAACTCAAAACTCTCGGCATAGTTTAGTTTTTCAATCCCCCAAAATCCACGAACGAAACAAAAAACTCAGTCTTGGAATTCTGTCCAGGTTCGCTCGAGCGGTCAACGGTCCGCTCGAGCGGACCTGACACAAAGGCTTGTCCACTCGAGCGGACCACAAAAATCACTCGAGCGGATAGGTCTCTAGCCTGTCATGCTCCAGGCACTGGCCTGTTCGCTCGAATGGAACCCCATGGTTGCTTGGGCGGACAGGCTTCTGCCTATGTCCGCTGAGTGCAAAAATGCACTCCCTTAAACAACTTTTCTGAACTTTTCTTTTCTTCATCTCATAACTGAACCACCAACACTTCCCTGAGCCTCCATGTTCTCCAAGGGATCAATCCAACATTTCCAAACCATTCACATCACAATCTAAAACATTCAACTTCCATTCTTCATCAAAACCAATCCAAACATTCTAAACAAAGCATAGGTTTCAAATTCAAATCAGAATTTCACAAGATTGGAGTGTAATTAACATTAATGCAATAGAGAAATGAAAATAAGTAAGAAGAGTCTAAGGTAACATAAAATTGAAACTTAATCACACCTACAATGCATTTTAAAAACAACAATACATTTCAAATCAAGCATGCACACAACATTCCTAGATTGGTTACTTGCCTTGGCCCAAATGCTACACAAATCTTCCTCAACCAATCCTACTCAAGAGCTAAACCAAATCCTACAAAAAGCCCCAAGAAAAACACTCAAAACCAACATTTTTAACAACTAAAACCCCCAATTTCGAAAATGGGTTTGCATGTATGAAAGACAAGCTCTTTATGAGTTCAAGAGACCCTATTGAGAAGAGGGGCTGGAAATCTTACATAGAGATGTCCAAACAAAGAAGAAATAGCTGGGAGGAAGAGGAGAAATTGCAGGATTTCTGCACAAAGAAGTCCAGCTGAAGCTTGAAGGAAGAGGAATGCAATGGTGTGATCAGATCTTCATTTGAAACTTTCCAGCTAGGGCATGCAAGGGGAGGAAGATTGGAGAGAATAGTTCTCTTTCTACAGCTCTGAGTTTTGAACAGAGTTGCATAAATGAGAAATGAACGAGAGAGAGAGAGAGAGAGAGAGAGAGAAGGAGAAGAACAACTTAAATGACTTGAAAGTGGGGCCCAACAGGTCTAAATCTTGCACTGACTAAAACACGATCTTGCGGCTCCGGATGAAATCGACAAAGAAGGATAAAATGATCATTGAAAATTTTAATTTTCAAAAAGTATAAATTTGGCATGGTTTTGAGATTTTGAAATTCGAGTCCAGATTTGAGTGTAAAAAGTCAATTTTACCCCTTTAGGCCAAAACTTAGATTTTTGGGCTTCAAACACAGGCAGGCTGACAACGAAAGTTGTAGCAATTAATAAAACCATTCAAATGAAATCAAAACCACAATTAAATTGGAAACCATAATCATCCTCCCATGCTTGCACGTACACTCAAGGCTTGCACGTACACTCAAGGCCTCCCTGAGTGTGTATGACAAACACTAAATGCTCTCAAAATTCCCAAACTATTTCCAGAACTAAAACCAATTACATTCTAACCCAACGGTCATTAACTCCACTTAAGACTAAACACACACTAAGAATACACTAATCGGGCTAATCTGAGTTGGGGTCTAACACCCTATGCTCAACACAAATTAGAACCAAGAACCAACTGTTGTGTGTTTCATGGATATAGCCTGAATCACAAAGGATGTCATTATTTAGAGATATCCATAGTTGGTAGGAGGGTGAGGAACAGGAGCAGCAGATGAAGATGATGCAATTGGAGGGACCATAGTTGGACGGCTAGGTTGGATGAAATGGGTACAGACGAACGTGGTGAAGGAAAATAGACTTGTTGACAACGAAACACTTGGAAACACGCCTAATTTGTTCTAATTTGTATACAACGCAGGGTCCCTAGGGACCCTTAGCGTCATAAAACTAAGGTCGGTAGGGAATCCATAAGGACCCTTAGCGTCGTAAAACTAAGGTCGATAGGGACGCTAGTTGAAACTGCTAAAAAAAACACCGTTTCAAGCAAAATGACTGATTTGGTGCAAGGTCAATTAAAATGATCTTTTAGGCCCACTGGTCACCTAAAGCGTTTTTTTTTTTTTTTTTTGTAATGAAGTAGTGAATTTCAGTAACTCTGAGGTTGATCCATAGGGATGGAAATCAAATCTGTGTTTGACCTAATCTCAATAAAATCTAATTTTGGTACAATTAAAATCTATATAAATGAATTGAGTTCTCAAATAAAATTAATTACAATAATCGTTATAAAAAAATAATTACAATAATTATATCCTAATTAAAAAGATTCATAATCTAAAAATCTTATACCTAAAAATTCCTAATTAAATCTAATAAGAATAGCACAACCAAAAATTAAAAAAATGAAAACAACCAATGCAGTAAATATAAATCAGAAAAATAAAATATCCAAGGATTAGGATGCACTCGATCTAATGATCTGAAATACGTATAGCTTAGATCATCTTTGCTAGAATCCATTCTAAAGGGGTATCAATGGTTAAATTTTCAAATTAGAGGATTCCAAGTAGTCCCTTCTATTTGCTAAAATAAGAACTCAAAGAACATAAATAATAAAGAAGCACTAACAATTAATTAAAAAATAAAATTTTGTTTTACCATGTTTATCTATAGAACAGATAAAAGATAAAGCTTCACCTTCAACTTAGATCACAAATTAGCCCTCCATCTCGTGGGGTGGGGGGGGGAGCATGATTTGTTCGGGGATGGTGGTATGGATTGGAACGTTTCCTTCCCCTTTCTTAAAGGTTTTTGTTGCAACTTTTGCAGTCCAGATCCTCTATTTAATTGAAATAGAGAAATACAGTCTCGTCCCATCAACTCATGCCAGCTGCATAAAAGCTCTTGCAATCTAATGCGCCCTCCTTGGAATGAGTAAAGAAAAGAAAAAGATTTTATATAGCTGGCATGAGTTGATAGGATGGAACGATATCTTGAAACAGGGGATCCAGACTCCTACTTTTGTGGGTTGGGGAGAATGAATAGGAATGGGAAAGGAAAAAAAGGGATAGAAAATCGGAAAAAGAGAAATAAGGAGAAAAGGTGAGAAAGTAGGAATTTTGGAGATTTCTTTTCAAAGTGGGTTTGATTTTGGTCAATCTCCATACTTGGTGGGGCCATCTTTCCATTTCTAACAAAATCTTTACATGTTTTCTTCTATATTTCTTTAGATTTATTTACAACTTTGGAAACTCCACACATGCTTGGAAGCTGATCTCCTTGTTTTTCTCCAAAATTCTCAAAAAATGTTATTCTTGCGTTCTTGGAAATAGCCTTGATAGATTCTTCTCAATTTTGGAAAGTCTTCTTCACAAAAAGGAATTTGAATTTTTGAAGATCTCGTGGGATGATAAGTTCACAAAATTAGGTCATTAGGTCATCATTTCATGTGCATTTGTGGACTTGATTAGGTTTAATTACATAGAATTACACTTAATTTCATGATTACATGCATTTGAAGCTAGTTTTAGGAAAATGGTCAAAATAGGTCAAAATACACTGAATTGCATGACATTTGTGAAATTAGGATTTTTCATCTCACTCATCACCCAAAATTAGCTTTTTGGCTTCATCAATGCATAATTGCTATTTTTGGTGCCATGTGCTATTTTTAGAAATGACCAGATGGTACATATCATTTGGCTTATTAGGGTCCCATGCTTGGTTCATATACATTTTATACATTTTCTTACATATGATTAATGATAAATTTATTTCTTTCAATGTGTAGGAAATATTAATAACTTGGGGCCCGCGAAGAGAAAATTTGAGAGAAAGAAGCAAGGAAACAAAGAAAAAAGAATATGCAAAGTAATACACGTTCCCGCAATAAGTTTTCAAGTGAAGCACACACATGTGGGCCCACCATATGCTCCAACCAAGTTGTAAATAAAAATTTGGAGATTCAGATTTGAATATTTCTCAAATTAAGATGGGGCCCACAAGTGTTCCAAAAGTCTAACATCAAAGCCTTCCATAGTTTGGAATTTTTCAAAGGCAAGAATTATCCATGAAGACCATGTTAAAAAGGGAATCCACATCAGCACAAGATATGTAATGAATCTGATTTCTTCTAATTTAAAGTGGGGTCCCACATGGGTCTCATACATGTAAAGGATGTCCTGTGCATGTGATCCTTCATTATGTGCAAGATTTTGAAATTATTGGAAAGCTCTCCCATGCATATCATATAGCAATCTTTTGAGATAATCTTGGGCTTTACAAAGAAACAATTGCTCTCCAAGGAATTCAATAAGGCAAGGAGATATCTATCAAATTTAAAGTCTTTTTAAAGAAAGAAGTTAGCTTGGAGCCTAAGCAAGAATCTCTACACATAAGAAAACAAGAGCCCTAAAGATTAGAGATTCTTTACTAAAAAAAGATTGGCACAAAGCAAAAGGAACCATGGGGAGGAGCTGGACGTGGATCACCTTGGGAAGCCCTCTCTTTCTTTCCACTCCATTCCCTCCACCCTTTCTCTCTCTAAGTCTATTTCTTCTTCTTCTTCCTTCTAATTCTTTTAGACATAGGTTGTGTAAGACCCCGACCCGAGTGACCTCGATTAGTACTAATTAAGTCATGTGTAAGTTCTAAGTGAGATTAGTGGATTTTGGTTAAGTTGGGAATAGAATAGCTTTAATATAGCTTTTGGGGAGTTTTGAGTGCCTTCTTGATTTAGCGAGACCCTTTGGAGTTCTTTTAGTGACCTTGTGTGTGTACATGGGGATTATTTGAGTTTCCAATAATTCATGTTTTAGTCTCATTTTACTTATCTCGTTAATCTCTACAACTTTCATATTGATCCCGTCCCTGTTCTAAACTCCGAAACTCGACTTTCCCAACATCAAGGGCAAAACAGTCTTTTTACACCCAATCTAGACACTAATTTCGATGTGTCCAAAACCCTTGAAATATATACTTTTTCGAAACTAGATTTTTCGATGATCATCTTTCCCTTCTTCGTCGAACTCACCTGAAGTCCCGAAAGCCATGATTTCTTCCTAACAAGATTTGTTAGTAGTGGAGCCCACTCTCACTTGATATAAATAAGAGAACACTCCTCCCTTATCCCCTTCTTCCAGCTCAAATCCGCCCTAAGCTAGGGCTTTTCTCTTCTTCTTCTCCTTCTTGCTCTTCCATCTCCAAATCCCTATTAATCTTGCACCGATAGCAAAATGGAGGTCATCATCTCCTTCCTCACCATAAGAGCTCTCTCTTGACACTATTTGTGAAGGAAACCACCCATTACAAGATCTTTGAGTTAACCTTGCCCATTTAAAGAACCACCAAGTAAGCTTCTCTTTCAATCTCTCAGATTTGGTCTCTTCTCACCCTAGAGAACCTTCTTCTCTCTTATTACAAACTCTTTCTTCCCCATTCATGATTTTGACCATTTAGGGTTTTTGGATGTGTTTGTAGGTTGGCCTTGAGAAAGGGAGATTAGAAGCCTCCTTGACTTGTTAGAGACCTAAGGCAAGTGGATGAATAGATATCTTAAGTTTTAGAATGTTTTATGAAAAATGTGGATGGTTTTATTATCTTTCATATATGCTTATTCTTATTGATTTCATTGATTTTGAAATGCACATATGAAGGAGTCTTGGTAACTCATTTAATTGCTTGGAAGTATTGGCCTATAGCCTTTTATTTAACACTTGATCATAGCACAAATGAATCTTTGTGAATGATGGGTTCTTTTCTTCTTTTGTGGTTGGGAAAGAAATGATTGGATGGATGGTTGTGGAGTTATGATGGTGGTTTGTGTGAGGTTTAATGGAGGATTTAAACCTCTCATTTAGGTGTAGAAATGAGGCTCAAAGAGATTTGCAAGAAGGAAAAAGGAAGGAGCCGAACTATTCATAGAATCAGTTCTGTGACAGTTCACTCGAGCGAACCCCATCCAGGAGACAGTTGGCTTGAGCGAACTTGGTGGTTCGCTTGAGCCAACCTGATCTGGGCAGGTCCGCTCGAGCAAACCCAAGTCAGCTCGAGTAAACCCTTCCAGAAAGTCCATCGCTCGAGCGAACTTCATGTCCGCTCGAGCCATGGGCACTGTCAACCTGGGGCTGTGTTGGAGGCCTGGATATGATGTTTAAATGTATGGAAGAGGTTTGTTGGGAGCCCTATTGTGACTGGAGATCTATTAGACAATGTATGAAACCCATTTGAGAAAGAAACCCCATCACAAAGATTCATCGAGGTTTTGAAATTACCAAGGTGTATAAGGAGCCCAGAATGTCTCCAAAACCTAAGGAGTACCAAGTCTATACTGAAATCGACATACGAGACCCCTATTCACTTTGAACAATCTTGAATCCCGATACTTGACCTAGAAATTTTGGAAATCCAATTATATTCTATTTTTCCCGAATTTCAATATGCACTTCCCAAAATTTATGCTACATGACTTGTCATGCCGGAAACCACCAAAATTGTATTTTAGCATTTTGCTAGTCCCGTTATGCATTGCCCAATGATAAAGTAAAATTTGTGCCTATGGGCACCCCGTCCTGCTCGTTTATGTGTTTTACTTCATACAAATGTTTGCACATGTCCCGATTGCTTTCATATGACCTATGAGTTGGAACCACTAAGCTTGGATGACCTTGTCGGCCTGATCCATCAACTTGGAGGTCCCCCTCCCGTCCTGCCAGCTGCAGTCTGAATCCCGTTCCGTCCAGATACCCGGCTCACTACTGTGATCCCGTCCCGTATAATTATATATATTTATATATTCTGTTGAATCTCATCACCTCGCGTGTTAGATATCAACGCCCCGATGTGCTCTTGTCACTTCGGTGATAGAGGATTTAGCTTCGTGTGGTTGTCATCTTGCTTGTTTCCTGTTCCTTGGTACACTTACATGCTCTTACATTGCATTTGGGTTTTCTAATTGGTGATATACTTCTTTTATGAAAAATGTTGTTTAAACAGGTTTTAATGATTTCCAAGGTAAATTCAATTGTTATTATTTTGTGATATCCTTTCACCTACCTGCCAGACTGTCATGTTTGACTCATTCTTTGGTACTCAGGTCCAGACGTCGTATACCCCAAGGAGGAGCTTGAGGAGGCGGCCGGAGAGTCGCTATGAGTAGATGAATGGTGGGTTGATGACGTCATTTAGACGTTCGATCGAGCCTCGAGACACGATACATTTTGGGATTGCGGATGCATATTTCAGGATTTTCTATTGTGGTTGTACTAGCCTTTGTTGGCCTTTAATTTTGGGGAGCTATAATTAACTGATCTTTTGTATTAACATTAACTTCACTTTTGGGATCTGCTTATGAATATTGCTCCCTCTAATATTATGTTTATATACGTGTGTTATTAGCCTTATTATTGGAAATGAGTTACATGTTTGATTTGCTACACGCTTCCGCACTTGAACAAAAATGTTATGTTGATGTGTTATCCTCACCGCGAACACCTGTGGGAAATCACGTGCCTGAGTGGTATCATTCTTTATTGATCCGTGTACGTATTAGCCAAAGATAAAAATATGCACTATGGCATCGGCGTCATCACTCATCAATCTAGAACGACGTCCCGATCCCGGATTAGGCCTGCAGGCCCGGTCCGGGGTCGTGACAGACTGGTATCAGAGCGAGATATGTTTCAGGCAATTAAAAGAAACTAGAAATCCTAAGGATGTGGAGAGGATTCATTAGACTCTTCGTTAGTTAAAATCGTGTGAGCAATGTGTGACCCTCTATTTAATTATTATGTGCTAACGCATTGTTTTGCAACATTATGTCACCTCGTAAAAGACCAATGAATGATAATCCCACCGCAAGCAATAGTGACTACACTGAGCCACTTAAGAAAAACCCTCCCGACCAAATCATGCAGAATCAATTTCAACAGATGATGCAGGCCATGCTTGATCCACAACGTCAGGCCAATGAGAATCAAGCCAGGCTATAAGAACAAATGGCCAAAAAGGATGAAGATCATGCTAGAGAAAAGGCTCAGATACAAAGGCAGTTGCTAGAGGTACTAGAAAGGAGGCCCGAACCGGTTCCAGCTCAACCAGTAGGCCCACAAATTGTCATAAATCAAAGAGAGAATGACCCAAATGCTTTGTTTGAGCAGTTTCGGAAAAGAGGTCCGAAAGAGTTTGCTGGGACAGAGGACCCATTGGCTGCAGGTGATTGGTTAGAGCATATAGAAAACATCTTTGAAGTCTTCCGATGCACAGGAGGAGAACAAGTGAAACTTCCAGCATCCTTGTTTACCGATTTAGCAGATATATGGTGGAAGACAGTTAGAGAGGAGTACAGAACCATGGTAGATGCAAAGGCTTGGGCTAACTTCAAAAGACAATTTGGTGACAAGTATGTACCCACTCATGTCAAGAGGCAAAAGGCAATAGAATTTCAGCAGCTTGTGCAAGGCAACATGACGGTTCTCGAATACCTCGCCAAGTTTGAAAGGTTGTCCCGATATGCTCCAGAGTTGATAGACACCGTTGAAAAAAAGATAGCTAAGTTTCTCGAAGGACTCAACCCAATCATAGAAAGGGATGTCACAGGGGTTGTGCCACCTGCAACCTTTGAAGAGGCTGTCAAGAACGCCTATAAGTTTGAGAACTTGAACAACAAGATCCTCCAAGTTCAGGGGAAGAGTAAAGCTCACTAACATAATCACCAGCAGAGACACCAATAGAACAAGAGACAGAGGCAAGAGCAGAATGTTCAGAATCTGCTAGTTTGTATCCACTGTGGGAAGAATCATGAGAGTGCCCGATGTCGTACCATTATAAGAGCATACTTCAAATGTGGTTCGATGGACCATCAGATTAGAGATTTCCCTAGACCTAACAGGCAAAATCAGCAACAGCAGGGAGCACAGCGTCTGACACTACCTCAGAATGCACCAATTGTTCAGAATCAGACAAGAGCACCTCAGTAACAAGCACCACAACAGCAATATAGACCACAGCAACAACAACAGGCCCGTCAACAAGGACAGAACCAGATTCAGCATCCCCCACAACAGAACAAGAATGTCCTACAAGGCAAGCAGCAGCAAGCACCAAACAGGCCACATCAGCGAGGGCAAGTCTATGCGGTCAATAAGGTTGATGTAGAGGCGGCGAGAAATGTAGTGGAAGGTACACTCCTTGTCTGTGGAATTGAAGTTAGGATTTTATTTGAACCTGGCTCTACACACTCATTTCTATCACCTGAATTTTCTAAGTTGATTGATGTGCATGCTAGAGGACTTGAGTTTATTTTAACTGTGGCTACTCCAGTAGGTAAAAAAGTTGAGTGTAGAACTGTTTACCTGATGGACCTGACTTTTGTCCTCTCCTTCCACCCCGGGGCTGCCGGGTCCGGCGGAGGAGAAAAGCGAGCATCAATATTTTTTTGTACGAGTATGTCAGACTTTCTATTCTACTTGGAATTTGAAGTGGTAGTCCGGAGATTCACCTTCACAAAGTAGAAAGGAAATCAACTCTTTTTTCTAACTTTTCATTGCACATATATTTTTAAGAAAGAGACACAAATTTTTTTTAAATGCCGTGAGAGGCGATTTCATTTTGTTTGCCGTGAAAAGCGGTTTTTTTTTTGTGCCGTGAAAGGTTATTTTGCCGTAGAAGGCGATTTACAAATCACATCAATAATGAAAGACAAGAATTGTGATTTTCTTTTGTCTCTTAAAAAAAATACAAAATACAATAGAAAAGTAAGAAAATAAATCTAACTTCTCATGAGATTGTGGGGACTCGTTTAGATCGATGGTCACAAGTCTTGCATGGGTTTCACCATCGTCATTTAAATGAGAACATATGATGCTTTGATTCTTTTGCCTTGGCTCTAGCATCAGTTTTTTTAGAGGATAAAGACCAAAGAGAGGTCCTATATATATATATAAAACCCCGAGTAAACGGGCTGAAAAGTTGTGTCTATGCCATGTTGGATAGAAAGAGAGGGGACCTTGGGGGATGGCCCCCCAAGAGACTTCGATCACCTTGTGGTGTTTTTTTTTTTTTTTTTTTTATAGTAGAGTTTCTTCAAAGAATGAGAGCTTGTTTATGCAGAGATTTCTTCGAGAATCCTTCGGAATTTTTCTTGGATTTTTTCTGGACCATTTTCTTCTTGTAATGACCCCCCTTTTATAGGTTTTTGGTGGCCATTAGGTGGGTTTATGAGCATTGATGGCATTGATGGTCCATGATGAGAGGAGTTACAAGTTTTTATTTCTTGATTTTGTGACTCCTTTTTCCTTGAATATGATTGGCTAATGGAGAATGATGGGCATTTAATCGCCTTTAATCTCCATGATGAATGGAGTTTCATGATTTATTGCAATGATTACTTGGACTTGTAGCTCCTTTATCCTCAAATCTGATTGGGCCGTTCAAAATAATGAGTTAATGATCCATTAATTTGCCATGAAATGGATTTTTTAACTTCATTAATTGGTTGGTAGGGCGCTTGAAGAGTCACGGGTCGTACCGCGTCTTTTGGAATTCTTCTTGCGATGATCGCTGATGGATCTATATGTCGTTTGATGTCAGATGGCGATGTAACTTTAGACATTAATTAATACTAATGGGCCAGCAACATCTGTCCTGTCGATTTTTCGATCGGTCGGGCAGAAAGTGTATTTTCTTGGTTGACAGTTAGGCGATTTTGAAGCGTGCAATGATGATCACATGCTCTTTATGATAGATCCGAGATGTTGGTGAAGATCAGGTGATTTTGAGCACCAAAAATCAAATTTTCATAAAACCACAGGGTCATCTGCAACCGTGCACCCAGGGTCACATGCGACCATGGAGGAAGGTCGCCGGCTATGGTCGCCTTTTTGGCGGTCTCATCGATCTTTTTCGATCCTTTTTTCTCCTATATTTTTCTTGACATTTTTCCTCATTTATTGGCTTGATTCTCCTGAAGAAAACCTGACGAGAAGCCATTCAAACCGGAGCATAAAGTTTCCTATTTTTTGGAAAAGCCGAAACTTTGTAGCCGATTTTCCGTCAAGAGTCAAAACTAGGTCAAACGATGTCGGAATGACCTGAAATTTAAGGTGAAGCCTCTTGAGCAGTAGATAGGACCAACCATGGGCTTTTGTTTGAGTTTTGGAACCGTGTGGGGTCCTGTCGCCAGTAGACTTGATTTTGTTGCGCTTTGATGTCGCGCTTTGATGTGCGGTCAACCGGTGTCCGATTGACCTGAAATTTGATAGGGAGCCTATTTGAGTCATTTTGAGATGATCCATTAGCTCCGATTTGGAAGTCATGGTCTCGGGAAGCTTCGCCGTCGGGGGCTTGATTTTGTTCCCAAGCGTCAAAGTCGGGTCAAACGCCGTCGGAATGACCTGAAATTTGACGTGCAGCCCTTTGGAAGCACGTTGAAGCCACCCATGTGCTTTGTTTGATGAGTGATGGCCTTGGTGGTTCTCGCCACCAAGAGACTAGATTTTACTGCTCAAGGGTTAATGGAGGGTCAAAAGTTGTCAGTTTGAGTTGAAATTTGGCACGGAGCCTTTTGGAGGTATTTTGAGACCATCCGTAGGCTCTGATCGAAGTTTTTATGTCTTCGACGCCGTCGCTGCCAGGAGCGCCTGTTCAGCTGCCGGAGGAGTGAAGTTTGACCAAATGATGTTGAAATGGCTCGAAACTTCACATGGCGCCTCCTAATGGCATTTTGAGGCCAGTTGTGTGCTCTGTTTTGTGTGTCAGGGTCTCTGGCTTCACCATCGCCGAGATCTCCTTCTCAGCTGCTGGAGGAGTGAAGTTGGGTCAAATGATGTTGAAATGGCCCTAAACTTCAGGTATACCCCTCTTTTGGCTGTCTTGAAGAATCTTGTAGTTTTTGTCTGGTTCTGACAAGATTTGACGCTTGAAGTGGCATTGCCTGTTTGTGGTAGGATGCGGCTTCATGTAGCTTTCGATGTTGAGGAGGCAAAGTGACATTTTTTTGTGTCAACAAATGCCCCCTCGAAGTACAGCGACGAATTGCATTACTGTCGAAGTCGATGTGCCTCGAAAAGAACTTTGAATGAGAGCTTTTGACTTGACCAAGAGTCTTTGAGCAATTTTCTTTTTGGTAAAGTAGCCTTTTGAGTTTCCAAAGGGATTTTATGGTAGTGAGAGGGATCACGTACCATCTCAAGGCAGAGTTTTGAAAAAGACATGAGGGCTTTGGAATTTAGGTTTTCCTTTTGACCTTGTGAACCTAAGGGCTGTATGTGGCGCATTAGGCGGTCAAGAGGGTTTTTTGATTTTTTGACCTTGTGACCTAACAAGCTGTATGTGGCAGGTTACGGGGTCGGGGTTTGATTTTTTAGTTTTGATTTTAACCTTGTGACCCAACAAGCTGTATGTGGCAAATTGGGGGGGTCAGATTTGGTTTTGAATTTGACATTGTGACCTAACAAGTTGTATGTGGAAAGCTAAAAGGTCAGGTTTAGATTTTTATGGAATGTCAATTTCAAGATTTTGGCTCAATTTGGTATATGAGGTTTGAATTTTGGAAGCTCGTGAGGCTTGGATTTTCATTTGTATGGTCCAATCAACCCAAAAGAGGCATGGAACCATTTTTGTGTGCTCTTGGTAAAACGAATTTTTCTTGGACTAAAAGCCTCTTGTAGTGCCTAGGAGGTCAAACCTGGCTCATGTGGGCTAACCTATGGGATCCTAGGCGTTAGAGATGGCTTAGATCTCACATGGTGTCATTTTGTAAAGAATATTTAAAAATGTCTCCTTTGGATAGAGAATATCTAAAAATATTCTTATTTTGAGAGAATCTCTCATATTTCCTTTCTTTTGGGAGAGAATTTCTCAAGATATCTTTATTTGAGAAAAAATCTCTCAAAATATCTTTCTTTGGGAAATAATCCTTTAAGTTTCCTCTATTTTGAGAAAAGTTTCTTAGTTTCACCCTTAGGCAGCTATGATAACCTACATGAATCTATCCCATCCCATAATATAAAAGCAACAGTTTTTGGTTGACTCATATACCCCATACACGTGCCCATACAAGTGCGAAATGGTGATCCTTATCTTCTCCTTGCCATAAAGCAGCAGTTTGTCGTCTTCCCTTGTTGTCTTCCGCTCTCAATTGTTTCTCAAAGCTCTCTTGGAGAAAAATCCCTCTTCATGTCTCTCTTTTGTTAGCTTCCCTCTTCACGTCTCTCTCTCATCAGCTTCTTCTCTCTCACCAACCGAGAAAAAGAAAGAAGACGTCTGAGAGCTCTTTGAAGTTTGCTTGGGCTTAACAAGATTATTCCCGCGGCCTCTTTTGAAGTTTTTCTTCGACGTAAGAAGATTATCTCCTCCCTCCCTCATCTCTTACAAAATAAAATTGAAGCTCCTCCCTGGATTAGGTTAGTGGATGTGTTTTTTTACAGGCATTTGGTTATTGATTTTCTATGATGCATTTTGTAGATGTTTGATGTTCTTCCATTCATGTGAAAAAAAATACCCTCCTCTGCTTTCTATTTGATTTAGTCCGGGTTTATCAGGAAATGGGTATATACATTGTGTTTGGTTTTCTACCGATCTTCCTTTCTTTTCTTAAATATATTGTGCTTTTTAGCATTTGATTTTTAATTTATCAAACAGGTGTATCAGCAATTGATTGCTGTGACATGCAAATTGGATGGTCCCAAGGTCAAATCTCCTCATCCAGATTCTGGATGATTCAGATGACCCAATTACTTGGATTCTGGTGCTCATAGGGAATCTCAAGTCGGCGATGAATTGCACCTACATCAAGGACAATGAGTTTGTCGCAATCTTTGGCGCAGATTTCTGACACTCGTCTGATTTCTTAAGAGAAAAAACACTCCCTATTTCAAGGTATATTTGATACCTCTGTGCAATTTACAGATTTTGAGAAGTGGGGTGTTCCTAATTCTTACCATGTGCACTCATATTTTTCTTGAAAAGAATTTGAATTGATACAATTTTTTAAAATTCTAACATCAATCACTGTCTTGAATTGGAAGTTTGATGAAAGCCTGGATATCCTTGGGTAATCTGCCATCTTGTCATGCTTATAGCTTTTCTGAATCACAAATTTTTATTTGATGTACCATTATCTAGAAATTGAGATTTTTTTTAAAAACGGTAACAAAACTTTATTAAAAAGATGAAACAAGTACAAAGCAGAAAAAAAAAGAGAAAAAAGTTAAAAGAGATGGTACAAGAATAAATTGAGATTTCAAATGGGTTTTTATGGGATTGATGAGATTTGATGCAGATTGCTTAAATGTCCAATTAGGATTTTTGGGATTGGGATATTGGATTGAGATTTGGGTTCCAGTTTTTGCTTCACTTTCTAATTAAAATCCTATACCTAATCTCAGCCTTTGAGAACCAAACAAGATGAAACAGACTACAATCTTAAACCAAGGTTCATACTATAAAAAGTAGGGGTGTAACGGTTCGGTTAACCGGTCTTTTTGGAGAAACCGTTAACCGAACCGTAACCGCGGTTATCCGTCTTTAAAAACCGTAACCGTAACCGTATATATAAAAACCGTGGAAAACCGAACCGCGGTTAACCGTATTATACGGTTCGGTTACGGTTAATAACCGTGGAAAAATATACACAACAATACAGTATAATTTAAGGAAAATTATACGGTTCGGTTTGGTTTTATACGGTTCGGTTTGGTTTTATACAGTATGATACGGTTTGGTTTGGTTTTAGGTAAGGAAAATTTCGTTTACCCCCCATGTATATTATTTTATTTGTTATCGGTACGGTTAACCGCATACGGTTAACCGAACCGTATTTTACGGTTCGGTTCGGTTAATAACCGTGAATATTATGGAAAACCGTAACCGAACCGAACCGTGCGGTTTTTTGGTTTTATTAACCGTAACCGAACCGAACCGTGAAAATACGGTTAATAACCGCGGTTCGGTTCGGTTCGGTGCGGTTTGACGGTTAGGCGGTTTTTTCTTACACCCCTAATAAAAAGCAAACAAACAAAATGCTTCAATAATAGGTTTTAATATAGGAAAATAAATTTCCGCATGGATTGAAACTTAAAGCAAGTAGATGAGTCCCTCTTCACTCTTGAGCCTTTGGCATAAAATGCAGGTACCACATTGTTGAAGTGGATCCTTCATGTCATGCCCAACATCGTAATGCATGCAGCTAAAGTAGCTCAAAAAATCAAATCCTGAAAGTTATAATTTATATATGCGAGTAGTAATGATAGTTGATAGTACGATGCCCCGAAACAACATGGATATAAGTATGACAGAGATCAACTTTACAGGCACGTTTGTGTACACACCCTTTCCGCGGAAAGAGGAAATTACCACGTCAGCAAATTCCATAGAAATGAAAACCTCGAAAAAGGATTTCCATAGAATTTAGAAATTCATGTTTGGTGCAAAAAGAGTTTCCTCATTGAATTGGTGCAGATGTTGTTTGGTGCGGCTGTGGATTCCTTATAGAAAATCAAAATTTCTTATTTAGTGATATAATTTTTTGAAGAAAAATAACATAACATGTATATTATTTATTTAACATTAAATAATAATTTATATAAAGAAATAAAAAATGAAAGAGTTATAGGGTTTTTGGGTTGAAATTGACAAGAGTGAGGAAAAGAGGGAGAAGTTTTCCGAGGAAAACCATTTCCCATACCCCCCCATGGGAAACTCATTTCCACAATTATCAAGGAAAATGCTGACGAGGCAGGAAAGCATTTCCGCGGAATTGTTCCGCACCAAACATTGAAAAAATAGGTTTTCCGTGGAAAATCGTCAACTTTTCCGCGGAAAAGTGTTACACAAACATGCCCACGTTTGTGTACACACTCTTTCCGCGGAAAGAGGAAATTGCCACGTCAGCATTTTCCATAGAAATGAAAACCTCGGAAAATGATTTCCGTAGAATTTAGAAATCCATGTTTGGTGCAAAAAGAGTTTCCTCATTGAATTGGTGCAGATGTTGTTTGGTGCGGCTGTGGATTCCTTATAGAAAATCAAAATTTCTTATTTGGTGATATAATTTTTTGAAGAAAATAACATAACATGTATATTATTTATTTAACATTAAATAATAATTTATATAAAGAAATAAAAAATAAAAGAGTTATAGGGTTTTTGGGTTGAAATGGACAAAAGTGAGGAAAAGATGGAGAAGTTTTCCGAGGAAAACCATTTCCCATACCCCCCCATAGGAAACCCATTTCCACAATTATCAAGGAAAATGCTGACGAGGCAGGAAAACATTTCCGCGGAATTGTTCCGCACCAAACGCCGGAAAAATGGATTTTCTGCGGAAAACCGTAAACTTTTCCGCGGAAAAGTGTTACACAAACATGCCCTAAGTGTTTTAAGTTGTCCATCTCAATGGAGAACTAAAAACTCCGTTGCTTATGAAATCGTTCTGTTGGGAATAATCCTTGAGGACTCCATCGAAGTTACACCAATTCATTTATCATATTTGACACATGGCTCACTTGTATAATTTTATGAAAATTTCTGATATACTTTTCATGTTATCTTTACTCACAAAAAGATAAATTTCCAATACAAGACTTATATTATTTTTTGATTAACTTCTGTGAACTTAGTTGATTTATGTGTGTTGCATACCCATTGTATACTTTAACATAATCTAGATTTTGAGAGGCACATTAAACTGAAAACATTATGGTCTTTACTAGATTCCCTTCTCATTTCAGTTCCTGTCCTATTGTTATACTAATATGAATGATCTACAGGTCCAAAATCTCTACAAGCTAAAAGATCCCACATTTGCAACAAAATCACCTACTTCGAAACAAAAAGATCCACCCATTGGACTGCTCAAAGCTTGCAATGACAAAACATAGAATGTAAGTATATGTTAGCATCCTCTAAAATGTTATTGTAAATTTTTCAATCGAAACAAATGCTTTCTACTTTCTTATACTCTGAACTTAGAATGTAAGCATATATTAGTATCCTCTAAAGTGTTATTGTAAATACTTTTTTTATTTGACTATGGGAGGTTGAAACTTCTATTTTCTTTATTAATAAAACCAAAACATGCACACTAGCAACTAGATAATTGTATACTTGCCATGTTTCATTACAGTAAATATGTAACTACAACGTAAACACTTTCAGTGACAACTACGTGCAACGCACATACCTCCCACTAGTATTATAATCGCCCAACAGATTGATATTTTTACTATGCATTTTGTTTTAATAAAAAATATTGTCCAGATCTGCATGCCTTTTCTGGAGGTACCCCACTTCCTACAGACTTTTCTTCATCATTCCGTTTCCTTTGCACATAATATGATGTTTGATATCTTAGAAGATGTGAGCTATCATTCATTTGAAAAAGGAAAAAGAGAAACTACCTACAACAAATCTTCTAAACATAATTAATATATTTACCTGTCTCCTCATTCCACCGAAATCTCAAAACTAAAATAAAATAAAATAAAAACTAAAACAAAAAACTAAAACTCAAAAGGTGGGAAACCAAATCAGAAAGAGTCAACTACAACAAAAAAAATATCAGGCATACAAAATCAAGTGAATGTGCATAAATGAGCTTTTAAATTACTGTCATGAATGTGTAGAAACAGAAACTCGTCACCAAGTGAATAATTGATATAAAAAAAAAGCGTCCCATATCATATCCCTTCACTGAGATGACCATCTTCCATCTAATAAGGATGCTGAAAGTTTCACCTACAAAGGGCAAAAGGTGATGAGATCATCTTTCTTTTGCTACTTCTTTGGATCCTGCCCTTCTAAAGAGTTCCTTCCATTCTTTCCAAAAATCATCTCATCAAGGTTATTCACGACTATATCTTCTTCCCCACCCCTAGTGCGAGATCCTGCTGGTTTTCTGATAAGTGCCCCTTCTTTCCCAGCCCAAGGAGATTCATCTGGTTCAATGGTCATAGGTATCGTCACAGGAGCTGGTTGAGGTGGTAATTAGAAGTTAATTAGTGAAAGGGTTCCATTGCTTTGACATGAATGAGTTAATTAAGGAATTAAAAGTTAATT
The DNA here is from genome assembly GCA_038049695.1 of Cinnamomum chago. NCBI lineage: Eukaryota > Viridiplantae > Streptophyta > Magnoliopsida > Laurales > Lauraceae > Cinnamomum > Cinnamomum chago. The sequence goes on from CP142456.1 coordinate 2,042,539, forward strand.
GGTGAAATGGCTCTCACGTTGGGGAGAGGCATTGAGTCAAGAAATTCAATATTATTATATATATATATTGTATTAATGGAGATTAAAGTAGAGATTAAGAGAATTAAAGGAGTCCGGATCACCTATCACAGTTGTTATACCTTCACCATAAGTGGACCAATAGTAACCTGCCACGTTATCCAAAAATTTAGGCCATTTTTAAGAGCCTAAATTTTTGGATAACGTAGCGAACTGTTATTGGTCCACTCATGGTGAAGGTATAACAACTGTGATAAATGATCTAGACTCATTAAAGAAGAGATTAAATTGGATGACATGGCATGAGGAAGCTAATGTGGCTCACCGTCAAAATAAATTTGATTTTATTATATATATTGTATTAATGGAGATTAAAATAGAGATTAAGGGAATTAAAAAAGAGATTAAATTGGATGACATGGAATGAGAAAGCTGATGTGGCTGACAGTCAAAATCAATTATAATGGTCAAAATCAATTGCCTCCAATTGCCTAATTTCTCAATTGGAAACAGTCCCTTTAATATATATAAATTAGATTTAGGCAACTTTGATGCCCTCAAAAGATCGAATAGTTTGTTATACTCACAGCTTGCCTTATTGTTTCGGGTCCATTTATAAAATCTGCTATTCAATTTAAAACTGATTATGGATTTACATCCACTCAAAGGATTTTTTTTGGGGGGGGGGGGGGGCGGAATTTTTTTGGAGGATGTTTGGGAAAGGAGGGAGGGAAAATGGGAGGATGGGGTGGGGGAAAAAGAGAATTATTTTGGAGGATGTTTGGGAAAGGAGGGAGGGAAAATGGGGGATGGGGTGGGGGAAAAAGGGTGCAAAAATCAATTGCCTCCAATTGCCTAATTTCTCAATTGGAAACAGTCCCTTTAATATATATAAATTAGATTTAGGCAACTTTGATGCCCTCAAAAGATCGAATAGTTTGTTATACTCACAGCTTGCCTTATTGTTTCGGGTCCATTTATAAAATCAGCTATTCAATTTAAAACTGATTATGGATTTACATCCACTCAAAGGATATTGGGGGGGGGGGGGAATTTTTTTGGAGGATGTTTGGGAAAGGAGTGAGGGAAAATGGGAGGATGGGTTGGGGGAAAAAGGGAATTATTTTGGAGGATGTTTGGGAAAGGAGGGAGGGAAAATGGGGGATGGGGTGGGGGAAAAAGGGTGCAAAAATCCCCCCCCCCCCCCCAAAATAAGGGGAAAATGGGGAAAGGAGAGGAAAATAGACAAAATTACTAAATTGCCCTTTATATGTAAAAGATAATTTTGAATTTTGTACAAATGTAAGGACAAAATGGTAATTTTCTCTCTATCTCACAAACAAACAAAACCCTACTTTTTTCACTTTTCTTCATCCTATTTTTTGACTTCTCAAACAAGATGAAGTAAAATTAATTTTCTCTCACCTCCCCTCCCCTTCATTTTCCTTCCCCCTCAAATTTTCCCTCCCCCTCCCAAACAGAGGATTAGGGTTTACGCGTATCGATTTTCCTTCCCTCACTCTTCTACGATTCAGCATCAGTAGATTCCTAGGGTTTTAGGGTTTAACCGTATCGTTGCTGAGATTCCTAGGGTTTTTGGGGTTTTCCTCTTTTTTGATCCAACATCAATGGAGGCTTCTCCTCCTCCTCCTCCTCCTCCTCCTCCTCCTCCCGCCGCCCGCTCGCTGCTGGAGGGCCATCCTCCAGAATCCGCCGCCTCCGAAGCCCAGGAGGCTCCGATCGTGAATCGCGTCTTCTCGGAGAGCTGCAGATTGAGCAAGGGGATCTCGGTGGCCGTCGTCGATGCCAACGCCATCATTCACGGGGGAGAGAAGCTTATGAGCTATGCTGACAAACTTGTGGCGGTGAAGGACGTTCTTCTGGAGGAGGTGCGAGACCCCGTATCGCGGCATAGGCTCGCCTTCATTCCCTTCTCGGTCGATGCCATGGAACCTTCTCCTGATGCTCTCAAGAAAGGTGAGTTATCTCTTTCTCTATCTCGTTCTACATGTATATACTTTGTTCAGTCTCAATTAACTATAGTTGGGAGCTTGGGATCCGTAGTTTGGCGACCCAGATTGTTGATTTGGTGGATTTTTCTTTGGATGGGCGAAAGAACCCAGAAGGGAACCTCAAAAGATTGTATCTTTATTGGTCTATAAATGTATTTTGTTTTGGGATACTGATCTAATGATAATATGGGCTTTGCATTTAGGTGAATTGGAGCATATTATGGCATATGGTTAGTTTACTAAGTACCCAAACAAAAGAAAAAGATTATATCGGTATTGTTATAAAGCTTGGATGCTTTTCTGATATTCGTATTGAATTCATATAGTTCAAATGTAGCAGATTAGGTAATGCCAGCGTATTAGTTAAAAAGGCAAAAGAGCTTGGAATTTTTTTTTTTCTTACTATATTTTTTAGGATGCTTATCTTATGATTATTAGGTGTGTATATAGGTGGTGAATTTGAGGTTATTGGGGGTACAGGGTTTTGTTTTCCGTTGGAACTAAAGCTAGTATTGAAAAAACTGCCAATTTTTAAACTTTGCTTTTCAATTTCCTCCTTGGGGAGCTATTAGAAACTAACAGCTTGCTTGCTTGTTACGACGTCCAAAGTGGGTCCACCATGCATTGCCTAGTGGGGGCGGGTGGGCTAGGCTATGCTAGACATAAGATATGCGTGCTCGGTCCTTTTATCACTTGGCCTACTATTTAAGGCAGACAAGGCCCATGTGTATGAAATCAAGCCCATTTATCCACAAGACTAGTGCCACCTCCGTCCCATTTCCCTCGTGATAATATGGCATGTCAATATTACTCCAGAATGACTATGATCCTCAACATTGAGGAATGAATAAAACTAGCGTCATGAGATGGAAATCAGAATGCAACGATGCAAGTAAAACACCGTCCACTGGGCTAAGTCTAACACACTATTGAGCGACGTTGACACTTTAGTTTCACGCAGTGGATTTATAGATCACTGGTCCTCAAGTGAAAGTGAAAGTATCACTCTAGTATTACTCATCCATACTAGCAACCAAAAAAGGTTAAAAAAAAAAAGCCCAACATGTAAATGCATAATCTTAGGGGCTGAATTGGAGGCCCGTGTGGATATTCGCAGGACTGAATGAATATCGACGTGTACTACAATTTAAGTTGATGCTACAATCACACACAGCCTACCATTAGGTTAATCATGCGTAAAATTCAATCCAACATTTATAAAATGCAGTCACTAGCCTAGGTTAAAGACAAAACTCGGCTGAGATCCCTACCCGTCACTAGCTTCTGAGTTTGAAGATAGTCTTAAATTTCTTAGCTAGTCATTCCTACCAAAACCTTTATCCTCTGTTTGGGAAGGGGGTAAAATGAGGAGAAGGAAAAAAAAGAGGAAAAAATGGAGGAAAAGTGAAAATTTAAGGGTATTTGGGAAGAGGGGGATGAAAAGTAGGGGTAAATTTCGTATGAGGCACACCTTAAGGGGCACGTTTGTATACATGTAATTTCTGTGGAAATTGAAAATTGTCACATCAGCAAAATCTATGGGTTTCAAATTCTTTGGAAAAGTTTTTCCGCGGAAGTCAAAATTTTATGTTTGGTGCAAAAATGTTTTCCTCGATGAATTAGTGCTAATGTTGTTTGGTGCAGCTATGGATTTCTTTAGTGAAAACCACTTTTTAGTAAAAACTATTGGGTGAGTGGGTTAGTATGTGTGTGGGGTAGGTGGGGTTGGGAGGGGAAGAGAAAGAAAGAGGGTGGTTGGGTAGAGTGAGGGTGAGAGAGGAAATTGGGGGGTCAGTTTTCCGTGGAAATGAACTTCCCATAGCCCCCTATAAGAAGTCTATTTCCATGCCTAGGAAGGAAAAATTTGACATGACGAAAAAACATTTCCGCGGAAAACTGCCGTACCAAACACATGAAAAAGAAGTTTTCCGCAGAAAACTACAATCTTTTTCGCGGAAATGGGTTACACAAACATGCCCTAAAACTTTCCCTTCAAAAATGGAGAAAAGTATGGGGGAAAGAGGGGAATCTTTGTAATTTTACTAAATTGCCCTTTTCACTTTTCATTTTTTAACAAAGTAAGGATAAATTGGTAATTTTCTCTCTACCTCACAAATAAACAAAACCCTACGTTTTCACTTTTCTTTCCCCTACTTTTTGACTATCCAAACAAGAGGAGGGAAAATTAAACCCCCCCCCCCCCCCCCCCCAAAACATAGGTAGTGGCGGACCCACGTTACTGGTACCTGGGGCGGGCGCCCCAGGTCAAATTTAAAGACCCTTTAAAGTTGTATTGGGCCAGTTGAAAACTCCTTTAAAGTTGTATTGGGCTACTGGCCCACGCCCCGCATGATCAAAGGCCCACGCCCCATATGATTAAGTCCATCGCCCCATATCAAAATCGATGAATGAAGAAAAAAAAACCCTTCTTTCGTTCTTCGTTCTTCTTTCTTCTTTCTTCTTTCTTCTGTTCTTCTTCTTCACTCCTCTGACTCTCAACCTCAGCCTGCCCCTTCTGGCTTCTTCGCTTCTCTTCGGATGCTTGTGAGGCTGTAACAATCGTTCATCGTTCGGCTTCAGGTAAATATATCTCCTTCGGTCTAGCTTTGTTGCCTCTCTCTCCCCCCTCACTCTCCCTCTGCGTTTGTCTCTATAGACTCTCTTTCTCTCTCTATGTGAATGTCATTGTCGCCTCTCTCTCCCTCTCTCCCTCTCCCCCTTCTCTCCCTATCTTCTATGATTAATGATTCCATTCAATCATTCATTATTTTAGGCATTGCATAGAGAAGTTAGGGCTCTGTTTTTTTTTTTTTTTTATGTTTGATGGCTCTCTTTATTTTTTTTTTTTTAATCTTGTGTTCTTGTTTAATCTATGAATGAGTGAGATTTGTGACAGAGATGTTAGGGTTCTGGTTTTTTTTTTTTTTTTTTTTTTTTATGTTTTATGGTTAGAACTTATGGTTAGGGTTATGTCTTTTTATTTATAGTTCTCTTTATTACATTACTTGATTTTGGGGGTTTTTTTTTTTTGGATCTTGTGTTCTTGTTTAATTTAGGAATGAGTGTGATTTGTCAATCATGGATAAGGGTTGGTTGGTTGGGCAATATTATTTGACTTCATGTATATGTCTTGACGTCTTGTTTGATTGGAGTTGGTGTCTTCCCACAAGTAGTTCTGTTACTTACTTAATTCTGTAGTTGATAGTAGTGTTGTGAATTGTGATTATCATTCATCATTCAGCAATTAGTATTTGTTCATTTGAAATTGCATCAGGCCTAATGTTGAACCCAGTTGTGATCATCATAATTATTTTGTGTTTTGATTGAATGATTGATGAGAGACACTAGCAACTAGTTGGGTGTGGTTTCTTCTTGGTTATTGTTGATTTTCTTTGATTAGTAACACAAGTTAAGGAGCAATATCCTATTACAGATAAATACCAGACTGAAGCTTACAAGATAATATAAAGACAAATTACAAAACAGCTCTTTGTATGGCTTGTTTCGCCAACATTTCCACTAAAAAATTAGCTCCCAGCCTAACATGCTTGTATGAAACAGAGGCTAGAGCATAAATCTCTAATTTCAATGAACACAAACAATATAGAGCTTCAATGGCCGAGCCACGATAGAGATGACCCAAGATAAAATATTCCAACCATCACTTTATATAACAAGGTTTCTTGAGAAAAATTTTGTTAAGATTTGTAAGGCACCTCTGCTTCAATAGACTCCTTAAAACCAACAAGAGTGGCAAGTAGCATCTTTGGAGATGATTGAATTAATTCGGGTTGATATCCGGATTTTTTAGAGGTTGCCAACCCTTTCTTTTTGGAGATGATTAGATTGCACATATTTTTTAGGGGCTTTTTTGTTTTCAGAATAAGAGATATACTGTAAATTTTGGAGAAATGAATATAGTCATCATTTCAAACAAAAATCATATATTAGTTGATGTAGTTAAATATTTTGCATCTATTTAAATAGAATACATTTTCTCTTTTGCTATTGTTAATGTGAAAAAATTCTAGCCAAAGTTTCGCCCCACCTAATTGAAAATCCTGGGTCCGCCACTGAACATAGGGTTAGGCGTAAGTAAATGCAACGTAAATACTTTTCAATATTTTCCCTCGGATGGAGCCCACTCCTCAATATAGACCTTATAATTCTCAATAAGAAAAACACTGAAACACAACAGGAAATTCTGTTAAAGATCCAGCTAAACTCGTAGAACTTTGATAGAGGAGAAAGATGTTTTCATAATCGGCAGCTAGAACCAAAGCTGTCAACCACAGTTTATGGCATACATGATATGACCAACCAAAAGAGGGCCAAATAAGCCAGGCGCCTACACTCTCAATTCACTTTCCAGATAAAAGCAATTTGTTATTTAGAGGTAATTTGTCTTTTACGCATATAATTAATTTAAACATGCAAATTAGTCACATGTAAAACATGTTTCATTGTTTGCAGTGGCTGACCCAGGATTTTGACTTGGTGGGGGCTGAAGATAGTAACCTGAAAAAGTCAATTGATATTTTGTTGGTATTTCTTAACATTAACTTTTACAAAAGAGAAAATGTCTTGCATTTATAAAATATCGAATTACATGATCAACTAACATTCTATCATCAAAAGCCATGATCAGTTGATCACCTAATTACAAAAGATTTTCTTTAGCAAAAAAAATAAAAAACCCTCAAACAAAGCTTTTACAATTGCCCTCGACGATTCTTCATGTTTTGAAACCTTTGCATGATTGTCTCATCGTCAATACTATTCAAGTGGAGTGTCAAGGAACCTTCTGAATTATGTTTTTGTGGGAATTCACAAATCACAACTCAGGACGGGCTCAAGTAGTCAAGTTGGTTATGTTCAGGTTTCCTTGGGTCTTGTTCAGGTTCGGGTTTGCCCACTTATAATTTATGTTGGGCTTAGGTTGAGCCAATGTGGTTCCAGACCAGCCCAAGTTGCACCCCCAGTATCCTAGAAGAAATACTCAAAGAGCTACAACATGAGAAGTTCCATGTAGCTCTGGCTTAGTATTTAGGAACCATACTAATAAAAATGATCACCAGTTGGCTTGGAGCTTGTAATAAAATAAATCCTAACCCTTAAATCAAACCCTCCCTCTATGATTATGAAGTGGTTAAACATCATTCAGGGTTTGTTAAAACATTGATAAGTGATAACATTGAAGAGTTCCAAATTCCAATGGCAATATATTATATTATATGGCATGCCTGTTGGCTGTTTGGGTCAAGGAGAGTAGGAGACACAACATGTCAACATCTGAATATCTGATTCCACTAGCCCTAAAGAATGTCCCTTGCATTGGCATTGGGATTGGCCCGATTGAGCTATGAGGGTACTGTATGTCCATAATCATTCCAAAGGGCAAAGGCAATCATTTTCATGGTTGATCAAAACAGTATGGTTATGGTTATGGATGAAATGCAAGTATGCAACAAGCAAACCTGATGGTTAGGATTGTTAGGTTTTACTCATTATAAAATAAACTAGAATTTGAACAATATGGACTGGTACCTGCTACATGTGCAGTGGATGAGTTAGCAGTAAGTATTGCCATGCTCAAATGTAAAGATGCATCAACAATTTAACATAATGGTAACCATCTAAACCTCAAAACAACAACAAAAAAAAAAAGAAAGAAAGAAAGAATAGCACTGAGAATAGGTTTCCACTGGATAACAATTTCCCATCATTCCCCACTAACATTTTCTGCAGGTTTCATTTTCCAAATGATAACATTTTCCACAATTTTTCTCGGAAAGCACATTCAGACCCAAGTGGTAGAAAACCATTTCCTGTAGTGTAACACCAAAAAAGGCAACACATTTCACTCCAGAAAGTGTTCTGCCACACCAAACAATACAACAGAAACTTGAATGAAATGAAAGATTTCAGCTTTCGTTTTCATCAATGTGGTGGAGATCAAACCAAACAAACATAATCCAAAAATCCCACTTTTCCTAGTGAATCATTTTCCACTTCTTCTCAACCAAACACACTCAATCAGTTGACTTACCAGTTACCACTGAAAACATCGTCGACGGAACCGAAGAAATCCTGATATGGGTTAATGCGAGAACGAGCATCTTCCTTCGCCTGAGCAATCAATTTGGAGAAATTGGCCCCTTTGCTTTTTGGCGCTGCAATTCCTTGCGCTAATCTGGCATCTATGAGGCAGCCAGGGCCCAGTAGGAGATGGGGATTTTTGAGAGGGGGAGGGAAAGAGATGAGAAACAGAGAAAGAGAAAGCGGTTTACTGTTTTTAGGTTAAAGTGGTAAGGGAAATAAAAGGGGACTGGCTGACTGGGGACTTGGGCCATTTTTAACTGGGGGCTGGGCTTAAGGGCCCATAGGGCCCTTATGGGCTTTTTTACAATTAGGAGGGGGCTCAGCCCATTCAATGTAAGTCCGCCACTGATTGTTTGTCATTTTCATATCTCTTTCACATCTTTTTAAATGCGGAATGTCTCTCTCCTCTCAAATGAGGCACTTTAAATAACACTTTTACATGCGTGACTATTGCTTTTATAATTTATAAAAAAAATGTAAAAAATACTCTAATCATATTAATGAAGATTTACTTATTATTAGCATCACACGCATATTTATATCTTTTTTATTCTTTCATCGGTATCGCGTCCAATTATAATATATTAAGCTGGAAGGTTTTGGATCCAATTTTTATCGTCAATTATGATTTTGACCGGCGGTTATTCTTTTTTTCAAATGTTCTACATGTTCTTTCCACTCTTTATCTCATGCAACTACCCACTCATCAATCAACTCACATCTACTTTCCACTTTTCATAGTTTCATTTTTTCTTTTATATAAAGATTTTCTTCTACCCCATCTTTTCTATTCTCTTTTTGTCTGAATTTTTCTATTTTTATTTTATGCAATTTGCTCAAAAAAAAAAAAAATTACTTTCGTAACATTTTTAATATATGATTATTTATTTTGCAACTCTTAGAATTAGAGTAGAAAAAAAAAAAACCAACCGAAAGTGAGCCCTCGGTCAATAGGTCAACAATCAAGGTTAGCTTTGGAGTCGACAGGATGACAAGAGAAGGTAAGATAAGGTCCATCAATGTCCATCAATCTCCTCCTCCTCCTTCCTCATCTTCCTCTGCATCCCATAGGAAATGAGCGTAGGATCCAAGCACGTAGCTGCATACACATTCCATTTACAAATATAAGCATAAACTTAATAAAGAAACCTGGTCCTATCAAACATTCAAGACCAACTCAAATCAAATCTAGCTAATATGTATCTATTCCTTCCTTTACCATACCAAAAAGGAAATTCCATTCCTAGCTCCCGAGCTACGTAAAAATGGACAACATTTTTGCATACCAGTCGTCTGGGCATGCTTTGATGGCCTGATCGAAATAGCCTTGTGCTCTTCTTTGGTCCCTTTGAGTCTCCCAAATAAGCTTTCCATACAGAGACAAAACCTCACCATCTCCAGGACTCGCCAAAATCGCTCTCCCGTAGTACTCTTCTGCTCCAACATAATCATTCTCCACCTAATATCACAAAAAAAATCAAAGCAAATCCGCATTCAATCTATAGCGATCAGGAATCAAATCAAATCAGACCTCAAGAACAATACACAAAGCAATTCAAGGCGGAAGGAATCGAAACTCAAGCAAGACATACAAGTACGGGAAAAAATACATCTAAGAATCGTGAAATCAAGTGAATCCGATTAGAAAACACGGAAACTAAAAGTGAAATCCAGTGAATCCAGTTAGGAAACAAGGAAACTAATCGAATGATACGGGAAAATCATCTAGAAGCTTGAAATCAAGTGAAGAAAACTACCTCATGCAAGAATTTCCCGTAATTCCTCAGTAGAAGCGAATTCTCGGGATTCGATTTCAACATCTGCTGATAATAAGCTCCGATCTTGTTCTGATCGGCATCTCCATCGCCAAAAGATCCGCCTCCACCATCTCCTCCACTTCCGCCGCCAGATTTCTTCCCTTTCCCGATTCCACCGCCCGAAAACTCCAATTCCTCCACCAAAACCTCATCATCTCGAAAAACAAGATCCGAAAAACAGAGATCCAAACCGTTCCTCTTCAAAATCAAAGATCCTGCTTTCTCGTCCTCTTCTCTCTGCAAATCGATCCTCTGTTCTGGAAGATCTTCTTCCTCGGCTGTTCTCGCCGGAGAACATCGAATTGAAGTCCTGCTAGTAAAACTTGCTATTCCCGATCGGATCAGCTCAGGATTCGACGCCGATCGTCGGAAGCTGGTCGGAATCTTGTTTTTGGATTTCAATTGGAAATGCAGGGAAGATCTAGGAGAAGGCGTGGAACTCTTACCGGAAAACGAGATTCCAGCGCCGGGATCTTGATAGATCGTCGGAGGTCCGTGCAAGAGAGAGGTTCGGATGGTTGCAGAGCCAGTTCGAAGGAGAAGAACTGCTTTCATGTCGGTATTCCAGCGGAAGATCCTCAATCGAGGAAGAGGAAGCTCTCACTCACCTTGCCATAGAAGCTCAGTACTCCGTCATTTATAAAGGACTCGCTGTGCCGTTAGTTATCTAAACGGCGTCAGTACGGGGTTCGGAAGTAGGACACGTGTTATCTTTCACGTGACTGTGTATTGTAGAGAGAGAGCGCGGAAGCAGTAGTACTGCTGATAGAAGGCCACGTACGTGTTAACTTGGGGACGTGTACGTCGTTTGCTTTCTCAAGACTAACCCGCCGTTTGGGGAGGGGAGGGGGAAGAAAAATGAATGGGAGGGAAAAGGAGGAAAAATTAATTTTATCATTTTTTATTTGGAAAGTAAAAAAAGTAGGGAAAAGAAAAGTAAAAAAGTAGTGTTTTGTTTGTCTGTGAGATAGAGAGAAAATTACCGTTTTGTCCTTACTTTTGTAAAAACTTTAAAATTATCTTTTACATATAAAGGGCAATTTAGTCATTTTGTCTAATTTCCCCTCCTTTCCCTCCATTTTCCCCCTTGTTTTGGGGGAAAAAATTTTCACCCTTTTTCCCCCACCCCATCCACCCTATTTTCCCTCCTCCCTTTCCCAAACACCATCAAAAAAAAAAAAAAAAACCCACATTTTCACCCACATTTTCCCCCCTTCCCAAACGGAAGATTAGTGTTACCACTTGTGCTAACCCAAGGGATAGCTTAGTCTGAATGGGAAGTTGTAGATTCCAAACTGCATTACCCTACTATGGGAGAGTTTATCCGGCTTTTCTCGGGCTGGGGGAATTAGTGTAAGTGCAGAGGGTTGGAAACCTCCAATAACATAAAAATAAATAAATAAATAAATAAGGCCTTAAGGATGACGTGGTCTTAATTTTAAGCAGTATTTGTAAACTCCACTAGCTAATTTGACAATAGGGTTTTGTAATTTAGTCTTTTAATGTAATTAGGTTAGCTGGTTGTTGTAAAAGCAATATAATAACTTTGTTTAGAGCTCATTTCAAAGATTTTGATTGGATAACTAATAATATCTAATTAGATTAAATCTGTTTAGATAGCTTGAATTTAAGGCATTATTGGCCATGTCTTACTTGTCATTAAGCTTAAAATTCATCTTATTTAATTAATAGTTAAATTTCAAGTTGTAGCTCAATTGGCCTAAGACCACCGTTTGCTCCCAGAGGTTGACTGTTTGAAGCTATATCCCCACACAGGGTCATGTGGGATTTACCCGGCCCTCCTTGAGTCCGTGAGGATTAGTCCAGCCCAAAGGGCTGAACACCCTCCATTACAAAAATAAAAAAAATAATAGTTACTTTTAGAAGAAAAGTTAAAGGGTGATTTTCATGAAAAAAATATATAGTCAACATCAATAACCTTGTATGGCTGGGCTTTTTCGCATACAAAGAAATGCATACTTCTTCAAATGATTTTTTTTTATTATAGGCTCATTTGTCATGCCCGAAAGTTATATGTCAATTCAAATGGGTGTGCAATCGACCAACTGTCCATTTCATTTAGATAGATACAAACCCCATGGGATGCGTGAAGTTCAGGGGGATGTAGGCCAGTCGGATGGACCATCAAGTGGGTCCCTCTTACGCACCGAGCGCACCTTATAACCATTTATTCTTAGATATTCACCTTTGATTCTACATATTTAACCACTTACAAAAATATATGCAATCCTAAAATTTCATTTACATGAAACAAACAACCACTAATGAACAAGGGGTTGGCACCCCCTAAAGTTTTAGAAAATTTTATACTTTCAAATATAAGTCGTCCCCAAGGTTTTCAAAAAAGCTTTTATATATTTTGAGTATCACATGAATTTTTTTATATGTTGCCATCGAGAACATTTTTTCTCCATAGGTCTCCCAAAGAAGAATTCCTGAGTTCGCCCCGCTGAGCAGCACGAGAAATCTGATTCATCACCTCAGTATATAACTTGAACCATCAGAATATGGATTGCAAAAGTTGGAAGAGGAGAATCTAGGTATAAGGATGAGGGAAACTTGCATCTTGAGGGAAAACATGTCCCCAACCAGATCCACGATCAGAGCAATGGTCTCCTCATTTCCCTTCACGGCCACAAGCAAACTGAAACTAAAATAAGTAAAACCAATTGGACGGTCAGTTTGCAAGGTAGGGTTTGCTTGAAAAGTGCCAAAGTATGATAAAGGTCTCCTCAAGACTCACATGAGGACATACGTAAGAGGGGACAAAACCTACTTCAGAATTCTATTAATCTTCAAGTCTGAATTCTAATCCCTACAATGTTATATAAATAGGAAAAGCAAACTTATGGACCAAGGTTTGTAACCAAATTAGGAAATTAGTAAATTAGAAACTGCCCTAATTAAAACTCATAATAGTTGAAAATAATGACAACAAATTTGTGAAATGAAAATAAGAAGAAAAAAAAAAAGATCTCTGAATTTTCTTTGATCACACGCGTGAGGCCATGGGTCTATCTTGCATCACTCCGCACTTAAATTTTTATTTTCTTTTTGTTGCTTAATAAAGTTCTCACTAATGAAAAAAAAAAAAAAATAGGGATGATTGAGAATTTCAAGTGTTGTCCCTAAATCGGATTTCCCAAATGCACAAAGACCCCCGAGCATTTTAAAAGGTGGATATTTGAGAACTTGAAGAATCTTGTAAGTTAAATAACTCTAATTTAGAAGACTAGATTTTTAGAACCTCACAAACCAAGTAGGATATCCAAATACTAGAGGATAGGCATTGACATTTTGTCAGAAATTTTCAAGATCAAGAAATTCTTTCAAATATTCTTAAAAAAAAAAAAACACATATAAATATAGATTCTATAATTATAGAAGTGCCCGAATGAACCTCTGGAAGGTGTTTGCTTTGAGGGATTTCTAACACCATTGTCACATGGTTGTCTCCCAGAATTTGGATGTGCTGTTTGGTTTATAAGTTTTCAAAATTACAGCCTTATGAACCGACTTCCTTGCTTATAAAATCTTTCACATTCTTAGATTTCCAGGTTCCAAAATGCTTAGAAATTCACAAGCATTTTTCAGCTGGTGAACCACATTTGGAATTCTCAAAGATTCCCCCCAGAAATTCTCATTATCTTATAAACAAACAGGCCCATTTGGCCGTGGGAATCATCCAAATTTGGTCTTTCATTGTGATTCAATGGTGCATAGTTTAGGGTCTATTCCTATGTCTCACTACTCACTAGAAACATGAGCCCTCATAAAAGTTCAATTTCAGGTTGCACTTATCAACACGTTCATGGTTCAGTAGTGTTGGCAACTCAGTGGCACACAAATGCCTGGGATAGATCCCTGGGTTAGTCAACTCAGCCTATAAAAGAATTTGCAGTGAGCACTATTCCTATGGGCAGTTGAGTTTGTCCTAATACCTAGGGCACTTGTAGAGATGTGCTAAAAAATAGTATGATTGAAAACAATAATACTATGGTGATGAGCCCCAATCCCGTGTGGCTGCTATTTCTCGAGAACCCTATAACACATGCCGTAAACTCCATTATGGGGCCCTCATAGACCATTTAAGATGAATCTAATCTCCTCCAATGACTTATTATCATATTTCACTTTAATAGTAGTAGGCCACATCATATGATTGAACACATGATTGAAAATGCAATCAGCTGCTAACCTGGCGTTAATAACGTTTTCATCATGTGCTCAATCAAAAGGTGGGATCCATTCCCATTGAATTTAAATATGAGGATACATCGCTTGAGGGGATGGAATTAATCTTAAATAGTTCATATTATAACTACGTGGGCCAGTGATAGAGTTCCCTGCATTTTTGACACTGTTCCATGTAATAGGTGGGACAGGGGGACTTGGGACTTGGGACTTGGGACTTGGGACTCTAATATGGCAGAGCACAGCATTCATGATGCCTACATTAGCAATCCTACCCACTGTGCTGGAGACACGTCTATGGAAAGAATAGACCAGTCTACAGGGTCATAAAAGCAACAGCTGCAGTAAAGTGTTAAAAGAGGCCATGCTTTGGTGAGACTAAAAGGTTTGCAAGAGGGCATAGAACACAACAGAAGACAGAGCACAAAGTCATTCCCAACAGGATCATGATAAACTTATATTGAATGGCACTGCACTATATGACAGTGGGGCATCCACTCCAAACTGCATTGTTTATTGCAAGAGGCCAAGAAGATAGAGGGGAGCTAATGCTGACACTTTCCATGGTTTTGTCCCTTTGCACTTTCAGACTGCAATAATTTACCTTGAGTGGGACCCACTTCATGCTAGATAGGCTGGTGACTGGTGAGTCCAGATGCTCTGAGTCTGTTACTGATGGGTGCCTTTGAGGCATGGGATCGAAAATGGATTGTATGTATGTTAATGTTAAATGTGCAAAGGTTATCATGTTCATCAAAATCACTATTTTTTAGCATGAGTAAATGAGGATATCAATGGTTTTGGATGTGTTTGGGTTTTTTTTGATGTTTTTACAAGTTTCTCAAATTTTATCAAGATCTAAGATATTAAAACTCAATGTCTTGTGGTTCGAATCATGGATCCCACTAAAGTGAAAAAAATCAGGTCTATACGTTGAAATTTATTGGACCTTTTTTCTCAACATTATCATGAAGATTTAAGATTTATTAGATAGACTTTTAAAAAAAAGATGAATGGCTCAAATTATAAATTGGAGGCTCGCAAAGTTGCAAAAAAATAATTTAATCTCAAGGGATTTGAATGAGCAACCTTTACGAGCAGACACCCCTATTGCAACCTGTACCACAGCTTTTCCTCATTTACATTTGTAACTATTTACTACATAGGTTTGTAATGACAGTCTGAAAATGAATTCTTTTGCACCATTTTCATGTAAATGAACACAAATAAGCGTGATCAAGTGTAGCCGTTGCTCATGTGCATCATTTAAATATATAAACGAGTGCAAAGAAACGACTCCTAAGACATGATGGATTTGAGAAATTTGTAAAAACTATTCAAGAAATTCAAATCCCTCTAAAATCATTGAATTGACCCACTTACTCATGTGAAAATGATGCCTCTTAGTAAAATATTTCTAATCTATAACATTTGCATATGAGAATTGACATAAGTAAAAGCTCATTGTCATACCCCCAAACTAGCGACTCCTAAGTCCAAGTAGGATTTTCTGAAAAGGGTCTGATATACACATCATTTTTACATCCCATGCATGTATTTGATGCATAAACGAGCACAAATAAATATAATCATCGCATCATTTACATATATAAATAAGAAGACACCTGAAGTTTTTGCAAGTGGCTGATGGCACAGCCCCCATGAAACCGACTGATACAGCTCTTAATGAGTTGAGTTGATACCTCATTGAGAATACAGTTCTCATGATGTGGCGTTTATCAACATTCCTTTATCAAGTGGCATCATTTTCATTAACGAAAGGGAAAGAAAGAAAAAGCAAGAGAAATATCAAGAGAATGCTTTGTCATTGGTAGTGGGTGGTATTTTCTGTTTGAGAGATGAAGATGGAGCTCATCATCTAGTCCAGTGATTAAAAAAAATCCCTTATCTTATCCCTGCAACTCTATCAATCCCTATCCATCTCCTTTTAAGAACTATGACTTATTGGCAATTTGATTAAAATATTCATTAAGCTTAATCCAAACTCAAAGCCATCGTCCCTTTATAATTTTTTTTATCTTATCTAACTTTCCATATGATATTTTATATAGCATTTAATTACCTCCAACTTTGTCCACTTGTGTGATGTGAGAGTGTGCCGTTGTGCAGTTCAGCCCTGGAGCCCACTTGTCCTACTTTTGATAAGTACAAGAACTTTCACAATCTCATCCTCTATTATCAGGCTACAGGCCCAATTTTACATGTGTTAAACCTTTACCCACCTTTGAATTGAATCTCAAAGAAATCCGCAATTGAGAGATACTAAAACATATGGATATGGTTGTTAAATGAAGGTTAGGATGATCTCCCGGAGTTAACTTTTTTCTTATCCTTGATGCCTGTCCATCTAACTCACCCCCACTTATAAATAGGCATTTAAGTGGGCCCCATTGAGTAGCATTGTAAAATAGAAGGTCTAGTTGGAGTAGACCATTTAGATCGACCTGTTTCTTTACTATAATTTTTTTTTATAAGAATTTATAATGCTAGGGTTTCTTTTAGACATGCTGGGAAGTAGAACTAGAAAGTAGAGCCGCCTCTCAAAATAAATGCCCTCATAATTATGGAGTTTCTTCAAATTTCACTAAAGCAAAAGTTGGTTGCACAATAAGATTGACCATTGTCCCAGAAGATATGATCCGACTAATCTAAAATTCAAAACATTAATCCAACGGCACCAATGCACCGATTAAAATACTAATACATTGGCCCGTGCTTAAGTATTCCCTCTAAAGCCAACTTCACAACACAGAAACTCAACGTTGTGGCATAACACAGCCCCTGTGAAACTGACTCAAAACAGTTCTTTCTTGGTTCAGTTGACATTTCCTCATTGAGAATACAGTTCTTCGAAAGTGACTTCTTCCTTGATCAAGTGTCATCATTCTCATTAACGGAAACGAAAGAAAGTGTAAAATGTAAGCAAGAAAAATATCGAGGAATGCCTTACCGTTTGTATTGGGTGTGACCATTCACCAACCTTCAGTTTGTATAGTTATTACACTTTTTTTTTTATAATAACCCTTGAGAGATGAAGATGGAGCTCAT
Source organism: Cinnamomum chago (assembly GCA_038049695.1). Classification (NCBI taxonomy): domain Eukaryota; kingdom Viridiplantae; phylum Streptophyta; class Magnoliopsida; order Laurales; family Lauraceae; genus Cinnamomum; species Cinnamomum chago. The sequence continues at coordinate 2,059,772 of CP142456.1, forward strand.
CATCTTGTCCAGTGAAAAAAAAAAAAAAGATCCCTTATCTTATTTCTGCAACTCTATCCTTTTCCCATTAAGAAATAGGACTTATTGGCATTTGATTAAAATACCCATTAAGCTTAATCCACACTTATGACCAATTGCTCCTTAATTATATATAAATTGTTATCTAGTCTAACTTTTCATATGATATTATTCATATAGCATTAATTCCCTCCAATTTTGTCCCCTTGTGGGGATGTGTGTGTGTGTGAGAGAGAGAGAGAGAGAGAGAGAGAGAGAGAGATCTGGGTGGGTTTATTTATACATGATTTGTCTTCTCATGCAGTATCCTATTTACCATGCGTCATCTTCTAGAATGAACAAACGATTGATTACATTGTTAGAATCTTCATATATCTTAAAGTTTATAAATGTGATGACATAAAACTAAATATTTTGAGATTTAATAGGTCGACAAGAAATTTCAACGGCTTAGATTAAAATTTTGAGGCTCTCAAGATTCACATCACAAAAAATAAAAGGCGCTCAACGGATTTGAACACGAGACTTGGGCATCCTTTGCACCGTTGCTTTCTTAACTAAAGAACTGTGTAAACATTTTACACCTTTTTATGTGTATTTTTTTGTTTACATAAAATGGCCTCATTTGCACATCTTTTTCGGGCACATGCTAAATGTTACGTACCATTTTCCAAACAAATGTGACCATTTCTAAGTGTAATATGCATGTGTAACATGTGCAACATTTAGGTATGTAATGAGGGCAAACGACCCCTTAGTTCAACTTCAAAAGAGAGAAAATACAAAGTATTTCGTTGTCTCCCAAAAGAAAAGAGAATCAACATCTAGTGTCCTGCATACCTTTTTGAGAACAAATAACAAAGAATCCATTCAACTTTTTTATCTCTCCTCTCTTCCACAATTAAATAAAAGAGGACTTCTTGTATTGGACCCTAATCACTAAGGACTAAGGTTCACCATAAGCTAAGATTCTTTTAATACAACCCAAGATTACCACAAACTGTAAACAAAGTAAATCCCTGCTGATTTACCAAGAAAAGACCAAAAAATCTCTACTAAATTTACAAACATGTTATTCATATAGTAAAAGACTGATACAAACCATTTTAAAGAAGAAAATTTCTATGGATTTACAAAGACAACACTCATAGTAAATCTCTTCAAAGTTATCCTCTCAACAGAGAGGTGGTTTGTGTATAGGCCTCCTTTGGGTTACGGCTTAAGTTAGCCTTTTTGTAATGAGAAGATCAAGAAGCATTTCAAGATGAGATTAGAGACAAGTGGTAACAATTACACTTATTAGAACATTCAACAACACTACAATCTTATTAAGTAGATATTCTCTCATATCATACCATTATTCAAGCCATACAAATCTGGCTAGAGAAGAGCGGGTTGCGAGGGCAACACTGTGAGGCCCCACCCCTTGTGGGCCCTCACTTTTGGATTGAATACTATTTAATAGCCTATATTAGCTAATTATACTATTTATTAAGGATTAGTAAATGTAGATAAGTATTTTCCCTAATTAGGTATTTGTTGTAATTTATAGAGTTAATAGGGTGTCTTTTATCATTTTTGAGTTAGTTAATTGGCTAGAGGCCCTAACTAGTAATTAGTATTTACTATAGGGGTTAATCCACTTGAGAAGCTTCTAGATTCTCACCTAAAGACCAAACTACCCATGACTCTAACCCTAATTTTATGTTAACTAAAAGGGTATTCTTGTACCTAGCCCAAACCCCCAACCTATATATACTACATTCATCCATATCCCATACTTTAGCTACAATTCCCTCTCTCATTTCCCTCCAATTCTCCCATCTCTTCTCTCTCTCTCTCTCTCTCTCTAAAACCTTAGATCTAGAACCCAAACAAGAAGAAGAAAGTCATCTACTACAAGCTAGAGCTACTACCTATCTTAAAGAGTTCTTTCTTCTTGCTAATCTCTTCTTTTCCTTCCAATCGAGGTATTATTCTTCATCTAGTTTCTATTTCTTTAGATTTCTTATTTTCTCTCTCTAGATATCCTTCCTTATAGTAATTCTCTCGTGGATGTGGGTGTAGGAGTTAGAGATCTCTCTAGATCTGAGATTTGGGGCTATTTTGTGTGTTGGTGACTATAGGAGCTTGAAATTTCATTTTTTATAGCTTGAGTTTCTTTTTTCTCTCTCTACAATCTTGCAAATTGGCCAAGGCAAGTGCAATATACCTATTTAGCATAGAATGCATGTTTTCTTCTCTTTTAATTCTGTAATTTTCAATTCAATTATTGTAATTATGTTAGATCTACCATTTGAGCTTAGTTTCATGGATTTATGGTCATTGATGGATGAGTTCTCTCATTTGGAAGATCAATGGCCCGTTTGATGATGGATGGTTGTGTATTGAAGTGTTTTTCATGTTTTATGATGGTCCTGTGATGTTTGGATGAGATTGGATGAGGTTTGGTGGAAAATTGGATTGAAAGAGAAGAAATTCAAAATTCTGAAAATTCTGCAGGTTACGTGTACTCGGTCGACCGACCTGCAGGGCGGTCGACCGAAGACACTGCAATTGGAAAGAAATCAAGTCCTAGTTTTTTTCTATAGGTTTCTCAGTCCTGTATACTCGGTTGATCGGACCCTGTCCCGGGTCGACCGAGGATACTGGTTTTGTAGGAAATAAGTGAGAGTTGAATTTCTGTCTTAGGTTCAGAATTCAGTGTGTGCAATTGATCGGACATGTCCCGGGTTGACCGAGCACACAGAAATTGTATTGAAAAATGTCAGAGAGCTGGGACATCCTTCCCAAGTTTCCCTGTGTATGCGGTCGACCGCCCAGGCCAGGAGGTCGACCGGATACACAGTGAACTCTTGAGATCAGGACATGCCTACCAGGTGCTTGACCCCTTATTTCTAGAGTGCTCGGTCGACCGACCAGGCTAGGAGGTCGACCGAGCACACTGCGCAGAGGGTCGACCTAGGAGTCCACATCCTGACAGACCAGTGCACTCAGTCGACTGAGCCCTGTGCCGGGTCAACCGAGGACACTGCATACAGTGATTTTTCAATTTTTCACATATTGAGGTTGTGATCGTTTGTGGGGCCCATTGACCATCCCGATGGACTTCTATTGATGTGCCAACCACAAGTCAATGGTATGGCTCAACCTTGACTCGTGGGGACCACCAAGTAAGGTCTTGATTGTATAATCTACGATGATTCGATCCTTAAACGTCGTCAATGATGCCCGTAACTTCAGGAGCACCAAACACAGTATCCAATGGCATCTGAGACTCCGTTTAGAGATCGAATTACCTGAGATGAACCTAGACCCGAATGTGAACCACTACCTAGGTTGGATTATTGATAATTCCTCATTGATTCTTGTACTCGAAGTTCTCACTTTACTTATCTTATCACTGTCACTCTTATGTTCTTACTATAGCTTATAACTGTTAATTAAATGAAAAATAGATGACCTAAACCTAAGACTACTTAGAGGTGACCTGATGGTGTGATTGTGAGAACAATGACCCGTGTCTGTGGCTAGGCGGGCCCTTTTATGGCCTAAGTATGGATGTGTATACCCTTAGATTGGTGAGGTGGATTATATTGGACTTATAACTCATTTTGGATGAGAATATATTGTTTATCATTGGAAATTGACTTGTTACCTCGTTTGGACTGTTTTAGACCAAGCCATGTACCTGATGGGCCTTGGTATGGATCCAACGAGTGGACTTGGACTTGGATTATAATCCATGGGATGAATTGATACTTGAACCTCTTAGAGACCTTGTTCGGACCTTGTTCGCGTAAGGCAAAGCCTAGACAGACACAGACCTTTAATGTTTCCTCGAGTCGGCATAGACATTCACTCAGTTGTTTTAAGCTCAGCGTTTGGATTGATTATCACTAGTAGGAGCTATTTATGAGTGTTGAGTGAGCTATCATGATGAGCTATGTTTTAGACGGACGGTGTGATGCCGAGTCCAATCTCCCCAAGTGATGAGTGTGGTGAGACTGTTGAGTGTGATTCGCGGGGCTAGTCATTCCCCAGCACTGGTGAGATTCTCCGCCACAACTGTGTACAGTATGGGAGGGCCGCGGTAAAATATCTCGTGATATCCAGTTCGTGTGAATGTGTCATATTGTGTTAGACTAGATATTATGTTTATCCTGATTCTAAATGTTTATCTTGCCCAACTGCCTAGATCATGTATCTTGATATTCTCTTTAACTGAGTAGCTGTCTTTATTCTTTTTTTTACATATATCATATGTTACTTGTATACTATGACTTGTCAGATCATTAGATCTGATACATTCTTGGTGCTTAGGTTTCGACCCCGATCCAGAGGACGGCGCGCTCGCATTAGTCGAGGCACCCGTAGCAGGGGACTACGGATGGGAACCAGCAGATCATGAGGTCGAGCTGGAAGACGGAGAGCCAACCCACGGGGTGTGAAAGTTCTTCTTTATTTTGGGCTTTTGAGTGTCTCTTGTAGTAAGTAGGGTGAAAAATGTAATAACTCTTTATAACTTTGACATTTTAGGTTGGATTTCAGCCCTGCTACATTTACTACAGTTTTATGATACCTTATCATTGCTTCCGCTGTGTTCACATGCTTCCGCATTATTAACCGTTGATCTTATATTTTTCAAAAGTTTTAAATTGGACCTCACTTGCTGGGCCCCTGATCCGCGTAGACCAAGGGCGAACACTCATCGTTTACGGCATGGACTACTAGGGTATCTAATCCTGTTCGCTCCCCATGCTTTCGCACCCCAGTGTCGGTAGGGACCCAGAGAGCTGCCTTCGCTTTTGGCGTTCCTTTGTAGATCTCCGGATTTCACCCCTACACACGAAATTCCACTCTCCTCTGTCTCACTCAAGTGAATTGGTTTCGAGAGCATTCCGCCACTTTTTGGCGACTTTCACTTTCAACCCGATTCACCGCCTACGTGCCCTTTACGCCCAATCATTCCGAAGAACACTTGCCCCCCCCCCCCCCCCCCCCCCCCCCCCCCCTTTCTTACCGCGGCTGCTGGCACGGAGTTAGCCTGTCATGATCTCGCGGACCTATGATCTTTGAAGTTTTCGGACTTTCTGGAAAGTAGCGTGCCAACTTTGGATTTTCTGACGACTTTCTCGGTATTCGGAAATTGGGGCGTTACAAACACCCTCTTCTTTTCTATTCCTCTTATCACCCGCCCACGCCAAGATCTCGCAAATACACTCTCTCACCACTTTTAACAGCACCTTGCAGCACCCCTCCTTGCTAACGCTCGAACTCCTCAAATACACTCTCTCACCACTTTTAACAGCACCTTGCAGCACCCCTCCTTGCCTGTAGCAAGGCAACGCTCGAACTCCTCACGCTGGAGTCTACACTGCACCGCCTAGACTGGCTTTTGTCCTCACCATTGATGGTGGTGATGATGGTCCTGTAGATGGAGGCCTCCGCCATGGTCACCAGGACTACGACAGTGACTTTGGCCATGATTGATGCCATACTTGTTGTAAAGATAAAGTAGTGGTTTTTTATTTTTTTTATTATAGGGGGAGTTGAGAATTGCATGGTAGGAAATCTGGAGGGAGATGAGCGCGTGTGGCGAGGTTGGGTTAGATCCTTTTGAGGTAAATGCATTGCTTGCAGAAGTTTTATGATTGCAGAGATTCTTTTATCTGTTCTTCTTCTAGTTTGTTGGCTTTGTTAACATTTCAAACACCTTTTAACCAATCTGTATAGTAATTGGAAACTTATGCTTTCTTGTCATATATATTATTATAACTCAGGTTATCTCCTGCCTATCCCAGCCAAGGAGCCTTTGTCCCTAAGCCTAAGGGACACTCAGTTCTGGGTGTGGCACAGCTCCCATGAAACTGACTGAAAACAGCTCTTAACAGTTCAGTTGATACATCCTCAATAATTGAGAGTATAGTTCTTCAAGGTGACGTCTTCCTTCTGTTTCTTCTCATGGTCTCATGTGGTGTTTACTGACATATGTTTATCAAGTGGCATCATATTCATTAAAATGAAAAGGCAAGGAAGTGTGGGCAAGAAAAATATCGAGAGAATGCTTTGTCATTTCACTCATTTGTTGTTGGTGTCACCAACCTTCAGTTTGTATGCTTATGCAGTTTATGTAATAACCCCTCAGAGATGAAGATGGAGCTCATCATCTACTCCAGTGATTAAAGAAATCCCTCATCTTATCCCTGAAAGTCCATCAGTCTCAATCCATCTCCCATTAAAAAATATGACTCATCGGCATTTGATTAAAATCGTAATCCATACTTATGACTACCGCCCCTTAATAAGTCTCTATATGATATTATCTATATAGCATTTAATTTCTTCTAATTTTGTCCTCCTGTGGGGAGGGGAGAGAGAGAGAGAGAGAGGGTTGATTTGAATTGTCAATACTGTGTCCTAAATCACCATGAGTTTATCTTCTAGGACATTCTTTACATGCGTAAGTGGCCAATGAAGAGTCCCACAGGGAGAGATGAAATGTAAAGGGGTCAATAGATGAAGATCCACCCCCTAGGTAGGATATTCCCTGTTGAAAACAGGGGATGACTTTTTAAGGAATTGCTCATTTGCTATAATGAAAATTCCAATACTAGATGTTGGTTGGATGGTGTGAAGTGAATTTGGATTGATCAAACCTAATAGATTGATATTCATCTAAATATTGGTAGTATAAGATGGTGCCTTTCTAGGAAAAATTATATTAGTGAACGGGGCATCAAACTTCATCCACCTATCGTACAAAATCCTATTATTCTCCTGCTCAATGGAGCCTTCAGGTGTCCCACTTCATCCATAGAGAAAAATCTATGACCATGGTAGTGAGATGGTCATTATTTTGTGGTCCAGACAGTACACCTGGTGGGCCTCACTGACTCACTGTAAATGGATGGTTAAGAGCTAGGCATCTCCTTCACTTCGAATCTCCATTGCAGTATCCCTTTAATAAACGGTTCTGATCAGATCATGGCCCCTGTTAGATGGTTGCTCAGAATTCTTCTCATATCAAATGCCCTGGGGCCTATAAATCGGCCAGGAAAACAAGCTAACATCATGAATTCATGATTACTGTGATCTTTAGAGCAAACCATTTTTCTGATTTTTGCTTCTGAATACTTTGAGAATTCTGATTTCTAAAAGGCAGAGAAGTCCATAAATATCAGATGTATATTTGACCAAACAGCCTCGTAATGTACTTAGGTTTGAGCTTTTACCCCTCCCAGGTCCAAATCCAGCTGATTTTGCCAACAGAACCACCTAGGCTTAACAAGTTCTGAAAAATAACAATGGGGATGGTGCACTCCAACTCGGTCAGTATTTTTAAATAACGAGTTAGTAGATCTGGTTCAACCTGGTTAGACTACAAAGATGGTCCACGACGCTGGATGGCTCAATCCAAACCATGTTTCGAAACTAGGCAGAAACCAAGTTTTTTCACCTGATATGGATAGGCTCTCACCATGACACTAATAATTGATCATAATTTTCTACAAATTCAGTCTGAAACCTAAAATAATTTTATTTGCGTATCTCTAAAAGCCATCAAAGTGTAAATATTTTCGGTTTTTATTCTATGAACAATTTCTGGCTTTTTAATGGGCGGAAATAAACAGCCAAGACCAATAACCCAGCTAAAACAAATAAGGTTTTTGGCCTTGGCTGATACAGCCCTGAAACATGTTCTAAAACAATGGCCCAAACCGAACCATCCTACAACCCAAAAAAAATTCCAACCCATAAAATTGCAATGAATTAAAAGGTGTACCAAACTGGCCATATATTTCAGAATGAACCATCAAATTCCAGAAACACTGATATTAGTGGGTTGGCAGCCTGTGTAACTCTAGTCATTCATCAAATGGGGTCATTTATGGAGCCTCATTCTAAATCGCCATGGTGAAAACACCTAAAGTTCTCTACAGTCTGGCAATACAACTATGCTCATCATCAAATGGATGTCAACTATCATCTTTATCCAAGCGCGTGTCTGCAAAAAGGCAGCTTGTACAAATCTCTATCATCAGGATATGAGAAGACAACTAATGCTGCAAGAGAAAGACCACTAGAAAAGTCACAGTTCATTCTCCAAGCCTAAGCTAAAGACTCAAACACAGACACATATATGTTTCTGCACACAAACACATTTAGTTCAACTTACAAAAAAGAAAGAGAATACAAATTATTTCCTTGAGTCCAAACAGAAAAGAGAATTCAACATTTAATTATCATGCGGCCCTTTGGAGAATAGATAACACAGAATCCAGCCAATCTCCTCTCTTCCACTTTAATAAAGTCATAGTTTATTCTCCAAGCCTAGGCAAACAAATCAAACACAGTGACGCTTCTATGCTTCTGCACAAACAGACTTTGAAACTTACAAAACAGAAAAGAGTACAAATTATTTCCTTGAGTCCAAACGGAGAAGAGAATTTGACATTTAATTATCATGCAGCCCTTTGGAGAATAGATAACACAGAATCCAGCCAATCTCTTCTTTCTTTCACTTTAATTCCCCTTCCTAATCCTAGACAGCAATTTTTTTTTAAAGACTTCTACTATTGGACCCTAATATCACAAAGATTTCACCAATAAACTAAGACTCGCTTAATACAACTCCAAGATTATCACAGACTAATCACTAAAGAAAGTAAATCCCTATGATTTACCAGGATAAGGTTCAAAATAAATATCTACTCATTTACGAAGATATAAGTCATCTAGTAAAAGGCAACACGATTATCCCAAACCGTGAAAAAGTAAATTTCTTCCCTTCAGAGTTATCCTTTCAACAGGTGGGTTGTGCATAGACATCGTTCAGAGTATGTTTGAGACCTTTTGGTTAGCACATGCGCTGATGCATGGCCTACATCAATGACCTGTGTTTAGTATAACTTTAGTTAGCATTTTGTAATGAGAGGATCAAGAAGCATTTCAAGATGAGAATATGAAAGTGCTATCAACACAGGCCCACAACAACGCCGGTGAGGAAAAGATTTTCTATCTAGGTTGATAGCCCACCAAAGGGAATGGATAGGCCAAAGAGGACGAGGATAGAAGTAAAAAGAATAGATCTAAAGTAGTGCAACATGTCCGAGAATTTGGCTCAAGATAGATCGGAATGGAGAAACAGATTCATACAGCCAACCCTAACATAGTTGGGACAAGGCTTTGATGATTATGATGATGATGATGATGGTGCTATCTATAATGCAACTCTGTAAAACAAGTGTTTTGGTTTCCAATTTCATACAACATGGGCCCCAATGATTAATATAAACCTTCACACACACCTAACTAAATGAATCAGGGCCCACCAATGACACTCATCCCTATTTGACATTCATCCAACAATTATCCACCATAGGTCCTAAAATCACACATCAGGATGATCTGATCAGAGTGGCCAACCCATAAAACAAATCATTCTCAATTCATCCCCCCACCTCTCTGATTGGCATGCACCCAAGTTGGCTCTGCAAAAAGAGAAGTTTATCTATTTTTATAGCACCCCTTACGGGTTCTGTTGGTCTTGAAGCAAAGAAGCCTACAGAGGCAGTCATCCAATCTGCTTTTACCTCTTGAATATGGATTACTGGCAATTAAGATTAGAGAAATTTTGGCTGGGAAGAGATCTCTACTTGTTATTACTGGAATGAGAACCATGAAAAATTGGTACAATTTAGAAATTCATTAAAAAGTGGAAAAGAAGGAAAGAGTATGGTCAGAAAAGTGACTACAGTATTAAAAGACAAAGAAGAAACCAAAGCCATTGCAGAATAAGTATGGCTAGGTGGGGATCGTTTCATCCATTATTATTTGTACAAGCCAACTGTTCAACTTTGCAGACCTGTCTAAGTGAGAATGATCTTTGTTATTGTCAGTTGCAGAACATGGATGAAAAACAAGAGTTAAAGGGGTTGTTAAGAAGAAAATTTAATGAGCTTCAGTAATTCAATGACAAGAATGGCATGATATTAATTCATTCAGTAATGCCTGATATAAAATCTATCATTTCACTCCAAATGTTGAACGACCCACTCAGTAACAGATTACATAAACAACAAAGAAAGAGAATTTACCAATTACTTTGTTAGTTTCATTACCAGTGAAAATAGTTCTTCACTACTCTGTGCTACAAGAAAAAATGCCGGAAGAAATCTCCAGTGAGACAGTCTTGCTACTGTTGTTTCTTCAATTTTGATGTGGAAGATGAAGCAGCAGTACTACTGTCAGAGGTTCTAATAATGAAAAGAACCGTTTCAAGGAGCATGCAACATACCAACCCAAGGATGCCTCCGGCAGCACTCTGTCAAAAGAATAAACAAAACAGCAACTTTACATTAGGAAAAACCTGAAGATAGAGAAAAAGTTGAAAGTAGTACCTATCTAAGCCACTGCTGAGGTTTTAAACCAAAAAAACTGTCTGATGGAAACAAGAAACAGTGGTAATGGAAGATACCATGACGGGATTGTGATTAAATAAAGCCCTGAATGCAGCATATCCAACCAAGAACCCAGTAAACATTGTCACAACAACATGAAGACCTGTAAAAGCACAAGGTTTTAGTGTGTCCAAGTAAAGTGAAGAGCTTCTTACAGTGCAGCAACCTCAAATGTTGTAGTCCAAAACTACAGATTGGATAACTAACTTATTGTAGCTATGTACATAATGCAATGCAAATGTAGAAGCAAACCGAAGATATAGATAGAATAAATAAAATGTTTATGTCTAAATTAATAGTCTTCAGAAAAACATAAGAGAAAATGCATGGCAAAGCTTGAACTGGAAATTTAGAAATTACAGTGGTGGACATTATGACAACCCACTCCATGCCAGCCCTACAAGTCATACACAACTCGATGCGCCTCAACCAAGTGTTTTTTTTTTTCCTTTTTCCTTTCTGTACAGTGTATAAAACTCATTGAAGTCGACTAGATTTTGGGTCAGGAAGGCCATCATCAGAGTTTTTACGTCCAGCTTTATCAACAACAAAACTGAGGCAACTTAACTGATCAAATCATTTTTTAATATATAAGTACATCCTCAGTTTTAAGAGTGAATATATAAGGAAAAGAAAGAAATGAGATTAGAGAATTTATTCGAGAACACAAAAGACGCAATCGAAAATCAGTATTTGATCTACCTGCAATTGATTGCGCATACCCCCACGAAAAGTTGCACATTTTTTTCATTCCTTTTCTTTTTGAAGGGTGAACATGTGCATGAATTAATGAAGTGGTTCAAGTAAAAGTAAGCTCAAAATACTTGTTATTGATAAGATGGATTCATGGTCAAAGTTTTAAAAAGAATGCCACAAAAACAGAATCAAGAACAACATTCATCAAAATGCCAAACAGAATACAGCATTAAAAGGAAAATACAAGAAATCCTAAAACAGACCCCATCCAATTTCAAATCAAGAGTGCTAAACTCAAATATCCAAAAACAAACAAAACAAGAAAAAGATTCAACGTGGCCAAGCACAATAGGCAGAAATCAGATTCCTTACCAAACCCAATCTGATCTTTATATGACGAAAAAGAATCCTCTGGTGTTCTCCTCATTGGGGTGATATCTCTAACAAGCTCCTTGTATGCATTCCTCTCTGCCAAATCCGCAAGCTTCCTCAGTCTCTCCTTCAGCTCCTCACTCTAAATCCAAATAAAGAAAGGAAAATCAAGTCAAACGTCCCAAGCACCACAAGAAACAGAGAATAAAAAATTTAGAAACTAAATTGGTTAAACTATATGTCACCCCTTTTTGTGTGTCGATTACCTTCTCTCTTTGTTTTGGGCTGGTAAGAACAAAATCGGAACCAGAGAAGAGATGCAGGAGTTTTGGTCGGGAGGTAGAGGGAGATGCAGACCAGAGGTTTCTGAGGCCTTTGTAGGGAATGGAGCTCTGAGAAGAGAGATTGGAAGCAATTTGTTGAAGCTCGTAGCTGAGATCTGGATTCTGTGATGCAGAGGAGAGGAAGGAGCGGATGGTGTCATTGTTGGTGATGATCAATCCGCCCATATGTGATCCAACCTCGCCGTTGGTCATGTTTAGGAGTGGTTAGGGTTCTTCGTTAAACGAACAACTCCTGAAAAGTTAACTTGTTTAATTTATGCTTGTCTTAATTAGCAAAATAATGCCCCTGTGACTGTGACAGTGTGAGATTTAGACATAGGGACTGCAATGTATCTTTATGTGAAAGAACTGCAACAATGACTAATTGATTTGCAGTGAAATAAACTTTGAACTGATTGTTACTCTAATAAGAAGTTTAGAATAGGACATCTCATGTCACATACAAATGCACACAATTTGTTAATCACTATCCCAGAGAAAACTAGTGGCATGCCTCTGACACTCTGGTTTTTTTTTATATGGAATAAAGACCTCCATTTACCATTGAATAAGGAAAACATTAAGAGGAGATAGGATCAACACATCAACAGTCTAAAAAATTTGAATACAACTGCAAAAGAAACAGGAAAAAATTAGGACATAGGATCAATACTTTAACATGTTAGTTGCTTGACTTGTTTTGACATAGTAAAAGGTATATACCATTATGTGCTTGATTTTTTATTTTTATTTTTTTGTTTGATAACATTATGTGCTGGATTTTTCTTAGATTGAAGGAAAGTGAACACTAACAATGGTGTGTTGTGTCGGTTCGACATTTCTCTTTTATACTTACCAAGTTAGAGCTCTACTCCAATAATAACCTTTATATGCTCTTCCCAGCTAGTGTGGCCACTGGCCACCAACACAATATAGGGACTAAGGGCTAGTTTGGAGTCTGGCACTTGTAGAGGTCATGAAGACTAAGGCCTTTCATTCGTTTTACATTGAGGAACCATTTGCCTACTTCCCATTGAATTTCTAGGAATTCATAAAAAGGGCACATTTGTGTATGTTATGGAAACAGAAAAGCTAAAAAATTTCTACCAACTGCCCTTTGAAGCATTCAAGGAACTGGAAAAGCAAAAGAATCTTGTGGACGACCTGACGTGGGATATAAGTTTAACACCATTGAGTAAAATTCCAATTTCCAAGGGAAAGGAGCAAAATGAGGATTCCACCCTTCACCAAAAGAAAAAAAAGGAAAAGATAAAAGTTGAGGTGACACCTTTGGTATCCACATTCCACGAACATTCCACGAACAAGGAGCCATCTAATGAACCATAAAGGGGTTCTAAAAAAGTATTAAATGAGGAGTGAAGGTTAAGGTGGAGATCTAGATCGAAATATAACGTTTTTAGGATTGAGTTTAATAGGATGATGAGTGGGAAAATTTTCCCTATCAAAAAGGGCGATTATTAGATGGCTCCTTGTTGATCTTCAACTTTAATCATTCTCTATTAGTCCCTTTTTTTTATAGAAAGACATTACTTCAAAATTCTAGGAATTCAACATCCATTGCATTAAAAGGCCCTCAGGGACAGCTATTTTGTTTTGGGTTTGGAAATTTTTATGGTTTTCACAGTGAAACTTGATAATTTTCAATGACACATGGGTTTAGAAGAACACAACTGTTATCATTATGTTTGATTGAATGGCCAAAATCGAAGAAATTAATTTAATTCTTTGACAAATTAGCCTTTTTTTCCTTTCCAGTAGGAACACATTAGCATTTTTTCTCCTTCGAAAAGTTAGCTTTTGGATGGAAGTAAAAACAGCAGTTAAACGGGTTTTTTTGTTTTTTTTTTTTTGGACTAAAGTAGTTTTTTCTGTACCTTTTTGGTGCATTTGTGTGGCAAGGTATATCATGATTTTCAGAATGAATTGACACATTTCCACCAAAAACAAGACTTTCTAATGTTCTGTTCGAAAATGAACATTAAAAAAATCACATTCTTTGCAATTTAAGTTCAAGTTGTAACTTTTCCCCATATGATCCAAACAAAGTAAGGTCCTTTCCCAATGATACATCCATCTCATACATTAAACAGAGCAAAATATATAATCTACAAGAAAGCAAACTGATAGGTAAATGTTATATCAAAATACCCATTTGTCAAAGATCAATATAAACATAAGCTATCACCAAAAATCACCTAAAAGGCAACCAACCCTAGAACAACAAAAATAAGAAATCACTTCCTCAATTCAATATGTTCTAGCAACCTCAGATAAAACACTGCAGAAAAATAAAATCTAAAGGTTATCCAAGTGAGAAAAAGAAAAGAACTTGTAAAAACCCACTTCTCCAAACATGAATCTGAGCAAAACCCACCACTAGAAACATGGAAAAATGGCAAAATCGTATCACAATTTCCAAACCCACTTCTCCAAACATGAATCTAAACAAGACCCACCACTAGAAACATAGAAAAATTGGCGAAATCGTATCACAGCTTCAGAAACCCACTTCTCCAAACATGAATCTAAGTAAGACCCACCACTAGAAACATAGAGAAATTGGCGAAATCGCATCACAACTTTAGGTTCCTGACTGAGGGGTACGAGGAAGAGAGGGAGAGAAAAGGGATGCACCTGTCGTCTTCGTCTTCGTCTTCTTCTGCTTCTTCTGATTTGAGGCGAGTTAAAAGTGGCGAGCTTTAACCGGGAGGAAAGACCACACGAAAGGGACTGGGCGGCCTGGAAATGGGACGGGCCGAGCGGGAGCTTTGGTTTTCCAATCCCGTCACGTACGAGCCCCGGCTAAAACTGGCCCGTTCGTAAATATAAATAAAATATTCTCTATTTATTCGTACGGTCATTAAACACCCAGTGTGAACTGGACTTTAAACCCTTTTTTTTTCCGGACTTGGGACCAGCAATGCAATGCAACAAGCAACATGATAGTGTTAAATTTTTTTTTTTTTTTTTGCCAGTGACAGTAGAAATGAATGAGTATTCTATAGGCTATATAGGTCAAATAATGTAGGAACGATTAAAACCTTTTTTTTTTTTTTGTGAAAGTAGAAAATAAAAAAATCGATAGAAATGAATGAGAATGAGTATTCTATATGAGTCAAATTAAAGTAATGTAGAATCGGTTAAAACCTAATTAGCCGTTTTTTGCTGTTAGTGAGGGACAGTTCCAATAATATATAAATAATTATTATTAAATGACTTTGTATTTTGCAGCGGGCCGGGCCGGGCCTAAGTGGGCTGGGTTGTTTCTACCCAGTCCCAGTCCTAGTCTCATTTTAGCCGGGCTTTAAAATGTATTGTCCAAGCCCAACCCACTGGGCTCAAAATTTTTTTTTTTTTAAAGCCATGTATTTTCGGGCTTAGGATGGGCTAGGCCGGGCTTTCTACTCTTTTCAACATGTCTCATTGACAGGCTTAGCTGGAGATACAGGTGCTAACAAACCAGGCTCGACCCGGACTCAGAAAGATTTGGGTCAGGCTAGGTTAGCGACAAACACATCAACTCAGCTTGATTTGAGGTTTTTTTTCCCCTTAAGGGAGGGTTCCTAAACCTTTGGGGTAGACTAATCCCTCCGAGTCCAAAGAAAAGTCAGGTAAAACCCCTGTGACCCCAGGTGGTAGTACTAGCCCAAGTGGTAGCACTAGTGGACTAAGTTCCTGAAGAAGGGGGAACCGGAGATCGATACTAGGACCTTTAGCACTGGAAAAGAGGAACAATGATCCCGACCACTTGACCAACTCCTTGGGGTTGATTTGAGCTTGATTAAGCCTCAAATATTGTTGTATATTCGCCTGAATTCATGTTTCATTTGATATGAATGAACTCATCATGTACAACAGTGATATTAACTAATTAGCTAATGGAATTTGTACTCCTTATTTATATCCTTTTTTTTTTTTTTTTTGTTGTTGTTGTCTTCAAAAGAGTTTTCATTTACAAAGAAAACAAACCACAAACAAAAGACATTACAGAAAACAAGCAAAAATAACACAAAAGCCTCATTGTAAGGTCTCCTTAACATCAACTCAGCTTGATTTGAGGTTTTTCTTTTTCTTTTTCTTTTTTTTTCTGTAGGAGGTTCCTAACTCTTTGGGCTGAAACTAATTCTCTAAGCCCAAAGAGAAATCGGATAAAACCCCTGTGGCCCCCAGGTGGTAGCACTAGTGAACTTGGTTCCTGAAGAGGGGCAACCGAGGATCGATACCAAGTCTCATTGTAAGGTCTCCTTAACATTGTATGGTTCTTAACAAATTTTATGAATATAAGAGTTGGGCCCACTATCATTTTGATCACACTTAAAAAGACATGTGTATAAAATATAAAAAATTGAATTAAGTATTCAAACTTTTTTATTTGACTTATATACTTCTAATAAAATCTAATTAGGAATAATGCAAACCACTAAAATAAATGCCCCCTTCTTAAATTGTGTTTGACGTCTAAAAATTCATTTAATCATGAACAAAATCTACACAGTTTCAACTAAGACAACGACATACGATGCTATGACTTAGGGGGCTGATATTTTGATTTATAGTTTTTATTCATGGAAAAAGTTATTATTTTTCAGCATTTTATAATATTTTGAACATTTTGAGTATTTTTCTAAATTTTATTATGGTAAAAAAAATCACACTGACGGACTGAAAACCCCAAGTGATATCAATACCATATCAGTTTTTTAAGCCCACATCTAATACCGCGATTTTCTTAAATGCAGAAAAGAATGGGTCAAATTCATGTTAGACTGCAACAACCCTGTTGACAAGGTCGGATAAACCGATCCCTTTTGACCCGATCCATGGGCCACCCGAACCAGCTGTTCAGTTTGGACTTTGTTGGCCATCCTAAGCTGCATCTCTCACGGCTCTTTCATGTACACCAAGTCGAAGGAAAAAAAGGAACGGCTAAGATCCCATATATATACAGCTTCCTGATCACTACATCCACGTGGCCCATCCAGATAGAAAGAAAGTGGTCCCCACCCACTGGAAATCAAGTCAGCTTGAGCTGCTCCTCGTTTTCGAAACCAGAGAACGCACGTTCCTACCAAACCCCTTCAATAAATCTCAACATATAAATCCTTCTACTGCATGCCCTACAGAATCCCTATAAGGCAACTGTTTAAATCATCATTTGTTCCATTTCTTTGCAATCCAAATCGCTGAAAATCACCGTCTCATCTTGTTCTCTCTCTGATATTAATTTAAGTTCAATCAAAGTTGGATTTCCCATCAGATCAATCTAGTTTAAAACAACTATATCAACTTTATTCAATTCTCATTTGAATAATGTGATCTAGACAATAACATGATGGATCTAATGGTGGCAATGACCACGACACAAATGAGATTTGGTCCACAGCTAATGCAAGGCATAACTATGGGTTTGAGCGGTTTGGATTACATTGGCAAGCAATTTATGGGGTTGTAGAGTATTGTCTGTGGTTGACCCTGAGAGGAGTTGTTAGTGTGTGGATTTTTACACTGTCCTATCTTTCCTTCTCACTGCTACCAACCACCTCCCACCCTTCCCCCCATGCTCTTTGAATGCTAGGTCTCTCTACTCACCTTCCCATTCCTTTTAAATACAATTTCACTTTCCTTTTACCTTTGCCTGCTAAAAGCCTCCCATAGTTCCATTTCCATTTTCTACTCTCACAAGGCCATATCCCTGTGTCTTTCTCACTCAGGTATGATGGCACCAGCTGCTGCTGCTCCTGACCAGAGTGCAAAGACCGTCTGCGTGATGGACGCATCAGGCTACCTGGGCACACACCTTGTCCAGAGCCTGCTCCACAGGGGCTACACAGTTCATGCGGCAGTTCAGAACCACGGTTAGATATGCCACATCTCAGAGTCCGGATCCTCTAAGGCTCGGACTCAAAATATTTTGAAAGAGTAGAAATTTTGAGGTTTCTTCTTTTTTTTTTTTTTTTTTTAAGAAAATTTTGAATTGAAAGAGTAGAATTCCATGGTAGAGCTCGGTATATTAGTATCGAGATTTGAACCCTCGAATTTAATGGCAATCGTAGTAGGTCCCACCGTAATATTGAACATTTGATTAGAACATGATTTACACAATCATATATATATTTTTTTATTTATTAATCACCTTGTTCATCAAACGGACAATATTATGCCAGGCCTACTTTTATCGGATTGAAATTTGTGGAGATTATTGAATATACAGGACATTTCATTTTGAGCGGCTTGGATTGTTAATACGTGGGTCCCATTCTTTTATTTAGTCATGGATTTATATGTGCTAATGGTGTTGTGATTTATAATATTTTCTTTTCTGTGGATGTTGTGCAGGGGATTATTCTTTTGAGAACAAGAACCTGAGGGTTTTTTATTCGGATCCCCTTGACTACCCTAGTATTTTGGATGCTGTGAAAGGATGTTCGTGTCTCTTCTACACGTTCGAGCCTCCAAAAGAGCAATCTACCTATGATGTGAGTATTGATTCTATAGTTAAATTTCGTTGTTCTCTCTTTACTGATTGATGGTCAAGACTCAAGATGGTTGATCGACATATAAGTTTAATGGAGATGATTGTTCTTTTCAATTGTCAAAAAGTTTTGGAGATAGTTTATCATGGCATGAACTTGGCTTTGCTTATCATCTCCTGCAGGAATTCATGGTAGAAGCAGAGGTTAGAGCTTCTCATAATGTTTTAGAAGCTTGTGCACAAACAGACACAATTGAAAAGGTGGTTTTCACTTCATCCATCACAGCAGTCATATGGAGGGAGAACCGCAAGTCCATGCCTGATCTTAATGAACGAAATTGGAGTGATCCCATTTTTTGTAAAAATTTCAAGGTAGGTACCATTATTATCATATTGCAATTGCATAAGCTGTTACAATATATATACTGAACTTTTATTTTAGACAGTAATCTAATTAGCTCTTATTAGATTCTACTAGAGTTTCCAAACGGCCCCTAACTCTGAATTTTTATTGACACATATTCTTGCTTGACTGTGGCAGTTGTGGCATGCACTGTCAAAGACTCTTGCAGAGAAAACAGCTTGGGCATTAGCTATGGACAGAGGAGTGAACATGGTGTCGATTAATGCAGGCCTGTTGATGGGTCAGGAGCTCTCCATCTCCAACCCATATCTGAAAGGAGCGGCGGAGATGTATGAGGAGGGGGTGATGGTAATGGTGGATGTGAAGATGGCGGTGGATGCGCATATCTGCGCCTTTGAGAATCCATCAGCTTATGGACGTTATCTGTGCTTCAACCAGGTCATCAACAAGCATGAAGATGCTGTTAAGCTTGCCCAGATATTGACTCCTGACTCCCCCTATCCTCCTCCAAGGTATTGATCTCACTTCTCATTGTATCAGTAATATTCATATAATCATATAGTGATTTTGTCTTCTGAATCTGCTTTGGCTCTGATCCAAAGCTTATAAATCCATCAGTAGAAGTGTAGAATCCCACTTCCCATATAAAGAGAGGGTTTGGATATTATGTATAATTTGAAACATTGCGCATAATTTCAAACTCGAGTTTCATTTTTTTTTTTTTTTATAAAGACACTGTTCTTATGTGTTAGAACCATTTGGTGCCTATGCAATACTTCTATGGCTCTATCCCTATGATGCTTAGACACAGATATAGGTATGGGCAAGATGTGGGGATCAGAAATATTACTCATCACTTTTGAAAATATGAGGCACATATGTAAATACTGTTGTTCTCTAGTACCTTTTTGAATTAGTGCAAATATATATCATTGCTCAAGTATCTAACATTTTTTTTTATGTTAAAAAGTAGAAGGTGTCTATATCAGATAATAGAGTTGGTAAGTAGGATGTACTAAATTTATACCTGAGAAGTATTGGTGTAGTATAGAATGCCAATGTGAGTGTCATATTGATTGAATATGTTATATGAATACATTGGTTATGTACAAAGTACAGGGTGTCATAGCTTCATCCATATATAGCTAAGTCACAATTGTGGTAGGCCTTGATGCAATCGATTTGTTTACTAATGGGACTTTTACTTAATGTTTTTTTCTTTTTCACTTTGAATTTCAGCTGGGAGGGTTCTCGGATTCTCCAACAAAGAATCAGCAACAAGAAATTGAACAAACTGATGGTGGATTTTGAAAAGGAGATCCAACTGGAGGAATAAGAGCCATCAGATGAAGATGTTGATGACTGCATCAATGGTGCGAGAAGTGTCAATGCCGTCAAGAAGTTACTTCCCTTTATGTTTACGTAGGTGGTTTGACATGGATTACATGGTGGTTGTGATATTCATGTATGTGAATACTAATAAGAAGTCATGCTTGTGGCCGGAATGTCATCCTCAACTACAGAAGTTCTAATAAAGGTCTAGATTATACACATGACATGTTCAGGGATTCTTTGTAATCTTATGACATGTTCATGCAAATGATGTTTTTCTAAAGAAGTTTGAATATTTTCATGAATAAATGAGTATTTGTGCACAAGGCAGATTAGGTGCAATTTTTTTTTAATTCAACCGTCCATTAATTCCCTGTCATTGTCCAATGAATATGATATTGTTTAGATGGCATGGATACTATATTTTCTTATGTTTAATAGGCGAATTGACTTCACAAACTAATTACTTCATTACAAGAGAATTAATGTTCGCCTGCATACCATTTTTGTGCTCCTGCACAGCCGGACCATCAGGAGGCAGGGCCTACCTCTGAATTTTATGACGCATGGTCTCGATAATCGGGAGTGCAGAGTGCGGGTGAATATTTTCCATTTATGCATCCTAAATCCTAATAAATAGATTAGGGGATGATAGCTGAGTTTTTTTACCCTAAATCCTAGTAGAGTCCAACAAAGCTTTTAGCGAGTTTGTAAAGACTTAACATCCTAAGCCTAGCTAGAGTTCTTAGATTAACCCAATGTTTGATGATCAAGGCTGTTGCCCTGATGGGATATCTACAGTGGATAGACCATGAACAAAGTATCTTCTTCTTTTCTTTTCTTTTTTTTGGGTAGAATAACAAAGTAATTTCTTTAAGAAATAAATATATAGCATACATTTGCTCAAAGTATTAGCAGAGTCTCGATTCATTAGCATAAGGTGTGGGTTTGCATCCTTATATTGTGTGTTCAAAATTACTGGATTTACTTGGTGCATATGTGTTGAGAGTCGTGTGTGGGGGAAAAAAAAAAACAGCAATCAGCGATTGAATTAATAGCCCTCCTACATTCATCTTCCTATCCAACATTTCTAATACAGTTAGTTACACACTGAGAGCCCACCACATAAAAAGTATGGATAGAAAAACATGGGTCTAGCGATGTCCATGGGCCTGGTTGGGTTTGGGTTTAGGCCATCCCATACCTGACACTATCGACACATGAAGTGTGTCATACCTGATCCAACTTGTGACAGGTGTCACAGGTCTAGGGCCTGTGACAAATTTGGGTTGGGTCAGGTTTCATTATGTTTGTACTTTATCTTATTTTAAAATTAAAAAATAATTCAAATCCTAGGATTTTATTTTGTGGAATGTTTTGCCTAAACTCCAAAATCCAAACACTGGGTAGGGAGCACGTAACAACCAAAATCCAAATCCACCCAAAACCCGACTTGGTTTAGAACTTTGAAACTAGGGATGTAAATGAGTATCCGATTCTCCGATTACCCGGAGGTTCCGACCCATTAAAAAGCGGGTGTAGGTCTTTATCTAGGCCCCAATAAGTAAATAGGTTTGGGTCTAGTTCCACTTTGATTTGGACCCGAGACCCAATATATTATCTCAATTTTTGAAAATCTCTACTAAAAACTATGTTTTTTTTAAATATCATTATCTATCTAAATCCAGATCCAGATCCAGACCTGTCCCATATATGATTCTGGTTCCGGTTTTGAAGCCAAGAAATCGGTTCCTTAACGGTTCCGGGTCTGAATCCAGTTCCACATTTTCCTTAACGGTTGGTGGACCCGGAACAGGAATCGACTGGTTTAAAACCCTACTTAAAGCCCATGCTGGCATTCAACCCAACCAATCCACTCCCAAACCCAACTCCCATGGGAGCGGGGCTAGTCCTGTTTAAACCTGACCGATTGCCATCCCTATGTCAAGCATATCCAATCCCGATCCGCATTGTTTTATTTTTATCAGACCCATTTGAATGCTAATTTTTAATCAATAGTCGGCTAATTCATAATTACCGTAATAATACACTAAAAATGAGTGGACAAGAATAAAGGCAAACGTGCACGAAACTTTAAAACCTCGTACTAAATCCAAGGCGGGAATGCACAGAGAAGGCGGGAATGCACAGAGGAGGAAAGACCGGGGCATCTCTCACTCTCTCTCTCTCTCTCGTTAAAAGCGCTCCAAATACGTTCAAAGGCAGTTTCAAGTTCGACCACCAAACCAAAACCGACACACACACATTTCCTCCC
This sequence comes from Cinnamomum chago, assembly GCA_038049695.1. Classification (NCBI taxonomy): domain Eukaryota; kingdom Viridiplantae; phylum Streptophyta; class Magnoliopsida; order Laurales; family Lauraceae; genus Cinnamomum; species Cinnamomum chago. The sequence continues at coordinate 2,082,108 of CP142456.1, forward strand.
CCATGCACTCACTCCTTATCACCACCCACTTTTATAACAAACAACAAAACCGAAACACTCCTTTCTCCCTCTCTGTTTCTTCATAAAATTCAAAACAGAGAGATTTATATGTTTTGATTGTTCTTCCCATGCATTCGGCGTCTTCTTCTTGCTCGATCAAGCGAGTAGAAAGAATTGCAGGTGAGTCTCCCACTCGCTTCTATTCCCATCTTCCCTTGATTCAATTTTCATTAAAGATGCGGTTATTTGATGGTCATTTTTGGATACTCAGCTTTTGTTCTTATTTTTTAACCACTCATAGAAAGACAATCTTTGGAATTCCATTACATGAAACAAATATTCACTTCCAACCAAATTGTGATAAATTCTTTTCGAGCAACGTTTAATGGTCTATTTCTTATATAGACTATGTTTTGTTTCCTTGTTAATTGTGGCAAGCTGGCCATGCTGCCTCTGTATATTACACAAAAGAGAGAGAGACTAGTTTGGCATGCAGTCTGCAGGATGCCATTGTGAGATTGGGAGAATTTGGTTATTACAAAAGATGGACTATTGCTCTTCAATTGGGAACCTTGTATTACATGGGTATGTTCACCTGTTTCTGCAATGGGTTCCATGTCATGCATGGGCAGAATTTGGAGGCCCAAGGATGGGAAGAAAAGTGATAACATTCAGATGAATTAAATATTGTATCTCCTCTTGGAAGAAAAAACAAATAACTATGTCCATTATTGCTAATTACAAAGTGAGTTTAATGTCTGGATAAATCATCTTAACTATCTCTAGATTTTTTTTAGTTAGAACTAGCACAATAACTTGTGTTAAGCACGAGCATGACCCATGTGGCTGGGGAGTAGAGTCCTCATTCTATCTACCTACTTTTGATTTTTTTTTTTTTTTTTTGATAAAAAATCATACATAAGTATTGTGTGGTGTATTAGTTAGATTGGTTTTGTTTAAAATGCTAGAAGTCGTGAGCTCAAATCTATTAACCTATAATTTTTTTTTTCTTTTTATAATTGCCCGATAAAAAAATCAAAATTGAATCCAAAACCCTTAGCTTTAATATATTATAATTGTAGGTGATATTTGCAGCGGGTGTAAATATTTATTTGTTGGGAATCTGAAAAAAAAATGTGGCCATGAAATGGAACACCAACAAGCCTACAAAATGGGTATAGGATGAGATATTGGAGTGCTTGATAAATTTTTCTAGTGAACTAAAAAACAGGGTCGGATTGAAAGGTTGCCACCAATAAAAAAAAAAAAAGAAGAGGAAATATCAGACGAATACTGAAAAGAGCTGTACCATTGACAGTCTTAAACTGAACTCTACCAGGTTTGGTTAGATGATTCTGGATGATTGGAATTCACTGGCTCTGAATGTTGTCTATACAGATTATGTGGGTTTCAGGATAGGTTGTTTACACTCAGCGACCAAGAGCTTTTGAATGTGTGAAATGAATGTATGGAGAGGTTAACCATATTTATCAGTAAAATCTATCTCCCACTCTTCCTGTCCAAAATAATAATACAATGTGTTTCAGAAATATAAACTAAACAGCACAACTTGAACCAAAACACTTCTAAACTGGGACTACTATTTTTAAACAACTAAGCAATCAAAGTTTGAAAATTATCTTCCTAAGGAATTGGTCCATCCTTTCACGGGCTAATTGTAGCTCTGTCTTGTGCTCTTTCCTCTCAGTGGGATGTGTTTTCCCTTCTCTTTTCGTTTTGGCTTTTCGGTATACCTGTCTTGTACTTGTACTGTAAGTCTTTTCATCTATTGAAAGTTAATATTAAAAAAAAAAAGTTCAAAAACTATTAATCCTACACCTTAAGACATGTGAACCTCTGGATATTGTTTTTACTAATGCCCCATCATCTTTTTTTTTTGAAGGTCCATTATGGGGTTGGGAGAGTGGTCCAACTTGTAAGACCTCATCTTTGATGCATAATGTGGACCCTTAGTACAGTAAAACCTCCCTATTTAGGATATCTGTTCCGTACTGGTACCTTGCATTAGCGAGTACGGAAACCTCCAATAATGCTTACTAAATTTGTTTGGGTGAAATACCCTAGAAGATCCATCTTGTGGACAAACTATCAGTGGGCACAACCTAAACAGACGCTGGTTGGACAATCCTAATTTCCAACCCACCATCTTGATGTTTTTCAGTAAGAAAGCTGGTCAACTGTTACAGGACTTCAATTGATCATTTCTTTGACCATCTAATTCCTATCCTCATAAGTCATTAAAATGAATGATTAGGAATTTAGGATTGCCCATTCTATGTGAATTTTAGGCTTAGGCACATTTAAGGGGGCCTTCCATTCCTGTTCTAGAGACTCGGTGAACTCCACTTTGATAAAACTTGATCATATTGTCATTATGAGAAAACATCATTATAAAAAAGAAAATTAATTTAATTCAAACCTATTTAAATCCTTATTTTAAACTCAATTTCAAACTTTTGCAATCGCATGGTCATTTCAAGAAAAGGTCACGCGATTGCTAACATTAAAAAATGTAAAATCCTTGATTCTTGAATTAAATGGTTGATATTTTGTGAAAACAGCCATGGTACTTTGCTGGCGATGACTGCCTACAAATGCAAGCTTTGAGGAGCTGCCATTGAGTATGCATTTCTGCAAAATACTGTCATTGTTAGAATAGAATAGTTATATATGCAAATGTGATTTATAATACTGCCATAAACTTTATCAAAATAGTATCATTACCAGTCACCATTCTGCTGAAGGTGTTCCCTTCTGTGGCAATCTTCGTGGCTGTATGTCAGCATTCTGCTGAAGGTGTTCCCTTCTGTGGCAGTCTTCATGGCTGTATATGTTTTCAATAAGATGATTTCTAAATCTTCTGTATGTTGTCTTTATCACCCAGTAAGTTCCTATAATGGTATTAGATGCAAAAACAAGTTCAAAGTCGCATATGAACTTTGATTCTATTATAACATAGCAACACTATTTCAGGTGTGCTTAGTACGAGCATGGTAGAGGTTCTATGGATGCAGAGGTTCGACGTCTTAAGAACAGAGTCAGACAACAGCGGTATAGAGCTCGTAAACGTGAAGAAAAGGCTAAAAAGGACTCAAATGTCAGTGAAGGAGACCAAAATGCATGTCATGGAGCACTTCCTCAGTGCCTGCCTTTGTTGGGTATGCATAATGTGGTGAATGGACTCCCTGCATTGAAACATGATATGGGCTCCAAATATGCAAAACCTACTCAGGAAAAGAACAAGACTGCGCATCGAGGAGACAGTGATAATTGTGGAAATGAGATTGGAGGATATGCAGATAATGGATATGGGACCGCTGAAAAATACAGTGAAGGTAAGACCCACGAATATGCTCTGTCCTAGATATATTAGGAATTATGTGATGGTTGACCAAGAGAAACAGTCTTTTTTCAATCAGAAGCGATACAGGTAGGATCAACGTCAGTGATATTTACATCATTCATCTGGCTATCTTATTAAAAGATGGATGTCTCCATGAACCATCTTCACTGTGAGATGGTCCAATCTATTCAATTATTGGTTTGCAATAGACATACTGAAATTCAATTAATGGTCCACAATTAATGAGAGCTAAATTGAATGGTTAGAACCATCTATTGGTGTATATTTTTTGGTGCATCTCCCATCCATAATGGATCACCAGAAAGATGGCCCCTCAACTGTACAATTTGTAGAAATGTACAATTGATTCAATATGATGAACGGTTAATAGTTTTACAGGATCTGATTCCCACCACATAGAAAGCAGACCACAGCAACAGACAGTTCATATTATCAAAATGTTTGTTCAAGGACATGGAGATACAAGTCATGCCAGTTGCCACCCCTCTTTTCAAGCACCAAAGGTAAGTAGTTTTCTCCCGGATATGGATTCCCTTACATAGATCTCCTTCCAATTTATCAAAATCATTAAGGTGTTTGCAGCCTTCAACCAAAATGGAAGATGGTCACCATGTAAACACTCTCATTAAAAATGGACGTTCTAAAAGCCATTCTGATATTATGGACCGGCGCCTAAAGAACAGAGAGCGGCAACGCAGATATAGGGCTCGGAAGCGTCTTGAAGCAGACACAAAGATTGCTGATCCGGGAAATCAATCCACTTCTTTACAATCACACAAATATGGAGTTGTGAAACTAAAGTCTCAAGTGCGTCACTGTCGAGATTGGAAGAAAGATGCAAGGCAGGCCCATATACTGAAAGAACCAAAAAATGCACCAATTGAGACTCCAGTTCTTGCTCTCAGTTTAGCAAGTGAAACTGCAGCTCATGACTTAAATGTCCAAGCAAAGGTGCCCTTGCTAGAAGGTGGGGAGTTTCATGTAGAGCCTTCAGTAAGTTCAAGTGGTTATGAAGCTAATGATTCAACACATGGCCGAAGACACTGGAAAGCAGCGGCTAGGAATAAAGTTGATTGAAGGTTACAAAAGTCTCTCTCACTGTTGAATTGCTTTGCCTTGAAATGTTGCAAGACATATCTAAGGGGTTCTATTAAATGCCTCAGCCTGTGTATACTTTAGGTTCACCACAGTCATCTAAAAACATCAAAGAGGTTATATGAAGATCTGGTGAGTCTTTTACATTGTATCCTTTTTTTTTCTGAAAACTCCATCTCACTTTGCTAGCTGGATTTGCATATGTACCATGGGTAAATCCACTAATATAGAACTTCCAATGAGCAGGACCAGGAGCATGAGAGCCTAATGGAAACGGTGACCGTATCAGGTGAAGTTTTGGTATCAGATGCAGGCTGAGAAGGAACCCCAGTAAATATAACTAAGAAAGGCACTCTTAATGCAATGAAACTGCAAGCCTAATCTGGCTATGTAGGAACTGGGAACTTGGTTTTGTCTTTGCATGATAAGAGACAAACAACTAACCTCACTGATTTTTATGATGATATAAGATGTATCAACAGAGTAGGAAAACTTTGTAGTCTTCATTCAGAAGGAAACATCTCCAAATATTGGATTACATGCATCTGCCCCACTTTGTAAACTTAGCAATGTTAATTTGGATTACATGTATATTTTAGAGAACTCATGGCATTCCCTTGACTGTATTATTAATCAAACTACATATTCAATCCAACTGTAAGAAGGTTACCTAAATCGCTTCATTACCTTGAAAGCTATGATCTGGGTTACAGCGAGAATCGTGGATTGGATTGCAGTTCCAGATGATCTACTTTATTTTGGTTCAAACCAAATCTTAATCTATTACCCAAATTGCATATTGGATCATAATTGGGACCTAGGCCATCATTACAGTGGCTTGAAATGTTAGATTTAAAACCTTCTTCATTGAGCAAATCACAAATGTGAATGATCTAATCCTAACCCAGAGAACTGGGATCATCTATCCAAAGCCGAGAGTGACTCATGAACCATGAATCAATAATCCAGGTAACTTTGATAGTAAGCATTCTCTTCCACAATGATAACTGGGTTATCCTAATGTAAATGGCATGGGTTGGAAATTATGTGCAACTGCCATAGAGAACATATATCCTTATTGGTCACAAAATGCAAGGCATTGGCCCATTATCTCAGCTCATAAGATCAGGATAAGATAATGATGGTGATGAGCTATAACTATGAAAGTCATTTTCATTGCATGTTTTAGTTAATTAAATTGCAAATGGTGCAATTCTAAATTAAAAAAAAGAAAAGAAAAAATAATTACTTTAAAATAATGTAAAATTTATGTATATAACTTGCCAATTTCCAGCATTGGCACTCTCATTGGACTTTAATCTAAGGGTCTGATGCACATTGCTCAAGCCATGCCTACATAGATGCTGTGTTCTAATGTCTGGATATTTACACGGAAAAGTACAATATATGAATCCTTTCTTTCCTCTCTTTTCTGTCTCAATCTCTTGCAAGTCATGATTGATCCTTCCCCTTGTAAAGTGAAAAAAGATGCATGCTTAGCTGTATGGCTCGATGGCCCAACCGTGATAAATCCATACACAATAGTCATCCATCATCAAATGGTGGTGATTGGTTTTAGGCTGTGGTATTCATGATTTTAGCCATTCAATTGTGGTCCTCAGAAGATTTTTTTTTTTATTTCTTTTATGGGATGGCTCAGGCTGGCTTGTTTTCATCCATCGGAACCACTATCGTCATCATTAAAGCCTTATCTTACAATTATGTTGTAATCTCAGAATTCATTTTTAGATTTTCTTAAGCCAGTTGTCAACCTACCTAATGCAACCCTCTTTTTTTTTATTTGAGGCCGACAGTCAAAACTAATAAAGTTTTTCATCCATGCATTCAAGCTTATTCAAGCCTAGTAAGTAGTAATACTCTAAAGAACTAAGAAACCCATCCCAACCCTCTAAAAATCCATGCACTTTCAACTTCATACATCAATCCTGCTGCTGCATAATTCACCATGGCCATGATATTGTGTTACAAGGCATTTTTACCAAGATGATGATTACCCACTAAATAGTCACCATCACCTCCTAATAACTGGAAACCCAGATCTTGGGAAGGCTGTCTAGTTACTCAATCCAAGTAGTCCAGGTCCATGTGATCTAATTTTTAAAAGCGTTGGATCCTCATGTACAGAACTCAGGCAAACCCTTAATTTACTTCAATCAAAAGCACAACCACCATCAAATTGAACATGCCTAAAATATGGCACTAAATTAAGGAAGAATATAAAGGCAAATCACTTGTTTTAAAGATAATAACATCCTTAGAAAACAGAAAAAATCAATAGTAATCTACACCTGTGGTTTTATAACATGGAGTGATCATGATCATCCAGGATCCGGACTCAGTCCAGACCCAAGCCCGTGGGCCCTCTCGGGTTTCTTGCCACTACCGGCTCATAATAGGGGCGTTCATGGGCTGGGCTGAGGCATATCCAAATTGAAGGAACATCGTTGTTAAAAACATATGCTCATTCACAGGCTGTGATTAACCTGTAAGCGCCCGACCAAAACTCAGGTCACCTTAAACATGTCCGGCCTGAGACCGGCCCATGTAGTTTGTTTAGCCTAAGCCTGATTAACGGTCGATTAATACTAACAATATAACATGACAAAGGCATCTTAAACTCTATTTAACTTCGGGTTTTTATAGTAAAACTCCTAAATCTTAGATCCAAACCAGACTCGATTTCTAAGACCTAAGGCCCAACCCTAGCCCAAAATAAGCTGAGCCCGGCCCCCTATGGCTGGACCGGCCCATAAAACCCCAAGGCAAAACCACTCATCTGAATTGATTCACACAAGAGATTCGACTGCTAAAACCTCAGCAGAAAACCCTTAATCCTAATTAACAAGAAGTCTCTGTTCGTTAAAGACTGAGAAAGACTGAGAGAGAGCCTTTCAAAATCTTTGCGGTTTTTCACCCGTGAACCAAAACGTCTATCGATCGTTCGTTTCTCTCATACATTACTCCTCCCAAACCCCCCAAATCGCTCTACGAAACCCTAAATCTCTTCCTAAATCAGATCAAATCTCGTGCGAATGATCACGTAATCTGCATCGAATGGCACAAAACAACATTCCCGTGATCGAAACCTACTGGTCGCTTTCCGAAAAGGCCGATCGCAAGTTCTCTAGGGTTAGGGATTTGCCATGCTACGGAAAGAACAGGTTTGCAGATTTCCCCAAATCTCTCCATTTCTTTGAATCTGTTCTCGGTTTTCAGTGGTGGAAATTCCAATTCCAATTGCAATTTTCCGTTTTCTAGGTACGATTCGTATTTCCCCAAGGTTTTCAGGATCTACACGCAGCTGTGGAAATTCCAGCAGGAGAATCGGCAGAAGCTCGTGGAAGCGGGATTGAAGCGATGGGAGATTGGAGAGATCGCATCGCGGATCGCGCAGCTTTACTACGGGCAGTACTTGAGGACGAGCGAGGCGAACTATCTGTCGGAGTCGTATATATTCTACGAGGCGATCTTGAGCAGGGAGTATTTTAAGGAAGGATCGGCACAGGATCTGCAATTGGCGAGCAAGCAGCTGCGGTGCCTCGCGAGGTTTCTGATTGTCTGCTTGGTGCTGAATCGGAGGGAAATGGTGCATCAGCTGGTGAATCAGTTGAGAATGTTGCTGGATGAATGCAGGAGGAGTTTTCAGGTGATCTTTGCGTTCCTTTGTTCCTTTCAAGAATTGGTGATTTGTTGCTTTGGGTTTGCATTGGGTAGCTGCAGTTCTTTCAGATTAATTGTTGTTGTTGTTATTATTACTATCTTTATTTAGTGTTATTATTATTTGTCAATAGATGATAAATTAAAAGAGACTCATTTGAGACGGTTTGGACATATAAAAGGTATTCTAACAATGGGTGTTGGTGTCTATGGCCCCTCAAGGAAAATGGATAGCCCAAAGAGCACATGGAATGGAAGTAGTAAGGATAGATTTGAAGAAGTGCAACCTACCAAGGATTAGGCCTAGGATAGGAGAGTAGCAAAACAAAATTCATGGATTAGGCCTAGGATAGGAGAGTAGCAAAACAAAATTCATGTAGCTGACCCTACATAACTAAGACAAGGCTTTGATGTTGCTGATGACAATGATGATGGTTATTTTTGCTAGAAGAAGCGAAATTAACTAAAGATAGGAAAACAGTGATTATACAAGCAAGAAACGGGCAAAATGAAAACCTACAGGATGACATAGTCTATTACTTAAAAACGACAAAATGACTAATCCAGAGCAGCTCTTTCGGATATTTTGTTAGTGAGTATGCAATAAATTCTTGCAGTTGGATGATTTTTGTGATAGCAAAACAGACTCATTGATGATCATATTAGTGAAGAATTGTGAACAGTTATTATTATTATTATTATTATTATTATTATTATTATCATTATTATTGTTATTGCTGGGAATCTAAAGGCATTTGGATGTTCTAATGCTGTTTTTGGATGGAGTGAGATTGAATTTCGTGATTAAGAAGTTAATTTCAAAAATTTGAAAGTGATGGAATCGCATTACTTTCTTCGTATTCGTATTTGGGTGAACTAACTGATTCAAAATTTAATAACTAGTTCAAAACCGAGGAGTCCTACACTTAATTATTACTAAGCACAAATACGGCAAAGACACGTCGTAGACATGGCAGTGACACGGATTTTACACATAAAAAGTGAAGTATCGAATACGATACAATACGATACGTTGCCCATTTTGAAATATCCATATATCATAGCTGAGGACAATACTCCAACATTACAAATACATTCATTTCAGTTAGGGCATTAAGTATGTGCTTTGCAATTTCATACTGCATTCCTAGGAATTTTCAAGAAATGAGTTTTTATTGAAGAGGTATTAAAGGGATGAAGAGTGAAGGGCCAAGGATGATGATTGACTAGGCACCATCAAATTCATGGCTTGTTTCATAGGATATGAAGAATGGATAATGGATAGTAATTTCCCATCAGATTAAGGATATATTGATGGTCCCTTGTAGACTTCCACCATTGATCCATCACCCTTGGCACTTTTTTTCCCTAGATTTATTCTTAGCCGCTTTGATAGAATCCCATTTTGTAGGAAATTGTATTAATGCAGTTTGAATCGATCAACAAACCATAAATGAATGTGATTGCACATTTTGATCACTTCCTCATTAATGTGATTTGTCACAATTCAGTTATGCTCCCAGCGTATCACTTTAAATAAATAATATCTATGATTTCATCATGTTTATTTATTTATTTATTATTATTATTATTATTATTTTGAGAATTTGTATTTGGTTGGTCTTTTTTGAGAAATTATTAGAAGGTTTGCATCTTTGTGCTTCTCCTTGGATTCAGATGATTACTAGCTTTTGTTTTTACATAGAGGTATGTGAATAATTGAGTGTGGTTCTTCAGAAGACAAAGTTCCTACTTGGGTCTCTTCTATTATCTTCATTTTCTGTTTTTTTTTTTTTTTCATTGGTAGCAGTAATGATTTTCATTAAATTGGAAAGTTGCAAAAGGAAGGCTTAGTATAAGAGCTAAATACCAAGCCCCACCATCCAAGAATATGTAAAACTGAAGAAAACTACACCCAAGTGAAAATTATTACTCCAACATATTGTTTTTTTTTAATCTTTTGACTTCAGTATTTGTTGTATACTACATATTCTTTTTATTCACTTAAACTAATGTATGAATTTGGATGCTATTTGTAGGAAACAAACTTCAAAGAGTGGAAGCAGGTGGTTCAGGAAATTGTTAGATTTCTAAAAGTAGATACAGCCTTTATGAATATCAGGCCTTTAAGATACAGTTATGTCATTGACTCTCATCCCGATTCCCTTCCTTATGTTGCTTCTGTTGAAGCAAAGAGAGGTCTTCGGTTACGAGATGCAATTTTGAGCAGCTACCATCATAATGAGGTAACTGTTTTCCTACCTCAAATAATCTCTATATTTGACTCTCATTTTTCTTCTAATCAAGAGTTTTCAGTATTTGCAATATACAGATTCGTCATCCTAATTTAACATTCTCTCATTGGACTGTTGCATCCAAGTTGATTCAAAGTGATGTCTCTTTTCTTTCAGGTCAAGTTTACAGAGCTCACTCTGGATGCTTTTAGGATGCTTCAATGTTTGGAATGGGAACCAAGTGGCTCCTTTTACCAGACAAGAGGCACTGACATCAGTGGAGGCGGTTCTAACCTCATTCAGAATGGGGGTGCTGGTCCTAATCATGCCACATTCTTGCAGGAAATTACAGATCCTACTTTGCCACCCAATCCACGTAAAGCCATCCTGTATCGACCAGCTGTGACACATTTTATATCAGTGAGTATAACTTGTTGATATTCGATTGTGAAATTCTTTTGAACTACAGAGTTTTTGAGTTTATTCAGTTTTAACTCTGTGGATAAAAAATACCCATTAATTTATACATAATATTGACAATAAAGAACAATGAGATAACATGGGACTAGCACAACAATACATGGGCCTTACAATGAAAGAAAAAAGCAGGCTGATCACTTTGTTATTCCAAAAGAAAGAGCAAATTGGATAAAAATTAAAATAAAAAACTCAAAAATATTATGTAAATATGAAAAATACAAAAGCATGAAAGGAATAGAAAAAGAAATTGATATGATACATCATTCATCAAAGCCTTGTCCCAACTATAGTTGGGGTCAGCTATATGAATTTTGTTTTTCCATTTCGGTCTATCTTGAGCCAAATCCTCAGATAGAAAAAGAAATTGATATGATACATTCATTCATCAAAGCCATGTCCCAACTGTAGTTGGGGTCAGCTATATGAATTTTATTTCTCCATTCCGGTCTATCCCAAGCCAAATCCTCAGATAAGTTGTACTTAAAAACAAATTTACAAGGTTAAAACAACAATAAGTTGGTGTATAAAAACAGGTAAAAAATGCAATATTGTAAAACAAAAATTGATTAAGTGACAGTGAAAGTGAGAAGGAAACAATTCTTGAAGGTCCTTTTTTTAGTTTCCTTTTGGGACCCCTGGTAAAAGAGAGCTCTGTTTAAAAAAATAAACTAAGAAGAGCTTGTTTTGCTGCCCTGCAACAATACTTGAAGCTGATTCTCCCAGAAATCTTAGACAAGAATGTTCTTGATTAGTTGATTTTATTATGGTTCCCAAATTTTAAATGGTTCTTTTAGTCATCTGTCAGAAGGAAAATGGAGTTGCCTTTCTTCCCACTGAAGTGACAAGAACATCCTTATTCTCAGTTTTTTCTACTATCTGCTGATACCTTCTTATTTCATGAATGCATGTGTTCTTAATTTTGCTCATCTGACCAAATGACTCAGGTTTGTCAAAGCTCTATTATCTACAAGTCTAAATTCTAAAAATAAGACAAGTTTGTTTTGCTTCTATGCAACACTGATTTAAGATGATTCTCCATGGGTTTTGAACACATTTCTTTTTATCTGTGAAAAATGGAAAGCAAGTTTTAAACAAATGCACGTGTTCAATTGAACAGGACCCCGTTGCATAGTTGGAAGGTGCTCTGTATTGCAACCAATAGGTTGCAGTTGAAGTCATGTTACCGATAAACAAAATGAATGGATTTAATTTCTCTGATAGTTCCCATTTTAATAGGTTCTTTTAGACTTTTAGTCATTCACTGAGAGAAAAATGAGTTGCCTAATATTTTGCTAGAGCAATGACAACATCTTTATCCCAGTTTTTGCTACTTCCTTTCCCTAGTTCATTTTCCTACAAATTTGTGCATGTGCACTTGACTTGCTCATCATTTCTATGGTAGGTTCTGGCCACAATATGTGAGGAACTTCCTAGTGATGGAGTTTTGTTGGTATATCTGTCAGCAGAAGGTTGAGCATTTTCTTTGCTAAACTCCTCCAATATTAATTTTTTGATTTTTTCCATTTAGGACTCAGAGGCCCAACCTTATTTTTATTTTCTTTTTTTATCAATGCAACTTTGGCAGGAAAAAGTGGACACTCTGTTCCATTACAAACAGGTCTCGGAAGTTTCACAACGACTACTGAAAAAATTGTTGGGAACTTTCATTCTCTCAATATGACCACCGATGCACACCTTTCTTCTCCAGTACACTCTCCTTGTGGTAGCCCATCCCATTCTTCCATTCAAGATAAAAGTCACAGCCAAGGCAATTTTGGGGTTGGTCTATGGTTAGGTTCTCGTCGCAATGGAGGTATGTCTTTTATCTTGACCCATTTACAAATGTGTTTTTGATTTGATGTTATTGCTTCACTTAAGTTGGATTTTGCCAGCTCTACATGCTTAAAACCCAAGGATAACATTATATTTTTTGAGTGGGATTTTAATAATAAGGATTTTTTCTGAAACCCCCTTGAGGTTTGCACTAATTGTAAAAAAAAAAAAAAATCTTGACTTCTAAACAAATTCTAAAAAGCTTCCTTTTAAGGGCACATGATGCATGTACCACAAGAATTCTATGCTCCACAAAATCCAAGTCTCATATTCCTCTCATCACCTTCCTGTTTCTGCTCTATTGTTGAAAATGATGTTAAAAAGGTTACCTTTTCCATGTGGAAATGTGTCCCGCCAAACATCGGAAAATTCAGCCACACAGAAATTGAAGGCTTTTCCTCTCTATTACAGATCCTCGTGTGTTACACAAACAAACACACCCTAAAACTATTTTTGAGCAATCACAAGCCAAAAATACCCCTTGTTTCAGACCTAAAACCCTGTTTTAACCCGATTAAATTAATCCTAACTTAAAATTTATCTACCTTAGTTGTTCATCTTCAAACGCAATTACATGCCTTAGGGTATAGTATGGTGTGGCAAAGATTATTGTATTAGGTTTGAGTTATTTGGGCTAGGACAAAATTTTGGATCTTAAATAATGGGTTTTGTTGGTTTAGGATGAAATATAAATTCTAATAGAGCTAGTGATGCAATACGGTCCAAGAAGAAGAGGGCCCACCCTCAAGGAACCTTCTACTGATTTGATTTTCTTATTAATTAGATTCAGAATTGATTTGATTCAGCTAGAGAATAATTGATTTGTTCAATTAAGGGTAATTTTAGCAATCATGTAGAGGGATTTTAGCAATCCCATAGTAATTGTATTTTCCTTATTGGGCCATTCCTCTATTATATATAGAGAGGAACGTTTGATTGTAATGCATGCTATTGATAATAAAATTCCAGAGTATTCTCGTGAGTGTTCTTGGGTGTTTTCATTGAGAGATCTTCGGGCTTGAGTCTGAGGGCTCGATTGCACTGTCGGAGGTGCTGATCTTTCGTTGATTGTGGCTGGGCTGCACCAGCTAGTCAAGGGTTTTCTTAAAACAATTTCAAGGTCTTTTTTTGAAACGTCGGGGTTTTACAATTGAAGCTGAGTTTTTTTTTTTTTTTTTTTAGAAAATCCCTTTATTATTATAATTATATTTGCTGCTGCTGCTGTTTCGTCTGCCATTGTATTCCTCACCTAAGATGACATTTTCATGAGCTGCTTCTTCAACAACAACTCATTTTTACCACCAATAAATGCTCAATATATATCGGCATTTGCTCCTAGAGTAATGCTACTTGGACAAACTTTTTTGGCCAGAATTTGGCCAACCCATATGGTTTGCATTGAATATCATAGTGATATTCAATGCAAACCATATGGGTTGGCCAAATTCTGGCCAAAAAAGTTTGTCCAAGTAGACTTTTTGTTGCTCCTATGGCCCACCATGTGAGCAATCTCAGTGGATCATCTAACTGCACACCAACCCAGAATAAAAAAGGTCACGGATCCTATGGAGTTTGCACTGATCTGGATGGACAGGGCTCTTGGATCTAGTATAATTTTTTTTAAACCATTAAACTTGTGGGCCACACAGATAAAGGGGGTTAGGACTTGGGATCATTAGATTGACTTGAAATTTCATACCTGGGGTTGTCCCACTTTGTTCTTTCGATTCACTCCTCTCCCATGATCTCACATGTGATTATCTTGCACAGGAGCACTCCTATGCATCATTTAAGATGTTTTTTTTTTGGTAAAATCATCACTTAAGACGTTGATGAGCTGACATGGAAGCCCACAACTTAGTTACCTAATTTGTTAATGAGGCCCTCAACCCGCATATTGCTTGTTATGAACAATTCACAATTTGATTCATGAACTATTCTCATAAATTTCTCTAAACTGAGTCCTGGAAATCCATCATGGAGGCCCAAGTAGGAAGTCCAAGGCACTAAAAAGCACTGTATCCCCCTTTTATTAACATTGATCCATATCCAACTCCAGCCCCACCTTAAGATTCATCACCTGTAAAATATGGCATTTTACTTTGATTTTTATATTAATCATGTGTTTTACATGTAATCAATCTCATGGTAGGCTCAACTTGGATTGGAGTGAAATTTCGCCCAAAGTTAATACTTAATAGAAGGCTGGACAGTTATTTTTAGCGGTTGGGATTTTATTTGTGGGCTGCAGTGATGGATTTGTTGTGTGGACTTAGACGAATTAGTTCATCGAACTTGAGCTCCAAATCAGACAGATCAAAAGGCAAATCAAAAGAACACGCTATTGATTTTCCAGACCATGTTAAAGTCTTGAATTACAAATTGTGAACTTGAATGTGAATTAGTCAAAATGCGAACCAGGTAATTATGGAGTAAAATACATTTCTTTACTTCATCCCTTTTCTTAATTAACTTCCATAGTACTCAAAAAAATTGAACCATGTCATCTTTATACCAGCAAACTTCTTTTTCTTAAAAAAGAAAAAGAAGAAATTAGTACCAGTATGCTTTTTTTGACGTCACTATGTTCTGTTATTCAGGTTTTGACTGTCTTTACCCTTGTGACTTGATTCCATTCACAAGAAGGCCTCTTGTGCTGATTATTGACAGCGACAGCAGCTATTTATTCAAGGCAGGTTTGTTGACTCTGATTTCTTGCTGACCAGTTACTTTTTGAGTTTTTGAAAGTAGCATATTCCAGAATGAACTTGCTCATGTAAATAATTCAGTATTAGCATTGATCTACATACATTTGTGAACTTAAAAATGAAAGCATTGACTGGATCAAACTTTCCAAATATGTCAAGTTTATATTCCAAATTGCCACCATTAACAAATACAGTAACAACAACAGTAAATTTTAGTAACAGTATACTGGGTTATATCCTCAAGAAATTGGTCTTGAGTTTTCTTGCTTAGTAGCCATTTTATCTATGCTACACAACAAAGTAGTTGTTCTGATTGTGTCAATGCTTTTGCAACTTATTAGTCATTTGGAGTAGTTTCCGTTTCTTAGAATCTGAAATTCTCTGTGTTTATTTCTATTATTCTGCAGGCAATTCATGGAGCGGAAAAGGGGGAGACAGCGGCAATGCTTCTTTCTCCAAGCTCTCCATCTCCAGCTGCTACCATGGATATTGATTCTGCTCGTGTGCCAGGTGGAAGCCAATTCACCATGTTTCTCACAGCTCCATTGCAGGCATTCTGTTACTTGCTTGGTTATTCTGGCTCCAATGTGAATATGGTGAGCTTGTTAAGAGCTCGTATCACTATATACGTACTGTTTAGTATGCTTTCTATTTAGCTTTAATGTTCTGATAAATATGGTCTGGGCAAATGTCTCAGGGTATGTACCACAAGGCTGATAAATTGCTTTCCTCAGTGTTAAATGAGTGGGGGATGATTTTGGCAACTTCAGACTCGCTCGATCCAGTTTGGGCCCAAGTCTTATGTGACCCTTTCCTTAGGCGACTTCTCCTCAGGTGATTGCTTATTTATTTATTATTATTTTTTGTCGACTTTAAGTTTTATGTTATTAAACTGTGGGCATATGTGTGTGTGAATACATATTTTGATGGGTAACTTTGTTAAATAAGAGAAAAACTACAATGTTAAATCATTAAAAAAAACTACAGAGTGCTAATAGAAATATATTAAAAAAAGGTAAGGAGCCCAGTTAACCCACAAATGTAGGACCCTTAACGGCGTAACCAAAGAAATTTAGCTAAGGAGATAGAGGTATATGCCTGGCAATATATTTCATTCATTATCTTAGCTATATAAGAAGGCAGAGAAAGAAGTTGAGTAAGTAGTAAATGATACACAGTGTAAAGTGAATGTTGACCTATATAATAATTTAGGAATAAGAGAAATAGAGGAGTATATTTTCTAGGCTGCAAGAATGAGGGGAAGGAAAAGTAGTTATTTAGATCATGTTAGATTTATAAATAGCGATTTCCAAAAGGTTTTAGTGAAGGACTATGATATTAAAGAAAGATAAGAGGGAATATTTTAATAAACTTTTAAATGAAGATTCTATAAGAGGCTTAGGAACGAGAGAGATGATACTTTAGGACATATCTTTTCCTGCAAAATAGGGTAGAAGAAGTGAAAAAAGCATTGGCAAGAATGAAGGCTAGAAAGGCTAAGGGGGCAGATGGCCTTCTGATGAAGGCTTGAAAAATGCTGATGTGAGATTATGTTTTGTTCACTAAGCTCTTTAATAAGATAATAAAGACAAAGAAAATCCCAGATGAATGTCGAAGTTTTGTAGTGTCTTATATACAAAAACAAAGGATATATACAAATTATTGTCAAATTTAACTCATGAGTCACATTTTTTTTTTTGCTGGAAATCTTGGAGAGAGTAACAGAGCAGAGACTTGGATAAAAGACGAAAATATTTAAAAATCAATTTGGTTTTATATTGGAAGGTTAAGTATGGAAGTTATCTTCTCACTTAGACAATTAATGGAAAAATTGAGAGGAGGAAAATTCTTCATATAGTTTTCGTGGATCTAAAGAAAGCCTATATTAGTGTATCCAGATATTTGATTTAGTGGGTTTTAGACAAAAGAGTGTCCCGAGAGATTATATTGAGATCATTCAAGACATGTACGAGTGAGCACTGATGAATGTGAGAATTATCTAGTGAGAGATTGGTGAGTTTTAAGTGACCATATGTTTGCACGCTGGGCCAGCTTTAAGATCTCTTTGCATTGATTATAGATGCGTTAACCATTCATATGCAAGAGGTACTTTGGTGTATGTTGTTTGATAGGGGTGTAAAAAAAACCGGAAAACCGTCTAACCAAACCGAACTGAACCGAACCGCGGTTAATAACCGTATTTCACGGTTCGGTTACGGTTACGGTTAATGAAATAAAAAAACCGCAAAGTTCGGTTCGGTTACGGTTTTCCGTAATAATTCACAGTTATTAACCGAACCGAACCGTATGCGGTTAACCGTATCATTTACAAATAAAAGAAAAAATAAGGGAATTGAATGAAATATTTCTTACCTTATTTAATTGCTCATTATGTGTCATTTTACTTTCAATCATTCACATTTATCCCCTTATGTGAGGAAGGCATTCCACGGTTATTAACCGTAACCGAACCGTTTAATACAGTTAACCGCGGTTACGGTTTTTCACGGTTTTTGTGGATACGGTTACGGTTACGGTTTTTAAAGACAGAAAACCGCGGTTACAGTTCGGTTAACGGTTTTCCCAAATTAACCGGTTAACCGAACCGTTACACCCCTAAATGTTTGCTGGTTGATTAATCAAGAGATAGGGTAAGCGAAACTTGAGAGATGACATTAGGCTTTCCAATCCAAGGGATTCAAATAAGTCGTACAAAGCAAGAATATATGAATTGTAAATTAAGTGGAGATGTGCAATAGTCATCATTTAAAAAAAAAAAAAAAAAAAGAGAACTAGAAGAAAACAACATACCGACTAGACTGTAGAAATGAAAATCTAGATCGCTATTTTTTATTTTTTATTTTTTTGGATTTTGTTTTTGGAAAAACTGAATGCAACCATGCTTCCTAAAAAAAAAAAGTGGAGATGTGCAAAATGTGCTGTTTTAAGCAAGTTCTTCAGGTTGCTGTTTTGCACTCTATAGTTTGAGAGCCAAATGAGCTGTCAGAAACGTAGTGCATGAATTTTGTGGATCACATGAAAAAAAAAATGTCTAAATGATGCAGTTGTAAGCAATGTTATGAATTTTGTAAATTGATTCATGTTAATGTTTCAACTATGCAGATTTATATTCTGCCGGGCTGTCATTGCTTGTTTTGCACCAACATTCAACAAGAAAGAGTTTCTTCCTGAATGCGTACCTCATCTCCCAGAATCCGTCCTTCCTACTAGTGCAACCTCCCAACAAGCAATCCTACGACTAGCCAACATCTTTGATGCAACCAACCATTTTATCTTTTCAGATGGGATCACCCTGCCTGAAAACGAGTCATGTGTTGGAGAACCAACCCTAATCAGGCCTTCAGATATCCGTGAAGGGCATTTCGCAGCTGATAATGGGCACTAAGAATAGGTTATCAAACGGCCCTTTTTTCCAGGGGAAAGAAAAGAAAATAATTAAAATGGTTTGTTTTATAGATTGTAATGTGTTCTGTTTGGTCTGTAAATCTACCTTTGCTCTATTCTTTGGGGACCATTTAGTGGCTGTTTGTTTCCAAGGATTTCCTCTTAATGCACTAAGTGACCTTTGTACAGGCTGATGTTTTTTGAATTGTAGGCACTAACAGTTTTTCTTTACGAAGATGTCCATCTCATTTTCATCAAGTCCCCCACATTGACATTTTGTTCCTGACTTTGTTTGGGGTGAATTTTATTTTTTTTTATTTTTTTCTTCTTTTGAACTCAGTTACATCCATTTCCATGTTGAAGGTCCTTTCTATATATAAAGAATGTGTGCGCTAAAAATGTTCTATTCTAAGAATGAGCAGTGGAAACAGTAGTTGTTTTTAGTGTCTATATCGGCAAATGGAGGGTGACCTGCACTGTCCATCTGTTGATGTCAGATTGCATTTGGCAAATGTTGCACTGTTCGGATGATCAGACTGTAAGGTTGCCGAGGGAGAGGGGAAGAAAGCCTATAAAGGTACGCTTGTGTGACTGGTTTTCCATGGAAATGGAAAGAAGAAGAGGAGTGTTTTTCTATTGAAAACCTTTTTCATCATTTCATGCAACACTTTTGTGCAATGAAAAACATCTAAAAGTAGTGTAATTTTTACGAATTTTCAAAAAAAGGTATTGAAATGCAGCTGCTGTTCAAATGACCCTCACATGGGTATTTATAAGTAAAACCCATGTGGGCTTCAAATGGGTCCAACCTTGGCTGTACTGTGCTAGCCCAATCGATTAGCAATATTCTGTATTTCGTAGTGCAATTAGATCTACCCATGTGATTGATAGACTTGACCACTCATCAAAACTTCATCCCTAAATCAAACTCAAACTATTCATTGGATTAAAGTTGGCCTCTCGACATGTTGATACAACTATTTAGATCAAACAGAAGTAAAAGTTCCCGGTAGAAAGTATTTGTTACTTTCAACCATTGCATTGCTCCATTAGCATCAAACCAAATTGTGGATTCCCTTTTTAATCTGCTCAGAAACTATGGTTGTTACTTTCAACCATTGCTCCAATGGCACCTTACCAAATGATGGATTTCTCTTTAATAGGGTTGCTTGGGCCAGGCTGTTGGTGCCACTTCGGGCTGGAGTAAGGCCTTAGAGTAGACTTTTCAAATAAGAAACTCTAATTGAAGTAAAATTTGGAAACAATTATATAATATAAATAGAGGGCATTCATATTGATTAGCTTGGATTTTCAATAGATGAGTCCCACCATCGAGCTCCACTCCTTCCCCACCAAAGGATCTCCGAGCAAAGAGTCCAAATCCTCTAAAGCTTTAACCTAGAGAAATCGTGAGTTAAATGAGTGGAGCTTCATAGTGGGGTCTGACTATAAAATCCAAATTATTCAAAATAAATACCCCTCTATATGAGTATCTTCAAATTTTATGTTGAGGTAAAATTTAAAGAAACTTTACGTATCTAGAAGGCAAGGTCGGATTTCAATGGATAGACCCCACTATGCCTCAAGAAGATCCGGATTCCCAAATGTGGCATGCTGCTGGGCCCCATGCATCCAAATCTTGAACTCTTGCTTGTCTCCATCGTTGACTCGTTGACCACCGGCGTCTTCTCCTTGGTTGACAACAGGAAGTGGCATATCCGTAATTCTATCAAAACTCCTTTCCAGCTCGTGTTTTCGGACAAAGAACTCGAGCTCGAGTGAAAGCGGTTCCCTCCTTTTTTTAAAAATCTTCTCTCTCTCTCTCTCTCCTTCTCCTTCTTCTTCTTCTTCTTCCTCTTCTTCTTCTTCAAGAAGGAAAGACCAAAACCCAAGAATTCGATTCCCTCGTCCACAGACCCAAACCCAACACAAGAACTCTCTGCAAAACCCCAAAAACCAGAAATTCTTGTTGTTGATTCATCTCAACGCAATCAATGGCGGGAAGATTGCCGAGGAGGACAAACGCTCCACTAGACCCTAAACCCATTTACGCTTCCCTGCGTAGACCCACAGGACGCCAAGTGGTATGTCTCTTTGATTTTTCTACAGGGGTTTCTTCTCCAGATTCCAATTCCCTTTTGTCCCTCTTGTTTGGCAGGGTGCGGGTCTTGTGAATCTTGGAAATACCTGTTTTTACAATGCGGTTCTTCAGTGCTTAACGCACACGGTTCCATTCGTTTTGAATCTCCGTAATTGCAGTCATATCGATCCATGTTATTGTAATTCCCTTCTTCTTCTTCTTCTTCTTCTCCTTCTTCTCTCTCTCTCTCTCTCTCTGGCTTGTCTTGTTTGCAAGAATTGAATTTGTAGGAATTCTAAGAAATGTTGTTTTAAAAGTGGTAAAAATTGAAGAAACAAAGGCAAAGTTTGGTGCATGAGCATCAAACGATCCTTTGTTATAACCCATTTTGCAGTCATATCGATCCACGTTGTTGTAATTCCCTTCTTCTTCTTCTTCTTCTCTCTCTCTCTCTCTGTGGCTTGTCTTGTTTGCAGGAATTGAATTCGTAGGAATTCTAAGAAATGTTGTTTTAAAAGTGGTTGAAATTGAAGAAACAAAGGCAAAGTTTGGTGCATCAGCATCAAACGATTAACCCTTTAATGGAAATTGAACAATCCTTTGTTAAAACCCATTTTGCCTTTAAACTCCTATGGATTCAGTCCTTTGATTGCAGGAGTTGAGTTCCTACGAATTTTAAGAAATGTAGTTCTGAGAGTGAATAAAATTGAAGAAACAAAGCCCGAGATCTATAGATGATGACCCAATGATCTCTCATTTGATGGAAAATGAATAATCCTGGGTTAGAAGTTAGAACCCATTTTACCTTGAATTCTTATGAATTCAATTCCATGCAAACAAATGGACCCTTACTGTTATTTACCCTTCTTAGAATACAAGCAATTCAATATTATTCAAACAAACAAGCCCTTATTGCTAGTTTCCTTTTAAAGAATACAAGCAGTTTAAGTCATGATTGGGAGTTTTGCAGGGGATGATGAGGATTTTCCTCGTTTTTGCCTTCTTTGTGCGCTGCGAGAACATGTGGGTCGAGCTTTGGTGTCATCAGGAACGAGTTTTGAACCCTATACTTTGGTTGGTAATATGAATGGTATCCTCCCCCAGTCCCTCTCCTCAAGGGATTTTTATTTGTAGTGCTTGGTTCAATGAAAGAGGAATATATATTCTGTTTAATTATTGGATCTATATTGATAAGAAATCTCAGGAGTTCAGTATTTTCCATTGAATTGAACTCGTCGGGATTTATATGATCATATGAGTTCCAACAAAGGATTATTAAAGAGGTGAGAGGTGAATGATATAAGGTGGAGATATAGGTGGGACTCTTTTTAATATTCCTAGGATTTGATTTATTGGGGGGGTCATTGCTGGTTTCATTTTCCATTGCAGGGGAGATGATTTTAGTAGCCACTTATGAATCTTCACTTCTGCTGCTGCAATTTTAGAATGGATTTCTTACAATTTGTAGGAATCCAATCCCATGCAAACAGAACAGGCCCTTAGTAATTGCAGGTGTATGATGCTTTATTGACTAGAGTTAGACCTTCATCGGCAGCATCCTGTTGAAGTTTTTGTTGCTCCTTCACTGAATAATTGCTCAGATTTGAACCCTGAGTTCCGAATGTACGAGCAGCAAGATGCCCATGAGTGCCTCTCTAGCTTGTTGAATAGGCTTCGATCGGTGGTGGAACCAGATTTTGTAGAGCAGATTTTCGGGGGCCGTCTCAGAAGCCGGGTATCTCTATGATTCCTCTGAATTTATGACTTTGTGTTGTGTGTTTAGCCCATCTCAATATGATTTGTTCTGTTTCTTTGTTTGTCATGAATTTCAGCTGCAATGCACCCACTGTCTTCATGTTTCAGAAACGTTTGACCCTATTTTGGATCTTAGCTTGAAAATTGAAGGTCCTTGTACTACTCTCTCCAATGCTTTGGAGTTATTCACTCGGCTAGAACAGATAGAGGGATTGACACCCTGTGAAAAATGTAAGGAGAAGGTATCAAAGGTAAAAGAGCTTAAAATAGAGCTGGCTCCTGAAGTTTTAGTGCTGCACCTCAAGAGATTTAACAACGATGGTAATAAGATCATTGATCTTGTGAACTATCCTTTTGAGCTGGACTTGAAACCTTTCCTCAGTAACCCAAATGACGACGACAATGTAAGTAGATGGTCCTATTTCAATCATCCAACAGAATTGGACTATATGTTTATCTTTGTTCCATAAAATCTCTCACTTTATTTTATTTTTTTCCAATTTCCTTCAACAGGAGACAAAATATGATTTATATGTTGTCTTGGTGCATGCTGGGTATCAACATAAATCAGGACATTATTATTGCTACATTCTTCCCTCCATGGATTCATGCCACATTTTAATTGATGAAAAGGTAATCAGTTGCATTTAATAAATAGTTTTCCCCTCGTTTCGTGATTTTAATTATCTAGAACAAATGATTTGAGGAAAATAATAAATGCAGGAAATCAGCATTGTGTCATATGAAGCTGTTTTTACTCTAATTTCATCAGATTGGTATTTGTCATGTTTCATATTGGTACAGTCTGAAACGCAGCGGGCAATAAATATGGACAGAAAACATCCCATGTACCCTGTAATATCCAAATTACCTAAGAAACATCTTGAGACTTGGTAAAATATTGATTTGCCATAGGTAACAGCAGCCGTCTCAACTGATCCAAATGACATTTGTTTGCACTAAAATACATCGGAATTGACTACATAGAGTGGGTTAACAATGAAGATGAAAGTGAACTTTCAAAATTGAGCATAAAATAGCATTTTCTTTTGATTCTATTTATACGAAAGAAAATGTTATTTTATGTTCAGTTTTGGAAATTCACCTTTAATCTTCATTTTTAATCACACCGTATATTCAATTTCTATCTATTCTAATGCAAACAAATATAGTGCACATATTCCAAACTTGGGCGAGCTACATTAGGGCCTTTTCAGCTCGAGCTCGGCTGTCTAAAACACATTGCTAAAGCTTGAATCTTGCTTCAAGAGTCGACCTCGAGTTTATAATTGATCCAAGCTCAAGCTTGGGAGGCCTCAAATGGGAAAATGGAGCACCTAACCACTCATTCTCACAGATAAGAAGTACAAGATCACCCACCCCTTTCATTCTATACCTTTTATTTTAAAATTTTCTGTGTCATATATTTGTGGGTGTAAACTTTGACCAGCTTTTACTGCGAATGTCAAAGCCCGACTAAAGAAGAGGAATGCGTAAAACTTTTATCACAATTCAAACACGATGATACAAATGTATGCTTTTGGGGGCGGTTGCTCCTGATGGATCTAGGTCTGCTTCCAATTCCAAACAACACCCCCCCACCCCCCCCAAATGATCTAGGTCCACATTCGAAACTGATATGAAAATTCTGGGTCGGACCCTACAACCCCGAAAATCGTGGGTCCACCACTGATTGTTTCATAATATGTCTCGGCGGTGTTCAATTCAAGCACCCACCACTGAAAACCATATTACATTTACAGGTGAAGGAAGTCAGATTAGACGACGCGCGTTATCAGGATGCCTACATCCTCTTCTACAAAAGGATAGGGACTCCCTGGTTTACGAGCTTGAAGGAGTCTTGTACTAGTTATAATACTGTGAAAGAAAAGAAGCCGGAATCAGAGGAGCAGAAAGAAAAGAAGCCGGAATCAGTGGAGCAGAAAGAAAAGAAGCCGGAATCAGAGGAGCAGAAAGAAAAGAAGCCGGAATCAGTGGAGCAGGACTTCACAGTAAACGTAGGCAACGCGCAAGATTCTCCTTCTCTCCCTGACCACTACAGTAACACACCAGTGGTACGTTTGCAGTCAACTCATTTCTCTGAAATCTGAAATCTTCTTCTTTGATTGCTTTACATGGGTTTCTTCTACAGATTCCAATCCCTATGTGTCTTTTCTTTGGCAGGCTGCGGGCCTCTTCAATCTTGGAAATACGTGTTTCTTCAATGCAGTTCTTCAGTGCTTAACTCACACGGCTCCATTCGTTGAGGGCGTCAAAACATGCGAACACATATGCTCTTCTAGTAATTCCTCTCTCTCTCTCTCTCTCTCTCTCTCTCTCTCTCTCTCTCTCTCATTCATTTGATGGCTTAAGGCTCATTTGTTTGCAAGAACTGATTTAACAAGACTCCTTTAATGTAATTCTAAAAGTGGTTAATATTAAAGAAATAAAGGAAACATCTATTAGTCTCTCATTTTACCTTGAATTTCTATGGACTCAAATACTTCGATTGCTTAAGGCCCGTTTGTTTGCAGGAATGTAACTCTCAAATGAAGAAACGACAGCAAAAAGTTATAAATGGTCATCAAATGATCACCTCTTTAATGGAAAATGAATAGCCCTTTGTTAAAATGCATTTTACCTTGAATTTCTAAGGATTCAATTCCACGCAAACGAATGGGCCCTTATTGTTATTTACTTTTTTGAGAATATGAGCAGTTTTAAGTAATAATTTGGGAGTTTTGCAGTGGATGATGATGCAGATTTCTGCCTTCTTTGTTATCTGAAAGCATTTATGGCGGATACTTTCAAATTTTCAGGAGATTCTTTCTCGCCATATCAATTGGTGAACAATTTGAGTAGTATCCTCCTGAGATTTTTTTTAAGGAGATAGTTTTTATTGATAGTTTCTTGGCTCAATGCAAGAGAAATAGATATTCTATTTGATTATTGGTTCCATTATATCAAAGACTTACCAGGAATTCAGTAGTTTGCATGAAATTGGATTCCTAGGAATTTATGATAATATGGGTTCCAACGAAGGATTGCTAAAGAGGTGAGGGATGTAGGATATAGGGTGGAGTTGTAGATGGGGATCCTGGCAGGGTAATTGTTTTCTAAATTCCCTTGAATGTGAGATTATTTGATATAGTCATTTATGGATCTTCAACTTTGTTTATTCAGTTTGAGCCACTTTAAGAAGTACATTTTCTAGAATTCATAGGAATTCAATTCCATGCAAACAAAACAGGCTCTTAGTAATTGCAGTAGGTTGATGCTTTAATTATTAGAGTTAGACCTTCCATTAGCAGCATCATGTTGAAGTTTTTGTTGGTCCTTGACTGAGTAATTGCTCAGATATAAACCATTTATTCAAAGCGAACCAGCAACAAGATGCTCATGAGTTCCTCCTTTGCATGCTAAATAAGGTTCAAGAGTCCACGGAACCAAACTTTGTGCAGCAGATTTTTGGGGGGCAATCTAGAAGCCGGGTATTTCTATAGTTGTTCTATATTCATGAGTTGTTTTGTGTGTTTGCCTGTCTAAGCATGACTTGGTTTCTTTCTTTGTTTGTCATGAATTTCAGCTGCAATGCACCCACTGTCATCATGTTTCAGACACTTTTGAGTCTCTATTAGATCTTAGCTTGGCAATTCAAGATGTTCTTTATCTCTCCGATGCCTTAGAGTTATACACTCGGCTAGAAAAGATAGTGGAATCACCACCCTGTGAAAAATGTGAGGAGAAGGTACCAAGGGAGAAAGGGCTTAAAATACAGCAGGCTCCTGAAGTTTTAGTGCTGCACCTCTTGAGATTTAATAGCAATGCTGAGAAGATCATTGATGTTGTATACTACCCTTTTGAGCTGGACCTGAAACCTTTTCTTAGTAACCCAAATGGCGACGGCAATGTAAGTGGATAGTCCTATTTCAATCATCCAACAGAATAAGACTATATGTTTGTCTTTATTCCATAAAATCTCTCTCACTTCTTTTTTTCTTTATTTTTTTTCTCTTTCAGCAGGGGGAGACAAAATATGACCTATATGCTGTCTTGGTGCATGATGGGAATTCATCTAGTTCAGGACATTACTTTTGCTACGTTCGTCCCTCCCCGGATTCATGGTACAATTTAGATGATGCAAAGGTAATCAGTTGCAATCAATAAATTGGGTCCCCCTCCCCTCGTTTACATGTTATATGAAGATTATGTGACTTTATCAGGAACAATATTTGTTATGTTTCAGATTAATACAGTTCTGTCCAGCCATATAAAACACGACAGAACTAATTTAGATAGAAAACATCCCACCCTGCAATGTCCAAATCAACCTATAATCATCATGAAACATGGTTAACATTGATTTTCTATGAGTTACTAATATCAGCAGATGGTCCTGACTCCCGAGTCCTGACTGATCCAGATGATATTTGGTGATGAGGATTTACATCAATATAACCATGTTACTGTAATCACAAGGAACATATCACAATCTAGAACTGTCAACAACCCCAGCCAGCTTAGACTTGGCTTGAATTCAACTTGTAAACTGGTTGAGCCGACCATGAGTTAGGGACTTAGGGCCTGTCCAGCTTAATCTCAAGCTAGCTCAATAACTTTACATGAGGCGAAGCTCCACTCTTTACATAAACATATCTACATATAAGATAAGCTTATTCCAAGCCCCAGCTTGATCTTGGCTCCTCTATAATTGAACTTGACCTCGACTCTTGAAGCTTAACTCACGCTTTAACAATGTGTATGAGGCTGTCAACGCCGGCTCAGTTCAGCTCAACTAACTCGACAAATAGAGATGGTAATAGTATCTTTTGGGTTCTTGTTCAAGTACTTGTGTAATGGTGTCTTAAAATCCATTGAATAGGTGACACCAGTTGCCAAAAACGAGGTGCTTCGTCAGGCTGCCTACATCCTCTTCTACAAAAGGATAGGGACTCCATGGTTTACGAGCTTGACGGAGTCTTCTACTACTGTGAAAGCAAAGAAGCTGAAAATTAAAAAAAGGGAATCAGTGGAGCAGGACTTCACAGTAAACGTAAGCAACGCGCAATATTCTCCTTCTCTCCCTGACCACTACAGTAACACACCAGTGGTACGTTTGCAGCCACCCCATTTCTCTGAAATCTGAAATCTTCTTCTTTGATTGCTTTACATGGGTTTCTTCTACAGATTCCAATCCCTATGTGTCTTTTCTTTGGCAGGCTGCGGGCCTCTTCAATCTTGGAAATACATGTTTCTTCAATGCAGTTCTTCAGTGCTTAACTCACACGGCTCCATTCGTTGAGGGCGTCCAAACATGCGAACACATATGCTCTTCTAGTAATTCCTCTTTCTCTCTCTCTCTCTCTCTCTCTCTCTCTCTCTCTCTCTCTCTCTCCATATATATATATATGTTGTGTATATAAAAAAGTGGTTAAAATTAAAGAAATAAAGGACTAGACTCAAGCATGATCATATCATGCATGAATATATATATATATATATATTGTTAAAACCTATTTTACCTTGAATTTCTATGGTCCCAATTACTTTGATTTCCTAAGATCCATTTCTATGCAGGAATGTAACACGAAAAGAGGTTAAAAGTGAAGAAACAAGGGCAAGAATTTATAAATGGTCATCAAACAGTCACCTCTTTAATAGAAAATGAATAACCCTTTGTTAAAGTGCATTTTACCTTGAATTTCTAAGGATTCAATTCCATTCAAACAAACGGGCGGTGATTGTTATTTTTCCTTTTGTGAATGCAAGGAATTCAATATCATGCAAACAAATGGGCCCTTATTGTTATTTTCTTTTTTAAGAATATGAGCAGTTTTAAGTACTGATTTAGGAGTTTTGCAGTGCATGCAGGAGATTTCTGCTTTCTTTGTCTACTGAAGGAATTTATGGCAAATGCTTTCAAATTTTCAGGAGATTCTTTCTCGCCGTATCAATTGGTGGACAATTTGAGTGGTATCCTCGTGAGATTTTTTTAAAGAGATACTTTTTATTGATAGTTTCTTGGCTCAATGCAAGAGAAATAGATATTCTATTTGATTATCGGTTCCATTATATCAAAGACATACCAGGAACTCAGTAGTTTGCATGAAATTGGATTCCTAGGAATTTTTTATAATATGGGTGTTGGAATTAGATCATATATGAAGATTAAAGGTAAATTTCCTAGGCATTTTCTTTTGAGTGGTTTTAGATCATATTTTCTACAATGGTTTCCAACAAAGGATTACTAAAGAGGTGAGGGATGTACGAAATAGGGCAGAGATGTAGATGGGGATCCTTACTTTCCAGGGATTTGAGTTATTGGGATCATGGCACGGTAATTGTTTTCTAAATTCCCTTGAATGTAAGATTATTTGATAGTCATTTATGGATCTTCAACTTTGTTTTTTCAGTTTGAGCCACTTTAAGAAGTACATTTCCTAGAATTCATAGGAATTTAATTCCATGCAAACAAAACAGGCTCTTAGTAATTGCAGTAGGTTGATGCTTTAATTATTCGAGTTAGACCTTCCATTAGGAGCATCATGTTGAAGTTTTTGTTGGTCCTTGACTGAGTAATTGCTCAGATATAAACCATTTATTCAAAGCGAACCAGCAACAAGATGCTCATGAGTTCCTCCGTTGCATGCTAAATAAGGTTCAAGAGTCCACGGAACCAAACTTTGTGCAGCAGATTTTTGGGGGGCAATCTAGAAGCCGGGTATTTCTATAGTTGTTCTATATTCATGAGTTGTTTTGTGTGTTTGCCTGTCTAAGCATGACTTGGTTTCTTTCTTTGTTTGTCATGAATTTCAGCTGCAATGCACCCACTGTCATCATGTTTCAGACACTTTTGAGTCTCTATTAGATCTTAGCTTGGCAATTCAAGATGTTCTTTATCTCTCCGATGCCTTAGAGTTATACACTCGGCTAGAAAAGATAGTGGAATCACCACCCTGTGAAAAATGTGAGGAGAAGGTACCAAGGGAGAAAGGGCTTAAAATACAGCAGGCTCCTGAAGTTTTAGTGCTGCACCTCTTGAGATTTAATAGCAATGCTGAGAAGATCATTGATGTTGTATACTACCCTTTTGAGCTGGACCTGAAACCTTTTCTTAGTAACCCAAATGGCGACGGCAATGTAAGTGGATAGTCCTATTTCAATCATCCAACAGAATAAGACTATATGTTTGTCTTTATTCCATAAAATCTCTCTCACTTCTTTTTTTCTTTATTTTTTTTCTCTTTCAACAGGGGGAGACAAAATATGACCTATATGCTGTCTTGGTGCATGATGGGAATTCATCTAGTTCAGGACATTACTTTTGCTACGTTCGTCCCTCCCCGGATTCATGGTACAATTTAGATGATGCAAAGGTAATCGGTTGCAATCAATAAATTTGTTTCCCCCCCCTTCCAATTTACATGTTATATGAAGATTATGTGACTTTATCCGGAACAATATTTGTTATGTTTCAGATTAAAACAGTTCTGTCCAGCCATATAAAACACGACAGAAAATTAATTTGATAGAAAACATCCCACCCTGCAATATCCAAATCAACCTGTAATCATCATGAAACATGGTGAACATTGATTTTCTATGAGTTACCAATATCAGCAGATGGTCCTGATTCCTGAGTCCTGACTGACCCAGATGATATTTCTTGATGAGAATTTACATCCATATTACTATGTCACTATAATCACAAGGAACATATCACAATCTAGGACTGTCAACAAGCCTGGCCAGCTCGGACTTGGCTTGAACTCAACTTGTAAACTGGTTGAGCCGAGCATGTGTTAGGCCCTGTCCAGCTTAATTTCAAGCTAGCTCAATAACTTAACATGAACCAAAGCTTCACTCTTTAAATAAACATATCTACAGGTAAGATAAGCTGATCCCAAGCCCCAGCTTGATCTTGGCTCCTGTATAATTGAACTTAATCTCGACTCCTGAAGCTTAACTCACGTTTTAGCAATGTGTATGAGGCTGTCAACGTCGGCTCAGTGCCGCTTAACCAACTCGACAATTAGAGATGGTAATAATATCTTTTGGGGTTTTTTTTTTTTCAAGTACTTTTGTAATGGTGTCTCAAAATCCATTGTATAGGTGACACCAGTTTCCAAATACAATGTGCCTAGTCAGGATGCCTACATCCTCTTCTTCAAAAGGAAAGGGACTCCCTGGTTTACGAGCTTGAAGGTGTCTTCTACAACTGCGAAAGCAAAGAAGCTGAAAATTAAAAGAATGAAACCAGTGGAGTACAACTTCACAAGAAATGTAAGCAACATGCAATATTCTCTTACTTTCCCTGACGACAACAGTAACATACCAGTGGTACGTTTGCAGTCACCCCATTTCTCTGAAATCTCAAATCTTCTTCTTTGATTGCTCTACATGGGTTTTTCTACAGATTCCAATCCACCCCCACCTCTCTCTCTCTCTCTCTCTCTCTCTCTCTCTCTCTCTCTCTCTCTCTCTCTCTCTTCTTTGGCAGGCTGCAGGCCTGGTGAATCTTGGAAATACATGTTTCCTTAATGCAGTTCTTCAGTGCTTAACTCACACGGGTCCATTCATTGAGGGCCTCAAAACATGCGAACACGCCCTGATATGTTCTAGTAATTCCTCTCTCTCTCTCTCTCTCTCTCTCTCTCTCTCCCCCCATGTGTGTGTTTATAATTTGATGGATTAAGGCCCATTTGTTTTCAAGAACTGAATTCCTATGATTTTTCAGAAATGTACTTCTAAAAAGTGGTTAATGCATGATCATATCATGCATGAATATTTATATAGTTAAAACCCATTTTACCTTGAATTCCTAGGGACCCAATTACTTTGATTGCTTAAGACCCTTTTGTTTGCAGGAATGTAACTCTGGAAGAGGTTAAAATTGAAGAAACAAAGGCAAAAATTCATAAATTGTCATCAAATGATCAACTCTTTAATGGAAAATGAATAACCCTTAAAATGCATTTTACCTTGAATTTCTAAGGATTCAATTCCTTGCAAACAAATGGGCGGTGATTGTTATTTTTCCTTTTGTGAATGCAAGCAATTCAATACCATGCAAACAAATGGGCCCTTATTGTTATTTTCTTTTTTGAGAATATGAGCAGTTGTAAGTAATGATTTGGGTGTTCTGCAGTGAATGCTGGAGGTTTTTGCTTTCTTTGTTGGCTGAAGCAACATGTGGCGGATGCTTTCTATTTTTCGAGAGAAGCTTTCTCGCCATATGAATTGGTGAATAATTTGAGTGGTATCCTCGTGAGATTTTTTGAAAGAGATAACTGCTTATTGATAGTTTCTTTGTTCAGTGCAAGAGAAATAGATATTCTATTTAATTATTGGTTCCATTATATCAAAGACATACCACGAATTCAGTAATTTCCATGAAATTGGATTCCTAGGAATTTATGATAATATGGGTTCCAAATAAGGATTGCTAAAGAGGTGAGGGATGAAGGATATAGGGCGGAGATGTAGATGGATCCTCATTTTCCAGGGATTTGAGTTGTTGGGATCATGGCAGGGTAATAGTTTTTTAAATTCCCTTGAATGTGAGATTATTTGATAGTCACTTATGGATATTCAATTTTGTTTATTCAGTTTGAGCCACTTTAAGAAATACATTTCATAGAGTCCATAGGAAATTAGGAAATCAATTCCATGCAAACAAAATAGGCCCTTAGTAATTGCAGTTGGTTGGTGCTTTAATGATTAGAGTTCGACCATCCTGTTGAAGTTTTTGTTGGTCCTTGACTGAGTAATTGCTCAGATATAAACCATTTATTCAAAGCGAACCAGCAACAAGATGCTCATGAGTTCCTCCGTTGCATGCTGGAAAAGGTTCGAGAGTCTACGGAACCAAACCTAGTAGAGCAGATTTTCGGGGGCCAATCTCGAAGCCGGGTATTTCTGTAGTTGTTCTATATTCATGAGTTGATTTGTCTGTTTGCCCGTCTAAACATGACTTGTTTTCTTTATTTGTTTGTCATGAATTTCAGCTGCAATGCACCCACTGTCATCATGTTTCACACACTTCTGAGTCTATATTAGATCTTAGCTTGGCAATTGAAGGTGTTCTTAGTCTCTCCGATGCCTTAGAGTTATACACTCGGCTAGAAAAGATAGTGGAATCACCACCCTGTGAAAAATGTGAGGAGAAGGTACCAAGGGAAAAAGTGCTTAAAATAGAGCAGGCTCCTGAAGTTTTAGTGCTGCACCTCATGAGATTTAATAGCAATTCTGAGAAGATCATTGATTTTGTAAACTATCCTTTTGAGATGGACTTGAAACCTTTCCTCAGTAACCCAAATAGCGACGACAATGTAAGTAGATAGTCCTACTTCAACCATCCAATGGAATAAGACTATTTGTTTGTCTTTGTTCCAAAAAATCTCTCTCGCTTGTTTTTTTTCCTTTAATATTTTTTTCTTTCAACAGGGGGAGACGGAATATGACCTATATGCTGTCTTGGTGCATCATGGGAGTTCATCTAGTTCAGGACATTACATTTGCTACGTTCGTCCCTCCCCAGATTCATGGTACAATTTAGATGATGAAAAGGTAATCAGTTGCAATTAATAAATTAGTTTTCCCCCTTCCAATTTACATGTTATATGAAGATTATGTGACTTTATCCGGAACAATACTTGTTATGTTTCAGATTAATACAGTTCTGTCCGGCCATATAAAACACGACAGAAAAATAATTTGGATAGAAAACGGCTAAAACCATCACGAAACATGGTGAACATTGATTTACTATGAGTTACCAATATCAGCAGATGGTCCTGACTGCAATGTTACCATAATCATTAGGCACATATCAAAATCTAGGACTGCTTGGTTTGAACTCAACTTGTAAACTGGTTGAGCTGAGCATGAGTTGGAGCCTTTCTAGCTCAATCTCAAGCTAGCTCAATAACTTAACATGAGCCGAAGCTTCACTCTTTACATAAACATATCTACATGTAAGATAAGCTGATCCCAAGCCCCAGCTTGATCCAGGCTCCTCTATATTTGAACTTGAGCTCGACTCCTGAAGCATAACTCAAGCTTTAGCAATGTCTATGAGGCTGTCAAGGTCGGCTCAGTGGTAATAATATCTTTTGGGTTTTTGTTCAAGTACTTGTGTAATGGTGTCTTAAAATTCATTGTATAGGTTACACCAGTTACCAAATACGCAGCGCTTACTCAGGTTGCCTACATCCTCTTCTACAAAAGGAAAGAGACTGTCTGGTTTTCGAGCTTGGAATTTTAGACAAGTTTGGGCTTGATGAACACATCACCCACTTCCTCTTTTATTTGGATAGTCTGGTAACTGTAAATTCCAAAGCTCTGCCAATGGTGAATTTGATGAGCCTAAGGATGTCCCTTCAACATTCCCCTGGTTCTCTTAATCCTGCCAAACATGGTAAAGATTCTTTAACCCACCAGCTATTCCAACTTATTTTGCAACTGCTTCCTTTGTAAATTAAATTTGATTCTTTGAAGTAGTAGTAACTTGTGTGCATTTGATGGTCTTTTTTCCCCACCTTTTTTCCCAGAGAAGTTGACAAGTCTCTAAATAACTAATACAGGGGAATCAGGAGAATTATGTAATCGAATCACACATGCCCATTTGAATAATGGGGAACAGAAAGAAGCCTGCTAACACTGGTGATGTCCAGAGAGGATGGAAAAGCAAAGAAGCAGAAAAATTGACAACAGAGAATGTCTTCTTTCTTCTCACTGCATTTCATCTGCTTCTCGACTGCCTATCAAATGCCGCATTTCATAGTTCCTTTCTTAATTCATTTTCTCAAGAAAGCCAATAATGTGCTTCACATATTGCATATTCTTTTGATGGTTCAATTTCCCGCTCCTTTTTTCTTCAAATTTGCTTCTCAAACTCATTTGAATACCTCTCAGACCTCTCACTTCCAACTTACTTTGTTGTCCAATTCAATTCAATTTTAATACTGGTATTAATAAAAAAAATCATTTCGTATAAATTTCATCTTTCAATCATTTTAGTAACTATTACTACAGTATGGTCATGTATATGCACAACCATTTTCTGTGGTTTTGCTTTCCACAATGATTTTGTTTTGTGTGGAAAGTGAGAATTGGCTTTCTACAAACTTAATTTTCATTATTTGATGTGGTAAAACATTTTTTTAATCTAATTCGAAGGAAATCACTTCTCTAGCACTTTCATTAAAAGTTGTTTCCTGCAAAAAAGTTGTGAAAAACAAATCACATTGTAAAATGAAAACCATGGAAAAAGTCTGCAGAGGGAAAATAAACTTGCTTCACTTTGGACATTATTTCCGTTTTCCACAGAAAAAATATATATATTTATGGCACAAACATCCTGTGTTCTTTTTTTTTTTTTTTCACTTGCCTATGCAAATCACCAAGCTGTTGGTGTTGTAGTCATGTTTCCTATTAAGGGGTGAAGAGACAAGTGAGGATAAAAACTTTTCTTCAGAGAAACCTAATTTTCTTCTGGTTGATCTCTTCAGAAGAGTTTATATTCTGCTGGTCTATCTTTCCACTTTTTTTGTACACTTGTGCATGTATTTTTTTTTATTTACAGATTCAAGTAACCATTTGCTTACGGCCCTTGATCCAAGTAACCTATGTTTCACATATTTAAATGACTTGCCCAGGGTCAAAGTACTGTCATCACCTTTTCATGCATTGATTTCAAATGACAAGCATTTCATTTAATCAGATATGATTTGCAGAAACTGAGAGTGTAAATCAACAATGATTTCAAATAATACACACTGATTTCTGCATTTCAAATAATGCCTGCCATTTGAAATCAGTGTGAACTATATTAAACTTTACGATTGTCAAATGCATTTGATATGCATACTAAAGGACATGAACAACATTTCAAATAAGAGTGAACCACACACTGATTTCAACCCAAGACATGTCAAATGACTTGCCCATGGACGTGAATGGCAGAAACTGATCTGCACCATTTGATCTTAGCCAATTTTTGAACTGTAGAAACTGGTTCTTTTTTCATATCCCATCTTCCTCATTAATTTGATCTATGCCTACTTGTTAATGTGCCCAATATCACTTTGATTTTACCCAATTTTCAACCCAAGAAACCTTCTAAAAACTCCCATGAAAACATGATTACATCAAAGGAGAAAATATATGTTGCTTCTCTACCTCTCTAAAAAGAGAGGACACAATGGAAACAGAGTCGAGAAGGAGACCCATTACATCTATCACTTTGTTGAGGATATTTTCTTTTTGGCTGACAAGGGGTATCCCCATGGTATTTGACCCAACATGACTAATCCCTGGGTGCGCACACACACCAGTTAAACTTGGGGGTGTCGAAGGCCAATGAACCAACACCAAGTTGGGACTTCATTGCGGAGATGAAAACTAGAAACTAAATTTGCAAATCCACAACCATAACTACAAATCCATTAAAAATCTGCAAATCCCCACCCATAAAAAGACCATGAAAAAATTGCCCAAACCAAACACATGAAAAATCTGCAAATCCACACCCATAACTTCAACCACACAATAGTAAAAATCCCAAAACTTCAACCACACCCACGATATTGGAACCAACAAAACTCCAACCACACCCACGATATTAGAACCACCAAAACTCCAACGACACCCATAAAAAAGACCTGCAAACCCTAACTGATAACCATGACCTCTCTCAAACCAATCCAACCAGGAGGAAAAAAAAAAAGAAAAAAAACCCAGAGAAGACTCAATGCTCTGGGTTAAGGGAGGTTTCAAAATTACAGGATAAAGACATCTGAGAAATTATTACATATTCAATTTAATTTTGACCATCACTAATTAATTTTGACTCTCATCTTCATTTCTGAATGGCACTAGGGGGCAACTGCTTAACTAAGGAATTGAATACATATAATTAATAATAAAAAGTGATTAAAAATGAAGATTAAATGCAGATTTTAAAAATGAGCATCAAATAATTTTTTTATGGAAATAAATGAAAATAAGATAAAAAATGAACTACTAAGGTGATGGTTGATAGTTCATTTCATATCTTGTTTTAATTCATGTTTGATAGTTTATTTCACATCTTCTTTTTATTCTACTTCCCTAAAAGAAAAGATTGTTTGATGCTCATTTTTGGGAATTCACTTTTGATCTTCATTTTTAACTCGTTATAATATAAATTATTTGTATTCAATTCCTATGTATTTTAATGTAAAGAAAAAAAAAGCCCTAAATTTGATTTAGTGGATGCATCCACTATTTGAATCGGATGAGGAACAACAATCACAACCCAAGCATCTTCAAAACCTAGTTCCGGTGCGAAAACACAGGCAGTACATCTCCTTCTCTTCTCAAATTCTCGGAATTAGGGTTTTGAGATCCCTTCAAAATTAGGATTTCATCCGACGAATCTCTTTGTTCATTTCCCCATCATTAGGCAATGCTAATTTTATCTGTGGGGTCGAAACATGAGCAATGCATCTCCCTTAGTCAATGAATATTTTAATAATAAAAAAATGCAAAATGTAGGGGTTTATTTGAGGTTGTGGTTGTGTGAAAGTATAGGAGCATTTTTGTCACAAAACTATTTTAGTAAAGACACAAAAGAGAGGTGTTAATGCCACATCCAAAACTTCTTTTTCCACATCCTTTCTCTCTACACACACCACTTAAGTAAAAAAATGCCAAAATTTCTCTTTACACACCCCTTTTATTTTCCAAATAACCCAAACCCCTCCTCCATCCTCAATTTCTCTCTACACTCCCCTTCCTTCTCCCTGTCTCTATCCCTCTCCTTGTCCACCTCAGCCCATTCTCCCACTTTCTCTTTCTCTCCCCTCGCTCCCTGTCCCTCTCCCCCTCCAGATTCTCCCACTTTCTCTTTCTCTCCCCTCGCTCCCTGTCCCTCTCCCCCTCCAGTGGTGCTTCCTGATGGGGTGGGGGTGGGCGTGTGTAAGTTTAAGGAGAAAATGTTTACCATATGAAACAATGAATGATGCCCATTTTGGTAATTTCACCCCAGGGTGTAGGTTGGTGAGTCACCCAAAAGCATCGAGAAACGTCCAGCATAAATGATACGACACGATCAGCGGTCTCATTTATGCTATGCCCTGCATCGTGTTTGTGTGTGTTTATTGAGCTTTCTTCACTTCATCGCCAGTAGGATAGTTAGAGAATGAGGCCTCCGAGTGTTCGCCTTTTGATTGAGTTTCCGAACGAAGTGGTTGCTTCTGCTTGTTGGGCTGCCTCACTTCATTCATGCATGGGCATTCCACAAACGAAAGAGAACCAATGCCTTTCCTTTAGCGGCCACGGTTCCCGTTGGACATAAGAGTATAATTCATTCTTTAATCTTTTCTATGATGCATTCATTATATTACTAATCATGTATATTGGTCATGAAATAAAGGGATATGGAAAAAGAAGTTTTGGGTGTGCATTCGCAGCTCTCACACAAAATACCTCTCACACAAAATACATGGAACTTTTATGAAAGTATGAGAAAAAAAATACAGGGGCCTTTTGTTGTAAGAACACGCTCCCTACACTAGAGAGTGGCAGATTCGTAATTCGGCTGAAACTCATTTTTTGAACAGCGAACGAGCAATTCGGCCGCGTACAAGCTTTCCCTCCTCTTCTTTAAAAACCTCTCTCTCTCTCTCTCTCTCTCTCTCTCTCTCTCTCTCTCTCTCTCTCTCTCTCTCTCTCTCTCTCCTACTACTACTTCTTCTTCTTCTTCTTCTAATAAACTCCAAAACCCAAGAATTTGATTCCACATTTCCAACCCAACCCAACACACAATCTGTCACAAAACCCCGAAAACCAGAAACTCTTCTTGTTGATTCGTCTCATCGGAATCAATGGCGGACGAATTGAAAGAGAATATAGAGGAGCCGACATGGATTCTTTGTTTTTCCAAGAACAGTGATACTGAAATGGTGAGTTTGAAATCACCCCATTTTCCTGAAATCCTTCCTTGATTTCTCTAAATTGGTTTCTTCTTCAAGTTCCAATTCCCTTTTCTCACTTCTTTTTTGGCAGTCTGAGGGTCTCGACGATGATGGGAATGCGTGTTTCTTCGATGCCAAGAACAGCGATACTGAAATGGTGAGTTTGCAGTCACCCCATTTCCCTGAATTCTTTCCTTGATTTCTCTACATGGGTTTCTTCTTCAAATCACAATTCCTTCTTCTCCCTCTTCTTTGGCAGCCTGCGGGTCTTGACAATCTCGGAATTGGAATTCAGCCTACGGATGTCGACAATCAGCCCGCGGGCCTTGATAATCTTCGGATTAGAATTCAGCCTGCGGGTCTCAAGAATCTTGGGAATACGTGTTTTCTCAATGCAGTTCTTCAGTGCTTAACGCACACGGCTCCATTCGTTAGGAGACTTCGTGATTGCAATCACACCGAAGTATTTTGTTTGGGTAATTCCTCTCTCTCTCTCTCTCTCTCTCTCTCTCTCTCTCTCTCTCTCTCTCTCTCTCTCTCTCTCTCTCTCTCTCTCTCTCTCTCTCTATAGCTTGTCTTATTACTTTGATTGCTTAATGCCCATTTGTTTTCAGGAATTAAGTTTCTAGGAGTTCTAAGAAATGTACTTTTAAAAGTGGTTAAATTTGAAGAAAGGAAGGGAAAGATTGATATATGAGCATTAAATGATTACCCCTTTAATGGAAAATGAATAATCCTTTGTCTAAGTAAGACCCATTTTACTTTGAGCTCCTATGGATTCAATCCCATGTGAACAAATGGGCATTAAATTGTTTTTCTTTTTTTTCCTTTTTGAGAATGAACACAAGCAATTCAATACCATGCAAACAGACCCTTTATTGTTATTTTCTTTTCTTTCTTTCCTTTTTTTTTTTTTTTTTGGTGTGTGTGATATAATACAAGCAGTTTAAGTCATGATTTGGAGTTTTGCAGGGAATAATTCTGATTTTTGCCTTCTTCGTGCACTGCGAGAACATGTGGATGCTTCAAGGGATTTGTTGGGAGATACTTTCTCACCCAAAACATTGGTGGCTAATTTGAGTTGTATCCTCCTCATCAAGGGATTTATTTTGAAGAGATCTTTTTATTGGTAGTTTCTTGGTTTAATGCAAGAGGACTATATAGTCTATTTAATCATTGGTTCCGTATTGATAAGAAATATCAGGAATTCAGTAGTTTGCATGGAATTGGATTCATTTTATATCAAAGTGAGATTATTTGACAGTCATTTATGAAAGTTCACCTTTGCTTCATCAATTTTAGCCACTTTTAGGAATACATTTATCAAAATTAATGGGAATTTAATTCCATGGAAACAAAAGAAGCCCTTAGTATTTGCAGTTGGTTGATGCTTTAGTGATTAGAGTTAAGACCTTCCAATAGCAGCATACTGTTGAAACTTTTGTTGGTCCTTGATTTAGTAATTGCTCAGGTATATCCCCATCCTTCCAAGGCTCCCAGCAACAAGATGCTCATGAGCTCCTCCGTTGCATGTTGAAGAGGCTTCAATGGGATGAGGGTGCAAGCTTTGTAAATGAGATTTTTGGGGGGTGTCTCAGAAGCCAGGTATCTCTAGAATTGTTCTGCATTTATGACTTGTTTCCTGTTTTTAGCCCATCTCAATATGATTGTTCTGTTTCTTTGTTTGTCATGAATTTCAGCTGCAATGCACCCACTGTCTTCATGTTTCAGAAACTTTTGACCCTATTTTAGATCTTAGCTTGGCAATTGAAGGTCTCTGTGATCTCTCCGCTGCTTTGGAGTCATTCACTAGGGTAGAAGAGATGAGGGATGTTGGACCCTGTGAAAAGTGTAAAGAGAAGTTCCCACTTGAAAGAAGAGTTACAATAGATCAGGCTC
The DNA here is from genome assembly GCA_038049695.1 of Cinnamomum chago. NCBI lineage: Eukaryota > Viridiplantae > Streptophyta > Magnoliopsida > Laurales > Lauraceae > Cinnamomum > Cinnamomum chago. The sequence continues at coordinate 2,122,619 of CP142456.1, forward strand.
CTGAAGTTGCTGTGCTGCACCTCATTCGAAGTACAATCGAAAATAAGAAGATCAATAATTTCATGAAGTATCCTTTGGAACTGGACTTGCAACATTTCCTCAGTAAACCAAGTGGCAACGACAATGTAAGTAGATAGTCCTATTGCAATCATCCTACAGAAGAATAGTATTTGCCTGTCCTTATTCAATAAAATGTCTCATTGTTTTCATTTAATTTCTTTCCACAGGGGGAGTCAAAATATGATCTATATGCTGTCTTGGTGCATCATGGGACTTCATCTGATTTTGGACATTACTTCTGCTTTATCCGTTCCTCCCTGGGTTCATGGTACATGTTAGATGATTCAAAGGTAATCAGTTGCAATTAATAAATTAGTTTTCCCCTCCTCCAATTAACATGTTCTGCGAAGATTATGTGATTTTATCCAGAACAAATATAATTTGATTAAACAGATGAATACAGAAACTTAGAACTGTGTATTGTACTAAACTCTTTTTACTCTAATTTCCCGATATCAATATTTGTCGTGTTTCAGATTAATGCAGTTCTGTCCAAGCCATATGAAACATGACAGACAATTAATTCAGATAGAAAACCTCCCACCCAGTAATATTCAAATAACCCTAGAATCATAATGAAATGTGGTAAATATTGATTTTCTATGAGCTATCGATTAACAGCAGATGGTCCTGACTCCTGACTGATCCAGATGATGTTTAGTGATGAGTACTTGACATCTATTGACTATGTTACTGAAATCAAGGGGTACACATCCGAAACTAGGGCTGTCAACAAGCCCGGGCTTGACTTGAGCTCAACTCATAAACTAATTGAACAAAGCACGAGTTAGTGCCTGTTCAGCTCGAGCTCAAGCTTAGCTCAATTACCTTCACATTTATATGAGCCCAAGCTTCGGTCGTTGCATAGACATACCTACAGGTAAGATAAGCTGATGCCAAGCCCAAGCTTGATCTTGGCTTATTTGTCATTGAACTCAAGCTTGACTCTTGACTCGAGCTGTGTAGCAATATGTATTAGGCAGTCAAGCTTGAGCTCAAGCCTGGCCTAGATCGGCTCGTTGCAGCTCACAACCCCAACCCCCTACACCCTCCCAACAACATTACTTCAATTTCATTATTTATGCAATTGTTGGTGGCCAGTGACAAATACAGATGGTAACATCCTTTGGGTGTTTGTTCAAGTATATTGGTAATGGTGTTTTAAAATCTGTTGTATAGGTGACAGCAGAATTTTTTATTTTTTATTTTTTTGTATAGGTGATGCCAGTTGCTGAATACGAAGTGCTTAATCAGGAGGCCTACATCCTCTTCTACAGAAGGAAAGAGTCACCCTGGTTTTCAAGCTTGGTAGAAGCAGAGACAGTAAGCCCGGGCTCGATGTGGATGAATTCATCATCCACTTCCTCTGTATCAGATTCAGATGATCTGGTCACTGTCCCTGTTCAATTCCAGAGCTCTCTCAGTGGTGAATTTGATGAGCATACAGATGCCCCTTCAGCATACCACCCCCCCCCACCAAACCTCCTATAAGACCTGGCAAACATGGTAAAAGATTCTTTAACCCACCAGCTATTCCAACTCCTTTGTGCAACTGCTTCCTTTGTCAATTAAATTTGATTATTTGTAGTAGAAACTAGTATAGATTTAATGCTCCTTTTTTTTTTTTTTTCAGCATTAGAAGTTAATCAGTCTCCTATATAACTAACACAGTGGAATCAGGCCAAGTATGTAAGCAAATCCCGCATGCCCATTCAAGTAATGGAGAAGAGAGGAAGAAGCCTGCTACCAGCAATGATGATGATGATGTCCAGGAGGATGGAAAAGCAAAAAAGCAGCAGAAAAATAAACCACAGAGAATGTCTTGTTTCTACTCACTGTTTTCATGTGCTTCTGAAGTGCCTAACCAATGCCTAGTGCATTTCATAGTTCCCTTCTGCATTCGTTTCCTCAAGCAACTGTATTCACTTCTTCACATTTTCCATATTTTTTGATGGGTCAGATTTTCCTGCGTCTGGAATGCATTTGAATTTTCCACCCTGGTAACTATGGGCCAGACCATCGCCTCTGTGCAGGATATAGAGCTTGACAATGGGAGAATCCTATACTTTGTTGTGCAATTTGATAATTCCATTTGAATACTGACATCAATGAAAGAAGTGATTTTGTGAGTGGATGCTTTCTACAATTTCAGTTTTCATTGTTTCATCACATGGTAAACCCTTTTTTTTTCCTCAAGCATGGTGGAAATCACTCCTCTTGCAGCACCAACATAATTTGCTTTCTGCAACAAATTGTGGAAAACAACTCACCTCGGGAAAAATCAAAATTGAGGAAAATATTGGCAAGGGCAAAAGTAAATTCTCTAACAAAGAACCAAGGGTCCCACTTGGGTGAGGATTCTATAAAAGAGAAACCTATATTTTCAACCCGGTTGGACTGTTAGGAGATGAATTAATTTTTATTCTTCAAGGTGTAGAGAGTTTTCTCTGCTAAAATTATATTTTACCATTTAACATTTGTTTGTCTGAGAAGGATTTCAAAATACCACACCTATGATCAGATTAATCCAGTTTGTATCCCTATTAATTAGCGCTAATCCCAATTTGACACCAGCCTATTAATTCTATACCATGGTAGGATCCAATTACAAGAAATATAAACTATGAAGCTTTTGAATGAGGGTAAGTAATGACCATTTTGATCAGACTGATAACACTCGTTTTCTACACTCAAAACTCCATCGATTTCCATACATCCACGTGCGCCCCATGTGAGGTCTTCGTTACTAGCATCATCTAATTCATGGATTTTACATTACAGGTCATCAGCTCACACACAACAAAAAGAAGGTTTTCTTACTAAAATCTCCACCAGAGGATTCAACACCTCTAGTATTAATGCCTACTTTCACCACCTAGTACAGAACCTACATTCTACAGAGAGTCTGAAAGGCTAATTAATCCACACATCATGAACTCATAAAACCAACATATGTCAGTCAATTCCAACATTAATATAACCGCTGCAAGTTGCAAAAAATTTGGTTAAATCCAGAAATGATTGTCCACAATGCGCATAGTTACTGCAAATGATTGGTTTGAAACCACATATCTTTTTCATATTGGGCCACCCTAAATTGTATTAAGTTGTATAACTCTAATTGATTTAAGTAATCTTTGCAAGTAAACAAAGAAAAAAGAAAAAACTTGATGTGTATTTCTCAAACATAAATGTTCCGAGTGCTCGAGAGCCAACCTCTTGACGAATAAAAGTATATAAGATCTTTACAGATACAGTCTGATGCAAATCTAAAATGGGGTAGTATAGGGTGGTTAAATATAGAAAATACACGACCTCTCACATTTTGGTTCCAACACTCCCCCCTCTACTATAACAAAAGCCGGTGCCATGCAGCAACTAGAAAAGTTTGAATTTATTTATCTATAGAAAGAATTTGCAGCAACCTAAAGAGAAGAACTTCTCCCTTTACAATGAAGAAAGTTTTGGTATCCAAATGAGCTCCTCAACTTTGACAGCACTGATTACAGATGCAGACTCACAGGATTCTATCTTGAAGATCCGTCATAAGGTTGGAAGCAAGAGAACTAAGCTTCTTGCCCGTCTCTCCCGCAATGTTTTTAAGAGAAGAGATATCTTGTGATGCCTAGAAAAACAAAGAAAAACCCAATGGAGAAAGCAAATCTTTAGCTGGAAAAAGATACGCTGCCACATAAAATTTTGAAGTAATCCATATCATAAAAGAAACTCAAATATTTAAAAGAATGAAATTGAAACATATATATATATATATATCTCTGTCTGCATGCATGTGCCTGTGTGGGCCTTTTTTTTTTTTTTTTTTGTGTGTTTATTTTGTGTGTGTGTGTTTGTGTGTGTGTGTGTGGGGGGGGGGGGGGTGGGGGTGGGGGGGGGTTGGGTTGGGTTTCTTTCATGTGTAGGTGGGTGTGGGGGGTGGATATTATAAATATTTAGGAAGAAAGAGCAAGCAATTGTGTAGTTCCGAGGAGAATCCTATTAATAATCAAATCTAGGAAATGACAGGAGGCAAGGTAAGTAGGGGAAAAACTGAGAAACATTAGGGAATGTTAGATGTGCACACTACTCAGCACACGGATTTTACATGGGGCTGTGGCGGAAGTACAAGATCCAGGCAGCTTGCACAGCAGGCCCCTTCATGGGTGGGACGTGATCCTAACCCACTAGATTAGAAAGAACTGGAAGGTAAAAAATATGTATGTCCAGTGGTCCACATTCACTCCACAAAAACCACCAAATGTGTCGTTAGTTAGGGGATGCAAGGAAAAACTCACAACCAAATCCTCAACCCAACCCACAGATTGCAATCCATCCACAAATTTCAGCTGTTCTAAAAGATAAATTCAGTAAATAAAATTTAATGAAACAGTTCCAAAGAAATGAGCACAAACATGTTAAGTAACTTACTGGTTGAATAACTAACAGGACTTAAATTAATATAAAAAAAAATTGAATAAGTAATGAACTAGGTGAGATGCCCTACTTGTCGGGAGTCAGGACAGCCAGTGTACCTAAATAGGCCCTCCTGTTCTACTAATCATACTGATCAGGGCAATCCCAGTAGGCTTGTGACTGCATTTGGTAAGGATTATCATCTCATCAGAAAAGGGGGAAAACACACTAGTGTTATCCCATCACCATGATTTTTAAAGCAGAATTGCTGGATAGCCCAGATCTTGTACACTCTACAAGTAGCTTAGTCCTGTGCAATCAGCATTCCTCCCCCAAAAAATAAGAGGTTGCACATTTTAACATGATCCTCAGTGGCTTGGTCAACACATAAACATAAAATGAAAAAGGTCCAACACATACCTGGAAAGAGATACGATTGATGAGGTCCGAGGCTGTAACGTCAAGTCGAGAATCGTCCATGTCATGACCAAAAAGATCAGCACTTGATATTGCGGTTGAACTCTGTGAAAAAAGACATCATTTATGAGGTTGTTGAAGCCATAACCAAGAGTATTAATAATTGACACAAACCATAACTCAAACCTGCCTTTTCACCAGAAGCTATTCATACTCCATAGTAACAAAGACTCTTCCTTTATTGAAATGTATGTTTAGATCACATCAGATATGCACTAGCATGCCTCTTAGGGAAAATCTAAGATGTCTTGCTCCATCATAGTATCAATCATATACTATTTATTTAATAAGTTCTAGTGGCACAATGGAAGGTGCTCACTATTGCAACCTTGATGTTGTGGGTTCAAAGTCATATCATATTTTGAGGTCGTGGGTTCAAGTCATATCATATTGTCACCAATAAAAAAAAAGGAATATGTATCTATTTTTTAAATGGCTGTATTCTTCAAATAGTTTAGTAGTATATGTATATGTACACTTTGTATTCTTTAAATAGTTTAATTCAAATCTTTTATCCAGATAGATTTTGTGTTATTCATTTTATGGAATATTTATAAAACATAATATTGTGGATATTATCATGCAACCTTATGGATGTACCAATATATAGGGTTTTCCTGAGTGCTGACACCTCACTAATATTGAAAGCAACATGTGTCCAGCAGAAACTTACTTTTAGAGCAACTAACCCTTGCATACATACCGAAAATTTCTGCAGTGAGGCTTGAGCTTCCATATCCCTGGTTTTGGCTTGATCACCGAAAAACTGGGCCGATGAAATGGACTTTGCATTCGAAAATTTTTGTCTTGCTTCATTACTTTCCTGAACCTGCTGAATAGGAAAGAAGGTTCATCTGAGACCCGCATATCATTCATTCAAAGGTGTGAAAGGCTAATTCAGCAACATACTGTCACGATACAATGACATCACAAGATGTAGCAGTGATATTCAAAAGTTTCTCTATATGGTATTGCAAAAATTAATTGATAAAAAGTATATGTTAGTATAAATCCCATGTCATAAACCTAGGCCAAGTATAAACCAAGTTCAATTGGATGGAGAAACATTTGCGAGAAAAACCAAAACCATATCAATGTTCTCACTTAAAAAAGCATTGAAACTGCAAGCTGAAACTTTGGGAAGGATAATCTTTGTATGGCTAAGAAAATTGCAAGCAACTCCCACTTTCCGTAACATTATTGTTATCCTAAGATGGTAGTTTCAAGGAATTAAACTTCACCTGGCACTGAATAGACACAGGTGAGTTGACCTAGTGACACTCAACAATACAAGTTGAATGATCGTTGACTTGTTTGAGTCAGGACGACACAAGACCAGCACAGATTGGCACACATTGGGACGGTAACTGTACAGACTGACTTAACCAGTCACTCGACCAATAACGTACATAGGAACTCTAATGTTTTTCACTTTCACTCTTTGAGTTTAAGGGTCAAGCCAGTCATCATCATTTCCTGATAACAAATCCCAATAAAGTAGTACTACTATCTCTAAATAGAAGTAGACTAAGCACCTGTATGGCATGTCTATTTTTTTGCCTCTAAACCTCTATTTCTCTAAAGTGGGTAGAGGTTCTGAAATTAGAGGTGTTTGGCATGATTTATAGCCTCTGTACACTTTAGAACAAAAGAGGCAAAGCCTCTAAAAAGGAAATGCCTCAAAATTGGGTATGTAGAAATCAGAGGCAATGCCTCTAAAAAAAAAAGAGGCGGAACCCAATTTTGATGACAAAAATACCCCTGACGGAATTTTATTGTCACCGAAAGTCCTTTGAATAAAGGACTCACTTCTTCTTCTCTCCTTTTCATATGGAAACATTTCGAGGGATTTTTTCCACTCCCCAAACCCTTCTCCAGAAAGTCACTTCCTCGAATGCAACCGTTTTCTTCCATCATTTAATCTCATAGCATCTCCTCCAAGATTCCTATCCCTCTCCTTAAAATCCCCTTCACTTTCCATTTCTCATCGTTCAACACCTCAAAAAATTACATTGAATTTCTGGGTTAGGGTTTTCGATGGCAGAAAGAACTTTGGTCATTTTTCTGTGACAAAGTTTGTATCTTTTCTACAAATTTATTACTCTGACCTATGATGCACGGATACTTCAAAATGGGCAACGTATCGTGTCGTATCATATCCGATACCTCACTTTTTACATGTAAAATCCGTGTCCTTGCCATGTCCATCACGTGTCCTTACCGTATCCATGCCGTATCTGGGCATCATAGACTCTGACTGCCGAGAGAGAGAATTTTAGTGATCTTTTTACATTATTCCTAGAACTCAGATTGGAAAGAAGTATCAACTATCAAGTAGTGATTTTTTTTCACCGTTTCCGGTGTCAATTTAGAGAGACTGAAGTGGCCTTTTGCGGCTGGATGAATTTCATTTATGTTGATTTTGAACTTCCTGATCTGGGTCCTTCTTGTTTTGCGATTTTGAATGATGGGTGAGTGTTTTGGTAATGTCTAATGCAATAAGAATCTGAATTGGAGAGGATTTGGAGGTAATTTGAGGGAGGAAGCTAGTTTTTGCTATTTTCACTTTTTCTATTAATTGTAGAGAGAGAGAGAGAGCGAGTTTCTGCAATTTGATGAGTTTCGGTGGTCTTGATTTTGAAACCCAGAGTTGGGTCTGTTGTTTTGCGATTTTAAACTGTTGGGTGGGTGTCCTTGTAGTTAATCCTGGTAAACTTGAATGAATTTTGGTGATTTGGATGAGATCATGGGTGAAGATGGAATTGCCATGGACGGCATTGAATCCCATGATGCAGATTATTCCTACATCCCATTGCTTAGCGATGAGCTTGTGCTTCTGATCTTGGCCCGCCTCCCTCTGTCACTCTATCAAACACTCAGACTCATCAGCAAGCACTTTCATGCCCTTTCAAGGAGCAGAGAATTGTCAACTTTTTTTTTAGCAGTGTCTTGATTTGTTGGCTTGATGGATTTTATTTTTTATATAATGACAGAAGATACCCCTCTTAAAATAGGCAAATTTCTCAATAAAGAGACAAATAGAGGGCATACCATATTTGAAGTAGACCCAATCATTACCAAACACTTTTTTTTTCTAGACTCTCTTTTTATAACTCTTTTTTTAATAGCTTTATTTTGAATGGTCTATCAGAAAAAGACTAGAGATGCCAAACAAGGCCTAACTTGATTCGGAAAGCTTTTATAATTGGTTTGTTTGCTTGATAAGTATTAAGTATGATGCCCAAATCCAGATCCTTTTTTTGAAAGGAATACTGAATTCATTTCATTTCACCAGGGAACTTTAGAGTATAAGAGCAGCATGATGCCCAAATCCAAATCCTCAAACTCATTAATTATAAATGTGCAAACCATTTTTTCCCCTTAATTTTGTCATCATTCAATTGATTCTCTCCTTTTTCCCAGCGTCCATTAATTTTTTTAGAGACTAGGTCTTGCAAAAATTTGTTCTTGAGTGCAAGAAATCAAGATCATCTAAATCTAAAGGCTTTAGTTTGTTCTTGGTTCTTCTCTCTTTTTTGCATTTATTCCTATCTTCTTGTCTTCTATTAATGTCTTCTAGGGCCTATATGCACCTAATCTTGAGGGTTTTCTTCCAATAAACAAGATAGGAAGAGCTATATTTGAGATCAAAGGTTGAGCAACTGAAGTTCTCAAAGAAGGAAATGGGGCTTTTCCAATGGCCACATTTTCAGGTGTTGAAATCATAAATAAGCAAGGAATGCATGTCATATTTCATTGGATACATGAAGCATCAGCATCATGTCAACTTAAAATAAGAAGAAAAAAAGGAAAAAAATATCAATGTGAGATCCTCGACTATACAAATCCTCAATGAGTAATCCCTGTTCAATGAATTAAGAAAAGATAAAAACTAAAACAATCATATTTATCCATTTCAAAAAAAGCTTTCATTATTTCTTATTTTTCTGAATATCAGTGTGGCAAGAGATTTTCATTTGATCCTTGATTTTGAACTATGCAAAAAAAAAAAAAAAAAACCCTAAGAATCTCAAGGAGCAATTTCTAGGTCAATAATATATGTTTGTTTGCATCGAAGTCCACATGTTCAAAAGAAACATAAATGTGCACGAGCAGATTCTGTGATGGAGAGAAAAAAAAATTGACTGGTTAAAATATACAGTTGTGTCAGTTACAACTTACTATAGGGTTAGAGCAGGTTTTCAACACTGAATTGAAGGTTTCCAATTTATAATTCGATTTAGACCAACGGTAAAACCACCTGTTCATCTCAATCTCTGGGTCATTGGTTAAAAGAAAAACCCAAGAACCAATGCATAAGCCTTTGCAATTACCTGTGTATTAGAGGAACTGGAGCTTATTTTCTTTTGAAATCCACTATCCATTCCGAACTCTGAAAAGAAGCTTGAAGACTTTGGTGGCAGAACATGGCCAATTGCTTGCACACTTCCCACATTAGTTTCAGCAGATCGGATGTTCTCTACATATTCAAAGCGTGAAGGATAAGATGAGCTCAATGTGGTAGTGGCACTGGCAGTAGACGTGACAGCAGGAGCTGGTTCTTCAGGCTTTTGATCGTAGAGACTTTCATTTGGCTGCATTTATTGTGGTCATTACTACGTTGGGTAAATTTTCACATTCAACTATACAGATCAAGTATGACATTTAAGCATGCTCATACATCATAATTATTTCCTGCTTTATGAAAGTGCAGAAAACATGGTAACAGTAGTAAGAGTTTTGCAAGGAAAAGATGTATCTACCTTAGTAGTAAGCTTTCGAGCGCCAAGCCCTCCTGTCTTACTTCCAATCTTCTTTGAACCAAGAGGCTTTTTAAAGGAACTGGTAACAACAGAATGAGAAGTAGCTTTAGGCAAAGGAGCAGTTTCAAGTGTTTCATGCTTTTCAATTGTGTTTTCCTTAGGCACGTCGGCCATCTTTAGATTTGAAAGCCCATTAGCCGCAGGTGCTGTCTGAGAAGCAATGGGTGATGAAGGCAAACCAGTCTCTTCTGCCAAGCTCTTAGCAACTTCTTTTGAAAGTAATTGCCTGTATAATTCAGCAGCTCTTGAAGTGTACTTCGCCTCAATTTTGCCTCCATCTGTCCATCCATGCTGTTTAAAGAAAACCTGTGCACGGTTGTTTCCCCCAAAACTCATCATCCTCAACTGCTCTGGATTCCATGAATCAAGATTTGTAGACCTAGATATCAACCAAAAAAAAAAAAAAAATTAAATCACCTCTAAACACGGTAAACTTTAATGGTTGAATGGATTTTTCCACTTTTTTAAGATGGGTTTTCTAAAAGTATATATCCAAGATTACATCACATATGGGTGGGTATGTGGGTCTTTCATCTGGTGGTTTCCATGTAGATGGGTTGGATCAAGTAGATCCCATGTAAATGGGCAGGATGGCTCTCACAACAATGTTTTCTTCTTCTTTTTCCTCCTCCCTCATCTCAAATGGGCAAGCTAAGTCTCTTATAGGCCCCAGGTGAGTTGATAAGTCCTGGTATTTGCATATGCATTGCCTTCATCCACTTTTTATCTTATATACATGCATTATGAGACGTCACATAATTTAAACGTCATTGCATGTCCGATCTACATTCGTGATTGCAGAAATTGTGCAATGAAACTTAGAGGACCTGAAGTCCAACTCCTAGGAAAAGATACTGTTACACTCAAAGGAGACTCATACCCAGGCATCAACTCAAAATCTAAAACTTCCCTATACTATTCAGCACCTAATCCCTCTTGTAAACCACTTGTCTGAACTCATCTACTATTTTTGAAACTGACGGCAAACAGATGACATTTTGTTCTATGGATCCTATCCGGTTCCCATCCAATCCAATAATCTAGCATGATGATAAATGGCACCCAAGGATCGATTTTGGTTTCAAGTCCTTCACAAGGAACTCAATTCATTTCCAAGGAATGACCAAGTGCAATGAAAGAGTGCACGTTGGAGACGGGATGGTCCAAAGCACCTCGTAGTTATATGAAATAAATCGTCCCTCCATATCCTCTTCGAATCTCCAGCCTCATAAAACTGCCCAGTTTCTTCATCTCAACCTTCCTAACATTAAATCTGTCTGCTTTTGGTTTAATAATCTCCTCTCTCTTCATTACATGGAAAAAAAAAAATCTCCTCTCTCTTCATTACATGGAAAAAAAATCCCCTCTTCAATCCTTTGTCATAAAAAGTACCCTAAAACTTTTCTAGCTTCTCTCTAATAAACATTAGGAATGTAAATAGTAACATGCAATACATTAGAAGACCAAACAGTTGCCTTCACCAATGTAATTCTCCCACCTAAATGCGTATTTCACCTTCCATGCCGATAGTTTTCCCTCAAACCTCTCATATAGCATTAGCAACACGAGCGAGACAAAACAACAATCCAGGGTTCACGTGGACAAGCCTAAATCACAAGGAATTCAAATATCTTGACTAAACATAGAATCGATCCGCCAAACCATTTGCACAGCAAAGAATCAGAAACCTCAATATATTGAATAATATACCCCAAGGCCCCAAACCAATGTAAATTGCCATAAGTGAACATTGATTCAGGGGCACAGAAGTTGAATAAACAATATCCCACCCACCCACCCAAAATCGAAGCCTAAGACACATAAAAACCCGCCTCGCCGCGGAACAAATAATCCTGCATTTGGCCAAAATCTCCAAACCAATTTCAATTCAAGGGCACGTCCAGATCCACAGAGATCAGAGCAATTACATAAATTATCCATAATTCCAGATCTTAGATGAACAAATGAACTTCTCTTCCAAACATGCATTGAATTGGCTTGCAACAAGTTCATAAACAGAGATAAAATTTAAAAACTTTGGGATCGAGAGAGAACTCGATATACCTAACGAAGCTGACGTGGACGCCGAGACTCCGATGCACGGTGGTGCAATCGATGCAAAGGAAGATACCATATGTAACCGAAGCCCACGTCGGATTCTTCGCGTTGCAATCGAAGCACATCTGAAACAAAAAGAGGAAGAACCAAACGATCAGATCTGGTATACAAAACTATGAGATATGAAGAACTCGAAGCAGATCTGCGATTTTCCGCATCAGATCTCGAAAATCATATCAATTTCGATCAGAAACGAGAGAGAGAGAGAGTACCTTGTTTTCGGATTTGGATTTGAGCTTTCTGAAAAAGGCGTTCTTGTCCGTAGAGATTTCAGAAGCCATGGCCTCAGAGAGAGAGAGAGAGAGTGGTGTCCCGAGAGGATGAGAGAGGGGGGGCTATGTGCAGGAAAAGCTCTGGTCCTCTGGGGAAGGAGAAAACGAACGACAATGCGTTCAAGGGCTTTGAAATGCTCTCTCTCTCTCTCTGTTTTTCGCTCACGTTCTTGTGTGGCTTTTTAGATACATCTCCCAATCCCCGCGGGTTTCCTCAAGATTGTTTTTTTGTGGGTGGCCGACCTAAGGATTGGGGGATCTCATGATCATGACCGTTGATTCAGGGGTTCAAGATTCTGATGGGGCAAGATCATGGATGGGGTGATGGTGATTTTGTGTGGACATGGATTGAAAGGTTGAGATCTTTTTAAACTTTTCGGGCCCTTTTATTTATATATTTGTTGATTAAACTTCATCAAGGTGAAAAGCATTCAAATAAAGGATTCTTGTGACGCATTTTTTAGTTACAAAATCTGCGGGGGAAAAGATTTTTTCTTTCTACTATTGTATGCTATATCCAAGTTTGGCAGCTGCAAATCATCACTGATTTTTTGCACTTAAAATATATGATTGATTTGATTTTGGTATCCGATATCCCCCTATCATATATACAAATTCTGCGCACAAAAAGGGTGGGTATAAAAGCCAAAATCTCACCCCCATTTCCTACCGTCTCCACTTCTCCCGTAAACTCACATATTGCTGTGGTAGATTGGATGTTTGGAGAGATAAAGGGATCAAAGTAAAAATGAAAAGATAAGATGAAAATTCTCAAGATTTATTAACACGTAATATCAAGATTCCGGTTTGAAATGATTTTAAGCTACGTAAATGATAAACAACACATTTTATAGCACTTAAAAATTCACAAGTTGAAAAAAATTCAGAAAGGAGAAGACCTTTGATTATAGATACCCTAAAAAAAACATATTGCCGTTACTATTAAAACATGGATTGATGAAATCCTCGGTGTCTCCACACTTACAACCAAACGTGGAATGCAATAAATCATTAGCTATGCAAATCATTGGCAAGAATTTTACTTCTCCCTTGGAAGAGATGAATCATATATCATGCAGATTCCTCTCCGGTTACCAAACGTATTTGAAAAGGTTAGAGGGTAAGAAATTGTGTGGCCCGCCTGCCATGACCCATGTTAGACAAGTGACCATGCATGGTAAGAAGGGTAGAGTTTCACTTTATGAGCCCCTTATATGTCTATTATACATGTGTGATAACCCCAAGGGATTAGCCGAGTTGTTAAGACCACGGTTCCTCCCTTTTTCGGAGCTAGAGGTGTTGGTATTGACCTCCGATTCCCCCTTCTTCAGGAATCAAAGGTTGAGTCCACTAGTGCTACCACCTTGGGGCCACAGGGGTATTTACTCGACTTCCCTTTGAGCCCGAAGGGATTAATCCAGCCCAAAGGGTTGAGAACCCTCCGATAGCAGTACAAAAAAAAAGTGTGTGAAAAGTTAAAGGCTTTTCCGTGCCACCTAGAAATCCAAGTAGCCATTCTATCTTTCATGGGCTTGCCCTCTCACCCTTTTTATTCATTTTATGGTGCATCATAAAAACCATTTCAGGATCACATGGAGATAATTTTCATGAGGGACATTTGATTCAGACATGCAAACCCTCCTATCCACAAGCCCGGAGTAAACCTATGGGAGGTGGCCAACAAGGGTAAGTGTCGAATATAAGACTTCTCCACTTCTTGAGACACAAAGTCCTTGATATTAAAAATCTTTGCCATTTCATTGATATTGATCAACTGCTTTTAAAGTTTTGGGAGGTCCATATAACAAAACACGGATATTAAAATTTCAAGCCCTAAATCATGATCTGGATGCCTCTCATCCGGGCTAGAATCAAGTACTGTTTACAGGATTATGCATGACAATATAAATCCTCGGAGTTAGGGTTGTCAATGGGCTATAATCCGGTCCGGGTCTGGCTCAGCCTTAGGTTATTTTAGCTGGGCATGGACAGGAACATGGGTTTGGCTGATAGACACTGAACCCGGGGTTACAGTCAGAAACCCTTTAAGAGCCCATTAAGGTCCAAGGCTTTGGGCTCATTAGATCTTATGACTAGAGCATAATCAATATACATAATGTAAAAAGTTAATTAAATGCATTCTTAGGACACTTAAAACCCAAATAAAGGCCCAGATTAATGTCCAGATACTATTGGCCTATCATGAACCCTCCAAAAGGGCCTTACAAAAAAAAAAAAACTCCCAAAATGGGCCGACCCTAGGGTCCGTGCAAGCGAGCCTGGATTCAGGCCATGTCTTTCTAATTGGACCTGGGCCCTGACAGATGGGATCATGCACAAATCCAGCAAAGAATGACCAAAACAAAACAGGGCTATGAATGAGCTCGTTTTAAATTCCACATCTTGAAATATAGTTCGGCTATTTGTATTTAATTGAGCTCGAACTGAGTGCAAGCTCAGCTCAAATCAAATACGAGCCGAGCTTTAATTGGGTCATTCCAAAAACCAAACTATTCTATTTAGAACATAGATTGATTTTCAACTGGAGACTGAGTTTGGAAGGAAACTCGAAGCTTAACTCTATTTCAGTTTAAGTAATTGTGATTTATATTAGTATGCAAAGGAACAAAATGCCTAAATCCTTATTAAGAAGTGCTAACATCGAAAACGGCTCCTTACTTAAGGAAAGGAGTTGTAGTTTTCATTGGGAGGTCATGGGTTCAAACCTGGCCTCATCCCTCTTTCCATCTTTGTTGAAACGCGTTTATTTTTAAGCAATTCAGATTTTCAATAGATGGCCCAACTGTGCAGTTAATTCTACTCCTAAAAAGCGTAACTGAGGGTGACACTGGAAGGTGGAAGTGTCATCAATCTAGGCCCAGATTATTGCTTAAAATTTGAGGCAATCTCCCTTTAATCACAGGTCTTTTAAACTCATGCACCAATGCTTCCTAAATATTAGACTTTCTCTTCAAAAAACTAAAAATATGAAAAACTTAATTGTGTTAATAAAAGTTATATGTATTAACAATCAAAGTTCATCTCTTCTATCCAATCTATTCAAATAAGACAATCAGACTTTCAACAAAGAGGCATGTAAATATATGTGATAAGAGGCATGTAAATATATGTGATATATCACATTAAATGTACGTCCTAGTATACACTAGGAAGTAGAAAACCTTATATGTAAGTTGTTAACCAAATTTGCTACAAAAATAAAATCACAATGTGTATATAAGACTTCTTGGAATAATTATATCTCTTGTACTCCTTTTTTTTTTTGGTAAAATCTATTGAACTTGTAATAAACCCCAAGTGCTTGTTTGTTCACATAGAATACATATTAAATTGAATACGTAGGAATTCATTTCATAAGGGGTTAAGAATGAGTAAATATACAAAAATGATCATCAAATAAACTATCTTATAATGGAAGCTAAATTAAAAGAAGATATGAAAAGAATACTCCGGCTATCTACATTGGTACCATATATCCTTCCCCTCATTGCATATCATTCACACCTCTCCTCTTTGATAATCCTTCTGTAGAGCTCATTTGAGGTTTTGACATATTAGTTATGCCATGCTATTATGGGATTTTATCCAAAACTGTAGCATACATTTTTTTTGCAACTAGCAAATGAATTTTTTTTTATAGAATATGAAAAATGACATTTTGTGAAAAGTAAATATAAATTTGACCACCATTTCTCATGTTATATCATTTAGAAAAAGAAATTCATGAGATGATGCATAAAGGTCATGATATCCAGTCCCATGATATCATGGGATTTATCAGTTTAGTTTCCGTGACATAGAGTGCTCTCAAGATATCATGAGATCCATGGCAAAAAGTCAAATATATATATATATATATTATTGACCAGAATCATGCAACACTGGTGATCTTGGTCATGAAATTGAAAAAAATAGAGTTAAGGAAGACTAATATGTCAAATCCCTGTAATGTAGTGCAAACAAATAGGCTCTAAGTGAAGTATGTCTGTATTTATAAAACTTGTTAATTATATAGATAATTTCAATACATGTTCTGAAATAAGTACCTACCTAATAGTGGTAAAGATCATGTGCATAAATTTATAAAGCACTAATAGGCTTCTAATAATTTGCAGGACCAATGGCTCCTTGATTCCTTGCCCTCGCTTGAAAAAGTGACAGGGACCTTCTACTATTTAAGCTGCACAAGAGACAGACAGATTCCCCACCTAAAACTCGGCTAATGAGCAAGACAAAGCCAACCATCACAAGCTCTTCATTGGAGGATTTCTTTTCCATAGATATTTTTAGGAATAAGCTTACAACAACTCTTGCCAAAGAGACCGGATCCCCTGTTTGGACCATTGAGGAGGTAACACATGGAGGAGACGTTTTTTTTTTTTTTTTTTTTTTAAATTCATTGGAAGAGATTAGTGTCAGTTGATTTGACATCCTCCTCCTATGGGTCACCTCTTTATTTGTCCAAACAAAGTTTTCCTCTTTGGTCCAAATAGGAGATCCGGATTTCTTGCGAAAACGTCTGATCTGCCGTAAATTCCAAGTTGCAACCCTCAACCATAGCAACTGTAAAGACAATAATTTTTACCAAAAAAAAAAAACTGTAAAGACAACATGATTCTTCAACAGGACTGGTGGGACAATGTTGACCGTGTTGTCTTCATGCTTTCCCATGAAGAGTGGAAATCCACTGTGCTACTCGTCTTAGCAACTCAAAATGAATGTCCTCCATTCTTACATGATATCTTTAGATTTTGTCAAAATTATTGGAGAGTGGGCTCCACCTGAAAAGTAACCATACTGTCTTTACTAATGCTTTGAGGTTTTGATATAGATGGTTAAGTGAAGAAATTTAAGATGGTATCAGAATCAACCGATCACGAGTTCGAATCCCAGTAGGAACGATTCGGCGCAAAAAAATGTGCGCCGCCAAAAGTGCGCATACCGAGTTTCACATGAGGAGTGTAGGATATCCAAAATTGTAAAAAAAAAAAGACATTCATTTTGAGTGGCTTGATTTCTCAATTGATGGGCCTCACAATTAGAGTTGCAGTCCTTCCATTCATGGTAAGTATGGGGCAACACTTCAGTAATTCAATTTAGATTCCTTCATTCAACAACCCTGTATGGGAAACTGAATCCCCTTACCATCCCTTGAGCTTCTTTTGAGCGGAAGGAATGAAACTTTACTGTGACAGCTACCTATTTAAAATGAGTTTCCAATCATAGATGGGATCCCTCCAAATTTTTCTTAAATAGAAGTTGCTCCACTGCATGATTGAGAATATGATTAATAATGCATTTAACATAAATTTTTAATTATTAATTATGTTCACTAATCATATTATTATTATAATCTCAATCTTATCCGGGACAAATTTCTCTAGAAATAAAATAAGGGGGCACGATACAACATTCATTTTAATTGGGGAAGCCCATAGAGAGTTCCACTTATATCCACAAGTGTATCTACATATAGGGCATGTTTGTGTAACAGTTTTCTGCGGAAAAGCGGAAAACTCATTTTTCGATGTTTGGTGCATAACAATTTCGCGGAAATGTTTTCCTGTCTTATCAACATTTTCCTTGATAATGGTGTAAATGAGTTTCCTATGTGGGATATGGGAAATGGATTTCTTTGGAAAACTCCTCCCTCTTTTCCTCACTCTTATCCATTTCAACCCAAAAACCCTACAACTCTTTCATTTTTTTTCTTTATATAAATTATTATTTAATATTGAATAAATAATATACATGTTATGTTTTATTCTTCAAAAAATTATATCACCAAACAAGAAATTTTGATTTTCTATAAGGAATCCACAGCCGCACCAAACAACATTAGCATTAATTCAATGATGAAACTCTTTTTGCACCAAACATCCAATCCTTTTCCGAGGTTTTCATTTCTATGAAATTTGCTGACGTGACAATTTCTTTTTTCCGCAGAAAGGGTGTGTATACAAACGTGCCCATAAAATCTTGGAGGCAATCTCCCCAATCAGACTTGCACCTTATTCGAGGATGGTGATGGTGCAAATACATTCTATGCTTTTAACCCAACTCGAGCTAAAGAGACTTTATTCGATGGTCACTGCAAACCGCTTTTGGTCTCAAATATTTGAGGTTGCCCTTTCCAATAAACGTTGGTTACTTTTTTTTATGTTATTTGTACTAGTAATCGGTTTATGGATGAGTGCTATTGGAGTAGTCGGGCAAGAAATCTGTACAGCGGAAGATCCTGAATTTTGTATTAATATTTTAAATACACATGAAAATCCACGTTCCACTTCCAAAACCCGCATAAAAGTTATGAATTTGCCTTAAAATCGAATTATCTATTTTCATCCACCTCCCCAAAAAGGAAAAAAACCTGGGCCCACACTCACCCATCAATTTCATTGAGAGGAAGCCTAGAGTGGGACACTGAGAGGATCAATGATGAAGCCGCGGCAGCCGACATTTTCCTTCGGCTGCTTTTGGCCTTACAAGTTTGAATTAGAAATAATTTTGATAAGAATGGAACGAACGGTGACAGGGCCAAGAGCAATGGATAGCACGTGGAACGTGAATTGTATAAATTATAAAGTACAAGTGTTGTTCACGTGCTTAGTGCTTTTACCGCCCATCTTCACGAGTTCAACGCACCTGGTCTGGAGCCTGGACTGCGAACGACTTTCTCTCTCCGCGGAAGGGACCCACCCTTACTCGAAAGCAATCCCTCCCTCCCTCATACTTTGTTTTATCTGCCGTTAGGGCTGCCCAACCGGAAATCCGGTCCGGTTTTTGGACCGGAATCCGGTCGGCTTAAATGAGAGGACCGGACCGGACCACAAACGGTCCGGTCTGGACCACTTAAGTGGTCCGGACCGGTTTCATTAGTTTTTTTTTTTTTTCTAAATTCTCATTTTTTTTTTCATTTTCAGCCCATTTCCTACCTCTTTTTCTAGATGTAAGAAGCCAGATCTTCGATTTCACTATAGTATTTGACTTAGGAATTTTATATACTTAAAGTTTTATATTAAAAAAATTAAAAAAAATTATTTATTATTAATCCAGTTCGGTCCAGACCGGTTTTTAAAAGGTCCGGACCGGATATAAAAACCGGTCCGGTCCGGATTTGTGGTCTAAGACCACAAATCCGGTCCGGTCCGGTCTGCGGTCCGGTTTTGTGCAGCCCTATCTGCAGTTGTGTCTATTGACTTGTTGATTTATTTTTTTTTCAAAATTTCTTTTTGAATGTATTAAACTTTTTTAACTAATTATTTTTATTAAAATCCTGAAGAAGGGGATCCCACTCCTCAATACTTTAGTTCGGATATAATATTCAGTAGTTGACGTACTTTTGGTGATATGTATTTTTTTAACGTTGAATTATGTTTACAAAGATTTGGGCTTGCGATTAATTGATTGTAGAATAATATATATGAAGTTTATTTTTCTAACCATTCTTACTAAAATCATGGAGACTTAGCCAAGTCTACATGAACAGTCTTCAATAAAAGAAAAAAAAAAGAAAGAAAGAAGGAAAGGTACTTATTATTTTGATCTCTTCAGTGATCCATATGTCCTGGTCTTTTGAGAAGCAAGAAATGGAAAGAATATTTTAAGCTTTTTACGTCCCCATTGTAGTTGGATACAATGTATTTGTAAAACGTGAAGAACGAGGGGGGAGAAACTGGACATGAGAATGAGAAGACAGTTTATAATATATGTACATTCACTGGAAGATGGGATGGAGGACTCTTTATCTGTACCTTTGTCTGTGGCTAACAGGCATCTCTATGTGAGGGGCAACTATGTTAATTTTAACAATGGCTACACACTAGAAGTAATAGTGAAAAAAAAAAAAACAATAGTACCGATATGCAGTATTGTTGAAAATTGTATTCTTCTCGAATCGGCAAAAATAAAAATATAAGGCAGAAGCTTATGATCGAGGCACGTCTAGAGACGCTTTCTTTAGGACGAGTTTTGCCCTTCCAGGATAAACTCAGATGCGAAGAGAATCTCTACAGGAACTGCCCCCAGGATACAACGGCCTTCACAGATCAGGTTTGGTCGCACACCAAATTCAGATCAATCTCCAGGAATCACGGAATGCTCACGAGAAAGGAAGAGAAGAGAAAAACAGAGAAGTATTTTTTCGTCTATATCATTTAACCCACCCCATATTATTTTATAAGAGAAATCAATTGAGCCACAATCAATTACGATTAAACTAGCGATTAATATTCACAACGTTAAACATTAACTAATATAATGCACAACGTTTTACCAAGTAATTAAAAACTACGTTATTTTTTTTTTTTTTTGAATCAACATTTAAAAATCGTTTTTCCATACTTATGCATGACACGGGGGTGCCAGCTAGGGCTGCACAAAAAATCCGGTATCACCACAAAACCGAAATAAATTGGACGGTTTGGATCGATTTATAGTGGATCAGTTTGGCTAATGGTTTGAAAATAATAAAAACCTCCTACATTGGTCGGTTATTAGTTTGAGCCCACGATTAACCGCTTAAACCGAACTAACCGTATGCGGTAACTTAAGTATTGCTTTTTTACTATTTTATCCTTAGGGTTTCGTTTTTTATTGCTTTCATAGTTAGAGTCGACAACTTCATTCTCACATAAACTCAATTGTTAGCACTACCTCAGAGGGCATCATGTAGAATGAATGTTTCACTGCAAGCTAGTTTTTTTTTTTTTTTTTTGTGTGCGTGCGTGCTTGTGTTTAGTACAAACTCTTTTTTTTAGTAGAATTATTTTTTATATGCGTTTTAGTCCAGTATGGATTGTTGGATTTTTATGTTTGCACCAAACATTGAAACAAATGCAAAGGACGGGGTGTCATTATTTTGAAATTTTCAATGTCTAATTTTTGAAAAAATAAAATAAAAAACAACGGTTTAATCGATCGAACTGAACCGAATCAAACCGTTTGGTTTGGTTCAGTTCGGTTTAAGTCCTTTCCATCGGTCGGATCGGATTGGTTAATTAAAAAATCAATAGGTTCAACACGTGTGATTATTTATTTTAGTGTTAAATCGATCCGAACCGCTCATTTACATCACCAGTGCCAACACCTCTTAACCATTAGTATGTTGGTAAGTACGTTTCAATCTCAGATATCTACATTTTGAGTTTGGTTCTCTACTCGGACCAAACGGGAAGAGGTGCCACCTGACACATGGTGATAGGTCCAAACAGGCTTCCCATGTTTGGACCAAACAGTGATCCGGATTCATAGATATTTATTGGTCTGCCATTTAGATGATGGAACTTGGTCACATGTAAAAGCACTATGGCCACGTGCACATGCATCCAATATATAAAACGTTGTTTTCAAAAGAAGCATCAAGCAAAACGTGGTCCGCAGTTTCTTTCTTTATGTTTTCTTCTGCAATGCAATTTCGGGGAAACGAACCCACCCAAAACGCGGCCGGAGATTTACAAGAAATATATAGAAATGCATACCCTCACACTTTTCTCATTTGTTTTATATGTGGCTTCTCTTTTTCTCTCTTCTTCCTTTGTGGAGCCAAATCTTTTGGATTATTCTTGGAGGCGCATAGAAGCACGCCATTTCAGACCATTTGTTGTGGCTGCAAGATTTCCAGCCATCTAATTTACATAATCCAATAGATTCGTTACGGATTTTCTTTCTTTCCTTTTCTCTTTTTCCTTAACTTAGAATGACCGATCAGGAGTACCGAACTTTAAATTTAAAGACGAATGATGGATTTCTAAATATACGTGCGATACTTAGATGCCAACACCACGCGACTATGAAAGTGTTCGCTTGTTTGATTTTTTAGAAAAAGTCTTGACACCCCGACTGGGGTGTCCCGACTCGGACCCAGGGGTCCCGACTCGGACCCCGGGGAGTTTGAGGTCCATCAGACACCCCTGGGTCCAAGTCGGGACACCCCAGTCGGAGTGTGTGGCACCCCTCGATTTTTTAATTTTTCACAAGAACAGTTGCAAAATTAATGGTCGGGCTGAGTTGGTCAGATATGTTTATTAGCCAACTGTCCGTATTTGAAAATGGGACTATCTCTTAGGTATGAGAAGTGCACGTGTTGTCCTCATGAGCCCTACTATAAAACGGAATTTATAAGATGTTATATCGGTTTGGTTTCTTTTAGAGGTATATCTTATGGCTGGAATGAAAAACGGCTTTATTATATGAGAACACATGATTACTCCAATTCTCTTACTGGCATTAGCACCTCATCGATGGACTTTCACCCTAATTTGATATTAATTTGAATTGTACTCATTACTTAATTGAATTTCTTGAAAAATGTATTCAGAAAAAAAAAAAAACTAAACATTAATTAAAGCCCCTGTATCAAATGATTGTGGTGACCTGGTTAAAATGATTTTTGTTCAAAATCATATTCACAACAAAAACTATTGATCATAATATTCTCCCTCAAGAGCTATCTAATAGCTATATAATCAAAAGATGTATGCCCATGATATAAGAAGAATCCTCTTCCGAACACATATTTTTGTGAGAGTATGCATATGAACCATCACCAAAGATAGAAAGACCCTCTTAAATTTCAACGGACTTTGTGTGATGACTAGCGAGTAGTGGGAAGGTGCACGGGAGAAAATCATTCGGAGTATTTATTTTAAATAAATAATTTTTAAAATTATGAATTTATTTAATAATAGATAAATAATTGATGAAATCATCCAACTCTTGTGTTGCAAATTGCAATGCAGTTGCCGTAACGGTTTTGTATTAAAAGTGTCATTGCGGAAGCACCTCGTTGAGGTTGAGGTTGCACTTTCGTTACGGGAAATTGGAACGTGTGCAGTCCGCCACGTCAGCTGCCAAGTGCTTAACTCAGAGTCCGTAACTCAACCAACCCCGGCCGAGGAGGAAACAAATCCCCTGTTTCGTCCAAGTAGAGCTCTCCTGTTTGATCCAGTCGAGGAAAGCGGCAATGTTCGTTGAATTCCACGTGGCGACGATTACATCAATATCCAACAGACGAAAAAAAAAAAAATGAAAAACTAAACATCTTGATCCAAGCTATATTTGGTGAAACATAAATATTTATTTTGAGGATTTTATAAAAGAACCTCCTTAGATCCAAGATTAAAAAAGTCCTCAAATTTATCAATAAGAAATGCTCCTGCATTTCTTTTTTTTTTTTATACCAAAAAGGCCCTTAACGGAATACCTTCTTTATTTTTTTTTTCATTTTACTGACGAGGCTCAACAAAAAGGTAGAAGAAGAAAATCGAGCGGGGATATTTCTGTTCGGCTGTTTTTATCAATATTAAAATTTGAGAGTCTTTTTTGTCTTTACCAACTCAAGGGATTTTTTTTTTTTTTTTGTAGAACCTTCTTTGTTTTTCATTAGAAGGGTGTAGACCCAAACATGCAATTTGATTTTGGGAACAAATCCAAAATTTTCGTGTGGGATTTTGTGGGTAGACACAAGATTCTTACATGAATTTTTTAAAACAAGAGCTATAACTTTCATTATAATTTTAAAAGTGAAGGTTCAACGAGTGTGACCGCCCCCACCCTCACATAGATGTACTTGGGTCCGCCCTTAAGCACATAAAGAGAATTATTTCAACTTTCCTCACCTAGTGGTTAATAATATAGTTCAAGGATCTGGCATAACCCCAATTTAACAATCTACTGTAATGGCATATCCGTAAATCTCACATTCACCTGCTGATAAACCGCCATATAAAATTATCTACTGAAACTGCTCATGCCGATTAAATCGCCGATGCTTCGAAGAAACCGCCAGCACTCTCACTCACTGCCCTAAATTCCACACGGACCACACCAAATCCAACCCAAAACCAAAATATCATCTCCTCCCTCCTCTCCCGACCTCTCTGGACTCTGCAAAAACCGCTTTTGCCGAAAAATACCCCCTCACTCTCCCGAAACGCAGTTTTCCGTCTCTTCCCACGTAACGGCAGTAACTACCGGAAGGCAAATCCTTCCTCCTATCCATTCCTCCCCCTCCCAAACCCTAAACCCCCCAAAACGCTAATCCAATCCTGGTTTTCCGTCTCAGCCATGGAATGACGGAATACTGCTTACCTGCCATGAATCTCTGGAGCGACGACAACGCTTCGATGATGGAAGCTTTCATCTCTTCCGATCTCTCATCCTTCTGGCCGCCTTCTTCCACTTCGACCACCGCGATTGCAGCAGCTGCAAATGCATCTGATCCGTTGAAATCGATGGCTGCAGCTTCGTCTACGGCTTCGTTTCTCAATCAGGAGTCTCTGCAGCAGAGGCTTCAGGCGCTGATCGAAGGAGCGAGAGAGAGCTGGACGTATGCGATCTATTGGCAGTCGTCCGTCGACGGATCTGGCGTTCCGTTTCTAGGCTGGGGAGATGGGTATTATAAAGGAGAGGAGGATAAGAGGAAGAGGAAGGCGTCTGCGGCGGCGTCCGCCGCCGTGCAGGAGCACCGGAAGCAGGTGCTACGGGATCTGAACTCGCTCATATCCGGCTCCGCCGCGGTGACGGATGATGCCGTCGATGAGGAGGTCACCGATACCGAGTGGTTCTTTCTCGTGTCCATGACGCAGTCCTTCGTCAACGGCTCCGGGATACCGGCGCAGGCGTTTTTTGCCGGATCTTCGATCTGGATTGCCGGAGGCGATCGGCTGGCGGGATCGGGATGCGAGCGGGCGCAGCAGGCGCAGTCGTTCGGGCTGCAGACGATGGTCTGTATTCCGTCGGCGAACGGCGTCGTCGAGCTCGGATCGACGGAGGTGATCTTGCATAGCTTGGATCTGATGAGTAAGGTTAGGGTTTTGTTCAATTTCAACGGGCTTGAGATCGGAGGCGGAGGCGGAGGCGGAATCTGGTCGTCGTCTGGGACGGCTGTGCCGGCGCCCCAGGCCGATCAGGGGGAGAGCGATCCGTCCGCTCTCTGGCTCACGGATCCGTCCCCTGCGGTGGAGATCAAGGATTCCGCTGCTGCCGCCGCTGTTCATGAGAGTTCGAAATGCCTACAATTTGAAAACCCTAGCTCGAGTAGCCTCACCGAAAACCCTAGCTCGTTCCAATTAAACCATCACCAACAGCAACAAAGCTACTACAGTAGAGAGTTGAATTTCTCGGAGTATGGATTCGAGAATTCCGCTACGAAAAATCCCACTCCCTGCAAGCCTGAATCTGGCGATATCTTGAATTTCGGCGAGAGCAAGCGAAATTCCAACGGAATTCTCTTCTCTCAACACCAGCAGACACTAACAGAGGAGAAGAACAAGATGAGATCTGCAACATCCAGGAGCAGCAACGAAGAAGGAATGCTTTCCTTCGCGTCCGCCGTTGTTGCCCCTTCTTCTGGCATAGTGAAATCGAGCACCGGGGGTGGAGGAGATTCTGACCATTCCGATCTTGAGGCATCGGTCCGCGAAGCAGAGAGCAGCAGGGTTGTGGACACAGAGAAGCGGCCGAGGAAGCGTGGCCGGAAGCCGGCCAATGGGCGGGAGGAGCCGCTCAATCACGTGGAGGCCGAGCGACAGCGGCGGGAAAAGCTGAACCAGAGGTTCTATGCCCTCCGTGCCGTCGTCCCCAATGTCTCCAAGATGGACAAGGCATCCCTCCTTGGCGACGCCATCTCCTACATCAACGAGCTGAAATCAAAGATGCAGACACTAGAATCAGAGAAAGAAGGATTGCAATCCCAAATTAATTCATTGAGGAAGGACCACCTCACAAATAAGGACCCTTCCAGGTACCCCTCGGGGCTGCCTCTGCATGACCCCCACCACCACCATGACCTCAAGATCTCGAATTTGAGCAGGGGTAAGTGTTCAGGGGTCGAGATTGACGTAAAAGTACTCGGGTGGGAGGCAATTATTCGATGTCAATGTGATAAGAAGAACCATCCAGCTGCTAGACTAATGGTTGCGCTCAAAGAGCTTGATCTTGATGTGCTCTATGCAAGTGTACAGGTTGTGAATGAGCTCATGATCCAACAGGCGTCAGTGAAGATGTCGAGCCGGATGTATACTCATGATCAGCTCAGTGCAGCTCTTTTTGCTCAGCTCGCCGAGCCCGCCAAGCAGTAGGAATCAATAACAGCCCTAGCCCTGCGTCTTGTTTCTTTATCTTCTCAATTCGCTGCTGCAGCATCTGCTACTGGCAAGTATCACAATGGGTCAACCTCTGTGTACATAATTATGTATCCTATATATATGCATACAGGGTTGGATCATGAGCGGTTGGACAATGTAGTAGCAGCATTAGAAGGTGTCAGTCATCAAGAGGAGCCACTGCTTCTGCGGGAGTCGATTCATGTCTATTTTCTTTTTAATATGGAAGGAGTGGCTCCAGTTCATGAGGTATTCTACCTGTTTTTTGTGTTTTTGATTGCTGTTTTCTATAATGTATATATATGACACGCATGTCTGTATTTGAGATTCTGAATAAGATGTGTGTTAGGAATGATTATTTAGGTGTTGTAGTTGATGTTGATTTGTCTGAGGAAATGCAAAAAGACAGCGAGATGTACGTTTATTATGGGATCTCTGATGATTAGTAATAGTTCACAAGTGTTGTAGAGTTTGATGATTGGATTCCAAGAACAGTATCCCAAGTGTAAATAAGCCTTTGTAATACTTCACTATCTATAGCTGGACAAGAGTCTTCTTCCAGAATTTAGAAAATTTTGCATTGTTTTTGTGGAACTTGATCTAATAATAATTTGTAGAATTAAATTCTGCTTGAAGTTTTATCTGTTGATCTTCTGCATCAATGTTTGAATTCGGCAACATAACATTTAGTGTTGTTTCATAGACTGTTTTTTGGAACCATGTCTAGAAATTTTTATCGACCATCTGAGCCTTCAAAATACCATAACATGCTAATGGGAGGTCTGAACATAGATGTGCGCTATAGTGCTCCAACAATGCAACTTTAATCTAATGATAGCAGTTTATATATTCGGGCTTTTGTTTTTGGTGTTTGTGTTTCAGAGTTTTGTCGTCATTTTGCTCCATGGGGTCACATCAAAGATAATGTTATAATTGATATTTGAATGGAGAGCATGGCTTCTGCTGATAAAATTTATGTGCCAAACTGTATAATTTGATGAAGACTCATCTATTTTCAAGTGTTTGGAGTGTTTGGTTTCTTGCCTCATCTTCAAATCCAACTGTTCAAATCCAACTGCTGGCTATTGAATAGGAGTTCCCACGTTTAGTATTTATATATATGAAAGTGACTGTTTCTAATTGAGAAATTAGCATCGATTGCTCAATTGATTTTGACTTTTCCAATTGAATTTGATTATTCAATTCCTTTAATGCCGCATCAGTTACTCATTAACCGACCCTTCTTCTCTTACCCATTTCTTAGAGAGAGAGACCTCCATGATGCCACGTCATTATGGCCCATTGCATTTCTCAATTAAAAATTTCTTTTCTCTTTCTAAAAATGTCATTATTCATGTTAAAAATGATAATGTCTCTTTAATATTATAAATGCCACTAAATTATCAATCGCTCCCTGTTAAAAAAAAAAAAAAAAACGTCTCTCACATTACCGATGAATCTTTACACTTTATCTTCTATCTCAATTTTCTAACATTTTTTTGCACATTTCTAGTTCCACAAGTTTTCCTTACTCTTCTTTTACCTACCTATTGTCTTGATAGTTTATCCACTCCATGAATGCTGAGCTTCCCTGACGCCCCACTAATCAAACACACATGGAGAAATATTGTCTGCTTACAATATGGCCCTATCAAAATAACTCGGTTTCATCCATATTGGAATACTATTTTTACATTTTTCACATCAGATAGTTTGTATCTGATGTGTTATTAATTTTCACCGTAACATTCTAATTTATGGTTGGTTAAAGTGTAAACAGGCTTTAGGCTCAGTTACTTATTCCAGAGTTCCCAGGTTCAGCAATGTATGTGATGGGTTGGATTTTGGTTTGGCTGATTGTGCTTTTCAATTCTTATAGAAAATATTTGATGGATCTTTTGAGTCATATGCGTCTTTGTCCTATATATAATATAATTCATTTGTACCTAGTCTATAATCTCTATTTTTGCTGTTGTGGATATTTTGGAATCTCAGCTCTATGGCTTGTGAAGCTAACTCCTACCATTTCTTCAATTGTTGTTTAGAAGACTTGTCCAGGTTTTTTCCAACTAATTAACTCATAGGCTATGGATGCCAAGGTCCCCAGCACTCGTCTTCACTGACTCTTAAATGTGGCCGTAGATTTTGTGAACAGTCGGCTATTTCTGGAACATGCCCTTTGTTGCTGATCTTAGACAACTTTAGATGTCTGGAGAATATTTATTAAAAATGAAAAGAAGTAAATATTTATAATAAGCAGGCTGCAATTTAGGATCTTAAGACTTGGGATTGGAATTTCGTATCTCACTAATCACATTACCCTGCTTGCATTTAGGCATCCAACCTTTATGAAAGCTGCTTCTTCTTTTTTCTTCCTTCTTTCCTCTTGAAAGGTAAGTACGCCCCCCGCCCCCGCCCCCCCCACACACACAACCAATAAAAAAAAAAAAACCCCCCAAAATCAGCGCTGAAGGCCCTGGTAGTTTATGTGGAAGGGAGGTGCCTCACAAACTCAGCTACCAGCTTTGCTTTTGGACAGCTTAGAACAGTGGTCTCTGCTTGGAAGCTATATCTCCACTCTTATTTGACTAAAACAATTCTGCATGAGTTATAAACTGGCTTCAACTGGATCTGTACAGGAATGCTTTATTTGATCAGGTGTAATTCTTGGGTCCCAAACATGGCAACCACTCCAAAACTTGATAGTGAGGGGTCAGGACTGTCGTCGTAATGTAAATAATATATAAATTTAGCAAACTTGTACTGCAGTAGTATATTTGTATTGTAATAGATAATTTAGGTCATAATTGGGTTGGATTAAGATATGCTGGTCTGTCTGGATTTGGATCCTGATCCATTCTTGAGCCAATTATATACTTATTCAGACCCAGTATTTTCTTGGACCTATCCAGGGGGGTGTCTGGCTCAAGTCCTATTCACAACCCTGGATGTCGAGGATGATCAAGACATAACTTCGATGAGCAAACTCTTGCTTTCAAAAGGTTACCATTTCATAATTTGACATGTAAATCAGTCCTTATATTTCTCAGTCTTGATTCTGAGTAAAGGATTAGAAAGTTGTAACTTGGGAGTTTTATCCTATAGTTTTAAAAGCTAGTTCCAGATGATGCTGCTGCTGCTGCAAAAAGTCTTCATAAGAAGCAAATGTATGGGAATCATGTCTCTCCGAAAAATATCTACTAAAGGCACTTGAGTGATCGAGGAAGCAAATCTGTAAATGCATTTTGGTCCAGAAAGAAGTCTCTGTTGCAAATCTATAAATGCTACCATGAAAATTGGCCAAGGTTTTCAGGATCCAGGGAAAGATCTGTTCATACTCAATAATAGCTTATGAAGTGTAGTATAGCTTTTAAGGGAGAGTCACCAATATGCGATGGACCGAGTCCAAAACGCTGCCTGTTATGGCTGGTGATCAACCATGAGATTGACTTTACATGGAACCCTGCTCAACCATTTGGTTATGGATGTATTAGTATTAAGACAAGAAGAAATTCTTCATCATTTGCAAATCAATTCTAAATGCAACATTTCATCCTGGAACTGCTTGCATTTGTTACTTTTCCATTACGTTTTGATATGTTCTGATAAAGCACAGAAGTTTTTGGCATTCCTAAGAGTCTAAAGAGACTTTTGGGAGATCTAAGTAATTTGCCACAACCTTGTTGTTTTAGCAATGGTGCATGTGACATGTGAGAGCTATCTTTTGTTATGGATTTTGTATTTGCAATTTGATGGATACATTTTCACTTTAGCATCATTTGAATTTTCACACATGCTTTGTTTTAGAAAATCTTGAAATCTGGTTTTATTCATGCATTGGATTTTAGACTTGTAGAATTAATGATTTATGCATGTTTTGTTTTTAAACTTGGATGCATTTGTTTTAGAATCCAAACTCTTTTGAAAACCTAATTCTTTGTGCATTACTTTTGAGAAATCAAATTGAGGATTTAGGTTTGTGCCTTGCATATATTCATCATTTTCAGAATCATTTTTGTATGCATTTAAATGTGAAAAGAGTTTTATCAAATCAAGCTAGCCATTGGTTTTATAATTTCGAATCTTTTTTGGCTTTTTATGTTTCATGTTTTAAAACCCTTAGAATGATTTAAAACATGTTTTTAAGCTTGATTTAATAACCCAAAAAATTCCCAACCAAAAATACTTTGAAAAATGGATTTTAGGGAATTTTGGTCCCAGGCGAGAAACGCAGTGTACCAGGTCGACCGGGTACACTACCGTTGGCCATTTTTCAAACGGTCACTTTTTTTACCGTTGTGAAGGCCAGGTCGACCGGGGGTCATGGGTCGACCGGGGACTAGCCGTTGGACTGTTTTCTTATATAAAGTCCATTCATTTCCCATCTTTCAAAAGGCTTGATTCATGAACTTTTGAGACCATTTTGGAGCCAAAGAAAGGGAATGAAGTTGGAAAGGCTAGAGGACTTTTTGGAAATCAAATGCTTAAGTTTTAAAAATGTACATCTTACTTGTCATTTTGATTTCAATTAAAATTAGAATCAATGCATGTTTAAATCTTTGTATTTTCATTTATGCATGATTTCTAGTTTTTAAAGAGTTGTTTTGCAAACTCATTATCATCTTTGGAATATTAAGAATGATTTGCAAACTCTCTTGACTAATTCACATCCTCTTAGACTTTAATACTCATACAACTTGTTTTAGCTCATGTCTTTAAGTTGTTTGAATCTTTCATGTGATTAGTATTAATCTTCAATCATCATTTTCTAAGCTTTGATTTTAAAATGCATCAAGCATTCATTTAGGAGCTTCATTGTAGAAATTGATTGAAGTAAAACATTCATACACTTGTGCACAAACTTTAGCTTCTTTAGTGTATGTTTGTAATTTGTTTTAAACTTTCATATTAGCCAATTTAAGAGGCAATTTCAATTGTGCTTAAATTGTATCTCTTAGAGTGTTCTTTTGTGAAGACACCTTCTTAGAGAAATCATTCTTTTGTAAAGGTTATTGCTTAGCCTAAGAAAAGCATCCTGTAAAGGTTATTGCTTAGCCTTGAAAAGCATCTAGAGAGGTTGTTGTTTAGCCTAGAAAAACAACATTGTAAGGGTTATTGCTTAACCTATTAAAACATAAATAGTGGAAATCTGGTGGGGTGATTGGATTACAAGCCAGTAGTGGACGTAGGCATTGAGGCCGAACCACTATAAACCTTGTGTTGTGGTGCTTGCTTTTGTGGTGATTGTTTATCTTAGCTTCCGCATATTGTTTGATTAATCATCACATGTGACTAGTTTATGTTAAGAAATTAAAATTGGTCTAAATTGGTCATAGTTGTAGCACACCCTATTCACCCCCCCCTCTAGGGTTAGGATCCCAGGACTTTCAATTGGTATAAGAGCCTCGTGCTCTATCTTTTAGGATCAAGTGTTTGGAACTCTTGATTAGGTGTAAAAACCTAGAGTTAAAACCCTAAAGTTGTGCTTTCATGAAAATCATTAGAATGGATTCCACTTCTATAGATTGTTTAGATTCTTGTGTAGACTCCTCTAGACCCCTCCTTCTTCCTTTTATTGGAGATTCAAACTCTCAATCTAATGAATCTCAATGTGACATAAAAGATGAAGAAAATGATTATAATGAAGATGACCTTCAACAAGCCTTTGAAGAATTATATGAATTATCCTTAAAGCTTGAGAAGAAAAATAAAAAGTTAAGAGAAGAATCTAAAAATCTAAACAAATAATTAGTTTCTTCAAAAGATGAACTTAGAGAAAAAGAAGAAGTAATAAAATGTTTGGACTCTAAGTTCATGATCTCTTTAAATAACTTATCCAATATCAAAGATGAAGAAAATGAGATTAAGATAAGTTATGATGATCTTAAAAAGGAAAACTTAAACCTAAGAGATCAATTAAAAAGGCAAGACAAAGACTTTATCAATTTAGAATCCAAGTTGACAATTTCCATGGAAAATATGTCAAATGTTCAAAGTAAGTTAAAAACCTTAGAACTTGGATCTAATATTGTTAATGAACTTAATTTCAAATTAAAACTTGCCAATGAAGAGCTAATCAAATATAAGGAAATTGAAAATGATCTTTTAAAAGTCAAAAATAAAAATTCAATCCTTATAACCAAAGTCACTCAACTTGAAGGATACAAACAAAAGTATGAGTGCAAGTTTACCCAAAGTGAAGAGAGACTTGAAAAATTATTTAAATTGGGTAAATCTCATGGAGATAGGACGGATCTTGGTTTTAATAAGTATGCTTCACATGACCCTAAATTCACCAACACATTTGTGAAAGGTGAGTCTTCTTTCTCTAGCACTCTTTCTCCTTTGCCCAAAACCAAATGTAATTATTGTGGCATTGAAGGGCATTTTAGGTTTGAGTGCAAATTAAGAAGAAGCCATGTGTCTAAACCCATCTTTGATCCCAAAAAGGTAGAATTTAAATCTATGAAGGGTAAGACACTAAAAATCAAGGAAGACTCCAAAAAGATTAAACAAGTTAAACCATTTAAAATGGAGTCTCCTAAGATAGATTCTAAGAAGTTTAAACAAGTTAAACCAAGTTTAAAAGAATCTATAAACAAAAAGCTTCTCAACCTATCTCCCTTATATAAACCCATGAAAGAACTTTTGAATAAAGTAACAAAGTTAATTTAAAATTCAAAAGTCAAGTAAAGGGAGAAAATAAGAAGAAAAGAAAAGTAAATCAATCCCCAAAGAAACAAACTCACCAACATCAAAAGAGTAATCACCAATCTAAGCTAAATTTAGTTAAATCTAAATATCATGGTGATAAGTTTAAATTGAAAATTTATCAAGTCAAATCTCCTTTAGTTAGTGAGAATTCTAAACTAGACCTCAAAGTTCAACCCTCTCAAGACCTTATGTGGATTCCTAAAGTTAGATACTTAGACAAACCTTAAGGCCTTGAACCTTCTTGACCAACCTTTTCTTTTTAGTTAAATCATTTTGTTGGTCATGTTGCATTTGCATTTTGTTTCTATATAGTTACATCTTTTAAAATGCATTGTTTATTTATGATCAATTGATTTTGTTTTCATGCACCATTCTAAGTTACATATCATGGTTTTCAAAATCATTTGATTATAATTTCATCATGATTAGATTTGCTTTTTGCTCACATTTAGTTTTATGTTTTGCATTGCATTTCTACATGATCAATTGATTGTGATTTCAAAAGCTTTCATAGCTAGATTATTCATGATCAATTGTTGTTGCAAAATCATTTGTGTAGATGTCATGGTAAGATTATTTGAACAAATGATTTGAATCAACTTAAGTTTTCCATGGATTTATAAGTTATACTTTTATATGGAAAATCATTGTTTTGAAAAATCAACTTGTATGTGTTTTATTTAAGTTATATCTTTTAAAATACAATGTTGAAAATTGATCTTCAAAATCATTCTTTTTATGCTCATTGTTGGATTTTGTTTACCAAAATGATTTGAAGATTGTTTGAATGGAAATGCTCTATAACATCATTAGTTATAATTATCTAAGCATGTTCCATGTTCTCATTTCCCCTTCTTTTGGTTTCATTATCTTAGAAATGGAAATGAATGTTGTTTGCATGTTTCCTTATTTGTTTACATTCTTTTTATATGCAAATGTCTATTGGTTCAATGTATGGTTGTTGTATTAGTTATATTTGTAGAAACCATACTAGAACCCAAATCCATCATCTATGCTTTCTAGTCATTTCTTTTTGGATGGTTATGATGTTGATTCATGTATATTTTCAAAGTGATGTCATCCTTTTACATGTTTCAACTTCATAATAGTGTTCTTGATCATATGAAACTCTTTGAAATCCATTCATTGTATTTCTATATGTTTGATGGATATCTTAGATGTTGAATTCATATGATTTTGACACTTTGAAAATTGCATTCATTGCCAAGTTATATCTTTTTGCATTGCAATTTCTCTTGTTCATCACTATGCTCAATAGTCATATCTTTAAAAGTGATGAATATCCATTTATGTTGCTTGATAGAATTTTGTGTTTGTCACATCCTTGCTATTAATCATGTTGTCATATTCAATTGGTTTCATTTGGTATAATTTTCCATTGATTTCATATCCAATTGATGTCTTATCTTGTGTATGTGATAGACCTTGTTTACATTAGATTGAACTTGATAGTTATATGTTTTTCGTTCCATGTCACATTCCATTAACATCATAATTTTCATGTTTGTCACCTCTCTTGCTCATATAGGTATATCTCATGACCATCATGTTTATGTGTTCATAATATTGGTTGGTTATTAGTTGAGGTTGGCTTCATGCTTGAAATTCATTTCACTCTTCTTGCACATAATAGTCATATTTCTTGTTTGAATGAAATGATTTCAAAACTTACATAGCATATGATTTTCATAGTTAAATTATTTAATGCTATGTTTAGTAAACCTCATTGCATCATGGATAGCTCTAATTTGGATTTATCTTAATAGTTATATTCTTTATAACTCCATTTTAGAGTGATTGATTTAATAGTCATATCCTTGAATCTCAATTGGTATTCTTTGTTTTTCCAATTGATATCCATGATCGCTTTTCCCATTGACCTTGCTCTCTTTTGGTAATTTGATCATATTGTGCTTTCTAGTTAAACGAATCTAATCATTTCCTTGAAGTTGACCCTCAATTGGTAAAACCATCTTCTTCTTGAACCTAAATAGTTATATCCTTGTCAAAAGTTTGACAAAAGAAGAGAATGAATTAAGGGGGAGTGTAAACCTTCATAGGAAGTATTAGTTTTGATCAAATTCACCCTTGGATTGCATTTGAACCCTTAGAGATAACTTCCATACATGATAGCCTGTTATGTTTTTTCTTTTCGGTTTCATTTGTTAACAGGTGCTACTAAATGTATTTTCCTTATTTCATGTGTGTAGGTACCTTTGCAATTTAATGTCAAAGGGGGAGAGAGCATTCAAGTTCTCAAAAGGGTGAAGAGAATGTCCAAGTTTCCTAAGGGGAGAGTTTGTATGATCTTCTACAAGGGGAGAGAATGCATACCTTGCCAAAGGGAGAGAGAGGCATGGTCAAAGGGGGAGAGCTAATAGAAGAAAGAAAGCTTGGGAGCTAAAGAAGATGCTTGGCTAAAAAAGAAAAGAAGAAGAGAAAGCTTGAAGAATGATCAAGCACCAAGCATCAAGAACAAAGGAGATAAGGAACCAAGAGCCCAAACTAAGAGAAGAAGCATCCAAGAAGATTTCAAGACTTATCCAGCTTAGGGGGAGCTGAAGACTTAGTGTGTAATTTCAATGATGAGTAAGTTGCCATCAAATTGCAAAGGGGGAGATTGTTAGGGATTTTGTATTTGCAATTTGATGGATACATTTTCACTTTAGCATCATTTGAATTTTCACACATGCTTTGTTTTAGAAAATCTTGAAATCTGATTTTATTCATGCATTGGATTTTAGACTTGTAGAATTAATGATTTATGCATGTTTTGTTTTTAAACTTGGATGCATTTGTTTTAGAATCCAAACTCTTTTGAAAACTTAATTCTTTGTGCATTACTTTTGAGAAATCAAATTGAGGATTTAGGTTTGTGCCTTGCATACATTCATCATTTTCAGAATCATTTTTGTATGCATTTAAATGTGAAAAGAGTTTTATCAAATCAAGCTAGCCATTGGTTTTATAATTTCGAATCTTTTTTGGCTTTTTATGTTTCATGTTTTAAAACCCTTAGAATGATTTAAAACATGTTTTTAAGCTTGATTTAATGGCCCAAAAAATTCTCAACAAAAAATACTTTGAAAAATGGATTTTAGGGAATTTTGGTCCCAGGCCAGAAACGCAGTGTACCAGGTCGATCGAGCCAGGCCAGGTCGACCGGGTACACTACCGTTGGCCATTTTTCAAACGGTCACTTTTTTTACCGTTGTGAAGGCCAGGTCGACCGGGGGTCATGGGGTCGACCGGGGACTAGCCGTTGGACTGTTTTCTTGTATAAAGTCCATTCATTTCCCATCTTTCAAAAGGCTTGATTCATGAACTTTTGAGACCATTTTGGAGCCAAAGAAAGGGGATGAAGTTGGAAAGGCTAGAGGGCTTTTTGGAAATCAAATGCTTAAGTTTTAAAAATGTACATCTTACTTGTGTAACGCCCCAATTCCGGATACCGATATACTCGTTCGATCACCCGAAATTGGCGCGCTACTTCCCGGAAAATCCGAGAACTTCCAAGATCGTAGGCCGCAGTGAGGTCCAATTTAAAACTTTTTGAACCAAATAATAATAACATTTAAAATTTGCGGAAGCATAACGATTTAAATAAAGCGGAAGTAATAGGCATCAATATATATAAAGTAAGAGCAAGACTACAGTCTACTTTGTGAATGGTTCAATGTTAATAACAAGTTAATACATTTTCATTCTACCCTTCTCACTACAGAATATCTCTCAAAAACCCAAAATAACAATGTCCCTCAAAACCCTGGAATGAACTCCTCGCCCTCCGGCTCGACGTCCGTGTCGGCCGGGCCCCATGCGTACTCTCCTGCAACGGGTGCCTCCACTAGGGCTAATGCGTCGTCGGGAATCTCGGGGTCAAGGCCTAAGCACCATAGAATGGGTCAGATCTAAACGATCTGGCAAGATACAGCATACTACTAACATAGCATATATATATCAAAGGAATTAAAGACGGGTACATAAGTTAAATGAATAACAAGGGAAAAGAACTAGGCAATTGTGCATTTAAATCATAAGGAATCAGTATAAAAGAAATCAACTAAACTACTACAAACAAGGTGGCACATTCATAAGAGCTGGAATACCACGGGATATTATGCCGCGGCCCTCCCATACTGAACACAGTCGCGGTGGGGAATCTCACCAGGAAATAACTAATCCCGAATATCACTCATCAACTCATCATCTCAACACTCCAGACCGGCACGGTATCCCACCGTCCGTCTCAACCACGCAGCTCATCATGATAGCTCTACAACACTCATCTAGCTCCTACCGGGGATGATCAGTCCACAGGCTGAGCTTAAATCAACCGAGTGAATGTTCATGCCGACTCAGGAATAACTCTACGGTCTGTGTCTGTCTAGGCTTTGCCTTGCGTGAACAAGGTCCTAACAATATCTCTAAGAGGTCTACACATCTCAATACAATCTCTGGATCTCATTCAAGGTCCAGGCCCACTCGTTGGATCCATACCAAGGCCCACCAGTACATGGCCTGGTCTAAAACCGTCCAAACGAGGCAACTAATCCATCTATTACTGATAACAGTTCCATTCCAATCCTTAACAGCTTAACAGTCCAATAACACTACCTCTTCAAGCTAAAGGGTTCACATCTCCACACTTAGGCCCAATAAGGGCCCGCCTAGACACAGACACGGGTCAATGATCTCCGAAATCACACCATCAGGTCACCTCTAGATACCCTAGGTTCAGGTCTTCCAATTATGTTTAATTAATAGTAAACAGCTATTCTAAGATCTAAGAACGACAGAGTAAAATAACAGTGAAGTATAAACTTCAATCAGAGAATCAACGGGAAAAGCAACGGTCCAATCCTAGGTAAATGGGCCACTTTAGGTTCGGGTCTATCTCTGGTAATTCGATCTCTAAATGATGTCATTAATGCCGTAAAATAATGTGTTTGGTGCTTAGTTGGTTAAGGGCATTGTTGACAACTTTTAGGGGTCGAATCATCTTAGATTTATCAACCAAAACACTAAACAGTGGTCCCCACGAGTCAAGGTCGAGCCACGCCATTGACTCGTGCTTGGCACATTGATGGAAGTTCATTTGGATGGTCAATGGGCTCCACAACTGATCGTATCTCCTAAATGTTGAAAACTGGAACAATCAGGGTTTTCCAGGTGAACCTGATGTGTTGTGAGCTCGGTTGATCTCCTGGCCGGGAGGACCAACCGAGTGCACTGACTAACCTGAGTCAGGCCTCCTGGAAGACTTAATTCATTTCTAAAGGTTTCCAGCGTGTCCGGTCAAACACCTGGCCTGGGTGATTGACCGCATACACCAAAAACCCTAGAAAGATGGATGTCCCAGCTTTAAACATTTTCTACTGTAAATCCCAAGTATCAGGTCATCTTTTCCATGAAATTTCAGTCACTGAGCTCGGTCCTGCACTGGTCTCGGCCATGCACTGCACTGCACTGGTCTTGGCCATGCTCTGCACTGGTCTCGGCCATGCACTGCACTGCACTGGTCTCGGCCATGCACTGGTCTCGGCCATGCACTGGTCTCGGCCATGCACTGCACTGCACTTCACTGCACTGGTCTCGGCCATGCACTGGTCTCGGCCATGCACTGCACTGCACTGGTCTCGGCCATGCACTGAGACCAGTTTTCAGGTTTTCTCCATTTCAACCCGTTTTTCCACCAAATCACTTCCAATCAGTCTCAAACTTCACCAAATCATCTCCAAACATCAAACAACTCTAATGCCCATTAATTGACAACCTTGTGGCCCATTGATCTTCCAAATGGGGGGTGAAACCCCCATCCATCAGTGCCATTTCCATCCAAAACATAAAACAGAGGCTCCAGGTGATTCTAAAAACTGAATTTAAACACTAACATGATATGAAACCACTGAAATCAAGAAGGACAACATATAGTCTATATTAACAGTAAGATGCACTTGCCTCTTGGCTTGAGAGAGAGTTGTAGAGAGAAATAGAGCTAGGAGGAAAATCCAGAAATCAGTCCAGCAGAACAGAGGAGATGGTACAGCAGTAGTAGCAGTAGCTGGGAGGATTCCCACTCCCAGGTGATATGAAGGAGAAGAAGGAGAATACAGCAGCAATAGCTTGTGTAGCAGCACTCCAAGACAAATCCCAGCTGAATGTTGGTTCCAGCAGAGGTTCAGCCCAGCAGAGATAATGAAGAAGAGAAGATGAGAGTAGTGGCTGCAGCTCCCAGGTAGAGAAATGAAGAAGAAGAAGAAGAGAGAAATGGCAGCTGCTGTGATTCAAGATGGAAACTCCAGCAATCACAGTGATGTGGTTCCAGCAGTAGTAACAGTCCAGCAGTGACAGAGAGGAGAAAATCTCCCAGCCCAGCAGTGTCTTGGAGGAAATGAAATGGGGAGGAAGAAGAAAGAGATGGTAGCAGCAGTAGTTCTTCAAGCTGAAATTCCAGCAGGGTGATGGGGTTCCAGCAGACAGAGAAGATGGAAGAAGAAGGAGAGGAACGCAGCTGCAACTCCT
Organism: Cinnamomum chago; assembly: GCA_038049695.1. Taxonomy (NCBI): domain Eukaryota; kingdom Viridiplantae; phylum Streptophyta; class Magnoliopsida; order Laurales; family Lauraceae; genus Cinnamomum; species Cinnamomum chago. The sequence goes on from CP142456.1 coordinate 2,162,165, forward strand.
TAAATCCCAGCACAGAAACAGAGAGGAAGGAGAGAAAATGATGAAGGAGGGTGGTTGCTGTAGAGATGGGATCCCAGCAACAGTTTGCAGCAAGATGGAATTCCAGCAACAGTGAAGGTTCTTAGCTCAAACGTAGGGGAGGGAAGTTGCAATGGAAGGAGGGGAAGACAGTTGATGGTGGTTTCCTTGGGAAGGGGGCTGGAGGTTATCTTGGGATGGGGGCTGAGATTAGGTTTAGGGTTTGCAAATGGGGATTAAAAGAGGTTTTATAGTTTTTAGTGAGGGTGGTTAATTACTTGATTAGCCTTAGGGTTTAGTGGAATTAGGGTTAGGGTTTGAGGGTAGGTTGGTCATTAGGTTAGGAAACTTCTAGAAGAGCACCCTTACACTAACCCACACTAATTAACTTAATTAGACTCACTAACTAAGCCTACCCCACACTAAAAGCCTAGGATTAAATCCAAAGCACCCAACTACTAAAATAACCCAACTAAGCTAGTCTAACCCAAAGACTTAGGAGATCTAACTAGTCTCTCTAATCAACCCCTAATTAGCACAAATAAATAGCAATTAACAATAATTAGCAAGGATTAGTAGTAATTAGTAGTAATTAGCAAAGATTAGCATAATTAACCAATAATTAACATAGATTAGCATAAATTAGGATTAATTAGTCTATAAATTAGCATTTAGAGGGCCCACCAAGGGCGGGACCTCACACTTGTCATTTTGATTTCAATTAAAATTAGAATCAATGCATGTTTAAATCTTTGTATTTTCTTTTATGCATGATTTCTAGTTTTTAAAGAGTTGTTTTGCAAACTCATTATCATCTTTGGAATATTAAGAATGGTTTGCAAACTCTCTTGACTAATTCACATCCTCTTAGACTTTAATACTCATACAACTTGTTTTAGCTCATGTCTTTAAGTTGTTTGAATCTTTCATGTGATTAGTATTAATCTTCAATCATCATTTTCTAAGCTTTGATTTTAAAATGCATCAAGCATTCATTTAGGAGCTTCATTGTAGAAATTGATTGAAGTAAAACATTCATACACTTGTGCACAAACTTTAGCTTCTTTAGTGTATGTTTGTAATTTGTTTTAAACTTTCATATTAGCCAATTTAAGAGGCAATTTCAATTGTGCTTAAATTGTATCTCTTAGAGTGTTCTTTTGTGAAGACACCTTCTTAGAGAAATCATTCTTTTGTAAAGGTTATTGCTTAGCCTAAGAAAAGCATCCTGTAAAGGTTATTGCTTAGCCTTGAAAAGCATCTAGAGAGGTTGTTGTTTAGCCTAGAAAAACAACATTGTAAGGGTTATTGCTTAACCTATTAAAACATAAATAGTGGAAATCCGGTGGGGTGATTGGATTACAAGCCAGTAGTGGACGTAGGCATTGAGGCAGAACCACTATAAACCTTTGTGTTGTGGTGCTTTCTTTTGTGGTGATTGTTTATCTTAGCTTCCGCATATTGTTTGATTAATCATCACATGTGACTAGTTTATGTTAAGAAATTAAAATTGGTCTAAATTGGTCATAGTTGAAGCACACCCTATTCACCCCCCCTCCTCTAGGGTTAGGATCCCAGGACTTTCATCTTTTACTATGGATGGCTTCATACAGACTTTTTAGCATATGTTATAATAATCCGGATTTGATTCTTCCAAATGTTTTATCAAATGCAATCTTGTCACAAATTAGCAAACATAAGTTCCAAATGTGGTACAAAGAAGTTTCTTGATTTTGTTGTGTGGTATGGTTACTTTGTTAAAAGGGAAAACCTGAGTTTACCCTTGCAGATTGCTATTAGTGTAAGCTAATATTGCATTTGGCCTCCAAAGTCCTAAGCGTTCTCTGGTAATGTGTGTTCTGGCCTCATCATCTTCCATGGATTTGAGATGGCTAGGTATCATTGATATGTTGTTATTAGGCACCTGACCTGACCTAAACATACAATGCATCAAAAACTAGCGTGAGCCGGGCCTGAGGTCATTTGCTTTAGGTAGATTTTGGCTCAGATTATAGGCTCATGGTTAAGATTTTGTGTCCCAATAGTTAATGTGTAGGGTTTCGGACTAGTTGCCAACCCCAACCTGAAAAACAAAATTTCTTTTTTCTCTTCCTTTTTTTGCATGTTCAAGAGTAATCAAGACTAAGGGGTTAGCTGAGTGGTCAAAACCACGGTTCCTCTCTCTTCCGGAGTTAGAGGTCTTGGTATCGACCCCCGGTTCCTCCTTCTTCAAGAATTGAAGGTTGAGCCCACTAATGCTACCACCTTAGGGTCACAAGGGTGTTTACTTGGCTTCCCTTTGGGCCAGAGAGATTAGTCCAGTAAAAAGGGTTGGAAACCCTCTGAAAAAAGAAAAAAACAAGCTGCTCGGGCTTGGCCTAGTCAGGTCTATGTACAATCATTTTCTACTAATTTGGTTCCTCAATTCACATTTATGTAGCGTTCGTAAAAAAAATATTCTCCGTGAAATCTTCACATTTTGTAGGAGAAAAAATGAGAAACTTTTCTGCAAAATCGAACTCATTTTTTGTTTTTTTCTTGTAAAACGGCCTCACCAAACATAAAAATTCTTGTTGCAAAAAAAAAATAAAAAAAAATGGCCAACCTTTTCTTGCATTTTCCATGGAAATGTGTCCTAATTGTCTCAATAAAAGGATCCCTAAATTGATGTAGTGATACTCTACAATGGAGCTTGCCTATTGAAAATCTTAGCCGCTCAAAATAAGTGAGGATGAGAAGTCTTAAAATTTTACTCCCTTAGAGTTGGCCCCACATAAAAATTAAGCAAATGATTAGTGACCTGACCTGATTAACACTATTTAAATCTAGATTCCTTTCCTACAAGTCAAGTGGGAACGGGGTTGGACGATGGAGCCTAACTTCAACTTGTGTTAGTTGTGGTGGGGACCACGCGACACTTGCGTGAGAGGTTCGTCTGTTGGCACAACCGCATAAGAAGTTGCTCCGGGCGTGCGTGGTGGCGGCTCCCCCAAAACTCCACCTTTGACCCCCAGTCCACCACCACCTACACCATTGAAAATGATTTCTTTTTCTTATTTTCTCCATTCTATTTTTGATTTATCAAAAGATTAAAAATGTAAAGTGAGCCTCGATGTATTTCCACTCAAACCTCTCTTAAATAATAATAATAATAATAATATGCATGTAAGATTTACCTTTACTAGAGGCACGTCCGTACAACTACTTTTCCGTGGAAAAAAAACAAGAAAAAGGAAAGAATGCATTTTTACAATATATTAAATTCCTTGTTTGATGCTACCGCTTTTTTTTATTAAGGACGTCGGACTTAGTTTTTTGAGAAGCGTGACACTATATTAAATTCCATGTTTGATGCTACCACTTTTTTTTATTAAGGGCGTCGGACTTAGTTTTTTGAGAAGTGTGGAAAAGCTTCTTTGTGCATCTGATTTTTTGTAGTATCGCACAAATTCGCCATAAAAGGGTTGAACATTTTTTTTTTTCATTAGTTTTCGCTATATTAGAAATTCAAACTTAGATACTCACGTTCCTTATCACTTGAGAAACAACTTGGGGCCTAAACTATTTTTAGCGTAACTTCATCTAGGTTGTCTTTTCTAATGAGTTTGGATCCTCCGAGCTTTTGAATTAGAAGATAAAACCTGAGTTGAAGGAGCTGAGGTCTATTTATTGAACGTGTAAGCCGCTTAGCTCAAAATAAACATCCCCCCAATCTACGATATCCTTAAATTTTAGATCCATGTCATCTGGTCCTTGCTGTATAAAATTTTTGGTTATTAGAACATACGACTAATTTGATTCAGCAGCATTTACATTGAAAAGATGGTCAAACAAAATGGTGATTGTTGCAGTGAAATAGGGACCAAAATACGTAAAACTAAATACATTTTTTGAATGATATGAATCTACTAAAGTGAAGACAAACGTATGAATTTGATTTGATCTTATTTCACTAAATGGTATGGTCAACCTTACGAGATCATCCCATTCTAAGAAATGATGATAGTGTCATTTATTTTAGAAGGCAGATGAATAACCAAGCTATGGGAATTCTCAAGCACAATATCTGTCAAGGCACCTGAAATTGGCCTAGGTTCGGCTTGGATCCAAGTCAATTGAGGCAGGCAGCAGGCTTAAACATGTGCTCATAATTCATGTTCAAGGTCCAAAGCCTTTAGCAAAAGCCAAATTTGAAGCTAGAGTTACAACTTACAAGCTCGTTGAATTTTTTTTTTTAGGTTTGTTTATACTTTAATACATACAAAAAATCCTGTATCTATATCATAAGCTCCTTAACTCAAATCCAAGCTTGGGTCCCTGCCAACATAACCTCAAAATATGAAAACTTCTCAATTGTAAATGGACTTGGTCCTCGATAGAGATTAGAGACAAGCCCAAATTTTTGCTTTTTCTATAGTAAGCTTAATCGAGATCATAATTATACTTTCCACTCATTTAATCACACCCACTTTTTTTTTTTTTAAGGAGGGTGTCTGGTCTGAGAACCGACTACTCCTCTAAGTATGTGAAGTCCTTGCCTCCCTTATGCACTCGATAAGCCAGACTTTTCCTTGGCCAAATAGCCGAAGAAGAGAGCACGAGCTCAAAACTATAACTTTCGATTTCTGAGCCATGGTCCTAGCCAACTGCGTTGACCAATTTTAACAAAATAAATATATGGTTGATTAGTTGATAGAAAGGGGTTTCAACTAAAGTTCTCTCTCTATTTTTTTTTATTGATTATAGAACCATAAGAAACATCTATAGCAATTTAATTTAATCAATCATTTCGCATGCTCATTAACCTTTTATTTATTAATACCCAAGTGGATATAAAAAAATGTAGAAAGAAAATTTGAAAAAAAAACCCCTCCCTATCAAAGCATCTTGGTTTGGGTTCGGAACTAGGTTTGGCCGTGGACTACTTTCTCTTCCTTCTACTAGTCTTCTCACACAAACATAACAACCAAGAATAGATAATACATAAAGTACCCCAATTTGCTACTTTCCTTTCTCCCCCACCAAAGCTAGCGATCGATCAAAAGCCTATTTTCAAACCACTCAAAGACCCTAGTATTGAAGAATCATGGTAAGCAAGAAATGTCTCTTTTTCTTCCAATCTGTTCTTCTCTTTGATTGCTTTCTTTCTCATGATAGAGAATACTATTAAGAAGAGTGGATTGTGATTAGAAATGGGTTTATACTAGATTTGTTATATGATTAGGAATATATTGTGATAAGATTATATTAGAGTTCTGATGTGATTAGAAGATTATCAAAGAACCCAAATAAACATATTTTTCATCTAATATTGACCTGACTTGAATCAGGAAGCTGGAGATATGGATGAGAAGAACATCTGGCCGCAATGGCTTCAGCCACTTCTGAAGACTAGTTTCTTCAGGCAATGTAAATCCCATGCTGATTCTCATAAGAGAGAGTGCAATATGTATTGTTTGGACTGCATGAATGGAGCCCTCTGTTCCCTCTGTCTCTCTTATCACAGAGAACACCATTCAATACAGGTATTTCACATTTGAATGTGCTGCTGCTTATACCCCATTATACCTTTTACAGTATATTGGGTGGCTAGCTTTCTCTGATGTGATTTCAATTTTGTTTCTGCAGATAAGAAGGTCTTCTTACCATGATGTGATTAGGGTCTCTGAGATTTCAATGGTTCTGGATGTAACAGAGGTGCAGACCTACATCATCAATGGTGCTAAGGTTGTTTTCTTGAATGAGAGGCCGCAGCCAAGGCCGAGTAAGAGCGTTGTCAATTCATGTGAGGTCTGTGAGAGAAGCCTGCTTGATTCCTTCAGATTCTGTTCTCTGGGGTGCAAGGTATAATTCTTTTTCACTTGAAAGAAATGGATCTTCATTTGGAAAAAAATTCTTTGGCTTTCTTCCACTTATTTTAATAGAATTTGAGAAATGTTGGGGCACAATGGAAATCTCAAATCTGCTATCAACACAAAAACACAATATGCAGACACACAAATTCAATCAATCAATCAATCACACAAGGAAAAACACCACAGGATTTTACATTTCAGGCTAAAAGAATTCTTAGAATATTGTTGTTAGAAGTTACTTGATGCTCTAAAAAAAGCCCTAATACAAAAACAAAAATACCCTCAAACCCTATACCCAGCTAACCAAGATGAACCAATTTAGCTAACCTAAAATACCAGACATAGCCCAAGAAGAAAATGATAATTGAAAAATGGGGTTTCCTTGATTCAATCAATACTAATGATTGGTTGGTTGGTTTTGTGGGGTGTTTTGCTTGGCGTGCAGATTGCAGGGACTTCAAAGAAACAGAGTAGAAATCAAGTGCACGCGTCGGCTTCCGATTCAGAGCCATCTTTCTCAAGCAGTAGCCGTGGGCAGAGCTTTACCTCCTCAACTCCACCCCCATCAGCTACTAACTTCGGGAATCCCAAGAGAAGAAAGGGAATTCCTCATAGAGCTCCAATGGGAGGGTTCATCATAGAATACTAGCAGAAGCAGATTAGGTATACACCCAAATACCCAATTCCTAGTGTATATCTCAATTTGCTAGTTTATACACATCACTCAAGTGATTTTACTCAAGAAAACTAAGGCTTGGAAGGTATGGTGGATATACAAGAAATAGGAAGATGGGTAGGGAGGAGGAAATTCCAAATGCCTTGTTGAAGGTAGGTGGTATGATACTCATTTAAGTTTTGGTAAAATGTACATATTAGTAAACAAAAAAAAAAAAAAAAGTGTTACATGGAAAGATGTATCATGTATGTATGGAAATGGGAGTGTATATGGGATGCTTAATTGTTTATAGATATTTTTCAGTTTCTGGTGTGTTGGTTCCTGGTTGCTGTTGAAGTGTGTGAATGTGGGGCTCCTTTGCTCCCTCTAGTGGGGGAGGAGGTGAGAGGTGAGAGGCAGTCTCTCTCGCGGGCTTTTCAAGAGTGAAATGTGTGGAACTCCACCCCGTAGTCCAGCTATTGACAATTTTAGCCGTTCAAAATAAATGCCATTCATTGTGGTGACGAATCTTTAATTTTGACTTTTTTTGGGAATTGGTTTGACAGTAAAATTGAGCATTTAGATTAGTGACCTGGATTGTTCCAATAATGTTTTTTGTGTAATTGATCCCCTATGGCTCATTTGCAGACTTGTTTTAGATGGGTGGGTCTATTCATATAGTGGGCTCCATTTTTTAAATGATTTCTATGACTTTTGCGCCTGCCCCAACTGTCAACTGTCTAACAAACCAAAATGTACCTCTTGTATGCTTTTCTTCCATTCTAGTGGAGGAAGAATTCCTATCTTTTATCTACAACTTATTGTGCAAGGCAGTCCATGAGATCATATGCATTGACAGTACCCCAAAATGAATGGTATCAATGCCCCATTGGAAAAGTCATATGCCTATCTGCCAAATTTAAGTTGTTGTTATCATCATTATTTGTTTTCTCCTTTTGGTTTCTTTGAATAGTTGTATGTCTATTTGCCAAATTTAAGTTTGTTTTTTTTTTTCTTTTTTCCCCCCCTTTTTGGTTCCTAGGAATATATAATTTGATTTTTGAGATGTTATTTTACATATGATAACATCATCAACCAATTTGATAATTCTATTATTTGCATAGTATTCTCCAAATTTTAGATAGCAGAAGTTTTTGGATTAGCTACGTATGAAATTGTGGCAGTAACCAACTGGCCTTAATATAAGATATCTACTAGCAAAATTATATGACAAACATTGTAATTTAAATATTCATGTATAAAAAATTCATAGATTTTTTAGAAAGAAAGAAAAAGAAAAAAAATTATGAGTATGTATTTATATAATCGAAGAATTGGTATCATAGAATGAAAAAAATGAGAATTATAGTAGAATGAAAATAATAGAGTTTGGATTGAAATAGAGTCTTTGAGAAATAAAAGAAAAGAAAAGTGGAGAGCAATTATGAGTGGTTATGATAAAAAGATAAAAAAAGTAGTTGATGTAACTTCTGGTCAAAATCACAATTGACAGTCAAAACTGGATCTAAAAGCTTCTATCTTAATATAATATAATGGTTATGATAAAGAGATATAAAAAATAGTTGATGTAACTTCCGGTCAAAATCATAACCGGGAGTCAAAATTGGATCTAAAACCTCCTAGGTTAATATATTATAATGTGATTTAGCCATCTATCTATATGATTTAGACTCATTGGAGGTTGCTAATAATCTAATCTATGACCATGAAATTAATTTGTCATGTTAATTATAATTCTAGATACACAACTTGCAATGTCCAATATATTGATTTTTTTAGGTATACCGACGCCCTATGAAGCCTATAATTAAAATCTAGTGACTGCAAAGCCTGCCATTTGCCCTAGTTATACAAAGAGAAAAGAGATTGGAAGGCTAATAATTGGTTGGACCATGCAGCCTTGCCCATAACCAAAGTGTCTGAGTCTTTTGACTTAGAGAAATCTTTTAATTAAAGGAATGAAGCTCCACACTGAGGCTCACCTATTGAGAATTTTATCTACTCAAAATAAATGTATTTTAAATGTATGAGATATCGCCAAATTGTATCCAATAAAAGAGGCATCATTGTAGGATGAACCATTTGATGAAAAACGTAATTAATGAATAATGTGTAAGATTTGTGTTATCATGCTTTTTACCAAACAACCGATAAATTTGAAGGGTGTTTATCGTGAGGGGCTTGAATTTTCAATAGTTGGATTCATTGTGGAGTTCCTCTCCTTTTAACTCAGAGTTTCTCTATCCAGATTCAACCAATTGGTGTTCACACCATAGTCGCAGTAGGGTGTCCACAGCAGATATGGTTATGCCTGGTGTTTGTTTCCCCTTCCTCTCTCATGTAGGAGTAGGAGGTTCAAAAAATCCTATAACAAGTTATCTGATACACAAAGTAATAAGGGTAGGCCCTGAATCTACCAGCTATGTGAGCTTGGATTTCAATTAGGATTAGAAAGAAAAGCATATCATGGTTTCAAAATACATTAAGTTGGGCCTCACCTGATCATCAAGTAAATTTCAATGGGACATTTAGGGTTTTGTTTAATTGCCAAGACAGCTCTACTCACTCCAATGGGGCAAGTGGAAAATGAAGGAAGAAAAGTCATTTTTTTAATAAAGATAAAGAAGAAGAGGAGACTCATACAACTAACACCAATAATGATATCATGTAATAAAGAGCTAGACAATCACAAAAGGGGAGACCTTGAGATGAGATGAGTATGATCCACATCCCACTTTTTACTTTACTATCAGTATATGGTAAAGTTTTCGTCTCCTATGGTGCTGATGCCACTAACCCATAAAAAATATATATATTATGTGGAAAAAGAAGAATGAATATGTCAAAGAGAAGTAGGCAGCATTGGACGGCGAGCAGGCCCCACAGGGAGCACATGTCAACACGTAATTGGATATTGCATTAATATTTGGGACCACAAGGGACGACGGGTTGGACTTTGTAAAACCTGTAAAACCGGCCTAGGTTCTCACGTGTGGAAAGTATGTTTAGGAGGACCTTTTTAGAAGAACGGTTTTTATAGGGTTTGAGGTAGGTAATTAACCTTTAGCCATGGATAATCCCTCCTTATCATGACAAAAATTGAGATATTTTTCACACGTTCTCCATGGTACACATGAGGGGGAAATGATAACCACCTATACTCATGTGATTTTGCATTTTTTTTTCTTCTAATTTATGCGATATCGCATGCAAGTTTCTCTTGTAGGGTCGAAAAAGGAACATATGTATGTGACATGACACGGTTTTTTATTTTATATGATATCACACCGTCAATAGTATTTTAGACTATAAAAACTGCACGAGTAACTAAAAAAATATTACAATTTCAATAAGCAAGCAGGATTATCCATGGCTAAAGGTTACCGTATATGAAAAAACCCAAAAAGAAAAAGAAGAAAGAAAACGGTCTATGGTGGTTCCCACCCCTAAATTCGTCGCTCTTGATCAAACTGTTCTTCAGACAAATTTCTTTTGGGGACAATTTTTAGTATTAGCATATGCTTCCACATTAGCAGTGTTCATGGTCCGGGCCGAGCTGGGATGGGTTGAAGCATATCTGTGCCTAGCTTGACTTAAAAAAAAAAAGAGGCCCATGTCATGTGAAAGCTCAACTCTGGCTGTAAATGCCAGGCCCAAGCCACCCATTTAGTCAATCGGACCAGGCCGAACCGGCCCTTTTATGAAGTGTACGGGCTTTTCTTGCAATTCTTTGGACAAATTACCACTAAATTATAAGCACTTCTTATTCACTTATCTGGGCCGGGCCGAAGAGCACCCCTCCTCATGTCTTCATGACCACAACATGTATTGGGGTACACATGTTCTAATGTTTTGATGGATGTTAGAAAAAACATCTGGACTTTTAAAAGTGTAGTTTCATTCAAATCATATTATTTGGTCTGGCTAAGATAGTAACTCGTTTCAAAGGACAGTGTTATAGATTGAGTCTAAAAAAGAAGAAATCTATCGAGGCCTTTAAGTCCTGTCTCACCGAGTTATGAATTTTCATTTTGGGAGCCATCACTGTCTGAATAAGGAGCAGCTACCATTGATGGGATGCTGATTTATGCAACTCCAAGTGCTACAAGGCTCAGGGTCATGACATGATTCTAAGATGAATGCTATCCAATCACAGTTGCAAGTGAAATAAATCTTTTGGACATTGTGAAAATTTTGCCAAAGAAAGATCATAGGAAAGTAGCTTTTTAAGGCTTTTCCAAGCTCTTCTTTGCCACTTTACCAGGAAAAAGGCGAGAAACTCTTGAAAAATGCATCCTTTTTAGTCTCTTGCTGCTCTTTAACTATTTATAGAAAACCTCGAGGTATTACTAGATGCAGCATAAATATTTTTCGATGTAATGATCAACTAATCCTTTGACACACTTTAGTTTGCCCCAGTTTGGTATTGGCAGTAATCCACAAACATCAATGGCCCCATTGGATTTAATCACATAAAACATTTGTACAATAACAAGATGGAAGTGATACTAGTGATTTTTTTTTTTAGCATCGCGAAAAGGATAATATATGAGAAATCAAAAGTAAAACAGCTAGTAAAATAACCTGAGAACAGCAACACACCAAGCATGCAGCACGCCCAAACAAATCCAATAAAAACACCACAAAATCAAAGAAACTACTAAGTCACTTTGTGATACACTGATACCCTGATATTTAGCATACCTGTAGTAGGCGAAGCTAGTCTTTCCAGAATTCTTGATGTTAAAAGTATGTCAATGGTTGTGCACAACATTTGAAATTCCTTTTTTGATTCGTAAGTTTATAAAAACCAACCTTGTGGGTTGGTATTCTTAGCTTATATAATTCTCAAAATTTCAGCTTTTAATATGCTCAGGTTCCTTAGCATTTGTGAATCTAGTGAGAGACAACATTAGGGAAATACAAATACCCAATATAGGAATGCTTAGATAGAGGTAGTTCACTTGCATGATAACTAAGAATTCTTGTTAGGGAGAACTACAAATTCTCCTAAGACTATCACCCAAAAACAAGGGGTTGCTTGGTGAGTTGGCAACCCTGTTTTTCACGTGACTGTTTAGGGATCAATTCCTTGGTATGCTGCTCTTTCCATGTGTGTCGACACTTCTTCTCAAACCCCACCCCCCCCCCCCCCCCCCCACAAAAAAAAATCCAATAAATGGAGGATGTTCCATAGCTATTTCACATCAGAAGATTAGCCATACATTGATGCACAGTTGGGATCTTGTTTAACTGTGGGCTCATTAGTACGATTAACATAGTGGGCCTTCCCTTTAGTTCAATATGAGTTGATCTAACTGTCAGATTGATAATGTAATTAATATATGATAATTAAACTATGATAATCACATTATCAGTCTTGTGGACATTGTAGAGATCCAAGAAAGGGACTTATCTTCTTAAATTCGAATCTTTCAAAGCCACTCTCTCCTGTTCATAGAGATCCAATAAATAAAGCTTTTATGAGTTCAAGGCACCTAGAGCCAGACTCTCTCCTTCTTTTACTGGGTCAAAATTCAATGAGATTGGTTAAGTGTAAAGCATGTGATTAAAAAACCATCAATCTCTCCCCTGAACAATATAACCTAGTCCTCATGTAGGTACGAAGGACTGTAAGCATTTATAGAAATTCATATTTCTTCATATAGATGATAAAATTCTAATATAGGATTTTGATCGTACAATTACCCTCCAACCTAATAGTTGCCTATGAACAATCAAAATTTAAATATTTTCCTCCGAGCTATTCGTACAACAAAGATGCAACATCGTGCAATCTTAGAATATCACATATTACGATATATGTCATATTATACGGCTCTAGAATATCACACAAACAGTTCAATAAAAATTTGTTGAACTTCACCGATGAACGCGAGAATGTGTAGGTCTCAGGGGCAGCTCTACGGGCATAATCCCTAATATCTATATTCACAATTCATGGCCCCACAAAGAAAAGATGGTTTCTGGCATGTGGACTTTTTGTCAAAAAAGGTACAAACTTATCACCACTGGATCCTTTCTTCCAAACACAAACAATCAACTTTCGGTGCTTCGAAAATCACGTCCGCAGTGTCTACCCCAGGTCTCATCTAAGAAAGACTTACATGTAATTACCTATATTTTATGAAAGTTACAAACAACCACTTTCTTTTCTCCCACATTACAACTTAGCCTAGTAAATGATCAATTGTAAATCCATTTGACCAAATCTAATGCGTTTTGTCTTAAAAAGATAAATGTTTCCATTAAATTTGAGTGGATTTTAATTAGGATGAAGGCCCTCAAGTGAGTACTAAGAAGCTTTTATCAATGCATGTTAATCCAATTTTATCAGCCACTAGAAAATGACCTTCAGATGGCAATGCAAGGAGATTGATTTAGTTTTTTTTTTTTTTTTAATTAACAGAGGTGGCTATTAGTAAAAGGAAAACAAATTTAAGGTAGCTAAATCATACATAGTTGTAGAAAATAATATGGTTACGGGGCATTTTTCTCGGTGGGAGTAAGTATGTGGGAAGCTATGAGTGAAATTCGATGGGCGTCTTTAATTCAGTAAGATTCATTTTTGCAGTCAGTGGAGATTGAAAATCCGACATTGCCACGTGTGCGGACTCCCATGGGAGAAATTTTGGCTATGGTTATAGTAGATTCTCCATTATCCCACAATCCATATGGCCCTACAAATCCAAAAACCAATCACAGTACAACTAGTTCACATTACAACCCCAATTCCAAAACACTGAACCATGGAGAATGGCATTCCCAAACCCCCAGCAACCTCCTTAGTATTCTTACAACTAACAACACTCTTTCTAAAACTGAGAAGCTGAATTCATACTCCATATGAAATGGTCTGAGTGTTAGACATAACCTTGCTTGTATCTATCGAAGATCTCTTCTGTCTTTGCATTCCTGAAGGCACAACATCCTATCAAATAGACAATTATCAAAGCTACACATGTGAATATTAAGATGACATCTGCTTTCCTCCATCCTCTCCTCAGATTAGCAAGCAAACCAGCCTTGCATGAGTCGCATGCGAAGCACAGCTGCGACTGATCGTTGCTCCACTGCACGCAATCGACATCTGCTGCTGTGTTTATTGGGCTAATCCAGTAAGTAGGATTCACAAATGTGTAACCACACATCGTTGGCGGCTTGCAGCATCCTGACTGCAAAGAAAATTCAGGAAATAGGATAAAGAAAAAGAGGGTCACCTTAATTCCATGCTTGTCTCTACACACATTTGATCAAGAACATATCAGACTAAAAAACCTGCCTCAAATTTGGAAGCTCACTGAGTTGAGTTGACTCCATGACTCAACTGAGTTTTGGTGGAGGCACACAAGTAGACTCACTTGCTAAATACTAGAGACATTAAGAAAAGGGTTTTGTTGAGTCGAGTCTAATGAGTTGATATGAGTCATGTAAGAGCTAGTCTACTCAGTCTGGGTCCTGTTGAGTTTCTGGCTGAGTCAGTCTGGTATTGATGGAGTCGAACCAACTAGGCCGAGTTGAGTTAAGTTTCTTAGAGCTTTCAAACAATGATCAACAGCAGAGAAGATTTTGGGTCTCATGTGACATTGTTAGATAATCTAGACTGTAAGGAAGATCATGAGGGGAGGACCACTTCTATGAAATTTTTAACTTGCTGTGATTGAGAAAGCTAGAACTTACTACACATGTTAGACAAACACATCTTTCATTTTCTCCAAAACTCAAAGTCCACATCACAGCATCTTCAAACTCAAGACTTAGAAGTTACATATGTAACCCCAAGTACCTTCTATCTGTTTCTAAAGTTTGATTAAAACCTTATCACACACACAAGTATTCATGGTGTACTAAAAACATTCTTATATCAGAAAGATAGGAAATGAAAAACAGGTGTTTTTAAAGTTTACCTGTAAGGGGCTAATATGAGAGTTAAAGAAAATTTCAGGAGATGAATAGGTGTAGTTCATTTGAGAGCAAATACTAGTAGTCATGAGACAATTCTTGATCACATCCCACTTGAATGAACCTTGGACCCTTTGACGTAGCCACCCCGAATAGTCATCCAGATGATACTCTAAGTAGGTTCTGCTGGGCACAGGGTGTCCGGATCCATTGTTGGTGACCATGTAAGCTAACACCGCCAATGTCGCGAGTAAAATGATCATAATGATCATGCCTACTAAATAGAAGATAAGGAGCCATGGGATTCTCCAAAAACCACCTATGAATCCAGCTAGTGCTACTACCAGGATCAAGATGCCGACGATGATGATGGGCCATTGCAAGATCTTGACACATGCGTTATCTGGCTGGGAGGCGAGCCAAATTCCAGCGCCGATGACTGGGATGGATAGAAGCATGGCGACGAAGTTGACAACTCCAGTGACATTGTTGCTTGCAGGCATCTTGGTGAAGGAGATTCAAAGGAGTTGGTTAAGTATGTGGATTTGGCTTTGTTTTAGTTTGGGAACATAACTAGTGTGGCACAAAGTGGCAATGTAGATGCATAAGGGGCTGTGAGGCAAAGGAGTAGCTTGATTGATGATGGTGTTGCTTTTTCTTGCTACTTTACCTTTGTTTTCACATTGTGGGGTGCCATGGATTGGTGATAAAGTAAGATTATTAGGAGATGAGGACCTTTTTATTTCTCAATTCTTTCCCCTCTGATCAATTTCTTCAATTGATGCTTTTGAACAGTGAAATTTTTTCTTGGATTCTCTGTTTTATGTTTTGTTTGCCCTACAGATCATCTCATGCTAGAAAGCACGTATCAGGTATTTTAGCGTGTGGACCCATTTGAATGCTACTCTGTCAGTCTGTGCTCTTGGCCAGGGCTAACCTGGCCAGACCTGGATCTAAAATTGGGCCCATTTAATATTTGGTTCGGGCTTGAATTAAGTGATAGAAAGATCTAAGCATGGACCAACTCTGCCCAAATAACTAGTGCAAATAAGTTAGTTACTTTTCTGCCTAAACAAGTGATAGAAAGCTCGGCCCAGCCCCATTGACTAAATGGGCAGGTCTCGGACCTGGCAAGTTTGAACAGAGCCAGCCGCTTGCAGCATGTGTTGGACTGGGCCCTGATATGGCCGTGTGTTTCCAACGTTGGGCTACGTGTGGACATGCCTCAGCCCAACCTGACCCGGCCCATGAACACCCTAGTTTCTCCAAACTCCCCAATCTCCAGCTGCACATAGTTTAGATTATGAGAATTGGGTCTGGGTCTGGGTATGGATCTGGGTACTAGCCATAATGGCCTTGATTCTTACCTATCATTTGTCATATTTGATCTGGTCTGATTCAGGTTCAGAATTATAAACTAAATGGCATATGAGCATTATAAACACATAATGACCATTGTCATTATTGGTTGAGTTGGTTTCATTGTCATTCCACCAGGTCCAAAAGGTTGGGCTCTGAGACCCTGATTATAGGCAGCCCATTGGGTCTCACCTTGGGAAACAATTTTCTTTCTTGTACCTGAACCCTTTAGAACCCGACCATCCATGATCCATTGGCAGTGGGAGGGAACCCAATCCATCATTCAAAATGTTCATGACCATAGATGTGATGGACCATTGCCAATGATGGAAGATGATCAGAACCAATATTGGGTGACTTTAGTGATCATCAGGTCGTGATAAAAGTCTGGATTTTGTTTCTTTTGCCATATGGTTCATCAGTTTGTCCGTTTTAATTTAGTTTTCTCACTTGTATTTCTCTGTTTTTATTATGCTTTCCTTATCTGGGTCACCATTATTGTTTTTTTTCTGGTAACCCAGCCAAGGGGGCTAAGACCCAAGAGAGAGCCTGCACACACGGAAAGATAGCCAGCACAAGCGGAAAGGCAGCCAAGGGTCACCATTGCTGTTATAACAAGAGAATGATGATTATCATTACTGTGACAACAAGAGGATGATTATGAGAATCCACTTAAATCCATTTCCTTTTTTTAATACAAGTCTCAGTACTTTCCTGAAATAAGCATTTGTTTCATTAGTCTGGGTGGTTCAGGAGTTGGGAGTTAGAAACTTGTCAGGATTAGGAAATATATGTTTGATTAGGCAGTTCATATATAGGAGATCCCAATTATCTGCTTTCACTGACCAGTACTATTTCAGTAGTTAGACCTGATCTAAGAAAAGGAGCTTCAGGAGCAAGCCAACATGAGGCCTACAAGGTGGATAGTTCAGGCCAACAATACAAGATAGGGCAAATGCCCTAGCCCTCTTTAAGCACAAGCTTCTACATCCCCATCAAACATCCAGCCAGAAGAAATAACTGGTATATTATAAAATTATTATAACTATCCAAAGTACAAGTACAAAAAGGTCAAGTCAAGAGAGAAACTTCAAAATTTCTTATAAGTGATCTCATTAAGAATAGCCAATGATTGCTTATAAGAATACAATCAAAGAAATCGATTTGAACTAGTAAACCTAATCATATCCCTAATAGGAAAACTAATCTCACAAGATAAAGCTACCCTAATTTAACCCAAACATAATATTATCAGAACATAAGATGAGTTCATCTTCCCTTGTCATAACATATTCAACATGTTCTTAGAATTATATCACAGGCAGATTTACTTGATGCCAACGTAGAGGTTTTTTTTGGGGTAGAAACATCTGGTGATTGATGTTAGGGTTTATGCCGGGGTAGAGTTAAATTTGCCTAATCATGCGCTATGCACCATGATGAGGGGCTCCATTGGACCTCTCACCCTAAATTCTTAAGATTTTGGACGTATGAGGATGTTTCTTGGTTCAAAACCATTGAAAATATATGAATATGGATCCTTGTACCACCCAAAGCCATTCTATTCACCTCCAAGCTATCCATCACCTTCTAATTAGAGTGTTCAAGGAACTTCAAAGATTTTTCCTAGAGGATTAGAAGACTAGGAACTGGAGGGGTTTCCCTTCTTATTCACTTTGTGCCATCAAATGACTGTAAAAAGAATATTAGGAACCTGCACATGGTTTGCATGGAAATCATGCTTATTCAGGCGTTAGGGGTGAGTTTTGTGGGTGGGACACCCACGTCTATGACAGTCTAGATGCATATAAACCATGCGAACTGTGCGCAGGAGATCATTCTCCAATATAAGGAATCAATAAAACATATGCTTTATCAATCATGTTATCTGTTTGCTCACTTTTGCGCATCAAAGCTGAGAACTAATCTTTCGAAAGATTAGAATACCAGAGTGATAGTTGTATGAAAACAGATTCATCCACAAGGTTTTTTACCCTGATATTAGAATGTCAAAAAAAGGGAGTGAACTAGGTCCTATGCATTAATTCTATGGAGATGATAATGTAGAGGAATACCTCAATTGGGTCAAGTTGCTTTTGAGTTATTCTCCCCACCAAGAGGGGCTGACTGAAAAAGAATAATAGCTCGAGACATCCTATTTCTGTGGGGGCCAGTTGAGGAAGTTCTTGGGCGCAACATGTTGGCCAGGCCTTGCCTAGACTTCTTATGTGGGTTAATTTTTGAGGCTTGGGTCCATTGGCTACTTCTGTATCCCTCTGATTGGACTGAAACTTGGGTTATTCCCGGATAGAAGGAGGGATGGGAGTATGATTGGATACCAGATGTCGCGCATCTAAACAAATGTTGTGGTTTCCGATCAATACAGGTCATATTCACTCAACATGTGCTGATGTAGTATGTTCTGATTAAAACTCAGAAGCTTTTTTTTCTTAGTATTTCCTCCCTTTTTGTGATGCCTAGCATCAAACGAACTCTAGACTCGGCCCTTTTTACCATTCTTTCACAAAGAACTTGAGGACATTGTAGCTATCCTTGGGTTGGACGAATTATCTAAAGAGGATCGTTTAACCATAGCAAGAGTACGAAAAAAATGAACTTTTCTTATCACAACCCTCTTTTTTATAAATTAATTTAAATAATTTGGTGGTTTGATATTTTGATATTTAGAATAATATATTTTTATAGGGAATGAGTCGAGCTTATGTTGTGATTTTTTTTTCCTTGATCTGCAACTTAGTCCAAATATGGCCTTAATATTTGAAATGGATTGAGTTGGGCCAATATTGAACACGTTAGGTCTGGTTAAATGAGTTTACGTAGATTGAATGCGGGTTATGCAAGTTGGGTTAAATTGACTCACATCGGGTGTGGGTTACGAGTGGACTTAAGCTCATGAATGTACCCCCTTATCAACCCAATTCTTTTTGACCGATCCAACCCGTTTGTCACCCTAGACTAACTCAACATATTGTGAGATGCATATGCCTGTCGATGGATGAAGGGTCTCTCTATGCACGATGATGAGACATCATTTTGATCAAGTGATATACCCTAATAGATTGATTGAATAATGAAAAAACAGAAAACCAAAAAACACACTTCAAACTCTCCAAATGGAATGAAAACAAAATGTTTTTCGCACATGTAGTTCTTCTAATGGTGAATATATATATATATATATATATATATATGACCACTATTGAACGGTCTAGATCATGGAAGGAGGGCCCCACATCACAAGTGAGCTCGTGGAGGGCCCCACATCACAAGTAACCACTCATGGGAAGGGAAGCAGCCTCTTTTGCCTTTATTCCCTCCTCTTTCGATCTATCAAGTTGTCTTTACACGTTAGTTGGGACTTGGGACCTGAGAGTTGGAAGTTGGTCTGTCCACCATTTTCATCTCTCTCTCTCTCTCCCCACACCATTTTCACATCTCTCTCTCTCTCTCAACATTTTAATCAAAACTTGAAATTCTTTTATGAATTTAAGTAGGTTAACGGTCACCGTTAGCCCAACAGAACTCACCCACCATCCACCAAACGCCCAACGACTAACCTTTACCAACCCTTCCATCTACATCACAACCCACCTTACCATAATGATCACCAATCAAAGACCATTTGACATTGAAATCACTTGAAAATTTTGGATGATTCTAGCCATCCAATTGTTGTGTGTGAATAGATGAGCCAATAGAGGGGCCAAATGACAAATAGAGGCTTGAGCATGACCTACAAACATCTGGAAAGAACAAAAAAGAGAGGAAAAAAAACTAAGAATCTTGGGAAAGAAAGCTAACACAGAATAATCATGAAATATAAGGCAAGAAAACTAAAGAAAAGAGACTGTCAACTTGACAATTCCCATGGTAGTTGGATAGCCAATGAAGAGTTCAAGAGACTCATCTTTTACGGTTCTTTTGTTTCATAAAATTGAATTTCTAGGAATTCTAAAATTTGTATTTCTAGAAGTGGTTAAGATTGATGAAATGAAGGTGAATATCCAAAGATGATTATCAAATTATCTCCGCTTTAATAGAAAATGAATCTAGGGGAGGTGGGAAATGAATACCCAACTATTTCCTGAGAAATTCAAATAATAGGAAAGTTCCACGTTATATCCTTCACTCCTGACCTCTTTAATAATCATATGTCGGAGTTCATTTGACCATAAATTCCTATGTATTCAATTGCATGGAAACAACTAGCCGTAAATGAATTAATAAGAAAATATATTAAATTGCGGAATTAATGAAAATATGGATACAAATAGGATTAGGTGAGAAAATGGAATCTACAAAACTCACCCCAAGTGGAAAATAGGTTTTGTTGAAATGAGGATGTTTATGTGGTTGTTGTTTATTTAACCACTTGGATTATTCCATATTATTAGCCTTATTAATGTCATTTTATCTTTATCTTTTCTATAAACTCCATTCAATGCTCCCTAAACCTTCAACTGAGCATATATAAGTGACAATACCATGTTACCTACTTCTATAAAACACAACATCAGCTCTCAGTCAAAAGACCCTCAGTCTGCTCCTCTTACTTCCAAGGCGTGAAAGAAAAGGAAAAGAAGAAAAAGAAACTCAATCTCTTCCCTTGCTTTGCTTCCCCTCAAAGCATTTGTCTGTTCCTCCTACTTTATTCAACTTACGTTTTCCTTGAATAGGATCTGAAAATGGAAGAGGAACTGTCCTTCCCCTGTTCCTCCCCGCTTTGTTGCATCCACATTTCCCTAGAAGCCACAAGATCATGGCTAGTCCATGTGTCTAGTCACTCATTCAACTGCTAGAAAAACTAAAAGATCAACACACAAATTCATGAAAGTCAAATCCTGTATCAGATCCCAATAAAACTATCTGAGGTACGATTCGTTACATCCCCGCATTTATCATGTGGTTACTCTGTTATGCTCTGTTTTATTGATGATGATGTAAAACTTTACAATCATTCGCAGATGATTGTTTGATTCTCTGCAGTGAGGATTTTATCATAACTTGTGTCTACTTACTACCAAGTACTAAGACTAGGAAGATTTGAAAGCTTTTCCTTTTAACTTCTTTCATATTCTTTCTCTAGAATCTTTGATCATGTTATAACTGTAATTGGGGTTAGACCCTTTTGGTTGGTTATGGCTTCCTCGGACAACCAGCAGACATGGGCACCTTACCAGGACACTAAGGACTGCTCCCTGGGCTTCTGTAGTCTATATTGCCCCCAGTGGTGTTACATGGTCTTTCCTCCTCCCCCGCCTATGGAATTTCCTAGAGAAGGTTCAGGTGCTAATTTATCCCCTCTGGTGATCGCCATTATCGGCATGCTAGCAAGCTCCTTCCTTCTTATAAGCTACTATGTACTAGCTTCCAAATATTGCAGCAACCCGGATTCAAGGAGGAGGAGGAGATCGCAGCATGACCCACATGAAGAATTCAATGATAGTCGCAACCCCTCACGCAATGAGACTTCGCAAGTCGCCACATCGGGCTTAGATGAGGCACTCATCAAGTCCATCGCCGTGTGTAAGTATAAGAGGGGTGATGGGGTGGTTGAAGGAACAGATTGCTCGGTTTGTCTCAGTGAATTCCAAGAAGATGAGAGCTTGAGGCTACTTCCCAAGTGTAGCCATGCTTTTCACCTTCCCTGCATTGATAAATGGTTGAAATCTCACTCCAGTTGCCCGCTTTGTCGCTCGGGTGTGGTGCCTACTACTTCTTTGTCGCCTCAGTTGCCACTGCCTGCCTTGGAAAGCATGCCATATCATTCATCTTCTCGAGAAATCAGACCAGAGAGTGACATGATCGTCGATGTTGATGACTTAGAAAGGGGCGAAGAGGAGCCTAGTTTGATAAGTGATGCTGTTGTCTCCAAGTCCCCACTAAGGACTCCTCATGATTTGAATGGTCCACATGAGAGAGATACTATAATTGAGATCAGTGATGAGGAGATTCGGCCAATTAGAAGATCCTTTTCCATGGACTCATGTCAGGATCGCATTTCGATTGCTGATGAATTGCTGATGAATATGGGAGATGTTGACGATGGGCATTGCCATTTCCCAATGGATGCTGGATCTTCAAAACATTGTGGAGAGCATAGAAAGAACAACAATAGGAGCAGAGTGTTGCATTCTGTTAAGAAACCTACTGCAATGAAAAGATCTTCTTCTTGTGGAAGGTTGTTAACTAGGCAAGGAAGGGGAAGAAATGTGGATCTTCTCATTTGAGATTGATTGGAGGGTATGGAAGATGATGAATAACAGAATATCAACTTCTCCTTACATGGAACTGAATAACCAAGGAGGCAATGAGAGGAGTTTGAAATGGATATTGAAAGGAAGACAGGCAAGAGACCAAGGTGTGCAAATACTACATCAATGGATCCAAATGCTATTATATATTTCTTGAATTGTGGCAATCCTAATCAGAGAATGCATGGTAAGAGGTCCTTAGAAGCCCTGATGAAATCATGGTAAAGAGAAACAGTTACATCCTTTTTGGGATTGTGATTTCATGGAATTTGATTCCTCTTGCTTCCATTCTTTTAGTGATTTATTCATTTCTTTCTGATCACTAAGTATGGTTTCTGTCTGGATGCTGGTGGTGGAGATTATGATGATGAGAAAATTTGCTTTTATTGGATCCTCTCAGTGGTGATTTGCTGTTTCCTTCAGTTTTATGCTTTCCTTGTTTGTTAAGCATCTGTTTTTAAGCTCCCCAAACATTGTTGTCATTCTTGCTAAAATTGTGCCTATGTATTAGTCATTACACAAATTGCCCATTTTAGTTATTGCTTGTTTTCTTAGTGTCAAAGTTGCAATAAATCAAGACTGTGTTTTGGAATTTGTTAGTTTTCATTGTATTCCAGGGCTCTGAGGCTACAAATTCTATGCCAATCAAGATTTTAAGATACAAATAATGGGCTCTGGTTAGTTTGATTCTGGCCCATGAAACAAGCTCTCCTGGAACAGCAGCCCACTAAACCTGAAAGTCAGGCATAAGACCAGCCCATTTGCAAATTATATATAACCTCCTTGTTTAAATATGTTTGTGAAGTTGGGCCTTTTGAGCTTATAAAGTCTCAGGTTTGGCTCATTTTAATAACGGGTACGGCCCGTGGGCCTACAAACAGAACCCAAAATAGGCCCAAAAAATACGACTCCCATGCCAAGTTACAAATTAATCATAGTTTAAGAACTTGGAAACTGGCCTAAACTTGGAAGGTCACTGAGTTACGTAACTCAGGTGAGTCTCCCTAAGTACTCAGTCGAACTCAACCAGACTCATTCAATTGGTAAGGCCTGTAACTCACCGAGCCGAGTAATTATGGCGAATTGGGCTTAGTGAGAAGGAGACTTTAACAGTCCATGGATCATTTGTAACAAATAAATACATTGGGCCCTTGGTTTATTCACTCATGCTACAACCAAAAAAAAAAAAAAAAAAACCTACACCCTATCCCTATCTATGTCTATGAAGGTCTCTGAGAATTCACCAAATGTTTGAGATCTGCTCCACTTCCTACTCCTCAATTTCAATCTCCCATCATCCTCACCATTCACTGGCAGTGAATGGCCAGTAGAAAGCGATCTCTTCAGCCTCTCCGTTGGCGCCAAGTGTCGCCCTCTCCGTGCCGCCATGTCAGCGCCACCCTCAACTGCATGCACTCTCTCCTCTCCTCCCCTCAGAGGAAATGTGAGGCTGGCCTTCATCTTCTCTCTCCTCCCTTTGGTCGTTAGCTTCCGGCATGGAAATTCTAACCTCCTTCAGCTCTCCGGTCCACTCGAGGTCGCACCGGCAGACCGGGCACGTCGTGTGGGTCCCGAGCCAGAGGTCGATGCAATCGGCATGGAACACATGGCCACATACGGTCAGCAGCCGGAGAAAATCATCTTCATCTTCAGAGAATTCAGAGAGGCAGACCGCACAGTCATTGGCAGATTTGGGGTCGATCTGATCGCTAGAGATGGAGAAGGAGAAGGTGGGGAAAGAGGAGATGATGGAAGGGTCAAGGCCGCGAGGAAGGGACAAGGAGCGGCGGATGGTGGACACATATTGGGCAACGATTCGGCCAAGGTAGACGGAGAAGAAGCATATGAGGAAGAAGATGAGGAGGAGGACGGCAAAGATGAGGGAGAGATTTTGTCGTCGTTCCGACGAAAACGACGGCAGCGATGATAATGGTGAATTAAGCGGATGGTTCTGATGGATAACAGGATCCTGGGGCATGGCCGGGATCTGGGGTGGTGTAATTCTATCAACAAAAGAAAGCTAAAACTCAATTCAGGCACTCTGGTGTCATTATTCAATGTTTTTATCACTGAAAGACTAGTAGTTTAAGAGGAATTCTAATGTAAAAATCCCTTGTATTTTTGCATGGAAGTGAAAGGCAGTGAGGAGAAGAAAGAGGCCAAGTTGTCTTCTTTTTTGTGTTTTGTTTTGGGGTTTTTTTTTTTGCTAGTGGAGTTTTGGAGGTAAGCTGAGAAGAGAAAAATGAGAAAAGAGAAGGAAGAAGTTGGTTGTTTGCATGGCAATGATAACGTTAGAATCGGCAGGGTATGGGAGTTGACAAGGAAATGTCAAACGGTTTGTGATATGTGGTGAGGAGGGAAGTACTTTGACCAAGAAAATGAAGTCTGGATTTTCTGGCATATTTTGGTTTTCCTTGTAGGTCTAGTCACTAACAAATTTGTTCAAAAATAATGCTTGCTGGATGTATATTTGGGATGAGGCTAGTAGTTGTTGTAACTGTCAGTCCTTAGGTTGCTACCTCTCCTTTGACCCTCACCTCTTTAATTACTTGAAAGATGAGGCTCATTTAACCATTTATGTTTTTTGCGTTCTATGTAAATAAGCAGCCGGCCCATGACCTTCCATGACCCCATAAAGCCAAAGGATTAGATCATTTTGATCAGCTCATGCTATGGGAACTCCTAATTTAGATTCATATCTTTAGTAATTCATGTTGGGGTGAGGTTGGCAGATTGCATACCAAGAATGGACTCAACATCAATCCCAATCCATCTTCTAATGGTCATTCTATCCGGGGAAAAAAAAAACCACACCAATTTGCTTATGTGCTCATTGGTGTCAACCCCAATCATGAATTGCAGGATCAAATTTGGATCAGGCTGGCACATCAGGCTAGGAATCGACACCTCCCAACTAGCCTACCAAGCAATTTTATAATACGTACAATTAGAAATTAGGTTTTTAAGAGAAAAAGAATAAAAAAATCCTCAAAAGATTGAGCTTTTTTTAACGTAGAGGGTATTTGTATCATTTGCCAAAAGAAGTTTGAGTAAAAGGACTCCACTTCTATAAATTAAACAAGTGAAGGACTTAAAGATAATCCTCAAAATTATGGGGATTTTTAGGATTAATTAAGCCAAAAGGCAGAGAGCATAGAACAAATTTCTGTATAAAGATGTACAAGGTTCGGTTGTGTATCTATTGGACTTAAAACACATTGTTAACTAGGCCTAAATAATGGACCAAGACCCAATTGACCCAGTTACGAGTCTAGCCCAAAATCCATGCCAGGTCACCAGAGTCCACTGACAACCCTAGTTGCAACTTGCAAGTCATTTTCTAGGGCTATGAATGGGCTTAATCCCACCCCAATTAGTTTGAGTCCGCATCTTCTCAAATCCAACAATGCTAAAGTCAAAATTGTTCATTGGAATGTACCAAGGACAAGTAATGGTTGAAATCCTATATCAATACAAATTCAAAGCAATGATTCAGCCCTTATCGAACAAAGGGTCCCTTTTAGGTTGAGGTTACTATGGGCCTAACACTTTATCGGGCCATTTGCAGCTTTTCCTCCGCTAAGTAGGGAGGGAAACTTGCACTTGAGGCTTTACCGCTGGTTAGTATGGTGGTAAAGATGCAGTTGCAACTTTTCCTCCTCTCGGAACGGAGGAAAAGTAGTGCTTGAGGCTTTACCATTGATTAATACGGTGGTAAAGAGGCATTTGCAACTTTTCCTCCCCTAAGAGTGGAGGAAAAGCTACACTTGCACCTTCGCTCTTTATGCAACCGTATAGCCCCCCTTTTTTTATTCACTTTTTGGCCGCCTTGAACCAACAATGTTTACATGTTTACTAATAGAATTTGATACACAAAATTATGACAATTGTTGACGTGTAGTTTCATAGGTTTATACGTTAAAAAATATAAAATCTGCTACAAGAATTGATTTTGTAATTGATTGCCATGCATTTAGTGGGCCCACATGAATGGAGAGATTTTCTTCTATTTCCTTTATCATTCGGCCCTTATAATCAACAGACAAATGGTTTTAAATGGTTGTTTTCGCCAAAATGGTTTGTAAGTCTTTTGGCCAAATGGCCTATGAAGCAACAGAACCATGAGATCCAGCCATTAGGTCTTTCTCCTCAGACACACGTCACGGATTGCGTTAGAGACAAAAGCCTAGGCTCTTTTAGGACCCACTTGGATGCTCAACTATCAAAGGAGGATAGTGTGATGGCAAGGTATTTTTGTAGATATGGTTTTTATTTTTTATTTTTTATTTTACATTGCAAAAATCTTCTTAATCATAGCATCAGAATGATTGATTTAGGGCCTGAGAATTTAATGGCTTCTAAAGTTTTCTTTTATAAGAAATTCAATCAAAGAGTGAGTATAATAATTCGAATTAATCTCAGATTAATTAGAGGGAATGCCATTCATATGGGGTTTAATGAGTATAGAGGATTGGATTTATTGAATTAATTCCATAGGGTGGTTAAAAAAACTTCTTACCTAAGCCATGAGAGACGTCTCTCAAGAGTCGGTTTTCCCTTGCTCTTAATGTGGCAGGCTTTTCAAAATAGGGTCCGAACCCACCCTTTGGCTTTAGTAAAAGAAGAAGTTCCTTTTTTTATTTATTTTTTATTTATTTATTTTTATGCTGGCTTATGGGCCAAGCCAGGCCTAGTACTCTCAGTAGAGGTCCCCTTACAAGAAGCCTGACTTGGACACTCACAGAATCCACACTCATCATAAAAAGGCCAAAAGTACTGAAACTAAATGCAACTTATTTATCTATCTAGAGATGAAAAAATGATGGCTTGGAGACGAGAGAGGGAGAGACGTCCGGAAAAGAGGGAGAGCTGCTCTGGTCGATTAGGTTTGAAAAGGGGGAAAATGAAATGCGAAAACAGAAGCGGCCTATGAAATGAGAACTAGCCATCCACACATGGCTATCGCACGGCCCAGCATATGATCGCATGCTCCCCTAAGCTACAACTTAGGGGAACTATCCTATATATATATAATGCTATGAAACTCGCACTCTTTTAGTTAATGAAAGTGTGGCATGTGTCATCAATGATACACATATCCGATTCTCTTTCTTAAACATACTCCTATAAAGTTGGATCTTTTTAGTTTATTTTAAAATACTAATAAATCATTGACTATTAGATAAGGGCAGAAAATCTCCTTTTTAGATAGGAGTTTGTTGAGAATTTCTTATATATATATATATAATCGTAGACTCTGAAAAGAGTAAAAAACGTGAGTCATTGCTCTTAAGACGGTTTTACCGAATCACGTAAAATTATTTCCTCTGTGGGTTGTTACATCGTACTTTTCGTGCTTCCGCACGGGAACACACAGGAGGTAGGAGTCGGCTGTTCTTTATCTTTATGCGTAGGAAAGCAAAAAAAAGACAAAGTTCATGAGAGTTTCCAGAGCAACAACCTATTCATTCATTCCACTCCCACGTGTTCATGTGAGTCTTCAGAGCATCAGGAACCCACTAATACTACATTCGACTCCCATGTAAACGTGGCATAAAGCTCAGGATAGTGGATGTCCACGGCTACTTTGAGCTAGCCACGTAACAAAAAGAACTAACAACACGTAAACCCCAAGGAGACCATTTCAAGCACCCATAAAAAACTATTCATACCTCTTCCAATCCTTCTAACACCATCTCTATACCCATGGCCCATGGCCAATGGCCCCCCCACCCCAACACACAAACTCAATCAGGATTGAGGAATATATCTTGGAGATTACAGGAACTGTTATATGGCTAGATAAGTTCAACACTTCTATTGACATGGCCAGGCCTCCTCTCTTTCTTAATTCTCTCACTATGGTCTCCTAATTCTTTTTCTTTCACTTCTTTAGGTTTAATTCCCTCATTTCTCCATTATCTACCTAATTCCTGTTTCTTCTCTCAATTTCTCTCCATGTCAATTACACCTCTAGCTCCTACATTATCTCACATTGCATCTAGACGTCCATGAGCCCATATAGGACTGGATTTAAAGCTTTATATATATTTATATATCTATTACAATGAATCAACAAAATCAAATTTTTAGAAAGACTGCATCTTTTAATTCCATTTGTATTTTAGCAACTCTTACAACTCCTAAACTAAATCCTTATAAAAACAGGCCTGATTTCTATATATGTATTTCTTAGTTTTACATATGTTACAGATCTTATTCACTCAATTACTCGTAAGAAAGTCGTCTAATATTCTTCTTGCCAATTTCTTGTAAGAGTTGTTTTGCATGCTTTGTTAACAGTTTATAGTACTCTTTAATTATTTTTTTCACTCAAATTTAATATTTCTTTTTACAAATAATTATCTTTTACTCTTTTCATAAATGTTTATTTTTGCTTCATCATCATCCTATCCTTAAATTAATGCAGATTTGTATTTTTACGCCAAACCCAACCCAAACAACCCCAAGGAAAAGTTTCTGGTTCCCTCTTTCCTTTCTCTTTATTTTTTTTCTTCTCATGAACTTCATTGCCTTTGTCATGCAGGGGTATGTGGACGTTACAGAACTTCAGTCACAAACAAAGGTTAGTATCCCTCCCCCGCTCTTATTTTTACAGGTCAGAAATGGGACATTTTATTTTAAGAGGACTTGCTTCTATTTCTCTAAGATGAGTAGATGGTAGGATTATGTGAAAAATGTTCTTATTTTCCAAACCTCTGCCCGCTCTCTGGACATTTAGAAAAATAACTCCAAACGTCATAAATCTGGGATGGCGAATGGATATTATATATATAGTCTTTAACTTGTCTTATTCGAAAAAGTTGCAAAGAGTGGCATATCTTCGAATTCTCCACCTCACCATCATAGTCCAACTATTCTAGAAAATTAGAAATTACATATTGACAAATTGTTTGTGATATTTTATTGAAAATAGCTAATGACAAACTTATAGAATACAATGAATATCATTAATTTAAATTAGAAAGCCTAATCACATCCTTATAAAATATAATATAACAGGCACTTCATCCCCTATGATCACATCGTCCTTCTAAAATATCATGTAATTAATTTCGAGAGGTAGCTCAATTAGCCTAAGACAATGGTTTGCACCTGGAGGTTGAGGGTTCAAAATTGCACTACCACACTAGAGCCACAGGGGATATACCTGGCTCCCCATTGGCCCTTAGGGATTATTCAATCCCAAAGGATTAGGACACCTTCCGTTATAAAAATATATCGTGATTCCTATTTTCTTTTAAAAGCATACGAATAATGTGGCTTGACAAAGCAAACAATATCGATAGGCTTGTACGACTGCAAGGAAAGGATAACCTATATTTTTAACCGTTTAATTGTCTTATTTGTCCTTCTAATACATCTATCAACTTTGTGAGTGCAAAAAGCGAAATTTGGCTTGCTTTCATGATATGGGTGTTCATGGCTCAGACCAAATCCATTTTAGAAACACTAGCTTAGACCCGAACCAAGCCTGACACGGGTGTGAAAGTTAAGCCCAAACCCGCACATTTAATTAATCGGGCCAGGCTGGGCTGGGCCAAGCCGAGCCGAACCGGGCTTTATATATGTTTTGTAGGCATTTGAGCAATTGTTTGGACTAATTAAACTATATTACATGCATTTCTTTCACTAGCCAGGCCATGCCGAGGTTAGGCTTTCTATCACTTAATTCAAGTATGGGCCAATTATTAAATGGGACCCAATTACATATCCAAGCCTAGTGATTGATCCAAGGAAAATCTTCTGATTCCGCCATAGTGCTAGTGGCCTCTTGGCATAGCGATTAATGAATGGAAAATTCTTCGTCCTCTATTTCGAGTTCCAACATATATATATATATATATATATGTCTCACACACATATATTTATTCTGTAAGATCTAAGATGGTTTGCAATCAGATTTTGATGTAAACTTATGCATTAAATCATACATCATAGAAAATCTTTTTTTTTTTTTAATAACGGAGGGTGTCTCGGTCCTTTGGGCTAAAATAATCTCTACAGGCCTAGGGGGAGCCTGATAAATCCTCTGTGGCTTCAGTATGGTAGTACAATTTTGAACCCTCAACCTCCGGTTGCAAACCATGGTCTTACGCCAACTGAGCTACCCTTTGAGGTTATACATCATAGAAAATCTAAAGACATTCTGTGTCCTGATCTTGAAATTTGAAGGATTGGGTCTAATACTTAGCGATCAACGGTCTTGATCAAATATGGTTTCCTCCCATCTCCCTTTCTCCCACTCTAAAATGCTTGAGAGTGATGGTATTGTGCAAACATGTGTAAGAAAGACAAAAGACTAGAATAGATTACAAAGGGAGAAGCTCTATAATCTATTCTTCATTAAAAATTGAAAGACTTGCTTATCTTTAAAAAAAAAAAGGAAAAAGAGAGAGAGAGAAAAGACTAGAAACACCCTTTTGAATAAACCTTAGAGGGATATCTTTCCATCAAAGAAATCCAAAAATGGTAAATTTTCTTAATCTCCTCAATTACTTAGCAAAACAAGATTCCTAAAGGGTCAATTTTTTTAAAAGTGAATATCACAAATTAGAAAAGCAGAAAGTCAACTTAGCATGTGGGCCTTTAGATTGTATTGGACATATGGTCATGATGGACCAGTCTAGTCTAACGTATCTTTGTAGGTGAGCATGAGTATTACTGATCTCTTATTAAAAAGGAATTGAACCAACGGGGAGGGGCGAAATTATAAGAAATGCAACTGTGAAAACTATGTTGGATTAAATGTTACCCCTAGACGACAGTCCCTCTGCTCTATTATAGCATTTGAATAAATGGCATGTAAAATTTAGGGAAAAAAACGTATGCAAAAGAACTCAAAACAGCCATTTAGAAGGAAAGTTAGATAACAATGTCTTTAACTTTCCAATGTATCACAGTTTAATTATTTTTTTTTCCATTGTTAAACTCTTATGATCATTACCTGTTATTACTCGTATTGATCTTGTATTTTATTTATAAATTATCCTTTTGTGCTTGTTGTTTATTTTGTCTATTGGTGCATAGGTACCGACCCCTATCCTAATGTGGAGGAGGATGGTCAAACGATTCAAGCGGTTGATGCGAGTGGAGAGTCGGAGATGGCTACGGAGCCGTCTGAGCCTACTTGGGAGAGAATGTCATTTTAAAATTTCTTTAGATGAACTTTCTTTAATGATAAATTTTTCCTTAGTAATTGTTTGATTTATTCTGCAACTTTAATTTTTATTTCCTCATCTGATAATTGTGTTGGATTTTAATTATGAACCTTGAATACCAATTGAATAAAGCTTCTGTTGAATTTAATGAAATTTATTTTAACTCACAACTATTTGTTATGTGGGTTCACTTTTAGAAGTTTGTGTTGTATTAAACACAATAAAATAAATATTTATTTTTATTTTTAACGTTATCCATGGCTGTATTTTTTGGTACGTCACAACAAGCACATGCGACACAAAAGACCATACGAGCAGATCGTTGCTACCAGCAGAGGGCTCAGTTTACTTGAGCCCACAGTTGCCGGAGAAGAAATGTTGCAGGGATCATATTCTCTGTTGCTGCCCACACGCGCGGAGAACGGCTGCCTGTTGCTATTGGTGCCTCGCAGTCTTTGTTGACGGTCGCCGGACTTGAAGGAGGCGGCACTGCCAGTTCTCAGAGAGGCTGCAAAGGCTCTTGTTGCAGAAGCCAGATCAGTATTGGGATTTGGCCACTGGAACCGGAGAAGATGATTGTGGCAAGCGTGGATCGATCCTTTATTTGGAGTATCAAAGCAAATCGATCTTTGGGATTTGGCCACTCCCCGGATTGAACGAAGATCGCAGAAGGATCTGGAGTATCAATCTTTGATTTGCAGATCAATCTTGAAGTGGGGCAGGCGCGATCGAAGCAAATCATAGAGGTGGGGCGCATGTCGTGGTGGTTTGGATCTGTTGCAGACATAGACATAGAAGAAGAGCAGATGCATCTCGGAAGATCCATTGTAGGTAAGAGAGGTGTCCATCAAGGCGATATGCATGCATTATCATTACCGGCCCACTTGGTTTTTCCCCTTCTGGGTGCTCTCCCTCTGTAGAAAACAAGAGTTTTCTTCATCCCAAGAAGTGCTTCATTAGAGGTGCTGTACCCTGCTACACTTGCTCTGTTGGTTCTCTAACCCACTTTGGTATTTTTGATCTATGATGCTAAAGAAATACTACTCTCTCTCCCCCATCTTGGCTACACCTGCAACCCATTATAATCTATTAAGCTATAGGCTTTTTTTAAATAATTTACAGGTGTTTTAGTTTTCATAACCGTTTTCTCCCCCACTTTCCCCACTTCCACCTCACATCTCTTTATGCCCATCTACTCCCTTTCAACAAACATGCAACTCAATTACCCATGGAGATTCTACACAATGCATTCCCTCCTCTCTTATCATCCACTAATTTCAACTCTCATTCTACCTTTATTTTACTCCTTCAGTTTCCTTAGGTTACATAGATGACAATGAGGAGGAAGTTTATAGATGGACGATTGCTTTTTCATATATTTGAATTTCATCTTCCACAAATGGTATTCACTTGTTTTCTTATGATTTTTACTCCATCTTTTAAAATGTTTGATATTTAGTTTCCTAAGTATTGAAGACTTTTATAGTTATGTTCATTCAAAATTTATTAGTCAATTATATTTTTATAGATTAATTGATGTTTAACCTTTTTACGTAATGATGTTTAAGTTTATCGATATTTAATTTATAATGTAGATTCATTTTATGGTTGTTTAATCTTTATTTAGTGGGCAAACTTGTGCTTAGCACGGGTTTCTGTGCTAGTTAACATTATTGTAATGATAAAAGACGTTGAGTAGAGGCCATGTTCAACAAATCCAAAGTACCAAAAAAAAAAGAAAAAAAAGAAAGAAGAAACCTCCATATTCTGGAAGAGCTCATATGAGACTTTCTCTTAGGATAATGATATAAATTAAATACAAGTCATTGAAATGGGTTCTATTAATAGAATAGAAACTGGGTGCAAATGATGATGAAAAGTAGTGGGAGTGGGCTTAAGTCGTCTTTGTTGCAGGAGACCAAGGAAATGCAGCACATCCCCAGGAAGTGCAACAGCAACGGAGGAGGAGGGAGATGGCAGAAAATTGGTCTTTTGTGTCACACGTGCTTTTCACACGGTCCAACTTATGTTATCGTAAGCTGGCTTTCATAAGCTCAAGATCAGAATAAGATAAACTCATGTGTGTAGTGGGGCCAACTTGGGGACCCACATGGGGATGGGGGGATTTCAAGGACTTCTTGGGATCTTCCTCTTTATAAAAAATCAGTCACAACCGTGATTTCTATTATCTTCATATGGGCCCAAAATTTTAATGGTCAACGGTTCATTCGGATCGATATATAGTGGATCCAACGGTTCAGTAAATTCAGATATGACCGAAAGTTGGTGGACATGTGCAATTTAGGGCTGGAAGGGGGGGGGGGGGGGGGGGGGTCATGTGTGTAGTCAATTTGGATGGACCAAAGGTAGGCCCTACATGCATGAGCTTGTGAAATTTTATTCTAAGCTTGATCGTAGGAGAGCTTTGCTCATATATATATATATATATATTTGTGTGTATGCGTGATGTAATCTGCAACCCCTACACTCTGAAGAGAGTCAAGATGTAAACCGTTGCTCTCTTGCCTTGGACGTATGTTGATTTGTTGAACCATGTAAAATCATCGACTCTCTCTTATGTGACATGTTTGGTCGATTATAGGATTCACACTACCGCACGCAAGCGCACAGCACACGGAATTGATTTCTATCATCATGCATGCCGGCTGAGAAAAAAACCAAACTAACTTTATTCATGGCCGAGACAAAACACAGCCAACACACTTGTGGTTGAGTGGTGTTGGTATTTTGATATCACGCGTATGCGCGAGAAACGTAGGGCTTTAGTTGGATGATATCACTCTGTGGCCACTGGGCCAACCTACACAACAAAAAAAACAAAAAAGAGGGTACACAGCACAAAGCTGGGCCATTCTCTGGTCAGCTTTTCACATCCACGACACAAAACTCACACTGGCCACTCGACTTGAACAGAACACAAACACTTCTACATTCCCGCCACATTGTGGTTAAATTAATCTAACTGTCTCAATGAACCTCTTCTTGGTGATTGCATGACGAGAGAGGAAATCGAGGAAATCTTTGAAGCTGATGTCTCCATAGGCCACTGGGTGTTGGTCGTCCACAAGCTCTGGCACTGGCCTAACCTTCTTCTCCATAGCGAAGCTGTGAAGGCTAGCTATAGAGATCCTCCTCTTCTCTGCATTTACTGTGGCCCTGTGGACCACACTCTTATATCTTCCATTGCTCATGACTTCCAAGTGATCACCCACATGGACCAAAAGCACACCGTCGACGGCCGGGACCGGCACCCAATTCCCCTCCTTGTCCATCACCTGTAACCCCTGGCAATTCTGCGACAGAATTGTTAGGCACCCGTAATCAGTGTGTGGTGGAATACCGAGCGCCAGCTCCGGTTCCGGGCATGCAGGGTAGTAGTTCACAGACATCACTTGCATACCCTCTTCCATCTCATCTTTCAAGTACTTGGGCATCAGTCCTAAGCTCTCAAAGATAGCTCCCATCAGCTCAAGTGATAGCTTGTGCATTGCTTCTGCATACTTCCCCATATTCTCTCTGAACAAGGAGAATTCATCAATTAATTACTTTTATATGATTTGATGGGAAGGGATGAGAGTAGAAGGAATCGGTTTGGGTTTGTTACCTGTATTGGCGTGGGTTGGATGGCCATGAATTGACCCATTTGGAGAGTGGATGGGAGTAGTGCTTGAGGAAGTCCCTCCAGAAACAGACAGTGTCCTTAACATGGTTGAGGCTGGTGCCATATCTCACAGGCTTCTTCACATCACCTGACAGGAGAGGCATCTTCTCCTCCACAGGCAGGTTGAAGAACTCTGAAGCTGCATCCATTGCCCCTTCAATGAGAGAGGGAGGAATTCCACAGTTGATCACCTGCCAAATTTAAGCAGAGGCATAATCTTTATTTTTCCATTCATTCATTCATTAAAAAAAAAAAATTTGGTTTGAGAAGAGGACTAGGGCCTATCAGCAGCCAATTTTGGCTAAACTAAATGGGACCCATAAATAGGAAGGCAGATGGGATCCATATAATTACTCGGCCCCGTAGAACAATTTTTCTGATCCATTTTGTTGGGTCCCTTGATTGGTTCGACCTGCCAAATCAATCCAAACCCTACTTGGCAATTCAAGAATCAATAATGGACTCTTGTAACGTTCTGGTTGTGTTTTGAATTAATTGACCGTTCCAAATACAAGGTTTGATCAAACTTGGTTAATCATGACCAATTGCGTAGAAGATGAATGGCTCATGTGGGTCCCATTGCTGATGTCAACCAATAAAAAAGGGTATCATCTCTGTAATTGAAACTAGAATAATTGGAGCTTGGAATCAATAAACGGAAGTTTATGATTACCTGAAAGATCCCATATTCTTTACACGCAAGGCCGATCTCACCAATCACATGAGGCCTAAGAGTGTTGTGGTGCAGCAAAGCCAAGTCTACAAGAGGCAGGCTAGTGTTGGGACTATGCTGAATGTCAAGATTTGGGCGTTGAGAGACAGGGAGAATGAAACGTTTGGGAACACGAGACAGACCCATCTCTGTCAAACTCACTGTACTTGTGAAATTTGTGGGTATTACTACTTCCTTCTCTTCTGTCATTCTCCTTCTCTTCACACTATGTAGTTAGCTTCTGTGGGTAATTATGTTTGTGGTTAGCTTCAGATGTTGCATTACATCAAGTCCAGTGCTTGCCTTATATATACAAGTCAAGTCTAGTGGGGCCTGCAGGGAATTAGAAGCAGATTTGGGATAAGAAAAACTAATGTTTTGACATTCAAGAGCGGAGAAAAATATTAATGGGAATGATGTC
The DNA here is from genome assembly GCA_038049695.1 of Cinnamomum chago. Taxonomy (NCBI): domain Eukaryota; kingdom Viridiplantae; phylum Streptophyta; class Magnoliopsida; order Laurales; family Lauraceae; genus Cinnamomum; species Cinnamomum chago. The sequence continues at coordinate 2,198,268 of CP142456.1, forward strand.
CAAGTGTGTTACAATGAATGATGAGCTCGTTTGGCAATTCTACTCTTAGAGTCAAGTAAAATAAAGTCTCAATTTCTATAAAAAAAAATCACACCAAAACACTTTAATTCAAATTTCTCACTATATTTTTCAAAAAAATGTCAAAAAGTAATCTCATTTTTCTACTAAAAAACAAAAAAAACTTCACTTTTCAATAAAAAAAAGTAAAAACGATTTCATTACAAACAACTAAAAATAAAATACCATCATAACCCACTTATATTTTATTATTTCCTCAAAAAATAATTTATCCCACTTAACTCCATTAGTAAAGAACCCAAACATGCAGGGGGATTTTGTTGAATTTGTTTTTTCATGGGCATGTGTATATATGCATGTACCTGGGAGGAGGGAATTTTAGACAACTTAGAAGGTGACATCACAACACCAAATTCCCATGAATGGACTCTGGGAACATCTTTCTTCTGATCGTGGCTGCATGCTTGTGGCTCATGATACCTTCTGCAAATCGCAGCCCTCGTTATTTACAAAAATGGATTTGCGGCGTTTTTTTAATTTTTGATAAGAACGGGTGTTTCTCTCGACGAATGTCTTTGCGGCGTTTTTTTAATTTTTGATAAGAACGGGTGTTTCTCTCGACGACTGACACTGTCAAAATGCCCGTTAATACGATACGATCCTATCGAGTTTGGATGGACTCTTAATGGGTTGAAATCGTTAATGGATCTAATCCGTTAACACATTAAGTTAATGAGTTGTATACGAATTAAATCAGTAACCCGTTAATAACCCGCTTAATCCGTTAAAAATTTTTTAGTTTCTAAGTATAGCTAGAATTAATTTATATTCTAAAAGAAGAAATTAAAATTTATTGTTTTATAGTGGGTTTTAGGTGGGATCCACTCGAGATCCTCACTAACGATTTCATGTGGCTTATATATTTTTCTCCTTATATATTTTTGTATGGATTTCCTTTTAATTTTTGAAATGACATAATGACTTATCGGATTAACGGGTTGGGTCGTGTAACCTGTTAAATTAATGGGTCGTGTTCGGCTTTGATTTTTTTACCCATTAAGTTAATGGGTCGTGTACATGTTGAGGTGATTTTAACACGAATTCGTTAACCGTAACCCGAATTCGTCAAACACAACATGATTGATAGCCCTACTGACACGGCCAACCACTATTTGAGGAAAAAAAATTCAAATAACTAGAGGGGTTTTTTCAAAATTTGTGCCCATTTGTTTGCATGAAATTGAAAGAAATTTATTTTTAAAAGTGATTTTTTTATAGAAATAGAGGTGAAGACCCATAAATGTGCCGATCGCGAGTTTGGCGCACTATTCGGATACGTTTTTTTTTTTTTTTTTTAGCGCCTAGTCATTCCTCTTGAGATTCGAATTTGCGACCGGTTGGTTCTGATACTATCTTAAATTTCTTTAGATAACGATTCATATCAAAACCTTGAGGCTTTAGTAGAGGCAGCAGAAATACTTTTCAATATTCCCCTCGGGTATAGCCCACTCCTCAATAAAAGAGAATAATATGTGTAGAGGGTTGTTTGAGTAGAAAATTGAGAGAGGGAGAGAGAGACCAAGATAGAATTCTTTTGCAATGGAAGAAGGGGGGGGGGGGACTAAGGGCTTTTTAAGTAGGGGCTGGCCCAAATCAGCCTATAGCCCTTTGGGCATTTTTTCAAGTCGGTGGGAACTGAAGCCCCCACACCCATATATGTGAGTCGGCCCTTGTTAATACACTGGGAACATGTTGTAGTGCATGAACTCTCAAATGTTTGAGGGGACAATTCATCATATTAACATATTAAGAGAGTTAGAATGGCTCCTTACCTTAGTGGTAAGGAGTGATAGTTTTCATTGTGAGGTCTTGAGTTTGAACCCAAACTCTTCCCTCTTTGCATATACGAGTTTTTATTACCCCACATGTGTGAGTTGTGTCTATGTCTCCTCACATGTGCGAGTTTCCATCACTTCGCATGTGTGAGTTGTGTCATGAGTCTCACGGTCTTAGCCCCTTTGAAAGAAATAATATATATATATATATAGACACACTAAGAGAGTACAATTTCAGTAAGTCTTGAGTTGTAGAGTGTCACCCCTCATATGCGATGACCCATTAAACGGTGTTAAACATCTAATCGTTGTACTAATTTTTTTTATGGTGTACATTGAATGAAAACTCTAATTACATGAAAGACTCCAACGATTAGATGTTTAACACCGTTTAATAGGTCGTCGCATGAACGAAGGGAGGAGGAGGAGTGACTTCCCGTTTGGTAAATTTACTAATAAAGTCAAGTTAAGTTAAACATCCCATCAAAAACACTTTTTACAAAAATTCCCTCCATCTTTTCCAAAAAAAGTCAAAAAGCAACTACATTTACTCACTAAAAGACAAAAAATCTACATTTCCCCATACAAAAAGTCAAAAATATTCCATTCCAAACAACTAAAAACAAAATATCATCATAACTTACTTATATTTTATTCATTCTTTTCATTTCACTTCACTCCACTTTATTTTAAAAGTAAATTACCAAACGGGCCCAAAAGAGTATTCCAATGGGTAGAAAATGGTGATACAGAGAAAAAAGAGAAGAGTATTCCAATGGGTAGAAAATGGTGAAACAGAGGAGAGAGAGAGAGAGAGAGAGAGAGAGAGAGAGAGAGAGAGAGAGACCTCAAGTTGCTTTTCGTTACTCTTTGTTGAAGTCAAATTTGACCCTTAATTGAGGGATACTTACATAAAGTTATGAAGTACATGGGTGTCTTTTGAGGTTTTATGAGAATTTAGGGTTCTTTTTGTTTAAAAAACTCTTTTTTTGAGAAAAAATTTAAATAAGGCCTTAAGTCTTTGCTTTATTTTAAAAGTGGAAACAAGTTTAATTTTTTTTTTTAAATTAGTCCCTAAGTTTTCTAGGAAATTTTCAATTAAAGATACCCGTCTATTTAAAGCTATTTTCCGACAAGTTTTCCCTCAATTTTTTGAAAGTACTCAAATTATCATTTATTAAAATAAAACTCTCATTCAGTTCCTCTAATTCTCCTCATTTCTCTCACCATCGACCTCACCGTGATCAAGAACAATCAGTTTCCCAAGGCGATCAGTTGTATTTAGTGGTTGCCAGAACCATGTTATGACTTTAAATGAAGAGTAATTTAATCAGTTACTTCAAAAGATATTGAGGGAGAAATCATCAGAAAATGTCTTTAAATGGCCGGATGTTCTTAATTGAAAACTTATTAAAAAAAATTAGGGACTAATTTGAGAGTTTTAAAACTTGTATCCTTTTTTGAAATAAGATAAAAACTTAAGTCCTTATAGGGAAACTCTCCATTTTGTTTGTGTGTGTGTCTTTTTTTGTTTTTTTGTTTTTATAGGATATAGGATTTACGTTGCTGCTTCCAAATTGCCTGCAGTTGCTTCCGATCGACGAGCCAGGGACTTGTGATGCCAAGGTGCCAAGTGCCAAGCCCACCCATGCACCAAGGGGTCTTGTGGTGCCAAGTGCCAAGACCACCCATGCAAAAGGGGGTTTGTGGTGCCAGGTGCCAAGTGCCAAGAGCAAACCCCACCCATGCGGTGTTGCTTCCAATTTGAAGGGCCAAGGGACGTGTGAGTGGACTATGACTGGGTTGGCTCTTGATGCCCAGATTCAGCTATTTTTAGTGTTGTCTTCTTCAGTGAGTGACACATTGACTTGAGCAGTTGAGAAGACAGTGCGGAATAAGAATAAGGGGACAGGAGTCACAGGGTACGTTGCGTCCGCCAGGGCTTTGGACTTGGGGAAGGACCAAGTCACTCAAGGAGTCCAACTCCACGGTGGTAAGGGCTTAAAATTCCAAATTCTGGAACCTCTGATAAAAAGTGAATAACAAATAGTGTATAAAATTTCCATCATCATTTATTTATAAAAGGGAAATATTCAAGTGAGAATTTTTTGTCAGACCCAACTAGCAGCCCATTCAAACCTAGCAACTAATAAGGAACCCCTTGATAGTCACTAATCACAATGATTGGCACATATCCGATTGAGTTGAACCGTTGGATCGATGGTTGAATTTTTTTTTTTAATATGAAGTCATTAAACTTGTGGGTCATGGATGAAGGGGTTAGGGGCATGGGTCTGGGGTCAAACTTGATACTTGAGGTAGTCTCACATAAATCTTTCCATCCCCCTTGATCTCATCCCCAAATGGGACCCATAATTGGGCCCTACAAAAAAGTTCTCAGATAATATATGAGAACTAGTTCTTATCTGAATATTATCGTTTATAAAAATGGTCAATCCTACATGGGGCGAGCTTTTTTAGGATAAGATTTGGAGAAATGAGATATTTTATTTTGAACAGCTCGGATTTTCAATAGATCAGTCCTATTATAGAGTTACACTCCTTCACCTCAAGATTTTTCAAGTAAGTGCTGAAAATACTAACTCACAAGATCTGGGGAGCCTTTGAGGACTTATCCGAATGACTTGGAGAGCTTATCGCCTTAGAAACCTGAAAGGGAAAAGGAAGCAGTCAAAAGTCCTGGCTGTGGGTAGCACAGGGCTCTCCGATGCCTAAGTCAGTTCAAGGGCGTTGGTCGGAGAAGAAAGAGTAGTGCTTGGATAGTTGCATGAATGTAGACGTGCGTACTTAGTTGGGTGGTGGATCCCCTTATATAAGAAAGATGTTGGATTTTTGTTAGTGGGCCCCCTGTTTTGACTGCTAGGGACAGGTTAGCCCATAGAGCAATTGATGAGGGTCCAATATAACCCACATTGCATTAAATGAAGGTCCGATCAGCCCATGCTGCATTAAATGCCAATCACGTTGGGCCTGATCTCGCCTTGACTTGTTGGCGGTTGGGGTCCTATCGGATCCTTTCTTGGACCCTGTCCTGATACGGTTGCAGCCATTGGATGTGGCTCTGTCAGAGATTTGGTGAAGGTGGGTGTATATGTCTCATCAGCGCGTACCCGAACCCTGTCACGTGTCCAAATGTCAGGCGTGGCGGCCTGTGCCCGTCTCGGGAAGTTGCTTATCACCTCGGCTGTAGCCGAGATGCGCATCTCTTTTTTGACGTATCATATCGCCGAGACAGTGGCCATCAGTGCTGGTCTCGACAAGCGCTCCAGTGTTCGTGCCGAGGCACGTGCGGCCGAAATGGAACACAAGTAGGGATTATTGCCAACCTTTGCTTAACTTGTGCATTAAGAGATGCCCCACACAAAATGAATTGTGCCTATAAAACGAGCCAAAACCCATAAACCCAACATGAAATACATTAGACACCATCCAACTGAGTATGGATCCTCTGACTCTCAAACTCAGGGATAACCTAAGATGAAAGAGTGGAACTTATAGTGAGTTGCCTCGCCTGCCTCAAATTTAAGCCGCTAATGACGAACACCCTCACAATCTAATGAGATATTCTCAAATTGTATTCCAATAAGAGTTTGATCCATTGTATGATTGGCCATACAATAAATATAATTATTAATATGTATAAGATTGTGTTAATCATATCTTTAATCAAATGGTCAATCTTATGGCCGAATCAATTCTTATTTAAAAATAAAATTTTAAAAATAATAATTTTAGATTTTAAATAGATAGGCCCGATTAGGAAGTTCCACTGATTGTACCCAGTGTTTATAGAACTCAAAGCCTCATCAATCCATCCATACATGCCCCTCTCACTGATTGGGTAGGCAGAGAAAGGGACCTCACTCTCAGTTATCATAAAGTCACATAGATTCAGCTTTTTAATGTTCTCACCTGCATGTCACCTTCCCTTTACCGAAGGTCTCTTTCAGTGAAGGGGGCTCCCTTACCTCCCCTTAGCTAGGGTTAAAAGAAAAAAAGAAAGAAAAAACTCTACATTGACTTCAGCAATTCAGACAACTGTACAACATAGGAAGAAGCACAGGCTACCTGGTATCTGTACAGTGCATACCTCATTATTTTAAAGAGTCCGGATGCTCTGGGACTTGGGACTTGGTATCAGACAATCAGTTCAAGTTTTGAAGATTCAAAGGAGCTGAACTCTAGTTTAAACATGAGTCCATATCATGCTAATCTATAATTAAAGAAACAAAAGTGAATGTAAAGAAGTAACATTAAATAATATTCATTTTAATAGAAAATAAATAAAGGCAAAATGAGAAATGATATCCGGCCATGCACGACTCTACTTCTAATTCACATCCCAAAAAGGTCAAGGTCAAGGTCGCATTTACATTGCTGCCTTATATCCTTGACGCCTCACTTATTTAATCGTCCTTAGAGACCATTTGATTATAAATTTCTTTATTTCAATGCAAACTATAAACGAATGCTGGGGCTGCCTACATTACTGTATTGGATACAATAAAAAAAATCACAAAATGAGATGATACTTTATTGAGGATCTCACTTGTTTGGAGAGAAAATGGGCAGACAAAACAAGTGAAGATCTCAATATTGGGAAAGTTGAATAGGAACATATTATGTGAGGGAAGGATGACACAAGTCCCCATTAAATGCCCTGGAGATCCTGGCTCTGCAAGGCTGGACAAGGCACATTGCCTCTGAAAACCTCATTTATTTTGTCTAAAAATGCTGCACCCAAAAACTACAGTCCCATTTATACTCATTGCAGAGGCCCAAAACTCCAAACCCATTTGTTCTCATTGCAGGGGTCCAGCTACCATCCCAAACTGTCTCAAGCATCTGCCACTGTGAAAGGGCACTCTTTAGACTAAAAATAAATAAATAAAAATTGCACATTAAATTTGAGGTCCCAAAATCAAGGGATAATATGACATGGTTAGAGTGATATTTGAATTCTTCTCTCATAGCTTTTTTTTACAGGGATTGATTTTTAATTTAGTTGTTTTTTATGGAAGGAGGTGCATCACCAGTTTAGCTACTGGTGGATTGGCCCTTGTGATAAGATGCATTGAGGCTGGTCCCATTAAAAATAGAAGAAGATCTTCAAAAGCAAACCCAAAATTTTTTTTAGTGATCCTCTGTGCTACATAGGAGATATGGTTTATGACCTTTTTCTTTTTGTTTGAATGGTAACAATATCATTCATTAAAGGAAAAGAGAATACAAGAAAAAGAAGAGGGGAAAGAAAACAAAAAAGGGTGCAAGAGCATTGAACCCCACCCCCAAGAGAAACTACATAACAAGACCCACTGAAAGAGACAACCTCTCAACCCCTGCTTAGCTAAACTATCTACCATAGATTTAGCTGATCTAACCTCATGACGGAAATATAGTTTATGAACTTGAGCTTCTATCTTCCTTATTCAAGGAGCCACGTATTATTCACTGATTCAAGGAGTTTGAGTTCTTTGATTCTCAATATCATGGAAGATTTCTAGATGCTTTTCAATGGGGCTCAGCCAGTAAATTGCTTGAAATAAATATACGGGCTCTCACCAAATTTCACTTGAATAGGGGTTAGCTCAATGTCAGATCGATCATAGAATACATTAAAATATAATGAAATTTCCACGTATTCTATATGTGAAGAATTTGATGATGGCCCAACTCCCACAGGACTAAAATTTAGCATTTAAGATTTTGCTCTACTTGAAGTTGGCCCACCAAATGATTGACCATATGATGAATAATGTGGTTAATAAATATGAGTAATAATGATCGTCAATAGGTATGCAAAGGAATTTCCACTTTTGCCCACTGCATCATGTTATTTACAAATGAATACTTACTTTTATTTAAGATTTATTTGTTGCATTTCCATATGAAATTTGAGCGTTTTTTCTTCAAAATAAATGTTACACCCCAACCCCAATTTAATCTTCATTAGTGTTAATTAATGAGGAGTTAACTTAATTAATTATGCTTAGCTATAAATTATTGGACTTAGTACTCATTAGTCTTTTTAGACTGAGTTAATTGAGTCTTGAGTCTTGAGTCTTGAATAGGTGAGTGGAGTAGAGTTGACTCACTTGGATTGAGTCAAAGGCCTTTTTCATAATTATAGATTTTCTCGTTTTGCATCGTTTTCACGTCATTTTGGCGTCAACGCATGTATTTAGTTAAGCTTGTCAATTTTCGTATTCGACTTTACTTCATTTGATCACTCGTTGAGGAAATGGGCCATCGTTTGACTCAAACTGGAAATATACAAAACCAGTGGACTTTTCTGCAAAATGTCCATCTTTATCACCTACACCAACCCCATTCACTCATTCCATTCGGTTGTTGCATGTGTGCTGTGGAGAGAGTGAGTGAGAGAACTCTTCTTCTCTTCTTTCATTTCCGATTCTCTCCCTTTCCCTAAGCTATTTAGCCTTGACAAGTGCAAGTGAAGATAAGTGTGGAGCTCTTCCTCTTCATCTTCTTCATCTCCATCTCTTGTTTCAAGAAACCATTTCTTCTCCAACTTCAATTTCGGAATTATTAAAAGAGGTAGGCTTCAAACTCTTTTTGTTTGGATTGTTGAGTTGTATTAGAGTCAAATTAAGGACCCTTGTGATAGACATGCATTCATATTCATGTGTTTTTCATGTGTATTGTATCTAGGGTTGAATATTTAGGGATTTTAGGGTTTGGAACACCAAGAGAGTAAAAGAGTTTGGAAAGCTTAAAATTTGAGGCAAGTATATGCATAATATGGATTTACATTCTTGTTAATTTCATTGACTCAATGATACTTTTATTCAATGCTCTTAGTTCTTAATAAATGAATGATTTGAAATGATTTCAAGTTAATGGAATTGATTGGAAGAATTATTAGTGTTTATGTGATGAATGGGAGCATGAAGGCTCCATTCTCTTTGCAGGTTTAGTAGTGGGAGGAAAAATGTAAGGGAATGAGGAATGGAAGGGAAGGGAATTCGAAAGTCTGGGATTCTGGACAGTTCGCTCGAGCGAACTTGACACATCGCTCGAGCGAACAAACCGTTCGAGCGAACTAATAAGGTCGCTCGAACCTTCAACTCTCTGGAAAGGGTCCGCTCGAGCGAACCTAATGCTGTAGCTGGGCCCTTTTTTACCCCAATTTTTGGGTGAATTATCATCCTTAACCTATTTTAACCCACCTTAAATGTTCCAAATGGATACTTAAGGTGCCTACCATATTCCATAGGAAATTAATAACTCTTTTGACTCCTATGATCATAAAATGGAACCATTAACCTCAATAATTGGGCCATTGAATAATTTTTAGTCCAACACTATGCCATGAAGGTTGTTTGGAAATGTAACGTAATTCTCTTAATTAGTGACACCGAACAAGTAGTAATACGTTGACTTTCTGAATTCACCTTGTATTGGACGGTGAAGGACTTAATTCAATAGTATAATAGTGTATTGGCTAGTAAATTTCCTTAATTCCTTGACTTATTGCATTTCATATTGGATTATATCTTCATTTGACAGATCAATCATTATAAATAAATAAGTTTATTTCATTTTCCAGAATCCTTTGAGGTTTAATAGCTCTATTTCCTCCGTCATTCTCTATATATGGTACATCGATTCAGTACTTGTGAAATGTGGATTGAGTGAGTATAAGATTCGATGATATATGAATTGAAGTGATTTTTATTTAGAAATGAGTTAGAATACAAACTCACTTGAGTCCACTTATTATTTGATTAGTTTGATTCAATTGAGTCGGCATTACCTAGCTTTGACCTTGTGACGCCCGACGGGGCCAGCACTTGGTTTAGTTTTGAGAGACTACTGCAGTAAGTCGCCTGGAGCACTGGAACTCCAGAACCGGGTAGCCAGTTAGCCTTTGGCCGGGCTGCTGGTGACATCCCAACTAGATTTGCTCTCTTTGAGATGATGAGCTTTAAGTAGTAGCCAAATTTGTATGGTTTCTTATTTATTGATCCATCAGCATATTTATTCAAGCACAATTTGCATAGTTGATACTTATCATTGCCATCCACTGATTTGCTTGTATTAAATTCAAAGTTGCAACATTATGTAATTTCTTATTGTGCCTATACTTGCTAAAACCGTCGTATTGAGATACTACATTTGGTGTCACAGACGCAGATGCAGCTCCCGGTCCTGAAGAGGCCCAGGAGAGAGAGGAGGATACCCAAGAGGTACCGGCAGGATTAGAAGAGTGGCCAGAACCAGGGCCAGCCTAGATTCGATCTCCTCGGAGTGCTGACTACACTAGTAGATACCATAGTTCGTGTGCCTACCCCTTTTTGTATGGACATACAAAATTCTTTTGAATATACTTTTGGTAGTAGATGTATAGGTTTCTTTCAATTGTTGTACAGGGATTCTTTCATTGGTCCCTCTTTTGAAACTTAATGTATATACTTGTCTAATTCGTTTGTATCAAACTTAAATGTTTAATTACACTGGATGGAAGATGATACCTTCTGTAAATGAATTACGACTTCCGCTATATTAAATGTTAATTGTTCTCACATGTGGATTAGTCGCTTTTCTCTCCTTCGTGTGTTGTATTTGACTCGAGACAGGTACAACATGCGGGAGTACGTGTAACACACCTCGGAAATTACCCTAGGCCAAGGTGATTTCGGGACCGGGATGTGACAATAAACGTTGTGGAAATTGAAGAAACAAGGTGAAGATCCATAAATGGCCTTGAGATAGTCTCCCTTTCATGGAGAATGAACTAATGAGAGATGGAAAATAAATATGCAGCTATAACCCTAGTAAATCAAATCATAAAAGGGTCTCATGTATATCTTCACGTTATATTCATTACCCTTCACATTTTTAATAATTCAGTTCTATAACTTATTTTACCATGAATATCTACGAATTCAATTCATGAAAACAAAGAGGCCCAACAATGGGGAGGTGGAAAATGGGTCGGGTTTGACTTGGGTTGCTAGAGGTTGAAGGTAAACATTATCCAATCCATTTTCTAAAATGGGTCTGGTAACTCAACCCGCAACCGATTTGTCAATTTGACCCGATCCGCATAACCCGCATCCAACATGAGTTAACCCATTTAACCCAAACCAACCCTACTCAGCTTGTTGATGTTTGGCCCAAGCTCAATCCATCTCAAGTGTTGATGTTACATTTGAGTTTAGTTTTAGGCCACAAAATGGATGACTACTTGAAATAATTATGACATAGAGGGGTAGTTCATTAATTGGCCGTAGGCACGTTACATTCATTTTCTCCCTCTTTCACCTGTCACATTGCATCATACATATCCCATCCCTTCTAAATTATCCAGAAAGAAGATGAGAAAGGGACTCCTCCCTGAGTTGTTATTATAGTAGCCAAGAATCAGCAGCTAGCTTGTTAATGTCGTCTTATATGTGTCTGTCTGCATTGATTTCTGCAGTAGTGAAAAACCCCCTTGCATTTGTGTGTAGAATATACTCCTTGAGTAAAATAAAGGATAACAGTATCCAAAAATGTCCATCAAATGAACTCTCTTATTTGAATGACAAATGAATCGTAACTGTGTGGGGGCCCATTTCTTGAACCTGTTCCTCTTGGTCTTGGCAAGGGTGCGCTCGGATATGCTGACGTGTAGGAGCCATTTCTCTTGATCTCGGCTACGATCCGATCCATATCGGTCTCGGCACTACGTGCTGGTCTCGGCCAAACAGAATTCAGTTCGGCCGCGCATACCGTTCAGTCTCGGCAACGCAAGCTCGGCAATGCAGTATTGCGCTTGCAGCTAACAGCCACGGCCCTGTCGTGGCAAGGCCCAAGGAAGGGATCTGATGGGACTTCAGCCACCACCAGATCAGGGCAAGATCAGGCCCAATGTGGCTGGCATTAAATGTAGTGTGGGCTGATCGGACCCACATTAAATGCAAAGAGGGCTATGATGGACCTTCATTAATTACTTTGTGGGCTGATGTGACCCAGGTCACATCACCAAGCCCACTGGCATTCACCCAAGACTGTTCCATATATAAGGCACGAGCCAAAGGGAGCAAGGGGTAAGCACTCTCACATAGACACTCAGTCTTTCTTCTTCTTCTTCTTCTTCTTCTTCTTCTCCGATCCATTGCTAACTTAAGCATCGGAGAGCCCTGCGCTGCCCATAGCCAGGGTCCTCTGACCTTTGTCTTTCTCCTCTTTCAGGTTCATACCGTCGCAGCTATCTCCTCCATGCATTGAGTAAGTCCTAAGAGGCATCCTGATCTTGTGAGTATATTATTCTTGCACTTACAATTAGCGCCGTCTGTGGGAAAGATTTCTATAGTCTTTCCTATTCCTAAACACCATGACGAGGAGAGCTGCGAAAGGCGGAGAGACATCCAAGACAGGGCGTACTGGACCGTCTTCTACCCTTCTCCCTGCCAAGAAGAGGGCTGGCAAGCAACCAGTCACGGAGGACGACGCTGAACGTGCTCTCATCCGGATCAACGTTCAGGAACGTGACCTCCGCTCGGAGTCCGCTCCCGGGAGGGGAGACACCCAGCAACCGGCAGGCCTCCTGACAGATCAGGATCAGCGGCATAAGTCTCCAGTGGTCGATGGATCACGTCCCCCTGGCCAGGCGGAGGACGTTGAGGGCCGGGTGGAGGACGTTGAGGATACTGAGGATGAAGACTACAGCCCTGATGACGACTTGGACTCCACCCTTCTGGAGATTAAAGCACAGAATGAGGCCATCAAGGAGAGAGAGGCTCTGATCCTCCGGCTCCAGCAGCAGCTGGAAAGAGCTACGGGATCAGCGGGGCTTCGACAGCAGTCCCAGCAGCAGCGGACTCGTCGGGAGTCGTCCCAGCAGCAGCGGACTCGTCGGGAGCCGTCCCAGCAACAGCGATCTCGGCAGCAGCAGCGATCGCCACAACACGAGAGGAGAGTTACTCGTGTCACGCGCATCTCTTCCTCAAAGGAGGACCTGAGGGACCGCTTGAACAGGGAAAGGGACGACCGAACCCGAGATGAAGGCTCAAGCACTAGCCGTAGCTACTCGAGGAAGGCGTCCGAGACCATTCCGGAGGGTATGTATCATAATCAGGAATGGCTGGACGCACACATAAGGGAAACGGTCCAGCGCAACCTGAAGGTAGCCGGCTTCGGCCGAGACCAAAAGAATGCTTGCTGCGACCCCGTTGATCTCGGCGCTTCTCCTTTCTCCTAAGACATCAGGAGGTACCCCTTACCAAAGAAGTTCACCATACCAAGATTCGTCACCTATGATGGGGTCTCGGATCCAGCTACGCATCTCAGACACTTCTCCCAGAGGATGTCTGTCTGGGGAGACGAGGGCCATCTGAACTGCCGAGTCTTTTCCTCCAGCTTAGGCGACCTCCCCCTGAAGTGGTTCTGTGCGCTCCCAGATGGATCCGTCTCGAGTTGGCAGCAACTCGAGCAGTCCTTTATGAAGAAGTTCCAGGCCTACAGAGTCCTCCCGAAGACAGATGCAGACATCATGGCCATGAAGATGAAGCAGGGAGAGAACGTCACCCAATTCGCCAAGCGCTTCTGGGCGGTCTACAGTCAGATTGAGAATTCCAAGGACGAGGTTGCCGTCTTCGCATTTCAGAATGCCTTGCTGCCAGACAGCGATCTTCGCAAGGATCTGGCTAGGAACCCGGTGTCTTCCATAGCAGCGCTCATGGCCATCGCCAACCGGTACATTGCTCAAGAGGATGACCAGGCCCGTGCTCGGGAAAGCCATGGAACCGTGCAAAGAAATCGAGACCGAGGTGAGAGGCCCCCCAAGAAGGACGGAGGACCGTTTCTGAGGGATGAGCCTCGGCGAGACGAGCGACGAAGAGGTGACTCAGACAGGAGTTGGGTGCCTACAAGCTCGGCAAGGACTCAGACGTTCGCCTCGGCAAGGAGCAAAAGGCCCAGGCTATCCGAGGACGCGTATCGGGGGGTCAACACGGTCTTCAAGATGCCGATCCACCGTATCATGTATAAGATCAAGAGCAGGCCATATTTCAGATGGCCAGAGCCCATGCAAGGCGACCCTTCTATCCGAGATCAGACGAAGTTCTGTTCCTATCACAAGGAGGGCGGCCACAAGACTGAAGATTGCAGGATATTGCGGTCGCATTTGGAGAAGCTTGTCCAGGATGGACACCTGCAAGAGTTTGTCAGGAGAGAAACCAGGGCCGACACCCGAGCCCCGCGCCGAGACGAGGGGGGCCACGACAGCGACGGGACAGAGAAGATAATTGACGTTATCCATTTGGCACCCCCGCCCAAGGGGAGTAATCAAGCCCGTGCCGAAGCCAGGAAAGCCGCTCACGGCAAGCAAGTCATGGCCGCCGAGCTCGGCCCAGCACAGAAAAGGGCTCGGAGGGAGCGTCCCGAGATCAGGTTCACTGATGCAGATCTGGAAGGGGTGCAGCTCCCCCACAACGACCCCCTGATCGTCACTCTGAAGTTTGACTGCTCTAAACAGGGCGTGAAGAATTGCACTGTGAAGAAATCCTTGTTGACCCCGGCAGTTCTTCCGAAGTCCTCTATTTCGACAGCCTTCGAAGGATGGGACTGACGGAGAAAGATCTGTAGGAGGCTCGAGTTCCCCTTATCGGCTTCAGCGCCAAACCAGTCTACCCCAAGGGGAAGGTGACATTCAGGGTCGAGGCCAGTGGCGCGTCTGTCATGGCAACCTTCATGGTGATCGACGCACCCTCGCCCTACAATGCTATAGTGGGCAGGTCTTCGCTCCACAGCCTGGAAGCAGTCCCTTCCACCCTCCATCAGAAGCTGAAATTTCCGTGGGAGGGAAAGAGCGGCCGAGTTGAAATCATCACGGTCAGAGGAGATCAGCAGGCAGCCAAGCAGTGCCTGACCGCTGTGGTACCCGGGAAGCAAGAGCCCAAGGAGGTCAATGTGGCCGAGATGGAGAAGAACCTGGAGCAGGGGCTGGATGAGCTCGGCCAAGATCCAGGCAGGAAAAGTGTGGAGGAACTGGCCGAAGTCAGGATCGACCCAAAGGACCCGGATCGGTTCTTCCTGCTCGGCAGCCAGCTCGGAGAGCCGGAGAGGTCCGAACTGGCCCAGTTCCTGGTGCAGAACAGAGATGCCTTCGCCTGGACACCTCAGGAGATGCCTGGAGTCGACCCCGAGGCAATGTGTCATAGACTGAATGTTGACCCTAACCACAAACCTGTGATGCAGAAAGCCCGCAGGATAGGGGTCCCACAGACCGAAGCCGTCGTCGAGGAAGTGGATAAGCTGCTTGAGGCCGGCGCTATCAGGGAGGTTCAATACCCGAACTGGTTAGCCAATCCGGTGGTCGTCAGGAAGAAGACTGGCAAGTGGAGGGTGTGCGTCGACTTTACCGACCTCAACAAAGCCTGTCCCAAGGACAGCTTTCCCCTACCAAAGATTGACCAGTTGATCGACGCCACGGCCGGGCACGACAGAATGAGCTTCCTCGATGCCTACCGCGGCTATCACCAGATCCCACTGTTTGGGCCAGACGAAGAGAAAACAGCTTTTATCACGCCCAGGGGAACCTACTGCTATAAGGTGATGCCGTTCGGACTGAAGAATGCAGGAGCCACCTACCAGAGACTCGTTACCAAGATGTTCCACGATCAGCTCGGCAAAACCGTAGATGTCTACATCGATGACATGGTGGTCAAATCCAAGCAGGCGCAGGATCATCTGTCAGACTTGGCAAAGGTCTTCGCCACTCTAAAGGAGTTCCGGCTGAAGCTTAACGCCTCGAAGTGCGCCTTCGGTGTTGGCTCCGGCAAGTTTTTGGGCAGCTTGGTTACACGCAGAGGCATTGAGGCAGACCCATATCAGATCTCGGCTATCCTCAGAGTGCAGAGTCTCACTTCGGCCAAGGAGGTTCAGAAGCTTACAGGGATGGCCGCGGCACTGAATCGCTTCATTAGCAAATCTTCAGATAAGTGCCGACCTTTCTTTCAGCTTCTTAGAAAAAATTCTAAATTTCAATCGACTCTAGAATGTGACCATGCCTTGCAGCAGCTCAAGGCTTACCTTTCTTCACCACCGTTGTTGTCAACCCCGACCCATGGGGAAACCCTGTATTTATATTTGGTGGTCTCGGATCATGCGGTCAGCTCAGTCCTCATCCGAGAAGAGGACAAGGTTCAAAAACCAGTGTATTATACGAGCAAGACCCTTATCGATGCCGAGACCAGGTATCTGCCTCTTGAGAAGCTCGCCTTAGCGCTCGTTAGCGCCTCGCGAAAGCTCTCCCATTACTTTCAAACCCATTCTATTGTGGTTGTCACGGAGCACCCACTCAAATCTGTTTTCAAGAAGGCTGACTTTTCAGGAAGAATCTCCCGATGGGCTGTCGAACTAGGGCAGTATGAGATTCAATATCAGCCACGGACAGCAATAAAAGCCCAGGTTCTGGCGGATTTCCTCGCCGAGTTTGATTCAAGTTCGGCACCAACCCAGCTCGGCACCGAACTGGGGGGTGAGGAGCATGAGGTGCCCGCGGGTTCGGAACAATCACAATGCCATGCCGATACCCCAGTTTGGAAGGTCTTCGTCGACGGATCTTCCACCTCGAGAAGAGCCGGAGCAGGAGTTGTTCTCCAATCGCCAGAAGGACTGGTCATTGAGCAGGCTCTGACACTGGACTTCAAGGCGTCAAACAATGAGGCCGAGTACGAAGCCCTTTTAGCCGGACTGAATAGCGCCCATATCCTCGGAGCTCAACAGCTGATGGTCTTCAGTGATTCACAGTTGGTAACAAACCAGCTGACTGGGGACTATCAGGCTCGCGACGACCGGATGGCCGCGTATTTGGCCCTGGCCAAGAAGCAGCTCTCTCAGTTCCACACGGCCGAAGTCAAGCAGATTGGCAGAGAAGTAAACTCTCACGCAGATGCTCTTGCAAACTTGGCCAGCGCTGTTGAGGCAGGAAGAAAGAGGAGCATCGAAGTCGGATCGCTAGCTGCGCCCAGCATTGAGCTCCGTTCATCTCGGGAGGTGTTATGCATCGGTCTCGGTCCGAGCTGGATGGACCCCATTATCACCTACCTTAGGGACGACAGGCTTCCCGAGGACAGTGGCGAGGCCCACCGGGTCAGACTCAAGGCAGCTCGGTTCTGGCTATCTCCCGAGGTCAAGCTCTACAGGAAATCGTTCTTGGGACCGTACCTCCAGTGCGTCCATCCAAGTAAGGTCGATGACCTCCTTTTCGAGATACACGAAGGAATCTGCGGGAGCCATATCGGAGGAAGGTCCCTAGCCTACCGGGCCATCAGCCAGGGTTACTGGTGGCCGTATATGCAGAAAGATGCGCAGGTATATGCGAAGAAGTGCGAGAAGTGCCAGAAGTTCTCACACTCTCTCCATCAGCCCGCGCAGGATCTCAGCCCGCTCTCTAGCCCGTGGCCATTCGCCCAGTGGGGGCTCGACATAGTGGGCCCGCTCCACCGAACCCTAGGGAACAAGAGATGGCTTATTGTGGCGACAGATTACTTCACCAAATGGATTGAAGCAGAGCCACTTTCATCTATCACAGAGCGAGACTCTAAGAATTTTGTGTGGAAGAATGTCGTCACAAGGTTTGGCATTCCCAGAGCGCTGGTTTCGGACAACGGAACTCAGTTCGACTCTAAACTTTTCAAGACCTTCTGCCAGGAGCTCGGCATCCGAAACCATTATTCCACTCCAGCCTACCCACAGAGTAACGGCCAGGCCGAGATCTCCAACAAGGTGATCCTCGATGGGCTCAAGAAACGGCTGGACCAAGCAAAGGGAAGATGGGTGGAAGAACTGCCGAGCGTCCTGTGGGCTTACAGAACTACTCCGAGGCGTTCCACTTCGGCTACCCCCTTCTCGCTCGCCTATGGCATGGAAGCAGTCATCCCTCTGGAGATCGGCCTCCCCACTTTGAGGTCCGAACTCTTTGACCGGGGACAGAACGAAACCAATGTGGCCAGGGAGCTAGATTTAGCGGACGAGCGAAGGGAAGCAGCTGCAGTAAGGCTAGCCGTCTACCAGCAGCAGCTAGCCAGGGGCTACAACCAGAACGTCAGAGAGAGGAAGTTCTCTGTAGGAGAACTGGTCCTCAAGAAGGCTCTCCCAGGGGACAAAGATCCGAATCAAGGGAAGCTAGCGCCGAATTGGCATGGTCCGTTTAAAGTCACTTCCATTGCTGGACGGTCGGCTTATCGGCTCGAAGACATGGAAGGACGGCCTCTTCCGAGACCATGGAACGCGTCACACCTCAAGAAATTCTATTTTTAGTTTGTATGTTTGTACAGTGCTTCTGGATTTAATAGAACTACGTTCGTTTTGGGGCAAGTTGATGATCAATGACAATGTGACAGCGACAATGGTGCGAGTATGGAAGACCGTCGAAGGCTGGCACTCAGCCACCTAGACGAGCTGCCGAAACGGCCCATGTCTAAGGCTGGCACTCAGCCACCTAGACGAGCTGCCGAAACGGCCCATGTCTAAGGCTGGCACTCAGCAACCTAGACGAGCTGCCGAAACGGCCCATGTCTAAGGATGACACTCAGCCACCTAGACGAGCTGCCTAAACGGCCCATGTCTAAGGATGGCACTCAGCCACCTAGACGAGCTGCCGAAACGGCCCATATCTAAGGATGGCACTCAGCCACCTAGATGAGTCGCCGAAACGGCCCATATCTAAGGCTGGCACTCAGCCACCTAGATGAGTCGCCGAAACGGACCATGTCTAAGGATGGCACTCAACCACCTAGACGAGCGGCCGAAACGGCCCATATCTAAGGCTGGCACTCAGCCACCTAGATGAGTTGCCGAAACGGCCCATGTCTAAGGACGGCACTCAGCCACCTAGACGAGCTGCCGAAACGGCCCATGTCTAAGGACGGCACTCAGCCACCTAGGCGAGCTGCCGAAACGGCCCATGTCTAAGGACGGCACTCAGCCACCTAGGCGAGCTGCCGAAACGGCCCATGTCTAAGGATGGCACTCAGCCACCTAGACGAGCTGCCGAACTAGTTAAGGTTATGGTTGGCACTCAGCCACGTAGACCAGCCGAAACGGCACCAGACGATAATGGCACCCAGTCTAATCACTGCCTTAGGCCTGATGCGATTCTTTGTTTTCGCCGAAGGGGTCAGAGCGCTCGCGGGGAACCCTAGTCTGGTCGGTCTACTCTAGTCCGAGCTCACATCCATGTTCACAAAACTTGCGGAAAGCGCAAACAGAAAGCAAATCAAAGCCAAACATAGCACAGGGAAAGAGGTCTGAAATTCATTGATAACGTGATATGCGCATTGGAGCTTACATTTTCCATTCATCACAATTTCTGATCAAAACAATTCGAAACAAAGATTACATTTTTTATAACAAAGCAAAAAGAAGGAACAAAATCAAGACGACGGCCCTGCTTCCGTGTCTTCAATAACGACCACAGCGGGCTCGGCTGTAGGAGCGGCTTCAGAGGGGGCGGGCGTCGGCTCAGCAGGGGCTTCGGCCAGAGTGGCAGGGATCTCGGCTGTGGCTTCAACTGGGAGCGTATCCTCGAACTCGGGGAGGTTCTGATGTATTGGGTTATCCTCAGGAACCCCCATCTTCTTAAGCACGGCCTCGCAACCGAGTCGGAACAATTTCGGGATGAGCGCTGAAATTTGATCAGTGTAAATGCGCGCAGCATCCTCAGTCTCGTCCAGGAAGGCGGCGTCGGTCGCGGCCTGCCGTGACTCGAGGAGCTCCACCTTCTCCTTCCTCTCCAGTTCGAGCTCGGCCTTGAGCCCTGCCGACTGTTTCTCCTCAGCCTGATACTTCCCCTGCCATTCGAAGCTCTCAGACTTCACTTTGCAGAGCTCGCTTGACATCAGATCGGACTGCGCGTTGAGCTCTGCGTTCTTGGCCGCCTCTGCCTTCAGCTCCTCCCTTGCCGCCCGCAGTTCGGTTTCGGCTTTCTTCTTTTCCTCTGCCAGGCGAGTCCGCTGACCGTCCTCTTCCATCATTCTTTCCGCGACTACCTGGAGCCTTTGGACAGCCTGCAAGGGAATAAACGACTTAGTACGAAATCAGAAGTAAGAAACATCAATGACTAAAGAAGTTCGGTACTCACCGCGAGGGAGTGCTGCATGGTCCTCATCAGCAGCTGTGGGGAGTCTTCCGATCTTTGCCTCTCCATGTCTTTGGGGAGTGCACAGGCTCGGCTGAGCGCCGAAATGACAGCTGGGCTCCCCACCAGTCTGTCTTCAACGTTCAAGGGCCTCCCCCTTCGCAGTTCCATGTCTGGCCTGAATGCGGCCGGCTCGGCATCCGAGGACGTCGCCGCCTGGGGCTCGGAACGCCGCTCCACCAAGGGAACCGCCGGGGTGGGCACCACGTCCACCGCCCTCTCCCTCGCTGCTTGGGGTGGGCGCTTCCGCGGCCGCTCTTCCAGAGCCGTCTCCTTCCCCTTCGCCCTCTTCCTGGGCCTCTCCCCCTCCGAGTCTGTGGGAGGGCGGGCCTCGGCGGCAGCGGGGACTATCGCCCTGGGAGGAGTCTGTTCGGCTCTAGGGGCTGCCTTCCGCCCGCCGAATACCGCATTCGCCAGGTTCCGCGGTTGATATGTGGGCCTCCTCCCCTCCATGTCTTCGGCCCCAGAAGAATAGTTGTCAACTTCCCTTATCGGGGAATCAGCCTCGGCTCCGGATGTATAGTCTTCCATTTCCCTTATCGGGATGCCCGCGACCACGGCCAATGTAGTGGAAGCTCCCACGACCGAAACGGTCCCGCTGGTTTCGGCTAGATCGGGGGCGAAGTTCTCCGGGTTGCCGGATTTCCGTGTATAAGACACGTATCTCGGCTCGTACTTCAGAAGGGAGTAGGCAGCTCTTGTGTAGTGGCCGCGGTAGCAGTACACCTTGTTCAGCCAAGGTGCGTGCCTCCTCCAACCGTTCAGCTGGGCTTCGCGCTTGTGTTGAGAAAGGCCTGCGAAAAACAGCCGAGTTAGAATCCGGCAGCAGAAATCAAACATAAGAAAGAAATCGGAAACCCAGGGGGTTAGGTCTTTACTCGGTGGAGTCCCGAAGCGTCAGGGACTCGGACCCTCCTAGCTGCTTCGGTCTCGGTCTCGCCGAACTCCCAGTTTCCCGAGACGAGCAGGCGGTCATCTCCGGCGTATTTATTGGAGTCCTCCAGCGCCGTGACGAGGGGTTGGCACCTCGCCTTGACGCGAAGATAATAGGTGCCCGCCTCCCTAGACTTGCAAAGGTCATATATATCCTCTATATCATGGACGCCGAGGCTGATGTCTAGAATCCTATTCAGCTCGGCGATGCCCATGATGATCTTATACCCATTGGGCATTAACTGACAGGGGCTGAGGTTCCAGGTCTCCAAACAAGACCTAAGGAGAGGGTGTAAGGGGAACCTGACCCCACCCTCGATCACGGCTATCAGGGGAAACGGCATCCAGCCGTTGCGAAATGAGTAGGTGGAGGGGTCGGCTGCCATGATCTGGACATCGCCTGGGATCATGTAGACTCTCCTAAGAGTTGCCAGGCCCGCCTGAGAATCTATCCAGTGAGTAAAAATCCTCATTTCTGGATCTAAGAATTCTAAGGGTCCTTACAGCAAAAGATGGTGAACGGAGGTACCCCTAAGAAACCCTAGGGGCTGGGTCTGGAATGTAAATGAAGGAGGAGGAAGCGGAAGAAAACTCACTGGTTCGACGGGGCAAAGTCAGACTCCGACTAACGGATGTGGGCGACTACTGCTGGGAAACAGTAGGAGGTCTGGTTCTAGTCCGGCGGCGCTGGTTCTAGCAGAAAGCAGAAGTTCAGGCGGAGAGCAAGAGAGTCCAGGAGCAGAAATGATAGGAGGAAGAAGACGAAAGCGTATATAAAGGGCAGAAATGGGCGCCATCCCGGAGTTCGAAGCGGGACACGCGTGAGACGTCGCCTCGGCTTGCGTCGCACGTCCCCTCGAAAAGACAAGAGCGCCTACCAGGCAATAACGCGTGGCGCTGTTGCGATGATGGTTCGCCTTCCCATACTAATCATAGCCCCGCATTTATTGCCCCCTTTATTATCTCTGGCAGACGAAGCAGCGGCGGCGTCTGGCGCCGAATGAGTCAGAACCCTTAAACAAAAGCGGATGGAAGGCGAGCACTATCCGTCTCAGGAGACCGGTTCAGTTCTTAAACCTAGTGCGGGGAATCAGTCCAGCTCTTAACCCTAGTGCCCGAGAGAGCCCTAGAGGTCAAGAACTGAGGGACTATTGTGTGGGGGCCCATTTCTTGAACTTGTTCCTCTTGGTCTCGGCAAGGGTGCGTTCGGATATGCTGACGTGTAGGAGTCATTTCTCTTGATCTCGGCTACGATCCGATCCATATCGGTCTCGGCACTACGTGCTGGTCTCGGCCAAACAGAATTCAGTTCGGCCGCGTATACCGTTCAGTCTCGGCAACGCAAGCTCGGCAATGCAGTATTGCGCTTGCAGCTAACAGCCACGGCCCTGTCGTGGCAAGGCCCAAGGAAGGGATCTGATGGGACTTCAGCCACCACCAGATCAGGGCAAGATCAGGCCCAATGTGGCTGACATTAAATGTAGTGTGGGCTGATCGGACCCACATTAAATGCAAAGAGGGCTATGATGGACCTTCATTAATTACTTTGTGGGCTGATGTGACCCAGGTCACATCACCAAGCCCACTGGCATTCACCCAAGACTGTTCCATATATAAGGCACGAGCCAAAGGGAGCAAGGGGTAAGCACTCTCACATAGACACTCAGTCTTTCTTCTTCTTCTTCTTCTTCTTCTTCTTCTTCTCCGATCCATTGCTAACTTAAGCATCGGAGAGCCCTGCGCTGCCCATAGCCAGGGTCCTCTGACCTTTGTCTTTCTCCTCTTTCAGGTTCATACCGTCGCAGCTATCTCCTCCATGCATTGAGTAAGTCCTAAGAGGCATCCTGATCTTGTGAGTATATTATTCTTGCACTTACAGTAACCATTACCCTAGTAATTTAAATCCTATAAAACATTTCATTTACTTCTACATCTTATATCCGTTGCCTCTCAAGCCACACTCTCACCTCTTTAATTAATAGTTCCTTGTTAGAGTCCTTTCACCTGAAATTTCTATACATTCAAATTCTATATGCCCAAAACTAAGGCCATGGAATGCAGAGAAAACAGGCTAGCTAGAGTGCAAGTGAAAATGAGAATAATCGTCTGTGTAAAAAAAATAAAAAATTATTCAGCTTTTCTCTGAATTCTGAACTCTGATGGGCCTTTAATTTTGAAAGTTGAAAAGGGACAGATTCTGTCATGCTGGGATGACACAAGTCAGCATGGCTGTGAGAATCAGGGACTCTAGGAGGATGAAGCCACATTGCCTTTGAAAATCTCATTTGGAAAGAGATACATTCTCCAAGGCAAATTTTCTCAGGCAGGGCAGGGGTGCGGGCCTTGGATTCGGGGGATGTTTTTATTATCGAAAGGGCCACACCTCTTTTGCGGTTTAATTGGACATTCCCATGCGGACATTCCCATGGGTGAGAACTTTGCTATTTTCTCCCATTATGATCAAGCTGCACTGTGTCTCAGGTGTCTTCTGCTATGGATGAGCACTCTTAATTTGATACTCATCCGCTTAGTTTAACCATTGTATGCATCTATTAAAAATGACCTGTGACACAGGGGATGCTGCCCAATTTTAGGGTTCTTTGTTCAAGTAAATCTATACATCTATACACCCTTATAAAAGAGAATAAATGACCTGCTTCTTTTGTTTTTCTCCACACAACCAACATGGGGCCCACTTGTTACATGAATTCTCCCAAGTGGACTTCTCTCTGTTGTGTGGCTTAGTGATCCACCTTTTCCATTCCAAGTGAGCATGGTTCCAAGTAAGTGAGCGTAAATTATGAAATCATTTTCAATTGAATACTTCAAAAGTGGGCTCTACTCAACAACTTTTATTTTATCAATAGACATGACACTCATTTTGACAACCGATATTATAAATAGATATGAGCCCCACGATTGCCCTACGATTGGAACCCATTTCTCCTTTTAGTGTAAATTTTGAATGTAGCTGATAAAGGTTCAAACTTTCTGTGGAGCCAGGTGGGCCCCACTTTGAGTCCAATCCGCCCACTCATGGAACCCACTTAGTGGTCCAAGCTCATTAGGACTGGTCCAGTTCATATAGTACTAACAACAAAGCCCAAGTTCCCCATATGAGCCGACACACATGTAGGGTTTAAAAATTGAAGTAATATGTCGTGTTTCAAGTCCACGGGTACTCCGAACGAATGTGGAATTGGACTCAGACCCATTTACTTATCGGGGCCTAAATAATGACCCAGACCCTGTTTTTAATGGGTTTGAACCTTCGAGTAATCGAAGAATTGAGAACCCATTTATATTCCTCACGTAGGTCATGTTTTTGCTCTGGTCCGGGCCACCTGATCTTCCACTCACCTTGTTTTGTTTTTCCACCCCTCCATGATATAATAATATATATACTTCCTCCTCGCCTCCTACATTCAATGCCATTTATGGTGCATCCCCACTCGGTATTAATTCATGACATGCACTTATTTTCTAAATCATTTTAGCCAGTCTAGGACTTTGAATCAAGAGAAATTTAAAAGTATAGAGAGAGTAATTTGTTTCAGTAAGTTATAAGTAGCCTTTAAGAAAAATGGCATTGATTATGTTGAATATGCTAGCTTTATATTGCATCCTATATACTTATTTTCTATTCATATGCTGCGTGACTGTAGGTATCGACTATCCAAACCATCTCTGTTATAGTCTACCTGACTGTCTCTGTTTATAGGCAATTTGGATGTGGGTTCTAATCATCACATTCTAATAATGTTTGACATTTATGAAAACATGAAAAATACAAGTGAATATAATGCCATTTTGGGAGATTATTGATGAGATTAAAAGTAAGAGTTTCTCATACAGAATAACAATATTTTTTTAAATCATATATTTTTGAAAGATAAACATTGCATATTTGTTGAATGGGTTATTTTAATCATTTTGCCAACTTCATAATTTTAATTTTTGACAGTTAAGTTGGGCTTTGATGAATAAATCAACTGCATTTTAATACATTATGTATTTATAGCTGAAATCTCCTTTAATACAATTAGCAGCACCTACCTTTGGATACTACACGTGCCTTGCACGTGTAGGGCTAACTAGTTACTAATAAAAATGTATGTATACATACTATATATTGTCTATACTGTTGCTTAGTTAGAACTTAGAAACATGGGTTCCAACGTATAAAGAAAAAAGGGGCTCATGCCAATTTGATACTCACCCAATTATCTTTAGATTTGTTAATGATTTGCACATTAGAAATTATTTAACTTTGAAGCCGGGTTAGTAAACTTCATTAAAGTGATACTTACGAGTCCGAATGGATTAGATACTGGAGGTTGCCGGAGTAGGGAGGGGGAGAGAGGGGAGGAGAGGGAGATGGGTAGTTTAGAGATTTTGTTATTTTTAATTATTGTTTTAAATTACAGTGTGTGGAAAGTTGTTTGCAGTGTGTAGGTAACAACACTCTTAAAGGTATTTTTGGCGACTTTATCCCCTTAATATATTTAAAAATACCCAAATTACTCTTCATTTAAAGTCATGACATGGTTTTAGTAGCCACTACGTGCAACTGATCGTTGTGGGAACACTAGTTACCCTTGATCACTATGAGGATGCTGGTGAAGGAAATTAATGAGGAGAATATAGAGAAAGTGAATGAGAGTTTTATTTCAATGAAGTGTAATTTGAGTAATTAAAACACTCGCACATACGATGAGAAGAATCCGCAAGCGCAAGGATAAAACTCATATATACGAGGAGTGACGAATTCACACGTACGTGGAGAGGGAAACTCACATGCAAGAAACAAGAAGAGGGGGACCCTGACCTCCCAGTGAGAACTGACCCGTCTTGTTACTCGGGTAAGACGCTTTTCTAATCGCCTTCCTCTCCTTGAACCCCTTGAGTTTTTTTTTTTTCCCGGAAAACTTGAACCCCTCCATTTATTCGAGTCAATAGCCCTCCAAATAATCTTTAAACATACAGGTCATGGGCCTAGCATTTTGGTTAGCCAGATCCAACTACTCAACCAAGGAATCAGGTAACCCACCTGAACCAATAATGGGGTATTGTAGCGTCTTCTGCTGTCTCATTTGAAAGCGTACTATATCTATCGTATCTATCCTTTTTAAGCGAAATATGGATATTCAATTACTTACTTGAGATACAAGGAAACAAAGAGAAACTGCAGTATAGTTATGGGGTTTGGTACTTAGGTTATCTACTTACAAACCATCCTACGTAAATAAAAACTGGATACTCTACACCACCCTCTCAATCTGGTAATATCTAACAATCAGTGATGGGTAACATTTTCATGTTGTTTGTTGTTCTTGGGCTTGGCTGCCGGCAAAGATGCATGGCTACTGTGTACACCGTCGGCGGTTTTGCGGGTTGGGATATAAGCACCGATCTCGATTCGTGGGTCGCCGGCAAAAGCTTTGCAGTTGGGGATAGTCTTTGTAAGTTTTCTCTCCTCTTCATTTCCGTAGTTCATCGGCTATGGTCATGGGCCTGTTTCTTTGTTGGAATTTGAAAAGTTTACGTTCGAATTCAAAATTTACAGCATATGAAATTCTAGCTATCATCAATAGTAGATTTGTCCCAATAAGAGAAATTCAAGTTCAAAAAAGTGCTTCTAACTGAACAAGTCCTGAACTTGTTATAATTGCAAAACAAGGGGTTGGGAATATTGGGCTTGCACTTGGGCCTGTCCCAAGTTGCACCCCCCAAGCTTATCCCCATGTTCAGAGGAAGGGATGAGGAATCCCCTGATCAATTCTGATCAACATGCTTCATGTTTGGTGCAGTGTTCCGATACTCCTCCTTACACAGTGTGTTTGAGGTATCCAAAGATGCTTTCGGCAATTGCGACGCGAGAAATGCTATACTTTCAGGCAGAGATGGAAACACAACCATAACTCTGTCCACACCAGGCCAGAAGTACTTCATTTGCGGGACCTTGTTGCATTGTCTTGGAGGGATGAAGCTTCAAGTGAGTATTAATGGAGAAGACCCAGTAAGCCCTGCCCCTGCGCCTCTAGCTCCAGAGCCATCTGACCAAGTTCCAGTTTCGATTCCGCACCCTTCTAGCAATATCAACAAACCATTACCTGGGGGCTCTTCCGCTGGATTTCTGTTCAGTGCAAGCGATTCGCTGGGTGTTGCTTGCTTTTGCTTGTTGGGTCCTATTTTTTGGATGATGCCTATTTGAGTGTTGTAAAATACATGATGTAGTTCTTGAGAGAATAGAGATTAATGTCGGTTTTCTGCATTAATCATTCTCTCAAAGATGTAGATGAACCTTATTAACACAGGTGGTCTGGATTAGATACAGGAATGGATTGTATATATCTTGAATGTTTCTGATAGAATGTAACCGTGATCAATTACATCTCATTATATATTTCAATAGTGTGTCATGAAGTTTTTAGCATGTGCTTTTCGCTTCTTCCTGTAAGCCCCAAGGCGGGGGCTGAGTTGGTTTGAGCCTTGGCTTTACTTCTCAAAAGGTTGGGCTGGCGAGGGATACCCTGCGTCATCAAATAAATTAAAAAAACAATCATCCTAGATCTAGAAAGGGATGGTGATCTTTTATTTCTGCTCGCTTGTAGTTTCTTGGGGATGTTTGTTTTTCGTTTAGCCACAGGTAAAGTAAAGGAAAGCTAGATGTGATATAATCTCCCTTTACCATATTTGCATTGAAAAAGTAGTTAAGTAATTTAAAGTCCGCATGTGACATATTTTTAACACAAACAGCTTTTTCTTTACTTCATATAGCATGGTAAAGTAAAGCAGGTACAAAAGGCCACTTTTAACAACCCCCAAATTATCACTTTTAATTAGATACTTATCATTTCCAATTCAAAATACAAGAGAACATAGAGATTTCATTTATAAAGGGACTATTTGTTTGCATTAGAAAACATATAGGAATTCATCATGGCTAAAGGTATTATTAAATGGATGATATTGATGTAGATAGGACTTTCACTTTTATATGTATTTAATTATTACGGGGAAGGTTGGGCTGGGTACACATTTTTCCATCTTCCCTTTATTCTATTGCAATAGAAGAAAAAGTTATTTGAAGCTCATTTGTAAAAAATCACTTTTGATATCCATTTTCATTTTCAATCACTTGCGACATATGCCCTAAAAATGTTTAAATACATGGAAAATCTTAACCTATCAGAACGCTATACCGTGTGCTTATGCAGACCAGCTATGGGTCCACTCTTAAACATTCCTATCAGTAGGGTAAGATAGATGGAATGGTTTCTTTACATTTACATATATTAAAGCAAAGGGGGAGGTGGGCTGTGAGGGGTGCCACCTCAAGTCTCATTTCAAATAAATATGGAGAAAAAACATAGAGAGCTTTAAGGTGTCATGTCATCACATGCCACAATTTTTTCTCAAAAAAGAAAAATATATTTATCCATATCACCTATCTCCTAAAGTCTCTCAATCAATATCTCCTAAAATCTCTCTATTTTGCTACAGTTATTTTCTCTCTCAACACCATCTATCTTCCATCTTTTCAAGATTGTCATCTTTTTATTTTAATATTTGGGGCCCACCTTTCAACAATACCTTCTTGTAGACCACCTCATGGATGTGCTTGTGATAAAAATGTTTTGAGGTTGGAGATTTTTTTGTTGAATCTTATAGGCATCCTTTTTTTATATGATTATATAGACAAATGACCCTAGGTTTGGCCCACCATAAATTACACTTCCATAGGCCCACATGGACTCATAATTAAGAGATATATACATCGATCCAAGGTGGGCTAATTATTACTGTGATCAAATAACGCTAGCCTGTGATTTTAAAGTCTCATAATTTATGGCTTTTAAAGTTAATTTTATACTTTTTTTAATTTAGAGCTAAAAAACGGTTTGATCCGTTCTAAAATGGTAGTAGTGCTACTTCAAAGGGGTAGAGAAGAAATTTGAGAATAGGGATTGAAATGACCATTGGCCTATGTGAAAATAAAAAAAAATGGTGCATTTGTGCAATGAGATGATTGCACATTTTTATGATTTTCTTTGTTAACAATATTATGTTATTTGGTCATGTGATGTATTTTTCTTGCATAGAAGAAAAAATTGAATAATTTTTTCTTAATAGAGAGGACTTTGATTGTCTACAAAAATACAAAATTCCATTCTCATGAGGAAATAAAAATCTACATAAACTAGAATCCTCTTGTTGCACCAACGAGTCCAAATGGGGTGGCTTTGTTTTATTGGGCTTTGAAATTATCAATGGGTAACAAAAACTTGAATGCATTTCTTATTACTAATATTATATATATATTAACAAAATTCGCTTTTCTATATCTTCTTTAGTAATTATTGTTGTTATTATTATTTTTATGTTGTTGTTGAATGAATTTTTTAGCTTTATCTTTGTAATATTTTATTGTTGATGTTGACCATATGTATTTGTGATTGAAGATGTGTTGACTGTTATTATATAAACATGCATGAATATATTCTTATATATTTATAATTAATTTTAATATCTCACAAATCCAAAATGTAATATCTTACTTTTTGCCCCGGGCTAAGCACGGGACGTTGTTGCTAGTATAAGGGTAATTCAGAAAATCTACTCCAGCAAGCCTTAAATTTTAGTGATCTTTTAAACATGGGAATCCCTCATGTGACGGTCAGTGATCTAGAACGTGTGAGGCGCTCGGACCATAACATAGGGACAACCCTAATAATTATGGGTTAGAGGATTTTTCACCCATCCGAATGAAGTGGACCGTTGGGTTGAATATAAACTCATTTTGAACAGTGAAAATTTGTTGGTTGTAGATCATGTGGAGCAGGTAATAATAAGAGCCTCCGTCACCGTATACTGGCCTTGTTGTGGGAGATCTTTTGATCCCCTTTGGCCCCATGCCCAAATGGGGCGAGGTGGGCCCCACAACAGGGGCTCCCTAAAAACACACACAGATTCAATCCGACAGGGACTACTGAAACCCATGCATCAATGATGCAATCTTTGTTCATCGACAAGAAAATTAATTTATATTTTAAAAGGAATGATTAGATTCAGTTTAGATTAGCATCAACTACATGACCTGTCCTAAAAAAAAAAGGTGCTCCATTTCATCTCATCTCATCACATCATGGATAAGGTTTCTCTCATTCTTCAATCTCATCACTCATCAGATCCAAAAACAATTAAATGGACTGCCAATGTTCCATGGAGCTGATTGAAATTAGATTTTCCTATAATCAATGGGGTCATTTCTTAGAGATATCTTGATTTCTTCCACCTAATATGGATATTGGACCCTACAAAAATCACACTTGGCCTCTAATCTGCTTAATTTAGGAGGATACCATTACCAACTTGACTGGGACCCACTTATGAAAAACCACAAAAAATTGAAAAAAAAGAAGGATGGTACGGATCTTCTAAGGCTTTAACCTAGAGAAAACAAGAGCTAACATAGTGGAGCTCCACAGTGGGGCCTACCTTATAGAATTCTAACAGTTCAAATTAAACTTCCCTTCTAGGTATATATCAGCATCTTCAAATTTATGTCAATTTGAGTTCATTCCAACCTCTGATTGACTGTTTAATTCAAAACATGATTAACGCAATCTCATCCGTATTTGTTATTACATTCTTTTCAATTTAATAGTCAATCCAATAGTGGAATAAATTCGGAATAACCTAAAATTTCATGTTTCATGGTACACTATGCAACTAGAAGGAAATTTGCATTGAACAACTCAGAATTCAAATAAATGTGTTCCATTGTGAAGTTTTACTCCATCAACTAAAGGTTTCTCTAAGTTAAACCCTCGTACATACTATCCCCATTCAAAACCCCATGATGTGAAAATACAAACTCAATTGGAAACCACCTATGAAACCACCCGATACTCCACAGTAGGGCACACATTAAAATCCGAACCATTCAAAATAAACAATTACCACATATATGGAGTAATCCTATATCTTAATCAAGCTTTTTTTTTTACCATTGAACTGATCAGTTGATTTTAAAAAAAATGTGATAATGAATGCGCATTTTATTAATCATGTTTTTCATCAAATAGTCAATTCAACGGTAGTAAGGTAAAACTTAGATATTTGTAAAAACAGGAGGACACCCACCCTAGATACATACCATGATAAACTTCCATTTCTTGAATGATTCAGATTTCAATAGAGGGCCCCCACGGTGTAGTTCCACTATATCAACACAGGATCTTGATTCAAATCTCAACTGGGACCCACCTATGAAAAACCGCGAAAAACTGAAATAAAAAAATTGCAAATGACCCCCTCCGACTCCGACGCTCTCGCTCGCTCGCTCGCTACTTCCCAATTTCATTCCTTTCCAAAACCCTAATTTACCTGGTAACCTCAGATTCTTCCGATTTTTCCTCCCAAGAATCCGATTTCGGAGGTGGGTTTGGACCGAGCAATCCCACATTTTCTCTCTTCTTTGGATTAATGTCATTTCTCCTTTGGTTTTCTCCGTTTCCCTCTTTCTTTCCCGATCAAGCTCTCCATCTTTACCTACTTCTTTCGAGATTTTAATACCAGGATCGGAAGTTTTGGGGGTTTGATTTGATTCTGGGAGGACGAAGATGAGTGGTACTGGCAGTAGCCCCTTGATCTCTATTCATCCGGAGGAGCTCAATTTCCAATGTAATTACCCATTTCTTTGTTATGTTTTTTTAGATTTCTTTGTTTAAATGTTGTTTTGATTGTGTGGGTGATTCAGATAAGGTGTTTGTTTGGATTTGAGAGTGGAAATTTGATGCTTTGAATTGCGTTGGGGGTGTCATTTGATGAGTGTCATGAAAAAGATGATTTTTTTTTTAAATCCGTTTTGCCCTTTTATGTGTATATTAAGGACCATGTGACTGCTGGGAGTGCTTCTTTCTTCTTTTTTTTTTTCCTAAATTCCAGAGAACCCAAATTCATCGTGAGTGCCCCATTTCCAAACTTCATGATTTGTGCGGGTAAATGTTTGGAAATGATTTCTATAGACCTGGAAGCATTCTGTTCCAAGGTCCTGGTTTCAATCTCATGATCTATGTTCCATCAAACAACATCCTTAATGGCCTTTTCTTTTTCTTTTTCTTTTTCTTTTTTTTTTTTTTTTTTGGGGGGGGGGGGGGGGGGGGGGGGGCATTAGAACATAGGAATTGAATACATGGGGTAGTTAATAATGAAGATTAAAAATCACACTTGATGCTCATTTTTGTAAATTCACCTTTGATCTTCATTTTTAACTATCCTATTGATTTTAATGAAACAAACAGGGCCTAAAAATGCTAAAGAACCGGTCTTTTGAAAGTTGCCGCCATCCCCCTCCCCCCAAACCAAAAAAAAAAGACATTCCAACTCATTATTTTCAACAATATTTTTGGCAAAATCAGAAACCCGGTTACCTGTCTCATGGATGGGCAGATGATGCATCTGGGTCAGAGAATGATTTTATAAGCGCTTGAATGTGACTGCTAGTTTTAGTTTAGGCTTGGATAACTTGAACTTAGCCATGGAAAGTCCTTCACTTTGTTCGTTTGTTACCCAGATGCTCCAAACTAGGCAAAATATGGTGTTGTATTGTATCTGATACTACACTTCTTATGTGTAAAATCCATGTTCCTGCCATATTCATGATGTGCGCCTTCTATATCCATGCCTTAAACGAGCATCATAGCTTCATTCAGATCCAGAGCATCAGCATTATTAGAGTAAAGGGCATTGTCAAGATCCTCTGGAAGATGATATAACTCCTGTTGTTGGTCTCTGCTCTGGATCCAAAGTGGATTTGGTCAAACTAATATTGAATGAGAAAATTGGATTCTTGAAAATGAAGCTGGCAAAATCTATCATTGAATCGGGTGGACAAAAAATGAACAGAATAAACCTACTTAAATCAATTGGGAAACTATGAAAAATACCAAATTGCTATTGCAAACTTGAATCTATTTAAGTCAAAACTGTGAACCAGGTGGAAATGAGGCTGTCATTGCAGTACACAGTACCGCACCAAGGAGTTGGTGGACACTAATTCCTCAGTTTTTGTGGAGAGTGGGAAGCCTACACATATGTAATTGGATTCTCGTTTTGAAATTTGTGTTAGCATTCTCAGTCATCATTCTTGCACAAAGAGGTTGCCAGACATTGATTCATCCTGTATGCTGAATGCTGAATGAATACAAATGAACTGACAGAGTACGAACAAACCTTCTTGTTGGTTCAATATATAAAAGAAAAGCAGTAACACAAAAACAAAGGTTAAGCATGCCTTTGCTGGGTTTCTCCATTGGCTTGTGTTCAGTAGAATCAGTACAGCTACTCACATGGAAACTTTTAAAAGTTGAATTATAATTTCTGTGACCATGTTGTGTTTATATGCATTTGGGTTGTGGTGCTTGAAGAGGTTCTTTTATAGAATAAAACTTGTGATCAATTGATTCCTGTGGCCAGTTGAGCTTGAGAAGCAGTGCTATTGCAATCTCAAAGTAGCCAACAACACTGAACATCATGTTGCTTTCAAGGTAATCCTCTCTTAATTGGCCTCTGCAGTCTGCATATTATATCTTGAGGTTTTAGTTAGGATCTTATTGAGAAGATTGCTTGATTCTCATTGGACTTGGATTTCTCTGTTAACTAGGTCAAAACAACCTCACCGAAGAAGTACTTTGTAAGGCCAAATACTGGCATCATACAACCTTGGGACTCATGTGTTGTAACAGGTACCTCATTAGCTTGTCCAAACACATTATCACGAATGTGGCTTCTTCTTATGGATATAGAGTTTAAACTTAGCTGTCTATATGGTGACTTTGATATGCAGTAACCTTGCAAGCACAACATGAGTACCCCCCAGATATGCAATGCAAAGATAAATTCCTTCTGCAGAGTACAAAAGTGGCTCCAACTACTGATATTGATGAGATCCCTCAAGACGCGGTTAGATTCATCATTGAGGAAATAATATATTTATTGCTAACTTTTTCTTAAGCTTGGATGATAAATTTTTTTTTTTCTGCATTTATACAGTTCAATAAAGATGGTGACAAATTAATTGAGGAATTGAAGCTTAGGGTTGTCTACAGAGCTCTTGGTTCTGAAAACTCACCAACAGATTCAATGGCAAAGAACTCAAAAAAAGGCTCTGACTCTGCTTCTGTGAGATTTTAATTTGATTTCTACGTTTCATTTAATTTCCTTTATCACTGTAATCATGTTGCACCCTGCATCAATTTTCATGGATCTGGATAGCATCATTCGTTCAGTTCCTATATTTCCATGATTCTATCAAACATATTTGAGGCATAAATCTTATCTATTTTAACTGGCAGCATTCAAAGCATGTATAAGCCATTCATTTTCTTTAAAAAGAATTCTTTCCATGCTTATTTGTTGAGCTAACATAAACTGACTGCTGTTGGTGCAATGATTTTTCTCTGTTGTTGAAGTATTGATCCTACCAGTTGCACCATTGAGTAACTCACCAAATGATGAAGCATTTAGCAAGGGCTATCATTTATTTGCTTATAAGTGTTTGTTTTCTTAGGCACACCATGGAAACTATTCAGATTTCCTGACTCAACAAGAACTTGATTGCAACATAATTTTGATTGGTTAAGTTGTTGAAATTAACCCGATCTAGTGAACGAATTTCTTTGGAAGTCTTGGAATAAACTCTTATCCCAATGGTCCTGCAAATGACCAGTATCCCTCTCTCCTGCAAATAAATTCAGCAAGGTTGATTAGGCCATCATTTATATGCGGTTTGCTCAGTAGTTTACTTTGTTGAACATTTACTAATATTAGCTACAAGCATGATTTATTTCATCCTTGCTTAAATGCTAGTCATAAAATTTACTTACTTAAGAATCCATGACATGTTAAGTAAGTAAACATGTCGGGGATTCTTAAGTAAGTAACATGTTAACATTCAAAAAAAATAATTCCGTGACATGCTCTAGTAGTGTAGTTTTATTAGGTGTGTTAAGTAAAAATAATGCTTGCCATGGTTCTAAAACATGATTTCAGACACTGTTTTGGCCAAATAGAAAAGTTTTACATATCAGGTGATGTTATTGGTATTGCACCATTTTATTGGTTTGTTTCGACTACAATTGAGAAAATTCTAAAAAGATATCAGAAAAAAAAAATTATGGAACTTTTCTTTTTAATTGCTTTTTGAGTATTTTAGATTTATTAAAATAACAAAGTAGTATAGAGGTCCACCCTATTCTAAAATACCTCAAAAAAAGTAGTATATAGAGGTGGTGATAATGAAGTTTCGGTGCATTTTATGTTTTGGATTAAACACATTGAAAAGCAGTGTTAGCTATGCCGAAATCTTTTCATATCTGAGTGATATGACTCCGTTTTGACAGAATTATAAAACCAGGATGCTGGCTTCGCTCTTTGAAAATGAATATTTTAGTCGGCATCCTATACAAGATGGAGGGGAATCTACAATACATACATCCATTAAGAGTCTATTGCATATAGGGTGTTTCTGTATGTGTATGGAACAGGATCTAATTGCAGTAGTAGTATATTTCAATAGAAAAGGAATATTGCAATCATGATAAGAGGAAACTTTGCGAAATAAGTCCAATACAGAAATAATCTAGGAGCTTCTTTAGTGAAAATTTTGATTGCTCAGCTGTCTCATGGAAAAATAACGAAAAGACACCTATAATAGACGACTCCATGGTGCTGGTGATGTGCAACATAATCTCCATTGTTCTAATATGGTCTAATGGGGTTGTCTTAACTAGCTGAACATTCTTCAAAGAACACTGTTCCTTCAGCATCATCCTATGGCTTGTTAGTTTTATTTTGAGGGGCAGCACTACCATTCATATTTAAGATGCATTCCAGCTATCCTGCAAATCGATGGAAAGGAATTTATCTTTCTTCTGGAACTGCTGAGGTTTTTTTTTTTTTTTTTTTTCTTTTCTGGATTTGATTAACATAGATTCTGTTGACGTGGATTTCGTGATTGCCAACCGCTTTCTACCCTTTCGATCAGCTCTTCAGCATCTAGCACTGCAAATCATATTCTTTTGCAGTTTTCTTAAATCCAACTTGAGTCACCCCAGGCTTTATTTTGGAAATTTGTCTCGTGTTTATCTTGATTAAGATCGATCTTTTTTTTTTTTTGCACTTTTTTGAATGGTTGATTGACATCTGTCATTCGCCTGCTAGATCCAAACGGTGGAGCGTCTAAAGGAAGAAAGGGATTCTGCTCTTCAACAAACTAAGCAATTGCGACAGGAACTGGTAACTGCATTATGCTTCAACTCCGCTCTCTTTTTTAACACCTTGGCAACTTCCTGGTCTGGCGATCGTCTGCCTTCTTCTCCTTTTTTTTTTTTTCCCATTTTCTGGTGTCTTTTGTGTGTGATAGAACAAAACATGTAAATCTTGCAGTCGATGAGCTAGAACTTAGGAGAAGGATTTTGAGTCATGAATGAATGGAATGCAAGTATAGGGGTTCTAACAATATCAGTGAGTCTGCTAGGTTATCCTTCTTGTGAGAAACTATATACAAAATGAAAGGCTTTACGGTGTTGTTGTAAATAAGATTAGTGTGGGTCAGCAAGTAATATGTGATCAATTAGTGCCACTTCATTTTTAAGGAACATATCTTTTATGCATTCTACTCTTCATTTCTCTCAATCACCATCCCTTGATCACTTCCATAATCTTTTCCAAACAGAGAGCACTAGCGTGCAGTCCTTAACATCATCGCATCTTTCTCTTTCATTCCTATCGTAATCTCATAGATCCAATTCCTAATTCTGTTAGATTGAATATTAATGCTTCTTGTTCTCGCTCCAGTCATTTCACCTACAAAGAGAAACTGCCTTTCCTAAATTGAGTGCTTGATCCCTGGATCTAATCTTTATCTTTTCTTTTCTACGATAGTCTACAATAGCATCCTTTGTAGGACTTGTTGATGTGTCTATTGTTAGTAATTTCTTGATTCTTGACTACATAATGTAAATGAATATGATATTTTCTTTCTTCCATTTTCTGGGACTTTTTGAAAATCAACAGTGGATTTCTCTGATTGCAAATAGATGTACAGGTTAAGAAAGGAATTTCTTCAAAATAGTGGTTGTTGTAATGTACTGTCTTCACATAGAGAAGTGGCAATGTAGTGCTTCAATTATAGTAGACTTTCATTTGATCACGTGATGGATAATTTCTTCCTTTCTGCATTGTGATATTCTTGGTGATGGTTTATCGAAATTATGATTTCAGGAGATGCTGAAGAGACGCAGAAGCCGACCAAGTGATGGAGGCTTCTCCTTGACTTTTGCTGCCTTTGTTGGACTGATTGGTATTATGGCTGGTTTCCTCTTAAACCTTGCATTGTCTTCACCACCCACTGAATAACTTAAGATACTGTTCGTGATCGTGGAAGAATTCCTGGGAAGATGAATCATCTTGTTCAGCCCATGTATTTCTAGTGCTCTTGGAATGGATAGTTTTCCCCCCTTTCTGAAGCTTCTGCATTTTAAGTTGTTGCATAAACTCGAAAAGAAAAAAAAAAAAAAAGTTTACCAGTAGGCACAAGCAACCTTATTTTGGTTCACCTTTTCTGTATATTAGGATCAGTATTTTCCTCCAAGACAACTCTTTGGGGATTATTTTCTTTTTTATTTGTATATCATCCTCATGTAATAAGATTGATGGACTTTTTGAAAGAATCAAAGCATATTTTTGTTTCACATTTTCTTACCTTAAGTTATTTTAATTTCATCTGTTCTGTGTTTGTTAATGATACAGCTTGTCTGAAAGGATCTCCTGTTGAACATAGGCAAGGGGGAAAAATCAGCTGTAGTTAGTTTTCTGTCTCTTTAAGCTTGAATCATGATGTAATATAGTTTCCTCTATCCAACTGGTAGTGCTTGATTGTGAATTGTTTCTAGATTCCAAGCATCATGAATCAAAGGAAGCTCAATCAAGTTTGATGAGACCTAGATTGGGGTAGCTCACTTTAATACCAAGTGAAATCTGGTTTTTTTTTTTGTTTTTTTTTTTTTCAGCAATCAATCAAAACTATGGTGAAATATCCTTGGGTCACTTACCCATCCCAGTAATTTGGAATTCCATCTACAATGGAGGCCAGTCCAAGAATGGTTTGGATTGGTGTGGGATAGTTAAAACTCAGTAGCAGGGTTCAGATGAAGCCCCCGAGGGCTATAGCCTAGTTGGCTAAGACTACTGCGTAGGAATATGAGGTTGTGGTTTCAAACTCGCGCTATGTTCCTAGGGCCACAACAAGGACTTTATGTTCTAAAAGTGGCTGGGCACCCTCGTCAGAAAAGAGAGGATCCTACCCGTTAATTTGGAATGGTAAGGTAGCATCATCCCCAACCGATGGACTTTTTTCTAATTATTATACAATAAGTTCGAAGGTTTTGGATCAAATTTTTACCATGCTATTTACTTTTTGCTCGAAAGTTATATTCGGTTTCTACAAGGGCTACCATCGTCTCTCTTTACTTTCCACTTATATGCTTTCTCCCAATCATGGATTCTCATTTTCCTCGTTTCTAATATATATAGAATCCTACCTTTAGCATGGTTTTTGTGCTGGTCACTTTTTTACGAAAAAAAAAAAAATCTAATTCATATGGATGTAGATTATTTTCCTAAAGATGGTAATCAATCAATGTCATTAGCCTTGCTTAAATGGGTGATAAAATCACTTAAAACTAAAAAAGGCCTCATCCATTACCGTTCAAATCAAAATCTCGAAAGTCACCTTCACTACACGATAAGACGACTCTACAGACGCTCACACCTGTTCGCTCCACATCCATCCACGTCACCAACTTCCAAACAAAAGCAAGCGAATTGAAGCACGAAAAGCAGCTTCCAAACGCAAACGCAAACGCAAACGCCCGATTCGTCACCAAAACACCGCATACGCGATGCTCCAAATCCTTTCTTCACCTGCTCCATCTCGTCCTCTCGTCATCTTCTCCTCCTCCTTCAAGACGAAATTTACAATCACCCCCTCCTTCTTCCCCAAAACTCCCAAAACCCCCTCCTCCCTCTCCAAAACCCTAACCCTCACCCCCATGAGCAGCTGGCTCGGCAAGCTGGGGCTAGGGTTCGGCAGCAGGCCAGGCGCCGCCACCGACTCCGCCTCCGCCTCCTCCGTCGCTCAGGGCCCCGACGACGACATCCCGGCGCCGGGGCAGCAGTTCGCCCAGTTCGGCGCCGGCTGCTTCTGGGGCGTGGAGCTGGTGTTTCAGAGGATTCCCAGCGTGACGAAGACTGAGGTCGGATACACTCAGGGGTTCACTCACAATCCGAGTTATAATGATGTTTGTTCGGGGACGACGAATCATTCGGAGGTGGTTCGGGTTCAGTTCGATCCCAAGGAGTGTAGTTATGATGATCTGCTTGATGCGTTCTGGGCTCGGCATGATCCCACCACCCTCAATCGCCAGGTAATTTGATTCTATCTTGGAGAGTATTGAGGATTTGGTTGTTTTTTTTTTTTTTAGGCTTTTGGCTTTTGGATTGGATTGGAAGTTTGGGTTTTTATATGATTGTGTGATGATTGAAGGGTTTTTGTATGATTGTGTGAAGTTGTCTTTGCATTTGAGATTTTGATAGAGATATGGTGTGGGTGGTGCTCCTATGTTTAGTTTTTCTCTATGCTATGAAGTACTGTTTAAATGCTATTGTAACTTGGATCTTTACAAAGTGTCATGTTTGTGGCCATTAACATAGGGGTTTTCAAAAGATTGTGTTTTGGAGAATGTGGTGGTGCAAAGCTACAGTAAGTATGTGTGTGTGTGTCTGATTTAGGCTTTTGATCAGGGTAAAGAAAGGAAGTTACTAAATCAAAGTGATTGAATATTTGGCATGATAACAATGAAGCAGTATCATATTTTACTAAGATTCTAGTAGCTTATGGAGTTCAACTAGTATGAACCCAGATTGATGTAGGTTTCATACACCCTTCTCTATTGTGCTCACCTGCATGCATGTCAATCAACCTGGTAGGGTCAGGTTTGCAAAGGGTTTGATTTGGAATAAGTGATGAAGGATAGACCTCGACCTCAGGCCACATGCATAGGGCCCAAGTCAATTTAAGACTTTTAATGTCACTAATTATCTATCATTAGTTTCTAATATTATTTAAAGAGTTGTAATTATGATTAGGTTTTTAGTTTCATTCATTTCCTAGTTTAATTAGTTTTCTTAGTGCCTAGGTTTTCTTTCTTATTTATATGGCATTGGAGATATGGATAATAGAATTGAGTTTTTCTTTTGAGGTGCGAATATATGGTCTCTGTCGTCTTGCGGTCA
Organism: Cinnamomum chago; assembly: GCA_038049695.1. Classification (NCBI taxonomy): domain Eukaryota; kingdom Viridiplantae; phylum Streptophyta; class Magnoliopsida; order Laurales; family Lauraceae; genus Cinnamomum; species Cinnamomum chago. The sequence continues at coordinate 2,238,588 of CP142456.1, forward strand.
TGTGTTTTGGCATTGGTATTGTATTTCAGCACTTCCACTCAAGCCCTAACACTAGGGCTAGTGGCCTACATCATTAGGCATGGTAAGAAACCACTCCAAGCAAATTATCTCAACAATAGTCGCTCCGCCCATGGGATTGTCTAGGAACCCTACCGAGTCAACTCAGCATAAACACATAATAAGTCATTGGGTCATGTGGAACTTTGTTCGGCCAAGTTTTGGTCAAAACTCAGTCCACTCATCTAGTGGTTGCGGTAGTGTGACACCCTTCACCATCTTCTTCTTGTTTTTTACTTCCACACCCTTCACCATCTTAAAAAGAAACAGTTTAATTTTCTAAGACATTCCTTTGCAAGGTTGATGAAAACATAGATCACATCTCTTCCATTCCCATTCATTCAGTGTTTCATATATGGAATGGTTATTTGATTTTTTTGGGTGATGGACGACTCTTTGATGATGACCTCCATCATCGACTAGAGGGGGGCCTGTTTATTGGAACCCAAGAATTTTATGGAGGTAGCAACGTTTTTTTCTGGTGGTTTGGGAGGGTTACACAGAAAGAAATGGGGGGAGAATCTTTTTATAAGGTGTCAAACCTTTAAACAGTGGGTTTGAGATAATTAACCTTGACACTGGACGGTAGGCAGATTAGTGTCTATAGCAACTAAAAAACTCTCCCAGTTTTTACCTTTTACTCTCTTATGTGGTCTGGCTTTGAGGGAGAGAGAGAGAGAGAGAGATGTAACTTGTAGATAGCTTCTGATACCATTATGAAGAAAACAAACAGCAGAACGAGAGTGAGTAACCATTCGAAGCAGCTAAGAGTCGAGGAGAGGATCTTCAGTACTCATCCTTCAGTGTCAACCTGAGTATAAGGAGCTCTGCAATCTACAGTAATCTTTCTGTCACTGTATAATTCATCTGTTCATTCATTCTCCAAGTATTGCATGCCTGTTGATTGTGAACTTCTGGAGTTGAGTTTTTCTTGCGCAACTACTAACTTCCAGCATTATGACGTTGGAATCTTCTTGCAGGGGAATGATGTGGGGACGCAGTACAGATCAGGAATATACTTCTACACACCTGAGCAGGAAAAAGCAGCACGGGAGTCTCTGGAGAAGCAGCAGCAGGTCTTGAACAGGAAGATTGTCACCGAAGTTCTTCCAGCGAAGAAATTCTATAGAGCAGAGGAATACCATCAGCAGTATCTTGAGAAAGGGGGACGCTTTGGTTTTAAACAGTCGACCGAGAAGGGCTGCAATGATCCCATCCGATGCTATGGTTGAGCCGTAGTTTTTGACTCATCAACAGTATGAAGTGGAAATGTGCATTCTTCTTTTGACAGAAACTCTCTATCGATGATATATATGTTCTATAGAATGTATAAACTGATATTGGTTAAATGTATCTTCTAAGCCTATATAACATATGCTGTATTTCTGTGCAATTTTTAGACCTGGACTCAATGTATGATTCACATCTTGTTGCAGATACTTGATCATGTTTCTGGTTATGAGTTTTATGTGTGGTTTTCACTTCAGCTGTTCTCTGATGTGCTTGATCTCTGTTATAGGGGAATTTGCCAATGCCCCACCTTGGGATGTCATTTGTTGTTAGAGATGAAGATGAAGCAGCAGCTTAAATACAAGGTTGGAAGATGTAGAAAAGTGATGTTAAGGTTGATGGAAACTTAGATACAAATGGGTCAGTAGGTTGCAAGATAGGTGGTGTTTGTGGTGTTTGTGGTGTTTTGTAGTGGCATTGTGTGGCATATTGCTAGATAACCTTTTCTTTATTAAAAGACTTCACTCCAACTTACCATGTGAAAATCTAATGTAAAGAATGCTTCTATTTTTATTTTTATTTTAAATGAAATTTACCTGTCATAATACCCTTCTATGAACATCCTTTTTTCAATTTTTGCACCTCTTGGAACTCAATGTTGGTTCGTAGATGTAAACATTTTGTGACTGTTTTTCCTTATCAAGGAAGACAAATGTTGGGTTTTTTTTACCTATCCTTTTCAATTCCTAGCTTTTGCTATGCTTTTGAAGGGCATTTCCGATTCATTGTCTGGAAATATGGCTCCCTGTTCTTGGAATCTCCAAAATTCAAACAGGCCAGGTGCTAAATTGATTTCAATCACTTTATGGGGTTTGAGTTTGACCCCAAGCTAACCCCCCTCCTAATCTGTAAACTGGTGGAAGTAGTTGGCTTGTTGACACTTTCGGCCATTAAAAATAAAGGCACATAAAGAGGAGGCCTAACTGATTACAGAGGGGACCCCAATGCAATTGTTCCAGCTCAGAGGATGGCATGATGAGCCAAATTCTTTTCTGGTCCAGAACGTGGCTAAAATGATGCACCTGTGACCAAATCATGGGATTGGAATTTGCTCTTGAAACCTTGGGTTCTAATCCAGACACCCACTACAGATTGGGTGAGAAATGGTGTCAGCATGTTCTTATAGTTTGGTGAAAAAATAAAATAAAAGTCCATATTAGCTTGTATTGGGCCATATCAGCTTTTGCAGGCTTGTGTCCATGGTCACAAATAAGGTTAGCTGGTTATCAACAGTGGAGTTGTAGAAAAGAGAGCCTCAATTTTTTTTTTTAATATTTTGTTCGGGGTTACTAATTGGAAAAAACATGTAGAAAATAGTAAACATAATTGAAATGTTGAAAATATATATAATTCATTTAGTTTTGAGGTTTTAGAAAAATATTACATATACTATAACAAAATTACATTAATATTGGTTTTTTCAGTTTTATCCCAATATTGATGGGTCATTAACGTTTAGAAATAAAATATATTTTTAACTAGAAAATAGTTGGACAACATGAGGTTACTTAGTTGGTTGACAACCCCACATGTCATCCGGATGCACATTGACCCATCGCTATAAATGTTGCACTTTCCACATGAGTAGACTTTATTCCCACTTGTGGGCTCTCTTGAATCCCAACCCCATAGGATAGGGTACAAAAATGTAAAAGAAAAGGGAAAATAACAGTTACTTGTGACATTATTGCTGAATGGAGGTATGTTGACATTCCATATCTGTTTCTTAGAGCATCTTCAAGAGACATGCCAAATCCAAGGTGGACATGCCGCATGGGGTTTTTGGCATGAATTTTTACTCCAACAACTATGCAAAAAATGAGGTAGCATTTGACATATGGGAGTGAGATGTCAAATTTGACATGTGAAAAAGTGAAATGCCAAATAATATTTTACATTATATTATTCTAAATGGACTATTGTCAATGAGTTGAGTTTAATATATAAAAAATGTAAAATAAAAATAATAATAAAATATTATATTTGACATATGGGGTGGAGTATACTCCAACAAAGAATACTCCACCCCATATGTCAAATTGTAAAGAGTCAATTTGCCACATAAGCCTTCATTTTAAAAAAAAAAGCATCTCCAAATTTAACATCACTTTTAGAGATGCTCTTACATGACTTAGCTAGAGGAAGATCATGTTTAGTTTTGGAGGTCTTCTCAACATTTAGGTGGTTGATGATAAAGCAAAACGTTAGATTCTCTACTTTATCTTCTTTTCTACTTTTCTTCTAGCTCAATGTCTGGGTGTGGCTTGGGTTCAAGTGAAAAGTGAGGATTCTCCCTTGTCCATTGGATGGAGAAAGGGAAGAACAAAGTGGAGAATTCCTTGGCAGAGATTCGCCACTTAAATAATATTCTGCATTTGTCGACTAAAAACAGATGGGAAAGAGCTGTTTGTAATAAATGTAGTATGTAGGGAATATTGCATGTTGTGCAACAAACAATTAACACACACACACACACACTCTCTCTCTCTCTAGATTGGAATAGTGGTCGAGGAATGAAACTACCAATGTGGTGACCACAGTGTCGACTGATTGTCACTTGTGAGAGTAAGGTGCCTCGCCGTTGAACTATCATCATTAAAGAAGTGGTGCTACTTCATTTATACATTCCTAAGTTATAGAATCATTTCTAAATTGTTTCTATGGAGATGAAGATGTTCATTTAAAATTTTGAGTTTCTTAATTCAATGATCATAAAAATGAGCGGAGTGAAATGTCACTTTTGACTAGTAGAAATCTCAAAAGTCCCTCACCACTAAGCTAATTAGTGGATTAGCATGTAGAACGCTCATTAATGCCACATTATGAAATATCTACTCATCATCATTAGTAGTGAAACACATCTCTCTTTCTTCAATTTCAAATGCTCTTGGATTGTTCTATTTAAAAAATTGGATACTGCTACTAAAATAATCTGTCTTGGGATGTGCTGACCAATCTTTAGCTGCTACAGCCATCATTAGCTTAAATGATTACCCTTTATCCCAACAAGAAACATAAACAACTTTACTTTCACTAAACTTCTTTAAAAGGAGAAGTGAAAGTGAAGCAGCCCACTTGCCTGAGGCAACATCTTTTTCAATTCAAGAGCTGGCTACCTAAAAGGTGAGACACCTTTTCTTTATTCCATTCCAAAGACCAAAGGGTTGAGGGCATTTCTTTTCCTCTTTCCATTCTTTTTATAAGGGGCCTACCCTTTTAAATCTTCTCTGCCATTAATGTCGTGAAGCCATGTCATGGTTCTATTCATTTCAAGAAATACTTCATACACCAACTGAAGGAAAAAAAAAAAAATTTCTTCAACAACTGGCCTACACTCAACATCATTGACCTGTTGGTGGGCCCCACTGAAGACACACAACAATTAGGTTGGAATTTGTTCAATTCCAATGACCCTAGCCGTCTAAGCATCGAGATTCTTCTTTAGGTAATACAATCAATTTTTAAGTTTTCTTCCAATGAACAACGTAGCATTTCGGACACCAAAGTGCTGAAAATTCTATAAGCCAAAAGTGACATTTTATCGGGTTTTTAACCATTCGAATAGTAAATTCAAAAAAATTTAAGACACACCAACCAATATTGTTATCGTTTAAAATACCTCCACACAAACAAAGCCCTTAAAATCACAAAAGCAAGGCTGCATAGGTACCATAAAACAAAGTCGAGGCTACAAGTTAAATAGTCCCTAATCTCTCCAATAAAAGGGACAATTCTAGGTGTAGCTGTACCCATCCAACACTGATTTTGGGGTCCCTATTCTTAATGGAGATGTATTTTAACAGAAGAAGTACCCTTTCTTTATTATTAAGCTTTTACTACATATTGTGGTAGGCAACAGGCGACATGTAGGTAGGTTTGACAAAAGCCCAATTAAATAAAAGTAGGGCAGTTATTTGATAATTAATGATATTCTTATGCCCATTAACCAAGGTCAGGTGGAATAATGTTGTTTCTTTATTCACTTGTCCTTTGATCTTGAACTTGAAGATTCATCTTTTTTTTTTTTTATAAAGCTTTGTTAGGTGGATTCAATCCCTACCCAACTCTCAGAAAAGTCATCATGGAGAAGTTGAAGCTGGAGAATTTGAAGTGTTTACTTGGGACCCTTTTGGATGTCGTTTACTATAATTTACTGGGACCAATCTTTTTTATATAACATTATCTAACTTATACTAAGACAGAAGCCTCATTGATTACAACTTTCTAGAGAGGAACGACTTTGATTCAATATTCAACATTGCTTGTTTGAGAAGATATTGGTGCAGCTAGACTTAACCCTCAATTATTCTTTAGCATTTTTGAAAGTTGGAACTTAAATAGTTCAAAAGTGAGAATCCACAAAACCCAATTTTTTTAGATCTCACTGTCAAATTAGAGATTTCAAACATTGATAGATAATAATAATATCTGCATCAGAAAATTTCAATACATGAGATTTCAATTACAAAGTCCTCTAAATAGGCTTTAAACGTGACAATTGACAACCAAATCCTCGTAAAAAAATTTTTTTACTTTTACTTTACACAAAGCAAAAACCTACGTTTGAAAAATCTAAATTTTGGGGATTTAAGCCATTGAGATCCTTGTTTTTGAGGATTCTAAGGTCCAATCTCATAGGATATGAAAATCCTCAGTTGAAAGATGGAGGATATGGAATCCACATATATGCTATTTCCTCACTTGTTTCCAACCTTGATGCACATCTGTATGGTGCATGGATTCCATGCTCCTTGAATTTCATTTTCTCGATGGGTTAGGAACCAACTCTTTGTTTCTCATTGGATTTTAGTTTCAAGAAAAAAATGAAGTTCAAGAAAACACTATTTTACATGAAAATTCTCTGTACAAGAAATCAAAAAATTTGATATACAAAAAAAATGAATGCTTTTTACATTTTTATCTGGAATCCTCATTTTACAAATATTCCTGAACTTTTTACAGGAAATGTTTCTCTCCATATAGATTTATAAGGTGAAGATGGGTGATTGTCATGTGACTTGTCCACAACACAAATGTTACTGTTACAAGGGCCCCTTTGGCACCATGGAATGGAGACCACCAAACACAATAATGGTATCTTTTTAGTCAAAAGAATGGAAAAGATAAAGAAAAAGAAAATCAAAAGACCCTGAACCAAAAGTGACCAATTGATTGTACTTTGTCAAGGAGAACAAAGTACACCAATGTAGGAGCAGTGTAAGATTAAAATAAGATGATGATAACCAAACAGTTTGTTATCCCAGCAAGGAGAGTCAAAAGCTTAATTAGGCACCAATTGAAGAGTTCATGGGATAGTTTGGGCAAGTAAGCACCCCATTGGCACTGCCATTTAAGACACTTTGAGATCTATTACCATCAAGAGGACCAAGTTTTATATTAAAGTCTAGTTTGTCGCTTTAGATTAGATGTTATTAGTACCCCTTATACATTAATTCTCATAATGTTTAATATATATAGAAGGATAAGTGAGCCCACTGTTAGCTTGATCATACCGAAAAAAATATGATTACAATAAAAAAAAAATGAAGTCGTATGTTTTACAACAACCAAATGATAGTTTCAAAATGTTGCCAAGAAAGTGAAAATTAAGTATCATAAGAAAATTGGGATAAAAGAGGATGAGAAAAATTTATACAATAATTCTTACAGAAATTTCTTATCTATTCTATGTTTAATTGTTATCTTTAATAATTTAGAAATTAATTTATTTGTAATGATATTTCCCAATAGCATCAGAAGAAAACCCTAGATTTAAAAACATCCTAACATTTTTCCACATAATAATTTTTCAAAAGCAATATTTGTTACAGTTTTTTGATAAGTATTATGGATCATAAGTTCATATTCTCCTCCTCATAGGTATTATCTATGACAACCTTCAATATTAGTGTAGTCTTCTTGTTATTAGCCCCAAAGAGATCCAATTGGACTAGTTTGTCACATCTGCCAGATTAGCCACATTGTATCTCAGTCCATCTGAGCTGTCTGATCATCATTGACTTCATCTCCAAAGCAAAAGACAATGGAAGGACTCAAACTATCATGTCCAATATAGTTGACTCATCCCCAAGGCATTTAGGGACTATTCATTTGCATAAAATACATAAGAATTCGTGATAAAATGAGCTCTTCCAAAAAAACTATTAAACACGCAAGCAGTGAAGGATATGATGTGAAATGCGAAGGGTGTAAGGTGGAGATATAGATAGAACCTTAATTTTTTTGGGTATTGATTCAATCGGGCATTGCTAGATATTTATTTTCCGTCTTCTCTCGATTCAATTTCCGTTAAAGGAGAGGTCATTTGCTTATCAATTTTGAATATTCACCTTTGATTTTTCATTTTTAATCAATCATAGAATTTTCTTTTTTGTTTTTTTATAATCTTAAATATTCAATTACATGATGAAATTCTAGAAACACCTATGGATGGATGTACAAATTCTCCGATGTTACTTTCAACGGGCTTCACAAATGCTCAAGTACAATTCAGTATTTTGAAAGCTAAAAATTTAATAATTTCAAAAGCGAAAATCACAAGTCACATGAACCCAATTATGTCTAAAACTCTTAATCAAACATAAAACTTCAAATGCTTAATAGATTCCCATCAGATGGTTTTTTTTTTTTTTTATGCAAATTGGCTCTTGTGGCCCAGTCCAGATGATGGAAGCACAAGCCATGTGAAAGTGCCTGATGCAGACATCCAACTTTGATGTTAATGATGCACATGACAACATAAAAGGGAACACATTGGTGCGTGCCACTACTTTGTTTGCTGCCTGTCTAATGGTTATGGCACTAAGAAGTCAAATGGTGGTCTTCATTCTCATCTCCTATTGCGTGTCACTGCAGGACTCTTTTATTGCCGTAATGAATAGTGTGGGGTGCACCAATTTATGTTAGGTGTAGGTGCCAACCCTTTGGACCATTGTCAGAAAATATCACCTTGGAACACATATTGGAAGATTTTAATTATGGAATACCACTGGCTAAGAAATGTAGGAAATAAATGACTTTAAATAACTGTATTATTTTTCTTTTATAAATTGTTGTCAATAACACAATTTGTCCAATAATATGATACTTGTGACAATTCTTTTATTAAGTACCTCCTTTTCTAGGAAACTTTTTTTCCTTTTTTTTTTTGGAAAACTTTTTCTACAAACATTAATGACCTGTTATGGATCTTCATCTTTCTTTAATTTTGGTAAAAAAAAATCTTTTTCAAAAGCGGTACAATTATCAAAATACCCTAAATCCAAAATTTGATCTCCGACTTATCAAAATCCCTTTTTTTACCAGCCAAGGTGGTTGGGCATTTGAGAGACCCAATTGTGGCAGGGGCAAATTCTTGTGCACATTGAAATGAATATGACATGTAAATGAATGGAAAATGCCTGCTTACACAATCAAAGGTAGATGATCTTAGATTTAAACCCTCATTATCCGGCGAGAATGTGACTCCTAACTTCTAGATTACCCTTTATTCTCACCTCTTGTTATAGTTGTTATGGTTATCGGGGTCTGGACATTCTAATTTCTAAATGCGTATAGTTTCTTCCAAAAAGGATGGAAATGAACTTTTGGTTCATTTTACGTGTTGACTACAATTAATTGTGTAGTTTCTTCTTCTAAAACTAAAATAGTTGAACATTCAATCCATTTTGAGTGAAAAAATGCATAAAAAACTTCTTTTAATCATTCCTCTCACATAATATCCAATTCAAAATTGGACAAACATTCCAAATCTATGAATCCTATTTTTCAAATTCATTGCAAAACCACATAGCAATCAAATTAAACCCTATAGAAGGAGACATGTGTTGCACAAGCATAAAAAACAGAAAGTAGGGAGCAGGGAAGCATTGGTACTCTCGAAGTGCATGTAAAAAAGGAACAGCCAAAAGGGCGCGAGAGGCATCGGTCCGAAAAAGGAAGCGGCTTTTCTTTCTCTCCTTCGTTAGATCTTGAAACCCTAAAAATCGAACAGATTTCTTTCCATTCTCTGCATTTCGAACGAGTTTTCTCAGAGACTTTCCTGAATTCGATCCGTTTTGGAAACCCTTGCTACTCTCAAAAACGACCTTTGCTGATTCTGGCGGATTTTGATGAGATTCGGATTGGATTTCGACGTCTCCGTGCTTGGAAAACCCTGTTCTTGCTGTTTTCGGACGAGATTCCGATTTCGAACCGAGCCGTTTGATGAGGGTTTCGATGTGTTGAGTGATGATTTAGCCATTTAGGGCGGTGGATATGGATGACAGCGGCGGATCGTTCGTCGCGGTGAGGAGGCTTTCGCAGGGGCTGGAACGGAGCAGCGGTTGCCATTCGACCTCTGGTATGTGGTGGTGGATCGATGCTTTTGTGTTTTGTTCTTCTCTGACTTGTTGTTCCATTGCCTTGTTCTTGTGTGCATTTCCACTGGTTGCTTAAAAATCATGTCTTTTTGGTTTGCGAATGGTGGAATTCTTGTCTTTTTCAAATTTTCTTGGATTTCGAGGGCTTTTCAGTACTACAATCTAAGTGGTGAGATGTGGGAGAAAGATACAGTTCCTTTGATTTCTCACAATTTGAGTGGAAAAGCAACTTTCTTTGCGTTTTTTATTTTATTTTATTGATATCTGCTGTTCTGTAAACATATAGCAGGGGAAAACAAGGCAGTCTTCTAAAGCTGGAGACTTTTTATATCTTCGATCGGATAGAATGGCTGTTTGATTCCCCATTTGGAGCAGCATGTAGAACTGGAATGGTTTTGAGTTGGTGGTGTATCTGTTATTTTCTTTTGGTGGACTGTGGTAAGGTGGAATAGCATCTAATCTATTAAGCAAGTAGTGGTTTTTCGGATTTGTGTGAAGAAGAAACCTTTTTTTCTTCAAACGATGGTGTTGGGTCATTTTCTTCCTGCCATTTGCAGGTAGTTAACATACTAGACGTCCACTTTCAAATATTCTTATTCTTGGGGTTTGTGTACTCTGATAAAGTGTTGCTTTCTTTGGAACATTTTAGAAGAACTAAAAAGTTAACTTATAAAAAAAAAAAAAGAAGGATGAAAAGAAAGATAAAATATGACATACTTGTTATTCAACTTTAGGGTATAGCTTGTAACAAATTCATGGTAATTCGAAGAAGTAAAAGCTCCAGTGGATATTACTGCTAAGCTTGTACTGATGCAGGTGAGGTCGTAGCAGGATCAGCGGCATGGATTGGGAAAGGACTATCTTGTGTTTGTGCTCAGAGAAGAGAGAGCGATGTGCGATTGTCATTTGACTTGACCCCTTACCAGGTAATTAGTTTTTATGATCACACCGAGCTGAATCTTAATTTTTTTTTTCCACTATATACACTTCTTTGATTTGCTATTTGAAGTTCCATATCTATTCAGTGAGCTGATTTGTCAGTTAATTATCCTGGTTATTATTTTTGTGATATTGGTAAATGGTACGGTATAGCAGTTCTGAGTAAAAATTTAGTTTTTACCAGAAACTGTATGATGCAGTAGTTTGATCCTTCAACCACAGTTGAATTAGCATCCAAGTTTTTTATTTATTTATTTTTATTTTTATTTTTTATGTTGAGTTACACAGAGGAGAGAAGAAGATTACAGGAATTGAGAACTTCAACTAAAATTAACTTAGATGAAGAATGGTTTAAAAAAAAAAAAAAAACCTAGAGGCAACAGCTAATAATGATTCTTGATCCATTTCACTAATTTATTGATGATAGTTTTTCCTTTCTCTTCGGGAATCTGATAGGCTTCCCCTTGTGAATTGTTCACTTCTTTCATTGTTTAACATGAACTTTTGTAAATTCTTCCATTTGGAATACCCAAACTCATCCATTTGGAAATTGAGGTGCGCTTAGCATATTGAACTCACAAAACTTATATTTTTCTTTGTATATGCTAGAAAATAAATCATGGATTAATTGAGAAGGGGCCAAGAAATGTCAGATTCTATTTTCGATTTTCTGCTTGACATTAGCTCAATTTAATATCAAATCAGTCAGTTGAACCACATGATATTATACCAATCTTTGTGAGGTGGGGCCGATCGCAAAGCTTGCTAATGGGAATTGTGAGCCTTGTCCATGCAATGATTTGCTTCACAGGCCTGGTGGGCCCATGTGAAATTAACAATAATTTTTTAAAAGGAATGATACTTAGTTACTGCTTGTTTGCATCGAATTCTAGCGTCAATGGAGTTCTAGAGGATTAATACCTTTTTATGAGGTCAGGATACCTCAAAACATGCCAGATGAAGGTTTCATAAACTTTTTATAATTCCATTTGCTTCACTTAACTGAACATTGGAAAACCTCATTATCCTCATGTACATGAATCCAATATAGGGTCCCATGCAACCAAATAAGACTTTTCGGATTAGCCACAAGTGTCTAGTTGTTTGTAAGAACTCTGCATGTCTCTCATACTGTTTTCCCTCCTACCAATGAGGCCTGTGAATAAATAAAAAAAGTGTTGTAATGTCTTTGATATCCTAATGTCTTTGATATAGACAAGTGCAAAAAAGAGTTGCTACACCCATGTCGTTTGATATAGACAAGTGCAAAATAGAAATCTATTTAGCGGAAACAGGTTAAAGATTATATATCAACATGGGAGAACAACTTTTCTGATTGCTCATTAAGTTGGCAAACCCATGGTGATTCTCGGTGATTCTTTTTTATCTATTCATTCACTGTCATGATTGCTTTACACTTCTGATTCTTTTTTATTTAGTCATTCACTCTTATGATCTCACCATCTACGGATAAAGTAAGAGTCACTGTTTCTCCATATTTCTGTTCCAGACAAACACCTTTTTCATTTTATTTACTTATTTATGTGTCCTCTTGTTTTTACATTTTATTCATAGTTAAACACGTTGATGTCGACAAGTTGATATTTTACAGACATGTCACTCACTCTCCTGTGCTTAAGGAAAATGCTGCAATGACTGTCTCTGTTCTCTAAGTCCTTTTTTTTTTTTTCTCTGTGCGCGCTGTGGTGTTTCAGGAGGAGTGTTTACAAAGGCTACAAAGGCGCATAGAAGTTGTGTATGATAGCTCAAAGCCTGAGCACCAGGTAGTTTACATTGATTAGCTGTGTTTTGGTTAATTATTTTGGATAAACCTTTTTGTTGAGAAAGAACATTGTTGACTTCAGTTGCTGCATGGTTTTAGGAATCTTTGAGGGCCCTTTGGGATGCAGCCTTTCCTGGAGAACAACTTCATGGTTTAATATCCGAGCAGTGGAAAGAAATGGGTTGGCAAGGGAAAGACCCGTCAACAGATTTCAGGTATTTTGGTCTTCCATGCCTTCCTTACACTGTATTTCCAAAATCCAAAATTTCTCTCACTGAGTTTGCACTTTACACATTGGGTTATATTTTGTAGGGGTGGTGGATTCATATCTGTGGAAAACTTATTGTTCTTTGCAAAGACCTTTCCGGTATGTTCTTATTTTGCTTGTTCTTTTTTCACTTTCAAAAGCTCAAAAAAGAATGTGAATTTAAAATTTATATCCTCATCGACGGTCAATTTGTTATTGTTTTCTTTTTTAATCCCATTTCATTGGCTTAATGTTTTCAAGGATAAGTTTCATCTTTCAGCAACCTAATTTAAATTAACTAGTGTTAGAAACAAGGACATTTGTATTCTTATATTCATCTCTTTTCTTTTTTGGGTGAAGTATTATCACATATTACACCAAATATAAGTATCTTGCAATTTGGAAGGTATAAATAAAAATTGGCAACCATTTAAGATACTGATGTGGAAGTGGTCTCAAAATGTGTCCCACTTATTCATCCAACTGTAGTATTCATGTTATTTGTCCATTTGTAAGAGTTACCCCTTATAAGCTTTAGTTTCCTATTTTCAAACACACTAAACCTTATTTCATTGTCGCTTCTACTTTTGACCTTCGTGTACCCGATCATTTCCTATTGTTGATTTACATGGGTTTTGTTGTTAATGTTTTAATTCAGGGTTTGTGCATTGGCTTTTTTACTTGAACTACATATTATGATCAAGTATGCAAGAAACTTGAGTCAAACACTTGAGATGCATCGTGTTATTCTCATCGAGGTGGACAGTTTGATTGAAACTGAACCTTGAGATTTTGGCTAGCTTGAACTTTTCTGAGATTAGAATGGCATTCAAAGTTGGATGGAAAATTAAATAATTTTTGTTTTATTTTTTTGGAAAGGTAAAATAGTTTTTGTTGGCCGAATATAAAACTTGAAATTACTGAGAGACAAAGGTCACTTTAATCCAGTAGAGGGCATGACAGAAAAATAATCTGTCAGCCCAAGATAAAATGTGACATTACCAAAGCAATAAAGGATGTTTCAATGCCAAATGATTGAGTCATTTTGATATAACAGAATCCCTTCACTGAACTGAGCCCCACAAGGAAATTTTTGTTCAATACTCTCACCATATCGGGTGGCGCACCACAAGGAAAATTTTGTTCAATACCACCATATTGGATGGGGCACCCCCACCCTTCTCTCTCTCTCTCTATATATATATATATATGCATCTTCTTCCTCTCTCTCTCTCTCTCTATGCATCTTCTTCCACTAAAAAAAAAGAAGTTTCATATATTAGTTGCATCTATGTATGTAAGTGACTTTGTAGTAAAACAACTATGGTGAATATGCACTCTGATCTGATTTGGACCTTGAATTAACAACTACAATGACTTCATGCAGAAATCGTTCCAAGATCTCCTCTGGAAACAGGAAGGTGATCGAGCCATGTGGGAGTACCCGTTTGCAGTGGCTGGTGTAAACATCACATTCATGCTCATTCAGATGCTCGATCTCCAAGCTCGTTAGTATTCTCTTGCTCCACATCTGAACTTCTTGGGGACTAATTAAAGCATTTTTTAAACTAATCTCCTAACCAAGGGTATAAATGTACATCTTGATTTTTCCCCCTACCAGTGTAGATAAATTTGCTTAGAAGTGTGCTTTTTATGATACCAGTAATAGTTTGGGAGTGAGTTGACATTTTTAAGGTTAGCTGATTATATGAAATTTGGTAACTTGCAGCCAAACCTCGGACAATGATGGGAGCAATATTTCTGAAGCTACTTTCAGGTGCTTTTAAGTATGCTAGATTACATTAATTGTGGCAAATTAACCTTTTTTTTTATGCTTTTGCTTAGATAGATTTAAGATAGAATTTTAGGTAAAAATGATTAGCTTATTGCACTCTTGGTATCTTTCATACAAGTGTATCCCACACTACTTGGTTTACTGAGGTTGTACATCACAACTTCCATAGCGAAATAAACATGGATTATAAATAAAAATCTCCTATTCCAAGGGAACATACTACTGACACTTATAATTCCTAGTTTTATTTGGTAAAATGCCACTTATATATTACAAGAGTTAGAAGATCAAGATAACTGGACTATAAACCGATCTTTAGATGAACCTCATGCGGACAACCCCAATTGTACTCTAATGAACCTCATGTGGACAACCTCAATTGTATTCTAATTAAATCATATCAGATGGACCTATCTTATTCTAACGTGACATAACCATCCCAAAAAAAGACTCTTTTTTTTATTGGTAAATGCCATAAAAGAGACTTACAACAATGATTTCTGCCAATGAAGTTCATTGGTGATGATGGTTCACTTTGGAATGATGGTCAAACCTCACCTCACTTATAAATAAATAAATAAATAAATAGTGCCCCATGTTATTGTGATTTTCTGTGCTTCCAAAACGAAGCAATGTGTACCCATGTTACTATGTCCTTTTTATGTTGGTCTAACTTTTGGTTGCTGCAGAAAATGAACGGGCATTTGACCTTCTGTACTGCATAACATTCAAGTTGATGGATCAGCAATGGCTAGCCATGCATGCTTCGTACATGGACTTCAATGTATGCCTTGTCGGTTATGAAATCTGTTAATTTTCTCCTGCCAAGTTGAAAACTGATATTTTCATTCAATTTTCTTTCCCCAGTCAGTCATGAAATCCACGCGCCGTCAGCTAGAAAGGGAGATGTTGCTAGATGACATTGTGCGCCTGGAAGACATGCCTTCCTACAGCCTTCTTCGTCGGTAGCATAGTGAATTTGAGCAACAACCAGAGACGGTGAAAGACTTGGCTTTGAAGAAGCAAAGATGGGAATCCTACGCTAATTATCTATCTTTTTGCAATCGGTTTTTTACTATGCTTTTGTCTGTGTTTATTATATATGGAGTTGTTTGTTGGGGGCCGTTTCCATTTCAGACCTTGAGGAAATGTGGTTAACAAACACCCATTTGAGACCCCGGAGGAAAGTAGTTATTGATTCGACATGCAATAGCTGTGCCAAACACGTAAACCTTTCCATGACATGGTTTAGGAATTTGGTAGTTATAGGTTGCACACATTAAGAGATTAATCCAGTCCATTAACACTGACATAAATGGTTATCGCTTCACTAGTGTTACAAAGTATTCAAAGTACACAACTATATGATATTTTCATGTTAATTAAGTGCTTTCGGGAGCATTTTTGGGTAGCACCAACAGGGGATGAATAAAGAGAGCCTCTTTTACGATGGTTTGAGCATTATCCAATCCAGACTTTTGAATTTGTTTGGGCATGTGATGTCTAATAAAGGTCAACAATGGTACCTTTGAGAAATATATATATATATATATATTTATGTAGGTTAGATGGCCCACAAAAAATTAAAATGTCAAACATAATTCATGCAGTAGTGTTCATCTTAAATCAATTATAGGGATGTTCAGTTATTCTTTATTAGGGTTTAACATGTTCATCACGTAGGCTTCCATTATTAATCTCGTATCAGTCCTATGCTAGTACGGTCTGATCAAGATGGGGCATTTTTAGGATTCCAGTAGAATTTTAAACCATTGTACATCTGATATAATTTTATATTAGAGTCTTTGTAACATCTGATATGTTCTAAGTGGGACTAGGAATATAAACTGAATTAGACCGGCTTCAGAAGCTGTGGCTTAAGCTCGAGAGAATCCAAGGTTTTCTTCTGATGTCTAATTTCAGCAATTTCAATTTGGGTCCTCTTCCTAGGAGGAACCTTAGCGCATACATATTCCAAGATCATCATTAGCGTCCTGATCAGATGTTAAACCAAACAAGTACACAAGAAATGTGCACATCTTAGAAGGAAAATCATTCAGAGACATGAAAGCAGCATTGCATTCTTCTTTAAAATCCCCTGCATTCTGTGATCAGGCAGGCCCACCACCCTCTTGAAGAGGCATAGTAGCTTGCCCTAAACTTTCATTTACATGAAGCATTTGCGGCCCTACGATCTAAATTCAAATGTGGGCACCAAAATTGATTGACGAGGGATGCAGTAAATACTCACCTGCCTTTTCCTTCTGGTTACTTCTAAGTATTACTGAGAGAGAGAGCTAAATACATGATACCAAAAGTTTGGCATTATAAATTACTAATGCAGTCTGTGACCCCAACAAGGGTAGCCATTATGGAATCACGACATTATATCACCACTCAGAAAAGCGACTCCCAAAATTTACGGGTCCAACGCCACAAAATGCAAATTCAGAGAGCAGAAACTAACACCCTGATTATTATTATTATGTTTACTCATAAATCCAAGGGTGCAGGCTGCTCTGCCAGTTCACAATGCCTTCAGGGAACCACAAGGCGATCTCTTTCCTTGCGCTCTCCACTGAATCACTACCATGAATCACATTCCTGCATAAATAGCAGATGAAATCTCAATCAGTTCCTCACAAACATACCAAGCATTTTCCATCAACCAGCCTATACATGCCTGAAACGTCAAGTCGATGAATAACCACCATAGATCAAAATTAAAAAAAGATGATAAACTCCAATTGCCCCGAATTAATAAAGACTAATACAAAAAGCTCGTGTGAGGTTTAGAAATTAAAACTTCTTTTTTTTTTTACAAGTACACCAAGATGACAAAAAAAGTATAAATATTTGAGTTTGGCAAGTGTTTAAATTTAATGATTATAAAGGACGACTAAGAGTTGATTAAGGACGAGTATTTCTTGACTCTTGATAATTTTCAAATAAAAATAGATTTTTAAATAATTCTTCAACTATATCCATCGTGAAACCAATAGTTTCAATGTAGTGAATTGGTGACAATGAATCTCACCTAGCAATTCCACACAATGAGGTTTTCCTCAAGTCCACATTGTATAGAATACTATAGATCTTGGTGTTTTTCCTTGTGGGAGGGTCCACTTGAGTGGGCGACAATGACGAGAGTGGAAAGATAGGTTAGCATGCGCATTATGGGTCTCCATGGTACCAGTCCAATCAAATGATCCTAGACCTTAATTTTATCTCCTAATGGATATTTTGATCGCACAAATCTATTGTAATAGTCAGACAATATATGGATTAGTTTCAAACTAAAACAGTTGCCAATTCAAAGGGAAAGGTGTTTGTGGAGGGATTGATTTGATCATGGTAGACCCCATATTTGTAAGAAATAGGAGCATTGCCTGTCTTTTCTTAAGATCAAATACTCACTTAACAAGTTTTAATGCATGGTTTATTGTGGTTAATCTTCTTGTAGAAATAGAAGAGGTCCCCTGTTCAAGACTTCCAAGTAACAGCACACTTTCTTGTTAACATTTTGTAATCAGCACCGTAGTATTACTGCATATCAGCTGACACGGCAGATACATATCGTCTTATCGACAATCAGGATCGGTGCATCGGCCAATACATATGGAATGCAGGCATATGAACTGATATCCCATATCAGCCATATGAAAAACCAATATGCAGGCCAGTATTTAGAACCATGTACTTGATACACAAGCACACAAGCCAGTATATTTGCTAGACAAGTAAACATAGCATACAAGATACATCCTATCCAAAGTGAAATATGTTACCTGCCAATGTCAACTGCAAATTCTCCACGGATGGTGCCTGGGGCAGAATCTGAGGGATTTGTAGCTCCAATGATCTTCCGGCCAGTTGTAACAATATTCTTACCTTCCCATACCATTGCAACGACTGGGCCAGAAATAATGTAATCAACCAACTTTGGGAAAAATGGTTTAGCACACAGGTCTTCATAATCAGGGGCGGAGCCAGGATTTTATCTTTGGGGGGGCCAAAACTTGAATAAAATTTTATTTCACCAATTATTATAACTATCATATTTTAAAGTTTCCTCTTTGACATAGTTATAAGTTCAACCATGATTTTGTTCCTTGAAAATGCTCGACATAGAGAAGACGGCGTGTAAAATTTTAACCACTGAAGATGAGAGATTAATGGAAAAAAAGAAGAGACGAACAAAATAAAGAAGGAAGAGCTGAAGAGGGTTAGGGCTTAAGATTGGAGTGTGGAGAGGTTTTTGAAAGTTAAAAGGGTTGGGAGTGGGGGCCAGGGTGGGGGGTGGGGTTTAACTTAGAAAAAAAATCAAAAAACCTTTGGGGGGGGCCATTTTGGTGTTTTAAAAGACTTTTTCAAAAAAAAAAAAAAAAAAAAAAAAGGACATTTTCAAGGGCTGGGGGGGGCCAGGGCCCCCCCGGGCCTATACACAGTTCCGCCACTGTTCATAATGCTTCTCGGCGAAACTCTGTTCCACATTTATAAGTTTCAAACCTATCCACAACACACACTTACTATTAAAGGTAATAACTGAGCAACGAAAAATTAAAAAAAAAAAAAAAAAGATGAAAAGAACATATACATCACAAATAAAAACAGAGGTTACCTTTCAAAGAGAAACCCTTCTTTTCAAATCTGCCAATAATTTCACCAACCTAAAACAAGTAAAGAAGCAACTAAATCATGTACTTTTCAAACTAATGAACTTCAAAAAAAAAAAAAAAAAGTTCATTTCAAACTAATTAAAAATTGTGTTTGAATGTACTCAGACCAATACCAATGTTCCTGTCTGTATTTTGGCACACAGATAGAAAGATGCTTATACAAAAAACACTTGATGGCACAAGAATAATACCAAAACCAACTCTAATAATAAGTTTATGGAAAGGAAAATACACATAAAATCATCAAAACACTGTTTCAAAAAAATTGAAAGATCAAATAATCATACCCAATTTAGATTGATACAATATTAAAAAAATTGAAGCCAGAGGAGCAATTCACAAAGGACTCTGATGTATTTATTTTTTTCCACTCAGTACTATAGGAATTGTTCATTCTCAAATAAAACCCAAGCACTAGTAAAACTAGTAAAAAAAAATAAAAAATCATGCAACAAAGAAAACCCCAAGACAACACAAACCTAATTTAATCATACCAACAATAATCACTATTGAAATAAAGACCCGCAGGAAAAAGTTATCATGAGACCTCAAAATTTGTCAATGCATACAGTAGAAAATCAATTTAACCCATATTTTAAGAATAAAATCTTAAAATACCACAAACCGCATAGACATCATCATCATCATAGAACATAGGAAAACCTCTGAAATGAGACATGGATCAAGTAAAACAAACAAACCAAAAAAGGGTGATTTAAGTAAAAGAAATTGCAATACAGCAACAATCAAACCACTCATGCAAGGGATGCCCAAAATCTATATCAACCATGCCTGAAAAGAAGATTAGACAGGTTAATCTTCTGTTTTTCCTTTTCTATATGCAAATCAAGTAAGCACCCAATTCAATCATGAGTATCATGAACAAAACCCAATCACCAGATTTTACTGAATCCCACCAAATCTAGTTAGATCTCATAGAAGAAATACTTAGACAAGCATAAGTTAAACGTTGTTAAATCAGTGAACAGGAAAAAGGAGAAGACAAGAGTGATAAAGGCCAAGTCTTGATCATACCAGGCCTCTTTGGACACCATCAGGCTTGATCATGATAAAAGTCTGCTCCATCTCTCTGTGTCTTTCTTACTACTCTCCTTCTCAAACCCTAGCAAAGAGACGGAAAGTATACACAGACAAAGATGGAAGACGACTTCTTTTATATGGGAGAAACCTTAGCCTAATATCTAGGCAACTGCAATTTGATTGGATTCTGCTGCAAGGTGTAAACGGGTAGGGCTTGACTACCCGGATCCAGTATGGGTCCCAAATCAGGACGCAACCCAACCCAGCCCAAACCTGAATCCAACTGTATTCTTTTTTTTAGCTATCATGCGGGAGGAATTGTAAACTACCGTAGTCCCAAACTAGCTTAATCTATTGGACTAGGAGTCCTGCTTGACGCTCTATTAAAGAGCTCCCATCAAGTTCTCCATGCCCCATGCTCGGCCTCAATATATATATGTTTCATCGTGCTTTGATGGTGCAAGCTGCCTGGGTCGATCCTTGACACTTAAAGTGAGATGGGCTATGACGGAGGATCATACTTTTTGAAAAAGCATTTTTTCTAGATAACGAGAAATTTTGTTAATCTATATTTTCTTTGAGTCCGTAAAAAAATCATTTTCTTCAAAAATGTTGAAATAAATTTTCCACGACTTTTCAAAAAGATCAAAGAAAAGAGCCGCAGATGGAAGAATTCTAGCGTTACACAAACATGCCATGTGATGCAACTCCACATGATGACATTACAAAAGTTAAAAGGCAATGAATTCTATGCCCTTTAATGTATATTGGAGATGGTTGTTGTTACATATTTGAAGAGAGTAAGAGTCGTGGTGGTGTGAAATAAGGGGTTTTTTTTTTTTTTTTGCTATTCTTTTGCTACATAGGAGCCTCTAAATCACACTGGAATGCCTATAACTATACTTACAGGCCCAAACCAGCTGAGTTGCAGCCATGGACCATATCATATATCCTTTAGCCGGATGAAAAACCAATTGGATTGAAATCAAATGGAACAAAGGAAAAAAGTAGAGGACGAAGAAGAGAAATGAGAGATGGGTTGATGTAGAGGTAACTAGTTCTTAGTCAGTGGGTTGGAAACGATCCAACGGAGAAACCATTGGTTGTAGCAGCACCAAATCTCCATCATTAAACCACATCAAATCGATTTGATCTGGTACTAAATGATAGTGTTAGCTTAATCAAGAGAGATCACACAATTAAAGCACATATTAACATATCACTCTACATAGAGGGGGAGGAGATGAAAACTCCTTTTCTCAAATAAAAATGAATATGGACTCAAAACATAAATTCTGCTAAAAAGATGAAGACAACAATGAAAAATTGAATATTCTTGGGCCTTAAATCGTGGGCCAAGCGTGCATTGGCCCGTTGTGTGGATCAAAATCAAGGCACAGCACAATGAAGGCCCAGTGTAAGTTACTCCAGATCCAGATTATGAGCTGGTTGGGAAGGGCTGGCCCATTTGGTCAGGTTTACTGTTCACTGAAACTTTTGATTTTCTAAGTGGTACAAGGCCCATGCATGTAAGTTTGAACCCAACCAAGTGTCTCAGTTTAGGTTCAGCTTGGCTTGGCTCGGCTCGACACATTTCCTCTGCTGAAGAGCCAATGCCCACAGCCAACAGGCGGGTGGGCTTGGCCTGGTTTGGAGGTTCGAACATGTCTCAGTCTTGCAACTAGTCTAACTATCAGTTAAAGCAACACAAAATCAAATGAAAATTGAAAATGGACTATGATGATAGGCTTGTTGGAAAAATGGCTAAGAGCTACACTAGTTTTTTGTCAACTTTGAGCCAAAAATTAAGTGGGACCCACTTATCCTTTTGGGTGGGAATACATGGGAATGTAATCTACTCCATGAGTAGATTATGGACATGTATTGAGTTGCTCTAATCCATTTAGGAGTGAATGAGAAATTGCCTCATAAACATCACTACTTGAACATGTTAAACATGAAAACAAAGAAGTGGTGAACTTGCTTCCCACATTGCTTGGGAGCAAAACATTGCTTGGGTATAAATATACTTACCTTGATAGTATAAGATGAGCCCCAAGGGGCACCCCACTTTTGTGGGGGAGGGAGGACCTAGATCAAAGTAGGGTCACCACCACACACGCGCGCCACCGGGCTTGTGCTTGGGCTTCACACGCGACTTGGGCCTGGCTCAGCCCACTACCCATTTATAATTTTTTGGAGAAATTTTATATAATAAAATTTTTCTTTTTCAAATGTGGTGTGTCCCAAGAGGTGTGTGCCCTTTCGTATATGAAAGGGTGTGTCCCTCGTCCCAAGAGGTGTGTCCAAAGAAAGTATGCATCTGTTCATCTGAACAGTCACTGTTCTGAACAGATGCAACCCCACCATGAAAAGACCTGTTACAAGCTATTTATATGCATCTTGTCCATGACTTTTGATTTATTCAATCACTGTTGCTGCATTGCATTTTTGAGTCATCATCTGTAGAGAGAGTCCTGCTGCTACACTTTTGGTTCGCCTGTCACACAGTTTGTAGTGCTACAACTGTTGTGAGCCCGATCCCGATCATTGTATCCTGGAAGGTAATCGCTGTTGAAGCTCGTAAGCACTGTTGCGGGGGCGAATTTGTCTTAAGGACATAGTGTTTTCACACTAGCCTTGATCAATCTTCTTCTGCGGATTTTTATGATTAATTACTTCAACAACAGAGTATGATTTTCTACCTTCAAACAGTAAGTAATATTTCCATTACATTCTGTACTTCTGTTTCACTGCTAGGGGAACAGTATACTATATACCGAACTATTACTGTATGTACTCTCGCTAACAAGGCTTCCTAGGCCACTAAATTATTAGCAACACTTACCATCACAGATTAGTGTCTCGGAATTTACGTATGATATAGACGTGATAAAAGTTTTACACCAGCTATCAACCTGATTTAAGACTAATCCCTTGTCGAGGCTTGAGGCTTGAGCCATGCATAAACCGGTGGAGTTGTTGTAAACCTGAGAGGCAGTGGCAGACCTAGATTCTGCCCCAGGTCAATTTTGAAATTTCATGATATTTGAATGGGCATTGCACCTTTCTCTATATATCTAATAAATGGTCGCCCCACGTCTAAACCTGGCGATCGCTCCATATTCCAAACTTGGAAATATTGAAAACAAATCCTCTTCGTGCCGATCTCTTTAGACATCTTCTTTCTAGTGAGAGCTTGAGATTTTCTTTGGGCTGATCGAGCTTTTCATCGCCAGTCCTCCTGTGGCCGGTTAATCTCTCTCTCACCAAATAACTATAAATAAAATAATCTTCCTCTTCAATTGTAGCATAATCATAATCACTCTATACCTGAATGTAAACTCTTAATTTCCAAATTCTAATTTCCAATCCTAAATCCCCAAATCTTAATCCAAACACTAATCCCTAAATCACAGAATACCTACAAGTCCGAAGATGACCAAATCACCATTGGGTACACTTTAAAATTCAATTCATACATAAATCACGCCTTATGGTTCATATGTTTGGATAACTTGAGTTACATTTAAGTGACTCTTTTTTCTTCTTTGCCGCGAGCCCATAACCAACTAGAAGGAAATTTTTTTATAGCTAAAGTAAGTGTAGGCAACCAAATTCCTTATATCCAAATAAAATTCCTTTAAAAATTCAAATTTGGTGCTCACCCAAATTATCATTTCAGGGCATCCAAACGCCTAGGATTAAAGAAAATACTATCTTAGGTTATTTTGATGACGATGAATTGGTAAGCACCTGAATTTGGGAAAGGTAGTGAGAAGACCCTTCAATTGGCCGGGAGATCCGAGCATGAAAAATTTTTGTGTCAATTTAAATGGATTTTTTTTATCTTTTGATATTGTTAATGTGAAAAAAAGTTAGCAAAGTCGAGTAAGAATTTAGCCCCACATAAACGAAAATCCTGGGTCCGCTACTGCTGAGAGGACCCTCCTTTGTTGGATCGAGGTTGGGACTGGCAGTAAAAAGAGTTGATTATTAGCTATTGTATTGTCCAAATTAGCTCCGAAGATATTCCTTTTCTGGGCCTGGGCCAGACTGCTAGGGGGCTCCATGCAATTTCTTGTGGGCTAGGCCATATCTTTTGCTACTATTTTTCCTGTGGTCAGTTATGTTACTTTACCTCAGAAGAAATCCATGCTGGTTATACTAGTGCATTCTGTTTGAGAATGGATGAACTGTATTGTATTCCCTTCAACCAGAAAATGACAAGCTCTGAAAACTAGATTGGCTACTGGGCATATATAGAAGTTCAAAAAGAAAGAATGTCTCCATCTATTATTTCTCTTTGATTGATTAGCTGAAGTGCAGTGCAGTTCCCACATGCATATGTGTGTTTGCATGTGATACAATGATAATTGCCACAGCCTGCCCATCAGCTTTGCTTTTTCCACAAACTGAAATATTATGGGCATTTTTGTTAGAAACAGTATTTGGTTAATAATAATAATAATAATAATAGAGAGAGAGAGAGAGTTCTAAGATCAAACCAGGCACCACTTTTAGCATTGCTAAATTGATAAATTACTTGATGTTGGTTTTCTTGTTAAAAGAAGAATCTAAGTAGCTCCAAATTTACAATGTGGGGTCATGTGAACCCACCAAAAAGGGAAACTTCTACCACTCTAAATTTTATGATTATTTTAGTTTAAGGCTATATAAATATGGTAATAGTCACAATGATAAAAAAAGGGTTCTTAATTAAATAAAAAGTACAAAAACAAATAAATAGAGAGACTTTTATTTATCCAGTAAAAATTTATTAGCTTAAGCTTGCGTTAATCAAGCTAAAGTAATAAGTTCACAAGCCAGCTCAGCTCGTTGATACTTGATAGTCCTAGTACTATGCACACAAAGAAAAGTAATCTTGTACATAAAACTCAGCCCCTTTGAAAGTTTCTAATCATCTAATTAATATAATGCCATATGAAGTAGACTTGAACAGAGGCCTTCAATAGAGACTCCCTTGTATTTGTCTAGTTTGTGACATTATATATATTGAATGGTTAATTAGGAACTTCGAATGGAGCTAAAGAACTGTATTTGCATAAAATCAACCTACTTCATTATGAACTGAAGTCATGATTTATACAAAGATAAGATAATAATATTAATTATTATTTTAAACTCAAACTTATCTCTAAACTCTTGAAGTTATATACCTATAATGAAAAAAAAAAAATTTCTAGCTTTCAAAGTCCTGTATAAGCGTGGTGTGGAATCCTAAATCCATGCATTCTACAAAGCAGGATCCTTGAATTAGAGACAAAGATTTGAAATCCCACATGCTACTTTGCGAGACTCACATAGAAGACAAAAACTTATTTGTAATATCTCTAATTATATTAGTAGGTGAAATATTCTCCGACAAGCTACAATAGTCTAGCTCTTTTGAGCCCACTGGAACCCACCTTTGATCAATACATAGGTATCCACATGATCTTGGGCTGCTTATAATATGCATTCTGCTGGTAGGAGAGAACATTGCCCCTATTTTGGCCTGCACAAAAAAAGAAAAAAAATAATAAAAAAAGAGCTTATATATATATATATATATATATATTTTTCAATGTTGGAGCTTTCAGCAAAGTTGGTGTTGATGGACACCCAAGCAACACCCACGTGAGATGCACGTGACCTGTTCTTATCCATCTTTTTCCAATGAGACGATCACTGAACCTAATGGGCCCCACTCCAAGATACACAAAAGTCATTGGACAGTCCTCCCATGATGAAATTGGGAAACTTGGAATAAGAGGGATTTGAAAGGGGGGTATGAATATGATTGTTGGCATGGAATTCTGGAGAAGTAGGACAAGAAGCCGTGGCATTGGTAACACAAACTTGTCCCGCCCACTGCTTTCCCTTCTCTCTTGTAAAGTTGTAAGGGTGCTGGAAAGGCCCACATTATCATTGCGTCTTAGAAACACTCACATGAAATCATGAATTTTCTTGGGAATCTATTTTCTATTCTTGGGTTAAAAAAAAAAAGAGAATTAAGGTGACTCAAAGGAGTACCATTAATCTGTAGTTCCTGGGGATCAGCCTGTTGATATTGCAAGCAAGAAATCATGCTTTCAAAGCTTGATGAAAGAGAGTGTTCTAAAAACCTTAAAAGAAAAGTGCACCATTTGATCTTGTGGGGCTCATCAAAATCAAATAGATGGACAAAAATCACCCCACCCATGGCTTTTGTTTCTTACCCAAGTCATTTATGTGGGAAGGGAAATGTCTAATCATTGAGCTATCTATCATGTAGATAAAACAAGGTTTTACACCTTTTCATTTGATTTTGTAACCTCATGAATTAGACCTAGCTCAATGTTTAACATATTTATAATCACGGTTTTAAAACTAGGTTTGATTTAGACTCTCTGTTCCATTAAAATGAAAGCTTTTGTGTTTCAAATTGTATATTTAAGGATGCAAACGCACAATCATAGTGGATCTTAACCTAGATAAGACACTGAGCATATATGTTTTATTCGGCGAGGCATCATTTGAAAAAGAAAATTAGATTTCAAATTCAAATCTGAAATAAGATATGGAATGCATTAGTATAATTGGATAAATGGGGTCAAAATAAATTTTTTAAATATATAAGTAGGGTTGTTAAATGTTAAATTATTAAAGCTAAAGAGTCCTTAAAATATAAATATTACTAATGATGAATTCATATCTATTCAATTCCTATATATCCCATACAAACAAATTAATGGGTTTTAATAGAGACAGCTCTATTTGAAACTTGATTTTACAAAACTCTATTTCAACTAAATTAGACATGCCAAACACATAGTAAGCATTGTGAAACTGAATCGGATCCTCTATCGCACTTGGTACACACTCACTATAAGTCCTAGACCAATCATGGTGAGCCATGCAAGTCCACACAAACCCACATGATTTTGAGGTTCGAATCGAATGGGCCGGGGTAGAAGTCGTATTAAATTGTATGAGCTCAACGTGATTGGTCTACTCACAATTAACGTGTATAAGGATCCGTTGAAACATATCGGAGAGTCTTTGGTCTTTTCACGTAACAGAGAAGTACTATGAATGGTGCGTATGCTACAGCCTCAGCTCGTGCATGTGCTGCGTCAACGCGTAAATATAGCATGTTACATGAGAAAAGGTTGTGGTGATAGTGCGGTCTCCACTTTGGCATTTTCCCTTTTTTTTTCCCTATTCTTGTTTATGTACATATCCCATGTGCTTCATGAAAGATTTTCGTTTCTTTAACAGAAGCAAATAGCAAACA
Source organism: Cinnamomum chago (assembly GCA_038049695.1). Taxonomy (NCBI): domain Eukaryota; kingdom Viridiplantae; phylum Streptophyta; class Magnoliopsida; order Laurales; family Lauraceae; genus Cinnamomum; species Cinnamomum chago. The sequence continues at coordinate 2,266,079 of CP142456.1, forward strand.
GTCGCATGGTGTTGTTGCCACCATTGCCATACATACTTTTCTCTTGGTAACGTTGGCAAAAAGAGAAGAAGAGATTTTGCACATGAAAAGGATTTTTCATAAGGGGATGTTTGTATGGTTTCAAGAAAAAAGTATGATTTTGCGTTGTTTCATGTTAATATTTTTCAAGATTTTCATTTTCTAATGTAAAACCAACTTTTGAGGTTTTTTTTTTTCTTTAAAGCAAAATTTTAAGAGGTAGAAATCCTGCACTTTTGGTCAAAAGGCATAAACTAGTTTTTCTATTGAAAATGTTTTGGCATGAACTCTTAGCTTTGAATTTTTTGTGAAAAGAAAATATCATGAAAATTTGTTGCAAATAGGGCGTGTTTTGTCAAAGGTATTTCCGATATAGAATTGAGTTTGTTTGAAATTTCTGATATCATGTGACGTTTTATCCCTTGGCATTCCAAATGTTCAATTTGATGCAAGAATTTAAAATTTCAAACCATATGAAAAGGTACTATAAATTTTTAGAATTCCAAATGCTAGAGGAGGGTTGAGCATTTTTAAATTTTACTTTAATGGATGGAATTTAGCAATCTCAGAATTCTCATTATTCTTCCAAACAAACATGCCTATAAATAGAAAGATAGATAGCATTGTCGAAACCATAACAAGCAATAAGAGAAACCATGGAGTGCAAGTACTGATGTCCAGATTAGAGAAGAGAAAACGCATTCAAATCCACATCTTGTAGGTGATAAGTGTTAGAATTAGTGGGATCGGCTCAATGCTACATCACAAGATGGCCCTGTCCACTCAGGACTTAGGAGAAGCAAAACGCCCCACACACTGACAAGTCAAGCACGTCACTTTGTTCTTATAGGAAGGAAATAAAAAGAAAAAGATTATTACATATTACATAATTATAAGTCGAGACATTGAATGTAAAAGACCAAATATAATTCCCATATTACATTTCAAACATTATTCTTGAATTGCTGACTCCAAACTTCAAGCGCTAATTATTTTAAAATGAATATCATATGTTTAAAATCAATCTACCTATCAAATATGGTCACTCGGCCGAGTTTTCTCTATTTTTGACTCAATCCTTCATCAAAACAAGGTAACTCAACCGAGTCAAGATTCAACTCACCGAGTTTTCCTACCCTAAGGAGAAGTTAAGAATGGAAAGATAACAATCGTCATCACATAATTAGGAGTAATAAGAGTGGGGTGGTTTCTAGTAAATCTCCTCTAGGCCTCTTGATGACAGTCAATCTCACCCATCATATAAATTCAATCTCGAGCAAGTAACAATCCATCTTAAGCTTTCACAACTATAATATGCCAACAACTTAAACATGTGGAGCATGATTCATTGCCTTTAATTCAATAGCAAAAAATGGCCAACGAGGCCTACTTTTTTTTTTTTTTTTTATAAATGAAAGCCCGCTAAGCCACTTTTTAGAGCCACTTGTTCGCCATCTCACTATGCAATTTATTTTATATTAGCAAGTTATGAATGAAGTCTTTAATTTTTTTTTCTTTTTGCTAAATAAGCCTTACCTGCACGACACCAAGATGTTGGTAGGTGTTTTTTGTACGGCAGTGGGATGTAACATTTTTAAAACTAAATTCTCCATATAAATCTTTTGGTAGGCCCTCTATCTAAACTCTAATTTGCTCAAAATTACCATAATCTTATATTTTATCTATGAACCAAATTTCACTCGAATTTGAGTCCACTAATAGATTAATTACATATAAGAAACATGAATCATAAAATAAATGGAGTCTAATGGTTTTAGAAGATAAAAATCCCATAGATCATCCTAACCCCATGTATGGCCCTCATGAATAATGATTTTAGTATGCGCCATTCTTTTTTCAATTGTAGAATGGTTGGATGGGTATTATTGTATGCTTGTGCTAGCTTGTGGCTAGCTATTCATAGGGAATAGTGTATGAAAGGGATATATACCTTAATCATAGGAGGATTAGGTGCCAAAAATAAGCAACTAAGACGAGAGGACAATTCTCATTTAAATATCTTTGTGGTTGAAGAATTTGACCCATGAATTATTATCACCAATTGTTTAAATATAAAAGGCCAAATTTCAAACTATCGAACTCGAATTTCGAAGTAATCGAGTTAGAAAACGAACTACATGGAGTTACCCATCGAATTTCCAAATCAGCTCTATGAACTGAAAACTTGAAAACTTGAAAACTAGAATTTGAATTGGTCGAACTACGAATTAAGTAACTATGGTGGCATACCTAATTCTATTCTTCATGTCTAATATCTATCGATCAACATGAGTCTTTTTACACAAGATCTGAACCCATGCAACATTGGAAGGTTTGAGTTGATTATCTAGCTATTCTCCAATTTCACATGAAATGAAATTGATGAAGAAAAAAAAAAGTTTCTAAATGATAAAGAATATATTCTCATAACCATGTAAGTCAACAGGGTGGTGGTCCCTGCACTCCATTGGTCGTCTAGTGGCACTAAACCTGCAACAGTCGTCTAATTATGATTGAACTCTTGTGGCATATTCTTATATGCAAATGTAGTGGCACCCTAATTATTATTTTCCAAGGGCACAATTGTCTGTTTTACTAGTTTCTTTTTTTAAAGAAAATATGAAAAATTATATTCTCTGTATATATAACTCCACAGTCTAAAGAGCTAAATGGTCTCTCCTTTCTTAAATTGAAAATTAAATAAACATTAAGAAATTAAAATTGTATGCTTATGTTCCAATGTGCATTAATATCAATAAACTCAGTTCTGTAAATTGAATTATCATAATGATCTTGTGATAAGGTATTTTGTGAGGATAACATAATATATTATTTCAATAAATTTGTAATATAAAGAGATTTGTAGTGTGCTTCTACAATTGCAAGCTACATTAGAAACTTAGTGCAAATGTGTTTTTTGAATTATGGAACTTAAGAAATGATGGTCAAATGTGTATTTATTTTTCATAAAATGCCATCTTTCATGTTCTGTAAAAAATGAATTCTCTTGTTTGTTGCCAAAAGCATATGCTATCGAAATTGATAAATCTCTTGATATTATGGAATATGAAACAAAAGAGTTTAAAAAAAAATTATTGACAAAAATCAAGTGATTCTAGTGCTATTATCTTAATTTTGGTCATGAATGTGGGAAAACCGCATGGGTTTAAGGAGGACTAGTATGACTAAAAAATTTCTCCGATCATAATGGAGGCCTATGAATCGATTAATATAGAATAAATGATTAACTCTTTAGTTTTGGGACTACTATGGAGTCAAACATGCAGTTTACACAGGATCAAACCAATTTGTAGGGGGGGGGGGGGGGGGGGGGTGTTATTTGTTTATTTTATTGAATATCTTGGATTTATAAAGTGGGACCCTAAATAATTGCAATTGTGGATGCCATTATGAGAAATACTCCGGATTGCTATAAGAATTGAGGCATGTTTTAGCAAACACAAAAGGCACATGGTGTTTTCTGAGTGTACTAAAAATTACATGTGCTTCAAATTTAAAACCCACCCCATTTTCCATTACATCCTTTTATATCGTCACTTCACTAAATGTCTTCTCATCCAACAGCTACAATACCCTTCCACCAAAAGAGAATGGCTGGTCCAAATGGACCCAGGTGGCATGTTAACCTAAGTCAATGGTCCCTTTGATGTTGATAACAAAACATCAGCTACTTTGGGCACCCAAGGTCTAGCACTTGTTCCATAAAAAAATGTGGGGTCTAAAGCTCTCTTGCTTTTCCTAAACATGTGATAGATCACCTTATCATGATTTGTCCAAACTATTTATAGCTAAAATTACATAGATTTTTTAATAGGTACTTACGCATCTTCATATTTTTTCTATCCATTTCCTCTTGGGCCTATTTTTTTCCGATGCATCATCAACATGCTTTTGCTTCTTATTGATCCCGTTATTTTCCTGAAAAAGACATGTCTAAACCATTTCAAATAAGTTTCACTTATAAATCAAATGTGAGTTTATTTATAATTCATAATGTGAAAGCTTAAATGAGATGGATGAGAGAGAGAGAGAGAGAGACAGAGAGAGAGAGAGAGAGATAGATGACATGGGGGGTGTTGGGTGGGTCTTTTCAAGAAAGAGAGAGGAAAGGTGAGTGGAAAGCGGGAGAAGGGTTTAATGGGGGTCATGATAGTACTTTGAGCAGAATGGTGGTCGAGTGGGAAAGACAAGGCATCAATAATATTATTGATGGGAATTCGATTTGGAAGGATTTGAGTGTCTCATGATTTCGTCCAAGAGCCTTTCATAGGCCCCATCACTTTCCACTCATTTCCATCCTCTCTTCTTACATCAATTGGTACAAAATAACAACAAAAGAATAATAATGATGATGATGATAATAAAAAAAAATATATAAAAAAAAAACTCATTTTCACCTTTCAAAAAAAAAAATCCCAACTAATGCCTCATTATATATTTCAAATTTTAATTAGAACAAAAATGGTGCTTTTAATATTGGGATAAGGCCATGAAATTTAGAATGATCACCTTTTATGTTGGGCTTACTTTGGCCTTTTCTTGGCTTAACTTAGCAGGTGATCTGAAATCAGGGTTTTAAAATTTCAACTTGGGGCCAAGTTGATTTTACTCAGCTCAGTCAGATCGAGTCATGTCCTAGATCAAAAACTTTTAAAAGAAAATATCCATTTTTTCTCAATTTGTTGTGTTTCTTTTATTAAAAATAAAATTAATTTTCCGTAGATAGCCACATTTATATTTCATTAAGTTGTATAAACAATATATCGATTTTCAAATGCTTCAGTTTTTAATAAAAGAAAGAAAGAAATTGTATTCAAAGACCACTATAATAATCAATAAACCAGGTGATTCTAGGGTGATTTGACTCTGCACTTGACTAGTCTGAGTCAACTAGGGCCTAATTTCTGATAGCAATTCTTTTTCCACTTGTTTTGCATTAAAATTATACCCACTTTATAAAATTATATGTAAAATGAACGTGCATTTCTCTATTTATCTTCTTCTTTTTTTTTTCTTTGTTTTTAAAACTAAGAAGTAGAGATGGAGAAATAGGCACCAATCAAGGAGAGCCCAAGTTTAATGCAAAACATGTATCCTATGAAAATAAAAGCGTAAAAATAAACTCTTTAAGATTTTTGTATTTATGAACTATAATACACGGATACTTTAAAATGCGTAGCGTATCGTGTTGGGCCTCATAATTTATGAAGATATAATCCATTTCCATGGAAATTAATACATAAAGCCAAACACAGGATCAACAAAGGCAATTAATTACATTTTCTGCATTTTCTGTACTCTCGCCGTGAGTTAAGGCAGTACACGACTGGCAAATGCAAGCTGTCAAGGGAATGCTCACATGGGTTATCTATCCATAATGCTCTCCAACAGTATAGAGCAGAAGAAGGATGAACTGGGTTTCCAGTTGGGTTTCTGGGAATAGTTTCTTTGTCAGAAGTCTGAGCTTGGAATCTGACAAAATTGGAATTTTATACAAGTTTGAACTGATTGTTTTTTGCATTTCACATCTTCTAGCTTGCTTTTATTTACATTTACCAGTATTTCTTAGTTGGGTTTTATTTTTATTATTTTTTTCAGAGTTTGTGTTATTAAGAATTGTGCCTATGAGCATCAAGTTCTGATACATATTTTCATGAAGACAGTAATAGGTGCTGCTACTGCAACTGATGCTAATGTTGTTGCTGTTGCTTCTGTTGGAGGTGGTGGGGGTGGTTGTGGTGGAGATACTTTATTTGTAACTTATAGAGTAGCTACCAATGATATGAACCTGTGAGGATATGGACTGGCAATCTTTTATTGACAGACAAATGCATTGAGTCATAGGAATTTCTTTCTTCTTCCCAACATGATTTTACTTGAGCAACACTTTAACTCTAGTAATATCAAAGATTAAAAAAAGTCTCTCAATATCATTTTAATATATATATATATATGTCAATTGGAATTATTTTGATTTCAAGATCAGTATGACATCATAAATGTCACTACTGGCTATTATTTGTTGAATAAGAATTGAGTTTTTTTAGATTTTTAAACAATGACCTCTACCAATGGGGGGCTTCACACAAGAGATTATCCACAGTTTTTTTTTTTTTTTTTTGATGAGAAATGATTACTACCCATCATCCTAGCTAATAAAATCTTCGAAAAATGACAACCTTATCTATATTTCTAGCTTAGATGCTTCACTCCTTACAATTGAATAGCCCTTCAATAGAACTCACTTTATTATGAATTCCTATAATTAAATTAAATACATAGAAGGCAAATAGGCCATAAATGTTTGATTAGAAACAAATTTTTAATTTTTAATCTTTAATCATTCATATCAACATCATGTTTGCGTTACATAAATGTAACGGCGATCGAAGGGGTGTCCCATAACAATTATTGAGCTTGCTTGCTTGAACTTGACAAAGAACAAAAAGGAAGGGAAGAAGAATATGCAGTTTGATGACCGTCATAACGGTAGGTTACCCTTGTAATTAGCTTTAAAATGTGGGTTTTTTAACCTGGCATGATGTGTGTCAATGTAATATTTTTGGGGTCGTCTCCATCAAAATAGACAGTCACAAAAAAATTCTAATAGATCATATAATGAATTGTCCAACAAGGTATAGGTTTCACTGTCACTCATAAATCCTAATCACATACAGTTTCAGAAAACAACTATCAAAACATTAAGGGACAGATAACTAGGATCACCCTTCCACTCTTTTCTAAAGTGATGTTTACAAGTCCTCCAATCCAAAGTGAAACCCAAACTGCATATACAAGCAAACTTACCTACACGGCGAGCTAGACCGAGAAGGCGAAAAGGAGCGAGTTAGGAGGATATCAATGGCCATGGAAAGAGAGCGAGGAGGTCAGCGTTGCTATGAACTCGAAGTCTCGTTTTCAAATCCTCAGGCAATGCATGACATGGAGTTTGCGCCGATGGGAGAAAACCATGGCCTAACCTTCATGGCTCCATCCCAAAGCAGTCCCTTTCCACTCCCTCAGGTTTCTGTGCCTTTTAACAACCCTGCAACATTCAATGATAACCATATTCCAAAGCCATGGAATCAAAATCAGGTGGGTGTAAGAGAAATTGATAGCAAAGAGAAATAATTAAATGATATGATCTGTTTGGGACAATCTGTAACAGGGATTGCTCTTTGTTTGTTTTCTTTTTTGTACTTAATTTGTAACAGATAGAGGCTTTGGAACCTAGGCTTGGTGGTGAACAAAACTGCACTGGCACTGAAGCTAACAATTCTTGGTATGTGCTAAATTTCCCCCCTTCTTTATGTTTTGTACATCTGTGAAAATCCACAATTCTATGATCAAACTTGCAAATTCAATGATGAGATAGTGAAAAGTTTAAATTAAAGTTATTGGATTTGTTCACTTAATTTTCTTTTCCTATTTATATGTTTTTGACTGTATCCATGCATTGTTTTTTTAATGGTACTCTTTTACCTTCTTTTTTCTTCATCTAAATCCTCCTGTCCCTTCTTTTTTGAACAACTGACCTTCATTTCTCCAAGTGGTTTTGAAGCTCTCTCTCTCTCTCTCTCTCTCTCTCTCTCTCTCTCTCTCTCTCTCTCTCTCTCTCGTTAGTACAGAAGAACCCCAAGTTCTTGTTTCATGTATCAGTTACCATTTAATGCATGAGATGCTGCTTTTGAAGGTGGAGAAGCTCATCATCTGACAAGAGCAAGGTGAAGGTAAGGAGGAAGCTCAGAGAACCAAGGTTCTGTTTCCAAACAAGGAGTGATGTTGACGTGCTCGACGATGGTTACAAGTGGAGGAAGTATGGCCAGAAGGTTGTGAAGAATAGCCTCCATCCAAGGTAAGCTTTGTACCATTTCATCTCTAGTTTCATCATATCAAGATCATATATGACAGAGAAGAAATAATTTATTAAAAATAAACTTTTTTCAAGTATCTTATGGTCACAAAATGTACTCAGGAGAGATTTTCTTTTGTAAATCACTAGTGATTCTTGGTGGGTTTTTCATCCCTTCATTTTTTTTTAACATTTGTATATTGGTGAGAGCCTTTGGATCAGATCATGTGAATCATCATTTTTTTTCTTCATTGCACCATGAGAGAGAGAGAGAGAGAGAGAGAGAGAGAGAGAGAGAGCCAAATCTGCTAACATAACAAATGAGAAATGCCAATAAATTTGTAGTTGAAATGAACTAGGAAATATTTTGCACGACACATGTTACAAATCAAAGAAGCTATTTTTTTCATCAATTATTTGAGAGAAACTGGGACAAATTCCTGGACTCCTCCTGGGACCTGCAACCGCAGGTTACGATGTTTGACCAATGCATTACTTGTGTTGTTGGCTTACATTTTACAATTTTTCTTACACTTGATGATAGCTCTAGCTTAACAAATTATTCAATGGTACATGTATTATCTTTCATTGATGTTGGGACGACTGTCTGATAACAAGAGAATAATAATAGTATAATATAAAAATGACTTGTTAAGTTTGCTGAATTTCTTTGGTGCAGTTTGCTTGTGAGAGGAGGGAGATTTCACACAATTGTAAACATTTTAAAACGATTAATGCACACAAAATAAGGGGGAAAAATCCAAAGAAGAAAACCATATTAGTCTTTGAGAAGTAGGATGGAAGCCAGGAAAATTTTCTGGAACCTTAGAAAGTGGTTTATTATCTTGAAAATGAGTCATACCCAACTTACTTTGTCAAGCCATAGGGCTTCAGTTTTCTTCAAATTGAAGGATTAGGATATCTAGCTTAAGTTGTTTTGTACTAAAAGTGACTAGGATAGAAATGCAATATTTTGCTTGAACAATCACCAAAATACACCTTCTACTAAACTAAACACATGCAAAAAGTTCCAAACTGAGATCTCGCTTGAATGACTAAAAATTAAACCGATGGGGTGCAAATAGTGAAGATTCATTCATGGATATGGACTGATCAACTATACTATGGTGCTATAATTAACCATATGAATTTTTCACATCTTTTTATCAACCTACTGATTTGAGTTTACATGATATTTAAAAAAAAAAAACCTAGGATATTTCATTTTCTTGGCTCATTTGAAACACTCTCTTGGGTAGATTTAGCTATTATGAAATTGAACCGTGCAAGAAATCTTCCTGGGAACAGTTGGAATTGGCATACAACGTAGTTTCACTGTACCATCAGAATTCATGTCTTTTGTAGCAATGCATATTCTTTGTGTTAAATCTTCATTAATTACACCAAGAAGGTACATCTTTAATATTTTTCACTATCAAGATTTTTTTATTTCTACCTGCTACATTACATGAAGTTAAGGTGCATTTTCACTCGCGGAGTTTGTGGGTGGAATGAAAGCACATTCCACCCATTTCACTCTCCTATTTCTAAAGCAAAGAAAAGAAGTAGAAACATGAAAATAAGCACCAGACAAATAGCAGAAGAGAAGAACAACACTATGAAAGAATCCAAACACCTTTGCTTTTCGTATTTCCCAATAATAAAGTACATTTCCATAATAATATTTGTGTGGGGGCATTTCTTTATGCCAGGATAATTTTTGATCTTGGCACTACCCAGCTCGGTAGGAGTCCCAGCCTGGAGAGGCCTCAGGGCCCATTCTAGTAAAAATATCTGCAAAGCGCATCTCGATCTCGGCCATAAAACCTGATCTCGGTCTCTGCTGTCATTCAGCCATAAATACGCTGCCACGACTTGACAGAAGAATGGGCGCCGGGCCTAGATAAGTAGTCAACATTAGCTCACGGTCCCATCCGCAGCCATTGAGGCGAAATACAGATTCATGGGACTTTCCCTTTTTACTTACCACCACTCCGGACGGGTCTGATGGGACCCTTGCCCCAAGAGTCAACTCTCACGCCTAAATATAGGCATGAGGTAAAATCATCAAAGGGATGCAAGCAGAGATATACATATACTCTCTCTTTTCCCCCGTTCACTCCTCCTTAGTTTAGTCACCAAACTAATTCAGGCATCAGAATGCCTTCGACTGCCTAAAGTCAGGGGCTCTGACCTTTGTCTTTGCTTTCCCTTTCAGGTTTCAGGAGGCTAATCATTTTCCTAAATAATCAAATCGAGAGTCTGACCCTCTCCTAATCAAGTCCGTAATTTTTAGGCACTTACAATTGGTATCGAAACCAAATCTGCATAAGTCATACCTCCAAAAGTCAGAAATGGTGGCAAAGGCTTTTCAAAGTCCCAGAAAGTCACGTCGTTACCTCCAGTAGCACCCACGGTGCCACCACCACCCTTTCTACCCCTTCCGGAGTCACTGGAGATTCCACCGATCTTTTCATTACCTCCAATGGCACCCACGGTGACTCCACTAGTCTTTTCCTTACTTCCGGAACCTTCGGCGATACCCCGCCAAAAAAGATCTGGGGGGAAATCTGGTCCCGTGCTCATAGAGGGCATCGTTCAGTCAGACTCCTCGTCTAGGGCGTTGACGACACTTCCCCGGCATAATGATCGTCAGATACCACCTCCTCGCCAGAATACTCAACCACCTGGGCATCCCTAGCAGGATGTTTCCTTACCAGACCCCCGGCAACGGGGTAAGACCCCTGCGGGGGCCAGGTCTCATCACTCTCATCGCCTCACCCACAATGACTCTCGGTCCTTTCACCTAATCGATGAAGAAGATGACCCTCTGCTCGAAGACCTCAAGGTCCAGAACCAAGTCATCCAAGAGAAGGACGAGTTGATTCGTCAGCTCCGGGAGCAGCTCAAAACGAAGGAGAAGAGGACCCGCGCTCCGCCCCTTGGACGCAAACGAGATCCTCTGGATAGACAGGACTTAAGGTAAGTCCTTACCAGTAAAAGATCAGACCGCGACGAATAAGAGGGCTCCAGCAGCAGCCATCTACGCAGCGACTCTAGGAGATCACGCCGGGAGCCAGAGTCGCCGAGGCGAGAGTCGACAAGACCAGAGAACGTTGCGGACCTGAGATAATGGCTTGGTCACCATGTCAGGAGGGAGGTCCAACACAAGATGGCCGAAGTCGGCCTTGACCGAGACCAGCTAGATGCCTACGATGCAGAAGACTAGGGCATATCTCCTTTCACTCAGGAGATAAAAGACTTCTCTCTCCCTAAGAGATTTAGCGTCCCGAGGTTCGTCCCCTATGATGGATCCTCGGACCCCACAGTGCACCTTCGACATTTCACCTAGCGAATGTTGGTTTGGGGGGACATTGATCACCTGAACTGTAGAGTCTTCTCCTCTAGTTTAGGTGACCTCCCCCCTCAAATGGTTTTGCGCTTTTCCTGGGGGATTAATTCCGAGCTGGCAGCATCTTCGGAACTCTTTCATTGAAAAGTTTCAAGCGCATCGGGTCATTCCGAAGACGGGCGACAACCTCATGGCGATCCAGATGAGGGAAACTGAAAACGTCACTAAGTTTGCCAAAAGGTTCTGGACAATCTATAACCAGATCAAGAACGCCAAAGATGATATTGTCATCATGTGCTTTCAGCAGACTCTACTCCCAAGCAATGAGCTCCGCAAGGATTTGATCAAAAACCCCGTCGTCACGATGAAAGCATTGATGGCTAGGGTGAATCGGTATATCGAGCAAGAGGAAGAGGAGGCCCGAGGCAATGAGAGATTCGACCTCTCGCAAAGAGACCGACCCTCCAGAGGAGACAAAAAATTCTCCAAGAGGAAGCTAGACAGGAAAAAGGCCTTGACCAGTTCGGCAGCCTTCTCGGCCTCCACCTTTGGGGGCAATAAGCGGTCAAAGTTCAAGTCGGCTAGACTGGCCGATGACTCTTACAAGGCTGTCAAAAGATCTTGAAGGAGCCCATCTATAAGCTCCTCGGGAAGATCAAGGCAGAGCCCTACTTCCAATGGCCACAGCCGATGAAAGGCGACCCGTCCGCCCGAGACCAGAGCAAATTCTGCACCTATCATAAGCAGAGTGGGTACAAGACTAAAGATTGCATGACCCTCAAATCCCACCTCGAGAAGCTTGTCAAGGACGGACACCTTAAAGATCACATCAAGGATGGTGGAAGGGTCAACTAAGCCCAGCAGCGCCGACCTGATGAGGATCCAGACAGTGACAAGCCAGCGGGCATCATGAACGTCATCTACCTGGCCCCCGCTCCTCGGGGGAGTAACCAAGCTCATGCTGAGGCCAGGAGGGCTTCACACGTCAAGTAGGTGATGTCGACCGAACTAGGGCCCGCACCTAAGAAGGCTCGGAAAGAGCGACCAAAGATCTAGTTCTCGGACGAAGACCTAGAGGGAGTCCAGCTCCCTCACAACGTCCCACTGATTCTCACCCTGCGGTTGAAGAACTACACCGTGAAGCGCATTCTTGTGGATCCTGGGAGTTATCCGAGATCCTCTACTTCGCCTGCTTCAAGAGGCTCGGCCTTACAGAGGAAGATTTGCAGGAGGCCCGCACTCCCCTGGTAGGTTTCAGCTCAAAGCCAGTGTATCCTAAGGGGAAGGTCTCCCTTGAAGTCCAAATTGGGGGCGCCACTAAGACAACCGACTTCCTGGTGGTGGATACACCATCCCCGTACAATGTAATAATGGGGAGAACTTGGCTGCACGACATGGAGACAGTACCCTCCACCTATCACCAAAAGCTCAAATTCCCATTAGAGAAGGCCAGCGGAAGAATCGAGGTAGTCACTGTACAAGGAGATCAGCAGATGGCCAAACATTGCCTGATGGTCGTGGTGCCTGGCGAAGCGAAGCCGCAGCAAGTACATATGGCCAAACTCAAGGTCGAGCTCGGGGATGTCGGTTGATTGGCAGAGCAAAAGAGTATAGAAGACCTGACCGAAGTCAGGATCAATCCCGACGACCCCGAAAGATATTTTTTGCTAGGGGGACAGCTCCCTGATAATTGAAGGTCCGAACTACTCCACTTCTTGTTGCAAAACAAAGATGTTTTCGACTGGACGCCATATGAGATGCCGAGCATCGACCCCGAGATCATGTGCCACGAGCTTAACGTGCACCCCAAGCACAAACCCATAATACAAAAAGCTCGCAGGACAGGGGTTCCGCAAATGGAAGCAGTGATCGAAGAAGTCGAAAAGCTCCTGGAGGTCAAGGCAATCCGAGATGTGCATTATCCAGAGTGGCAGGCCAACACAGCGGTGGTCAAGAAGAAGAGTGGAAAATGGAGAGTTTGCGTGGACTTCAGGGATCTAAACAAAGCCTGTACTAAGGACAGCTTTCCTCTCCCAAAGATCGACCAGATGATCGACGCCACCGCAGGACATGATAGGATGAGTTTCCTCGATGCCTACTGAGGTTACCATCAAATTCCAAAGCATAGGCCTGATGAAGAAAAAACCGCATTCATAACACGTAGATGCATCTACTGCTACAAAGTGATGCCCTTTGAGTTAAAAAATGCCGGAGCAACTTACCAGAGGCTAGTGACGAAGATATTTCAGGCCCAACTCGGAAAGACAATGAAAGTCTATATTGATGACATGGTTGTCAAGTCTAAAAGGTCACGGGACCACTTGGCAGACCTACGTCAGACATTTGCCATCCTCAAGGAGTTTCAGCTCAAGCTAAACGCTTCCAAATGCTCATTTGGTGTTGGCCCCGAAAAATTCCTAGGAAGCCTGGTGACCCAAAGAGGGATCGAAGCCAACCCGAAACAGATCTCAGCAATCCAGATAATTCGGAGCCCGACCTCAGCAAAAAAAGTTTAGAGACTCACAGCAATGGCCGCCGCGCTAAACCATTTCATCAGCCGAGCCTCGGACAAATGTCACCCTTTCTTCCAGCTCTTAAAGAAAAGCTCAAAGTTTCAGTGGACACCAAATTGTGATCAAGCTCTCCAAACGCTCAAGGACTATCTCTCTTCTCCACCCCTGCTGTCCACTCCAACACAAGGTGAAGTTCTTTATCTTTACTTGGCAGTCTCGGATCATGCAGTGAGCTCGGTATTAGTCAAAAAGGAAAGTAAGCACCAGCAATCTATATACTATACGAGCAAGATTCTGCTCGACGTCGAGACCAGTTACCTTCCACTCGAGAAACTTGCATTGACACTCGTTAGCGCTTTTCACAAACTCTCTCATTACTTCCAGACATACCAATAGTGGTTGTTACAGAACATCCACTTAAGTCCCTCTTCATAAAGGCGGACTTTTCTAGAAGATTTTCAAAATGGGTCGTCGAACTGGGCCAATTCAATATCCAATATCACCCCAGAATGGCGATCAAAGCCCAAGTCGTGGCCGACTTCATCGTAGAGTTCACCTCTCCTAGTTCGGCACCGACACCGCCTAATACCGAACTAGGGGGCAACAAAGGTGATGAGGCTACCGAGACAGAGCAAGACCGATCTTGGAAACATTCCTTGATTCAGCTTGAAAAGTCTTCGTTGACAGATCCTCGACATCCAAAAGGGCTGGCGCAAGCATAGTCCTCCAATCTCCAGAGGGCCTCGTCATCGAACAAGCCTTAACCCTTGACTTTAAAGCTTTCAATAACGAAGTTGAGTACGAAGCACTGATCGCGGGTCTCGGCAGCGCTAAAATCCTAGAGCCACGTCGGCTAGTAATCTTCAGCGATTCCCAATTGATGACGAGCCAGTTGAGCGGAGACTACCAAGCTCGTGATGAAAGGATGGCAGCCTACTTGATCCGCACAAAGCAGTTCCTCTCTCAATTCCAGAACGCCGAAGTCAAGCAGATCGACAGAGAATCCAATTGCCATGCAGACGCTCTCGCCAACCTGGCCTCCGCTTTAGAAGCCGGAAAGAAAAGAACAGTTGAGGTGGAGACACTAGAAAAACTACCTCGGCAGGTTCTATGCGCTGACCTCGGTCCGGGCTTGATGGATCCAGTCATAGCATATCTAAAAGAAGATCAGCTCCCTGAAGACAAAAATGAAGCTCACGAGGTCAGGATGAAAGCAGCTCTTTTTTTTGTTATCTCTGGATGCGAAACTCTACAGAAAATCCTTCACTGGACCCTATCTCCAGTGCGTCCACCTAGGGGTGAAAGTGGGCCGGGCCGTCCTAGGGCCGCCCGCGGACGGCCCGTTATAGGCTCGGCCCGAGCTCGGCTCAAAAGACAAAAGAGCCGAGCTAGGGCCTAGTAGGAGGCCCGTTTGCTTAAAAGGGCCGAGCTAGGGCTTGATGAAGCCCGGCTCGTAAGCCCTAGGGCCTACATATATTATAATACATATATTATATATAAATAATATAAGGATTTATTCAGGTCAAGTGAGAACCGTTGGATCATTAAAGTGGATCAAACCAACGGCTGCCCAGTTTTTAAGTCTTGTAACTCTGAAACAATCTTTCCTTTGTTGTTATTATTATTTATTAACAAGGCTCTATTCTTGTTGTTATAGGTGATGCTGGTGATGATGAAAACTTTATTTTATGATGTTAGTCGAATACTTTATTTTTTTCTATGATGCTATTGGAGTTTAATTTGATTTGTATTATTGTTGGAGTTTAATGATGCTAATCTACATTAACATTGAACTATTATGGAGTGTTGGAACTAGGCTCCCTTTGCTTTTATGAAGTCTTTCTTATTTTAGTTAATTTTAGTGCTGCAATCCAAATTATGAGAATGGGAATATGGGATGAATGCATGCATTTGACTATTTTTTTGTTCTGGTTTGCATATGCAGATTTCTTTGAATTCCTACAGGATTTTTTTTTCCTGAAAATATTTTCTTTCAGCTAGTATTATATCATTATAAAACGAGCCGAGCTCACGAGCCGAGCCTAGGGCCTCAATCGAGCCAGGCTCAAAGGGCCGGCCCTAGGGCCTCATAACTTAATAAGGGCCGAGCCCGAGCCAGGGTTTTTGAGGCCCTCTAGGGCTAGGGCCGAGCTAGGGCCTACTAAAAAATACTAGGGCCGAGCCTAGGGCCTGTCAAAGCCCGGCTCGGCCCGGCCCACTTTCATCCCTACGTCCACCCAAGTAAGGTCGAAGACTTCCTTTACGAAATTCATGAAGGAATCTGCGGAAGTCACATCGTAGGAAGATCATTGGCATATCGAGCTACAGTCAAGGCTACTGGTGACCCTATATGCAGAAAGATGACCAGCTCTAAGCTAGGAAATGCGAAAAGTGTCAGAAGTTTTCACACTCTCTGCACCAACCAGTACAAGACCTGAGTCTACTCTTCAGCCTATGGCCCTTCGCTCAGTAGGGTCTAGATATCGTGGGGCATCTTCACCGAACTCCAGGGAATAAGAGATGGATCGAGGCCGAAGTACTGTCCTCCATCACCGAGTAGGACACTAGGAACTTTGTGTGGAAGAACAATGTCACAAGATTTGGAGTCCCTTGAGCTCTGGTCTCTGACAACAGAACCCAGTTCGACTCCAACTTCTTCAAAACCTTTTGTCAGGAGGTCAATATCAGGAACTACTATTCAACTCCGGCCTACCTACAAAGCAATGGACAAGCGGAAATCTCAAATAAAGTGATGCTGGATGGACTCAAGAAAAGGCTCGACCGAGCTAAAGGCAAATGGGTAGAGGAACTATCAAGTGTCCTTTGGGGGTATAAAATTACCCCAAAGCGATCCACTTCGGCAACTCCTTTCTCCCTAGCCTATGGAATGGAAGCTGTGATATCTCTCGAGATCGGCCTTCCAACCCTAAGATCAGACCTCTTCGACCAGGGGAAAAACGAAGTCAACCTGGCTAAAAAACTTGATTTGGTTGAAGAGTGAAGGGAGGCAGCAGCTGTCCGCTTAGCTTCTTACCAAAGACAGTTGGCTAGAGGATATAATCAAAATGTCAAGGAAAGAAGATTTTCAGTTGGAGAATTGGTCTTGAAAAGGACGCTTCCTGCAGATAAGAATCCTAATGAAGGCAAGCTTGCACCAAACTAGCATGGGCCATTTAAAGTGATCTCGGCAGCCGGAAGATCAGCTTACAGGCTCGAAAGCATGGATGGTAAAAAGTTACCACGATCGTGGAACACCATGCATATCAAGAAATACTACTTCTGAAATGTACTCAATTACAGAATCAATGAAAGAGACTCTTACAAAGATGTGCCTCATTGCTTACGAGTTGTGGAACTCTGCGTATAGCTGACTCGGTTCGGTCACAGGACCAACCATCTTCAGCTCGGTTGCGGAACCAGCTTCCTAGGCTCGGTGACGGGACCAGCCTCCCTCGGCTTGGTTATGGAACCAGCCATTTAAATCGGCAAGTTATGGAACTCAACGTACAGCTCGGTTATGGAACCAGCTAACTCGGTTTGGTCACAAGACCAATCATCTTCAGCTCAGTTGCGGAACCAGCTTCCTTGGCTCGGTCACGGGACCAGCCTCCCTCGGCTCGGTTATGGAACCAGCCATTTAAATCGCCAAGTTATGGAACTCGGCGTACAGCTCGGTTATGGAACCAGCTACCTCGGTTCAGTCACAGGACCAACCATCTTCAGCTCGGTTGTGGAACCAGCTGGTTTGGGGCGGTCGTGGGACTAACTTCTCTCGGCTCGGTTATGGAACCAGTCATTTAAATCGTCAAGTTATGGAACTCGGCGTGCTGCTCGGTTGTGGAACCAGCTGCCTTGGCTCGGTCACAGGACCAATTATCTTCGGCTCGGTTATGAAACCAGCTATCTAAAATCGCCAAAATATGGAACTCAGCGTGCTTCTCAATTCGGTTATGAAGTTAGCTCCCCAAGTTATTAGATTCGACACTTCAGCCCTGTAATGGAATCTTACACGAACGAAGTCCTGAGTTACGAAACCCAGCAACTATCCTAGTTTGGTTAAGGAACCAACTATAACAGGACCTTTAAATCAAGTTTGGTTAAGCTAAACTCCTCCTAATTCAAGTTTATAAGCTCATTTATTACCTAACGATTCCAGTTATTGAACCGAACTCAGACATTGTAATCCTATATCGAGCTCACATCCTTCTGGTTATAGGATCGACCTCGATCACTTGGCAAAATTATAAAAAGACAGAGGAAAGATCTAAAGGCAAGATTTTTATTTCATCGAATGAAAGCATTTATACAGAAATCAAGCACACACGCATACCACTATCAGAAGAAGCGAGAAGACAAATATGAATAAAAATTCCATTTCATTGATAAAAAGAATGGTTACAAAAGTTTGTACATTTCCATTACAAAGAAAAAGAAAAAAGATACATTATTTCTTTGAGACGCCCTCTGCAGTAGCTTTATTAGTGGGAGGGATAGGAGGAGCAGGACCAGAAGCACCAGAAGTCTTGAGAGGAGGACGGGCCTGGACGCCTTCAGTAGAATTGGGTGGCAGAGGAAGAGGACCCGAGGCTTCAAGAGGGGCTTCGGAAGAATTGGAGGCAGGCTCTGGCTCAGGATCAGGCAGGGCGGGCTGAAACTCAGGCAGATGCTCATAAATGGGGTGGTCTTCGGGAACCACGTATTCCCTCAGTGCATCTCTACCTCCCATCTGATACAGCAACGGGCTCAGGTTCCTAATCTGAGCCACGTACTCCGCCGTCGCCCAATCCACTCCTTCTTTGTAAGCGCGAGCGACCTCGGCCCGAGAAGAGGATTGGGCCTCGGCCCGAGAAGAGGATTGGGCCTCAGCCCACTCCCTCTTCAAGGACTAGAGCTTGGCTTCTTTCTTTACCAGATCGGCCTCCTGCCTCGCAAGCTCTTCTTCTAATTCATGCACCTTCTTCACCTTGGCCTCGGTCATGCCCTTCAAATGCGTATTCTCAGTTGCAGCTTGATGATCTCGGTCTTCGCCGTTTGATGCTCTACTGTGAGTTCGGCATTTCTCTTCTCCGCCTTCTTCAGCTCCTCAACGCTGGCGTCCAAGGCAGCCCCCATCCTCCTCTTCTCGCCCTCCAGCTCACTCAACCTCGCGACGCTCTTCTCGATCTTCTCTAGCACCACCTGCAGCCTCTACACATTCTGTGAAAAGGGAGAAAATATCAGACAAGCGATCGAGGTGCAATACTTAAAGAAAAGACTGAAACTCACCTCAATTGACGCCTTCATTGACGAGTAAATTAGACTCAGCTGACCGGCTTTATTATGCTTCTCCATATCCTTTGGGAGAGCACAGGCCCTGGCAACCACCGCGATAGTTTCAGAGCTGGTCCCTACCTGGTCCTCTATATTTAAAAATTGGCCGGGATTGACCTGGAAGTCGTGGGGTGGGCCGGCATGCGGGCACTGCAAGGCCACCCCAGCGGCCTGCTCAGACTCGCCCTCCACCCAGGGCCTTTTCTCGGGTGGAGGCCTCTCCCCCTCCTTTTCGGTCTTGGTCGCCCGCTGTCGAGTCTCCTTGGTCGGTTCCTCCGACCTGTTCCTCTTCTCCTGATGAGGGCCTTGGGCACTTTTCTTCTGGGCGGAGGACGAGGCTCCGGCTGCGTCTAAGGAACCGGAGGGGACGCTGGCTGAGGACCAAGGGGCGATGTCGGACCAGCTAGGGGCACGCTTTGGAGCACGCGGTGCTCGACCTTTAAAGATCATGGCCCCTAGGTCCTTGATGGGAGGTCGCTACCCGTCCATCTCTTCTTCTCCTCCTCCTTCTTCTAGGTTTGGAGAAGGGTTGTCTTCAACAATCCTGATCGGATCGGAAGCCTCGGCGCTCGAAGACTCTCGTCCACTGGTCTCGGCTAGGGCAAGTACTATATGCCCTATCGGCTCGATGGGGAGCTCGGTTGTCTTCTTGGTGTAAGACTGGTACATTGGCGTATACCGCAGCAAGGAAAAGGCGGCTCGGTCGTTATGACCATGGTAATTGTATATTTTCTCGAACCAGGCCTTATTCCTTTTCCAACGATCTACGCCGGCATCTCTCCTTCTTCACTAAATGCTTGCACAGATGACACAAAGGAAAACATCAGCTCAGCAGACCAGTAATGAAGAACATATAACAGCCCAGGGGAGGCGAAAATTTACTGGGAGGGGTCCCAGGTCTCCGAGGAACTTGAATTCTTCTCGCCACCTCAGTCTCGGTCAACTCAAACTCCCAGTTCCCCGAGATAAGCAAGCGGTCCTCCCCAGCATATTTGCTCGAGTCCTCCAAAGCATTTATCAAGGGTCAGCGTTTCGCCTTCACCCGGAGGTAGTATGTGTCCTCACCCCCTGTGGACTTGCAGATGTCATAGACATCCTCGATGTCGTGTACGCCGAGGTTAATACCGAGGATCTCATTAAGCTCGGCCACACCCATGATTATCTTGAATCCGTTGGGCATTAATTGGAAGGGGCATAGCCGCCAGGCGCTCAAGCATGAACGGAGAAGGGGGTGGATGGGAAATCTGACCCCGCCTTCAGTTATTGCCACCAGAGGAAAGGGCATCCATTTTTTGAAGAGGGTAAGGCCATCGAAACCACCCTGGAGGTCGTCGAACTTCACCAGAACGTCGTCTGGTATCTTATATACATTCCTAAGCCCCTCCAGGGCTTGAGGGTTCTCTACCCAGTGACTATAGATCCCCATTTTCTAAAAACTAAAAGGGTCGGAAAGGGAGGAAGAACGAGACTTAAAACCCTAGGAGACAGAAACCCTAAGCAAAGACGAAGGGCACAAGAAGAGGATAGAGAAAAAGAAGACTCATAGAGAGGGAGCAAAGGATTTGAGAACAAGGATCTCCAGATTCGCTGAGTTCTGGTCTCAAGAAAGTATCTTCTCTGACAGAGTTTCGTTCCAAGCAATAGCAAAAGTAAGAAGAGGAAGAAGGGGCACCCCTACTTATAGAGAGAAGAAGCGCCTCTTAAAAGCACGCGTACGAAACGTTGCTTCGAACTCTCCACGCGTCGCTTTGGTACAAGCAGCAACCAAATGGAAAATGACACGTGGCACCGCCAGTTCATCCCCCATAATAATTCTGACACATCATTAGTCGCCTCGGGCATATGAAGCGATGCTCGCATGTCCAGGCAGACGAAATAATGAGGACATGCCATTTCTTGCCTCGGACTGACGAAGTGGCATCGCTACAAGGATCAAATGCCAACAGACGTCAGTAATTAGCACCGAGATAGGATCTGGGCGCAAAAATGTTTTCTCATTCTTAGCTCCCGACCTCAAAGAATGAAGATTCCAAAAGGTCAGGAGCTAGGGGGCAATTGTGTGGGGGCATTTCTTAATGCCAAGATAATTTATGATCTTGGCACTACCCAGCTCGGCAGGAGTGCCAGTCTGGAGAGGCCCCAGGGCCCATTCCAGTAAAAATATCTGCATGACGCATCTCGGTCTCGGCCCTAAAACCTGATCTCGGTCTCCGTTGTCATTCAGTCATAAATGCGCTGCCACGACTTGACAGAAGAATGGGCGCCGGGCCTAGATAAGTAGTCAGCCTTATCTCACGGTCTCATCCGCAATCATTGTGGCGAAATACAGATTGATGAGACTTCCTCTTATTACCTACCACCACTCAGGAATGGTCTAACGGGACCCCTGCCCCAAGAGTCAACTCTCACGCCTATATATATGCATGAGGTAAAACCATCAAAGGTATGCAAGTAGAAATATACACATACTCTCTCTTTTCCCCCATTCACTCCTCCTTAGTTCAGTCACCAAACTAATTCAGGCATCGGAGTGCCTTCGGCTACCTAAAGTCAGGGGCTCTGACCTTTGTCTTTGCTTTCCCTTTCAGGTTTCAGGAGGCTAATACTTTCCCAAATAATCAAATCGAGAACCTGATCCTCTCCTAACCAAGTCCGTAATTTTTAGGCACTTACAATATCCATGTAGCCAAATGCAGCCAATTTAACCATGTACTATCATAATTGACAAAGGAGGAGGAGGAGGAGGAGAGTGCCCAATAATAAAGTACACCTTTGTATTCCCTTTCAAGTTTCAGGAGGCTAATCCTTTCCCAAATAATCAAATCGAGAGCCTGATCCTCTCCTAACCAAGTCCGTAATTTTTAGGCACTTACAATATCCACGTAGCCAAATGCTGCCAATTTAACCATGTACTATCATAATTGACAAAGGAGGAGGAGGAGGAGGAGAGTGCCCCAATAATGAAGTACACCTTTGTATGGTTGCTAGAGTTCTCAAAATTTACTGTATGAGGGATAGGTGAGAATTTCAAATATTGTTGTCCCATCTGAACTCACATATGTTCAAGTGACTCTAAGCATTTTGAAAGTCGAATAATTTGGAGAATTTATAAGCCAAAAAAGCATATAAAAAGGATGGATTTTGGAATTAGAAAGCAGATAGGGATATTAAAATGCTAGGAAAAGCCACTAATATACCTATCAGAAATTCCTAACAGCAAGATATCCCATCAGGGATTCTTACAAACAAACATCCCCTTAGAATTCATCAGAAATATACATAATAAAACACTAAAAGGAATACAGAGCTGATTAAGTTGCTTCAACTTTCATAAAAAGAAAAATGAAGAAAAGAAATCCTATCATTCAAGTCAATAAAGCCATAGGATTGAAAGTTGAATTTGCTTAAATTTCATTGACATTATGCAAATAAACCTACTTATGTGCTAAGATTACTAAACTTTCTTTTCCTTTCCATTCTTTTGGAGTGTCCACCAGAAGCTACTATCGCTGCACACATAACAATTGCAGAGTTAAGAAGAGGGTAGAGCGATTATCCGAGGATTGCAGGATGGTAATAACCACTTATGAAGGGAGACACACTCATTCCCCATGCGATGATTCCCAATCATCTGAACATGAATGCTTCAACTCATTCTAACAACTTGTATCAAGGAATAAGACCTGTGTTGTAATCATGTAATCAATGGTGAAAAGAATATATTTTGCTTGCAGTAGTCTATAAGGCTTCAAAAGGGTGTGCATTTGTATGTGTACCACTGATGTAAAAAGGCACAACCCCATGTGGACCATGAATTGTGGCATCCCATTTCTTAGTAATATTTCATAAATTTGATTTGTTTAGTTAGAGAGGGCTTCTCAACAACATTAAATTGTTGTATAAAAAGTTTACAGTTAATGCTATGCTGCTTTGATGAGAGCCACTTTGTCTGGTGTTTTTATGTAATCTATAGTCCCTCTTAACTAATTGATCTCTCTAAATTTGCATTGCTCGATCGTTTGAGTATGAACTTCCATTCATTGTTGAATCTAAATTTTGAAGTGATGTATGAGAAGATCTTGGAGTTGCCTGAAACAGTACTTTTTTTTTTCCTTTTTCTTTCTTTTAATCTATTGTTTGTGATAAAGGAAAGCCCTTCATACTTGGGAATGTTTTTTCTTTTTTTGGGGTACCCAGCTAAGGGGCTAGGGACTCATTAAACCCGAGCCTCAGATAAAAGAAGGAGCCCTTGGATGAAGGAAGGAGCCCTCGGGTGATGAAGAAGGAGCCCTCGGGTGACGGAAGGTGGCCTGCCTTGGGTTCAAACCCTAAGCAGCCATGTGAGAACTGTCAGCCTTTACCACTGGGCTAAGGTGTTTTTCTCCATACTTCGAGAGTGTTGAAGTACCTGTAAGTAGTCAAAGATATATTAAAGATATAGACCAAGCCTTACAAAACCTCAGTTCATTTACTTATCCTTCTCTAACATCCAAAATTTATTTCCACTAATGGCTCTCCATTATGACTGACCCAGAGAGGCCCCTGAACTGGTAGCAAGAAGAATGTTAATTTAGTTTTGTGGGTTTGGCTGGGCTCATGCATTCAGATACTTTCAGGCTAAGTTTAGCAGGCTATTCTATTTACTGAGAGCTTAAGCCCAAATGCAACCCTATGGACCCAGAGAACAGTAATTGTCCATTCCTAATTGTCCGCAGCCCATAACCAAATGAGCTGGTCCCCATTTGACCCATCGTGATTTCAGGAATAAGCCTCCGCTTTTGAGTCCCAGAAGAATGAAGAGTCATACCTGAGCCCAAGTTGTCTCAAGTGGTATGTACATATAGGAGATAACTGACTTAAAAATAAAGATGGAAATGGCTTGAAGGTCTGATTCACAGAAAAATTGGATTGGGCCACAGTTTTTATCTGGATTTGAGTCGATGGATCCTGAACCGTATTACCCAAATGCCATTTCTATAATTAGCACTAAACTGTATTGCATCTTTTTTTTTGTTTTTGAAAAGAAAATCTATTGCATCTTCGGGCACTAGGCTTGCCATTTTGTATAATATTTCTATAATCAGCATCAATTTGTTAACACAAGTTCTCAGGGCCTGGTTATCCAAAGAATTAATGGCCCAATCCCATCCCATATTGTTCTGGATTTGAGCCACATATTAGGCCCCTAGGGTGGGCACATGCCTCATTCCGTCCTGATAGATAAACAGGCCTAGACCTGGGCCTTTGTAAGCTTTAGGCCTGGACAGGTTGACATATTTAAATGAGCTGTTCTTGTACAAGCTCTGACCTGGCCTTTCCTATATAATTAACACCTTTATTGTTAGTATAATAGTATCCAATTGGTACCAAACTCAATCCAGATTCCCAGTACATTAAGGGATTTTAAAGTTTCGGGACACTATGGACCGGACCCATTCACATAGACAAAGTAGTTGTACCATTTTTTTAAATGAGACTGAAAGTCAAGAAATTGGGCACAAATTTGGAAAGAGATTTTCTAGAGTTACCCATAGGTTGAAAGAAGTTCTTTGAGCCACATGTGCCAATGGGCACACTCAAAATGTTGGGAACAGGATGTGTGCCCAACATCTGAGTGCTCTAACAAAGGGAACTGAATCAAACCTGACCCAACCTGTAACATGGCCAGCCTATCAAGCTTAATTGAATCACAATTTTAGCTAGAGATTCAATACTTATTGAATGATCCAACCCATCATAAATGCTTTGATCGTATAAACCAAATGGTTTCCAATCTAAAAATTTCAAGTAGAAATTGATGACTGAGGAAGAAATTACCTCCTATTGTGACAGTGTAACGTTTCAAAAGCTGATGTCAAGATATAATGATAATGACTATGCTAGCATTCATGGTCTGAACCACTTCTGAGTTGAAGGTTGAATGAAAGTGTGGTCACAACTATTATCAGATGTCAGCAATCAAAATAATGGCAGAGGCATAGTGATAGTGGCAGTTTTTCATTGGAAAAGCTTCTTAGAGAACTTTACAACATGGGTTCTATTGACCCATCGCATTCCTTTTCTTGCAATATTGGTCTTTTCCTTTGAAAAAGGGAGCACAATTGCTGGTGTTTCTCTCATGGAAAGGGGTTAGGGTTCTAAGAATTTTAAAATTCTTAGACAATTCATGAAACTTCCTTTGTATTTGAGCATCGAGAAGTTTCACCAAAGGGGCTGGGGTTAATAGAATTTCAATGGTCATTTGAGACTTTTTAGATAGTTGAGATTTTGAAATGCTTGTGAAAAACATGACATTTACAATTACTGGAGGCAAAACGTCACATCATGTAAAAAGAAAATCCAATATGGCAAATTCTTGTCAGAAATTTTAGAAAAGAAACAAACCCTAAGGGTGTGTCCACACAAGGAGGAAAATTGTACCAATTTTCTATACAATGCACTGTTTTGGTGTTTAATGCTACGCATTTCCTTACGAAAACAAAAAAGTTTTATATCTTTCTCAATAGAGAAGATTTTGATTTCCTATAAAAGAAGAAGGAATACAAAACTCCTCTCCCCCGTGGAATCAAAAATCCGCACCATCTCTCTACATAAACAAGTCCTGTTTTACATAAAAGAAAAGGACCTAAAAGTACTAAAGTCGACTCATCTGGTAGACATTGGCATGCTAAGTTTCCACTCCACATATCTAAAATCACAAGCCTTTAGGCATGTTTCTTTACTATAAGTTCTGACAAGAATTTGACATGTTAGAGTATTATGGGTACAATGTGACTTCTTATCTCCTAACATTTGTAAATGTCATATTTCTTCACAAGTATTTCAAATTTTCAATAATCTAAAACATCTCAAATAACTTTTGTGATTCCAAGAATTCCAGCCTTTTTTTGTGGAATTTCTGAATGCTCAATTTCAATGGAGCATTCGTGAATTCTACAATATTTGAGAATTTCAAAATTCTATAGATAGGAATTTTACGAATTCTAAGTAAAGAAACATGTCCTAGTGTGCGTGTAAGCATGCCTAAAAGTGCAACTAGGGTGAAGTCAAACTCAATCCCACGTCTTTGCCCACACAAAAATGAAATTTGGGCAGCATTTTTTCTAGCATGGGCATGATCTTTGAGGACAGATGAAATTGAGGCCAGGCATACTGCTTTCTAATGAACATACTCTAATACACAGTTAGTTTTTATATGTCAGGCTTGCACTGTGCTGAAAATTCTTTCATGTTCATGAATGAATGATAAATGGGACATGTGCTATTTAATGAGAGGGCTCATATTATAATTCATAGAAAGAACATTTTCCAATGATCCCAGTCAGGCCGTACAATTTTCATGTTGGCTTCTCAATACTCTACAGACCACTGTGCAAAAAACCTGCTGAGGCATCCTGGTACTTTGATTTTAGTCATTGAATTTTGGTTTCTTGACTACTAGTTTTTAACCTTCTAGTTGATTTTTGAGTGGTGAAAACAGTCTCTGGAGGCCTCAACTTGTCCAATCTGAGAAAGGAACAATTTTTTTAAGACATGAAAGATTATTACCTGATGTTATGCAAGTAGTCCCTGCCACAGCCAAGTGTCACTGAGGTCATATAATAGTAAGGTCGCATGTGTATAACCATTTTTGTGCTCTACCAAAAAATCGCCATTTTTTGGGAAGAGAAAGAGGAAAACTTCAGCTTATTATTATTATTATTTTTATTTTTTTTACTTTCCAAGGTTTGGGGCACGTTCTTGTAAATGCAATTTCCATGGAAAGATAAAATTATCACATCAACAAATTCTATAGTTTTTAAATATCTCAAAAAATGTTTTATAAGGAAGTTAGGAATTCATGTTTAGTGCAAAAGGTTTTTTCTTGATGAATTGGTTCTAATGTTGTTGAGTGCGGCTGTGGATTTCTATTTAAAAACTATTGTTTAGTGCGGCAGTTTTCATAAAAAAAATAAAATAACAAATATGGAATTGGACCCATGCATATTGGTTGCCAAAGGCCTTATGGCCAATTAGGAATAACATTCCTTGGCCCAACATACTCATCCAACATGATAATTCAAGGTTCATGTTGAACCTTTTTCTGAGTGTGATGACATTTATAAGTAAAATAAATGAGTTAGGTTTCGTAACAGAAGGGTGGGTACGTCGGTATCTATTGTGGGTAGGTCGGTATCTATTGGGGGGGGGGGGAGGGATGGAGTAAATAAATAAAGGGGGAGTCAATTTTCTATGGATGCTGACTTCTTATACCCGCATAGAAAATCTATTTTTCAGGCTTAGGAAGGAAAATGCTGACATAGCGAAAAAGTGGCTGAGCGGCGGGAGTGAGGAAATGGAGTAAATAAATAAAGGGGGAGTCAATTTTCTATGGATACTGACTTCTTATACCCGCATAGAAAATCTATTTTTCAGGCTTATGAAGGAAAATGCTGATATAGCGAAAAAGCAGTTTTGCGGAAAACTGCCGCACCAAACACGTAAAAAAGAAGTTTTTTTTTGTAGAAAAAACATCTCATTTTCTATGGAAATAGGCTCTACACAAACGTACCCCGTGTAGTACACTTTTCCCAAGGAAAAGATTAGTTTTTAACAAGTGATTTTTTTTTAAGAGAGGCAAAAATCTCTATGTGGGTTTCGGGAAAAATGTGTCGCAGAATAGGAAATGTAGCTGCTCATGAAATCCCTTTTCCACACCTTTGCATAACATAGTCAATCAGAAGACCATAAAAGTGAATCATGTCAATTATGACCCTTGGGTTGACATCTTATATTCCAGTTAATAAAATTGATAAATTGGGCTTGACATCATGAGTATTTTGATAATCGTACTAAGGCTTTTATAGAGCTTGAAATGGAAAATGTTATATATATGATGTAACTTGTAAGCCCCTACCTAAAAAATATATGAAAGATGAAGGAAAAAGGCTTTTATTTATCCATGGACGCGCGCCGCTTGCCACCCTTATGTGTTTGCTTGTGTGATTGATTGCCAATGGGAAGCTTTTGCTTTCGCACACAAAAATGTAAAGTGGTCAAAAGGCTCATTAGCATTCTCCCTGTTACAAATGCTAGCAGTTCAGAGTGCTTGATAGCTTATATACAGCTTGATCAGCCAAGTCTCTCCATATATTTAGGAGTGAAACTCAGCAAGACCTGTTGAGCATGAACAAACTCAACCATTGTGGGTGTTGGTGATTTCTAGTGAGAACTGTGATTGTTGATAGACCTAAGGTTAAATCCAAGCCTAGCTTCAAATGAAACCGATATTTGCTCAACCAGAAGCCAGGTGCAATTTGGGCCAAGCCTGTGAGACGGTATGAGTTTATAGAATCAAGTAATAAACATTTCAAGTTAAACTAAAGTTACTTCTCTTTATTGTCACTCACACACAAACCACACACAATAGATAGGGATGCTCATGGGCCGGGTCAGCATGCATTGGCCTGGGTTTGGGCCTTAGGCATATTTACTAGGGCCAGATTAAAATATAGCCCCATTTGATATTTGGGCCGAGCTTGGACTAAGTGATAGAAAGCCCAAAGTCTGGCCCAAATTTGAAATGGTTGCATTTTAGTGATTCATTAGCCTAAGTAGTAATGTTAGAAATCCCGAAGCAGTGATAAAAAGATCGATCCAACCCAATTGACTAAATGGACGGGGTCGGGCCTGATAAAGTTGAGATGGGCAGGGCTCGGGACAGACACTTATTGTTACACCCCGACCCAAACTAATCATGATCAAAGCTAATTAATTGAGATTAATGCTAGTTAAGCGTGGATAAAGGGGTTAATCAAGGTTAATGACCAAAGAGAGACAAATTAGTCTCAGATGATGCATTAAGCATAATGAAATAAAATTGAGTTGGTTAAAGTGAGTTTAGACTCAAACAAGGTAGACTAAGAACTTTTTCGTAAATATGGGTTTTCACGTATTTCGTCAAATACGGAAATTCTTGATACCAACGCATGTATCTCGAATAGTATGTTAACTTTCATAATAGACGCAGTTCCATTTGACCTCAAATGGACCAAGTGAAACTTCATTTGACTCAATATGTAATAAAGCTTGTTAAGGGGGGGTTTTTGTGTAAAGGAACCCTAAATTAGAATAAAATGAATCATTCATTCATTTTTCACTTCAAGCAAACCCTAGACTCATTCTCTCCTTTCTTTTCCAATCTCCTTCCTCAAGAGAGAAGTTAGGAGTGATCCCAAGTAGTTTGTGAGGAGTGTGTTTTTATCTTCGTCATCTTCTCCAAGCCATCCTCCCCATTGTTGAAGTGTAGAGCTTGGAACTTTTAATGAGTTTTCAAGTTGCAATGAGTGAGTAGGCATGGTTATTAGCATACATAGCTTATGAGATGTGTTTTTATGTTTTCATTGAGTTAGGGTGTGAGGCCCCACCCTTTGTGGGCCCTCTAATTGCTATTTTATATGCTAATTATTGCTAATTTATACTAATTAATACTAATTATTGTTAATTACTGGCTAATTATGCTAATTAGGGGTTAATCAGGGTGATTAGTTAGATTTTCCTAAGTTATAGTTAGACTAGCTTAGTTGAGTTAGCATTGTGGTTAGTGGAGTGTTTTGGTTAATTCTAGGCTAATTAGTGTAGGGTAGGCCCTAGCTAGTAGTTTTAATTAACTATAGGGGGGTTTTTGATAAAAGATGCTTCTCTAGAACATTCCAGCCCAATGTCTAAAATACCCCTAACCCTAACCCTAATTACATGTTAACCTAAAGGGCATTCCAGCCAATAATCCCACCCCCAAAGCTATAAATCAGCTCTAATCCCAAGAAAACCCTAAGCTACAATTTCCTTCCCATTTCCTCTCTTCTCCTCTCCCTCATTTCTTCCCTACGTTTTGAGCTGAGACTGTTACTTTGGTGCTGGGATTTTTCCCTAAGAGCAGCAGCTGCTACTTCATCTTCTTCCTCTCTCATTTCTTCACCTGGGAGCTACTGTTTGTGCTGGGATTTCTCTTAAGAGCTGCTGCTTCTTCATTTCTCTCTTCTTCCTCTCTCATTTCCCCTCCTTCTAAACGACTGTTACTGCTGGGACTTCTTCTTAGTAGCTGCTGCTACTACTTCTCCCTCTTCTCCATTGAGCTACTGTTACGTTACTGTGCTGGAGAAATTCGAGCTGCTGTAGTATCTTCTTCTTCTTCTTATT
Organism: Cinnamomum chago; assembly: GCA_038049695.1. NCBI lineage: Eukaryota > Viridiplantae > Streptophyta > Magnoliopsida > Laurales > Lauraceae > Cinnamomum > Cinnamomum chago. The sequence continues at coordinate 2,296,323 of CP142456.1, forward strand.
TCAGCTGGGTTCCCTCTTCTATTGCTCTCTCTCTACCAAAACCTTCTCTCCCAAGCAAAAAGGCAAGTGCATCTACTATTAACTTAGAATGTATGTGTTTTTCCTTTGATTTCTGTGGTTTCATTTCATGATTATGATTAATTGAGTCTTAGAAATTCTACCTGAGCTTAGTGTGTGTTTGGATGGATTGGGCATTGATGGATGGGGATTTCACCCCCCATTTGGAAAATCAATGGGTCCAAATGTTGCTAATCAATGGGCTTTGGAGTTATTTGATGTTTGGAGATGATTTGGTGAAGTTTGGAAAGGATTGGAGGTGGTTTGAAGGAAAAACGAGCAAGAATGGAAAATCTGCAGAAACTGGGTTCCTCAGTTCCACGTGTTCCCGGTCGACCGGCCTGCAGGTCCCGGTCGACCGGCAACACTTCAACTGGGAGATAACTGCTCCCAGTTAGCTTTCTGCAGACCTGAGCTTCTAGTGTTCCCGGTCGACCGGCTTGCAGGTCCAGGTCGACCGAGAACACTGAAATTTGGGAAAAACAGCTCCCAGTTAGTGTAACTCTGCAGAACTGATTTTTAGTGTTCTGGGACGAGCTGGCCTTGTCCAGGTCGACCCGGAACACATAGTTTTTGCAAGATTTAACTGGAAGTTGGTTTTTCACCTGAAACTCAGACTCTCTATGCTCCGGTCGATCTAATACTTAGGATTTGCATTAGAAGATGTTTAAAGCTGGGACATCAATCTTTCTAAAAATTTTGATGTATACGGTCAATCACCCAGGCCAGGGGGTTGACCGGACACGATGGAAACCTTTAGAAACGAAACAAGTCTTCCAGGAGGCCTGATTCAGATTGTTCAGTGCACTCGGTTGACCCACCAGGCCAGGAGGTCCACCGAGCACACTACACCCCAGGTCCACCTGGGAAACTCTGATTTTCCAGTTTTCAACATTTAGGAGTTGTGATCAGTTGTGGGACCCATTGACCATCCAAATGAACGTTTATCGATGTTCTAAGCCCGAGTCAACGGTGTGGCTCAACCTTGACTCGCGGGGACCACTGATTAGTGTTTAGGCTATTAATCTAAGATGATTCGACCTCTAAGAGTTGTCAATGATGCCCGTAATCTCATAAGCACCAAACACAGTAACATAGGGCATCAGAGGCTTCGTTTAGAGATCAAATTACCGGAGATGGACCTGAACCTAACGTGGCCCATTACCTAGGATTGGACCGTTGTATTTCACTGTTGATTCCCTTATTGAAGTTCATACTTCACTGCTATTATTTGCTGTCATTCCTAGATCCTTAGAGTAGCTGTTAACTATTAATTAATATAAATGGAGGACCTAAACCTAGGATATCTTAGAGGTGACCCGATAGAATGATTTGGATATCACTGACCCGTGTCTGTGTCTAGGCGGGCCCTTATTGGGCCTAAGTGTGGGATGTGTACCTTTAGTTGGAAGAGGTAGTTTGTATTGGGCTGTTAAGTCATAATGGATTAAAATGAACTGTTTATCAGTAGTAAATGAATGTGTTGCCTCGTTTGGACGGTTTTAGACCAGGCCACGGATTTGATGGGCCTTGGTATGGATCCAACGAATGGGCTTGGACTTATAATATAATCCATAGACTGATTGATGTACAGACCTCTTAGAGACATTGTTAGGACCTTGTTCACGCAAGGCGAAGCCTAGACAGACACAGACCCTTAGAGTATTCTTGAGTCGGCATTATCATTCACTCGGTTGATTTAAGCTCAGCCTGTGGACTGATCATCCCCGGTAGGAGCTAGTATGAGTGTTAAGGAGCTATCATGATGAGTTGTGTGGTTAAGACGGACGGTGTGATACCGTGTTCGGTCTTTGAGTGATGAGTACGATGAGATGGTGTGTGATTTGCGGGATTAGTAATTCCCAGCACTGGTGAGATTTCCCCGCCGCAACTGTGTTCAGTATGGGAGGGCCGCGGCATAATATCCCGCGGTATTCCAGCTCGTGTAAATGTGTCATTTCGTTGTAGATTAGATGTTTTATATTTATCCTGATTCCTCATGATTATACTGCTCAACTGCCTAGTTCATTTACCTTGTTATTCTTTAATTTATTTACTCGTCTCTATTCATTTGATATATATGCTCTATGTTAGTAGTATGTTGTGACTTGCCAGATCTTTTAGATCTGACCCATCTTTGGTGCTTAGGCCTTGACCCAGAGATCCCCGAGGATGCACTAGCGCTAGTAGAGGCGCCGATCGCTGGAGAGTTCGCATGGGGCCCTGCCGACACGGATGTCGAGCCGGAGGGCGGAGATGATTTACATGGGTTTTGAGAGCTCACTTTATTTTGGGTTTTTGAGAGCAATTTTGTATGTGAGCCGGGTAGCTAACAAATATGTATAACTTTTGATTAACAACTGAATACTTTTAACTAGACTGTAGTTCTGCTCACACTTTACTTATATATCGATACCTATTGCTTCCACTTAATTATTGTGCTTCCGCAATTTAACTATTATTATCATATGGTTCAAAAAGTTTTAAATTGGACCTCACTGCGGGCCTACGATCTTGGAAGTTCTCGGATTTTCCGGGAAGTAGCGTGCCAACTTCGGGTATTCGAACGACTTTATCGGTATTCGGAATTGGGGCGTTACATAGGGCTTGAAATTTGGGGATTTTAATCTCAACCCAAGCTAAGGAAAAGAGGATTTTTGCCACTAAGCTTCAAGAGAGGCAAGTATAAACATCTACTTGTGATTTTGTGTGTTATTAAGGTGTTTGGAGTTCAATGGATTCAATGTACAGAAGTTAGCTTCAGAAATTTGAAGCTCAGAAATGTCATTCTGGGTGAATTTCGACTAACCGCAAGGAAAATCGCCAGAAAACCTTAATTTGATCAGTTTCTGGAAAGCTAAACGTCGAATTTCGGTTAGCCGAAATTGGAATTTCGGCTAACCGAAAGGTAACCGTTGAGCTGACTGAAATTGAGTCAGAAATCCCTATTAGAAAATCAGCTTCTGGAAAGCTAACCGAACTTGGTTCGGCTAGCCGCCAGCCGAATTTTGGCTAGCCGCCAACAAGGTTTCGGCTAACCGCCAGGTAGCCGTCAAGGTAACCGAACCTGACCAAATTATTCATAGTGAGGGAAAATTTGGCCAATTGAGAGGACCGAGTGATTTTTGGATTTTGCGTAAACTAGGATCGCTTATGTGATCATAGATACTCCTCATGTAGTTAAGATGAGGCATGAGGTAAATTGTGACTGATATAAATGGAAAGCCTAGTCGTTGAGACTAATATTAGTGATATCTAAACCTTCATAAGTGTTAGCTAAGGTTATCTAATGCACAATCTAATTAAAGTAATGTCATCCACAGTAACATGTACATTGATAACGAACATTTCACTCATTTGTTTGGTTTAGATGATTATTTTAGAAGTCATTATATAATGGTTTCTTAAGCTCATTATTGAGTCACAATGAGTTGACATTGGACTCACATTGAATTAATGAATGATCACTAGATATGACACTGAATAATGAATAGTTACTAAAGGTAACAATGAGTAATGATTAATTCTGCTGCAACAGATGGAATTGGGGCGTTCCGGAGCTCCGTGGTGATGCTAGTTGTCTCTGGTCTGGACACTAGTAAGTCCCACATATTTCGATCATATCTATGGGTATTGATTGATGCCTTCCGTTTGGAAGATGAATCCTTCCTTTGAGGGAAGATGGTAAATGAAATGAAATGAAACGAATGAATGAAAGTTATGGTAGTGACCATCTTGTACGTTGTCATTGTAGAAATCATCTGGACTTGTTTAGAATTGGAATTGTGATTAAATAGATTGAATAAATTCAGTATATGTATTAACACATGTTATTACAAGACTGTTTATACATTTTTGAATTGTCGTGTTCACTAGTGTTATCGATGGCATTACAGGCCCGATTGCCCCTACCGTTGCAGCAGCGCCTCCGGCGCCAGCGAAGGAAACCGCTCTGGTTCCTACAGGAGGACTAATCGAATGGAATTGACGGAATACCATTTGATATGGGTATTCGAGTGCGAAAAGAATTATAACATTTTGCGAAACGTTTTGTAGGGTCATTTTGTACATTCATTTTTGAAATGTAAGTAATTGTTATTGTATGGTGTTGGATATGCACCGATTGACGAACTATGTTGGAAATGATACATGTATAAGGACTTTATTTTTGTATACATGTAAATTCGAAAATTGATATTGTCAAAGGTATATGTTTCCGCAAAAATTTGTGTATTTGATAGGTTTATTGAGAATGATAGCCTTTGTGGATTCCGATTAAACTTTGGTTAATTCAGAGTTTACGGGAGTAAGTATGGGCTCACGGCTCGGGGTTATCGTAATTCGGGCCCGGGTCGTGACACTGATGGCCATGTCGGGCTTGGGTTGAATATGAGCCTGTGTTTCTAAAATCAGCCTCGGCTGAATATGCCTTAGTGCGACCCATGAACACCCCACGCGCGTGCGTGAGAGAGAGAGAGTTTTTTGCTGCATAATTTACCGTTTATAAATTAAAAAGAAATGGTCTTCTATATTAATTTTGATTGATTAACTAAAATAGTTAGTAGATGGAGATAACAGGTAGGTTTTTTTTTTTTTTTTTTTTTTTTTGGTTAAAAAAACAGGTAGTAGTTAAACATAAGGCTACAATGACCCTTCTGTTGTTATTCCAGTCAATGATCAATGAAGTATGTAGACTAGCTAATAGTGACTGGGTTTCTCCTATGGGAATTCCACAAGGAAGCCACGTAAGGTTTTGGGTGAGTCTCTTTATTTCAGGGGGTCCTACCTCATGAGGATTGAAAATCCATTCCCACCCCCACCACGATTCGGCCAGGACAATAATTCAACAAAACAACACTTTGGTGCTTCTCCTTGGAGTCTTGGACTAATTACAACCTCAACTCATTCAATTAAGATAACACAAACCATGATTCATATTTCAACTCTCAAAGCACTTGGTTTGCTTTTGTCCATAAAGACCACCTTATCTTTCTACCATTATAAAAATGACAGACCTGTTCGAACATGCTCAAACCTGCTTAAGCAATGGCTTGAGAGGCTTAATCTTTATTGACCATAAAAAAATTGCATCTTTCTATTGATATTTCTCTGGTTAATCCATGCTGAAATCTCTGTAAGACGCCCTACAGAGGATCCTCATTTCCTAATTGAGTTCTACCAAGAATCTCAATATCAATGCTCCCCGTTCTTGATGATGGGACCCACCTCTTTTCCACCCAAACTGTACTGTTCAGCCCACCATGGTCCACATAGAAAAGGACATGCCTGAATATCATTTCAATAGGTGTCATGTTAAGGGTTGGATGGAATTCAAAAGGCATATGCAAAAGTTTAATTCTATTAAAATTTGAAAGCAAACCATGTTTTCTTCTATTCAATTCAAATTTGAAGGCAAATCATGTTTTCTTCTATGTGTTCTAATCTGATGGTGAACATTACACTGATTACAGTGATACTTGAGCATGTCTCATTTCATGTGGACAAGAGTGTCCTGAATGAATGGTTTGGATGGACGAGACGTGGGCCCCTATCAAAGATGAGAGGGATTGTCAGGGCGCTTCCCCATTCAGAATTCAGAATTCAACAAGAGGGTTCAGATCAACCAACATTTATGCTGATACCCCCACCCCAAAGTCATAGGAAAGCATATATAACCATGTCTATTCAGCAATCCTTTCTAAACTATTATAGGCCCCACCAAGATATTCTTTTAGAATAAAATGAAGTCAAATACAAAGACCATAAAACCAAAATCCACAGGGATCAGATGATCCTAGCCATCAGATTGGTGTATTGGATTGGGCAGTCAAAAGCAAAAAATACAATCCTACCTCAAGTTTTTGGACTGTGGTCCATCTTCTGTGGTACCCAAACGGTAAGTCAAAGGTAGAAGAACAGAAACTACAACCAGACTGTACTGGCCTGGGCATCACTCTTAATCTGACTCTCCCAAAAAGAGTAGAAAGATTATTGTAAAAGGGTAAGCCAAGCGAGAAGCTTGTTTTTCTTCTCTTTTCATTTCTCTCACATCCTTACTTGCTCTTTAATAGATTTTCTAAGCTTTCTGCAGAGGAAGTCTAGGGTCAAATTCCACTTTTCTCCCACACTCTTCTAAGTAATTATGTAAAAATATTATTTATATTTATACAAGTAAATTGAAAGAAAGCAGTTGAAAGATTTGTATTCTACTCCATAAAAATAAAAGTAATGGGTGCTGACCATTTAATCCAGAAAACATACAAATAACCTTCATATCCTCCTTTATCTGTCCACCATTAATTTGATTCCTTGAATGTTTTCCTCTTCCATAGGATTGTACAGATTCCCATCTAAATACCCAATTCAATCTGTCTATTTATTTGGTACTTCTGATTTTTCTGTGGGGATAACATGGAAGGCCTTTTTTGGGTTATTGGGTTTGATTTCTGCAAATCTTATATGGGTTTTGCTAGAGATCTTCCATAGCAAGTGATAGAAGGGGTTTCTTTTAGAAAATATACTTTTGAGTGCCACAAGTTTCAATATTGGCAACACTTTCATCAAGAAATAATTGTGTTTTTTTTTTTTTAGTTAGCTTTTTTATTTGGAATTTCTGCTACAGACTAAGAGGTGAAGGAGGCATGGGCAAGCAAGGACCCTGCTATCATTGTGGAGTTACAAGTGAGTTTATCTTCATTTTTCATGCCTTTGTTCATCTTGATTTGTCAAGAAAAGATGTCCTTTTTTCATAAAGTTCTATCTTTCTCTCATTTCCTTTTACAAATTGTTGTGTTTATGAATTTGTTGTAGCTTCCTAATGGGTTAAAAGACTAGTGAAGATCTTTGTTTTCTCTTCAATTTAATTGTATATCAGGTGCTTGTTTCTTTGTATATTCAGTTTATTTTGCTGATGGTATATATAGACTCTGGTGGATTGGCTTCTTGGTTAGATTCTTATGCCCTGATTTTCTGTTCTTTCCAGAGTCCATTATACCCAAGATAACAATTGAAAGTTCATATTACCCTTCTCCTTTTCTTTCATCCCTGTTTTTTTGCTGGGATAGCAAAACTTATGGGTTAGTTACAATTAATTTTAATTCTGGCAATAGACTTTCAGAAAGGATCTTGAGCTTCAATGGAAGTGGTTTTGTTTGTTTTATGTTTCTTCTATTACACTTTTAGTTATTAACTTCTGGAATGTTATTTTCATGACTGGTAGATGAAAGATATATTTATACTGCAGGCACTCCTCTTTGGCGTAATGGACCACCAGAAAAGCCAGTTTTGTGCAATGCATGTGGTTCTCGATGGAGAACAAAGGGAACACTAGCAAACTACACACCACTTCATGTCCGTGCCGAAGTTGTTGATTCTGAGGATTATAATAAGGCTTATGAAGCAAAACCCATATCCATTAAAACCAAAGCAATGAAATTGCACAGGAGAAAGTACTTGAATGATAATGCAGAATTAAGAGGTCAAGCACCAAATGCTAACCAGAACTTCCAAAAAGCTTTTGAAGAGGATACAAGCAATGGACCCAATTCTGGACCAGCAATATCAAGTTCTGAGAGCTTTGCACAATTTGGCAATACAGATGCAAGGGATTTGAAAGGTCCTCGATTCAGTAAAAGTTTGATCTGACATCCCTTATTTTCTCATATTTGATTTTTCTTTGATTTCTACAAGCCCATGCTTTATTTTGGGAAGGCCACATTGAAGTTACCATATCTATAGGTAGCAAGCCCTTAAATGAACGGATCTTTTGTCCAACATATCATCTGATTTTGCCTTTCTGATTGTAATATCATCAAAAATTTGCTGAAGTGCTCAATTGGCTTGCCACAGGTTATCATTGTGATGGCCATAGCTCTTGCTATGAGCCCAGAGTGCAATCCTCAGACTTATTTTCCTCATTCTTGGATGCACCTATAAGACAAATTATCCTTAGTGTCTTGGACAAAAGAGTCCATTTTTCAGACTTGAGTATCATTTCAAAATCTTTTATTTCACTTGTAGAAGGAAAGGAAGTCAACCTTTACCTGATGTGCGCTTCTTTCAACTGAAGGCATTAGAAGCTTTAGACAATTTTAGAGTATGGTGTTCCTTTACATATGGCCCGTGCCAATAAATGCTTCCGTGTTTGAAGCAATTTTATGTTTGCTAATTTTAATCTTTAATTTTTATTTTAGGTTCTGCACAATCAATTGTCTGGGATTCACTTGTGCCCTCAAGGAAGAGGACATGTGTTGGTCGGCCAAAGCCATCCCCTGTTGAAAAGCTCACAAAAGATCTATATTGCATTTTACATGAGCAACAGTTATCAAACATTTCAGCATTATCAGAAGAAGAACTGCTTCTTGAAAGCGGAACCCTTATGGATTCTCTTGAGATAGGCCATGGAGGTGTTCTCATCAAGCATCTAAATGTGGTTGCCCAGGATGAAGAATCAGAGGCAACCTCACTTCCAATAGATTGCAGAGCACAACTCCCTGAGAATGCTTATTCAGGACCAGCATCTACTCTTGTAAATGCTGCAAACAAGAGGATAAGTTATCCACACATGGTTAGTGAAAAAGTAGGGAAGCATACAGGCCAAGGGGCACAAGATCATACAATAAGGTGTCTTCCTAATTTTTTCTTACTATAAAACAGCATGGCATCTACATGAAATGTGAGAAGTGAGTGTTCTTCACATTGTACTACTAGATGCAGTTGCTCCATTGCCTTTCTCATGATATTTGATGTTAGGCTTCGGATGCACTGCAAATCGCACCTAGTTTCAATATTTTGGTAGTGGAAGGTTATTCATTCCAGCATGCACCTGAGCAGTGAAAAACTGTTTTTATTTTGGTTGAATGGATAGTTCTCTCTTTCATCATGTAAGGTTGGAAGCAGTTTATTGGATTTCTGTGGCAGTTGGAAAAAATGCTTTAGGGTTGTTTATTGCATCTATTTCCAACTTCAATGCCACTCCAAGTGCATAGAAGAATGTGTAGCCATCTTCTGCAACATCATATTTAAACCGCTTGTGATTTTTGCACATCCAAATGCATCTTTGATTGGATGTTGCACTTGGATTTCTTTGGATGCAGTGGTACTTGATTTCTATGTTTTATAACCCCCTCTTTATGACTTTGCAGGAATAATTTTTCCAATGACAAACATCAAATTTTGCGAAATAGCAAGTCACCTTTGACATCTGTAGATCTAATAGTAAGATTTTACTTCTATGCTAGCTGCTGTTTGATTGCATTGAGGACTTTGTTTTCAAGATCTATGAATATAACAATTAAGCTTTTGAGGTTAATGTTAATCTTATTTTTGAGAGTGCGCGCACGTTTTTATTTTCTTCTTGCTTTGTTATTACAGAGATAAAAGTTTTCATTTTATATTTGCACAGGATATCGTTTGCTTTGAGAAGTTCACAAAAAATTTAACTCAGGAAGAACAGCAGCAGTTGTTGAAATTTCTACCTTCTATTGATACTGCCAAACTTCCAGACAGGTTAGCCTTTCTCATTCTTAATGCTTAGTTGTGATTCATGTGGTAATAAGGGTGTTTCTGGATGAACTCTAGGTCAACAATGGTGCTGGAATTTTGCCTGGAGAGACTGAAATCAGGACACATTTGATTGTCATATGAAAAGTGGGAACCTTATAAGACAAGATTAAAATGTAATTTTATTTTTTTTTCATTTTCCTGCCCCAAATCAACATCTGCCACAAAAAATGAATGGGGAAATCATCCAATCCTTCTTGATTTTCAAGGAACATCTGACATAGATCAGGTGTCTTTGCATCATGTCTGCTTAATTATAGATTAAAGTTACCACCATACTGATCATTTATTATTTGTATCATGTCACAGCCTTAAAAGCATGTTTGATAGTCCTCTGTTTGTGGAAGCATTATCTTCCTTCCAGCACTTGTTTTTGGAGGGTATCTTGGATCTTTCTTCTTCAGGAGTGAAGATTGAGGAGTGTTTGATTCTAAAGAGGCCTGCTTTAGGGAATATGACCAAATCCAAATGGGTAGAACATTATGAACTACTCGAGGTCTCTACTGGTCACCCACTGCTTGTGAATTCTTTGAGTTTATTTGAATCTTTTCAAATGAAACCAAACTTGATTTTAACCGACTTTATCTAATGTATGTAGGATGAGAAATGTCAAATTGGTGGAAAGATAGTTGAAACAGAAATCAACTCCCCTGGGTGCAGCAATTCAGCATCAGTCAAGAGAACCCATGATGTTCAAAATCAGAATTTTCCAGGTTAGTCCTGAAAGTGCAGATAGTTGTAGTTATGTTGTGTTTCGTTCTACTCCAAGTAAATTATTAGAGGACAAAATGGGAGGAATTACTGTTCCATGGCTCTAATTTACATTTGGATTTTCAAATCAAATAAATAATGAGAAGGATGCAACACAGTACTCACCACAGCATGGCTTTTATTGGTATTTATATTTGTGTTGCCCTATAGGTCAAAGACAAGGATAAAAGGTTATTGTTCTTGGTGTCATTGTTCACATGACTGATTACAGGAACACTGATCAAATGGCCTTTCACACTAAATACACAAAGTTACTATCTGTCGACTGTCGTTGTCAATGTGCCAAGAGAAATGCTATGATCATTACCAATTGTTAGGCATACCAAAAAATCATTGTTGTTATAAGAGCCATTCAGCCTATTCTAGCCTGGTGAAGACAAAATTCTGAATGCATGGAACTTATATTCAGCGATCAAACCCATTGATTACGTGGGATTATTATGTGGGCCAAGACAGGGATTGAAACTTGACTTTGTTAACCATCAGATCATGACATGGTGATCATATATAGTTGGAGCAATGTATAGCAAGAGATTTTTATATAGTTTTGATGGTTAAAGAGTTCCCAAACGTTCTATCTCAATCCACTACTGTCCACACTGTTGGTGAATTACATCAATGTGAATCAGCTATCACCTCAAATATTTGCTGTGTAGACTGAGGGCCATGTATCATTAGTTAATCTTGATAAGATGTTGCTGGTGATTGCATTTCTCTTCTTTGATCGCTTACATTATAATTCTTATTCTAAATGAAATGTTGATTAAACATTTTGACAATCTATGTTAGTACTCATGTGATCCTTTCTAGCATTATCCTCGGTGAAATGTACTCCAGTAACTGATTTTTGTTCTCATCTTGTAAATCATAGAGCCAAAATGCCTGGTGAAAGGCTCCAAAAGAGTTCGCAATTCTATGACGGTGAACATTCCTCCTGCAAGGTCTCCTCAGCCAAATTCTTGCGGAGTGGGCATCAAAACGAGCAACGATACTAAATATATGGACAATGAGGGACCTTCCTTCAGTCCAACAAGTCTGTTTGCTTTCTCACCCGACGGATATTCCATCATGCTAGACTCCTTGCAGTTCACAGGCAACAGTTCCAATCAAGATTTTCTGTTAGATGTGAACTCATATGCATCCGTCCCATAGGCAGAACTTCTTGATTACCATTTTTGGACACAGATGGCAGAGAATAGAAATGTCAAGAAAGAAGAAGTTATGAATGCAATGGAGGTCAGTTCCATGAGGCTGATTAGACTTGGGTCTGCTATCTTCTAGGTGCAACACTGTAAATGATGTTCTAGACTTTGGTGATCTTGCATTTTGTTTGATTCCATCCTATAGTTTGAATATGATGGGAAGTTTATTTTTCATCATTTGGGTAAATTTAGGGCTGTTTGGAGATGGCATTTTAAAGATGTGTGGTTGGTTTTTGTATAGGTTGACAGATTGTGTATTATAGCTCCTAGTGCAAAGGAGATGTTACCCTTATGTTTGGGGGGATGGACTTGAAAACCAAATTTGTCTATAGCCTTGAAAATAAACTTTAGAAACTGTTTTGTTTGCATTGGAAAATTAAATAGTTTGTAGGTATGAACTGCCCATCTTTCCAGTAGAACAACTGTTTAGTGATTGAGGAGGCCTATGGGGCAGGTGGGTCACTTGGTTCCTTTGTGGATAAGAGAACCACAATGCTTGAATTGCCTGTTTGGTTTCCACCATAGTTTTTAAAGTATCAGATTCCATGTGATACCATTTGCGAATTGAAACATCATAAATCGACTATTAGATATCAGAAAGATTGTAAAAGCCTCTAGATATAAGCATAAAGATTGAAAAACTCAAAAAATGAGGTCTTAACAGAAATGCCCCTGTATTTTTAGAACACCTCAAAAAGGCCCGTCTGTTATGTTTCTACCAAAAAGGCCCCTGATTTGACTGTGTATCATGTGACTGTTAGTGGTTTTTTTTTTTTTTTTTTTTTTTGAATAAATGATGGAAATACCACTAACTAAAGTTACTTTTAGTGGGGCCCACCTAAATAGATAGTGACCACAGAGGGATGGAAATGAAAAGGTCATGGATGTAGATGTAGATTAGAAAATAGGTAACATCAACCCATTCAAATGATCTCAACCTTTGGTTTTAGGTTTTCAAAGTTTTAGGGCAAGCATTTTCTTTTTACTTCTTAACTCAAGGGATAAGTCATTTGAGTTATTCTTAAGAGAAAACCATCAAAAATATAATAAAAAAATAAACTGTCAATTTACTTTGTGTATGGTGGACTGTTGGTCAAGGGAGTACTTAGTAAAAACATAAAACTTAGGGGCCTTTTTTTTGTGAAAATGTAGGGGCCTTTTTATAAAAAAAAAAAGTTGTTATAACACTGCACTTCAAACTCCCTAGACAGGTTTGCAGAGCATCAAAAGAGGAGGTTAGCATTCCTAACCCACTATATTTTTCTAAAAAAAAAAAAACACTATATACTATATCATGGGTACCGTGTGGGGTCGTTCTGTAATCACGGATTTAGGTGGGGCCATCCCCCAGTCTCGGTTTACCCTTGGTCTCGGTACCACCCAAGGTCGGCTACAGCGTCATCTCGGAAAAACCATGGAGCGAGTCTCGGTGGCTACGTCACGAGTCCCGACCTCGGTCTCAGCCTCTGGCCCGATCTCGGCCCTTGTCACTTAGCCATAAATGCACTGCAGTGACGGGAACGGCGAGCTGACAAGCAGAGTGGGCGCCGGACCTAGATAAGGGGCACGCCTTATCTAGGGGTCATGTCCTTAGGTATGGGATGATGGTCCGATGGGACATTCCCTTTTCACCTACCCCCACTCAGGAGATACGGGTACACACCGATATGACCTACGTCCCTTCATGGGGACAGTCCAATGATGACTTTCACGTCTATATATTGCATGAGGGAAAGCCATGTAAGGTACGCATAATCTCTCCCTCCCAGAGCTCTCCTTCTCCATTCCTTTCAGTTCTCACACTGACTTAAACGTCGGAGTGCCTTCGGCTACATACAGCCAGGGGCTCTGACCTTTACCTTCCCTTTTTCAGGTCATCGGAGGCTCGATCATTTCCCTTCATCTTCCCAAGATCTCCATCAAGAGCTTAATCCTCTAATAACCAAGTCCGTAATTTTTAGGCACTTACAGTTGGCGTCGTCTGTGGGAACAGGATCTGTGCCAAAGCCTCTACAGAAGTCATGCCTCCAAAGACCAGATACGGTGGCGGAGGACCATCGAAGCCCCGAAAAGCATCGTCCTTCCCACTACCGAAGCAACCTTCATTTCCACCATTCTTGCAGCCGCAACCGTCCTAGCCGGTGTTTCCGGAACCAACCCATGGCCTTCGTTCTGCTCTTCTTCCCCCTCCTGGACCGACGGGGGTTCCTCCCGTCAGGCAGGAGCCACCAGGGATCCCGCGCCAGAGGAGGTCTGGGGGAAAGTCGGGTGCCGCATACGTGGAGGGTATCGTCCAGTCGGACTCTTCACCTCGGCCCATGACTACGCGCCTCCGCCAAGATAGCCGTCATGAGACTCCTCACCCCCTGGTGAGCGGCCACACAGGGGCCCGCAGCAGAACGCCTCCACGTCGGATCTTCGACGACGAGGCAAAACCCCTGTCAGGGCGAGATCCCATCAGTCCCACCATCGCGCCCACGACGACGGCCAGTCTTTTCATCAAACCCATGGAGCAATAGATGAATACCCCCTGCTCAAAGAGCTCGATGCCCAGAATCAGGTCCTCCAGGAGAAGGAGGAGTTAATCCGTCATCTCCAGGAGCAGCTAAAGGCGGATGAAAGGAGATCTCGTGCTCCGCCCCTCAGGCGACAGCCGAACCATCCGGGCGACCGAGATCTGAGGCAGGTCCTCAACAACAGAAGGAGATATCGCTGCGAGGAGGAAGGCTCGAGCAGCAGTCATCTGCCTAGTGGCCTCGAGGGATCGCGGCGCGAGCCAGAATCCCCGAGACCAGATCACCAGACGAACCTCAAGGAGTTGTTGGACCACTACGTCAAGCAGGAGGTCCAGGCCCGTTTGGCCGAGATCGGGTTTGCCCGAGACCAAACTGATGAACGTGAAGAAGATGATCAGGACATGTCCCCCTTCTCGCAGGAGATTAAAGATTTCTCTCTTCCAGAGAGATTCAGCGTCCCGAGGTTCGTCCTCTATGACGGGGCCTCGGACCCAGAAGCGCACTTACGACATTTCACTCAGCGGATGTCGGTTTGGGGAGACGTCGTTCTCCTGAACTGTAGGGTCTTCTCATCCAGTTTGGGCGACCTCCCACTCCAATGGTTCTGTGCGCTCCCCCCTGGGTCGGCCTCAAGCTGGCGGCAGCTCCTGTGCTCCTTTATTGGAAAGTTTCAAGCGCACCGCGTCATCCCGAAGACGGGCGGCAACCTCATGGCAATCCGGATGAAGGACGACGAAAGTATCACCGCTTTCGCCAGGAGATTCTGGACGATATATATAGCCAGATCACCGACGCCAACGATGACATCGCCATCATGTGCTTCCGACAGGGTTTACTCCCAGGGAACGAGCTCCGAAAGGATCTAGTCCGGACCCCCGTGACCACAATGAAGGCACTAATGACGAGGGTAAATCAGTACATTGAGCAGGAAGATGACGAAGCACACGGCAAAGAACGGTTCGGACTCCCGTAGAAAGACCAAGCCTCCAAGAGGGAAGGAACCTTCCCCAGACCGAGGTCAGATAAAAGAAGAACCGCCAGTTCTTATTCGATTGCCTCGAGCAGCGGCAAGAGATCAAGACTCCAGCCTCCCAGGCCTGCTGGCGATCCTTACAGAGCCATCAATGTTGTCTTCAAAGAGCCTATCTACAGAATCCTGAATAAAATCAAAGCGGAATCATACTTCCAGTGGCCACAGCCGATGAAGGGCGATCCATCCATCCGAGACCGAAGCAAGAACTGCTCTTATCACAAGCAGGACGGGCACATGACCGAGGACTGCGTAGCTCTGAAGTACCACCTCGAGAAGCTCGTCAAAGATGGGCACCTCCAGGAATACGTCAAGGAAGGGGAGAGGATCAACCGAGCCCAGCAGCATCCCCCAACCGGTGATGACCCGGACAGCGACGAACCAGCAGGTATCATCAACGTCATCCACCTGGCTCCCGTTCCAAGCAAAGAAAGTGCCCAAGCTCGGTCAGAGGCCAGGAGGGCCGCTCATGGCAAACAGGTGATGTCGGCAGAATTGGAGAATGTTCCGAAAAGAGCCAAAAAGGACAAGCCCAAGATGTAACGCCCCAATTCCGGATACCGATATACTCGTTCGAATACCCGAAATTGGCGCGCTACTTCCCGAAAAATCCGAGAACTTCCAAGATCGTAAGCCGCAGTGAGGTCCAATTTAAAACTTTTTGACCAACATAGTTATAAAATTTAAATTGCGGAAGCATAACGATTTAAACAAAGCGGAAGCAATAGGTATCGATGTATATATATTAAGTATGAGCGGAACATCAGTCTAATTAAAATGATTCAATATTAATCAAAGTTAATACATTTTGAGTCTACCCAACTCACTACAAAGTTTCGCTCAAACTCAAAATAAATGGAGTCCCTCAAAACCCGTATAGATCGTCTCCACCCTCCGGCTCGACATCCGTGTCGGTCGGG
Source organism: Cinnamomum chago (assembly GCA_038049695.1). NCBI lineage: Eukaryota > Viridiplantae > Streptophyta > Magnoliopsida > Laurales > Lauraceae > Cinnamomum > Cinnamomum chago. The sequence continues at coordinate 2,312,380 of CP142456.1, forward strand.
CCCCACGCGTACTCTCCAGCAACGGGTGCCTCCACTACAGCTAGTGCGTCATCAGGGATCTCTGGGTCAAGGCCTAAGCACCAATGAATGGGTCAGATCTAAACGATCTGGCAAGTTACAGCATACTACTAACATAGAACATATATATCAAAGGAAATAAAGACGAGTACATAAATTAAATGAATAGCAAGGGAAATGAACTAGGCAGGTGTACATGATAATCATAAGGAACCAAGATAAATAGAAACATCTAAACTACTGTAAACAAAGTGGCACATTCACACGAGCTGGAATACCGCGGGATATTATGCCGCGGCCCTCCCATACTGAACACAGTTGCGGCGGGGAAATCTCATCAGTGGGAATAACTAATCCCAAATCTCACTCATCATCTCATCATCTCATCATCTCAACACTCCAGATCGGCACGGTATCACACCGTCCGTCTCAACCACACAGCTCATCATGATGGCTCCTCAACACTCAACTAGCTCCTACCGGGGATGATCAGTCCACAGGCTGAGCTTAAATCAACCGAGTGAATGTTCATGCCGACTCGAGAATAACTCTAAGGTCTGTGTCTGTCTAGGCTTTGCCTTGCGTGAACAAGGTCCTAACAATATCTCTAAGAGGTCTACATATCTCAATACAGTCTCTGGATCTCATTCAAGGTCCAGGCCCACTCGTTGGATCCATACCAAGGCCCATCAGTACATGGCCTGGTCTAAACCGTCCAAACGAGGCAACTAATCCATCTATTACTGATAACAGTTCCATTACAATCCATAACAGCTTAACAGTCCAATAAGAACTACCTCTTCCAGCTAAAGGGTTCACATCTCCACACTTAGGCCCATTAAGGGCCCGCCTAGACACAGACACGGGTCAATGATCTCCGAAACCACACTATCGGGTCACCTCTAGATACCCTAGGTTCAGGTCTTCCATTTATGTTCAATTAATAGTAAACAGCTATTCTAAAGATCTAAGAATGACAATAAATGATAACAGTGAAGTATAAACTTCAATCAGAGAATCAACGGGAAATCCAACGGTCCAATCCTAGGTAATGGGCCACGTTAGGTTCAGGTCCATCTCCGGTAATTCGATCTCTAAACGATGTCATTAGTGTTGTAAAATATTGTATTTGGTGCTTAGTTAGTTAATGGCATCTATGACAACTCTTAGAGGTCGAATCATCTTAGATTATCAACCAAAATACTAAACAGTGGTCCCCGCGAGTCAAGGTTGAGCCACACCGTTGACTCGGGCTTAGGACACTGATAAACGCTCATTTGGATGGTCAATGGGCCCCACAACTGATCATATCTCCTAAATGTTGAAAACTGGAACAATCAGGGTTTTCCAGGTGAACCTGATGTATGGTGAGCTCGGTTGATCTCCTGGCCGGGAGGATCAACCGAGTGCACTGACAAACCTGAATCAGGCTTCCTGGATAACTTAAATCGTTTCTAAAGGCTTACAGCGTGTCCGGTCAAACAACCAGGCCTAGGTGATTGACCGCATACTCTAAAAACCTTAGAAAGATTGATGATCCAGCTTTAAACACTTTCTAAATGCTAATTCTAAGTTTCGGGTTGGTGTGGGTGTAAACAGTCTGAATTTCGGGTGAAAAACCAACTTTTAGTCATTTCCTGCGAAAACCCTGTATACCGGGTCAACCTGGGCTAAGCCGGGTCAACCAAACTAAGTGAAATGGGTTTTCTGCAAGGAAATGGCTAATGGCCAATTTTTCATCAAAAACTCAGTGGTCTCGGTCGACCAGGATAGGTCCCAGTCGACCCAGACAACAGAAAACACAACCTGCATAACAGAGCTAACTGAGAGCTTCATTTTCCACTTTTTCAGTGTTCCCGGTCGACCCAGAGAGGTCTCGGTCGACCTAGAACACTGTCGGGCGAGTCCCGGGCGTGTCAGGTCAAAACTGCAGGAAAATAACTAAGGCTGATTTTTTTGGAAATTCCAGTGTTGCCGGTCGACCGAGCACACTGGAAAATCAGCCCCAGTTGCATTTCTGCAACTTTTCCGTTTGGGCTCCTTTTTCGCCCAAAACACTTCCAATCTCTTCCAAACTTCACCCAAACACTTCTAATCAATTAATAACACATAAACCATCCATCCATCACCTTATGGCCCACTGATCTTCCAAATGGAGGGTAAAAACCCCCATCCATCAGTGACCTTTCCATCCAAACAAACAAACAGGGCTCCAGGTAGAAACTAAACCATAACAGAACATCTAATGAAATGGAAAACTACTAAATCACAAATTAAAATACACATCCTAAGTTATGAGTATGATGCACTTGCCTTTTAGTGATTGAGAAGGTTGGTAGAGAGAAACAGAACTAGAAAAGAAGATCCAGAACCCAGTTGACAGAAAAGATGAAGAAGAACAGCAGAGTAGCAGCAGCTGTAGCAGCAACTCCTCAATGATTTCCAACAGTACCAAGGCCTCCCAGGTGAAGAAAAGAAGAGGAAGAAGATGAGGCAGCAGCTGGGAGGATGTTTCCAGCACAGTCACAGAGGCTGGAAATGAGGGAAAAGAGAGTGGAAGAAGAAAGAAATGAAGGAGGAAGGTGGGTAGTTGCAGCTACAGATTCAGCCCAGCTGAAATGAAGAAGAAGAAGAAGAAGAAGAATCACAGCAGCTGCTGCTCCTTAAGCAAACTCCAGCAATAACAGTAGCAGTCACAGATAAGGAATTGTAGCTCTTCCAGGATTAGAGATCCAGCTCAGCAAGGAAGAAAAGAAATTCCAGCACAATCCAGCAAGAGAATGAAGGGGGAAAATGAAGGAATAGTGGCTGCAGCTCTCTCTCTCTCTCTCCCAGCACAGTCAGTGATAGTAGCTCAGGTGAGGAAGGAGAATGAGAGAGGAAGAAGGAAGATATGGTAACAGTAGCACCCAAGGGCAATTCCAGCAAGAGAACTATTGAAATCCTTGCTCAACGTGGGAGAGGAATGAGGGAAGAAACAGTTGGGCTGGAGGTAGTTTTCTTGGGAAGGGGGCTGCTCTTGGGATTAGGGTTCTTGCATTGGGATAAGAGAGGTTTTATAGGTTAGGTGGGAGTGATTAATGACCATCTTAGCCCTAGGGTTTTCATGTAGTTAGGGTTAGGGCTGGGGGTAGTTGGGTCATTAGGCTGGAAGCTTCTAGAGAGGGCACCTTTTGCACTAAACCCACTTAATTAACTTAATTAGACTCAACTAATGACCAATCTAGCTCTAAGAGCCTAGGATTGACTCAAACACCCAACTAACCTCAAAACTAACTAAACCAAGCTAGTCTAACTATAACTTAGGGAAATCTAACTAGTCAATCTAATTAACCCCTAATTAGCACAATTAAATAATAATTAACAAGGATTAGCAAAGATTAGCAAAGATTAGCAATAATTAGTGATAATTAGTAGTAATTAGCAAAAATTAGTATAATTAACCAATAATTAACATAGATTAGCATAAATTAGTCTATAAAATAGTAATTAGAGGGCCCACCAAGGGCGGGACCTCACACAAGATCTGGTTCTCGGACGAAGACCTGAGAGGGGTCCAGCTTCCCCACAATGACGCCCTCATCCTCACCCTGCGGCTCAACAACTATACTACGAAGCACGTCCTTGTAGATCCAGGAAGCTCATCCGAGATCATCTATTTTAGCTGTTTCAAGCAGCTCGGCTTGACCGAGTCCGATCTGCAAGAAGCCCACGTCCCTTTAGTGGGTTCAGCGCCAAGCCAGTATACCCCAAGGGAAGGATTTCGTTGGAAGTCCGGATAGGGGGCGTCACGAAGATGGCAGACTTCATGGTGGTGGACGCACCATCTCCCTACAACGTAATAATAGGGCGAAGCTGGCTGCATGCCACGGAGGCAGTGCCCTCCACCCTTCATCAAAAGCTCAAGTTTCCATTACAAAAGCCTGGTGGGGTGGTCGAGATAGTAACCGTGTGGGGAAACCAGCAGATGGCCAGAGAATGCCTCATGGCCATAACGCCTGGAGAGATGGAGCCGAAGCAAGTGCATATGGCCGAATTCGAGGCCGAGATTGAGGATGTCGGGCGGACAGCAGTGCAGAAAAGCATAGAAGAACTCGCCGAGGTCAGAATCGATCCCGAAGACCCTGAGCGCTATTTCCTGTTGGGGAGCCAGCTTCCCGACCGTGAGAAGGCCGAGCTGCTGGGTTTCCTACTGCAGAACAAGGACGTCTTCGTGTGGACTCCATATGAAATGACGGGATCGACCCCGATGTCATGTGCCATAAACTGAATGTGGATCCCGGACACAAACCCATCGTGCAGAAAGCCCGCAGGACAGGGGTCCCTCAAACAGGGGCCGTAATCGAGGAGGTGGAGAAACTTCTCGAAACTGGGGCAATCCGCGAAGTGCACTACCCAAAGTGGCTAGCCAACACAGTGGTAGTAAAAAAGAAGAGCGGCAAGTGGAGGGTCTGCGTGGACTTCACCGACCTCAACAGAGCATGCCCCAATGACAGCTTCCCCCTTCCCAAAATCGACCAGATGATCGACGCTACATCAGGACATGATAGGATGAGCTTCCTCGATACTTACCGAGGCTACCACCAGATCCCGATGCACGGACCAGATGAGGAAAAAACTGCATTCATAACACTTCGAGGCATCTACTGTTACAAGGTGATGCCCTTTGGGCTGAAGAATGTCGGGGCAACATATCAGAGGCTGGTCATGAAGATGTTTCAGAACCAACTCGGGAAGACGATGGAAGTCTACATTGATGACATGGTGGTTAAGTCCAAGAAGTCGCAGGACCATCTGGCAGACCTGCGCCAGACATTCGCCATCCTCCGGAAGTTCCAGCTCAAACTAAATGCTTCGAAATGTGCATTTGGCGTCGGTTCGGGCAAGTTCCTGGGGAGCCTGGTGACCCGGAGAGGAATTGAAGCTAATCCGGAGCAGATCGCAGCTATACAGGCTATCCAAAGCCCGACCTCGATCAAGCAGGTCCAAAGATTCACAGGGATGGCTGCCGCACTCAACCGCTTCATCAGTCGAGCATCGAACAAGTGTCGTCTTTTCTTCCAGCTCCTGAAGAAGAGTTCCAAGTTCCAATGGACCCCTGAATGTGACTTGGCGCTGGAAAAACTCAAGGAGTACCTCTCTTCACCACTACTATTGTCCACTCCGTCACAAGGCGATCTTCTTTATCTCTACCTCGCAGTCTCGGACCATGCAGTGAGCTCGGTGTTAGTCCGAGAGAACGACAGGCAGCAACACCCCATCTATTACACCAGCAAAACCTTGCTCGACGCCGAGACCAGATATCTGCCACTCGAAAAGCTAGCATTGGCACTCATCAGCGCCTCTCGCAAGCTCTCCCATTACTTCCAGACACATACGGTGATGGTCGTCACGGAATTCCCACTCAAATCCCTTTTCCGAAAGGCGGACTTTTCTGGCCGAATCTCCAAGTGGGCCGTCGAACTGGGGCAATTCGATATCCGATATCAACCCAGAACGGCGATCAAGGCACAGGTCCTAGCAGATTTCATTGTCGAATTCACCCCTCCTAATTCGGCACCGACCTCGCTCGATACCGAACTGGGGGACTCCAAGGGCAATGACGGAGCTGAAACCGAGGCCGTGGAAGACTAGTCCTGGTTAAAATTCCTTAAGTCAGCTTGGAAAGTCTTCGTCGACGGATCTTCAACATCCAGAAGAGCTGGTGCCGGCGTAGTTCTCCAATCCCCAGAAGGACTAGTCATAGAACAAGCACTGACCCTTGACTTCAAAGCATCAAACAATGAAGCGGAGTACGAAGCACTGATCGCGGGTCTCGGCAGTGCAAGGATACTTGGGGCACGTCGGCTGGTAGTCTTCAGCGACTCCCAGTTGGTGACGAACCAGCTGAGCGGAGATTATCAAGCCCGAGATGAAAGGATGGCAGCCTACCTGGCCCACACCAGACAGCTCCTCTCCCAGTTCGAAAAAGCTGAAGTCAGACAAATCGGTAGGGAGTCCAACTGCCATGCAGACGCTCTGGCCAACTTGGCCTCGGCCGTAGAAGCAGGGAAAAGGAGGACAGTCGATGTAGGGACGTTAAAAAGACCGAGCATAGAACTCCTTCCAGTTCGGCAAGTCTTATGTACTGATCTCGGTTCGAGCTGGATGGACCCGATCATGACATTCCTGAAAGAAGATAAGCTCCCCGAAGACAAGAATGAGAGTCACAAGGTCAGGATCAAAGCGGCTCACTTTTGGCTATCACTGGCGCACAGAGCTATTAGCCAAAGCTATTGGTGGCCCTACATGCAGAAAGATGCCCAGCTCTACGCCAGAAAGTGTGAAGAATGTCAGAAGTTCTCCCACTCCCTGCATCAGCCAGCTCGGGACCTGAGTCCCCTCTCCAGTCCGTGGCCCTTCGCTCAGTGGGGGCTGGACATCGTGGGTCCTCTTCACCGCACTCCAAGAAACAAAAGGTGGTTGATGGTGAGCACTGATTACTTCACAAAATTAATAAAGGCAGAGGCCTTGTCCTCCATCACCGAGCACGACACGAAGAATTTTGTGTGGAAGAACATCGTCACAAGGTTCGGGATCCCCAGGGCTCTAGTCTCGGACAACGGGACCCAATTCAATTCAAAACTCTTCAAAAACTTCTGTCAGGAGCTCGATATTAGGAACCTCTATGCGACTTCGGCCTACCCACAGAGCAACGGGCAAGCAGAGATCTCAAACAAGGTGGTGCTGGACGGACTCAAAAAGAGGCTTGATAAAGCTAAGGGCAGATGGGTGGAAGAATTGTCGAGTGTCCTTTAGGCATACAGGACCACCCCGAGGCGATCCACTTCGGCAACTCCTTTTTCACTGGCCTATGGGATGGAGGTCGTGATCCTCTCGAGGTCGGCCTCCCGACATTGAGGACGAACCTCTTCGATCAAGGGCAGAACGAGATCAGCCTTGCCAGAGAGCTCGACCTGGCCGATGAACAAAGGGAAGCGACATTCGTGCGTCTGGCCTCCTATTAGCAGCAGCTATCCAGAGGATACAATCAGAGGGTCAAAGAAAGAAGATTCTCAGTTGGAGAACTGGTCTTAAAAAAAGCGCTTCCAGCAGATAAAGATCCTAACGAAGGCAAACTCGCACCAAACTGGCTCGGCCCCTTCAAGGTGGTCTCGGTCTCAGGAAGGTCGGCCTACAGACTAGAGAGGATGGATGGCAAAGAATTGCCACGACCATGGAATGCTACGCACCTCAAGAAGTATTACTTCTAGTTGTACTCAAAATGATAAATCAATAAAGAAGGATCTTTTAGAAGAAATCTGCCTTATGTCTTTTGAGTTACGAACAAAGCTCCGGCCCTCGCGCCAGCTTCCTTGAGTTCGGTCACAGGGCCAACTCCCCCAGGCTCCGGCCCTCGCGCCAGCTTCCTTGAGTTCGGTCACAGGGCCAACTCCCCCAGGCTCCGGCCCTCGCGCCAGCCTCCTTGAGTTCGATCACAGGGCCAGCTCCCCCAGGCTCCGGCCCTCGCGCCAGCCTCCTTGAGTTCGGTCACAGGGCCAGCTCCACCAGGCTCCGGCCCTCGCGCCAGCCTCCTTGAGTTCGGTCACATGACCAACTCCCCCAGGCTCCGGCCCTCGCGCCAGCCTCCTTGAGTTCGGTCACAGGACCAACTCCCCCAGGCTCCGGCCCTCGCACCAGCCTCTTTAAGTTCGGTCACAAGACCGACTCCCCAGGCTCCGGCCCTCGCGCCAGCCTCCTTAAGACCAGCCACAGGGCCAGGACCTCGCCCTTCATGGCAGTCTCAGTCAACAGGTCATCCCCTCGGACATACGCGGGGCTAGCTATCTAAAGTTGCGGGATTCGGCCTACCCGTGAGTTTGGTCCAGACCCCTCAGGCCACCAAAGATAAGGGCACGACCCCGGCTCTCCAGCAATAGGGCCGCACCTCGGCGTGTGAATCCAAAGCTAACTACAGTTTCTTCCTAAGGTCCTTCCCTCAAGAGCATGTCCTTAAAGCCCAGCCTTCGGTCAAGGGGCAGCATGACCTGCCACCGGACTCACCGACTTAGGCTACTTGGGAAATTCAAAAACGATAAGGGTTCGACCGGTCTCCCGAGACTGGGAAGTCGGCTCAAGCCCGATTTCTTTACCGACCTCAGACACTTGCAAGTTTTGGTCGCATTTTGGCATCAGAACATCTACATCACATCACAAGAAGAAAGAATAAAAGAGAACAGTTGGAGAATTGAAAGAAATTCGTCTTTTATTAATCAGAAGAATGATTATAAGACCTTTTCATCAGAAAGAAAAAAGAAAAGAATACATCAAAAGGAAGAGTAAAAACAGATTCCTACTGTTCTACTTCTCAGGCGCCGCTCCTTTATCCTTCGGCTCTGGAGGAACGAGCGGGGCAGGAGCATCAGATGGAGGAACCATAGGGGGGGCCTGGGCCGTTTCGACCTCGGCGGCGGTCGGAGGCGGAGGAGGTACACCTAGGACTTCGGTAGGGGCCTCGGGAGGGTTGGAGTCAGGCTCTGACTCTGAGCTCGGTACTGTAGGTTGAAACTGAGGAAAGTTCACAAGTATGGGGTCATCCTCAGAAACCTCGTGCTTGCGAAGGGCCTCCTTGCACCCCATCTCGAACAGCACCAGACTCAGATCCGTGATTTGAGTCACATACTCCTCCAATGCCCAGTCCACCCCGTCTTGGTAAGCCTTTGCGACTTGGGCTCGCAGGGTGGACTCAACATCGGCCCGCTCCTTCCGGGACGCCTCGAGCTCGGTTTTCTTCTTAGCCAATTCAATTTGCATCTTGGCGAGCTCGGCCTCCAGTTGGCTCGCCCGCCTCGCCTTGTCATTAACGGCGCTCTTTAAGTTTTTATTCTCGCCCCGCAACTTGATGTCTCGGTCTTCGCCGTCTGTTGTTCCGTTGCGTATTGGGCGAGCTTCTCCTCCGACCTTTTTATTTCCGCCGCACTCGCCTCCAGCGCAGCCCCCATTTTCTTCTTCTCTTTCTCTATCTCGGTGACCTGGGCCGCTGTTTCCACCCGCCTCTCCATTATTACTTGAAGCCTTTGTACATTCTACAAAAGGGTAAAAATAGTAAGGAAATCAAACCAGGCAACCGAGAGGCAGAAATTCAAAAGAGGGAAATCACCTCAAGCGACGTCTTGATCGTCTGATGGAGCAGGCCCATCGTCCTGGCCTTTTAATGTCTCTCCATGTCCACGGGGAGGGCACACCCCCGGGCAAGGGCCACGACCGACTCCCAGCTGCCTAGCCGATCCTCCATGGTCATGGGCTCGTCGGGGTTGAGGTCGAAGTTGGGCCTCCAGGGTGCCGGCTTGTGAGGCCGGAGCCTCCTTCTCGGCCTCCACCACCCGCGGCCTGCTGTACTTAAGCGGACGGGGCTCCTTGGGCAGCCGGATGTCCTTGGAGGGCTCCACAGACCTCCCCCGCTTGGGTTTGGTGGAGGCGGCCCCAACTGCTCCCGATGCTGTCCCCGACGAGATGGAGGAAGCACTAGCTGCGGAGCCCGGGGCGGTGCCTGACCCGCTGGGGGCACGCTTGGCAGGGGGAGGAGCTCGGCCCCCGAAGATCATAGCCCCCAGATTCCTCAAGGGAGGGCGCTGTCCGTCCATCTCCTCCTCTTCTTGATCTCCGGAGGGAGGGGGGCTGTCTGTGATAATAATCGGGCCTTGGGACTTTGTGGCTTGGCCGCTAGTCTCGGCAAGCGCAAGTACGATCTCCCCTATTGGCTGGATGGGGATCTCGGCAGTCTTCTTGGTGTAAGACTGGTACCGCGGCTTGTACCCGAGCAAAGAGAAAGCAGCCCGATCGTGGTGACCGTGGTAGCTGTAGACTTTCTCCAGCCACGCGTCGTTCTTCTTCCACTTATCGAAGCTGGCCTCTCTCCTCCTACGCTGAATACCTGCGCAAAAAACAACCGTGGGCATCAGCTCGGCATAAGGACAAACAAAGATGAACGCGAATAAGCCCAGAGGGACAGGTATTTACTGGGAGGGGTCCCAGGTTTCCGTGGGACCTGGATTCTCCTCTCTACTTCGGTCTCGGTACCCTTGAACTCCCAGTTCCCCGAGACCACGATCCGTTCATCCCCGGCATATTTATTCGAATCCTCTAGGGCATTCACCAAGGGCCGACGTCTCGCTCTCACCCGGAGGTAGTAAGAATCCTCACCCCCTGCAGCTATATAGATGTCATAAATATCTTCTATGTCATGTACCCCGAGATTGATGTCGAGGATCCAGTTTAGCTCCGCCACGCCCATTACAATCTTGAAACCATTTGGCATCAACTGGAAAGGGCAGATGTGCCACGCATTGAGCCAAGACCGGAGGAGCGGATGGACAGGGAACCTGACCCCGCCTTCGTACATCGACAGCAGGGGGAAAGGCATCCAGTTCTTATACCGGGTAAGGCCATCGGGAAGGCCCCCGAGGTCGTCGGGCTTCACCAGGACGTCAGCCGGGATCTTAAACGACGACCTAAAAGCCTCCAGGGCTGCAGGACCCTCTAACCAGTGGCTATAAATCCCCATTTTTTAGGAGGCTAAGGAACAAGTGAAAAGAAGCGAAAACTGGAAAAACTCTAAGGGACCAAAACCCTCTGAAAGCGAGGAGAAAAAGAGGCACAAAAAAGTAGCAGAGGAAGGGAATGAAACTCACAGAAAGAACGCCGGGGATTACTGAGGGCGAAGAAGCAAAAAGCTAAGAAGAAAAGTTCCCGAGATCAGTTGATTTGTTTTTCAACAGGTCTGTGGCAGGGCTTCGTCTTCAGCAGAGCTCTCCTTCTCTGACAATAGCTAGGGTAAGAGAGAAAAGGAAAGGGGCATTTCCGTTTTATAGAGGGACACCCCTCTTGATTACCTCGCCACGCATCGCTTCGATCCCGGTAAACAGCCAAACGAAGGGGTCCACGTGGCAGCGACGGTCCATCTCTCACCACGCCTCTGGTACAACATTTATCACCTCGGGCATACGGTCTGACGCCCACGTGTCTATCTTCGCAAAGCAATCATGACACCCTATTAATTGCCTAGGGCAGACGAAGGGGCACCATAATGAGGATCGCACGCCCACAGGATACGATGGGACAGGGCCAAACCTTCCGATCAGAACTTAGCTCCCGACCTCAGGAAAAGCCAAAGAGGTCGAGAGCTAGGGGGCAATTGTGTGGGGTCATTCTGTAATCACGGATTTAGGTGGGGCCATCCCCCAATCTCGGTTTACCCTTGGTCTCGGTACCACCCAAGGTTGGCTGCAGCGCCATCTCGGAAAAACCATGGAGCGAGTCTCGGTGGCTACGTCACGAGTCCCGACCTCGGTCTCGGTCTCATCCTCTGGCCCGATCTCGGCCCCTGTCACTCAGCCATAAATGCAGTCATAAATGCACTGCCGTGACAGGAACGGCGAGCTGACAAGCAGAGTGGGCGCCGGACCTAGATAGGGGGCACGCCTTATCTAGGGGTCATGTCCTTAGGTATGGGATAATGGTCCGATGAGATATTTCCTTTTCACCTACCCCGACTCAGGAGATACGGGTACACACCGATAGGACCTACGTCCCTTCATGGGGACAGTCCAATGATAACTTTCACATCTATATATTGCATGAGGGAAAGCCATGTAAGGTACGCATAATCTCTCCCTCCCAGAGCTCTCCTTCTCCATTTCTTTCAGTTCTCACACTGACTTAAACGTCGGAGTGCCTTTGGCTACATACAGTCAGGGGCTTTGACCTTCACCTTCCCTTTTTCAGGTCATTGGAGGCTCGATCATTTCCCTTCATCTTCCCAAGATCTCCATCAAGAGCTTAATCCTCTAATAACCAAGTCCGTAATTTTTAGGCACTTACAGGTACATATCTCATGAGATTGTAACTCAATGATATTGTAGATTAAGAATAAGACTAAAAATAAGTACTGTCAAAGTACTCTGATGATATATAGTAATCCCTATAAAAAAAAATCAAAGGCTTTATGTACACAACTCAGCCTTCAATTGGAATACCTATGAAAGGGAGAGGAGGGAAGGTGTAGGGGAGCAGTATGTATTAGGCAGCGGCGCAATGGACGGGCTTTATTTTTTAATAGTATAAGTCATACATATAGATAGGACAGGAGGAGAGGTCACATACTCACATGGCCAGTGCCACAGCATCATGGATTCGTGCGTTCAATACACACGCTATCACCACAGACTCAGTTCACTTCACCCCTCTCTCTCTCTCTCTCTCTCTCTCTCTCTCTCTCTCTGCGTTCAATACACACGCTATCACCACAGACTCAGTTCACTTCACCTCTCTCTCATCCATGCACGTTTACAGCTATGCACTTGTTTACAAATTCCTTGACTCTGATGAAAAGTCCTTGTACTCCCATGTTACCCAACTGCCCCTCTCTCTAAATTTTTTTTTTTTTTTTTTTTTTTTTGTCAAAACCTCCTTTTCACTCCCCCACATCTTGGGTTTAAAACCACCCAGTGTGGGCTTAATGGGTGCCACTCATGGGATTAGTCTCGTTGGGTCAAAGACCTTTAAGGATATATACTTATATCATCAAATAAAAACAAGAAAGAAAGAAAGAAAGAAAATCAAAGTGTGCCCAACATTACATGTAAAAATGATATAATTTCATCAAAATAAGTCATGTGCTATAGACCTGATTAGTTTTACAATTATTCTTGCACTGATTGTATTTTATTTTATTTTTTCTGTTGTGGTGCCTCATATTTATGATTGAGTAGTACAAGCAGCTTAAATTCATGAATGCTGGTCTAATTTTGTAGGAGTTTTAAACAAATAGCACAATCCCTTGATACTGTCAAATTGATGATATTTTGAAAGTATTGCCACTTGAATGTTTCTAAAATATTGTGCCTTTTGTGAAATTGGTATCTACCTTAGAGGTATGGGCCACCATGGAGATAGGTCATAGATTGAAAGCCATAATTTCCCAACAATATTCCGAGTCAATATACCAAATCAGTGCCACATGAATCTTCATTCATACGTACATATATATATAACTTTTTATTTAATTGGAAAGCCCCGAGATTTTGAATATTCTCACATAAATACAGTAGGTTTCTAGCTACAAGTACAATACCAATAACGTGTGGGTCTGCTCTCATGTCTTGTGTTTGAGTTCCATCCCAGACTTACCTTGTGCACATGTGTTGCAAGGTCGTGTGTGTGCAGGAAAAATAGTCCTATCAGGTAAATATACCAAGGGGATACCCACATCATAAAAAATAATAATAATAATATTATTATTATGATTTGTATGATTGTTAGCTATGTCACCAACACCTGTGGGGCCTCCAAATCTGTGGCTTTGATTGCCTTAGAGTGTGCCACATTGAAGATAATATGCTGGCAACAACCTTTCTAGGGGAGAGAGAGAGAGAGAGAGCATGTTGTGTGCTTTTTAGGCTTGTGTTTGTATTAAAAAATGTCTGGTTACAAAGATCTATGAGAGTATAAATAATATATCTTAGGCTGTAAATTCTATTAGTTTATTTGGAGAGTTTCTCTTTTTCAAGACAACTGGATTGGGCATGTTCTTTAAATCCTAGTGATCATGAGAATATGCACGCTCTTTTTCCAGTGAATGTAGATCCATCACTTTTTTCACCTTATTATTAGTTGTGTGGAAGTTAGAGAAAGGAGATCACAGATGTCTTCTGCCGCTATACAAAGTGAAATTCAACCATGTTCTCAATGTAAAATTGAAAAATAGATGCAGCTTACTTTAGATCAAAGAGATCCATTGTATTGGGTGTGGCTGTGTCCAATAGCTTATACTAAAGAAATGGAGAAAATGCATCTTACTCAAGAGAAGCCTACTATTTAAGTCTATGGTTTGTTTCCCTCTTCTTTCTTTTTTTTTAATTAAATTTTCATGGATTTCGCTTACATTCTCTTCTAAGCAAGGGTCAGCAAGATGAGTTTTTGATGGAAATATTCTTTTATTTGGGAATTCGAAATTCGTTTCACCTACAATATAATAACTGAAATAGTTTTTGAAATCCTCCAAATCTCATAATGTGAAACATTTTTTTTATTGAGATTGTCATTTTAGAATCTCCACTAAATGAGTTCCTTATTATAATGTAGGGAGATTTAGAATTTTATAGGCATGATTTCCAAAATTCCTACCGTCAGTGGGAGGAACATGGCTTTCCCTTGGAATGTGTTTATGCGACGAGAGGGATTTTGTAATAGCGATTTCCATAGGGTTTGTTGTTTCATTATTTAGTGTTATTCATTTTTTCTTATGGAAAACAAAACAATGAATTGATTTTTCTTGATAAAGAAGATTTCAATTTGCTATGAGAGAGGTAAGAATTAAGAATTCCTCTTACTCATGAAAACAAACACCGCATTCGGCAGTCATCAGATATAGGTTCATCCCATGCTAGTCTCAAATAGAAATACATTCATTTTTATTTCGGGGCGTGTTGGAAGTTGGCTTAGATGTTTGGTTTCTCTTCTTTTTTTTTTTCCCGCCACATACTTGTTTTAGAATTTATGAGATAGATTGGGCCACTCTCTAGTTAAATGTGGATTGTATGATCAGGAAGAAGGTTTCCTCTATAATTGATGAACTTCAGGTCAAAATATCTGCATTATTATCTTGTAAGATGAACAAGAAGAAGATTCATTTTTGAGATAGTTTGGACATGTCCAACACATGCCAATTGAGATAGTTTGGATATGTCCAACGCATAGTAACAGTGATAACAATGGGGAAAAATTTTCTTTGTACAGGTTGGTGGCTCTTTAAAGAAAGGGTATAAGCGAAAGAAGACATGGATCGAAGTAGTAAGGATAAATCTAAAGAATCACAATCTATCGATGATTTCTGTAAGATACATTAAAATGGCGAAACATAATTGATATAACTAATCCAACATAGTAAGGACAAAACTTTAATAATGATGAACAAAAGCAATTAGATCAATAGACTTATTGTTGCTGAGAAAGAATTCCAATGCCCATAATCCTTCAATTCAAAAATGATCTTCCAACCAATTCTTTAATCAGGTTAGGTTTGAATTCAATTTGATCCACACATGTTTTATTTTTACAATGTGTGCTATTGCAAAAACTAGTACTATTTAAGGATAACATTATAACAGTATTCTTGGATCTACACTAAATCTACATATTAAAGAAGACAAAATTAAATTCACCAAAACCAGGGGCAGACCTGGGGGGGAGGGGAATTCACCAAACCAGGGGCAGACCTGGCGCCCTCGGAATTTCGAAAAAAACCCTATGGTTAATGTAAATTTTAAATTTTTCTCATTTTGGCCCATCCAACAAACTTTCCTTTTTCACCGAGGTCCCCCGAAGCATATTTCCTGATTCCGCCCTTGCACCAAACATGCTGATGATCTGATGTTTAATGCTTCTACTTTGAAGGGGAAAAAAAAAAGACATTAAATCCAAATGCAAACCTAGGATCCTGAATCTCTGACATTAGTGGATTCATCTAGGATTTGAATCCAACTTCAGATTTAGGTCCTTTAATTGCCAGCTTTCACATTGATTTTGGATTTTGATCCTGCATTTTCCAAAGGTGGACCATCCACCAAACCAGAGATGGCCAAGGTATCCAGTGGCTCATCACATCTAATCCTGAGATCAACATGAAGTCATGACTGTTCAATAGGTATTTTAAGAACATGTAAAAAATCTAAAATAAAAAATAAATAATTGCAAGGTATTTTAAGAGGATACAAGTACCTGGCACCCATGTTAGGGTCATCTCTTCAACTTTTCCTAGAAATAGTTCCATATTTTCTCAAATTGCCCTCACTTGTTATCATATGTTCAAAACTCCTTAATCTTTCTTTTTTATATGACAAGCTTTCAGTTCACAGACCATTAAGAAAAAAAATTAAAGCTGTCATTAACCTTCTTTCATTTCTTTTACAAAAACAAAAAAACATAGAATGACTCTAGTGTTTGCAAATGATATGAATCTATCAGCAGGGTCCTCTTCTAAATCTTAAATGGTCCAAAATAAGGTTCTCCCTGTATCTACATTAGATCAAAGTTCACTCCAATAAAACTTGAGTTAGAGCACTAAAACAAGTGACATTTACACACATTATTCACAAGTTAACATGTTTTTACAAGCAGTGAATCCAATTAAGCAATTACCAAGTGTGAAGGATCTCACAATAGTACAAGAAGTTTTATTTTATTTATTTTTTACTTTTTCGTTATCTAGTGCGGCGCTTATTATAAATATATAAAATAAATTAAAATACTTTTATCTACCTTCATAAAGAATCATTTTATATTAAGGGGCATGGAATTGTTTTCTTGCATATAGTTGAAAAAGAAACTGCTGAATTCCAACATTGCAAAAACATTTCCTTGGAGTAGTATTTGATCCCCAGTGACACAAGAGAGGTCATAATTTCGAGCCCCATCAATGTCTTTACAGCCCCATTGATGGATCCAAAACGCTTGCACAAGAGTATCCGGATTTGGAGGTAACAAAGTAACATGTCAGGAATCTAATCATGAGGGTCAGAAATATCAAATTCCAGAATACGAAGGGGTGTTTTGCATCAATCCAATGAAATATTTCACGACCACCTTGCTGTATTTACCTGTTCCTCTGTTTCTATATATGTAGTGTAAGCACCCCCTACTTTTCCTTACTGCTTGCAAACCTCTCTAATGGCCGAGCTGGAAAATCCTCATGTGATGCCCAAGGCCATCACTTACCTCGCATCTCTTCTGCAGAGAGTCTCTGAATCTAATGACTCGAGTCGGCGGTTCGAACCGCAGAGGATCTCAGTCTTCCATGGCCTGACCAGACCCACCATCTCCATCCAGAGCTACCTGGAGAGGATCTTCAAGTATGCCAATTGCAGCCCCTCCTGCTATGTCGTCGCCTATATCTATCTCGATCGGTTCGGGCAGAGGCAACCATCGTTGCCCATCAATTCCTTCAATGTTCATAGGCTGATCATCACTAGTGTCATGGTTGCTGCTAAGTTCATGGATGACATGTAAGTGTTGAAAAAACAGATTTTTTTTATTTTATTTTTATGGAAATATGATCTTTTCTTGGTGTATTGGAGATTTCAGTTTCTGGGGTTGGTTTGTTTGGTTGTTTGATGTTGAATCAGCTTTCATGTGAGCTCAGATCAACCGAACAACACCCAATTCTTTTTTTTTTCTTTTTTTGTTGTTGTTGGTTTTGGAAACCTTAAAACATGTCCTTTGCTATGTTTCATATATCAGTTTCTTGAATTGAAATTGAATGAACTTTTTGGGTCTGTTTGTTTAACTAATAATCTTTAATGGATTTGGAAAACGTCTGTTTTTATTATTGAGATTTCAGTTTCTGGGTCTGCTTTGTTTGGTTGTTTGATGTTGGGATCAGCTTTCATGTGAGCTTAGATCAATGGAACAACACCCAACTCTCTTTCTTTTTCTTTTGGGTTTTGGAAACCTTAAAATGTCCTTTTGCTAATTTTTATTTTTCAGTCTCTTGAATTGAACTTCTTGGGTCTGTTTGGAATATTAGGCTTTTTAACTTAGAATCCTTGATGAGTTTGGAACTCCACAAGAGAGCTTCAAGATCTCAAAGTAGGATTTGTCTTTTCTATGTTTTTTTTTTAGTTCTCTTATTACTCGTACTAATTGTTCTTCCCTTAGTCATTTGTTTGTTGAGGTTCCTGATGGAAAGTTGAAATACCCACCCAAAGCGTTTTCCTTGAAAATATCGGTTAAAATTTTCTTAACTACTATTACATTACAAAAATGAAAAAAACAGAAAAAAAGAAGGAAAAAAAAATCAAACTGTGTTGCTGAGTTGCAACTTGTCTCTTCCTGTCTATGTTAGCAATAAAACCATGTGCTGCAGTTTGGCACTGTCGGCTGCCAAGCTAATATGCACAGGCCTTGTCGATTAGGGGCATATCCGTCATTCATGGATGCTAGATTGATGATCAAAGCTTGCAATTGATTAATCTAATTCTTGTTTGTTAATGGGGTTTTTGTGCTTTTGGTTTGTAGATATTACAACAATGCTTACTATGCCAAAGTGGGAGGAATCAACACAGTTGAGATGAACTTTCTTGAAGTGGATTTCCTATTCGGCCTCAGCTTCCACTTGAACGTCACCCCAACCACTTTCCACACCTATTGCTCCTACCTACAGAGAGAGATGCTCTTGGAATCTCCTCCTCCTATAAATCCTGTCATTGCTTTGAAATCTCTCAAGCTACAGTGCTGCTTTTCAGAGGAGGAATCTGCCACTCAGAAACAACAGCTGACTGTTTGATTGAAGTGGGTAGATAATCAATCATATAATCTCTTCTTCTTCTTAGTATAATCTCTCTCTTTCTCCCTCTATCTCAGTCTTGCTAAAAGACCCACCTGCCTATTTTGCCTTTTGTATTTAATTTCTTCTTTTGGCTTTGTATTCTGGTTTCATCAATGGTATATACAGATGGGGACTTCTTCTTTACAGCTGGCCATGTTGTTTTTCCCTTTCTCCAACTCACTCACTCCATTCATAGCTTTGTTGTTACATTTCTGTACAGTTGTTCTTGAAGTTCAAAGTTTTATCTTGCTCTTATAAGAACTGGAGGGTAAAAAGTTTCAAAGCAAGGCAAAAGAACCGGTCCTCCCTGACTGCTTTTGTTTAAGTTTTCTTTATCTGTCTCACCTACATGGTTACAGATGCCAACACATGCATTTCAAGCTGTTGCTCGGCTGGTTAGGAACATCAAACTCCCTCTCCAGACTATAGCTTAGCTAGTTTAGGGACATCAAGCTTGATTTTGACAGCTTTCATAAGTACATAATAAGATGTCTATTTTGGCAATTATGCAAGTTGTCCATGGATTGAAGAATGAAATAATTTTCACTACAAATATAGTACTAATTATAGTTGTCGTTGCTGTTGCTCAGCTAGCTAAGAACGGGGGATGTGTGTGGAAAGATATGAGACTTCAAGTCCCAATGTAGAAAATAAAAATAAAAAAGCGTTTTCTAGTTCTTTGTGAGAGCTTGTTAGAGGAGCAATCACCCATTTATCACAAACCTCTTTGACTTTCATGATTTTTTTTTTCTTGAAAATGTCAAATCACTTCTAGATTAATTGGCCAATTCCACTATAAGTTTGGCCCATATGATTCATCAGTTGGGACAGTCAATTACGGCCCATGTTTGGCCTCTAGCTAGTATCAATCACAGGACACGCGTTTTTTTTTTTTTTTCTTTTTTGAAAAGTTCCAATCACAGTAAATTTGAATTTTGTATGAGATCAGGACTTCATTATGATTGATAAAATTTTGAAGTTAGGGGCATGGTTTGAGTGGGAGATTTGGTAGATTTCTTGTGGGAAGAATCATGATTTGCCTTAAATGCTTTGGCTAATCTAACTTTACCAAATTTCACAAATGACAAATCTTTCATGAACATTCTTGACTTTGTACATAGGATTCCAGAGGTTAATGAAGTCTTAGCAGACAAATAAGTCAAACATGATTCTTATCGAACAGTTCAAATCCCCTACATTTTAAATTTCCATAGATACTCGCAAGCGAAGAGGCCTAGGGTTCTACTCATGGAAAACTTTCTGCTATAGGCAGAGATGCTTGCAAGCAAAGAGGTTAAGGCTTCTACTCAGCAAAGCTCATGGGGCCCATAAGGCATGTTTATCGGTGGGGAGGGTAGATGGAAAGATTACTTTATGGATAAGCGTCAAGTGAGAATCATCCTAATTCTTGATTTAATAGTCTTAAAATTTAATATCCTTTTAACCATTGATTTTTCTTTTTTATATTCAATCCATCAGTGAGTGAAGGTTCAATGAGTGTAAAATTAAGCTCAATTAAATCCGGATCATGATGGGTTGAAAAGAGTATGAAAAAGGCTGCACGGATCAAAGGTAGGCTCAAGTAGGCCACATATAGCTGGATTGTACATGCAGTCAAGAAAATTTTCCTCTTGCTTGGATCATTTGAACCCAATCTCCCTGTACTTAATTTATCTAAAAATCTAATTAGTTATAAATCTATTTATTTGTCACAACTTACAAATATATAACTCAAGTTATACAAATGCATGAACTCTCATTTACATGTTAATCTAGTTACCTGCCCAAATGAGCCCTCCTCAAAATATATACATTTAGCTAACCTCTTTCAATGTGAAACAAGTTGTATTATAGCCTAAAAAATTCTCAAAAACACTTGAACCTTACACATCTTAAACAATAAGATGCTCTTCACTTTTTTAGAATAGGACTCGTAGCAGAGTTTGATGAAGGCACATAGAATAAGTCTTTCAAATTTAAACCATCGAGAAGAATAAAAAAAAATAACAATTTAGGTTCATGGATTTTCTTAAGATAAGTTGGTCCTTTTTATCATTAATAAAATATATAATACAAAATAGGGCTATCTACTATTCCAAATACTCAGTAGGATAAAGAGGCTACCTATACCAAAGTATATGGCAGCATACTTGAACAAAGAGAAGGAAAATAGCCCTGATGGGGAATACCCATAAAACTCTCAAACTGGGAAACCAAAATAAAAGATCAATCTAATCCCACAGCTATAAATAAAAAAGAAACAACCAATAGAGTGGACAGTGAAAGGTTGAAGTTTGAATTTTGATCATTTACTTTCTATACTTAGATCAGATTATCAACACCTATAATATTGAACCTGATTTCCTGCACTGGAAAGCCCTCTTCTACCCTGTATGATGTGATGTACCCACAAAACTTGCCTACTTTAAAAATAACAACAAACATGTTCCTTTTCTAACCAGGTGGATTTCAGTCTATGAAACATGTGAAAATACCTCTACTTTCCATTTCAACTTATTTGGGTCGAAATGCTAGTTTCAAAAACAGCCATTTTCATTATAGAAAGTTCACCATTTTCCAAACCTGCACTCATCCAAACAAGAAAAGTTTGATTTTATAGCCTGTACAATGAATACCTGGTTATAGATCTCAATCACAAGATCTCATCATTGAATAAGAAGATACTGAAGTCATCTTCCATCATCTCTAAATTTCGAAACGATACTGTACAGCAGAAAAAGGAATTCTCTTGTGATGACAGCGAATTTTTGGATGTACTTTTAGTCTTTAGATGGATGGGCTCATGTCATGTGCCTCTCTCAGTCTCTCTCCCAGCCACTAAAAAAAGCTTGCAAAAAGCTTCACGTGACAGTGATGAGAGATTGTTTGGGTGACATGGGGCCAAGACAAAAATACATGTTGTCTCTCCTCTGATGATACATGTAAAGAGGTTACATAAAACAAAAAAACAGCCCATCAGACATCAGTCTAGTATCTATCTATCGACCTATATATACATATATCTGATGGCCATGCAGCATGCACCAGCATGGCAAGATCAGGTCTAGGTTTATGATTATATACAAATTGGGTTCGGAACCAAGATTTTTATCCGCAAGAGGCGGACCCAAACACATAGTTGAATTTTGGAGTCAAATTCGAAATTTTCATGTGAATTTTGGGGGTGGACCCATAATTTTTATGTGGGTCTTAGAAGCGGGCCCTAGTTTGATGGGGGGCAGTCGCCCCCAAAAGCATATACTTGAGTCCGCCCATGTGCTTACGTGGCACTTTGGCGGGTTGGGTTGGGTTGGGTTGGGTTGGGTTGGGTTGGATTGGGTTGTTGCTCTTGTTTATATAGAGGTAAAGTTAAATCAGAATCTGACCCAATGAAACCTGAAAGATGCTCAGATTGTAGAGAGATCCGGATTGTAAATTTCCTATCAAAGTGTAGTTGGGGCTAGCTCAGGTCAAGTTGGATAAAGTTGGATACCTGAATTTATGGGATAATTTGGTTTGCTTTTTGAAGAAAATGAATTATTAGAAATGTGCTACCTTGATTGTGGTTGTAGGCTTGGATATCAACTGCACATGGTTGATATTTGCCATTGGATGTAGCTATAAAATGTGTTTTGATTAACTAGTATTTGGTTAATTGATACTCGATGACGTAGTTCTACCCAAATTGTTAATGTGGAATTCTTTCTTATGAGAGTCCGCACAAGAAGATCACTTCCCTACCTTGAGAATGTTCCCCTACAACCAATGGCGGACCTAAGAATTTTGTTTGGATGGAGCTAAATTTTTTTAGACTTTGCTAGACTTTTTTCCACATCAACAAATAATGAAAGAGAAAATGTATTGCATTTAAAAAAGAAGAAAAAATAAATTGTTAAACTCAATTTTTATTATTTTTATAATTTTATACGCGAAAGGCCTTTTGATTTGATGAATGAGATTGAATAGCTAATTCTTTTCAATGGGCTATGTGTAAAACATCCAAAACACTCTCTTCATTTTTATATGGCTTTACCCGTGTTTTGAGTAACATTAAGCTTTTCATTGCACTTAGAAATATATTAAGAAAAAAAAGTGGAACATTACGGTGGAACCCAATTACTTAAATCCGGGCCTTGCAAAATAAAAGCCTTCAAATGTATACGATATCGAGAATCAAAATTAATCCGACCATTAGATTGACTTTTTCATAAAAACGTGATTAACATAATTTTATGTATATACATTTATATTTACTTTTTTATCAAACGATTAATCCAATAGTGGAACCGACTCAGATGGAGGTCTCCATACTAATGGGCTGTGACATTGGAATGTAGTATTGGTTTAATGGGTTCTTAAATATTTCTATTTTATTTTTACTCCAAAGCACTTGTCATTTCAACAAGAAGACAGTTTCCAAGTGCCATAGCACTTCATCTCTCAAGACTCCCTTAAAATACTTTCTTAGTTTTAAAAGTTTAATGCTTGTATGACCCTACTTCTTTAATTTTATTATATTAATTATTTCAACATGTATCTTACTTAGATTGGAACCACACTTTCCAAATAAGTGCGCAACATGCATAGACCGAATATAAGTGGGCCAATAGGTGGAATTGCTGCATTTAGTCATTAGGAAGAGGTAGAAAACGTTTTGGGGATATGGCAGTCTTTTGGGCATGGCTAGGGCCCCATTATAACTTTTGGGGATTTTTTGAGTCGACTTAGGGAGACCACTCCAGGTGCTCATCACCTAGGTCTGCCCCTACCTACGACCATGCTGTATATTAATTATATGCATTCCGGCTCATGAGATCCACTTAGATGAATGCCTAAATAATGGAAGGGCAGGTGGAACGGTTGTTTGTGGGCGAGGGGGGGCCAAAAAAATTGGGCCCACTAGATTATCCTGGGCCTCAATTTAATAGTGTTAAAGTTTAACGGGATTTTGACCAAAGATCTTTTTAAGTTTCAAACCCACAGTTAGTGAAGGTTCATTGATTGTAAAATTAATGAACCCAGGGTTTCCTTCCTACCTACCGTGATTGAAGGTCCATTGATTGTAAAATCAATTTAATAGTATTCGAATCCTATGTATGCCACCTTTTTTCCCATGTGTGGGCTTCCTTCCCACGTGTGCGGGCTCCTTTTCCATTTGAGTGGGCTGTCTTTCCATATGTGTGGGCTCTCAATTGGGTCTCGGCCCCCTTGGTTGAGTTAAAAAAAAACACCAACGGTCTATTTGTGCAACCCTTCGGTGCAAAGATGATTTCCCTCGTCCAAATCTTCAAGCGCCATTTTGAGGAGCAATTTTCTATGCAAAAAATTAATGATACGTATCAGAAATGAACTCATTTTCCGACATCTGCCGGTGAAAAACAAACTACCACGGAAAAGGAAACGCACGATGGCTGTGTGCACAAACAGACCCTAGGATCTTTCACGGTTGGATTGTGGATTGCGGGCGCTTCAACTCAATAGCGGCCCATGGTTTCATGTTATTCTTCTCATCAGGAGCCCTTGCCTAAAAATGGAATTAAGGGAGGAGTCATGCACATTGTGACATGAGTCCCTCCAATTTAATCCCATTGACAGGGTTCCATTTTAAGCAGGATTAGGAAATCTCTTAATTGCATCCATCTCTTAATGGCACCCACTCTCTCCCTTTCTATCTATATATATAAGATGCTCGTATGAGATATCTTTCATCTTAAATGAAAGATTGGATGGAACCTTCACCTTAAATGAAAGATGGGATGAAACCTTTACATCCATATCCAATGCCACTAACTTAATCCAAACCAGCTATAAGTAGTTCGAAATATATATACACACACTTTTGAGTACCTGAACAAAACCAAATCAGCTGTAAGTAGTTCCAAATATACACTTGGTGAAATCTGGGGTCCAAGATTTGGTCCTTAACTACTAGAAAATTTGCTAAGTAATCCCTAACTATCAGCAAAATCTCAAAAAAGGGTCTTATGAATCATTGATATCTAAAATGCCCATCAAAATTATCCATTTCATTGTTTTGTTCCAGTGCTGCAAATCAACTATTTGGTGGCTTGGGGTTCCACCCACAACTCCTTCACCTATCTGCATTTTCAAACTTCATTTATTAAAACTGTCACTAGACCTAAATTCGAGCCAAGACTAGCTATCAAGAGCTTAAGTCTAGTAATGGTGTGTGTTTGGACCGTCTAACAAAGTATTTTTTTGGTTGACGAGTATGTTAGCGGACTCAAGCTTAAATTTTAGCTTCAAAAACTTTATTAGGCCGAACATTTGGACTCTGATAATAGTAAGTATGAAGAAGTTTTATTTATTGATTTATAAAGATTGCGTGCCATGATACAGTGTGCAAAAGGATTGAGTTTGCGAAAATGCAAAACTCATACTTTGAAGAGATCATTGATTTTCATAAGAAATGGAGGTGAATATGCTCGACTTAAGATAATAAGAAAATAGTGATGCCTCTATGGACAAGCTCATGTTCTAAACCTATCTATCCAAATATCGATCCCTGGGCGGATAGATTTCAATAGTCTCATTTGCCAAACAGGCCAAGCAACCAAATAAATAAAATGAAAAAAAGAAAATGCTTGACCAAATGTGGAAACTAATACTCATCATACGATGTTAATGGAGTCCTTTCATCGGATGACTAATAATTGCACTAAAAAGAAATAGGGTTAAAACGGTAATTTTCACCAACGAAACTATGCACTGAAGATACAGGAGAGTTTCCGACCACGTCTTTAATTCAGATGACTTCCACTTTCACTTTCACAAACAATATAAATCGAAAATCTCACACTATTCACATGCGGGAGTCCACAGGTGAAAAAAGAAGGAAAAAAAAAAAAAAAAAAAAGAGCACAAGCTTAATCTATTTAAACCCACTCAACCCTAATTTCTTCCAAACTCACAAGGAAGTGTAGAGACATTATAATATTCATGGAATGGACAATTTTGTTAACCATTGGAAAAATTTGAGACTTTTCAGATATTTGTGATCAGTAGGACTGACTGCAAAATTTCACAAAAACTTTAGGGCACAATCTGAAATTCCTCACTATAAAATCCCTCCGAGAGCAGAACCCTGTCATCCAATTACAAGGTGACCTCGGCCTAAGCTCCTCCGTTTCCTTCTGCTCCTCTCTCCCTCTCTCATGGCCGCCACCTCTGACCTCGCCGGAAACGGCCCGACCTCCGTGCCGGGATTCGACCTGCCCACCGCAGCGGGAGCTGATTCCTCCCTGTCATCCGCGGCCGCGCCGAAGGCTGTGGCCGCGGAGAAATGGCCGGGGTGGCCGGGAGAGAGCGTTTTCCGCCTGATCGTCCCCGTTCTGAAGGTCGGAAGCATCATCGGTCGTAAGGGAGAGTACGTGAAGAAGATGTGTGAGGAGACTCGTGCTCGCATCCGCATCCTCGAAGGCGCCATTGGCACCGCAGATCGCATCGTGAGTACTCTCTCCTTTTAAATTTCATGGCTTTTTCTAGGGTTTCGGTTGGTTTCGTTCTTGTTATATGAATCCCTGTTGGTTCTTGTTTTGATTATGATTGGAGGAAGATAGGATTAGGGTTTTGTTCAATTGGTTCTGTGGAAAGGTGGGTTCTTTAGAAGGTTTGGTTGTGTGTTTGTTGGTTTACTGAACTGAAATCTAAGCATTCTGAAACTTGGGTTGTATCTGTCGTCATCTGATACTCGTCTACAAGGGCGCACGAGCACAACTGAGAGAAAGAGAGAGCTTTACTGGACCTTAGAGGAAAACTTGGCTACTAACCGAGACCTTAGATTTGAGACTCACATGGATGAGCACAAGTTTCTAGGGTATTGGGGGATTGGAAGGCCCCTTGACCATCGGATTAAGGGTTCCAAAGTTTGAAACTTTTTATAGACACGTACGAACTGATAAAAATTTAGAGTCCTTATAAAAGAGGTTGCTTTCATAGTCGGATTGTGTCTGCTAAGTCCGACTGGCTAATACATACCGAAAACTTAAGCAGTTAGGAAGTGAAGGACCAATCTACATAACACCCCCTTCGAATGGTACTTTGTTGAAAATCGGAACCCACTCGTGCCTATGCAACCCGGGGAAACAATGCCTTCCTAAGGTTTAAACTTGAGACCTGGCATGGCTATGATACCATGTCAAGTCCAACTAGCTAACACATCCCAAAAGCTTAAGTTGTTAGGAAGCAAATGACCCATCTACTTAATACTGTCCATGTGAGTGCCATCTGTTAATACATGAAGAGACTTACCAATCTCCTTGCCCTAGTGATTTGCATGCATCCAGGTAGTCCCCATACTGAAGGTTCGTAGCTCTAAGTTTGGAGACAATTTGCAGTCAAATATTAATCTTTAGTTAGAAAATTAGGATATGACATTTTTTTCAGGTATATGGTAAAACTGTAGGCCAGCCTGTTAAGGTGGGATAAGGCTAATGATGGTGGTAATACTTTTTTTTATTGGTTGGTGGTAATCTATGATGCCAAGATACAGCACGGATACGGCAGGGACATGTTATAGACACAACAAGGACACAGATTTTACATGTAAAAAGTGAAGTATCGGATATAATACGACATGATACATTGCCCATTTTGAAGTATCCATGCATCATAAGTGGTTTTACTGTTTATGTTAAGAGTCTTCTTGTTCCTGCCTCATACTGGTTACTGTTGTTGGGCATGGATGCAACAGGCATTTCGTAACGGTTCTTTGGAGAGCCTGCAATCACTTTTTGGCCTTCCCTTCTTATTTTTTTGTATCAAAGCTTCAGTCTAGAGCTCTTTAGTACAGTTTTCATGTTACCTATCTGTGGATTTTTTTTAATTTATTTAAACCAAGTAACTACATGGACTCTACCTGAGACTTGATCAAGTTGAATCAGTTTTGCATGTTTCTTGGAGTAAAGGGCTGTTTTCTTAAACCTTGTGCAGTGTTACTGTTCAATTACTGGTATTGCTTTAATTACCAGCACATTAATTGCATGATTGCATGAAATAAGTGTCTTCGTAATCTTGGACAGAAATTATGCCGAAGCTTCTGGAAAGATCAATATAGCATGTAATTAAAATTTTCAAAAAAAAAATGTGAGAAAAATATTTTGGAGAGAGAGAGAGATAGAGAGGTCCTTTGTCATTATATTTCAGATTAGATGGTTTTGTCATTATACTTCAGATTTGATGGTTTTGTCATTATACTTCAGATTATATGGTTATTTCTATTCTGTATATTGAATTCCAAAATCTGAGGCAACTCAATAGTAGCATCTGTTTGTCATATTTACTGTAGTTTGAAGGGAACTGCTTGTCATCCATCCCTTTTGAAATTGGTTCTACCAAGACTTAAAAACTTACTCAAGGTGCGACGGTCACCCTTTTAGTAAAGTCTACTTGGCGAGTCTTAACTAAGTTGGATGAAGTTGCAACTTGCACCCACTAAGTTAGAATTTTTTTTTATATATAATGTGAAAAGGTCATAATCATAAAAGCTAAGAATTTAGAAAAACAATTTTCTATAACCATATAATTTGAGGACTTGTCTTTTGATTGTTATTAAGGAATTTAAGTAACTTATAGACAGCTGCCTTTGGTTTTGAGGCTCATTATTTTTGTTTGTATTAATTGCAATCTCGATGTTAATATCATTGGATCCTGCAAAAAAGTTGGTTTTATTATTCAAAATTCAAGCTTACCTGAAAAACGTGCTAGAGACCTTCCACACGTTATCCAAGCATAAAAATGGGAAAGAAACCCCACACACATAAGAGTCGGTCGTTTATGTAAATTGGGGGCAACTCGTTGAGCTGGTGTCCGAGATTGAGTTGACTTAGCTGATTTTGAAACTATGGGCTTGACAGATGTGGAGCTTAGCTTTCATGTGATTCTCATTTCAGGTTTTGATTTCTGGTAAAGAAGAACCAGATGCAAAAGTATCTCCAGCAATGAATGCTGTAATAAAGGTTTTCAAACGTGTTAATGGGCTACCTGAAGGTGACAGTGATGGTGCAGGATTGGCATCCACTGTAGCTGCAATGTGTTCTATTCGATTATTAGTGGCATCAACACAAGCTATTTATATAATTGGCAAGCAAGGCAACCTAATTAAATCAATTCAAGAAAACTCGGGTGCTCAAGTGCGGGTGCTTTCCGCAGGTATGCTTAAAGAAATGTATTTGGTCAATGACTTTAATTTAATGTTTTTGAGGAATTTTTATTACTTGATAAGTTATCCTAGTGATTTTATCTTGTTTAATTTAGATAGTTGATTTTTCATTGATGAAACTTCTCACACGCTAAATAGTGTGTTTTGAATTTAGTGCATTCACAATTGATATCACACATGGGTGCAAAAAAGAAGAGTTTTCTGCTCAGTAACAGTCTCTGTAAAAGCAAAGAATTACTAGATTATTATAGAACTTGTTTTTAAGATCATCAATACCTCATATTTTCAAAAACCTTTACTTTGTTGAATTCCTTCATGCCACACACACAAGAAAAAATTGAAATTGGAACATCACCATTGAATTACCCCCAAGATGTCAGCTGCGCGTAATCCCATAAGTTCTCTTCTTTATTGCTTCGCATTGAGTCATCCTTGCTTTATACAAATAAAAAGCTTCCCCTTCTGAAAACTCAATACAAAAAAATTTCTTTCATTCTTTTTCTTTCAAACTGACAGCACGTGGCATGTGGTATTTTCCGCCAAAGTGTCAGACCTCTTCTCTAGGGAGATTTTGCAACACATTATATATGCAAGGGGTGGTTAATCCATTTAAGTTATTAATTTGAATAAAATTAGGTCTTTTTTTGCACATTGAGTGGGGCATTAAATCTTATTTATTATGGTGCTATTTCTTATTATTCCAAATTTGTTATATTAGCCTAGAACAACATATTCAATAGTTTTCCTCTTATGTTCTCTTGCTTGTAGAATAAGTGAGGAGACCCTAGCCATAACTGCCCAAGGTGTCCACCTCATGCACACCTAGATGTGGCTGCTATCGAGTTTGTGCTTTATATCCAATTAGTCAATTTTGGATGTCACTTTGCTCTTTGCACATACAATTTTGTATGCATTGGCACATTGCTTTGCGTGGACCCTTCACAGAAAGCCCTTTTTAAAATTTAATCTAGTGTCTGATAAGTTCATTTAATTACAGAGTCTGTAGGTGAGTCAGACTACACGTTGTGTGCATGTGTCAATGCCAAAGCTAAAAATGAAAGGGATCAACCTGAACCCTAAATCACCAGTTGTGATTTTTGGTTGGGTTGATGGGCCAGCTCAAGATAATTTAACAGTTACTATAATGCCCGCATGCGATGCCCACAATTGAAAACCATGATCTAGAAGTCGAAAATCAAAATAACTATTTCATTATTCAGGGGGACATTTGTGTAATTTTTTATATGTAGTTTGACGGAAAGGACTATATTTTAATGCCAGTCCATTGGTAGTTCAATTGGTGAGGCACCTCTCTTCCACGAAACAGATCAATCCCTGCTTATTGATGGTGGGGAGCTCAGGTGAGTGAGTGTGGGTGGCTGTTTGAGTACTGAGTACTTACCTTTCAGAAAAAAACAAAAAAAACTATACTTTAATAAATTGTAAATGTTAAAAACTAAAAAAAAAAAATCTCAATCCTACAAGGACTTCTGGATAATTAGGCCAAATAGCAGGGATAATAAAATATATTTCTCTAATAAATATTTGAAATCTCTAAATATCCTTATTTTAAAATTTGACCGGATTTTTCTATTAAACTATAGAGATATCTGAACTACTGCCTTTTCTGGTTGGTCTTCTTTTTTTTTTTTTTTTTTTTGAAAGTTTAGAACAAATCAGGTTGTTCTATATTAATTATTTCCATATTTGAAATACTGCCTCAATGCCAAGTTTGGTAGGAATGACAGCCAGACCGATACAAGTTACTAGATACCATGTTGACTTGTTCTCTTTTTTCCCCCTTTCTTTCACTTTTTCTGTGAGAACCAGGTGCTAGCATATGGTTTTTGGCCATAGTTTTTCTCTTTTCCTTTAAGTTGCTGGCCTAGTTCTGATTTTTGTCATTCGTTCAGGAGTGGGCGTCTCCTGTCTTGAGCAATTGGTCCATCCCATTGGCCTTTTGTTAGCATAGCCCTCTTATGCTATATGGTTTTTTTTTTTTTTAATGAAGTAAACCATTTGAAAAAGACAAAACCAATGCTGCCATTTCCAGTGGGCCATTGCTTAAACTGTACCTACAGCCTGGTTTTAGAACATTTCTAAGTAGCTTTTAGGTTAATGATCAGCTTGTTTTGAGTACTACGCATGTAATACCAAGTAGATTCTCCAGATGTGTACTAATGTTCCATCATTGCTGTCCTTGCTTGTGCTTCTTTTGCCATTCCTAACAACATGGTGTATGGAAAATCTTTTCTGCTAGATGAGGTGCCATTTTATGCGACTGCAGACGAAAGAATCGTAGAGATACAGGGAGACTCTTTGAAGGTTCTCAAAGCCCTAGAAGCAGTTGTTGGGCATCTTCGGAAGTTTTTGGTTGATCATACCGTTATTCCTTTATTTGAAAAGACAGTAAGTTTACTTTTGCCCTTCTTTCATCTTTTTATTTTTTAGTTCAAGGCACTAATGCTCATTATGGAACTTACTGCTAATGTGTCATTTTATGTTTTTTTTTCTCCAATTGTAAGATACTAATGCTTGTTGCCGGACCCATTTCAGTATAGTGCATCAGTAGCTCAAGATCGTGCAGCTGACACCTGGGCTAATAAAACACAGTCCTTAATGCAAACTGCTCCCCAGACAGGGATTACTAATGACTATGCTCTTTCACTTAAGAGAGAGTCATTATTTCTTGATCGTGAAAGTCATCTGGAACCACAAATTCAACACTCTGGGCTGTCATTATACGGACAGGATCCTGGTATTGGTGGAGTACTTTCTTCAGGACTTGGGCGTACTGCAGCTGCCTTCGTTACCCAGGTTAGGTTTATGTATACATATTTTTCCATGACAGCTAATTATGTTTTCCTCCCCTAATTGTTTTCCTACAGCCTTTTTATACGTGTTTGGAGTTGAGTTAACATTCCAGGGAAAATTTAAGTTGGGACAAGATATATAGGGCACACTTTGTGGATGTGTCAGGGCTTTCCTACAAGAAAAGAGGGAGTTTCTGTGTGCTCACTTACAGTACACACAGAGCGAAATAGTTTGTTGTGATTGTTTGTCTGCAGAAACAGTCTGGTATAAGTAGTGTTTTAAAACTCATCTGAGTTTGACTCAGCTCAGTCATGGACTAGGCGCTTCATAAGCAACTTGGCCGAGTCCTTTGGGGGGATGGTGCGTGGTTGAATTCAACTTTGGACGCTTCGTAATGCTTATGATTCGGGTAAATCCAGCCGATTGAATTCTAATCTTCTAATAGCAGTTCCTTACAGTTCAGCCTGAACTATTTCTGGAATGTGCTCATTGGGAAAGACTTTGATTACTTGTGAAAACTGCTCTCACCTTCCGTGATTTCAGAAACTACAAAAGGAATGCTATCTCATTCGAAGTCTACAATCGAAACTCAATCTTGTCATCACTATCCTTCAGCCAATATTAGGTGGTTTGCTGATTGGGAAAAATCAGCCATTTGGATGCTGATCTTAACATAGCAGTTTACGTGTAGTGTGATGGAAAATCCCAGCTATATCGCAATTAGTCCAAAATGAAAGGGAATGCTAATCTTAGTATAGATTTATAAAACAATGTTTTTTCAAACTAGAAGGCCCAGATTTGGATGACAAAACAAGTCTTTTCCTACTTTTGGAGGACTCAACAAAGATTAAAAAAAAAAAAGACTTGACCCAGCCCGGCCAAGTCTGGTGACGACAGCCGAGTGAAGGGGCTGAGTCTGAGTTTTATAACATTGGGTAAAGCTGTAAAAGTGCTTTGGTTTTTGTTGATATTGTGGAAACACTATTCCAATGAAGGGTCGTTGTCATCGTCATCATCATGATCATCATCATTTTTCTGAAAATCGGAATTGTGATCCATGCCCATGAATTGTATCACGAATTGTAGGATTTTTTTTTTTATTTCTCTAACAGAAATGAAAAATAATTAAGAGGAAATTACCGGAAAAAAAATTTACCGGAAAAGTCACCGTAGATGTCCGGTGCACCAGAAAGACCCTCATAGTTCCTCTATAACAGTATAGGCCCTCCCGCCAATTTTCATTTTTGTTTGAGCGATGATAACCCCCACTCCATTTCTCGCCCATCACATACATCATGATCCTCGATACGACACTCTTTTTGTAGAACCCATCAAGTTCTTCCTCCGAAACCGTGATCTCATCAAGGCTGAAATAGCTATACCCAATATTGGTCCACACCCGAACCATTTGCCCATCACGGGATATCGGCAGCGCTGACGAGGGCTTCTCTTTCAGATCAGGGTAATCACGAATCTGACTGATGACTTTGACAGGGTTGTCCACTTGTG
Source organism: Cinnamomum chago (assembly GCA_038049695.1). Classification (NCBI taxonomy): domain Eukaryota; kingdom Viridiplantae; phylum Streptophyta; class Magnoliopsida; order Laurales; family Lauraceae; genus Cinnamomum; species Cinnamomum chago. Next base: position 2,345,262 of record CP142456.1, read on the forward strand.
TGGTTTTTTTTTAGCAGATATCGGTATAGGAGACGGGTGCATGCTCTTTGTAGAGGGGAAATGCAAGCGAGGCTTGGATTGAGGGGTTTTTGAAAGGGTTATACGGCCTGAAACTGGTTTAGATGATGGCGCTGGAGCCATTAAAGAAAACCGAAGAAGTGAATGGGTTTTCTTGATGTTTTTGGTGGGAGCAAAGACTGATGAATGAAGGGTGTTCGATTTTCGAATTAGTAGAGTCCTCGCTGATTTTTGGTGGCTGCTATTTACATTGCACCATTGTCTTTCAGCTTATATTTGTTTCTAAAAGCATTTCTCGTGTAATTGAGTGTCAGATTGGGCATCTACCTTTCCTGTGTCATGTTCTTTTGAAGTTTTGGACTTTGATTGTGCCCATATTGATTCATGTATGAACCTTCCTGTTTTAGTTCATGGATTATTATTTCAATAGTCATAAAGCAATACCATCTGTTTTTCTTTATTAATTTCTTCAAGTTTCAGCCACAGATAAGGATGGGTGCATATTTTTATGTTTTGTTATTTTCCCCTTCTCATTATCAGTCACGATAAGTGATTGAAAACATCAATGGATTAAATGCTATCGCTCTCAGGGACTTTTTGAGCCATGTTCTTTCTTATTGTGATGTGCTAGCTGAGCTGCTTCATATTCAGGTTACACAGACGATGCAAATTCCACTGTCCTATGCGGAAGACATCATTGGTGTTGGAGGAGTAAACATTGGATATATACGACGTACCAGTGGAGCAACTCTCACTGTTCAGGAGAGCAGGGGCTTGCCTGATGAGATCACTGTGGAGATAAAGGGCACTTCGTCTCAGGTTCAGACAGCTCAGCGGCTTATTCAGGTTAGAAGCTCATCATCTTTGTCTCAGTGTTGGAGATCTCACTAAAATTCTAGTCTTCAGAAAAAAAATTGAACGCTGGAAGGTCATTTCATATATTGCTGGGTTTTTTTTTTCCTAATGATTTATGGCCTTTGTTTGCAGGAATTTATAGCTGGGCATAAAGAACCTGTTACTGGTAACTTCGGCAAACTTGATACAGGTTTGAGATCGTACTCTCAGCTGTCAAATACTGCCTATCCATCATCTTCATTGGCAGCACAATCTCTAGGTGGATATGGCTCTTCTGGTATGGGAGGATATGGCAGCTACAGGCTCTAAATGTGATGGGGCCCCAGCCTTCGCCATGAGTTTAATATAGAAAAACAATGAGTTTACAGTATAATAGCCATGTAAAATTCTACCAGCTGCAAATACATTAGGCCAAAATGCAGTTCATTTGGGCGCAAACTGGGGATATTTTCAATTAATTTTATGTCGGCATTAGTTAGTTTAATCTTTGTTTCCGGTTTTTCCGTAACTCCTGCTTTCCCTCAGAACTCTATTGTTGTTTCTCTTGCTTTCACTATAGCGCACCAGCGGAACCAAAATTAGGTTCCAAACCCTTTTTTGTTTTTCCGGGTGGGTTATAGAACCCAACACCCACACCCCCCACCCCCACCCCCACCCCCACCCCATAATCAGATATTGATTTGCTGTGCTATATGTATGCCCTCGGGTTGATGATCGTGTAATTAAATTCCTTGTGAAAATAGGCTACCGGACATGGTTTCTCATCTTTCAATTGTCTTATGGAGCTAAGATGTCCTGTTTTGAGCCTTGGTAGTCTCTCTGTTTTTTATTGCTACAATTGTGATCTAGTACTAGGAATGATACTTTTAACTTGTTATTGCTACAATTGATCTAGTACTAGGAGTGATACTTTAACTTGAGCACCCTGGCGTGGGCATTTGTCCACTCATTCATGTTTGTGTTGGTGCCTTTACAGTCATATTCATCAACCACTTCTAAGCAAAAAGGCCTTGATGTACATAATGAAGTTGCATTTTTTTACTGATTTTCCACTAAATGGAGCAGATAATCAATGCTTAATTACTTTTAGTAAGGCTATGGCCTATGACTCAGAGTAATTGCATAAGATGAATGCATTTTACAAAAAGAATTAATTCTTGGAGAGGTTGTAATGAAGGAATTAGGGCTCAGGAGAGCCTGTTTTCACTAGATAGGGTGTGTTTGGATGTACTTCTAATAGCAGGTGGCTTCAAAAGCAGTCTGAATAGATGGGTTATTACTCTGGTACATTTGGGGTGGTTCAAATATCAGAAAATGCATTAGTTGGATGCTGTTTTGTGCTTCCTGACCAGTGATACTAAATTAGGATATACTGTTAAGAAATACAGCATTCCATTTCACTTAATGTACATTCTGATTTCTGCATCTTCTGAAATGCAGAGCAGGAAAGATTATCATCCACTTTTGAATCAGATACAACGCAGTCTAGATTCATGTTACCCGTGTCGAATGTGGACCGTTGATTTAAACATTGAACTTGAAGCTGTCTCAAAGCTCATCCACCATATTACTAATTTGTGGTCACAAAATTCAGTTACTTGGTTCTTGATCTTGCCTGATCTTGTTGTAAGGGGGTGTTTGCATTTCCATCTTTCCATTGCTTATCATGCAGTGTGAACTCATCGATTAGCCTTGTGCATATTGCCAAAATCTTGGGTTTGGCAGAAGAGAATTATACCTACCACCACTGTGAGAAGGCATGCCCTACATAAGGAAGAATTGCTTGTCTGGTCTACCAAACCCATCCCAGTTAAGCCATCCACAAAATACGCCATGAAAAATCCTACCATCGCTGCTCGGCCTGCAAGAGGCACAGGAAATGGGATTCAAGGAATGAGACATGGGAGGTTTTGATTGAAGAAGGATGAAGTCTAGGGAGAAACTCTGTTACCATTTAGCTGCTCTGCTTCTGGCAGATAAAACCCCTCATCCATGCCCACCAAGGTATAGTGGAGCTTCTGAAGAGCACTGGAGACGTGTTAGTTGCTGCTTCTGGATACATTTCTAGGATTTTTCTCCTCCTTGCTTCTGCAGGCCACTAAAACATATGGATACGGTTAATACGAAAACACAATAGTTGCTCTACCTAAACTCCATTGTTATCCATTACTTGGCCTCAACAACGCCTAGTTCATATTTTGATAGAATCTTGATATTGATTTTTAATGGTTAAAGTTGCATATTAAAATTGCAAAAAGATATAGTTTATGTGATCTCTGCTTTAACAGCCATTTTAGTGGGCTATGGTGGAGAACTTTGTAAATATGATAAGAATTTTTTTTAGAGAAGTTGAATTCACTGTTGTTGGCGATATGGTCATTATAACCCTTGTGACATCCTAGAACAGTATCTTGAATTGGGCACTGATATCAAAGCTTGATTTTATCATCATTGACAGCATATTATTCATAAAAAAGAAAGGATAGTGAGAAATTAGTAATATACAAATTCAAGCAGTGAATGAAGGGCACTTAAAAAATTTCTGTTAGTAATAATATAGTAAAAGAGATTGTGCATCATATAACAAAACATGAGACTTGAGGAACATATTCATGACAATATGATGTGTGAGAAATCCAAGAACATGTCCATGGTAAATATGAAATGATACTCTCACTTGCCTGCAGTTATCACACCATCCCAATCTATCTTCCCATCTTTCACCAACAGATTGAGATCCCAATTCCCATTTCTCCACCTCTCATCATCAAACCTCTTGACTGAAGATGGACCAGCGTCTATCAGATGCATCCGCTCTCCAAAATCACCCTCCAACTTGTTATCACTCCTCTCTGTTTGTCCTGTTGCTTGGAACATTTTCTTGCTCTGGACGTCTGTGGCAGTGACATGGGCAGATTTCTTCACTTTGCGACGCTGCTTTTTTCATGATCACATGGCGAGAATCACAAGCAGTTTGTAGTGATGCAAAGATGGCAATGGAGGCCAGGCCATATATGTTTTCTAGACAAGCTAGGCTCTTTGTTTCTTGCTTTTCTTTGATTTCTTCCCTACTTTCTTTCTTGTTGGGATAAGGATGTAAAGTATAGAACATAGAAGTAAAGCATGAAATGCCCATGCTAGGAAATTCAGAAGCTTATCCTTGTCATGGGTGCGAATTTATGCATCTAGAACTTTTCCTATCTGCTTGTAAGTTGACAAAACTTATGCAACAATTCATCGTTAGTCTTGCATAAAGAGAAAGTTCTCTGTCGCAACTTATACGTCTTAATAGTTGATACCTGGTAGATTTCATAAATGTATATGCTAATCCAGCTCATTCAAATTATATTTCTGCTGTTGTGAATGGTTTATAGTATGAATTCAAGCTAATCGGCCATTTACTACCAATTGGATGCCATCAAATGGATTATTGTAGTAGAGAAACATCAGGAGTCCAAATTTGACAGAAAAACTGGATAAATGGGAAAAATTCAACGGTTGTGATTTGCCGGGCATCGTTCCATCTACAATGGGGTGGAAGTTTTGAATGGTCTGGACTTGTATGAATTTATCCACTGTGTCTGCCACGGATGGGCTGATACAAAGTTTTGCCTGTTTGAAAGGCTAACATAGGAGTCCAACCTTAATGCTAGAGTCAGGATAGGAGCAAGAGACAAATGAAGATCCTCAGCCTATTCTTGGGTTAATCTTATGGATCTTAATCTTACAAGGAATCAATATTTTAGCTTTGGATCCAGTACCTAATCTCAATTATATCCAAAGAGAAGTCCAATCTTCTTCTTTTGGTTTTTCTTTAAACTTTTTTGCTTTTTTGGTTTGGGATTTGGATTCATCCATTTCACAGATGTTCAGGTACACAGACATCACAGACATCCTAAACACCAATCCAGTTCAAAAACTTGGAAAGACGGTACAGTACGGCTAAGTGACTGGGCCAAGCTATCATGGGATTTGACCTCAGTTCATTTGGGAGATGTCAAGGTCCTTATCATGGATGGGGATTTCCAGAAAATCTCCCACATAAGGAAATTCCTAAACTTTCCATGGCAGGCCGGCCACTGATAGGTAGACTCTGTTACCCAAGAGCAGTCAGGAAAAAGGGTTGTAGATTAGGTGATGGTTTCTCTTCACAAGTCTTTGATCAGTGGTCTGCAAAATGAAATTTAAAGAACAAATACAATCAGCATAGAAATCAAGCATTGGATGCTGTCATCTTTCTATTTGAGAGCTTACTGGATGTCCCCAGATCCAAGGGAGGCCTCATTGGAAGTCTATGCAATTGTCATAACGTTTTACATGGATATGAAATTAGAGCTCAGTTTACTCAACACAAAAGGTTCTTTGTTTCAAGATTCCTTGGTAATTTTCAATCTCAGCTGAAGTACATGAATTGTCACACTACAATTTGTTTCCATGACTAAAGTAAGAAGGTAACTGTAAATGATAAAATGGTAACAAAAAAACCACAAACTGTATCCTCCAGTCCTCAAAAACATTTGTATGTGCTGTGACTGGAAAGAATAGAATTTCTTATGCTTCCCAACCCCTTAAGATGGTGGCACGTGCCACACGGTTCACTCCTAAAGTGAATGCGCCCATTCGGAGGTTGCAGTTGTGAGTCCTACACATTTCCTTGATGTCCTTGAAAGCTTTGCTCATGTACCTTTGAAGCTCTTGGTTCACCTTATCTTCCTCCCACATGAACCCTTGGATATTCTGTTAAGTGCAAATGTCATGTTACCAATGGAAAAGATAGCATAGAATGAGTTATCCAACACAAGGAAAGAAAGGAGACTCTCTTTTGCTTCTCTTGCCTTATTTTATCCATTTCAATTACCTGAACCCACTCAAAATAACTCACTGTCACTCCCCCAGCGTTCGCATATATGTCAGGGAGTATAATGACTCCTTTCTTTGATAAGATCTGCATTAGAATTAGTAAGTATTAGGAATTTTAAATTATTATAAAACTATTTTATCCACAGTTCACAAAACAAACAAAGAGTACCTCATCTGCTTCTGGGTCAGTGGGATGGTTTGCAGCTTCAATGATGTACTTTGCCTTCACATCAGCAGCATTTTCCCTTTACAAGGTAAACAAAAAAGCAGGTAATGGCATGTTCATACCAAGATCAAGTTCAGATGAGAGGATTTCCCAAAGTAGATACAATCAAGTTCCAAGTGAGAATGACTCTCTTTACAAGTTACAGTATCAAAATTCTATGTTTTCTTTCAAAATGACTGATAGTTCTAAAAAAAAAAAAATCATTTCATAGATTGCAATGAATTTCTAAAGAGCAATGGTACTGAAATTGCACGAGGGGCGATTAACTTTAAATGAGCAAAGAAGGGGATTTTCACGGACTAAAAGATATTTTATCCGTCATTTTGTCAAATAGTATAATTTTAGAGTTCATAAAATAAATAGATGAAATCAAATTATCAGACAATAGACCATAAAGGCTATGTTCTAATAGCAGATAGATGATGAGATAGTTTGACCATAAATCAGTATCGTACAAACTTACTAGCAAAACCAATAGTTAGAATATAGTATTCTATTCCCATCGCCTTGTCACAATTAGTTTACTGCACGACACCAACCAAAGTATCACATTTTTAATTTGAAATGTCAACCCCCTTTTTCTACTTTTCTTCATACCAAATTGCCACTAAATGTTGTCTCTTATTCAACAATGACATTGCATAAAATGAACTAAATGCAGCACTTTCTTCTCATTTCTTTTTTGGGAAAATAAAAAGATCTTTCGGAATTTTTACAATTTTATAATAGAAATAGATGTCCGTATGAAGTGGCCATGAACCAATGAAAAGTAATTGACTCTTTAAAAGATAGAGATGAACCTGTTGAGAACTCCACCTAGAGCACAAGGAATGAGGACATCACACTTATGCACAAGCAACTCATTTAGATCCATGTTATCTCCGCCTTCGAATTCCTTTAAAGTGCCAGTCTTGGCTTTGTGCTTAAGCAAAGCAGGAATGTCGAGGCCATTTGGGTTTCGAATGGCACCTGTGATGTCACTCACTGCAACAACTTTACCACCTCTGCTATGAATTAGTTGTGCAGCCCATGAACCCACATTTCCAAAACCCTGAAAAATATTGCACTTTCTTCGTGAGAAAACAAAATATTCTGATTAGGATTATGACCATGGTTTCAATATCTTAATTAATCCTACTGGAGGAATGGATCAAAGATTATCAAAAGAAACATGCCTGGATAACAAAGGTCATGTCTGAAATCGACTTCCCATATTCAGCCAGTAAAGCTTCTGTTGCAAATACAACACCCCTTCCTGTTGCAGCCTCCCTACCAAGAGATCCACCAAGGTCCTACGATGTCAAAGATGTGAACAAAATTAGTTAGTTATTTTAATAGTTTATGAATATGGAGATTATTTGACTTCCTTCTTCACTATAGGCTAAAGTACTTACTAAAGGCTTTCCTGTAACAACAGCTGGGGAGTGACCATGAAACTTAGAGTATTCATCCAAAATCCATGCCATTGTCTGCCCACAACCAAAAAGTGAGAGTTTCAATTCTAAGAACAGAGGGACTTCGAAGATGATGACAATCTAAATCATACAAGGTATCAGTAATTCAGCATGCAAGTTGGAAATACCTGTGAGTTAGTGCCCATGTCAGGAGCAGGAACATCTGTATGGATTCCAATGAGATCATGAATCTTCTGAGTGAAGACTCGAGTTAGTCGTTCCAACTCACTCATACTTAAATCCTTGGGAGAGCACCCAATGCCGCCCTTAGCTCCACCATATGGAATGTCTACTACAGCAGTCTTCCATGTCATTAGTTGAGCCAGGGCATTTACTTCATCAGGATCAACCTTGTAACAAAAGTTAAAAACATTTCAATACCGAAAATGAGGACCGTCATAGAACAAACAAACATGAGAATCTGGGCAACTAAACAAGAATAGTGGCGATTAACTATCAGGAGAATCCGAGCAACTACATTTAAACAAAGATAAGAATCCTCAGCCGCAGCATTCTTGGTACTGAATTAATTGGCAACATTTAAGCCATGATGTGTCAACGTTAGGTAAGAGGCAAAGGAGTGATCTAAGTTGAACATGTCAAATGGTTTGAGGCCATTCCATGACCTTGTCCAATTTTGAGTAAAATAACCCTTGCCGTATTTTGCTTCAAATGTGGAGAAAAAGTAAAATCGGCAAAATGGATTCTTATACCAGTCGCAGCCTAAGGGTTTCACAACACTGTATTACTCCTGAGGACTCAAATCACACAATGCTAACAAGAGAAATTGTGAGCAGCTAGTTGTTTAACAAGTGGTAATGTCATTCGTAAAGAAGCTCGATGGCTACATAACTCAGGCTCTTGCAGTAGCTGCCAGGGTCCTGCAACCATTGAAAGTCTTTGTTTGTGGATAGAGATTGTTATGTACATCACAGTTCATAAGCAGTAGAGCTTACAACCTCTTTTACAGCTCAATTAATTGTTCCCTCCCAATTTTGAGTGGTCACCTCAGGAAAGTTTCCAAAGAACACATTGTTCCAAGGAAAGGCAAAAAAACTCACTCAAGAAAGTAAGTCAGATTTGAAGATGTTTATAAGAAATGACCTTCACCCCCTCTCCACCCTCAAAAAGTTTTTTCTTTTCTCTCCTCTTTTCTTTTAATTTTTTGAAGAGACAAAAAGGAAGAGAAGTTGTTTCTGAAAAAAAAAAAAAAAAATGTTGGGACTCCTTTTATTACAGCTAGTGATTCTAATGCAACATGACTCACTTTCTCAAGAGCATAAAACTCTATTTCAATTACAGGCATGCAGTACTCACATGAAAAATATGAGTTTAGCAAGAAAAGTACACGCATAAAAAACCTTGCCATGGTTACAGCTTAAAATAGAGTATCTGAATGAAATACTTGACAGTTGACCGCACAATAAGACATGCCACTGATCCATTGAGACACAAAACAATGAAAGATCAAAACAAATATAAATGGTGTATCAATGGAACTCTACAATTCAGATCTATGACCTTCAACTGTTATGCAATTAGCTTAACAAACTTGCACAACACAATACAAGATTAGGCCTATTGTTATTACAAACGAAAAAAAAAAAATACCCATGAAATGAGAATTTTCAAAATGGTCCCTATGTTTCAACCTGACTACAGAAAAGGGTTCAATGAATCAATACCATAAAAAAGGTCATGAAATTTTTTGAAAGCTTTCAAACAGGTCCTTGTTGTTTAACTTACCCTGATGCCACCATAAAACAAATCCCATTAGCACCAACCATTTCCTCAATAGTATCTACTTTCCACAAGTCACCCATTTTCCGCATGGGATTCCATTAACTTAGCACCTTCAACTTCTCCACTTCTTCCAACCGATATTCAAGATTCAATTTTATTTTCCTAAAGATGTTTGGAGACATTTGAGTAAAACTGAATATTGAATTTGAAGGTAGTGGTTTTTTTCTTTCTTCTATAGATTGGGATCCTTTCTATGAAGCTTCTCACCATGTAACTTCTATCTAAATTGTCATCTTACCATCAGCCCACCTTGCTCAACAAAATTAGAACAAAAACCCAATTGAAAAAAGAAACCCAAATCATTCCCAATAAAACTTCTCAAAATCAGCAACACACCCAAAAGGGCTAATCACCACCATTAACAACTATCTAATCAAAACAAAGATTACATTTAAAATCACCTCAGGATGATAGCGAATTCCTCCTTTCATCGGCCCACGAGCATTATCATGCTGTACTCTAAACCCCACATACGAAACCAAACTCCCATCATCCTTAGGAATCGTACATTCCACCTGCAAAAAACCACCACCCCAAAGACCCACATCAACAAAACAACAGAAACCCATTACAGATATAGATTCATAGAAAGAAAACTGAAGAAACCCAACAAGATTCTAGCAAAATAAGAAGGAAATATCATTGCCTTTATCTCTCTGAAGGGGATTAGAAGGCTCTTTTCGAGCTTCGAATCGAGCCCCAGAAGTCGGGCAGCATTGCGAAAATTTCTACTGGTAGCTACAAGGGAGTTCATGACTATAAGAAATCCAAGAAGCCAAATCGAAGAAGCCAAAAGGGGTTTTAGTTTTTGCGTTCTTGCGAGATTGAGATCAAACAGACGAAAGACAGAGAGAGAGAAGCGTGGAAGAAATGAAGAAGGGTGTGTAGGTATTTATAGAGATGATGGAGGGGGTGAAAGATAAAATAAGAAACAATTGGTATTTTTGTATTCTAACCCCTTTTTCTAATGAAAATAATTAGCATCTTGGCTGCGATACAATGTACGCAAATTAAATACTCATGGACCCCACATGTCATTAATCCAATCCATTACATTAATCTTTCTCATTTGTATAAATGGTGGGTCATTTTGTTTTTTCTAATCAGAGCTATATTCACCGTTGGATTGATCGTTGTGTAATTACATCGTTGGATTGATCGTTGTGTAATTACATGGCTAAAACAGCTATATTTTTTATTAACTTTATATTCGAAAAGACCTTTTCATTTAATCTTAAATCTTGACTAACAGTGATCCCAAGTGGGCCCCACAATGGGGGCAACAGGATATTAATGGTCTAAAAGGGCCTGTTCAGTTGTACCACTGCCATGAGATTGGAAAACTTTCCAAGAAGGTGTAGCAATATGGGAAGTTGAGCTTTTCCACATGGGCCATGACTTGTCAATTCCCAAAAAGTGGTATTGACCCTCTAGTAGATGCTAAATTATGCTAATCTTATGATGTTAAGTGATCACTTACATTTGAAATTGGTATTTGCCCTTGGCTTAGAAAAGTTTTCAAAGAACTAAAAATATGAGTTCTGAAAAAATTGGCAAGCTTTTGAATAGAATATGGATGGTGAAGATAATTGATGAATACTCTTGTGGTTTTTTCTTTTTTTTTTCTTGTTTGGTACCCATCAAAGTGGAAATTTGAGCCCTAGTAGGGGACTTTTGGACTATAATAAAGAGAGAGAGGGTCTTTAGGCTGCTCACTTATTTGGAAATTGCAAGGATTTGACTTACAAGTATATATGATGGAATGAGAAGCAGGGAAGGGAAGAAGAATTCTCAAATGACCTGTGTTTATGGGTGACAGAGTTGCGTAGCTAAGTGTACAAGGATTGTGTAAGAACACATTGCAGTCCAAAGGTAAAAATACAAGGGGAATTCCAATGAGCTGTGAGGTTATTTTTAGTTAGAAATGTAAACTCTCGAGGGTTTGTTTGTTTGTATTAAAATATATAGATATTAAATTAAAAGTACAAATACTATTATCTATATTATATATATATATATATATATATACTATTATAAAAGAGAGCAAGATGCACAACTTTTTATTTTTTTTTCACTACACACTTGCCCAATCACATGCAAGATGTGGGCCCCACTTAAGATAATAATAATAATAAGACGATAAAAGAGAAGAGCTTGTGTGAGCCCCACTTAGATAATAATAATATAATCTATATATAATTATTACCCTTTTAAAAGAGAAGAACTTGGGCCCCACTTATATAATAATAATAAGATTATAAAAGAGAAGAACTTGTGTGGGCCCCACCTATATAATAATATAATCTATACATTATTATTATTATTACTATTTCTCTATCTCTATCTCTATCTCTATATCTGTATCTATCTATATCTATACATCTATACCCTTATATAAAAGAGAATAAAGTATAATATTTTTTCACTACACACCTGCCCAATAAAATGCAAAATGTGGGCCCACTTAGTATTCTCTATCTCTCTATCTCTATCTTTCTATCTATCTATCTATTCTTATAAAAGAGAACAAAATGACAATACTTTTCATTACACACCATGACCCACTTATAATTTTCACTAAAGTATAGTATTTTTTCACCACACCTGTCCAATAAAATGCAAGATGTGGGCCCCACTTAGTATGATTATTTTTCACTACAAACCTGCCCAATAAAATGCAAGATGTGGGCCCCACTTAGTATTATTATAGATATATATATATAGATATTCCCAATAAACTGCACGATGTGGGCTCCTCTTAGTATTATTATTTTTCACTATATCCCTGCCCAACAAAATGCAAGAAAAGGGATCAAGTGTATTTTAATTACTACTTTTTTGGTGTTCAATACTTATAATTTTGTGAGCACTTTTAAATACTTCGCCATCAGCTTAAAAATCAGTTTAAAAGTCGCGACAAAAGGTATTAGCTAGCTTGCTACTTTTGTTATTGTTGCTAGTGGCCAATTCGTGGTTGTGTGATAATTCAAATATCAAATTGACTACATACGAGAAAATTAACATTCTCTTTTTTTTACCTGAAACAATGCTAATTGTGCAAATAGTTTCTATTTATTTATTTATTTATTTTTATTTTTATTTTTTAGTGGAAGTAAAAGATACTTGAGTGGTATTTGTATTTGAAATTTGAGAGTTAAGAACATTAGAGAGCTCCGGGAGGTTTCCAGAAGATATGAGATTATTTTCTTTGTACGGATGTAACCATTTGTTATTATTTTTTAAATATTAACCCTTTAATCTTTTGTGCACTAACCTTAAATATTTGTAATTTGATGTTCCTTCAGTTGTATATTATTTATTATGGCCTTTGAAAGAGGTATAGGGACCTCCAAAACTTATAAGCAAATCCCATATATACAAGTACTACGTTTGCATTATTGCTTTATGTTTAGTTTTTTCTTTTTCTTTTTTAAGAAAAAAGCAACAACTGACAAAACATCATAAATAAGAAAGTGAAATGTACAAACTTAAACTCATTTTATGTCCGCCCTGGTTTTTTCTCTCTTTTAATGAAAGTCACCATGAAAAAAAAATTAAATATTCTTTTCCCTTTTGCTTCATGTGTTTGTATTTTATTTAGTTAGAATAATTGAGTTTTCAATTTGACATAATAGTTATATTCATCTTGATTTATACCCCTATTGGAAGAATAATCACAAGTTGGATAATGTGATAACTACTACTAAATATTGGTTCTCTTCTAATATTAATGATTGCTAAAGATAATTCCATAAATGCAATTTAGTAGTAGGTCTTATAGATTGCTATCGTAAAATTATTGTTGTTCTGTACAATTTTTTAGTTTCTTAATATATATAACTTTTGTGAATTTTTTTATTATAAAAGGGCATTTCAAGGGCATGAATATATTTATTTATTATTGCTCTTACTCATGAGGTTTAAATTGAAAAAGTTTGATTATTTTCTAACACATTTATTTCTTTCATCATTGCAAGCTTCTTCTTCTTCTTGTTGTTGTTCTTCTTTTCATATATTTCAATGAAGCGTCATGCATTTCCTTAAAGGAAAAACGAGAATCTCATATAAACTGCTTGTTATACTAACTTTACTACTAACTTCAGAGTCAATGAATGAAGTGATCGTTTTAAGTGTAAACAACTAAAATAAGTATTTGATGTTAAGCTACAACAAATTCAGTTTGTCTTTGTTCATTTCAAATTTTTCTTACTTTGATCAGCACTCCCATCCTCTATACAGAACAAAGCAGAATAGTTGATCTATAATACCTAGGTTACATTCTTATGCATTTCTTAAGAGGAAGGTCCAATTCTTTTGTCAGATTTGTATTTGTAGTTTTTTGTTTTTTGGTATTTTTTCCCTATAGATATCTCTATTTGTGAGCTTTCATTTAACTAAACTTCTATGATTACTTTGTATTATTCTTTTATTACTGGGTATAAAATATAGCAATTTATATCAAGTAAAAAGAAGATGCTGACTTTTGGAGAGATATTGCATCTTTTTACCTAATAGTGGTCCGTCTTATAAAATAAAACAACGCACATGTTAAATACTAATATTGATCAACAGGTGCTCTGCAAATCTTACTCGTCAGAGTTCATATAATAGTTCCACCATTGTTGATTCCTATCGCTTGAGGACAAGCCGGATTACTTCATTATTCTTGACGATTTGTGTGAGATGTTATTTTTCATTGTAAGTTAAAATGAAAACCACCATCTCAGTTTTTTTATTCTGATGTCCTTAGGTAGGATATAATTTTTTTTCCTTTAATAGAATCTGATTTTGTAGTGAACATATAATGTTCATGGTAATTGGTTAAAACACTAAGCTCATTTGGTTCTTAGTTTTTTTTTTTTTTTTTTTATAAAACTGCAGGTTATCAATTTGACTATGCTTTTGACTGGACTCCAACTTTAGCAGGTCAAGTCTACCAAGAAACTGATAAGTCAACCTGATAGATTAAATAAAGTAAATTTAAATTTCTTAGTACACATTCATGATAAAATATCTAGAAATATGTGATTTATATCCTCAAAAAGTTATATAAATTCCATATCGATGGTCTTTTGAGATCTCATTTTTCTCATTATATTATCGTTTTATTGTGTTCAAATGTATATGAAAAAAGTATTGTCGGCTGTATTTGGACATTGGACGAGCCTTGCAATTTACAATCACTCATTTTCTATTGAAAGTTGATTTTTAAATGTATTTCAGCTTCTACTAAATTTTTTAAAAGCTTTATTTTTTAAAAATTTTCTTAGTAAAACTATGTGTTCGGTGCACGTGCATTGCACGTGTAGGGCTCCACTAGTTATTAGTTAAAAGGGAAGATAAAATGTGAACTTTATTTTTTCCAATGCATTGTTACCGCTAGGGGTGTAAAAGAAAACAAAAAAACCGTCTAATCGAATCGTGATTAATAACCGTATTTCACGGTTTGGTTAAGGTTATGGTTAATGAAATCCAAAAACCGCACGGTTCAGTTCGGATACGATTTGCCGTAATAACTCTCAGCCGTTAACCGCACACGATTAACCGTACCATTATACAAATAAAAGAAAAAAAAAGGGCTGAATGAAATATTTCTTAACTTATGTTTAAGTAAGTTAGTAACAAAACAAAGTAACCCTAGCCCCTTTCTCTCTCGCCTCTTCCTCTCAACTCCCAGTCCCAGCCAGCCAGCCCCTTTCTCGCCTCTTCCTCTCAACTCCCAGTCCCAGCCAGCCAGCCCCTTTCTCGCCTCTCTCTCGACGCAAGAAGAAGGCGCCTCTCTCTCTCACCTCCTTCGCCATATTGAGGTTCGGGGGTGATGATTTCAAGTCCAAGTATATATTATGAAAAAAAAGATAGAAAACTACGGTTATAGATCGGTTAACAGTTTTTTAAAAAATGCCGGTTAACCGAACCGTTGCATCCCTATTTATTATAGTGGTATAGGCATTTTGGTTTGAAAGGGGTGGTTCGAGTTCGATTCAGCGCCCCCTAGGTCGGTGACCTAGTTCTCTGCCAATGAGACAGTCCACACAAAACAAAAAAAAGTTGGACTTTAAAAAAAAAAAAAAAAAAAAGAAGCATCAAAATAAATTTTATTTTAAAAGATAAAATAAAAAAGAAGATGAAAAATGAACTTCCATACTAACAAAGGGCGTTTTGGAGGGGAAAAAAAAAAGGCCGCCTTCAAATCTGTTCAAGATGTTGAGAGCACTTATTTATCTTCTTTAGAAAAGAAAGATTCACAAGCTTAAGTTGCATTATTGGATGTGTATTTTCTTTCTAATGAATAGGCACGTTTTCCTGCAACCGCGTTTTCGGGTCATCGCGTCCATCTGACGTGGACATCTCCCCCACAGCCTACGAGTAGCCGCGTCCATCTGACGTGGACATCTGGCGCCTATAGGGGAGCCGCGTCTATCTGACGTGGCTGGATGAGGACGAAATTGGTGAAGTGCAGCTGGACGTAAGGGATGACGTCATTTCTAACGCATTAGTTTAGCTATCATCATCATCAATATTTAAACTTATCTCCCTCACTAATCCAGATACAAGGAAAAAATTGGAAGAAAAATGCTGACCAATGTATGTGTTCTTTGAATAATTTAGCCTTGAATCATGCTCGGACCATGCTCATACAGGTTTAGCCAGGTCAAACAGGTTAACCCCGGGTAGGATCGGGTTGACCTGCAATAGGTGTGGGTTGAAGTTGCTTGATTGATTTGTTTTGAAAAAAAAAGGCTAGATATGGGTTGGGCTTTAAACCGTAGATATGCTTATTGATTCATCCCATTGTTACTAGCTTAACCCATTTGCCATCCCTTTTTTAATACATTTAATGTGTTGCTCCGTGCTAAAGGTGTGCTTAGGTTAAGAAAAGGGGAAGAAAACTGTCCACATTCAATTTCTCCACATATTTTGACAGCATTCAAACCCAGAACCCATAACACCATACCCCACCCGTGTGGAGTGTGAGTATGGCTGAGATGAGTTCCTTGAAAAGAAAAAGAAAAATAATAAAGTAAAATAAATAAATAAATAAATAAATAAATAAATAAAGGAAATCAATCCTTTAATTAGTTTTCACTTTCCTGTAAAAAAAATAAGGTACAAATCAAACCAAAGATGCCATCTTTCTTTGGAGCATCTCAGTGTAAATGAATCGATCCAGAAATTAAGAAAAAGAAAAATGTATTACCATTCTCGTGTACATCTAAACCATGGATCTTGAACACAAGGTAACTTACATACCGGTAAACAAATTTCCATAAAAAAGCCTAATCAATTCCATCATAAGATTTATTCAAGCAAACTTGTCGGCCCCTTTCCCACTCACCAGACCCACACCAATACCCCAAAACACTACCCACTCGTTTTGAGCCTACTTACCATTAAAACACACCTGCTTGAACCTGCAAATCAAACTAGAGAGCGGAATGGAAGGGCATGATTGATTTTTATAAAAGTAATTTAGTGGATTCAAATGATTTTGTTTGAGCTTTTAAATAACTTTCTAATTTAGAAGTCTATGGATGAGTCCAAAAGTGATGTGGCAAATTTAGACATGTATGGGAAGCTAAATAGGCGATGAATATATAGGTCACTCAATGGGGTCTAAACCATGTTGGGACCCACATTTTGATGGGCTGGATCGACTGATATTTGTATCTAATTAACCATGACCTTGGTCCATTGCGTTGCTAAGTAATGGCCCACTAAACAAATGGCTTTGTCTAGATTCTAGTGAACCACAGATCGAGCTGATGTGGTTGGTCCCATGGTTGATTGGAGATCCTCACCATACTTGCATTTTGCATTGGTTTGTCTTTCTTAGCCACTATGCGTGAGCCACAAAAGACAGAATATTTGGGGAGGATATCTTATTGCAATCAAAAGAGATTTTAAGAGATATTGATTGAGAGACTTTAGGAGATAGAAGATATGGATAGCAATACTTTTGGAGAAAAAATAGTGAAATGTGATGACATGGCTCCTTAAATCATTCTCGGTTTTTTCTGTATATTTATTTAAAAGGAGAGCTTCTTCGATGCTGACGTGGTACCCCTCAAAGCCCACCTCCCTATTTGCTTTAATATATATATATATATATATATATATATATATAATTCCTAACCACCAGCATATAAATGCTCTATTGGAACCCAAACCCAAATTAGCAGGTTTGGTTTGAGTCGAACTGACAGGTCACGGAGTGAAATGAATTGCTTGGGTTGGGCCAGCTTACAGGTATGGACCCAACTGAACCTAGCCCATTCATTATTCAGGTTGAAAATGTCAATAGAATGGCACAATCACACCTTGAAATAAAATGGGTCTAACTGGAGTCCACGGGTTGGATTGAGGTCAACTTGGGAATTGCCACCCTACCTTTACTAGAACAATTTTTATAGCAGGTCTTGTATTTTTAACAAATAAAACTACGAAATTACACGTCTAAGATTGTCAGAATTTTGTCGATCATACTTTATTAACAAACATGTAAACACACTCTAAATGGGCTGGCTGGTTCAAGGCAGCCAAAAACTGAATAAAAAAAAGGGCTTTTAGAGTGAAGCAGCAAATGCAACTTTTCCTCCGCTCTGAAGGGAGGAAAAGTTGCAAATGCATCTTAACCGCTGTTTTAATCAGCGACATTCCCTTCTCAGCGGAGGAAAAGTTGCAAATAGCGCATATCATTGAAGGCTTCCCGATAGAGTGTTGGGCCCATAGGAACCTGAATCTAAAAAGGACCCTGGTTCGATAAGGGTTGAATTCTTATTTTAAATTTGTACTGATATAGATTCCTAACATTACTTGACCTTGGTAGATTCCAATGAACAATTTTGACTTTAGCATTTCTGGATTTGGGAAGACGTGGACTAATCATACTAATTGGGGCGGCATTAAGCCCATTCATAGCCCTAAAAAATGACTTGCAAGTTGCAACTATGGCTGTCAACGGACCTTGGTTACCTGGCATGGATTCTAGGCGAGACTCATAATTGGGTCTTGATCCATTGTTTAAGTCTAGTTAACAATGTGTTTCACTCTGATGGATCCACAACCAAACCTTGTACATATTATATATATTAAAGCAAAGGGTGAGGTGGGCTGTGAGGGGTGTCATCTTATCACCCATTATTTCTCCTTTCAAATAAATATGGAGAAAAAACATAGAGTGCTTTAAGGTGCCATGTCATCACATGCCACATTTTTTTCTCCAAACAAATCTCTTTATCCATATCCTCTATCTTATAAAGTCTCTCAATCAATATCCCCTAAAATCTCTCTATTTTGCTACATTTATTCTCTCTCTCAACACCATCCATCTTCCATCCTTTCAAGATTGTCATCTTTTTATTTTAATATTTGGGGCCCACCTTTCTGCAATTCATACTGATAAATTTTTCATCATAATTAAATATCATTTTCTTTTAGTTTCCAAATACAGCTCTACTATATTCAAAGATTGTCACATGTGAACGAAAATCAGACTCGACCTTCTGGTAAACTACCTCAAGACATATGACCCTTAGTTTGGCTCACCATATATTACACTTCCGTGGGCCCACATGGACTCATAATTAAGAGATATATACATTGATCCAAGGTAGGCCAATTATTACTGGGATCAAATAACACTAGCCTGTGGCTTTAAAGTCCCATAATTTATGGCTTTTAAAGTTAAGATGTTTATTCATTTTTTTAAAAATCTAGAGCTAAAAAATGGTTTGATCAGTTCTAAAATGGTATTGGTGCTACTTCAAAGGGGTAGAGAAGAAATTTATGCAGAGAGACTGAAATGACCATTGGCCTATGTGAAAATAAAAAAAAATGGTGCATTTGTGCAACGAGAGGATTGCACATTTTTATGATTTTCTTTGTTAATAATATCTTACTTAGCCCGGGGCATTATTGCTAGTTTATACATAAATTGTTCTATGCCTTCCACCTTTTGCTTAATTCCTGAAAACCCCAATGGTTTTTAGGATTATTTTTTAAGTCCTTCACTTGTTTAATTTATAAAAGTGAGGTCCTTTTACTCAATCTTCTTTTAGCAAATGATATCAATAACCTCTATTTTGAAAAAAAAAATTCAATCTTTTGAGGGTTTTTTTTTTATATTCTTTTTCTCTCAAAAACATGATTTCTAATTATACATATCATAAAACAGCTTGGTAGGCTAATTAGGAGGTGCTGATTCCTAACTAGATGTGCCAGCCTGACCCAAATTTGATCTTGCAATTCAAGGTTTCGGGTAACACTAATGAGTACATTAGCAAATTAGTTGTTGTTGTTGTTTTTTTTTTTTTTTTTTTTTTTTTTTTTTAATTTTATTTTATAATCCCAAGTAGAAAGACCATTAGAAATGGGTTATGAGTGATGTTGAGTTAATTCTTACCTAGTATACCTCACCCCAACATGAATGAGCTCGACCAAAACCTTGCCCAATTTTTAATAGGAATTGTAAATGTTGGACCAAATTGAACCTCAAAACTAGAAGCAAATGATTGATGCAAGCCAAGCTTGACAAAGCTCAAACTCAAGCTTGTACCTAGGTATCCGAAGTTAGAGGAGCTTAGCTAGAGCTCAAGCCAAAGCTTGAGAAGTCAAACTTGAGCTCGGCTTGATTTTTTTTTTCCAAATATCATTGTCAGTAGTGTGTATATTATACATAAAACTTATATATTATTAAATGCATTTTACCACATGGGCTCCACATGAAAATAATGTTTCATCTGCAGTTCTCTTGCGAGACACCATTCAGATCCCCACTTTTAAGCACCGGGGCGTATAAAGCTATTCCAACCCCCTTACACTCACTATCCCCGGCCCCTCCCCACCACTATTCCCAGCCCCACCCGTCCCCATTTTTCTCCAACTGAGTTAGCATATGCCCAAATTTTTCGCTTATTAAATTGTTACTCACAATTAGATTGAAAATCTAAAAAAGATGACTACTTCTAAAATCACGTTACATTTGAGGGACATAGATTACGGAGTTATGACGATCTAATGGATCAGAGTTTAAATCCCCACCACTATCCCCGACCCCACCCCTAACCCCTAACAGAATCTGCATAGACGGTCAACGAGGGACATTTGCAGCAAAGTAGGGCCTTATATAAAATTATTATATGGAACATATATATGATTAATAAATCAGATGAGTCAAGATCAAGCTTGAGTCAAACCGAATAGGATCCAGATTGAGCTAGGCTTGTGAACTTATTGAGCCGACTTTGAAATCAACTTGATTTGCACATGAGGCAAGCTTGAGAGAAGTCGAGCCAGGATAGCTTAATAGTTGGATTAGGTACTCTGAAGATGGGCACCACGAGTCATTCGAAATTTTGTTGAGATCAGTGATGTCTGCATTCAAACCGATATTGGTTGTATAATGACGCTGAAAGATGTGCAACATGTTCCTGATCTGCAGTTGAATCTAATTCTCGAGACTTCATTGGACCATGCAGGTTATGAAAGTAATTTTGGAAATGGCAGGTGGAGCTCGCTATAAGGTCTTTTGTTATACTTTTGTCACTCCTGCTATTTGCATCGGATTTTTTCTACAAATACGATGCAAGTCTAATCCGTTACTGCATCAATTGGATTTTGTAGGATTTTGATTCAATCAACCAGGCAATCGCCAAAATCCATGTCTTCTTTCTTTCATCATCTTTCTTTTATCGAAGTTTCTTATAAGACTCATTGTCAATTACATAAATATGATAGTTTTTATTTTCTTTTATAGATCTCATGTCCTTTTACTTTCTATAAATTAGGTGTTTATTTGGATTCCTTCATATAGAATTATTCTTAACATTATCAGATAAGCATATTCAAAACCTTGATCGCATATCTGCTCTCACAAATCCACCACATAAAGGTTGGGTAGTCAACTTCCAAACCTTGAACAACAACTGTCTTCATACTGTGTACCTATTTATGTGCATATCTTGCAGTGACATTGGGTTTGATTCCATATATCCATGCCGGATTCATTGTAAAAAATAATTCTCGATTTGTCCTTTTGACATTAGGTTATGAAAGTAATTATGGCATGCTAAAAGGTCTCTTGTTACATTTTTGTCTGTCCTGCTGTTTGCATCGGATTTTTTCTACAAATACGATGCAAATCTAATCCGTTGCTGCATCAATTGGTTTTTGTAGGATTTTGATTCAGTCAACCTGGCAATCTCCAAAACCCATGTCTTTTTTTTTTTTTTATCGGAGTTTCTTATAAGATTCATTGTCAATTACATAAATATGATAGTTTTTTCTTTTATTGAATTTCATGTCCTTTTATTTTCTATAAAAAAAATTTGACGCGGATCCCCGTAACCTTAATGTGGGTATGCCCGTATTTAGGTGTTTTAGTTAATCCATGATTTTTTTTTTCACTAACTCAATGTGGTAGAGGAGTTTTTTTTATTATTATTATTATTTTAAGATGGGTGAGTGGTACATATCCAATTGTGAAACAAGAAAAGACATGTTTTTGTGGTTGGGTTTAAGAAAAGACATGTTAATGATGAAAAAAAGACTGTATTGGCCCAACCTATCTAGGAAAAAAATGTTGATTGGCATTACTAACGACATATAGGGATATTATAAAAAGAAAAAAGAAAAAAAAAAAAAAAACTAGATCTAAGGGCTTCCAATGGGGCCTGATGCTGGCCTGGGTCTGCTCGACTTAGTCGGACACAGATATGCATTTGGTTGGACTGACTAGACCCAGATCTAGATCTGGGGATTTAAGCCCAATAGCTCTTTTCTGCCAACTTTCCTTTTTTGTGTATCTGTTATATATGCATGTCTTATAGATATTAAACATAACAATAACATGTAATATACATAAGTGACATGAAATGAGATTTATGTTTTTCCTTAGATTCTTCTTTTTATATATATGTATATATATATATATATATAAATTTGGGTTCTATCCCTAAACTTGATCCGGACACATTGCGTCATGGGTTTTTAACTGGGTGGAGATGAGAACGGCTCCTTACGACAGTTCTCACATTGCTATCTAGGGTTCGAAACCTTATTAATATACTAGCAAAGCATGTCCGCGCTAAGCCCAAGCCCAGAAATAAAAACACGTCCAATTTTGTGGCTATTTTATAAGATATTAATTAATGAGAAAATAAATATAAAACAAACAAATATACCATTTATTACGGTTCGAAGCATGGCACAACCCAACATTTATACAAAATAAATATTACTTTTTATATAAATCAGTATGAAACTTCAAGTCTTATGTAAATTAACATTTGTAAAATTGCATGAGGCCCCGTCTTTAAGAATTAGAATTTGAGGCCCACTTTAAAAAAGTTTATTTTATGTGGAGCCCATATGTATAACTTGGTTGGATAGAGTTATTGAGCAAGGTGAATTTTTTCATCTGGACTCTTTAAACACCTATCCATAATAGATATATATTAAAATTTGAATTCACATAAAGAAGCTTAACAAAAGTGGACTCTGAATTGATTGATAGAGCTTATCTCTTGAAATTGATTTGGGATCCAATTTCTCAAATTGATTTGAGATTAGAGTCCAATTTTACAATCAATTAGCAAATCGGACTCCAATTTCGAAATCGAATCCTACGTCTATAGTATATATTAATGGTTAAATATCATCGGAATAATGACCATACCATAACTCTTAGTCCTGACATTTATGAGAGGCCAGTCAAAGTTTAAATATTTCCAAACTGACCTAACACAACCCTAGAATATCAAATCTACAGTTTTTTTTTTGTGGGAAATATTTAAATTTAATCCCATCCACAAAGTTTAGTAGACCCCACAATCATAATCCCTAATCCAACGGGCAATTCACAATCACAATCCCCTCCCTTAGGCTTGTCAATTGAACCCGTTGAAATGGGTACCCGCCCCAGCCTAAGTCCGAAAACATAAGGCTTTTAAAAAGAATTTGAGCTTAGCCGGCTAGGCTTAGACAACAATCTTAAAGCCCGGCCAAATTGAGTCTAAGAGTAGGCAGAACAGGCCCGGCCCGACCCCAACGAAATTTTATTAATTTTCCATGAATTTTCCTCTCCATATGTCATTCTATGCTCAGAGATCTTAGCTCTCACAGTGTCATTGCTCACGGCTAGTCACTACTCATGGTAAATCATTCTTTATTTCCTTTTATTTGTTAGTTGGAGGCTCTTTTAGTTTTTGTTTCTTCTGTTAATTTGTGCTTGCGTGGTTCATTAGTTTTTCCCTCATATAATGTGAGCACCCTTTTGATATTTCAGTGAGCTATTGTCCATACAACTTTTGATCTTCATTTGTTAGTGTTACTCTTTCTTCTTCTATAACTTCTATATGTGATTCAAATAATGGTACGAGAAGATGTGAATGGTACCATCTTTCTTATTGGATAGTATGGTATTATTTGTGGGATTCATGATTTCAAGTTTCAAATCTTATTGATGATTCTCATTCCCTGTTGTTTGATGGGTTATGGCCTGTAAAGTTGTTATTTATACCTTTGTGATAGAGTTACCTAAACATGTTGAAAAGAAAATTCTGAATCATGTTCAATTTCTTTTTATTTATTTTGCAGTTTGGTTTAGTGGACTTGTTAATTGTTAATTAACATATATCTGGTAATTGTTCTAACATGTATCTATATATTGATTGATCAAACCCTAAATGCATGCCAATAACCCATGTCAATTCAAGAGATAATGAAGATAAGAGAATGCAGAAGCATACCTGAATCCATTGACGGAAGTTGGTAGACAGGTTATTGTCTTCCAGATTATCACGATCTTTCTTGAACTCTAAGGTTTTCTTTCTTGTTTTGTTGATGGGGATGCAGACAAGCCAAAGAGGTATTGTGTAATTTGGGGACCATAACCCTATATATAATAATGAGATTATCATAGGTTTACTATTTCTAATTTGGCCGCTCATCAAATTAGGTATAGCATTCTAGTATGTATAGATTAATTCCATGAAAATTATACCCTTAAGCATCAAAACTTTAAGTCTTAATTAGATCACTTTAATTTAAGCTTAACCAAAGATAGCATAACACATTTAATATTTACATGTGTGGCCCCACATGATGGAATTTTCCAACAATCTCCCACTGGGCCATATATGTAAATTAACAAATGTTTATGACTGTATGAGCTCCAAAATTCTGCTATCATAATTTGAGGGTATATCCGAACAATCTCGTCCATTGATTTTGCTGTTATAGGATCAAAGTGGTTTTCGTCACATTTAACATGACTAAACCCATGAATGGTCACATATACCAACATAATCAAATGACATAGATCAATCATAGGTGCGTAGCATGGAAAGTACATGCAATGTGATCTATACATGCATACTTCCAACTGGTCCTACTGTCGCGACCCCGGAACGGATCCCGGGCCCGCGACGTGCATTGCATACATTAAATTTTTGGAGATATACTTTCCCACAGGTTCCCGCGGTAAGGATTCCCAAAGACACGCGGAATCTGGTTCACACGTACAAGTATGCGGAAGCGTGTAGCAAAACATACCAAGATAAGCACCAATAAAATATTTAAGTACTCTCACAATAATAAACAAGACATAGTATCAAAGGAAGAAACTAACATGGCATTCCCATTAATATTCAAGTTATGAGACTAATTCAAAAGCACTTCAAGTTTGGTTACAACCCATAAGAGGCCAACAGAGGCCAATACAGTTCTCCAAAATAACTAAAGGAAACCCCAACAAAAGATGACGAGACTCAAGGACTCGCCCGACGTCTAGATGACATCGTTGGGCTGCCACTCTCTCACAGGGGTTGGCTCACAAGCCTCCTCCTGACGCTCCTCCTCAAAGGTAACGTCTCCTGCACCAGAGCACCAACAAACAAGAGTCAAACACAACGGTTTGACAGGAAATCAATTTAGGAGCCAGCATGAACAATAATGTTTAGGAAAACATATAAGCAATACATGATTTGGAAATACCATAATGACTGAGATACTAAAACAAACTAGCATGAATACGGAATATATCATGAATAGTTACAATCCACAAGAGCCCATCCTTTCTCTATCATTTATATAATGAAAAGAGCAAGCACGCACGACAAGCACGATATACATAATATAAGCATGACACGATTTCCCACAAAGACGGGAATTCCGGCAGCGGAACCGGACACGCACGATGTATAATAAATACACGACCAGTCTGCAGACAGTCCACTTGTTTAAAGACCCCCAGATAGTGGATCAAACTGAAAGGGCAGTCTAAGCTCAGTGGTATTTACTTAATTCATGAATGCACAAAACACACGGAACACGATCGAAACACGTCGAGGTAAAAAGGGGGAAATCACTTATCAAAACACGACGAACACGACTAGCAAAAGGCATAATAAATATGCATAGCACGCTTAGGAAGTGATCCCCTTTTTCTTGAAACAATTCTTCAAAACAAGCTTATAATTGAAATCCAAAACTAGTACACGATGACACTCGTCGTACCAAAACGGAGTTCAAACACGAAATCTGACAAGCATGTGTTAAGGCTACTAATTGACCTTTGTGTAATTGAGACTCCAAATGTCGGAATATATAAGAATTGGTGTCCCCGAAGTTGGGTTGCATTTCGAAGTCCCATTTACACAATGTCAAGTCAAAACCCTTAACATAGTCTAGTTTTTCAATCTTCAAGAAAATATACAACGAAATAATTCTTCGCCTGAATCTGGCAGGTTCGCTCGAGCGAACGTTACAAGGTGATGACACTTCGCTCGAGCGAGACAGTTCGTTCGAGCGGACAATAAGTGTGTTCAAACGGACAACTCTCTGTCTTGTTCCAGATTATTCAGAGGGCAGTTCGCTCGAGCGGACCATAGGGTCGCTCGAGCGGACAACTCTCTGTCTGCGCTCGGACCAAACAGAGGCTTGGTCGCTCAAGCGGACCCAAGGGTCGCTCGAGCGAATTAGCTTCTGCCTGAACTCGCAGGGTGCAGAAACTGTCTTTCTCTTGTACATCCTCCATTACATTTTTCTCCTTCTTCTCATCCCTCAATCACATATAATCCCTTGAGCCTTCATGCTCACCAAGGGTTCATTTATCACCATTTTACACATCCAAATCCAATAAAACATAACCATGAAGCTTGTAAACAAATTTAATGCACAATTTCTAAAACACAATAAAAATCAAAGCATACATGCATCATTTCCTAGAGAGATTACTTGCCTTGACCAATGCTAACAATACTCCTCTTCAAACTCTTCCTCAAGCTATTCTCACACTACAAGAAACCCAAGAGAAAAACCACACAATTCACTCAAAAGGAAACAAGGAACCCATTTGAACAAAAAGGGTTTTCCAAATGAAAAACAAGATCTTAAGGAACCAAAATAACTCCATGAAAGATATGAGTTGAAGCTCTTACCTAGAAATGGCCAAACAAGAGAGAGGGGAGAAATGGAGAGCTTGTCTCACAAGAAGTTCCAAGAAGTTTACACCAATAGAGAGCTTGCAAGGAGAGGAAGAAGAGGGTATCCTTAGAATTTTCTTTGGAGTCTTCTAGCTAGGTCATGCAAGGTAAAGGAGATGGAAGAGAAGAAGAGCTTTCCTTGCCCTAGGTCAAGAGATTGCAGAGATTGGGTAAATGAATGAAAAAGAAGAGGGAGATGGGGCTTTAGTGAGGAAATGGGCCCCAAATAACCTGAGCTTTGAAATGGCCAAAACACTAACTTGTGGGCCTCGGATGACTTCGACGAAGAAGGATAAAACGATCACCAAAATATCTAGTTTCTAAAAAAGTATATTTTTGACATGGTTTTGAGATCTCAAAAATTGTGTCCAGATTTGTGCAAGAAAGACAATTTTACCCTCTTTGGGCCAAAACATGGGTTTTTGGGCTTCAAACAAGAATGACGTTAAAACGAAAGTTGTAACTCATAGAAAAATCATTTGAATGAAATCAATATCACAATCACACGGAAATCGATACGATTTTTCCAAGCTCACACGTGTACTCAGGCTTTCCTGAGTGTGTCTGACTTAAACGTTCTCAAAATTCCCAAAGCTATGTCCAAGACTAAAACTAATTACTTCTAACCCAACAACAACTAAACCCACTTAGGACTAAACACATACTAATCGTATACTAATCGACTTGGTCTGGGTCGGGGTCTAACACCTACTTTATTCCTTAGTGAGATCAATATGTAACATAATGTAACAGAGTGAAATGAACTGAATACTTCATTTCTGATTAGAAAAATATCCAAATACATAAATGCATAAGTATGTTCAAAATCAAACATAAAGCAATAAAATATAAAATGATACAAACTCCCACTATAATGTGATATCCCCACATAAAATAACACTCATATGAGCAGTGTGCTCGTGAAAGACCTTGGGTGGTAATCCCTTTGTAAGCGAATCCGCTATCATGGAGTTTGTCCCAATGTGCTCTATGGATATCTGTCCATCCTGTATTCTCTCCTTCACAACTAGGAACTTTATGGCAATATGTTTTTGACTTAAATGAGCTCCTGTTGTTGTTGGAATATAACACTGCTGACTTATTGTCACAATATAGTTTGAGTGGTCTTTCAATACCCTCCAGTACTCGCAGCCCATTGACAAAATTCCGCAGCCATATTTCACGGTTGGATGCCTCATAGCATGCTACAAACTCTGCTGCCATGGTGGAATAGTTACGAGTGTCTGTTTGACACTCCTCCAAGAAATAGCTCCACCTGCTAACAGGTATATATAGCCTGATGTGGATTTCATACTGTCTTGGCATCCAGCATAATCGGAGTCGGAATATTCTATGATCTCTAACTGATCTGATCTCCTATATGTGAGCATGTGATCTTTTGTTCTTTGTAAATACCTCATAACCCACTTGACTACTTTCTAATGATCCATCCCAGGGTTACTTAAATATCTGCCTAACATACCAACAATGTACGCAATATCCGGATGCGTACACATCATAGCATACATTAGACTCCCTACAGCTGATGCATAGGGAATCTTTTGCATTTACTTAACTTCAAGGTTAATTTTAGGGCACTGATTGAGGTTGAACTTGTCTCCCTTAGAGACAGGGGTGTCACCTGGTTTGCTGTCCTGCATACCAAACCGTTTGAGTACTTTATCGATATAGCTTCTTTGTGATAATCCAAGAATACCCCGAGAGCGATCACGTTGTATCGGGATCCCTAATACAAAGGAGGCATCACCAAGATCTTTCATCTCAAATTTTTTTGACAGAAATCTCTTGGTTTCGTACAACATGCCTATATCATTTGTGGCAAGCAGTATGTCATCATCAATGGCGTTTATCTCAAAACCAAACGAAATAATCACTTGATGAAACTTGTGATAACACTGATGAGAAGCTTGCTTGAGTCTATAAATAGACTTTGTCAATTACAGACCATATTCTTTGGGACTCCCGACTCAAAGTTTTCTAGCTGCACCATATAAATTGTTTTGTCAATGTCACCATTGAGAAACGCTGTCTTGACATTCATTTGATAAAGCTCAAGATCAAAATGTGCAACAAGTGTCATTATTGTCCTAAAAGAGTCTTTCGATGAAACCGGAGAGAAAGTCTCTATAAAGTCAATCCCTTCCTTTTGGGTAAAGCCTTTAGCTACAAGATGAGCCTTATACCTCTCCTGATTACCATTCGAATCCCTTTTAGTTTTAAAAATCCAATTACAACCAATGGGCTTCACACCTTGTAGTAATGGGATAAGTTTCCAAACCTTATTGTCTTGCATAGACGTATACTCTTCATTCATGGCGTCAGTCCACTTTTGAGAGTTGGAACATTGCATGGTTTGATGGAAGTTGATTGGATCATTTTCCACCATTCCAAATTTTTCCTCATGTTCTTGGAGAAATACGAAAAAATCGTCCAGAATAGCATTTCTCCTTTCTCTAGTGGATCGTCTTAATGGCACTGGTTCTTGAGGTTATTGAGTTTGTTCCTCAGGAACAATCACCTCATCTTGAATGGGGGTTTGATCAACATTGTCTGGTTGAGGATCCGGATTCACTTCTTGATCAATGACAAGTATAGAAACCTGCACATTGTCAATAGCGATAGTGGGAATCGAAACCAATTCTTCCTCAAAGACAATGTCTCTAACCTTATTTCTCCCCCCAAAGTCAACATCCTCAAAAAATGTTGCAGTTCCTGTCTAAAAAATTGACCTAAGTGTGGGTCATAAAACTTATAGCCCCTAGATCGGTCAGAGTAGCCAATAAAGTAGGTGCTCACAGTTTTGGAGTCCAATTTCTTTTCATGTGACCTGTAAAGCCTTGCCTCAGCTAGACATCTCCAAATGTGAAAATGTTTTAGACTAGGCTTTCTGCCCGTCCAAAGCTCACTCTATTCAGAATATAAGTTGTTGTTTTGAGTGCTTTTCCCCAGAGTGACTCTGGTAAAGAGGAATGACTAATCATACTCCTTACCATATCCTTAAGAGTCCAGTTTCGTCTTTCAGCTACACTATTCATACTAGGTGACCCTGGCATGGTGTACTGTGGAACAATTCCACATTCCTCTAGGAATTTAGCAAACGGTCCTGGACGTTTGATAACTGGTTAAAAAGTGCATATTTATTCTTTTAATCCTAGATATTCTTGCACTTTTATTATTTTATTTTCTTCAATTTACATGCATTTGCTAGTTAATTCTTGTTTCATCTTTTTGCAGAGAAAGCTGGACAAAGTTGATGATTTAATGGTGGAATTGGAGCAAAAGAAGTATATTGGGCTTTGAAGTGCTAAAAGAAATGGAAAACAAGTGGTTATGGGTTAGAAGAAAGGCTTGGCCCATATGTTAGTGGATTAGGGCCTATTTTAGCATAAAAGAGCCCAATTTGGAGCCTTCTAGCACCATTCCTTGGGCCCCTTTTTATTAATTACGGGATTTTCATTGATTCTCTCTTAAGAGATAAGCAAAGGAGGTTTTAACAAAAGGAGGGAGATTAGGAGAAAAAGGGGAGCTACCATTCGGTGGTTCTATTCTGGGAAAAGGAGGAGAGAAAGAGGAAGGAAGGAAGGAGAAGAAGAAGACAACTCAAGAGAAGAAGATGAAGAACTCCATGGCTATGGTGTCCTCCTCTTCCACCATCATGGGCTAAGTTTCTCTTATTCCTAGGGTTTAGATGAAACCCTAGTCAAGTAACTTTATCTTTTTTTGTATTTAATTTTTGGAGTAATTACATTGGGATGTTGATTGTATAACATTGAGATTTATTGCAATTAATGGTTTCATTTTCTTTTCACATGTTCAATTTCTGTGATTTTGCATATGTGGTTATACAATGGTGATTCTTGTACATACACTAAAACCGTAGGACGAGTTATAACTTAGGAAAACGAGTCGTGTCTATGACAGTAGAAGTAGCGTAGACGGTTCGTATTATCCAAAGATAATTCGTACTTGGGGTTTTGGTGCGTGATTTTCTTGGTGATTGTATTTTGGCTTGTAGCTAAAATACATCTTTACATCCTAATATAATAACCAGAAATTAATACAATTGAAGATAGTTGCAAAATTAGTGGTGAATTCGACAACCCTAGGAATTCCTTTTTCAACTTGTTCATTGTTTAATTTAATTATAATTCTGTTTTAAATTCAGTTCTCAGTTATTTTAGAAAATTCAACAATCAATCATTCTTTTTGGAATTAAAATTAAATTCAACCTTGGTTTTTAAACAATTAGCAATCTTACTCTACTACTATACTAGTAGTTTAGTTTGGTAATTTGATTGATTTCCACGACAGATCCTTACCATATCCTTAAGAGTCCAGTTTCGTCTTTCAGCTACACTATTCATGCTAGGTGACCCTGGCATGGTGTACTGTGGAACAATTCCACATTCCTCTAGGAATTTAGCAAACGGTCCTGGACGTTGTTCACCTGAACCGTCATATCTGCCGTAGTATTCACTACCACGGTCAGACTTGACACTCTTTATTCTTTTGTTGAGTTGGTTCTCAACTTCATCTTTAAATGTTTTGAACACGTCCAATGATTGCGATTTCTCATGAATGAGAAATAGGTACCCATAGCGAGAGTAATCGTCTATGAATGATATGAAAAACTGTTGGTCATTCCAAGAAGCCGTAGGAAATGGTCCACAGATATCTGTGTGTATCAATTCTAAAACGTCTGTAGTTCTATAGGCACCTAATTTCTTTATCTTGGTTTGTTTTCCCTTGATGCAATCAATACAAACATCAAAGTCTGTAAAGTCAATGGAATTTAAAATCCCATCAGACACAAGTCGCTCAACTCTAGTCTTAGAGATGTGACCTAAGCGTTTGTGCCTGTGGCCGAATTTTCTTTACTGAGTTTGCATTTAGTACCTCGTGATTCCACATGCAAGGATTCAGTATAAAAAACGATTGTATCAAGCAAATATAAGTTGTCGTATACAGTAGAGAACCAGTTCCAACAACATTGGAGTTTATGGATAAACTGAATTGATTGTTTCCAAATGAACAATAATAACCAAACTTGTCCAATAAAGAAACTGAAACCAAATTCCGCCTCAAAGACGGTATAATAAAAGTATCTGATAAATCCAAATAATAGCCAGTTCCTAATAACAACCTAAAATGCCCTATTGCCTCTACTTCTACTGACTTGCCATCGCCTACAAAGATGTGTCTTTCAGCATCACTTGGCTTTCGGTAGCTCATGCAACTCTGCATAGAAACACTGATGTGAGTAGTAGCACCAGAATCTAACCACAAACGTGTTTTTATGTACTGAAGCTAAATTTACCTTAGAACAGATCAAAGTAAGAAATGTATCTTTCTTTGCAC
The DNA here is from genome assembly GCA_038049695.1 of Cinnamomum chago. Taxonomy (NCBI): domain Eukaryota; kingdom Viridiplantae; phylum Streptophyta; class Magnoliopsida; order Laurales; family Lauraceae; genus Cinnamomum; species Cinnamomum chago. Next base: position 2,377,340 of record CP142456.1, read on the forward strand.
GCCAAGCGTGATACTTGGTACAGTCCTTCTTCATATGTCCAGACTTGTTGCAAAAGAAACAACCCTCTTTGTTTTGCTGTTATTTCTTTTGAGATGGACCCTTAGTAGCTTCACTATTCTTCCTCTTTTTGCCCTTATCCTTAGAGGTGTTAGCTAAATGAGCACTTTCTGTCCTGTCTTGCTTCAATCTCTCTTCCTCTGACATACAGTAAGAAATGAGCTCATTAAGAGTCCATTTATCATTTTGACAGTTGTAATTGACCTTAAATTGACTGTATTGTGCATGAAGTGATATTAATACCAAATGCACGAGCAAGTCGTCAGACACTCGAGCTTCAGTGCCTTAAGCTTAGAAGCAATATGAGACATTTCCATAATGTACTCCCCTATGTTTCCCTTGCCGTTGTACTTCACAGAAATCAAGCTTTGCAAAAGCGTGCTTGTTTCTGCCTTATCGTTTTTTACAAAATGCTTTTCAATTTCGGTTAGGAACTCTTTAGCTTTGGTTATCTTATCAGATACCAGACCCCTAAATGCCTCCGGAATGCCGCGCTTGATGATCATAAGACTCATGCGATTTGAGCGATTCCACTTCTCAAATTTCGGTTAGGAACTTTTTAGCTTTGGTTATCTTGTCAGATACCGCACCCTTAAATGCCTCCGGAATGCCACGGTTGATGATCATAAGACTCATGCGATTTGAGCGATCCTACTTCTCAAAGTTCTTCTTTTCATCAGGAGAACTTGCATCCGTATGAGAAGCGGGATGCTTAATCCGTAGTGCGAGGTCTAGATCCATGCAACCGAGAACAATTTCTATGTTTTCTTTCTAATCCTTAAAGTTGGTCCCATTAAGCACATGTGTAGAGTTGATATTAGCAGATTTAGTAGAAACACTAGCTGTAAAGAGAACGAAACAACCAAACAAACTTGCTCACATGAATAACCAAAAAAAAAAAAATCAACAAATTCAAATAATGGTAAGTCTCATCTCAAAGTACCTATCAATACATTAATATCAAGTCTTTTGACAGTAATCTTAATTGTAAATGGTACTCTGGTTGTGGTGATCAAACATTAACAATAATTTATGTCAAATAATAAATCTATCTTTGGATCGAATTATTATTCACATTTAAAACCTTATAATCGTCACATGTTTACCACCACAGGTGTGTATGCAATTCGGCCAAGCATTAACCGTCCTTTGGGCCGACTAAGACCTGCATGAATTTATACACACACAAACATCTAACATTCCTCATGAACAATCTACACAAGGGAGGTCACTTTGGTGACATCTTGTTTCAATTAGCCCATTTAGAATGATGGACAATTATATTTAACCATAATAGATATACCATAAAATATTTGAATCTGAATCCATTAAGATTTTATATATATATATTTGACTTTTGTGTTTGCTGCTGTGACACAATAATATTGAAAAGGAAAGATGGGATCTCCTTTTAAACTTTGATTGGGATGGATGGGACTATACAATGCAACTGTACCATTAGAATGAGAATAGTTTTCGTATACCATCTCATAGCAAAACCCATTGATGTAGATGTATCAGATCGAATGGAAATTAAAACCCGATCATTATATTCTCAAGAATCGATCATGGGTGTCTCTGATACCACTTGTTAATTAATATATATTTGGGAATTGTTCTAACATGTATCTATATCTTGATTGATCAAACCCTAAATACATGTCAATAACCCATGTCAATTCAAGAGATAATGAAGATAAGAGAATGCGGAAGCATACCTGAATCCATTGACGGAAGTTGGTAGACGGGTTATTGTCTTCCAGATTATCACGATCTTTCTTGAACCCTAAGGGTTTCTTTCTTATTCTGTTGATGGGGATGCAGATAAGCCAAAGAGGTATCGTGTAATTTGGAGACCATAACCCTATATATAATAATGAGATTATCATAGGTTTACTATTTCTAATTTGGCCGCTCATCAAATTAGGTATAACATTCTGGTATCTACACATTAATTCCATGACAATTATACCCTTAAGCCTCAAAACTTTAAGTCTTAATTAGATCACTTTAATTTAGGCATAACCAAAGATAGCATAACACATTTAATATTTACATGTGTGGCCCCACATGATAGAATTTTCCAACATGATGGAAAATTCTGAATCATATTCAATTTCTTGTCATTTATTTTGCAGTTTGGTTTAGTGGACTTGTTAATGTCTTTAGAGTTTGGTGAATGGGAGGTGGAATGCTAGTTTCAAAGTGATGTTATTTCTTACTTTTTTGAATATTTAGAATTAGACTTTGGTTTGAGAAATTGAAATATGCAGTGCAGAGTAGTTCATTGAATGCATGGCATTGCTAAAATAAAATTGTTGTGGGAGGTAGTTTTTTTTTTTTTTTTTGTTTTTTTTTTTTGATAACGTAGGGTTTCTAGCCCTTTGGGCCAGAATAATCCCTACGGGCCCAGGAGAGAAAGCCGGGTAAAATTCACCTGTGGCCCCAGTGTGGTAGAGCAGTTTCGAACCCACAACCTCCGGGTGTAAACCGTAGTCCTAAGCCAACTGAGCTACCCCTCGGGGTTTGTGGGAGGTAGTTAGAGTTGGAGAGAGTAGAGAGGGATTGTACAGCGGAAGCCCGGCCCGTTTAGTTGAATAGGGCCTCTCTAATAAAAAATACAAACCCCACTAAAAAGAGCTCCTCACCCTTGATTACAACCTACCCATTCCACGTGTACGGTCCACAATCAGCCACATCATAACTAAACCAAACAAAACCCACTCCCTCCCGTCACGTGCAGGTCACATGCCGTCATTAACGAACGATGACTCCCTCGCAATCCCACAGAGAGAGAGAGAGTGAGAGAGTCAGACGACAGACACGACCCACCGCTCGGTGGGGTGGCGCGCGTGCGCACGTTAAGCCGCGCACGCCACCGCCTCTCTCTCTCTAAGCCCTAAAAAAAAACAAACAAGGGATGCCCCCACCCCTCTCTAATCTACGCACCACCAGCGCACGTTATCCTCAACCCTCATGGCCTCTTCTTCCTCCTCTCCTCCTCCTCCTCCTCCTACTCGCCCCACGAATCCTCTGCAGGCATCCTCCAGAAGGCTCCCTCCTCCCTGCTGGACCAGCGAGGAGACCGCAGCCCTCATCGATGCGTACCGCCTGAAATGGTACTCCCTCAACAGAGGAAATCTCAAGGCCTCGCACTGGCAGGAGGTCGCCGAATCCGTAACCGGCACCTGCCCCCACGTATCTCCGCCCAAAACCTCCCTCCAGTGCCGCCACAAGATCGAGAAGCTCAGGAAACGCTACAGGAACGAGAAGCAGCGATCCGCCGCCTCCGCCGCCCCTCCGTCCTGGCCCTTCTTCCGGAAGATGGATTCCATGGAGATCGGCGCTCCATCCCCCAACTCCGACACCACCGACGACGAGGAAGACGCCGGAGACGGCAGGTTTAACGGCCCCACGCGCAGCATCCACCGGCTTCTCATCTCCGGAGGGAATCGGCCTGGAGGTAGATCTGGTGTCGCGGCTGGGCCAAGGATCAGGATCGTGAAGCGGGAGGTGGTGGAGGAGGAGGATGGGAGTGGTTTTGAGGCGGGGAAGCGGCGGAGGACGAGGAAGGGGGAGGAGGGAGTGGGGGAGCTGGTGGCGGCGATTAGGGCCCTTGGGGATGGGTTTGTGAGGATGGAGAGGATGAAGATGGAGATGACGAGGGAGGCGGAGAGGATGAAGATGGATATGGAGATGAAGAGGACGGAGATGATTTTGGAGTCGCAGCAGCGGATTGTGGATGCGTTTGTGGAGGGGTTTGGAGAAAGGAATCGATCGGAGGAGAAGGCCGCCGCAGCAGCATCGCCATCGCCATCACCATTGCCTCATGAGGAGTAGATTGCTGGATTTAGGGTGGTTTTTCTTTTTTCGGATTGGGATTGTAATGGCTAAACCCTAGATTGAAGTTGGTGAGTTCTCTTCCTCCTTTTTTTTTTTTTTTTTTTTTGCTATTAGCTTTTATTGTGAAGACCAGAACTTTTGCAGAATTTGAGATAATTAGGAAGATAGATATATGATTTACTTTGTTGCATAGTTCTTGTGGTTTATAGTATTTGGTTACTATTGCATTCTTTTAGGGTAAGATTGTGTAACATATATGCTTTCCTTTGGAAAACCTGGATTTCCTAACTTTTAGTAGAAACACTCTTGTTTTGGATTTTTTTTTTTTTTTTTCAGATTTGTCTTTTTATGCTTTTCCTCTTATACATATACATTTAGGATGCATTTGTGCAACTCAATTGTCATGGAAAAAAGTGTTGGTTTTCCTTGTATGTCGATCGTTAGAGTATTTGGTGAGAATTTCTCATGAGCCAGGCTTTAGGTTTCCGACCTAGGAGTTTGGACACTTCCTTTTCCACCGAGTAGCATCTGCACAATTCAACTACAGTAGAAAATGAATGAAAAAAACACCAATTTTCCTTACACATTAGATTGTCTCAGCGCTTTGCAACAAGAAGTCTCATTAATGAAAAGTGAAAAATTGCCTCTTTTTTTTTTTACCTTGTGGACTAAAATCTGGGTTTCCAACCTCTAGAAGGACTCTCCTTTCTTTGGAAGAGGAAAGACTGCTTGCTGCTTCAAGATTACCACACAAATGCGTCCTTAAGGCGCGTTTGTGTGATAAGAGGATTCCATGGTAGAGAGGAAAACTATTCTGATTTTCCATGCTAGTCACTTTTTTGTTGTTTGGGGTGACAATTTTCTTGTGGAAAAAGAAAATAATGAATGGATTTTTTTCGATAGAGAGAATTTCAATTTTCTATGAGAGGGGTAGGAACGTAGGATTCCGCTCTCCTATGGTAACAAAAATTGTACTCTCTGAAATCCTCTCATTGCACGAACAAGTCCTCAAGAACGTGTTTGTGCAAGTGCCACGAAACAGTAAGTATCGTTTCTTCTTTTGTGAACAAGGGAGTCTGACCTCTCATGTTGGAAACTCATATCCCTCTTTTGCAAGGGAAAAAAGTGTTTTTTTTTACAGGCGAAATCTTTTGGCACGAAATGCTGAGACAATCAAAGCTCAAAAAAACTAGTGCCTTTTCCATTTGTTTTCCTCTGTGGTTGAGTTGCACAAACAAGTTCTATTGATGGAAAAGGCTTTTTGTTAAAAAACTTAACTTTTCCTATCTGTTTCCACGAAAATGCAGTTACATAAAAGTGCCCTTAGGGTATGTTTGTGTATGTTCGTGGAATGATATTCAATGGATTTTTTCCTCTTTCACAGGGAAAAAAAATCCTACCAAGCTTTTCCAGGGAATCGTGGAAAATGTAGCTCATTTTTGCACTTTTCCTTGCGGAAAAGGGGACGCACCTAACATAGACTTTACTGTAGTGTACTATAGAAAAGCATTGCCACAATCCTCAACTTTTCTGCAGAAAACCGGCTGCACAACTAGAGTACCATAGATTTTTTTCCATGTCAATTAATTTCCACGTATTTTAGGATTTGGCTGCCATTGCTTCCTTTTAGGGCACATTTGTGTAGAATCTCCGCATTTCTGTGGAAAAATCTGGCTTTCCTAACCTTCAGTAGGAACACTTTATGCAAAAATTATACCTTTTTTGATGCTTTTCATCTCAGAAGAGTGTACACATTTAAGACATGTTTATGCAACTCAATTGCCACGGAAAATGAACAGAAAAGCTCCAATTTTTCTCGCACATCAATTATCAAAATGCGGAAAAGTGCCTTTTTTCCCTCTCATGAGCTAGGATTTGTGTTTCAGTCCTAGGAGGTCGGACTTCCATTTTTGTGGCTGCCATAGAAAACAAATGGAAAAAGCATTGATTTGCCTTATATGTTAGATGCTAAGAGGTTTCATATGAAAAGTGAAAAGACACCTTTTTTGTTCTCGCAGATTAGGATTTCCTTTCTGCGGAAGAGAAAATACTGTTTCCTCTTACGCGATAGTTGCACAAACGTTTCTTTAAGATGTGGTCGTGTGACAAGGATTTCGTGGTAGAGAGGAAAATTATTCTGAATTTCCGTGCACATCACTTTTATGTTGTTTGGGGCGACATTCTTCTTGCAGTGAGGAGTAGATTGGGAGATTGGCAGATTTTTAGTTTTTTTTTTTGGATTGTGATTGTAATTGCTAAACCCTAGTGAGTTCTATTCCTCCCTTTTGTTTTTTTGGCTTTTAGTTTATTGTGAAGACCATAAGTTTTGCAGAATCGAGATATTAGGAAGATAGATATATGATTTCCTTTGTTGCAACTCTTGTACTTTCAGCATTTGGTTGCTATTGCTTTCTTCTAGGGCACGTTTGTGTAGTGTCTCCACTTTTCTGTGGAAAAATCTGGCTTTCTTAGCCTTAAGCAGAAATGCTTTTTTGCGAATTCATGGAAAATTACACTGTTTTGTATGCCTTTTCACTTGGAAGAGCATACACATTTAGTACACAATTGTACAACTCAGTTGTCCTAGAAAAGGAACAGAAAAGGCATTTGTTTTCCTCACATGTTGATTGTCAAATGTTTGGTGAGAAGAGGCTTTATCGCTGAAATGTGGAAAAAGATCTTTTTTTTCTCTTCATGGGCCAGGAATTAGGTTCCCAACCTAGGAGGCCTGACTTCCCTTTCCACGGGAGAGAAAACACGGTCTCCTCTTCTGCGGCATTTGTGCAACTCAGCTGATGTAGAAAACGAATAAAAAAACCGCCGATTTTTCCTTGCACATTAGATTGTCTTAGTGTTTGGTGTTCACTAATGAAAAGTGCTCCTCACACATTAGATCGTCTTAGTGTTTGGTGCTAAGAGGTTTTACTTATGATAAGTGTAAAAGGTGTTTTTTCCCCTCACGTACAAGGATTTGGGTTTCCAACGTAGGAGATCGGACTCCCCTTTTCGTGGAAGAGGAAATGCGGTTTCCTCTTCCGCGGCAGTTGCACAAACGTGTCCTTAGGGTGTGTTTGTGCGACAAGAGGATTTTGTGATAAAGAGAAAAAATTGTTTTGATTTTCTGTGCATGTCACTTTCCAGTTGTTTGGGGTGACAAATTTGTCTTGCGGAAAAATTAAACAATGAACTGAGGGGAAGGAGCGTAGGACTCCTCTCTCCTATAGTTATAGAAATTTATTACACTCGGAATCCTCTTGTTGCACGAACAAGTCCTCAAGGATGTGTTTGTGCAAGTGCCGCGGAAGAGGAAACTGCGTTTCCTCTTCTGCGGATAAGGGAGTCTGACCTTTCAGGTTGGAAACTCATATCTTTTTTATAAGGAAAATACTGTACTTTTTTGGCCTTTTCATCGATAAAATATTTTGGCATCAAATGCTGAGACAATCAAAGTGTGAAAAAATCAGCACGTTTTCCATTTGTTTTCCACTGTGTTTGAGGTTTACAAACAATTACTATCGACAGAAAAGGTTTTCTGTGAAAAGCTTCTCACTTTTCCTATCCATTTCCACGAAAAAACAGTTACACAAAAATGCCCTTTGGGTATGTTTGTGTATGTCTGTGGAAAACCAATTCCGTGGATTTTTTCCTCTTTCACGGAAGAAAAAAGAAAAAAAATCCGACCAAGCTTTGTTGCTGGAGCGCAGAAAATGTAGCTTATTTTTGTACACCTAACGTAGAGTTTCTTGTAGCGCAGAAAAACATTTCCACAATCGTTACCTTTTCTACAGGCAACCGATGAGCCCTTAGGGTACTAAAGCTTTTCTCCATGTCAGTTAATTTCCACGTATATTAGGATCTGGTTACTATTGCTTTCTTTTATAGGACACATTTGTGTAGTGTATCTGGGTTCGTTTGTACAGTGGGCCTTTTCCGCAGAAATGGGTGGCAACAGGGCGCCCAAACCCCATGCGTTTGGGTGCAGAGAGGATTCCCTCTGCAAGATTTTCAGGCGACGTTATTGAGGACTCATTTTCCGCGGAAGAAAGCTTTAGGTTTTCCAATCTCCATGGCAAGATTTCAATTGCCACGTAAGGGGAAATGCTGGTTTCCTCTTCCCCAGTGCTGCACAAACAGAACCTCTAGCTCTATGCATTTCCATGTAAAAATCTGGCTTTCCTAACCTTCAACAGAAACACTTTTATGCGGATTCACGGAAAATTGCACATCTTGTGATGCTTTTCCTCTAGAAGTTTCAATGGAAACACTATTAAGAGGTTTCATTTGAAAAGTGAAAATGTGCCTTTTTTTCCTTGCAGATGGGGATTCCTTTTCCGTAAAAGAGGAAATGTGGTTTCCTCTTCCGTGACACTTGCACAAATGCATCCTTAGGGTGCATTTGTGCGACAAAAGGATTCCGTGGTAGAGGGGAAAATTGTTCTGATTCCATGCATTTCATTTTTTTGTTGCATTGTGCAACAAATTTTTCTTACGAAAAAATAAAAATGGAACTGATTTTCCTTCATAGAGAGGATTTTAATTTCCTATGGGGGTAGGAATATAGGATTCCCCTCTCCCATGATAACAAAAAATTATAGTACTTGGAATCCTTTCATTGTACAAACAAATCCTTAAGGATGTGTTTGTGCAGGTGTTGCGGAAGAAGAAACTGCGTTTCCTCTTCTGTGAAAAGGGAAGTCCAACCTCTTAGGTTGGAAACTCATATCCTGTTTTGTGAGAAAAAGAAAGTTGTCTTTTTAACCTTTTCATTGATGAAACCCTTCGGTAATGAACGCTGAGACGATCAAAGTACAAAAAAGGCGCTTTCTCCATTTGTTTTCTGCAGTAATTGAGTTCCCTGTCTCCTCGAAGAAGCAGTTACATGAATGTACCCTTCTAGACTAGGAAGGATTTTCTCAATGTCACTGTTTTCAACATATTTTAGAATGGAATCATTGAATCAATCACAATACAGTTACTTTTTGCTGCATTTCTGTAACAACTATTGGATAGATTTCATGAGATTATCTTGCTTTGAAGATGATGTTAGCTTTCTCTATATCATGGTATCAGTTGTGATTCATGTATGTTTGTTCTGGGCGCGTTGTAATGGGGTTCTGATGGTCATTAAGGTCTGCTTGCCTACTTTGTATTGAATTCCTACTAAAAGAGTTTTTGTGGGAGGAGTATTGAAGATGTGAGGGGTCTAAGGCAGAGATCTCGATGGGGCATGCTGCGGTGCACACATGTTTTTCAAAATATATATTTATTTTTTTTCTAATTAGAAACACGCCTTCTCTGTTCATCCATGTCTAGTAGTTACTAGGGCAGCCTCTTTTAACTGAGGCAGACTTTTGGACGGTCTAAACTGCCATCCTCCCAGCCTTCATCTGTTTGCTCTCTTCTTGTTCTTCACTGGTTCCTTCACATACAATTTGTAAGATACAGTGAAGCATATATTTTTTTTAAGGCACTTTATTCATACCCGTTCATTTAATGTGTGTTAAAGTCCCTAATATTTTATAGGCAATGAGCTGATGTCAAAGGAACTAAGGAGTATAAAGATAACGGTTGAGCTGCACAAGAGGCTATCAAGGTGAACCTCTTTGATAGAACATGAGTGCCCACCCCTTACCCTAGTAGAAAACTAAGGAAATTTATGGTACACTGGATCTTCAGCCTTACTGGTTGCTAGTGTAATAAAAGTTTCTTTCTGTAGGAATTCTTTATGAATGAGAGCAATGGGTTGGTGTTAGTTTTTTCTGTTATTAAGAGTGCTTTTGTTAACCATGATTCAATGTCACCTTCAGTTAATGAGTAATTTTTCTCCTTCGACTGCATATTTATTTCCGGTTTGGAAAGCTGCATAGATTGTTGCTCTTCAAGAGAACACCCTTATTGGCGTCCAATTTTAGTAAAACTACCTTTTATGGAGACATGGAAGGTACATGTGCTCACCGCGACAGTCTTCTTCTCATACTTTTGTGGTCATGCAATGACATGCATAGTTTTATTGCACAACCTGGTGGTGCCCATGCGCACTGCCAGAGGCAGAGTACCTTTGGTTCAAATGGGTATGTAGGATCTCCAGCAAATTGAATACTAATTCTTACCTTGAACCTGAAGATATTTAGCATCCTAAATAATGTGAATATAGATAAGCAGGTCATACGAGTGGCATCAATTATCCTTTTCTTTTAGACATCGACATTTTCACACAACACAGGTATATTCATCATTTTCAAAGCCTTGTCCTACCCATGTGAATTTTATTCTGCTATCCCAGTCTATCTTGGGGAAATCCTCAAATGGGTTGCACCTCTTCACATGTATTCTCACTACTTCCCTCCATGTCCTCTTTGGCCTACCATTTTTTCTTTTTTTTTGGCGAAGATGCCATGGTGACCGGGGGAGAGTAAGGAAACATACCCACCTAGGGATTGATCCCCGGGATGGGGCCATTCCATTTGGAGCAGGTTTGCTATTCACAACATCGGCCCTGTGGTTCCCGCCTACTCCTTTTCTTTGGTGGGCTATCAACCTGCATGGAAAAACTCCTCATCGGTGGTGTTGCCTTCGTTGGAAATGTCCTATCTCAAATATTTTTCTAGTTAATTTTTTTTTTATATTACAGTTAAGACTTGACGATTCATCATTTCTAGCGATTGAGTGCTACTTTTTTCTGAAGTAGATTCAATTAGGAGAAAAGTGCCAATTATCTGTTTGATGGAAACTCTTCCTTTTCTTTCGAAAACTGGAGAAAAAACAAGGGACAGAATAATTTAAATGAAGTGACTGTGTAACTCTCTTTCTTGTGTTTTTTTTTATAGATTGTGTATCTCAAATTGGAGAGCTCTTGCCTTTTGAATGGGTCTCTGTTAATTTTGCAAGTACTAGCCATCTTCTATCCATTGCTATATATGAAATATGAATCTCTTTGAAACCTGTGAGATTGAAAGATTGTGAGAGACCCAGGAAGCTTTCCTCGATGGGGTCACTATGTAAAAAACAAAATGAAAGAAGGGAACATATGTAGAGCAGCAGAAGGCTTTCAAAAAACTTTGGAATCTACTTCTTGTCCCTCATTGTATCTAAATCATTTCAATCCTCATTACTTTCTATTGTTATGGATTTCATTATGATATAAGTTGCATAATCAATCCCATGAAAGGATGCCCCGCCCTTTTAAATTTTAATGCGTGGGCTGTCTCAGTGCCCATCAGATAACTTGGCCATATCATTCTGCATCATACATATATGTGACAATTAATGAATGGGTTTGGCTTGATTAGGAGATCAGACATCAATTAATGTATGTGACAGGTAACGAATGGGGCTGGATTTTGACTATGGAGGAAATCCTTATTTTCCTTGGGATCTTCTTTTGCTATGATCTTGAAAATCTTCACCTTGTCCATGATGAGATGCACGGAATGAATGGTATGGATGATAAATGTTAAGGCAATATCATTACCTTATGTTAAAAATTGTAAATTTTGCAGGAGATTTGGTGAATCTAGATAATCCTGATTTATGACTTGAAAATACCCCCAGTAATGTGAATCCTGCCTTTTAAAAGATCTTCAAGTGTCTTTTATAATTATCAGCTTATTTTTTATTTTTTTTTATTTTTTTTTGTCTAAATGGGTACGCTGGTTGGTGGGATGAAAGTTAAACCTACCCATCCAAGGATTGATCCGCAGGCGGTTGCATGAAACTCAGGTGCCAACTCTGGTTTCTTTTATAGTTTTCAGCCAACTTTTATATCATTAAACTTCATCAAGTTTTTATTAATGATATAGAGTAAAAAATCAGAAACTTGAAAATCTACGATGGATGCTGTGCGACGATCAATCAATCCATCATTAATCAGCTACAAGTGCAAAAAAGCCCCAGTAAGTACAAAATAGTTCTTTTCATTACTATTCAAAAAACAGTTATGTTGGCCATCTACTAGCAGAGGCAGCCCACACATTAATCTCTCTCTCTCCATTGATGGATGGATGATACAGAGAAAATTGGCATGGCCCCCTACAGGTAGAGATAACAGGCCTAAACAAACTTATGGTGCTTAGTGACCCGAATCATTCACTCAACCCTGGCCTTATTGCAAGATGATAGACTGAGAACCAAACCACAAATCCAGCCCTTCTCTGGGTTAGCTGTGGTAAACCCAAACCCATTAGTACCCAGAATTTTTATCTTTGTTAGGACTATGCCTAATTAGATTTTATTAATTAGACCGGAGTTTTCAAACCGCCCCTCAGATTCAATCAACCAGGGATTATCTTTTACTAAACACCTTCCAATATATTAGACGTATACAGCAACATTACACCACAAAGAGGAAGCCTATAAATAGGCTGAGTCTTTAGGCCAATGACCAATGAATGCATCTTCCATCTGGGAGAGATGGAAACCATCCCGCAATGACTTTCTGGGTCTAATGTCGAACCACCAATCTAAGGACCTCATTAAGTACGGAGAATTGGGTGTCTCACCACTGCTTAAATGGCCTCACAAGCACAGAATTGGGTGCCTGACCAGCCTCACTGCACACACTACCACGAGGACGATGATTTAACAAGCAAATCTGAGCTGAATTATCTGGATAAAACAAGGGATAATGCACACATACAACAGCAACAATCAAAACTCAAAACGTATCGTCGCAACAAAAAGTTATGAAGAAGAAAACAATTGAACACACAAATGAAAGGTCCCTGAAGAATGACTATTCTACACACTTTAGAGAGAGGACCGTCATTCTGAGCAAAAATTGCAATTGCACACCAATGTCTGTTAAGATCTAATTGTTTGAAAGCATTCAGGGTGAAAAAAATTTCTAATTGTTTGAAACATCCCTGGCTGGAGCTCTGGAGCTTCACAAGTCAAAAATCTGTTTGATCAGAACAGCCATCCACAGGAACTTCAGGCTTCAGCACTAGAATTTACATGATGCTGCAGCGGCTCCTTTCTTCTGTCTGGGTTGGTGTTGTTGCTTGTTGGAACCTATTTGATTCTGAGGGGTTGTATGAAAACTCGGCTGTATCAAGCCCGTACTGTTTTGAAGTTGCATCCAAAAGAACAAGAAAATGATGGATTATTACAAAATGCGGAAACCCAAAACATCTCTCAATGAAATGATTTAAACAGATCACACCTTTTCCCGCATCCGTGTGCTCCATGCATCATTCCTGCTTGGACGCTGATCTAGAGCTGCAGCAACAGGGACTCCAGTTGCAGGTACCTGCCTGTTTATCAATGGCTGACGGATGCTGGATGACCTTGAGGTCATGTGCTCTTCATCACTGTCATAGTCTGCTGGCCTGTTTGCCGCTCTTATAATGAGAGCCAACAAGAATGCTAAAGCCTGCAAGGGGTAAACGTGCAATTTATTAGAACAACGAAAAAAAGTAATGCAGACACATAACTGTAAGGATGATCATGCAAAATCATCAGAACAATAAAAAAGAAATCCTGAAAATTCATAAATTATCTAATGCACACACATAAATGCACATTTCCAAAGCTCTTCATTGTTGTAAAATTTGTGGATTCATTTGTGCCATTCATCTGGTCTATCATCGAACATGAATCAACAAATAGTCTTGAGTGGGGTTCTTTAAAGTGTGCCTCAAAAATATCTATGGTCAACGGTGTAGAATGTATAACAGCACAGTTTAAGACCACTGGATTCACAATGCATCTGACCCAACTCCAAAAGCCTATACTGTAGGAGGCATCCATCCACCTAGAATAGCTTACAGTGACTGAAATGCTATGTTTTTCTGAATCATCTCCCCAACCCTGGAAGAAATGCTATAGCATTTCTTATATTTTGGATGTTAGCATGCCTTGCCATAATTATCAGAATCATACTATTCGTATCCCAAATATTAAGGAAAACGATTCGTATCTATGCAATGAATCCCATTTCCAGATGAATCTTAGGTTTCATATGTGAATCTTATGATTCGATACTCATTTCGTCATGAATCTTACGATTCAAGCGATTTGACCAAGCGAGATTAACTAAAACCAATAAGTTAATATTAATAATCTCTTACCCTGTTTCTTTCTTTACTATTTCTTTCTTTTAGTGTTTTTTATTTTAAAAGGTTATTTAATAGTTAACGAATCCTCTTAAGAATTTTTGTGGCTTTGGGGAGGTTCTAAAAATGAATAAAAGCGTTCAACTGTACGTATGGAGCTCGTCTATATCTTCTTCTTATTTTTTAATCTTTTTTGGTTTTTTTTATGAACACTTGATTGACTTCAAGAGATATCTTACTGTGTAAGATTGGTGGTTTGGATTTTTTTTTTACTTTTACATTTTGATTTAGAGATAACAAAAAATAAATATATATTGATAGCTTAAACTTATTTAACTATTTACACATATCATTTATTATATATTAATATATGTTATGATGTCCTTAATATATTTGTATGATACTTAATATATTTGTATGATAGACTTATTTGTCATTGTATTTACACAGCTATAAATAGAAAAATAGATGGTTATGAATAACTGCTTTTTTTCTTTTTCTTTTTAATTATTAATTATTTTTCAGTGTTATTAGAAAAATAAAAAATCCTACAATTTACGATATGATTCACAATTCAATTCGATTCATGGGTATGAACGATTTGCGATACAATTCCAATTTTCAAAACTATGTGCCTTGCTGCCCTTTAACTGAATTCCCTCCCACCCAGTGCAAAAATCCATGAAATGATCCTAATTAACAGGAAAAATGGTTAACAGGAAAAATGCAAACATGCTGTAAACTAGAGAGCACTCAAGGATGCAAACAGCTGTTTCCATTACTACTGTAGCACAATAAAAATGAATCTAAATCAAGGGCTAAGAGTTATTGTTCCCAATAATACTGTTCCTTAATAATAATAATAATAATAATAAAAGCTTCACCGACCAAGAATGATGGACTTCAGTACGTGACTGACCCTGTGGATTTATATAACAATAAAAAACTTCCTGACAGATTCCTTTCACATAATTGCAATGGTAATTAAGCTTAAGAAATTCAATATTACTCTGAAGGAAGGATATTGTATATCCAATGAAGATTACATATGAATGAAATAGTACAATGTTAATCTGTAATGGCAGGAACCATGTACTATAGGAAGAGAAGGATAATCCTGCACACATATTATAGAATCCTAAGCCACATGTGCATGCCAGTTGGGTTGACAAATAGAAAGGTGAACATACATTTTTTTTTTCTTGAGAACACCTCAAGTATGATCATTCGGACGGATTCTACTCTCAGCTCAAGTATGATCATTTGGACGGATTCTTCTCTCTCTCTCTCTCTCTCCCTTCCTCCCAAGGCGAACATTCCAGAATTTTTTTTTCTTGAGAATGGCTCACGAATGATCACTCAGATTCAGTGGATCCAACAAATTCCAAATCTCTCCCTCTGCCCCTCCCTCTTAAATGTTATTATCAGGTCCAAGTCATAACCAGTCATTCTAAAGATTATAAGTATTCCTTGCCAGGGCCACAAAGTCAGCATTTCGTGCGTACAAAACTGTACGTGTTTGGTGAGAAAAGCTTTCTGCAGGAGATACATTGTGGGCCCATATGTCACAATTCGCAGAGGTTTCGATACGCATTAAATTAGAGGCTCTATTACCTTGCTATTGAACAAGGAAATCATTTCTTTACAAGCCTTTAAATTGAATAAGAGAAAAATCAATAACACTTCACATCATGTAAGATGTACCTCCAAAATAACAGCTCCTAAAGCAACCCATTTTGCGATCTTCCAGTTTTTCTTCAGGAAATCATAAATCATGTCAAAATCTCCAGTTTTGTCAGATGGAATTACCTGCAGGGGCCATTTATACAAGTTACTAGAAAATTAAGGAAAAGCAAGGTAAAATCTACTCTTCTGGCAAAATATTACTCACCTTTCTCCAGCTGTGGTCAAAAAATATGAATGCCGCACATCCCAGCTCTACTAAAATTAACAATATAACTAATAGAGAATACTGCTCAAATTAAGGAAACCGTTCTTCAATAATAGGGAAAAAATGGGGCTTGCAACTCAAACCATTTCAGTTGACCAAGGAATAATATTAAAAATTTAAGTGACACATAAACTATACACTGAAATGACAATGATGCCTCTAAGTTCTGAGATGTTATATATATGAAGAGATTTCAAAAAAGCCACAATTAAATATTTTAAAGATTTTCCAAAGCATCTGAAACGCTTTATCTCATCACATCGTTATCATCATAATAGCCTTGTCCCATCTTACTAGGGTTGGCTGAGTGCTACTATTCTCATAGGTCATTGCAAAACTCAACTATCTCATGCTTGACCTATGCACTCAATATTTTAATGGAATGCAAAGTGTGGTAAGAACAATAGTTCCCTTTGTTTAAAACATTTGGAACATGCCAACAAATATTTATAGTTTGGGGATTTTACCAGAAAAATCCCCTTAAAAGTGGGTGAAGACCAAAAAGGCCATCAAATATCAATAAAGACCATATAGGCCCTCCCGCCACATTTTTCTTTTTTGAATTTTTTGTCTTGCGGAGCAGCAATATCGCCACTTGTGTCTTCTCCTTCTTATTTTTCCAGCCACTGCTCACCTCCAAGTATGCCGCATTTCATGGCAAGACAAAAAACGACTCCGCATCTCAGGTTTTCCTCACTAACGAATTCTTAAATAGCAGAAAGGATCCAAACCCATATCTTTTCACCATCTTCTTCCCCATAACAGCACCACCAACCACCAACCCTCCAATAGCACCTGCCACCACCGCCCTGCAGGCCTGATGCCGCCTTAAACAACGCTCCAGTCTCCAAGCCAACCAACATGTTGTTTGCCATATGTAGAAGAAGCCCTTGACGCCTGGTCCAGAGGACTTAACGCCATAAAAGAAGTAGATGAGGAAGAAGAAGAAATGAGTGGCGATATCACTGCTCAACAGAACAAAAAAAAAAGAAAGAAAGAAAGAAAGAAAACAAGTGGCCCGTTGTTGATCCATAGATTTGTTCTTGCTACCACAGAAGATGACCTCTACGCTATTGGTTTGATCTTCCTACAGTGGAGGAGAGACAGGAGAGCCATAGAGTGGTGTCGGAAAAAATAGACGGTTGCAGAACCCACGCTCCTTCTTTGCAGTATTTTTTTTCTCTAAGATTTTACCAGAAAGAGAAGGGGAAGATTTGAGTTGCAAAAAACAATAGGTATTTGAGGAGAGATATGGAAGAAGAGAAGGGTGGTTTTCCTAAGCGAGATTATAGAGGATAGAGGAGGAGAAGGAAAGAGGGAATGAGTTTTTAGGGGTTTAATTGGCAGGGGAGTGGCGATATCGCCGCCATGTGAAATGAATAAATAAATAAAAACCAAAAAGGGTCCGTGGGACCACCACAGTAGATGCAAAAGATTTAGGGCCAAATTTTTCCGGTAAAATCCCCTATAGTTTTGTAGTCATATAATTTAGTCCTATAAACAAAAATAAAGATGATGTTAATATAACATAACCTTTTTTTCTTTATACCGCCTGAAGCTCTGTCAGATTATATAATAAATGAAGCAGACAGCGATAATAACTTTGGGCTGAAATCTCCTTGCCAAGAGAAAACTAAAAGTTTAAATTCTACACTTCTTTTTCTTCCAAAGTGTCTACCATTAAGTAACTAAAGCCTGTCCCAAAAGTGCATAACTAATAGCTAGAAACATAAAATCATTCATAAATTCAGCACTAAAAGGGTATCATAAATCAGGATACACAAGAAAGGCAACATCCATTCCTGGTTGCTGCTCCAATACAACCAAAGCAAGAGACGACGAAGAGAATAACTCCAACAGCAATGAATAAGTAAATGAACCTGCGAAGCATTATTATGTCACGCTTATTAGCAAAAGCATAATCAGCGGTTGTATTATGGACACTGCACCCCGTGATGAACGATGTATGCCTGATAGTACAAGAAATGATACAAGCACAAAATGTTTACAGGGTTGAAGGAGGGTGCATCTCGCAAATGGACAGTCCATTGGCAAGAGTAGATTAAAAAGTTGCATCCTCCACTGTTGAAGGTAGATGTGTTACAAGTTCCCTGTGCATCAACTTAACAGAGATGATTAAAGTTGAAGCTAAGAATACGATAAACTAAAAAGTTTCATTCTGTCATTTTGACCACATAATCCATCATCGAATTTTAAAGTATCCCATATGTGTGTGTCCAATGTGGAACTTAAACCAAACAGGAACCTGTAACAGAGTTGGAATGTGCCCACTCATGGTTGTGGATTCCAGTCATGTTACAAATAGATAAAATAAAATAAAACGTATAACCCAAACAATGATGTTTGAATCCTTAAAAAAACTTGAGTTCCTGACTTGCGTGCTTTGTATGGGATTTTTCTTCTTTTAGAACTCCAAATCTAATTGTGTTTAAACTTTAAACTCCAGAGAAGCTAGTTAACTAGAATCAATAGCAAACTCTATAACCTAGGAAAGGATGAACCATGAATATCATCAGAGAATATTTCAACTCAAAAAAATAGAAAAATAGTTGTAGAAGTTTTTCCCTAAATGGGTATCCAATCTGTTCCATATGATACATATACATTATATGTTTTGGTATGATATGGTGCCCCGGATGCACTCCAATTCTTGGTTGTAAATCGATCCAGTAACAGATAGAATGACCTGGATGCAGATTGGAAATACCCCAAAAGAATGTGACTTCTCTTGCGGTCTTCCTTAAACCTGTGCAGTAGGCCACTAATTGAAGGTTTAAGATCTTTCTCCACTAGGAGATTTTTGGTAATATGAAGGCATTCCCTCTCCATGGTCAGACTCACCAGATTAACATCTGAACAACCAAAATAAATTGGTCACATCAAGACACTTTTAATTCCTCACACCATCTCACCAACAAGGCAACAACCCTTACATTCCAATTTATCAATATGCTCCAATATGATGCATTCAGCATTAATCTACTCTATACCTAAATACCCATTTTCATTTTCATCAAAATGCAGCAAAAACAGCTCAATCCAAAGTTTACTATCCAATCATCCAACTGTAAAGAAAGAAATACATAGAGCCATACCAAGCTTTAGGCAGCTTATCGAGAATGTCTGTTGAAAGAGAGAGAATTAGCAGCATAGGCCTACCCATCATCACCAATTCATGATCCCCACTAGCAGGTGAGACCTCGGGCGGGAACGGTTCGACCTCAGAAGCCCTCTTCCATTCAACCAGCAGATAAATACCATAACCCACCATCCCCAATCCAGCAACTGTCAGCAGAAAATTAAGAATCTTCAACAAGCATTCCAAACAGCCTCTACACGCCATCTCCCTAATTTCAAAAAACCCCAGATATCCCTCCTCCTCCTTCTTCAGCTCAGCTCCTCTCTATTTCATAATCTCATCGACCAACCGATCAAAACCGCATTCGCAAAAGCCCTAAAAAGAAACAAATGTTAGGGTTTCATATTGAAAAACTCCTAAAAGGGTGGGATTTTGCAAAAAGATGAAATCTTGACAAACTGCATGAGAGAATCTTCTACCGATTCGTCTCGGATCGCGCGAAAGATTAGACATCGCGGGAGAAATTACAAAATGGGCATGTGATTTCTAGGGTTTTGAGTGGAAGAGAAAAAATCACGAACAGGAAAAAAAATGCATGAAAACCGTTTTCAATCTCTTTCGAATCGATTTGCTCAAGATCATGATCAGAAAAGGCAAAAAAGATTGTAACTCTGGTGGATTTCATGGAAAAGATTGCAACTTTCCAAGAGAATTACTGTTGATTCCTGCGCGAATAGGAAAAAAATGCATGAAAACCGTTTTTTTTTTTTTTTCTCTCTTTCGAATCGATTTGCTCAAGATCATGATCAGAGAAGGCAAAAAAGATTGTAACTTTGGTGGATTTCATGGAAAAGATTGCAACTTTCCAAGAGTATTACCTTCGATTCCTGCAAAATCTGGAATTCTGAGATTGGAAGGTGTTTGGATTGAATCGAGAAATTCAAACTTCGCGAATGGAAATGATTTGCCAGAGAGAGATTGAGAGAGCTTTTGTTGAGTTTTGGCTACTGCAGAAGGGAAAGACAGAGAGGCTAATTATAGTTGGCACGTGGCGAATGATGAGATGGTTGAAGAAATGAACGGTGGATGATGGAGAGAAAGAGATATGGACGGCAAGAGGAAAAGGATGTCTATGATAGAGGATTGGTTGAAATTACGTTATTAGCCTAGGGCATTCGGCTTAAACGGTTGATAAAATGTTGGGACGTAAATGCGGGATCGATTCTCCCAAGTTTTTAATTTGTTAAAAATTCGGTTTGAATCTTTATTTAAGTCCCGATAAATAAATGAGTCCGGATCCAGATCCGATTCACCTTAGTTTGAACTCGAGACCCGACTTATTACCTCAATTTTCAAAAATTTCTCATAAAAGTCATGTCTTTTTTACCTGGATCCAGACTCATTCCATATAAGGTTATGGTTTCGGTTCCAATGTCAAGAAATCGGTTCAAAAAGAGTTCAGGTTTTGGGTCCAAATCCGGTTCCACCTTCTCCTTAACGGTTCCGATTCCACCATGGACCCGAACCGGAATCGATCCGTCTATGGCTCCAATAAAACGGTTAATGATTTTATCTCTTGAGGGTATTCCAGTCTTTTCCGAAAACACGGCAGTGATTAAGATATGGAGTTTTTTTCTTCAAAATGGCCCTTGTATTTCACGAAATCTCACAAAGGGTCTTCTTATTTTATGTTTTTTTTTTTTACTATATCTCCCTTAACTAACCGTCAACCTGTAAAGAAAACTAAGTATATTCTCCATTTTTTGTTATTTTTTTAACCGATTATAGGAAAACTTTATTTTTATTATTAACGGAGGAGGATGTCTTAGCCCTTTGGGCGGAAAACTTAAATGACCCAAATGATGATTTTTCTAAAATGCACATTTTCACAAATGTTGAAGCAGTTCACATTTTCACCCATTTGGATATACTAAGGTCCTTGATACCATTTTACAATGTTTTTGAACATCGTTCATCATCCAATTTTAGTGTAAGAATTTTTCACATGGAGTTAAAAACCATTTGATGGGGCTTGATATCATATTGCCATGGCTCCCTTGGCCATTATCATAGATTTAAGGCGGCTACCTCAACTTAAATGGATTTTGTAAGGTTTGCTAAACTTAGACAAAAGGTATTGGTATCATTTGTACATAATGACTAATGGATATTTATTCCATTATTAGACTAAAGGGGGTTTAGTAAAAATATAAAAAATAAGTTTTTTTTTTTTTTTTTTAGAATATTGTTTGAAAATACAGGAGCTGCTATGTAAAAACCTCTAAAGTATAGCAGGGCAGTCTGATACAGACATAAAAAATGGGCCACAATAGTCAAGTGGGACCCACTTTCATGTGCAAATGATCAGATGACCCACTCATGTCTAAACCCCATCATGATTGGATATTTTATAATATAATACAAAATGCAGCTGTTTTGAAATGAGAATGTTGCTGCAGGCAACACCCATTCATTGGATACCAGTGCCACTTGCATGTGATGGTGGGGCCCACCACCACAATATCAATTTGGATGGAGAGTGTTTGCCTTTTTCTGCTTGGTTGGAAAGGAATCAGGTGGTGGGCCACCCCAACCCCATTCAAGGACATCAGCAGCTACTTTTCTTTCTTAATTCTAAAAAGGCATCCAAAGAAGAAAGTATGAAAGGGACTTTCTTCCTGGCCAAATTCAAAACCACACCAACCAACATTATTGAATTCTTCTGGGTACATATTATATATATAACAAACGACAACAATGACACTATCAAACCTAATCTGATCCATTTCTCAAATCAATTCTGATCATTGCCACATTCTAAAACCATTGCAATTTTGACTAAAATTGAAGAAACAATGATGAAAAAATGACTAATCTTTCTCTTTTATGTGATATGGCTAGTGAGGACGAGCCTACAAATATGGTAGTACATCAGCGGCGAAGCTTGGATTTTCTTTTCAATAAGTCTATATGGACCGAATTGTTGGCCCGATTTGGAGACCGATCCCAGCTGGACGGTGAGCTGGAATCCAGCTGGGATGATTTTGAAGACTGAAACAAAAGGAAAATGAAAGCCCGCTGAATACTGGATGAAATTCGCCCGCTCCCGCTCTCTCCATCAGGCGACCCTCTGTCTCTCTCTCTCTCTCTCTCGCGCGCGACCCTCTCTTCCGATCAGCAGCTCTCTCTCTCTCTGTCTCTCTCGCTCAACCCTCTCTTCCGATCATCAGCTCTCTCTCTGTCTCTCTCGCGCGACCCTGTCCATCCCATCGCAGCGCCTCCCTACTAAAATCTCAGCAGGGTCATCTTCCATCCCATTGCAGCGCCTCCCTGCTAAAATCACAGCGTCTCTCTCGCCTCAGGTTTGGTGTTTTCTCGAATCCCTCTGTTTTTGTTTCCACTTTTGGTAAAGAGATTTCCAGCTTCTACTATTCTCATCCATTTTTCACAATGGAAATGGAAGTTTTACTTTACTTCACTTTACTTTACTTGTTTCAGGTTTTCTCCTTCTCTTTCATTTCTAGGGAGATTATAGGGTTTTTTTTGGGGGGAACCATAGATTATTGAACCTGTGCAGGATTAAAATTAGAAACCAGGGTTTTTGTCTTTTGTGTATGCCAGATGTTTGATTGATGGCGTGTTTGGGAACTACCATGAATTTGTAGGTGGAATGAAACCCACCTCGTTCTTTATCTAGGGTAGTATCATGAGCAGGGACCAGATTAGATGGGAAACCATTCACCTTTCCCAGCCCAGTGCCCAGCCCTGGTTCTGCCTCTGCCTACTTGGAATTTCTTAGATAGGAAATTCATATGGATAATCTTTTTTAATGCTCTAATTATTTTTAAGAACTTCTACCATAAGTCGCCATTTGTAGTACTTGAACAGGTCTGCTGGCGCATTCTATGATCCACGGAGAAGCTCTCAATGCAAATCCATGTTTTGAGACATGTAAAAATAAATAAAAAAATGCTCTATGTGATTCAGCATTATTCTATTCTTTTGCATCAGGATAAGATGATCTAAGTAGATCATATACAATCACTTGTCAAATCCCATGATGTAAGCATATGGAACTGATATCCTTCCAGTGATTCTTTTTATGCATGTTCACTGGCTTAGCTTTTTCAATTTAACTGTTTGTTTTCATCAGAAGGCTACTATGAGATAGTGAGATGAGTGAATTCTTCAAGTAGTATATCAGGTAATGTACAGCTTCTATTATTTACTTTTAGAAACATCTTAGCCTATCAGTTCCTGATCTCTGCCTTACTCTATACTGGAAATCCTGAGCGGTGCTTTTTAATATGAAAATAGAAAGCCATGAGTTTTATATATTTGTATCCGCTGATATATGCTACATGAGTGTGCCACCATCAGGAGAGATTGCATGTCCATGTGGTGCATTAGTGGGCTAAATGGCTGATGGCTGATGGCTGCACTTTCTTTTCTTCTTACAGAACATTCAGCATATGTCTTGAATGTAATTATGAGAACACACTCATTGGCTGCTGCTGTCTTTACCACATATATCTTTCTTAAGGCAAAGCTTGTACTTACTAATCAAACTAAGGATGAATGGATTAATGGCTTATAATATAAAATTACTGCAGTACTCATAGATTTTACTTATTTTTGTTTCAACAGTTTATTTATTGTCTTCAAGTATTTTTTTTTTTCAAAATCAATTTGGATGTGTGAGGTGTCTAATCAAATTACAAATAATTGAATTGTAATATTTCTATATTTAAAAGTTTTGGAAAATTCCAAGATGGGTGGACTTGCTCAGTAGAGTCTCTCTTGTTTGAAATATGGTCTTGCATGCTGGTCAGAACTTGCTTGAAATATGTTGCATATAGATTGTTTGAACCGAGCTAAGTATCCATGTCAGGCACATATAGGATACGATGTTTTATCTGATTCTTCATGGATTTTTCATTACTAATTTAAACATTGCTTTTTTTTTTTGTTAAATGAATTTAATAATTTTTTAGCTGATTCTTTTAATCAATTTCTTTTTTTTATTTATTTAGCTCTGGTAAATAGTCATCCACCCAAACCCAAACGCACCACCAAAGTCCCTTGCCAAAGAGAGGTGCCCCACCACTGAGCCACCAGTGGATAGGCATTTTGTCAATTTTTTTGATACTTGATAAGATATTATTATGTATTTTCTTCTTTTGAAGTCTTACTGAAGCATAAAATATTTAGTACTTGATTATTTACAGTAAGATTTGTATCAATTTTTATGGTACCACTTTTGTGTCCTATTCTTAGTTAAAATAAATATTTGCTATATTACTGAAATTTATTAGAATTTACACTGAATCCATGAAGCTTAATGGATTTGCCAAATTGGCCGACACCTTTTATCTGTTTCAGAATTTTGACACATGTACCTGTGCTTAAGCAACTTAATGTTGAAACAGATACTTGATTAAAATTATTTGAATACCTATTTGAGGCAGAACTGAAAATTAAATCTTTTTAAATTTATTTTGAACGCTGAATTTTGTCAGGAGTCCATAAATTTAGTGTTGGAAATTTTAGGCTTATATCATATTTTGATCAAAGTGATCCCAGCCAATTCTGACTATTCCGAGTTTTCCCGGACAACCATGATTTGAGTTGACATCGTATAGTGAATTAACCTTAAACCAAGTAGCCATGGATTTCATTGCTCAAATATTCCTTATCCATCATGTGCATCAGCTGCCTGTTTTTGTTAGAATATCCATCCCTAGATGGGGCGAAGACTAAAGTGTTGGTGGTTGTTATATGTAAGTGACCATCTAATTTTTCCATCTTTGCTGCTACACATTTTCTCATCATGTTCCCTCTTAAATTGTTTGTTATACTCCATTGCCTATAATTTTCTTATTTTCACCCATCTCCAACAAATTACCCATCCAATTTCCTATTTTCATGTTATGAAAATGACAAATATCCATTTATCATCATCTCCTTATGGCATATTAGAAGAAATAGTAGAAAATGAATTTTACTCCAAGGTCTTCTGAATGAAGGCAAGCACTGTTATGGACTTATGGTTCCTTTTGTCGGATCATGTTTTACTCTTTATTATACAACTCCTTCTCCTTGTTCTATTTTTTTTGTCTGTTTCTTTCATTCCTTCTTCTTTTCTTTCTTTTTTCTTTGTTCTTGGAATAGGATGAAATCCGGCATTATAGGAAAAAAATAGCAGCACATTTATTGCTTGGTCGAATACCGAATGACAAACATGAAGACTCATAGGCTGACCTGGCAGAGTTTCGTATGGAACGGGTAAAAACAAAAACTATCGTCTTATCAATATTTCTTCTTTATGGTGTTGGTGATCAAATTAATACTCTTACATTTTTATTGTCTGGTGATTTTTTTTTTTTTTTTTGTTTTCTAACATTGATCTCATATTTATTGCAGGTGGTGTACAAAATTTCTTGTATAGAAATATGTGTTCATGTGAGGGAGTTCAAGAGATTCTGAAACGATGATGTCCCTATTTTGGGATTTCAGAACTTCAGTCATTCAACCCTTTTTTGGATCGAATACAACCTAGGCTCATTTGAGAATATTTTATATCAACTAGCCACACTCCATGCTCACTTGATATACAATGCAGGACCAAGTTTTAGAAGACGGTTCTTCTCAAGACGGATTTATGGCACATGCTGTGCTATTTTGAGCTCCTTGTGACAGATTTTGTATAGACAACTTGCAGATAGCTGTTAATTAATCTCTTGTATATGACTGGAACAATCTTTCAGATTGGATGTTATTAATGTAATTATTGTAAATTTGATCAATGTAAGTAGTGCTTCACCAGATTACTTGCCAATCTAATTGGTCCCCTTTTGTATTCGAAGTAAAATATTGGTATTAGATGCCATATGCGAAGGTCTGACAAAGCAAATTCACAGGTTTCAATTCTGTGTAATAAGGTTGGATGAAAGAAATATTGTGTTATTATTGTTTCATTCAGCAAACCCTTGTATTGGATATAAAATCTTCAGACTTCAAGATGGCAGGGCAATACTATGGTTTGAATCTTTATATGCGTAGGTTCAACCCAGATTGAGAAGGTTTTATGAATAAAATACAGTTGGTTTCGGGTGGTCATCGGCAAAGTCCACCTCTATTCGATGTAAAATCTATTTATTAGATGGTATGCGTAGGTCTCACAAAACACATTCGCAGTTTCAGCTCTGTATACTAAGGTTGGTTGAATGAAATACTGAGGTTTCAGTGTTTCATTAGACTTGACCAACCTGTATTCGATATCAAACATTGGGGATATGAGAAGGTCTGACAAAGAATATTCATAGGTTTTAAAACTGGATGGTAAGGATATATGCAATAAATACTGAGGTTGAAGTGTTTAATGACCCCTGTATTCGATATAAAATTTTGAATATATGGCAGGGCAATACTAAGGTTTGAATTGTTATATACTGAGGTTGAGCTTCTGTTTGAGAAGGTTGAATGAATAAAATACTGAGGTTTCAGGGAGGTCATAAAGCAAAGTCCACCTCTATTCGATGTAAAATCTATTTATTAGATGGTATGCGTAGGTCTCACAAAACATATTCGCAGGTTTTAACTCTGTGTACTAAGGTTGGTTGAATGAAATACTGAGGTTTCATCTTTTCGTTAAACAAGAGACCAACCTGTATTCGATATAAAATCTTGAGGATATGAGGTCTGACAAAGAATATTCATAGGTTTTAAAACTGTATACTAAGGATATATGCAATAAATACTGAGGTTGAAGTGTTTAATGACCCTTGTATTCGATATAAAATTTTGAATATATGGCAGGGCATATACTAAGGTTTGATTCGTTATATACTGAGGTTAAGCTTCTGTTTGAGAAGGCTGAATGAACAAAATACTGAGGTTTCAAGGCTGTCATTAGGCACTACTTACACCTTTATTCGATGTAAAATCTATTTATTAGATGGTATGCGTAGGTCTCACAAAACATATTCGCAGGTTTCAACTCTGTGTACTATGGTTGGTTGAATGAAATACTGAGGTTTCATTGTTTCGTTAGACAAGAGACCAACCTGTATTCGATATAAAACCTTGGCGATATGAGGTCTTACAAAGAATATTCATAGGTTTTAAAACTAAATACTGAGGTTGAAGTGTTTAATGACCCCTGTATTCGATATAAAATTTTGAATATATGGCAGGGCATATACTAAGGTTTGAATCGTTATATACTGAGGTTGAGCTTCTGTTTGAGAAGGTTTTATGAATAAAATACTGAGGTTTCAGGGTGGGCATAAACTAAGTTTGAATCTATTTCATTCAGCGTGGTTCATATACTATGGTTTAAATCTTGATATGCGTAGGTTCAACCCAGATTGAGAAGGTTTTATGAATAAAATACTGAGGTTTCAGTGTGGTCATTAGGCAAAGTCTACCTCTATTCGATGTAAAATCTATTTATTAGATGAACTTTGCCTAATGATCACCCTGAAACCTCAGTATTTTATAATAAATAGATTTTACATCGAATAGAGATGGACTTTGCTTAATGACCTCCCTGAAACCTCAGTATTTTATTCATTCAACCTTTTCAAACAGAAGCTCAACCTCAGTATATAACGATTCAAACCTTAGTATATGCCGTGCCATATATTCAAAATTTTATATCAAATACAGAGGTCATTAAACACTTCAACCTCAGTATTTATTGTATATATCCTTAGTATTTAGTTTTAAAACCTATGAATATTCTTTGTAAGACCTCATATCCCCATGGTTTTATATTGAATACAGGTTGGTCTCTTGTCTAACGAAACAATGAAACCTCAGTATTTCATTCAACCAACCTTAGTACACAGAGTTGAAACCTGCGAATATGTTTTGTGAGACCTACGCATACCATCTAATAAATAGATTTTACATCGAATAGAGGTGGACTTTGCCTAATGACCTCCCTGAAACCTCAGTATTTTATTCATTCAAACCTTCTCAATCTGGGTTGAACCTACGCATATCAAGATTCAAACCATAGTATTTCCCTACCATCTTGAAGTCTGAAGATTTTATATCCAATACAGGGGTTTGCTGAATGAAACAATAATAACACAATATTTCTTTCATCCAACCTTATTACACAGAATTGAAACCTGTGAATTTGCTTTGTCAGACTTTCGCATATGCCATCTAATAACAAGATTTTACATCGAATACAAAAGGGGACCAATTAGATTGGCAAGTAATCTGGTGAAGCACTACTTATATTGATCAAATTTACAATAATTACATTAATAACATCCAATCTGAAAGATTGTTCCAGTTATATACAAGAGTTTAATTAACAGATATCTGCAAGTTGTCTATACAAAATCTGTCACAAGGAGCTCAAAATAGCACAGCATGTGCCAAAAATCCATCTTCTGAAGAAGGTCGTCTTCTAAAACTTGGTCCTGCAACACGAAATATCTTGAATTAATCTCAAGCAAAATAAAAGTTTACTAAGAAAGTATGAACTGCATTTTTAAACAATGCTTATCAAATTGAGATTCAATTACCCATTGAACTATCCTGAAGCTCGCTCTTGTATAGAATATGAAAGATAGTTCCATTCATATACAAAAGATTAAGTAACATATATATGCAATTTGTCTATAAAAAAAGGGTTTGGCTTTCTACCCTTAGTGCATCCAATTGTAATAAACCTCTTTTTTCCATCCAATCCCTTTTTTGAGGTTCGTTGGGCGACAGCAAACCCGATCTGCCTGGCATATCCTGCATAATATTCATGTACTTCTTCAATTGAACCAAATATCATTCCCCTCTGAGGTTCCATTACTACCTCTTTTAAGTGTTCGCTTTCCTCCAAGGTCTTCTCCATCTCAACACTATTTAATTCATGATAAACCGTCCCCATTTCAATTTCATTGACGTCTCGATCAAATTCACGTGGTAACCCATCTTCTTCCATGCTTTTAAAAAACAAACAAAATATTCATGTGTTTAGAATAACTCGATAAAAGAAATGCAAGTATTATGAAAAATGAAGCATCATTTTGTAAATCTAAGCTAGAGCATTCACCTTTTATTCTTTTTCATTAGCAACATAACTTGAGCCTACGTATCATTCATACCCAACCATAGAGAGTATGTGGGAGAGAGAGAGAGAGAGAGAGAGAGAGAGAGAGAGAGAGAGAGAGAGAGCCAAACCAAATCATTTATAGCCCTCCAAATGGCCCAGTAGAGAGCTAGAACTCATGATTTAGACAAATTGTCTCTAATTGTATTCTTTCTCCATTCATATTCAACCCCATTATCAGCGCGACATCTTGAGGTAGAATTGGAAGGAGCTTTCCTCCAAGTTGAAATGCACTTTTTTCATTAACCCACCGAGTTATTATCGTTGACAAAAATGTACGCTGGCATTTCAAGTTCGCAGGCATCTCTGTAAAATGTTTAAAAGGTGTTTCTCCAATCGCATTAATATGAACATCTTCTAACTTTAAATCCTCGATGAACTTGATAAACCTTGAAGGGCAGCATTTCGTATCTAATTTTACAATTTCATTTGTATTTTGGTTGGCCTGTATCAAATTACAACAAAAAAAAAAAAACACGAAATTCAAATGAGAAGACACTAATGAATTGAAGTCATGTTCAGTGATTACCATGATTCAATCTATACTCCCTCCCTTCGATATTAAATCCAAGGAAACTTCAGCAGCCAACCCAATCAGCAGTACCAAAACGACCCAACTAGAAATGAACAAGAAAAAAAAAATCAAAAATAAAAACCCAATCACCAAAAAAATCAAAGAAGAAAACATGAAACCAGCACCCCTATTCTCCTTTCCTTACTGCATGCTCTCTCTCTCTCTCTCTCTCTCTCTCTCTCTCTAATCAAGATCCAAGTACCTCAACACCTGTGACTGACACTCTTATCATTAATAGGAAACAGGGGCCAAGAAAGAGAGATAAAACTGAACAAGGGTTAGTAAGCCTGCCGCTGCCTGTAGCAATGACATGTTACATTTAATGGTATACGTACATATAGAATTTTCAGGTAGCCTTAATAAAGAGTAAAACATGATCCGACAAAAGGAACCATAAGTCCATAACAGTGCTTGCCTTCATTCAGAAGACCTTGGAGTAAAATTCATTTTCTACTATTTCTTCTAATATGCCATAAGGAGATGATGATAAATGGATATTTGTCATTTTCATAACATGAAAATAGGAAATTGGATGGGTAATTTGTTGGAGATGGGTGAAAATAAGAAAATTATAGGCAATGGAGTATAACAAACAATTTAAGAGGGAACATGATGAGAAAATGTTTAGCAGCAAAGATGGAAAAATTAGATGGTCACTTACATATAACAACCACCAACACTTTAGTCTTCGCCCCATCTAGGGATGGATATTCTAACAAAAACAGGCAGCTAATGCACATGATGGATAAGGAATATTTGAGCAATGAAATCCATGGCTACTTGGTTTAAGGTTAATTCACTATACGATGTCAACTCAAATCATGGTTGTCCGGGAAAACTCGGAATAGTCAGAATTGGCAGCTGGGATCACTTTGATCAAAATATGATATAAGCCTAAAATTTCCAACACTAAATTTATGGACTCCTGACAAAATTCAGCGTTCAAAATAAATTTAAAAAGATTTAATTTTCAGTTCTGCCTCAAATAGGTATTCAAATAATTTTAATCAAGTATCTGTTTCAACATTAAGTTGCTTAAGCACAGGTACATGTGTCAAAATTCTGAAACAGATAAAAGGTGTCGGCCAATTTGGCAAATCCATTAAGCTTCATGGATTCAGTGTAAATTCTAATAAATTTCAGTAATATAGCAAATATTTATTTTAACTAAGAATAGGACACAAAAGTGGTACCATAAAAATTGATACAAATCTTACTGTAAATAATCAAGTACTAAATATTTTATGCTTCAGTAAGACTTCAAAAGAAGAAAATACATAATAATATCTTATCAAGTATCAAAAAAATTGACAAAATGCCTATCCACTGGTGGCTCAGTGGTGGGGCACCTCTCTTTGGCAAGGGACTTTGGTGGTGCGTTTGGGTTTGGGTGGATGACTATTTACCAGAGCTAAATAAAAAAAAAAAAGAAATTGATTAAAAGAATCAGCTAAAAAATTATTAAATTCATTTAACAAAAAAAAAAAGCAATGTTTAAATTAGTAATGAAAAATCCATGAAGAATCAGATAAAACATCGTATCCTATATGTGCCTGACATGGATACTTAGCTCGGTTCAAACAATCTATATGCAACATATTTCAAGCAAGTTCTGACCAGCATGCAAGACCATATTTCAAACAAGAGAGACTCTACTGAGCAAGTCCACCCATCTTGGAATTTTCCAAAACTTTTAAATATAGAAATATTACAATTCAATTATTTGTAATTTGATTAGACACCTCACACATCCAAATTGATTTTGAAAAAAAAAAATACTTGAAGACAATAAATAAACTGTTGAAACAAAAATAAGTAAAATCTATGAGTACTGCAGTAATTTTATATTATAAGCCATTAATCCATTCATCCTTAGTTTGATTAGTAAGTACAAGCTTTGCCTTAAGAAAGATATATGTGGTAAAGACAGCAGCAGCCAATGAGTGTGTTCTCATAATTACATTCAAGACATATGCTGAATGTTCTGTAAGAAGAAAAGAAAGTGCAGCCATCAGCCATCAGCCATTTAGCCCACTAATGCACCACATGGACATGCAATCTCTCCTGATGGTGGCACACTCATGTAGCATATATCAGCGGATACAAATATATAAAACTCATGGCTTTCTATTTTCATATTAAAAAGCACCGCTCAGGATTTCCAGTATAGAGTAAGGCAGAGATCAGGAACTGATAGGCTAAGATGTTTCTAAAAGTAAATAATAGAAGCTGTACATTACCTGATATACTACTTGAAGAATTCACTCATCTCACTATCTCATAGTAGCCTTCTGATGAAAACAAACAGTTAAATTGAAAAAGCTAAGCCAGTGAACATGCATAAAAAGAATCACTGGAAGGATATCAGTTCCATATGCTTACATCATGGGATTTGACAAGTGATTGTATATGATCTACTTAGATCATCTTATCCTGATGCAAAAGAATAGAATAATGCTGAATCACATAGAGCATTTTTTTATTTATTTTTACATGTCTCAAAACATGGATTTGCATTGAGAGCTTCTCCGTGGATCATAGAATGCGCCAGCAAACCTGTTCAAGTACTACAAATGGCGACTTATGGTAGAAGTTCTTAAAAATAATTAGAGCATTAAAAAAGATTATCCATATGAATTTCCTATCTAAGAAATTCCAAGTAGGCAGAGGCAGAACCAGGGCTGGGCACTGGGCTGGGAAAGGTGAATGGTTTCCCATCTAATCTGGTCCCTGCTCATGATACTACCCTAGATAAAGAACGAGGTGGGTTTCATTCCACCTACAAATTCATGGTAGTTCCTAAACACGCCATCAATCAAACATCTGGCATACACAAAAGACAAAAACCCTGGTTTCTAATTTTAATCCTGCACAGGTTCAATAATCTATGGTTCCCCCAAAAAAAAACCCTATAATCTCCCTAGAAATGAAAGAGAAGGAGAAAACCTGAAACAAGTAAAGTAAAGTGAAGTAAAGTAAAACTTCCATTTCCATTGTGAAAAATGGATGAGAATAGTAGAAGCTGGAAATCTCTTTACCATAAGTGGAAACAAAAACAGAGGGATTCGAGAAAACACCAAACCTGAGGCGAGAGAGACGCTGTGATTTTAGCAGGGAGGCGCTGCAATGGGATGGAAGATGACCCTGCTGAGATTTTAGTAGGGAGGCGCTGCGATGGGATGGACAGGGTCGCGCGAGAGAGACAGAGAGAGAGCTGATGATCGGAAGAGAGGGTTGAGCGAGAGAGACAGAGAGAGAGAGAGCTGCTGATCGGAAGAGAGGGTCGCGCGCGAGAGAGAGAGAGAGAGACAGAGGGTCGCCTGATGGAGAGAGCGGGAGCGGGCGAATTTCATCCAGTATTCAGCGGGCTTTCATTTTCCTTTTGTTTCAGTCTTCAAAATCATCCCAGCTCACCGTCCAGCTGGGATCGGTCTCCAAATCGGGCCAACAATTCGGTCCACATAGACTTATTGTTTTCTTTTTGGGGTTTGGTAATGCACGGCTAATAATATTTTTAGTAAGGTTTGAGTTTATGTTTTTTAACTAATAGCAGAGAAATTCTAAATCCTAAATTTTGAAAGATATGATCTTTCAAAAGTTTGTGAGCACAATTAAAACATGGAATATTGGTGCTCACAGGAGCACATTCAGACCACATAAAAGAATTATTTTCTTCTTGTGCTAGGCAGTATATCACATCAACTCAAATATGACTCATGTCAGATTCATCATATGCAAGTCTATGACTATCCATCCACAATTAATTTGTGAAATCTGATTGGTTAGTTGTCACCGAGTCATGCTAAGGTTAATGGTGAAATCTTGTGAGAGGTTTGAAGCTCCACCGTGGGTTCCATTTGTTGAATATCTAAACCATTTGAAGTAAATGCTTTCATTTTAGTAGGCTTTTCCCAAACTTAACTCTGGAGTCTTAGATTCCCATACTTTACTTACGATGCATCAGTTGACATAAGATTTTATACGGTTGGTAAATTTTTGATAGGATGAAACAATATATCTCATTGTTTCAACGAAACAGGGATCTAGACTCTTTACTCTAATAGAATCCACCAACTTTACCATGAAGATAAGGGTCTTAATTTTTGGGAGCATCTCCTACTGAAGTAAAATTTGGGTACATGCCATGAAGAGAAGGGTCTTAAGTTTTATAGGTTCTAATTTTAATTAGGCGAGCCTCACTGAGAAATTCCACTTTGCTTTTCTGAGAAGCTAAAAAATTAAGGAAGGTGGTAAGGAGCGACAATTCTCACCTGCCTATCTAAGGTTCGAATCCTAAGTATATCACCTTTGCTTGTGTGTGCGAGCTCCTTTCCTATTTATGTGGACTTTCTTTTCCACTTTGAGTGGACTGTCTCCCCATGTGTGTGCATGAGCTCTCTCTTCGATCCCAGCCACCTCTAGTTGGGATAAAATAAAAAGGGTTTGGGGGTGTGGGGATGGGGAAGAGGATCCAATTCCAACCTGAGCCTGACCTGCTTACAGCCCTACTTTGTCTTCAAAAGCAACATAAAAGTCATGGCGCCCTTACCTCTAACAGGAGTTGGCGGGTACTGAAAGGAACGCTGACACCCAGCGTACGTTAGCACAACTTCTAACCTTTTCCAACTCAGTTGCATTTTCTTCTTAGTCACTATTACATGGTTCCTTCTTAGCACTTTTTTGTATGGTCATTTGAAAAACACTGAAACTGTTCTTTTTTTTTTTTTTTCTTACTTCAAGCAGATGATTTGAAAAAAATTATAGAAGATGCTCATCAGCTCATGAAAAGAAATGTGAAAAAAAAAGGGATAAAAGGAACCAGCTTTCTGCTTCCAACTGGAACCAAGGCTCTTGACATGTTGTTTGACACTCAATGTTGTGATATCACTAATTGTATTTGGGTTCTTTACCAAATTGGAAATTATACAATGCAATGAAGCAACAGTTCATATGGTGGGACCCACAACTTCTAGGCTGCTGTAGCAATCTGATTGTTGGCTTGCAAAGAAGCAAGATTCATGGTCTATTTTCCACTGAAAAAAGAACGAGAGAGAGAGAGAGAGAGAGAGAGAGAGAGAGAGAGAGAGAGAGAGAGAGAGAGAGAGAGAGAGAGAGAAATCAGCAGCCTGTCCACCGCTTGAATGATCTGGATGACCAAAATATGGGCCCCGGGCCCCACCTGTACACAGTGCTTGGCCAGCACAAACTGCAAAACTTCTTCAGGTTATGCAATGTATAGTGTATATCTCTGAAAGTATTTCAGTGTATATTTGTAGTTAATTCACTTTGCAACTCATTGCTATCAATGGTATTTGAAAGGAACTCAATAGGAATAAAGGGTCCAACCCATGAATTGGGTGGACTGTTGGATAGAAAGGGCCCATGAAGGATGCCTAACACCACCTCTACCAACTTGACAACTAGGACACTGAAGAGTTCTACACTTCTACTGAATGCAATCTAACTCCATTTTACATGTTCATTATTTATAGAAAGAGTTATCTTAAGAAGTTGATGGTGGAATCCAAAGGGCATCCAAGGCGGGTGCTTTTCTGAGGAATTCCAATTGCTTGAAGCATGGGGCGTAGGAAAAACTTAAAAAAAAAGGATTTTAGTTCTTAAAACCCCTCCTTTTTTTCTTTAAAACAAGATGTGTCAATGGGGTTAGGCACCCCAATATGGAGTGTGAATAAGGCACAAGCTTCATCTGGTGTGAACACCTTAAATATACCTCATATAGTGAGATGATGCCTCAAATGCAAGCCACTCCTCAGACTTGAGGCATAGAGCATGAGGCACAGGATGTTTTTGGGGGAGCTTGCTCCTTGGTGAGCCTCAAGGCATAAGCCCCAAACACTTCTAAGAATATTGCCGTAACTCCCATCGACCAACCCATAGGCCTTTGAAACTATACTCCTAAATCAGTCCATGGACTATTTGAGTTTCAAATTCCTGGGCTTTTTACTCTGTTTATACTTCGGAGTTCGGAAACAAATTTGATGTGTTGATCCTTTTGTGTCCATTTGTTTGATCGGTATAGAATTCCTACAAATTCTAAGTAATGTCTTCC
This sequence comes from Cinnamomum chago, assembly GCA_038049695.1. NCBI lineage: Eukaryota > Viridiplantae > Streptophyta > Magnoliopsida > Laurales > Lauraceae > Cinnamomum > Cinnamomum chago. The sequence goes on from CP142456.1 coordinate 2,413,114, forward strand.
TATTAAAGGGACTAAAACTGAAGGAGTAAAGATGAAAACCTACAATGTGCCATCAAATAGTCTCTTGATAGGAGATGATTACCAGCTATCACCTTAGTAAATTCTAGGGAAGTGAGAGTCCAATCTACATCTAACCTTATATCATTTGGGACCCTTGCCTCATTAATTCTCTTTTGTTGGGAATCATTTTACTATGAATTCTTAGGAACTTGATAAAAAGTAGGCCAATGGGCCGTTTGCATTTACATAAACCATGCTTATATGTTTGTTAATGAGCTGCATGGGAGTTTCAAGTCTCCAGTTCTTGGATCGTGTTTTCAGGCGATATGCTTTGTTCAGTAAAGGGGAAAAAAGAAGCTGAAAGAAGCTTTGTTCAGCTTCTTTTCTTTTTCTGATATGTGTTATTTATGCTGAAAGATATCAAATTGCGATCTTTTTTTCCTGTTTAGCAGCAGTGTGCTCTGTTCAATCTCTTGAATACTACTTGGTAGACTTGGTTCTCATTAGGACAAGATGAAGGCCCTCTTTCTTTTATCTGAAATCATCATCTTATTTATATGGCAATCTGTTGTCTTTTTTTTTTTTTTTTGGTGAAATATTCTCAACAGTAACATGGTGAAAATATTCCCATCATATGGAATTTTTAGTGATGATATTTTCTAAATCCAAAATTCTCTTATTATGCCTAAACTGACATGTTTGATACACAAGATACACATGATTTTCCAATTCGGTTTGCTTTCCGGTCATAAAGAAGACAAGATGCTAGCCAGCCATGATTCAGAACGCAGATGTGAGGAAATCAACCCCATCTCATGTGATCAAGATATGATTCTGGAACCTGGCATCATACAATAGCGGATCACAGCAAGTGCTGTTCCTCCAGAGATCTAGATGCTATCAATCAATTTTTTGGTACTGTAATAAGATGAAACTGATAATTCTAAGATTCTGATACCCTAAGGTATAGTGCTTGTGGTTTGTGAATCGGCTAAGTTGTTGAAACTCTGGGATCTGACTGAGTACTCCCTTAAAAGTTTGGAGAAGGCTGAATCCTCTCTTTCTAGAAGTTTAGCTGGCGTGTCATATTCCAATATCCTCCCTGTTTTCAAAACAATGATTTTCTCTGTTAAATCAATCATTGTGTATTTATGCATGCATGCAGCATTCACATGTTTATGTATACCTGTATATGTTTATATGCATGGGTTGTTTTCAGGAATGGCTAGCTGTCCCTAATCTTCGAATGGCTGGGCCTGTGGGGCCCACCAAGAGCATTCAAATCATGGGGGACCAGGGTTTTTATGGGCTCCATTTGACCTACACATTTGTGCAAAATTTCGGAACCATCTGATCACAGGAGGTAACATTTTGAATTTGTGGGCCTCAAAGTTGTCCAATCTTAGCTTTTAGACTAAGTGGGATTGCTGCCAAAATTTGCTTCATCAATTAGACTCGCCTACACAACTTGGATGAATGTCAGATTTTAACTGAAGGCAAGTTGTGGGGGCTTTTGGGGTTGGGGATGGGATGGGTTTAGGCACTGGAGGAGGCCAGGTGAGGTCTGGAGGCTTGAGACCACTCCTAAGCTAGGAATGGCTATCCCTGAAAATTTCCGATATTTGTATATGAATGCATGTATTATGTGCATCAGATTTCTTTTTAGGATTCGAAGAAGATCTATACCTTCACTGAGAACCAGAACAAGATCACTGTCTATAACTGTGTGTATTCTGTGGGCTATGGTGACAACAGTGCAGTCTTTGAACTCCTGGCGGATGATCTTCTGGAGGACACCATCAGTTGCAGAATCAACGGAGGCTGTTGCTTCATCAAGAACAAGAATGCTGCTTCTCTTCAACAAGGCTCTTCCTAGACAGAAAAGCTGCCTCTGCCCGACACTCCAATTTTCTCCATACTCAACAACTGCAAGAAGCTGCTGTCAGCACACAGTGCTTCTCACTATCACTCATTTAAATGTAGTTCATTGTCCATATTGCGTTTCTTACCTGTTGAGTCCAACTTCAATTCCTTTGCACGCACTATATCACCAAGTTGACATTTATCCAATGCCTGAATAGTATTTATCCAAACCATCTCTGTAAGTTGTCTTATACTTTGAAAATTCATGACTTCAAGCAACTTAAAAGAATGGCTATGTAGTTCTGTACATTTATATTGAAAATTGTAAAAGGAAGAACCTTAGCAAACTTTGCTAGCTGCCTGACTGGCCTGAGTCTGCAGTCATGTTCTTGCTCAGAACCAGCAATGATGCAATATGTGTTTGGACATGAATAATGCAGCATTTTCAATGTTTTTTTTACTATCATAATAATTAATATTGTCACCATTAACAAACAAAAAAAAAAAAAAACACTTAATATTGTCATAATAGTGGTCATCCAAATGAAAATGCGGAAATATTGCATGATTCAGAAATGACTTGCAGTAATTTGGCTATATAGCTTGGAACCGAATAGTTTATTTTTAGTTTTTTACAATTTATGACAGAAGACGAAAACCTTGCAATATTTACTCCAGCTTGTTTCTTTTATCTTTCAATGAAGGGGGCCACGGGGATTACTGTCTTTTAAATTACTGGAGGGCTACTTAATTACTCTGTCTAGGTTTCTCTCTTTCTTCAAATGGAAAATGACTCTGGAAATGATTCTCATTTAATAAATTATTGTAGAATTAGTAATTTGCTACGTATTCAAAAATATAACTTTGTAATTTCCTTTCTTCTTATCTTAGTTTCATTTCTTGAATTTTCCTTAATTTTCTTAATCAAAGGGAGTGTTTGGGAACATAGTTTCACTAGAGAAAAGGATCCCCAGGAGAGAGACAGGTTCTGCTATGGCTTTCTTTCATAAGGCTGATGTGATTCTTTTATAATGTTGCTTTTCTTCTTTTTTATTGTAAGAAGCCAGAAAAACACCCCTTCTTTCTATATGAGACAGTGGTGTCAGCCTTGCATTTTTTTTAAGCAGTAACAAGACAGAAACAAAGAGTATGGAAAACTAAGGTGAGTCTGGTTTCCACATAACAGATTTATATTTCTATTTTCGAATTTTGTCTCTAAGAAACAGGATACCCAGTTCACTCAGTGTACCTGTTGGAAAGCTACTCAAAATTGTAAAGCATCTAAGGAATATTAATGATAAAACTTATCCACTTGCCTCCCATATTTCAGTGTCAGAATATTTGTCTAGTGGATCAAGATTTCCTCTCACTGTTCCCTCAAACATAGTTGGGTCTTGTGGGATGATGCTGAGCCTTGATCTCAGATCATGAAGACCTATCTTGCAGATATCCACATCATCAATTACAATGCTTCCTTCTCTCGGCTCCACAATACGGAATATAGCTTGTATCAGAGTTGATTTCCCACTCCCAGTCCTTCCTACAACTCCGACCTTTTTCTTTCCTGGAAATGTGCATGTAATATTTTTCAAGACGGATGGCAAATGCTCAGCATAGCGGACCTGTGATTGCAAACAAGATAATGTGAAGAGATGTATAATATGTAACTCTTTAAAGATGAATCAATAGTGTAATCTCTGTTCCAGATGAACAAATAAATGCTGTAGTCTAAAGTCTGTACAACCAATGACAGGTGGGGACTGGTTGAGCAGTATCCAGAAGACTTAGGTACAGAGATAGATATTAGTGTCCTTACCTCGACATATGGGAATCTAATGCTGTGACTCTAATGCCATACAGATACTAGGTAAAAGATGTGATCAATAAAGAAAGTTCTGCAAACATAGTGAGATGCATCACATTCATTCTATTATTTCATATCCTTGTATTCACTTGACTTCATATAATATTTACCAGTAAGCAGTAACACTTACTGACATACACAAACGTATAACTCATACATATTACATTTATGTCGCATGATGGTTTATATCAAATAACTTTGCAGTAAGTAGGTAGGGCACAACTTATCAGGAGACCTCTATACAATCTATCTACTGACGCAATGCTCCTGGGCTACATAAGTATCCATATGTACTTCATTCTTCCAAGTTTGAATCCTTTGTGCAGTTAGTAGAATCATAAATTTGTGTTCTTTGTCCATCTCTCTCATATTGTTAATTTGCAATAATCTATTGCCGCACGCTGAAAGCTATACATATTTTTATTGGTCATGTTGAGAGCTATATTAAGGGCACAAAATGTCAAATGCACTCAAATTTTCATAGCTATGTGAAGAGACTGTATTAATTTGGAGTATCAAATTAACACAGTCTATTCACATTCTGCACCCTATTGACATGAATGTTTACTTAGAATATTACACGATCTGAAAGCATAAACTTTATATTTACAGTTGCCGACTATACCTGCAAGTTTTTGAAGCATATTGTCCCATCCACAGGCCAATTTTTTTGTGGTCTACATTCTTCAATCACTAAAGGAGCTTCGCTAGTAAGTTTCGAATATTGTAAGATCCTTTCTACTGAAATCATTTTATTTTCTGCATTGCATATATTCCATATAACAGATGCTTGTTGTACATTCAGATTTAATCCATATGTCACCGCCAACCCTGCGATGCCTGTATAGCAGAAGTGTATTCTATAAGCACTTTGTTCAGTACAAGGATCAGTAAAACTTTTGAAATTTGTATTGGAAGTCTTACTTGGGTTAATAATTCCATCTGGGAGGCTCACAAGCAAAACTAAAGAGAACGCAAACATGAAATTTGACAAAAGGTTTAGTCTGAATGAAAGCCATTCCATTGCAGAAACATTGTGGAACCATGGCCTTGAGTGGTTGTCAATGAGGCTGAGGTTTGCATAGGTGAAACGGTCTTCATGGCCAAAAGCCCGTATTGTTGCAGCCCCTGCAAGTGATTCTGCAAAATGATGAAGGATTGGAGTTCTTTGAATGCCGGATAGGCGGGCCAGCTCTCTTGCAGTCGGGATATAGTATTGCTGCAGTGACCATCATGAAAATTCACACTAGAGATTGTTAATAAGAATAGCATTCCCTTTTCAGGAGATGCAGCACTTCTAGTGATAATAGTACGATTTAAGAATGTGTTTCTGTAACTCCAGCATGGAAACAGATTTCCAATGAAGGGAGGATGGACTTCGAAATCCTTGCTTCCAAGGGAAAATGATTATTTTTTGTTATGTTTTCTGCACGGAAATCACATGCAAAAAACATCCAAAACGCGTATGGAAGTAGAAGGACCACTTCCATAGAAAACCTGGTGCTCAAATGCACCCTAAAGGAAAAACAGTGAGACTCCCATCTGAAAAAATCCGCAAGGCCTTCCCTGGGGTATATTCAGGTGGGAGGCCAAATGTTGATTTCCACTTTCTACTCAATAATGAAATATCAGAATATTTACCTCCATTCTGATAAATTTGATACTGCAGTATATGAAAGCTGAATTTTAGCAAAAATGATTTGGCCTTCTTAATTGGATGACCGACACTATTCTAATATTGAAAATGTCACATTAAAATACTACACAAGGCTGCATTAGGACGTGTGTGTTACAGAGCCTAGCTTTAAGGTAAATCCATGTTCAAATGAATTCTTCAAACCAATCAACCTAGTTTTTATTAATGAGAAAGAAAATGCCTTTTTAACGCAGAGTTTGAAAAGCTGAACTTGAAGTCCGTGAGGTTGGGAGACCTCCCAATCCCTGTGTACTTTGAGAACTAAACCCAGGTTTTAACACCTCTCTCCTTATTTTGAAAATGCACACAGAGAGAGTTCACAATCTATACATGTATCCATGTCTTTAAAGATATTCTATAAATTACTTGGCTAAACAATTACTTCACTTTTTTGTTTTTTGCTTAATGAGATTTTTAAGTATTGACTGAAAATCGTAGGATAATCTTTTAATCATTTCCAGACATAATATGTTGCATCACAGGAAGATTCTTACCTGGTACCATATGCAGATTGCAGTCACTGGAATGAATAGAGCGAAAACTTGCCATGCTACCTGTGACATAACTGCGATAGTTCCCAGAATCTGTATTATTGAAAAAGCACACCAACCTAATTTGTTTGCCATTTCCAAGTCTAACACACTTTGGTCCGTAGATGCCTGTGATTAAGACCATTAAATGTTATAAATTATCAGAGCTTGCAGGCCATATACTTACATAAATACATTAGTACATGCACTCATATCTAACTTGCACACTAACACACAATGGCATTATATCTTTGAGTTGTATTTTTCAAAAAGGATCAATGCTGGGTTAGCAAAGGGGAGACAACCTGGTAGAGTGTTGCACGATCATGGAGTGCTTCTTGGGTCAAAGGGATGATTTTATATGAAGTATAGGCCTGAATGTTGAGAAATTAAGAAATTACAATAAGCCAAGGTATATGTCATTGAAGACACATGTATTGTGATGGATATGTGGGCTTACAAGAAAGGATATAATTATGAATGCATATATAGGAGGAATTTACAGGGAGAATCAAGAAATGCCGTTTGAGATAGTCTTGGATGTACAAACAAGATCAATAACAACTAGTCTTGGATGTACGTACAAGATCAATAACAGCCCATATACATGTATCATAGTGTTATAAGTTCAAGATGTTGTAAGCTTGATATACAGTGTTACACCGTTCTCTATAAGCTTAAGCTTTTAGAGTAAAGTGATTGTCGACATGGTATCAGAGCAGGAGGTCGAGTGTTCGAATCCCCTTGGTTGTTGTGCCTCGTATTCTCTCACGGAGGGTGTGATTCCAGTGCGGAGCCCCTTTATTCTTCCATGGAGGGTGTAATTCCCATGAAGGAGCCCACACGTGCGCGCAGGGTGGTGGCGATAAGCTTGATATACATTGTTTCACCTTTCTCTATCAGCTTAAGCTTTTAGAGTAAGTGGTTGTCAACACAAGGAACTAGGAGGAGAACGTTAAAGAACGTTAAAGACTTGGAATTTAGTAGAAAAGACAAGCTAGATTATGGAGTTATATAGAACATGGGTTGAGCTGAAAAACAGAATCTCTGATAAATTAAGCTTTGATGAAAAACATGTCTACAGGTTTATATACTTACTTACCCTGTTCAAGATCCTTCCTGTTGGTGTAGAATCGAAGAAGGACATGGGAGAATGTAGGACACTATGCAGCATGTTTGCAAAGAACTTTTGTGACGTCAGAAGGCCTGCAATTGCTACCCCCATTGCTCGGACCAAGACACATAGTGAACTTCCAACCGAGAGGAGTATGTATACTATGAAAAGGACACTTGTTCTTACAATTGGTTCCAATTCCATTGTTGGAGGAGTGGCCCACGCCATCCAATAGTTACTTGCCACTTGTAATACCTGGAAGAGTGACTGTGCTATGATTATGACTGGGACCAAAGCCCCGCCACGCACTGTCGTTAAGTAAGCCCAGTATACCTCCTTCCCGATTCTTCCTTTTTCTCTTTCTTCATCCTGAAGAATTCTCCCTTCTTTGTCATTGATCTCTGCACAGAGGTTCTGTTCCGATTCGTGCCTAGTACAGTTCTCAAGCTGAGTTTCTACTGTAGCTTCAACATCAGAATCATCGTCATTTGAAGATTCTGTTTTCTTTCTTTCATGTGTTTGAATTGTCCTACTTGAGTTTTCAGCAGTGACAATTGATTCGAGAGCTTGGCTGTGTGCTCCAACTAATACCTCAAATCCTATATTTTGTTGTAGAAGATCTTCAAATTTTCCAGCCTGTGCAATCCTTCCATTTTGCATTACCTGTTAAATAATAAGATACTTTCTGTTTATCAGTATGTTCCCGTATGGATATTGTTTCTCATTGTCGGAACTTTACCAGCTTAAATCTTGGAAACAAATAATAGAACATGGCATAATTTAGTTGCTATAGCTGTCATTTGTAATGTATGAAATACAAATCATGGTCTCTGTTCAGTATAATGGTGGGGCTGTCTTTTACAACTTTGCTGCCTCAGATCATGATTTGTGCTAGAAAAGGCAGAAAGAAACGATTCCATCAATTGTGGTTTTTATGTCATGCTCCCCAAACTCATAATGGAATAGATAACCTTTCTGCTCTGCAAAATTATTCAAACCATTTACAATTTTCTGTTTGAGGTCTATCCAAATGTTTCCTTGTTTATCATATAAGACAAATTGACTGAATCCTAGGTTGGAGGTAAGATGAATTGTATTTACCAGGATAAGGTCTGCTGCTGGAAGAAATTCGACTTGGTGGGTAATGTAAAGTAGAGTCTTGTCTTTGAGAATCCCCATCAGACAGTCCTGAACGACATATTACGGTAAATTATATGGATATTTTCACAAGTATTCAGATTAATTGGAGAGTATTTAATGTGTTTCCTTACTAGAATAGTCTCACAAAAAACAAACCTTAAACAATTGAGTGCCTGTATGTGCATCCACAGCACTGAATGGGTCGTCAAGAAGGTAAATGTCTGCATCTTGATAGGCTGCTCGTGCGATTTGTATCCTTTGCTTTTGGCCTCCACTCATATTAATTCCCCTTTCTCCTATCTCCGTTAAGTCACTGCAGGGAAAGAGCTCAAAATCCTTTGTCAAAGCACATGCCTGGATTGTATCATCATACCTGGCACTGTCAAATGGATTTCCAAAAAGGATATTTTCTCTAACATTGCCTGACAGAATCCATGGTGACTGAGGAACATAAGCCTTGGTTCCACTAATCTTCACAGTCCCTGAGAGTTTTGGTATTTCTCCAAGAATGCATGAAAGCAGGCTTGATTTTCCTGAACCAACGGTTCCACAGATAGCCACTTTCATCCCCTTCTTGACTTTCAACTGTATCCCGCTGAGGGTCGGGCGGTTAGAGTCTGGATCCCAACTGAATTTCCCACCATCGACTTCAATTTCGAACTCTGCTTCATTTCTTGGAACAAACTCCATTGCATCAGACTGAATTTCATCCTCTTGGAGGTAATCTGCGACTCGATCAACTGAAACTTTCGCCTGAGCAAGTACTGATAGTAAATCTGGGAGATTAAAGATTGGATCTTGCAACATCCGGAATGTTGCCATAGCTGATAACACTCTTCCAGCTGTAAGAGGAATGCCCATTAAAATACATGCACCAAAGGTCACAACTGATATGAATGTGGGTGCACCCCAGAAAATGAACGCCGATATTGCTGACAGCCTCAGTGATTTCCATAACCAGTCGTATTCTGTCTTTCTTAAGTTTTTGAGCCTGTGGAGGTATTGAGTATCCCAGGCTTGAAGTTTTAAAGTCTTGATGTTTCTGAGAACTTCTGATGTCGCTTTCATCCGGGCATCTTTCGCTTCCATAATTTTCGACTGTAGTTTTCTGTGGATTCTTGTTATGGGTATGTTGCATGCCATAACCATAGCTGTTGCTGCTAATGCTGCCAATGAGCCCAGATGCAAACTCGTATTAAGAATGTAGATGGCGAGTGATATCTGTATGGGCAGCATCCATATTATGTTCAAATACCATATGAAATCCGTGATTCGTTGGATATCTACACTCATATAGTTAATGATCTCTCCGCTTGAACGACTCTGTCGGGCCTGGCTTGATAGATGCAGGCCCTTTTGGTATATATGGGATATCAGAGCTGCTCTCAGGCGCAAACCAAGCTGCCGCGCTCCAAAAATCCATTGCCTCTGTGCCACTGTTTCGACCATTTTGGCGCTGAGAAATGCAACTGCTAGCATGTATCCACTTTTTAATTTCCTCTGATTTTTTTCGCTTAGGAACTTTACAAAGTCATCAATGAGGTAGGGACCAACATATGAAGCACTTGCACTTATAATTGCAAACATTGCATTGATTGCTGCCTTTTTCCTGATAAATAGGAAAATAGTTTTGTAGATGAATGAGCTGTGGAGGCCATCCTTTTCCTTGACTCTATTGAGATCATTGTCAAATGAATGGTTTAGGAATTCAGCAGAGTCTTTGGTATCAACATCTGGTACCTCATCTTGTTCAAGAGGTTTCTTGATTCCAACAGCAAACAGCGGATTTAGCCAGGAGAAAGTGATCAGTTGGAGAAGTGTGGCTTTTCCATAGATGGATTGCCGGGTGCCTTCCACATTCTTTTCATTTGGGCTGTGCAGAAGTGGGTCTGTAAGGCTGCTGGAGGACACATTGATTCCTGTTTTCCCTCTGATTGAAACACCTGAAAGGTAGGCACATGCAAGAAGACTGAGAAAGTTGGCATATTCCCCAATCTCCGGGTACCGATTATATGTAAGGATGGAATGAAGAACAATGGATGTGCAGACAACTGAGTGGAAGAAGCTACATATCCACCACACTCGAAGAATCCAAGGAAGCTTTACTAATTTCGCTTTCTGAAAACCAAGTACTACAAGCAATGCCACAGACCATGACATACATTGTGCTATTTCTGCCAAAAAGACCAACTGCTTGGATTTGCAATGGCCTCTGCTGCCTTTCAACAGCAGCCATAGAAGTATAAGTAAGTGGGTTGTCAATAACAATGAACAACAGCCTATACTGGCCTTAAATGAGAAACCAGAACTTAAACCAAACACCGAAGATATCTCAGGTGTGGATTTCTGTAATGATTCTTTCTCCACTTTTGTTGATCTCTTTGCACATGATGTGTGCACTTTGTTTTGTAGAAACTGAAGTAATGAGCTGCCAAGGAATATGAGTTGGACAAATATGACAAGTTCCTCGCATATGCAGGGTGAGTTTAGCTTTGACACCATTTGCCATTGTTGAAGAAATTGGAATTCTGTCAAGCAGTGAAGAATGGTATAAGTGCCAAGATAGAAGAAAATGTAAGCCAATGCATTTTATCTTTAAAAATATTTTCATTGGGTCTGGCACCTCAGAAAATCTACTTTTTCTTGGTGCCTTCCCATACATGTGGGGCCCATCATTTGGTGATTCCGCTCATTTGATAGGCCCCACTATGGAAGATTATGACCTGAAAAAGTTATTGATGAAATAATATAAATCAATCAATCGTCCCCTAAAAATGTGGTTAAGAAGAAAAAAAGTACACAAACATTCACATCCAAAGCCAAAAGGGGCCAAAGGTTGAAGAGTAGAGATATTCCAATCAAGAGATTTTGTTTGGCATGCCCTATCAACCAACAACCTGGATGCGCAAGCATGAACTCAAAGACTCCTAGTCGAAAAGCTCAATGTTGCAGGTGCCTGTTTACCAGAAATCATGCATGCCATTGTTGCAAGTAGTATCACTATAATTGATCACTACACTGCCTATGCCATCTATTAGTGTTGCTTTCTAATGCTAGTTAAGGTCCCTAAAATATTGAATAATATGACTTCATCAAGATTTTTTTTTTTTTTTTTGAATCATTCCAAAATGTTGTTTCACTATCATCTACACATTTTTCCAATGGATTGCTGAAGCTCCATAAGAACAAGAAGAAATTAAACAGTTAGCTTCAAATTTTGAAGCCTTTGTTCGTTCTTATCGAAAGCACAGCTCTCTCAAATTAAACCATGTACATTTTCTCTTCTTTACAACAAACATCTTTCACATCCCTCATACCCGAACCTTGTTCCTTGTGTTAGAACTAGATGTCCTATTAACACCAAGTATGCAACCTGAACAATGCATGACACCAGTTCTTCAATGTAGTATGGATTTCAATCTAAATAATACAAACTAATAATCCATTCCAAATAATAAAATACCTGGATCCATTGCTTTTCTTCCTCACTTGATCTTCTTCCTCAAAGGGACCTAAAACTTTGTACTACTTTCTTTCTACAAATCTTAGCCCATGTTAATTTGACAACTCTATTTTACACCTCTATTTGTCTAAATGTCTAAAGTGGGTAAAGTTTTGAAAAATAAGAGCATTTGGCACACGATTCTAACATCTACCTGCTTTAGAGAAGTAGAGGCAAATACTCTTAAAATGAAGGGCCTGTGAAAAGAGGTTCCAGACAAGGCCTAAGTGATGGTCTCTTTGCAATATTTTCAAGTATGGAAAGTTATCCTTGCAATATTTTCAAGTATGGAAAGTTATCCTGAGAGATTTCCTTTTATGGGCCCTTTGACTTTTCCACATTCATCCCTTCCATCAATAGATGTGAATCTTAATTAAGTTCGTTAAATGGCAATGAATAGGATATAACTTTCACACGGCAAAGAAATTAAAGAAAACCAAAGGCCATTCATGCACTTGTTGATGTAAATGGAAAGAGGTAAAAGAGGAAGAGTCCATTTGGTGGTCATGTGGACCACACAGAAATGTATTCCAATAGTCTTCTCCTATGTTAGAAAATAGAGAAAACTATTAAAAAAATGACCCTAGATGGACACTAACTGAAAAACACGCCACTAGTCAATATGATACGGAAGTGATTACATGTGACCACTTTCGTTTTTTATTTATTAAAGATTTAAACTTGTGATGACAATATTGTCGCATTCAAACCCATATAAATCGCCTGGAATCCCATTTTCCCATTCTTCCTCCCATTGTTTTCCCCCTTTCTCTGGTGGTTTCCTTTCCTCCTTCCTCAAAAGGTCCTTACCTTAATGATTTAGCCACCCAAAAATAATTATACAACAAAGATAATGAAATTAATAAACTATATATCAAAACCCTAAGGAACTTTTCTCGAAAAGTAAACATGAAACTCAGGCTCTATGGTAAATAACGCATGAAAGAAGGTCAAATTGTGTTATGCCTACCTCGTTAATAGAGATCAACAACCTTCATAAGGAATATTCAATATTGGGGGAGAGTTCTGTTCTGGTTCATTTTGGTACAAAAAACCAACAATCACAAATGATAAAGGTGGGAGAAGAGGCAGAGTTGACGAATTGACGACGACGTCAACACTAACTCTTGATATTAAGCGATGACGTCGGCGCTTGTTGAAAAAAAGCAAAAAAAAAAATTAAATATTCTGGCGGGAATATTGATTTTGTTGCATCAAAACTATGGGTACCTCTTTTGGTTAGTGGACCTCTGAGGTGATTTTCCGGATAAAATTCTCTAGAAAATATGAAGCAAGTAGCATTTAATTATCATGGAAAAAAAATCCGTAGCCCAATCCTTGCTCTATTATACAAATAAGTCATTGAAACGGTGCATGCCTCTGGATTTAATGTTAGGATCAGAACATTAGCAGTACCATCTATTCTAGTAACCTTTGAAGGTTGATAGTTTCCTGGTCAGGAATCTCTATTTTTTTCTTGGACATCTCTCAGTTCCAGCTACCTTAAGCAGTAACAATTTCTGTAATACATCTGAAAAGAAGAAAAAGCTTATGTAAAATCTTTGAAATCTTTAACACAGGTCTGGGAACACAAAAAGGACTCAAATGATGATGATTATCTTGAGAGATTCAAGTGAAATATAGAAAAAACATGATATTAAATGATTGAATGGTCTGATGTGTTTCGATGTGATCCAAACAATGGCAAGGATCACTTTGATCAGAGTGATATTTGAAATTCAAATGCATGAGAGGAGGAGGGTTTTTTTTTATCCGATCATCTTTCATCATGATGTGTGGCCCACTTTATGGATTTTAGAAATAGGTGCACAAAAATCTGGGTTCACTATACCAATAAGGTCTAACTACAATAGATTGTTTCATTGTGGGGCCCACATGCTCACCCACATACATCCTAGATGGTTGGATAGAGGAGTCTCCTGTGGATTGCATTCGACTAAATCTCAGACTCATTGGATGTTTGGATGATAAATAAAGCCATTGAATTAAGGGTTGCATAGTGATAGTGGGACCTCATGATTCCTACCATCTGTTTTGGAACCCACTAACTAGATGGCAATGGTCATCAGGTTGAGATCTGGGCTATTTGTAATGAATCGAGATCCTATGAGGGATTTGACCCACAGCGAGCGTGGGTGGACCGTGCCATGCACGTCACCATAGGGGCAAGGCCCTGCCTTGCACATGGCAAAAGCTGTGCGCGTGTATGGACCGTGTCCAATGCTCACCATGGGGTAAAGCCTCACCAGATCCGGACTCATTTTTAATCCATCTGGGCACCTTTCTATCCAACTGTCCACAACAGGACCCCCAATTTGTTCGGTTTCGCAAATCCCACTTTTGGGACCACTTCTATTCATGTCACAATGTTCGATCAAACCCTTCCCCATGAAATATGTAGGGCCTGTACTTCACATTAGAAGTGATATTCACCATAGGATTCAGGTGATTGTCAGGAAAAAGAAGATCAACTCAACGGGAAATATCACCTGGTAAACGAATTCAAGGGGAGGATTTAATCAAGAGGGAATACCCTTTTTTTTTTTTATAACATGGGAACCCGCCGACCCCTCTTTGGGGGATCATTGGTAAACTCACGGATACATAGAACCACCCACTAACCCTGTGTATCGGGTAAGGCCTTAGGATTTCAAATGATAAATAGGACTACAATTTAGATTTTCTCAACAGTAACAGCACCACAATTTGTAGTACTGTCAACGGTATAGAATTAGCTCTCTCTCTCTCCCCCCACACTTTGGATCCGTACACTTATACTCTTTTAACTCAGCTGCTTGCAGAAGTAAAGTAAAACTTGATGAACAAGATTTAGATGTGACCAAGTTTTATACCGGCTGCAAACCTGATGCAACCCTTCTCCTGAGACTAAACTGGCATTTTCATACAAGAATGAGGGGTTGCTCAGTGGCCAAGCAGCCCCGCATCTCACTCGAATGATCAGAGATAGATCCTTCGTCTCCCCCACTCCCCGCATGTGTAAGTTTTTATTTTTCATCTGTGCAGGTTCTCTCTCCTCACATATGCAAGTACTTACTCCCTACATGTAGATCTCTCCTAGCCTTAGCGAGTCCCCCTCCTCGCGTGTGTGGGTACTCTCGTAGGTCTAGCCCCACTTTGCTGGGCTACCAAAAGAAGAAAAAGTTAAGATGAAAAACCAGTTTTCTCGGTAGACTACTATTGCATATGTGCTTCCACCAGCAGCTAACCATTTTTCTCTAAATTCAATATAGCATCTTACAAACTAATGCTCAAACCATTCCCAAGCATGATCATAATACCAGACAGAAAAAAACATCAAGATAACAAACCATACTCCACATAGGTATAACATAACTGCTATAGGAACCTACTGCTCTTCATGATTTACCATACTACATATTGGTCAGCTTACTTGATACATTGTAGTACTCCAACATGTCTGCATAAAGCACTCCCCACAATCTTCTTCCAACGCGTACTTCTTCACTGCAACACCAGAGAAATTCAGCAGGTTAAGATGAGGGACAGATGCTCAGAAAAGCTCCCCAGCAAACAAGCGGTGGACTGCTTGGATTCCAAAGAGAGGGACAGATATTCGGACAAACCAAGAAGTGAATGGTGTTGTTTGTATGTGGTGTTGGCAAGTAGAGAATGTGTCTGGGGGAACGTGATGGTGTCGTGAGGACGGCAGATGTTTTTTTTTTTCTTTTCCACAGATTGTTTGAACTCAAGTTGCAGCAGTATTATTAGTGAAATGAAGGAGATGAAAACAAGTAAGGCAGTGGTTGTTAGATAAAAAAAAATATATAGAAGGAAATGACTTTGTTCTCTTCCTCAATATCTTTATGCCTGCATGAAAAGGACTAGTTGGAGTTTTATGTATAGGGAATAGAATTTTGGGACCTTGTGAAGAAGATGTTGGAGTTTGAGTGTAATCAGAAAATGAAGGAGTGATGTGGGCTTTCTGTCTGTTTTGTGTTTTAAAATGAAGGGGATTTCTCCTCTTTTACCTACACTGGTTTTTTATTGTGTTCCTTATTTTTATAATGGTTATGTAATTCAATCATATCAGGCGCATTACAAGCTTGTCTTTATTTGAATCAAATTAAATTAGGTCTAACATACCACCCACATGTGATGGAGGTTCATGAATCTTAATTATTACCGGCCTTTGTGATGTCTTTTCTTTCTTTGACTTTTACCAATTCTTATATGAAAAATGTGAGATTGTCTTTAACTAAAATAATTAGTCCAAAGTAATATATAGAAATAAAATGAGTAATTGAAACTAAGGTGAGCTTCACTTTTCTTAAATTCATTTCATGTTAAGAGACCAAATATATATGTTATTTGACACATGTCAAGCTCAACCAAAACCTAGCTTCATTTGGACTTGACTTGAGCTAATTCCATCTTTATTTAGGTCACATTTGTGTAACCACTTTACCATAAAAATAAAAGAAAAAAGAAGTGCAAAAAGTAGTCCATTTTTCTACAATTTCACGGTATAGTTTTGATTTCTTTTTGGTGGAAACAGAAGGGAAAAGTAAGACATTTTTCTATAGAGGGCCTTTCCCATTGTTTGGTGTAAAGAGGTGGGGGGAGGAAGGGTAAGGAAAGAGATCTATTTCCAAATACACTACAAATATGAAAACAGAGCCCGCACACGTGGAAAGAAACGGCATACCCAAGGTTTAAGCCTTGGCTTTCAAGTGAGAAGTGCGGCTCCTTACCCACTTGGCACAAAGAACAAACATCAAGCTTGAACAACCTCACTGCATGTGAAAAACCTATCAACCAAAAAAGAAGGGTAAAAAGAAGATTTATCAAACTACAAATTCGAAGTTACTATTATACCCCAAAGAAATCCAAAGTTATTAAGGAAAGGCTTCATGCAAAATATACACTATAACTAAAGTAACTGTAGTCCAAACATTTGAACCATCTTAAATCACCATGTAGCAAATCGCAATCATATACAACCTAGGGCCACATTAAACTGTGAGAGGTACCCCTAGGCCCTAGGTGGGATATTTCAAATACACAGACACCACAGTGGTCAGATGACATCCCCATTCGTGCATATGGGAAGACACTTGATGGCCCACTTAGGTGTGTCGGCAGCACGAATGCATAGTTTGAGAAGTTTTCACATTCAATACCTCTGGCACTCTATTGTAGGCAAATAAGATGAAACTTCACCAATCTCCTAAGCACGTGCTCCTCTTTTCATCCCAGTGGTCCTGAGAGTTGCCATTTTCAGCTCAGTGTGATTGTGTGCTGAGAAATTCTGTGCCAGAGACGAAAAATGTTTTGATTTTTAATGCAGCCCATAATTTTGTTATTTGGTGAGTCATGCTTTATTTGTATAAAAAAATGAACTGATTTTCCTCGTTAAAGGGGATGTTAGATTCCTTGGAAGGAGGTGAAAGTGCAAGATTGTGAAAACAGAAACTCTCAGAGCAAAATCCTTTTGTTACACATGAGTCCTACTTGTTCTACATGCCTTGTAAAAGCTGAACTTGAGCCGAGTTCAGTAGGGACTTGTTCAAGCTTGATTCTTTTCTTTTTTTTCCGCCAAGTACGTAAACAAGGTCAACTTGAGCTCAATCCAATTAAAAATAGGTTTAACCTCAAAACATTTTAGGCTATGCTAGAAAATCTCATAAGCTAGCTAGGCCCTCAAAGCAAGTTAGGAGAAAAGCTCATAAGCTAGCTAGGCCCTCAAAGCAAGTTAGGAGAAAAGCTCATAAGCTAGCTAGGCCCTTTGATAGCTCTAGCATTGGATTCTACATGCTCACAAACAAATGTGGATTGATCGAGTCCAATGTCAAGATCCAATTGATATTCTTCGTGGAATGGCTAGATTATCTAATCTATAGTTTTTTTTTACTCAAATACAACAACAAATAAAAGTTTGATGAGCATCAAACTGGGCATAGAGGGGAATGTTGAGAGAATAAAGAGTGAAACAGATAAACCCCATAGAAATTCCTTGGAGAAAATTCTCCACCACTAGCTTGTGAGTGGGGCATATTATGATTGCCCCACTCACTAGCTAACTTTTAATTATTCTGATTTTGACAAGACTCCCAGTGGCCCAAGCACTAGCACTAGAAAGTACTCCCCCATCCCCTTTCAGGACCCCTGAAGAGTTTATGCTCTGCAGTGCTTTTATATTTGGTGGGTGCTACCAGCTTTTTGCTTCATTCTATAAAGTTGCATGTCTCTATGCATTGAAGTCCCATCTTCAAAGAATCTCATAACTTTTCCAGTTTCAATGATTGTGAAATATTTTTAAAAAAAGATGTACTTTGCCTTTTTCAGATACAGAATTAATTGAAGTAGAAGTTATAATAAGTAGAAGATAAAAACAGTTTTTCACTTTGGGTCCTTTTTTATAATTATTCTCTCACATGTCCTGTCTTGGTATCATTTGATCTCCCCGCGCGTTATAAAACTCATCAAATCAGATTTGAGTTTATTTTGTTTCCTATGTAACTCTAACTTGTTTCGTTGAGGATATTTAAGAATTTTTATTTGGGGAATATTTGACTTCTCTAGAGGTACAGTTGTATGACGAGAGAATTCCATGACAAGGAGGAAAATTGTTCCAAACTTTTCTGTAGTTCTTTGTTCTATTTTTTTAGTGCGACATTTTTCTTATAAAAAGTAAAATTGAACTAATTTTCCACTATAGAGAAGATTTCAATTTCCAACAAGAATGCAATATTCCTCTCTCTAGTGGAAACATAAATTTGTGGATGATTGAGGAATCCTCTCGTTGTCCCCCTAATTGTATTCAATAATACTTAAGGGCCTAAACATTTGAAAAGTTGGATATCTTAGAGTTTAAAGAATTCCGTAAGAAGGGAAGGATCTTATATACAGTTTGTTGTATTGTAAATGTTTGTAATAGCTGGATAGATGAGCACTTAATAGAAAAGATTGCATTTCTATAACTTGTGGGGTTTTCTATATATGAAAAGCACACACAAATACATACATATATAAATCACAAATTTTCAGTAACACCCAAACCTTTTCTGGCTTAGAAAGGGTTCAATCTGTGGAAGCACCACTCCCCCCCTATAAATTTAAGTCCTTCACTCTCATCACCTCATGTCCTTGTAGGCTGTAGCACTAACCTGAATTTGACACTTGTGTTGTATAAGCCCTTCAGTTGATCATGTAGATTTTGACACTCATCATGTTTTATCTAATAGCTTCAAGCATTACTTCTTTTAATTGGATGGTTTTCAATTTTTTTTTCAATAACGAGACCATTCAAACCCATTGATCTCTATGATTTTTATGCTTCCAAGAAGGTTCGAGAGGCTAAGCATTTAAGCGTAGGGAAGATTGGCTTGGTTTGGTTTGGTTTGGAAGATTGGCCATTCCAAAAGATAATGTAATTTATGTGAGGATAGAAACACTCATGGTGGGTGCATGTGTTCACCCACATGAAATCATATTTATCCCTACCAAAAAGAATCAAGTCATCTGTAATACAATAAAGTAGTACCGCCCAAAGTTGACAAGGAATGCTCAGAATAAGTAGGAATTGGCAGCTTGCATGGTCCCTACATTTGAAAGACAAGGGATCCGACAACATATATATATATATATATATATATATATATATATATATAGGTGTGCACGTGAAGAAAGTATGTAGTTTTGTATGGAGCCATCACTGAGAAATGATTTCTTAGACTTTCATCTCCCAAGTTGATGAAATTTTCTACTCCATTGATTTGTCACATTTGTGCTCTTGGCGCCTTTTGGAAATGCCTGTAGGATTTGAATTATGTTTTGAGAAAGATGTCAATTCCAGTCCTAAGTTTGGTATTTTGATGGGGAGTGAATTCTAGCCCTGCGTTTGGCATCTTGATGAGAAAGTAGGTAATTTTGTATGGAGCTATCACGGAGGAATAATTTCTAAGAATTTCATCTCGCAAGTTGATGAAGTTTTCTACTCCATTGGTGTGACACATTTTTGTCCTGGGGCCTTTTGAAATGCCCCCAGGATTTGAGTTATTTTTTAAGAACAACGTCAATTCAAGTCCTACGTTTGGTATTTTGATGGGGAAATCCTAACATGTACATGTATGTGAGTGAGTTCCAGCCCTACGTTTGGCATCTTGATGGGGAAATATTCCTAAATGGTTCACATGCATAATGGTTAAGCATGAAATGCATAAATGATGTGTGAAAATGGTGTAATGAAGTCATTTCATCATGCACCTCCTAGTTAGAAGAAGCGACAATACGAATTCTGGCCTCGACAACTCATGGTCTTGAACCCCATCATTGATTTTTATTTTTTTCAACCGGGCCCAAAATCTTCTATCCAGACTGTTCATATTGTTTACTGATCCATTAAGTCCCAAAATACTTAGGTTAATTTTGTATCTTGAATTTCCATAGATTTTGAGATCATATATGAGGATCTTATGTCCACTATCCAAATCATTCAACATTTAATCATGTGAAAAATGGTGCTTCCAAACAAATATCATATTACTTTCCACGCGTAAGTTTTAAACATGCAAACAATATTCTTACATGTGTAAAAGACAAACGGCCCCTAAACTATAAATGTATCGTAAGTTCAAAATATCAGTCTTAGTTTGCCAATTGATTGGGTCAGACAGAATATTACTGGTAGATCAATGAGAGCCTTTTGTTAACTCAAAAAACTCTTGAAAGAAGTACAGAAAGTTCAGATCATTATAAAGTGTTAGATTTTAATATTTCATTACACTGCATATGGGATAAGAAAATAAGAGATACACATGGGTCCCCAACCAATATTATCAATAATATCAGCTGATGTAGTCGACCAAGATACTGATACATTGTGAATGCTCAACATGGTCGATATATAATTCGAATACATTGGTTCGTCAGGACCCTAATATGTATATAGTCAATATGCTATACATCCACTGTTCTCTTGATCCATGATAGACTATATAAGAAGTGAGATTGGAACTCTCATAAGAAGGTGAACAAAAAGAGCTTTAAAAATTTTGACTTTGTTGAAAAAGTAAATTTCCTGCAGTTGAAGCCAAACCTGTTTTGACAATTTATAATGGAAATGTAGAATGACCCAGCATGTGCTTTGCCAAGATCTGTTAAGTTTCTCACATATGTGGGTTGTGTTGGATGTCTTGCTAAGAGGTAGCCTTTTTATGGATTGGATTAGAGGTAAAACTTTTGAGCAAACATTGATGATCAGACTCCTGTGGCAAATCCAACCCCGCCTTCACACTCACTAAACCTCTCCATAGATTAGCACTCTTCCTAATTTGATACTTGTCTGAATAATGCTCACTGTTGAATTGAATTTCATTTAAAAAATTAATTTAACAAACCGTTAAACTGTAAGACCCCAAATCAATGGTTATTGGGATGATTTAAGATAGTCTTTTCAAAAAATCATATCTACAATGAGACCCTTTTGTCACACTAGCTTCCCATGGTTTTCATGGATATATCTAATTGGGTCTCACAAGGAGCATCAAGTTTTACACCTCGCATAATCCGTGAGAGGTAACACTTAGCAAAATATTATCATATATTTATAATATTTGATTTATTTATTGATAACATGACTTGAACCCACAGCGGCACAGCCTAAGTTGCAACAACGAGCACCTTCTACATACTATGCCATAGGTAGCAACTTATTATTCATAAATGAGAGAGGCTGCAGATCACTAATAGGGTTGAGGTTAGTTGATTGCTAAGGCAATGGTGTGATATTTTTTCTACTGTTTGCAATGTTATGTAAAATGGGATAATTTATGAACTCCATGAAGACTGGAAATCAGTTAGTTTTGTCCTTTGCCATGGCTGTATGAGATCGAGCTTTCTCTATGGCCAATATAAAGTGGTCTTCCTGTGAGCCCTACCAGGGGAGGGTGGGATTTATGAGGAATCTTGGATAGAGGGTAGGTGATATTTCAATCCATTCACCTGGCATTCTGTCTAGTTTGAAAACCTCTTGAGAGTATTCTTGTCGACTATAAATGATGTAATCGTCCAAATGAGCAGTTCAGAAAGAATCAAACTTTCCTTTGATTCAGGCACTTGGGATCCTATGGACAAAGACATGGTCTCTATTGAGTCTTTTATTTGGAATTGTATTACGTCTGATTCGCATTACTTTGGCCAGATTATTCGTAATTGCTATTCTTAGAAAGCAGTGCTAGATTATCTCAGTTCGAGTATGAGTCGCAGCTTCCTTAAAAAAGAAAAAAGGCTTTCTTTAGGCTCTGTTTGTTTGCGAGAATTCTTGCTAGGATGGTTTTATGAATTCCCCAAACGCTGTACTCCACCTAATTCACAAAAACTAAAATAAAAAATACTATTTGGAAAACTGAAGTTCAGATTATTCTCTAGGCCAAAAGTGAGACTTCATAGGGTTGGTTCTATGAATTCACACTATTCAAAGAGGGATTTAAAATTCTTCGAGGACCACAACTGTCATTGCTATTAGAAATTTCAAAAATAGAAATAGACAATCCCTATCAAAATACATATAAACAAACTAAGGATTCGACTTGTATAGGTTCTTAACTTTCAATGATATAGTTGTTGTCTTTCCCCATAAAAATCTAACCAATGTATATCTGTTTGGATTACCCCAGATGAACTTAATTACACCAAAAATGGTTCGTGTCTGCTCCTATGTGTGTTTGGGTTTGTTTATATTTAGGAAACCAAGCAGGGAAAAGAGATGGTATACCATGTTATCATATCGTTTGCTATAATTGTGTCCTGTACAAATATGCATGGCAAAATAGACTACCTTCTCCATTTCACCAAAACCCAGAAGAACATTAGGATACAATTCAAGGGAAAAAAAAACATAGAATGTAAAATAGGTAAGAAGTTGGGACTGTTTTTCATAAATAAAACATATGACACCCATGCAAGGTTTATAGCAGTAATAGATAGAAGATAAATTGTACGTAATGATTTCTCTATAGAAGTTGGATCACACAAATCAGAACTAAAGAAAGCATAAAGAAGAAAGCCATAAATAACACATACGTACCTACGATGAGAATGCAGTGAAGAAGCCTTACCAGATCTCAATAGAAATCTCAATGATTTTGTGAACACTCCTTTTCATGTTTAGAAATAGTTCATACATACCATTTAAAGAAGGGACCCGGAAACCTCAATGAAATGGCTGTCCCCACTCATAATGCAACTAAATTCGTCCAACTGCTTTAATTTTCTAGATGTGAGGGATCGTGTGTATTTTAATGGCTTTGATCTTGCAAAGGTGGGCCCCATGTGGATGTAAAGTAAAAAAGTACAAAGATTGAAAATCTTGTATTGAGTGGAGAAATTCAAAGATTGAATCATCTTCCAATTTGAGAGATTTTGTTAGTGGAAGTTGTCATATCAATGGTGGGGATCAGCAACCATGGACGGGTTGCTTGTACACCTCTTGTGGGATGATTATGGATCCACTACACGAGTTAGTGAGTTTGGGAGATAAGCTACAACTAGTTAGATACCTAAAAACAGAACTCTTTATTAGGGAGTTTGATCCTCATCCAAACTCTTCTAATTAGGATCACAGATTAAGACTTAATTGGAGAATAAATTTGGCCCATGCCAATTGCTTAATTAGACACAGCTAGCCCCACATGACCTTTAAAAGTTCCTTACAAAAAGGCTAAATAAATACATTAACAATTAATTAGTTTCACCATGGGATGCATCGGATCGAAATCTCGCCTTTATTACCCACATTTTCGATAAACGGTGTCAAATACAAGAAGACATTGAAATCTAAATAATTCCTAAAATTATGTATCTTATTTAAGCTTGGCATGAGCTCCAGGCTTAACAAGCCCAACTCAAGCTCAACTTAGTTACCCATTTCCAAGCTCAATTATAAAATGAGCCTAGCCAAAGGGCTCTTGAGCTCGACCTTTTTTTCAATATTAAAAACAGGCTCTAGCCCCAGCTCAGTTTGATTAGCAAACAATTTAAGCTCGAGCCCGAGCATAGTTAAGCTGAGCCGACCCGGCTCGAAATTTGGCTCAAGTTGTTGACATATGCCTTGGGGCTGAGGGAGATGTCTTGGTGACCAAAGGGCTGAAATGATAGGACCTCATGTGGATGGCATTTAAATGAATATGGGTAATTGGAGCAAAGCCTATCAGTGGGGCCAACGTAAATCCAAGCTGCTCAAAATTATTGTACCCTAAACATATATTAGTGATTATCACTATTAAGAAAGAATATGATTTTTGACAAACCTACCCAAAATGAGACCTGAGTTGTGATAACTGCATTTCGACGAATCTAACTCAATATTACTACGACAACTGCACATATGCCTAGGAGAAATTTCACCTGCAGGAGTCCGCACCCCCATGTGAAACTATATCTCTTGGGTTATTGCAAAGGTTAGCCTCCTGAATCAAAACAGGAGTTCGACTCCCGTAGGTGAAAAATTCACCAAATCCTATTTTTGTGTAATAATAGGCTCAAAATTAGAATAATAAAATTAGAACAATGGTTTTCTCCCGAAGGTTGAGCGTTCAAAACTACATTACTATACTAGGGCCACAGGGGATTTACCCAACTCTCTCTAGGCTCGTAGGGATTAGTCCAGTCCAAAAGATCGGAACACCCTCCATTATCAAAAAAATAAAATAAAATTACAACAACAATAATTTTAAGACCCTATAACAGAAATAGAGTGCAACTACACTATATACAGACACAGTCGCCTGCAGATGCTGGACTTTAATGAGGTGATCCCACTAATTGACCTTTTTAAGTCTAGAACAAAATGACATGGCTTCCAAGAGCTTTTGCTATCTCATTGAACATGGACATGGATCTTTTAAAGCATCTTCCTATTTTTTGCATGGATAGATGCCAAACTTCTTTCCTATACACTTGTGATTAGGCATTGTTAGAAAAGATAATAGAAATGTTATATTTGAAGTTTCTTCTGTATTCTTCATTTTGTAATAAAGTTGATGGGGTTTACAAGACAAACAGTGATCACCAGAAAAAAAAAAAAGGGGGATAGTAATAGAGATATTATGCATTAATTGGCGAGAGATGTTGAGAGAGAGAGAGAGAGAGAGAGAGATTAAGAAAGTAGAGTTTTAAACATTTGAAGTTTATTTTATGTTCTTTCATCTCTACATTGAAAGCATTTCTCTCAATAAAAGCCACCATGAATTTTAACCTGCAATCAAACTGATCTGAGATATTCCTGTCCCATCAAGGTGCAGTCATGGTGAAGCCACTCACGACGGTCTTGATCACATGTGATGCAACCCTAGACAACATGTATCAGACTTCAAAAGGTGAAAAAGAGAGGAGATAGGACAAAGAGATGAAATAAAGTAGATCCCTGCATGATCTGATGATCGATCTTATCACAGGTTTGAGGTATAAAGAAGACAACAGGGGCGTTCCATCCTACAACCACTAACAATCATGGCCCATTACTGGATAGAGACCTACATCAAAAGTATACAAAAACACGCCTGTACCCCGACACAGATATTACCAATCAGGTGTGTTTGTAGGTTTGTGCATGGAGAGGATTCTGCTTTCTATGTATTTATGTACGTGTGAATTTATGTATGTGTGAGAGAGAAATCCTATATTTCTATAATTTTACCCGGACGGAAGAAATTAAAATCCTCTATGGATAAAAAATATTTTTACCTTTTCTGTTATTGCGAAGAAGAGGTGTGCACCAAATAACAGAAAAAGGGGGTTGCACAGGAAATAAAAATAAAAAGATTTCCTCTCTGGTGTGCGGATTCCTCTCATTGTACAAATGCACCAAAAAGCCACCATAGACTGCACGTGTGGGTCTATAGTGAGATTGTCTCCCACAAGCTCTCTGGTGTGGATTCCTCTCATTGCACAAAGGCACCGTAGAGGCTCTCTGGTGTGGATTCATCTCATTGCACAAATGCACCGTAGAGCTGCCATAGACTGCACATGTAGGTCTATAGTGAGATTGTCTCCCACAAGCCTTCGGTGGGCTGGACGGGATATGTATAACTCTATTGTGGGGCCAGCTGTTGATAATTCAAACTATTGAGATAGAATGTTATTTCTTTCTATGACTAGTTCTCAAATTTTACTGGAATAGAAATTGGTCCATTGAAAAACCGAACACATAATTGATCGTGTTTATCAATAAATCCTATTGAACTAAAATTTAAGAATATACCGCCGGATGAGATGAGATTCATTTTGAAAGGTTTATATTATCAACAAGTGTGCCTACAGTGGAGCTCTGGACTTCCCATCCACAGGAAGAGTGGGGAGATAATCAGGACATCCGTTCTCTGATTGAAGGGGACAAAACATGAGTGTTGCGTCCATGGGACCATATAACAGGTGCATAGAATCTTGATAAGATTTTCCTTTCTAAAATCTTTGGCCATCAGGCAAAAAATTTGTTTGGCCTCTTTTACCTATAGCAACAGAACAAAAGGAAGAGGTAAAGTTGTCCAATCCCATAATTCACCATCAGCAGAAATGTCTGGCAACCCACAGACAAGAGGGTTGGAAAAATCTTAATACTTTCAGGACAGTTTTCAGTAGCACAAAAGATTATTAATTAATTCTTAAAAATGTGAGATTACTTGAGAGCTATTTTTGGATCTTCACTTTTATTTCTTTAGTCCCTTTCAGAAATACATTGCTTAGAATCTTTAAGAATTTGATTCCAAGAAACAAATGGAAGTTGGTGCAGCATCTATTAGACAGGCAAAAAATTGCATACTCACTCATCCCATAAACATGGGGCTTGCAGAAACATCAGCTACGATGGCCTAAATGGTGGCCATCCCAGTTGGATTGCTGCCTTTAGTTTACACTTTACATCTACCAGAGTATCTAAACATCAGCCATCACTCACTAACCCTGTTAAACATTATTTATTGTTTCTAGTACGAAAACAAGGCCCGGCCGGATGAAAATGAGAGCCACTTGTGCATCTTTAACTTCAATCATCAACAAAGTCTGAGTCAGCTACACGAATTCTATTTTGTAGTTCCAGCCTATGCCACTTGTGCCTCTTTAACTTCAATCATCAACAAGTCTGGGTCAGCTACACGAATTCTATTTTGTAGTTCCAGTCTATCTAATGTAGTGTTTGTGGCAGAGGGGATCCAAGACAAGTCCCACTATCCAAATGTGACTGAGTTGGGTTTGAGCCAAGCTTGGATCAGGTCCATGACTTATAAATCAAATTAACATGTAAAGATTTAAGTAATATTATTAATACCAAATCATCATCATCATCAGGCCAATCGTGATGATTCCAGTCCATTGATTCTTAGGCCATCAACTAATCTATTACAAAGTCCAAACTTGGAACAAGACCCAGTATTTTATGGGTATGCTCCTATCGGCTCAGAAGACCCTTCCAATCTACCATGGTTATGTGAAAACAGCCAACCATGGACAGTCTTCGGAGATTGGACTAACTCAATTTTGTGGGGCAGGGCAAGGAGACTGATAAGTCCTTAAAATGTATAATTTCCTCATCATTTTAGAATTAATTAAGGACTTAATCATCAAATCATGGACCATTTTGGTAAAAAAAAATCATGATTCTATGTTCGTGGGCATCAAAGTTTGAATTCGAGTCAAAACTCATTGAAAAGTTTCATTTTCACATAAAATCATGAATTTTTCTATTTTTGACATTAAAAGTCACAAATTTCTCATTACTTTTTATTTACACATGAAATGATAAATTTTATTTGCACCATTGATTTAATTGAAGATTTGATAAAATTGTGACATTTTATGCATCTATTTAGTGTGAATTGGGCCCCGCATCTTGCATCATTCCTTTCCTATATGAATAGATTATTCTTTGGCATTTGTTTTTATTTTTGAAGGGAAAAAAAAAAGAATTTTGAGGCCTGCGTTGAAGAGAAATTAAGAGAGAGAAGAAGGAAGAAAAAATCCAAGAAGAGTCCACCCATGGCACCCACCCTGTGGGAGTGGATTTTTAAAGCATAGGAGACTCCAAGGCTGCACGCCCCCATGTGGGGCCCATCTCTCTTGCAAACTTTGGGATTTCGTATTTGGATATTTTCTCAAATCAAAGTGGGCCCATGCAAGGTGATTTCAACCTATGAAGAGTCCAAAATTTTTTCAAGATGTCACCACAACTAGATCTCAATCAAACAAGTTTCCAAGATTTGAAAATTTTCAAATCAAAGAGAAATATGCAACAAGGCATGGACGTCCAAGACCTCTCACCAAAAGTCTCAAAATCCAAGTGGGGCCCAGTTGAAGACTAAACTCTGAAATTCAGAATTTATATTTTTTTGGTTGACATATGGGCCCATGTGGAGAAATATTGCAAGAGATAAGAAGATGACTAATAGGTGGATGTACTAAGCAAAATTTTAAGTTGGAGATAACTTCAAAAGAGACCAAGTTTCCTCAAGGATCTCAATGCTTTGGATTCCAATCAAGAAAAGATTTCAAATTTGAAATCTTCCAAAGTAGGAAGAACTCAAGCCAACGTGATTCATTGCACATGCACGCCCATTGCTTGGTTTTATTCAAGTCATGCATTATCCAAATTGTGCCCCATCACACATGGACCACAAGCCATCAAAGGAATATAAAAAGACCACTAAAGGGGCAAAAAGTGAATCCATCTCCCAACCAGCCATCTACTTCTCCCTTGGTGAAGGATTGAAGACTTGAAGAAGGGATTATGCGCATGTCTTATTTTCTTGATGTGTTCGATTTAGGGTAAGGAAAAATATTTTTTTTTTAGTTTTGATTAATGTCAGAGAATTACTAGTTTATTGGTTTATTTTAATCTGAAAGACGCAATTAGTGAGGTCAAGGTGTCCAGCCTTGGATCGGCATCGCGTGTTTGTGGGTAGTGACAGTACACACTTGGTGCGGTGTTTTTGCATTCTTTTTATTAAATTTTACCAATATAATGTTGTGATTTCCCATAATAAGAATATTTAGATTTTTTTTTCTTATTCCTAAATGATATTATTAATGAATTTTTTATTTTTAATGAATGATTTATTTTCTTTTATGCAATTGGTGGTTTGATGTCTTTTATATTTTTGCAGTCTTTAAATTAGGATTTTTTTTATATGGGATTGTAATTTTTAATTTGGATTTGTAATTAAATTTTAATTTCAGTTTCGTAGAGATTTATTTTTATAGACTTTATTAGGTTAGTACTAGTTTTCCAATAGGAAAAGTTGTACGCGATTATTTACTCCATGTGGATCGACCCGGTTTCACCGGTTATCACTACAATCAATTGCGGCTTTACACTTGGGGCTACGATGAGAGACCCCACAATCCACTTGATATAGGGCCTATATCTCATACACGTGCAATGGATTTGGAGTGCCAAAAGACCTATTCCTCAACACCTTGATAGAGAGGATTTACAGAAATCCACAAAACTTGGAATACTTTTATTGCACAAACAAGCCCATGTAACAGTGCAGAAATCACACCTACCTGAAGATCATAACCTAATCAATGGACATTTTCCCAACAAAAATAGGGTGACATAGAACCATGTTTCTCCTGAACCCTCTATTTGGAAAATGGTAGTCGGATCTGCCATTGAAAGAGAAAGCATTGTAGAACATCTTCCTGCATTCAATCAATTTCGCTTGAAATTTTGAACCTACCTGAAGATCACAACTGCCTGCCGAATGAATGGACATTTGCCCATTCAAAATAGGGTGCATGCATGTTTCTTTTAACCCTTCATTTGGAAAATGGCAGTCTGATCTGCCCATGGAGGTGAGAGCATTGTACAACATCTTCATGCATCCAACTTATTTCATTTCATTTATAATTTTGTACAAGTAAAAGCCAATAGCAAGAATTGCTAAAAGGTATTTTGATCAATTTGGCTGGATTCCATATCCACATGCAATCATATATGAAATTTCATAGTTTTAAGGGGCATTTGCATGTTGGACTAGGCTGAGTCAGGTCTGAGTTCCATATGGCTTTTTTTTCTTCCTATTTTTTTTAGGAAGAAGGTCCTGGTGGTATAACAGCAGAAAAGGATGGAGATGAAGATGGTTCTGAGATAGACATGGAAGAAAAGGATTTGGGGTTTTGATGGATTTTCTTGGAAGAAGACGAAGAAGAATACAGCTAAAATGGAACCGCCGAGTTTTAAAACCCTGTTCTGAACTCGCTGCTTCAACACAACCCAAACAGATTATAAGAAAGACATCAATACTTGACAATCTTGTTCTATAAAAAAATTGACGGTCTTCAAAATGTTGCCATCTATGGTCATCTATTCACAAATATTGTTCCCAGATTTTACAAGAATCTTCCAAGATGAAGTGCTCCAAAAGCCTGGAATATTGTGATGACTGATAAGTGTCCCTCTTGCCAACCACATACCGTTACAATAACTATGGAATTAGCCCTAATTAACAGAACTACCACCAGCAATCAATCCCAGGTTGTTTCAGTGAAGAAGGAGATACATCACCACGGAGCTACCAGTGGATTGGCATATAGATTTGGGGAATTCAGAAAAATTGAAGAACCTCATCTAGAAAAGCAAGTTTCAAAGTTATTTGATGGTTCAGATAGTCTCGAAAACACTTCCAAGGACAAAAGATGATAAATCATAGGTGATTATCAACCACTGAAATGACGCATTGACCTTGTAGTTGGTAATCAACCACTGATATTAGAATTTTATATTAAGTTCTTTTCTTCTCTTGAAGTTAAGTAATTTTTTTTATGACAAAATCACCATTTAATGTGAGATTTCTTTGTATGAATGCATAGTTCATGTATAGTGCGATTTCATTCAAAATTTAAGTATTAATCAGTAATCTTTCAAAATTACAGTGAATGAGATGCATTTCTGAAAATTTTGTACAACTATGAAACAGATCTTCATATAGGAAGAACAGAAATGCAGACGGTTCAATGATTTGGAATGGCCTGAACTGTGGGGCCCACTTACATGTGCAGCCCATCTGTAACTATAATCATCGATGAGGGTGAGCATTGAAAGATCTCCCTATGACCTACCTGAGTGCAGAAAAATGGAAACCATAATATCAAGGGAGGTACTCATTTGAGGGCCCTCAAGCCCTCTAAGCTAATTATTACATAAAGGATTCATGCCAAAAGTTGCATGATTAATTAAATCCTACATAACTCGGATGTGTCAAATTTGGGTGAGTTCTCCTCATTCATAAGCTGAAGAGCATAAAAATGTCCAAGTTTTGCTGTAAAAACTAAAAAGTGAGTCCGGCTGAGTAAATCAAGTCTTGACCTATATCAATGACTTCACAGATGGGCTACCTCTATTCACCATTACAATATACTCATCTAGAGCTTTCTAAACAAGTGCTAACACTTAGGAATCCAACGGACAGACGGAAGTCAACATTGCTAAAAGGGGTTCCCCTGCCTGGCACCTACTATCCGGTGGACAGTGTCCAAGGGCTGGCAACTGCTGCATGGCCCTTCCAATATTTGTAAATTTCCAACAACTTGCCGTTTGCCTATTTGTGACTCTGTACTGTAAGCAGTCCACATATCTACAACTTTCCAGCCCCTTCCCTGTTACCTGAGTCCTTGTCCCACACTGTATTGCCGTATTGCCAGCCACTACAAGATTCTCTCTCATAGTGGTCAAAACTATTGAGGGGTTTTCATGGATCTTCGGCGAGATGCTTGCATCACTGATATATTCGAAAGAGTAACCAAGCTTGGAGAATGTTGTTGGTCAACTTCAGGGAGTGAAGTAAGAGGTGCAGCCAGATCAGAATGCTCTTGATACTATGAACTGAAGTGAAGGCCCAAACTGATAGCCATGTGTCCAGAATTCCGTAAATCGGAATGGTACTGGCCACCAGGTATCCTACGAGTTCATGCAATGATTGATTGTAGAAAAGTTGCTCGAAGACCATACAAGGCTGCCAAAGAAATAAGAAATCACCAAGAAGTTAAAGATCGAAGTCCTCAACTTCACAGGCCGTCTAGATGTAAGGGCATTCATCAATTGGATCATCGCACTGGAAGACTATTTCACATGGTACAAAATCAATGATGATCAGTCCATAAAAGTTAAGCTAGAGGCAACGGCAAGCATTTGTTGGCAAAGCAAGGTGACAACAATTTGCTAATAGGCCAACCATCTATCACTAGATGGACAGATACATACAAGAAGTTGGAAAGCAAATACTTGCCAATGGGCTACGTCGAAATACTTTGCCAAGAGCTGCTTTCATTTAAGGAACTTTATTGGTGGATGACACCGAGAAGTTCAATGAGCTTGTCGATTTTTAACAGCTCTCCTAGACAGAATGCCTGACTACTAACAGTTTTCAAAATGGGTTATGCCTATAGATCCAGCTTGAGATGGTAAACCAACGGGACAGTCAGAGAGGGTCATTGTCTGGCTTAGTGAGTAGAGTTACAATTGTGGCAGCAGACCCCACACTGATTTGGTTCTCATGCTGAGGAGTCCCCAGTAAGGAGGAAAAAAGATCTGTAGTATAAACAGGCCTCTCCGCCATGAGGCTTTTTTTTTTTTTCAATTGGTAACATGATTTGAAACCACAACCTTAAGGTTGCAATTGTGAGCACCTCCCATTGTGCCACATGCACTTGTCAAAGGCCCTAGCACCTAGGCGGCTTCAACCCCAATCAACATCCTTAGCCACAGAATGTGTATCAGAAGATAGGCAGCACCATAGGGATGTGATAACAGTGGGCAAGGATCTACACCTAATCTTTCCTAAGCGCAATTCGCAAAGTTGATTGTTTCCACTGTGGCAAGGGAGAGGAGATTAGCGACAGCCCACCATACTCCGTGCACGGGTAAAGTGCTAAAGTGAGCTGTAAAACTTGGTTATCAATGGTGGTAGTGTGATGAATATTGTTGCATAAGTGGTGATTGATAAGTTGAAGTTCCCAACTTAGAAGCACCCAACCTAGAAGGTCGCGTGGGTTGATAACATTTTCATCCTTGTGACATGGAGGTCCTTGATTTCTTTCAAAAGTGGAGTGTTTAAGGATGACATTTATACACAACGAACCAGTTATGCAAAACCTTTTCAGTTGACCATGGTTCCAACATAAAGGTAACAAGCAACAAAGAGGTTAGCACTCACGAGTCACAACTTCCAATGGGGAGATCAATGAATTCACCTTAGCCCATCGCAACCTTCTTCTCAGCCTTCTTCCACATCCTCAGTAACAGTTGAAGCTATCCCTCCTGACTCTCATGCTCTCACCACGCAAAAGTTCGATTTCGAAAGAAGGAAGGCATTACATTCACCTTGGTGGCAAAACATGACAGCATGTTGATGAAGAGGAAGCCTCTATTAATGAGAAGTCAAGACTATGCTCCATGACTTTCGGGATCTAGTGCCTGACAAACTTCCACAAGAAAAGGAGACTAAAAGATATAAAACAATTGAAGAGTCCCATCAAGAAAAATAAGGCTCAAAATCATTTGATGGTTCGGATTGTCCGGAAAACACTTGAAGAGACAACAGATAATAAATTATTGGCGATTACCAACAGTTGAAATGACACATTGACTTTGTAGTTGGTAATCAACAATGGATGCCTACAAAAGAGAGATTGGCAGAAGGATTGTACTTTCTTCTGGATATGATACATATCCATGCCATTAGATGATCCAACAGTTCGAAGACCTTATATTAATATGTGGAGAACTCAATTTCATCTCTAGTTATGCGGCAACTAAAGAAAGAGATGCAACCATTAGATGATAAATTTGTATGGTTGATCTTTGACCCAAGCAGACTCCGAGAGAACTCAAGGACGAGTTTTTCTCAAGCAAAGAAGAGCTGATGCAAGTTAGGTCCATCAAGATTGGCCAAGGCAAGGCACATATATTTTTAGAGGTTTTTTTTTTTTTTTTAGGCATCTTGTCATGTTAAATTGTTCGGTTTTAGAGTTTTTCTATGTCAAGGGCCTAAAACAAAACTCTTGGTTGTAATTGACTACAATAGAGAGTTGAAGTTCAATTCTATCTTTGTCAAAGATAACCTAATTTAGGTGTTAGACAAACTCCGATCAACATGAAATTAAGTCCTTAGATAGGTTTTCCAGTAACCCACACGTTGAGCCCAAGTTTTGCAATTTTGACATGATATAGCGAGGCTGTGCCCCTTTACTGAAAAATATAGTCCAACTACAAAACTTGCTGAATTTAATCATAGAGTTGAGTACAACTTTTGCACATCCCTATGTAGAGTCTATAAATACTTGTATCTCCTCTCTTTTAGAAATTAAACCCATTAATTAAATTATTTTCTCCCGCTTCCACTCTGGATGTGCTTAAGATCTCTAGAGAAACCCTAGATCTAGTATGTGTGGTAAGATAGGTGTGGATGTCCCTTGATTGGGTTGCTCCTCTTGTCCAATGTGCTGCATCAATAGAGGAGGGGCAGGCCCTTAATGTGAGGGGTCAGATTATTTGGGAGATTATACCCCTTACAATCACATGGTGGCTGTGGATAGAGGAAAAAAAAAATGAAAAGGTCTTAGAAGGCGGATGCAGGATCTGCATGTGTGGTAGTCATAGACTCATAGCAAAGATAAAGGTCTCGTTACTTTAATGGGGGATCAATAGAAAAGAATTCTGAGGATTCTTTTTCTCTTACATGCATTGGAATTGGAAGACGGTGTTCAGGAGGCCTAATCACACAAAGCCGGGACAAAAGTCTATGCAAATGCCAACCGAAGGCTAAATAGTTAATTTAGATGGACCCTCACAAGGCATCGGGACAATCAGATACGAGGGAGTATTTAAAGAAAAGAAAGAATCAATAGTATTGTCCTTCTCAGAGTTGTTTGGGTGTGGAGATTCGAATAGAGAAAAAATTGTGAGTATAAAAGAAGGATTGCAATTGGTTAAATCATTCCTTCATGCCCAATGATTGTAGAGGGTAAGTCAAAGAATACCATTTCCAAGGGTCTGCGAGTCACAAATCTACCTTGGCAGTTCTATTTATCCTAAATGATATGAGAAGATTGTCAAAAGATCTATATGATGTTTCAACACACACCAATGAAAGCAAATGAGAATCTGTACAAACTACCCAAAGCAAGATCTCCGAGGGAAAATAGAGTTCTTACTCATTGTCTATTGTCTTAGCGTATTTGCTTCGCTTGGCAGGTTTTATTCAACTTGATGGCTCCCTACATCATATATATTTGCTTATTTACTAGAATTCCTTTAGTTCCATGAATTTTCTTTAAAAAATAAAAGGAAAATTCTTCATCATCATAATCACAATTGAAGCCTTACCCCATCGATCTGGGTCTGGCTGGGCCCTTGCCCTTGAACTTTCCCTTCTTAAAAAAAAAACACTTAATCAAAGAACCAAAAGAAGAGAGTAGGTAAAGGGGCATCGGCAACTTGATAATCAGCACTAGATGAGCACTGAATATTTTTACTCCAATGAGAGGGCCAGATATAACAGGTTTTCAAAATTATCTACCAGCGCTCATCATACAAGAACAACAATGAACCATTTAGAGTGAACCAGTCAGGTTGCATGAACATTTTAAAATGCATCAAAACAAGCTCCCAAACCATAGGATATAGACATCAGAAGACGAACTAGATCCTAAAGGTAGTTTGGTCAGTCAATACTGGTTTTTCTTCGCCAAACCAGTATGTAGCGCAATGGTAAGGCACTTCTTATTATGGGAGAGGTACATGGATCAAGTTCATGTTGGTAAGTTTATAGCTGTTCCCCTATAAACCAATAAAAAAACCTGTCCTTCATCTTTAAATATCTAATAAGGAAAAAAAAATCTCTCTATAAGCATGCATCTAATTAAGAAAGAAAAAGGAGCCATTAAGGTTTCAATACAAGTTCATCCCATGACAGTCTCCAAAGAATGGAAAAAAAAAAAAAAAAAATTTGCACAACCATGAAATGAATTCAACACCAGATCATAAAAAGAAAAAACATACATTTCTTCCATTAATTGATATCATATTGAATTTATTGCAACAACTTGCTTAACAAACAAGTCAGGTCCTTCCATACCCATTGTCATATCAGTAGCACAAATTTCATCTGCAAAACTTTGTATCTCTAACTACACCCAGCAGTATTCAGACCCATAACTTCTTCCTATCAGTAATTTAGACTAAAAAATGGCCCACTAAAAAAAGTCAACAAAACCCAACTCAATGCAACCAATGTATTTTTTAAGTGTCCTATAACAATAGAAGGAGCTATTGACGTGGGAATTACCTCAACAACACTCAAGCAAATGCAAATGGCAATGAAAGCAGACCCCTTTATGTTGTTTCTGAAGCCTTTGAGCTCCTAAAATCCCTCTTCAACTCAGTAACCCTTTTCATGCAACAGGCCTTTGATTTTCCAGGGACTGCCGCTGCGATCTTCTCCCACCTCATTGGGACATCCTTGGGGAAAGCCTTGAGTGCATTAAGCAGCGCAATATCTTCTCCAGAGCTCCAATTCAAGCTCCCACTCTCCTTGTTCAAATCCCCATTCTCACCAAAAACAACTGTTTGCTCCCCCAATTCCCCATTAAAGCCCTCCACCTGCTTGTTCAAAGGCTTCCTCTGCTTCAAGAACTGCGCGAAGTCGTCTCCGCCACCCCCGCCCGGCCGCTTCTCCGCCATCGATTTTGCCGTTTTAATCACGCTCTCCAATCCATGCCGCCCACGAAACGCCTCCGCAATCACCTCCCACCGCCGCGGCGCGCCCACTGGATGCTTCGCGATCTGCTTCTTCAACAGATCGAAATCCTCATCCGTCCACTCCTTCTCCTCCTCGACCTCCGATCTGCTTCCGCCGTTTGGTTGATTCGATTTGGCGATCTTCGGCTCTGGGTTTTTGGGTTCTGCGATGGGGAAGATGGGATTCGAAGAGGGATGATCGTCGGGTCTTCGGGGCTTCGATCTGCGACCGGAGATCCGTTTCTTGGGTTCTTCGGCGGAGACCGGATCTGGGTCGGAGTGGGGTGGGAGGAGGTCGCCTTTTCCGACAGAGATGTCGCCGCCGGTGGCGGAGATAGGGGCGAAGGGGGCGAGGAGGAGGGAGAGGGAGATCCAGACGAGGAGGAATTGGAGGGTTTGGGAATCGGGGGAGAGGTAGAAGAAGGAGAGGAGGAGGAGGGAGATGGATATGGAAGTGAAACAGAGGGCTTGGATTTTGTTGAGTTTTGGGGTTTCTTGGTTTGAATTTGGAGCGGAAGAGATGCGATTTTGGAAGAGAAACCTGGGTCTGGTTTCTTCTTCCAGGAATTCCATTTCACTTTCCCTAACTGTTGGGAAAATTTAGGGCAGAAGAGGAAGAGGAAGCATAAGAAAGTCATAGTCATTTTTATTGGGAATAGAATAGATTTCTTGAAATCTTTAGTCAACTCCATTAACTTTCAATCAATGGCCACATTTTTTCACTAATTTGAACAAATCATATGTATCAGTGTGAATACTCATAATCTCATGCACTTCATGGGGCCCACTTGATGGTCCATCCCTGTAGTCACCAACCAACCTGATTTTGCATTTGCACCCATTCAAATGGACTAAACCCTTAGATCAACACTGCACGTATTTTCTGCCATTGATCAAGGGTGTTGGGATGATCAAATGAGATCCATTTTTCGTATATGGGTAGGCTCCAACCATATCTTGCGGTTCTAAGGTGGACCCAGAACGAGGTGCGCGAATCGTGATCCTCTAAGTGGGCATTTGCACGGTAACCTGGACGTGACATACCATGGTTTGTCCATTCATGATCACCATGGGGTTTTACCTCAATAGATCGGACTACATGAAGATTTGTTTGAACATGCATGTGGCTTTATTTAAGCATGATTCTTATATGGGTTCTCATGTAATTGTTATCCTAATTATTTTTAAGATTCTTATGTTATTGTTTTATGTTAGTCTGACTTGATTATTTATTGAATGTGCTTACTGCTCTAAGAGATGAATCATTCCTACTTTGAGTATAATCCAACCATGGTATGAGATTGTTTGACATCGGGCATTATGTGTTATTGAAAAGTATTTTCGATGCCTCTACTAAAGTCTTGAGGTTTTGGTATTAATGGCTATCTGAAGAAATTTAATATGTCTTTACTAACATCAAAGGGAAATGTTGAAAAGTGTTTCCACTACATCTACTAACACATTGAAGTATTAGTAGGAATGACTAGCTGAAGAAATTTAATATGTGTTTCAAGTGTTTTTGGAATTTACAGATGCATTAGATGAGAGAAAACAAGAATACATGCATACATTATAGTGGCAATTCCTTACTTGTGTAGACAATAAGTTCTTAGTTAAGATTTTACTAGGTTGTTATATGACTAATTGGGCGATCATAAACTATTGTTTTATAATTGTTTTTTTTTTCCCTTTCTGTTTAACTTCTATAATTTGTATTGTCGTGTTAGAAATGCCTAAATTGATTCAAAGTGATCTAATTTGAGTTCAGCCTGAACTTACCCTGATTAGTATCACCACCACCAAATTGTTATTTATATATTTTGGTGTAGCTAGATGACTTGAACCTTAAATCTTATATTTGTGCTTGTGAGCACATTTGGTTAAGAGGCCAATTAGGCAAATTATTATATTTCCACGACTAACTGTTTCTACTAAAACCTTGAGTCATTAGTAGAAGCAATATAAATAATTTTTAATACTCCTCCATGAGTGGAGCCCACTCCTCAACACAAAACAACATCAAAAGTAGAGCTATGTGCTAATTGGAATCTGTTCCCCTAGTAGAAATCTTGGGTGCCTTAGTGAATGTAATATTTTTTTTATATATTAACGTAATACTTTCTATTCATAAATGGCTAAAAAAAAGGGATATAAAAGACAAAAGAGGGGGGAAATGCAGTTGTTAAAATATGCCTTGGTCCTTGGTTAGTGATATATTGTCAAATAGGTTTACTTTGGTGCTTGATTAGCAAAACTGAATACAATGTAGAAAGTTTGATGGTAGGATAATTATGAGGCTATCAAGAGATTGGAACCCATGCATATATATTTTGTTGATAACATGAAATTTCATTTGAAGGAGGAGATAAAAGATTAATAGAACATAAAGATGCTTCCATAGATTAACAAAAGATCACATTATCAAAATTACAATGCAAGCAATGATTCGATCTCATCAGACACCTTCATCAACTCCCAAAGCACATTTTTGTTTAGTTAAGAGGTTTGCCACTATGTGCAACAAGAGAAAATGAAGCAGAAACAGATGAAAATATTGTTGAAGATTAGATGTGATTTCAGTGGTTTTTATTTTCCCTCCCAAATAGTGAAAAGAAGAGTCGAATCATTTGAATCACCTTCAATGATTAACAACTTCCTAAAAAAAATGCCTTGTAAACAATCTCAAAGATTTTACACCACAAACCCTTTGCATCTTTTGATTCCATTTCCCCAATTGGCCTGGAATGTGTTAGTGAAAGAATCTCTATTCTCATCAGTCATCAGTAATAATCTTGTAAGTGCCTAAATATTACAAACTTGGTTAAGTGGGTGTTTAGTTTTTTATGTTGCTGTAAAGCTTCTTTGAGAAAGATTAACCGCCTGGGACCTGAAAAGGAAGGAAGAAGAGAAAGGTCAGAGGCCTGGGCTGCTGTCAACCGGAGGTACTCCGATGCCTAAGTTAGTGCAATCACTAGACAAAGGATGGGTGAGTAAGGAAGAAGAGAATGCAGAATAAGGATATATGTGATGGTATATAATTTGTAGATTTACCTCATGCATATATATAGAGAAAGGTTTCTCCCATGGAGGTAGGTAAAGGCACTGCCCCATTGCCCCATGACATGCTTCCTTAATGGTGGTAGGTGGAGGCAACGTCCCATCGGATCAGGCGCTGAATCCTTGTATTAATGTGGACGTGATCGTCTGATAAGGTTAGCCCCTTATCATAATCTAGTGCCCATCTTGTCTGTCAATACATTTTGCAACATAGTCGTAGCGTTATGGAGTACAATTATGACCATGTACTCATCCTAGTTGGCAATGCCGTACTGAGGGTGATGCCGAGATGGATATATTCTGGCACTGTTGCCGAGACAGAGATGAGGCCAGCTGTACCTTTACCGAAGCTAGCTCAAGCTGGATGCATCTTGTACTCCTGTCGAACTTGGATACCGAAATTGAGATAACCCAAGTCGGTACTGTTACTGATATTAGTGTAATCCTGTTCTTAGGAGAAGGCCCCACACAAATCTCAGTCTGTTTGCCTTTTCAAACCCTATCCACATCAAATTCTTAGAAGCCCTAGGGGAAGAGGGGGAGATCTTATCCTCAAAATCAGACCTATTATGCTGTCCACCAATTTTTTTTATGTCCAGTTTTCCAAAATGTCTTGAATAGAAATTTTGTTAAATTCTTAGGGCCTGTTTCTTTACAAGCATTTCTAACAAGAATTCAGGCTATCTGGAAATTCCTGAATACCTGTCAGAAATTCAATGTTCACTTATGAGAATTCCCGTCATTTGAGGCAAGTGGCATTTTAGAATTCCAGAAAAGTAGAATTCTCAAATGCTAGCTTTTACTCTAGCATTTACAAATCAAGTCATTCCGGGAGACATCTTTGCAACCCCAGCCGTTCCAATGGAGATCTGCTACAACTTCGGTTCTCTCCAACGGTTGAATGCCATCTTCTCATCTACCCAGCTATACAAAAATCAGGTCCAATCATCTTCTTCCTTTGCACTCCTTTCACCTACCTGGTTTATTTATCTATTTTTCTTCCATCTTGTTGCATGCTTTTTTTTTTCTGAAGTGTTTTGATGGAAAGGGAAGAAAATGGTTCTTGGGGTTTTGATGGAATGGAAAATAACCCACTATTCTCCTCTCTCTCATATAGAAGAAGGAATCTAAAGGCCATAGATTTTAGATTTCTCCACTGAAGTAGATACCAAATCTATCATTCTTGGAATCAATTTTGGTTCCACATTAAAAAGTGACGATATATGCCTCGGTTTTTTATTTGCTGTATTGCTGCCCATTTGGGTTCTTTTCCTCTAGTTGAAAAACCATCAAATAGATAAAGCAGCAGTGCTTCTGCATGTGAGAGAGTCCTTATCTTGAATCGTGAGGCATGTTTCTGCAACACCCATGATGGCATTTTCTTTCATCTATTGATTGATATCTTTCTAATTATGTTTTGATTTTAAGTTTGAATGATTCATGTATTGGGTTTTTCTTATCATCTGTTCTAATTTAATTTGTTTTCTTTTCCCTTGTGTATGATATTTTTTCAAGAGGAAAAATATAAGGTAGGAGTGTAAATTTCTGTACACTTTTGAAGACTGGATGTATTTGGCCTTATTCTAATTCTGAAATCTTGAATAACCATGTTTCAAATGTAGACTTGCACTTAACTTTTGCTCATAACTTCTTACATTTTATTATTAAAGTCACATTTTTAACACTTTTATAGTTGTCCACAAATTTGATTGATGCAATTTGTTATTGAGGGGACCCAAATACTTATAAAATATTATATTCATGAAAATTTTAGCCTTATATTTGTATAAAGATAATACATAAATATGTAAAAATCCACTTAGAAATTCAAGTAGTTATGAAACATGGAATTTGTGGAATTCAGGTTAGATGAAATTCTCAGACAGGAATCTCGGTATGAAAGAAATAGAGAATTTAGGAATGTCAGGATTCAACGGCGTTTCAAAATTCTAGCATCTCATATTCTGTAAATTCCAGCAGACATGAATTCTAAGAATTATTATAAAGAAACAAGTCCTTAAGGTTAAAAAGCTGATTTGCGCATTGCATCTTGATATTGTGTATTAATGAGGTCAATGATGATGGTTATTTAGATTAATGTCAAATTAGGGTACGATTGTATATACAAGCCCCAGCCACTCTCCTAAGCATCATCTTTAGGAGTCCAGATGCCCTCTTAATTTTCATTGAAATATGAAGAAACTATTTTGTCTTCTTTCATCGAAACCGGTAGATGTTGTTTCGTCCTATCAAATTATGTCAATTAAGACGAAATAGTATATCCATATTTTAACGAAAGAGGATATTCGAACTCCCTCTTTTATAGAGCTGCGGACTCTCTTGTGGGGCCCAGCTGGGGCCGTGGGGATGGAAAGATCTAGATCAATGGCTTGGATCATCGACTACATTTTACACGGGAATGCATTGCTCTTCAACTGACCCGGTTTTTTCAAATTCAAAAAACAAGTAAAAACGACCGTTGGAGAAAGAACCCAAGCACTGAAATGGCATTTACATCAAAAGTCTCAAACTCCAAGTTTCGTCCTTACTCTCTCTATCTCGATCGGATCCTCAAAATCCAACAAAACCTCTCCAAATCCTCACCAAAGATCTGGAAACAACAAAAATCAGACGAATTTGACAACCCCAACACTCGCGGCGAGCGCTCGCTGACCCTCAGCCACCCCCTCCTCCGCATTCTAGAATCCTCCGCCGCAACCCCTCACCAATTCGACCAGATCCACGCTCAACTCATCGTCTCTGGCCTCTCCCAACACCCCCTTTCCGCCGGACGCGCCATCAAGAAGCTCTGCCTCTCCCCCGCCTCTATCGGCCGCGCAATCTCCCTCTTCGCCTACCTCGACCACCCAGACGCCTTCATCTGTAACACCATCCTACGCTCCTTCCTCAATTCCAACCACCCGGAGAAGGCCATTGCCTTCTACTGGCACCAAATGCTTGAAAAACAAGTCTTGCCTAATCACTACACCTTTCCGCTTCTAGCCAAGACCTGCGCCCAATTGAGTTTGATCTAGGAAGGCAAGAAGACCCATGCCCTGATTGAGAAATCCGGGCTTGCGACTGATCTGATTGTGCAAAATTCTCTGATTCATATGTATTTTTCATTTGGGTTGATCAAATCTGCAAACCAAGTATTTGGTGCAAGGCTTGAGTTGGATTTGGTTAACTGGAATTCGATGGTTGATGGGTACGAGAAGAATGGGTGGGTTGATGTAGCTCGCTGGGTTTTTGATGAGATGCCACAGAGAGATTTGGTGAGTTGGAATTCAATGATTGCGGGGTATGTGGGAATTGAGGTAATGGAGAGTGCTAAGGAGCTGTTTGAGAACATGCCTGTCAGAGATATTGTGTCTTGGAATTCTATGATTGATGGTTATGCAAAGGTTGGGGTTGCTCGGGAGCTTTTTGAACAGATGAATGTTCGGAATATGGTGTCTTGGAATATTATGTTGGCCTTATATATCCGCAGAAAGGAGTATGGTGAGTTCTTGACACTGTTTCATAGGATGATGACCACAGGAGAGGCGGAGCCAAATGAGGCGATCCTTGTGAGTGTTCTTGTAGCTTGCACAAATCAAAGAATGCTTGACAAAGGCAAATGGGTTCATTCATTTATCAAAGATAACCAAAGGATTGAACCAGATGTGTTACTATCGACTGCTCTGCTGACAATGTACGCAAAGTGCGATGATATGCATTCAGCAAGAGAAATCTTCGATGCGATGCCTGAGAAGAGTGTTGTGTCATGGGATTCTTTGATCATGGGATATGCCATTCATGGGCAAGGAGAGAAAGCCCTTGAGATGTTCCTGGAGATGGAAAAGAGGGGACCGAGGCCAAATGATGTGACTTTCATATGCGTCTTGAGTGCATGTACTCATGGTGGAATGGTTTTAGAGGGGTGGTGGTATTTCAATCTGATGTGTCGTGTTTACAAGATTGAACCCAAGGTTGAGCACTACGGTTGTATGGTTGATATACTGGGCCGTGTTGGTTTGCTGAGTAATTCAGAGGAGCTTATAAATCAGATGCCAATGAAGCCGGTTGCACCGGCCTTGTGGGGTGCACTGCTATCTGCTTGTAGAACTCATTCCAATTTTGAGCTTGGAGAGACCGTTGGCAAGCGGCTAATAGAGCTGGAGCCTAGGGATGTCGGGCCTTATGTGCTCTTGTCAAACATATATGCATCAGTAGGTAGATGGGATGATGTTGAGAAGGTGAGGAAGTTGATGAAGAAGAAGGGATTGCTGAAAAATGCAGGGTTTAGCTTAGTTAATCTCGATAGGTCTATTCATGGGCTTTTTGCAGACGATAATTCAGCCCATAAGAAGAGCATGGTGTACTCCATGTTGAGTGAGATGGGTACTGAGATGAAGTTGTCATGTAGAGAAATTGATGATAAACAGACATCTAACATAAAATAAGGTTAAGTAATTTTAGTTTACATCTTTGTGTAATATAGCCAAGAGGGGATTGATATATATCAACATTTTTTTTATTTGAATCCAATTAAATCCAGTAGCAAAATGTTGTACAAATTTCTTGATGTGAAAGAGAAAAAGTGTGATGCGCTTTCGGGAAGATGTTTCAATGGATGATCTTACTCTTCAAATTTTCTAGATGTCACATGACATGATACTCTAATTGCAAGGAGGCTTTAGTAAGTACTTTATGCTACACACAGGAGGAGGATGGAGGTGAATCTTTCTTTCAGAGGAGTTTTTAGAGATTTTGGATTGAAAACAGTAGCAAGCTTAATGAAGATTTTAAATTGTATTATTACCCTTAAAGAGAAGATTAAAAAAAAAATAGAAGCCCAAATCCCTTGGGAATTTTTGAAGTAAAAGCTTGATTCATCTCCTTACAATCTTTTGGTGCATTTTCCTTATAATTTTTTTTTTTGTGTGTTTTACCTCCTCCTAGAGTTAGAGGCTTTTGTTGGAGTATGACATCTAATAAGATCTTAACTCTAAATAACTTGGGCCTATTTGTTTGCATTAGAATACATAAGAATTGAATACATACGGTGGTTTAAAATAAAGATTAAAGGTAAATTTTCAAAACTGAACATCAAATAATATTTTCTTTGAAGGAAATAGAATCAAAAGAAGATGCGATTTTATGCTTATATTTTTTAAATTTATCTTTCATCTTCATTTTTAACCACCTTATATAATCAATTCCTATGTATTTTAATGCAAACAAATAGGGTAAGAATTGTGAGTTTGCTCTTCCTAATATGTGCCTTTTGTGTTCAGCAATGGTGTTCATTGATCACCTTCTTGTCTATGTTTGGCAGCCCCTATCATTTGCTGTTTTCCGTCTTCTTCTTCATCTT
The DNA here is from genome assembly GCA_038049695.1 of Cinnamomum chago. NCBI lineage: Eukaryota > Viridiplantae > Streptophyta > Magnoliopsida > Laurales > Lauraceae > Cinnamomum > Cinnamomum chago. Next base: position 2,458,032 of record CP142456.1, read on the forward strand.
CTTTTTTTTTTACCCCGCTACAAGGTGTTTTTTAATTTCAAGGTGTTTTTTGTGTGATCTTATTGAAGGTTGGTATGGGAGGGCCTATTCCCAGTTAGAGAAAGATGTCACTAAATTTTCACTTCTTTCACTTTGGGGAATTACATGGGGAGTTTGAAATAAGAGCTATGAAAGAAGATTTTGAAGCAATTTTTCATTCTTTTGAGTGTTAGCTTAAGGAATAGAAGTGTAATTCTTCCAAAAGAGCCTATAAGGGCATGTGCATTATAATATGTAAGAATTGAATACATAAGATTCATATCATAAGTGGTTAAAAATAAAAATCAACGGTAAATTTTAAAAAATGAGACTCAAATAATTTTTTCTTTTAGGAAACTAGAATAAAAAGACGATTGAAAGTTAATTACTAAGTTGGCCCTAAACGTAAAAAAAATAAAATAAAATAAAAAATAGAAAGAAACTTCTTTTACAGACCAAGACTGAGAGTTAAACATGATAGTGAAAGTACTGTTTGCTTGATTAAGAAGCATTTATATACTTTGTAACCATGGCATTGGAGAGTCAACATGGATGGAGATCTCTTGGTGAGCCTGGCCCTTAGCAAACTGGAGGAACAATAAGAAATGAAAAGGGTGATTTGATCTAGGTTTATTCAGGACAAATTGGCATTAGTGTTTTTAATAGATCTTGATTGATATTATTTCTGTCAAAGAGGGATTAAATTGTTCAAACATAGATGTTCCATGTTTCCTTCTATGGGCGGCGGATTCTTTGAACACCATAAGATGGGCACAAAGAGGTCTTAATCACTGTAGATATTAGAGCCTTGTAAGAAGATTAAGAGGTAGATTGTTTACAATACTTGTTGAATTTGTGCTGATATCAAGAGAATGAATGAAGAGATAGGCCCAGTGGCGAATTGGAAGTACCTTAAGCCTCATTTTCATATTTAAAATTCTCTGTATTTTTAACTTTGTATCTTTCCATTTGTTTGGGTGGTCTTCACCTTTGATGGGCCATTTGCATTTCAAGGCTTGTTTGTTTAGTGGTATTTCTAATTAGAATTTTGGGTGCTGACGATTTTTAATACTAGCTTTAAATCCTGTCCTCTGAACATTGGGAATTCTAATTTTGGTGGTTAGAATTTTAGAAACAATGTATTTGAAGAGTCACTTCTAGCCTTTTGAATTTTTAAATATCAGATGATGTTAAAACATTTTGAATTTCACTTTGGAGAAGATATTTAAAAACCAACCCCGATACTCCCAACCAACCCGCGGGCAGAAATGGAGCAAGTAGGGCCATATCTTTATTTAAGATCCAGCTGCTGATATAGGTGAAAGTTTGTATGTATGTATGAACCCAATGCTTGAAATGATTGTTTCCTTTCAAACAGTTAGTGTGGCAATCAAAGGAGGATCTGGCTCCTATTCCAACAGTTAGTGTGGCTCCTGATCATGTGCAAAAATAAGATAATCCAAAGTTATGATGATTAAATAATCTTAACCAGAATTTAATTGATTTAAAAAAAAAAAAAACTTAATGAATGTCCAATTCACAGACATAAATAGCTCCATTCCCCACAACAACCAAATATGCCAAAATCACTATAAAAGCAGCCCACACCATGGAGATAGGACCAAAAGCAATCAAATTAGTACATAAACATCCTGATGTGACTACTACTATAAAATCAGGTGGTCCATGTGACTACTATGCTGCTGCCTCTTTTCCTCAGCAAGGTTCATGAACCCCAGGCAAAAAAGTCTCAAGTAATTGTCAAAAATCACATGGGCTGCGTACATAGCACTTGAACTAGGGTTTGTCTCTTTGAGACTTTGACCTCACAAGCGTTTTGGTCTCGCCCGTGTTAGTCTTCTTTGTGAAAACTGCCTCTCTCACACTGGATGCTGGAACTCCACCATGGGCCCACATAACGATTATTTGGGACTATTAGTGAATATCATCTTATTCCTGTGACATATTTTTAAATTTTATTTAAATATTCAGTGTTCAATCTTACGATGGGAACATATTTCATTGAGGTTAAATTTTATGGGATTGTGATCGAACAACTACCATATGACCTAACATTTATTTGTCAACCGTTGAAGTTTTAAAAACTTTCATAGAGTTGTTCATAAAATAGGGGGTTAAAAGATTACGATAAAAGATGAATTATGTGATATTATATGAATGTAGGATATGGCAAGGTACAATATCTCCGAACCCTGAAACATTGCATTGACAGATCTACCAAAAAAATTTAAACTTCAACCATTGATAGACAAATGCCAAAACTTAGGACAACTCTACTGTCAAAATCCCAATTTTAAAATATAACAATGGATGCTTTCATCATGATGGCTGGAATTATCATTATGTGGGCCTTGTATTAGAGTCCCCAAACACCACACTTACATGGCAAGCATGGTGGAGATGGCATAAATTGAATGAGATATGGCATATCCCATCGCATGTTCTGTGAGGAGGAAAATGATGGTTGAAAAAAGGTATGAGAAGGAGCATCCCTTGCTCCCCACAAAAGTGGAAAAGAAATAATAATATAATAAAGTTCCAAACCTAATGAGACGAATGCTTATACTTTGCCAAACGACTACCTTGTAATTATGTGAAAGTCTAAATGGCCCGAACTGGGGGACCGTGCAGGGGCCGTTGGATCCCAATGGCCCCCCCGGGAGATCGGGCCAGGAATCGGTCCCCAGTCGGGCCGTCGATCAGGGCTCATTAATTATATGAAGTTTACTTTACTAGGCTCACGAAAACCGCAATTTACTTTACTAGCTTTATTTTAGAGTGGATACAGATCCCCATGATGCAGCCTTTGGAACATGCCCATGTTATAGATATATTTTTTCTTGGTAAATAAAAACTCTGTGACATTGCCAAGAAGGTTGCAACAAAACTATAAAATATAGGTTGCAAAAAGGTATCTAAACCCACAAATAGATGAAGATTAGAGAATCTCCTTGTCTTGAAGAGAAATAAGTGAGGAGGAGATTAAAAAAAAAAAAAAGAAGAAATAAATTTTCAACTATAATCAGTACCTAATTTTTGAAAAAGTTTTGGGGCACGTTTCACTTTGTCCTAAATTACAACTCAAATATATTTAGGATTTGGTTTAAAATAAATTAGAATGGAGAACTAGAATTCGTGTAACCGATCCAACATTGTTGGGACAAGAAGGCATTAATAATGATGATGATGATGATTTGGGGCACGTTTCACTTTATTTAGCCAATTTTTGTGGAGAAATTGAGGTTTGCCAATACAGTAAAAATCTATATTTAGCCGACAAATGATTTTATACGAAGAAGGTGTTAAAATGAACTAAATTTTTTTATAATTATGCATAAATGCAAACATTTTTTAATGGGGTCAAGAAGATTTTATATACAAAAATTAGTTCATAAAATTTTCCAAGACCATTCAAAAAGTTTGCCCTCAAAATAATAATCCATCATCTTATCATGAATTCATGTTTCGTACCCAACAAACATGAAGTGGTCTCATGCTAAGAGAAACAGAAACGGAAGCAAAAACGGAAAAGGCAAGCTGCCTACAAAAACGTGCAAGATGCGCACTCTTCGATAATTGAATGGAATAGAATAGAATCTACTCCTTCCATATTTATATTCTTCTTCGCCTCTCTCTCTTCTGCGTATGAGCTCTCTCTCGTCTCCTTTTCTCATTCCCACATCTACCCTTTTCTCCTCTAAAAGAACACATCTCCAGACCCGGAAATCTTGCGCCTCGGGATTTGTTGCTTCTCCTCTCAAAATGTCAATTTCATCTGATTCAAATGGACCCCAAAGGTATGATTTTCTATTTTCTTTTTCTTTTTCTGGGCAACTTTTTTTTTTTTTTTTGTGTTTGTTTGTGATTTGGTTTTCCATCTGCAATTTGATGATGGGTTTTTTGTGGAGGTAATGGATGCGCTCATGAATTGGAAAAAACTTTTTTTTGTGTCTGTGCTCATGAATTGGAAAAAACTTTTTTTTGTGTGTGCTCATGAATTGGAAAAAACTTTTTTTTTTTTTGTGTGGGTGGGTGGGTGTTAATTTAGCCCAAGATTGGACCCATTTGCTCATTGGACATCATCCATCTGGATTTGTCTCCAATGTGTTTGGATGAATTGTAGAATCATGAGGTTTTTACGGTATTCCTTTTAAATCATTCGGTAAGAACTAGAAATCTGAAAATATATATATATATATATATATATATATATTCCCATGATATCATGGGATTATTTATCATTAATTACATTTTGGGGACTTTTGGTATTATTTTGTGGAACCCAAGTTTGAGAGGAATTAATCTTTAAAAATCCCTCCAATCAATTAAAGCATGAGATGCTGCCGAAATTATGGACACATTCTGCATTGTGGAAAGGGGGGAGGGACCCACTTTGTATAGAATGCTTTCCTGGATGGAATGATGCAGTGTTTGTGGTAGGGGTTTGGTTACTAGGATGTTGTTGTAACATACAAAATTGATGGTAATTCAGGCAAAAGATTAGATTACACCCCACTGGAATTTGCTTCTTGAGATTTTATTTGGATGACATAATTTGTTGTTGGGGAATAGGTTATTGATGCCATTGGATTCCACTGGACTGTTGATTTGAGCAGAAAGACCATGTTTTTTTTATTTTAGATTTAGTTCAATTCAGTGATGCATTTTTCATGTTTTAGCAGATTAATTGCATATCCTTGTCGAATTTGTTTGATGTTATTATAACATGATCAATTAAAAAAATTAGCTTAAATGGATGTTCTCAAGAAGATTGGTAATGGAAAGGCCTTTTTACTAACTTTTACTTCAAAATTCAATATATGCTGATAGATTTTTGGTGATGGTTCTGTTCCGAAGAATGGCCTAAAAGGAATTATGGTAGGAAACTCATGGCTCATGGACACTCCAAAATATGACTGGAGATGGAGAGGATCCATCCACGAAAGCATCAAATGTTTATTCTCCTTGATGTCTTGATGTCATGGACTTTCACAGTGAATGAATAAAAAAAACTGAAAATTTTCTCTCTCTCTCTCTCTCTCTCTCTCTCTCTCTCTCTCTCTCTCTATACATAATGGTCCTTTGTGTTGTTTTCTTAGGCTAATCCCCTATTTTCTATTTATTACTCCGTTATATGCTCTTCCTGATCACCTTTACTAGCCTCCTGCCTCTCCGCTGAAGGCTGGTGCCTCTGCTGTTTGGGTGCTCCCTGATGGAGATGCTTTGTAGGCCTTCTCCATTATTGTCTCTTCTTTTTAGCAGTTTTCCTCTATATATTTTCTATTTGGGTAGAGCATTTTTTTTTCATGGTTTATTCCTTCTAGGTTTGGTTAGTCACAGCCATATGTCCTCTCTTTGCTCACTGCACCATCAATTCACCTCTTTACAGCACTGGTCTCAAGCTTAGGGTTGGGATTGTTAGTTCTTAGGTCCATTTGCACCTTTCCTGTTTCTGTTAGTTGTTTATGTTAATGCAATTGGGAAACTATCCCTTGGCTTATATTAACAAAACTCCTCACTAATCTGATGATAAGAGTCTGATTGCAGTTGATGAGTCTGGCTCTTTACGTATACATCTTGGTGCTCACTGCGACACATCATGAATATATCCAGCAGATTGAGATGCATAACCATGTTTTTAATTATGATTTCGTCTCTATGACCTTGTTGTCGTTTATAATGTCCGTTCTTTTTGGGGCCCATTAGCCTGCCTAGTATTTACTTCCTAGGAATTCACAGTAAAGACGGAGTCTGTTTTGGGTCATCACTCTCCTGGGATTTAAATTGCTAGGGTGATGGGCAGGTAAAGGAAAGAGTATTCCATGGCTTCACCTTAAGCCCTTCAATTTTAGTCCCTTGACAGAAAGGAATTTGCTTAGAAATTGCCGGAATTAAGTAGAAAGGCAAATGCTCTCTCGCTTCAGTGGCTGTTTGAATGAGCAAAAGATGTCATGAACTCATGACATTTCACCTTCTATGAAAATATACCTATATTAGTTCTTTTTGTCTTTATAGATGAGCTATCCCATTTCCAATATTTCCTTTTTTTTTTTTTTTTTAATGGTAAGTTTCACTAAAAAAGCAGGCAGTATCAGGTGACCAGAATTTGGAAGGGGTAGTATCCCATTTCCTATATTTCTCAACAATATCATACTGCAAGGTTAGAGGTCCTGTTTGTAATAAAGGAGTTGGTGGTAGGACCCTTCATGATACCTCTTCAGTCTCAGTGGTAAATACTTTTGAGAGGTTAGCTGATAATTAGTTTGGACAAATCAGAACCTACCAATGATGCATTAAAATGATCAATTGAAGGCTGGGCATGTACCCAAAATGGATTTATCTTTTCGTATGCACAGTTTTGCTGCCTTTCTTTTTGTTTGGAGCTTAAGAAGCTAGCAGGTCTTTTTCCTCTGCACTTCATGTTTTCATTTGAATGGTTTATCTTTTGTATTGTTGCAGTAGGGCTTCTTTCTCTGGACTTGCTCCTCTTGAAGCAATACTATTTGACATTGATGGAACACTCTGTGATTCAGATCCCATTCACTATTATGCATTCCGAGAACTACTTCAAGAGGTATGGGTTCTTTCATCCATGTCCTGTAGCAATTCTTGTATGGGGTAACTATATATTCCCTGAGCCTCAGTGAATCTATGGTTTGCTGAGGTGAAGCATTCAGTACACACTAGAGTATTGGTATGATAGGCGCCACCATGGTACACGATAGACTGTAAAGAAGAAAATATAGCATTTATTTGCATTTTACAAAAATATGCCAAATATTGTAGGACAAGGATTTTTAATCTGGATTCTTCATCTCCTAAACCATGGTGCCTCAAAGAAATTCTGCTATTAGAAAAAATACATTTTGTGAGGCTGATACTATGATTCATGATTTCATCTCATGTATGTTTCAACTTTTAAGGCTGATTTTCTCTTTTTAAAAAGCGGGGAAAGAAAAAAAGGACACCTTTTGATTACAATTCATATACAATTGAAGATTGTGAAAGATTAATAACAGAGTGCTTTGCAGATTGGTTTCAATCGTGGCATACCCATCACTGAGGAGTTCTTCAGTCAGAATCTTAGTGGCAAGCATAATGAGGATATCTGTTATGTCCTCTTTCCTGACTGGGATCTCGAAAAGAGTATGAAATTCATGGATGATAAGGAAGCTATGTTTCGGAGGTAATTCACATGAACCTATGTTGTGATACAAGATCCTTCTTTTCATCGTACATGTATTAAATTGCTCACAGTATATTGATGAAAAATTTGAGAAATATGATGTTGGATGACCAGACTTGCAGTAGATCAACTGAAGCCTGTAAATGGTTTACACAAACTATGCAAATGGATTGAGGACCGTGGCTTGAAGCGAGCTGCAGTGACTAATGCTCCAAGAGAAAATGCTGAGCTCATGATCTCAATTTTAGGCTTGTCCAACTTTTTTGAACTCCTTGTAGTCGGCAGTGAATGTGAGCGGGCAAAACCATTTCCAGATCCTTACTTAAAGGGTCTCCAAGGGATCAAGGCATCACCCAACCATACGTTTGTGTTTGAGGTTTGTCTTCAATCTCCGCATGTTTTTTATTTATTTATTCTCCAGACAATTGATCTACTTATCATGGATGCCTCAAAATCTTCCATTCTGGAAGGTCCCAATTCTCATCTTCCTATACGCATGCAAACTAACTGTAGGGGGAATATTCTAGTCAAGGAGATGTTTGCATCATTCCCTGTCCAGGATGGGCATTTTTAGATCAATGATTCTGCATGCATGCTGGACACTTTCAGATCAATGATGAGTTCTACATGGAGAAGTTAGAGTTTCTGATGTTTTTCTCTCTTGGCCTTAGTTATGCGTATTGTTTGTTTGGTTAGGATTCAGCCTCAGGCATAAGGGCAGGTGTGGCAGCTGAAATGCCGGTTGTGGGCGTGACAACCCGAAATCCTGAAACATTGCTTATGGAGGCGGGAGCGACCTTCCTTATCAAGGATTATGAAGATCCAAAGTTATGGGGGGCGTTGGAAGAGCTGTAAAATTTTGCGGCATCAACTGCAACTACTTAATTGATATGGTACTTATTATCTTTGTTATAAGCCTATGGTGCCATTTCTGATTTCTGCGGCATCGCTGAGGTGGTCTGATGACCCCGTTCTATCTCTTTAGTTTATTTCTGTAATTTTATGATTGTTTTGCCATTGGAATATACCTATTAGAAGAGGTTCACGTTGAAATGAAATGCTGTTACAGTAGCTACAACCTTGTTTTTGAAATCGGTCATTTGGAGCATATTTAGTTGGAACCAGGCCATCTGCTCAGATACATGCAGAAGTTTAAAGGGTAAATGTGCTCAAACGCTAAGTTCAAGTAGTGGGACACAGTTTGAGTCAGTTGCTTTTGCAGGTGAAGCCCATCTTTCATTCAGTGATCCTCATCCAAACATGTTTCTGGTGAGCTCCTTGATAGGTGGAGTTGGAAGCAACTTGATCGGACAAGTCAAAGCCATCATATTACAATCTTTGAATGGATCATAGCCATCAATGTGGAACAACAGCAAAATGCTTATGGGGCATGGCCTTTTTACTATAGAAACCGGGTGAGTTACATAAGGATTCCGGATGCTGAGGTTTCCATGAGTGGAACTCTGCAGTGGGCCCACCTATCTTCGAAGCCACTCGAAATGAATTCCCTCACCATATATGGAATGTCTTCAAATTTTACTCGTAGAAGTCGGTCCTGAACATTTTGAGCAGCTCGAATGTTAGATAAGCGGGTCCCACTCTGGAGTTACACTCCTTTTTTAAGTCGGAGATTCAAGACAATCAGGACTCAACCTCAGATGAGAGAATTTAGATTCATCACATGAACCACTTAGAAATAGTGGGGCCTGTACCACAGCTACAAGCAGCCCCCTCCAAGGACCAGGCCAGACTCCCAACTACAACGGTTTGGCACCTCTACAATCCGAGTTGAAGACAGGGTCCCTTGTTAGCTACTACTATGTGCCTAATTTTGCAGTTCAACTACTATTAGTTGTTTTCTTTCTATTTCTGTTTTTCAGCTCAGACTTTCTTTCTCTCGATCTCCTTCCTTTCTTTATGTTTGTACTCTTCCTTATGTACTTTTTCACTTTAATCTATGGTCTAGGTAAACTTCTTGGCAAAAAAAAAAAAAAAATCTGACAGGAGGATTCAAATGGAAGTACAATAAAAAATAGAAAGGCATGGTGGTCAACTCATTTTCATCGGTCACCCATTTCATTTGACTGAAAGTTAACCCAGTACGGTAAGCTACAGAAGGGTTAGTATAGTACAGTTAGTGTAATTTGGTTGCAACGAGCTGGAATTGGGTGCAAGAGTTTCACACATTATATCATAAACAACTAATTTGATCTGGTAACCATAAACTTATCTGACAGAACTGTAGGCAAAAGGAACTATACATACACACAGGCTCTCAGCAAATTATAAAAAATGCATAGATCTCCAGATACATGAGCTTTAAGCAGCAAATCGGGCACCACATCCATTAAAACACAACACAACAGAGTAACAGAAAATGTTGCCTCCTAAGGAGACGACACTTCCCATCTTCATCTGACCCAAGCTACAGAATCGATTTCATCCCGTGCTGACTTGTATAATTCAAGCCTCTTGGCACATTGGTGCCGGCGCTCCATCAGTGCTGGGTCCTCATCAAGTGACTGCGCTAGCTGCTTGGCCTGCCAAGAAATTAGGGGGCAAAAAAAGAGAATCAACGTAGCTGCCTCACAAAAAACCAACTGCTGAAAACGTGGTCTTTAGGCTTATGAGTATTCTATGACCACCAACCAGAGGGCATGCATCATATTCTTAGGCCTGGAATATGGACTTAAAAGCAAGGGCGAGTTTCATATCCAGATCGCAGATATGATGCCAGTCCGACCATGGACCATATGTTATTAATCTTCTTGATAGGAAGATTGTAACCCCTTGATCAATAACATGGAGAACACAATGCCCAGAAACTCAACAGTTGTCCACGTGCCCCACAAGATGTCTAAATATTGGATCACTAATTTTCCAACCTGTGATAACTTTTAGGGCATAATCCATGATGTTGAATCAAACAGGTCAATGGTTGTTGGCCAAACATGTACAACCTGAGTTCAGAGGAGCAGTTGAGGACCATATGATTTGTTCATCTATCAATAAGGGAATACGCACCTCCTTCTTTCCCACTTGGGTGTAGAAGTGATTCAGTAAAGATCGCTTGGCCTCTCGGACTTGACAATAAACCACTGCCTTCGGAATGGTATTTCTGAGTGTGTCCGAAACCATCGCTATGTAAGATGACACATTTGATCCTATCCTCCTGAAGTGCATATCTGTGTATCGATCAATAGTGGGTGCGGCAGGGTTCCCTCCTTTCTCCATTTCCTGAGGGAGCTTCCTGAAGAAGTCCACAGTTAGATATGAGGACTCCATTTCTACCAGTCTCAGTGCTGTCTTACGACCATCATCGCGAAATCTTTCTAAGGCTTCATTTGCAGCAGCTGCTATTTCAGCTTGTAGAGTAGGAAACCGCTTCAACTCCTGTCCACTCGAAGAATAAATATATGATTTTCATTCAATGAAACCAGAAAAAAAAAGGAGATTTCCATGACAGCCAATTCTCTTACCTGAGTTTCACCAATTGACTTCCGGACAAGATCTTTCAAAACGAAGTTAACCTGCAACAAGTAATTTTGTCGTATGTATACAAACCAAATTACTCGTTTTTCAGCTATATCATTTTACCCCCTCTTGGTGAGTAAGCTGGGAACAAAGTGTCATTCCCACTTCGGGCATAACACTCAATCCCAAAAGGGAGCTCACTGCCACAAAAATACTAATGAGTATGATTTAGAAAGGTAGTAAGAAAAAAGATAGGTTACAGCATCAACTGAAGCTTCAGCTGGGCCTTTGAAATAATTGAGAGCAGTCTCAATGAGACGTCGATAACCTTGCTCTGGAGCAATTAAGTGGGGCTGATAACCATCTGCCTCTGAAACCACTTTCTTCACATTCTGTGGAGAGAGATGCCTGTCAAATGGAAGTTTCTTTAAAGCAGCAGGGAGTTGGTTGTCGAAAACCCCATATATCCTGTCACCCCCAGGTCGCCTATGCCCAAAACAACAATTTTCAAGAATTCAGTTCACATTAGAGTGAAGTATTTATGATCCCAAGATTCTGTACAGTTGGAGGGTTTTTTTTTTTTTCTTTTTTTTTCTTTTAGGGGGTGGAGGAGTTGATGAGTGAATGATGCAAATATAAATTTTGGCTAAAATAGACCATAGAGATGCACATATTGAAAAGCCTATGGGGGACAACATCAGAAATACCAAAACAATTAATGGTAGTTCCATAAAACTTAATGTGTTTCCATACTGTGCATGAGAGCTGATCCATTGCCTTCATTTAAAATAGTTGAGGCATGCTCCCATCAGACAGATGAATGTGTATACTAGTAATCTTCAAATGTGTGAGGTGATCACTCTTCAGCATTGGTTTGAAGCAGTACATGAGGTAGTCACATCTACACTTATTCCAATCCAACGGCAAATCTCACCACTGGACATCACCCTTACTAGAGGGACGTTTAGGACCATAGTCAATCATGTGGACACAGTATGACCTAAACATTAGGATAAATGTGAATTGGGATTGCAGTCACAGCTCCACATATGTATTTCAAATCCTAAAGAAATAGAAAATGGGATCAATGAATTTACCCTCCATCCAGATGCTCCTTGAATATACGGTCAAATGCACGGCAGAGTTCTAAAATGGCATACAGTTGAGCCTGAAGATCCACAAACATCGAACTGTTGGTTTTTACATACAAACATAAATATGTTTTTGCTATGGGAAAATAAGATGGGACAAACTAACCCCTGCATCAACAGCAATAGGCCTCCCAAGATGGTCCATCTCTGATTCAAGCTCGTCAATGGTTTTGTTTATCAAGGATGTGATGCTTGGAATGCGAGATCTAATCACAGATTCCAAGTGCTGAACGCATGGAAGATCAGTAAAAAAATTGTGCAACCTCAAAATCACTAACCAAGGCTAATATTAGAGTAAGTTAGCAGAGGCTTTTACCTTAGAGAGAAGTTTTGCCAGATATTCTGAACCCATTTTACTTCCCAAGTGTCCATAATCAGGACTTGTTGCAAAATAATCACGCTCCTTTCTCCTAGCAGCAATCATGTCAACATTCTTATTGATGTCAGCTTGTGAACGGTTAACAATTCCAACCCAAGGACGCTGCAACCGATAAGATCTTCCTTCAAGGACCTTAGAAATGATAGGGAAAAACAACACAAGAAAGAAATCAGATAGAACGCAAAATAGAGCTTCATCACAAACATGTGGTGCATCTAGGCCATAAACATCATTCCCCAAATGTAGAAATTATACAACAAAACTAGAATATACCAGATTAAGCATAGGCACAAATAAAAATAAACAATGGAATGATGAATGAAGTAACTGGATTAAACTTGTAATCTATAACTTGTCAGCTCAAAGTAACACCAAAAAGTTTGATAACTTACATCCAGAGCATTTGTCCCCTTATCCATCAAGTCCAACTTTGTTAGCACTCCAAATGTTCTCTCGCCTATACACAGTTCAAATGAGTTTGCCAATGGGAAATGACACCATCGATGAATATGAGTGACATAATTACATAAACTAGATCATTGATCACCTGTAGGATCAACTTCCCTAGCAAGCTTGATAGCATCAGAGGTTGCTATATCTTGATTGGCAGGAGATATGGCTAGTATAATGCAGTTAGGCTGCAAAAACAAAGGTCCACTCAATAATTGGTACAGGCAAACAAAATACAGGTATAGATTGAAAGCAGTACGAAAGAAACATAACAACCAAAACAAATAGCAGATCATTTTTCAAAGCCACAGACCTTAAATGCTTATGTGGATAAGCTAACAAACAGTAAAATACATAACGAGAAGGGTGCCTAGTAAATCAAGGTTATCTTCCAGCTTGTAGTAGCATCATTGCTGAGGGGAATATAGTTACGTTTCCTTACTGATGAAAAAACGGATGAAAAAGAAAATGCATGAAACAAAATTAGATCAGCCCATGATAATAAGCCACGAAAACCCATTTCTCGCGCACGCATGCACACGCGCGCACACACAAAAAAAAAAAAAGTCTTTGGTGGATCAAACAGTTCTACAAAGTGCCCAAAAGGGTTGACCAAGACCCAAGATAGGTCTCTATATACTTTTAGGAAAAAATAGAATAACTGAAGCTTATAGAGCATAGGAACTCAACAGTTTAAGAATATACCTGTAGAAAAATAAGTTTTTCACTTTATTTACTAGTACTTCTACATGATTAGAGAATACTATAGGGATCTTTCTGTAATATTGTATTTCACTTAAGATGAAATAACAGATGAAGTTGGTTGTCTAACCTAGAGGACCGTACGACTTTCTTCTCTTCTTCTCTTATATTCTTTCTCTCTCTTTTCTCCATAAAACCCTAAAATCCATCATTGATCTTCACTGTACTAAAGATTTAAGAAGACAACTATACCAAAGGTAGAGAAGTAGAAGATGCAATTTGTAAATGCAGGATAATTTGAGAATCAAATATTTAAATTAAGAATGAGGTATCATGTATCAAAGGTTTATTTACTGATCAAAGTATTACAACATTTCACCATTCACATGATGACTGCTGCAAAATAGGATAAAAAAAAACATCAGATGCACTAGAAGATTTTATAAGTACCTTTTCAACATAAGAGCGGACCATGTTCTCAATTTCTTCAACAATACTATCAGGCTGTCCCTCTGCATGCAACAGCCTTGCTTTAGAAACTAACACAAAGATGACTAGGGGCAAACAAACAGTTAGTGATTATAAATTAATATATATATATATATATGAATTACCTATAGCAACCTTTGTCAGACCAGGTAGATCTATCAATGTTAGGTTGACAACTGCACATGAAGCAAACAACCAATTAGTACCATAAAAAATGTGAAGAACATGAAAGTTGTATGATCAACAGATATCAAGGTATAGAACATGACAGGAAGAAATTTAGAAAAATGAAAGAAGGTGATTCTACTATAAATTGAAGGGATAACAAAGAAATACCTAAAAGAGAGCTGGAAACTATATTAAATTTTTAATAGTGCAAATGCAAGCAATGTGTTGATATAAATCAAAAAGCGTGGGACATAAATATTTTTGTGAAGAGTTCATAATATCACCAGTTAATATGTAGATTAATTATTGAAAATTAGTGAACATTGTGTAGTATGTTGCTCACATTCCTCTAAATAGGCGAAGTACCCTGCTCAAAAATGTTTGGACTGCAACGTCCATGGATTCAGAAAAGGGACAAGCGGCCCAGGAATTTCAATTGTTAAATTATATTATATATATATATATATGTATGGACTGGAGAAATCAAAATACTGGAAAAGCCAGAGATAAACACACCATTTGGAGAATAAATGCTTAGATGGATAGGAACCGGAGATATCTGTTTAGTCCTCCCAGTAAGTCTATCAGTCTCATCTTGAATTTCTTTTCGCACTAGGGCTGCACATTGCACAAAATGGTCAATTAAATCATTTCATCAACGGTACCTGGGCAAAAGAAGAAGAGAATGTCCAGAAGGAAATGATGAATTATAAGCATAACCACAAATGATTAGCACCACAGAGTTCATTTGAAAAGGGATAACAATAATGGAAACTTCAATTCATCAAAGTTCGATAACTTCTCTCCATGTCACCAACTATAACACAATTATTATTTTAGAAACACAAACGCATCAATGAATTATGGTTGCATTCCTAACAAGTACTTGTACAGGAAAATAAATGAGGTGATCCCCATAGGGAGGTCATGCATCAACACAATTATTATATATGAAAGAGACCGATTTCAATTGGAATTAGCCTCTAATTAATTTTGAGAGCATATGATTAATTTTGACCATCGATTCTATAGATTGCAATAGTTAGGGTTAGATTTGGGTTTAAATCGACTCAAATAGCACATCATATGTCCAATTTAAAAAATATATATTGAGTTGGATGGAAGTGAAACCCTTAACCTATGGAATGACATAAACAGTTTCTACCAACTGTGCTATTATAGTTTTATATAATAAGATCTACTGAAAATATAAATACGACAGATGGGGGGGGGGGGGGGGGGGGGGGGGGGGTCTTTAAAATTAAATTTCAAGGTTTAGTATTCTTTTGCTATTTTTTATGGTGAGTTCATGGTTGTTTGAGATGATGTGAAAAAAAATATCAAAACCTTCAAAGGCAGAAAATAAAAGGAAAAGAATTCTATAAATGATCCAAATGATGTCATAGGTAATGAGTTTACTACTTATAATTTTGCATAATATATGTATACACCGTTGTTCATACAAATTAAACTATTGCTAATTCTTTTATAAAATTTTATATTTCTTGATTGTCTTCATAACATTAGGACGAGTATCTTAATCTTGTGATAATAATAATGATAATTGGTCTAATACCATTATCATCTTATTAATTTATATATTATAATATCATATATCCTTTTCCATTTCAATATAACTTATACATAAAATATAATGTTTAAAATTTCTTATAAATTTTGAAAGTTTGTAAATTTTTTATAGTATGAATTATATTGCTCGTGCTAAGTGCGGGCATGTTTTGCTAGTGTAATTTGATGATGACAAGACAATGAATCAACCGTAAGGATCAATTAACAAATCTTTACACACTGGTAAGGATCTTCATAACTTCAACAAAAAATCAGGTCATTTCCACATTATATTTTGCCTGGTATCAATGACTTTATTTCCATCTGAAATTTCTTCATCATCATCAATATCGGCATCATCATGATCCTACTGAAATGAAAATGTAATACAACATGCAAATATCATACGGCAAGTGGAAACACCAACATCTTAGTTTTCAGCATCTAACAAACTAGAGAACCCAAGTGTCGAAATTCGTAAGGGCATGCTTCTTATTCAGGAAAACAGTATGCACTAAGAATAAATTGGTATCGGTCAATCAACTTGAAGTGATCCAGGTAACTGTTTCCAGCAAAAGGGTGCACCCTTTCCAGCAAGTACACGAAAACAAGAAAAACAACCGCCCAAAACAATAGTCAATTAGCTGCTAATTCCTTTCACAAGGATATCCCATTCCCACCTAATCTTGATATGAACTAGACACTTGTCAGACGCTATAGCTCATTATTAAGAAATTCTTAACCACCCTCTTAATTTCTAGCAACCCATAAAATAACCAAAAAAAAAAAAAAAGAGCATCATGCAAAGAATTCGAACAGTACCAAAAATACCACCACAAAATTCCTCCTTTTCTTCAAACATCAGAAAAAAAATCCAAAATACCCAAATGAAGAAGAATCAAAAGAATTTAAACAACATACCAAAGTCCGTAAACCTCCTCTTCGGCAAGTGAAGGAACTCGGCATACTCCTGCTGCCCTTCCTCCATCTTGTGCAGTTGCAGAACCAACGGCCGCCTCGTAACAATCCCTGCAAAATTCACCACAAGAAAAAAGATACAGAAGATAAAAAAGAGAAAGCAACAAAGTAGAATTACGAATCAAAAACTCCAAAACCCTAACCAGATCCCCTGGGAAGAAAATCCCGCCCCACAATACTCTCCAAAACCGAAGACTTTCCAGAACTCTGCAACCAGATCAAATCAATGAAGAACGCAGATTCAAAAGACAAAGAAGAGAGAGAGAGAGAGAGAGAGAGAGGGCGGTGGGGAATGTTGACCTGGCCACCGACGACGGCGACGGAGGGAAGAGCTTCCCAGAGGGTGGGGAGGGTGGCGCCGTCGGCGCCGTAGTCGCCGAGGACCGTACAGGCCCTCTGGATTCGGTTGACGAGTCCGATCAAGCTCTCCATGGTCGTCATCTTTCTCAAACCCTAATTCGTTTTTTGGGAAAACCCTAAACCCTAAAAAAAGTTGAGAATTTTGAGGAAAAGAGGTTTCGGAAGTAGAAAAGCAAACTGTCAAAACTGTTTGCGGTCCGAATACGCTTCCGTTGTCCAAATCCACGTGGGAATGTTGATTTTTTGTGCCGCGCAATATTGCGTTTGGATAAAGCGATAGTGAAAGCACGCAGACCAGCTCCTGCTGGCCCACACTACTTGTAATTTAGTGATAATTTGTCCAAACAATTGCTGAAAAGTCTCTACAAATAATAAAAGCATATTTTAGCATGGATTAATTGATTAGACTAGCACACTAACATGTGGTAAGCATGGTATCAATAAAAATTAATTAAAAAGAAAGTCAAATCATGTAAAATCAATTTCAAATACTTACCGACGGTACCTTTTTGAAAAAAAATAAATCTAAGAGTACTTGATGTAAAAATGAAGAGAGGTTTGGTGGAAATGAACGAAAAGAATATGTGAGTAAGTGTATATGAGATTTGAGATGGAAATGAAGTGGTTGAAAAGAGGAGTAAAATATGGGAGCAAGTAGACAGGTTGCATGTGGAAGTGGGGGATAATGGGTTAGTTACGGAAAAGGTATATAACTCCCAATAAAAATCAATTGTTATGGGCAAAATTGGCTTTAGAATACTTGGCTTCAATATAGTATAATGTGGTGTAGAAATGGAGTAAGAGAAGTTGGGAAAGGAAAAAGGAGAATATGCAGAGTAAGTAGATGAGATTTTGGATGGAAATGAAGTGGCTGAAAGATGAGTGAAAAGTGGAAAGATATGGACTAGTTGAGCGTGTGTGTGGGGTGAGGGGTGGGGGTGGTTGGCTTTAGAAGGCTTGACTTTAATTTAGTATAATGGGCAGGCTTGGGCCAAGCATTTAGCAACAAAATTAGGATCCTCTGAGGGTTTTGCCCCACGGTGGCCGTAAATGGACCAATCCACGCCACCGTAGCAAGTTGCCCCATGGTGATGTGGCAAACCGTGATAGGTCCACTCACCATCATAATGGGGTAAACCCTCACAAGAATTCAGAGTCTTAGCAACAAGAAGTGCCAATGCATCTTCGTACAACCCACTTGGGCCTACCATCGATAAGTGCAAGCCCTTTTAGACTCTCAGCCCCCATGATCTAAGCAGTAGCCTCAATTTTACTCTCACTGAGCCTTTATTCACCATTGGGTTGAGGCACAAATAAATTATGGTTTAATCAACACTAAATTTTAACGACTTTGATTAAAGAATTGTGGAAAACTTTTATATCTTTTTGAAATATTTAAATTTTCATTTACTCTTTTTTTTTTTTAAATGAGCCAAAAGTTTTATACTTTTTTAAAATTGTCCCGTAAATCAAATATTGGAGATAGAGAGCCAGAGATTTTATAGAGATGCAAAAAAGCGATAAAGAGAATGTATTCTTCTATTTCCCATTTAGTAGAAACATAAAAATAAAATAAAAAAATTAGTTTCCTTCGTCCTAACATGCTAATTTCAGTCCAATTAAAGTCACATCCATTATTTGATCCGACAAAGAAATTAGCCACATTCTAACCCATTGAGCACGTACTATTTAATGGAAGAAGATTGATTTGCGGTTCGGACATCCAGGCCTTAGTGAAAAAAATTATTGTTATTAAGAATATGTGATTGATATGTGATTTAATCTCTCTCTCTCTCTCTCTCTCTCTCTCTCTCAAATAAGATGATGCTACTTTTTTTTATTAGGTTGGCCTACTGTTCTACTATAAACTTGAAGACTCAAAGATCGATCCTAGACATGTGTATGATACCCAAGTGCCAACACCACTCAACCATGAGAGTGTTGGCTATGAGACGCATTTTTATTCTAAAGGAAAACACGAATGAAATTAGTACAATTTTCAATTGCACAGGGTACTCTTCCTTTTTCCCCCCTTTTAATTTTGTATCTGGTGGCTCCTTTCTTCTGGAAGCCATAGGTGTCTACTGTCTGAAGAGATAAGGCAAGCATGCAGCCACACAACATAACAGCCACAAAGAATAAATGGCCGCAAGCGACAAACTGCGCAACTAAAACCCGGCAAGAGCATGATGACACAACCTTCTTTAGAAGATTGAGATATTTGGGATACTACTGCATCCCTGATCCAGGGTGTTACATGGAGGGTAGCACACCATAGATGTGCTGCCACTCAAAATCATACCTGACGAATCCTAGTTTGTTCCAAGTAAAATGATAGTGATCAAAAGAAAATGCTGCATTGTGTAACCACCCAGTTACATATTTGTGTCTAAAGTACATGATCATTTTTATTAATACAAAGATGAGAACAGCAATCCATTCTCACCTAATAATGAGGTTTGCTCAACTGCTTGCCCAAGTGACATATGCTGAAAACAGTGTCATTCTAGACAAAACTCAGGTGATTACAATGTTATGTACCAACTATCAGATAGTTTGGCAAACGCAAGAACACCATACACACTACCTCTGCTTTAATGAGAATCCCGAAGGGTAGAGTCATTGCAGCTGTTTCTCCACGAATGCTTATGAAAGAACAATTTCACTCCTTTTGGTATACTAATGTAGGATATACTGGATTCCACATGTTGTTCTTCACATATTGTACGGTTTCCTCCTTCAAACCATAGACATTAGCGTTAGATCAAAATATATCATTAAATCATTATGGACCGGCAAACATAGATGCATGCAGTAACAAGCATACCCGGCTTAGCCTACGAAGTTCTCGAGCATCCATGTCACGGTATCCTTCTGCAAGATCCTCCACTATAGCTTCTTGCACCACAGCCGTAGCTATTTCCTTGGTTATGTCACGAATACTGCAGAAAACAGATCAACACAAACATAAGCTAAATAAAACCTTTGGCTTCAACAAATAGGGCTCATTATGTACCTGGATATAGAAGGATATATGATTCCTTGGAGAACCTCTTCCTCTTTCATATAAGCAGCCAAACTGCAAAAGATTTAAGCAAGATGACACAAACTAAAAAAAGAAAGGTTGGAAATCATTTCCTAAAGAACTGATATGATACCGCTAGCCGCAAAGGAGTAAATCGAGACTACCATTCAGCAGCAGCCTGTAGCATGCCATCAGAAATAACTCGAGCACCAGACAGAAGGGTACCGAGACCTATCCTGAAATATAAATTGAGAGAGAGAGAGAGAGAGAGAGAGAGAGAGAGAGAGAGAGAATAAATTGAAAACGAGAACAAATGGACAAACTTTTAAGATAACAAAAGCAACACGACATACCCTGGAAAGAGGTACATGTTATTTCCCTGGTTACTGTGACCGATTTGCCCACTTCCTGAGACAGTTGACATTAGGAATGATTATTATGAAATGACAAGACGCATTTGAATTTAACAGCTCAATTAAGAAAGTACGATCTCAAAAGTTAAGGTTCTAGTATTATGATCTCATGCAGACTGCTTCACTTCTGCTGCTACTGCTGCTGAATCATTTTTAATCATAGCAATTATTCTCTTCATAATTAGGTATTTTTACAATTACATTATGAACTCATTCTCTTCATCTGTCATAATCCAGGAAAGATCTTAAAGCTGTAAAATCATGTAGGTTTTTAACAAAAAGTAACCGATTCCAGAAGTTCATTACAGGGCATACCAAGCTTCACATCGTTGAATGGGCTTCCGCTGGCAAATATAATATGGTCGCCAACAATGGAAAATGCTTGCTCAGGGGTGCATTCAGCTGTGATAGAAGGCGTTCATAAAAATCAAATGAGTATTCAGTAGATAAAGCAAGTTAAAGCAGAGGCTTGTGTTCACGTACCATTATTTGTAGGATTTGACATTGCAAAAATAGCTGGTTTGGTAGAAGTAGAATCTTTGAGAGCCTCCAAGACCTATGATTCAACATACCAAAGTTGTCCAATTAATAATAATTAAAAGCACAAGACCTGCATGTGACACATTGATCAGATCATCACATATTTAGAATATCAAAGCCACACTATATATGCCTATACCTCTTCAGAGAACAAACCCCCAACTGCAGATAATCCAAGGAGCACGTCAGGTTTTACTTTTTTAACCTGTTGAGACAGTTCCAAATCAGAAATCAGACATAACTAATATCTCTCTCTCTCTCTCTCTCTCTCTCTCTCTCTCTCTCTCTCTCAGAGACACACATTTGTGATTAATACTGACCTAGTGACCTTGTTTAATTGTGTTTTCTAGTTTATTCTTAAAATTTAGAAGAGTTAGTGTGATGCCAATCTATACTCTATAGTATTCATAAATAAAAAAATAAAAAAATAAAAATTCTAGTTTACTCTTAAAATTTAGAAAAGTTAGTGTGATGCCAGTCTATACTATATAGTATTCATAAAAAAAATTTCTAGTTTACTCTTAAAATTTAGAAGAGTTAGTGTGATGCCAGTCTATACTCTATAGTATTCATATATATAGCCTAAAGATTCCTCAAAACCTTTTTTTCTGATGCCTGCTTGGAAAAGGTTGAAACTTATGTTTTAGTCGTTCAAATTATTCCATCACATGCTTGAAGTAGACCTGGCTTCTGTTGGTAGATTTTACAACTTCCCAACTTCATGGACGATGGCAGTCCCTACAACTTGGTTTGTGAGTTCCTATATAAACTTTGATGTTCTATGGTGCAGTATACTCTTAAATCAATGCATTGCTAAGATATTTGACATTGAATTACACTTGGAGATGAAACTTATTTTCTTTGTTGCGTTTAGTGTACCCTTTTGAGATGAAATTTAGTCTTGGTTGGAACCTTAGTTCTAAACTGCTGCAATCTCTACAATACAGAGGACAGCTTAAGGAGGAACGTGGAGAAAACTAACTACAGAAAAGTTGATGAGCGCTTCTTTAAGTGCGGTAAAAAGGTTGCACCATTCCACCTTAGACCACCTCCTCTTATATTGCATCCCAGACTTCTGAAAACCTCCACATCATGACAATCAAGAAGAGCATCTACTATAACCACAGCACAAAGACGATCGCAATTCAATGAAACAGATTGATTACTTCTGAAACTTTGGTTTACTCGTCTCCTGGAAATTTGAATTCTGAATTGTCTTTGACATGACTGTAACAGCTGTTTGACATTCTGATTTGTGCAGCAAAGGTACTTCATTAATGCAGAAGGTCCCACCCTGCATTGAGGCAGGAAATGAATTCCACACATGTCGCATCCTACGGACGCCAGCAAGAGAAAATCCCTCCATCATGTGTAAAAGATTGAACTCCTTGTATCAATCTCTAAAGATTAGATAGGCTATACTTTCTTATGATGTAAATACTATCCATTGCATTTTAACCTCTACGGGAGTATGGCTGATTACATTAATCACCAATTCAACCAAAAGTGTTTTCAACTTTCACGTTCCCTACCACCACACTACAAGTGGAGGGACCTTCTCGTTTATTAGTTACTACTAAAAAAACCTTGTTGTCTTAGTCTTACAAATAACAAAAATTCTACTTGGACATACTGGGGTGGACCGAACTTGGCCCGGTCCCCCCCGGAAGCCGTTGGATCCCAGACTGCCAGGGGGGACCGGGCCAAGTTCGGTCCACCCCAGTATGTCCAAGTAGCATGGCTCTACAAATAAATGATACAGTAAAATACATCAGATAAACAATATTTGTTAATTGTGGAGAAGAACCTCCAATGTCAAATCAGAATAACATACATACCACTTCAACAAGGCTTGCCCCTTCTGTTAAACCTTGACGACCAGCTTCATTGGGTTTTCTTGCAAAAGGCAAAGCATCAGGATCAATGTTCTTTCGTTCCTCCGTTATCAGGCCCTGAGTTTCCATAAGAGATGAATGACCATATGCATTTTTTCAAACCATCTTTGATGTGTGCGCATATGTGAAAATCTTCACCTAAAGCATAGAAAACTGGAGGTGACTGTTTCTACTAAAATGGTACAAGTACAGTGGATCTTCTTGTGTGGAGCAGACAATTGATAGATTTTGCCTTGAAGCTCATAGATCATTATGCATTTTACTTCTTAGGCATCACATGGTGAGTTTATTTGCTCACTTAAAAAGTCAATCATGACTTCCAGAAACCTCTCTCTCTCTCTCTCTATATATATATATATATATAGGGATATGCTCCTATGAGAGCATTTTCTCACCTTATTATGAGTTAATAAGGTGGGGGCCCTCACATTTAAGGTGTTGGCATTGGATATGGATGTGAGGGCCCCCACCTTATCTCTCATAGTAAGGTGAGAGATGCTCTCATACTGGGCCCTCACGTCCATATCCAATGCTAACAACTTAAATGTGAGGGCTTCCACTCCTATCTCTAATAGTAAGGTGAGAGTATCTCTCATAGGAGTATCTCCTTATATTATATATATATATATATATAATATGGACGTGAGGGCCCCCACCTTATCTCTCATAGTAAGGTGAGAGTATATCTCATAGGAGCATCTCTCATATATATATATATATATAGACACACACTGAAATTTCCAATGCACACCTTTATTTTTGGAGATTCAATGCACATCCCATAGTGCGGCCAACTAATCACCCATCCAACTGGACTGCACCATTGGATCGACAATAAAAAATTTTAAGGGGAAAAATATTGTGGGCAATTGATCAAGGGGCTAGGATGGTCGGGTGGACCCAAGTTTTGATAGGGAGGTAGGGCCCATCCAGATCTTTGGAAACCCCTTTGTGGGCCCCACATCAAGGCATGCAAGGTGATCCCCATGCGTGATGCATGCAGGGGATCACCACTGTACATATATGTACATGTGCACAATCACCACACCATCAACCGCCCGAACCAACTCCATGCACTTTCAAATGAAGATTCCTTACACAGACTCACCATAGCATCAACCACCCAGAACTGACTCCGTGCACTTTCAAATGCGGATTCATTATTTCCCAACATCCTTGCCATGGTTTTCCTCGCAGCATTGAGAACTCCAATTCCTGCACTGTAATGTGGCAGTAACATGAGATAGGTGAGAAACGAACCAAATAAAAAGAGGGAAAAAATACAGAATCATATGCTAGGTCAGGAAGGACACTGCCTAGTCATCTTTTTGAGTTAATTAAAAATCCTCAGAGCTCAAAAGGTGTTAGTACTAACTGTGTGAACTGTGAAGCATTAACATAACTGAAAAGACCACTGATAAGACATTTCTAGACTATACATAACAAAAAAGTAAAGGTTTTGTTCAGAAGTAGATAAAAAAATCATAATGAATAGTGCTAGAAGATAATTTTGCTCTACCATGAATTCTCTGAAGATGCCATTGAAAAAGATAAATTCATATGAAAAGCTGGCAGTGGGAACTATTCCAGCCAAGAAAGCTTAATTAATGAAAACCCATATGGATGAAAGACCAACTGCAAGAACCTTAAAACTGAAGACTACTCCATTGTGTGTCAGTTGCAGAGATTTATGACCTAAGTCACATTAACACCAAAACATAAACCCACCAAGTTGCCCCAGTATGGCATGAAATCAGTATTCAAGACATGGATGTTTATCATGATTTCCCTAGGCAATATGAATAGGGGTCGCAAAAAGGTCAGGTTGGGCTGAGCAGGGGTGTCCACAGGTTAAAGCCCGACCCTCTTTGATTTCAGCATCTTTGTGATTTCCTCCTACAAACCAAACTCTCTTGCTCTGGACTCTCTTTAGCTCTCTTCCGCTTCCCTGTTTCTCCTTTCTCCCTATGATTATTTTCAGCACCAGAAGCAGCGGCCAAGGAAGAAGTTTACATCCTAGTCACAGATGATACACCTTTGCTTCCAGGCCATGTGTTACACATGCCTCCATTAAAGCAAGATCTCAACATCCAATCCATTTATCCCTTGTTGTATCCTGTTACCAATCACCTCTAAAAAAACCAGTTCAGAAGTCAATGACAACACTCTTCACCTGCAACCCCTTGCTATATCTTTAATGAAATTCCTTGGTTGTGGCTTTGAGTTTGGTGGGGTTCCAACCCACATAAAATAGGCCACAGGTGGAGGCCCTTTGAAGCTAGTTTGAATGCAAGGGCCTGTGAATAGAGTCCAAGAGCCATATTCTTTGAGACTCTTTGGGGGTTTGGGCCATGTGTGCTGGTAGATGTTTGGGATGTTCGGAAGTCCCACATTCCACATCGCCTAAGTCCTAAGTTAGACATGGCCTCATATACCTGTTTAGGCCTTCCACCTATAAGCTTAAGCTTTTGGATTGGTATATGGTTACTTACATGGTATCAGAGAGGGTTTCGATTCCGTTGTTCTTGTGTAGCCCATGTGGATCCTATCATTCCTGTGTAGCCTACGTGGCAGTCCCGTCCATGAAATTTGTTGGGCCTGCACGTGAGGGGGAGTGTTGGGAAGTCCCACATCCCACATCGCCTAAGTCCTAAGTTAGACATGGCTTTATATACCTGTTTGGGCCTTCCACCTGTAAGCTTAAGCCTTTGGGTTGGTATATGGTTTATTAAATGAGGATCCTCTACAGATTGTGTAAACACTCGTCACACTCCACTCATAGGGTGAGGATTTTCAGGTCAGGCAGGTTATGTGAGTCGACTCTAACCCTAACTGTTTTACCTAACCTGTGATGGAACAATATATGAAAGGGGTCGGGGTTTGCAGGTCGGATATGAGTCAAGTTAGCAAGTCAGGCTAGATTTTACCACCCCCAAATATGAATGAAAATATCACTCTTTGCTATTTTAACCCTTTATCAATTTTCTTATCTATAAAACAGATGGGCCACTAAATCAAGCAATTTATTAGAAAAAGGAGCTCAATAATGTACATGTTAGATATCTTAAATATTTTTTTACAATTCAAAGTAGATGAGAGAGATGGTAACAGCATGAGCTTCTTGCACAATGTACCATTCTTTATTATAGTAGTACTGTGATGCACATGGTTACCAAGATTGGAAACAGTACCATAAAAATAAAAATAAAAACCAGTTCTTAGGACACTATGATCATGATGTGGCTAAGGTTTTCTGCGCTTAAATCTGGTGTTCCATGCACGGGTAAGGCTCCAATCGAAAGTGCCAAGTAATTGGGGAACCGGCACAACATTCAAAGGAAACAAACAAACTAAATAGCCAATCATACGCATGGTAAAAGAAAAATATACAAAGGCACTGACATGCACTGAAAAATATGTCAACTGATATTCTGCATTAGTATGACTACTTTGTTTGGAAATGTGTTGGTTGTTGCAACATGCAGATATTCGCTGCATCTACCTGGGTCAAGCGCCAAGAATAGAAGAATACTTGCATAAAAAATATTGATGTAAATATATCCTGCCCTCATTCAGTAAATAATATAGGCTTTTCTTTCTTTTTTTTCTCTTTTTTTTTTCCTCCCTCACATCAAGTATTAGAAGGTAATAACACTTCCAGAAGGATCTTCCCTCAAAATTCCATTCTATGGAATATAAACTCTTAACACAGTCCCAATCCAATATACAAAAAGTAACAAACCTTCCAGCACCAGCAACAACAATCTTTTGCTTTGGAAAGTCAATCATTGGCTTTCCTTGTGCTCTAACAGCTCCTAGAAGACCAGCTACTGCGACTCCTGCGGTACCCTGGAGAAGGTTGAGAATAAATCATGTTAAGAATCAGAAAATGCATCACATGATAACAGTGACACAGCCCACAGATCCCCAGTGTTTTAAAACCCCGACCAGACTGGATGGGCAGACCAATTTAGCCCAGAGCCAGCAGGTTGGACAATCAGGTTTATAGTTTTTTTTTTTTTTTTTTAAATGATGACGAAGAATTGAAAACTTGAACCCCCTCAATTTCTCCTAATCAGCTAAACAGGTTTATAGTTGACAAAACCCCCCTCAATTTCTGCTTTTTGGAACTTAAACCTGGTAGTTCGAGAGACTTAAGGTGCCACCACAAGCCATTATGTCTACATTTGATATAGAAAGGTATTAAATTAATAGAAAGTTTTCCACCTTAAGAAGGTTGTGATGACAGGATAACGATGAGTTGGTATTATGGTTTACTTAGATTAGATTCAATTAGATTAATGAGTTGGTATAATGATGTGCTAGGACTAGACTAGATTGATGAGTTGGTGCTATGATGTGATTCAGATTAGCTTAGATTAGATTGATGAAATGGTATTGTGATGCGATTAGGTTATCTAAAGAGTTACGATGTGACTAAGATTGTACTCTATAAATAGCCAAACTATTTATTCTCAATAAGAAATAACATAGCGAATCCCAATATGTTGTCCCTGAATTTCTTTCAAAATAACTTGTTTGAGATCTGACAATGAAAAGGATGTGTTGAGCGGGTTGAGTAAAAAACACTCTTCTTTGAAGACATCAAAGAAATAGTAATTGAGTCCCAACTCCAGACTCCAAGTGCATGTGAAGCAGACTGCTATTAATGTAGTTAAGGGTGTGTTCACCTGAACATCATCATTGAACATCCGATATGTATTCCTATACCGCTGTAATAATTTGAAGGCCCACTTGCTTTGAAAATCTTCAAACTGCCAAAGGCCAATGTTGTTAGTATGTCCAAATCACAGCAATTATTAGAAAAGAAAAGGAATTTCAACTATTTGAAAATAATAACAATATTATGCACATGCAAGTCTTTTCAACTCACTTGTACAATGACATGTGGCCAACGAGTAAAAGCAGCCTCCATAAATTCATCTATAACCGATAAATACTCCTCACCCTCAAGGCGATGCTCTTGCAATCCTAGGTCTACAAACAGACAATAATTCAATAATTTCCAAAATAAAACAGGTCAACTAACATAGACAAACTAAGTAGACTTTATTACTAAAATGAGCCCAATGTTTGGTCTCTGAGTATGAAGTATAATCACAGTGAAAGATAGCCATATTGTAATTATATAGAGGTAAAGAGTTTCTGATGCAAAAGCTGTATCTCTTCCAGTTTCCCTCCAACAAGGCAAAAAGTCTCTACTCTAGAAAGCTGCATATTATAGAGGTAAAGAGTTTCTACTCCAAGCTGTATCTCATTTTCTTCCTGCATCTATAATGAGGCAGACTGAGAGCAAGCAAAGTGAGCCTTGTGGCCTAACCTATTAGAGAAGTTGGCCCATGAGGTTTCCAAGAGATTTTTCAAGTCTTTATTTCCAGTGACACAGCTCAACGAGAGGCTAGCATGAAAATTTTCAAAATTGAGATAAGTCACAAATGGGAACAGTCACCTACAGTCTACAGAACAATGGATGGATGGTGTGAAATTTATTTACAAAGCATTTAGGAAAAAAAAAAAAAAGGGAGAAAAAAAAGGTCTTTGATGACCACGGCAGACCAAGGTAGATAGTACAATAAAAATGAGCACTAACTTTTTTTTATTTACAGTTGTGCAAAAAAATATACTGACTGAACGGGATACAAATTCAATATATGCATACAAACCATACTGCTTGAAAGTACAATAAAAGAAAGGGAAAAAAAGACTCACATAGAGGGCTTTTCAGAAGCCTCTCATTGTTAGTTCCAACATCAATCATCACAGGAAGTACCTGTGAAGGTAAAACACGTTAGGAATGTCAACATTTAGGATGACAAATATTTATAAAACATTAATCTGCCTTTCCATCCACAGCAAGATATGAACAACCAAATGATTTAACAAAATAAAGAAACATATATACGGGAAACGCAGAACCAGGCTATTTACTGCCATAATCTTATTATTATTATTATTATTTTGGATTGAAGACATGACTTGAACCCACAACCTCAAGGTTGCAATAGTAAGCACCTTCCAATAATCCACTGTGCCAGAGGATCTTGTTTTCCTACCATAAACTTTTATAATGTGAATCCAATCCAAAAGAGGGTCCATGTAACTGATTAATTAAGCTTATTAGCAACCCCATTCTCTTGTAACTGTTGTAAACTGTCTTACAGTTTTTCTCCAGGCTCGTAATTATTTTGAAGAAAACAAACAATTTCCAGCTATAATTGCAACAAGTGCTCAGCAAAGGACTTGTATAATTTGAAAACAACTGCGTACTATTATCATGTATGGAAGAAGTGCCCAAACAAAGTTCGAGTTTATTTTGTTAAAAATCATCGTCATTATTTTGTGAAAGGGTGTAATAACAAATTCAAATAAAAAAACTACAATTATTGTGAGGTCATTATAGTTTCTGCCACAAAGCAAACTTGCATCAACAGTAATAATGGATAAAGAGGAATTCAAGGCTTTTTATAATAACCAAAGTCCTTGCCAGCTAAAATATGGTGAAATGGAGTGAGTGATCATGAAACAAAGTGTCAAATAGTACCACACTCAAACACATTTGCATCAAATTTTATAAGAAAACTCTAAGGCTTAACACATTCATTTTAGTTTCAAAGAATTTTAGTAGTTTCAACGGTCAGTTCAATGCTATGTTTTGCTGTTTTCGTAAGTAGTGGTGAGATGGCTATCATGAATGTCACACAAGTCTTATGTAGAAACTTATAGAAAGTCAACGAACGATGGGGTTATTTGCACAATATAGGTATTTCACTAGAAAGTAAAAAGAAATCATATAAATATTGCACACATGAGTTACCCTTTGAGGATTTATGCCAGCTGCTGCAACATATAAATCCAGCTTCCCGATTGCTATGCCAATACCCTGAACCCCAAGATCTCCAAGACCCAAAATTCTACTTCCATCCGTAACTACTATCATATCAACCTACAGCAGAAGGTGAACTTGTCAAAAACATTTGAACTTGGTAAAGCATGCTATATTCTTGGACATAGAACAACTTCTAGAAGTTGCAGAAATTCATGAGAAAAGATAATAGCAT
The DNA here is from genome assembly GCA_038049695.1 of Cinnamomum chago. NCBI lineage: Eukaryota > Viridiplantae > Streptophyta > Magnoliopsida > Laurales > Lauraceae > Cinnamomum > Cinnamomum chago. The sequence goes on from CP142456.1 coordinate 2,487,929, forward strand.
AGAAATCCGTAAGTAACACCAGTAAAATGCACATAAAATGACCCCATTAAACTAGCCACTCTACCGACGAACAAAAAGCCGAGCACAAGGATAATAGAAATTCAGAAGCAGTGCACAGTTTATGTTGGCTTTTTTGTGGCAAAGATATCAGCAAAATTAGCACTTGCTTGAAGTGGTCATTGCCATATTCCTTTGACAACAATCATTTACTTTGCCAGTGGGAATGCTTTTAGTAAGTTGCATTTGTATTTATGTGAAGATCTAAGTAAAAATGGAACAGACAAAAAGGAATATAGTTACAGACTACATTTTAGTTCAATGAGAAAAGTACATTCTGTATGCCGATTTTTGCTTTGATGAATAAAACGTCACCAAGAACTTGGTCATCTTTCCAGGATGGTTGAACATCTGTTTTGGACAAAAAATGGGATAGCTCAAAGGCAATCGGAAAAGTAGGCCTGAATTGGCAATATTTGAATCTGCACTTTGATTTTTGATATTCATAATTTGTAACAAGGATACAAAACATAGCCCTAAATTGGATGAATGGAAAAGTAGAAGTCAAATTTAAAATGCCAAACCTAAATAGATGGGCCAAAATTTAATGATGACGACAACGATTCATATGTTGTATTTGACAATGAACATGTACCTAGCAAAGTTCTCAGAGCTCATTCACTTTTAATCTTTTTTCCTAAAGGTTCTGTGACTCAAACACGCAACCTCATGGCTGCAACAATGATCACCTTCCAACTGTGTCGTGGACTTATCTTAGCAGTTTAATCTTTTAGTTTCCAGTTCCTTTGGTTCTATAAAAACATGAATTTCACTTTGTTTCTTGAACCTCCCTTGCACATAGGTAGGAATGAACACATGGAACTGACTTCAAGCAGGCATCCATTTATCTTCCTTTATTCATTGGCAGTCGAAAAGAGATTCAAGTATTCTCCCCTTGCATTCCTTTCACAAAGATGCATGCATGGTTTTTAATGCAATGCATGCATCTTCTCATCAAGATTAGTTTATAAAAGCAGACTCACCAAGATCCCATGAATCTCAGCTGACAATTTGTTTGTTAAGATAAAAAGCAGCTTCCATCAGCTATATACTTTTGTTTTCCGAGATATATTTATCAGAGATATACACACACCTACATACATACATATATAAGGTGAACTTTTGATCAAACGGAGAGAAATGCACTCGGAAAAATGTCTATATTGTAAGATCTCAAAACTTGCATAAAGGCATCAAGATAATAATCTAGTATGGGTAGCTGCGAAGAGTAACAAATCCAAAATAAGAAAAGATCAGTATGTCTTCATCTACAAGGGTCAAAAACCTGATCAGCTGGCCAGTTATAAACCATAGACATCATTTCCCCACGATCTGCAGCACTGAAATACATCCCCCTTGGCCTTCTAAACAAGCCGCTATAGTTTTGGCAAACAAGCCCAACAGTGGGTGTATATACAATTGGTGCATACTCCTCAATATTGTCAATTAACACCTGCAAAAAGCCCAGTTAAGGCCATTAGTAAATGGTCCATAGACAGGGAGCCCATTGGTTCCACCTGGTATGTTTCTCATCCTCATGCATGTTATACACTCTACCATCAGAGAGCACCAACTCTTATCGAGCTAAGTTCATCTTTTCTCACTACATATTTTGACAACACCAATGCAAACAAGATAGGTTAGAAGCATTACAAACTCACCTTATAGTACATTGTTTCATTTCTATCATGCAACCTATTAAGGATCCGCCACTTGGCCAAAGCATTTGTGTCAGCGGGTCCATCTCTTGCATGTAATTCTAGCCTTTTCAAGTCCACCACTGTCAATGAGTAAATCGCCGTTATGGTTCTAAAGAAATTACAAGACCAGCAGAATCAGAAATTTTGAATAAGATCAAATCACAGTACCAAATTTCACTCTCATGATTATTTGCATCATTCTAAAGAAATGATAAGGTCAATGGTTTAGGAAATACCAGAAAAGGCACCAATTGAAACAAAAACTACACTCCCATGCACGTTATCTATAATCTATCATAATTTAATCATGTAGCCGTCTTTCTTTTATATGTAACACGACGACCCACCGTTGTGGTTGTGACGATGAGCACACAGCCACACATAGAGCTCGCCAAGGGTCGATCACCTGTTACATCATGGGCAACCTTAACAAATCAATATAAAGAAGTTTCAACTTCAAACCTTTGGAGGTTTTCTTGGAATGGTGATTTTATGTCATTCAAACAGGTGCTGTGGTTCTTTATCAATAGGTCTTCTGGCTTTGTATTTTTTTTTAACAAGTTGCCATTTCATTAAAAAAAAAAAGGACGGTTAAAAATTTTATTTAAAAAAAAACTCAAAACAAGGACAGTTGGATAGTTCCTATTGATTATCCATCAAAGTTGAGGTATTCTTATTATATATGGTAATCTACAAATGATCAGGTGAGCACCAAAACGTTGATGAAAATTGCATCAAATTTGAAGGATTTTTGGTAATGGATTGGAAAGAATGAGTGTCAGCTGGTAAGGCTGTCCCCTAAGAGGAACTCATCAACAATAGGAAATTTGAAGTGAGTTTTCATGGGAGTATGAGGGCGGGGATGAAGATGTTATCCAAAACTATAACAGAGTTACTGTATGTTACTTTTGGGGGGCTGGCCACGTCTAAAAAAGCTGAGAGACAAGCTATGTTGAACCTCAAAAGTAATAACTGAGTGATTCATTCTCTGCAATTCAAAGGGGCACTGTAGTTACTAACACATGGTGCTGTGGAGATGTGGTTGAAGAGATCCATTACATTTCAAAGATATGTGCGTTTTCTATTAGACAATTCTTTTTCTTGAAGCCAATGAATTGGCTGTCAGTCTTGCAAGAGATGTGCATCTCGTACCACTCTTATGTAGGACATTTAGTTGGTTGTTTGTTCTTCTTGTTTAATAAATTTATTTAATATTTAAAAAATAAAAGAAAAAGATGACTAAGGTACTCTATACTCACTTGGTTATTTAATCTACAGTTTCCTGGGCTTAATTTTCTAGCTGAAATTGGCAAGATTACAGGTTGTTTTTCCTGTTTGCTATTGCATCGTGAACATTTTGGTGCTTTGCACCAAAGAAAGCTTCCAAGGTTCTGACATGGAAACCCTATAGATTGAATTAAGGAGTTTCTCAATGTGGATCTCCAAGGGCTTAATGATAATGAAACCCTAATTCTACAAGGGATTTGACTCCAATTGCAACTTTTAGGGATGGCAGCAGGTCAGTTAAACACATGACCTCCCAGATCCGCTCCTATTAGGGGCGAGTTTGGTAGTGGGTACGATAGGTTCATGGGCTTTTAGATTTTGACATGAGTTGTGTTCAGGTTGTGGCTGCCTTCACCCACCCCGCCCTGTTTATATATAAAACTTTGATAACATAAGTGTTAGTGGACATCTATAAAATGTAAGACTGGTGCGTTGCTGATTCGAGTCATTAGGTGTACAAGATGTTTATAAATTATTTTTATGGTTTTTACAAAAGATCCAGCATCAGACTCTACATGGCCCATAGCAGTCACAAGGCGAGTTTGGTATCACAAACAATAAACTTGTCACCAGTTGGGTCCGAATATACAAGGCGGAGCATATGTCAATTGGGTCAGATTCAGTTTTAGGCAGACCTATACCAAACCTCACCCGCTGCCAGTCCTAGCAACTTTGGTTCCTTTCTCTTGAATTGCATTTTCTTGACAATGGGAAAAGTTTATTTGACACAAAATGCCGCCGAAATCAAGACATGAGTGTCTAGAATAGATCCACTCTCTCTTATGGTTCACAATCTTTCTCGACGCCTGAATCAGAAAATGAAGAATCTCATGCAAAATATGATGAGGCTATACAATAACATAGAGAACATTGAAGAGGGGATGGCAAAATAGGCATGGGGTAGCCATCCTGAAGCATGATAGGATACTTAAGACTAGAATTTAAAAGCGACAAACTGATGGAACAGAGAAAGACTTGCTTTGTGTCCAAGTAAAGGAAACGACTCAAGCAATAGAATCATAGAAATGGTTAGAAAGTTAAATAACATTTAAGACGGAAAATTCCAAGAAGAAGAATAATAACTTACAACTGAGAATTCTTTTGTAAAGGATCCAACAGAGAATTCTTCAATAAAGGATCTGGTGAATGAGCATCTAGTTATTGAAATTAAGTAACATGGTCTTAATCATAGCTACCTAGTTCGCAATTCGATTAATTCGCATTCAAGTTCGCAATTTGTAATTCGAGACTTAGCTTCATTAGGAAATTCGATAAAGTAGGTTCATTTGATTCACTTTTTAATTCGTCAGATTCGAAGATTGAGTTCGTGAAGTTTGATGAACTAATTCATTTGTGCCCATGCTTTTAAGTGCATCACTAAGGCCCGCATCTAAATCCCAAACCACTCAGAGTTATTGTTGTTCTTCGCATTTACACTAGGAGAAATTTTACCTCAACAGAGTTGGGGCCACAACAAGATTAATTAAATGCAAAACATTGTTACAATAAAAATCACAAGTACAATTCCATGATTTGCTGATGATCATTCTTAAGGTGAGGCTAACAACGAGTAGAGTTAGCTATGGATTAGCACAATACACAGAGTACAGTGCTTTTGAGTGGTTGTATTTTTAGGTTGTCACCATTTAGAGAACTATGAGAGAGTAGTTCGATAACAGTCCGTGAATCGACCTGCGAATAGTTCCAAAAGAACTATTCGGAGGTTAAAGCCCTTTTGAACGAACTAGGTAACTATGGTCTTAATTGTCACTATTTATGTTACTAACTTATTTCTATTATTTTTCCTTTTCACAATAAATAAAAATTAAAAAAATCCTAAGATTCAAGATGTGATTTGATTCAGCACCTTGAATGATTTGTGATAAATTTCGATTTTCAGAACAATGTGTATGTACTTATCCACATATGAAGCAATTTAGTATTGTAATTACAAGGAATTAGAGGAAAGGGGAATCGAAACCTTTGAGTGAACAGAGAGGAACAACATGATAGATTTTGGAGCAACAAAGGATGTGTCTTTAAGTAGTGTTGAGGAGAAAAGTAAGATCGACAACACTCATCCCAAATATATAGTATAAGTGTATAACTGGATAAGTTCTTCATGAGTTCATGTGATGATGATGATGATCAATTAGTTATGAGGGTTTAGTTTAGAACAACTTAAACCTTAGATGTGTTGGAAAAATTGTATTGAGTTTAGGGTAGCAAATAACTGAATTTAATATATAAGCTATCTTTTCATTGTAGACATAGCTTTCGTCATTATTCAGTCAAAGTTTGGCATTATGAGCATTTTAGTGATTAGGATGGAATCTCCAGCCCATATTCTAGATCTTCCAGGAGTTTTGAAATGGAAACCCTCTATGTCGAACATGTGGAGCTTTTGACAACAGAAGTCCTTGGTTTGATGTGAAACCTTAATTCTAATTAGGGGGGCTTTAATTCAACTTGCGATTGTAATAAAACTCCTCACATAAGTTGCACGACTTTGTTCCAAGCTTAACAGCACTTGCAGGCTAGCACTACACCAATTAAAATAGAATCTAGTTGGGAAAAAAAAATTGGTATTCTTATTAGAGGTAACAATTCGACCTCATATAACTCAAAACAACTGTAAACTTACTGAAACGATCAATTTGCTGCTGGTCACTCATGACATTGGGAGGAAGAAGGCCCCGCAGATCAAGCCGGTCACGCTCAGTCATGGAGAATGCCGTCCCCTAAATTCGAACATAATAATTAAATAAGAAAAACATAAAATACAAAAACCCATAAGGATGCATTTAGAGGCACCTCAAACTGCAATCACCTTTTTCATATTTTAACAGACCAGATGATTAATCATAGAATCCACCGCTCAGGGACGACACGGCAACGACTCAAAATTGAAAAGTTGGAATTTTTATGTTAGTTAACATTTTTCAGTCCTGTTTCTACCAATCAGTGTACTAGAAGCGATTTTACAGCAGAAAAGCAACAAAATTACTCCAAACACACACTGAGATGAGCATCTTCTGCAGAATATTCAAAGACAATTGCAACTATGGAATAAAAATCAATACTTTCACTAAGCTACACACAATTTACGATCAGTAAAATCAGAAATTTATGGTAGAAGTAAAACTGCAGTTCCCAAACACAGCCGCAGGCAGAGATCTAAACAGAACGAGTCCAAATCCACTCATTTCTAATGAATCAGTAACGAAATCCCACAATCGGATCGGATAGTTCTAAATCGGCAACTAGAAATGTGAATTTATGAAGAGAAAAAAAATGCGATTTTTAGGATGGAATTGGATTGAGGATTACCCTGTTGAACCATGGATCGTGAAGGATGTCGATACTCCGCTTGTGGACGATCGTAGGGCGAGATCCTTCGGAAGTCGTGAAGTGTCTTGATGTTTCGATCGGTGCTGCAGTTCGATGCTTGAGGCGTTTGATGAGGGAAGAGGAGAGACGAAGCTGAGAATTGAAGTTCGGCATTTTCGTACAAGAGAAGTTTCAGATCTCTGCAAGACAGAGATAGATAGAGAGAGAGAGAGAGAGAGAGAGATGTGGTGGTGGTGGTGGTGGTGGTGGTGGTGGTGGTGGTGGTGAAAGAAGGGGCAAAAAGGAGAAAACGAAAGACTTTTTGCTCGCTCGCGCGGGAGGAACGGATGAGGACACGGACCTGAGATCCAGGAGAGAGGAGGTTTTTAAGTAATTTCACTGTGCACGGGCGAGAATGGATAATCAAGTGGGGCCCACCGCCAGGGCAAAATTAAACGGTCCAGATACAAATTAGGAAAGGCACACTCTTATTTTTATTTTTATTTTTTTGGCAAACAAGAGTGTCTGGCTTCTTTGAAAATCGACTATTTGCCAAGTGCATAAAGTCCTCACCTCATTCACACATTAGGTAAATACGGCTTGCACCGGAGGAAGTGACCCATGGTTATTAATTTTGTTCCTTTTGGTCGAAATTATTGAAATTTTTCGTTTCGGTTGAGTGGCCGAAATGAGATTTCAGTTAAAAAAAACTTGTTTGAATTTTTGTCAATTTCGGCTTAAATTCAAGATTTTAACTGGATTTCAGCTGAAATGGGATTTTACATAATTAGTTTTTTTTATACATATATTTTGTATTTCTTATATTTTTAAAATTTTAATTCTAATTTTTTTTATTAGAATGGATTAAATCTGTATTTATATATTTTTTTACAATTGACAACTATGTCGAAACCGCGACATCTGCTTCCAAAGCCATGGTCCTATCCAACTGCACTGTCCCTCTGGAAGGTCACACTTGGTATAGGATGGAAATCGAGTTTTCACCGTATAGGTGTCATGAGACCCGACTTTTGCTTTGGGTATTCACATTTTAGGAGGCGTTTGTGCAATGCAAAAAATGGAAGGAGGCTTTCTTCGTATGTGTTTGTTACAATGATGCTTGAAATGAGCAAATGTCATTTTCAATTGAATTTTCTATGTTAGAGGGGATCTGAAATTTCTATCTACTCAGGATGAAAATGAGTGTGGCGGCAGTTTCTTGCTCGTGCACAAATGCACCCTTAAGAATTACTACAGAAATAATAAAAAGAAAAAAGAAAAAAAGAAAAATTTGCCCTGATCGTGCGCAAAGGGTAGGATTTCACACCATGCCTTTTTATTTGACTTAAAAAAAGAAAAAAATCTTTATTTCCTATACATAGTCGCATAAGTAAGATTTTGTATGAAATTCTAAAGATAAAATTATCATTTTTGCATCATCCTTTATTACATGGGATACATTTTCAATTTTTTTTTTTCCCAAATTATCATCACATGCATGGCAAAACTAATGTGGATGGGCATTTGTAATGTCAATGTCCCCTTTTATCTCTTGTTCTATCACCACTTAGTAGTACGTGGACCCATGTGGTTCTATGGTTGGACTTGGTCATAGAAGTCGTGTGGCGAAAGACCCAGGACTTGGTCATAGAATGTCTTGTGAGTCCAGTCTCCCACATAGGCACACACATCACGTGAGTGGGATGTGTGCAACAATGGAACTTGAACACGGGGCCTCCGTATTAATGATATGAACCGTTCATGTTGAATCTCATCTCTTATAGCTATGTGTTTTCACATTTTATTTCAATTGTAGATGGTCTCATCCATCTCATTGAGAAAACAATCATAACATAACTAATACATAAAGATTTTGCAAAACTAGGTGTCAGTCATGTGCTGATTGATGAGGTAGTTCACTAGTTCTATGATGAAATCTTACTGTTCTTTAAAAAAAAATTACTTGTATATATGTAGGGCCTGGTTGTTTGCATATAATACATAGATATGAGGGAAGGGGTGATTCATAAGATGTGTATTACGATGGTGATGGCGGGAATTCATTTTCCATTTTCCATTTATTCAATTTTCAGTCAAGGAGAAGTTATTCTATGATTATTTTGGATATTTAATGATGAAGGAATCACATGTAATCAGTGAATTTAGTTGTTAAGTTGGTGATTTGCTAGAAGAAAGTTCCTCCTTTTGTTGTACACTAATGGGGCTCTACTTTGAAATCAATCCTAATCCTAAAGCATAGAAAATTAAGTGTAAAAAGAAAATTACAAAACTATCATACAGATGAATGGAATAAAGTTGTTGATGATAAAAGTGATTAGTAAAAGAAAGACATTTTCAGGTCCACGGTGTATTTTTGACACAACCATGGCAACATGAACATCCTTCAGTGCAGGAATTTGGGTCTAGGTCCAGTTGGTCCTGGCCCATATGAGATGCTAATTTCATTTTTCTTGATTTGGGTTTGAATCAATTTAGGTGTTAATAGATTTTAACATAGTTTAACCCACACTTAACAAGTATCACACAAAGATTGTGCTTTAGGTTACTATATCGAATGATATATATATATATATATTAATAGTTTTCTTTTTTAGGGTCATCATGTGTTTGTGTGACGAGAAGAATCCAAATATTGCGGCTTCTCATTTCTATAAAAGAGGTAAATCTCGCATTCTAATTATCCCTCTCGTGGGAAATAGAAATCCTCTCTTCTAAAAATAAATTGTTTCATTTTGTTTTCATTCATGGACCATTAATTTGTCACACCAAACAATAGAAGAATGGGTTTGTTAGAGTTAGAGATTATAATTATATGTTAAAGAAGAATGTTAGGATATTAGTCTTGTTAGAATTATCCTTATCCTCTAGATATAGTTACTTCATATTTTCTTATAAATGTAATATTTTCATTCAATAAAACCTACATTGAAATTATTGGAAGAAAGTGATTCTCAAAACCCTATAGGGTTATACAAATAATTAAAATAATTCTTTTTATCACATAATCCTCTCACTCCACAAATATACTTATGTCTTGTCTATGCCGTGGGGCGTGGATAAGCAATTCTCACTTCCTCCCGTAGGAAATACATTTGTTTGTGTTTTTGAGAGAGAGATCACTTATACTTGCACTCTAGGGTGCTTATAATTTATGATGTTGTACCTTATTCTCCTAGTCCAATAGGTGAACTCTCTTGAGTGGGTCCAGTTTGATACTTGCCATGGTACTTGAATTTTATGACGTTACTGCTTATTTCATGGGTTTGATAAGAGATGATACCCCAATTTGATGAAACAAGCTAAGTTGATAGTTCTTCTTGAAGAGACATGGACAAGCAATGGCTCCACACAAACATCAAATTTAGAATGGCGTCTAGCCAAAATCCTTCACTTTGACTCTGATGCCACATTTGGTCTATACACTAAATGAGACATACTAACCATTAAAAACCCAATGTTAACATTTGAACTATTGTTCCCATAACACATGATCAGTGATATGGACATTCCTGTCTTCCAAAATAAAAAGGCTCATGAAGAGAGAACAGCCAAAAAAAAAAAAACAAGAAGAAGAAAGATACCATACCTGAGTCTGAAACAGAAAGACTTGTTGACGACGTGCCTCCTTGATATTAATTAATGTCTTCTTCACCAGACCCTTGTGAAATTTGATTTCAGAGTGAGAGAAGGTTCTGTATTAAATTCCATAATCATCTTTTGGACATCCCTCACCAAAGGCCAATGACTAAAGTAGCTGGGAGTCGTGTCCTCGGGCATTGCCACATATCCCTACAACCATAAGGGCTTGTCTTTCTCATGCTCGGTTGGCTCTTTGTGGGGTCCATCGTATGAACTTAGAATTGCCAGTGGGATAGTCTCCGAGCTCATATGCACCCATATACTAGGTCAGGTTGGACATCTTGTTAGGCCTTTATGTTGAAAAAAAATTGTGTAGCCCGATTACTCTACATAAGGGAGATGAGAACACTTGGTGATAGAAAACTGTTCGCTCTGATACCATTTGTAGGATCTTACATCCCATTGAGTTACCACTTATCACAAAATTAATTGGTGATAGAAAACGGCACAATAATAATTTTATAGTGAGGGCTCGGGCTCGGGCTCGGGCTCGAGCATTTACTCTGAGTGAGCCTGAGAGAGAGAGAGAGAGAGAGAGAGAGAGACTATTAAGCTAAATGCTATGAAATCAGGTGTGGCTAAACCATGGGCTTAATCTCAGCTCAAATTTAGTGAAGCGTTTGTGTTGCATCATATGAATGGTCAAATTAAATAATCGATAGTCAAAAGCAGCAATAGGGTACGGTGGAGCATCTAGTGTCCTTTTTTAAGTCAACTCAAAATTTGGTATGTATGTATAGGACAATATTCACCTCCGAGCAAATTGCATACAGATTAGCTCATGGGATTCACTTAGATTCATGTTTACCAATGGGAGAAGGTTAGATTGAAAGGTTTGATCCTCATGGACAGGAGGAATTCAAAAAATCAATCTTACCAAATTATCCTAGTATCCTTAATTTAACATCATACAAGTTAAAAGGCATCTTAAAAAATACAATCGTACCTCTAAATACTCTCGAAATCGCTAATTACTAGATTTATCTTTCCTAGTTTTACTACGCATCCACCTCAATATTTTCGTTTCTGTGACTTCCATTTTGTGCATATGTTGTTTTTTTATTGGCAACCTACGTAAGTAATAACTGGTCTAATAATTGTCCTGTAAATTTTTTCCTTCAATCTTATTGGCATTTTAACCACAATGCATCTGAACAATTATTTATTTTGACTAAGTTAAACTATTGGTCACGAGTGATACTTTAAATTTGAAGGACTAGGGATCAATCCCTCAACATGTATTGCCATTCTAATCACAATGCATCTGAACAAAAAATTATTTTTATTTATATATGTATATTTTATTGAGTTGGGCTATTGGTCATAAGTGATACTTTAAATTTGAAGGTCCAGGAATCAATCCCTCGGCATGGGCATGTGAAACTAAGGGCACTGTTTGACATCATTCTCGTGTTGTTTCTAATTTTGTGCTCAAATTAGGTTGTGTCCATACTATATTCTGTAAAACTTGTTTGACAGCATTATATTAAATTATTCTATTAAGAATATGTTGCACAGAACTTGTTTGGTTACATTATAAAAGTTTTGTTTCAAGGAGTGAACATAAAATTTGCAATGTCGGACACACCGTTTATTGTTTGCGGCACTCTATTATTATCGTACATGGGACCCACCTATAAAAATTACAATGCGATTGTGAACATGAGGTCTAGCTTTAGGATAAGTCAGATGATTTGGATTCTTTAAATGATATTCTTTAAAAGACAAGAGATAAGCAAGAAACAACTGTGCCAACAAGTTATTTCTTAAAAAAAAAAATAAAGTTTCTTTGTTTCAACTCTCTTATGCCAACATGTTAAGATTTTGAGATTCCTTTCTGTGAAATTGAATAGTGATTTACACATACCAAACATGTTTTCTGCAACTTTATCTCGTGGGAATGTAAGAACATTAAAATGACATGATGCCAAATGCACCAAGGTGCTAATAATACCATTCACCCATGAGTATGCATGCGAACAAAAATACTCATATAATTGCGTCTTTGATTTTAGATGAACTTTCAACCCGTTCATATCCACGCATGGAATATGAAAATGGAATTTACATATCTACATTTGCAAAAGTGAATTTTATGTTTGTAAAATTTAAATGTGGAAAACACAATATATTTGTTTGGAAGTACCATTTTCATATGAGTAAGCTTTGAATGATTGGGACATATATCTTAAAATATATAAATGGTTTAAGACAAGAAACGAAATACTTTGGGATTTAATGTGTCAATAAATAATTAGAACAATTTGGATTAAAAATCTAGGGCCCACATGATTTGATATCATAACTTTCTAATGCAGTTTTCATTTTGATACTTTCTTAACTAAAGAGGTATGTAATTGTTTTGCAATTTTCACATGGGTGAATGAGTACATCCAATTGTTCTAGGTATATTTCGACTTTTTTTTTTTATGTTTCTCAAAAATTCCTCAAATCCAGGAAGAATTAAGATATAAAAACTAAAAGTCTTGATATATATTATTAATAAAAGAATATTGAACGATTTGGATCATGAATTAATTAGGGTCCTACAAACTATAGGTTGGGTTTTTTTGACTTTTTTTTACAAATCTCTCAAAAGATATGAAGTTGTCTGTTTAAAGGTTTCTTAGCCTTATAAAGAAGTTGGATGGTCACCCACAAAAGTGAGTTACATATAACGTTTTATCATGCACCTAGGTAGGTAAATGAGAGAACGAGAATGGCCTCATTTACACACTATTTTTACATGCAAACAAACACAAATCATAAGTAATCATTATGCATATCCATTGTCTATATATGTAAATAAGTGCAAACAAACAGCCTCTAATCACGGGGTTTTTCCACCTAAATAATAGAATTAAGGTGGACCCACCAAAATAACATGATTGTGGTATGAGTATGAGTGTATGACCATGTAAGTAATGTAATGAATGTGGATTCACTCCAAAGAAACCAATCTACTTATCTTTGTAGGTTCCACATGATACCCATTATATCTAACTAACTTAGCTAGTCATCTAAATGAAACCCACTGGACCAATTATAGACCATCCACTTTTCCAATGTTTCCCATTCACAATGGTGAGCAGCAGGTCTGATGTGGTGGTTTCCTTGTTAAGGACCATGAAAGCTATTTTGGATGAATGGGCTGGATATGATGGGTCTTATTTTAGCAAAGATAATACATGTGCTATTTCACCAAATGTGGGCTCAGGTAAATGAAGTAAAGAACAAAATAACAAGATTATCTAACTATAGAGGACTTCAAAGTGAGCTTTAATCTAAATGTAGAGGACTTGAAAGTGAGCTTAAGTAACAATAGGAAGGTTAGTGGGCGTCACTATAGATTTTAGCAAGGAACTACACTACCTAATTATAGTGCAGCAGATTCTTGCCTTATAAATCACAAGGCTGATTTTCTCTGCCTCTAATTTTATTCATTTTCCTCAACATCCTAATCTGCCCCAACAAACAAATTAGTGGCATCCTAACCCTTACGGCCCACCTCTCCTTTGGCCTACCCGGTTTTGAAGTAGAATTACTAATACAACCAATATGCTAGACATGTTTGTTTGCATAAGGGGTGAAATAAAAAAACATCAAAGGGATGGTCGAGTGGTCAGGACCATGGTTCTTCCATCTTCTGGAGCTATATAAAATATAAAATAGGAAGAAAGGGCTCGAAATTAAAACTATAAAATAACAAAATCCTATCATAAAAAGTGTTCGTCTTTTTAGTGTCTTATACAATCTCTCCGGCATACTATTGATTTGATCTTTATTTTTATTTACTTTTATCTGCAAAGCATAAACAAACAATCAACAAACTTAATTTAAACTCTTTAAAATCTTAAAAGTAGCACATAAATCAATAATGACAAATCCAACGGCAAATATTAGAAGTAAATTATAATTATTACCATTTAGAAGTTAGGTATTCATAAAGTAGCTTTGATTGATCACAGGTGGGCCAGGGGCAAAGATCAAGCTTAGGGGTATTTTGGTAAATCTCCAAAGCCGAGGGATATTTATAACCCGCGCGCGACTGGAAGAAATCAAGAACCGTTCAGCAGTGTTTGACCGCTAGCAGCTTCTTTTCTTTCTCTTCAAAACTGAACAAACAAACAAAAAAAAATCCCAAAATCGAAGCTTCAAATCCTTGTCCAATGGCGAAAATCACCAAATCCAAACCCTAATTCTTCTCTTCAAATGGAATCTGATCCGAGATTCTTCCAACAAGAACAAGAATTCGAATGAGGTGCGCGCGCCACCCCCGCCCGCCGGGCAGCGTCGGCGTCTGCCCTTCCTGCCTCCGAGAAAGACTCATCGCCGTCATCGAAGCCCAAGCCGGAGAAGACCGCCGGAAATCCGACGTCCTACCGCCGCCGCTCATCTTCCCCCGCTCCGTCTCGCCGTACACCTGCCGCCGGTCCGACGCCTCGCAACAGTACAGCCACTTCTACAGCACGCCGCAGATCGGGCCGACCTTCAAGAAGGAGGAGCTGCCGAGGAAGGAGAAGAAGAGCCGATTCTCTCTCATCTCCTATCTCTTTGGCTCTTCCAGATCGGAAAAGATCGATCGGGATCCTAGGGTTTCTGCGGCTCCGATCGCCGGACCTTCCTGGTTCTCCGCCTTCCGGAAGAAGAAATCGCGGCTGTTTTCCCTCGACGACGAGATCCAAGGCGGTCGGCGATCGCATCCGGCGAGAGACCGAGGGATGTCGCCGGAGAAAGAAGAAGAAGAAGAGGAGCAAGAAAGAGAAGACGGATACGCGACCGGGCAGTGGTACTCGTGCGAATCGTCTCCCGGGTGGAGGAAATCGGTTTCGGATGCAGCCGGGCCGGCACCGACACGGAGATGCTCGCAGCATGCGCGTAACGTGTCGGGCTTCGCTTTCTGTTTGAGTCCGCTGGTGCGGGCGAGTCCGAACCGGCGGAACCGAGTCGAATCGGGATTCTCGGCCGAGTTGCGGAGGGCGAACCGGCAGCATTTGTCGACGGCCGCTTCGCTCTGCGTCAATAGATCGCGGAAGCTTGCGGATTTCGGCAGGTACCCTTGAAATATTTTTTAAAAACGTGTTGACGCTTTTGCCCTTGCGATGTCGTCGTCTTATTTACTTGGATTGGAACAGTTCCTTCTGGTTCTGGTGCCTCTTTCCGTTATAGGGGTCATAAATGCTGTGTATAGATTAAAGTCAGCAGTATGAACAAGACGAAATGAATGCTTTTTAAAAATTTTAAATTTCGTACTTTACTGTTACTTTACTGTTTCTCTTATAATGAAATTGCAGGTGGGGGAATTAAAGGTCGAAATTACTTAATGGATTTTATGTTACAGGCTTACAGCAGATGTAGCATGTCAATATCACTTGCCTGTTAGTTTGCCCAGTGAATCCGGATCCTCTTAGGCTTAAAAAACCCGTGCAACTCCTCAGTGAGGTCCACTTATTGATATTTGAATTTATATACGCCCTTTAGATATAAGGTTATGCTCAAATTTTACATCCACTATCGGATTTATTTTTATGAAAAAATGTGATTTAACACAATCTTATGCATATTCATTATCACGTCTTTTTATCCAATGGGGAAGACATGATAATCGGTGTGAAATTTGAGCATGCGGATGCTCCATATATGTTCAAATCTCAATAGGTGGGCCCCACTCTTTTAAGTCAAGATTTTTCTAGGTTAAGGCCCTCTAATATTTCTCATTAGGGTGTGTTTGGATGGATGGTGAATTGAAGTATATCATATGTATCTTTAAATCTCACATCAACGGGAGCATTTTGCACCATTGGATTGGTTGTTAGATTTTAAAAAAATTGGCTCAGTGGTCAAGACCACAGTTCCTCCCTCTTCCAGAGTTAGAGGTCTTGGTATTGACTCCCGGTTTTTCCTTCTTCAGGAATTGAAGGTTCAATCTACTAGTGCTACCATTTTGGAGCCACTGGGATGTTTACCCTGCTTCCCTTTAGACTTGAAAAGATTAGTCTAGCTCAAAGGGTTGGGAAGCTTCTTATAGTAAAAATAATAATAATAATAATAATAAAAATTTGTCAATCAAGTTTTTCATCAAAAGGTGTATGTAGATCGGATATTAATAGGTGGACCCTACAGTAGAGTTCCCTCCTCACTCACTCTGGGTTTCTCAAATACTCGCATAAAAGCCACCCATTGGGTAGTTTTAAAATTTGTTCCGGGACGTTAAAAAGAGGCCTGATAGATAACCTGTACGAAAGTTATAATACAAATGATTTTATTCTTCAACTACCCACCAAACTAAAGAGCTGTAATAAACGCTTCTGCCTTTGACGTGTCAGGAATTTAAAACTAATGACATTATAACGAGTTTTAAATGTTTATAAGGTGTTTTAAATGTTTTCCTTGAATTAAAAGATAAAAAAAAAAAGAGAGTTTATTTTCATTTAATCATCACCTCCTTATTTAAACCCCTCTTACTTTTGCCTCAAATGGAATTTGCATTTAAGAACATTAAACTTTGGAACATTAAAATAGTGGGTTGGAATTATTTAATTAGTGGGATAGTTGGCCTGGCCCATTCCTTCTTTCAACAACCCCCGTTACTGTATTTATATTCTAATGAAACCCCATAATGCACATCCTACCTTCTTAGCCGATGGAGGACTTGGGCCATATTTGACAAGATCAACAATGAATCTGCTACCAGATACTTATTCAACGGTTAGATCCGCTCAATGTAGTTGACAGATTCAAGACTTAATGATGGTGCATTTGAAGACGTCTAAGTACCAAGTAAAAATTTCTGACAGCAATTGCATAAATAATTAAAAAAAAAAAAAAAAGAAATCCCAATCTTCATGTAAAAAATTCTTGCCAAGAAAATATAGGCTTAAGCAATGTTTATTTGTTGGATATTAAAGATTATAGAATTCCTGTTGGGGAGAATTAGAGACTCTTCAAATGAGGTCCCCAACAAACTATTTCAAATCCTCCTGTATTGCTCAACATTCTAAGATAGTGTGAAATCTAGAGATTTTGAAAGGCCAAAAGATGACACTGGTGTATGTATGGGTGGAGATTTTGTTCATACCCTATCATACTCAAGAACTGGCACTTGGAGATTGATTGTACAGTATTAACAGTAACAACCCTTCAATTGGAGGGAGTGTTTTTCAATTTCCCTGCTTTTCTCAAAAGACCTCCAACAACTAGACTAAGGATTGTCCAAAGTGTGATCTTTCTCTTTTCTTTTTCTATTTGAGCTTGTGTGTAATTTATGACTTTCTTATCTTTTTGCCTGAAACCCTTTACCTCCCAAGAATGAATATATTCTCAGATTTTAAGCATTTAAAAGGAAAAGTTAGTTCCACAGAGGATATGCTGGCTGGCCAACTTTCATTTGAGATTTCAAAACTACTTTCACATTTATTACAACCATGGCAAGTGGCATTCTGTTTCTAATGGGGGTTGGTATTATGATTTGTTTTGATGGGTTTGTGCTAGACTTGGGTTTTGATTGGCCCAATTAGCACTGGCCCATCTATGGTATGATTACAGGTTTATTAATAAAGAAGTTATTTTCCAATCCCAAGTGGCCCGGCCCTTTGTTATTTCTATTAGTGGTTAAAAGTGAAGATGAAAGGTGAATATAAAACAACGCCTAATAAATACCTTCCCTTTTAACAGAAACTAAATTAAGGGAAGATGAGAAGTGAATGCTCAGCACTCACCCTAGTAATTCAAGTCCTAAGAAAGTTAAGGTTTGATATAAATCAATACCTTATATCCTTCAACCCCTCACCTTGTATCCTTTACTCTCGCCTCTTAAAAATCCTTCGGTGGAGTTTATTTTACCATGAGTTCTCATTATTTAATTCCTACATATTCTATGCAAACAACACAAATCCAAAAGATTTTCTTATATCCCGCTTTTCTTCTGCATTTCATAGATAGCTCATGTTGTTGAACTTGAACCGATTATGGGGAGGGCTTTACCATGTATTCTAAATGTGTCACAACTTAATTAAATTAAATATGAGGCAAGGTGAGTGTGAGCTAAGCACCGAAGTTGAATATGAATTTCTTGGCCAAAATTGGACCGACACCATATCCCTTATTAGGGCCTGTTTGTTTGCTTGGTATGAAATTCAAAGTGATACTATCAAAAGGGGTAAAATTGAAAAACTAAAGATTAGAATCTACAAATGGCCATCAAACAATATTTCCTTATTGGAAAATGATTAATGGTCATCACCTTCGTAAATTAATTTATAAGAAAGTGAGGTTCACATTTACATCTCCTTCAAGTGGGCATAAATATAACAACGGTGCTATGTGGACCGACAGGGGGGACCGAATTCTAGCCCGGTCCTCACTAGGCGGGACCAGTCGGTCCAACTGGACTTTTTGTAAATATAATGGCCACTCATAAAAAAAAATTTACTTTTATTTTTTTTGCAGATTAAATTTTTTTTTTTTGCCCCTCAGAATTTTTTATTCTATGTAATATACCCCTCAAGGAAAATTTTCTGGGTCATAAATTTTTCAGTCACCAGAACTTTAATATTCCTTATTGGACCTTTTCTTTACTGTAAATTCATACTAAAGTTAATACCCACCAAAACAAACAGCTTCAAAAAAAAAAAAAAAACCATTGAATTACCAGAAACCATCCCTCCCATCCCATCCCATCCCATGGGTGGGACAGGGCCTCATAAAGCTTCAATTTCAGACTCAAGTATAGTGTGATCATTTAAGACTCTGACCAGTAGGCAGTAGGAACAGTCTTATTCCTACCCAAAAATGTTTTTTTTTGTTTTTGTTTTGGTACAACCCCAAAATATTATATGGTATATAAATACATGGTTTTAAGCCATCATCTCAGTTGGAGATATTTTTGGTGCGTTTGGATGGTCTGGTATGAGAACACTTATTATTATACCAAAATGGACTGTATAGTTTGACAATCACTTCTTTTCTGTCCTCCTAGAAGTACACAGGGAATTAGATCCACTTGTCACCTCTTCCATGCAGTGGGACTCTGAAAGATTGCAGACGACCCCTTGTGACTTGCCCCTGAATCTGATGGTTTAAAATGTTATATGTGTTTTCAAGTTCAAACTAAAGCAAAAAAAAAAAGAAAAGAAGAATCACATGTCCTCTTTTGGCTTTCCCTTCTAAAATTGAAAATTGGAGACAGTGGTTTCTGTCTAGTCACAAATGAAAGGATTTTTCTATAGGGAATAGGGAATAATGGAATCCTTCCTTCTTTTTTTTTTTTTCTTTTTTATGTAAAAATATTGACTTGTGTGCTATACCTATCCTCTTTCCATCTTCCACATTTGTATTTGGGTGTTTAGCTGCACAGTGGAAGCAAAATGTGTTAATTGCCCACTGTGATATTGTGGTCCCAATATGAGCGTGGACCATCAACTGCTGCAATTTTCTCAGTCATGGGGTATTTTGAACAAGGAATAAATGATTATACAATGTAAAATCTCACTCCCATCCGATCATTTTAAGGCCACCACAAACTCTATAAAACCCATATTGATATAACAATTCACAGACTTGAGAGGGGTTCTAGATTTGATCCACTCCACTTCATATCCCTTTTAAGAGTAAATTGACTCAAGTAAGATGGGAAATTAATACTAAGCCATCCCTAGTAATTTAACTCCTGCAAAAGTCGACGTCCAATGGCAACCTTATATCACCCTTCTTCTCTTAATAATTTTTTGGTAGAGCTAATTGACCATAAATTCCTATGCATTCTATGCAAACAAACATGCCCTTGTAACTTTTTTTTTTTATTTTTACCGGTGAAATCTGTGTAGAAAGAGATGGGTGAGACATTTTTTTTTTTGGTGAAAACCCACAAGGCCATGATTCCTCAGATATGATGAAAGTGGTTGAGCAGTTAAAATAGTGGTCATGGACTATAAGTACATGCAATCTACTACACTGAATGTGGTAGACATGGTGTCAATGTGGAAGGTTTGAAAGTACTTTGTAATTATCCTTGTAATGGATGAGTGGGGAAGTCTTGCTGGTGGATGGGCTTTTCAACGCCCTTATAATTATGAGAGAACCCTTTCTTTAAACTTCCATCACAACTTCAAAATTGGGAGCTATCAGAATCATCTTTTGTTATGTTGCAGATGGCAGGGTGCAGTCCATTTAAATTCGGCCTAATTTTTTGGCCTTGATAAAAATTGAGAGATAACAGAATCATCTTTTGTTATGTTGCATATGGCAGGGTGCAGTCCATTTAAATTCGGCCTAATTTTTGGGCCTTGATCAAAATGAGGCCCCAGATTCAGGCCCAGACAGCCTAGTACAAGTGCTAACAATGGTTATATTTGTTTGGCCAGATAATTCGATGAAGTTCGGTTTAAGCACATAGTTTAGGAAACTTGTCTTCACTTAAACGTCATCAGGCTGTGTAATTTGTGTCTTGCAGGTCTTGCCCCAAGTTGTTCAACTTGCCATCCGGGACAGATTTCATCAGACTTGTTTGACCTGCTGGACTCAAGACACTTATAATTCCAACTTGACCTGGGCAAGTCACGACAAGCCACAATGCGTTTTTCTAAACTATACTCAGGCCAGGTTGTTTAATTGTCTTGTTGTAATATGGCCCAGATTCAGCCATGGGCCTAAATGATCACTTTATATCCAGATTCCAGCCTAATGGGAGATGGGCGTACATCATCATCATCATTAAAGTCATGTCCCAACTATGTTGGGTCTGTTACCATGTTGTAGTTGTGACAAGTTTTATGCATGCTGATGACCTACTTGATTTGACCCTCCTTTAATGAGGCTTGGGACTGAACAAATTACAATAATATGCAGAATTCTTCTTTCTTTTGGTAGGGGGAAAAGGTTGTTTCTGAGCTTCTTTCTTTTGGAAGAGAAAAAAGGTTGTTTGTGAGGTATGTAGCACACATAGAAAATCTCTGTAAAATTGGGAAATATTGCATTTCAGGGTCCGGTCTGCAGGGTCATGTGACAGTCTCTTTTGTCATGCTGCTGTCTAGATGGGCAGTTCTTTGGCTTTAGAAGATGGAACCCATCACGAAACTCAAAACAATCAATGCCATTCAAATGGTGGCAAGCCATTCCAGTTTAATGAGTGAATTAGTTGACTTGGATTCACAATTAGATTTAGTTTTGAGTTAAACTCTATCCACTGTTGGGGACTTTCCAATTAGATTTACTTTCTGAGCTTAGAGTTTGGATTCTCGTAGGCTTTGATTTAGAGAAATCCTGAGTTGAAGAAGTGGAACTCCTAAGTAGGGCCTAGCTATTGAAGACTTGAGTTGCTCGTAATAAATGCCCTTTCAGTGTGAGTTCCTGCTACAATAAGACTTGACTGTTTCATGAAAAAGGACATTAATCAAATTGCATGGGATTGTAGTAGTAACTTTTTTAATCAAATGGTTAACTTATAGAGGACCAACTCATATTAGTTTAAAATCTAGACGTATTCAATACACTAGAGGCCCTCATTTTGAGAGGCTTGGATTTTTAAGAGGTGGTCTTCGCTTTGGAGTTCCACTCCAACTCATGATTTTTCTAAGTCAAAGCCTCACTTCACTTCCAGCCTTTAAGCTCTATCTACTGTTATTCTATGATTTGTTTGGTATAGATTCCATGCTTGTATCTGTGTTTATTGTATGAGTCACCAATAAATTTTCTGTGGATTACAAAGAAGTTGAGCCCAATTTGGCAAGTGGCTTGCTTGTTGGCCCAATATGTTTCCAAATAAAGAACTTGTGGACACCAACATTGCTAGTCCTCTTACTAGAGGTTCAAAATAAAAATATCAAAGGTCCCTTAATCATTGTGCCATAATGATCTGCTTGAAGTCCAGTTGAGTTGACTTTTGGAAACCTACATTGTGGACACCAACATTGCTCCCCCTTGCATTTGGTGGGAAGGTGGGCCCCAAATGAAGCTAGAGGTGGGATCCTATGGAACTCTGACATCAAGAGTCTGGGCCTAGCAAGAAGAGCCATACTTGTTTGGAGTGGAATCATACCAAAATCTTCCACAGGCTTCGGGCCAAGTGGAAATTAAAAGTGAAACGGAAATTAGAACGGTAAACCCCTTATTTAAAAAATCAAGGCGCTTCTTCAGATTGGATAACTAATCAAGAAAGAGATTTTATACAGTTGGTGAATGTAAATTGGATGAAACTGTATCTCCGTATTTCTACAAAATAGGAGATCTGGACTTTAATCAATTCAGAACTGCTTTTATGCTAACATCCGTGTGGCAGTTTTTTGGTACGGATGATTTGGGAACTCATGTGTGGCTCGCCTTTCTTAATTTAAGTTATTCATATGACATCCAATGAATTATATATCGGCTCAATTATCATTTCAATTAGAGTGACATGCACCATTGTTGATTAATGTGTAAAAATACAAAGTAATTAGTGAGAATGATATTTGGGTTATCACGTGTTAAATAGATAAAATGTGATATGAATGTTTTGAATCAAGCAATGATGGGCTTCATGAGACTTACTTTGTATGAATCAACATCAGCCTAAAACCATTTCCCATTGGACCCGGGTCCCCTGTTTGGTCCAAACAGGGACATGGGAAGATTTTTTTTTTTTAGGAGATGGGATTTTTTGTGAAGAGATGAGATGTGACATCTCAATCCCATGTGGCACCCCTTAATTGGTCCAAAAAGGGATTCGTTTCCCTTCCCATTCAATATGTAACAGTGACTTTGTCTGCAATTGATTGGATGATTATGATACTGATAAAGAAATGATTATATTGTCCAATCATATTAAATCTTGTTTGACAGGTTTGCTGCCATCCATGTGCAGGAAAGGATGTGAATGGGTCAAACAAATCTGGATGCACTGTAAGCAGGCCTAGAAGAGTTCTTTGAGTTAAGAACTATTAATCCATCAATGGGACCCACATTTGAAATCCAAACCCTGAGCCAAATGTCAATCCGGTTAGAGTTGGGTCCTCCTTGAGATTGATTATGTGTAAATCATGTGATTAAGATTTGGAAAAAAAGGGAATCATATCACATTTGAAAATGATTATAGATAATCTACTGAAATCACATATATTAGTCTTTAGATGGGTGGCACTGCATTTTGCAATGGGGACTAATAACAAAGATTAAACCCAAGCAGTTTAGAAACCAAACAGCTAATATATAAAATGTGTAAATAGAATTCCACTGAACATTACCAAAAATTGTGAAACAACTGTTTCATTTTGGGCCTGTTTGTTAGAACAAAATGCATAGAAAAAAATGCATGAGAGTTAATGGTGAAATAAGCTCCGCCTAAGGAATATTAAATGAGTTACGGGTGAAGCAAATAAAGTAGAGATCTGGATGCGACCTTGACCTTCCTAGATATTGAATTACTAGGGTGATGGCAGGACATTCATTTTCCATCTTCTCTTAATTCAATTCCCATTTAAGGGGAGGTTATTTGAAAGCCATTTATGGATATCCACCTTTGGTTTTTCATTTTTAACTGCTAAAAGAAATACAATCCTAGGAATTCAATTACATGAAACAAGTGAGCCCTTAGTAATACTCACTATTTGTAAGTTCCAACCAAAATACACAAATTACTGGAGTATAATGAGGCTTTTCAACTGAATTCTATTAGCCTGACCTTCAGATTCATCAATCATCTCCTTCAAAGTCCAGAAACTTGTTTCAACAGAAAGCTCATCAATTAACTTTCTTCAAGTGGATGTATCAGTTTTTTTATCAACCTCATTTCCTGTTGACCTGGACCTCCTCGACTTGGAATCATCAAGATAGTGTTGATAGATGTAAGAGACAAAACCCCAGATTGCCAACAACATAGCCACAATCTTCACCCCATCCATTTTGTCATGGAAAAACACCACAGCCAAAATAGGAATTACTGGCAACCCCAATGTACCAATAACATTGCAAAACAGAGAAGACACCTCATAGATCAGAAACAAAGAACCAACTGAGAAAACCTGCCAAGACACTGCTGTCCAGACCAAAGTCATCACATAAGAAACTTTCCCCTCCCTAAACCCCTCCATCTCCCCCTTCAAATCCTTCCAATCACCACTAGCAAACAGGCCCACTAAGCCAGCACATGTGGCAACAGCTGATGGATATATTTGGATTTCCAAGATCACTGAAAGGGTCTCTTTCTTTAGGACCTTCTGAAATGCAAGCTGAGTGAGTGAGAGCAAGAGGGAGAACAAGGCAGATGCACCCAAGGTGCATAGGAACCCAATTGCATACTCTCCTTTGGAGATTGGTTTGTGGTTTGTGGAGTCAGATTGGACTCCAAGGAGAGAGGCTGAGAAGGTGAGGAGGACTACAGAGTTGAATATATAAGGAGTTAGCTTCTGGGAGTTGATGAAATAGGAGAAGATTGCATTGAAGCCCAACTGTGTAGCACAAATGAGAGAATAGGTTGAAACAGGGAGGTACAAAAGCCCATATGAGTACATCATGCTAGCAGCAACAATTAATAATCCAATGAAGATGTAGATGAAGGAAAGGGTGGTCAAGGAAGGTTGTTGGGGTGTACGGGTTGTGGGGGAGGAGATGAAGTAGAGAGGGATGAGAAGGATTGGGAAGGCTGCAGATTGGACTAGTGTTGCCACCCATTTGCTGTTTCCACCTTCGTTGAAGTAGAATCTCCCAAGAAGAGTGCCAACAGATTGACCTGCTAGAACAAAAATGATGCTGATGGCTGCCAATAGCTGCCATTGCCACTTTCTGAGTTTCAATGACAGGGGTTGGTGCGTAGCTGATGCATCTTTTGGTGAACTTGGTTCCTTGGTTTCTTTAAGAGGACATGAGATCAACACAAATCAATTGAATTAGTATCCACGCAAATCTTGACTGATAAATAGTATCCATGTGATTGATGAACTACTGTACAAAATTTTAGGATTTCTTTTAGCAATATTGGGCTGCTTGGCAATCTAGTTTTCCGTGGGAGTTCATGGAAAATAAACATATCTTGATTTTTGAAAGTTCTGTTTGGTGAATGTATTTCCATTTCTTTTCAGGGGCCCCTGGGGTAAAATCCACATATTTTCACTTTTGGAAATTCCTTACGCGGGTATAGAGAGATTCAGCTTCGGAATTTCCAGAGGACTCCATTTCATCCACCATACTAATTCCACAGACTAAATAGCCATTTGGAATTTCACAAATTCCAATGCTAGTACAAAATGTTTCCTGGGTTAAACCTACAACACCACCTTCAAGACCCAATAGCT
The DNA here is from genome assembly GCA_038049695.1 of Cinnamomum chago. Lineage (NCBI taxonomy): Eukaryota > Viridiplantae > Streptophyta > Magnoliopsida > Laurales > Lauraceae > Cinnamomum > Cinnamomum chago. The sequence continues at coordinate 2,513,226 of CP142456.1, forward strand.
GACCCACCTCAAATCCAAATATTTCATCGTTAGGGTGGGTGAAAGATGAAATAAATTGATAAATATTATATAGTGTTGTATTAGGATTTAAGTGTTTGCAAATTCATTTGGATGGACAAAACTTGAGTCTATGAAATGTATTTTCTATTTATTTTAGACGGACCGTATCAAGTATGCAAAGGATCGAAGATCGTCCAAAGATTCAACGTGTCAGAGCTTCTTCAATCGGATCAGTTCATCCGATCGATAGGACCTCAGTCTGATCGATCGGTCCTCGGCAACCTCCTAGTTATTTGGGTGTCCGATCGATCGGATGGCAGCGAATTTCATCTGAGTTGTTTACAATTGTTGCAAAACTTCCAAATACTTCTCTTATTGGAACCTAACTCTTCCACACTCATAACCAAGAGTTATCTAAAGACACCTTGTCTCAAACCTAGAGTCGTCCTTCGTATATCTCTCCTTGTTCTAAGCCCTAGAATATCCCTAGAGAGATTTCTTCCCTTTAGAGAGCTAAGCTTTCTGCTTCTTGAGCCCCGTCCTTTACTTTCTAAGGCATGGAGATTCAAGTGCTCGAAAAGGTAAATAGCGTGGTTGTCGGCAACATCAACTATGGTCCTTAGGTTGTTTTCAACTGGAAATGATAGTGAGTATATCTTGTAACCTTTGATTTATATAGTGTTTGATCTTTTTGTACCGATGTTAGGTCTCGTGGTTTTTTCCCTACTTAGGATTTTCTACGTAAAAACCGTGTGTCCATCTTTACGGTTGATTGATTGGTAACTTAGTTTATTGCTTTCTTATTTCCATATAAAAATCTGTGTTGGGACCGTAAATAATCCTAGGGTTGGATCTAGATTGACCCTCTTGGTTTTTCATGTTGTTGTAAAACTTATTATATTTACATGGTATTTAGGTTAAAACTATGGGCGGGAGCCGAAATCGGACCCAGAAGACACACCCTATTGGCCCTTTCAATATAATCTTACTGGGTCTAGATCCTAGGAGCCAGAACTCAACCAGACATGATTAGATGCAATTGGATCACAATTGGGAGAATTGGGCCTAACCCATTTAACTGGTCTAATAATTTGGTACAGGGACAGTACAAGTATCTGGATTCTGGTGCCAATATCTACATTATATTGCGCCCGTGACTTGTTTGAGCATGAGTATCATATTCTAGAGGTGATTCTGATCTTAATATGTCAATGGTTCTTATGTTCTTTAGAGGTTCAAAAAGGACCACTTCTCAGTTTAGGTAAAAGAAGAATGCTGGCTAGTTAGGAAGACCAAGACAAGAACATGCCTTGTTCCTTTCTCATTAAGATTCCAGGGTTGGACTAAAGACAAAAGGTGCCTGTGACTTTCCTGCCAATTTGGATGTATGTGTTGGACCCTACATCTCCTACTAATAGATCAAGACACAAGATGATTAAAATAGTGTTATTCAGAAAATAAACTTAATTATATTAATGGGTATCAGTTGATAATTAGTTAATTACAAGAAATTGACAGCTTTGGGGCCTTAATTGGAATCCATAATCGACAATTTGAGGTTTGACATACTAAAAGGAAAAAAAAAAAAAACAACAATTGATGTTCAAGTTTGATTAAGTGAGAGAGAATGTTTTATTCCCATATGGAAACTGATATAAGATTAACTGCTGGGATTTAGAAATTTTGATTTTTATTATCATTCCTGTTTGGATGTGAAGATTCTTGTTTACCATTGTGGAGATTTTCATTGATATTCTTAAATTCAATAGAAAAGTCTTGCTTAAATAATTATGCCTGGCTGGGTGTCCCTTTCATTTGTTCGGAAAGCGAAAATAAAAATAAAAATGTCAAACGCTAAATTAAGAGAACTTTCCATTTTATTAATTTTATTAGAGATTTTAGTGCTGTTGAGACTCGGGAGGTGTTTATTTGTTGCACTTTGGGGTTTAAACTTGCTTTCAGTAGACAAATAACCTTTTAATCATTTCAAAATCCAATAAAAAAAATTCAAATAGCGAAAAAACGACAACCATAAAAAATAAGGGGATAGCCACTGTAGCAACACAATAAAATCCTAAAACTTTATCATAAAAACCCAAGATATTTATATTTTAATTGGTAATGGAAAATTTTATTAAAAATAAAAGAAACACACAAGCAAAATATCTCAGAAAAATGAACAGAAAAACCAAGTAGGGGGTGAACAAACTTGATACCAACACCAAAATAAAAACTACAAGAAATAAACAAATTAACAAAGGAACGGTCCTATCAACACCTTGGTTGGCAAGACGTCTGAAACTTCACTTCTTATCTCAAGTACTGATGATCCCAATGCTCATCTATGCATGTGGAACTTGTTTTTTTTTTCAAATAGATAACATGTCCTAAGTTGTGGACCAAACCATATCTTATTCTTTTAATGAAACTGAAAGCCATACTTGATTTCCAGAGGAACAAGAAAACGAACACATGCCATATTCTTCTTGGTAAAAGGGATGAAAAACCATGCCCTGCGTTTTTATTCCTAAGAACTTGAATTTTAAGATCTCAAATCAAACCTTCTGATGTTTGAAGTTTGCAGACACTTGTGTGGAAAACGTTGAAAGAAAAGGGAAGCCCCTGTTTTCTGTTAAAAAGATTTTCTACTGTGTTTTACTTGCTGGGTCATTGGCACTATATTGGTGAAGAAACAGGTAAGAAAATATAAGGTTTTGAAAGCAATTGAAGTTCCTATTTTAGTGTTTTGATTGCTGAAGGTGATGTGAGGCAAGCCGGATTTACTGATCAAGAAGACAAGTGTGAGAAGTTTGGTTAGAGACCCAGTTTTCTCTCTTGGGTTCAAGCCTTTTTTCATAATCATATATGATGATAACACATGAGAACAGTTGGTCACTAACCTTTGATGCAGAGTTGTACTTCTTGAATCTCACCCATATCCCGAGAGAGAGAGAGAGAGAGAGAGAGAGAGAGAGAGAGAGAGAGAGAGAGAGAGAGAGAGAGAGATATTTTGTTAGGCAGACAATAGTATGGTCTTTGAGTGATTTTAAAAGGATGGGAAGAGAAGACAATGGAATGGTCTTTGAGTGATTTTAAAAGTATTGGATACGTTTTATCAGAAAAAAAAGAAAAAGGGATGGGATGCAGAGGTTGACAGAAGCTACTCTTTATCTACTGTGTATGTGTCTCACGTTTTTTATCCACTGTAGATGTGTGTCTCACGTAGCACCCTGTACTGTCATGCAGTAAATCTTCCCCTCTAATTCAATGGACTGGACCTTCGTGTTTTAATCTATCAAAGCCACAAGTCATGGTCACCCCAGTGCAATAGCATCTGCAAAGATTTCATTTCGATGTGTGTTTTCATTGTCACTTGATCATGTGCAACATGTTAGCAGATGGTGACAGAACTAAGAAATTTCCCTTGGGGGAGCCATTATGTAAAGAAAAACTCTTGAGAGAGCCATATGGAAAATATGCATAACTTCCTAAAACTTTCAGGGCTGAGAACAATTGCAACTTCTGTGAAATTTATTTTACTCAAACATACAATTTGTTCATTTCTCCAGCTCCCTTATCCATCTATATATATATATATATATATATTTAAAGGAAATGTGCTTTGTTTTTCAAAAAAATACAAAAAATAAGGAGTTTGGATGGTTTTAATTTCATATAAATAAATTTTCTTGCAGCTTCCCCTCGTCAGATGCCTATTTGACTATGGTCTGCTTTATTCTTTTAGTTTGAGAAACAAAGGGAGAAACATACTTCATTTTGTAGATGTACTTTCATGTAAAAAATATATCCTATTGTTCATGTAATGCAAAAGGTACATTTCCAATGGGAATCAATAGTTTAATCCAGATTTATACAGGTCCATAACCTCTCTTAAAGAAAGTAGGTCTTTGTTATCCAATCATAGGGAAAACTCACTATATTAAAACAAACACGCAAGCACCCCGCCAAAGGCTTAGTGGTAAGGCATATTACTTTCATGGAACGATCTAGGGTCCATCCTCAATATCATGGTTGGAATACCACTTGGTTGCAACCCCCCCCCCCCCCCCCCCCTCAGTAATAGTGGCAGAACTAGGATATTACAAAAAAAATATTTTAGAGGGTGGGGGCTGCATTGCTAAAAATAGCTTTAAATTTTCATTTATCTAAAGGGTTTTTTTTTTTTTTTTAAATTTCCTTTGACCTAGCTCTTGATTTTTGGGGGACTCGGCTGTCAATTTGGTGGCCTGTAATCATCAATGCTCCCTTTAAACAAATGGCCAAACTAGTTATTCTTGGAGGATTGATTGATAGCTTTCAGAGCTTGGTTTCAAGTCAAATGAAGGAAGACTGATCCTAGTCGACTGTGAAAATGTGATACACAATCATTTGCGTCCTCAGATGGGTAGAATAAGGCAATGGTGAAGAAGCAGATGATAAGAGGGGAATATTTTACCACTGAAAGGACTGGATATGAGCGCATGCAGACCAAGGCCCACTCAAGATGCCCCTTTATTAGTGGGGTGGGTTGCATGAAAAGCAGCCTTCTAAGATGATCCTAGCCCTTGATTTGAAAGCCATAAACCTTATTGGTTTTCTAACCATATAATTTTTTTATAGATTCAATTCACCGGACCTAGTACCAGATCATGATGGGATGAGAGTGTGAAAGGGCCTACACTGATCCAAGATCTACAAAGCCGGACTGCATATATGCACAGTAGAAAATATCATATCTCAAATGATTAAACAGTAAAATAAATAAATATTTCAATGCAGAAGTGTTGTTAATTTAATGCTATGGTTGTTATCTAAGCACATCTGGTGATTATGCCGTGGGCCATTAAATGTGGGTCCCACCACATGGATGGTTGCCTAGATGATTGGAGCATTCCAAAGGGTTGTAACTGTACTGCTGGCAGTGGACTCCACCAAATGTTACAACACTTTCCAATTCACTGTACTGAAACAGTGGCCAAAGATGGCATTTCTTGGGAAGAAGGGCAAAAGATATGGACCTGACAGTGTACATTGGTTTTTGCAATTCCTTGATATGGCACTTCTACTCACAAGCAGCGACTCCATCTGCCCCCAGACCCTGCATTTGTCTCGGTGGTTGTCTTCGAAGTATATATCTTTGATTGGGGAGGCATGCCACAATACTGATTCAGTTGGTAGTTCAATGATGTCCTCACTTTTGTGTAAATCTACACCCTTTCAACTTTCAACCCAACTGTAAAATCACTCCACAAAGTGGATTGGGGGTATGGATCTTCTCTTTGCATGATGTTGGCTACCACACAAATGAAAGGACATCCCCATAGAATAGGAGGCACTCAAATTTCACATCAATTGGCCAGTCTTGGGTTTATCATGCATGTGCAAAGTACCCCAATGCAGAAAACCCTCCTAAACTGACCTTCCTGATCAGTTTGGTGTAAGTGGAGATGCTGATGGGCTCATTGATGCAAATTTAAAGAGGGGGCACTTACTGGTACGCCACCAACCCAAAACAACTGTAGCAAAAACAGATGACATTCTAAGTCATCAGATTTAAGTGTATGAAACAGCCTGAAACAAGATTAAAAGGAAGCTCACTATTATTGTTATCTGGTTTTTTTTTTTTTTTTTTTTTTTTTTTTTTTTTTTTTTTAAGTGTTGGCTTAGATACTATATTAAATTTCTTCCACTAACCATTCCTACCAGAGAACCACAAGGCGTTGGTAGCGGCAGCATAAATATTAAAGTTTTTAAATGTAAAATGAATGGCCTTTCAATAGTGACGAGTCTCATCATTTCCTGACTTCCAAGCAAATGACAAATTAATCAAGGAAAACCACTCTCTCAGGTCATCTAATGGAATTAGCATTGCTTTAATGGCAGTTCTAGTTCCAACTCATAATCATCCAAATATGAGTGATGTTGATCTGACACAATGTTAGTATTTTTGTTGGCTAATTCATGGGTTGGACAAAACTTTGGGTCCATTGAGTTGTATTTTCTAATTTATTTTAGAATGGATTGTGGATGGGTCGCCGGAAGATCTGAAGTGAAGAAAAGAAGAAAAAAGAAGACCGGGCAAAATCCCTAAGGCCCGATCGATCGGAGCCTCAGACCGATCGATCGGTCAAAAAAGGCTTACAGTTATTTTGTCAGTCCGATCGATCGGCTGCACAGTCCGATCGATCGGACAGTGTGCAGATTCCGGGAAAGTCTCCTATTTTCACACGAAGTTGTTTCCTTTTGAGACTCTGTTTCCCAGTTTGAGTCCTACTTGTGCACTAAGTCTTAGGCACGAATATTGGGCTATTTATAGGGTGTTTCTCTCAACCCTAGATGACCACCACAACTCTCATTGATCTGAGTCAGAGATATTTTAGAGAGAGTTAATCTCTAGAGCCATTGAGAGATTATTCTGAAGGGCTGCTCTAGAAAGTTGTTGCTGCTTCTACTTTCTTGTAGAAGATTGATCATCTTGGTTGACAAGGTGTGAGGAGATCAAGTAAGGAGAACGGGGCGCGGTGGATGTCGTGTCAGTGGATTCTTTGCAAGAAGAACTACAGTCCTTGGGTCGAGGTACAGACTTAGGTAAAGGAGCTTGTGAGTATATCTTGTAACTGTTCGTTATCTCTTGATTTATGGTTCGTGGTTTTTCTCCCTGGATAGGGTTTCTACGTTAAATATTGTGTCTGCCTTCTTGTGGTGTGTGATTGGTAGATAGCTAGTTCTATATTGTCTGATTGGTTTATTTCCGCTGCATTGATTGGTTAATAAGAACTAGTAATCCATTCTGGTAGCCCCATATAGAATTTTCAATTGGTATCAGAGCGTTTTGCACTATTTTATTGTGTTGATCCAAATATTGCTAGAATGGATGTCTACCGAGAAGGCACTTCAACCAATAAGCCTCCTCTGCTGGATGGTTCTAATTATGCTTATTGGAAAGCCATAATGGTTGCCTTTGTAAAAGCCATAGATCTGAAAGTATGGAAATCTATTGAAAAAGGCTATTCCTTGCCCACTGTCACTACTGATGGGATAACCAGTTTTAAATCTGAAGAACAGTGGACAAAGGATGAAGAATTGGCAGCCACTTGCAACTCCAGGGCTTTGAATGCTATTTATAATGGAGTTAGCATATCTGAGTTTCGTAGAATTTCTACATGCACTACTGCAAAAGAAGCTTGGGATATTCTGCAGACTGTGCATGAAAGGACTGACACTGTCAAACAGTCGAAACTTCAGAAATTGTATACAGCCTTTGAAACCATAAAGATGGAAGATGATGAAACTTTTGATGAGTTTAATTCAAAGCTGAATACAATTGTGAATGATACCTTTACTTTGGGAGAACCAATTCCTGAAAATAGAATTGTGAAAAAGATTCTACGGTCTCTTCCAGAAAGGTTTGATGCAAAGGTTGTGGCCATAGAAGAGAATAAAAATCTGAATATTCTCAAAGCTGAGGAATTAGTTGGCAACCTTCAGACTTTTGAAGCAAGCCTAAGGACCAATGGAAAATCAAAACCCAAAGGTATTGCTTTGAGAGCCTCCAAAGAATCATACAAGAAAATTACTAGTGATTCTGAGTCTGATTCTGAGGAGATTGATCCCCGAGTTGCTGTTGAGTTTATGAAGCAATTTCAAGCTTTTATGAAGGGGAAGAAAAGTAATTTGAAGATCCCTAAAAATTTTGTAAAGAAGAAAACTTCTAAAGAGATTCAATGTTTTGAGTGTCATGGTTATGGACACATTGCTAGTGACTGTGCTAACAAAAAGCCAAGAAAGAAGGCTTTCAATCTGACTTGGGATGATGATACTTCTGAGGAAGATGATAAAAAATCTGAGTCTGAGAAGCCTGATGCTAGCAAAGAAAACTTCATGGCATTCATGGCAACATCAGTTTCTGCTACTCCATTAGTTTCTGATGAAGGGACTGATCAAGATGTTAGTGAGTCAGAGACAGAACATGATTGGCAAGCTGAATATCATATATTGTTTGCAAAGACCATGAAGATGCTCAAGATGAATGAAAAAGTGGCTACAAGCTGGAAAGAATCTGAAGAGCAGAATACTTCTTTAAAAGCTGAATTGTCTGAAGCTCTTACAAAAATGAGTCACTTAGAGGCTGAAAATAACAAATTGGCAGATATGTTGACTGCTAAAGCACAGAAGTGTGTCTTGATTAATCATGATATGGAGACCTTGAAAGCTGAAAATACCGACTTGCAAGGAAGACTCAAGATTGTTCTTTCTGAGTTGGATACAAGCAAGGCTTCACTAAACAGGATGAATGCTGGGTCTAAAAAACTTGATGACATCCTGTGTAGTCAAAAGGCAAAGAATAACATGCATGGCATTGGCTACGCTGACGGAGCATCTACATCAAAAGCCAAAGGTAATAATTGTTTTGTTCAAAATTCAGTTGTTACTAATTCAGTTGGTAATGTTACAAAAACAGATGCTAAGAAGAAGAATGTGCCACGTCCTGAACGTATACCCACTTGTCATCACTGTGGAATTAAAGGGCACATTCGACCCCATTGCAATAAGTTGCGAAAGTCTCCAAACCGAAAGCAATGAAAAAAGCAGAAGGAAGTGTCACATATGAAAACCAAACCTGTCTGGGTCAAGAAAGAAGACATTTCATCTGTCTTGGTACACACTATGCTGAACTATCTGAAAATGCAAGTGTGTGTGCCAGAGCCTCATCACCCATGATCTACAAGATCAAACCCCCACCCCAGTGCTGATACGAAGATCATCTTGAAGGGGAGTCTATTTAGGGGGAGTTGCAGAATCCAGATTGACAGAAGCTGCTTGGAAAAAATTGTTTGTCAATTGTGGACAAAAAGGGGGAGAATACTGAAGCCAGGGGGAGAAACAAGCAAAGATCTACAGATGCTGATTTGATTTTTTTTAAATTCAATGTATTTTGGGTTTTTCTTTTGGGTAGATCATTTGTATTGTTCTAGGGAGTTTTGTCCATGAATTGCCAAAGGGGGAGATTGTTAGTATTTTTGTTGGCTAATTCATGGGTTGGACAAAACTTTGGGTCCATTGAGTTGTATTTTCTAATTTATTTTAGAATGGACTGTGGATGGGTCGCCGGAAGATCTGAAGTGAAGAAAAGAAGAAAAAAGAAGACCGGGCAAAATCCCTAAGGCCCGATCGATCGGAGCCTCAGACCGATCGATCGGTCAAAAAAGGCTTACAGTTATTTTGTCAGTCCGATCGATCGGCTGCACAGTCCGATCGATCGGACAGTGTGCAGATTCCGGGAAAGTCTCCTATTTTCACACGAAGTTGTTTCCTTTTGAGACTCTGTTTCCCAGTTTGAGTCCTACTTGTGCACTAAGTCTTAGGCACGAATATTGGGCTATTTATAGGGTGTTTCTCTCAACCCTTGATGACCACCACAACTCTCATTGATCTGAGTCAGAGATATTTTAGAGAGAGTTAATCTCTAGAGCCATTGAGAGATTATTCTGAAGGGCTGCTCTAGAAAGTTGTTGCTGCTTCTACTTTCTTGTAGAAGATTGATCATCTTGGTTGACAAGGTGTGAGGAGATCAAGTAAGGAGAACGGGGCGCGGTGGATGTCGTGTCAGTGGATTCTTTGCAAGAAGAACTACAGTCCTTGGGTCGAGGTACAGACTTAGGTAAAGGAGCTTGTGAGTATATCTTGTAACTGTTCGTTATCTCTTGATTTATGGTTCGTGGTTTTTCTCCCTGGATAGGGTTTCTACGTTAAATATTGTGTCTGCCTTCTTGTGGTGTGTGATTGGTAGATAGCTAGTTCTATATTGTCTGATTGGTTTATTTCCACTGCATTGATTGGTTAATAAGAACTAGTAATCCATTCTGATAGCCCCATATAGATTTTTCACACAACCCCTGCATCTAGGAATGGTGCATGCTGGTGACCAACATGTGGAGGAAAAGAAGTTAAAGCGGTAACTATTTTATCCACCTTTCAACCATAACAAATGATCATTAACTTTATCATACAATCATGCACCATAAAACATCATATTTACATTACACTGTATTTCAATGAACACACACAAACATACAAGGCACTTCACTACAAGAGCTATCTACGATGCTAGGCAACATCACCACATAATTCAATCCCATCAGTTCTTGTCTTGGATTTAAAATGCATCAAGATAGTCCTGGTAGACGTGAGTAAGAAACCTTCAAACTGCAATCAACAGAGCCAAAATCTTTATTCCATCCATCTTATCATGGAAAAAGATCACAGCAAAAACAGGAACAACAGGCAATGCCATGGTGCTAATGACCATTGTGAAGAATAGAAGACACTTAAAAGCTTAAAGCCACATTCCCAACAAAATTAACCTGCCAACACGCAGCAGTGCAAACGAAAGTCATCACATATGACACTCAAATCACACATCCATCTCTCCCTTCAATCTCTTCCACTCACTGCTGGTGAAAAGGCCGAGAATGCAAACATGGGTGGCAACACCCTACCATTATTAAAATCATGGAAGAACTCTTTCACTAATTAGAAGTTCCAACCAAAATACAATGTCCTTCGGTTTTAAGGCTTTTCTACTGAGTTCCATTGGGCTGAACCGTCAGATTCTTCAATCAACTACTTTAGAACCCAGAAACTTGTTTCAACAAGAAAGCTCATCAATTAACTTGTTTCAACTTTCAAGTGTAGGTAACAGGTTTTTATCAACTTCTGTTCTTGCTGACTTGTACCCCTTGGACTTGTGATCATCAAGATAGTTCTGATAGATGTAAGAGAGAAATTGCCAACAACATGGCCACTACCTTCATCCATCTTGTCATGAAAAAAAGGCAAAGCCAAGACAGGAACAACAGGCAACCTGAATGTACTATTAACATTGCAAAACAGAGAAGACACCTCATAAATCAGAAACAAAGAACTAACTCAGAAAACCTGCCAAGACACTGCAGTCCAGACCAAAGTCAAGACATTAGAAACTCTCCCCTCTTCAGACCCCACCATCTCTCCCTTCAAATCCCTCCAATCACCGTTGGCAAAAATCTACTTGATAATAAAGTCAAAACTATTGGCCGGATGCAGAGGACAGACAGTATAAATATTAACTTTTGTGGGTCCAGATCCTATGAGCCAGACTCCAACCAGACCTGATTAGATGCACTTGGATCACAGTTGGGCTGACTTTGGCCTAACCCATTTAACTGGTCTAAAAGTTTGGTGCTGGGACACTACAGGTATCTGGTGAGAAAATCAGTATTCTATTGTGCCCATGACTCTTTGTTTATTTTTTGGTTAAAAGTGCCCATCACTTGTTGAGCATGTTTGGGTCTGGTATCATATTCTAGAGGTGATTCTAACCACCAACATGGAACAGAAACAATCCATTCAAGAGCTCGATGTGTTACTGGTTCTTTTGTTCTTCAAAGGTTAGTAAAAGAAGAATCCTGTTTGCTGCCTAGTCAGGAAGACCAACACAAGAAAATGCCTTGTTTCTCTCATGGAGAATCCTGGTTTGGAACAATGACTGAAAAGTGGCTGTGATTTTCCTGCCATTTTGGAGGTATATGCTCATGCTGGACCCTAGGACTCCTCCTAATAGGTCAATACACAAGATGATTAAAAATTAATTTTCTAATTAAAATGATCACAATCAATATTAAGGCTTGTCTGTTCATAATTACAAGAAATTGACAACTTTGGATCTGATTTGCAATCCATAATTGACAAGTTTAGGTTTGAGCTACTGTTTTTTTATCAGTATTTGAGCTCCAATTAGAAAGAAAAAAAAAATTGACGTTTGAGTTCGATTAAATGAGACCAATGTTTTAATTTTGGTTAATTTCATTACTGGTTCAGTGCGAGAGTTTTTAATTTGCCCTGTGGACATTTTACATTGATAATTCTAAATCCAATATGATAATTTTGCTTAAATAATACTGCCTGCTTGATGCCTCTTTCATTTGTTTGGAAAGCTAAAAATATATGTCAAAACGCTAAATCAAGGGAGCTATCTATTTTATTTGATTAGAGCTTGTAGCACAATTGGAAGGCACGGGCGGCCCGAGTGTAAGCATATGGGTGTGGTCGCAACCCTAGAGATAAAATCTTAAAAGATTTGATTTTATTATTTAACTTCTTTCACTTGACTATATACCACACCATGCAAACGAAAATCACCATCGGTCCAATCCCTTCTTGTACAGCATGAAATATGTTTGACATATTGCATTTTCCATTTAGAGACTCATGTTTGGACTTAACAGAAAATACATATTAAAAAAAAAAAACTAGTTTAAAGCAACCTTTTTTTTTTTTCTTTTGTGAGTATCAATGACCCGCACATTTACTGCTATATAGATATCCTCTTTCTCAAAATATCCCTTCCCATCTTTGAATCATATATCATTTTAACATAGACCATAAGTAAAATCAATCAAACTAGTTTGCTCAATCAACAATCTATGATCAGGTACAAAATTCTGGAGTTCTAGACACCATGAGCTGAGACCCAATAGTAATATCTCTAAAGAGCTATTGCTCACATTCGAATCAACAATCTCTGCTTGCCTCTGTAATTCAATTGACACTTGGGGGACTAAGAGAATCATATGGGTTCAATGAGAAATTGGATCCACCTCCTGACAAGATCTCTCTGGACTGCACATGGCCCATCTACTATTTTAATTTTTAAGTCCATTGATCTTGTGCACCCATTTGATATGTGAATGTGTTTATGTATGTATTTTTGCTTGCGAGCGTTTGTGAGCAGTACAAGTACAACCTCAGTCCCCAGGGAACTTTCTACAAAGCTCTCTCAAGCGAAAAGAATCGAGTCCCTTCTTGGTGAAGGGTAAGGACCAAAAAACTAGAGCATCATGTTTACCACCGGATTGAATCGGTGGTAAAGCTGTAATTATAGGATTTCCTCCTCTCAGAGTGGAGAAAAAGTTACAAGCAGTTTACTGCTAATTCGCGGAGGAAAAGCTGTAAGGACTATATACCATCAAGCCCACCCCCCATTTAAAAAAACAATAGTGTTAGGATAGAAGCCCTTTGGTAATGAAGGGAGGGAATTCGCCTTTGATTAATCATCCTTTCGTTTTATTCAACATATAGCTATGTCACAGTTTAAAAATTCAAAATAGAATGATTCAAAATTATGCTCCTTGTATTTCCAAAACCGCCCCTTCTTCAACTCTCTTCTTTCCAAGACCAATGCTAGTAGTAAATTACATTGAATATCTAATTTGTTTAACGCATTTGCAATCCCAATTTGTTTTTGGGGATAAATTCAAATTTTACCCAAACATGAATTGTAAGCTTATATATTATATAAATAAAATGTAAAAAAAAATCATTCATTTTACACCAGGGCACACTTTCTCAGCAAAAAGTTGAGATAGTAGGGTCCAATTTATTGAAGCCCCACGCAAATGAAAATCTTGGGTCCGCCATTGTTGGAAGGTGCTCATTTGTTGCATTCGGAGCCCCACACACAAAAAAGATGACCATAAAAATTAGTTTAGTAGATTTATAAAATGCTAACCCTTTTATCATAAAAATCAAGATATCAGTCTAATGGCCACAAAAATTCATTTATCTCCAGTACTCATAATTCCCCATACATGCTACCCACCTCATGTGGAAATCTTTTTTTCTTTTTACTTTAACAATAAAATGTTCTTAGTTTTTCTTCTGTTTAAATGGTGAAAAACACTGATCTTACTCTTTTAGTGAAACTGAAAGGCAAACGTTATTTCCAGAGGGAAACTAAAAAAGAAAAAGAATACATGCCATATTCTTCCATTAAAAGGGATGAAAATCCATGCCCTCTATTTTATTGCTAGAAACTTGAATTTAAAATTCTCATATCAAGCTTTTTGAATTTGGAAGTTTCCCAACACTTGTGTGGAAAAGGTTGAAAGAGAATGAATTCCATGTTTAAAAAAATAAATAAAAAAATCTAGTGTGTTGTGCTTGTTGGGTCATTGACAGTTTGACACAATATATGGAGAAGAGACAGCCGAGAAAATATAAGATTTAGGAAGCAATTGAAGTTCCTATATGATGCAAGGCAAATGGGGTTTTAATCAAGGAGATGTGTGAGAAATTTGTTTAGAAAACAATTTTTCTCTCATGGGTTCTACCCTTTTTTCACAGTTATATGATAACATATTGAGGGGAACTGGTCACTGACCTTTGATGGAGAGTAATTCTTGAATCTCACTCATTCAGAGAGAGATGGTTTTTGTTAGACAATGGTGTGATGGTTTATGATTGACTTTAGAATAATTGGTTTTTGAGTGATTTTAAAAAGATGGGAAACAGAGGCCGATAACAGATAAGGGCTTACTCAAATGAGATAAATGATTACTAATTTAACAATAAAAATCAAACGTTGTACAACTTCATGATTTACATATCATTCACTACACACTATAATTTGATGAACAAACACAAGCATAAAAACCTACCTTAGCACAAGAGCTATCTACCATGCTAAACAACAGGATCAGATAATTCATTCTCATCAATTCTTGTCTTGGATTTATAATCATCAAGATAGTGCTGATAGACGTAAGAAAGAAACCCCCAAATTGCTATCAACAGAGCCAAAATCTTCACTCCATCCATCTTATCATGGAAAAAGATCACAGCAAGAATAGGAACAATAGGCAATGCCATGGTGCTAATGACCATGGTGAAAAGAGAAGACACCCAAAAGCTCAAACCCACAGTTCCAACAAAGGTAACCTGCCAACTCAGAGCAGTCCAAACCAAAGTCATCACATAAGACACTCTCCCCTTACCATACTCCTCCATCTCTCCCTTCAATCTCTTCCACTCACCACTGGCAAATAGGCCAATAACGCAAGCGCAGGTGGCAACTCCTGACGTGTAGATTAGCAGCTTGAACACCATAGAAAAAGACTCCTTTAGAATCTTTTGGGTGGTTCTCTGGGTGAGAGCGAGCCACAGTGCGTATCCAGCAGATGCGCTTAAAGTAAACAGAAAACCAACTACATGCTTACCGGCGGAGACCCCGGTGGGGCCATCTGAGTTGGTGTGAACAGCAAGCAGGGAAGCTGAGAAGGTAAGGAGAACTATGGAATTGAATATGAGGGGGGTGAACTTCTGTGAATTGAACAAAAAGGAAAAGGGTGCGTTGAAGGCCAATTGTGTGGCGCAGATGAGTGAATATGTAGATACTGGGAGATACAACAGCCCATATGAAAACATGACATTGTTGCCGGCCATGAGTAGGCCTAGAAAGACATAGATAAGTGTGAGGGTCACAACTGAAGGTGATTTAGTAGTTGTAACAGCAGCAGCATCGCTAGTATTGTAGCTACAATGGCTATTAATGTTGGTTGATGTGGAAGGAATGAGGGTGGGAGGGGTCCTAGTCCTAGTCCTCATTGAGAAAGTGATGAGAAGGGGAAGGAGTAGGAGTGGAAATCCTGCAGACTGAGTTAGAGTAGCCATCCATATGCTGTTTCCTCCTTGATTATAGTAGAATCTCAAAAGAAGAACGCCTGCACTTTGGCCAGATATAAGCAAGGTAATGTTGAGAGCTACCACTAGCCACCATTTCCAGTGTCTCAGCAATGGGGTTTGGTTAATGACAGTTTCATCCTTGAATGAGTCTGGTTCCTCACATCCTTCTTTTTAGATAGAGAAGCAAAAAACAGAAAAACAAAAGAAGATGATGAGTGGATATTTTGGAAGTTTTTTCTTGAAGGGTTATCATGTGTTGTTGAAAAATAAACAAATTCATAGCAAGGAGTCATGTGTTAGTGGGGTGTTATTGTTTGTGCTGTTATGGATGTTAATGAGTTAGTGGGTGGTAATGTGTGTGTGTGCTGTTATGAGTTAGTGGGTGAGAATGTAACTGACTATAGGTTACTGTATTTGGCGAGTCAAGAGTCATTTTGTAAACGAATGTATGAGTTCTATATATAGTTGTGTTTAGAAACAGAGCAAGAAGAAGAATAGTTATCAGAAATAATATATACTTCCTCCTTTATTTCTAACAGAGTGGTATCAGAGCTTCAGTGAAGAAAAATGGCTAATGGTATGGTGCCATTTCAACTTCCTCGTCTCACAAAGGAGAACTATGAAAATTGGAGCATCCAAATGAAGGCATTGCAAGGATCTCAAGATGCATGGGACATCATCGAAAAAGGTTATGATGAACCAGAAAATGAAGGTAATCTGACACAGAATCAGATCACAATTCTAAAAGATGCTAGAAAGAAAGATAAGAAGGCACTTTTTCTCATCTATCAATCAGTGGATGAGTCTGCCTTTGAGAAGATTTCAAGTTCCACAAACTCGAAGCAGGCGTGGGATTCACTTCAAAGTTTCTTCAAAGGAGCAGACAAGGTGAAGAAGGTGGTTCTTCAAACTCTTAGAAGTGAGTTTGAGTCCCTGCATATGAAAGAATCAGAACTCATTTCTGACTACTTCTCAAGAGTTTAAGCAGTAGTGAATCAACTTAGAAGAAATGGTGAAACTAAGGAAGATGTGCGGGTTGTGGAGAAAATTCTTCGATCCCTTGATTCGAAGTTTGACTACATAGTCGTGGCTATAGAAGAGTCCAAAGATTTGGATACTATGGCAATTGATGAACTGATGGGTTCGTTAAAGGTACATGAAGAAAGGCTTCTTAAGAAGAAGGACCGTGAATCATCTCTTAAGCAAGTGATGCAATCAAAGCTGTCATTAACAAAAGAGCGTGATGGCTCCAGCAACCACAATCACAGAGGTAGAGGACGTGGACGTGGTCAAGGAAGAGGCAGAGGACAAGGAAGAGGAAGAGGTTTTAACACCTCAGGTTATGATGAAAAGAAGCAAGATGGGTATAATAATAGAGGGCGTGGCAGAGGAAATTTTCAAAGGCCTCGAGATAAATCGCAAAAGCAATGTTACAACTGTAATAAGTTTGGGCACGAAGTGTGGGAGCGTAAGGCTCATATTCAGTGCTATAATTGCAACAAATTTGGTCACTATTCAACGGAATGCAGAAGCGAAGGAAATAATGAAGAGAAGGCTAACTTTGTTGAGAAGATAACAGAGGTTGACTCCACTGTATTACTTGCCTACCATGGAGAAGGAGGTAGTGAGTCAAGTAAATGGTATCTTGATACTGCAGCGAGCAATCACATGACTGGTAAGAAAAGTTTGTTCGTAGAACTTGATGAATCAGTACATGGCAATGTCACATTTGGAGATGGATCAAAAATTGCAGTGAAAGGCAAAGGTAACATTCTGATTCAATTGAAAAATGGTGATCATCAATTCATTTCTGATGTTTACTATGTACCTGATATGAAGAGTGATATTCTAAGCTTGGGACAACTCTTAGAAAAGGGTTATGATATACATATGAAAGATGGGAAGCTTTCAATAAGAGACTATAAGGGAAATTTAATTGCCCAGGTAGCTATGTCAAGAAATCGAATGTTTCACTTGAAAATTCAGAATGATGTTGTGAAGTCCTTCAAAGCAGGTGTGAAAGACACTTCGTGGCTGTGGCATATGAGATATGGCCACTTGAATTTTGGTGGGTTGAAGATGCTCTCCGATAAAAGAATGGTGAAGGGATTACCTTTGATTAATCATCCAGAACAGTTATGTGAAGGGTGTTTGCTTGGTAAGCATCCAAGAAAGAGTTTTCCACAAGAAGCCTCAAACAGAGCCAAGAACCCACTGCAGCTAGTCCACACTGATGTGTGTGGTCCCATCACTCCCACCTCATTTGGTAAAAACAGGTATTTTTTAAAATTTGTTGATGATTTTAGTAGAAAAACATGGGTGTATTTTTTAAAGGAGAAATCTGATGTGTTTAAAACTTTTAAGAAGTTTAAAGCACTTGTTGAGAAAGAAAGTGGATTTGAAATTGTGGCTCTAAGATCTGATAGAGGCGGCGAGTTCACATCAAATGAGTTTGAAGAATTTTGTGAAGAAAATGGAATTCGACATCCTTTGACAGCTTCATATACACCTCAGCAGAACGGTGTTGTAGAAAGAAGAAATCGAACCATCATGAACATGGCACGAAGCATGTTGAAAAGCAAGAAGATGGCAAAAGAATTATGGGCTGAAGCAGTCGACTGTGCTGTATACTTGCTGAATCGTTGTCCAACTAAAAATGTGTGGAACAAAACACCAATTGAAGCATGGAGTGGAATCAAGCCAGGTATTTCACATCTGCGAGTTTTCGGAAGCATAGCTTATGCACATGTGCCAGATCAGAAAAGATCAAAGCTTGATGACAAAAGTGCCAAGTATGTTTTTATTGGCTATGATGCACGAACAAAAGGTTACAAGCTCTATGACCCCATTATGAAGAAGTTGATAATAAGTAGAGATGTGGAGTTCGATGAGAAAGCTTCATGGGATTGGAATATTCCAGAAGAAGAAATTTATGATTTCTTTCCCTTATTTGATGATGAAGAAAGAGAACATCAAGGAGTTCGAGAACCACAATCTCCTTCTTCTCCCCAAACTCCAGTGACACCAAATCAAAATGCATCAAGCTCACAATCTCCAAATTCTTCACCATATCTTGAAGAGTCAAGTTCAAGTGTGGGACCAAGAGGCATGAGGAGTCTACAGGATCTTTATGAGGTAATAGAAGAACAAAATGATCTAACATTATTATGTTTACTTGCAGACAGTGAAGCCATAGTGTTTGAAGATGCTGTTCATGAAAAAAAATGGAAAAAAGCTATGGATATGCAGATTCAGTCAATTGAGAAGAACAAAACATGGGAGCTTGTTGATCTTCCAGAAGGACAAAAGCCATTGGAGTTAAATGGGTGTACAAGGCAAAAAAGAATGCTACAGGGGAAATCGAAAGGTATAAGGCAAGACTTGTTGCAAAGGGTTATAGCCAGAAACCCGGAATAGATTATGATGAAGTTTTTGCTCCTGTTGCTCGTCTTGAGACGGTGAGATTGCTGATTTCTCTAACAGCACTAAACAAATGAAAATTTTCACAAATGGATGTCAAATCAGCATTTTTGAATGGATATCTTGAAGAAGAGGTTTATGTTGAACAACCTCAAGGGTTTGTCAAAGCTGGTAGTGAAGACAAGGTGCTGAAATTAAAGAAAGCTCTTTATGGGTTAAAGCAGGCTCCGCGGGCATGGAACAGCAGAATAAATCAGTATCTTGAAGAGAATGGATTTGTCAAATGTCCATATGAACATGCTGTTTTTTCAAAAAAGTCTAACAATGGAGATGTATTATTTGTTTGCTTGTATGTGGATGATTTGATTTTTACAGGAAACAATCCAAGCATGTTCAAGGAGTTCAAAGACACTATGGTTCAAGAGTTTGAAATGACAGACATTGGTCTTATGTCTTATTTCCTCGGCATCGAAGTGAAGCAGATGGATGAAGGAATTTTCATCACACAAGAAGGTTATGCAAGAGAAATTCTCAAGAAGTTCAAGAATGATAGATGCAATCTGGTTTCAACACCTGTGGAGTGTGGACTCAAACTAACAAAGCATGGCGATGGAGACAGAGAGGATCCTACTATTTTCAAGAGCTTAGTAGGAAGTCTTCGTTATTTAACTTGTACCAGGCCAGATATACTATATGGAGTTGGGCTAATAAGCCGTTATATGGAGGAACCAAGATATTCACATATGCAGGCGACCAAGAGAATTCTTCGTTACATCAAAGGTACAATTAATCATGGGTTGTTTTATTCTTCTCATGGAGATTTTCATCTTGAAGGTTATTCCGATAGTGATTGGGGTGGAGATGTGGATGATAGAAAGAGCACTTCAGGTTTTATTTTCTACTTGGGAGAAACGGCTTTTACTTGGTTGCCAAAGAAGCAGCCTATTGTTACTCTCTCTACATGCGAAGCTGAATATGTCGCTGCATCAACTGCTGTATGTCATGCGATTTGGTTAAGGAAGCTGCTCAATGAACTTCAACTTCAACATGAAGAACCTACTAGAATCTATATTGACAATAAGTCTGCTATTGCACTTGCAAAGAATCCTGTGATGCATGAAAGGAGTAAGCACATTGATACTCGTTTTCATTTCATTCGAGAGCATGTGAAGAACAAGGAGGTTGAGCTAATCTCAGTCAAGACTCAAGATCAGGTTGCTGATATTTTCACAAAACCTCTCAAAGCAGATGTTTTCAACAAATTGAAGGATATGATTGGAGTGGTTTCTGGAAGTGAATTTGGTTTAAGAGGGGGTGTTGAAAAATAAACAAATTCATAGCAAGGAGTCATGTGTTAGTGGGGTGTTATTGTTTGTGCTGTTGTGGATGTTAATGAGTTAGTGGGTGGTAATGTGTGTGTGTGCTGTTATGAGTTAGTGGGTGAGAATGTAACTGACTATAGGTTAGTGTATTTGGAGAGTCAAGAGTCATTTTGTAAACGAATGTACGAGTTCTATATATAGTTGTGTTTAGAAACAGAGCAGGAAGAAGAATAGTTATCAGAAATAATATATACTTCCTCCTTTATTTCTAACATGTGTGAGGTGGGTCCATGATCAGAAGATGCCCCAACACCACCCAGACAGATATGAGATTGCCCCAAAAATCTTTCAATGGATTTCCTTCTTTCTTCCATGTTTTTTTTTTTTTCTAAAAAGTAGGTAGCTCACACTAGGATAATTTTGAGGCATCTACCATGCATGAAGGAGGCCAATCACATCAACAACAGTCATAGAACAGACTTGTTAAGAAGATCTGATTTTTTTTTCTCCTTTTAAATGATTAGAGAAGGAAGAAAACAAAACCAAGACAAGGGTTTTTTTTGCTTCTTCTAATGTATTGATCATTCTCATTGCCTAGGGTCCATTTGGCCACAAATTTTATGGAGAGGATTCACCCATTTCCATTCATGGTTACCCATCATACCATATTTACTGATTGACCACTTGTACAAATTCAAACTGAAAAGAGATGAAGAAGAGAACGACTGACCTTTGATTTGCAGATACTGTCGTTGAAGGTCTGACATGGAGAAAAGATGGAAGAGAAGGCAGCGTGAAGAACTTGGTGATTACATGGGAATCGTCTCATTTCTTCTTATAAAAAGAGACCCACTTAGGGTACACACTACACAATGAGGAAAATAAGAAATGCCAATCCCTTGATCACATTAGTTTAATCTAGACAGATTATTTCTTAATCTTACACAACCACGCCAATCTAATATTAATGAGATTATCATTAAAAAAACCTAATCTCTTGAAGTAGCTGGAGAGGCATTGTTTTGACTTCTTTGATATTGGCCAGCTCACATCGGATTGGACTGGAATTTGGTTTAATGTGGGCCCCACTGATGGCATGGGAGGATCTGGTCCTTTGAAATGTAGATGGGCCCCACAAGAAAAAGCCCAAATTAGGCACACCCATTTCATGCCAAAGCCAAGGCCCAATAGTCCCTTTGTAGAAAGAGGGAAGCAGATGCAGGAGGCAGAGCAGCCGTCCAAGAACATGGCAGAAATGAGTGGAGGAAGGTGGATGGTGCAATCAGGAACATGTTTGAAGATGCTAGACATGAGATATCAGCCTTGTTGAAGATGAAAGAAAAGGAAATGACAAATGAGCTCAATCATATTTTGGGGACCCATTCAGCACTCTCTTCAACACAGGATCCTGAAGAACCTCCACCTCCACAGACACCTGAGGCCCTTCAGGCTGAGACTTCAGGGGTCAAGCGTAAGCGTGTTTGATGGTTTGATTTTTTTTATTTTTTATTTTGGTAGAACATGGAGTTAACATGCATACTTTTTTTTTTTTTTCCTTTGGGTAGAACATGGGGTGTTGTAGTGAATTCTTCTAATTCTAGTAAATTCTCAGATTCATTATCATCAGAGCCTTGTCACAAACATGTCAAAGGTCGGTTACATGAATTACGTTTCTCCCAGTAAATTCTCTTAGTAAACAACAAAAAGAAGTATGAACATATCCGATTCAAAGGCTAATTAAGTATTTCTTAGCTCATCTTGATTTGAAGTAGATAACAGCGGTTGGGTTTAGATCATGATACACAGTACTAGAAGTATTAATCAATATGATTGTTACAAACTTTGAAGTAAATTTTTAATTCACTATGAGTGATAATTGAGGAGGTTTGGGGCAGTCCCAGATGTGCGTGGAATTGGGTTCCGTCTGTGAGGGCTTTAGGAGGGTTGATTTCTATTTGTAATGAGACTTCATAGTTCCTATCAGAAAAAATGAGAGTTCATAGCTGTGGAGGATGTCTTTTGAGGCAGAAAGAGTGTTAGTGGTCGAACTTGGTGGGGTAGGAGATGGGTCCCACCAAATGGATGGTTTTTTTTAGATGATCAGAGCATTCCAGTTGACTGCAATGTTGGCAGTGGGTTCCACCAAATGTTACACTTTCAAATTCATTCTGATAAAAACAATGGCCAAAGATAACATTTGGTGGGAAGAAGGCTGATGATATGGACCAAAAAGTGTATATTGGTTTCTGCAATTCCTTGCTATGTGAATGATATGGTTGTTGCTTACTGTTTTCACTCACAAGCATCTATCAGTCCCCTGTCTCTGCATATATTGTGTTCAAAGCATATCTGACATGCCAGAATATTAGGGATATGAATGGGTCCCCGATTCTCCGATTATCCGAAAGTTCCAATTTGTTAGAAACCGGGTCTGGGTCCTTATTTAGGCCCCGATAAGTAAATGGGTCCGGGTTTGGTTTCACCTTGGTTCGGACCCGTGGACCTGAGACCCGACATATTACCTAAAATTTTAAAAATCTCTCCTGAAAATCATATTTTTTTAATATCATTCTCTACCTAGATCTGGACTTGGATCCGGACTCGTCCCATATATGGTTCTGGTGCTGGTTCCGGAGCCAAGAAACCGGTTCTGAAAAGGGTCTAGATCCGGAGCCAAGAAACCGGTTCCGAAATGGTTCCGGGTCCGGATCCGGTACCACCTATTCCTTAATGGTTCCGGGTCCATCGTGGACCCGGACCAGAATCAACACATTTACAACCCTACGGGCCCGTTTGGTTGTTGGAATTTGGAGAATTCTTGTCTGGTGGAATTTGGAATGCTGGAATTCAAAATGCTGCTAAATTCATCATGAATTCTAATTCTTCGTTTGATTCGTTTAGGAATTCAAGCCTGAGAATTCAATATACCATGAATTCCTGAAATTCTCTGTTTGGTAATTTACAAGGATTTATAAATTCTCTGTTTGGTAATTTACAAGGATTTATGAAAAGAAAAGGAAAAAAAAGGAATGTGAGGAGGAGGGGTGCTTTGAAATTGTAATGGGGACGTTTTATTTATGTTCTCCAAATATGTGGGGGGGTTTGTGACTATAATGAAACTGATGTTTTAGCTATTTTGGAATCTCTTCGGTGGTTTTCGAGGTACTACCATGGCTATCTTATTGTGGAAAGTGATTCTTCGAATGCAGTGAGTTGAGTTTCAAACCGGAAAGCTTATTGATGAAAGTTTCAGTTCCCCTTCAATGAAATCCGGGTATTATCTACCACCATTAATGTTAGCTTTAGCATAAGAGTAGGTCATCAAATATGATGACGGATGCTTTAACTAAGCAAGGTGATGAGAGATTTTTCCCTTGGGAGGGTTTTATTATGTAGTTGTGGTGTGATGGGGTGCATTACTCTTCTACCTCTGTGTTTCTTTCTCCCTTTTTTTCTTGTACTTTTGTTTGTATTCTTTTCTCTTTTAATATTAGTTACTGTTATCGACAAAAAAAAAAAAAAAGAAGGGATAATTGAGGAGGTTTGGGGCAGTCCCAAATGTGCGTGGTATTGGGTTCCGTCTGTGAGGGCTTCTGGAGGGTTGATTTCTATTTGTAATGAGAGTTCATAGTTGTGGAGGATGTCTTTTGAGGCAGAAAGAGTGCTAGTGGTCGAACTTGGTGGGGTAGGAGATGGGTCCCACCAAATGGATGGTTTGTTTTTTTAGATGATCAGAGCATTCCAATTGACTGTAATGTTGGAAGTGGGTTCCACCAAACCAAATGTTACACTTTCAAATTCATTCTGATAAAACAATGGCCAAAGATAACATTTGGTGGGAAGAAGGCTGATGATATGGACCAAAAAGTGTTTATTGTATGAGTCACCAATAAATTTTGTGTGGATTACACAGAAGTTGAGCCCAATTTGGCAAGTGGCTTGTTTGTTGGCCCAATATGTTTCCAAATAAAGAACTTGTGGACACCAACATTGCTAGTCCTCTTACTAGAGGTTCAAAATAAAAATATCACAGGTCCCTTAATCATTGTGCCACAATGATCTGCTTGAAGTCCAGTTGAGTTGACTTTTGGAAACCAACATTGTGGACACCAACATTGCTCCCCCTTGCATTTGGTGGGAAGGTGGGCCCCACATGAAGCTAGAGGTGGGAGGATCCAATGGAACTCTGACATCAAGAGTCTGGGCCTAGCAAGAAGAGCCATACTTGTTTGGAGTGGAATCATACCAAAATCTTCCACAGGCTGCGGGCCAAGTGGAAATTAAAAGTGAAATGGAAATTAGAACTGTAAACCCCTTATTTCAAAAATCAAGGCGCTTCTACATATTGGATAATTAATTAAGGAAGAGATTTTATACAGTTGACGAATGTAGATTGGACGAAACTGTATCTCCGTATTTCTACAAAATAGGTGATACGGACTCTAATCAATTGATAACTGCTTTTATGCTAACATCCGCATGGCAGTTTTGGTACGGATGATTTGGGAACTCAGGTGTGACTCGCCTTTCTTAATTTAAGTTATTCATATGACATCGCAATGAATTATATATTGGCTCGATTATCATTTCAATTAGAGCGACATACACCATTGTTGATTAATGTGTAAAAATACGAAGTAATTAGTGAGAATGATATTTGGGTTATCACATGTTTAAGAGATGGAAAGTGATATGAATGTCTTGAATCAAACAATGATGTGCTTCATGGGATTTACTTTGTATGAATCAACATCAGCTGAAAACCATTTCCCATTGGATCCGGATCCCCTGTTTGGACCAATCGGGGGTGCCACATGGGAAGATTTTTTTTTTTTTTTTTTGTGATTTTTTGTGAAGAGATGAGATGTGACATTTCAACCCCATGTGACACCCCTTGATTGGTCCAAATAGGGCCAAACAGGGGGGATCCGTTTTCCTTCCCATTCAATATGTAACATTGACTTTGTCGGCAATTGATTGGATGATTATGATACTGATAAAGAAATGATTATATTGTCCAATCATATTAAATCTTGTTTGACAGGTTTGGTGCTATCCATGTGCCGGAAAGGATGTGAATGGGTCAAACAAATCTGGATGCACTGTAAGCAGGCCTAGAAGAGTTCTTTGAGTTAAGAACTATTAATCCATCAATGGGAGCCATTAATGGACCCACATTTGAAATCCAAACCCTGAGCCAAATGTCAATCCCGTTAGAGTTGGGTCCTCTCTGAGATTGATTATCTGTAAATCATGTGATTAAGATTTGGAAAAAAGGGAATCAGATCACATTTGAAAATGATTATAGATAATCTACTGAAATCACATATTAGTCTTTAGATGGGTGGCACTGCATTTTGCTAAGGGGACTAATAACAAAGATTAAACCTAAGCAGTTTAGAAACCAAGCAGCTAATATATAAAATGTGTAAATAAAATTCCACTGCAACATTACCAAAAATTGTGAAACAACTGTTTCATTTTGGGCCTGTTTGTTAGCACAAAATGCATAGAAAAAATGCATAAGAGTTAATGGTGAAATAAGCTCTGCCTAAGGAATATTAAATGAGTTACGGGTGAAGCAAATAAAATAGAGATGTAGATGCGACCTTGACCTTCCTAGGTATTGAATTACTAGGGTGATGGCAGGACATTCATTTTCCATCTTCTCTTAATTCAATTCCCATTTAAGGGGAGGTTATTTGAAAGCCATTTTTGGATATCCACCTTTGGTTTTTCATTTTTAACTACTAAATGAAATACAATCCTAAGAATTCAATTACATGAAACAAACGGGCCTTAGTAATACTCACTATTTGTAAGTTTCAACCAAAATACACAAATTACTGGAGTATAATGAGGCTTTTCAATTGAATTCTATTAGCCTGACCTTCAGATTCATCAATCATCTCCTTCAAAGCCCAGAAACTTGTTTCAACAGAAAGCTTATCAATTAACTTTCTTCAAGTGGATGTATCAGTGTTTTTATCAACCTCAATTCCTGTTGACTTGGACCTCCTGGACTTGGAATCATCAAGATAGTGTTGATAGATGTAAGAGAGAAAACCCCAGATTGCCAACAACATAGCCACAATCTTCACCCCATCCATTTTGTCATGGAAGAACACCACAGCCAAAATAGGAATTACTGGCAAGCCCAATGTAGCAATAACATTGCAAAACAGAGAAGACACCTCATAGATCAGAAACAAAGAACCAACTGAGAAAACCTGCCAAGACACTGCTGTCCACACCAAAGTCATCACATAAGAAACTTTCCCCTCCCTAAACCCCTCCATCTCTCCCTTCAAATCCTTCCAATCACCACTAGCAAACAGGCCCACTAAGCCAGCACATGTGGCAACAGCTGATGGATATATTTGGATTTCCAAGATAACTGAAAGGGTCTCTTTCTTTAGGACCTTCTGAAATGCAAGCTGAGTGAGTGAGAGCAAGAAGGAGTACAAGGCAGATGCACCCAAGGTGCATAGGAACCCAATTGCATACTCTCCTTTGGGGATTGGTTTGTGGTTTGTGGAGTCAGATTGGACTCCAAGGAGAGAGGCTGAGAAGGTGAGGAGGACTACAGAGTTGAATATATAAGGAGTTAGCTTCTGGGAGTTGATGAAATAGGAGAAGATTGCATTGAAGCCCAAATGTGTAGCACAAATGAGAGTATAGGTTGAGACAGGGAGGTACAAAAGGCCATATGAGTACATCATGCTAGCAGCAACAACTAATAATCCAATGAAGATGTAGATGAAGGAAAGGGTGGTCAAGGAAGGTTGTTGGGGTGTACGGGTTGTGGGGGAGGAGATGAAGTAGAGAGGGATGAGAAGGACTGGGAAGGCTGCAAATTGGACTAGTGTTGCCACCCATATGCTGTTTCCACCTTCGTTGAAGTCAGGGGCGGAGCCAGGATTTTAGCTTGGGGGGGGGCCAGTGGCGGATCCAGGATTCAAAGTCACTTGGGGCACGATGAAGTAGTATGGGGTCCGGGGGCAACGCCCCCGGAATTTTTTTTTGGGTTATTTATATGATTGCAAATGATTTTTTCTTTTTTTTTTCTTCATGCTTGAGAAAAAACAATACAAAAAAAAAGTAGTGGACCTTTTGCAACACTATCAGTAACTAATACACAGAAAGGTGCATTCAAAGACAGATAGTTTGTAGATTTCCACTGCATTGCAAATCATGCCTAGCAAGGACAAATAGTGTGCAGATTTACCCCAAACCTTTTATATGGAACAAATATAATATAATAATTTCAAGCAATAAAACAAGACATATTTATTTATCACAATTGTTCTCTACGAGTTTTCATTAGGGGGCCTGGTTCAATGTCACTAGGGGCCTAATTGATTTGGGCCTAACTTAGTATACATATTTTTTTTTTCCCTAAAAGTCACTGGGGGCCTAACTTAGTATACATTTTTTTTTTCCCAAAAGGTCACTGGGGGCCTAACTTATTATACATTTTCTTTTTTCCCCAAAAAGTCACTGGGGGCCCAGGCCCCCAGTGACAAAGAACTCCATCCGCCACGGGGCGGGGGGGGGGGGGGGGGGGGGCCAAAACTTGAATAAAATTTTATTTCACCAATTATTATAACTATCATATTTTAAAGTTTCCTTTTTGACATAGTTATAAGTTCAACCATGATTTTGTTCCTTGAAAATGCTGGACATAGAGAAGACGGCGTGTAAAATTTTAACCACTGAATATGAGAGATTAATGGAAAAAAAGAGGAGACGAACAAAATAAAGAAGGAAGAGCTGAAGAGGGTTAGGGCTTAAGATTGGAGTCTGGAGAGGTTTTCGAAAGTTAAAAGGGTTGGGAGTGGGGGCCGGGGTGGGGTGGGGTTTAACTTAGAAAAAAAATCCAAAAACCTTGGGAGGGGGGGCCATTTTGGTATTTTAAAAGACTTTTTCAAAAAAAAAAAAAAAAAAAAAAAAACTTTTTTAAAGGCTGGGGGGGGCCAGGGCCCCCCCGGGCCTCTACACAGTTCCGCCACTGGTTGAAGTAGAATCTCCCAAGAAGAGTGCCAACAGATTGACCTGCTAGAACAAAAATGATGCTGATGGCTGCCAATAGCTGCCATTGCCACTTTCTGAGTTTCAATGACAGGGGTTGGTGCGTAGCTGATGCATCTTTTGGTGAACTTGGTTCCTTGGTTTCTTTAAGAGGACATGAGATCAACACAAATCAATTGAATTAGTATCCATGCAAATCTTGACTGATAAATCGTATCCATGTCATTGATGAACTACTGTATAAAATTTTAGGATTTCTTTTAGCAATATTGGGCTGCTTGGCAAACTAGTTTTCCGTGGGAGTTCATGGAAAATAAACATATCTTGATTTTTGAAAGTTCTGTTGGGTGAATGTATTTCCATTTGTTTTCAGGGGCCCCTGGGGTAAAATCCACATATTTTCAGTTTTGGAAATTCCTTGCGCAGGTATAGAGAGATTCAGCTTCTGAATTTCCAGAGGACTCCATTTCATCCACTATACTTGTGTGGGGGCCATATCGCGAACCGATTCATCTTGAGCTCGGCAAGGGCACGCCTGTATCGGTCTCGGATCGATCCGAGACTACTTCGGTCTCGGATACCGCAGCCGACTTCGGCTAAACGTTATTCAGTTCGGCCATGCCGCCCCGCCCCGTCTCGGCTGTGCAAGTGCAAGACTACGTTTGCATCCATCAGCCACGGTTCTGTCAGGGCAGAGCCCAAGGAAGGTATCTGATGGGACTTCAGCCACCACCAGATCAGGGCAAGATCAGGCCCAATGTGACTAGCATTAAATGCAGCATGGGCTGATCGGACCCGCATTAAATGCAAGGAGGGCTGTGATGGACCTTCATTAATGACTTTGTGGGCTGACAGGACCCAGGTCCCATCACAAAGCCCACTGGCACCCTCACCAAGACGGTTCCATATAAAAGGCACGAGCCATACTGAGAGGGAGGTAAGCATTCTCTTCCAAACAACTACTCCTTCTTCTTCTTCTCCGATCGATTGCTGACTTAAGCATCGGAGAGCCCTGCGCTGCCCAGAGCCAGGGTCCTCTGACCTTTGTCTTTCTTCTCTCCCAGGTTCAGACCGACGCAGCTACCTCTTCCATGCATTGAGTAAGTCCTAGAAGGCTTCCTGATCTTGTGAGTATATTATTCTTGCACTTACAATTGGCGCCGTCTGTGGGAAAGATTTCTATAGTCTTTCCTATTCCTAAACACCATGACGAGGAGAGCTGCGAAAGACGGAGAAGCTTCCAAGGCAAAGCATGCAGGACCGCCCCCTACCAAGCAGAGGGCTGGCAAGCAACCAGTCACAGAGGACGACGCTGAACATGCTCTCATCCGGATCAACGTTCAGGAACGTGACCTCCGCTCGGAGTCCGCTCCCAGGAGGGGAGACACCCAGCAACCGGCAGGCCTCCTGACAGGTCAAGATCAGCGGCGTAAGTCTCCAGTGGTCGATGGATCACGTCCCCCCGGCCGGGCGGAGGACGTTGAGGGCCGGGTGGAGGACGTTGAGGATATTGAGGATGAAGACTACAACCCTGATGATGACTTGGACTCCACCCTTCTGGCGATTAAAGCACAGAATGAGGCCATCAAGGAGAGAGACGCTCTGATCCTCCGGCTCCAGCAGCAGCTGGAAAGAGCTACGGGATCAGCGGGGCTTCGGCAACAGTCTCGGCAGCAGTCTCAGCAGCGTCAGTCACGGCAGCAGCAGCGGTCGCGACAACAACAACACTCACTGCGACAGCACGAGCGGAGGACGTCCCGTGACAGGCGCCCCGACTCCCCCGAGAAGGACTTGAGGGACCATCTGAACAAGAAGAGGAGCGACCGAACTCGAGATGAAGGTTCGAGCGCTAGCCACAGCTACTCGAGGAAGGCGTCAGAAACCATCCTGGAAAGCAGGCATCATGATCAGGAGTGGTTAGACGCGAGCATAAGGGAAACGGTCCAGCGTAATTTGGAAATAGCTGGTCTCGGTCGAGACCAAAAGGATAATTTATGTGACCCCGTTGATCTCGGCGCGTCTCCTTTTTCTCGAGACATCAGGAAGTATCCCCTGCCAAAGAAGTTTACCGTCCTGAGGTTCGTCACTTATGACGGGACTTCGGACCCAGCTACGCACCTCAGGCACTTCTCCCAGAGGATGTCTGTCTGGGGAGACGAGGGCCATCTGAACTGCCGAGTCTTTTCCTCTAGCTTGGGCGACATCCCCCTGAGGTGGTTCTGTGCGCTCCCGGAGGGGTCCGTCTCGAGTTGGCAGCAACTCCAGCAGTCCTTTATGAAGAAATTCCAGGCCTACAGAGTCCTTCCAAAGACAGATGCAGACATCATGGCCATGAAGATGAAGCAGGGAGAGAACGTCACCCAGTTCCTGGGCGGTCTACAGTCAGATTGAGAATTCCAAGGACGAAGTTGCCGTCTTCGCATTTCAGAATGCCTTACTGCCAGACAGCGATCTTCGCAAAGACCTGGCCAGGAACCCGGTGTCTTCCATAGCAGCGCTCATGTCCATCGCCAACCGGTACATCGCCCAAGAGGATGACCAGGTCCGTGCTCGGGAAAGCCATGGAACCGGGCAGAAGGACCGAGGTGAGAGGCCCTCCAAGAAGGATGGGGGACCGTCTCGAAGAGATGAGCCTCGGCGAAACGAGCGACGAAGAGATGAATCGGACAGGAGTTGGGCGCCTACCAGTTCGGCAAGGACTCAGATGCTAACCTCGGAAAGGAGCAAAAGGCCCAGGCTATCCGAGGACGCATATCGGGCGGTCAACACGGTCTTCAAGATGTCAATCCACAAAATCATGTATAAGATCAAGGGGAGGCCGTACTTCAACTGGCCGGAGCCCATGCAAGGCGACCCTTCTATCCGAGATCAGACGAAATTCTGCGCTTATCACAAGGAGGGCGGCCACAAGACTGAAGAATGCAGAATACTGCGGTCGCATTTGGAGAAGCTTGTCCGGGATGGACACTTGCAAGAGTTTGTCAAGAGAGAAACCCGGGCCGACACCCGAGCCCCTCGCCGAGATGAGGGGGGCCACGACAGTGACGGGTCGGAGAAGATCATTAACGTCATCCATCTGGCTCCCCCGCCCAAGGGGAGTAACCAAGCCCGTGCCGAAGCCAGGAAAGCCGCTCACGGCAAGCAGGTCATGGCCGCCGATCTCGGCCCAGCACCGAAAAGGGCTCGGAGGGAGCGTCCCGAGATCAGGTTCACTGATGCAGATCTAGAAGGGGTGCAGCTCCCACACAACGATCCCCTGATCGTTACTCTGAAGTTTGATTGCTCTAAGCAGGGCGTGAAGAATTGCACTGTGAAGAAGGTCCTCGTCGACCCCGGCAGTTCTTCCGAGGTCCTCTATTTTGATAGCTTCCGAAGGATGGGACTGACGGAGAAGGATCTGCAAGAGGCCCGAGTTCCCTTATCGGCTTCAGCGCCAAACCAGTTTACCCCAAGGGGAAGGTGACATTCAGGGTCGAGGCCGGTGGCGCGTCTGTCCTGGCAACTTTCATGGTGATCGACGCGCCCTCGCCCTACAATGCTATAGTGGGCAGGTCTTGGCTCCATAGTCTGGAAGCAGTCCCTTCCACCCTCCACCAGAAACTGAAATTTCCGTGGGAGGGGAAGAGCGGCCGAGTTGAAATCATCACGGTCATCGGAGATCAGCAGGCAGCTAAGCAGTGCTTGACAACAGTGGTACCCGGGGAACTAGAGCCCAAGGAGGTCAACGTGGCCGAGATGGAGAAGACCCTGGAGCAGGGGCTGGATGAGCTCGGCCGAGATCCAGGCAGGAAGAGCGTGGAGGAATTGACCGAAATCCGGATCGACCAGAAGGACCCGGATCGGTTCTTCCTAATCGGCAGCCAGCTCGGGGAG
This sequence comes from Cinnamomum chago, assembly GCA_038049695.1. Lineage (NCBI taxonomy): Eukaryota > Viridiplantae > Streptophyta > Magnoliopsida > Laurales > Lauraceae > Cinnamomum > Cinnamomum chago. Next base: position 2,545,373 of record CP142456.1, read on the forward strand.
CCGGAGAGGTCCGAACTGGCCCAGTTCCTGGTGCAGAATAGAGATGCATTCGCCTGGACACCTCAAGAGATGCCTGGCATCGACCCCGAGGTAATGTGTCACAGACTAAATGTTGACCCTAACCACAAACCTGTGATGCAGAAAGCACGGAGGACTGGGGTCCCGCAGACCGAAGCCGTCGTCGAGGAGGTGGATAAGCTGCTTGAGGCCGGCGCTATCAGAGAGGTTCAATATCCGACTTGGCTGGCCAATCCGGTGGTGGTCAGGAAGAAGACTGGCAAGTGGAGGGTGTGCGTCGACTTTACCGACCTCAACAAAGCCTGTCCCAAGGACAGCTTTTCCCTACCCAAGATTGACCAGCTGATCGACGCCACGGCCGGGCACGACAGAATGAGCTTCCTTGATGCCTACCGCGGTTATCACCAGATTCCGCTGTATGGACCGGATGAAGAAAAGACAGCTTTTATCACGCCCAGGGGAACCTACTGCTATAAGGTGATGCCGTTTGGGCTGAAGAATGCGGGCGCCACCTACCAGAGACTCGTCACCAAGATGTTCCACGGTCAGCTCGGCAAGACCGTTGAAGTTTACATCGATGATATGGTGGTCAAGTCCGAGAAAGCGCAGAACCATTTGGCAGACCTGGCCGAGGTCTTCGCTACTCTGAAGAAGTTCAGGCTGAAACTCAACGCCTCGAAGTGCGCCTTCGGCGTTGGCTCCGGCAAATTTTTGGGCAGCTTGGTTACACGCAGGGGCATTGAGGCAGACCCAGATCAGATCTCGGCCATCCTCAGGGTACAGAGTCCCACCTCGGCAAAGGAGGTCCAAAAGCTTACTGGGATGGCAGCGGCACTAAATCGCTTCATCAGCAAATCTTCAGATAAGTGCCGACCTTTCTTTCAGCTTCTTAGAAAAAATTCTAAATTCCAGTGGACTCCAGAATGTGACCATGCCTTACAGCAGCTTAAGGCTTACCTCTCTTCACCACCATTGCTATCAACTCCGGTCCACGGAGAAACCCTGTATCTGTACTTGTCGGTCTCGGATCGCGCGGTCAGCTCGGTCCTCATCCGAGAAGAGGACAAGGTCCAAAAACCCGTCTACTATACGAGCAAGACCTTGATTGATGCCGAGACCAGATACTTGCCACTCGAGAAGCTCGCGTTGGCACTCGTTAGTGCCTCGCGGAAGCTCTCTCATTACTTTCAAACACATACAATAGTGGTTGTTACGGAACATCCACTTAAGTCTGTTTTTAGAAAGGCTGACTTTTCAGGAAGAATCTCCCGATGGGCTGTCGAACTGGGGCAGTATGGGATTCAGTATCAGCCACGGACAGCGATAAAGGCCCAGGTTCTGGCAGACTTCCTTGCCGAGTTTGATTCAAGTTCGGCACCAGCACAGCTCGGCACCGAACTGGGGGGCAAGGAGCATGAGGCGCCCACGGGTTCGGAACAATCACAATGCCGTGCCGATACCCCAGTTTGGAAAGTCTTTGTCGACGGATCTTCCACCTCGAGAAGAGCCGGGGCAGGAGTTGTTCTCCAATCGCCAGAAGGACTGGTCATCGAGCAGGCTCTGACCCTAGACTTCAAGGCGTCAAACAATGAAGCTGAGTATGAAGCCCTTTTAGCCGGACTGAGTAGCGCCAAAATCCTCGGAGCTCAACAGCTGGTGGTCTTCAGTGATTCACAGTTGGTGACAAACCAGCTGACTGGGGACTACCAAGCTCGCGACGACCGGATGGCCGCGTATCTGGCCCTGGCCAAGAAGCTGCTCTCTCAGTTCCACACGGCCGAAATCAAACAGATTGGCAGAGAAGTCAACTCTCATGCAGATGCTCTTGCGAACTTGGCCAGCGCTGTTGAGGCATGAAGAAAGAGGAGCATTGAAGTTGGATCGTTAGCGGCGCCCAGCATTGAGCTCCGTCCACATCGGGATGTGTTGTGCCTCGGTCTCGGTCCGAGTTGGATGGACCCCATTATCACCTACCTTAAGGATGACAGGCTTCCCGAGGATCGTGGCGAGGCCCATCGAGTCAGACTCAAGGCAGCTCGGTTCTGGCTATCTCCCGAGGACAAGCTCTATAGAAAATCTTTCTCGGGACCGTACCTCCAGTGCGTCCATCCTAGTAAGGTCGAAGACCTCCTTTTTGAGATACATGAAGGAATCTGCGGGAGCCACATCGGGGGAAGGTCCCTGGCCTATCGCGCCATCAGCCAAGGCTACTGGTGGCCGTACATGCAGAAGGATGCACAGATATACGCAAGGAAGTGTGAGAAGTGCCAGAAGTTCTCCCACTCTCTCCATCAGCCAGCACAGGACCTCAGCCCGCTCTCTAGCCCGTGGCCATTCGCTCAATGGGGGCTCGACATTGTGGGACCGCTCCACCGAACTCCGGGGAACAAGAGATGGCTCATCGTGGCTACTGACTACTTCACTAAATGGATCGAAGCTGAACCACTGTCATCCATCACGGAGCGGGACTCCAAGAGTTTCGTGTGGAAAAATGTCATCACCAGGTTCGGCATTCCTAGAGCGTTGATCTCGGACAACGGAACTCAGTTCGACTCTAAGCTCTTCAAGACCTTCTGCCTGGAGCTCGGCATCCGAAACCATTACTCCACTCCAGCTTACCCACAGAGTAACGGCCAGGCCGAGATCTCCAACAAGGTGATCCTCGATGGGCTCAAGAAACGGCTGGACCAAGCCAAGGGGAGATGGGTGGAGGAACTTCCAAGCGTCCTATGGGCTTACAGAACTACTCCAAGACGTTCCACTTCGGCTACCCCCTTCTTACTTGCCTATGGCATGGAAGCGGTCATCCCTCTAGAGATCGGCCTGCCTACTATGAGGTCCAATCTTTTTGACCAGGGGCAGAACGAAACCAACGTGGCCAGGGAGCTGGATTTAGCGGATGGGCGTAGGGAAGCAGCTGCAGTCAGGCTAGCCGTTTACCAGCAGCAGCTAGCCAGGGGCTATAACCAGAACGTCAGAGAGAGGAAGTTCTCCGTAGGAGAACTGGTTCTCAAGAAGGCTCTCCCAGGGGACAAAGATCCGAATCAAGGGAAGCTGGCGCCGAATTGGCATGGCCCGTTTAAAGTCACTTCCATCGCTGGGCGGTCAGCTTATCAGCTCGAAGACATGGAAGGACGGCCGCTACCGAGACCATGGAACGCGTCACACCTTAAGAAATTCTATTTTTAGTCTGTGTACTTGTACAACGCTTCTGGATTTAATGGAACTACATTCGTTCTCTATTTGTGGCGATCTGGTGACCTGACAGTGACAATGGTGTGAAGGTGGAGGACTGTCTAAGGTTGGCACCCAGCCACCTAGATGAGTTGCCGAAACGGCCCATGTCTAAGGTTGGCACCAGCCACCTAGACGAGCAGCCGAAACGGCCCATATCTAAGGATGGCACTCAGCCACCTAGATGAGTTGCCGAAACGGCCCATATCTAAGGATGGCACTCAGCCACCTAGATGAGTTGCCGAAACGGCCCATATCTAAGGATGGCATTCAGCCACCTAGATGAGTTGCCGAAACGGCCCATATCTAAGGATGGCACTCAGCCACCTAGATGAGTTGCCGAAACGGCCCATTTCTAAGGTTGGCACCCAGCCACCTAGACGAGCAGCCGAAACGGCCCATATCTAAGGATGGCACTCAGCCACCTAGATGAGTTGCCGAAACGGCCCATATCTAAGGATGGCACTCAGCCACCTAGATGAGTTGCCGAAACGGCCCATATCTAAGGATGGCACTCAGCCACTTAGATGAGTTGCCGAAACGGCCCATGCCTAAGGTTGGCACTCAGCCACCCAGGCGAGATGCCGAGATGGCCAATGCCTAAGGTTGGCACTCAGCCACATAGGCGAGACGCCGAACTGACCGATGTCTAGGGGCTGGCACTCGGCCACCTAGACGCGAACAGAAGAAAGCAAATAAAAGCCAAACACAACACAAAGGAACACAGGAGACAAGTATGGGAAAAGAGGTCCGAAATTCATTGATAACATGATATTGAAACTTACATTTTCCATTCATTGCAATTTCTGGTCAAAACGATTCGAAACATGGAATACATTTTGTATAGCAAGACAAAAAAAAAAAAAAAAAAAAAAATGGAAGTCAAGTTAAGTCGACGGCTTCGGCTTCAATTACGACCACAGCGGCTTCGGCTTGAGGAGCGGCTTCAGAGGGGTCGGGCGTCGGCTCAGCAGGGACTTCGGCAGGAGTGGCTGGGATTTCGGCTGGGGCTTCAACTGGAGGCGCGACTCCGAACTCGGGGAGGTCTTGATAAATCGGGTCATCCTCAGGGACGCCCATCTTCTTGAGCACAGCCTCACAGCCGAGTCGGAACAGCTTCGGACTGAGCGCGTCGATTTGATCAAGATAATTTTGCCCAGCGTCCTCAGTTCCGTCTAGGAAGGCGGCGTCGATCTCGGCCTGCCGGGACGCTCGGAGTTCCTCTTTTTCCTTCCTTTCCTGTTCAAGCTCGGCCAAGAGCCCCGCCGACCTTTTCCCCTCTGCCTGGAACTTCCCCTGCCACTCGAAGCTCTCAGACTTCACCTTGCAGAGCTCGTTTGACATCAGATCGGACTGCGCGTTGAGCTCTGCGTTCTTGGCCGCCTCCGCCTTCAGCTCCTCCTTTATCGCCTGCAGCTCGGCCTCGGCCTTCTGCTTTTCTTCTGCAAGGCGGCTCATCCGGCCATCCTCCTCCGAGATCCTATCAATTACTATTTGGAGTCTCTGGACGGCCTGCAAGGGAGCAAGAGAATGAATCAGTACTACAGTAAAAACCCAAGGGAACAGCCATTACTGGAGAAGCATAAAGCTTACCGCGAGGGAGTGCTGCATCGTCCTCATTAGCAGCTGGGGACTGTCCTCGAGTTTGTGCCGCTCCATATCCTTGGGGAGCGCGCAAGCCCGGCCGAGAGCCGCGATCACTCCCGGATTCCCCACTAGCCTGTCCTCCGCGTTCAGCGGCCTGCCCCGCCGCAGCTCGAGATCTGGCGTGAAAGGCGCAGGCTCAACCGATCTCGTGGGGGCCGAGGTCTCGGGGCGATGCTCGGCCAGGGGAGTCACCTGGGCCGGCGCCTCCCCCGTGGCCCTCTCCCTTGTTGCCGAGGAGGAGCGCGATCGCTCCTGCTGCTCCTGAACGGGCTCCTTGCCTTTCGCCCTTTTTCTCGGCCTTCCGCTCTCCGAATCCGCGGGAGGACGGACCTCAACTCTGACAGGAACGATAGTGCCAGAGGGGGGCGGTGTCGTGCGGGGTGCAGCTGCCTGTTTGCCGAGCACGGCGTCCGCCAGGTTCCGCGGTTGGTACGAGGGTCTGCGCCTCTCCATATCGTCGGCTTCGGCCTCGGCTCCGGAGGAATAGTCTTCAATTTCCCTTATAGGGATGCCGGCAAGCACGGCCACCGAAGCGGAAGCCTCCGCAACTGAAACGGCGCCGCTGGCTTCGGCTAGAACGAGATCTCCCGGGGGGCCCGACCTCCGTGTGTAGGACGCGTATGTCGGCTCGTAGCAAGGAGGGAGAAGGCAGCCCTGTTGTAATGGCCTCGGTAATTGTAGATGGCGTCTAGCCATTTCTTGTTCCGTCGCCAACGGTCAAACCGGGCGTCTCGCTGTCGTTGATGATGACCTGCAGAAGAAGAGAAGGATTATAGTAAGAGCTAAGGCAAGCTAAGAGCATTCAAGTCCCAAGAGAGGGAATGGGGTATTACTCGGGGGTGTGCCAATGTATCTCGGAACCTGGACCCTCCTCGCGGATTTGGATTCGGCCGGACCAAACTCCCAATTGCCCGAGACAAACAATCGGTCGTCCCCGGCGTACTTGTTCGAATCCTCCAAGGCCGTGACGAGTGGCGAGCATTTGGCTTTCACCCGGAGGTAATATGTGCCGCCGTCTCGGGTCTTGCAGAGGTCGTAAACGTCCTCAATGTCATGGACGCCGAGATTGATTCCTAGGATCTTATTCATTTCGGCGACGCCCATGATTATCTTAAAACCGTTGGGCATCAACTGACAAGGGCAGAGATTCCAGGTTCGGAGGCATGACCGAAGTAGGGGATTGAGGGGGAATCTAACTCCTCCCTCGATGATGGCAACGAGAGGAAACGGCATCCATCCGTCACTGAAAGTATAGCCAGAGGTCCTTTCGGAGGCTTTTATCCGAACATCCTCCGGGATCGCAAACTTAGTCCTAAGTTGGGCTAGGGCTACAGGGGAGTCGATCCAATGGCTGAAAGCCCCCATTTTTAATCTAAGAAACCCTAACAAGCTCTAGAGGTCTGGACAGAAAAGGAACTGAGACGGAGGAGATCCCAGGAAGGACTAGGTCAGAAATAGAAAAATAAAAAGAAAACCAGGGTAGGGACACTCACAAACTGTTGGCCCCTCACTGGTCCTCGCAGGAGAAGTTCTGGAAGACACTAAGGGGTCGTGGCGGAGGTAGTTCTGGCGACGGGGCGACGGAAGTCCTAGCAGCGAGAGTTCTGGCGAGCGGAGGTCCTGGCAGAGCTTCAGCAGGGTCAGGGAGCAAAAATGGTAGAGGAAGAAGACGAAAGTGAATATAAAGGGCAGGGATGGGCGCCATCCCGGAATTCGAAGCGAGACACGCGTGAGGTGTCGCCTCGGCTTGCGTCGCACGCCTCCTCGAAAAGACAAGGAAGCCTATCAGGCGATAACGCGTGGCGCTGTGGCGGTGATGGTCCGCCCTCCTATGCTGATCATAGCCTCCGCATTTATTACCCCCCTTTTATTATCTCTGGCAGACGAAGCAATGGCGGCGTCCGACGCCGCACGAACCAGAGTCCTTAACTAGAGGGCGAATGGAGGGTAAGCACTATCGGTTTCGGAAGATCGGTCCAGCTCCTAACCCTAGAGCCCGAGGAAGCCCTAGAGGTCAAGAGCTGAGGGGCTATTGTGTGGGGGCCATATCGCGAATCGATTCATCTTGAGCTCGGCAAGGGCACGCCTGTATCGGTCTCGGATCGATCCGAGACTACTTCGGTCTCGGATACCGCAGCCGACTTCGGCTAAACGTTATTCAGTTCGGCCATGCCGCCCCGCCCCGTCTCGGCTGTGCAAGACTACGTTTGCATCCATCAGCCACGGTTCTGTCAGGGCAGAGCCCAAGGAAGGTATCTGATGGGACTTCAGCCACCACCAGATCAGGGCAAGATCAGGCCCAATGTGACTAGCATTAAATGCAGCATGGGCTGATTGGACCCGCATTAAATGCAAGGAGGGCTGTGATGGACCTTCATTAATGACTTTGTGGGCTGACAGGACCCAGGTCCCATCACAAAGCCCACTGGCACCCTCACCAAGACGGTTCCATATAAAAGGCACGAGCCATACTGAGAGGGAGGTAAGCATTCTCTTCCAAACAACTACTCCTTCTTCTTCTTCTCCGATCGATTGCTGACTTAAGCATCGGAGAGCCCTGCGCTGCCCAGAGCCAGGGTCCTCTGACCTTTGTCTTTCTTCTCTCCCAGGTTCAGACCGACGCAGCTACCTCTTCCATGCATTGAGTAAGTCCTAGAAGGCTTCCTGATCTTGTGAGTATATTATTCTTGCACTTACAATACTAATCCACAGACTAAATAGCCATTTGGAATTTCACAAATTCCAATGCTAGTACATAATATTTCCTGGGTTAAACCTACAACACCACCTTCAGGACCCAATAGCTGACCCACCTCAAACCCAAATATTTGCCACCGTCACCATAGCCGATTCATATTTAGGGTGGGAGTCAAATGAAATAAATTGATAATTATATAGTGTTGTGTTAGGATTTAAGTGTTGGAAAATTCATTTGGATGGACAAAACTTGGGTCTATGAAATGTATTTTCTATTTATTTTAGATGGACCGTATCAAGCATGCAAAGGATCGAAGATCGTCCGAAGATTCAACGTGTCAGAGCTTCTTCAATCGGATCAGTTCATCCGATCGATCAGAGTCTGATCGATCGGTCCTTGGCAACATCCTAGTTATTTGGGTGTCCAATCGATCGAATGGTGGCAAATTTCATCTGAGTTGTTTCCAATTGTTGCAAAACTTCCAAATACTTCTCTTGTTGGAACCTAACTCTTCTACACTTATAACCAAGAGTTATCTAAAGACACCTTGTCTCAAACCTAGAGTTGTCCTTCATATATCTCTCATTGTTCTAAGCCCTAGAATATCCCCAGAGAGATTTCTTCCCTTCAGAGAGCTTTCGTGTGATTTATGTGATGAAGCTTTCTGCTTCTTGAGCCCCGTCCTCTACTTTCCAAGGCATGGAGATTCAAGTGCTGGAAAAGGTAAATAGCGTAGTTGTCAGCAACATCAGCTACGGTCCTTAGGTTATGTTCAACTGAAAATGATAGTGAGTATATCTTGTAACCTTTTATTTATATAGTACTTGATCTTTTTGTACCAATGTTAGGTCCCATGGTTTTTTTCCTATTTAGAGTTTTCCACGTAAAAACCGCGTGTCCATCTTTATGGTTGATTGATTAGTAATTTAGTTTATTACTTTCTTATTTTCATATAAAAATCTGTGTTGGGACCGTATATAATCTTAGGGTTGGATCTAGATTGACCCTCTTGGTTTTTCATGTTGTGGTAAAAGTTATTATATTTACATGGCATTTAGGTTAAAGCTATGGGCGGGAGCCGGATTCGAACCCAGAAGACAGACCCATTTGGCCCTTTCGATATAATCTTACTGGGTCTAGATCTTAGGAGCCAGAACTCAACCAGAGATTATTAGATGCAATTGGATCACAATTGGGTGAATTGGTCCTAACCCATTTAACTGGTCTAATAATTTGGTACAGGGACAATACAAGTATCTGGATTCTGGTGCCAATATCTTTATTCTATTGTGCCCGTGACTTGATTGAGCATGAGTATCATATTCTAGAGGTGATTCTGATCTTAATATGCCAATGGTTCTAATGTTCTTTTGAGGCTCCAAAAGGACCACTTCTCAGTTTAGGTAAAAGAAGAATCAGGTTCGCTGACTTTTTTCTTTTTCATTTTTTTTTTTTGATAACGTAGGGTCCCTAACCCTTTGGGTCAGAATAATACCTATCGGCCCATGAGAGAAAGCGGGTAAAATTTCCCTGTGGCCCCAGTGTGGTAGTGTAGTTTTGAACCCACAACCTCCGAGTGCAAACCGTGGTCCTAGGCCAACTGAGCTACCCCTTGGAGTTAGATTCGCTGGCTAGTTAGGAATACCAAGACAAGAACATGCCTTGTTCCTTTCTCATTAAGATTCCAGGGTTGGACCAAAGACAAAAGGTGCCTGTGACTTTCCTGCCATTTTGGATGTATGTGTTGAACCCTACATCTCCTCCTAATAGACCAAGACACAAGATGATTAAAATAGTGTTCTTCAGAAAATAAACTTAATTATATTAATGGGTATCAGTTGATAATTAGTTAATTACAAGAAATTGACAGCTTTGGGCCTTAATTGCGATCCATAATTGACAATTTGAGGTTTGACTCACGAAAAGACAAAAAAAACAACAATTGAGGTTCAAGTTTGATTAAGTGAGCGAGAATGTTGTATTCCCATATGGAAACTGATATGAGATTAACTACTGGGATTTAGAAATTTTGATTTTTATTATCATTGCTGTTTGGATGCGAAGATTCTTGTTTACCACTTTTGAGATTTTCATTGATTTTTCTTAAATTCATTAGAAAAGTCTTGCTTAAATAATTATGCCTGGCTGGGTGTCCCTTTCATTTGTTTGGAAAGCGGAAAAAAAAAATGTCAAACGCTAAATTAAGAGAACTTTCCATTTTATTAATTTTATTAGAGATTTTAGTGCTGTTGGGAGGTGTTCATTTGTTGCACTTTGGAGTTTAAACTTATTGCTTTCAGTAGACAAATAACCTCTTAATCATTTCAAAATCCAATTAAAAAAAATTTAAATATCGAAAAAACGACAACCATAAAAGATAAGGGGATAGCCACAGTAGCAACACAATAAAATCCTAAAACTTTATCATATAAATCCAAGATATTTATATTTTAATTGGTAATGAAATTTTTTATTAAAAATAAAAGAAACACACAAGCAAAATAACTCAGAAAAATGAACAGAAAAACCAAGTAAGGGGTGAACAAACTTGATACCAACACCAAAATAAAAATTACAAGCACTGATGATCCCAATGCTCATCTATGCATGTGGACCTTGTTTTTTTTTTTTTCAAATAGAAAACATGTTCTAAGTTTTTCTTCTGTTTATATGGTGGAACAAACCATATCTTATTCTTTTAATGAAACTGAAAGCCACACTTAATTTCCAGAGGAACAAGAAAAAGAACACATACCATATTCTTCTTGGTAAAAGGGATGAAAAACCATGCCCTGCATTTTTATTCCTAAGAACTTGAATTTTAAGATCTCAAATCAAGCCTTTTGATGTTTGAAGTTTGCAGACACTTGTGTGGAAAACGTTGAAAGAAAAGGGAAGCCCATGTTTTCTGTTAAAAAGATTTTCTACTGTGTTTTACTTGTTGGGTCATTGGCACTATATTGGTGAAGAAACAGGTAAGAAAATATAAGGTTTTGAAAGCAATTGAAGTTCCTATTTTAGTGTTTTGATTGTTGAAGGTGATGTAAGGCAAACCGGATTTACTGATCAAGAAAACAAGTGTGGGAAGTTTGGTTAGAGACCCAGTTTTAGCTCATGGGTTCAAGCCTTTTTTCATAATCATATGATGATAACACATGAGAACAGTTGGTCACTAACCTTTGATGCAGAGTTGTACTTCTTGAATCTCACCCATCCCGAGAGAGAGAGAGAGAGAGAGAGAGAGAGAGAGAGAGATTTTGTTAGGCAGACAATAGTATGGTCTTTGAGTGATTTTAAAAGGATGGGAAGAGAAGACAATGGAATGGTATTTGAGTGATTTTAAAAGTATTGGATACTGTGTGGGGACCTTTTTCATAATTCAATAGACGAGTATGATCTTGATAGCGGATGACAGTTAAGTTATTCTTAGTCTCGATCTCGCCCGTCTCGGTGCCTCTACGGGTTCGGTATTCGTTTCTGGCTAGCCTCGGGAGTACCGACTAGCCCTGTCTCGGTTCATTGCCCACACACCTGTCTCGGTCTCGGTGGCTTCAATCGACCGAGATACGCGCCGAATGTCAATCATAATAAATGCCTGGCAGGGCATGCGCCTGATAAGGAGTTGACCTTATAATGTGGTCACGTCCGCAACCATACCAGGTATGGACTGATAGGACAGGGCTTGCACCTACCCCCATTAAGGGTACAAGGTATGGCCTGATGTGATGTTCCCTTTTTACCTACCCCCACTAAGGAAATTCCTGATGAAACCCAGTGCCTATATATATGTATGCAAGGTGAGTCCAATGGGAAGTAGAAAAAACCACATACACTTTCATGCTCTTTCTTCTCCAATCATCTTTGGCCTAGTAACTGAACTGATTTAGGCATCGGAGGGCCTTGTGCTGATAACAGCCAGGGTCTTTGATCCTTCGTTCCTCTTCCTTCTCCAGGTTTTCTGCCAGCCAGACTCTCCCAAGAAGTCTTACACTACCTCAGTAAGTCTCAGATTTTTTGCACTTACAATTGGCACCGTCTCTGGGGAACGATTTAAAAACGCCATGCCTCCAAAAGGTAGGAAGGTCGCTGAATCATCCGAAGCTTTGCGGCTGTTGCCAGTGTTGGAAGAGATAACAACCCCATCTGGGGAGCAGATGCAACAAGGAGCAGCCCCAACACAGACATCGCCCATACTGGAAGAATTAGTGCAATCACGAGCATGATCGACGCAACAAGGAGCTGTATCAGCACGGCAGCCGCTGATATTGCAAGAACAACAACCGCCCACTTCTCGACAGAGGAGGCCCGGTGCCAAGTCCCGCCTAGGAGAAGCTCCCCCGTCAAGGACTTCAAAGAAGGCGACAGCGCCGCCCCGGAAGAATAACCAGCTAGCCAAGCGCCACCAGCAACGGGCACCGGTCACTTATCAAAGGAGACCCGGAGGTAGGTCTCGTCTGGCAGGGACTTCCCAGTGAAATAGGTCTCCGACACCTATTATCTCCCGTCGGTCCCATCTTGAGACAGAAAGGAATGGTGGAGAGGATGACTACAACCCTCTCATTGAGGATGTCAGAGCTCAGAATGCCATTATCTAGGAGAAAGACGAGTAGATCCGCCAACTCCAGCAGCAGCTACAAGAGAAGACAACGAACCAGAGACCACCTTCCTCACCTTCCCGGCTTCATTCAGACAGATAGGACTTGAGAGGGGCTTGGGACAACAAGAGGCGCCACAGAACCTACGAAGAAGGCTCGGGCAGTAGCCACCCGAGTAGCGCCCGAGGAGAATAGAAGCGAAGAACAAAAGACCGAGGCGATATACCAGACTAGCTTGGCCAGTACATCAAACAGACTGTTCAGCAAAATATGGAGGTGACCGGCCTCACTTGGGACCGGCTAGATACTTACAATTGGGGAGTCTTGGTACGTCCCCCTTCTCCCGGGAGATAACCGACTTCCCTCTCCCTGAGAAGTTCAGCATTCCGAGGTTCACCCTCAATGATGGGACCTCGGATCCTTCGGCCCATCTCCAACACTTCACCCAGCGGATGTCAATCTGGGGAGATGTCGGACACTTGAACTGCAGAGTGTTCTCCTCCAGCCTCGGCGATCTCCCCCTCAGGTGGTTCTGCGCACTTCCAGAGGAGTCGATCTCTAGTTGGCGGTAGCTCAGAGGTTCCTTCCTGGAGAAGTTCCAGGCACACAAGGTCATCCCCAGGACAAATAACGACCTGATGGCTTTGAGGATGAAACCAGACGAGAACATTACTCGATTCGCCAAGAGGTTCTAGACCGTTTATAGCCAGATTGAAGATGTCAACGAAAAAGTAGTCGTCATGTGCTTCAAAGAAGCCCTGCTGCCTGGCAACGATCTCCGAAAAGAACTCGTCCAATGTCCTGTGGCTACCATGAAAGCATTGATGACCTGGGTGAATCAGTTCATCGAGCAGGAGGAAGACGAAACCCAAGCCCGAGAGAACTTAGGCCTCAGGCATGAGAGCAGCCAGTGCCAAGACAGACCCCCTGTCAAGGACAATAAGCTGTTTCGAAGAGAGGAGAGGGGTCGTGATAGGGTCTCCTCGAATTCAGTTATGATCTCAACACCCACCTCGGGAAGCAAAAATAAGCTCAAACCCTCTGCTGACTCCTACAGAGCTGTGAATACATTCTTCAAGGAGCCGATCTATAGACTCCTCAACAAAATCAAGACAGAGCCCTTCTTCAAGTGACCGCCACCAATGAGAGGCGACCCCTCAACTCGAGACCAAGGCAAGTTCTGTGCCTATCATAAACAAAATGGACACAGAATAGAAGATTGCATGTCATTTAAAGCTCATCTCGAGAGGCTCGTGAAAGACAAGCATCTGAAGGACCACATAAAGGAGGCGAGCAACAACAATGTCCGACCCCACCAGCACCGGAGCCACGAAGACGATGAAGAGCCAGATGGGATAATTAATGTCATACACCTAGCTCCCGCACCAAGGGGAAGCAATCAAGCTCGTGCCGAGGCCAGGAGGGCCTCACATAATAAACAGGTGATGACAACCGAGTTGGAGCCCGCCGCGAAGAAAGCCCGAATAGAGAGGCCAAAGATCTGGCACTCGGAACAGGATTTGGAGGGAGTCCAGCTACCTCATAACGACCCACTGGTTCTCACCCTAAATCTGATGAACTACGTGGTGAAAAGGGTGCTTGTGGACCCCGGGAGTTCCTCGAAGATCCTATACTTCGACTGCTTCAAGAAACTGGGACTCAAGGAAGAAGACTTACTGGAATCACGCACTCCTCTCATAGGCTTCAGCTCAAAACCAGTCTACCCCAAAGGGAGGATCTCCCCGAGGGTATAGATCGGAGGGGCTAGTATGCATACCGATTTCCTGGTGGTAGATGTACCATCACCCTACAACGTGATTATGGGGAGGAGTTGGCTGCATGGCATGGAGGCTGTACCCTCCACTCATCACCAGAAGTTGAAGTTCCCACTTGAAGGCAGGGATGGCAGAGTGAAGGTTAAAACGGTCAAAGGAAACAAGGAAATGGCTAAGCAATGCTTGATGGTCGCGACGCCTGGTAAAGCAGAGCCTTCCCAGATGCATATGGCCGAGCTCGAAGCCGAACTGGAGAACGTCGGCTGAGATCCCGAGCTAAAGAGCGTCGAAGATCTGACCGAAGTTAGAGTCGACCCATCTGATCCTGAACGATACTTTCAGCTCGAGAGCCAGCTCCCCAAGGCCGAGAAGGCCGAGTTGCTCGATTTTTTGCTGCAGAACAAGGAGGTCTTTGCCTGGACGCCATATGAAATGCCGGGTATCGCTCACGAGAACATCTGCCACAGGTTGAACGTAGATCCAAAGTACAAGCCTGTGGTTAAAAAGGCTCGCAGGACGGGGATTCCACATACCAAAGCTGTGATTGAAGAGGTCGACAAACTACTAAAAGCATGGGAAACGGAGGGTCTGCGTGGACTTCACTGACCTTAATAAAGCATGCCCAAAGGACAGTTTTCCAGAACCGAAGATCGACAAGCTGATTGACGCTACAGCCGGGCACGACAGAATGAACTTCCTAGATGCTTACCGGGGGTACCACCAGATCCCAATGTATGGGTCCGATGAAGAGAAGACCGCATTCATAACACCAAGAGGCATCTACTGTTACAAGGTGATGCCCTTCAAGTTGAAAAATGCAGGCGCGACTTACCAACGGCTGGTAACCAAGATGTTCCAGTCTCAGCTTGGCAAAATGATGGAGGTCTACATTGACGACATGGTCGTCAAGTCTGAAAGGACGAAGGACCACTTGGCCGATCTGCGTCAGACGCTCGACACCCTGACACCCTGAAAAAGTTCCAGCTCAAATTGAATGCGTCCAAATGAGCGTTTGGTGTTGGCTCGAGCAAATTCCTTGGAAGCCTCGTGACCAGAACAGGGATTGAAGCCAACCCAGACCATATCTCGGCGATCCAGGCAATTCAGAGTTCAACCACGACTAAACAGGTCCAAAGGCTCACGGGGATGGCCACTGCCCTCAATCGCTTTATCAGCTGAGCCTCAGACAAATGCCGCCCGTTCTTTCAACTTCTGAAAAAGAAGACAAAATTCCAGTGGACTCCGGAGTGCGACCAAGCCCTCCAGGAACTTAAAGACTATTTGTCTTCCCCCCTACTATCAACACCGAAACAAGGCGAGACCCTCTATCTGTACTTGGCAGTCTCGGACCATGCGGCGAGCTCGGTCCTCGTCAGAGAAGAAGACAAGCAGCAAAAGTCAATCTATTACACAAGCAAAATTCTTCTTGATGCTGAGACCAGGTATTTTCCATTAGAGAAACTTGCATTGACACTCATCAGCGCCTCTCGCAAGCTCTCCCATTACTTCCAGGCGTACACAATTGTGGTTGTTACAGAACATCCGCTCAAATCCCTTTTTCGGAAAGCAGACTTCTCTGGAAGAGTTTCAAAATGGGCCGTCGAGCTGGGGCAATTCGACATTCAATATCAACCCAGAACAACAATCAAAGCCCAAGTTTTGGCAGACTTCATCGTAGAATTCATCTCTCCCAGTTCAGCACCGAGCCAGCCCGACACCGAACTGGGGGGCAGTACGGGTAGAGAAAGCAACGGGGCCACGGGTGAAGCAACCGAGACCGAGTACGAACAGTCTTGGAAGCAACCCCTCGACTCAGCATGGAGAGTCTTCGTAGACGGGTCTTCGACATCGAAGAGAGTTGGCGTCGGCATAGTCCTCCTTTCTCCAGAAAACCTTGTCATTGAGCAGGCCTTAACGCTTGGTTTCAAGGCATCTAATAACGAAGCAGAGTATGAAGCACTAATCGCAGGACTCGATAGCGCCAAGATCCTTGGGGCACAGCAGCTTGTAGTCTTCAGCGACTCTCAGTTGGTGACGAGCCAACTTAGCGGGAACTATCAGGCTCGTGACGAAAGGATGACAGCCTACTTGTCTCGTGCAAAGCAGCGTCTCTTTCAGTTCTAAAAAGCCGAGGTCAAATAGATCGGCAGAGAAGCCAACTCCCATGCGGACGCCCTTGCTAATTTGGCATCAGCTGTCGAAGCCGGGAAGAAAAGAATAGTTGAGGTGAGAACTTTGGAAATTCCAAGTATAGAGCTTCGACCATCTCGACAGATTCTGTGCGTCGATCTCGGTCCAAGCTGAATGGATCCGATCATCGCCTATTTGAAGCACGACCGACTTCCCGAAGATAAAAATGAGGCTCACAAGACCATGTTAGAAGCAGCTCGGTTTTGGTTGTCTCCGGATGACAAGCTCTATAGGAAGTCCTTCACTGGTCCCTATCTCCTATGCGTCCACCCGAGCATGGTCGAAGATTTCCTATACGAAATCCATGAGGGGATCTGCGGAAGCCACATTGGAGGTCGGTTGCTAGCCTACCGTGCCATAAGCCATGGGTACTGGTGGCCCTACATGCAGAAGGACGCACAGCTCTATGCAAAGAAATGCGAAAAATGCCAGAAATTCTCACACTCTCTCCATCAGCCAGCACAGGATATGAGCTCGCTCTCCAGTCCATGGCCCTTTGCTCAATGGAGATTGGACATTGTGGGGCCTGTTCACCTAACCCCAGGTAGTAAGAGATGGCTGATAGTGGCCACTGATTACTTCACCAAGTGGATAGAAGCAGAACCGTTGTCCTCCATTACCGAACACGACACCAGGAACTTCGTTTGGAAGAGTATCGTCACAAGGTTCGGAGTACCAAGAACCTTGGTCTCTGACAATGGGACTCAGTTCGATTCCAATTTCTTCAGGAACTTCTGCCAGGAGCTCGGTATCAGGAATCACTATGCGACCCCAGCTTACCCGCAGAGCAATGGCCAGGCCGAAATCTCAAACAAAGTAGTGCTTGACAAACTCAAGAAGAGGCTCGACCGAGCCAAAGGAAGATGGGTGGAAGAGCTCCCAAGCGTCCTTTGGGCATACAGAACTACCCCTAGGCGCTCCACCTCTGCAACACCTTTCTCCCTCGCCTATGGTATGGAAGTCGTGATCCCTCTTGAGGTCGGCCTCCCTGCGTTAAGGTCGGAACTGTTAGACCAAGGAAAGAATGACATAAACTGGCTCGGGAACTCGATCTAGCTGAAGGGCAAAGAGATGCCGCTGCGGTTCGCCTAGCCTCTTACCAACAGCAACTAGCCAGAGGATACAATCAAAGGTTCAAGGAAATGAAGTTTTTAGTAAGAGAACTGGTGTTAAAAAAGATGGTCCCTGCAGACAAAAATCCTAATGAAGGTAAGCTTGCCCCGAACTGGCATGGACCGTTCAAGGTGATCTTAGAAGTAGGGAAATCAGCATATCGATTGAAAGACATGGAGGGCAGAGAATTGCCACGACCATGGAATGCCTCACACCTCAAGAAATACTTCTTCTGAAATGTACTAAAAAATGAATCAAATTCTTATGGAAGGACTTATTCTTATAAAATATTTGCCAGGTTTCCTTCCAAGTCATGGAGTTCGGTTCGGTCACGGGACCAACCCCCTCGGCTCGGTTATAGAACCAGCCATTTAAATCGCCAAGTTGCGGAACTCAGCGTTAGCTTGGCTACGGAACCAGCTGCTTTCGGTTCGATCACGGGACCAACCCCCTCGGCTCGGTTATAGAACCGACCATTTAAATTGGCAAGTTGCGGAACTCGGCGTCAGCTCGGTTACGGAACCAGCTGCTTTCGGTTCGGTCATGGGACCAACCCCCTCGGCTCGGTTATAGAACCAGCCATTTAAATCGCCAAGTTGCGGAACTCGGCGTCAGCTCGATTATAGAATCATCTGTTTTCTTTCGGTCTTGGGACCAACCCCCCACGGCTCAATTATGGAACCAGTCATTTGATCAGCACCTCGATCTCGGCTCAGTTATGGACTGTTCAAGGTGATCTTTGGGCACGGTCATAGGACTAACCTCTCTTGGCTCAGTCGCGAAACCAACCATCTAAGATCGCCAGGTTACAACTGCCTAGGTCACCAATGTTAGGGATTTTGTATTTGCAATTTGATGGATGTATTTTCACTTTAGCATCATTTGAATTTTCACATATGCATTGTTTTAGAAAATCTTGAAATCTGGTTTTATACATGCATTGGTTTTTAGACTTGTAGAATTAATGATTTATGCATGTTTTGTTTTTAAACTTGGATGCATTTGTTTTAGAATCCAAACTCTTTTGAAAACCTAATTCTTTGTGCATTACTTTTGAGAAATCAAATTGAGGATTTAGGTTTGTGCCTTGCATACATTCATCATTTTCAGAATCATTTTTTTGTATGCATTTGAATGTGAAAAGAGTTTTTAGAAATCAAGCAAGCCATTGGATTTAAAGTTTCAAATCTTTTTAGGCTTTTTATGTTCATATTTTAAAAACCCTTAGAATGTTTTAAAATATGTTTTCAAGCTTGATTTAATGGCCCAAAAATTTCCAACCAAAATTACTTTAAAAAATACATTTTTGGGAAAACAAGACTTATACCGGCAGCCAAAACCACTTTTACCGGCGGTCACTGGCCCCCGCTAAATGTCGTTTTTCAAACGGTCATTTTTATAGCCGTTGTGTGTATGGGGTCGACCGGGCCCTGTCATGGGGTCGACCGGGCACTCGCAGAACTCAACTTTTTGAGTATAAAATGAAGTTCTTTCCTTTTCAAAAGTTGGAGATTTTGAAGACTTTTTGGAGGAGCTTTGAGACAAAGAAAAGGGGATGAACTAAGAGAGACCAAAGGATCTTTTGGAGAGCTAATACTTGGATTAATGAAGTCAAATCTCTAAGTAAGCTCTACCTCTCTTAATCATAGGTTATATGCTTTGTTCTAATTTTTGGTAAATGATTTTAGCATGATAACTATGATGTGTTGAATACATTCTTCTCTTAATCTTTGATCTAATTAAGATTGGATTCCTCACTTTGTTTTCAATCCAAGTTGTTGTAAAAACTTTCTTAATCATGCTTAGACAAAATCTTTGTTTTTCTTTCATAGCATGAGTCTTCTACTTGGTTGAAACATTACTTGTTGTTTTCATTCATTTAAACATTAGTAAAATTAATTTGGTTTTGAAAACAACATTGCACATGTTCTAAGTTAGTCATTTTTATACAACTTGTGATTCTTTGATTTTCATATCATTAACAAGTTGTTTTACATACATGTGATTTGCATTAAACTTCAATCAAATCTTTTATGTGCATTAAACTTTGAAATGCTTTAAGCATATATTTGATTGAGCATTCTTTTTAAACTTGATTGAAGTTCTCACACACACACATCATGAGCATACACATTTGCATTCATTTAGTGTTTGTGTGAGTTTGTTATTCACTTTCATATCCGCCTATTTTAGAGGCAATTACATTGAGCTTGAATTGTATCTCTTAGAGTGATCTTTTGTAAAGACACTTTCTTAGAGAAATCTTTATTTGTAAAGGTTATTGCTTAGCCTAAGGAAAGCATCTTGTAAGGTTATTGCTTAGCCTAAGAAAAGCATTTTGTAAAGGTTATTGCTTAGCCTAGAAAAGCACATTGAGAGGTTGTTGTTTAGCCTAGAAAAACAACATTGTAAGGGTTATTGCTTAGCCTATTGAAAAGCATAAATAGTGGAAATCCGGTGGGGTGATTGGATCACAAGCCGGTAGTGGACGTAGGCATTGAGGCCGAACCACTATAAACCTTTGTATTGTGGTGCTTGCTTTTGTGGTGATTGTTTATTTTAGCTTCCGCATATTGTTTGATTAATCATCACATGTGACTAGTTTTTTGTTAAGAAATTAAAATTGGTCTAAATTGGTCATAGTTGTAGCACACCCTATTCACCCCACCCTCTAGGGTTAGGATCCTCAGGACTTTCAACCAAGCCATGGGATTTGGCATGCCTCTCAGACTAATTAAGACTCCGGCCCTACTGTACGAAGTTACAAAACTCGTCGTCCTGATCCGATTGTGAAACCAAGACCTTTAGGCTAGGACTATTTAAAACTAGCCCTCCCCTACTTACGGATTCAAATGAGGACCGACTTCAGGCACTTGTACACTCTAAAACCACATCCTATAACCGAGGTCAACAGTCGAAAGACCGACCTTAGCCACTTGGTTGAATCATAAAAAAGTTGTTCGTGGAAGAACAAAATGAACAAAAATACATACACAAGGCAAGAAGACTGAGATAGATAAAATTTTCATTTTTATTAATAAGAAAAGTAATTACAAATACATTTTCGTTTACACAGAAAGAAAAAAGGAATACATCATTTTGGGGCATCCCCTATCGCTGTTTTATTAGTGGGAGGGACCGACCCACTAGGAATCTCGGAGCGCGCCTTCTACTACGCCCTAAGGAGGAGGAAGAGGAGTCGGGGCTTCAGAACCTGGAGCTTCAGGAAGGGCTTCAGGAGGAGCTTCGGAAGCGCCAGAGGCGGGCTCTGGATTAGGGTCAGACAGGAGGGGTTCAAACACAGGCAAATTCTCATAGATAGGGTGGCCTTTAGGAACCCCATACTACTTTAACGCATCCTTGCCTCCCAGCTCGTATAGTATTGGACTCAGGTTTTTAATCTGAGCCTCATACTTGGCTGTTGCCCATTCCACGCCTTCCTTAAAAGAGCGGGCGACTTCGGCACGAGACGAGGATTGGATTTCGGCCTGTTCCTTCTGCAAGGACTCAATCTCGGCATCCTTTCTCGCTACCTCAGTGTCCCTCTTTGCCAGCTCGGCCTCCAGCTCATGCACCCGTTTCACCTTCGCTTCGGCCGCGCCCTTCAGATGGCTATTCTCAGCCCGCAGCTTTATGATTTCAGCCTTCGCCGCTTGTTGATTTGCTGCGAGCTCAGCATTCTTCTCCTCCATCTTCTTTAATTCTCCGGCGCTGGTTTCCAGTGCGCCTCCCAGTTTCCTCTTCTCCCCCTCCAACTCGTTGACCCTCGCGGCAGTCTTCTCGGTCCTCTCCAAGATAACTTGTAGCCTCTGTACATTCTGTAGAAGACGAGAAAACACGTTAAGTCAAATAGCCAAGACACAACACCTGGCGAAACAAGGAAATTAGGCCGCACCTCAATCGATGCCCTCATCGATGAATAAATGAGGCTCAGCTGACTGGCCTTATTATGCCTCTCCATGTCTCTCGGGAGATCACGGGCCATGCCGACCGCTGTAATGGTCCCAAAGTGCGTGCCAACCTGGTCCTTGACATTAAAAAACTGCCCGGGATTAATCTGCAAGTCGGACTTGAAAGGGGCAGGCGGTATGGTATGCATGCAAGGTGGAGCCGTCCCGACGGGCTGCTCCGACTCGCCCTCCACCCGGGGCCTCTTCTCAGGGGGGGGCTCTCTCCCTCCTTCTCGGTCTCAGTCGGCCTTCCCCGAGCCTCCTTGGCAGCCTCCTATGGCCTGCTCTCTTCTCTTGAAAAGGCCCTGGGGCACTTTTCTTCTTCAGAGACGAGGCCCCGGCTACATCAGGGGTGCCAGTGGGCGCGCTGGCAGAAGAGCCAGAAGCGGTACCGGATCCGCTGGGGGCACGCTATGAGGAAGGCGCAGCTCGGCCCCTGAAGATCATCGCCCCCAGATCTTTTAGTGGAGGGCGTTGTCCATCCATCTCTCCTTCCACTACTCTTTCTTTTTCTGAATCTGAAGAGGAGATGTCCTCCACAATCCTGATCGGATTGGAGGCCTCAACCACCGGAGGATCATGCCGTTGGTCTCGGCTAGTGCGAGTACCACCTCTCTGATCGGCCTGCTGGGAATCTCGAGCGTCCTTTTGATATAGGACTGGTACCTCGGCTTATACCCAAGCAGAGAGAATGCGGCTCAGGTCTCTTAACTGTGATAGTTGTACACCTTCTGGAACCAGGCCTCGTTCCTCTTCCAGCGGTCTAAGGAGGCCTCCTTCATTCTTTGCTGGATGCCTGCACAAGAGAGCAAGAAGGAAACGTCAGCCCGGCGAAATGATGCATAAGATGAACACAACACCCTGAAGGAAGTAAATATTTACTCGGGGGAGTCCCGGGTTTCCAGGGGATCTGGATTCTCCTCGCCGCTTCAGCCTCGGACGGCTCGTACTCCCAGTTCCCCGAAACAAGCAGACGCTCGTCCCCTGCATACTTTCTCGAATCCTCCAGAGCAGTCACCAGGGGCCGACTTTTCGCCTTCACCCGGAGATAATTGGTATCCTCGTCCCCTGCCGACTTACAGATGTCATAGACATCTTTAATGTTGTGCACGCCAAGGTTAATATCGAGGATCCTGTTGAGCTCGGCGATGCCCATGATTATCTTAAAACCATTAGGCATTAACTGGAAAGGGCAGAGCCGCCAGATGCTTAGACACGATCTAAGAAGGGGGTGAACGGGAAATCTAACCCTACCTTCAATAATCGATACTAAGGGGAAGGGCATCCACTTGTTGAAGTGAAAAAGGCCGTCCGCGCCGCCCTGAGGGTCCATCGACTTCACTAATACATCATCGGGTATACTATACGCATTTCTAAGTCCTTCCAGGGCTTGGGCATTCTCCACCCAGTGATTGTAAATTCCCATGTCTAAAAACTAAAAGGGGGCGACAGAGGAAACTCATAACCCTAGAGGGCGAGCTAACAGAAATCCTAAAGAAGGACTCGAGGAGGAAAACAAGTTAAGAGGAAAGAAGACTCACAGAAAAAGGAAGGGCGAAAGATTCGGAAAATGGAGATCTCTCGATTCGTTAAGTCTTGGTCTTGGCAAGGTATCTTCTCCGGCAGAGTTTCGTTCCAGGCGAAAGCAAAGGTGAGGAAAGGAGAAGGGGCACCCCCCTTTATAGAAGGGGAGAAGCGTCTTTTAAAAGTACGCGTGCGAAATGACGCTTCGAACATTCCACATGTCGTTTCGGTTCGAACAACAACCATGCAGAAGAAGTCGCGTGGCATCGCCAGTTCGCCCCCACAATAACTCTAGCACATCATTAACTGCCTAGGGCACATGAAGCGACATACGCGTGTCCGGGCAGGCGAAAACAATGAAGGCACATCATTTATTACCTCGGGCATACGAAGCGGCATTGTGATAAGGATTGAGCACCAGCAGACGTTAGCAGTCACCATCGAAATGGAGTCTGGGCACAGAAACGTTCTTAACTCCTGACCTCAAAGTATAGGGAGATTCCTGGAGGTCAAGAGCTAGGGGGCAATTGTATGAGGACCTTTTTCATAATTCAATAGACGAGTACGATCTTAATAGCGGATGACAGTTAAGTTAGTCTTGGTCTCGGTGCCTCCACGAGTTCGGTATTCGGTTCTGGCTAGCCTCAGGAGTATCGACTAGCCCTGCCTCAGTTCATTGCCCACACACCTTCTCGGTCTCGGTGGCTTCAATCGACCGAGATAAGCGCCGAATGTCAATCATAATAAATGCCCTGCAGGGCACACGCCTGATAAAGAGTTGACCTTATAATGTGGTCACGTTCGCAGCCATACAAGGTATGGACTGATAGGACATGGCTTGCACCTACCCCTACTAAGGGTACAAGGTATGGCCTGATGGAATGTTCCCTTTTTACCTACCCCCACTAAGGAAATTCTTGATGAAACCCAGTGCCTATATATATATGTATGCAAGGTGAGTCCAATGGGAAGTAGAAAAAAACACATACACTTTCATGCTCTTTCTTCTCCAATCATCTTTGGCCTAGTAACTGAACTGATTTAGGCACCGGAGGGCCTTGTGCTGACAACAGCCAGGGTCTCTGATCCTCTTCCTTCTCCAGGTTTTCAGCCAGCCAGACTCTCCCAGGAAGTCTTACACTACCTAAGTAAGTCTCAGATTCACTTACAGATACCTTTTATGAGAAAAAAAAGAAGAAAAGAGATGGGATGCAGAGGTTGACAGAAGCTACTCTTTATCTACTGTGTATGTGTCTCACGTTTTTTATCCACTGTAGATGTGTGTCTCACGTAGCGCCCTGTACCGTCATCATGAAATGTCATGCAGTAAATCTTCGCCTCTAATTCAATGAACTGGACCTTCGTGTTTTAATCTATCAAAGCCACAGGTCATGGTCACCCCAGTGCAATAGCATCTGCAAAGATCAGGGCCGGTTCTGAATTTTTCAGGGCCCAGGGTAAGAGTAAAAATTAGGCATATATATATAGGATGAGGGACACTCCCCTTTTTGGAAAGTTTCAAGTACAAAAGCACTTGGAGAAGAAAAAATTATAACAAAAAATCTAATGTTACTAACCTGAAGGAGTGGACAGGGCCGGCTCAAGACAATTTGAGGCCTAAAGCGATAATTCTAAATGAGATTTTTTTATTTTTTAATATTATTATAAATATTGTATTTAAAATCTGTTTTTTTAGCCTTTTGTAATGCAAAATTACTAATTAAATAGGCCTTTTTCCAGTGGGGTCGTTTACTTTTAGAAAGTCTAAAAAATATTATGTAGGTTCAGATCCATCAATGGGCCCACCTTTGGAATAGATTTAATAATTTTAGGGTGATCGAACAGTTGGCTCATTGATGATTGAAACCACATGTAAAGGACTAAAGGGATCGGACCGCTAGAAAGTGTTCTCTAACATTTGTCTGACTTCAATGGGCTGAATTCAGGCTCCACCTGAATTCTAGTCTAAAAATCCAACTTTGAAATAGATTCTCCACTTAAAGTCCCATCATTTTTTCGTTCACTAGGCTTTTACAGTCAAACTCTAGGAAGTGGAACATTTTATTAAGTGTGATTTTTCATGTCTTTTGGATAAGGATTGCAACTAAAGTCACGGCAGTACGTTGTGCAAGCGCAATAATCTATTGTAAGTCTAGAACAATAAAAAAAATATATGGAGAGAGAGACTGCGACGTGTAAAGGCCCTTTACATTGTCCCTTTTATTACAAAAATTAAAAAAGAAAAGAAAAAAGTATGTGGTCAAGGGGGGAGGATGAGTCAGTGATGGAGACAGCTGATGGGATGGGAGTTTGGGAGCTCAATAAGCTCATGTCCCAGTCCCCCAGGAACCTTGAGAGTTGTGTAAAGGGAAGAAAAAACATCAAAAATGCATATCAGCCTTCTAGCTAAAGCAGTAGAGCATTCAACAATTCCTTTTCTCGACGCATCCATATTGCAACGGCGGCATTTGTAGATGGGTAATTAGGAAGAGACTTCTAGAGTGCGAGACTGGGGTCTGAACAAATCCTCTTAGATTGAAGGAATCAAAGAAGAATACAGAGGAGAAGATGTAGAGGAAAAAAAAGGTGCAAACGTGAAGATTTTCAGAACTTGCTATTAGGTTTTTTTTTTTTTTTTTAAATGACAACTACGAGAAAAGTGGCTTTGATATTTTTTTAGACGTGAAAAAATAGCAATTACTTCTCTTTTGGAATGTGAAAAGATGCAGTTGGGGCCTTATTATTTTGGAGATAAAAGGACGGCCGTTTGCATTTTTCTTTTTGGAATTTGAAATATGCTAGTTGGTTTAATTGGGGTCCAAATTTTTGGAATTGAAAAAATACAGTCGCGATTTTATGACGTTTTTGGGCCCCCCTGAAAAATGGGCCCAGGGCGAGCGCACCTACAGCCCCCCTCAAGGGCCGGCCCTGGCAAAGATTTCATTTCGATGTGTGTTCACATTATCACTTGATCATGTGCAACATGTTAGCAGATGGTGACAGAACTAAGAAATTTCCCTTGGGGGAGCCATCAAGTAAAGAAAAACTCTTGAGTCTTGAGAGAGCCATATGGAAAATATGCGTAACTTCCTAAAACTTTCAGGGCTGAGAACAATTGCAACTTCTGTGAAATTTATTTTACTCAAACATACAATTTGTTCATTTCTCCAGCTGCCTTATCCATCTCTCTCTCTCTCTCTATATATATATATATTTAAAGGAAATGTGCTTTGTTTTTCAAAAAAATACAAAAAATAAGGAGTTTGGATGGTTTTAATTTCATATAAATAAATTTTCTTGCAGCTTCCCCTCCTTGTCAGATGCCTATTTGACTATGGTCTACTTTATTCTTTTAGTTTGAGAAACAGAGGGAGAAACGTACTTCATTTTATCGATGTACTTTCATGTCAAAAATATATCCTATTGTTCATGTAATGCAAAAGGTACATTTCCAATGGGAATCAATAGTTTAATCCAGATTTATGGAGGTCCATAACCTCTCTTAAACAAAGTAGGTCTTTGTTATCCAATCATAGGGAAAACTCACTATATTAAAACATGAGTATCATATTCTAAAGGTGATTCTGATCTTAATATGCCAATGGTTCCAATGTTCTTTAGAGGCTCAAAAAGGACCACTTCTCAGTTTAGGTAAAAGAAGAATCAGGTTCGTTGCCTTTTTTCTTTTTCTTTTTTTTTTCTTTTTTTTTGATAACGTAGGATTCCTAACCCTTTGGGCCAGAATAATATCTACCGGCCCAGGAGAGAAAGTGGGTAAAATTCCCCTTTGGCCTCAGTGTGGTAGTGTAGTTCCGAACCCACAATCTGGGTGTAAACCGTGGTCCTAGGCCAACTGAGTTACCCCTCGGGGTTAGATTCGCTGGCTAGTTAGGAAGACCAGGACAAGAACACGCCTTGTTCCTTTCTCATTAAGATTCCAGGGTTGGACCAAAGACAAAAGGTGCTTGTGACTTTCCTGCCATTTTGGATGTATGTGTTGAACCCTACATCTCCTCCTAATAGACCAAGACACAAGATGATTAAAATAGTGTTATTCAGAAAATAAACTTAATTATATTAATGGGTATCAGTTGATAATTAGTTAATTACAAGAAATTGACAGCTTTGGGCCTTAATTGCGATCCATAATCGACAATTTGAGGTTTGACTCACGAAAAGGAAAAAAAAACAACAATTGAGGTTCAAGTTTGATTAAGTGAGTGAGAATGTTGTATTCCCATATGGAAACTGATATGATTAACTACTGGGATTTAGAAATTTTGATTTTTATTATCATTCTTGTTTGGATGCGAAGATTCTTGTTGACCACTTTTGAGATTTTCATTGATTTTCTTAAATTCATTAGAAAAGTCTTGCTTAAATAATTATGCCTGGCTGGGTGTCCCTTTCATTTGTTTGGAAAGCGAAAAAAAAAAAATGTAAAACACGTTTGTGTACATGTAATTTCCGTGGAAATTGGAAATTGCCACATCAGCAAAATCCATGAGTTTCAAATTCTTTAGAAAAGTTTTTCCGCGGAAGTCAAAATTTTATGTTTGGTGTAAAAAGGTTTTCCTCGATGAATTAGTGCTAATGTTGTTTGGTGCAACTATGGATTTCTTTAGTGAAAACTATTCGGTGGGTGGGTTGGTATGTGTGTGGGGTGGGTGGGGTTGGGAGGGGAGGAAGAGGAAGAAAGAGGGTGGTTGGGTGGAGTGAGGGTGAGAGAGAGGAAATTGGGGGGTCGGTTTTCCGTGGAAATGGACTTCCCATACCCCCCCATAGGAAGTCTATTTCCATGGTTAGGAAGAAAAAAACTGACGTGGCGAAAAAACATTTCCGCGGAAAACTGCCGCACCAAACACATGAAAAAGAAGTTTTCCGCAGAAAACTACAACCTTTTCCGCGGAAATGGGCTACACAGACATGCCCTAAATTAAGAGAACTTTCCATTTTATTAATTTTATTAGAGATTTTAGTGCTGTTGGGAGGTGTTCATTTGTTGCACTTATTGCTTTCAGAAGACAAATAACCTCTTAATCATTTAAAACTTCAATTAAATTTTTTTTTAAATAGCGAAAAAACGACAACCATAAAAGATAAGGGCATAGCCACAGTAGCAACACAATAAAATCCTAAAACTTTATCATAAAAATCCAAGATATTTATATTTTAATTGGTAATGAAAATTTTTATTAAAAATAAAAGAAACACACAAGCAAAATAACTCAGAAAAATGAACAGAAAAACCAAGTAGGGGGTGAACAAACTTGATACCAACACCAAAATAAAAATTACAAGTACTGATGATCCCAATGCTCATCTATGCTTGTGGATCTTGTTTTTTTTTTTTTTAAATAGAAAACATGTTCTAAGTTTTTCTTCTGTTTATATGGTGGAACAAACCATATCTTATTCTTTTAATGAAACTGAAAGCCACACTTAATTTCCAGAGGAATAAGAAAAAGAACACATACCATATTCTTCTTGGTAAAAGGGATGAAAAACCATGCCCTGCATTTTTATTCCTAAGAACTTGAATTTTAAGATCTCAAATCAAGCCTTTTGATGTTTGAAGTTTGCAGACACTTGTGTGGAAAACGTTGAAAGAAAGGGGAAGCCCATGTTTTCTGTTAAAAAGATTTTCTACTGTGTTTTACTTGTTGGGTAGTTGACACTATATTGGTGAAGAAACAGGTAAGAAAATATAAGGTTTTGAAAGCGATTGAAGTTCCTATTTTAGTGTTTTGATTGTTGAAGGTGATGTAAGGCAAACCGGATTTACTGATCAAGAAAACAAGTGTGAGAAGTTTGGTTAGAGACCCAGTTTTCTCTCATGGGTTCAAGCCTTTTTTCATAATCATATATGATGATAACACATGAGAACAGTTGGTCACTAACCTTTGATGCAGAGTCGTACTTCTTGAATCTCACCCATCCCGAGAGAGAGAGAGAGAGAGATTTTGTTAGGTAGACAATAGTATGGTCTTTGAGTGATTTTAAAAGGATGCGAAGAGAAGACAATGGAATGGTCTTTGAGTGATTTTAAGAGTATTGGATACGTTTTATGAGAAAAAAAAAACAAAAATGGATGGGATGCAGAGGTTGACAGAAGCGCCTCTTTATCTACTGTGTATGTGTCTCACGTTTTTTATCCACTGTAGATGTGTGTCTCACGTAGCACCCTGTACTGTCATGCAGTAAATCTTCCCCTCTAATCCAATGAACTGGACCTTCGTGTTTTAATCTATCAAAGCCACAAGTCATGGTCACCCCAGTGCAATAGCATCTGCAAAGATTTCATTTCGATGTGTGTTCACATTATCACTTGATCATGTGCAACATGTTAGCAGATGGTGACAGAACTAAGAAATTTCCCTTGGGGGAGCCATTATGTAAAGAAAAACTCTTGAGAGAGCCATATGGAAAATATGCATAACTTCCTATAACTTTCAGGGCTGAGAACAATTGCAACTTCTGTGAAATTTATTTTACTCAAACATACAATTTGTTCATTTCTCCAGCTGCCGTATCCATCTATATATATATATATATATATTAAAGGAAATGTGCTTTGTTTTTCAAAAAAACACAAAAAATAAGGAGTTTGGATGGTTTTAATTTCATATAAATAAATTTTCTTGCAGCTTCCCCTCCTTGTCAGATGCCTATTTGACCATGGTCTGCTTTATTCTTTTAGTTTGAGAAACAAAGGGAGAAACATACTTCATTTTATAGATGTACTTTCATTTCAAAAATATATCCTATTGTTCATGTAACGCAAAAGGTACATTTCCAATGGGAATCAATAGTTTAATCCAGATTTATGGAGGTCCATAACCTCTCTTAAAGAAAGTAGGTCTTTGTTATCCAATCATAGGGAAAACTCACTATATTAATGTTGGACCTTTGTCTTAGTTTGTAAAAAAAATATATGGAGAGAGAGACTGCGACGTGTAAAGGCCCTTTACATTGTCCCTTTTATTACAAAAATTAAAAAAGAAAAGAAAAAAGTATGTGGTCAGGGGGGGAGGATGAGTCAGTGATGGAGACAGCTGATGGGATGGGAGTTTGGGAGCTCAATAAGCTCATGTCCCAGTCCCCCAGGAACCCTGAGAGTTGTGTAAAGGGAAGAAAAAACATCAAAAATGCATACCAGCCTTCTAGCTAAAGCAGTAGAGCATTCAACATTTCCTTTTCTCGACGCATCCATATTGCAACGGCGGCATTTGTAGATGGGTAATTAGGAAGAGACTTCTGGAGTGCGAGACTGGGGTCTGAACAAATCCTCTTAGATTGAAGGAATCAAAGAAGAATACAGAGGAGAAGATGTAGAGGAAAAAAAGGTGCAAACGTGAAGATTTTCAGAACTTGCTATTAGGTTTTTTTTTTTTTTTTTAAATGACAACTACGAGAAAAGTGGCTTTGATATTTTTTTAGACGTGAAAAAATAGCAATTACTTCTCTTTTGGAATGTGAAAAGATACAGTTGGGGCCTTATTATTTTGGAGATAAAAGGACGGCCGTTTGCATTTTTCTTTTTGGAATTTGAAATATGCTAGTTGGTTTAATTGGGGTCCAAATTTTTGGAATTGAAATAAATACAGTCGCGATTTTATGACCTTTTTGGGCCCCCCTGAAAAATGGGCCCAGGGCGAGCGCACCTACAACCCCCCTCAAGGGCCGGCCCTGGCAAAGATTTCATTTCGATGTGTGTTCACATTATCACTTGATCATGTGCAACATGTTAGCAGATGGTGACAGAACTAAGAAATTTCCCTTGGGGGAGCCATCAAGTAAAGAAAAACTCTTGAGTCTTGAGAGAGCCATATGGAAAATATGCGTAACTTCCTAAAACTTTCAGGGCTGAGAACAATTGCAACTTCTGTGAAATTTATTTTACTCAAACATACAATTTGTTCATTTCTCCAGCTGCCTTATCCATCTCTCTCTCTCTCTCTATATATATATATATTTAAAGGAAATGTGCTTTGTTTTTCAAAAAAATACAAAAAATAAGGAGTTTGGATGGTTTTAATTTCATATAAATAAATTTTCTTGCAGCTTCCCCTCCTTGTCAGATGCCTATTTGACTATGGTCTACTATATTCTTTTAGTTTGAGAAACAGAGGGAGAAACGTACTTCATTTTATCGATGTACTTTCATGTCAAAAATATATCCTATTGTTCATGTAATGCAAAAGGTACATTTCCAATGGGAATCAATAGTTTAATCCAGATTTATGGAGGTCCATAACCTCTCTTAAACAAAGTAGGTCTTTGTTATCCAATCATAGGGAAAACTCACTATATTAAAACATGAGTATCATATTCTAAAGGTGATTCTGATCTTAATATGCCAATGGTTCCAATGTTCTTTAGAGGCTCAAAAAGGACCACTTCTCAGTTTAGGTAAAAGAAGAATCAGGTTCGTTGCCTTTTTTCTTTTTCTTTTTTTTTTCTTTTTTTTTGATAACGTAGGATTCCTAACCCTTTGGGCCAGAATAATATCTACCGGCCCAGGAGAGAAAGTGGGTAAAATTCCCCTGTGGCCTCAGTGTGGTAGTGTAGTTCCGAATCCACAATCTCTGGGTGCAAACCGTGGTCCTAGGCCAACTGAGCTACCCATCGGGGTTAGATTCGCTGGCTAGCTAGGAAGATCAAGACAAGAACACGCCTTGTTCCTTTCTCATTAAGATTCCAGGGTTGGACCAAAGACAAAAGGTGCTTGTGACTTTCCTGCCATTTTGGATGTATGTGTTGAACCCTACATCTCCTCCTAATAGACCAAGACACAAGATGATTAAAATAGTGTTATTCAGAAAATAAACTTAATTATATTAATGGGTATCAGTTGATAATTAGTTAATTACAAGAAATTGACAGCTTTGGGCCTTAATTGCGATCCATAATCGACAATTTGAGGTTTGACTCACGAAAAGGAAAAAAAAACAACAATTGAGGTTCAAGTTTGATTAAGTGAGCGAAAATGTTGTATTCCCATATGGAAACTGATATGAGATTAACTACTGGGATTTAGAAATTTTGATTTTTATTATCATTCTTGTTTGGATGCGAAGATTCTTGTTGACCACTTTTGAGATTTTCATTGATTTTCTTAAATTTATTAGAAAAGTCTTGCTTAAATAATTATGCCCGGCTGGGTGTCCCTTTCATTTGTTTGGAAAGCGAAAAAAAAAATGTAAAACACGTTTGTGTACATGTAATTTCCGTGGAAATTGGAAATTGCCACATCAGCAAAATCCATGGGTTTCAAATTCTTTAGAAAAGTTTTTCCGCAGAAGTCAAAATTTTATGTTTGGTGTAAAAAGGTTTTCCTCGATGAATTAGTGCTAATGTTGTTTGGTGCAACTATGGATTTCTTTAGTGAAAACTATTCGGTGGGTGAGTTGATATGTGTGTGGGGTGGGTGGGGTTGGGAGGGGAAGAGGAAGAAAGAGGGTGGTTGGGTGGAGTGAGGGTGAGAGAGAGGAAATTGAGGGGTCGGTTTTCCGTGGAAATGGACTTCCCATACCCCCCCATAGGAAGTCTATTTCCATGGTTAGGAAGGAAAAAACTGACGTGGCGAAAAAGCATTTCCGCGGAAAACTGCAGCACCAAACACATGAAAAAGAAGTTTTCCGCAGAAAACTACAACCTTTTCCGCGGAAATGGGCTACACAAACATGCCCTAAATTAAGAGAACTTTCCATTTTATTAATTTTATTAGAGATTTTAGTGCTGTTGAGAGGTGTTCATTTGTTGCACTTTGGGGTTTAAACTTTTTTGCTTTCAGAAGACAAATAACCTCTTAATCATTTCAAAATCCAATTAAAAAAAAATTTAATAGCGAAAAAACGACAACCATAAAAGATAAGGGCATAGCCACAGTAGCAACACAATAAAATCCTAAAACTTTATCATAATAATCCAAGATATTCATATTTTAATTGGTAATGAAAAATTTTATTAAAAATAAAAGAAACACACAAGCAAAATAACTCATAAAAATGAACAGAAAAACCAAGTAGGGGGTGAACAAACTTGATACCAACGCCAAAACAAAAATTACAAGTACTGATGATCCCAATGCTCATCTATGCATGTGGACCTTGTTTTTTTTTTTAAATAGAAAACATGTTCTAAGTTTTTCTTCTGTTTATATGGTGGAACAAACCATATCTTATTCTTTTAATGAAACTGAAAGCCACACTTAATTTCCAGAGGAACAAGAAAAAGAACACATACCATATTCTTCTTGGTAAAAGGGATGAAAAACCATGCCCTGCATTTTTATTCCTAAGAACTTGAATTTTAAGATCTCAAATCAAGCCTTTTCTTTGCAGACACTTGTGTGGAAAACGTTGAAAGAAAAGGGAAGCCCATGTTTTCTGTTAAAAAGATTTTCTACTGTGTTTTACTTGTTGGGTCGTTGACACTATATTGGTGAAGAAACAGGTAAGAAAATATAAGGTTTTGAAAGCAATTGAAGTTCCTATTTTAGTGTTTTGATTGTTGAAGGTGATGTAAGGCAAACCGGATTTACTGATCAAGAAAACAAGTGTGAGAAGTTTGGTTAGAGACCCAGTTTTCTCTCATGGGTTCAAGCCTTTTTTCATAATCATATATGATGATAACACATGAGAACAGTTGGTCACTAACCTTTGATGCAGAGTTGTACTTCTTGAATCTCACCCATCCCGAGAGAGAGAGAGAGAGAGAGAGAGAGATTTTGTTAGGCAGACAATAGTATGGTCTTTGAGTGATTTTAAAAGGATGGGAAGAGAAGACAATGGAATGGTCTTTGAGTGATTTTAAGAGTATTGGATACGTTTTAAGAGGAAAAAAAAAAAAAAAAGGGGGATGGGATGCAGAGGTTGACAGAAGCGCCTCTTTATCTACTGTGTATGTGTCTCACGTTTTTTATCCACTGTAGATGTGTGTCTCACGTAGCACCCTGTACTGTCATGCAGTAAATCTTCCCCTCTAATCCAATGAACTGGACCTTCGTGTTTTAATCTATCAAAGCCACAAGTCATGGTCACCCCAGTGCAATAGCATCTGCAAAGATTTCATTTCGATGTGTGTTCACATTATCACTTGATCATGTGCAACATGTTAGCAGATGGTGACAGAACTAAGAAATTTCCCTTGGGGGAGCCATTATGTAAAGAAAAACTCTTGAGAGAGCCATATGGAAAATATGCATAACTTCCTATAACTTTCAGGGCTGAGAACAATTGCAACTTCTGTGAAATTTATTTTACTCAAACATACAATTTGTTCATTTCTCCAGCTGCCGTATCCATCTATATATATATATATATATATATTAAAGGAAATGTGCTTTGTTTTTCAAAAAAACACAAAAAATAAGGAGTTTGGATGGTTTTAATTTCATATAAATAAATTTTCTTGCAGCTTCCCCTCCTTGTCAGATGCCTATTTGACTATGGTCTGCTTTATTCTTTTAGTTTGAGAAACAAAGGGAGAAACATACTTCATTTTATAGATGTACTTTCATTTCAAAAATATATCCTATTGTTCATGTAACGCAAAACGTACATTTCCAATGGGAATCAATAGTTTAATCCAGATTTATGGAGGTCCATAACCTCTCTTAAAGAAAGTAGGTCTTTGTTATCCAATCATAGCGAAAACTCACTATATTAATGTTGGACCTTTGTCTTAGTTTGTAATTGTTGTCAAACCTAGGATGTTGGCATGGTGTTTGAAGGTAGTATGGTGAAGGTTGCAGGCATTCAAAGTGAAACTGGGCAACTGCATATTCAAGTCATGTCAGTTAAGCATGTTGTTATGCTTATATCTTCTTATCTAACATCTGAATCAAAAAGTGGTCAACATGACTTTTGTGCATCAGTGAGAGAGATTGATTTTTGGTTTTGGAATTAGGTCGATTTGACTTCAGGTTTTGAAGTTATGAATTTTCTATTGGAGACAACTCTGCTTCACTCAGAGTGCTGTTTTTCTGTGACCAGTCAGCTTCAAGGTGATTTTACACTACTTTCCATTCAATCTGGGTTAAATCTCAAAACATAAAAGTTGTAGCCCTCTGATAAATCTTTCATTTGGATCAAGAATCATGTTGTTTCGAGTTCAGAAGAGGAAGTTATGAATTTTCTACTGGAGACAAATTCTGTAGTTTTTCTGCACTGCGAGATTAATTCTTCTTGATACTATGTTGTGGGTCCCATTATGTGTTGGAATGTAATCAAGATGGCCCATCAGATTCATCTGACTCAAATAGTAGGTCAGTCTAGTCCAAATGAGGAACTTCTTGTTGGGTCTTTTGTTTGGCAAGAAAGTCAACAAAATATTCTTCATATCCTTTTTAATTGTTAGCAACTTCTCTTATTGGCTAGAGATCCAACTTTTTAGGATCTGAGATATATGCCTTGAAAACTGAGTGTTAAGAAAAAAGAAAAACTACAAGGAAGACGTGCAGTGAGTGAAAAACAAAAACAACAGAGAAGACGTGCAGCTGTGTGTTGAATGATTGGAGTTTTTCTGCAACAATGGGCACCGGTTGTTTTCTTCATTGATTGACATACAGTTTATAAGGAATCCAAAATAACAACTGCTGTGTAGTGAGGGGCAATTTCTGAAATAGTAGTGGGCTCGTTTTGAGAAAATTGCAGAGTATTGTTTTCAAAGAGAAGAACCTACAATGAAGAACGGTTTCAGGTTGGTTATTCGTGGATTTGTTGCATCAGAATTTAAATAAATTCCTTTTTCTGCAATAGATCTGTCTTGCATCTCTACATAGTGCAGAATTATGAATAGTGGTGTGCAAGTTTCATTGTGGTTTCCTTGTTGGGTTCTACTGCATCTGAGATTGTGTTGAATTGTTTGGATCAGACGAATATTGTAGGTGTTTGTTTTGGCTGATTGAAAATATTGCAAAGCATCTGCATATGCTATATTTTTGTGTTGAAGTTCTATAAGGCATTTGTGTATGCCATTGAGATATTATTGTAAGACACCTGTGTGTGTTAGATTATTTGATATCTTGTAATCACTCAAGTTGGGGCTTGAGTGTAGGGGTTGGTGCTCCTGTTCGTTGTTGCGGGCGAAAATTGTAAAGGGGTTGGTGCTCCTAGCAATGGGTGCTGCTAAATAGTGGAAGTGTGCACTTTGCACACCATGGACGTAGCCTGTGGGTGAACTACGTAAAAATCTCTTGTGTTCTCTTGTGATTGTGTGATTGCCTGGTTGATTGCTTAAGAAAGTGCTCATCTAATTTGCAGAATTAAAATTGAGATAAATTCGCAGAGAAATGTGCTCATCTAATTTGCAGAATTAAAATTGAGATAAATTCGCAGAGAAAAGACAGTCACTGATTCCCAACCCCCCCCAGTGACCAATTGAACCTAACAATTAAAACAAGCAGCCAGGCACCCCGCCGAAGGCTTAGTGGTAAGGCATATTACTTTCATGGAACGATCTAGGGTCCATCCTCAATATCATGGTTGGAATACCACTTGGTTGCAACCCCAAAAAAAAAAAAAAAAAATCCTACAATTGATCTTTAATATGGGAGTTGGAATACCATTCCCTTGCCAGTAAAAAAAAACAGAAAAGAAAAGAAAGAAAGAAAGAAAAGGCAGGAACCTTCTCCTTCTTCTCTTAGTAATAGGGGCAGAACTAGGATATAGGAAAAAAAAATCTTTTAGAGGGTGGGGGTTGCATTGCTAAAAATAGCTTTAAACTTTCACTCATCTAAAGGGTTTTTTTGAAAATTTCCTTTGACCTAGGTCTTGATTTTTGGGGGACTCGGCTGTCAATTTGGTGGCCTGTAATCATCAATGCTCCCTTTAAACGAAAGGCCAAACTAGTTATTCTTGGAGGATTGATTGATAGCTTTCAGAGCTTGGTTTCAAGTCAAATGAAGGAAGACTGATCCTAGTCGACTGTGAAAATGTGATACACAATCATTTGCGTCCTCAGATGGGTAGAATAAGGCAATGGTGAAGAAGCAGATGATAAGAGGGGAATATTTTACCACTGAAAGGACTGGATATGAGCGCATGCAGACCAAGGCCCACTCAAGATGCCCCTTTATTAGTGGGGTGGGTTGCATGAAAACCAGCCTTCTAAGATGATCCTAGCCCTTGATTTGAAAGCCATAAACCTTATTGGTTTTCTAACAATATAATTTTTTTATAGATTCAATTCACCGGACCTAGTACCAGATCATGATGGGATGAGAGTGTGAAAGGGCCTACACTGATCCAAGATCTACAAAGCCGGACTGCATATATGCACAGTAGAAAATATCATATCTCAAATGATTAAACAGTAAAATAAATAAATATTTCAATGCAGAAGTGTTGTTAATTTAATGCTATGGTTGTTATCTAAGCACATCTGGTGATTGAGCCGTGGGCCATTAAATGTGGGTCCCACCACATGGATGGTTGCCTAGATGATTGGAGCATTCCAAAGGGTTGTAACTGTACTGCTGGCAGTGGACTCCACCAAATGTTACAACACTTTCCAATTCACTGTACTGAAACAGTGGCCAAAGATGGCATTTATTGGGAAGAAGGGCAAAAGATATGGACCTGACAGTGTACATTGGTTTTTGCAATTCCTTGATATGGCACTTCTACTCACAAGCAGCGACTCCATCTGCCCCCAGACCCTGCATTTGTCTCGGTGGTTGTCTTCGAAGTATATATCTTTGATTGGGGAGGCATGCCACAATACTGATTCAGTTGGTAGTTCAATGATGTCCTCACTTTTGTGTAAATCTACAACCTTTCAACTTTCAACCCAACTGTAAAATCACTCCACAAAGTGGATTGGGGGTATGGATCTTCTCTTTGCATGATGTTGGCTACCACACAAATGAAAGGACATCCCCATAGAATAGGAGGCACTCAAATTTCACATCAATTGGCCAGTCTTGGGTTTATCATGCATGTGCAAAGTACCCCAATGCAGAAAACCCTCCTAAACTGACCTTCCTGATCAGTTTGGTGTAAGTGGAGATGCTGATGGGCTCATTGATGCAAATTTAAAGAGGGGGCACTTACTGGTACGCCACCAACCCAAAACAACTGTAGCAAAAACAGATGACATTCTAAGTCATCAGATTTAAGTGTATGAAACAGCCTGAAACAAGATTAAAAGGAAGCTCACTATTATTGTTATCTGTTTTTTTTTTTTTTTTTTTTTTTAAGTGTTGGCTTAGATACTATATTAAATTTCTTCCACTAACCATTCCTACCAGAGAACCACAAGGCGTTGGTAGCGGCAGCATAAATATTAAAGTTTTTAAATGTAAAATGAATGGCCTTTCAATAGTGACGAGTCTCATCATTTCCTGACTTCCAAGCAAATGACAAATTAATCAAGGAAAACCACTCTCTCAGGTCATCTAATGGAATTAGCATTGCTTTAATGGCAGTTCTAGTTCCAACTCATAATCATCCAAATATGAGTGATGTTGATCTGGCACAATGTTAGTATTTTTGTTGGCTAATTCATGGGTTGGACAAAACTTTGGGTCCATTGAGTTGTATTTTCTAATTTATTTTAGAATGGACTGTGGATGGGTCGCCGGAAGATCTGAAGTGAAGAAAAGAAGAAAAAAGAAGACCGGGCAAAATCCCTAAGGCCCGATCGATCGGAGCCTCAGACCGATCGATCGGTCAAAAAAGGCTTACAGTTATTTTGTTAGTCCGATCGATCGGCTGCACAGTCCGATCGATCGGACAGTGTGCAGATTCCGGGAAAGTCTCCTATTTTCACACGAAGTTGTTTCCTTTTGAGACTCTGTTTCCCAGTTTGAGTCCTACTTGTGCACTAAGTCTTAGGCACGAATATTGGGCTATTTATAGGGTGTTTCTCTCAACCCTAGATGACCACCACAACTCTCATTGATATGAGTCAGAGATATTTTAGAGAGAGTTAATCTCTAGAGCTATTGAGAGATTATTCTGAAGGGCTGCTCTAGAAAGTTGTTGCTGCTTCTACTTTCTTGTAGAAGATTGATCATCTTGGTTGACAAGGTGTGAGGAGATCAAGTAAGGAGAACGGGGCGCGGTGGATGTCGTGTCAGTGGATTCTTTGCAAGAAGAACTACAGTCCTTGGGTCGATGTACAGACTTAGGTAAAGGAGCTTGTGAGTATATCTTGTAACTGTTCGTTATCTCTTGATTTCTGGTTCGTGGTTTTTCTCCCTGGATAGGGTTTCCACGTTAAATATTGTGTCTGCCTTCTTGTGGTGTGTGATTGGTAGATAGCTAGTTCTATATTGTCTGATTGGTTTATTTCCGCTGCATTGATTGGTTAATAAGAACTAGTAATCCATTCTGGTAGCCCCATATAGATTTTTCAATTGGTATCAGAGCGTTTTGCACTATTTTATTGTGTTGATCCAAATATTGCTAGAATGGATGTCTACCGAGAAGGCACTTCAACCAATAAGCCTCCTCTGCTGGATGGTTCTAATTATGCTTATTGGAAAGCCAGAATGATTGCCTTTGTAAAAGCCATAGATCTGAAAGTATGGAAATCTATTGAAAAAGGCTATTCCTTGCCCACTGTCACTACTGATGGGATAACCAGTTTTAAATCTGAAGAACAGTGGACAAAGGATGAAGAATTGGCAGCCACTTGCAACTCCAGGGCTTTGAATGCTATTTATAATGGAGTTAGCATATCTGAGTTTCGTAGAATTTCTACATGCACTACTGCAAAAGAAGCTTGGGATATTCTGCAGACTGTGCATGAAGGGACTGACACTGTCAAACAGTCGAAACTTCAGAAATTGTATACAGCCTTTGAAACCATAAAGATGGAAGATGATGAAACTTTTGATGAGTTTAATTCAAAGCTGAATACAATTGTGAATGATACCTTTACTTTGGGAGAACCAATTCCTGAAAATAGAATTGTGAAAAAGATTCTACGGTCTCTTCCAGAAAGGTTTGATGCAAAGGTTGTGGCCATAGAAGAGAATAAAAATCTGAATATTCTCAAAGCTGAGGAATTAGTTGGCAACCTTCAGACTTTTGAAGCAAACCTAAGGACCAATGGAAAATCAAAACCCAAAGGTATTGCTTTGAGAGCCTCCAAAGAATCATACAAGAAAATTACTAGTGATTCTGAGTCTGATTCTGAGGAGATTGATCCCCGAGTTGCTGTTGAGTTTATGAAGCAATTTCAAGCTTTTATGAAGGGGAATAAAAGTAATTTGAAGATCCCTAAAAATTTTGTAAAGAAGAAAACTTCTAAAGAGATTCAATGTTTTGAGTGTCATGGTTATGGACACATTGCTAGTGATTGTGCTAACAAAAAGCCAAGAAAGAAGGCTTTCAATCTGACTTGGGATGATGATACTTCTGAGGAAGATGATAAAAAATCTGAGTCTGAGAAGCCTGATGCTAGCAAAGAAAAATTCATGGCATTCATGGCAACATCAGTTTCTGCTACTCCATTAGTTTCTGATGAAGGGACTGATCAAGATGTTAGTGAGTCAGAGACAGAACATGATTGGCAAGCTGAATATCATATATTGTTTGCAAAGACCATGAAGATGCTCAAGATGAATGAAAAAGTGGCTACAAGCTGGAAAGAATCTGAAGAGTAGAATACTTCTTTAAAAGCTGAATTGTCTGAAGCTCTTACAAAAATGAGTCACTTAGAGGCTGAAAATAACAAATTGGCAGATATGTTGACTGCTAAAGCACAGAAGTGTGTCTTGATTAATCATGATATGGAGACCTTGAAAGCTGAAAATACCGACTTGCAAGGAAGACTCAAGATTGTTCTTTCTGAGTTGGATACAAGCAAGGCTTCACTAAACAGGATGAATGCTGGGTCTAAAAAACTTGATGACATCCTGTGCAGTCAAAAGGCAAAGAATAACATACATGGCATTGGCTACGCTGACGGAGCATCTACATCAAAAGCCAAAGGTAATAATTGTTTTGTTCAAAATTCAGTTGTTACTAATTCAGTTGGTAATGTTACAAAAACAGATGCCAAGAAGAAGAATGTGCCACGTCCTGAACGTATACCCACTTGTCATCACTGTGGAATTAAAGGGCACATTCGACCCCATTGCAATAAGTTGCGAAAGTCTCCAAACCGAAAGCAATGGAAAAAGCAGAAGGAAGTGTCACATATGAAAACCAAACCTGTTTGGGTCAAGAAAGAAGACATTTCATCTGTCTTGGTACACACTATGCTGAACTATCTGAAAATGCAAGTGTGTGTGCCAAAGCCTCATCACCCATGATCTACAAGATCAAACCCCCACCCCAGTGCTGATACGAAGATCATCTTGAGGGGGAGTCTATTTAGGGGGAGTTGCAGAATCCAGATTGACAGAAGCTGCTTGGAAAAAATTGTTTGTCAATTGTGGACAAAAAGGGGGAGAATACTGAAGCCAGGGGGAGAAACAAGCAAAGATCTACAGATGCTGATTTGATTTTTTTTAAATTCAATGTATTTTGGGTTTTTCTTTTGGGTAGATCATTTGTATTGTTCTAGGGAGTTTTGTCCATGAATTGCCAAAGGGGGAGATTGTTAGTATTTTTGTTGGCTAATTCATGGGTTGGACAAAACTTTGGGTCCATTGAGTTGTATTTTCTAATTTATTTTAGAATGGACTGTGGATTGGTCGCCGGAAGATCTGAAGTGAAGAAAAGAAGAAAAAAGAAGACCGGGCAAAATCCCTAAGGCCCGATCGATCGGAGCCTCAGACCGATCGATCGGTCAAAAAAGGCTTACAGTTATTTTGTCAGTCCGATCGATCGGCTGCACAGTCCGATCGATCGGACAGTGTGCAGATTCCGGGAAAGTCTCCTATTTTTACACGAAGTTGTTTCCTTTTGAGACTCTGTTTCCCAGTTTGAGTCCTACTTGTGCACTAAGTCTTAGGCACGAATATTGGGCTATTTATAGGGTGTTTCTCTCAACCCTAGATGACCACCACAACTCTCATTGATATGAGTCAGAGATATTTTAGAGAGAGTTAATCTCTAGAGCTATTGAGAGATTATTCTGAAGGGCTGCTCTAGAAAGTTGTTGCTGCTTCTACTTTCTTGTAGAAGATTGATCATCTTGGTTGACAAGGTGTGAGGAGATCAAGTAAGGAGAACGGGGCACGGTGGATGTCGTGTCAGTGGATTTTTTGCAAGAAGAACTACAGTCCTTGGGTCGAGGTA
This sequence comes from Cinnamomum chago, assembly GCA_038049695.1. Classification (NCBI taxonomy): domain Eukaryota; kingdom Viridiplantae; phylum Streptophyta; class Magnoliopsida; order Laurales; family Lauraceae; genus Cinnamomum; species Cinnamomum chago. The sequence goes on from CP142456.1 coordinate 2,587,319, forward strand.
CAGACTTAGGTAAATGAGCTTGTGAGTATATCTTGTAACTGTTCGTTATCTCTTGATTTCTGGTTCGTGGTTTTTCTCCATGAATAGGGTTTCCACGTTAAATATTGTATCTGCCTTCTTGTGGTGTGTGATTGGTAGATAGCTAGTTCTATATTGTCTGATTGGTTTATTTCCGCTGCATTGATTGGTTAATAAGAACTAGTAATCCATTCTGGTAGCCCCATATAGATTTTTCACACAACCCCTGCATCTAGGAATGGTGCATGCTGGTGACCAACATGTGGAGGAAAAGAAGTTAAAGCGGTAACTATTTTATCCACCTTTCAACCATAACAAATGATCATTAACTTTATCATACAATCATGCACCATAAAACATCATATTCACATTACACTGTATTTCAATGAACACACACAAACATACAAGGCACTTCACTACAAGAGCTATCTACGATGCTAAGCAACATCACCACATAATTCAATCCCATCAGTTCTTGTCTTGGATTTAAAATGCATCAAGATAGTCCTGGTAGACGTGAGTAAGAAACCTTCAAACTGCAATCAACAGAGCCAAAATCTTTATTCCATCCATCTTATCATGGAAAAAGATCACAGCAAAAACAGGAACAACAGGCAATGCCATGGTGCTAATGACCATTGTGAAGAATAGAAGACACTTAAAAGCTTAAAGCCACAGTCCCAACAAAATTAACCTGCCAACACGCAGCAGTGCAAACGAAAGTCATCACATATGACACTCAAATCACACATCCATCTCTCCCTTCAATCTCTTCCACTCACTGCTGGTGAAAAGGCCGAGAATGCAAACATGGGTGGCAACACCCTACCATTATTAAAATCATGGAAGAACTCTTTCACTAATTAGAAGTTCCAACCAAAATACAATGTCCTTCGGTTTTAAGGCTTTTCTACTGAGTTCCATTGGGCTGAACCGTCAGATTCTTCAATCAACTACTTTAGAACCCAGAAACTTGTTTCAACAAGAAAGCTCATCAATTAACTTGTTTCAACTTTTAAGTGTAGGTAACAGGTTTTTATCAACTTCTGTTCTTGCTGACTTGTACCCCTTGGACTTGTGATCATCAAGATAGTTCTGATAGATGTAAGAGAGAAATTGCCAACAACATGGCCACTACCTTCATCCATCTTGTCATGAAAAAAAGGCAAAGCCAAGACAGGAACAACAGGCAACCTGAATGTACTATTAACATTGCAAAACAGAGAAGACACCTCATAAATCAGAAACAAAGAACTAACTCAGAAAACCTGCCAAGACACTGCAGTCCAGACCAAAGTCAACACATTAGAAACTCTCCCCTCTTCAGACCCCACCATCTCTCCCTTCAAATCCCTCCAATCACCGTTGGCAAAAATCTACTTGATAATAAAGTCAAAACTATTGGCCGGATGCAGAGGACAGACAGTATAAATATTAACTTTTGTGGGTCCAGATCCTATGAGCCAGACTCCAACCAGACCTGATTAGATGCACTTGGATCACAGTTGGGCTGACTTTGGCCTAACCCATTTAACTGGTCTAAAAGTTTGGTGCTGGGACACTACAGGTATCTGGTGAGAAAATCAGTATTCTATTGTGCCCATGACTCTTTGTTTATTTTTTGGTTAAAAGTGCCCATCACTTGTTGAGCATGTTAAAAGGACCAAAAAACTAGAGCATCATGTTTACCACCGGATTGGATCGGTGGTAAAGCTGTAATTGTAGGATTTCCTCTTCTCGGAGTGGAGAAAAAGTTACAAGCAGTTTACTGCTAATTCGCGGAGGAAAAGCTGTAAGGACTATATACCATCAAGCCCAGCCCCCATTTAAAAAAACAATAGTGTTAGGATAGAAGCCCTTTGGTAATGAAGGGAGCGAATTCGCCTTTGATTAATCATCCTTTCGTTTTATTCAACATATAGCTATGTCACAGTTTAAAAATCCAAAATAGAATGATTCAAAATTATGCTCCTTGTATTTCCAAAACCGCCCCTTCTTCAACTCTGTTCTTTCCAAGACCAATGCTAGTAGTAAATTACATTGAATATCTAATTTGTTTAACGCATTTGCAATCCCACTTTGTTTTTTGGGATAAATTCAAATTTTACCCAAACATGAATTGTAAGCTTATATATTATATAAATAAAATGTAAAAAAAAAAAATCATTCATTTTACACCAGGGCACACTTTCTCAGCAAAAGTTGAGATCGTAGGGTCCAATTTATTGAAGCCCAACTCAAATGAAAATCTTGGGTCCACTATTGTTGGAAGGTGCTCATTTGTTGCAATTGGAGCCCCACACACAAAAAAGATGACCATAAAAATTAGTTTAGTAGATTTATAAAATGCTAACCCTTTTATCATAAAAATCAAGATATCAGTCTAATGGCCACAAAAATTCATTTATCTCCAGTACTCATAATTCCCCATACATGCTACCCACCTCATGTGGAAATCTTTTTTTCTTTTTACTTTAACAATAAAATGTTCTTAGTTTTTCTTCTGTTTAAATGGTGAAAAACACTGATCTTACTCTTTTAGTGAAACTGAAAGGCAAACGTTATTTCCAGAGGGAAACTAAAAAAGAAAAAGAATACATGCCATATTCTTCCATTAAAAGGGGTGAAAATCCATGCCCTCTATTTTATTGCTAGAAACTTGAATTTAAAATTCTCATATCAAGCTTTTTGAATTTGGAAGTTTCCCAACACTTGTGTGGAAAAGGTTGAAAGAGAATGAATTCCATGTTTAAAAAAAAAAAAAAAATCTAGTGTGTTGTGCTTGTTGGGTCATTGACAGTTTGACACAATATATGGAGAAGAGACAGCCGAGAAAATATAAGATTTAGGAAGCAATTGAAGTTCCTATATGATGCAAGGCAAATGGGGTTTTAATCAAGGAGATGTGTGAGAAATTTGTTTAGAAAACAATTTTTCTCTCATGGGTTCTACCCTTTTTTCACAGTTATATGATAACATATTGAGGGGAACTGGTCACTGACCTTTGATGGAGAGTAATTCTTGAATCTCACTCATTCAGAGAGAGATGGTTTTTGTTAGACAATGGTGTGATGGTTTATGATTGACTTTAGAATAATTGGTTTTTGAGTGATTTTAAAAAGATGGGAAACAGAGGCCGATAACTGATAAGGGCTTACTCAAATGAGATAAATGATTACTAATTTAACAATAAAAATCAAACGTTGTACAACTTCATGATTTACATATCATTCACTACACACTATAATTTGATGAACAAACACAAGCATAAAAACCTACCTTAGCACAAGAGCTATCTACCATGCTAAACAACAGGATCAGATAATTCATTCTCATCAATTCTTGTCTTGGATTTATAATCATCAAGATAGTGCTGATAGACGTAAGAAAGAAACCCCCAAATTGCTATCAACAGAGCCAAAATCTTCACTCCATCCATCTTATCATGGAAAAAGATCACAGCAAGAATAGGAACAATAGGCAATGCCATGGTGCTAATGACCATGGTGAAAAGAGAAGACACCCAAAAGCTCAAACCCACAGTTCCAACAAAGGTAACCTGCCAACTCAGAGCAGTCCAAACCAAAGTCATCACATAAGACACTCTCCCCTTACCATACTCCTCCATCTCTCCCTTCAATCTCTTCCACTCACCACTGGCAAATAGGCCAATAACGCAAGCGCAGGTGGCAACTCCTGACGTGTAGATTAGCAGCTTGAACACCATAGAAAAAGACTCCTTTAGAATCTTTTGGGTGGTTCTCTGGGTGAGAGCGAGCCACAGTGCGTATCCAGCAGATGCGCTTAAAGTAAACAGAAAACCAACTACATGCTTACCGGCGGAAACCCCGGTGGGGCCATCTGAGTTGGTGTGAACAGCAAGCAGGGAAGCTGAGAAGGTAAGGAGAACTATGGAATTGAATATGAGGGGGGTGAACTTCTGTGAATTGAACAAAAAGGAAAAGGGTGCGTTGAAGGCCAATTGTGTGGCGCAGATGAGTGAATATGTAGATACTGGGAGATACAACAGCCCATATGAAAACATGACATTGTTGCCGGCCATGAGTAGGCCTAGAAAGACATAGATAAGTGTGAGGGTCACAACTGAAGGTGATTTAGTAGTTGTAACAGCAGCAGCATCGCTAGTATTGTAGCTACAATGGCTATTAATGTTGGTTGATGTGGAAGGAATGAGGGTGGGAGGGGTCCTAGTCCTAGTCCTCATTGAGAAAGTGATGAGAAGGGGAAGGAGTAGGATTGGAAATCCTGCAGACTGAGTTAGAGTAGCCATCCATATGCTGTTTCCTCCTTGATTATAGTAGAATCTCAAAAGAAGAACGCCTGCACTTTGGCCAGATATAAGCAAGGTAATGTTGAGAGCTACCACTAGCCACCATTTCCAGTGTCTCAGCAATGAGGTTTGGTTAATGACAGTTTCATCCTTGAATGAGTCTGGTTCCTCACATCCTTCTTTTTAGATAGAGAAGCAAAAAACAGAAAAACAAAAGAAGATGATGAGTGGATATTTTGGAAGTTTTTTCTTGAAGGGTTATCATGTGTTGTTGAAAAATAAACAAATTCATAGCAAGGAGTCATGTGTTAGTGGGGTGTTATTGTTTGTGCTGTTATGGATGTTAATGAGTTAGTGGGTGGTAATGTGTGTGTGTGCTGTTATGAGTTAGTGGGTGAGAATGTAACTGACTATAGGTTACTGTATTTGGCGAGTCAAGAGTCATTTTGTAAACGAATGTATGAGTTCTATATATAGTTGTGTTTAGAAACAGAGCAAGAAGAAGAATAGTTATCAGAAATAATATATACTTCCTCCTTTATTTCTAACAGAGTGGTATCAGGGCTTCAGTGAAGAAAAATGGCTAATGGTATGGTGCCATTTCAACTTCCTCGTCTCACAAAGGAGAACTATGAAAATTGGAGCATCCAAATGAAGGCATTGCAAGGATCTCAAGATGCATGGGACATCATCGAAAAAGGTTATGATGAACCAGAAAATGAAGGTAATCTGACACAGAATCAGATCACAATTCTAAAAGATGCTAGAAAGAAAGATAAGAAGGCACTTTTTCTCATCTATCAATCAGTGGATGAGTCTGCCTTTGAGAAGATTTCAAGTTCCACAAACTCGAAGCAGGCGTGGGATTCACTTCAAAGTTTCTTCAAAGGAGCAGACAAGGTGAAGAAGGTGGTTCTTCAAACTCTTAGAAGTGAGTTTGAGTCCCTGCATATGAAAGAATCAGAACTCATTTCTGACTACTTCTCAAGAGTTTAAGCAGTAGTGAATCAACTTAGAAGAAATGGTGAAACTAAGGAAGATGTGCGGGTTGTGGAGAAAATTCTTCGATCCCTTGATTCGAAGTTTGACTACATAGTCGTGGCTATAGAAGAGTCCAAAGATTTGGATACTATGGCAATTGATGAACTGATGGGTTCGTTAAAGGTACATGAAGAAAGGCTTCTTAAGAAGAAGGACCGTGAATCATCTCTTAAGCAAGTGATGCAATCAAAGCTGTCATTAACAAAAGAGCGTGATGGCTCCAGCAACCACAATCACAGAGGTAGAGGACGTGGACGTGGACGTGGTCAAGGAAGAGGCAGAGGACAAGGAAGAGGAAGAGGTTTTAACACCTCAGGTTATGATGAAAAGAAGCAAGATGGGTATAATAATAGAGGGCGTGGCAGAGGAAATTTTCAAAGGCCTCGAGATAAATCGCAAAAGCAATGTTACAACTGTAATAAGTTTGGGCACGAAGCGTGGGAGCGTAAGGCTCATATTCAGTGCTATAATTGCAACAAATTTGGTCACTATTCAACGGAATGCAGAAGCGAAGGAAATAATGAAGAGAAGGCTAACTTTGTTGAGAAGATAACAGAGGTTGACTCCACTGTATTACTTGCCTACCATGGAGAAGGAGGTAGTGAGTCAAGTAAATGGTATCTTGATACTGCAGCGAGCAATCACATGACTGGTAAGAAAAGTTTGTTCGTAGAACTTGATGAATCAGTACATGGCAATGTCACATTTGGAGATGGATCAAAAATTGCAGTGAAAGGCAAAGGTAACATTCTGATTCAATTGAAAAATGGTGATCATCAATTCATTTCTGATGTTTACTATGTACCTGATATGAAGAGTGATATTCTAAGCTTGGGACAACTCTTAGAAAAGGGTTATGATATACATATGAAAGATGGGAAGCTTTCAATAAGAGACTATAAGGGAAATTTAATTGCCCAGGTAGCTATGTCAAGAAATCGAATGTTTCACTTGAAAATTCAGAATGATGTTGTGAAGTCCTTCAAAGCAGGTGTGAAAGACACTTCGTGGCTGTGGCATATGAGATATGGCCACTTGAATTTTGGTGGGTTGAAGATGCTCTCCGATAAAAGAATGGTGAAGGGATTACCTTTGATTAATCATCCAGAACAGTTATGTGAAGGGTGTTTGCTTGGTAAGCATCCAAGAAAGAGTTTTCCACAAGAAGCCTCAAACAGAGCCAAGAACCCACTGCAGCTAGTCCACACTGATGTGTGTGGTCCCATCACTCCCACCTCATTTGGTAAAAACAGGTATTTTTTAAAATTTGTTGATGATTTTAGTAGAAAAACATGGGTGTATTTTTTAAAGGAGAAATCTGATGTGTTTAAAACTTTTAAGAAGTTTAAAGCACTTGTTGAGAAAGAAAGTGGATTTGAAATTGTGGCTCTAAGATCTGATAGAGGCGGCGAGTTCACATCAAATGAGTTTGAAGAATTTTGTGAAGAAAATGGAATTCGACATCCTTTGACAGCTTCATATACACCTCAGCAGAACGGTGTTGTAGAAAGAAGAAATCGAACCATCATGAACATGGCACGAAGCATGTTGAAAAGCAAGAAGATGGCAAAAGAATTATGGGCTGAAGCAGTCGACTGTGCTGTATACTTGCTGAATCGTTGTCCAACTAAAAATGTGTGGAACAAAACACCAATTGAAGCATGGAGTGGAATCAAGCCAGGTATTTCACATCTGCGAGTTTTCGGAAGCATAGCTTATGCACATGTGCCAGATCAGAAAAGATCAAAGCTTGATGACAAAAGTGCCAAGTATGTTTTTATTGGATATGATGCACGAACAAAAGGTTACAAGCTCTATGACCCCATTATGAAGAAGTTGATAATAAGTAGAGATGTGGAGTTCGATGAGAAAGCTTCATGGGATTGGAATATTCCAGAAGAAGAAATTTATGATTTCTTTCCCTTATTTGATGATGAAGAAAGAGAACATCAAGGAGTTCGAGAACCACAATCTCCTTCTTCTCCCCAAACTCCAGTGACAACAAATCAAAATGCATCAAGCTCACAATCTCCAAATTCTTCACCATATCTTGAAGAGTCAAGTTCAAGTGTGGGACCAAGAGGCATGAGGAGTCTACAGGATCTTTATGAGGTAATAGAAGAACAAAATGATCTAACATTATTATGTTTACTTGCAGACAGTGAAGCCATAGTGTTTGAAGATGCTGTTCATGAAAAAAAATGGAAAAAAGCTATGGATATGCAGATTCAGTCAATTGAGAAGAACAAAACATGGGAGCTTGTTGATCTTCCAGAAGGACAAAAGCCATTGGAGTTAAATGGGTGTACAAGGCAAAAAAGAATGCTACAGGGGAAATCGAAAGGTATAAGGCAAGACTTGTTGCAAAGGGTTATAGCCAGAAACCCGGAATAGATTATGATGAAGTTTTTGCTCCTGTTGCTCGTCTTGAGACGGTGAGATTGCTGATTTCTCTAACAGCACTAAACAAATGAAAATTTTCACAAATGGATGTCAAATCAGCATTTTTGAATGGATATCTTGAAGAAGAGGTTTATGTTGAACAACCTCAAGGGTTTGTCAAAGCTGGTAGTGAAGACAAGGTGCTGAAATTAAAGAAAGCTCTTTATGGGTTAAAGCAGGCTCCGCGGGCATGGAACAGCAGAATAAATCAGTATCTTGAAGAGAATGGATTTGTCAAATGTCCATATGAACATGCTGTTTTTTCAAAAAAGTCTAACAATGGAGATGTATTATTTGTTTGCTTGTATGTGGATGATTTGATTTTTACAGGAAACAATCCAAGCATGTTCAAGGAGTTCAAAGACACTATGGTTCAAGAGTTTGAAATGACAGACATTGGTCTTATGTCTTATTTCCTCGGCATCGAAGTGAAGCAGATGGATGAAGGAATTTTCATCACACAAGAAGGTTATGCAAGAGAAATTCTCAAGAAGTTCAAGAATGATAGATGCAATCCGGTTTCAACACCTGGGGAGTGTGGACTCAAACTAACAAAGCATGGCGATGGAGACAGAGAGGATCCTACTATTTTCAAGAGCTTAGTAGGAAGTCTTCGTTATTTAACTTGTACCAGGCCAGATATACTATATGGAGTTGGGCTAATAAGCCGTTATATGGAGGAACCAAGATATTCACATATGCAGGCGACCAAGAGAATTCTTCGTTACATCAAAGGTACAATTAATCATGGGTTGTTTTATTCTTCTCATGGAGATTTTCATCTTGAAGGTTATTCCGATAGTGATTGGGGTGGAGATGTGGATGATAGAAAGAGCACTTCAGGTTTTATTTTCTACTTGGGAGAAACGGCTTTTACTTGGTTGCCAAAGAAGCAGCCTATTGTTACTCTCTCTACATGCGAAGCTGAATATGTCGCTGCATCAACTGCTGTATGTCATGCGATTTGGTTAAGGAAGCTGCTCAATGAACTTCAACTTCAACATGAAGAACCTACAAGAATCTATATTGACAATAAGTCTGCTATTGCACTTGCAAAGAATCCTGTGATGCATGAAAGGAGTAAGCACATTGATACTCGTTTTCATTTCATTCGAGAGCATGTGAAGAACAAGGAGGTTGAGCTAATCTCAGTCAAGACTCAAGATCAGGTTGCTGATATTTTCACAAAACCTCTCAAAGCAGATGTTTTCAACAAATTGAAGGATATGATTGGAGTGGTTTCTGGAAGTGAATTTGGTTTAAGAGGGGGTGTTGAAAAATAAACAAATTCATAGCAAGGAGTCATGTGTTAGTGGGGTGTTATTGTTTGTGCTGTTGTGGATGTTAATGAGTTAGTGGGTGGTAATGTGTGTGTGTGCTGTTATGAGTTAGTGGGTGAGAATGTAACTGACTATAGGTTAGTGTATTTGGAGAGTCAAGAGTCATTTTGTAAACGAATGTACGAGTTCTATATATAGTTGTGTTTAGAAACAGAGCAGGAAGAAGAATAGTTATCAGAAATAATATATACTTCCTCCTTTATTTCTAACATGTGTGAGGTGGGTCCATGATCAGAAGATGCCCCAACACCACCCAGACAGATATGAGATTGCCCCAAAAATCTTTCAATGGATTTCCTTCTTTCTTCCATGTTTTTTTTTTTTTCTAAAAAGTAGGTAGCTCACACTAGGATAATTTTGAGGCATCTACCATGCATGAAGGAGGCCAATCACATCAACAACAGTCATAGAACAGACTTGTTAAGAAGATCTTATTTTTTTCTCCTTTTAAATGATTAGAGAAAGAAGAAAACAAAACCAAGACAAGGGTTTTTTTGCTTCTTCTAATGTATTGATCATTCTCATTGCCTAGGGTCCATTTGGCCACAAATTTGATGGAGAGGATTCACCCATTTCCATTCATGGTTGCCCATCATACCATATTTACTGATTGACCACTTATACAAATTCAAACTGAAAAGAGATGAAGAAGAGAACGACTGACCTTTGACTTGCAGATACCGTCGTTGAAGGTCTGACATGGAGAAAAGATGGAAGAGAAGGCAGCGTGAAGAACTTGGTGATTACATGGGAATCATCTCATTTCTTCTTATAAAAAAAAAAGAAAAAAAGACCCACTTAGGGTACACACTACGCAATGAGGAAAATAAGAAATGTCAATCCCTTGATCACATTAGTTTAATCTAGACAGATTATCTCGTAATCTTACGCAACCACGCTAATCTAATATTAATGAGATTATTATTAAAAAAACCTAATCTCTTGAAGTAGCTGGAGAGACATTGTATTGACTTCTTTGATATTGGCCAGCTCACATCGGATTGGATTGGAAATTTGGAATTTGGTTTAATGTGGGCCCCATTGATGGCATGGGAGGATCTGGTCCTTTGAAATGTAGATGGGCCCCACAAGAAAAAGCCCAAATTAGGCACACCCATGTCATGCCAAAGCCGAGGCCCAAGAGTCCCTTTGTAAAAAAAGGGAAGCAAATGCAGGAGGCAGAGCAGCCGTCCAAGAACATGGCAGAGGAGAAAAGAGTGATGATGGATGAGTGGGAGAAGGTGGATGGTGCAATCAGGAACATGTTTGAAGATGCAAGACATGAGATATCAGCCTTGTTGAAGATGAAGGAGAAGGAAATGACAAATGAGCTCAATCATATTTTGGGGACCCATTCAGCACTCTCTTCAACACAGGATCCTGAAGAACCTCCACCTCCACAGACACCTGAGGCCCTTCAGGCTGAGACTTCAGGGGTCATGCAGTGGTACATCTTTTTTTTTTGGTAGAACATGGGTTGTTGTAGTGAGTTCTCCTAATTCTAGTAAATTCTCCGATTCATTATCATCAAAGCCTTGTCACAAATATGTTAAAAGGTTAGTTACATGAATTATTTTTCTCCCAGTAAAATCTCTAATTAAACAACAAAAATAAGTATGAACATATCCGATTCAAAGGCTAATTAACGTATTTCTTAGCTCATCTTGATTAGAAGCGGACAACAAAGGTTGGGTTTAGATCATTACACAGAATACTAGAAGTATTAATCAATATGATTGTTACAAACTTTGAAGTGAATATTTCATTCACTATTAATGATAATTGAGGAGGGGTGCTTTGAAATTGTAATGGGGACGTTTTATTTATGTTCTCCAAATATGTGGGGGGGTTTGTGACTATAATGAAACTGATGTTTTAGCTATTTTGGAATCTCTTCGGTGGTTTTCGAGGTACTACCATGGCTATCTTATTGTGGAAAGTGATTCTTCGAATGCAGTGAGTTGAGTTTCAAACCGGAAAGCTTATTGATGAAAGTTTCAGTTCCCCTTCAATGAAATCCGGGTATTATCTACCACCATTAATGTTAGCTTTAGCATAAGAGTAGGTCATCAAATATGATGACGGATGCTTTAACTAAGCAAGGTGATGAGAGATTTTTCCCTTGGGAGGGTTTTATTATGTAGTTGTGGTGTGATGGGGTGCATTACTCTTCTACCTCTGTGTTTCTTTCTCCCTTTTTTTCTTGTACTTTTGTTTGTATTCTTTTCTCTTTTAATATTAGTTACTGTTATCGACAAAAAAAAAGAAAAAAGAAGGGATAATTGAGGAGGTTTGGGGCAGTCCCAAATGTGCGTGGTATTGGGTTCCGTCTGTGAGGGCTTCTGGAGGGTTGATTTCTATTTGTAATGAGAGTTCATAGTTGTGGAGGATGTCTTTTGACGCAGAAAGAGTGTTAGTGGTCGAACTTGGTGGGGTAGGAGATGGGTCCCACCAAATGGATGGTTTGTTTTTTTAGATGATCAGAGCATTCCAATTGACTGTAATGTTGGAAGTGGGTTCCACCAAACCAAATGTTACACTTTCAAATTCATTCTGATAAAACAATGGCCAAAGATAACATTTGGTGGGAAGAAGGCTGATGATATGGACCAAAAAGTGTTTATTGTATGAGTCACCAATAAATTTTGTGTGGATTACACAGAAGTTGAGCCCAATTTGGCAAGTGGCTTGTTTGTTGGCCCAATATGTTTCCAAATAAAGAACTTGTGGACACCAACATTGCTAGTCCTCTTACTAGAGGTTCAAAATAAAAATATCACAGGTCCCTTAATCATTGTGCCACAATGATCTGCTTGAAGTCCAGTTGAGTTGACTTTTGGAAACCTACATTGTGGACACCAACATTGCTCCCCCTTGCATTTGGTGGGAAGGTGGGCCCCACATGAAGCTAGAGGTGGGAGGATCCTATGGAAATCTGACATCAAGAGTCTGGGCCTAGCAAGAAGAGCCATACTTGTTTGGAGTGGAATCATACCAAAATCTTCCAGGCTGCGGGCCAAGTGGAAATTAAAAGTGAAATGGAAATTAGAACTGTAAACCCCTTATTTCAAAAATCAAGGCGCTTCTACATATTGGATAATTAATTAAGGAAGAGATTTTATACAGTTGACGAATGTGGATTGGACGAAACTGTATCTCCGTATTTCTACAAAATAGGTGATACGGACTCTAATCAATTGATAACTGCTTTTATGCTAACATCCGCATGGCAGTTTTGGTACGGATGATTTGGGAACTCAGGTGTGACTCGCCTTTCTTAATTTAAGTTATTCATATGACATCGCAATGAATTATATATTGGCTCGATTATCATTTCAATTAGAGCGACATACACCATTGTTGATTAATGTGTAAAAATACGAAGTAATTAGTGAGAATGATATTTGGGTTATCACATGTTTAAGAGATGGAAAGTGATATGAATGTCTTGAATCAAACAATGATGTGCTTCATGGGATTTACTTTGTATGAATCAACATCAGCTGAAAACCATTTCCCATTGGATCCGGATCCCCTGTTTGGACCAATCGGGGGTGCCACATGGGAAGATTTTTTTTTTTTTTTTTTTTTGTGATTTTTTGTGAAGAGATGAGATGTGACATTTCAACCCCATGTGACACCCCTTGATTGGTCCAAATAGGGCCAAACAGGGGGGATCCGTTTTCCTTCCCATTCAATATGTAACATTGACTTTGTCGGCAATTGATTGGATGATTATGATACTGATAAAGAAATGATTATATTGTCCAATCATATTAAATCTTGTTTGACAGGTTTGGTGCTATCCATGTGCCGGAAAGGATGTGAATGGGTCAAACAAATCTGGATGCACTGTAAGCAGGCCTAGAAGAGTTCTTTGAGTTAAGAACTATTAATCCATCAATGGGAGCCATTAATGGGACCCACATTTGAAATCCAAACCCTGAGCCAAATGTCAATCCCGTTAGAGTTGGGTCCTCTCTGAGATTGATTATCTGTAAATCATGTGATTAAGATTTGGGAAAAAGGGAATCAGATCACATTTGAAAATGATTATAGATAATCTACTGAAATCACATATTAGTCTTTAGATGGGTGGCACTCCATTTTGCTAAGGGGACTAATAACAAAGATTAAACCTAAGCAGTTTAGAAACCAAGCAGCTAATATATAAAATGTGTAAATAAAATTCCACTGCAACATTACCAAAAATTGTGAAACAACTGTTTCATTTTGGGCCTGTTTGTTAGCACAAAATGCATAGAAAAAATGCATAAGAGTTAATGGTGAAATAAGCTCCGCCTAAGGAATATTAAATGAGTTACGGGTGAAGCAAATAAAATAGAGATGTAGATGCGACCTTGACCTTCCTAGGTATTGAATTACTAGGGTGATGGCAGGACATTCATTTTCCATCTTCTCTTAATTCAATTCCCATTTAAGGGGAGGTTATTTGAAAGCCATTTTTGGATATCCACCTTTGGTTTTTCATTTTTAACTACTAAATGAAATACAATCCTAAGAATTCAATTACATGAAACAAACGGGCCTTAGTAATACTCACTATTTGTAAGTTTCAACCAAAATACACAAATTACTGGAGTATAATGAGGCTTTTCAATTGAATTCTATTAGCCTGACCTTCAGATTCATCAATCATCTCCTTCAAAGCCCAGAAACTTGTTTCAACAGAAAGCTTATCAATTAACTTTCTTCAAGTGGATGTATCAGTGTTTTTATCAACCTCAATTCCTGTTGACTTGGACCTCCTGGACTTGGAATCATCAAGATAGTGTTGATAGATGTAAGAGAGAAAACCCCAGATTGCCAACAACATAGCCACAATCTTCACCCCATCCATTTTGTCATGGAAGAACACCACAGCCAAAATAGGAATTACTGGCAAGCCCAACGTAGCAATAACATTGCAAAACAGAGAAGACACCTCATAGATCAGAAACAAAGAACCAACTGAGAAAACCTGCCAAGACACTGCTGTCCACACCAAAGTCATCACATAAGAAACTTTCCCCTCCCTAAACCCCTCCATCTCTCCCTTCAAATCCTTCCAATCACCACTAGCAAACAGGCCCACTAAGCCAGCACATGTGGCAACAGCTGATGGATATATTTGGATTTCCAAGATAACTGAAAGGGTCTCTTTCTTTAGGACCTTCTGAAATGCAAGCTGAGTGAGTGAGAGCAAGAAGGAGTACAAGGCAGATGCACCCAAGGTGCATAGGAACCCAATTGCATACTCTCCTTTGGGGATTGGTTTGTGGTTTGTGGAGTCAGATTGGACTCCAAGGAGAGAGGCTGAGAAGGTGAGGAGGACTACAGAGTTGAATATATAAGGAGTTAGCTTCTGGGAGTTGATGAAATAGGAGAAGATTGCATTGAAGCCCAAATGTGTAGCACAAATGAGAGTATAGGTTGAGACAGGGAGGTACAAAAGCCCATATGAGTACATCATGCTAGCAGCAACAACTAATAATCCAATGAAGATGTAGATGAAGGAAAGGGTGGTCAAGGAAGGTTGTTGGGGTGTACGGGTTGTGGGGGAGGAGATGAAGTAGAGAGGGATGAGAAGGATTGGGAAGGCTGCAAATTGGACTAGTGTTGCCACCCATATGCTGTTTCCACCTTCGTTGAAGTAGAATCTCCCAAGAAGAGTGCCAACAGATTGACCTGCTAGAACAAATATGATGCTGATGGCTGCCAATAGCTGCCATTGCCACTTTCTGAGTTTCAATGACAGGGGTTGGTGCGTAGCTGATGCATCTTTTGGTGAACTTGGTTCCTTGGTTTCTTTAAGAGGACATGAGATCAACACAAATCAATTGAATTAGTATCCATGCAAATCTTGACTGATAAATAGTATCCATGTCATTGATGAACTACTGTATAAAATTTTAGGATTTCTTTTAGCAATATTGGGCTGCTTGGCAAACTAGTTTTCCGTGGGAGTTCATGGAAAATAAACATATCTTGATTTTTGAAAGTTCTGTTGGGTGAATGTATTTCCATTTGTTTTCAGGGGCCCCTGGGGTAAAATCCACATATTTTCAGTTTTGGAAATTCCTTGCGCAGGTATAGAGAGATTCAGCTTCTGAATTTCCAGAGGACTCCATTTCATCCACTATACTTGTGTGGGGGCCATATCGCGAACCGATTCATCTTGAGCTCGGCAAGGGCACGCCTGTATCGGTCTCGGATCGATCCGAGACTACTTCGGTCTCGGATACCGCAGCCGACTTCGGCTAAACGTTATTCAGTTCGGCCATGCCGCCCCGCCCCGTCTCGGCTGTGCAAGACTACGTTTGCATCCATCAGCCACGGTTCTGTCAGGGCAGAGCCCAAGGAAGGTATCTGATGGGACTTCAGCCACCACCAGATCAGGGCAAGATCAGGCCCAATGTGACTAGCATTAAATGCAGCATGGGCTGATCGGACCCGCATTAAATGCAAGGAGGGCTGTGATGGACCTTCATTAATGACTTTGTGGGCTGACAGGACCCAGGTCCCATCGCAAAGCCCACTGGCACCCTCACCAAGACGGTTCCATATAAAAGGCACGAGCCATACTGAGAGGGAGGTAAGCATTCTCTTCCAAACAACTACTCCTTCTTCTTCTTCTCCGATCGATTGCTGACTTAAGCATCGGAGAGCCCTGCGTTGCCCAGAGCCAGGGTCCTCTGACCTTTGTCTTTCTTCTCTCCTAGGTTCAGACCGACGCAGCTACCTCTTCCATGCATTGAGTAAGTCCTAGAAGGCTTCCTGATCTTGTGAGTATATTATTCTTGCACTTACAATTGGCGCCATCTGTGGGAAAGATTTCTATAGTCTTTCCTATTCCTAAACACCATGACGAGGAGAGCTGCGAAAGACGGAGAAGCTTCTAAGGCAAAGCATGCAGGACCGCCCCCTACCAAGCAGAGGGCTGGCAAGCAACCAGTCACAGAGGACGACGCTGAACATGCTCTCATCCGGATCAACGTTCAGGAACGTGACCTTCGCTCGGAGTCCGCTCCCAGGAGGGGAGACACCCAGCAACCGGCAGGCCTCCTGACAGGTCAAGATCAGCGGCGTAAGTCTCCAGTGGTCGATGGATCACGTCCCCCCGGCCGGGCGGAGGACGTTGAGGGCCGGGTGGAGGACGTTGAGGATATTGAGGATGAAGACTACAACCCTGATGATGACTTGGACTCCACCCTTCTGGCGATTAAAGCACAGAATGAGGCCATCAAGGAGAGAGACGCTCTGATCCTCCGGCTCCAGCAGCAGCTGGAAAGAGCTACGGGATCAGCGGGGCTTCGGCAACAGTCTCGGCAGCAGTCTCAGCAGCGTCAGTCACGGCAGCAGCAGCGGTCACGACAACAACAACACTCACTGCGACAGCACGAGCGGAGGACGTCCCGTGACAGGCGCCCCGACTCCCCCGAGAAGGACTTGAGGGACCATCTGAACAAGAAGAGGAGCGACCGAACTCGAGATGAAGGTTCGAGCGCTAGCCACAGCTACTCGAGGAAGGCGTCAGAAACCATCCCGGAAAGCAGGCATCATGATCAGGAGTGGTTAGACGCGCGCATAAGGGAAACGGTCCAGCGTAATTTGGAAATAGCTGGTCTCGGTCGAGACCAAAAGGATAATTTCTGTGACCCCGTTGATCTCGGCGCGTCTCCTTTTTCTCGAGACATCAGGAAGTATCCCCTGCCAAAGAAGTTTACCGTCCCGAGGTTCGTCACTTACGACGGGACTTCGGACCCAGCTACGCACCTCAGGCACTTCTCCCATAGGATGTCTGTCTGGGGAGACGAGGGCCATCTGAACTGCCGAGTCTTTTCCTCTAGCTTGGGCGACATCCCCCTGAGGTGGTTCTGTGCGCTCCCGGAGAGGTCCGTCTCGAGTTGGCAGCAACTCCAGCAGTCCTTTATGAAGAAATTCCAGGCCTACAGAGTCCTTCCAAAGACAAATGCAGACATCATGGCCATGAAGATGAAGCAGGGAGAGAACGTCACCCAGTTCGCCAAGCGGTTCTGGGCGGTCTACAGTCAGATTGAGAATTCCAAGGACGAAGTTGCCGTCTTCGCATTTCAGAATGCCTTGCTGCCAGACAGCGATCTTCGCAAAGACCTGGCCAGGAACCCGGTGTCTTCCATAGCAGCGCTCATGACCATCGCCAACCGGTACATCGCCCAAGAGGATGACCAGGTCCGTGCTCGGGAAAGCCATGGAACCGCGCAGAAGGACCGAGGTGAGAGGCCCTCCAAGAAGGATGGGGGACCGTCTCGAAGAGATGAGCCTCGGCGAAACGAGCGACGAAGAGATGAATCGGACAGGAGTTGGGCGCCTACCAGTTCGGCAAGGACTCAGATGCTAACCTCGGAAAGGAGCAAAAGGCACAGGCTATCCGAGGACGCATATCGGGCGGTCAACACGGTCTTCAAGATGCCAATCCACAAAATCATGTATAAGATCAAGGGGAGGCCGTACTTCAGCTGGCCGGAGCCCATGCAAGGCGACCCTTCTATCCGAGATCAGACGAAATTCTGCGATTATCACAAGGAGGGCGGCCACAAGACTGAAGAATGCAGAATACTGCGGTCGCATTTGGAGAAGCTTGTTCGGGATGGACACTTGCAAGAGTTTGTCAAGAGAGAAACCCGGGCCGACACCCGAGCCCCTCGCCGAGATGAGGGGGGCCACGATAGTGACGGGTCGGAGAAGATCATTAACGTCATCCATCTGGCTCCCCCGCCCAAGGGGAGTAACCAAGCCCGTGCCGAAGCCAGGAAAGTCGCTCACGGCAAGCAGGTCATGGCCGCCGATCTCGGCCCAGCACTGAAAAGGGCTCGGAGGGAGCGTCCCGAGATCAGGTTCACTGATGCAGATCTAGAAGGGGTGCAGCTCCCACACAACGATCCCCTGATCGTTACTCTGAAGTTTGATTGCTCTAAGCAGGGCGTGAAGAATTGCACTGTGAAGAAGGTCCTCGTCGACCCCGGCAGTTCTTCCGAGGTCCTCTATTTTGATAGCTTCCGAAGGATGGGACTGACGGAGAAGGATCTGCAAGAGGCCCGAGTTCCCTTATCGGCTTCAGCGCCAAACCAGTTTACCCCAAGGGGAAGGTGACATTCAGGGTCGAGGCCGGTGGGGCGTCTGTCCTGGCAACTTTCATGGTGATTGACGCGCCCTCGCCCTACAATGCTATAGTGGGCAGGTCTTGGCTCCATAGTCTGGAAGCAGTCCCTTCCACCCTCCACCAGAAACTGAAATTTCCGTGGGAGGGGAAGAGCGGCCGAGTTGAAATCATCACGGTCATCGGAGATCAGCAGGCAGCTAAGCAGTGCTTGACAGCAGTGGTACCCGGGGAACTAGAGCCCAAGGAGGTCAACGTGGCCGAGATGGAGAAGAACCTGGAGCAGGGGCTGGATGAGCTCGGCCGAGATCCAGGCAGGAAGAGCGTGGAGGAATTGACCGAAATCCGGATCGACCAGAAGGACCCGGATCGGTTCTTCCTAATCGGCAGCCAGCTCGGGGAGCCGGAGAGGTCCGAACTGGCCCAGTTCCTGGTGCAGAATAGAGATGCATTCGCCTGGACACCTCAAGAGATGCCTGGCATCGACCCCGAGGTAATGTGTCACAGACTAAATGTTGACCCTAACCACAAACCTGTGATGCAGAAAGCACGGAGGACTGGGGTCCCGCAGACCGAAGCCGTCGTCGAGGAGGTGGATAAGCTGCTTGAGGCCGGCGCTATCAGAGAGGTTCAATATCCGACTTGGCTGGCCAATCCGGTGGTGGTCAGGAAGAAGACTGGCAAGTGGAGGGTGTGCGTCGACTTTACCGACCTCAACAAAGCCTGTCCCAAGGACAGCTTTCCCCTACCCAAGATTGACCAGCTGATCGACGCCACGGCCGGGCACGACAGAATGAGCTTCCTTGATGCCTACCGCGGTTATCACCAGATTCCGCTGTATGGACCGGATGAAGAAAAGACAGCTTTTATCACGCCCAGGGGAACCTACTGCTATAAGGTGATGCCGTTTGGGCTGAAGAATGCGGGCGCCACCTACCAGAGACTCGTCACCAAGATGTTCCACGGTCAGCTCGGCAAGACCGTTGAAGTTTACATCGATGATATGGTGGTCAAGTCCGAGAAAGCGCAGAACCATTTGGCAGACCTGGCCGAGGTCTTCGCTACTCTGAAGAAGTTCAGGCTGAAACTCAACGCCTCGAAGTGCGCCTTCGGCGTTGGCTCCGGCAAATTTTTGGGCAGCTTGGTTACACGCAGGGGCATTGAGGCAGACCCAGATCAGATCTCGGCCATCCTCAGGGTACAGAGTCCCACCTCGGCAAAGGAGGTCCAAAAGCTTACTGGGATGGCAGCGGCACTAAATCGCTTCATCAGCAAATCTTCAGATAAGTGCCGACCTTTCTTTCAGCTTCTTAGAAAAAATTCTAAATTCCAGTGGACTCCAGAATGTGACCATGCCTTACAGCAGCTTAAGGCTTACCTCTCTTCACCACCATTGCTATCAACTCCGGTCCACGGAGAAACCCTGTATCTGTACTTGTCGGTCTCGGATCGCGCGGTCAGTTCGGTCCTCATCCGAGAAGAGGACAAGGTCCAAAAACCCGTCTACTATACGAGCAAGACCTTGATTGATGCCGAGACCAGATACTTGCCACTCGAGAAGCTCGCGTTGGCACTCGTTAGTGCCTCGCGGAAGCTCTCTCATTACTTTCAAACACATACAATAGTGGTTGTTACGGAACATCCACTTAAGTCTGTTTTTAGAAAGGCTGACTTTTCAGGAAGAATCTCCCGATGGGCTGTCGAACTGGGGCAGTATGAGTTCAGTATCAGCCACGGACAGCGATAAAGGCCCAGGTTCTGGCAGACTTCCTTGCCGAATTTGATTCAAGTTCGGCACCAGCACAGCTCGGCACCGAACTGGGGGGCAAGGAGCATGAGGCGCCCACGGGTTCGGAATAATCACAATGCCGTGCCGATACCCCAGTTTGGAAAGTCTTTGTCGACGGATCTTCCACCTCGAGAAGAGCCGGGGCAGGAGTTGTTCTCCAATCGCCAGAAGGACTGGTCATCGAGCAGGCTCTGACCCTAGACTTCAAGGCGTCAAACAATGAAGCTGAATATGAAGCCCTTTTAGCCGGACTGAATAGCGCCAAAATCCTCGGAGCTCAACAGCTGGTGGTCTTCAGTGATTCACAGTTGGTGACAAACCAGCTGACTGGGGACTACCAAGCTCGCGACGACCGGATGGCCGCGTATCTGGCCCTGGCCAAGAAGCTGCTCTCTCAGTTCCACACGGCCGAAATCAAACAGATTGGCAGAGAAGTCAACTCTCATGCAGATGCTCTTGCGAACTTGGCCAGCGCTGTTGAGGCAGGAAGAAAGAGGAGCATTGAAGTTGGATCGTTAGCGGCGCCCAGCATTGAGCTCCGTCCACATCGGGATGTGTTGTGCCTCGGTCTCGGTCCGAGTTGGATGGACCCCATTATCACCTACCTTAAGGATGACAGGCTTCCCGAGGACCGTGGCGAGGCCCATCGAGTCAGACTCAAGGCAGCTCGGTTCTGGCTATCTCCCGAGGACAAGCTCTATAGAAAATCTTTCTCGGGACCGTACCTCCAGTGCGTCCATCCTAGTAAGGTCGAAGACCTCCTTTTAGAGATACATGAAGGAATCTGCGGGAGCCACATCGGGGGAAGGTCCCTGGCCTATCGCGCCATCAGCCAAGGCTACTGGTGGCCGTACATGCAGAAGGATGCACAGATATACGCAAGGAAGTGTGAGAAGTGCCAGAAGTTCTCCCACTCTCTCCATCAGCCAGCACAGGACCTCAGCCCGCTCTCTAGCCCGTGGCCATTCGCTCAATGGGGGCTCGACATTGTGGGACCGCTCCACCGAACTCCGGGGAACAAGAGATGGCTCATCGTGGCTACTGACTACTTCACTAAATGGATCGAAGCTGAACCACTGTCATCCATCACGGAGCGGGACTCCAAGAGTTTCGTGTGGAAAAATGTCATCACCAGGTTCGGCATTCCTAGAGCGTTGATCTCGGACAACGGAACTCAGTTCGACTCTAAGCTCTTCAAGACCTTCTGCCTGGAGCTCGGCATCCGAAACCATTACTCCACTCCAGCTTACCCACAGAGTAACGGCCAGGCCGAGATCTCCAACAAGGTGATCCTCGATGGGCTCAAGAAACGGCTAGACCAAGCCAAGGGGAGATGGGTGGAGGAACTTCCAAGCGTCCTATGGGCTTACAGAACTACTCCAAGACGTTCCACTTCGGCTACCCCCTTCTCACTTGCCTATGGCATGGAAGCGGTCATCCCTCTGGAGATCGGCCTGCCTTGTGAGGACCCACCCTTGGTGGGCCCTCTAAAGGCTATTTTATAGACTAATTTATGCTAATCTATGTTAATTATTGGTTAATCATTGCTAATTATTACTAATTACTACTAATCTCTACTAATCTTTGCTAATCTTTGCTAATCTTGTCTAATTATTAATTATTTGTGCTAATTAGGGGTTGATTAGAGAGATTGGTTAGATTCTCCTAAGTTTTTTGTTAGACTAGCTTAGTTGGGTTTATTTTTAATTAGAAAAGGGTTTTGGGTTAAACCTATGTTATTAGTGTTAGTTAGGTCCTTAATAGAGTTTTAATTAATTAAGGTTGGGTTAGTGCAAAAGGTGCTCCTCTAGAAGCTTCCTACCAAAAGACATAACTAGCCTCAACCCTAACCCTAACCCCATGAAAACCCTAAGGCTAATCTGGTCATTAATCCTCTCCCCTAATCTATTTAAGGGCTCTTATCCCAAAAACCCTAAACCTTAAGCTCAGCCCCCTTCCCAAGAAAACTACCAGCCCCCAACTACTTCCCTTCCCATTTCCTCTCCTACGTTTGGACTGAGGCAACCACTGTTACATCTTCCTCCTTCCTCTTTCATTCTCCTTCCTCACCTAAGCTACTGACCTTGTGTTGGGAGGAGTCTTGAAGCTACTGCAACTGCAGCAAGTGTCCTCCTCCTCTGCTGTGCTGAGTTCTCCTTAGAGCTGCTACAGCCACTACACCTTCTCTTCACTTCCTCTCCCTCATTTCCCTCATTTATGAGATTACTGTGTGCTGGGGCCACTGCTACAGCAGCTGGGTTATCTTCTTCTTCACTTCCTCTGGTTCAGCTGGGTTCTCTTCTATTACTCTTTCTCTCTACAAATCTCTCTCTCAAGCAAAAAGGCAAGTGCATCTTACTGTTAACTTAGAATATATGTTGTCTTTCCTTTGATTTCTGTAGTTTGATTTCATGATTGTCACTAATTAGTCATAGAAATTCTACCTGAGCTTAGTTGTTTGTTTATGGGATGGATTGGCATTGATGGATGGGGGTTTCACCCCCCATTTGGAAGATCAATGGGCCACAAGGTTGTCAATTAATGAGCATTAGAGTTGTTTGATGTTTGGAGATGATTTGGTGAAGTTTGGGACTGATTGGAAGTGATTTGGTGGAAAAACGGGTTGAAATGGAGAAAACCTGAAAACTGGTCTCAGTGCATGGCCGAGATCAGTGCATGGCCGAGACCAGTGCAGTGCAGTGCATGGCCGAGACCAGTGCAGTGCATGGCCGAGACCAGTGCAGTGCAGTGCATGGCCGAGACCAGTGCAGTGCAGTGCATGGCCGAGACCAGTGCAGTGCAGTGTATGGCCGAGTGCAGTGCAGTGCATGCCCGAGACCAGTGCAGTGCAGTGCATGGCCGAGACCAGTGCAGTGCAGTGTATGGCCGAGACCAGTGCAGTGCATGGCCGAGACCAGTGCAGTGCAGTGCATGGCCGAGACCAGTGCAGTGCAGTGTATGGCCGAGACCAGTGCAGTGCATGGCCGAGACCAGTGCAGTGCAGTGCATGGCCGAGACCAGTACAGTGCAGTGCAGTGCATGGCCGAGACCAGTACAGTGCAGTGCATGGCCGAGCTCAGTGCAGGACCAAGCTCAGTGACTGAAATTTCATGGAAAAGATGACCTGATACTTAGGATTTACAGTAGAAAATGTTTAAAGCTGGGACATCCATCTTTCTAGGGTTTTGGTGTATGCGGTCAATCACCCAGGCCAGGTGTTTGACCGGACACGCTGGAAACCTTTAGAAATGAATTAAGTCTTCCAGGAGGCCTGACTCAGGTTAGTCAGTGCACTCGGTTGATCCACCCGGCCAGGTGATCAACCGAGCTCACTACACATCAGGTTCACCTGGAAAACCCTGATTGTTCCAGTTTTCAACATTTAGGAGTTATGAACAGTTGTGGGGCCCATTGACCATCCAAATGAGCATTTATCGATGTCCTAAGCCCGAGTCAACGGTGTGGCTCAACCTTGACTCGCGGGGACCACTGTTTAGTGTTTTGGTTGATAATCTAAGATGATTCGACCTCTAAGAGTTGCCATAGATGCCATTAACTAACTAAGCACCAAATACAATGTTTTACGGCATTAATGACCTCGTTTAGAGATCGAATTACCGGAGATAGACCCGAACCTAAAGTGGCCCATTACCTAGGATTGGACCGTTGGATTTCCCGTTGATTCTCTGATTGAAGTTTATACTTCTTTATTATTGTTCTGTCATTCTTAGATCTTTAGATTAACTGTTTACTGTTAATTAAACATAATTGGAAGACCTGAACCTAGGGTATCTAGAGGTGACCCGATGGTGTGATTTCGGAGATTATTGACCCGTGTCTGTGTCTAGGCGGGCCCTTACTGGGCCTAAGTGTGGAGATGTGAACCCTTTAGCTTGAAGAGGTAGTTTCTATTGGACTGTTAAGTTATATGGTTTATAATGGAACTGTTTATCAGTAGTAGATGGATTGTTGCCTCGTTTGGACGGTTATAGACCAGGCCATGTACTGATGGGCCTTGGTATGGATCCAACGAGTGGGCCTGGACCTTGAATGAGATCCAGAGACTGTATTGAGATGTGTAGACCTCTTAGAGATATTGTTAGGACCTTGTTCACGCAAGGCAAAGCCTAGACAGACACAGACCTTAGAGTTATTCTTGAGTCGGCATGAACATTCACTCGGTTGATTTAAGCTCAGCCGGTGGACTGATCATCCTCGGTAGGAGCTAGTTGAGTATTGAGGAGCTATCATGATGAGCTGTGTGGTTAAGACGGCAAGGTGTCATACCGTGCCGATCTAGAGTGATGAGATGATGAGTTGATGAGTGATATTCGGGATTAGTTATTCCCTGGTGAGATTCCCCACCGCGACTGTGTTCAGTATGGGAGGGCCGCGGCATAATATCCCGCGGTATTCCAGTTCGTGTGAATGTGCCATCTTGTTTATAGTAGTTTAGATTTTCTATTTATACTGATTCCTTATGATTTAAATGCACAACTGCCTAGTTCATTTCCTTTGTTACTCATTTAATTTATGCACCTGTCTTTACTTCCTTCGATATATATGTGCTATGTTAGTAGTATGCTGTATCTTGCCAGATCGTTTAGATCTGACCCATTCTATGGTGCTTAGGCCTTGACCCAGAGATTCCCGACGACGCATTAGCCCTAGTGGAGGCACCCGTGGCAGGAGAGTACGCTTGGGGCCCGGCCGACACGGATGTCGAGCCGGAGGGCGAGGAGTTCATTCCAGGGTTTTGAGGGACATTGTTATTTTGGGTTTTTGAGAGATATTCTGTAGTGAGAAGGGTAGAATGAAAATGTATAACTTTGATTAACATTGAATCATTTTAATTAGACATATGTTCTGCTCATACTTTATATATTTATCGATACCTATTGCTTCCGCTTTGTTTAAATCGTTATGCTTCAGCAATATTAAATGTTATAACTATGTTGGTCAAAAAGTTTTAAATTGGACCTCACTGCGGCCTACGATCTTGGAAGTTCTCGGATTTTCCGGGAAGTAGCGCGCCAATTTCGGGTAGTCGAACGAGTATATCGGTATCCGGAATTGGGGCGTTACATTTTATGGTATCAGAGCCAGCTGGTCTCTAGGAAATAAAATACACTAGAAACCATAGGACGTAGTGAGGATTCGAGTGATGGGATACGTGTTAGGACGATGGATTGGGTAGAGTCAGTGTAGTCTTAGGTTTTGGACTTACCACCCCAGATGCCGAGTGCAAATCGGGGAGTGTATTTTGCTTGCAGATCTGATCGTGCTACCCATGCATGACTTCGACGTCATTTTAGAAGGACGGATCGATGAGGATGTGCATCGACTACCGGCAGCTGAACCAGGCAACAATGAAGAACAAGTATCCTCTTCCCCGGATTGACGAGCTCTTCGACCAGCTTCAGGGTGCGCAGTTCTTTTCGAAGATAGAGGCAGTGACGAACTGGGCGAGACCGAAGAATGCCACGGAGATCAGGAGCTTCCTCGGATTAGCAGGCTACTACCGCAGATTCGTCAAGAGTTTCTCCACGATCTCAGCACCGTTGGCCAAGCTGACACGGAAGGATGTACCGTTCGTTTGGTCCGATGCTTGCGAGAACAGCTTTCAAGAGCTGAAGGAGAGATTGACGACAGCACCGATCTTGTCTTTACCTTCTGGCAGTGGTGGATTCGTAGTCTTCACCGTTGCTTCAGGGACCGGTCTTGGATGTGTTCTGATGCAGGAGGGCAAGGTTATTGCCTATGGATCGCGCCAGTTGAAGGAGCACGAGAAGAAGTACGCCACTCACGACTTGGAGCTTGCAGCAGTTGTTTTTGCCTTGAAGTTGTGGCGGCACTACCTCTACGGCGAGAAGTTCGAGGTGCACTCAGATCATCGTAGTTTGCAGTACCTGTTCACGCAGAGCGACCTCAACAACCGGCAGAGGAGGTGGATGGAGTACATCAAGGACTACGACTTCCCCATCAAATACCATCCTGGTAAGGCGAACGTCGTAGCCGACGCTTTGAGCAGGAAGACCGCCCTCGTCAGTTTCCTAGCAGCAGAGGGTGTGTGGACCGACGTCTTCAGCAGCTTAGACGTTCAGTTCCAGCCGCTCAGCGAGAGAGTATTGCTTGCCACCATGTCAGCGTGGGAACCAGAGTTGCTAGGCAAGGTCAAGGACAGTCAACGCAACGATCCCAAGCTTGTCAGAGTGATCGAGCAGATTGACCAGAGGCCAGAGTTCAGATTGATTGGAGGAGTGCTCTACTATCAGGACCGATTGTGCGTGCCGGACATCCAGGAGCTGAAGGGCGAGATTCTTGCAGATGCACACCACAGCAGATACTCGATTCACCCCGGCAGCACCAAGATGTACCAGAACCTGAGGAGCTACTACTGGTGGAACAACATGAAGAAGGAGATAGCTCGCTATGTCTCCAAGTGTTTGACGTGCCAGCAGATCAAGGTCGAACATCAGAAGCCGCCAGGACTACTTCATAAGCTTGAGATTCCTCAGTGGAAGTGGGAGCACATCACCATGGACTTCATCGCAGGACTTCCAGCCACCAGGAGGCGCCACGACGGCATTTGGGTGATTGTGGATCGACTGACCAAGTCAGCCCATTTCTTGCCAGTCTCGATGAGAGCAGGACTCGATGTCCTTGCCAAGTTGTATGTGGACCGGATTGTTACTTTGCACGGAGTTCCAGCTTCGATTGTTTCGGACAGAGACCCGCGATTCACTTCCCATTTTTGGGAGAGTCTTCAGCAGGCCTTGGGCACCAAGTTGAGCTTCAGCACAGCCTATCATCCTCAGACAGACGGACAGACAGAGCGCACCAACCAGACACTCGAGGACATGTTGAGAGCCTGTGTCTTGGACTTCAAGGAGAGTTGGGAGGATTCCTTGCCACTTTGTGAGTTCGCCTACAACAACAGCTTCCATGCGAGCATCAAGATGGCACCGTACGAGGCTTTGTACGGGAGGAGATGCAAGACCCCAGTTTGCTGGGAAGAAGTTGGTGTCAGGAGTTTCCATGGTCCATCCATAGTCAGCGACACCAGCGAGAAGGTTCGGCAGATAGTTGAGAACCTGAAGGTCAGCCGCAGCAGACAGAAGAGCTATGCAGACAACCGGCGCAGACCGCTCGAGTTCGAGAAGGGAGACAGAGTTTTCCTGAAGGTTTCTCCGGCTAGAGGTACCCTGAGGTTTGGTGAGAAGGGTAAGCTAGTGTGGAGATATGTTGGACCCTTCGAGATCAGATCGAGAGTTGGAGATGTTGCATACAAGCTTCAACTACCGCCAGAGCTTTCAGGAGTGCACGATGTGTTCCACGTCTCCATGCTGAAGAAGTACGTAGAGGACCCGACCCACATTCTTTATCACGAGCCACTCGACATCCAGCCAGATGCTTCGTACGTCGCCAGGCCAGTTGCGATCATCGACACCAAGGAGCAGGTGCTCCGAACCCGAACCATTCATTGGGTGAAGGTTCAGTGGGAGCATCACACTCCGGAGGAGGCTACGTGGGAGCTACGCGACCAGGTGGAGAAGGACTATCCACATCTTCTACCTCAGGTATGTTCTAACCTTGTTTTTACATTTGGGGACCAAATGTTTTAAAAGGAGGGAATGATGTGAGGACCCACCCTTGGTGGGCC
The DNA here is from genome assembly GCA_038049695.1 of Cinnamomum chago. NCBI lineage: Eukaryota > Viridiplantae > Streptophyta > Magnoliopsida > Laurales > Lauraceae > Cinnamomum > Cinnamomum chago. The sequence goes on from CP142456.1 coordinate 2,615,042, forward strand.
CTCTAAAGGCTATTTTATAGACTAATTTATGCTAATCTATGTTAATTATTGGTTAATCATTGCTAATTATTACTAATTACTACTAATCTCTACTAATCTTTGCTAATCTTGTCTAATTATTAATTATTTGTGCTAATTAGGGGTTGATTAGAGAGATTGGTTAGATTCTCCTAAGTTTTTTGTTAGACTAGCTTAGTTGGGTTTATTTTTAATTAGAAAAGGGTTTTGGGTTAAACCTATGTTATTAGTGTTAGTTAGGTCCTTAATAGAGTTTTAATTAATTAAGGTTGGGTTAGTGCAAAAGGTGCTCCTCTAGAAGCTTCCTACCAAAAGACATAACTAGCCTCAACCCTAACCCTAACCCCATGAAAACCCTAAGGCTAATCTGGTCATTAATCCCCTCCCCTAATCTATTTAAGGGCTCTTATCCCAAAAACCCTAAACCTTAAGCTCAGCCCCCTTCCCAAGAAAACTACCAGCCCCCAACTACTTCCCTTCCCATTTCCTCTCCTACGTTTGGACTGAGGCAACCACTGTTACATCTTCCTCCTTCCTCTTTCATTCTCCTTCCTCACCTAAGCTACTGACCTTGTGTTGGGAGGAGTCTTGAAGCTACTGCAACTGCAGCAAGTGTCCTCCTCTGCTGTGCTGAGTTCTCCATAGAGCTGCTACAGCCACTACACCTTCTCTTCACTTCCTCTCCCTCATTTCCCTCATTTCTGAGATTACTGTGTGCTGGGGCCACTGCTACAGCAGCTGGGTTATCTTCTTCTTCACTTCCTCTGGTTCAGCTGGGTTCTCTTCTATTACTCTTTCTCTCTACAAATCTCTCTCTCAAGCAAAAAGGCAAGTGCATCTTACTGTTAACTTAGAATATATGTTGTCTTTCCTTTGATTTCTGTAGTTTGATTTCATGATTGTCACTAATTAGTCATAGAAATTCTACCTGAGCTTAGTTGTTTGTTTATGGGATGGATTGGCATTGATGGATGGGGGTTTCACCCCCCATTTGGAAGATCAATGGGCCACAAGGTTGTCAATTAATGAGCATTAGAGTTGTTTGATGTTTGGAGATGATTTGGTGAAGTTTGGGACTGATTGAAAGTGATTTGGTGGAAAAACGGGTTGAAATGGAGAAAACCTGAAAACTGGTCTCAGTGCATGGCCGAGATCAGTGCATGGCCGAGACCAGTGCAGTGCATGGCCGAGACCAGTGCAGCGCAGTGCATGGCCGAGACCAGTGCAGTGCAGTGCATGGCCGAGACCAGTGCAGTGCAGTGCATGGCCGAGACCAGTGCAGTGCAGTGTATGGCCGAGTGCAGTGCAGTGCATGCCCGAGACCAGTGCAGTGCAGTGCATGGCCGAGACCAGTGCAGTGCAGTGTATGGCCGAGACCAGTGCAGTGCATGGCCGAGACCAGTGCAGTGCAGTGCATGGCCGAGACCAGTGCAGTGCAGTGTATGGCCGAGACCAGTGCAGTGCAGTGCAGTGCATGGCCGAGACCAGTGCAGTGCAGTGCATGGCCGAGACCAGTACAGTGCAGTGCAGTGCATGGCCGAGACCAGTACAGTGCAGTGCATGGCCGAGACCAGTGCATGGCCGAGCTCAGTGCAGGACCAAGCTCAGTGACTGAAATTTCATGGAAAAGGGACAAAGATCCGAATCAAGGGAAGCTGGCGCCGAATTGGCATGGCCCGTTTAAAGTCACTTCCATCGCTGGGCGGTCAGCTTATCGGCTCGAAGACATGGAAGGACGGCCGCTACCGAGACCATGGAACGCGTCACACCTTAAGAAATTCTATTTTTAGTCTGTGTACTTGTACAACGCTTCTGGATTTAATGGAACTACATTCGTTCTCTATTTGTGGCGATCTGGTGACCTGACAGTGACAATGGTGTGAAGGTGGAGGACTGTCTAAGGTTGGCACCCAGCCACCTAGATGAGTTGCCGAAACGGCCCATGTCTAAGGTTAGCACCAGCCACCTAGACGAGCAGCCGAAACGGCCCATATCTAAGGATGGCACTCAGCCACCTAGATGAGTTGCCGAAACGGCCCATATCTAAGGATGGCACTCAGCCACCTAGATGAGTTGCCGAAACGGCCCATATCTAAGGATGACATTCAGCCACCTAGATGAGTTGCCGAAACGGCCCATATCTAAGGATGGCACTCAGCCACCTAGATGAGTTGCCGAAACGGCCCATGTCTAAGGTTGGCACCCAGCCACCTAGACGAGCAGCCGAAACGGCCCATATCTAAGGATGGCACTCAGCCACCTAGATGAGTTGCCGAAACGGCCCATATCTAAGGATGGCACTCAGCCACCTAGATGAGTTGCCGAAACGGCCCATATCTAAGGATGGCACTCAGCCACCTAGATGAGTTGCCAAAACGGCCCATATCTAAGGATGGCACTCAGCCACCTAGATGAGTTGCCGAAACGGCCCATGCCTAAGGTTGGCACTCAGCCACCCAGGCAAGATGCCGAGATGGCCAATGCCTAAAGTTGGCACTCAGCCACATAGGCGAGACGCCGAACTGACCGATGTCTAGGGGCTGGCACTCAGCCACCTAGACGCGAACAGAAGAAAGCAAATAAAAGCCAAACACAACACAAAGGAACACAGGAGACAAGTATGGGAAAAGAGGTCCGAAATTCATTGATAACATGATATTGAAACTTACATTTTCCATTCATTGCAATTTCTGGTCAAAACGATTCGAAACATGGAATACATTTTGTAAAGCAAGACAAAAAAAAAAAAAAAAAAATGGAAGTCAAGTTAAGTCGACGGCTTCGGCTTCAATTACGACCACAGCGGCTTCGGCTTGAGGAGCGGCTTCAGAGGGGTCGGGCGTCGGCTCAGCAGGGACTTCGGCAGGAGTGGCTGGGATTTCGGCTGGGGCTTCAACTGGAGGCGCGACTCCGAACTCGGGGAGGTCTTGATAAATCGGGTCATCCTCAGGGACGCCCATCTTCTTGAGCATAGCCTCACAGCCGAGTCGGAACAGCTTCGGACTGAGCGCGTCGATTTGATCAAGATAATTTTGCCCAGCGTCCTCAGTTCCGTCTAGGAAGGCGGCGTCGATCTCGGCCTGCCGGGACGCTCGGAGTTCCTCTTTTTCCTTCCTTTCCTGTTCAAGCTCGGCCAAGAGCCCCACCGACCTTTTCCCCTCTGCCTGGAACTTCCCTTGCCACTCGAAGCTCTCAGACTTCACCTTGCAGAGCTCGCTTGACATCAGATCGGACTGCGCGTTGAGCTCTGCGTTCTTGGCCGCCTCCGCCTTCAGCTCCTCCTTTATCGCCTGCAGCTCGGCCTCGGCCTTCTGCTTTTCTTCTGCAAGGCGGCTCATCCGGCCATCCTCCTCCGAGATCCTATCAATTACTATTTGGAGTCTCTGGACGGCCTGCAAGGGAGCAAGAGAATGAATCAGTACTACAGTAAAAACCCAAGGGAACAGCCATTACTGGAGAAGCATAAAGCTTACCGCGAGGGAGTGCTGCATCGTCCTCATTAGCAGCTGGGGACTGTCCTCGAGTTTGTGCCGCTCCATATCCTTGGGGAGCGCGCAAGCCCGGCCGAGAGCCGCGATCACTCCCGGATTCCCCACTAGCCTGTTCTCCGCGTTCAGCGGCCTGCCCCGCCGCAGCTCGAGATCTGGCGTGAAAGGCGCAGGCTCAACCGATCTCGTGGGGGCCGAGGTCTCGGGGCGATGCTCGGCCAGGGGAGTCACCTGGGCCGGCGCCTCCCCCGTGGCCCTCTCCCTTGTTGCCGAGGAGGAGCGCGATCGCTCCTGCTGCTCCTGAACGGGCTCCTTGCCTTTCGCCCTTTTTCTCGGCCTTCCGCTCTCCGAATCTGCGGGAGGACGGACCTCAGCTCTGACAGGAACGATAGCGCCAGAGGGGGTCGGTGTCGTGCGGGGTGCAGCTGCCTGTCTGCCGAGCACGGCGTCCGCCAGGTTCCGCGGTTGGTACGAGGGTCTGCGCCTCTCCATATCGTCGGCTTCGGCCTCGGCTCCGGAGGAATAGTCTTCAATTTCCCTTATCGGGATGCCGGCAAGCACGGCCACCGAAGCGGAAGCCTCCGCAACTGAAACGGGGCCGCTGGCTTCGGCTAGAACGAGATCTCCCGGGGGGCCCGACCTCCGTGTGTAGGACGCGTATGTCGGCTCGTACGCAAGGAGGGAGAAGGCAGCCCTGTTGTAATGGCCTCGGTAATTGTAGATGGCGTCTAGCCACTTCTTGTTCCGTCGCCAACGGTCAAACCGGGCGTCTCGCTGTCGTTGATGATGACCTGCAGAAGAAGAGAAGGATTATAATAAGAGCTAAGGCAAGCTAAGAGCATTCAAGTCCCAAGAGAGGGAATGGGGTATTACTCGGGGGTGTGCCAATGTATCTCGGAACCTGGACCCTCCTCGCGGATTCGGATTCGGCCGGACCAAACTCCCAATTGCCCGAGACAAACAATCGGTCGTCCCCGGCGTACTTGTTCGAATCCTCCAAGGCCGTGACGAGTGGCGAGCATTTGGCTTTCACCTGGAGGTAATATGTGCCGCCGTCTCGGGTCTTGCAGAGGTCGTAAACGTCCTCAATGTCATGGACGCCGAGATTGATTCCTAGGATCTTATTCATTTCGGCGACGCCCATGATTATCTTAAAACCGTTGGGCATCAACTGACAAGGGCAGAGATTCCAGGTTCGGAGGCATGACCGAAGTAGGGGATTGAGGGGGAATCTAACTCCTCCCTCGATGATGGCAACGAGAGGAAACGGCATCCATCCGTCACTGAAAGTATAGCCAGAGGTCCTTTCGGAGGCTTTTATCCGAACATCCTCCGGGATCGCAAACTTAGTCCTAAGTTGGGCTAGGGCTACAGGGGAGTCGATCCAATGGCTGAAAGCCCCCATTTTTAATCTAAGAAACCCTAACAAGCTCTAGAGGTCTGGACAGAGAAGGAACTGAGACGGACGAGATCCCAGGAAGGACTAGGTCAGAAATAGAAAAATAAAAAGAAAACCAGGGTAGGGACACTCACAAACTGTTGGCCCCTCACTGGTCCTCGCAGGAGAAGTTCTGGAAGACACTAAGGGGTCGTGGCGGAGGTAGTTCTGGCGACGGGGCGACGGAAGTCCTAGCAGCGAGAGTTCTGGCGAGCGGAGGTCCTGGCAGAGCTTCAGCAGGGTCAGGGAGCAAAAATGGTAGAGGAAGAAGACGAAAGTGAATATAAAGGGCAGGGATGGGCGCCATCCCGGAATTCGAAGCGAGACACGCGTGAGGTGTCGCCTCGGCTTGCGTCGCACGCCTCCTCGAAAAGACAAGGAAGCCTATCAGGCGATAACGCGTGGCGCTGTGGTGGTGATGGTCCGCCCTCCTATGCTGATCATAGCCTCCGCATTTATTACCCCCCTTTTATTATCTCTGGCAGACGAAGCAATGGCGGCGTCCGACGCCGCACGAACCAGAGTCCTTAACTAGAAGGCGAATGGAGGGTAAGCACTATCGGTTTCGGAAGATCGGTCCAGCTCCTAACCCTAGAGCCCGAGGAAGCCCTAGAGGTCAAGAGCTGAGGGGCTATTGTGTGGGGGCCATATCGCGAACCGATTCATCTTGAGCTCGGCAAGGGCACGCCTGTATCGGTCTCGGATCGATCCGAGACTACTTCGGTCTCGGATACCGCAGCCGACTTCGGCTAAACGTTATTCAGTTCGGCCATGCCGCCCCGCCCCGTCTCGGCTGTGCAAGACTACGTTTGCATCCATCAGCCACGGTTCTGTCAGGGCAGAGCCCAAGGAAGGTATCTGATGGGACTTCAGCCACCACCAGATCAGGGCAAGATCAGGCCCAATGTGACTAGCATTAAATGCAGCATGGGCTGATCGGACCCGCATTAAATGCAAGGAGGGCTGTGATGGACCTTCATTAATGACTTTGTGGGCTGACAGGACCCAGGTCCCATCACAAAGCCCACTGGCACCCTCACCAAGACGGTTCCATATAAAAGGCACGAGCCATACTGAGAGGGAGGTAAGCATTCTCTTCCAAACAACTACTCCTTCTTCTTCTTCTCCGATCGATTGCTGACTTAAGCATCGGAGAGCCCTGCGCTGCCCAGAGCCAGGGTCCTCTGACCTTTGTCTTTCTTCTCTCCTAGGTTCAGACCGACGCAGCTACCTCTTCCATGCATTGAGTAAGTCCTAGAAGGCTTCCTGATCTTGTGAGTATATTATTCTTGCACTTACAATACTAATCCACAGACTAAATAGCCGTTTGGAATTTCACAAATTCCAATGCTAGTACATAATATTTCCTGGGTTAAACCTACAACACCACCTTCAGGACCCAATAGCTGACCCACCTCAAACCCAAATATTTGCCACCGTCACCATAGCCGATTCATATTTAGGGTGGGATTCAAATGAAATAAATTGATAATTATATAGTGTTGTGTTAGGATTTAAGTGTTGGAAAATTCATTTGGATGGACAAAACTTGGGTCTATGAAATGTATTTTCTATTTATTTTAGATGGACCGTATCAAGCATGCAAAGGATCGAAGATCGTCCGAAGATTCAACGTGTCAGAGCTTCTTCAATCGGATCAGTTCATCCGATCGATCAGAGTCTGATCGATCGGTCCTTGGCAACATCCTAGTTATTTGGGTGTCCAATCGATCGAATGGTGGCAAATTTCATCTGAGTTGTTTCCAATTGTTGCAAAACTTCCAAATACTTCTCTTGTTGGAACCTAACTCTTCTACACTTATAACCAAGAGTTATCTAAAGACACCTTGTCTCAAACCTAGAGTTGTCCTTCATATATCTCTCATTGTTCTAAGCCCTAGAATATCCCCAGAGAGATTTCTTCCCTTCAGAGAGCTTTCGTGTGATTTATGTGATGAAGCTTTCTGCTTCTTGAGCCCCGTCCTCTACTTTCCAAGGCATGGAGATTCAAGTGCTGGAAAAGGTAAATAGCGTAGTTGTCAGCAATATCAGCTACGGTCCTTAGGTTATGTTCAACTGAAAATGATAGTGAGTATATCTTGTAACCTTTTATTTATATAGTACTTGATCTTTTTGTACCAATGTTAGGTCCCATGGTTTTTTTCCTATTTAGAGTTTTCCACGTAAAAACCGCGTGTCCATCTTTATGGTTGATTGATTAGTAATTTAGTTTATTACTTTCTTATTTTCATATAAAAATCTGTGTTGGGACCGTATATAATCTTAGGGTTGGATCTAGATTGACCCTCTTGGTTTTTCATGTTGTGGTAAAAGTTATTATATTTACATGGCATTTAGGTTAAAGCTATGGGCGGGAGCCGGAATCGAACCCAGAAGACAGACCCATTTGGCCCTTTCGATATAATCTTACTGGGTCTAGATCTTAGGAGCCAGAACTCAACCAGAGATTATTAGATGCAATTGGATCACAATTGGGTGAATTGGTCCTAACCCATTTAACTGGTCTAATAATTTGGTACAGGGACAATACAAGTATCTGGATTCTGGTGCCAATATCTTTATTCTATTGTGCCCGTGACTTGATTGAGCATGAGTATCATATTCTAGAGGTGATTCTGATCTTAATATGCCAATGGTTCTAATGTTCTTTTGAGGCTCCAAAAGGACCACTTCTCAGTTTAGGTAAAAGAAGAATCAGGTTCGCTGACTTTTTTCTTTTTCATTTTTTTTTTTTTGATAACGTAGGGTCCCTAACCCTTTGGGTCAGAATAATACCTATCGGCCCATGAGAGAAAGCGGGTAAAATTTCCCTGTGGCCCCAGTGTGGTAGTGTAGTTTTGAACCCACAACCTCCGAGTGCAAACCGTGGTCCTAGGCCAACTGAGCTACCCCTTGGAGTTAGATTCGCTGGCTAGTTAGGAATACCAAGACAAGAACATGCCTTGTTCCTTTCTCATTAAGATTCCAGGGTTGGACCAAAGACAAAAGGTGCCTGTGACTTTCCTGCCAATTTGGATGTATGTGTTGGACCCTACATCTCCTCCTAATAGATCAAGACACAAGATGATTAAAATAGTGTTATTCAGAAAATAAACTTAATTATATTAATGGGTATCAGTTGATAATTAGTTAATTACAAGAAATTGACAGCTTTGGGGCCTTAATTGGAATCCATAATCGACAATTTGAGGTTTGACTCACGAAAAGACAAAAAAAACAACAATTGAGGTTCAAGTTTGATTAAGTGAGCGAGAATGTTGTATTCCCATATGGAAACTGATATGAGATTAACTACTGGGATTTAGAAATTTTGATTTTTATTATCATTGCTGTTTGGATGCGAAGATTCTTGTTTACCACTTTTGAGATTTTCATTGATTTTTCTTAAATTCATTAGAAAAGTCTTGCTTAAATAATTATGCCTGGCTGGGTGTCCCTTTCATTTGTTTGGAAAGCGGAAAAAAAAATGTCAAACGCTAAATTAAGAGAACTTTCCATTTTATTAATTTTATTAGAGATTTTAGTGCTGTTGGGAGGTGTTCATTTGTTGCACTTTGGAGTTTAAACTTATTGCTTTCAGTAGACAAATAACCTCTTAATCATTTCAAAATCCAATTAAAAAAAATTTAAATATCGAAAAAACGACAACCATAAAAGATAAGGGGATAGCCACAGTAGCAACACAATAAAATCCTAAAACTTTATCATATAAATCCAAGATATTTATATTTTAATTGGTAATGAAATTTTTTATTAAAAATAAAAGAAACACACAAGCAAAATAACTCAGAAAAATGAACAGAAAAACCAAGTAAGGGGTGAACAAACTTGATACCAACACCAAAATAAAAATTACAAGCACTGATGATCCCAATGCTCATCTATGCATGTGGACCTTGTTTTTTTTTTTTTCAAATAGAAAACATGTTCTAAGTTTTTCTTCTGTTTATATGGTGGAACAAACCATATCTTATTCTTTTAATGAAACTGAAAGCCACACTTAATTTCCAGAGGAACAAGAAAAAGAACACATACCATATTCTTCTTGGTAAAAGGGATGAAAAACCATGCCCTGCATTTTTATTCCTAAGAACTTGAATTTTAAGATCTCAAATCAAGCCTTTTGATGTTTGAAGTTTGCAGACACTTGTGTGGAAAACGTTGAAAGAAAAGGGAAGCCCATGTTTTCTGTTAAAAAGATTTTCTACTGTGTTTTACTTGTTGGGTCATTGGCACTATATTGGTGAAGAAACAGGTAAGAAAATATAAGGTTTTGAAAGCAATTGAAGTTCCTATTTTAGTGTTTTGATTGTTGAAGGTGATGTAAGGCAAACCGGATTTACTGATCAAGAAAACAAGTGTGGGAAGTTTGGTTAGAGACCCAGTTTTAGCTCATGGGTTCAAGCCTTTTTTCATAATCATATGATGATAACACATGAGAACAGTTGGTCACTAACCTTTGATGCAGAGTTGTACTTCTTGAATCTCACCCATCCCGAGAGAGAGAGAGAGAGAGAGAGAGAGAGAGAGAGAGAGAGAGAGATTTTGTTAGGCAAACAATAGTATGGTCTTTGAGTGATTTTAAAAGGATGGGAAGAGAAGACAATGGAATGGTATTTGAGTGATTTTAAAAGTATTGGATACTGTGTGGGGACCTTTTTCATAATTCAATAGACGAGTATGATCTTGATAGCGGATGACAGTTAAGTTATTCTTAGTCTCGATCTCGCCCGTCTCGGTTCCTCTACGGGTTCGGTATTCGTTTCTGGCTAGCCTCGGGAGTACCGACTAGCCCTGTCTCGGTTCATTGCCCACACACCCGTCTCGGTCTCGGTGGCTTCAATCGACCGAGATACGCGCCGAATGTCGGTCATAATAAATGCCTGGCAGGGCATGCGCCTGATAAGGAGTTGACCTTATAATGTGGTCACGTCCGCAACCATACCAGGTATGGACTGATAGGACAGGGCTTGCACCTACCCCCATTAAGGGTACAAGGTATGGCCTGATGTGATGTTCCCTTTTTACCTACCCCCACTAAGGAAATTCCTGATGAAACCCAGTGCCTATATATATGTATGCAAGGTGAGTCCAATGGGAAGTAGAAAAAACCACATACACTTTCATGCTCTTTCTTCTCCAATCATCTTTGGCCTAGTAACTGAACTGATTTAGGCTTCGGAGGGCCTTTTGCTGATAACAGCCAGGGTCTTTGATCCTTCGTTCCTCTTCCTTCTCCAGGTTTTCTGCCAGCCAGACTCTCCCAAGAAGTCTTACACTACCTCAGTAAGTCTCAGATTTTTTGCACTTACAATTGGCACCGTCTCTGGGGAACGATTTAAAAACGCCATGCCTCCAAAAGGTAGGAAGGTCGTTGAATCATCCGAAGCTTTGCGGCTGTTGCCAGTGTTGGAAGAGATAACAACCCCATCTGGGGAGCAGATGCAACAAGGAGCAGCCCCAACACAGACATCGCCCATACTGGAAGAATTAGTGCAATCACGAGCATGATCGACGCAACAAGGAGCTGTATCAGCACGGCAGCCGCTGATATTGCAAGAACAACAACCGCCCACTTCTCGACAGAGGAGGCCCGGGGCCAAGTCCCGCCTAGGAGAAGCTCCCCCGTCAAGGACTTCAAAGAAGGCGACAGCGCCGCCCCGGAAGAATAACCAGCTAGCCAAGCGCCACCAGCAACGGGCACCGGTCACTTATCAAAGGAGACCCGAAGGTAGGTCTCGTCTGGCAGGGACTTCCCAGTGAAATAGGTCTCCGACACCTATTATCTCCCGTCGGTCCCATCTTGAGACAGAAAGGAATGGTGGAGAGGATGACTACAACCCTCTCATTGAGGATGTCAGAGCTCAGAATGCCATTATCCAGGAGAAAGACGAGTAGATCCGCCAACTCCAGCAGCAGCTACAAGAGAAGACAACGAACCAGAGACCACCTTCCTCACCTTCCCGGCTTCATTCAGACAGATAGGACTTGAGAGGGGCTTGGGACAACAAGAGGCGCCACAGAACCTACGAAGAAGGCTCGGGCAGTAGCCACCCGAGTAGCGCCCGAGGAGAATAGAAGCGAAGAACAAAAGACCGAGGCGATGTACCAGACTAGCTTGGCCAGTACATCAAACAGACTGTTCAGCAAAATATGGAGGTGACCGGCCTCACTTGGGACCGGCTGGATACTTACAATTGGGGAGTCTTGGTACGTCCCCCTTCTCCCGGGAGATAACCGACTTCCCTCTCCCCGAGAAGTTCAGCATTCCGAGGTTCACCCTCAATGACGGGACCTCGGATCCTTCGGCCCATCTCCAACACTTCACCCAGCGGATGTCAATCTGGGGAGATGTCGGACACTTGAACTGCAGAGTGTTCTCCTCCAGCCTCGGCGATCTCCCCCTCAGGTGGTTCTGCGCACTTCCAGAGGAGTCGATCTCTAGTTGGCGGTAGCTCAGAGGTTCCTTCATGGAGAAGTTCCAGGCACACAGGGTCATCCCCAGGACAAATAACGACCTGATGGCTTTGAGGATGAAACCAGACGAGAACATTACTCGATTCGCCAAGAGGTTCTAGACCGTTTATAGCCAGATTGAAGATGTCAACGAAAAAGTAGTCGTCATGTGCTTCAAAGAAGCCCTGCTGCCTGGCAACGATCTCCGAAAAGAACTCGTCCAATGTCCTGTGGCCACCATGAAAGCATTGATGACCTGGGTGAATCAGTTCATCGAGCAGGAGGAAGACGAAACCCAAGCCCGAGAGAACTTAGGCCTCAGGCATGAGAGCAGTCAGTGCCAAGACAGACCCCCTGTCAAGGACAATAAGCTGTTTCGAAGAGAGGAGAGGGGCCGCGATAGGGCCTCCTCGAATTCAGTTATGATCTCAACACCCACCTCGGGAAGCAAAAATAAGCTCAAACCCTCTGTTGACTCCTACAGAGCTGTGAATACATTCTTCAAGGAGCCGATCTATAGACTCCTCAACAAAATCAAGACAGAGCCCTTCTTCAAGTGACCGCCACCAATGAGAGGCGACCCCTCAACTCGAGACCAACGCAAGTTCTGTGCCTATCATAAACAAAATGGACACAGAATAGAAGATTGCATGTCATTTAAAGCTCATCTCGAGAGGCTCGTGAAAGACAAGCATCTGAAGGACCACATAAAGGAGGCGAGCAACAACAATGTCCGACCCCACCAGCACCGGAGCCACGAAGACGATGAAGAGCCAGATGGGATAATTAATGTCATACACCTAGCTCCCGCGCCAAGGGGAAGCAATCAAGCTCGTGCTGAGGCCAGGAGGGCCTCACATAATAAACAGGTGATGACAACCGAGTTGGAGCCCGCCGCGAAGAAAGCCCGAATAGAGAGGCCAAAGATCTGGCACTCGGAACAGGATTTGGAGGGAGTCCAGCTACCTCATAACGACCCACTGGTTCTCACCCTAAATCTGATGAACTACGTGGTGAAAAGGGTGCTTGTGGACCCCGGGAGTTCCTCGGAGATCCTATACTTCGACTGCTTCAAGAAACTGGGACTCAAGGAAGAAGACTTACTGGAATCACGCACTCCTCTCATAGGCTTCAACTCAAAACCAGTCTACCCCAAAGGGAGGATCTCCCCGAGGGTATAGATCGGAGGGGCCAGTATGCATACCGATTTCCTGGTGGTAGATGTACCATCACCCTACAACGTGATTATGGGGAGGAGTTGGCTGCATGGCATGGAGGCTGTACCCTCCACTCATCACCAGAAGTTGAAGTTCCCACTTGAAGGCAGGGATGGCAGAGTGAAGGTTAAAACGGTCAAAGGAAACAAGGAAATGGCTAAGCAATGCTTGATGGTCGCGACGCCTGGTAAAGCAGAGCCTTCCCAGATGCATATGGCCGAGCTCGAAGCCGAACTGGAGAACGTCGGCTGAGATCCCGAGCTAAAGAGCGTCGAAGATCTGACCGAAGTTAGAGTCGACCCATCTGATCCTGAACGATACTTTCAGCTCGAGAGCCAGCTCCCCAAGGCCGAGAAGGCCGAGTTGCTCGATTTTTTGCTGTAGAACAAGGAGGTCTTTGCCTGGACGCCATATGAAATGCCGGGTATCGATCACGAGAACATCTGCCACAGGTTGAACGTAGATCCAAAGTACAAGCCTGTGGTTAAAAAGGCTCGCAGGACGGGGATTCCACATACCAAAGCTGTGATTGAAGAGGTCGACAAACTACTAAAAGCATGGGAAACGGAGGGTCTGCGTGGACTTCACTGACCTTAATAAAGCATGCCCAAAGGACAGTTTTCCAGAACCGAAGATCGACAAGCTGATTGACGCTACAGCCGGGCACGACAGAATGAGCTTCCTAGATGCTTACCGGGGGTACCACCAGATCCCAATGTATGGGTCCGATGAAGAGAAGACCGCATTCATAACAACAAGAGGCATCTACTGTTACAAGGTGATGCCCTTCAAGTTGAAAAATGCAGGCGCGACTTACCAACGGCTGGTAACCAAGATGTTCCAGTCTCAGCTTGGCAAAATGATGGAGGTCTACATTGACGACATGGTCGTCAAGTCTGAAAGGACGAAGGACCACTTGGCCGATCTGCGTCAGACGCTCGACACCCTGACACCCTGAAAAAGTTCCAGCTCAAATTGAATGCGTCCAAATGAGCGTTTGGTGTTGGCTCGAGCAAATTCCTTGGAAGCCTCGTGACCAGAACAGGGATTGAAGCCAACCCAGACCATATCTCGGCGATCCAGGCAATTCAGAGTTCAACCACGACTAAACAGGTCCAAAGGCTCACGGGGATGGCCATTGCCCTCAATCGCTTTATCAGCTGAGCCTCAGACAAATGCCGCCCGTTCTTTCAACTTCTGAAAAAGAAGACAAAATTCCAGTGGACTCCGGAGTGCGACCAAGCCCTCCAGGAACTTAAAGACTATTTGTCTTCCCCCCTACTATCAACACCGAAACAAGGCGAGACCCTCTATCTGTACTTGGCAGTCTCGGACCATGCGGCGAGCTCGGTCCTCGTCAGAGAAGAAGACAAGCAGCAAAAGTCAATCTATTACACAAGCAAAATTCTTCTTGATGCTGAGACCAGGTATTTGCCATTAGAGAAACTTGCATTGACACTCATCAGCGCCTCTCGCAAGCTCTCCCATTACTTCCAGGCGTACACAATTGTGGTTGTTACAGAACATCCGCTCAAATCCCTTTTTCGGAAAGCAGACTTCTCTGGAAGAGTTTCAAAATGGGCCGTCGAGCTGGGGCAATTCGACATTCAATATCAACCCAGAACAACAATCAAAGCCCAAGTTTTGGCAGACTTCATCGTAGAATTCATCTCTCCCAGTTCGGCACCGAGCCAGCCCGACACCGAACTAGGGGGCAGTACGGGTAGAGAAAGCAACGGGGCCACGGGTGAAGCAACCGAGACCGAGTACGAACAGTCTTGGAAGCAACCCCTCGACTCAGCATGGAGAGTCTTCGTAGACGGGTCTTCGACATCGAAGAGAGTTGGCGTCGGCATAGTCCTCCTTTCTCCAGAAAACCTTGTCATTGAGCAGGCCTTAACGCTTGGTTTCAAGGCATCTAATAACGAAGCAGAGTATGAAGCACTAATCGCAGGACTCGATAGCGCCAAGATCCTTGGGGCACAGCAACTTGTAGTCTTCAGCGACTCTCAGTTGGTGACGAGCCAACTTAGCGGGGACTATCAGGCTCGTGATGAAAGGATGACAGCCTACTTGTCTCGTGCAAAGCAGCGTCTCTTTCAGTTCTAAAAAGCCGAGGTCAAATAGATCGGCAGAGAAGCCAACTCCCATGCGGACGCCCTTGCTAATTTGGCATCAGCTGTCGAAGCCGGGAAGAAAAGAATAGTTGAGGTGAGAACTTTGGAAATTCCAAGTATAGAGCTTCGACCATCTCGACAGATTCTGTGCGTCGATCTCGGTCCAAGCTGAATGGATCCGATCATCGCCTATTTGAAGCACGACCGACTTCCCGAAGATAAAAATGAGGCTCACAAGACCATGTTAAAAGCAGCTCGGTTTTGGTTGTCTCCGGATGACAAGCTCTATAGGAAGTCCTTCACTGGTCCCTATCTCCTATGCGTCCACCCGAGCATGGTCGAAGATTTCCTATACGAAATCCATGAGGGGATCTGCGGAAGCCACATTGGAGGTCGGTTGCTAGCCTACCGTGCCATAAGCCATGGGTACCGGTGGCCCTACATGCAGAAGGACGCACAGCTCTATGCAAAGAAATGCGAAAAATGCCAGAAATTCTCACACTCTCTCCATCAGCCAGCACAGGATATGAGCTCGCTCTCCAGTCCATGGCCCTTTGCTCAATGGAGATTGGACATTGTGGGGCCTCTTCACCTAACCCCAGGTAGTAAGAGATGGCTGATAGTGGCCACTGATTACTTCACCAAGTGGATAGAAGCAGAACCGTTGTCCTCCATTACCGAACACGACACCAGGAACTTCGTTTGGAAGAGTATCGTCACAAGGTTCGGAGTACCAAGAACCTTGGTCTCTGACAATGGGACTCAGTTCGATTCCAATTTCTTCAGGAACTTCTGCCAGGAGCTCGGTATCAGGAATCACTATGCGACCCCAGCTTACCCGCAGAGCAATGGCCAGGCCGAAATCTCAAACAAAGTAGTGCTTGACAAACTCAAGAAGAGGCTCGACCGAGCCAAAGGAAGATGGGTGGAAGAGCTCCCAAGCGTCCTTTGGGCATACAGAACTACCCCTAGGCGCTCCACCTCTGCAACACCTTTCTCCCTCGCCTATGGTATGGAAGTCGTGATCCCTCTTGAGGTCGGCCTCCCTACGTTAAGGTCGGAACTGTTAGACCAAGGAAAGAATGACATAAACTGGCTCGGGAACTCGATCTAGCTGAAGGGCAAAGAGATGCCGCTGCGGTTCGCCTAGCCTCTTACCAACAGCAACTAGCCAGAGGATACAATCAAAGGGTCAAGGAAATGAAGTTTTTAGTAGGAGAACTGGTGTTAAAAAAGATGCTCCCTGCAGACAAAAATCCTAATGAAGGTAAGCTTGCCCTGAACTGGCATGGACCGTTCAAGGTGATCTTAGAAGTAGGGAAATCAGCATATCGATTGAAAGACATGGAGGGCAGAGAATTGCCACGACCATGGAATGCCTCACACCTCAAGAAATACTTCTTCTGAAATGTACTAAAAAATGAATCAAATTCTTATGGAAGGACTTATTCTTATAAAATATTTGCCAGGTTTCCTTCCAAGTCATGGAGTTCGGTTCGGTCACGGGACCAACCCCCTCGGCTCGGTTATAGAACCAGCCATTTAAATCGCCAAGTTGCGGAACTCAGCGTTAGCTTGGCTACGGAACCAGCTGCTTTCGGTTCGATCACGGGACCAACCCCCTCGGCTCGGTTATAGAACCGACCATTTAAATTGGCAAGTTGCGGAACTCGGCGTCAGCTCGGTTACGGAACCAGCTGCTTTCGGTTCGGTCATGGGACCAACCCCCTCGGCTCGGTTATAGAACCAGCCATTTAAATCGCCAAGTTGCGGAACTCGGCGTCAGCTCGATTATAGAATCATCTGTTTTCGGTTCGGTCTTGGGACCAACCCCCCACGGCTCAATTATGGAACCAGTCATTTGATCAGCACCTCGATCTCGGCTCAGTTATGGACTGTTCAAGGTGATCTTTGGGCACGGTCATAGGACTAACCTCTCTTGGCTCAGTCGCGAAACCAACCATCTAAGATCGCCAGGTTACAACTGCCTAGGTCACCAATGTTAGGGATTTTGTATTTGCAATTTGATGGATGTATTTTCACTTTAGCATCATTTGAATTTTCACATATGCATTGTTTTAGAAAATCTTGAAATCTGGTTTTATACATGCATTGGTTTTTAGACTTGTAGAATTAATGATTTATGCATGTTTTGTTTTTAAACTTGGATGCATTTGTTTTAGAATCCAAACTCTTTTGAAAACCTAATTCTTTGTGCATTACTTTTGAGAAATCAAATTGAGGATTTAGGTTTGTGCCTTGCATACATTCATCATTTTCAGAATCATTTTTTTGTATGCATTTGAATGTGAAAAGAGTTTTTAGAAATCAAGCAAGCCATTGGATTTAAAGTTTCAAATCTTTTTAGGCTTTTTATGTTCATATTTTAAAAACCCTTAGAATGTTTTAAAACATGTTTTCAAGCTTGATTTAATGGCCCAAAAATTTCCAACCAAAATTACTTTAAAAAATACATTTTTGGGAAAACAGGACTTATACCGGCAGCCAAAACCACTTTTACCGGCGGTCACTGGCCCCCGCTAAATGTCGTTTTTCAAACGGTCATTTTTATAGCCGTTGTGTGTATGGGGTCGACCGGGCCCTGTCATGGGGTCGACCGGGCACTCGCAGAACTCAACTTTTTGAGTATAAAATGAAGTTCTTTCCTTTTCAAAAGTTGGAGATTTTGAAGACTTTTTGGAGGAGCTTTGAGACAAAGAAAATGGGATGAACTAAGAGAGACCAAAGGATCTTTTGGAGAGCTAATACTTGGATTAATGAAGTCAAATCTCTAAGTAAGCTCTACCTCTCTTAATCATAGGTTATATGCTTTGTTCTAATTTTTGGTAAATGATTTTAGCATGATAACTATGATGTGTTGAATACATTCTTCTCTTAATCTTTGATCTAATTAAGATTGGATTCCTCACTTTGTTTTCAATCCAAGTTGTTGTAAAAACTTTCTTAATCATGCTTAGACAAAATCTTTGTTTTTCTTTCATAGCATGAGTCTTCTACTTGGTTGAAACATTACTTGTTGTTTTCATTCATTTAAACATTAGTAAAATTAATTTGGTTTTGAAAACAACATTGCACATGTTCTAAGTTAGTCATTTTTATACAACTTGTGATTCTTTGATTTTCATATCATTAACAAGTTGTTTTACATACATGTGATTTGCATTAAACTTCAATCAAATCTTTTATGTGCATTAAACTTTGAAATGTTTTAAGCATATATTTGATTGAGCATTCTTTTTAAACTTGATTGAAGTTCTCACACACACACATCATGAGCATACACATTTGCATTCATTTAGTGTTTGTGTGAGTTTGTTATTCACTTTCATATCCGCCTATTTTAGAGGCAATTACATTGAGCTTGAATTGTATCTCTTAGAGTGATCTTTTGTAAAGACACTTTCTTAGAGAAATCTTTATTTGTAAAGGTTATTGCTTAGCCTAAGGAAAGCATCTTGTAAGGTTATTGCTTAGCCTAAGAAAAGCATTTTGTAAAGGTTATTGCTTAGCCTAGAAAAGCACATTGAGAGGTTGTTGTTTAGCCTAGAAAAACAACATTGTAAGGGTTATTGCTTAGCCTATTGAAAAGCATAAATAGTGGAAATCCGGTGGGGTGATTGGATCACAAGCCGGTAGTGGACGTAGGCATTGAGGCCGAACCACTATAAACCTTTGTATTGTGGTGCTTGCTTTTGTGGTGATTGTTTATTTTAGCTTCCGCATATTGTTTGATTAATCATCACATGTGACTAGTTTTTTGTTAAGAAATTAAAATTGGTCTAAATGGGTCATAGTTGTAGGACACCCTATTCACCCCCCCCCTCTAGGGTTAGGATCCTCAGGACTTTCAACCAAGTCATGGGATTTGGCATGCCTCTCAGACTAATTAAGACTCCGGCCCTACTGTACGAAGTTACAAAACTCGTCTTCCTGATCCGATTGTGAAACCAAGACCTTTAGGCTAGGACTATTTAAAACTAGCCCTCCCCTACTTACGGATTCAAATGAGGACCGACTTCAGGCACTTGTACACTCTAAAACCACATCCTATAACCGAGGTCAACAGTCGAAAGACCGACCTTAGCCACTTGGTTGAATCATAAAAAAGTCGTTCGTGGAAGAACAAAATGAACAAAAATACATACACAAGGCAAGAAGACTGAGATAGATAAAATTTTCATTTTTATTAATAAGAAAAGTAATTACAAATACATTTTCGTTACCCAGAAAGAAAAAAGGAATACATCATTTTGGGGCATCCCCTATCGCTGTTTTATTAGTGGGAGGGACCGACCCACTAGGAATCTCGGAGCGCGCCTTCTACTACGCCCTAAGGAGGAGGAAGAGGAGTCGGGGCTTCAGAACCTGGAGCTTCAGGAAGGGCTTAAGGAGGAGCTTCGAAAGCGCCAGAGGCGGGCTCTGGATTAGGGTCAGACAGGAGGGGATCAAACACAGGCAAATTCTCATAGATAGGGTGGCCTTTAGGAACCCCATACTGCTTTAACGCATCCTTGCCTCCCAGCTCGTATAGTATTGGACTCAGGTTTTTAATCTGAGCCTCATACTTGGCTGTTGCCCATTCCACGCCTTCCTTAAAAGAGCGGGCGACTTCGGCACGAGACGAAGATTGGATTTCGGCCTGTTCCTTCTGCAAGGACTCAATCTCGGCATCCTTTCTCGCTACCTCAGTGTCCCTCTTTGCCAGCTCGGCCTCCAGCTCATGCACCCGTTTCACCTTCGCTTCGGCCGCGCCCTTCAGATGGCTATTCTCAGCCCGCAGCTTTATGATTTCAGCCTTCGCCGCTTGTTGATTTGCTGCGAGCTCAGCATTCTTCTCCTCCATCTTCTTTAATTCTCCGGCGCTGGTTTCCAGTGCGCCTCCCAGTTTCCTCTTCTCCCCCTCCAACTCGTTGACCCTCGCGGCAGTCTTCTCGGTCCTCTCCAAGATAACTTGTAGCCTCTGTACATTCTGTAGAAGACGAGAAAACACGTTAAGTCAAATAGCCAAGACACAACACCTGGCGAAACAAGGAAATTAGGCCGCACCTCAATCGATGCCCTCATCGATGAATAAATGAGGCTCAGCTGACTGGCCTTATTATGCCTCTCCATGTCTCTCGGGAGATCACAGGCCATGCCGACCGCCGTAATGGTCCCAAAGTGCGTGCCAACCTGGTCCTTGACATTCAAAAACTGCCCGGGATTAATCTGCAAGTCGGACTTGAAAGGGGCAGGCGGTATGGTATGCATGCAAGGTGGAGCCGTCCCGACGGGCTGCTCCGACTCGCCCTCCACCCGGGGCCTCTTCTCAGGGGGGGGCTCTCTCCCTCCTTCTCGGTCTCAGTCGGCCTTCCCCGAGCCTCCTTGGCAGCCTCCTATGGCCTGCTCTCTTCTCTTGAAAAGGCCCTGGGGCACTTTTCTTCTTCAGAGACGAGGCCCCGGCTACATCAGGGGTGCCAGTGGGCGCGCTGGCAGAAGAGCCAGAAGCGGTACCGGATCCGCTGGGGGCACGCTATGAGGAAGGCGCAGCTCGGCCCCTGAAGATCATCGCCCCCAGATCTTTTAGTGGAGGGCGTTGTCCATCCATCTCTCCTTCCACTACTCTTTCTTTTTCTGAATCTGAAGAGGAGATGTCCTCCACAATCCTGATCGGATTGGAGGCCTCAACCACCGGAGGATCATGCCGTTGGTCTCGGCTAGTGCGAGTACCACCTCTCTGATCGGCCTGCTGGGAATCTCGAGCTTCCTTTTGATATAGGACTGGTACCTCGGCTTATACCCAAGTAGAGAGAATGCGGCTCGGGTCTCTTAACTGTGATAGTTGTACACCTTCTGGAACCAGGCCTCGTTCCTCTTCCAGCGGTCTAAGGAGGCCTCCTTCATTCTTCGCTGGATGCCTACACAAGAGAGCAAGAAGGAAACGTTAGCCCGGCGAAATGATGCATAAGATGAACACAACACCCTGAAGGAAGTAAATATTTACTCGGGGGAGTCCCGGGTTTCCAGGGGATCTGGATTCTCCTCGCCGCTTCAGCCTCGGTCGGCTCGTACTCCCAGTTCCCCGAAACAAGCAGACGCTCGTCCCCTGCATACTTTCTCGAATCCTCCAGAGCAGTCACCAGGGGCCGACTTTTCGCCTTCACCCGGAGATAATTGGTATCCTCGTCCCCTGCCGACTTACAGATGTCATAGACATCTTTAATGTTGTGCACGCCAAGGTTAATATCGAGGATCCTGTTGAGCTCGGCGATGCCCATGATTATCTTAAAACCATTAGGCATTAACTGGAAAGGGCAGAGCCGCCAGATGCTTAGACACGATCTAAGAAGGGGGTGAACGGGAAATCTAACCCTACCTTCAATAATCGATACTAAGGGGAAGGGCATCCACTTGTTGAAGTGAAAAAGGCCGTCCGCGCCGCCCTGAGGGTCCATCGACTTCACTAATACATCATCGGGTATACTATACGCATTTCTAAGTCCTTCCAGGGCTTGGGCATTCTCCACCCAGTGATTGTAAATTCCCATGTCTAAAAACTAAAAGGGGGCGACAGAGGAAACTCAAAACCCTAGAGGGCGAGCTAACAGAAATCCTAAAGAAGGACTCGAGGAGGAAAACAAGTTAAGAGGAAAGAAGACTCACAGAAAAAGGAAGGGCGAAAGATTCGAAAAATGGAGATCTCTCGATTCGTTAAGTCTTGGTCTTGGCAAGGTATCTTCTCCGGCAGAGTTTCGTTCCAGGCGAAAGCAAAGGTGAGGAAAGGAGAAGGGGCACCCCCCTTTATAGAAGGGGAGAAGCGTCTTTTAAAAGTACGCGTGCGAAATGACGCTTCGAACATTCCACATGTCGTTTCGGTTCGAACAACAACCATGCAGAAGAAGTCGCGTGGCATCGCCAGTTCGCCCCCACAATAACTCTAGCACATCATTAACTGCCTAGGGCACATGAAGCGACATACGCGTGTCCGGGCAGGCGAAAACAATGAAGGCACATCATTTATTACCTCGGGCATACGAAGCGGCATTGTGATAAGGATTGAGCACCAGCAGACGTTAGCAGTCACCATCGAAATGGAGTCTGGGCACAGAAACGTTCTTAACTCCTGACCTCAAAGTATAGGGAGATTCCTGGAGGTCAAGAGCTAGGGGGCAATTGTATGAGGACCTTTTTCATAATTCAATAGACGAGTACGATCTTAATAGCGGATGACAGTTAAGTTAGTCTTGGTCTCGGTGCCTCCACGAGTTCGGTATTCGGTTCTGGCTAGCCTCAGGAGTATCGACTAGCCCTGCCTCAGTTCATTGCCCACACACCTTCTCGGTCTCGGTGGCTTCAATCGACCGAGATAAGCGCCGAATGTCAATCATAATAAATGCCCTGCAGGGCACACGCCTGATAAAGAGTTGACCTTATAATGTGGTCACGTTCGCAGCCATACAAGGTATGGACTGATAGGACATGGCTTGCACCTACCCCTACTAAGGGTACAAGGTATGGCCTGATGGAATGTTCCCTTTTTACCTACCCCCACTAAGGAAATTCTTGATGAAACCCAGTGCCTATATATATATATGTATGCAAGGTGAGTCCAATGGGAAGTAGAAAAAAACACATACACTTTCATACTCTTTCTTCTCCAATCATCTTTGGCCTAGTAACTGAACTGATTTAGGCACCGGAGGGCCTTGTGCTGACAACAGCCAGGGTCTCTGATCCTCTTCCTTCTCCAGGTTTTCAGCCAGCCAGACTCTCCCAGGAAGTCTTACACTACCTAAGTAAGTCTCAGATTCACTTACAGATACCTTTTATGAGAAAAAAAAGAAGAAAAGAGATGGGATGCAGAGGTTGACAGAAGCTACTCTTTATCTACTGTGTATGTGTCTCACGTTTTTTATCCACTGTAGATGTGTGTCTCACGTAGCGCCCTGTACCGTCATCATGAAATGTCATGCAGTAAATCTTCGCCTCTAATTCAATGAACTGGACCTTCGTGTTTTAATCTATCAAAGCCACAGGTCATGGTCACCCCAGTGCAATAGCATCTGCAAAGATCAGGGCCGGTTCTGAATTTTTCAGGGCCCAGGGTAAGAGTAAAAATTAGGCATATATATATAGGATGAGGGACACTCCCCTTTTTGGAAAGTTTCAAGTACAAAAGCACTTGGAGAAGAAAAAATTATAACAAAAAATCTAATGTTACTAACCTGAAGGAGTGGACAGGGCCGGCTCAAGACAATTTGAGGCCTAAAACGATAATTCTAAATGAGATTTTTTTATTTTTTAATATTATTATAAATATTGTATTTAAAATCTGTTTTTTTAGCCTTTTGTAATGCAAAATTACTAATTAAATAGGCCTTTTTCCAGTGGGGTCGTTTACTTTTAGAAAGTCTAAAAAATATTATGTAGGTTCAGATCCATCAATGGGCCCACCTTTGGAATAGATTTAATAATTTTAGGGTGATCGAACAGTTGGCTCATTGATGATTGAAACCACATGTAAAGGACTAAAGGGATCGGACCGCTAGAAAGTGTTCTCTTACATTTGTCTGACTTCAATGGGCTGAATTCAGGCTCCACCTGAATTCTAGTCTAAAAATCCAACTTTGAAATAGATTCTCCACTTAAAGTCCCATCATTTTTTCGTTCACTGGGCTTTTACAGTCAAACTCTAGGAAGTGGAACATTTTATTAAGTGTGATTTTTCATGTCTTTTGGATAAGGATTGCAACTAAAGTCACAACAGTACGTTGTGCAAGCGCAATAATCTATTGTAAGTCTAGAACAATAAAAAAAATATATGGAGAGAGAGACTGCGACGTGTAAAGGCCCTTTACATTGTCCCTTTTATTACAAAAATTAAAAAAGAAAAGAAAAAAGTATGTGGTCAGGGGGGGAGGATGAGTCAGTGATGGAGACAGCTGATGGGATGGGAGTTTGGGAGCTCAATAAGCTCATGTCCCAGTCCCCCAGGAACCCTGAGAGTTGTGTAAAGGGAAGAAAAAACATCAAAAATGCATACCAGCCTTCTAGCTAAAGCAGTAGAGCATTCAACAGTTCCTTTTCTCGACGCATCCATATTGCAACGGCGGCATTTGTAGATGGGTAATTAGGAAGAGACTTCTAGAGTGCGAGACTGAGGTCTGAACAAATCCTCTTAGATTGAAGGAATCAAAGAAGAATACAGAGGAGAAGATGTAGAGGAAAAAAAAGGTGCAAACGTGAAGATTTTCAGAACTTGCTATTAGGTTTTTTTTTTTTTTTTTAAATGACAACTACGAGAAAAGTGGCTTTGATATTTTTTTAGACGTGAAAAAATAGCAATTACTTCTCTTTTGGAATGTGAAAAGATGCAGTTGGGGCCTTATTATTTTGGAGATAAAAGGACGGCCGTTTGCATTTTTCTTTTTGGAATTTGAAATATGCTAGTTGGTTTAATTGGGGTCCAAATTTTTGGAATTGAAATAAATACAGTCGCGATTTTATGACGTTTTTGGGCCCCCCTGAAAAATGGGCCCAGGGCGAGCGCACCTACAGCCCCCCTCAAGGGCCGGCCCTGGCAAAGATTTCATTTCGATGTGTGTTCACATTATCACTTGATCATGTGCAACATGTTAGCAGATGGTGACAGAACTAAGAAATTTCCCTTGGGGGAGCCATCAAGTAAAGAAAAACTCTTGAGTCTTGAGAGAGCCATATGGAAAATATGCGTAACTTCCTAAAACTTTCAGGGCTGAGAACAATTGCAACTTCTGTGAAATTTATTTTACTCAAACATACAATTTGTTCATTTCTCCAGCTGCCTTATCCATCTCTCTCTCTCTCTATATATATATATATATATATTTAAAGGAAATGTGCTTTGTTTTTCAAAAAAATACAAAAAATAAGGAGTTTGGATGGTTTTAATTTCATATAAATAAATTTTCTTGCAGCTTCCCCTCCTTGTCAGATGCCTATTTGACTATGGTCTACTTTATTCTTTTAGTTTGAGAAACAGAGGGAGAAACGTACTTCATTTTATCGATGTACTTTCATGTCAAAAATATATCCTATTGTTCATGTAATGCAAAAGGTACATTTCCAATGGGAATCAATAGTTTAATCCAGATTTATGGAGGTCCATAACCTCTCTTAAACAAAGTAGGTCTTTGTTATCCAATCATAGGGAAAACTCACTATATTAAAACATGAGCATCATATTCTAAAGGTGATTCTGATCTTAATATGCCAATGGTTCCAATGTTCTTTAGAGGCTCAAAAAGGACCACTTCTCAGTTTAGGTAAAAGAAGAATCAGGTTCGTTGCCTTTTTTCTTTTTCTTTTTTTTTCTTTTTTTTTGATAACGTAGGATTCCTAACCCTTTGGGCCAGAATAATATCTACCGGTCCAGGAGAGAAAGTGGGTAAAATTCCCCTTTGGCCTCAGTGTGGTAGTGTAGTTCCGAACCCACAATCTCTGGGTGCAAACCGTGGTCCTAGGCCAACTGAGTTACCCCTCGGGGTTAGATTCGCTGGCTAGTTAGGAAGACCAGGACAAGAACACGCCTTGTTCCTTTCTCATTAAGATTCCAGGGTTGGACCAAAGACAAAAGGTGCTTGTGACTTTCCTGCCATTTTGGATGTATGTGTTGAACCCTACATCTCCTCCTAATAGACCAAGACACAAGATGATTAAAATAGTGTTATTCAAAAAATAAACTTACTTATATTAATGGGTATCAGTTGATAATTAGTTAATTACAAGAAATTGACAGCTTTGGGCCTTAATTGCGATCCATAATCGACAATTTGAGGTTTGACTCACGAAAAGGAAAAAAAAACAACAATTGAGGTTCAAGTTTGATTAAGTGACTGAGAATGTTGTATTCCCATATGGAAACTGATATGAGATTAACTACTGGGATTTAGAAATTTTGATTTTTATTATCATTCTTGTTTGGATGCGAAGATTCTTGTTGACCACTTTTGAGATTTTCATTGATTTTCTTAAATTCATTAGAAAAGTCTTGCTTAAATAATTATGCCTGGCTGGGTGTCCCTTTCATTTGTTTGGAAAGCGAAAAAAAAAATGTAAAACACGTTTGTGTACATGTAATTTCCGTGGAAATTGGAAATTGCCACATCAGCAAAATCCATGGGTTTCAAATTCTTTAGAAAAGTTTTTCCGCGGAAGTCAAGATTTTATGTTTGGTGTAAAAAGGTATTCCTCGATGAATTAGTGCTAATGTTGTTTGGTGCAACTATGGATTTCTTTAGTGAAAACTATTCGGTGGGTGGGTTGGTATGTGTGTGGGGTGGGTGGGGTCGGGAGGGGAAGAGGAAGAAAGAGGGTGGTTGGGTGGAGTGAGGGTGAGAGAGAGGAAATTGGGGGGTCGGTTTTCCGTGGAAATAGACTTCCCATACCCCCCCATAGGAAGTCTATTTCCATGGTTAGGAAGAAAAAAACTGACGTGGCGAAAAAACATTTCCGCGGAAAACTGCCGCACCAAACACATGAAAAAGAAGTTTTCCGCAGAAAACTACAACATTTTCCGCGGAAATGGGCTACACAGACATGCCCTAAATTAAGAGAACTTTCCATTTTATTAATTTTATTAGAGATTTTAGTGCTGTTGGGAGGTGTTCATTTGTTGCACTTATTGCTTTCAGAAGACAAATAACCTCTTAATCATTTAAAAATTCAATTAAATTTTTTTTTAAATAGCGAAAAAACGACAACCATAAAAGATAAGGGCATAGCCACAGTAGCAACACAATAAAATCCTAAAACTTTATCATAAAAATCCAAGATATTTATATTTTAATTGGTAATGAAAATTTTTATTAAAAATAAAAGAAACACACAAGCAAAATAACTCAGAAAAATGAACAGAAAAACCAAGTAGGGGGTGAACAAACTTGATACCAACACCAAAATAAAAATTACAAGTACTGATGATCCCAATGCTCATCTATGCATGTGGATCTTGTTTTTTTTTTTTTAAATAGAAAACATGTTCTAAGTTTTTCTTCTGTTTATATGGTGGAACAAACCATATCTTATTCTTTTAATGAAACTGAAAGCCACACTTAATTTCCAGAGGAACAAGAAAAAGAACACATACCATATTCTTCTTGGTAAAAGGGATGAAAAACCATGCCCTGCATTTTTATTCCTAAGAACTTGAATTTTAAGATCTCAAATCAAGCCTTTTGTTTGCAGACACTTGTGTGGAAAACGTTGAAAGAAAAGGGAAGCCCATGTTTTCTGTTAAAAAGATTTTCTACTGTGTTTTACTTGTTGGGTCGTTGACACTATATTGGTGAAGAAACAGGTAAGAAAATATAAGGTTTTGAAAGCAATTGAAGTTCCTATTTTAGTGTTTTGATTGTTGAAGGTGATGTAAGGCAAACCGGATTTACTGATCAAGAAAACAAGTGTGAGAAGTTTGGTTAGAGACCCAGTTTTCTCTCATGGGTTCAAGCCTTTTTTCATAATCATATATGATGATAACACATGAGAACAGTTGGTCACTAACCTTTGATGCAGAGTTGTACTTCTTGAATCTCACCCATCCCGAGAGAGAGAGAGAGAGATATTTTGTTAGGCAGAAAATAGTATGGTCTTTGAGTGATTTTAAAAGGATGGGAAGAGAAGACAATGGAATGGTCTTTGAGTGATTTTAAGAGTATTGGATACGTTTTATGAGAAAAAAAAAAAAAAAAAAGGGATGGGATGCAGAGGTTGACAGAAGCGCCTCTTTATCTACTGTGTATGTGTCTCACGTTTTTTATCCACTGTAGATGTGTGTCTCACGTAGCACCCTGTACTGTCATGCTGTAAATCTTCCCCTCTAATCCAATGAACTGGACCTTCGTGTTTTAATCTATCAAAGCCACAAGTCATGGTCACCCCAGTGCAATAGCATCTGCAAAGATTTCATTTCGATGTGTGTTCACATTATCACTTGATCATGTGCAACATGTTAGCAGATGGTGACAGAACTAAGAAATTTCCCTTGGGGGAGCCATTATGTAAAGAAAAACTCTTGAGAGAGCCATATGGAAAATATGCATAACTTCCTATAACTTTCAGGGCTGAGAACAATTGCAACTTCTGTGAAATTTATTTTACTCAAACATACAATTTGTTCATTTCTCCAGCTGCCGTATCCATCTATATATATATATATATATATTTTTTTTAAAGGAAATGTGCTTTGTTTTTCAAAAAAACACAAAAAATAAGGAGTTTGGATAGTTTTAATTTCATATAAATAAATTTTCTTGCAGCTTCCCCTCCTTGTCAGATGCCTATTTGACTATGGTCTGCTTTATTCTTTTAGTTTGAGAAACAAAGGGAGAAACATACTTCATTTTATAGATGTACTTTCATTTCAAAAATATATCCTATTGTTCATGTAACGCAAAAGGTACATTTCCAATGGGAATCAATAGTTTAATCCAGATTTATGGAGGTCCATAACCTCTCTTAAAGAAAGTAGGTCTTTGTTATCCAATCATAGGGAAAACTCACTATATTAATGTTGGACCTTTGTCTTAGTTTGTAATTGTTGTTAAACCTAGGATGTTGGCATGGTGTTTGAAGGTAGTATGGTGAAGGTTGCAGGCATTCAAAGTGAAATTGGGCAACTGCATATTCAAGTCATATCAGTTAAGCATGTTGTTATGCTTATATCTTCTTATCTAACATCTGAATCAAAAAGTGGTCAACATGACTTTTGTGCATCAGTGAGAGAGATTGATTTTTGGTTTTGGAATTAGGTCGATCTGACTTCAGGTTTTGAAGTTATGAATTTTCTACTGGAGACAGCTCTGCTTCATTCAGATTGCTGTTTTTCTGTGACCAGTCAGCTTCAAGGTGATTTTACACTACTTTCCATTCAATCTGGGTTAAATCTCAAAACATAAAAGTTGTAGCCCTCTGATAAATCTTTCATTTGGACAAGAATCATGTTGTTTCGAGTTCAGAAGAGGAAGTTATGAATTTTCTACTGGAGACAAATTCTGCAGTTTTTCTGCACTGCGAGATTAATTCTTCTTGATACTATGTTGTGGGTCCCATTATGTGTTGGAATGTAATCAAGATGGCCCATCAGATTCATCTGACTCAAATAGTAGGTCAGTCTAGTCCAAATGAGGAACTTCTTGTTGGGTCTTTTGTTTGGCAAGAAAGTCAACAAAATATTCTTCATATCCTTTTTAATTGTTAGCAACTTCTCTTATTGGCTAGAGATCCAACTTTTTAGGATCTGAGATATATGCCTTGAAAACTGAGTGTTAAGAAAAAAGAAAAACTACAGGGAAGACGTGCAGTGAGTGAAAAACAAAAACAACAGAGAAGACGTGCAGCTGTGTGTTGAATGATTGGAGTTTTTCTGCAACAATGGGCACCGGTTGTTTTCTTCATTGATTGACATACAGTTTTTAAGGAATCCAAAATAACAACTGCTGTGTAGTGAGGGGCAATTTCTGAAATAGTAGTGGGCTCGTTTTGAGAAAATTGCAGAGTATTGTTTTCAAAGAGAAGAACCTACAATGAAGAACGGTTTCAGGTTGGTTATTCGTGGATTTGTTGCATCAGAATTTAAATAAATTCTTTTTTCTGCAATAGATCTGTCTTGCATCTCTACATAGTGCAGAATTATGAATAGTGGTGTGCAAGTTTCATTGTGGTTTCCTTGTTGGGTTCTACTGCATCTGAGATTGTGTTGAATTGTTTGGATCAGACGAATATTGTAGGTGTTTGTTTTGGCTGATTGAAAATATTGCAAAGCATCTGCATATGCTATATTTTTGTGTTGAAGTTCTATAAGGCATTTGTGTATGCCATTGAGATATTATTGTAAGACACCTGTGTGTGTTAGATTATTTGATATCTTGTAATCACTCAAGTTGGGGCTTGAGTGTAGGGGTTGGTGCTCCTGTTCGTTGTTGCGGGCGAAAATTGTAAAGGGGTTGGTGCTCCTAGCAATGGGTGCTGCTAAATAGTGGAAGTGTGCACTTTGCACACCATGGACGTAGCCTGTGGGTGAACTACGTAAAAATCTCTTGTGTTCTCTTGTGATTGTGTGATTGCCTGGTTGATTGCTTAAGAAAGTGCTCATCTAATTTGCAGAATTAAAATTGAGATAAATTCGCAGAGAAATGTGCTCATCTAATTTGCAGAATTAAAATTGAGATAAATTCGCAGAGAAAAGACAGTCACTGATTCCCAACCCCCCCCCCCCCCCCCCAGTGACCAATTGAACCTAACAATTAAAACAAGCAGCCAGGCACCCCGCCGAAGGCTTAGTGGTAAGGCATATTACTTTCATGGAACGATCTAGGGTCCATCCTCAATATCATGGTTGGAATACCACTTGGTTGCAACCCCAAAAAAAAAAAAAAAAAATCCTACAATTGATCTTTAATATGGGAGTTGGAATACCATTCCCTTGCCAGTAAAAAAAAACAGAAAAGAAAAGAAAGAAAGAAAGAAAAGGCAGGAACCTTCTCCTTCTTCTCTTAGTAATAGGGGCAGAACTAGGATATAGGAAAAAAAAATCTTTTAGAGGGTGGGGGTTGCATTGCTAAAAATAGCTTTAAACTTTCACTCATCTAAAGGGTTTTTTTGAAAATTTCCTTTGACCTAGGTCTTGATTTTTGGGGGACTCGGCTGTCAATTTGGTGGCCTGTAATCATCAATGCTCCCTTTAAACGAAAGGCCAAACTAGTTATTCTTGGAGGATTGATTGATAGCTTTCAGAGCTTGGTTTCAAGTCAAATGAAGGAAGGCTGATTCTAGTCGACTGTGAACTAGTCATTTGCAACCTCAGATGGGTAGAATAAAGCAATGGTGAAGAAGCAGATGATAAGAGGGGAATATTTTACTACTGAAAGGACTGGATATGAGCGCATGCAGACCAAGGCCCACTCAAGATGCCCCTTTATTAGTGGGGTGGGTTGCATGAAAACCAGCCTTTTAAGATGATCCTAGCCCTTGATTTGAAAGCCATAAACCTTATTGGTCTTTTAACCATATAATTTTTTTTAGATTCAATTCACCGGACCTAGTACCAGATCATGATGGAATGAGAGTGTGAAAGGGCCTACACTGATCCAAGATCCAAAAAGCCGGACTGCATATATGCACAGTAGAAAATATCATATCTCAGATGATTAAACAGTAAAATAAATAAATATTTCAATGCAGAAGTGTTGTTAATTTAATGCTATGGTTGTTATCTAAGCACATCTGGTGATTGAGCCGTGGGCCATTAAATGTGGGTCCCACCACATGGATGGTTGCCTAGATGATTAGAGCATTCCAAAGGGTTGTAACTGTACTGCTGGCAGTGGACTCCACCAAATGTTACAACACTTTCCAATTCACTGTACTGAAACAGTGGCCAAAGATGGCATTTCTTGGGAAGAAGGGCAAAAGATATGGACCTGACAGTGTACATTGGTTTTTGCAATTCCTTGATATGGCACTTCTACTCACAAGCAGCGACTCCATCTGCCCCCAGACCCTGCATTTGTCTCGGTGGTTGTCTTCGAAGTATATATCTTTGATTGGGGAGGCATGCCACAATACTGATTCAGTTGGTAGTTCAATGATGTCCTCACTTTTGTGTAAATCTACACCCTTTCAACTTTCGACCCAACTGTAAAATCACTCCACAAAGTGGATTGGGGGTATGGATCTTCTCTTTGCATGATGTTGGCTACCACACAAATGAAAGGACATCCCCATAGAATAGGAGGCACTCAAATTTCACATCAATTGGCCAGTCTTGGGTTTATCATGCATGTGCAAAGTACCCCAATGCAGAAAACCCTCCTAAACTGACCTTCCTGATCAGTTTGGTGTAAGTGGAGATGCTGATGGGCTCATTGATGCAAATTTAAAGAGGGGGCACTTACTGGTACGCCACCAACCCAAAACAACTGTAGCAAAAACAGATGACATTCTAAGTCATCAGATTTAAGTGTATGAAACAGCCTGAAACAAGATTAAAAGGAAGCTCACTATTATTGTTATCTGGTTTTTTTTTTTTTTTTTTTTTTTTTTTTTAAGTGTTGGCTTAGATACTATATTAAATTTCTTCCACTAACCATTCCTACCAGAACCACAAGGCATTGGTAGCGGCAGCATAAATATTAAAGTTTTTAAATGTAAAATGAATGGCCTTTCAATAGTGACGAGTCTCATCATTTCCTGACTTCCAAGCAAATGACAAATTAATCAAGGAAAACCACTCTCTCTGGTCATCTAATGGAATTAGCATTGCTTTAATGGCAGTTCTAGTTCCAACTCATGATCATCCAAATATGAGTGATGTTGATCTGACACAACCCCTGCATCTAGGAATGGTGCATGCTGGTGACCAACATGTGGAGGAAAAGAAGTTAAAGCGGTAACTAATTTATCCACCTTTCAACCATAACAAATGATCATTAACTTTATCATACAATCATGCACCATAAAACATCATATTCACATTACACTGTATTTCAATGAACACACACAAACATACAAGACACTTCACTACAAGAGCTATCTACGATGCTAAGCAACATCACCACATAATTCAATCCCATCAGTTCTTGTCTTGGATTTAAAATGCATCAAGATAGTCCTGGTAGACGTGAGTAAGAAACCCCCAAACTGCAATCAACAGAGCCAAAATCTTTATTCCATCCATCTTATCATGGAAAAAGATCACAGCAAAAACAGGAACAACAGGCAATGCCATGGTGCTAATGACCATTGTGAAGAATAGAAGACACTTAAAAGCTTAAAGCCACAGTCCCAACAAAATTAACCTGCCAACACGCAGCAGTGCAAACGAAAGTCATCACATATGACACTCAAATCACACATCCATCTCTCCCTTCAATCTCTTCCACTAACTGCTGGTGAAAAGGCCGAGAATGCAAACATGGGTGGCAACACCCTACCATTATTAAAATCATGGAAGAACTCTTTCACTAATTAGAAGTTCCAACCAAAATACAATGTCCTTCGGTTTTAAGGCTTTTCTACTGAGTTCCATTGGGCTGAACCGTCAGATTCTTCAATCAACTACTTTAGATCCCAGAAACTTGTTTCAACAAGAAAGCTCATCAATTAACTTGTTTCAACTTTCAAGTGTAGGTAACAGGTTTTTATCAACTTCTGTTCTTGCTGACTTGTACCCCTTGGACTAGTGATCATCAAGATAGTTCTGATAGATGTAAGAGAGAAATTGCCAACAACATGGCCACTACCTTCATCCATCTTGTCATGAAAAAAAGGCAAAGCCAAGACAGGAACAACAGGCAACCTGAATGTACTATTAACATTGCAAAACAGAGAAGACACCTCATAAATCAGAAACAAAGAACTAACTCAGAAAACCTGCCAAGACACTGCAGTCCAGACCAAAGTCAACACATTAGAAACTCTCCCCTCTTCAGACCCCACCATCTCTCCCTTCAAATCCCTCCAATCACCGTTGGCAAAAATCTACTTGATAATAAAGTCAAAACTATTGGCCGGATGCAGAGGACAGACAGTATAAATATTAACTTTTGTGGGTCCAGATCCTATGAGCCAGACTCCAACCAGACCTGATTAGATGCACTTGGATCACAGTTGGGCTGACTTTGGCCTAACCCATTTAACTGGTCTAAAAGTTTGGTGCTGGGATACTACAGGTATCTGGTGAGAAAATCAGTATTCTATTGTGCCCATGACTTTTTGTTTATTTTTTGGTTAAAAGTGCCCATCACTTGTTGAGCATGTTTGGGTCTAGTATCATATTCTAGAGGTGATTCTAACCACCAACATGGAACAGAAACAATCCATTCAAGAGCTCGATGTGTTAATGGTTCTTTTGTTCTTCAAAGGTTAGTAAAAGAAGAATCCTGTTTGCTGCCTAGTCAGGAAGACCAACACAAGAAAATGCCTTGTTTCTCTCATGGAGAATCCTGGTTTGGAACAATGACTGAAAAGTGGCTGTGATTTTCCTGCCATTTTGGAGGTATATGCTCATGCTGGACCCTAGGACTCCTCCTAATAGGTCAATACACAAGATGATTAAAAATTAATTTTCTAATTAAAATGATCACAATCAATATTAAGGCTTGTCTGTTCATAATTACAAGAAATTGACAACTTTGGATCTGATTTGCAATCCATAATTGACAAGTTTAGGTTTGAGCTACTGTTTTTTTATCAGTATTTGAGCTCCAATTAGAAAGAAAAAAAATTTTGACGTTTGAGTTCGATTAAATGAGACCAATGTTTTAATTTTGGTTAATTTCATTACTGGTTCAGTGCGAGAGTTTTTAATTTGCCCTGTGGACATTTTACATTGATAATTCTAAATCCAATATGATAATTTTGCTTAAATAATACTGCCTGCTTGGTGCCTCTTTCATTTGTTTGGAAAGCTAAAAATATATGTCAAAACGCTAAATCAAGGGAGCTATCTATTTTATTTGATTAGAGCTTGTAGCACAATTGGAAGGCACGGGCGGCCCGAGTGTAAGCATATGGGTGCGGTCGCAACCCTAGAGATAAAATCTTAAAAGATTTGATTTTATTATTTAACTTCTTTCACTTGACTATATACCACACCACGCAAACGAAAATCACCATCGGTCCAATCCCTTCTTGTACAGCATGAAATATGTTTGACATATTGCATTTTCCATTTAGAGACTCATGTTTGGACTTAACAGAAAATACATATTAAAAAAAAAACTAGTTTAAAGCAACCTTTTTTTTTTCTTTTGTGAGTATCAATGACCCGCGCATTTACTGCTATATAGATATCCTCTTTCTCAAAATATCCCTTCCCATCTTTGAATCATATATCATTTTAACATAGACCATAAGTAAAATCAATCAAACTAGTTTGCTCAATCAACAATCTATGATCAGGTACAAAATTCTGGAGTTCTAGACACCATGAGCTGAGACCCAATAGTAATATATCTAAAGAGCTATTGCTCACATTCGAATCAACAATCTCTGCTTGCCTCTGTAATTCAATTGACACTTGGGGGGACTAAGAGAATCATATGGGTTCAATGAGAAATTGGATCCACCTCCTGACAAGATCTCTCTGGACTGCACATGGCCCATCTACTATTTTAATTTTTAAGTCCATTGATCTTGTGCACCCATTTGATATGTGAATGTGTTTATGTATGTATTTTTGCTTGCGAGCGTTTGTGAGCAGTACAAGTACAACCTCAGTCCCCAGGGAACTTTCTACAAAACTCTCTCAAGCGAAAAGAATCGAGTCCCTTCTTGGTGAAGGGTAAGGACCAAAAAACTAGAGCATCATGTTTACCACCGGATTGGATCGGTGGTAAAGCTGTAATTGTAGGATTTCCTCTTCTCGGAGTGGAGAAAAAGTTACAAGCAGTTTACTGCTAATTCGCGGAGGAAAAGCTGTAAGGACTATATACTATCAAGCCCAGCCCCCATTTAAAAAAACAATAGTGTTAGGATAGAAGCCCTTTGGTAATGAAGGGAGCGAATTCGCCTTTGATTAATCATCCTTTCGTTTTATTCAACATATAGCTATGTCACAGTTTAAAAATCCAAAATAGAATGATTCAAAATTATGCTCCTTGTATTTCCAAAACCGCCCCTTCTTCAACTCTGTTCTTTCCAAGACCAATGCTAGTAGTAAATTACATTGAATATCTAATTTGTTTAACGCATTTGCAATCCCACTTTGTTTTTTGGGATAAATTCAAATTTTACCCAAACATGAATTGTAAGCTTATATATTATATAAATAAAATGTAAAAAAAAAAATCATTCATTTTACACCAGGGCACACTTTCTCAGCAAAAGTTGAGATCGTAGGGTCCAATTTATTGAAGCCCCACTCAAATGAAAATCTTGGGTCCGCCATTGTTGGAAGGTGCTCATTGGTTGCAATTGGAGCCCCACACACAAAAAAGATGACCATAAAAATTAGTTTAGTAGATTTATAAAATGCTAACCCTTTTATCATAAAAATCAAGATATCAGTCTAATGGCCACAAAAATTCATTTATCTCCAGTACTCATAATTCCCCATACATGCTACCCACCTCATGTGGAAATCTTTTTTTCTTTTTACTTTAACAATAAAATGTTCTTAGTTTTTCTTCTGTTTAAATGGTGAAAAACACTGATCTTACTCTTTTAGTGAAACTGAAAGGCAAACGTTATTTCCAGAGGGAAACTAAAAAAGAAAAAGAATACATGCCATATTCTTCCATTAAAAGGGATGAAAATCCATGCCCTCTATTTTATTGCTAGAAGCTTGAATTTAAAATTCTCATATCAAGCTTTTTGAATTTGGAAGTTTCCCAACACTTGTGTGGAAAAGGTTGAAAGAGAATGAATTCCATGTTTAAAAAAAAAAAAAAAATCTAGTGTGTTGTGCTTGTTGGGTCATTGACAGTTTGACACAATATATGGAGAAGAGACAGCCGAGAAAATATAAGATTTAGGAAGCAATTGAAGTTCCTATATGATGCAAGGCAAATGGGGTTTTAATCAAGGAGATGTGTGAGAAGTTTGTTTAGAAAACAATTTTTCTCTCATGGGTTCTACCCTTTTTTCACAGTTATATGATAACATATTGAGGGGAACTGGTCACTGACCTTTGATGCAGAGTAATTCTTGAATCTCACTCATTCAGAGAGAGATGGTTTTTGTTAGACAATGGTATGATGGTTTATGATTGACTTTAGAATAATTGGTTTTTGAGTGTTTTTAAAAAGATGGGAAACAGAGGCTGATAACTGATAAGGGCTTACTCAAATGAGACAAATGATTACTAATTTAACAATAAAAATCAAACGTTGTACAACTTCATGATTTACATATCATTCATTACACACTATAATTTGATGAACAAACACAAGCATAAAAACCTACCTTAGCACAAGAGCTATCTACCATGCTAAACAACAGGATCAGATAATTCATTCTCATCAATTCTTGTCTTGGATTTATAATCATCAAGATAGTGCTGATAGATGTAAGAAAGAAACCCCCAAATTGCTATCAACAGAGCCAAAATCTTCACTCCATCCATCTTATCATGGAAAAAGATCACAGCAAGAATAGGAACAATAGGCAATGCCATGGTGCTAATGACCATGGTGAAAAGAGAAGACACCCAAAAGCTCAAACCCACAGTTCCAACAAAGGTAACCTGCCAACTCACAGCAGTCCAAACCAAAGTCATCACATAAGACACTCTCCCCTTACCATACTCCTCCATCTCTCCCTTCAATCTCTTCCACTCACCACTGGCAAATAGGCCAATAACGCAAGCGCAGGTGGCAACTCCTGACGTGTAGATTAGCAGCTTGAACACCATAGAAAAAGACTCCTTTAGAATCTTTTGGGTGGTTCTCTGGGTGAGAGCGAGCCACAGTGCGTATCCAGCAGATGCGCTTAAAGTAAACAGAAAACCAACTACATGCTTACCGGCGGAGACCCCGGTGGGGCCATCTGAGTTGGTGTGAACAGCAAGCAGGGAAGCTGAGAAGGTAAGGAGAACTATGGAATTGAATATGAGGGGGGTGAACTTCTGTGAATTGAACAAAAAGGAAAAGGGTGCGTTGAAGGCCAATTGCGTGCCGCAGATGAGTGAATATGTAGATACTGGGAGATACAACAGCCCATATGAAAACATGACATTGTTGCCAGCCATGAGTAGGCCTAGAAAGACATAGATAAGTGTGAGGGTCACAACTGAAGGTGATTTAGTAGTAGTAACAGCAGCAGCATCACTAGTATTGTAGCTACAATGGCTATTAATGTTGGTTGATGTGGAAGGAATGAGGGTGGGAGGGGTCCTAGTCCTAGTCCTCATTGAGAAAGTGATGAGAAGGGGAAGGAGTAGGATTGGAAATCCTGCAGACTGGGTTAGAGTAGCCATCCATATGCTGTTTCCTCCTTGATTATAGTAGAATCTCAAAAGAAGAACGCCTGCACTTTGGCCAGATATAAGCAAGGTAATGTTGAGAGCTACCACTAGCCACCATTTCCAGTGTCTCAGCAATGGGGTTTGGTTAATGACAGTTTCATCCTTGAATGAGTCTGGTTCCTCACATCCTTCTTTTTAGATAGAGAAGCAAAAAACAAAAAAAACAAAAGAAGATGATGAGTGGATATTTTGGAAGTTTTTTCTGGAAGGGTTATCATGTGTGAGGTGGGTCCATGATCAGAAGATGCCCCAACACCACCCAGACAGAAATGAGATTGCCCCAAAAATCTTTCAATGGATTTCCTTCTTTCTTCCATGTTTTTTTTTTTTTTTTTATAAAAAGTAGGTAGCTCACACTAGGATAATTTTGAGGCGTCTACCATGCCTGAAGGAGGCCAATCACATCAACAACAGTCATAGAACAGACTTGTTAAGAAGATCTTATTTTCTTCTCCTTTTAAATGATTAGAGAAAGAAGAAAACAAAACCAAGACAAGGGATTTTTGCTTCTTCTAATGTGTTGATCATTCTCATTGCCTAGGGTCCATTTGGCCACAAATTTGATGGAGAGGATTCACCCATTTCCATTCATGGTTGCCCATCATACCATATTTACTGATTGACCACTTATACAAATTCAAACTGAAAAGAGATGAAGAAGAGAACGACTGACCTTTGACTTGCAGATACCGTCGTTGAAGGTCTGACATGGAGAAAAGATGGAAGAGAAGGCAGCGTGAAGAACTTGGTGATTACATGGGAATCATCTCATTTCTTCTTATAAAAGAAAAAGAAAAAAAGACCAACTTAGGGTACACACAACGCAATGAGGAAAACAAGAAATGCCAATCCCTTGATCACATTAGTTTAATCTAGACAGATTATCTCGT
This sequence comes from Cinnamomum chago, assembly GCA_038049695.1. Taxonomy (NCBI): domain Eukaryota; kingdom Viridiplantae; phylum Streptophyta; class Magnoliopsida; order Laurales; family Lauraceae; genus Cinnamomum; species Cinnamomum chago. The sequence continues at coordinate 2,653,689 of CP142456.1, forward strand.
AATCTTACGCAACCACGCTAATCTAATATTAATGAGATTATTATTAAAAAAACCTAATCTCTTGAAGTAGCTGGAGAGACATTGTATTGACTTCTTTGATATTGGCCAGCTCACATCGGATTGGATTGGAAATTTGGAATTTGGTTTAATGTGGGCCCCACTGATGGCATGGGAGGATCTGGTCCTTTGAAATGTAGATGGGCCCCACAAGAAAAAGCCCAAATTAGGCAGACCCATGTCATGCCAAAGCCAAGGCCCAAGAGTCCCTTTGTAAAAAGAGGGAAGCAAATGCAGGAGGCAGAGCAGCCGTCCAAGAACATGGCAGAGGAGAAAAGAGTGATGATGGATGAGTGGGAGAAGGTGGATGGTGCAATCAGGAACATGTTTGAAGATGCAAGACATGAGATATCAGCCTTGTTGAAGATGAAGGAGAAGGAAATGACAAATGAGCTCAATCATATTTTGGGGACCCATTCAGCACTCTCTTCAACACAGGATCCTGAAGAACCTCCACCTCCAGAGACACCTGAGGCCCTTCAGGCTGAGACTTCAGAGCAGGCTAGTTTTTAAAGAATCCGGGCGTCCGGACGCCGGATTTTTTTTTTTTTTTTTTTTTTTTTTTTTGGGCCATCCAATACTCTCTCTTCAAGGTAAGGACTAACCACCTAAGAGCACTACCCCCCTCCAAATGGACTCAAAATGGACTCAAATGTACCCACAAAAAGGACGGAAAGACACTAACACCTAAGCTACAACTCAATCTAAACTCGGGTTTCCTCCCGCAAGAGCTTGGTTTAACGTCGTCAGCCAGACGTCAAGCACTATCAGACTAAAGTACCTGCGGAAAGTTAGCGGCAAGCATAATAAACATAAACAAAGAATACCTAAGAAGCACAAACCAAACTTGCAAAAAGACATGACTCAGTACTTCTTTCATGTCTACCTCCTCCAGGTTAGGATCTAAAAATCTCTGCATATCTCGAGAAAGTGTAAAATCAGCAATGCAAGGAAGACGGGATATGCAAATAGAGGAATCAATATCTTTTAACTCGGCAACTGAATAACCGAGTGCACTCTTGTGCATTTCCAACACATCCAAAATTTGAACTTCCTGACCATCAGACAGATCAGGAGCAATGATAGCTGGTAAAGTATCCCCAGGGTGAAGAGTGTTTTCTACAAGCTCATCAACAACATTGACTGCAAAGCATTCATCTTGGTCTGAAGGTTGATGAGAGGCCCTAAAAGCATTCAGCCTCACTTTCATATTCCCGAAGGAAACATCCATAACTCCGGTTCGGCAATTAATGTTCGCATTGGCCGTGGCCAAAAAGGGCCGTCCAAGAATTACAGTAGTGTGTTTCCGTGAATTCTGCACTTGTTCAGTGTCAAGGACGATGAAATCGACAGGGAAAAAGAACTTGTCGACCTTGACCAGAACATCCTCAATTATTCCTCGGGGCACCCTAACAGACCTATCAGCAAGTTGTAAGGTAACCGGAGTGGGCTTTAAGTCCCCTAGCCCAATCTGCTCATACACCGAGTAAGGCAAGAGATTGACACTCGCTCCCAGATCCAGCAATGCATGATCAATAATGTGAATCCCAATTGTGCAAGTAATTGTGGGAGTGCCAGGATCTTTCAGCTTAGGAGGCGTGTCATTATGGAGAATTGAGCTCACTTGCTCGATAAGTAAAACCTTCTTTGGCACATGAGATTTAGATTTGCGTTTTTGAGTGCACAAATCTTTCAGAAATTTAGCATAAGAAGGAACCTGCTTGATAGCATCTAGCAAAGGCAGATTAATCTTTACTTGCTTAAACACCTCCAACATTTCATCCATGGTTGCTTTCTTTTTACTAAAGGGAGAGGGTGTGTCAAGACAAGTGGGAAAAGGAACTTTAGGCACATATGGGGGTGCCTCATTTCCCTTAGAAACCATTTCAGCCCGAGAGCTCTTGGGATTTGTTATGGGCTCTTTCACACCTTGCTTAGGCTCCTCAGGCCTAGTCTCAACCTCACGCCCATTCCGTAATGTGACAACCATTTTCACTTGCTCATGATAGGTATCATTATGTTGCGAGCCACTACCCACATCAAAAGAATTCTTAGGGTTAACTGTGGGTTGGCTAGGCAAGCGTCCCTCCTCTCTTTTGTTAAGAGCATTAGCTATTTGCCCGATCTGGACCTCTAGCTTAGCTATGGATTGAGAATGGGAATGGACCAGCTGAGTGGTTGCTTTGAGCTCTTTGAGCTCTTGCAGCACTGTCTCCTCAAATGATGGAGTTCTTTGAGGTGGTTGAGGGTTGGGTTGCTGGTAGGATTGTTGGGAACGATAGGCCGCAGGATTGTATTGAAAATTAGGCCCATTTCCCGGTTGGGAGAATGAAGTGCCTTGACCGGGCGACTTCCATGAAAAGTTGGAGTGATTGCGCCATCCCGGGTTAAAAGTATTCGAAAATGGATCATTACCCGGTTTGGAGAACCCCTGTGCAGCATTCACTTGCTCTTGCACAAACTCAAGAAATTGGGGTGCTGCAGGACAATTGCTCACAAAATGAGCGGGACTAGAGCACAAAGCACAACCACCTTGAGAGGGTGGGGATTGGAGAGTTTGACCCACGGATAATAGCTGATCCAATTTTTGGGTCAAGGCAGCCACTTGAGTGGTGAGTTCATTAGATGGTTGAATTTCAAACACACCTCTAGGTTTTTGCAAATTAGAGGCTGTCGGCCTCTCTAATCTAGCAGTGGAAGCATGGTGCTGAAAGGTCTCACTCATATTCTCAAAAAGCTCCCATGCCTCATCCTCATTTTTCAGCATAATTGATCCCCCACTGGCGGTGATTACCATGTTTCGCCATTCAGGAGACAACCCATCATAAAAGAACTGAACCAATTGCCACTTGGCAATTTGGTGATGAGGACATTTTCTAATGAGATCCTTGAATCTATCCCATGCCTCATGAAATTGTTCATTATCAGTTTGGACAAAGGATGTGATAGACCTCCTGTACTGATTTGTTTTACCCACAGAGAAATATTTATCTAAGAATTTTTGTTGTAATTGGGCCCAAGAAGTGATGGAGTTTGCAGGTAAGGTACTCAGCCAATACTTGGCTTTGTCCTTCAATGAAAATGGAAAGAGAAACATTTTTAGGGCCTCACTACTGAAATTGTTTATTCGCACTGTGGAGCAAATAACCAAAAATTCATCAATGTGGTTGTACGGGTCCTCATTGTTCAAGCCATAGAAAGAAGGGATCAGATTGATTGTGCTGGGCTTGATCTCATATTGAGCTGCCTGTACAGTAGGCAGCTGAATACACGATGGTGACGCGTATTCTGAAGGAGTATAGTGCTCCTTCAAGGGCCTGAGAGGTGGAGCCCCAGGACCCTCATCCTCTTTTCTTTCTTCAGCCATTAATGAGTTTGTGTGTGAGACAGCAGAAGGGTGTTTAGATGATCTAATTTGTCTAAGGGCTCGCTCTAAATTTTGGTCTAGAGAAATCAAATCTGGGTGACAAGAGCGACGACCAAGCATGCACACACAAAAATTTACTGCAATTATATGAAAAGAATCAGAAAGTCTAGGCTTACAGTGCACTTGGGAGGAGAAGATAGATTTCTTTTGAGTAAAACTTTGTCCTTTGTGAACTCTCTTAGATCACTGCACAAATTCTAGAAATCTGTGTTAAAATCAAAGCTCTGCAGTAAGGAAAATAAACAATGAAAATAAAGCTAAAAAGGCAAAATAAAATAAATTAAAAAAACTAAACTAAAATCAGAATTAAAAGAAACAAACAACCGTGCTAATTGTCCCCGGCAACGGCGCCAAAATTATGATCAATCCTAGAACAGGGTTGCAATTCTAAATTTATTCTCCGCTATTATCTCTGCTTGAAAAAGCAAAGATGCTAATCGAGTATCGTATCCACTGGGACAAAAAGGCTAAGTTGCGTTGTTTCATAAATTCCTAAACTAATTCTATTGGAAAACAAAGTTCTGAATATTAAACTAATCCTATTAGAAAACGAAGTAATGGGCTGATTGGTTTTGATTAACAAATTAAAGATTTCTAAATTAACAAATTAAAAGACAGGGGTGATTCAATAAGAGAAAAGGCTTAGGGTATGAATCCACCATAGCCTTGTGCAATGACGAATATAGGTCTAGGGTTTCATTGTCAATGCTTTCCAGACTCGTTCTGGTTACAAACCTTCACAGAGTCACCAAAAAGGGGTAGTGGATGCAAATCGGGGCATAACCTATCTCTATGGCATAGATTATCCTAGATCTAACAAACACATTCATTCAAGCATCATACTCATATGACTTGGTATTCCAAACTACAAGAATAAAATACCAAAAGAAATATTGCATTCATAAAAATCCAATCAATGGATTAGCATCTTGTCATATAAGTAAAGCATTTAACATAAAACCCTAGAACCTACACATTGCCATAAACACAAAAACTAAGGTTTCATCACAACCCTAAGATAAGGAGTTAGTTACGCATGGACGACGATTGGCAAAGAATCTCTGATGAAATCGCCATGGCTCCGCTTCCAAACGCTCCAAAACCTTGCTCCAGACCTTCTCCCCAAAGTATGAATCCCTCCAAAAACGAGTTTGGGCTCTTATTTATAAGTTTTGGGGTGAAAAAGATCTTCAATTCGTGTAGGAGTCGGATTCCCGTCGGGTCTGGGCCCACTGGTCATCACAGCGAACTTCGCGAGGTCATATCTCCCTCAATATAGCTCCGATTTACACAATCTTGGACTCCACGGATATCTACTCGAAAAGAGCTTTCCAACGGTACGTAGATTTCACGAATCCAACACTCGAGTTGAAAGTTATGACCATTTCAAGTTGCTGCCTCTGAAAATTCCGGGAATCATGGTTCAATTAGAAGACCTTCCATGTTGGCATGCTATGGGATGAGTGGGACCCATGTTGGAGATCCAAGGCATGTTTGGACTCTTGCTTTGCTTTCTTATTTGAGTCTCCTCCCATAGTTGGCAATCTTTCTTACTTGCAACTCCTTCTTTGTCATGCTTTGTGATTTCTTCCATTTTAGCTATGAATTTCTCTCCTTGCATTTGTAATACCTACAAACAATAAAATAACATAATTAATTTAATTTATCTCTATCGACGGTATAACCAAGTCCTCATTAAGGGGCCTAAAATGTATCTTTTAGGCTCTCATCAATTATATTTCTCCCAGTAAATTCTCTGATTAAACAACAAAAATAAGTATGAACATATCCGATTCAAAGGCTAATTAAAGTATTTCTTAGCTCATCTTGATTAGAAGCGGACAACAAAGGTTGGGTTTAGATCATTACACAGAATACTAGAAGTATTAATCAATATGATTGTTACAAACTTTGAAGTGAATATTTCATTCACTATTAATGATAATTGAGGAGGGGTGCTTTGAAATTGTAATGGGGACGTTTTATTTATATTCTCCAAATATGTGGGGGGTTTGTGACTATAATGAAACTGAGGTTTTAGCTATTTTGGAATCTCTTCGGTGTTTTTCGAGGTACTACCATGGCAATCTTATTGTGGAAAGTGATTCTTCTAATGCAGTGAGTTGAGTTTCAAACCGGAAGGCTTATCCATGAAAGTTTTAGTTCCCCTTCAATGAAATCCGGGTATTATCTGCCACCATTAATGTTAGCTTTAGCATAAGAGTAGGTCATCAAACATGATGACGGATGCTTTAACTAAGCAAGGTGATGAGAGATTTTTCCCTTGGGAGGGTTTTATTATGTAGTTGTGGTGTGATGGGGTGCATTACTCTTCTACTTCTGTGTTTCTTTCCCCTTTTTTTTTTATTTTCTTCTTGTACTTTTGTTTGTATTCTATTCTCTTTTAATATAAATTACTGTTACCGATAATAAAAAAAAAAAGATAATTGAGGAGGTTTGGGGCAGTCCCAAATGTGCGTGGTATTGGGTTCCGTCTCTGAGGGCTTGTGGAGGGTTGATTTCTATTTGTAATGAGAGTTCATAGTTGTGGAGGATGTCTTTTGAGGCAGAAAGAGTGTTAGTGGTCGAACTTGGAGGGGTAGGAGATGGGTCCCACCAAATGGATGGTTTTTTTTTTTTTAGATGATCAGAGCATTCCAGTTGACTGTAATGTTGGAAGTGGGTTCCACCAAACCAAATGTTACACTTTCAAATTCATTCTGATAAAACAATGGCCAAAGATAACATTTGGTGGGAAGAAGGCTGATGTTATGGACCAAAAAGTGTTTATTGTATGAGTCACCAATAAATTTTGTGTGGATTACACAGAAGTTGAGCCCAATTTGTCAAGTGGCTTGTTTGTTGGCCCAATATGTTTCCAAATAAAGAACTTGTGGACACCAACATTGCTAGTCCTCTTACTAGAGGTTCAAAATAAAAATATCAAAGGTCCCTTAATCATTGTGCCACAATGATCTGCTTGAAGTATAGTTGAGTTGACTTTTGGAAACCAACATTGTGGACACCAACATTGCTCCCCCTTGCATTTGGTGGGAAGGTGGGCCCCACATGAAGCTAGAGGTGGGATCCTATGAAACTCTGACATCAAGAGTCTGGGCCTAGCAAGAAGAGCCATACTTGTTAGGAGTGGAAATTTAGAGATGTCAAATGGGCCGGGCCGGCCCGGTTCGGCCCGGCCCAGCACGCTAGTCAACGGGCCGTGGCACGGCACGGCCCGGTCAACGGCCCGGCCCACAAGGCACGGCCCGACACACAGGCCGTGCTGGGCCAAGGTTGCTGGGCCCGTTGGCCCGCCATGCCCGGGCCCGCCAGGCCCGCCAGCCCACTGGGCTGGGAGCTGCAGCCCGCTGGGCACGCTGGGATCAGCCCGCTGGGCACGCCAGGCCCGAAGCCCGCCAACCCGGCCCGCCAGCCCGCCAGCCCGCCCAACGTTCCAAACTCCATTTTTTCAAAAAAAAGTCACTTTTACCCCCCCCAACAGCCATAAAACGGTCATATAAGGGGTATTTTGTGTCATTTGTCATTTTACAAAGTCTATAAATACCTTAACCCTCCCATTCTCATTCCTCACCAATTTACACAACTCTTTCATTCTCTTTATACATTCTCTACTTCAATCTCAAAGCATTCAACTCTTTCACTCTCTCTAAGAAGTTTTTGGAGGGCCAAAGATCAAGTCATCAAGAGACAAGATAAAGGGGCCTTCAAAGATTTAGAGGTATTTATATTATTTAAATTTGAGATTCCATATATATTAGTTTATATTATATTATATTAACTCTCATTTTCTCCCCTTTCTTATATTAATTATCACAAAAGAAGGCTATTAGAGCCTATTATTGTTATTATTTATAAAATTTATTTTTTTAAATATGGCAAGAAGACTTCCCACAGAATCTTCTTCTGTTAATTTAGGGGGGGAACATGAAAATTTTATTGAATTAGAAGATGAAGTAGGTGATTTACCACCACTTCCTCCTCACAGTTCCCGTAAATCAACCAAGAGAAATAGAACTTCACCAGTTTGGGAAATATTTACAAGGTTTGATATTATTGAAAATGGAAAAACAGTTGAAAAGGCAAAATGCAAATTTTGTAGTAAGATCTATGGTGCCACGTCAAAAATGGGTACTGGCCATTTAACAAGACATATGCAAAAATGTCTTACCTTACATAAGCCGACTGATGCAGGAACAGGGAGGCCTGGATCACAAACCCAAATTTCTAGTACTAGTGGTGGTGGTGGTGGTGGTGGTAGTAGTAGTAGCAGTTTAGGTCTTTTTTCTTTTAATGCACAAAGTTGTAGACAAAATCTTGTTAAAATGCTTGTGTTATCCGAATTACCATTTTGTTTTGTTGAAAATGAATTTTTTGAAAAATGGGTCCAGGAATACTGTCAACCACAATTTCACAGTATTTCAAGAAATACAGCCAGAAATGATGCCATTAGACTCTGGCAGGAAGAGAAAATAAATATAAAAAATTACCTTGCAGAATAGCCATAACCACAGATATGTGGACATCTCAAGGGGGTGACAGTTATCTTTGTATTACTGCACATAACATAGATTCAAAATGGATTATTAATAAACGTAGAATTAGTTTTAGCACTCTTGAATGGCCACACAGTGGCACTAGAATTAGTACATTTATTTTGGAAAAACTAGATGAATATAATATTAAAGAAAAAGTTTTATCTGTAACTTTAGATAATGCTAGTAATAATACAGTGGCTATTGAATTAATGAGAATGCAGATGCCACTTGCAACTTTGATAGATAGCTCTATCTTTCAAAATAGTTGTGTATGTCACATCTTAAATCTCATTGCAAAGGTTGGTTTAAAACATATTGTAACTTACACAGATTCTATTAAAGACATAGCTCGATTTATTTTCACATCCGCACAAAAAAGACAATTGTATGCCCAAATATGTGCGAGGCAAGGCGTATCACCTATTAAAATACCCAAGGAGGTAGAACATAGATGGAATTCTATGTATGATTTGTTAAACAAGGCACTTGACCGGAGAACTGTTTTAAATGAATTTTGTGCTTTTCATGCACAACATTTGATTATTAGTGATGAACATTGGGAGTTATGTGCACATATAAGGGATTTATTAGAAGCTTTTTATACTTCAACAGTATTTTTTTCCGGGATATATTATCCCACATCTAATGAAGCTTTAATGAAGCTTTTTAAAATTACTGTACAATTCTGTAGATTTAGAAATCATGATTTACTGAGTACCCCTGTTAAAAACATGGAAGAAAAATTTAATAAATATTGGAAAGAGGCTCCAAT